>CM060885.1:38397500-43197500 GCA_030762935.1 Hymenopus coronatus | reverse complement strand
AAAACATTGCATTCCACGAATTCCTTTCTCTACATCTCTGCAACAAATTATTGTTAACAAGGCTATGCTTCTATTTACTTCATGCTAATCGAGAAACAATAGCAGAAATAGTCTTATTACTTGCTTTCCTGTAAGTAGAAGCGAAATAAGTGAGTAACATAGGTTAAAGTGATAGCAAAAGCTGGTTGCTATGTGACTGAGTTCCTTTGTTTGTATGAACAGGAGTTGACAAATTCCCGTATGAGAAAAGTGCAAGTATTTTAAAGCTGAAACCAATAACAAGGAATATCTAAAAAACGGTCAACTCCACGAAAAACATGTATATACCATAAATTGTGTGTTTTAATGTGATCTATATTTTTTGTAAGGTATCTTTTTGTCTATCTCTTACGGTTTACCAGTTACACAAAATTCCGTAAAATTCATCTAGAATAAAGTAGTCTTCAGAGAATTCAAGATTTACATGTTATTTGTGAAGTATAAGTCTTTAATATATGATATTTTAATCAAAATCGTTAGAGCCGTTTTTTAGAAAATAAAAATTTTCGAAACTTTTTCTATGAGAAGGGTAGTTGGTGGAGGGGAATTTTCTTGAAAATCTTCGTATCGTATCCTTGGAAGATACTGAACTTAAATACCAAGTTTGGTATTTAACGGCCTTTTCGTTTTTGAGCTATGCTGGTCACAGTCACACAGACACACACATACACACGGACATTTTTCTAAAAACTTTTCTTTTGGCTTCAGGTAGTCTCAAAACGTGTATTTCCGGTGAAATCTCGGTATCGAATTTTTTGATACAATGCAATACCTTCTCTATACACTATGTACATAGTACGTATAGAGAAAGTAAAAAACTAGCCGAAAGGGCCTTAGTACTTGCTCCCTTGTAAGGAAAAGGGAAATAAGGGAGTGCCGTAGGCTAAATAGACAGTTCAAATTGTTTAAGGAGAGTTGAAATGCCCTCTCTTACCAATGTAAAAGTTTGAATCTCAGCAAATACATAATGAGCTAAATTTTTGAAAGTATATTCCACAATACCTCTACTGTTGATGGAAAAATATTACTTCTGTTGATTAGAAAGAAACGTATGGTTATTTTTAATAAATCTTTTAATATTTTGTTAAAAAAACATGCTTTTTAAATTTAAAAGAAATAGCTAATCTTTTAAACATAAACATTCATTTCGTTAAAATAAAGCCTATTTACGTACAAATATGTGGTAAAAATTTCAGCTCTTGGTGGCAATTAATCTCTGAAATAATGGGGCGTTTGTATAGAAAATGTTACTTTATCAGAAATTGCTTTCAAACATAACATTAAAAAATCTGATGTGTTCCATCACATGACTTTCTAGATCTCTGCAATAAATTATTGTTAAAAAGTTTATGCATCTATTTACTTCATGCTAATTCAGAAAAATAGCAGAAATACTCTTATTACTTACTTCCTTGTAAGTACAAGCGAAATAAGGAAGTACCATAGTTTAAAGTGATAGTCAGAAGTTGGTTACTACGGTTCTGAAGTTCCTTTGTTTCTAAGTACAGGAGTTGACAAATCCCTGCATGAGAAAAGCATAGGTTTTAGAAGCTGAAACCAACAACAAGGAACATCTCAAAAACGATCAACTTCACGAAATAAATATGTATGCGTAAATTGTGTGTTTTATTGTGATCTATTTTTTGTTGTGTGATAAGTTTTTGTCCATCTCTTACGGTTTAGTAGTTATGCAAAATTCCGTAAAATTCATCCAGAATAAATAAGTCTTCAGAGGATACTCCCAGAAAATTCAAGATATACATTTTGTTTGTCAGGTAAATATCTTTAATATACGATATTGTAATCAAAATTTTAAAGCCATTTTTGAGAAAATCAAAAATTTTGAAAAAAGTTCCATTTAAAGGGTAGTTTGGAGTGGGGAGATTATTTTTCAGAATCTTCATGACGCATCCCTGGAAGATGCTTAACTTAAATACAAATGTTGGTATTTTACCGACTTTCATTTTTTGAGTTATAGTTTCACAGACACACGAACACATGGACTTACACACACCTTTTTTCTGAAAATGCTTTTTTTTTTGGGTACAGATTACCCTAAAATATATATTTCTCGGTATCCAATTTTTGGGTGGAGTGCAATACCTTCTCTATATGCTATGTACATAATACGTATAGGGAAAATAAAAAAAAATATTGTGAACGTAAAACTTATAACTATAATAAAGGGGAAACAACATTTCAACAATTTTATTTGTTTTGCCAAACACCAGACACATTCATTATGGATGCTATATATCGTGGACGAAATGATGTATACTGAACCTATTGCTTGATAAACTAAAGGCTTCATGTCACTGGACTCAAATAGCTTGCTGTAAAACTAATATTGGTAAAGCTTGTGCTCCATAATCACTTATTGTTCTCTTCTTCTGTTAATATACTTTCTGGCAATAAGAAAGATAAGTGATTCGACGCAAAGGACGAAATTTTATTTTTAGTGAAAAGAAACCCTCTGGTGTAGGGAAATTCATCAGTCAAAGAAGACTTTATTATCTAAATTTCCTGTTATGTAATTGAAACTTCAAAATATATTGAAGAGAGGTCCCTTTGGGGTGATATTAACATGTTTCAGAAATCTGAATGGTATAGCTTTGTTCTCGGTGGTCCTCCTTGGACTGCCGATTTTGTATTTCTATTTTGAAAGTAAAATAAGAGACAGAACAGGCAGGAGACTAATCCGTGAGGTGGAGAAGAAGAAAAATAAAATATCGCACAAATCTTTTGGAACTCCACAAAAGCCTTTTTACTTTCTCTATAGGAACTATGTACATAGTGTATAGAGAATGTATTGCACTCCACCAAAAATTCGATTTCACCGGAAATACATGTTTTAGGACCCCCTGTATCCATAAAAAGCATTTTCAGAAAAAGGTCCGTGTGTGTGTCCGTGTGTCTGTGAACATGATAACTAAAAAACGAAAAGAAGCTAAAATGCCAAACTTGGTATTTAAGTTTAGTATCTTCCAAGGATACCACACGAAGGTTTTAAGAAAAATCCTCCCACCCAAAACTACCCTTTACATGGAACATTTTTCGAAAATTTCGATTTTCTCAAAAATGGCTCTAACGATTTTGATTAAAATATCATATCTTAAAGACATTTACCTGACAAATAAAATGTATATCTTGAGTGTTCTGGGAATAGCCTCTGAATAATAGTTTATTCTGGATGAATTTTACTGAATTTTCAATAACTGCTAAACCGCAAGAGATGGACAAAAACTTACTATACAAAAATGTATAGCACGTTAAAACACACAATTTATGTTATATACATTTTTTTCGTACAGTTCGTCGTTTTTGTGACATTCCTTATTTTTGGTTTCTGCTATGAAAAACGTATACTTTTCTCATACAGGAACTTGTCAACTCCTATCCATATAAACAAAGGAACTTCATTGACATAGCAACCAGCTTTTGACTATCACTTTAACCTATGGTAGTCCCTTTTTTCGCTTCTACTTACAAGGAAGCAAGTAATAAAACTATTTCTGCTAATTTTTCTGATAAGCATAAAGTAAATCAAAGTATAAGCTTTTGAAGAATAATTTGTTGCAGGGATATAGAGAAAGTCATGTGAATGGTGCACATCAGATTTTTTCTTGTTCACGTAATATTCGTTGAATGTAGAGTAGAATATAGAAACAAGAGAAAAGTAACTAACTAATATTTGCTAGGTAACAAACGAATGGGTTTGTTTCCGCAATTGCACATTGTGAGCGATTCCTAGTTTATTCATCACTGAATATTTTTACTCCGGAAAGAGATCAGACTAACAAAAATTAAAGCTTAAATACTCTATGGAATCGTGAGCTGTAAAATATTTGAGAGTGTAGAATAACTTAATTCTTTCGAAAATTGCCTCTCCTGTTGGGTTTTAGAACGAATGATGATCCGTGAATAATAGAGTAGACCCCCCCCCCTCGGGTAAACTTTCGCCTTGTAAGAATTTTATTTACAAATATTCAGCTGGCAATACTGTGTATCAGTGTAGTCCTATAAAGAAGAAATATTGTTGCTCCCTTTGTTGACTGTCACCTCAACACTAAGAAGCACTGACACTCTGGTTAGCTTAAGCTTCCCGCTACTGTAAGGACTCATTCTACAAAATTACAAACACAACCAACGAAAAGAACAAAATTCCCTAAAACGTGAAATAGGACTTAACACAATGGCGAAATAAACAAAATAAAATGACATGAAATAACCATAAAAAATAACATACAAATAACCCTCTCTTGGTCCCGCCTTTTCTACAGCATCATCCTCTCTCCTTTCAGCTCCCCCCCCCCCAAAAGAAAAAAAACACAAAAACGGAAAAAACTTTGTTGATCTCTCAAAATTAACCTAAGTGGTTTTGATTTAAGAAGTTTGACATCTTGTAATTAATATATAACTATTTTTGAAATAGTTTAAAAAATAAGATACTGCATAAATGAAAAGTACTACTAATACAGGTTGCTTTCTGTATCGTTATTATTTAAATTTACTATAAGTGAATATACTTCTATTTTCCTTGCTGCATTAATTATAAATACCTGTTATATACTTTTTACTTTCTCTATACGTACTATGTACTTAGTGTACAGAGAGGGGACTGTATTGCACCCAAAAATTCGATACCGAGATTTCACCGGAAATATATGTTTTGAGACCCCCTGAATCAAAAAAAAAGCACTGCTAGAAAAATGTCCGTGTGCATGTCTGTCAGTCTGTGTGTCTGTGTGTGTGTATCTGTATGTCTGTGGGCAGCATAGATCAGAAATGAAAAGACCGTTAAAACCCAAACTTGGTATTTAAGTTTGGTATCTTCCAAGGATGCGAAACGAAGGTTTTCAAGGAAATCCTCCCATCCCAAACTACTTTTTACATGAAAAAAAATTTCGAAAATTTTTATTTTCTTAAAATGGCTCTAACAATTTTGATTATAATCTCATATATTTAAGATATTTACTTGACAAATAAAATGTATATCTTGAATGTTCTGGGAATAGCCTCTGAAGACTACTTTATTCTGGAAGAATTTTACAGATTTTTGCATTACTGCTAAACCGTAAGAGAGGGAAAAAACTTACCACACATAAAATGTAGAGCACATTAAAACACACAATTTATGTTATGTACATTTTTTTCGTGGACTTGGTCGTTTTTAAGCCATTGCTTATTTTTAGTTTCAGCTTTGAAAAATATACTTTTCAGGAATTTGTCAACTCCTGTCCATACAAACAAAGGAACTTCAGTCACATTGGTACCAGCTTTTGACTATGACTTTAATCTATGATACTCCCTTATTTCGCTTCTACTTACAAGGACGCAAGTAATAAGACTAATTTTTGTGTTTTCTCAATAAGCATGAAGTAAATAGAGGCCTAAGCTTTTTAAGAATAATTTGTTGCAGAGATGTAGAAAAAGTCATGTACATGTACATATCAGATCTTTTTTCTCAATTTTTTGTGTCCAAACACATGATGGGGTAGTTACCTGGGTTGACCCTGAATTATATGCATTGTTCGTGGGCATAATGATACAAGTATAGGCTAAAATAGCAGTAATTATGCATTTTGTTTAATATGTGGACAGTTTTGTTATGGCATATAATTTATTCGCATATTCTGTGCGAAAACATCCATAATAAAGAATGGTTTAAAACTGTTGTCTATGCAAATGTCCTGGGAAGAAATTATAAGCGACAGCATGGATTTTTTGTCAAGGCGTAATAAACAGACCTCCCGCAATACAAAGCAGCTGAAGAAGTTGCCGATAAGTTCAGGCTTTCTTTTTCAAGTTTATCACCATTTCAAGTTAACTTGGCAGGCTAGGGAGGTTCAAGGAAAGAATTATTATGATATGCACACTTGAGGAGAGTGGATGAAGAAATGGTTTCCGAAGATTACTTTTGAATGAATATCATACAGGAGACGAAGCAATGGGCGACTTCCAAAAACATGGAAAATAGTCTATAAACGCTCCTTGCTTTAGATGATATCCAGAGGCAATTCTAATTATGCAACTTATTTCTGATAAACGGCGCGGAGGTTAGAATAGGGACGAATCATGGATGAGTCCACCCGAAACGTGTACACTGAATTGCTCTTGAAGTTCGTCCTGCCGTACTTTATGCCGGTTTTGATAGACCCGTTATAAGTATTACGAAAATTGAAGATACCCTCACCAATAAATCCAGCTCATTAGACTCATGTTAAGACATTTAATAACATGGCTCAATTCAAGTCAGTGAGATGACAGAAAGTTCTTTTTGATTCAAAATTATTCACATTTAATCCTGAAGGTGCTACGTGTACAGATTTTTATGTAAAAAATCTCCAGATAGTCAGGCATAAACTTCCGTTATTATAATGTGTCGTGTGTTCTCTAATGACTTTGCGTACACATCGCAAAAATAAAACGTTTTTCTAGATCTTTGCTTAGTGTCTCTCATGGTTTTCAACACTTCTTAAATGAGCCACTATCTCTCAAATATTGAATTTGTTAAAAGATTTGTGAATGGAATTGGGTGTTATTTATGGACGCTCTTTGACTGCTCCGGTTCTCAGCGTCCCATTGTTTATTGGGCGTGAAAAACCGCATAATTTTTTCATAGTCCTCTTTATCAGGCTTGAGGTTCTTTTACAAGGTTCTTTTACGGCACCAAATTCTTTCCTTCCCTTCCGAAGGCGGTCATACTATGGATTTTACATGCGAAAAATCCATCGCTCTCCGCGGGGTTTGAATCTTGAGAACTAGAGTCTAACATGTTATTCCGAGAACACTCAGGATGACTGAATGTTCGTGAACCAGGCAAATGTTCTTGGGGTACTTTTCTGCATAAAACTCACGTGCTTGAGATGCATTGCAAACCCCGTTTTCCGGGCTGTACAAAAATAATCTGATGTCTTCCATTCACATGACTTTTTCTACCTCTTGCAACATATTATTGTTAAAAAGCTTATGCTTCTATTTGCTTCATGCTAATCGAGAAAACAAATTAGCAGAAATAGCCTTATTACTTGCTTTCTTGTATGTAGAAGCAAAATAAGGAAGTTCCATAGGTTAAAATTATAGTAAAAAGTAGGTTGCTATGTCACTGAAGTTCCTTTGTTTGTATGGACAGGAGTTGACAAGTTCCTGTATGAGAAAAGTACAAGTTTTTTCATAGCTGAAACCAAAAAACGACGAATATGTCAAAAACGGTCAACTCCACGAATAAAATGTATATAACATAAATGTTGTGTTTTAATGTGCTGTACATTTTTTGTTTGTTAAGTTTTTGCCCATCTCTTACGGTTTAGCAGTTATGGAAAATTTCCTGAAATTCATCCAGAATAAAGTATTCTTCCGAGGCTATTCCCAGAAAATTCAAGATATACATTTTATTTGTCACGTAAATATCTTTAATATATATTTTAATCAAAATCTTCGTGTTGCATCCCTGGAAGATACTACACGTGTGTGTTTCAACGAGATCTACATGCGGTAAGCTTTTGTCTATCCTTAACGGTTTACAAGTTATGCAAACTCCAGCAGAATTCTTGCAGAATAAAGAGGCCTTCAGAGGCTATTCCCAGAAAATTCAAGATGTACATTATATTTTTTTGTATAAATAGAGCCATTTTTGAGAAAATGTTTCTATGTAAAGGTACTTTGGGGTGCGGAAATTTTCCTCAAAATCTTCGTGTCACATTCTGGTATATAGTAAACTTGTATACCAAGTTTGGTATTTTACCGACTTTTCATTTTTGAGTTATCGTGTTCACAGACACACGAACACACGGATACATACACATACACGCGGATCTTTTTCTAAGAATGCTTATTTTGGATGCTGGGGATCATAAAACGTCTATTTCCGGTGAAATCTCGGTATTTAATTTTGGATGGAATGCATTACTTTCTCTATACACCATGTGTATTTAATTAAACCAACCATTAATTATTTGTTGTACAGCAAACAACCAAATAAAACACAATAAAACAGAAGATTCAAATGACAACACATTAATTCAACTAATGGTATTGATGTAATAACTCTGTAATACCATTTTGAAACACATGTCACAAGAACTAATTTATTTGTTTTGATGTTGGAATGGCATCCTAATACAAGTACAAAATATTATTCTTCCTTCTACACAATGCGATCGAGATAAACATTAGCAGAATGCTCTTATTACTTAGTTCCTAATAAGTAGAAGAGAAATAAAGGTATGCGCTATGCTAAAGTATGTTTTAGAAGCTGACGTTATGCGCTTCTTTGCTTGGCTCTCCTGTCTGAGAAAAGTATAAGTACTTTAAAATTAAAACTAATAACAAGGAATATCTTGAAAACGGTAAACTCCAAGAAAAAATGTATATGACATAAATTGTGTATTTTAACAAAATCTGCATTTTTTGTGTATTAGGTTTTTATCTACCTCTTAAGGTTTACTAGTCATGCAAAATTCAGCAAAATTCATCCAGAATAAACAGGTCTGCAGCAGCTATCCCCAGAAAATTGAAATATGCATTTTATTTGTGATAGAAATGGCTTTAATGTGTGGTATTTTAATAAAAATTATACGAATTATTTTTAGAAAAATACAATTTTCGAAAACTTTTTCATGTTAAGGTTAGTTAGGGTTCGGAAGATTATCTTGAAAATCACACACATGGGCCATTTTATGAGTATGCTTTCTTATGGATTCAGGGGAACCCAAAATTTGCATATCAAGTGAAATCTCGGAATCCAATTTTTGGATGCATTGCAATACCTTCTCTGTACACTATGAACATGTAAGTGCAGAGAAAGTAAAATAGCAAAGTTTCCTTTCCGTTTACAGGATCCTTTTGAAAAAATCTGATGTATACCATTCACATGACTTTCTCTACATCTCTGCAACAAACTATTCTTAGAAAGCTTATTCTTCTATTTACTCCATGCTAATCAGAAAAAAATTAGCAGAAACAGTCTTATTGCTTCCTTGTAAGTAGAAGCTAAATAAGGAAGTATCATAGGTTAAAGTGATAATCAAAAGTTGGTTGCTATATCACTGAAGTTCCTTTGTATGGACAGCAGTTGACAAATTCGTGTATGAGAAAAGTGTAACTTTTTCAAAGCCGAAACCAAAAACAAACTACATTTCAAAAAGGTTCAACTCCAAGAAAAAAAAGTATATATATATAAATTGTGTGTTTTAATGTGCTCTACATTTTTTGTGAGCAAAGTTTTTGTTCATCTCCTACGGTATAGGAGTTATGCAAAATTCCATAAAATTCATCCAGAAGATTCAAGATATACATTTTATTAGGCAAGTAAATATCTTAAAGATAAGAGAATTTAATCAAAATCGTTAGAGCCATTTTTCAGAAAATCAAAATTTTCGAAAAAAGTTCCATGTAAAGAGGAGTTGGTGCTGGGGGAGTTTTCTCAAAATCTTCGTGTCGCATCCCTGGAAGATACTAAGCTTAAACACCAGGTTTGGTATTTTACCGACTTTTCTTTTTGAATTATCGTGTTCACAAACACACGGACACACACACATACACACACGGACGTTTTTGTGAAAATGCTTTTTGGGATACAGGGGACCCTAAAACATATATTTCCGGTGAAATCTCGGTATCGAATTTTTTGGTGGAGTGGAGTGCAATACCTTCTCTATAAACTATGTACATAGTACGTGTAGAGAAAGTAAAAATATGAAGTTTAAAAACATTTAAGAATAATAGTATGTCTCACAAGTTTTGTTATATGACATGTTTATAGAATTAGTATTCAGGAAAATATAGTTTCCCTCACTAAAATTCGAGTCTGTAAACTTCTTTCCACTAGAAACTATTCCGCCCAATTGAAGAGAAGGAAGAGGCATAGATCTCTATGAGGATAAACCTTTCATTTATGTTTTATCTTTTATTTACACCCCATTGCACACCTTGAGAGAAAGAAGAGAGAAGGCGCCTTAGGAGGGGAAATTGAAACAGTGGAAGGTAGAAATGGAAGGGGGTAGAAAGTAGACGGCGGGAGACAGAAAGAGAAAGACAATAAAGTGGAAGATTAAGAGAAAATGGAGTAGTAAGTTAAAAGGTGGAGTAAGAGAGAGCTATAAACTTTGAATATGAGGCATTTTAAGTTTTGTAGTTGCAAACAAAGATTATTCTCAACAAACCATTAAGATATTGGAACATTGTTCTAATTTTTATGGTTGAGCAGGAATACAAAACAGAATCTCCGCAGGTTGTGCTAGATAATAAATAAGTACATTATTGAAATATCAAGGCCATTTTAGGTCTGATTCAATATTGTCAGAGTTAACTATACAATATAACTTAACAACAAATATACTTATAAACCAGAGCTTTTTAATTTCCAAAAATAGTTTTTTCTTTGTTTTGGCTTATGTGCTTCTTCCTTATCCTACCCAAAATTTCACTTAGAACACACATTTTGAGATTGCCTGAATAAAAGAAAATCAGAAAAAGGTGCGAGTGTGTGCGTTTGTGTGTTTTACCGTCTATTCTCAGCAGTACTGATAAACGAAAAGTAGGTTTAAATACTGATTCCAGAGTTATGGTCGGAATAATGTTTGTATAATGAAAAAAATATTATGTGTTCCATTCACATGAATTTCTCTAGCTGTTTCACAAACAACTTTCCTTACAAAAGATTATTCTTTTATCTATGACATGTTTGTAAGTAAAAGGACATAAGGGAATACAATAGACAATACGATAGTCGAGTTTTATAAAAGCTGGCCCTATATAGGACACTGGAAGTTCACTTTGCACAGCCTGAAGTAAAACGAGAGATTAAACAAAACGTCACATGCGGTTATAGAAAACTTTAAGTAGTTTAAAATTGAAACCAATAACAAGGAATATCTCAGAAACAGCCAGCTCTACATAAAACACGTGTATGATCAATTATGTTTAAACGAGCTCTACACTTTTTGTGTCGTAAGGTTTTGTCTATCTCTGACGGTTTAACGTTATGCAAATTTCTGCAAATCTCACCCAGAATAAAGAGTTTTCCAGAGGGTGTTCCCAGAAAATTCAAAATATATATTTTATTTGTGATTTAAATATATTTAATATACGGTATTTTAATCAAAATCGCCATTTTGAGACAAACAGAATTTGAAACATTTTTCCATGTGAAGGGTAGTTTGTGGTGTGGGATTTTCTTAAACATATTCGTGCCGCATTCTTGGAAGATGCTAAAGATAAACACCAACCAAGTTTGGCATTTGACGGTCGTTTCGTTTTTGAGCTATTCGGTCCAAATTCCTTTTTCAGCTTGATTACCAGCTGTTATAGCAGCTCCTGCATCGTATCTGCATTAGTTCGTTCTTCAACTTTAGTTACAGCACGGGTTTAGTAAGACTTTTCCTAGATGGTTGTTAAAATGTTTATTAGTAATTTCTGTTTTAACAATAGACGAACAGACACATGCTCACACAGACACACACATAAGAACCTTTTACTATAATTGCTTTCGGATTTGGAACTTCAAAGCATGTATTTCCTGTGAAATCTTGATATAGAATTTTGTGTGGAATACAATGCCTTCTCTATGTACACTATGTACAGTGTACATACGGGTTAGAGAAAGTAATAACGGTGAAATATAGAAAAGATTGCGATTAATAATTTTGTTAAGCTAATTAATGATTTCAAATAGCATAGGGTATAATCTGTTGTAGATTAATCATTAGTGGCAAATGTTTAATAAGTTACGAAGTTGTTTGCTAGCTAGAAGTCATTAGTACTGTTGAAAAACCATTTCTGAGAATATAGCACAGGGAAAGTTCACTTAAGATTGAGCATTAAAAGAGAATGATAAGTGTGTCTTAGATGCAAACATGAAGTGCAAATTTTGGCAACGTAGAAAATAGTACTATGGTGCTGTAGTTAATTTAATAAAATAATCTGTATTTGGAAAGTTTTTTGATTCTCTTGTACTTCTTGCGTTTAGTTAAACTTTAGCGCTTATTGCGCTTCCAGTTAGTATTGTTACAACGACGCTCATCACAAGTTTAGCGGTGATCGCTAAGTGATTCACCGTATAGAATTTTAGCGTCTTATGGTTACTTTACGAGGGGAAACAAACTTTACTTATTGTGTAAAGTTCTCAATACTCTGAAAGTATGCAGATTTAATATGATGTAGTTATAATTTGATTGCTTAAATTCATGATAAATTTAATGTTTATTCATCTTTAAAACAACTGAAAACGCGTTGCAAATAAACCATTAAATATGATCACATATTTATGTTGTGTGTCTATTCTCACAACACCAACGCACATTCTGAGTGAAGGCGATCTCGCACCCATGCATATCCTGAGAGAGAAAGTTCTCACAACATTGTACTTGGGTAGTTAGCAAGCAGCAGAAGAGCATAATAACAAAGTTGCTATGAAGTACAGCGTTTTCCATGGATACGACACGAAGATTTCTAATAAAGTTCCCCTACTTCAAAAAATCTTTACAGAAAAATAAAGCTATTTGTGTTTGTGATTTCTCTCAAAAGCTATTCTTGAGGATTTTGTTTAAGATACCGTACGTTTATGATACTTGCATGATAAATAAAACGCATACTGTCTTGAATTTTCTGGGACTAGACTGTGAAACCCTTTTCACTTTAGTGACCGCTGTATGGTATGAAGTATATATAAAATACACAATTTATGTCAAATAAGATGTTTCGTAATGTTAACAATTTCCGACAATTGTTTGTTATTTGTTGGGATTTTCAAATACTTACAACCTTTTCAAGTTGAAGTCGCTGCTCGCTTTTTTACTTTCTCTTGCCTCATATGTACGATGTACATATGAATAGAGAAGTATTGCATTCCACCCATAATTCGAAATCGAGATTTCACCGGAAATACATGTTTTAGGATCCCTGAATCCAAAAAAAGCATTTCCAGAAAAAGGTCCGTGTGTGTCCGTGTGTCCGTGTGTCTGTGAACACGATAACTCAAAACGAAAAGAAGCTAAAATACCAAACTTGGTATTTAAGTTCAGTATCTTCCAGGGATGCGACACGAAGATTTTCAGAAAAATTCCCCCACCCCAAACTACCCTTTACATGGAACTTTTTTCGAAAATTTTGATTTTCTTAAAAATGGCTCTAACGATTTTGATTAAAACATGGTATATTAAAGATATTTACCTGACAAATAAAATGTATATCTTGAATTTTCTGGGAATAGCTTCTAAAGACCTGTTTATTCAGGATGAATTTTGCTTCATTTGGCATAACTAATAAACCGTAAGAGATAGACGAAAACTTACTATACAAAAAATGTAGGCCTTGTTAAAATACACAATTTACGTCATAATTTTTTTCGTGGAGCTTACCGTTTTCGAGATATTCATTGTTATTAGTTTCAGTTGTAAAGTACTTATACTTTTCTCAGACGGGAGTGTCCGTTTTTCTTCTATTCTACTCCTGGCCAAGAAAAGAAGCATAACGACAGCTTTTAAAACATTTGACTATCGATTTAGCCTAGTGTATTCCCTTATTTTCTTCATACTTATAAGGAACTAAGTAATAAGAACATTGTGCTGAATACCTCGAATAACAAGGTGCAGAAAGAAGAATAATCTTATGTAGAACGGCTCGAGAAACTCATGTGAGTGTAACACCAGATTTTTTCGTGGTCGTACAGTAATGGAATGCCGTATTATACAACCTGTTTTTTATAAATCTGTAGTGCTTTAGCTTAATATTCCCTTGTTATGCCCACAATGAAGATAAATATGTAATTACAAGGTTGTCTCTAGTGAACAATATAATAAGATTTTGTAATAATGCTTTGTATAAGAGAGTAGACGAAGGCATGTGAATGCAACAAATCGGATTATCTTATTATTTGCTGAAGACCTTGATGAATTAAATGTTTTCCGTGTTGCTCTTACAATACATTCGCGGAATGTCTCACCAATATTGAAATAAAATTAATTACGATGGGAGCATCAAGTGCAAATAGTATTTACATCACCAGCTGGCCTAGCGGTAATTACACATGTGGGTGAACCTTATAGATAGTGTTGTAATAATTAATAGGGTAGGAAACGCAGATATAACAATGAATGAATGAATAAACCTATCTTACATTGACCTTCAACAATCGCACGAGTCCCAACACCGTACGAGCAATATTAAAAAATCTTATGTGTACCATTCACATGACTTTCTCTATATCCCTGCAACAAGTTAGTGTTAAAAAGCGTATACTTCTATTTACTTCACGCTTATCAGAAAAATTTAGCAGAAATAGTCTTATTACTTGCTTCCTTGTAAGTAGAAGCGAAATAAAGGACTACCATAGTTTAAAGTGATAGTCAAAAGCTGGTTGCTCTGTGACTGAAGTTCCTTTGTTTGTATGGACACGAGTTCACAAAGTCCTGTATGAGAAACGTATGTTTTGTATAGCTGAAACTAAAAACAAGGAATATCTCAAAAATAATCAACTCCACGAAAAAAATGTACATAACATAAATTGTGTGTTTTAAAGTGCTCTACATTTGTTGTGTGGTAAGTTTTTGTCCATCTCTTACGGTTTAGCAGTTACTCAAAATTCCGTAAAATTGACCCAGAATAAAGTAGTCTTCAGAGGCTAT
Source organism: Hymenopus coronatus (assembly GCA_030762935.1). Taxonomy (NCBI): domain Eukaryota; kingdom Metazoa; phylum Arthropoda; class Insecta; order Mantodea; family Hymenopodidae; genus Hymenopus; species Hymenopus coronatus. The sequence goes on along the minus strand of CM060885.1, from coordinate 43,182,837 downwards.
CCCCAGAAAATTCAAGATATACATTTTATTTGTCAGGCAAATATCTGGAATATACGAAATTTTAATCAAAATCGTTTGAGCCATTTTTGAGAAAATCAACATTTGCAAAAAAACTTCCATGTAAAGGGTAGTTGGGGGGGATTTTTATCAAAATCTTCGTGTCGCATCCCTGGAATACTTGGTATTTTACCTACTTTTCGTTTTTGAGTTATCGTGTTCACAGACACACTAACACACACACGGACCTTTTTCCGAAAATGCTTTTTTTAGATAAAGGGGACCCTAAAACATATATTTCCGGTGAAATCTTGGTATCGAATTTTTGGATGGAGTGCAATACCTTCTCTATGCACTATGTACATAGTGCCTATAGAGAAAGTAAAAAAGAAACCACAACAAACAATTAAAATTGCAAACACGAAAATAAAAAGACAAAGGTATTTAAATACAAAATTTAAATTTACAACACAGTGTACATCTTATTCAGATGCATTAATGTACCCAGTTATAATAAACAAATACACTTAGGAGAAATATATACACAATATTTAACACCAAAACACAGCAAGTATGACATAAAATATATGTATGTAAACCATTATAATCATTTTTGTTTATCTATTCTTAATGCCACCCCTGCTTTCTTCATTATTGCCAGCCTTTTCAGATATCATCTGTTTTGCCTTAAATATAAATTTACCTAGTCCGTCCGCGTCTTCCGTGCCTGCCAGTAGAGTCCAACATGCAACTAGCTCTACATTCGTGGCGTGAAGGATCGTGGTTAATATTTTTCTCTCCATTCCTCCGTACCCCTACATCTTGCCAAAATATGGTTACGTCTCTTCCTCCTCGCAAATTGGGCAGATGTTCATACCGTTCTCGTCAGTAACTTTAATGCTCCGCGATGCTTCTAGTCTAATCCACGCGAGCCCCTCTCTAATGAATTTGGTACTTGTTTTGATGTACTGCTCCATACCCCACTCGATTTTAGACTGTACTTTCAATGAAACCTCCGTGCATTGCGCAATTATTTGCTATCTATCAAAACCACAGAGGCGGTTCTTAATTTTTCTCCAAATACTCCGCCTGTTTGCCTGCCTCGCCATCCAAATGTATCGCATCCTAATGGTTTCCAACCTTTTTTTTAAATGTTGATGCCCACATCGAATTACCTTTTCCATTTAACTGTACGTGGTTATTATTAAGCATGTCTGTGGGTCTTAGTGTAGAAATCTCTTAAACACAAATGAAAATGACAATATGCGTATTGTTATCTAAAATACGGAAGATTCATGTCGCCCAACACCCAACTGTGAAGCTATATCATTTATCCAATGTGTATATGTCGTTTACATTTGTGTTTGACATATTTCTACATCAAGTTTGTTAAGTGTTTTATTTCACATGATTTATCAAAATGACAGATGAAGGGTTTAAAAAGCACAATCGGATACTATTCTATGTTTTAATAGTAGCATAGAGTTTCAGAAATACCTAGCACCTGTTTTGTAGCTGACGAAATTCAAAAGCATATTCAGCAGCATACCCATTTGCAAAGCAATTGCTAAGCTGGAATAAACATTGTGTTTATACCGAATAAATTAAGGTGTGTTATTGATCATCTTTCGGATGATAACAGTGACGCATGTTAATCGTATTTCTCAATTTACCTCGAAGTATATATTAAGCCAACATCTGGATTGAAGCTATTTACATTTTACTGGCAGACTACTTGTATTACATGAATATAAACATAAGCTTAATCTCAACGGGGGCTATAATAATTATAACTTGTTGATGCTATAATAAACAAACATAATACTATAATGATTTTTCAAATGGGAAGAGTTCTACGCTGCAGTGAATGAGATGCGTTATCGTGCTCTGCGTTGCCAGGTCGCTGCCCCCACTCTTTTCATATTTCCTTCTCACTCGTACATTGACATAATGTTTATTCATGTGTATTATGAAAACTATTTGAGCTAAAAATCTGTTGTTTTATCGTTAATATTTTTGGCAAAATCTAAATATATTATCTTAGCGCAAGTAGTATTTATAAGAGACGGAATCACTTAGCGTTACTCCCCAGTTAAGCGATAGTGCAATATGTCAACACAGCAGCACTCCGATTGGCTGCCGGCTGGTGGCGCTCAAGGACAAACCTGATCCCTTTAAAAGTCACTGTAAAATGATCTACATTATTAATAGTTATGCCAGGATAATATTACCTTAAAAATAAGAAAATAAAACACTAAGACAAGTTTTTTTTAATACGTTGTACGATAGATATGCAATTGAATAATAAACGAAGAAAAAACGTCTTTAATTTCCAATGAACCATGTTACATTTATTTTTCTTTGTTTCTTTACTTCTTTTAAGTTTGTTCTCCACGATATGAAAATCGATGCGTACGAGAAAAAACAGAAAACACAACTCTGTTTTGTATTCCAACTCTTTCACATGATAGGTATTTACTGTTTTCTTGTGATAGATTAAACTGTTTTAGTTGGTTATATATGAGCTCTGTGCAATGTCAACACAAAGCAAGGGACAGTAACATACGACATATCTTGCTGACACGTTTTCAATAACTAGTTTATACAATGAGCATATCTGCAGATACTCGTCTGAAAGCGGTTGTCACCTGCAACACTTGTGACGTCAGTTCTAGGCGATATCTGTTACAAATTTGAGGGTTTCGGTGAAGAATATCAAACAAGTTATTTGTACTTCTGTGCTTCATATAAATGTCGTTTGAATGGTAAATATTTGTTGCACGCCTACTTCTATCGTTACTTTCCCTAGCCCCGTATGTACAATGTAAATAGTGGGTAGAATAGGTATTGTATTCCAACCAAAAATTCAGTTCACCGGAAATATATGTTTTGGGGTCCCATGAGACGAAAAAAGCATTTTCAGAAAAATGTCTGAGTGAGTCTGAGAACAGCTCCAAAAAGAAAAGATCGTTAAACACCAAACTTGGTATTTAGGTTTAGTATCTTCCAAGGATGCGACACGGAGATTTTCATAAAAAAAATCCTCCACCACAAACTACCCTTTACATGGAAAAAATTTCGAAAATTTTGATTTTCTCAAAACGTTTCTAACGGTTTTGATTAAAATGCCGTATATTAAATGGCAAATAAAATGTACATCTTGAATTTTCTGGGAATAGTCGCTAAAGACCTCTTCATTCTTGATGAATTTTGCTGACTTTTGCATTGCTGGTAAACCGTAACAGATAGATAAAAACTTATTATACAAAAGACATAGATCTCATATATATATTTTTTCCGTGGAGTTGGCCGTTTTCGAGATACTCCTTTATATTGGTTTCAGTTTTAAAATACTCTACTTACAATAAACTAAATAATAAGACTGTTTCTGCTAATGTTTTAGCATGAAATAGAAGGATAAGCTTATTAATATATAATAATTTGTTACAGTGAATGGAACGCATCAGATATTTCCTTTTGCCTTTTGCTGACACATAATATAAAATTACATATCATCACAGAATTCCAAACCATTTTTGTCACAGAAAAAGCTGTTTTCTGAGGTGGTAAACCGTAATAGTATATATATATTAGTATATATATATTAGTATTTAAGCACAGCATTCTACCGCAGAAGCTACGTTTTATTTAATTTAGCTTGAAGGGGAAAATGATATAGGGTAATTAACAGAGAGGGACACTGCGCACACTAGGGTATCCACAGATCCAGTGTGACTGAGATCCCCGCAAGAGAAAGCGATGAAGAGTGGCAGGCAAAAGAAATGAGGTTTTATTTATGGACGCTCTTTAATTGCTGTCGTTCTCAGCGTCCCATTCTATACTGGGTGTGAAAGACCGCTTAATTTTGCTTCAGATAAGTTTACGTGCTGTAAATTTACGACACGGGACAAACGGCTTTACTTCCATGGAAAAAAAGCCATGGTCCTCCGCCAGGGTTGACCCCGCGACTTTGAGTATATACACCATGGAGGAAGACAGGCAGTCCGGATTACTCAAGGACCCGTCACTGCCAGAGAGGGTGATCAAACGACCCTGATAGTCCTGTTGTGTCCACTGGGAGTACTCTTTCCATTTGAGCGTGTATCCGCACCATATGCCAGCTCTGTGTTACTCTAAGATCCAGAAGCACACCTTATAGATAAGAGGGAAACGGAATGAAGAAGAAATTATATATAAGAAAGCAGTTATTTGTCAGGCCAGAAATATCCATGGGTCAGAGTGAACGATGACAGGGGATCGAACTCGGGCCTTCCAACTGTGAGTCGCACGTTACCGCAGTGCCACTTTGATCAGTTTCATTTGACTTATTATGGACAATATATATTATATATTTATACAAAAGGAAAGTAGAAAACCATATGTTTATGTGCGTGTATTTGTGAACAGCATATATAAAAAATTAAAACTTGGTTGAATACCTAACTTTATATCTAAGTTCAGCAGTTTTCAGGAATTTCAAACGGTTTTCAATAAAATTCTCCCACTAAATGGAACATTTTTCAAAAATTATGATTTAAATAAAAATATCTTAACGATTTTGCTTAAAATACCATAAATCTAAAACTTTTCATCACAAATTAAATTAATTGAATTTTTCGGGAACAGCTCCGAAGTTCTTTTCATTTTGAACGACATTTGCATATCTGGTAAACCGCAAGAGTTACGTCTCGATAAAGCAAACTTTATATCATTCACATTTCCTTTTGTGGAGTTAGCTATTTCCAAGGTATTGCTTGTATTTCGTTTAAATTCTCCAATATTTACATTACAAATAAAAGTCGCTATACTCTTTTTTCCCTTGAGCATGCAAAGCCAAGCAATTACAATTCTATCACAGCGACTGCTTTTAAAATATTTGCCTATATCTTTAGTCTAGTACAAGGAAATATAGCCTTTTCTGGTAGTTATGTTAAACAGCACAAACTACGAGATAGCCAACTTCTGTAAGAATAGTTTGTCACAGAATAAATAAAGGCATGTGAATGTCACATTAGAATTTTGTTATAATTAATTACAAAGCTATTCGTGAAGGTATAAAGTCTTCCAGTGAACTAATAGTGCCTCCAGTTGAAAGTTTTATTACTTAATTAAGGGCAATTGATAATTAAATACTTTTTAATGCAAATTAAATGGTATATTTATCTACAGCTCTAAGAAGGATATTATATTAAGTTTGAAATTTTCAACAAATAAATAATTGGAATGGAAGGTAGAGCAATAAAAATTAAACTGCAGTGGTTGTGAAAGCACGGGCATGTGAACCAGCAGGATAATTCTCCCAGTCTACACTTTTCCTCAGTGCCCATAAGGGCAAATGCCCTATAGATACCCTAAAGTTAGGCTTGAAAGTTTTCCTATACCCATACTTTTTTGCACAATAGTATTATAATTTCACTTTATACATCAATATGTCCACAGCCTGTGGTACCGATGCAGTAAAATAGGAACTATACATTAATTAAAAAATCTGATGTATTCCATTCACATGACTATCTGTTGTGCAAAAAACTATTATTACACAAGATTATCCCTTTATCTACATTATGCTAATCAAGATAAACATTAACAGAATGGTCTTATTACGTAATTTCTTTTAAGTAGAAGGAAAACAAGGGAATCCACTAAACTAAAACGACAGTCAAATATTTTAAAAGTTGGCCGCTGTGAGAAAGAATTGAAATTCGATTCTCTTTGCATGGTGGGGAGTAAAACAAAATAAAGATGAAACAAAAGATGAATTTCCGGTGAATTGTGTAAAGGACTTATAAAGGTGTCAATAAAATTGGTACGTGGCTGATGACATTGTTCTCTGTAACTTAGCCTTTTGAAATGCATTTTGTATTGCTTATCGTTTAGTAGCTATACAAAATTATATACATATCCTTCCGAGATATGATATTTCTGAAGCTATTCACAGAAATTTCCAGATATAAATGTTATTGATAACCTTAACATCCTAATATATAAAGGTAATTGTAAATGTTTTAGCTGGCATTCAAAGTACATAGGTAAATCCTTACTTTTAAATATTTCTGCTATATTATTACTATTTGTTATTATCATTTATTACTGTTAATATTAAAAGTAAAATTATCTCAACACAAAAACAAAGTTTTCAATAACTATTTTTAGTAAAGCTATTAAATTAAATAATAAAGGAAAAGCAATCAATGAGATTGCACACCGGAATATTAACCCATTTTAATGAAGCAATATAACTTGGCCAAATCATTTTTGACTCAAGGTCTAGCCTGGAATTTCAAATTCCGTCGTATTTCACAGGATTAGTTGTTTAATTTTTTGTAATTTCTACAAAAGATCACAGGGCCATGTATTTTATTTTCAATGATTGCCGTAATAGCTCAAACATTGCCATATAAGAATAGTTATTTACCATACAAGTGGATAAACAAAGAGTTTATCCATGAGTAGCACAATTTAAAACGCGATCCGAAGGGGAGCGTTTTAAGTTCTACGAGTGGATGGTTAGGTTTGTCCACTTGTATAATATACTATTTTATCCCACAGATACGATAAATTAACATATGATAAAATTCATTTAATGATTTTACAATAGATAGTAGTAAATTAAATAAGGGATAAGGCATTGAATTGGAGAGTTCTTATAGTTACAAAATATAGCAGGCTATGTATGAATACTAATTTTGTTTTTGTTACTGCTAGTTTCAAATTGATTAAGTTTACGATGAACGTTGAGCACGTTAATGTATCGGTCCCAAATGATATATTAAATTAAGAAAAGAAGCAGTTGAGGCTTTATTACAGTAAACTTCATGGAAATTATACGAAAAAGAGTTTCAACAATTTAAAGATTAGCAGATACGAAGTACTTATTTACTTTAGCCCACTCGTTACCAGAGCAACGAGTGAATTTTGTTTACTTTATCCCACGCATTGTGCTAATAACTATCACTTAAAGTCCAAGTTTTCTTATGTCGTTTCTGCTTAGCAACGGTGTCTATTACAAATATCTGTAGAATAAAAGTGATTACTTGGGCATTCACAGCCTTAAAAATTAAAAACACATAAGCGGGTTCACGTATTATTCATTGATTTCTTAAATTGATAATGGAGTAATAACAGAGTCAAATAATTACAATAGTAATTATGCAAAAGCGCTATAATTGCATCACTGAAAAATTAACAAGTTTTGGAACTCTATTACAATAAATCCCAACTTCTTCATTATCTATCTTCATATGATTATTTATTGTGTATTGATCTAAATGAACAGAACGACATTCATCAAGGGGCCTGCATTTATATACGGAGAAAGATTAATGTTAAGTTCTGTAAGAATGTAATAATAGCACGTCGCAAGTTAGGTTATTTTTTAAATGTTTTTATTCTCTTACATGCTTGACGTGTTTTAAAGTACAAATATTGCGTTTGTGTGTTAGCACTCGGGTAAAAACGAATTCTATTTTAATATTTTATTCTGTTACATACTTGACGGGTTTTTAAGGAGACAAGTTACTCTAAAGTGGTAAAAACTAAATTTTTTTGTTATTTCTAGTTTCAGAAAATGTATACTTTTGGAGGGTTAAGGAACTTTTAATCATTTTGAATATAATTTAACTGCTAGTCTGAATTTCGTTCAAGCTGTTATGCGATGCCACTTTTTAACATTTGTATCTTTAAATTCAGTTTTCTGAAAACTACATTTTTTAATACTTTTTGTACTTTTTTCTCTGAAGAATGAGCGTTGGAAAGTTGAAACTTTCAGCACATAGTTGAACTTTATGAACCACAATCGCAATGTATATATAATTTACTTTTTGAACTTGCAAATATATTTCTTTTTTAATTTCTGCGGAAATTGTATCATAGCTAAATAATTGAGGTTCGGAAGATAGCTGATTATACTAAGAACAGGTATGCAAAAGTGTGGTTATGAAATGTAAGCAGTATCAGAGAATGTACATGAATTCACTTGTTTTAAGACTATGTTTTATTACCTTCCTGTTGAATTTACTACTTTTCTATAGACTCAACCACATAAATTATTAATGCAAAAAAAACACTTTAAATTAATTTCATGATTTATAGAATAATTCATACAAATTTTTGTAAAAACCATAGAATCCTTTAAGAGCAATGGTAATTCAGCTCATTTAAGGTGTAATTTACATATGTTCAGACTACCTTGTGCCCTTACAGAATAAGCATTGTTATCAGAGTCGAATTTGACTATGGCTACGAATTATATTGTGTCCACGTTTGCTCCCAACAAGCCGGTCCCCATGGCCGCGCTCGCCAAAGCGTCTCGCTTTGGTTCTTCGTAGCGCAGAGGATCGTGGGTTTGAGTCACGCCTTGGGCATGGGTGTTATATATTTGTGTATATATATATATATATATATATATATATATGTGTGTGTGTGTGTGTGTGTGTGTGTGTGTGTAACAGAAGGAAAAGGCAATTCAGTAATCATATAGCAAACAAAGAAAAAAAATCTGATGTGTTCCATTCACATGACTTTCTCTATATCTCTGCAACAAATTATTCTATTTACTTCATCTAAACGAGAAAAAAATTAGCAGAAATAGCCTTATTACTTGCTTCCTTGACAGTAGAAGCGAAATAAGGGGGTACCTTAAGTTAAAGTGATAGTCAAAATCTGGTTGCTATGTAACTGAAGTTCCTTTGTTTGTGTGGACAGGAGTTCACAAATTCCTGTATGACAAAAGTATAAGTTTTTTTATAGATGAAACCAAAAACCAGGAATATCTCAAAAACAATCAAATCCACGAAAAAAATGTATATAGCATATATTGTGTGTTTTAAGGCCCTCTACAGTTATTATCTGGTTAGTTTTTGTCTCTCTCTTATAGTTTAGTACCTATGCAAAATTCCGTAAAATTCACTCAGAATAAAGTAGTCTTCAGAGGCTATTCCCGAAAATTCAAAATATACATTTTATTTGTCAGGTAAATATGTTTAATATACGAAATTTTAATCAAAATCGTTAGAGCCATTTTTGAGACAATCAAAATTTTCGAAAAAAGTTCCATGTAAGGGGTAGTTTGGAGTGGGGGGATTTTTCTCAAAATCTTCGTGTCGTATCGCTGGAAGATACTAAACTTAAAATTTCGTTTTGAGTTATCGTGTTCACAGACACACGGACACACACACGGACCTTTTTCTGAAAACACTTTTTTTGGCTACCGAGGACCCTAAAATATATATTTCCGGTGAAATCTCGGTATCGAATTGTTGGTGGAGTGCAATACCTTCTCTATACACTACGTACATAGTGCGTGTAGAGAAAGTAAAAAATAGGTAAATAAAAGTAAGGTATATAGTGCCGGAGTCCCGACCAGACTATTGTTTCAGTACAGAAAATACCCGTAACTGGACCTTCTACTCATACACAAAGTTCTGCTCTCTAGGCAAATAACACAACTATGAATATTATTGAAATACCTATGCTACATTATACGAGCACATATACAGCTTAAATACATTCTCCAAATTCCCAAACAAACATACTCCATTCATTTAAGCGAAAATAGCACAAAGTGTCCTCTATAATAGAACGCGCTATAATCATAAACCAGTGAGGGATTATAATTTTTGCATTTGGTAGACTCACTCTGTTATATTTCGTATCATATCTCCGTTATATGTCTGATAACAGATTATGTATACATCTGGCAAACAAACTAGCTGACAAACTATGCATCAACTATTCCATCATGGACACCATATACCACTATAGAAGTACATTCGTTGACAAGTAGAAACATATTAACTTTCCATTTGTTTAAGTGCACTATGTAATCATTTCTAAATGCGCCCCAAGAAACGCACAGTTATTATGTCAGTGCAAACTATGTTAAAATGTTGCAGGATTTTTGTAAAGTGAGTAAGTTAAATACTGAAGCATAATTATACAGTCAAGAAGAAGTAAATAAATGTAATAAAATGTTAAATAAAGATGGGAGAGAAACATAAAAGTAAGAAAAGAGGCAGTAAATATAATAATTTAAATAAAGAAGAAACGTAAGGGTAGAATAGGAATGCATATAAAACAAATATAAAGCAATAGAAATAAATAATTAATGAATAAAATGAAATATTGTAATAAATCTGAGGAAACGTAGCAGATGTGAGTGCAGATTTGGATACCAGAATTGTAAAACTAACACTCCAGCTCCTCTATAGAATTTGGGTCCGGAAGTTATTAGCAGGTAAACCTATATAAAATAAATTTGAAATCTTCGTGCAAATGGGAATACAAAAGAAAGTGAACACAGACAAATGCCGTGTGATCTATAGGCATATTTGAGACACTTTGCAAGCGTCAGAACTTAATGTTTGTTTGAGACGTTGCCACATATGTTGTAACGCTTTGTGAAGTGAAAGGAAATACTAGGAATAAATATTTCAGCCAATAGAACTAGAGAACATGTAGAAGTTCGTGTAGGTTTGACTGGAATCCTAGAAAACAGCGGAACGGCTGGGGAGGAACAAAATACGATGTGCAAAACTTGCTTGTGTAAATATTTTTGGAGTGAGTTATTGTAATATTCTTGGAGGAGAAACATGTGTTAAATTGTCGGCGATGGGAGAAACAGTTATTTATAACATTGCCCAGTATTGCGCGCGTTAAGTTCCGCGTCTTAAGAGAAGTTACATGTAAATGTGTGTAATTAAAATGTTCTAAGAATCATTATGAGAACAATGATAGTTAAATCAATGTTCCAAACGGGGAACCGAGTTGGAAATTAAAACTAATTAATTTGGAAACGAAACTTTGAGATACAGAAAAACTATAGATATACTTGTTTGACAAGGATTTCAATCTGGTGTGGATTAAAGTTGAAGGAAGTCAAAGGGTAAATTGTGTAATATTGGATAAATAGGGAATATCCGGGAAAACAGTGAATTTTATTGTAGTCCCACACAAAAATACTGAGATCTACGCCATCTTTCTCCTGCTAATTACCTATTGGCTAGTCGGCCAACATTCCCAAGTTACAACAGAAAAACTTAGTTTTCCTTCCTAAACCAAAAATCCTGACTCAATACTAAATTTTGGATTTATGCGAGTTTCATTCTTTTAGTTTTCTGTTCACAGATTCAGAGAGTGAGAGAGAGAGAGAGAGAGAGAGAGAGAGTGTGTGTGTGTGTGTGTGTGTGTGTGTGTGTGTGACTGGTATGGAATAATGCTTTATCTGGATTTTATTTCCGATGATTTATAAAAGGCTTATGACTCGGTGCCTACTCCCAACTTTGCGGATACAAAGGCCGATTTTGTTCATTGATTTGCCAATGTGGTAAAGATAGTATCAGCTCAATTCTTAATTAATTAAGGCCTTAGACTGGGTTGTAGCATGTTCTTTACTCTACTTAAAGTATATATATATGTAAATCTACATACATACTATAGGTATATACAGACTGTCCCAGAATTAAACTGCACAAATTGGGAGGATTGTAGAGGGTTTCTAGATAAACACTTTTGAGATAGGGAACCCATTATCCCTTTTGACCAATATCAAAGCTATGGCATGTTTTCCGAATCTATGGTGGTAAATCAAAAGAACGTGGACATGTGACTATCCTATTTTCATTCAAAAAGCCTTATTTATACTCCAGTAGTCGAAAAAAATGCAGTATTGGTGCAAGGTCAATGTGATAATTGGATAATAAACTTATTGGTCTTGTAAATTTGGCAAAATTACCTGCTTTTTGAGAGCGTGCATGCCGCTGAACAGTTCGGTTGATTTCAGATCATAATATGTTGTCATTGAATCCGACGGTAGTAAGATAGCACTGCTTTCTGGAGTTTCCATTGTTTGCTTTGTATACTTTCCTTATACGTACTATGTACATGTGTATAGAGAAAGTATTGTAATCACCTAAAAATTGGATACCGAGATTTCACCGGAAATATATGTATTGAAACTCCCTGAATTCCAAAAAAAAGCATTTTTAGAAAAGTATGTGTGTGTGTGTGTGTGTGTGTGTGTGTATCTGTGGACAGCATAGCTCAAAAACGAAAAGACCCTTAAACGCCAAATTTGGTATTTAATTTTGGCATCTTCCAAGGATGCGATACGAAGATTTTCAAGAAAATCCACCAACTACCGTTTACATGAAATATTTTTCAAAAATTTTAATTTTTTAAAAAAGTGCTCTAACAATTTTTCTTAAAAATCTCGTATATTTAAGATATTTATGTGAAAATAAAATGTATATCTTCAATTTTCTAGGAATAGCCTCCGAAGACAAGTTTATTCTGGATGAATTTTGCGGAATTTTGAATAGTTGGTATACCGTAAGAGATAGACAAAAACGTACCATATAAAAATGTAGAGCTCGTTAAAACAAACAATTTATGTATTATGCATTTTTTTTCGTGGAGTTGACCGTTTTTTGAGATACTCCTTGTTATTTGTTTCAGCTGTAAAATACTTATACTTTTCTCATAACCGAATTTTACTTTTCTCATAACCAAATTTATTAACTCCTGTTTATACAAACAAAAGTACTTTAACCACTTAGCAACCCATTTTTAAAAGAGTTGAATATCGATTTAGTCTATGGTATTCCCTTATTTCCCTTCTATTTTTTTTTTTCTTTACTTTCATTTACTTTTTTTTTAACCTTGTTTTTTCTATATTATTACTGGATTGCTGTTTTCTTACTCTTACAACACACACGTAAACACAAACATATAACACCCATGCCCAAGACGGGACTCGAACCCACGATCCCCAGCGCTACGAAGCACCAAAGTGGGGCGCCTTGGCGAGCGCGGCCATGGGGACCGCATGCACTTGTACGGAAGCAGGTAATAAGACCTTTGTGTCAATTTTTTTCTCGATTAGTATTACGAAAATAGAAGAATAAACTTTTTAACTATAATTGATTGCAGAGATGTAGAGAAAGTCATATTAATGGAACACATCAGATTTTTTTAAACGTTTTGTTTATACTTTTTAAGTAAAGACAATAAACCTTTCAGGACACATTATTTTCAAAGGAGTAAATGAAATTTACGTAGCGTTCATAGTCACGCAGTAATTGTTTGTCGGGGAACCTTCGTAGATTAATTTACTAAAATGATTAGATTTGAAAGAATCATCAATGAATGTGTACTTTGAAACTAAATTATGACTTACATAGTGGAATAATAATAATAATAATAATAATAATAATAAAACTTGGCTATTACTCTGATCGAATAGCGGCATTTTGGTTTTGTGCATGTAGGTATTGCATCATTTTAACCACTAGCTATTGTGGGCCTTCAACGTTGGGATATTGCAAGCCAACACATCGAACAGTTCCTCTGGTAACCCGTTGTATTTTTTACTTCAGTTATTGTACTATTTCCCAAGATCTCTTCTTAGCAAGCTCTTAGCTATTTTATAGTAGGATCTTTTACTATGGAGATGGTTACTTATGTCGTTATTCATTTGAAGTTCATTTGATATATTGATAATTTTGTTTCATAATTTGTGAACTGTGCCTATAATATGTCAATATCACGTCAATGTACATTATACTGCATTTTAGAAAATCCTTCGAGAGGTACTGAGAAATGTACTCCTTCAGCTGTTTAGTGCAATTGTTATTGAAACGTTCTGCATTGCACCTAGATACTAATCATACATTGTATTTAGTTTGTTTGTCAATACGAAAAATTCATATCGAGTAACACAACAAAATATGAGCGGCTCCACTGTAAATAGAGTAATCTACATTACTGGAATTCTGAAAATTCAAACTGATTGCGACTGCATCACATGCAAGCGCACTGGGTGCTAACGTATGGTGCAGCATTCTAGGAGACTACATCATTGGACCAGTTTATTTGGCTTCCAGACTAACTGTTCAGTATTTGCAATTTCTACAGAATGTGGAGCATTTTTTATAGAACATCCCACTTCAGTTAGCTGTGAGGCACTGGTTTAAGCATGACGGCACAGCACCACATTATTGTAAAGGGGTAAAGAATATCTCAACAACGTCTTCCCCGAACGGTGAACATGTCGTAGTGGTTGCATTTGATGGCCACCGAGATCTCCTGATTTAATTCCCTTGGGCTTTTTCTTGCGGAGATGTTTCAAAGTCAGAGTTTACGAAACGGAACCGGAAAATCCAGATGCGTTAAAAGAAAGAATACGCCAAAGCTTACGCTTCAATACCTGCAGAAATGTTAAGTCATGCTAATACTGACAGACGCTACGCTTCCAACATGACGGACATACATTTGTATTAAGAATAATGCAATAACAAAGTTATGTTAGTCTAGAACATATGTTTAAAGGAACATTAGTTAATGATATTCATTATTCTTTATTGCAAACAAGGATATAATATCATTTATTTAATATTACTAATTATGAAACACAAATTGCTGCATTATGTGTTGTTAAATTACCTGTCAGATATATGCCTTGAAACAGATCATTAATATGTTTTGGCCCATGTGCATATTGGTTTGCTCAGGGACAATGATCCTTTCACAGGAACCTTTCTCGAGCCCAGGAATCGAACTCGATACCCCACTACAGAGAGCAAGTGCTCTAGCGACGAGTTTATAGCAGTTAAGTATTAGTTTCCAAGCTCTGATCTTAGTGCAGCAAGGTTTCCTCTCTGTTCGTGTCGAGTCCCCTTTATCGACATGCTTAGGCAAACCTTTCGGCGTCTGCATTATCAGCGAAGAACGGCTTATGTGGGCCACCTGATATATGTTTATATTTGACATATGTCGCTAGCTTTAGTTCCAGGATAGTCCCGGTTGCAGAGAGTTCATCCTACGTTGAGGTTTGATCGTCTTAAGGCATAAATACTATCTGAAGGGAGCAGCTTCACGTGCACGTCATACAATCGTGAAACCATTTAGACTCCTGTTTCTGACTTGAAGCTGTGTACTGGCTTTTTTTGCGTAACTTGCTATGGAAATGTGAGCCGTGTTTGTATCTTTGATAATTAGGTTTACAGAGGGAAGTAACGTGACACCACGATAATTAGCAAGTTGGTGGTGTTACCCTCACATGGTGTGAAGTCAGCTTGTTGCATGGTAATCACGAGGTTGCTTTGTGCCCACACCGGGTAGGTTTTAAGCTGCGGGGTTAATTACGCCGGCAATGCTTTAATTAAGCAATTCAAAGCGAGGCGCACGACTCGGCCGAACTAACATTATTACTCTATGGACAACTAATATCCCACATCTATAAGGGATCCCGATTTTTAGGTGCTCTCGTTTCGCCCTTTGAGGGCTTTCTAAGCCAACTCTTAATGAAAACGTGTTGCAGTTAACCAGGTACCTACTTTCTGTATTTTTGAAATCGTCTCGTTTACTACTAGACTATCTAATAATGCCTTTGTGATCTCTCGTAAAATGCCTATTACTTCATGATTAATAAGTTTGTAAAATTTGTTTATTGTAATTAATTCTTTAGAAATATTCTCGTCAAAATTTATTATTAATTATTAATTAAATAAGATAATTGAAGATTAAAGCTGCTATATACAAGAAAGCTGTCATGGTGTATAAGCTTGGACGCCCATTTCTGACACTTGCTCCACTAATTTTGATGCAGGTTTGCAGACATCTGAGGTAGCTGGGAAACTTCTGCCTTCTGATTGCAGCGACTTCGGGGAGTAGTGGTCCGACTTGTTTATCATCTGCCTTCTTCCTACGTGACCTTGGCGACCTTTGGTGGAGTGACTCGCAAGTGATTGCTAATTTTAAGTTTGTAGTTTTGACTTTGAAACAGTATTAATTTTAAAAGGACATCTGCTGGTGTTATTTCAAACTTAACCACATTACTGCTTTTACAATGGACAACGATTTTTGCCTAAATTATACTCTGATGGAGTGTTGATGACTTTTAATCATTTGAAATTTCGTGGCTAGAATTCCAAAAAGATTGACTACTGCTAATGTTTACTTTCTCTACACGTACTATGTACATAGTGTATAGAGAAGGTCCATGTATGCGTGTGTGTGTGTGTGTGTGTGTGTGTCTGTGGACGGCAAAAAGACCATTGAATACCAAACTTAGTATTTAAGTTTGGTATCTTCCAAGGATGCGACACGAAGATTTTCAAGAAAATCCCCCCAACCCAATTACACATTACATGGAACTTTAGTCGAAAATTTTGATTTTCTCAAAAATGGCTCTAACGATTTTGATTAAAATATCGTATTTTAAATATATTTAGCTGATAATAAAATATATATCTTGCATTTTCTGGGAATAGCCTCTGAAGACTAATTTATTTTCGATCAATTTTACGTAATTTTGCATAACTACTAAACCGTAAGAAATGGAGAAAATCTTACTAAACAAAAAATGTAGAGGACGATAAAGCACACAATTTATGATATATACATTTCTTTCGTGGAGTTTATTGGTTTTTAGATATTCCTTGTATTGGTTTCAGCTTTAAAAACTTATTCTTTTCTCATGTAGGAATCTGTCAACTCCAGTTCATACAAACAAAGGAACTTCCGTCACATAGCAACCAGTTTTTGACTATCACTTTAACCTATGGTACTCCCTTATTTTGCTTATACTTACAAGGAATCAAGTAATAAGACTATTTGTGCTAATTTTATCCTGATTAGCATGAATTAAACAGAAGCATAAGCTTTTTAACAATAATTTGTTCCAGAGTGTAGAGAAAGTCATGCGAATGGAACACATCAGAGTTTTTTAAAATGACATCTGTTTGTGGTATTTTAAATTTAGCCAAATTACTGCTATTGCTATGTATAAAGATTTTTTTCCCAAATATCTAGCTCTGCTGGAATATTGGTGGTTTTTAATAGTTTTATTTCTGTCCAATTTCATGGTTAGGATTCCAAAAATGATATGTTCTTATAAACGTGTCTTTAAATGTTTTTTGGTTCTACCAATGTAGACTTTTGCACAATCATTACAACTTATTTGATAAATTCCAAATTTATTTATTATATCTAAAGTGGTTTGTTTAAAATGTTTTTCAAATTGAATCTGTTACTAGAAGACAAGGTTACGGTACCTATCAAATATTTTTTTGAAAACTGGAAATAATTTTTTAGTGTAATTGAATTGTTTGTATTTTATATTATTTTTATTGGTTTTAATAAACTATCTTCTTTATTTTTTTTTTTTTGGTTTTATTGTTTCTTTAGAATACTGTGCATTAACTAAATATTAAAACCATCATTTTAAGTTACTTCAATGATATATTGTAGTTCTTTTTTATATTCATCTCTTGACTGTAATGTAAATAACAATATAAAATGTAAATAAATATTAAATGTCATAAAATACAACTGGCTTGGTTGTAGCTCTAACACTGTCTCTAGTTCTATAGCTCCGTACTTGTTTTTCGATTGATTTTCCTGTTTCTCTCTGATTACTTAATTATTAGAGATAGCAATGCATTCAAATTCAATACCAAAATTTTATAAGAAATTTTTGAGGCGCTCTGAAAAATAAAACTAAAAGCAAAACTCAATACCAAACTGGATTTTTCAGTTCAGCAGCTTACAACGATGCGACACAAATATGTTCAACAAAATTCACCCAAATTCAGAGTAACATAGGAAGAATTTCGTTATTTTTTATTTTTTCAAAATGTCTCTTAACATTTTGGATTGAAACACAAAAAAGCTGATGTGTACCATTCACATGACTTTCTCTATATACCTGCAACAAATTATTCTTAAAAAAAGCTTCTACTTCTATTTTACTTTATGCTAATCAGAAAAAATGAGCAGAAATAGTCTTATTACTTGCTTCCTTGTAAGTAGAAGCGAAATAAGGGACTTTCATAGGTTAAAATGATAGTTAAAAGCTTGTTGCTATGTCAATGAAGTTCCTTTGTTTATATGGATAGGAGTTCCTGTATGAGAAAAGTATAAGTTTTTTATAGCAGAAACCAAAAATAAGGAATGTCTCAAAAACGACGAACTCCTGAAAAAAAAATGTATATAACATAACTTGTGTTTTTTAACGTACTCTACATTTTTTGTGTACTAAGTTTTTGTCCATCTCTTACGGTTTAGCAATTATTCAAAATTTAGTAAAATTCATCCAGAATAATATACTTTTCAGAGGCTTTTCCCGGAAAATTCAAAATGTACATTTTATTGGTCAGGTAAATATATTTAGTATACGAAATTTTAATCAAAATCGTTAGAGCCATTTTTGAGAAAATCAAAATTATCGAAAAAAGTTCCAAGTAAAGGGTAGTTGGGGTTGGGGGGATTTTTCTCAAAATCTTCGTGTTGCATCCTGGAAGATACTGAACTTAAATACCAAGTTTAGTATTTTACCGACTTTTCGTTTTTGAGTTATCGTGTTCACAGACACACTGACACACGGACACAGTGACACACGAACACACGGACACACACACACACACACACACACAGGGACCTTTTTGTGAAAATGTTTTTTTTTTGGATATTGGGGACCCTAAAACATATATTTCCGGTGAAATCTCGGTATCGAATTTTTGGGTGGAGTGCAATACTTTCTCTATACACTAATGTACATAGTGCGTATAGAGAAAGTAAAAATTAGGATATTATCTTTAGGAATAAAATAGCTTCTGAATTTTTTGGGAATATATTCCGAGGTCCTATTTTTTCTGAATTACTTCTTTATAGTTATTTGTAAACCGATGGACATTGTCACGATGATCGTATGATCCAATCTTGTTTCAGTATTCACTTAATGTCAAGCATTTTTATAGCGCTAGTCCTTTCGAGCTATTCTTTGGGTTAGTTTGAATTTAGACATACGCTTCTGTTTGTGTGTAGGTGCGCATGCACGTTTTAGGGATGTGTGTAGCCCCAAATTACCTATTTAACAATGCCGCATAAAGAAATTCATGTAATTTTTTCACCCCAAATTAGTTGTTGCATAAATAAAGGTGTTATTTATTCAAACACGAATGAATGTATTTATTGTTGCTTTTTATTGAATACACTTAAAGATATATACAATATTTATAATATAACACCAGAAAAATTTCAAATTGTTCCTGCTCATTTCTTAAGCGTATTATCCACGTATTTCTTACACCTATTGTGCCGATTCTTTCTTTTTTATTTCCTCTACTAAAGCAGAAGAAGCATTGCATCATTAAAAACTTATATACCAGGTTTTCACTGGAAATACACGTTTTAAGAATCCCTGAATTCAAATAATAATCAGTTTTAAAAACAGTTTAAAACAGACTGAATAGCTTTACTCAAAACAAAAATCTGTTAAATACTAAACGTTATCATTTAAATGCAACCTGCTCCAAGGATATAACACGAAGACTTTGAAGAAAATGTCCCCTTCCCAAAATATTCTTTACATGCAAAAAGTTTCAAAATTTGTATTTTTTTCAAAAAATTAAAGATTTTGTGTAACTTACAATACTTAAAGACATTTTCATGACAAATTAGGCGAAAATATTGAATTTTGTGGCAATAGGCTTGGAAGTTGTTTTCATTCTGAATGATCTTTGCATAACTAGTAAATTATAAATAATACCTATACAAAATATTACTGTATAAAAATGTTTATCTCATTCAAAAGAAAATTTATGTCATCACGTTTGTGGAGCTAACAATTTCCGAGATATTCGTAGTTATTAGTTTGCATTTTCAAACACTTTTACTTCTTCAAATTAAAATTAATTGTTACTTTTTTAAATTTAATTCTACTTATATCATGCCATGCTCATGCAAAGAAATGGAAATTTCAAATCCATCATATAGGACACGCTCTTTAAAATTTTGAATATTGCTTTACACACGTCATATAACGAAATGTTTAAATGTGAGTATTGTATAAATCGTCGAATACTTTCAATGCTGCATCGCCATTGGCTAACTTTCACGGTGAGTATTGCTAGGCTCTTTAAATCATTGGCATAGGATGTTAGGGATGTCAGATTTTAAATGTTTTTCGTCATGAATTTCACATTTTAGTTATTACTTTTCCTTAATTTAGATGCAATATCCTAATTTCCGTTGTATACTATAACTATGCACATATACTTTAATGATTTCTGTTACCTTTAACTTAGTTTCTGTATATTTTAATGTAATTATTATTTCAAAATCTTCTCGGGCTTCTAGCCAAGTGTCAAGTCAAGTTTTTACCTGGCTAGAAGCCCGAGAAGATTTTGAATTAACACGTCGCCAGGAAAGCTTCAGTTCTTAATTATTATTGCTTATCTACCATGTGTGCTATCTAACATTGTTCATTATTTTCACTTAGTTTCTGTTTATTTTAAACTACTACTACTTCTTCTTTGTTCTACTTCTACTCAATGTTCAATAGTTTAACTTAGTTTCTGTATATTTCCAATTAATTTTTATTATTGTTCTTATATTGCTATTACTTCTGTTGCGATTTTTATTTTTACTTTCTCTAAACGTACTATGTACATAGTGTATAGAGAAGGTATTGCACTCCACCCAAAATTTTGATGCCGAGATTTCACCGGAAATATATATTTTAGGGTCCTCTGTATCCAGAAAATGCATTTTCACAAAAAGGTCCGTGTGTGTGTGTGTCAGTGTGTCCATATGTCTATGAACGCGATAGCTCAAAAACGAAAAGTCTGTAAAATATCAAACTTGGCATTTAAAGTTTAGTATCTTCCGCGGATGCGACACGAAGATTTTGAGAAAAATTCCCCCACCCCTAACTACCCTTACATGGAACTTTTTTCGAAAATTTTGATTTTCGCAAAACTGGCTGTAACGATTTTGATTAAAATATCATATATTAAAGATATTTACCTGACAAACAAAATGTATATCTTGAACTTTCTGGGAATAGCCTTTGAAGACTACTTTATTCTGGACGAATTTTACGGAATTTTGCGTAATTGCTAAAGCGTAAGACTTAGGTATAAACTTACTAAAACTTACTAAACAAGAAATGTAGATTACGTTAAAACATAATTTATGTTATATAAATTTTTATCGTGGAATTCATCGTTTTTGAGATATTCCTTGATATTGGTTTCAGCTATGACAACTTACTTTTCTCACATAGAAATTTGTCAACTGCTGTCCATAGAAACATGGGAACTTCAGTCACATAGCAACCAGCTTTTGACTAACACTTTAAGCTATGGTACTCCTTTATTTCGCTTCTACTTACAAGGAAGCAAGAAATAAGACTATTTCTGCTAATTTTTTCTCCATTAGCGTAAAGTAAATAGAGGCATAAGATCTTTAACAATAATTTGTTGCAGAGATATAGAAAAAGTCATGTGAATGGAACACATCAAATTTTTAGTTTTACATAGTAACAGCATATTTTGAATGAGTTATTGTAGTACTTCGAATATATGAGTTATTTCTGTTGCATATGCATTTGGATATTGATCATTTAACTGTACTACTATGGTATATAGGATTTTCGTGTTTAGTTGGGAGGAAGAGAATCCATATAAGCTCTGCCAAAATAAATAAATATGAAATATGTAGAGCAATATATTTTTGCAAGAACAGTTTTTAGCCGAGTAAACAGAGAAAAGTAGACTGGTGGTTCGTATACAATACTGTCGGGATTTGAAAGTGAACTAGAGAGAATAATTTTTTGAAGAAGAGCTAAAAATTACAGTTTCAAAATATGATATTAAATTTTGATAAATACTGAGTCTCTTAAGATGTTGTTATTAAATATATGCGTAAGCTTTCACGGCCGTGTCCATAGTTTTAAAATTTAAAATTTTCGGGCTGTTTTGCCGTGGTCTGTAGGTTTAGTTAAAATATTTCTACCTAACGTTTCGTCCCTGTCTGTGAGGGACATCTTCAGAGGCAATGCGCTCACGTCGCTAACTCGGAAAGAATTACAACAGTGGTAGCTAATTTGTATAAGGAACGATTTGAAAAACTTGCACTGGCAATGCGACTAAAAAACCGTCCGTTTGGCTTCGTTACATTGACGACGTCTTCGCTATATGGCCTCACGGAGAAGCTGAACTCCAAAAATTCCTAGATCATCTGAACAGCCAACACGCAAACATCCAATTTACAAAAGAATTAGAGTCCGACGGTCAGATTGCTTTTCTCGATGTATTGATAACTAGGAAAAAGGACGGAAGATTCACGTGTGCAGTGTACAGAAAACCAACACATACGGACCGATATCTTAGTAAACAATCCAACCATCATCCCAAACAGAAAAGAAGCGTAATCAAAACACTAGTGGAACGAGCTAAAGGAATCTGTGATCCGGAACATTTACCACAAGAATTAAAATATCTACAAAAGACGCTACTGTATAATGGGTACACTAAAAAGGATATCGATCGAGCAATACGTCCCAGAAAGATCAACACCAGACCTAGGGAGGCATCGACATATAAAAATAAGGTATTCTTGCCATATATAAAAAAACATAACTGATCGTATCGGCAAGATTTTAGAGAAACAACACGTGAAACCCATATACATGCCGACAACTAAAGTAAAACAGTTCCTCAAATCAGCTAAAGACCGACTCGATCCACTTTCAAAATCTGGTGTTTACAAAATCCCGTGCACATGTGGCCAAGTTTACATCGGCACTACAAAGCGTAGCATTAACACACGCATCACAGAGCATAAAAGAAACTGCCGCCTCGGACAAACAAAAAAATCAGCCGTGGCACAACATGTTTTATCTTTGGATGACCACCGTATGCAATATGATAAAGTAGAGGTTATAGCTACGACTAAAAATTATTTCCCCCGTTTATACAGAGAGGCCATTGAGATTTATAAGAACACCAACAACTTTAACAAAGACGAAGGTCTTAAATTAAACTCCACCTGGTTCCCTATACTTTCCCAGCTCGGCAACCTCCAGGCCAAATAAACAAACCAGAACCTGTCCACTTGACCCCGCCTACCAGTGCCCGAGTATATATACTGGCTATAAATCGCACTGTTGTAATTCTTTCCGAGTTAACGACGTGAGCGCATTGCCTCTGAAGATGTCCCTCACAGACAGGGACGAAACGTTAGGTAGAAATATTTTAACTAAACATATTTTAACCTACAGACCACGGCAAAACAGCCCGAAAATTTTAAATTTTAAAACTATGTTGTTATTGTTAGGTTTTTCTTTGCGCTACTGAACTCGATTCACATTCGGTAAGAGGCGCCAATTCGCCTATAGGTTAAAAAGCCACGGAGTAATCTATATCTGATGACACTGTAATTTCTTCACTCTTTGAACTCATCACGATGTAAACACTTAACCTCATTACTTTAGCCAGCTATACGCGGAAAACCAAAGTATTACACTTTGTGACTATGCACCAAATGCACGAGCTGAATGAATTCGGGTGTGATTGGCTTATTATCCATCGTTTATAGCTAATAATAATTGTTATTGTTACCAGGCCTTCCTTTCCATGTTGGATCCAATGTCGCAGTTGTGTCAGAAACTCGTGTGCGAATGAGGATGCAATACTTGTCACACCTGGGTGTACCGTATGTGTGCAAACTGATGGAAAGTTCTTGCCACATTGACAGACACATAGGCGAATCAAGTTGGAGAGGAAGCTCCAAGCGTACACTTCGATGAGAGAGGGAGAGAGTCGAAGCGACGAGATAAAATTGTGGTATACCGTTGTAAGATAAATGTTTATTGTAAACAACATATTTTGAATTAATACATATATTTTTGTTGTAATGTAATACCTTAAAAATCTGTGTTACACTCACATGACTTAACTTCTTACAAAAGATTATTCTTCTTTCTACACCATGCTAATCGAGATAAGCATTAGCTGAATGTTCTTATTATTTAGTTCCTAATAAGTAGAAGGGAACTAAAGGAATATACTAGGCTAAACTGACAGTCAAATGTTGTTAAAGCTGTCGTTATGCGATTGTCTGAGAAAAGTACAAGTACTTTGCAATTGAAACAAATAACAAGGAATATCTCGAAACGGTTATCTCCACAACAAAATTGGAAAGAAAATAAATTGTGTGTTTTGAGGAGATCTACATACTTTGTCAGTTTTTGTATATCTCTTACGGTTTCATCATTAGGCAAAATTCATCCAGAATAAAGAGGCCTTCAGAGGATTTTCCCAGAAAATTCGAGATAAACATTTTATTTGGGATGTAAATGTCTTTAATATACAGCATTTTAATCAAAGTCGTTAGAGCCATTTTTGAAAAAGTAAAAATGTTCTAAAATGTGTCATGTAAACAATAGTTTGTGAGGAGAGGAATTTATTGAAAATGTTCTTATGGCATTCTTGAAAGATCCTAAACCTAAATGCCAAGTTTGGCATTTAACGGTCTTTTCGTTCTTGTGCTATGCTGTCCACAGACACACAATCACACGGACCTTTTTCTAAAAATTCTTTTTTCGGACTCAGGGGTACATATGGGGCTAGAGGAAACAAAATTGCGCGATTATCTGTTAAACTGGTTTTCGGAAACCTTCATTAATATAGAAAAGTAGGTAATTGATATGAATTAAATAAGGTAAATATGTTCAGCCGTTTTCTGCATCCATTCGATGAGAAACGGTGTGTAAGGGAATAAACAAGCGCTGAAACGAGGCTATGACGAAATGTTCTATGTACATCAAGTCCAGTTCTGAAGCTGTATCGATTGTGCACAATCAGAGGCTCGTCCATTATGTTCCGTGCCATACTGTAGGTGTTCAAACACCACACGCCGTTGTGCTAGTAAAGCCAGCCGTGGCCTAAAGAGCCCTTTTCGTGTCAGCAGCAAACTATTGTGGTGGACAGAACATTTACTTAGCAGAAAGGAGACGACCTTACCTTTCCCATCTATAGGGTCTTTCAACAAGAGTGTCCTATCTTAAATAAAACACGTCCTTTGAATGACAGAGGTTTATTTCTTGTTTTAATTTGGAACATAATTACTGTCATTACCTGTGGAAAAGAACACCAGTTAAGTCACCGCCGTGACTTCGTTGGGTTGCGTGTGTACAGTTGACCCAGTTTTCAATGACAGAAGATCGTAAATTAGGTCCAACTTCACGATAACACGCGTGATGCTATCTATAAGATCATTTACTGTTTCTGGTTTGTTGACATAAACTCGAGATTTAAGTTATCCAACGGCGTTAAATGACCTGGGAGGCAGTTCACATCACCATCACGGGAAATGATGAAACCTCTGAACTTCTCCTTCAAAAGATCGATTGTTTCGAGAGCAGTATGGCATGTGGCACAATCTTGCTGGGACCAGATGTTTCTGGGATCCATACCATCCAATTGAGGCCAAAAATAGTCCCGTATAAGAGCCCGGTATCTTTCTCCATTGACAGTTACAGCTTATCCTTCTTCGTGTTGAAAAATATGAACCAATGATTCCACCATACCAAAATGCACACCACACAGTAACTTTTTGAGAATGAAGTGGTCCCTCTTAAATCTACATTGGATTGTGATTGCTCCAATAGCGGCAAATTTGTTTATTAACACAACCATCCATCCAAAAGTGGGCTTCGTCGCTGAACTTGAACTTGGGACAAAAAATCCGGGTCAGCTTCCAATTCCTCCGTAGCTCAGTCAGCGAATACACGGTACAATCTATGGTCGTTGGGATTTAGTCCTTGAGTTAACACCATTTTGTAAGCGTGAAACTTCAAGTCCAGATGCAGAATTCGCCAAGTTGTGGTCGGCGAAAGCCCCAATTCTTGTGCTCGACGAGCAAATGATTTGTTTCCATTCTCGCGTACGCTCTCATGAACGGCGCCTATGTTTTAATTGGAGCGCTTACATCGATTACGTATAGGCGTTCTTTGATCGCTGACAGAACCACTTCTTTCAAATTTATCGAAAAAACGCCGAATCGTTCTCTTCGAAGGGACGATTATGCACACCGTAAACTTCACACAATACACGGAAGATTTGGCGAGCAGATGATCCATTTTGATAATAAATGTTCACAATTTCTGTGTTGCTGAATGCTGTAACGTTCTATAGTTATTTGTCAATAATAACTGTTACCACGTGAAAAAATGACTGACGTAACTCCATAACAACACTATAGTTAAAAGATCCTTTACATTTTATGGCACCAAACAAAAACTATTTTGGTAGCGTAGACCATAAAACCTCAAAATTCTACAACACTTTTCTTATAAGATCTTACTTTTTGCTCCAATGTGCGAGGTTTTGACGAAAGTGAATTTATCTATATACATATATTTTGGCGAAATATCTACCGAACGCAATTATAAATAGAGTTTGGCATTTCCCTATTTGCCTGCTTTGTTTTTTTATTTAGACTCGAAGGTTTTGTCTAAATACGAGAGATGCTTTTTACTTTTCACTCTACGCGTACTATGTACATAGTGTATAAAGAAGGTATTGTACTGCAACCAAAAATTCGATGCCGAGATTTCACCGGAGATACATGTTTGGTGTCCTCCTGAATAAAAAAAAACATTTTTAGAAAAAAGTCCGTATCTATCTCTTACGGTTAGCAGTTATGCAAGAATCCGTAAAATTCATCCAGAATAAAGTAGTTTTCAGAGGCTATTCGCAAAAAAATCAAGATATACATTTTATTTGTCAAGCAAATATCTTAAATATACGAGATTTCAATCAAAATCGTTAGAGCCATTTTTAAGAAAATCAAAATGCTGGAAAAAAGTTCCATGTAAAGGGTAGTTCGGGAAAGGGCGATTTTCTTGAAAATCTTCGTGTCACATTCTTGGAAGATGCCAAACCTAAATACCAAGTTTGGTTTTTAACGGACTTTACAATACCTTCTCTATGTACATAGTACGTATAGAGAAAGTAAAAATGTATCGAAGTTAATACCTAATAAGCAACGAATAGGCTTTAATTGTAATGTTAAGAAGTGTTTTTCTGTGAAACCAGCCAAAGTGACTGCTAGTTCTCTGAATCAAAATGGTGATACATTTGCTGGAGTTAATAGGGCACTGTGCACAGAATGGTGATGATGTTATGTTCCCGAGAACGGTTCTATAAGTACACATGTGAAGAATGAAAACGGTATTTACTAAACTTCAAATTATTTCCTCTGTTTGACTCAAAATATGCAATTGAAAGTCGTTAGAATGTTCTTCTCAATGCTGGTACCAAATTGGGATCCGGGAACAAAGGATTATGGGTACAGGACATTTCTGCCACGCAAAAATGCAATTATTACTTTCTCTAGCCCCATATGTACAATGTACATTGGGATAGAGAAGTATTGTAGTCCACCCAAACATTCGATACCGAGATTTCACCGGAAATACATGTTTTAGGACCCCCTGTATCCAAAAAAATAATTTTCAGAAAAAGGTCCGTGTGTCCGTGTGTCTGTGAACACGATAACTCAAAAACGAAAAGTAGCTAAAATACCAAACTTGGTATTTAAGTTTAGTATCTTCCACG
Organism: Hymenopus coronatus; assembly: GCA_030762935.1. Taxonomy (NCBI): domain Eukaryota; kingdom Metazoa; phylum Arthropoda; class Insecta; order Mantodea; family Hymenopodidae; genus Hymenopus; species Hymenopus coronatus. The sequence goes on along the minus strand of CM060885.1, from coordinate 43,155,436 downwards.
GATGTGACACCAAGATTTTGAGAAAAATCCCCCCCAAACTACCCTTTACGTGGAACTTTTTTCGAAAATTTTGATTTTCTTAAAAATGGCTCTAACGATTTTGATTAAAATATCGTATATTAAAGATATTTACCTAACAAATAAAATGTATATCTTGAATTTTCTGGGAATAGCTTCTGAAGACCTGTTTATTCTGGATGAATTTTGCTTAATTTGGCATAACTAGTAAACCGTAAGAGATAGACAACAACTTGCTGTACAAAAAATGTAGGTCTTGTTAAAATACACACGTTATGTCATACATTTTTCTCGTAGAGCTTACCGTTTTTGAGGTATTCATTGTTATTAGTTTCAGTTGTGAAGTACTTGTACTTTTCTCAGACGGGAGTGTCCGTTTTTCTTTTGTTCTACTCCTGGCCAAGAAAAGAAGCGATTTGTAATGACAATCGCATAACGACAGCTTTTAAAACATTTGACTATGGGTTTAGCCTAGTGTATTCCCTTATTTTCTTCCTACTTATACGGAACTAAATAATAAGAACATTGTGCTAATGAGTACCACGCTTAGCAAGGTGCAAAAAGAAGAAGAATCTTATGTATGAGGTTTTTAGAACAGCTAGAGAAAGTCATGTGAGTGTAACACATCAGATTTGTAAGTAGTCTCGCTGTTCAACTTGAAGCATTTGATTCTTTTCGCGTTCGCGTTGAATTTGAAATAGAAATCTGCTCGCGCTTATGCTCAGTTTGTAGAAGCAATCAACTCTTATCTGGTGGCGTTTTAATGGGCTTGTTGAGCCTCACAGATCCAGACTACCTGGTGATTTCTTAAATAATAAATAACTAGGATTTTCTTTGTAGAATTGCAGTTTTACTCACCATTTATTTATAAATTCTTATATGAAACTGCAATCGCTCGATGCAATTATGTGCTTTGTTGAATGCAAATGTACTTTCTCTCGCGACTCTTAGCTTCTTTTACAAGTTCCGACAAGAAAATCTGATTCCTCGGAATAATATGTGTTCACTTTTTAACACGCGTGAACATAAATTACTCAGCAAATATTTGTACGCATATAATTGTACGCGAATACATGAATGTACTCGTATTCTCGCTGATGACCTCCAAGGGGCCTTTTTCATGCTTCTAAAAAATCTCTTTTTATAATCACTTGATTTCACAACCAAGAAAATCAACACGTAACTATGATACTTAGTATTGGAAAACAAAATCGCATAGAGAAAATCAAAACACTTATACGCGACGAAAGCACAAGGAATAATAAACATTGCACCCAGCGATTTCAACTTCGGAATGCAACAGAACAAAAACATGTGAACATCAACTATTACAAAAATGATATGAAATTCACAAAATGTCGGCAGATTCTGTGGTTAGGACATAAATATTGTCTCAAACTTTAGTGAATTCTTCTTAGGAACACAGCCTCTAGTATACTCTTGTTTGCATGTGTCTACTAGCACCTACCAATGCACTCAGATGTCATCTGGTGGTAAAGCCCATTCTATGTACAACATGTTTTCAAATTTATATATTGTAATAACCGCATATTCAGTTATTCGGAATATAAAAAAAAGTTGCCATGACTTCTAAAATGACCCTCGTGTGTGTGTGTGAGTGGTTTTGTGGTAGTGTTTAACGCCCGCTTTTACTGCAATGGCACCGCAGGCGATGACCTTGATGATACATGAAGTGGAATGTGATGGCGGGGGAAACCGGAGAACACGGAGAAAACCTACCCCTGCCACAAAAATCTCACTTTTTTTTTTTTTTTTTTTTTTTTAAATACAGTTCCGGAGTCTGCTTGGGACTCCGACGCTGTATACCCTACCTTTTATTTACCTAATTTGTTTACTTTGATTACTGGATGATTACTGAATTTCTGTTTTACTTTTTACACACACATACACAAACATATAACACCCATGCCCAAGGCGGGCTCGAACCCACGATCCCCTGCGCTGCGAAACACCAAAGCGAAACGCTTAGGCGAGCGCGGTCATGGGGACCGGCCATTCGTTGCGGTTGCTTGGGATCAATCCCGGGTTTGCTAGGTGAGAGGCGAATGGTCTGACCACTCGGCCACGGCGCTGTCTTGTGTGTGTGTGTGTGTGTGTGTGTGTGTGTGTGTGTGTGTGTGTTTTTTTGTAGTGTTGAACGTCCCCTTTTACTGCTCCGGCAACGCAGGCAATGTCACTGATGATATATGAAGATGGAGCCCCGGTGGAATGAGATGGCGGGGGAAACCGGAGAACCTGGAGAAACCCCGCCCCTGCGCCGCTTTGTCCACTACAAATCTCAATTGCGGTCGCTTGGGATCGAACCCGGGCCATCTAGGTGAGAGGCGAATGGTCTGACCACTCAGCCACGGAGCGGCCATGAGTGTGTGTGTGTGTGTGTGTGTGTGTGTGTGTGTGTGTGTGTGTGTAATAGGCCCAACTTCCCGGTATTCGTGTATGCAAATATCCCTTATTATTTCACGTGTGAGATATCCCTTAATGCTTTAAAACAGTTGCAAAACTCAATTATTTCAATTTAAAAGCTACCAGAGAGAACTGGGAAAGTGACCTTTTTTCACTCCCTGTAAAGAGCTTACTTGCAACACGGTAACGCGAATGTCACTCTCGCCAGTACTCCATTGGCAAGTTTCAGATTACAATAAACACTATTTATGAGTGATTGTTATTAAAAATATAAATTGAAGGTGGATTTAATTGTAATTTTATGAATATTGATAAAATGATTAAAGCTTTATAATGTTTTACACATCACCCATCACTCTCGTTATAAGACGAGATACGTCGTAGGTGTATCGCAAGGTGTACCTGTTTTAATAATATTTATATCAATTTAATTTATGTCTGCAGGAGTAGTAGTACATAATGAAAGGATTTTTCAAGATATTCGTTTTATAGGAAATTTATCCAGCTTTATACCTTTAAATTCTTTATTATTTTAGTATCAAATTTTGCTTTATGTGGTATACCTTTATGTGGCATACCCGTTGTGTTCTGCAACTCTTTTAACTCACCAAGGGATATCTAACATATCAAATACGGAACAGTGGGTAAATTAGTTTTCAAAATACAGCAGAGTAAACATTAGAATTAGCAAGAAAGGTGTTAATGTGTGCTAACTGCTAATTTTGTATCAAAATCTAATTGAAGAAAAATGTGTATAAGTTTTAATCGATGAAATCTAGACATCAACATTTTAGGTGGAGTATAATACCTTCTCTAGCTACTATATGCATTGTGTACATGCTAGAGAAAGTAACCATGATAAATACCTCGGGAAATTAATTTTAAAATGGGAATAAAATCTTAGAAATTTCATAATGGATATCCTTTTGTATTTATTTTAAAATAAAGAGTTTTATTTAAGTATACCACAAGGATGGGTCACATAAAGTACAACTTTTATTATTCGAATTTCATAAAGCTGTGACTTGAAGTAACCCTGTATTTTAATTGATATCTCCCATTAAACATATTAAATCATAAACCTGTCTTCAGTGTACATTAAGCCACATACATTGGTATTGCAGTTCTTTCGCAGCTCATTTGTTATACTAGAAATTATTCAACATAATTAGTATATGAGTTATAAAATATTCTGTTTGATATCGGGTGCAGCTCGTCAGCTAATCATATCGATATATCTCGAGGTATTCTCCTGAGGCTTTGATTGATGAACTTGTTGATGCGCATATTAAATACGTAGCTATATTCACACAGTCTGGTTGTGTGAATATCAAATTGTACTGGAACAGATTTGCTGTTAATGTAGCGACAAACAATCTTACCTAATGTGATACATTCATCTTTTAACTTGCACCACTCCATCCGTTCATTTCTTGGCATCCATCGATCGATGCGCCCCCACCTCTCATACTAGGGTCATGTATGTGTGCTTTGTCCCGCGTGGTTGTAGCATTGCTATAGCCATAACGCTTGATAAGGTCATAAAGTTCTGATATCATCCGTTTAACAGCCCTGACCGTGTAAACAATCTTATTTTCTACATTTTATCACGCCTTTGAAAAAAATAAGCCTGCTTTATTATGTAACGTCCAGGAATTAATCACTCCTCTTCTACACCTTCCTTCTACGTTATTCAACAGGGCCTACATAAATATTTATTTTATTTGCTTTCTCTACACGTTCTATATACATAGTATATAGAGAAGATTTTGCATTCCACCCAAAAATTCGATACCGAAAATACACGTTTTCTAATGTATTCCATTCACATGACTTTCTCTACATTTCTGCAACAAAGTATCGTTAATAAGCTTATTCTTCTATCTTTAATGCTAAAAAATTAGCAGAAACTACCTTATTACTTACTTCCTGTACAAGTAGAAGGGAAATAAGGGAATACACTAGGCTCAACCGATAGACAAATGTTTTAAAATGTGGTTGCTATGGGATTGAAATCCGTTTCTTTGCGTGGCCAGGAGTTGACAAGTTTCTGTATGAAAAATGTTTAAGAATTTAAAACTGAAATCAACAACAGGTGTTCTTACACAGGTGGCATGAGAGTGAAATTTGCCATAAGCCTCGCTTCCCTATCTGTTCAAGAGGGCATGGCAGCCATTCGCTCACCTCGCGGTTTGGAAACCAATATTTCAGCAATCATTGTAAATCAACGGAAATGTTGCGAATTCACTACAACTGTGTTTCAAATAAGTAGTGGATCTATAGTAAAACGCTCCTATTCTTGGGTGCTTTGCTTACAAGGTTAACTTTAATCAGCAGCAGTCCTGTCGGTGACTAGAATAACCGAAGTAGTTAAAAGGAGTTTTTGCTGAATACTAGAAAAGGCGGAATGTGGATCGAATCTCGTAAAACGCCGATATACGTTTTTTTTTCTCTTATTTTTTATCTTTATTTCCTGTGAGAAATATAAGTTTGGCATATAAATAGAAACCGTTTCTATAAAACTCCTCCTCTTAGCAAACAACATGGTTAGTTTTATTTCGCATAGCGAAATATTAGTTTGCCGCCATCTTATGAACGCTGCAACACGATTGAAATTTTACAACTGAATCCTTTATAAAACATAAATTGTAAATGCTGTAAATAAAATGGAGAAATACGTCCATCTCAAGTGGCAAGCATTCCTCCCAAAATCAATATTTTCTTTAAATGCCCACATTCTAACGCATCTGACTATGGTATTCGAATACTATTGTCAGGTTAAAGGATATATTTCGGCCGTGCATTGTTAATTTTCTATATTAGCTTACAATGAATATAAGGAAACATTTATATATTTTTACTTTCTCTATACGCACTATGTACATAGTGTATAGGGAAGGTATTGCACTCCACCCAAAAATTCGATACCGAGATTTCAACGGAAATATATGTTTTAGGGTCCCCTGTATCCAAAAAAAGATATTTTCAGAAAAAGGTCCGTGTATGTGTGTCCGTGTGTCTGTGAACACGATAACTCAAAAACGAAAAGTCGGTAAAATACCAAATTTGGTATTTAAGTTAAGTATCTCCCAGGGATGCGACATGAAGATTTTGAGAAAAATCCCCCACCTCCAACTACCCTTTACTTGGAAAAGTTTTCGAAAATTTTGATTTTCTAAAAAATTCCTCTAACGGTTTTGATTAAAATATCGTATATTAAAGATATTTACCTGAAAAATAAAATGTATATTTTGAATTTTCTGGGAATAGCCTCTGAAGACTACTTTATTCTGGGTCAATTTTACGGAATTTTGGATAAGTGCTAAACCGTAAGAGATGGACAAAAACACTTCATTGACATACCAACCAGCTTTTGACTATTATTTTAATCTATGATAGTCCTTTTTTCGCTTCTACTTACAAGGAAGCAAGTAATAAGACTATTTCTGCTAATTTTTTCTCCATTAGCATGAAGTAGTTAGAAGCATAAGTCTTCTAACAATAATTTGCTGCAGGAATATAGAGAAAGTCATGTGAATGGAACACATCAGATTTTTTATGTTGGAAAGCCTCACTTTAAAATGTTAGAGGCAAGAAAACATAATTGCCTTAGAAATGTTGAGTGATTGCATTCCTTCATAGTTAGTTATTTATACGACACAAATGCTATGTGTAAATAGGACTCAAAAGAATCGAAAGCAAATTATTTAGCATATTATATACTGTGTTAATGATCATAAAACGCAGCATAAGAAGTAAGGGATGCCAGTGAATAAATCAACCACTGACAAATTAAATAGATCACAATATAGTCGTGGATTGCTTTAACGTAAAGCAACCTTTATACCTAACAGCGTTGCCATTTTCTTTATTTCCAGTTCTATACAGTGTTGCAATGTCTCAATTAACTAGCTATCTAAAATTGTGTTTATTCCTGATAACAAACGATAATCTCGAGTAATTAAAGACATTTTTAATGTTCCGTTTAAGAAAATATGTCTGCGGGAGGTGAGGATCGAACCACCACCTGCTGACGCTTTAAAATTCACGAATAGCCACGCAGTGACCTAGGCTATTTCTCAGGTGGAAAAATGCGCTCTGTTCACCATGCGCAGTGTTACTCTGTTACTATCTTTGCAACAAACTTCCTTATACGTTGGAAGTTCATAATACCTTGAAAAATGAACGTAAATATTTTGTTTCTAGATATTATTTACATTTATTAACGGATGAAAAGAGAAGATTACCTAGAACGAGCATGAATATTGCGGCTTTCAGTATGGGGTATAAGTTCCTTTTGTGGTTCCATTTTCCTTTTTTACTTTCTCTAGCCCCATATGTACAATGTACATAGGGATAGAGAAGTATTGTATTCCATCCAAAAATTCGATACCGAGATTTCACCGGAAATACATGTTTTAGGACCCCTGTATCCAAAAAGAGCATTTTCAGAAAAAGGTCCGTGTGTGTGTGTGTCCGTGTGTCTGTGAACACGATAACTCAAAAACGAAAAGTAGCTAAAATACCAAACTTTGTATTTAAGTTTAGTATCTTCCAGGGATGCGACACGAAGATTTTGAGAAAAATCCCCCCACCCCAAACAACCCTTTACATGGAACTTTTTCGAAAATGTTGAGTTTCTTAAAAATGGCTAACGATTTTGATTAAAATATCATATATTAAAGATATTTATCTAACAAATAAAACGTAAATCTTGAATTTTCTGGGAATAGTTTCTGAAGGCCTGTTTATTCTGGATGCATTTTGTTTAATTTGGCATAACTAGTAAACCGTAAGAGATGGACAAAAACTTACTATATAAAAAAATTAGGTATTGTTAAAATACACAAGTAATGTCGTAAACATTTTTCTCGTGGAGCTTACCGTTTTCGAGGTATTCATTGTTATTAGTTTCAGTTGTGAAGTACCCATACTTTTCTCAGACGGGAGTGTCTGTTTTTCTTTTGTTCTACTCCTGGCCAAGAAAAGAAGCGATTTGTGATGACAATCGCATAACGACAGCTTTTAAAACATTTGACTATTGGTTTAGCCTAGTGTATTCCCTTATTTTCTTCCTACTTATACGGAACTAAATAATAAGAACATTGTGCTAATGAGTACCACGATTATCAAGGTGCAGAAAGAAGAAGAATCTTATGTATGAAGTTTGTAGAACAGCTAGAGAAAGTCATGTGAGTGTAGCACATCACATTTTTAACATATTGTACTCTACTGATAAAGAAACAAGCAATAAGACCGTTTCTAATGTTTACCTCTATTAGCGTGAAGTAAATAATAATCTTTTTAACAATAACTTGTTAGAAATTTAAAGAAAGACCTTTTTTAGACGCCACACTGTTAGGTTTGAAGTTCTACGAGGTATTTCACCGTCGTCATTTACCTTCAACAGTGAGGTAGATGGAGGAATAAGAGTTTGTAAGAAATTAGGTGTATAGGTGAGTAAGTAGATAAAGTCATATAAATACAACACCTCCTAGGGCGCGCTGCGGTTAGACCGCTGGACTCTCACATAGGCGGCCCGGGTTCTATCCCAAGCGACCACCTGTGGGTTCTCCGATTTCCCCCACCATCGCATTCCACCGGTGCTCCATTTTCATTCCATGTATCACCAGTAACACCACCAGCGGTGCCATTTATAGTAAATGCGGGCGAAAAAAACTGTAAAAAAATCTTATGTGTTCCATTCACATGACTTTCTCTACATTTCTACAATAAAGTATTGTTAAAAAGCTTTTCTTCTATTTAAATAATGCTAATCGAGAAAAAATTGGCAGAAAGTGTCTTATTACCTGCTTCCTTGTAAGTAAAAGGGAAATAAAAAAATATATTAGGCTAAATCCATAGTAAAATCTTTTAAAAACCGCTCACTGTGATTGAGGTACTTTTGTTTTATGGACAGGAGCTCCCGTAAGAGAAAGGTGTAAGTATTTTAAAGCTGAAACTGATAACAAGGAATATCTCAAAAACGGTCAGCTCCACGAAAAAAATGTATATAACATAAAAAATGTGTTTTAACGAGCTCTGCTTTTAAGCTTTTGTCTACCTCTTACGGTTTACCGTTTATGCAAAATTACGCAAAGTTCATCAAGAACAAATATGTCTTCAGAAGTTATTCCCAGAAATTTCAAGATATATATTTTTATGATATAAATATGTTAAATATAAGAGATTTTAATCAAAATAGTCACAGGCATTTTTGAGACAGCCAAAATTTTCGAAATTTTTTCCATGTGAAGGGTAGTTTGGGGTGGGGCGATTTTCTTGAAAATCTTTGTGTTGCAGTCCTGGAAGATACTAAACTTAAATATCAAGTTTGGTATTTAACGCTATGTATATAGTACGTGTATTGAAAGTAAAAGAGTAGAGAGTAGAGCACCTCTCGTTTTTGCTATATGATATGTTAAAACCTAGGTAAATAAAACGAGAGATTAGTTTTAATAAGCTTTGAGGTAATTATCTCAAAACTAACCAAAGGGGAATCCGCTTCTGTTTCTTTGAAACATACGCTCACGGCTGCTGTATGTGCGAAATCTGGTCTCTTCTTATGCGGTGAAGTTGGTTTTCCCGAGGGTAAATATCAGTCAGCTGTGCTGCAGCGTTAATGAATTCGAATTGCGATAGATAACTTCTTGCGGCGCCCGAAACGGATGGAGAGCATTAAGCAAATTACGGGTACAAATGTTGGTGGTGCTGTAGGGCGTGACAGCGGCTGCCCGGTTTAATAAAGTCGAAAGGGATTCGAATGCGAAACAATCAAGCGGAGAAATACATTCCAGCAATATCCGTTGCCACGGAAACGAGATCAAAGCTCTGCCCACTGCAACGGTCTTTTAGTGCGTTGTTGCTGCATACCGCAGGAATTAATGTTTTAGTTGAGGTTTTTGTTCATTCAAACGTAAATGTACTATAGCTTACATTTGAACAATTACCTGTAAGTCTCAGCGAGCCCACCATTTATACCGCACACTCCTGTAGTACGCGGCTATGAAGCGCTTCAATATTCTGAGTTGGTTTAGATAGATATTGATGTGCCACTTCACTTCCTAGTAAATGCGAATAGACTTCATGACTACATGAAAATGAACATTTTTATAAAACAGGACATTTTCTTTATTACTTTCTCTCCTAGTGTATAGAGAAAGTATTGTATTCCATCTAAACATTTGATACCGAGATGTCACCGGAAATACGCGTTTTAGGGTCCCTTGTATCCCGAAAAAGCATTTCTAGAAATAACTCAAAAACGAAAAGTCTGTAAAATACCAAACGTTGTATTCAAGTTTAAAATCTTTCAAGGATACGACACGAAGATTTTCAAGAAAGTCCCACCACCCCAAACTACCCTTTACATGAAAAAAAATTTGAAAACGTATTTTTTCAAAAATGGCTATAACGATTTTGATTAAAATATCTTATATTTAGGATATTTACATGCCAAATAAAATTTATACCTTGAATTTCTTGGCAATAGCTTCTAAAGACCTCTTTATTCTAGATTATTTTTATTGGACTTTGCCTCTCTGGTAAACCGTAAGAGATAGAAAAATCGTACTACACAAAAAATGTAGATCATGATAAAACACAATTCATGTCATATACACTTTTTTCGTGGAGTTGGCCGTTTTCGAAATATTCCTGGTTATTGCTTTTAGAAACGGATTTCAATCCCTTAGCAACCACATTTCAAAACATATGACTGTCGGTTTAGCCTAGTGTATTCCCTTATTTCCATTCTAATTATAACGGAACTAAGTAATAAGATCGTTTCCGCTAATGTTTAGGATGAAATAGATGTAAGAATAAGCTTATTAACAATAATTTGTTACAAAGATGTTAAGAAAGTCATGTGAATGGAGCACATCAGATTTTTAAAAAACATGTCATTTAATTTCTTTTTTGAGTTGTCTATGTGGTCATATCGTAACGCATCTGCTAGGAATTAACTGTAGGATCGAGGTGCGGTGGAAAGTTAGCCTTCTAAGTCTCATCCCTGTAACATACTATCTTACTTCATCAGTTCGAGACAGGATATACTAGGGTCGGCTAATAAGTCCCGAACCTCACACAGATATGGCGCCACCATCGGTACCATCGTCTATTTTAATTCTAGACTAGCTTGTATCCATAGTTACAAGTCAATAGCTTGTTTAGTTTTCGAATGGCAGCATTTTAAACAACACAACTTTAGAGTTTTCACGAAAATGGAGAATTTGTAAAAATGAACAGTGATTAAATATTTCCATTTGGAAAGCTATATCGCTTAAAGAAATCAAGAAGGAAATGGAACAGTACATTGAAAGACTCTGCCTCCCTCTGGACGTCCTGTAGAAATGACAACTCCAGAGATCATTGAAAAAATTCATTGTACTGGATGACCACAGATTAAAGTTGTTTGAAATAGCAGAGGCTGTAAGCATATAAAAAGATCGTGCACGTAGTATTTTGGGTAATGTTTTGGGCTTTTACAAGATCTTTGCAAGAAGGGTGCCGCGTTTTTATGACACATGATTAAAAGTTTCAAAGAAAATCTGTTTCTGTTAAGAATGTGGAGCTCTACCGTAAAAATCACAGTGAATTTTTGAGACTACTTATTACCATCGATGAAACTTAGATACATCACTACACTTCAGAAAGTAAATCACAGTCAAAACAGTAGATTATATAGATAAGGAATTATTTTTATTGATTACTTGGAAAAGGGTAAAAGTATCACTGGTGACCACTTCGCAGGCTTACTGCAACGTTTGAGTGATGAGGTGAATAGAAAAAGACCTCATTTGGGAAAAAAAAATCTTGTTTCATCACGACAACGCTCCAGCCCATCGTTCAGTCATTGCAATGGGGAAAATGTGTGAATTAAAGTTGGAATTGCTTGAACATCGCCAGATCTAGCACCCAGTGACTACCACCTGTTCCCAAACCTCAAAAAATTTCTTGGAGACCGAAGATTTCACAGCAACGAGGAGGTCATTGATGTGGTAAACAGCTATTTTGAGGACCTTGATAAATCGCTCTACAGAGATGGTTTAATTAAATTAGAACACCGATATGACAAACGTATTAGCCTTTCTGGAGATTATGTTGTAAAATAAAGCAAAACATGTTTTTAAATGCTGTTTCCATTGAGAGGCCCAGAATTTATCAGCCGATTCTCGTACCATTTGGTGACGGAGATTCGGGGAGTGACATAGTTTAAACCTATGTTTTGCTTTCAAAGCCACAATTTCAGCCAATGAAAACAGAGTTAGCAAACATTAATGTTACCAACCTTCTTAAAGTTATGCAACCTGTCGTACAGCAAAAACCGAAGTAAATTTGATTAAACGAATACACTATGTCGCTTCTGTACATCCGTCTAAACGCATGTGTATTAGATTGTGGAGACAGCCTCAAGCCCCAGCGCAATATTACCAAATATTAACTGCCGTTGGCTATAATCCATCCTACAGTCTATGAGCACGACGTTAGACTTGTGCATTAACCTATGTTGAAAGCGAAGCACGTAATTCCGTTTTATTGGGTGCTCCATTATTAAAACAGAGATGTTTACTGAGAGTGAGCTTGCACTTAAGAGACCGGCTTATGGTTCAACGGCTATATTACGTGCATGGCCTCTGCTATTTTACCTTAATGAAAACGCTAAGGAAATGAGCCACTTAACTGTCCCACAGTTTAATGAAATATACACTTTCTCAACACTTTCCCAGATTTGTATTCCATGTCAATGTTGAAGTGTTATAGATATACAGCAGTGGCATTAATTCTGGACATTTTTGTTTGTTAAACTAACTTTCAAATTTCAATATTGCGTTCAATTCTCATTCCAGATTATTCTAATCTCATATTTCTTAGTCGGGAAGTGTTTCTATAATCAGTATTTTGTCCCAACTTTGGAAAACACATTATTTTTAAATCTACACACATATATTTGATTTTATGTTGCATTCAAAGTGAAAATTGGAAATATTGCTCTCATATTACATAGGGAAGGTCAAATTTTGGAAATGTTAAAGATTATAACATTTGAATACAATAAGCAACATTATAAACACCATAATCCAAAAAATACCCAATCTGCCGAATTTTGTTCCCCACTACTATATGAGAGTGCAAAATAATAAAATGAAACGTATATTTCGAAGTAATAGGGAACCCAAAATTGGGTAAATCTGATATTTTTAAAATATTGTCAAAATCCCAAAATTAATAGCTTTCTCAAACGTTGAACGCATCTATGTATTGTGGGAGCAATAAATCCAATTTTTACTTTGGATGCAGTATAAAATAAAAAATAGATGTGCATCTTTATACTCTCCAAAGCTAAATCAAAGGTAACTCGTTACGGTCCAAATTATCTCCATGTTATGGTAAAAGGTTCAACATACTGTGTTATGGTAACACTTATCGGTCAATAAATATCAGATAAGGATGATCCTGAAAGAGTTGAATGTAATGTTCGAATGTAATAATAAAATTTGACTAAAAAGTGTCCAGAATTGATGCCACAACTGTATTCTTGCTTGAAGATCATTTTTGATCCACTGAAACTTTCATCAGAGGGTTTACGTCCTACAGTTTAGTTTTCATACTTAAAAGCTTTATTTTAGAAACAAATTGTTAAGTTATTATTACGATAGTATAATACGTATGAATTAGCTGTTAAAAGTGTAATTTTATTCTGCGAGCAGGAATTTCGTGGGGAGACAAGTGAAGCAACCTTATAAGAAAAATAAAATATGATGAGTTCAATTCACCAGATTTTCTCAACCTATTCTGCTAACAAACTATTCGCACAGCAAATTCTTTTATCTGTGTTATACTAATGAAGATAAACATTAACAAAAATTCTCTTATTGTCGCTTCCCTCTAAGCAGAAAGAAAATAAGAGACTACGCTATACTAAAGCGATAGTCACATCATTTAAAAACTAGTCTCTATGTGAACAATTAAAGTTCGCTTCGTTTTGCATGGCCAGCAGTAAACAAAAGAGAGGTGAAACGAATACCGTTTGACAAAAGTTAATGTAATGTAAAACTGAAAAGGAAATAAAGGACTACGCTATACTAAAGCGATAATAACTCCATGGCACGACAGCTCACGGGGAACCTGCAGCCCGGCCGCTGCGTCCCTCACCTCGGTTCACTACAGACGTCATGGATGGGGTACAGTATTGGAGGGTGAGACGTGGTCAGCGCCTCGAATCCCTCCCGGCCGGTTAATGCGGTCCTCATGACCTGGAGCCGCTACTTCTCAATCAAGTAGCTCCTCAATTGGCCTCCCAGGGACCTTACGAGGCTGAGTGCACCCCGGTCCAACTAAAGCGATAGTAGAATCATTTAAAAGCTAGTCTCTATGTGAACAATTAAAGTTCGCTTCGCTTTGCATGGCCAGCAGTAAACAAAAGAGAGGTGAAACGAATACCGTTTGAGAAAAGTTAATGCAATCTAAAACTGAAACAGATAACAAGGCATATCTCGCAAACGGCCAACTATATATATATATATATATATATATATATATATATATATGCGCGTATGTGTGTATGTGTGAGAGAGATACATAAATTGTGTTTTTTTAACAAGATGTAAAAGTTTTATGCAAAATTCGTCCATAGTCTACAGAGGCTACTCCAAGAAAATTAAACATATATATTTTGAAAAAAACGAAATTGTCCAAGATTTTTTCCTGTAAACGGTAGTTCGGGATGTGGAATTTTCTTGAAGATCTTCGTGTCGCATCCTTGAAATATACTGAATTTAAATACCAAGTTTGGTATTTAATGGTCTCTTCGGTTTTGAGCTAGTTTCAAGCAGAAGACATCGAAAGATATTTTTCCGGTGAAATCTGGGTATGGAATTTTTGGGTGGAATATAATACCTTCTCTATACAGTATGTACATTATATGTGTAAAGAAAGTAATAAATCACTTTTAAGGTATACCGGTTTTTAGACAGCCCTAAATATCAAATTATAAATTATTCACTGACACTGCACATTCGGATATGCGGAATGGTGATTTCTAGTTTGCTGTTGTTTTACCTTCTTACCATCATATTGACATGCCGTGGCCAAAAATAAATAAATAAATAAATAAAATAAATAAAAATAAAAAAATATATATAAAAAAAAAAAAAAGCAGCTTGCTGTGATGCACTTGAATACAAAATAAAGTATTTAGAAAAAAAATCAAATTTAGCAGTTTCTAAAAATACAACACGAAAATTTTCAATAAAATTCCCTACCCTAAACTATCCTTTAAATGGAAGGTTATTCGAAATGTTTTGTTTTCTCTGAGATCGCTGTAACAATTTTCAATAAACTACCCATAGTTTAACGTACTTATAAGTTTCCCATTGTTTTTATTTCTCCTGATCATGCAAAGAACACATAAAGACTACCACTTAAGCCTACTGTATTGTACAGGGCTACTACAAAAGAAATAGACAACTTCAACTGCCTGTAAAACAAAAATTATTAGAGATAGCAACCTAATTATTTTGGAGGTATGTTGAGAAACTCTCAAAGTTTTGTTTGTTACTATTGGTAACGCTGTAGTGTTTTGTTTGTTGTTGCAGAAGCTGAAATGGCGGAAAATCCTGTGGAAAAGGCATATTGCGTGTTGGAATTTGCCAGAACGCAATCAGCAACTGTTGTCCAACGACATTTTAGAACACGTTACCACAATAATGAAATGAGGTGCTCACAAAAACCAGCATCGTCTTCATCATGTCGCAACATGTCGATGCAAAAGTCACGCCGTATGACCATATCTTCTTCACTCAGAAACTGCAACATCTGTAATCTGTAAGGCATCATGTGCAGTCGCTTCCGTAAGATTTTCCATACAGTTTGCTGTGGAATTTGTAATTGCATGCTTGCCCTAGATGTCGATTTCTGTGGGCTTCTTATGTAGGCAGAACGAACACGTTCAACGTTTTCTTCCGAAACTCTTGGTCTTCCCGAGCTCTTCCCTTTGCGCAAACATCCCGTTGTCTCGAATTTTCTATACCAGTCGTAGATTGACTGTCTAGACGGTGGCGTTTTGTGGTAACGTGTTCTAAAATGTCGTTGGACAACAGTTGCTGATTGCGTTCTAGCAAATTCCAACACGCAGTATGCCTTTTCCACAGGATTTTCCGCCATTTCAGCTTCTGCAACAACAAACAAAACACTACAGCGTTACCAATAGTAACAAACAAAACTTTGAGAGTTTCTCAACATACCTCCAAAATAATTAGGTTGCTATCTCTAATAGTTTTTGTTTTACAGGCAGTTGAAGTTGTCTATTTCTTTTGTAGTAACCCTGTACAATTCCAATTGAATCTACAAGGAAATAAGGTACACATATGATATGCAAATGTTTATATTGACTTATATGATGTCGAGAGAAGATTAAGCGTTTGTAAGAATCATTTCATAAAGAATGGGCGAAACATAACAGATGTTTCTGAATATCTTCTCTGTTATCAAGTATTTATTTGATTGCCTTACTTCTTGTTTCCGGTTCCGACGCCTCCATGATGCGTGACCCGGTTAAAAAGATGCCTGCTTCCGGACTTAATTTCCGCAGCAACTTACTCGGGCTGTAAACGCTATAAGAGTGTTATTGCTTGTATATTTCAGACAGGGAACTTAACTTATTTCCCTTACCTTTCATCCAAATCTTAAAAGATGTGCGTCGTTTTAAATAACTTTCTTCCTTCTCGGTTACTTGTTATGCTGAAAAGTTTCTGTTTGGTTTATGTAAATATGCTCTAGCAAAATTCTCTGGGTTTCAGCTCTCACTGTTTTATTTTGGATTCACGATAAGATTTCGTTTCAAAATCGGCTTTCGCTCCCTGTATTTGTAGAGCTGACACGCCCTAGGACTTAGAAGCTAATGCCTAGGGGTCAGAAGCCTGTCGGGGAGCCTACGGCACGAAACCACAGAATAAAGGACCCATTACGAGTGGTCGCCTGTAGCCAGGCGTGAAAATAAGGAAGTGGATGATATGAAATGTAAGTGAAATAGATTTTTTTAACCGTGGAGGGGGAAAATGCATTCCTGCGTTCGAGCCCTAGCCTAAGTGCAATGGCTAGGAGGATATGCGGTGCTCCCCGCGCGTGCGCGGTATATCCACTGAAAACCCCTCCACGCAATGCATACATTAGTCGGGTTCCGCATAGCACACCGGTTAGTAAGAGAAAGCTACTTAGCTATCATGCATTGCAATGGTTCTTGGCTATTTTCCTTCATTTAAATATAACGTATATAAATCCTGCGTTTAAATCAAGTTACTTCTTTATTTAATGCTATACAAGTCGGTCTGGGTTGCTTAGTGGTGATTCGTGACCCGGCCTAGACCGTTGCATTTTAACTATGCTTAATATCAGTAGACTTACTGGCATGTAATATAACACACCAACATTGCTAATATGGCAAAAGACAGGGCAGTTAAATATTTATTTTCTTTATCTATTTATACAGAAACAAGCTTAATTGTTATTTTGCTTCTGTATATACATTTGCTTTAAATTAGCACAAACATATACTGTAGGAAAATAGAGAAAACTTCAAAAAATCCTATGTGTTCCATTTACATGACTTTTTCCTCATCTCTGCAACAGATTATTGTTAGAAAGATTATGCTTCTATTTACTTCATACTAATCGAGAAAAAAAAACAAATAGTCTTATTACGTGCTTCCTTGTAAGTAGAAGCGAAATAAGGGAGTACCATGAGTTAAAGTAATAGTCAAAAGCTGGTTGCTATGTGATTGATGTTCCTTTGTTTGTGTGGACAGGAGTTGACAAATTCCTGTATGAGAAAAGTATAAGTTTTTCAAAGCTGAAATCAAGAATAAGGAATATCACAAAAACGATCAACTGCACGAAAAAAATGTATATGACATAAATTGTGTGTTTTAACGTGCTCTACATTGTTGTGGCTTAAGTTTTTGTCCATCTCTTACGGTTTAGTAGTTATGAAAAATTCATCCAGAATAAAGTAGTCTTCAGAGGTTATTGCCAGAAAATTCAAAATATACATTTTATTTGTCAGGTAAATAGCTTTAATATACGATATTTTAATCGAAATCGTTAGTGCCATTTTTTAGAAAATCAAAATTTTCGAAAAAAGTTCGATGTAAACGGTAGTTTGGAGTGGGGGGATTTTTATAAAAATCTTCGTGTCGCATCCCTGGAAGATACTAAACTTAAATACCAAATTTGGTATTTTACCGACTTTTCGTTTTTGAGTTATCGTGTTCACAGACACATGGACACACGGACACACTGACACACGGACACACACACACGGACCTTTTTGTGAAAATGCTTTTTTTTTAGATAAAGTGGACCCTAAAACATATATTTCCGGTGAAATCTCGGTATACAATTTTGTTGTGGAGTGCAATACTTTCTCTATTCACTATGTACATAGTGCGTATAGAGAAAGTAAAAATATAATTGTTTGGCTCAATGTGCCTTTCTATATATTTTTTTTTTTTTTGAAATGCAAGGTCTACTTCTTTCTCTATTTACTGTACGTACGAAGTAAAGTAAACATAGGCAAGGGAATTTACTGAGGAAAGTCACTGAGAATTTCAATGATATTGTCTTTGTGAGGTTAGATGATACGTAAAGCTCTTAACCTCCTGAAACGGGAAGCTATTGAATCCATAAATCGCCTTTACTGCAGTTGGACCACAAGTTCTGTTCCACGGCAGCTCGCAGTGAATATGAAGGAAAAAGTTTTCCAGTTTTTCTTTCATGTAATGGTTACTTCACACCTCTGTCTTATTCCCTTGGAAGATATAAACATCAGAAACAGGACAGATATATGTAATACCCAGCGATCCTGTGTTTTGGATCCTGTAGTAGAAGCTTTACAGCCTTGTTCATAAATTTTAAGTTTTCTTAATGAAATGTTTATTCTACTAACCAGCAAGGTAACGCCGTGGTAACGTGAAGAACTCACATTTGGGAGGACATGTGTTCGATTCCCATTGTATCATTATTGCAAATGCCTCTCTGATGCATGTGTTTGTCGAGGTTTCCCCAGGGTTGCCAAGCGAATATTGGAGTATTTTCTCATATACCACGACTTACTTGAAATCCATTCCTCTTTATTCCGTTCCAGCTCTCATACGTCAGATGAGCTTGAAGGTTCTGGGAGTATGACACTGCGAGAAGATGACGAAAATGCATGTTCAATGGATGCTTGCTCACCCTGAAAACTAGATGGTTGCCAGATCAAAGGGTTCCCTTTGGCAGTGGGACGGGACTTCCGCGCGTCTCTGTGGTCGTCTGTATGCCTGCGGCCTATAGACTCTTTAAGTGATGTCAACCATTGCTTGGGTTTTCTAAGCAACTGGATGCAAAGGAGTGTGGCCAATATATTCGTGTATTGCTGTGCGGGAAGATTATTTGAAACATCTAGATGACCCATTTATCATTCTCAGATAAATAAAATTTTAGAAATATAGTTATACTTACGAGGAGCGTTCAATAACAAAATCCTAGAAATTACACTCGTAGCATCGAAAAAGTTTGTGTTTAGTAATTCTCATCTCTTACTATATGACATTTATAGTTTCAGCTATATCTATCACCCAGTTTCGATGCTATAGGCAATTGAATCAACAATCTTATGCTTATTAGAAAGATGGAAAAAACGAGTTTCCTGCGCTGATTAAACACTTCTATTTTAAAGGATTATCACCGAATGAGATAAAAGCTGAGTTGGATAAAGTTTATGGCACATCTGCTCCATCGTTTGCAACAATTTACAATTGGATAAATGAATGTATACGTGGCCATACATCCACAGATGATGAACATTTTTCCGGACGTCCAATAGAAGTGACTTCATTGAAATTATCCACAAAATCCAAGATGTGGTGTTTAGTAATCGACGAATCAAACTTCGCGAAATACTAAAGGCCACAGGCACATCTAAGTACAGTGTTCTCAATTAGTTCTGACAAAGGTCTCGGCAAGATGGGTGCCGCATTTGCTCTCAATGGAGAATAAACACAATCGTGTGATCGATTCCTGGTTTGGCACTTTTCCGTCACAATCCTGATGAGATCCTGTGTTGATGCATAACTTTGTATGAACCATGGATACACTACTGCTCTCCAGAGACAAAAGTACATTAAAAAAAGTGGGTTTTAAAGGCGAACCGCTTCGAAAAAGGCAAATGTGACGAAATCTGCCGACCTGAGTCCGAAAAAAGCATTTTTAGAAAAAGGTACATGGGTATGTCTGTGGATAGCATAGCCCAAAAATGAAAAGAGCGTTAAGTACCAAACTTGGTGTTTAGATTTAGTGTCTTTCAAGGAAGATTTTCAAGAACCCCCCCCCCCCCCACAACAAACTATCCTTTACATGGAAAAACATTCGTAAATTCTTTGCATGCCCATTCCTTTGTGAGTAAAGTAAGTATTTTGAAACAGAAACAAATAAAAAGAAATAAATCGGAAATGGTCAAATCCACGAAAAAAATGTTCATGTCACAAACTGTGTGTTTAAATAAGATCTACACTTATTAGTGCAGTAAGTTTTTGTCTATCTATTAAGGTTTACCGGCTATGTAAACTTAAGAAAAGTCATCCAAAGGTCGTCACAGATTATTCCCTGAAAATTCAAGATATAAGTACATTCTATTCATAATGTAAATGTTTTTATGCTATTTTTGAGAAAATCAATATTTTCGAATTTTTTTCCATGTAAAGGTATTTGGGGTGGGGCGATGTTCCTGAAAATCTTCGTGTGTTATCATTGGAAGATACTGCACTTAAATACAAAGTTTGGTATTTTATCGACTTCTCCTTTTTGAATTATCATGAACACAGACACACATACACACCGACCGTTTTCCAAAAATACTTTTTTTAATACAGGGGACCCTAAGGCTGTGAAATTGTATCGAAATTTTGGATGGAATTCAATACCTTTTCTGCCTACTATGTACACTGTTCATATGCGCTAGAGAAAGTAAAGATGTGTAGCTTTCGAAAAGGAAGCTTCAAATTCGTGATTATTTTGACCTGGAATTTAATCACCATATTTATTTAATTGCGTTAATGTATGTCACGAAATTAATTTATATTGTTTTAAATGTTACCGTTTTAGTGCAATATTTGCTAAAAATCTCACATGACTTTCTCTAGCTGCTCTACTAAGTTCTTACAAAAGAGTATTCTTCTTTCTACAGCATGCTAATCAAGGTAAACGTTAGTAAAATGTTTATTACTAAATTATAGGTATAAGGAAAGTAAAGGAATTCGAAATGATAAAGTGATACCTAAATGTTTTAAAAGCTGTCGTTGTTCGATTGTCATTGCAAATCACTTCTTTGCTTGGCCAGGAGCATAACAAAAGAACCACGGACACCTAAAAAAAAATGTAAATGGCGTGTTATTTATGGACGCTCTTTTAACTACTGTGGTTCTCAGCGTCCCACTCTAAATTGGACGTGAAAGACCGCTTAATTTTGCTCAGAGGCGCCTCTATCAGGTTTGAGGTTCTTTTAAATCTGCGACACAGGACCGACGGCTTTACTTCCCTTCCGAAGGAAGCCATGCTAAGGATTTTTACACCCGAAAAAATCCGTCGTCCTCCGCCGGGTTTGAACCTGCGACCTTGGGTACATGAAGTTAGCATGGTAACCATTACACCACGGAGGGCGACTACGGACACCTGAGAAAGGTATAATAAGTGCTTTACAATTGAAACCAATAACAAGGAATATCTCGGAAACGGTTACCTCCACAGCAAAAACGTAAAGGATAAATTGTCTGTTTTGACGTGATCTAATTTTTTTTGTGCAGTAATTTATCTATCTCTTACGGTTTAGACGTTGAGCAAATTTGACAAAAGCTATCCAGAATAAAGAGGTCGTCAGAGGTTCTTCCCAGAAAATTCAAGATATACCTTTTATTTGCCATATAAATATCTTTAGTATACGGTATTTCAATCAAAATCGTTAGGTTCATTTTTGAGGAAATCAAAAATTTTGAATTTTTTCCATGCAATGGGCACTGTGGGGTGGGGTGTTTCTCAGAATATTCGTGTCGTATTCCTGGAAGATACTAAATCAGGTTTGGTGCTTTACCGACCTTTCGTTTTTGAGTTATCGTGTTCACAAGCACACACAGACACATGCGGTCTGTTTTCTAAAAATGATTTTTTTTGGACTCAGGGCACTCTGAGTGAAATCTCGACATCAACTTTTTGGATGGAATGCAATACCTTCTCTATCCACTATGTTTTACACCGTGTCACATTACTTCAATTCTTTCAATAAATGGGTGTATCAGTGTATAGACGAGTAAGGAAATAATGATGTCTCGGTACCATCTTTCAAGGCAACAATGCTAAACAAACATTCTTCCAGTTCAGAAGGTGCTTTCTTAGACCAAAATTAATTCTAAGCATGGGTGTCGTACTTACATTTTGCCTCACAAGCGAGGTAGCCAATTTCCATAAGATGCACATCCTTTTCTAAGGCAGGTAAAATGCAATTTAAGGTAAGTGGGGAGGTCTCGGCCCGGAAGCCTCACTCCTAAGCTTATAAAGCCTTTCTGCTTTCCCGCCTTTTTATGTATCATCACAGCGGATGATGTGTAGACAAACAAAGGCGACAAATTGGCAACAGCGACGTTCACCAAACAGCAACAGCTTTATGAAAACCTGAGAGAGAGTAGAATTGCCTTTTCACTTTCTCTCCTGCTTACCTAGAAGAATATGGTATTCCATCCAAAAATCCGATAACGAGATTTCGTTGAAAATACACGTCTTAAATATTTACTAAATAAATAAATAACTATCTTTACTCGTATTTTATTTATTTATTTATTTATTCTAAGCGTAACGTCCTTCAACCTGGTTGGTCATATCGGACGATGGATGAAATTGGTGAATTAATGCTCAAATGATTTTGAGGTCCATGGAGCTTAAAGTTACTCGACATTCGTCTTCTCAGGGTAAGGAAAAACCCCGAAAAAACCTTATCCGGGTAACTCACCCTAAGCGAGATTCGAACTCACGACCATTTTAAATGTGAGCCAGATACGCTACCTCCACACTACCCAGGCGGGCGTGTATTTTATTGTATTGATGTTTCTTACTTTTGTATGTATATTTTGTATACGATTGTTTAAGTTTGCGCTGTGAATGTATTCTAATTTGTAATTGTAATGAGAAGTCGCGATATAACCTTGTAAATAAGTACATTAATTTAAAAACAAATCTGAGGTGTTCCATTCACATGACTTTCTCTCCATCTCTGCAACAAATAATGGTTAAAAAGATTAATCTTCTACTTAATTCATGCTAATGGAGAAAAAAATTATCAGAAACGGTCTTGTTACTTGCTCCCTTGTAAGTAGAAGCGAAATAAAAAGCTGGTTGCTATGTGACTGAATTTCCTTTGTTTGTATGGACAGCAGCTGACAAATTCCTGTATGAGAAAAGTACAGTTTTCTAAGCAGAAACCAAAAGCAAGGGATGTCTCAAAAACGATTAACTCCACGAAAAAATGTATGTAACACAAATTTTGTGTTTTAATGTGCTCTACATTTTCGTGTAGTAAGTTTTTGTCCATCTCTTACTGTTTAGCAGTTATTCAAAATTCCGTAAAATTCATCCAGAATAAAGTACTCTTCAGAGGCTATTCCCACAAAATTCAATATATACATTTTATTTGGGATGTAAATAGCTTTAATATACGATGTATTCAATCATAGTTGTTAGAGCCATTTTTTAGAATATTAAAATGTTCGAAAATGCTTCCATGTAAAATACCAGGGTTGGTATTTAATGGTTTTTTCGTTTTTAAGCTATGCTGCCCACAGACACACCCACACACACGCAGGCACACACACACACACGCGGACCTTTTTTCCAAAAATGATTTTTTTTTTTGGATTCAGAGGGACCCAAACAATATATTTCGGGTGAAATCTGTGTATCGAATTTTGGGTGCATTACAAAAGATATCTTCTCTATACACTATATACATAGTACGTGTAGAGAAAGTAAAATGTCCGTGTATGTATATATATAATATATGCAAACAATGCATGAACATGTGTGTCCGTGAACAGCATAAGTAAATTTGTTAAAATATGAAATTGGTTATTTAAGTTCAGCATCTTCTAAGAATTTAACACAAAGATATTAAAAAAAAGTTTCGTAATTTGCTTTCTCTAGCCCGCATGTGCAATGTACATAGTGAATAGAGAAGGTATTGCATTCCACTCAAAATTTCAATATCGAGGTTTCACCGAAAATATATATTTTGGGGTCCCCTGAGTCGGAAAAAAGTATTTTTAGAAAAAGGTCGATGTGTGTGTATGTATGTGTATATGTGTGTCTCTGGAGAGTATAGTTCAAAAATGAAAACCAAACGTAATGTTTAGGTCTGGTATCTTCCAAGGATGCGACACGAAGATTTTCACAAAATTCCGCGAGCCCTGACTTTCCTTTACATTGAGAAATGTTCGAAAACTTTGATTTTCTAAAAAATGGCTGTAACGATTTTGATTAAAAGCCCATATATTAAAGATAATTACATCCCAAATGAAATGTAATCTTGAATTTTAATGGAATTGTCTCTGAAAACCTCTTTATTCTGGATGAATTTTACCCAATTTTGCTTAAATGCAAAACCGTAAGAGATAGACAAAAACTTATTGCACAAAAAAATGTACATCCCGTCAAAGCCCTCAATTTATGTCCTTTACGTTTTTGTTGTAGAGATAACCTTCCGATGTTATTGTGTCAATTGTAAAGCACTTATACTTTTCTCATAAAAGAGGTTTCCAGTTTTCTTTTGTTCTACCCCTGACAATCAAAGATGCGATTTGCAATGACAATCGTTAAACGACAGATTTTAAAACATTTGACTATCTCTTTAGCATAGCGCATTCCTTTAGTTCCCTTCTACTTATAGGGAACTAAGTAATAAGAACATTCAGATAATGTTTATCTCGATTATCATGGTTTAGTAAGAAGATTTTGTTTAATATATTGCCTGTTCCAGATTTTTGAATGACAAATAAAACTTATGTCTTGAACTTTTTGGGAATAGTCTGAAAAGTTTTTCTCATTCTGAATCAATTTTATTACCTGTAAACACTGTAAGATAAACAAAATCTTGCTCCTCAAAAACTTATCTCGTTGAATCATAATACAACTTATGTAAATAAAATCTTTCGTAGCATTTACCTTTTCCGAGATATTCTTTATTGTAGGTCAGAATTGTCAAATGCAATGGCTTATTTCCTACTCCTGCCTGTCTGCTTCACGGCTCATTGGTACCAGCCGAGTTCAATTCCTAGAACCTGAACTAACTTGCTTAGCGTCCTAGTGATTCAAGTGCATAGCTTTACATGCATACAATAACCACAGATTTTTTTTTTTTTGGAAATTATGTCCTTGTGCTGCCACGCATGTTTCACAACTTTTAAGAAAATTTCTATTAATAAGCTTTAATTTTTCTTCTGAATTGAAGTAATTTTGCTTATGATATTGTCTTTCAGTTCTTCCAACGTCCCTGGTGTTTACTGTATGCACTGAGTTCAGGGCCTGTGAATATTTAACCCGGCCTTCATCAGCGTGCGGTCCCGCGACAGTAGCCGGCCAGGAGTCAGAAATAAGGCACTGTACGTTATACCTTTTCAACTGCAAAATCGTTGTTTTTCCTCTCTTCTCTTTGGCTCATAATTTCTCGTAACGATGCAATAAAATGTAATCACACAATTACACGCTCTTAAACGATTTGACACACCTAAGCCTCCTGTATTGACGCATCTCCTTTGTACCTGCAAGGAAATATGTAATAAAACCATTTCATCAAATGAAAATGAGTAGGTAAGACCACGTGATTGTGACCTCAGGAAAATAAAGCATTACCATCAACACCAAAATTAACACAGATAAATAATTTAGGCTTCCGTGACTGTGTTATTGATAGGTAAAGCATGACACCAAATGTGGGTGTAGGTATACCAAAATTCATAACTCATTTGTTACAATTCAACAAACTGTCACATACAAATCTCACATTGTTGTATTTTGTAAAAAATTCTTCTCATGTTTGCAGTTTGGAATCATGTTCAAATAGCTGGGTATTTTAAAGCTTATGAAAATGATCTTCATTATAAACTAATTTTCTGTAGACGAGAAACCATAAATGATAGACAAAACGCTTGCTGTCGGAAAAATTCATCTCAGCTAATTTCAAATGCAAGATTTACATAATTAGCCATTTCCAAAGCAATCGGTATGTTTTGGTCAGTTGAAATTTCCTTCACAATTGAAAAAAAAAATACTTACATTAAGATATTCGTGCTCCTGAATAGCATATGTAGCTCTAAACAAGAAATCCGTTTAAATTTGTGCATTTAGTAATTGAGTTGGTTTATGCTTGAAAACACCGAACGCATATATCACTTTTGTTGATGTACAAGAAGTCCGACATTTTATTTACTTTTTCTTCCGGTTAAAGTGTCCTTGCTATCGTTTGCTGATGTAAAGGATAAAATAATGTGGTCTAACTGGGAATGTGTTTTTGAGGTCCACTATATACAACATAAAGACACGAATAGCTGTGTTAACGCAGGAAGTCATGAAAGGGAGATCGACGGTTCAAATCCCGTCAGGACCGTCGTCTCTAACTCGGGTTTTTCCCGGTTTTCCTCAGTTTTATAATTGGCAAAGCCGGAAGGTACGCACCCTAACCTTCAGGATTGGAGCGTTTCCTTCCCAAATGTCCTTTCCAATTATCGCTTCATTTTATGCATCCTCAGTATCCGTCGCGAGTGTTTGTTGTATGTATTACCCCTGCTTTTGTAATCGCCGAATATTGTGAACAACTTCCTTCGAATGATTAATGACATCCATAATTACACTACGTTATTGGAAATCTGTACCAGTGGCAAGATCTTGTGACATCGCAGCTGTACTAGTGGACGCGTGTGGTGTCGGAAGCTTCTTTGACGTCGAACTTGCTTGTTATACTGGAGTGAGTTTGTGAATGCCTGTGGTGGGCTAACAGGGTCCTGCCTGAACACGGACCAACCAGACTCAAGTGCCTTTTCTTCAGGGATAAGGAGCAGTACGACGTCGCTCTCTCATCCGGTCTGAGCTTCCTGGACCAGGTTATAAACTTCGAGCCCAGCCGCACATCTTGGACACCACCTTAGCTTTACGGCCACACGGCGGTAAACTGTTCCTCGCCTCCTCGCTGTAGCTACTAAGGGTCTTGGAGTTTCACCTCTGACAACAGACAACACGACGACGCCGCTTCTGTGCTAGCTACTGCAGGGACGAACATTACACCGGACAGGGGTGTTGCCCACTTCACCGGAGGAATAAACTGACCATCTCCACAACCACGACACCGGATGCAGCACCCGCAAATGTGGCACCACTGCCATCCGAGGAGACGCTGCTGCTCCTGCCGACATCACCGCTTGCCACTCACATCGCACATATGGCTGCTCTACTGATCTACAACACATCAAGGAATCACTCAACGCCATCACCTAGAAGCCGTGGAAAATGCCATCTTAGAAGCCAGGAAGCTACCAACACCATCACCACCCTAACCAGCACCATCGATACTCTGACACAAGACGTACGACTCTACACGGCCGATAAGCTGCAAAAGCTTGTCGATTATGTCAACAGCCAGAGAGTGGTCAGAGTCTGCAAGGACTTTGAGCCTCTTGTACGTGACCAGACCGACACATTGCTCATCTGGCTGAAAATTATGGAAGACGACATACATCAACCAAAGCCACGAACAACTACAACACCGAAACGCTCAGCAAGCCCATACAGAAAAACACCATCAACTTCTAAGTGACCTGGACATCTCTCCGCAGCTATCTTTCACAAATGAACACCTCATCGACAAATACCACCTCATGATAACGGTCAATGCCAGGGCTTACCATGGCATCACACCCCACCTAACCGGAATATTTTCTGTTATGAACATCACCTTAAACTTCGGGTGCTTAACGCGGCACCGGACACACTTTCCCTGACAATAAAATAAATATTTTCAAATCAAAATATACATCACCTTTAGTGGCAAAATAAGTCATTCCTTTCCCGTGCAACTCTCTTTCTGTCTCCATTTCTAAAAAAAAAAAAAAAAATGCTCAAAGCTCAGTGGCAACCTATCCCCCACCCCGTATCCTACTCTACCGTCCTGCCAACCGGTCTACTTACCTCGACGGTCACACAAGCGGCTGGCCAAGATAAGCAGCACTGCGCAAAGTCACCACTGAAACGGACGACCGCACAAGTGACCCACTGCGCTCATACCTATGGCAGGGCAGGAAGATAAACACCAGCCGGCGGACAATAAACACACAAGATTGCGACAATCTTTCATTCTACTGTATCGCAAGGTAGAACTGCTTTTAGCCCAGGTAAATCTGGGAGACCTGCTTTCGATTGCAGGTTGCCTGAGTTCACTTTTCACAGGGAATGTACCGGGTGCAAAGTACAGTGAGTTTCCACGAGAAATTAGTAGCGAGCTGTTATCGTCACAGGACTGATATAAAAATATAATATGGCAGACCTAATTGTAAACTTATATACCGTAAAGCTGGACCTTTTATGTGATTAATTTTAAAAATCTGATGTGTTACACTCACATGACTATCTCTAGCTGTTCTACAAACTTCATACATAAGATTCTTCTTCTTTCTGCACCTTGCTAATTAGTACAATGTTCTTATTACTGAGTTCCTTATAAGTAGAAAGAAAATAGGGGAATACACTAGGCTAAACCGATATTCAAATGTTTTAAAAACTGTCGTTATGCGATTGCCATTTCAAATCGCTTCTTTTCTTGGCCAGGAGTAGAACAAAAGAAAAACGGACACTGCCGTCTGAGAAAAGTATAAGTACTTCACAACTGAAACTAATAACAATGAATACCTCGAAAATGGTAAGCTTCACGAAAAAAATGTATATGACATAAGTTGTGTATTTTAACAAAACATACATTTTTTATAGTAAGTTTTTGTATCTTTTACGGTTTACTATTTATGCCAAATTAAGCAAAATTCATCCAGAATAAACAGGTGTTTAGAAGCTATTCCCAGAAAATTCAAGATATACATTTTATTTGTCAGGTAGATATCTTTAATATACCATATTTTAATCAAAATCGTTAGTCGTTTTTAGGAAAATCAAAATTTTCGAAAAAAGTTCCATGTAAAGGGCAGTTTGGGTTGGGAGGATATTTCTCAAAATCTTCGTGTCGCATCCCTGGAAGATACTAAACTTAAATACCAAGTTTGGTATTTTAACTACTTTTCGTTTTTGAGCTATCGTATTCAAAGACACACGGACACACACACACTGACGTTTTTCTCAAAATGCTTTTTTTTTGGTACAGGGGGTCCTAAAACATGTATTTCCGGTGAAATATTGGTATCGAATTTTTGGGTGGAATACAATACTTCTCTATCCCTATGTACATTGTACATACGGGGCTAGAGAAAGTAAAAATATATCACATGGCTTATTTTTGTTAGAATAATGAAAATAGACAATAAAATGATTATTTAAATAACCATGGAAGCTAGAATTTTCATAATTAGCCAATATATATCAGTATTATTGTGTATAATAGCTGAATATAAACTTTAATAAGATATCCTACATACTATGGATGCATCACCTTAAGAAAGAATAGAATCCATCTTGGGCTTAATTGACAAACATAGAGTTGAATTCTAGATAAAGACACTAGAACGTCGGAAAAACGTAGTACTAAATGCTATAAATTTACAGGACTGCAATCATTTGGACGTCTCCAAAGAAGAAATGTCAGGAACCGTCCTAAAACTTGGCAACAAGAAATCGTCGACGGACGACACTCACTAATGAATCAACGCATTTTGAATACATATTTACTATTGAGGTGCTTCAATCATTTACACTATATGATCATTTTAATGTGTTGTTTTTAAAATGTCTGGTCCAGCAGAGGAAAGCACGTCAGCTACTAACATAAGGGTAGTTGGAACACGACGTTCATTGTCCCGGGTAATTGGCAGCAGTTTCCCAGAGCCAGCCACACTAAAATTGGAAGCTGGAATACACCTCATAATCAACCTATTGGATAGAGGTCAATCAACAATGTGGTGATCATTCGCTGATTGGTTTCTAAATTAACTCCGAACGGAGGGCTTACCTACTGTTTCGCTTTAGCACTGTGCCTACAGCTAAAATAATGATGAATTCCTCATTGACTGCTCCAATATTTCCATTGTAACTTTTATCCCCATTCTGTATCTCTGAGCTGTGTTTGTGCAACAAAATTCGAAATTCTATTAACATTATTGTTTTCCTTTCTCTACTAGCCTGATAAACAGAGAAAACACTCTAGACAACTAAAAAATTAGAGGTTTCATCGTAAATGCACGTTCTGAGATTCAGTCATTTTAGAAACTTAGAATAGGTCTGTGTATATGTGTATCCTGTACTGAACAGTATATAAAAATCTGATGTGTACTATTACATGACTTTCTCTACATCTCTGCAACAAAGTATTCTTAAAAAGCTTATACTTCTATTTACTTCATGCTAAGCAGTAAAAAATTAGCAGAAATAGCCATATTACTCGCTTCCTTGTAAGTAGAAGCGAAATGAGGGAATGTCATAGGTTAAAGTGATAATCAAAAGCTGGTTGCTATGTCACTGAAGTTCCTTTGTTTGTATGGACAGCAGTTGACAAATTCCTGTATGAGAAAAGTATAAGCTTTTCATAGCAGAAACCAAAGATAAGCAATGTCTCAAAAACGACGAACTCCACGAAAATAATGTATATAACATAAATTGTGTGTTTTGACGTGTTCTACATTTTTTGTGTAGTAGGTTTTTGTCCATCTCTTACGGATTAGCAGTTATTCAAAATTCAGTGAAATTCATCCAGAACAAACTGCTCCTCAGAGGCTATTCCAAGAAAATTCAAGATATACATTTTATTTGTCAGGTAAATATCTTTAATATACGAAATTTTAATCAAAATCGTTAGAGCCATTTTTGAGAAAATCAAAATTTTCGAAAAAAGTTCCATGTAAAGGGTAACTGGGGGTGGAGGGATTTTTCTCAAAATCTTCGTGTCGCATCCCTGGAAGATACTATACTTAAATACCAAGTTTTGTATTTTACCTACTTTTCGTTTTTGAGTTATCGTGTTCACAAACACACGGACACATACACGGAACTTTTTCCGAAAGTGGTTTTTTTAGATAAAGGAGACCCTAAAAATATATTTCGGTGAAATCTCGGTATCAAATTTTTGGGTGGAGTGCAATACCTTCTCTATACACTATGTACATAGTGCGTTTAGAAAAAGTAAAAATATGATATGCTCCATTCACATGACTTTCTCTACATCTCTACAAATTATTGTTAATACGTTTATTCTTCTATCTATTTAATATTAAGATATTAGCAGAAGCGGTCTTATTACTTAGCACCTTATAAGTAGAAGCGAAATACAGGTATACACAAATAAACTGACAGTCAAATGTTTTAATATTTGGTTGCTATGGGATTGAAATACGTTCCTCTGCGTGGTCAGGAGTTGACAATTTCGAGTTGAGAAAGATTTTAACTATTTTAAAAACCAGAACCGTAAAAAGGAATATCTCGAAAACGGCCAACTCCACGAAAAAATGTATATGATATAAATTTTGCCTTTTAAGTAGATTAGATTTTTTGTATAATAAGTTTTTTTCTATGTCATAGTTTACCAGGAACGCAAAATTCATTAAATTTCATCCAGAATGAAGTGGTTTTCAGAGGCTATTGCCAGAAAATTCAAGATATACATTTTATTTGACATGTAAATGTCTTAAATATAAGAGATTTTAATCAAAATCGTTTCAGCTATTTTTGAGAAAATCAAAATGTTCGAAAAATGTAGCATGTAAAGAGTAGTTGGGGGTGGAGGATTTTCTTGAAAACCTTCGTATCACATCTTTGGAAGATACTGAACATAAATACCAAGCTTGGTATTCGACCGACTTTTCGTTTTCGAGTTATGCTGCTCAAATGCATACACTATGTACATAGTACGTGTAGAGAAAGTAAAAAATTACATGCGTGTGTCGGTCTATCTGCTACATGAGTTTGTTAAGTTGGTTCTTGAGGAAATATATTCTTCTTCTTTCAGTAAACCGTAATGAAGTCAAATGAAACATGCTTTGATTCTAGCATATTTAGATCGTATTACACAGGGATATTAACATGTAGCTGCACTTCGGGCTGCTGTAGTCAGTTGTTTAAACTACAATGTATAGCGGCTCAGCTGTATTATTTCCTTTGTCTGCAGAATGAGAGAGTTGGCATTGTGACCTTAAACCAGACGGTTGATTGATTATCTGTGTGTGACTGGAGATGCTACTGTCTCTGCAGAGATGTATCATAAATCAACAAGGTGACTTCCACATCACCGTAAACAACACTGTACCTCGAAAGGAAAAGGTTCTGCACTGATGACGTGCAGTGCCATTGTTTTATCTCACAAAGTGACCACATGCGCGTAAAGTGACAGATGAAATACTCAACAATTTATATTTTCAAGAGCTTTTTTACTTTCTCTACGAACTATGTACGTATTGTATAGAGAAGGTTCTGTAAGTCACCCAAAAATTTCATACCGAGATTTCACCGGTTTGGGTCCTCCTGAATCGAAAAAAAAAAAAAATTGGAAAAACTTGGTATTTAACTTTGGTATCTTCTAAGGATGCGAGATGAAGATTTTCAACAAACTACCCTTAATATGGAAAAATGTTCAAAAATATTGATTGTCTTAAAAATAGCTCTAATTATTTTTATTAAAATCCGTATATAAAGCTATTTCACACCCATATAAAATGTGTATCTTGAATTTTCTGGGAATAGCCTCTGAATACCTCTTTATTCTGGATGCGTTTTGCCGAATTTTGCTTAACTACTAAACCGTAAGTGACAGACCAAAACTTACTGTACAAAAAATGTAGATCAGATCAAAACACACAATTTATGTGATTTACGTTTCTGTTGTGGAAGTAGCCGTTTCCCAAATATTTATTGATTTCAATTGTGAAGTACTTATACTTTTCTCAGACTTGAAGCGTCCGTTTTTCTTTTGTTCTACTCCTGGCCAAGCAAAGAAGAGATTTGCAATAACAATCGCATAACGATAGCTTTTAAAAATTTGGCAATCACTTAAGCCTAGTGCCTTTCCTTAGTTCCATTCTACTTATAAGGAACTAAGTAATAAGAACATTCTGCTAATGTTATCTTGATTAGCATTGTGTAGAAAGAAGAATAATCTTTTGTAAGAAGTTTGTAGAGAGCAAGAGAAAGTAACGTGAGTGTTACACATCAATTTTTTTCTTTCTCTACACATACTATGTAGAAGGTATTATATTGCAGCCAAAAATTCGATACAAGGTTTCACCGGAAATACATGTTTTGGGTTCCCCTGAATCCAAACATTTTTTTAGAAAAAGATCAGTGTGTGTGTGTGTTTGTGGACAGCATAGCTCGGAAAGGAAAAGGCCATTTAATACCAAACTTGGTATTTAAGTTCAGTATCTTTCAAGGATGCGACACGAGGATTTCCAAGAAAATCTCCCCAATCCCAAATATTTGTTCATTTGTTCATTTTCTCAAAAATGGCCTAACGACTTTGATTAAAAGTCTTATATTTATGATATTTAGATGCCAAATAAAGTGTATATCTTGAATTGTTTTCGGAATAGCCTCTAAATATCTCTTTATTCTGGAGGATGTTGTTGTATTTTGCCTAACTGGTAAACCATGACAGATAGACAGAAACTTACTACACAAAAAATGTAGATCATGATAAAACACAACCTTCATTTTTTCGTGGAGTTGGCCGGTTTCGAGATAATCTTTGTTATTTACCTCAGTTCTAAAATACATAACATTTTCTCATACGGGACCTTGTCAACGCTTGGCCACACAAAGGAACTGTTTTCAATCCCATAGCAACCACATTTTAAAACAGTTGACTATCGGTTTAGCCTAGTGTATTCCCTTATTTCCCTTCTACTTATAAAGGAACTAAGTTTCTTCTAATGTTTTAGCATTAAATAGATAGAAGAATAAGCTTTCTAGCTATACTTTGTTGCAGACATATTGACCCTTGACGATATGTTAAGTTTCGAAACAAACCTCTTTTATCTTGTAGACATATTTCCAAGCCCTAGTAGCTTCTGAGGCAGTATGTTGATTTCTGTGGCGAATTTCTTTGCATCCTCAGTTCATGTGGGACATTTCCAACTTCCATGTGAATCATATAAAATAAAATCTGATGGCAGAAGTCCGGATTACCTGAAGGACATAAAGCCGGCTTGCCATGAGGTAAAGTACAGGATTCAGGGCAACGTTAGCTTAACTTACAGTAACGGGAAAGAATGACAGTCGTGCATGTCTATTCCATGCTTTCCGTCTAACAGGTACCTAAGGATCATGTTTAGTGGAGTAGCACATGTTACCTACATTCATAATGAGATGCAAACGCAAACGTAACTTAGCATAAGCGCAGACGCAACGAGACACTATTCACAAAGTAATCGTAAGCGCAACGCAAGAAGTTTGCAAGGGTTTCTAGATTCATAAATACATACTTGAGAATATCATGTACCTCGAGTTTAAAATTTAATAACTTAACCAAAAACATTATATCAGAAATTTCACTTAATCTTTTATAATAAGTAAATAATTAAAAAAAATATACACACAGCGGTTGCGGCAGTGACGTTATAAACTGACCAAAATAGCTATTGAAAACTGTGCAAATATGGAGACTGCAGAAAATTATAAAGTTGCACTTTTAATGCAATGTGCATTATCTCCTTGCGCATTACGAATTGTTGAGAGCCAAGAAATGTAGACGCAGATGTTGGGTACATCCATTAAATCAAAGTACAGAATCAGCAAGTCAAAAATGGCGCGTCACAGCCAAATGGAAGAACGGCATGTTCTGATATTTCACAGTAGCATTGCTTAGAGGAAAAGAGCAAAATGAATCCTATTTGCACGCATCGCAAGCATAAAGTTTGGAATTTGCAAACACTTGCGTTGCATTGCCTTGCGTTGCGTCTCCGTGTTTCTGTGTGAATGCATACATTAAATAATATGAGTCCAAACTCTTGCGCTTACGTTACGTCTGCGCTTATATCGCATTGTGAATGAAGGTAAACCGTTACTCCATTAACATTAATGAATGTCAGCCTCATTAATTAATTTAACATCTCAAGTATTTCACTTTTGAATTATTAATTAAAATACCATTTAAAAATCTGATGTGCTCCATTCACATGCCTTTCTCTAAATCTCTATAACAAATTATTGTACATAACTTATTCTGTTTCATACTAATCAAAATAAACATTAGTAGAAACAGTCTTATTTCTTAATTCCTTAAACTAGAAGAGATATAAGAGAATAACTAGGCTAAACCGATAGTGAAATGTTTCAAAATGTAGTTGCTATGGGATTGAAATGCGGTTGTTTGCGTTGCAGGAGTTGACAATTCCCGTATGACAAAACTTCAAGTATTTTAAAATTGAAACCAATAACAAGAAATATCTCGAAAACAGCCAAAAAATGTATATGACACAAATTATGTAATTTATAGAAATCTACATTTTTGTATAGTACGTTTTTGTTTATCTCTTACGGTTTACCAGTTATGCGAAATTCAATAAAAATCATCCAGTAAAAAGAGGCCTTTTGAGCCTATTCCAGAAAATTAAATTTATATATATATTTGTAATGTAAACATCTTATATTTAAGAGATCTCAAACAAAAACGTTTGAACTATTTGTGAAAAAATTAAAATTCTCGATCTTTTTTCCATGTAAAGCGTAGTTTGGGTGGGGATATTCTTGAAAATCTTAGTGTCGCATTTTTGAAAAACACTGAATTGATATTTCCAGTTTTGTATTTAACGGACTTTTCGTTTCTGAGCTATGCTGCTCACAGACACACGCGGACATTTTACTACAAATGTTTTTTTTTTTGTATTCAGAGGATCCCAAAATATGTATTTCCGGTGAAATCTTGCTATCCAATTTTTGAGTGCAGTAGAATACCTTTTCTATACACTATGTACGTGTAGAGATGTAATGTAATAGAATAATTACGTATATGTGAAATTGAAGATAAATTTTGGTATTAAAAATTTCATATTTGTGGTATATTTTTGTGTATCAGGTGATTTGTTTAGTGTTTATTACATTTTTACTTTCTCTATACGTACTATGTACATAGTGTATAGAGAAGGTATTGCACTCCACCAAAAAATTCGAGATTTCACCGGAAATATGTTTTAGGGTCCCCTGTATCTAAATAAAGTATTTTCAGAAAAAGGTCCGTGTGTGTGTGTGTGTGTGTTTCCGTGTGTCCGTGTGTCTTTGAACACGATAACTCAAAAAGGAAAAGTCGGTAAAATACCAAACTTGGTATTTAAGTTTAGTATCTTTCAGGGATGCGACACGAAGATTTTGAGAAAAATCATCCCACCCCCAACCACCTTTTACATGGAATTTTTTTCGAAAATTTTGATTTTTCCAAAAATGGTTCTAACAATTTTGATTAAAAATCCTATATTAAAGCTATTTACCTAACAAATTAAATGTATATTTCGATTTTTTTGGGAATAGCTTCTGAAGAGTATTTTATTCTGAATGAATTTTACGGAATTTTGAATAACTGCTAAATCGTAAGAGATGGACAAAAACTTACAACACGAAAAATGTAGAA
The DNA here is from genome assembly GCA_030762935.1 of Hymenopus coronatus. Classification (NCBI taxonomy): domain Eukaryota; kingdom Metazoa; phylum Arthropoda; class Insecta; order Mantodea; family Hymenopodidae; genus Hymenopus; species Hymenopus coronatus. Next base: position 43,119,165 of record CM060885.1, on the reverse strand, counting down.
CACATTAAAACACACAATTTGTGTTACATTTTTTTCATTAAGTTCATCATTTTTTATACATTCCTTGTTTTTGATTTCTGCTTTGAAAAACGTATACTTTTCTCTTACAGAAATTTGTCAACACTCCTATCCGTACAAACAAAGGAACTTCAGTCACTTAGCAACCAGCTTTTGACTATCACTTTAACCCATGGTAGTCCCTTATGTTGCTTTTACCTACAAGGAAGCAAGTAATAAGATTATTTGTGCTATTTTTTCTGATTAGCATAACGTAAATAGAAGTATAAGCTTTTTAAGAATAATTTGTTGCAGAGATGTAGAGAAAGTTATGTGAATGGTACACATCAGAGATTTTAATTTATGTTTTTATTTTTATTGGTAATTTAATTAGATTAGATTATAAAAGTGTAATTATTTAAATGTTAAAATATTTTGGGGCCCGCCTGGGTAGCGTGGTGGTAGCATGTCTGCCTCACGTTCAAAAGGTCGTGAGTTCGAATCTCGCTTAGGGTGAGTTACCCGGGTAAGGTTTTTTTCGGGGTTTTTCCTTATCCTGAGAAGACGAATGTCGAGTAACTTTAAACTTCATGGACTCCGAGATCATTTGAGCATCATATCATAAATTGCATTCATCGTCCGATATGACCAAACCAGGTTAAAGGACGTTAAACTACAAAACAAGAAAAAAAAATGGTTATATTATTTAATTTTACTTATTTTATTAGTTTTTGTTAAGCTGTAGTTTATTATAATTTATTATTTTTATTATCTTTATTTTATGCTATGTATTTTATTTTTAATTTAAAAATAATCTGTAAACATTAAATGTATGCTGTATGAATATAAATACTTTTTTAAAAACTCTTTCATATTTGCCATGGTTTTAGAAATGATCTACTAGAGTTTTTACACAGATTTTTTATTTATTATTATTTATATTATTATTATTATTATTTATAGTACGTGTGGAGAAAGTAAAAATGCCACTTTTCATGATGTTCGCAATTGTTTTTCCCCTCACGATGGTGTGGTTAACAATATTATACTGTGTAGGTGTACCCATTTGCTGAACTGAGGTGGGTGATGGTGTTCTAGGACGTATGGAGTCGTCCAGGCAGGATGCGGAGGACGGGACACCCCAGTAAACAGTCACAGTTCCATCATGCAGTCCAACAATAACGGCGAACCTCGACGAGATTGGAAGAAGCGCCTGTCGCTACGAGCTACTCGCCGCTCTACTGTTGACGAGGTAAGATGATGTGCATCTTAAAGTTTACTGTCGACCATTTGCTGCAGCCCTCTTGCTTCTTGTAGGATACACAACAGCTCTTCTATCGCTTCAAACTGCCTCAAATTAATGACCCGTGTAAAGCGCTTTGAAGGTGCTCTGTCCGCTGGTTTAGCTTAGTACCTTTAGGGTAATTGAATCCTCTTGTAAGAGCGGGGCAGAGGGAGGTAGAGCTAAGACGAAGATTAGCTGTTACGGTCTCCAGCTACGTACATTTCACAGTGTTTTGTTTCCTCTTTTCCCTTAATCTGTAATTCAGGTTTTTGTGTTCGCATGTGAAATTCGATGTCGAGATTTCACCAGAAATATATGTTTTGGGGTCCCGTGAGTCCGAAAAAGACATTTAAAGAAACAGGTCCGTATGTGAAAAGACCGTTGAATACCAAACTTTATATTTAAGTTCAGTGTCTTCCATGGATATGATCGGAAGATTTTGAGAGACAAAAAAAAAAAAAAAGCACTGCTAACTACCCTTTGCATGGAAAAATTTTCGAAAATTTTGATTTTCGCAAAAATACCTCTAACAATTTTGATCAAAGTTTCGTATATAAAACATATTTACATGATAAGCAAAATTGATATGTTGACTTTTCTGGGAATATCTGTGAAGACTACTTTATTCTAGATGAATTTTACGCAATTTTGTATAACTGGCAAGCCGTAAGAGGCAGAGAAAATTTTATCTAACAGAAAAGGTAGAGGTCGTTAATGCACACAATTTATGTTATATACATTTTTTTGTGCAGTGGATTGTTTTCAAGATATTCCTTGTTATTGGTTTCAGCTTAAAGAATATACGTTTCTCATTCTGTCCATAGAAACAAAGCAGTCACATAGCAACCAGCTTTTGACTAATACTTTAACCTATGGCATTCCCTTATTTTCCTTCTACTTATAAGGGAGCAACTAATAAGCCTATTTCTGGAAACTATCGGATTTTTAGAAAAAGCTGTATGTATGTGTGTGTGTGGACAGCATAGCTCAACGAGAAAACTGTTAAATACCAAACTGTATTTAAGTTCAATAACTTCCAAGGATGCGACACGAAGATTTTCAAGAAAGTCCCCCACCAAAAACGACCCTTTACATGGAAAAATGTTCGAAATTTTAATTTTCTCAAAACGGTTCTAATGATTTTGACTAAATTCCTTATGTTAAAGATATTTACATAGGAAGAAAAATTTATATCTTGAATTTTCTGGGAATAGCCTCTGAAGACCTATTTATTCTGGATTAATTTCGCCAAATGTTACTTTACTGCTAAACCGTAAGAGATAAATTCCGTCAAAACACACATTTTATGTCCTTTACTTTTTTGTTGTCAAGGATCCCGAGATATTCGTTGTAACTGGTTTTAATTGTTAAGTGCTTTTATTTTTCTCTGACAGGAAGTAACCGTTTTTCTTTTGTACTACTCCTGGCCGACCAAAGAGCGATTTGTAATGAATATCACATAACGTCAGCTTTTAAAACATTTGAGTGTCACTTTAGCTTAGGGCATTCCTTTAATTTCATTCTATTTATAAAGAACTAAGCAATAAGTACGCTCTGCTAATGTGTGTCTCGATTAGTATAGAAAGAAGAACAATCTTTTGTAAGAAGTTTCTTTATAGAGCAGAGGAAATTATGTGAGTGTAACAGATAAGATTGTTTGTTATTTTTTTACACATATAATTTCTTCTTTTGTGTTAAACAGTTGATTTTTAATATTAGAACCTTAAAACCACAAATGACTATTTAATCTGTTCTTTACTATTAAGTCTTAAACTCTGGAAAATTCCTGTTTTGAGCAATTTTCATTTTTCAAAATAATTCTTACGCCAACGTTTATAACGTATTGACTGAAATTTTCAGAACTACACTAACTACAAACTTAAAAATTATTCTGCACTAGTTAAAAATCTTTGCGTTGCATTCAAATTAGACTGCACAAATTATTCTTTTATTCTTCTATGTGTTTCATGTTAAGTGAAATAAACGTATTTTGTATAAATGATTACATTTCCTTGTAGGCATGATTATAATAGGGAAATACGATTCTATTAACTGGTCGCTATTTGCTGGTTTTGAAAATCGGTTCTCATAGCAGCAAAGCGAATAACTTATTTTAGAAGTAAGAAAATTCAAGCAATAAATGGAAATACCTTGGAAGGTTAATTCCACACACACACAACAAATAATATAGAAACACATATGCATTTGACATAAATTGTGGTGTGTTTTAACGAGCTCTACATTTTCGCCATCTCTACACGTACTATATATATAGTATATAGAGAAGGTATTGTAATGCATTCAAAACTTCGATAGTAATATTTCACCGGAAATACATGTTTTGAGACCCACTGAACCAAAAAAAAAGCATTTTCAGAAAAATGTCCGTGTGTATGTCTGTGTGTGTGTCTGTGGGCAGCATATCTCAAAAACGAACAGACCGTTAAAAACCAAACTTGGTATTTACGTTTAATATCTTCCAATGATGCAACACGAATATTAAAAATATCCCCCGACGTCCAACTACCCTTTACATGAAACATTTGTCCAAAATTTTTATTTTCTAAAAATGGCTCTACGATTTTGATTAGAATATCTTATATTTAAGATATTTATGTGAAAAATAAAAAAAAAAAAAATATATATATATTCAATTTTTTGGGAATAGTCTCTGAAGACACGTTTATTACGGATGATTTTTATTGAATTTTGCATAACTGGTAAACCGTAAGAGATACACAAAAAATGTAGATCACGATAAAACACCCAATTTATATCATATATATTTTTTCATAGAGTTGATCGTTTTTTAGATATTCCGTGTTATTGATTTCAGCTTTAAAACTCCTGCTCATACAAGCAAAGGTACTACAGTCACGTAGCAACCAGCTTTGACTATCACTTTAACCTGTGGTACTCCCTTATTTCGCTTCTACTTACAAGGAAGCAAGCCATTAGATGGCTATAGCGCTCCTTATTTGATGTGTGCATATATCCCTTTGAGTATTAAAAGTTACAGAAATCAAGTAAAAAATCACCAATGGAGAACTGGCGAGAGTAATTTTCACTTTACCCATTCTACTTATCAGTGTAGACGGTGAGCAATACGCTCTCATTGTTGGGTTCTGTAAGCAGGAATATCTGCACATGTGAAATGCGGAGGTATAGTTGGACCACCTGCTTACACGAAATTTATTTATATTTCTATACTAAGCCCAAATTAAAAATCTGGCAGCGATACGATAAACTGTCGTGGGGCATGTCTTATGTGTTAAGTTCACATACCTATTCTGTAACAAACTATTTTTACTTTCTATATATGCACCATGTACACAGTGTATAGAGAAGGTATTGCACTCCACCCAAAAATTCGATACCGAGATTTCAACGGAAATATATGTTTTAGGGTCCCCAATATCCAAAGAAGCATTTTCAGAAAAAGGTCCGTGAGTGTCCGTCTGTCAGTGTGTCCGTGTGTCTGCGAACACGATAACTCAAGAACGAAAAGTCGGTAAACTACCAAACTTGGTATTTAAGTTTAGTGTCTTCCAGGATTGCGACACGAAGATTTTGAGAAAAATCCCCACCAACCCCAACTACCCTTTACATGGAACTTTTTTCGAAAATTTTGATTTTCTCAAAAATGGCTCTAAGGATTTTGATTAACATTTCGTATATTAAAGGTATTTACCTGACAGATAAAATGTATATCTTGAATTTTCTGGGACTAACCTCTGAAGAGTAGTTTATTCTGGATGAATTTTACTGAATTTTGAATAATTGCTAAACCGTAACAGATGGACAAAAGTTACTAAACAAAAAGTGTAGAGCACGTTAAAACACACAAGTTATGTTATATACTTGTTATCGTGGAGTTCGTCGTTTACTTTTCTCATACTGGAATTTGACAACTGCTGTCCACACATAGAAAGGAACTTCTGTGACATAGCAACCAGGTATTGATTATCACTCTAACCTATGGTTAACCCTTATTTCGTTTCTACTTACAAGGAAGCAAGTAATAAAGCTATTTCTGCTAATTTTTTACTGATTAGCATGAAGTAAATAGAACTATAAGCTTTTTAAGAATAATTTATTGCAGAGATGTAGAGAAAGTCATGTGAATGTACACATAAGATTTTTTTAGATTGTCATAGATATAATGCTTAAGTCACTTCATTGCAAGTCCAAATTTGCACTAGCGTTGGAATACATTTATAATGGCGCCGTGCTATGGAATTGCTTTGTTCTGAACAGTCAAGAATGTTGTTTCTGTCCTTTACGATAGTTTTATTTTATTTCTGATCCTCACCCTGGCGTGTTATTAAATTCCTTGAAAGCTGACACACGTATGCTAGTCGAAGTGGGACTGGACGACAGATGTTGAATTCACCCTTACATACAACAGCCAGCTTGTCATGGGCAGGCAGCTGAAATTCAGACAGTAAAAGATTCACTGGGAATTCATTTCAAGATGTGTTGTATGATATAACTAGTCTAATCGTGGACTTGGAATTCCAATCGCTTAGTACAGTGGTTCTCAAATGGCAGAACACGACCCCTAAGAGGACCACGGAATTCTGTTTGGGGGCTCTTGGTGCACATTTGGAATTATTAATAAATTATTTATATTCTTAGTATTATTAATGTTATTATAGAAATGCGAAAATCCCATTCATTTATTAAATATTATTCTTAAAACAATCTGATGTGTTTCATTCACAAGACTTTCTCTACATCGCTGTAACAAATTATGTTAAAAAACATATTCTATTTACTTTATGATAATCAAGATAAACGTTAGCAGAAATTGTCTTAATTACTTGCTTCCCTGTAAGTAGAAGGAAAATAAGGAAATACACTAAGCAAAAAATATCCTTTTAAATCCCAGTTGCCATGTGGATTAAATCCAGTTCTATGGTGGGCCAGGTGTTTACAACTTTCCTTGTGAAAAAGCGTATTTTAAATCTGAAACATATAACAAGAATACTTCAGAAATGGCCAGTTCAAGAAAAAAAACCTGTATGACATAAATAGTATGTTTTAACGTAATCTACATTTTTTCCAGTAAGTTTTGTCTATCTCCTTTGTCAAAACAAAGAGGTCTTTAGAGGCTTTTCCCGGAACATTCGAGATAAATATTTTATTTAGGAGGTAAATACCTTTAAAATTGGAGATTTTAATAAAAATCGTTAAGAGCCCTTTTTTAGAAATTCAAAATTTTCGCATATTTTTCTATGTAAAGGTATTTGGGGATAGGGTATTTTTCTGAAAATGTTTGTGTCGCATCCTTGGAAGATGCCAAACCTTAATACCAGCTATGCTGTCCACAGACACACAAGAACCTTTTTCTAAAAAACTTTTTTTCTGATTCAGAGGACCCCAGAGCATATATTTCCAGGGAAATCTGAACATCGAATTTTTATGTGGAATACAATACCTTCTCTATCCACTATGTCTGTACATGCGGGCTAGAGACAATAATAATCATATTTTATACTAAGAAACACATTACAATTTTACAATAAATGTACAAGTTTATGATTTTATGTTAACTCTTCATTATTACATTGCAGAACAGAATGATAAGTTAGAAGTATGAGTCTGGAGTCTGCTTGCCATTATTTAATCGTCCAATGTCTGGATGTTTGTTGGTTACACACATTACTCCCGCTTTCTAACTCTAGTCTATTCCTAGATTCAGTCTCGATGACGAACGATGCAAGTGCAGCCGGAAAAAAATCTTATGTGTTCCATTCACATGACTTTCTCTACATCTCTGTAACAAATTGTTGTTAATAAGCTTATATTTCTATTTACTTCATACTAATCGAGAAACGAATTGCAGAAATAGTCTTATTATTTGCTTCCTTATAATTAGAAGGGAAATAAAGGAGTACCAGAGGTTAAAGTGGTAGTCAAAAGCTGGTTGCTATGTGACTGAAGTTCCTTTGTTTGTATGGACAGGAGTTGACAAATTCATGTATGAGAAATGTATAAGTTTTTCAAAGCTGAACTAAAAACAAGGAATATCTTACAAAGGATAAAAGGATAATTTAGCAGTTATGCTAAATTCCGTAAAATTCATCCAGAATAAACTAGTCTTCAGAGGCTCTTCCCAGAAATTTCAAGATATGCATTACGATATTTTAATTAAAATCGTTAGAGCCATTTTTGAGAAAATCAACATTTTCGAAAAAAAATCCATGAAAAGTGTAGTTGGGGGTGGGGGGATTTTCTTGAAAATGTTCGTGTCGCATCCTTGGAAGATACCAAACTTAAATACCAAGTTTCGTATCCAATGGTCTTTTCGTTTTTGAGCTATGCTGTCCACAGGCACACACACACACACACACACACACACACACACGGAACTTTTTCCAGAAGTTTTGGGGGGGATTCAGGGGGACCCAAACATGTATTTCCGGTGATATCTCGATATCGAATTTTTGGGTGCATTACAACACCTCTACACATTATGTAAATAGTACGTGTAGACAAAGTAATACATTTTTTTAGCGCTGTAGACACCAGATCACCAATATTTTTGTCAGCCAAAAGTCATCGACAGCATCCTTTTGGAAAATAAGCTTTAAGCTTTCATGTGTAATACCGTACTTAAACCTGAACATTCAACATATATTTCACTAAATGGTTGCGCTATCATTTGCAGACCTAAATTATTACTTAAGGAATGTAAGCTTGCAAGTGCATTATAATAAAGTCTAATAATACTGTTAAAACTAACAGTTCCTCCGAAAGAAGTCTACCAGTTTTCCTTTAGAGTTGGATGTTTAGTATTGAGATGTTTGATGAACTTTGAAGGTTTCTCGGTGATGAGTGATCGAAATTGAAAAAACAAAAGGATAATGTGTTTCATTCAATGACTATCTCTACATCTCTGTAACAAATGACTGCTAACAGGTTTATTCTTCTATCTACTTCGTCTTAGTTGAGATACACATTAGCAGAAATGCTTTCTTGTAAGCAGAAGGGAAATAAGGGAATATCACTGGGCTAAAACGATAGTCAAATCTTTAAAGAAATAGTTGACATGTGGTTGAAATCTGTTTCTATGAAGTGCTAGAGGTTTACCTTTCCATGTGAGAAAAGTATTTTAAATCTGAAACAAAAAGTCTTATGTGTTCCATTCACATGACTTTCTCTATATCAGTGCAACAAATTATTCTATTTACTTCATCTAATGGAGCAAACATTAGCAGAAATAGTCTTACTACTCGCTTCGTTGTTAGTAGAAGCGAAATAAGGGGGTACCATAGGTTTAAGTGATAGTAAAGCTGGTTGCTCTGCAACTGAAGTTCCTTTGTTTGTATGGACACGAGTTCACAAAGTCCTGTATGAGAAAAGTATAAGTCTTTTTAGCTGAAAAAAAAGGAATATCTCGAAAACAATCAACTGCACGAAAAAAATGTATGTAACATACATTGTGTGTCATAAGGTGCTTTATATTTGTTGTGTGGTAAGTTTTTGTCCATCTCTTACGGTTTAGCAGTTATGTAAAATTGACCGAGAATAAAGTAGTCTTCAGAGGCTATTCCCAGAAAATTCAAAATACACATTTTATTTTTCATGTAAATATCTTTAATATACGATATTTTACTCAAAATCGTTAGAGCCATTTTTCAGAAAATCAAAAATTTCAAAAAAAGTTCCATGTAAAGGGTAGTTTGGGTTGGAGGGATTTTCCTCAAAATCTTCTTGTCGCATCCCTGGAAGATACTTAACTTAAATAACTTGGTGTTTTATCGACTTTTCGTTTTTAAGTTATCGTGTTCACATACACACGGACACACTGACTAACGGACCTTTTTCTGAAAATACCTTTTTGGATACAGGAGACCCTAAAACATAAATTTCCGGTGAAATCTCGGTATCGAATTTTTTGTGGAGTGCAATACCTTCTCTATACACTATATACATAGCACGTATAGAGAAGGTAAAAATAGGGAATATCTGAGGAATGATCAAATCCACAAAAAAACGTACATGACATAAGCTGTGTATTTAAAGGTGCTCTACATTTTTGTGCTTAAGTTTTGGTCTACCTCTTACGGTTTACCAGTTATGCAAAATTCATTCAAAATAAAGAAGTCTTTAGAGGTTATTCTCAGAAAATTCAAGATATACATTTTATTTGCCATATAAATATCTTAAATATGCCATCTTTAGAGTCATTTTTGCGAAAAGCAATATTTTCGAAAATTTGTCCATGTAAAGGCAAGTTGGGGTGGGGTAACTTCCCTCAAAATAATTGTGTCGCGTTCTTGGAAGATACTAAACTTATATACCAAGTTTGGTATTTTACCGACTTTTCGTTTCTGAGTTATCGTGTTCACAGACACACGGACGCATGGACATACTGACACACGAAAATAGAAATGGACGCTCTTTAACTACTGTGGTTCTCAGCGTCCCATTCTACACTGGGTGTGAAAGACCGCTTAACTTTGCTAAGGGACCTCTTTACCAGGATTGAGGTTCTTTTACATGCCGTAAATCTACGACACGGGACCAACGGTTTTACTTCCCTTCCAAAGGAAGACATGCGAAGAATTTTTACGCCCAAAATAAAATCCATCGCTCTCCGCCGGGTCTGAACCCGTTGCCGATCCCGGTGGCTGCGCTCGCTAAAGTGTCTCGCTTTGGCGCTTCGTGGTGCACAGGATCTGGGTTCGAGTCCCGCCTTGGACATGGGTGTTTCTGTGTTTGTAAATGTGTCTATGTTTGTGTATGTATATGTACAAAGGAAAACGCTAAGAATAATAAGGTCTACTAAGGAAATATAGGAAACTGGAAAAAATGGAGACAAAAGGAATACAGCGCCGGAGTCCTGACAAGCCTCCGGAACTGTATTTAAAAAAAAAAAAAACAAAAAAAAAAACGCAACCTTGGGTATATGAATCTTGAATGGTAACCAATACACCACGCAGGGTGACACACACACACACACACACACACACACACACACACAGACACACACACACACACGGATATGTTTCTATAAATGCTTTTTTTTGGACTCGGAGGATACTAAAACGTCTATTTTCTGTAAAATTTAGGTACATAATTTTTGGATGCAATACAATACCTTCTCCATACTCTATGTACATAGCACGTGTAGAGTAAGTAAAAATATAATATTTTTTATACATCTTGATAGGAACTGTTACTCGCAGCACTATCACTTTTGTTTAAGAACTTGTCACGTCCGTTCTTATTATGGCTATATAACTAACTGTTGCATTGACCAGTTATCCAGCAAGTCAAAATTGGTACTGTGATATTGTCGAGCTGTGCGCAAGAAGTTGCAAATTAATGTTGCAGCAAGTTAATGGAGCGGATCGCCAATAATTTTATTATTGAAAAGGGGGAAGGAATCGTTTACAAGTTTGGGAACCGCCGCCTAAGCACTTCCGCAGAGTTGCTTAACTCATGTGTCGAAGAAGTTGCCTGCCTACTAAGGCGGTCATTGTGAAAATGATAAACATTCACATCGTAGGAATTGACTACAGTATGTACGGTGTGTGTCGCACTAAAACCTTCTTTGCTCAGCTTTGTTTGCTTAAGGGGAGTCGAAATACCCCATCTTGACCCATTTTCTCAGCAACTATTTAAGATAATCAGTATTCAGCAATACCTTTACTGTTAATTGGTGAAAAATAAAATACTTCTGTTGAACAGAAGTAAACGTATGAATTTTTAAAAATAATCTTAAAATGTTATTCTAAAATAACGATTTTTGAATGTAATTTTTTCCTTAAAACAAAGCCTGTTTAGGTGTGATAAAAATGTCAGCCCTTAATGTCACTTAGTTTCTGAGATAATGGGGCATTTGTATAGACAATTTTACTTCTTCAAAATTGCTTTCAAACATAGAATTTATAACAAAAAAATAGGTATATTGTACGTGGTGGAGAAAATTAAATGAACCTACGACGCCAATGGAGTACACTAGCAAGAAAGGTTAGCCTTGTGTTTTCCTTGATAAAATCGAGTCACATAAACATTTCATGACGAGCTAGAAAATCGACTTCGTAATTTAGAAGGAAACGATACGGACGATTGGTGGTTTAGGTTTCGAGAGTGGCACTGCATTTTTATTCTGATTCCACTTTTTCAGAATTATTTCAGAATCATGAATATCTTAAATAAATGCTTTGTATTATTAGAGTTTTGCAATAAACTGAGTATAATAAAAGTTGCCAACCCTTTTAAGCGAAATTGTGATTATTGTACTTCTTTTTACCTGGCTCATTTGGTATAACTGAAATCCTTATCGCTATCTTTTACATATGTTTGCAATACCAAACTTGTCTGGTAAACCACGCGTGGTATTTCTTTTATAGTTTAACGTTGTTCTTATATAGATCCATAACACCGGCTATAATATTGCTTAATAAGGGCAGTAATTTGCGGTTTATTGCCCTAGGTCATTTCAGTTTCCAAACACGGTGTTTACAAGGATATTATAGGCCAACTGCTTCACATAATTTTTGTCTTCCCTCACTCTTTCCTTCACTCCTGATCCGAAATTAAGCTTTCTGTTTATTGGTTGTGATTTGAGTGCCACATATCTGACATAAAACCAATAGCAGACGAGCACTCTATGTAGCTGTTTTCTAGCCACTTAGGTAAAATGCATCTATTTTCCAGCTCTTTAGTCACATTATTCAAACCAATAAGAGGCGGGTTAGGTGTGGAGCATAACTGATAAAGGTATTGTGCCAAAACTGTAGGAGGCACAACGTTCGTTTCTTTGCTCTCGGCTGCACATTGTGCGTAGTATAAAAAATAAAAAAAGAAATAACGAGTGCCCATTTCGAGAAATTAATTTAACATTTAAGCCAATAAGAAGGTATATCTCGGTGTTTGGTGTTTTGCACATCTCTTACTGTTTACCAGCTATTCAAAAGTAATCCCGAACGAAGACTTCAAAGGCTCCTGAAAATGGAACATTCAGTTGTTATGAAAATATCTTTAGTATATGGTACTTAAATCGAAGTCGTTAGGACCATTTTTGAGATTTAAAAAATGAATAATCTTGAGATAAGGGATAGTATGAGATTGGTGTATTTTGTTGAAAATCTTTAACTCGCATCTTTGCGTGATTCTGGATTGAAGTTTGGTATCTAAGCGATTTTTCGTTAACTTATTGTCATAGACACACACATAAACACAAGACACGCGGAATTATCTCTATAAGTGTTTTTTTTTTTGAATCAGGAGTCCTTTAAACGTAAATTTCCAGTGAAATTACAGTATCAAAATTTTACACGTGGTATGGAAAATAAAACTCTAACTACATGTCGAATATGTAAACTTCTCGCTAATAAAAGCTTTCATGTACGAGGTACGTCCAGAAAGTAAGTTCCGATTCAATTTATCTCCACTGCAGCGCTGCGATCGCAGTCCCGCACATGCGCGGTAGACGCTCTATATCAAGGAGAAGAAACATGCGCCATTTTGAGATCGCTGTCAGCCACATACGCTTTGTTGTGCTTGTTTACAATGTCGGTGTTGATTGAAAATCCCGCCGCATCTTACTCATTGATTTCTTACCGCGTGGTCAAACAATCAAAGCAGGTGTTTATTGCGAGACACTTAGGAAAGTGCGCCGCGCAATACAGAATAAGCGCCGAGGATTTCTGTCAAAAGGTGTTGTTTTTCTTCACGACAACGCACGACCACACACTGCAAATGTGACGAAAAACCTCCTACAGGGATTTGGCTGGGACGTGTTTGACCATCCTCCGTACAGCCCTGACCTAGCGACTTTCATCTGTTCTTACATCTCAAGTCTTTCCTTGGCGGTCAATACTTCAACAATGACGAAAAGCTGAAAGAAAATGTTTCCAACTTTTTGAAGACACAGGCGGCAAACTTCTATGAAGAAGGTATACAAAAATTTGGTGCCACGCTATGACAAATGCCTGCAAAATTTCGGCAGTTATGTGGAAAAGTAGTTTAAAGAGTTGTAGAAATTTGTGCAATAAATAATTATTCTGTATCTGTACACAATTTAATTTTATTACCAAACGGAACTTACTTTCTAGACGTACCTCGTATGTAAGTATTGTAGATGTTTACCTTTTTTAACGATAAATGTTGATGATCCTTCCCCCCTTCCTCTGGAGTTCCGAATAATTTAGTATTTCCTTGTGTGTTAATCCGAGCGAAACTCTTAAGACGGTATGCGATCTACCCCTTCATTTGTTATAGATTATGGCTCATTCGTTGGTTTTTATTGTGTGGCTGTTTGTTATTTAGGCCAGACACATAAGATTCCGTATATGAGTGACCATCTAGGGGAAAGGACCACTTTTTATGCGAGTGTACGTGATAGAGAAAGAAAGAAAATCAGATGTAACATGACTTTCACAACATCTCTGAAACAATTTATTGTTAATAAGCTTATTCTTCTATCTACTTCATGTTAATTGAGATACACACCAGCAGAAACTTAGTTCCTTATAAGTAGGAGAGAAATAAGGGAATACACTGTGTGGTTTCTATGGGATCGAAATCTGTTTCTTTGTGCGGTCAGAGGTTGACAAGTTCCCGTATGATAAAAGTTTTAAGTATTCTAAAACTGAAAGTGATACCAAGGAATGTCTCAAAATGGTCAACACCATGGAAAAAATATATGTGACATAAATTATGTGTTTTAACGTAATCTACATTTTTTGTAGTAGGGTTTTGTATATTTTTACGGTTTATCAGTTCAGCATAATTCATTCAGAATAAACAGGTCTTTGGAGGTTATTTCCAGTAAATCCAAGATATACATTGCGTTTGGCTTAAAAATATCTAAACTTACAGTATTTTAATCAAAAGCGTTAGAGCCATTTTTGAGAAAATCAAGATTTTCGAAAATTTTTCCATGTAAAGGGTAGTTTGCGGTGGAGAGATTTGCTTAAAAATCTTCGTGTCGCATCCTTAGAAGATAGCAAACTTAAATATCAAGTTTGGTATTAGCGGTATTTTCAATTTTGAGCTATGCTGTTCACACACACACACAAATAGACTGACAGACACACACGGACATTTTTCTAAAAAATTTTTTTTTTTGATTCAGGAAGTCTCAAAATATATATTTCCGGTGAAATATCGATATTAAAGTTTTGGGTGCAATACAATACCTTCTCTATACACTACGTACATAGTAGGTGTACATAAACTAAAAACGAAATGAATTAATCGTCTTTGAAGCGAAATGAATTAATCGTCTTTGAAGTACGGTTAGAGATAGTAATATGAATGTAACACATTAAAAATTTTAATATCGCAAATATAGCCAAAAACATATTTTTATTTTCTCTGTACGTATTTTGTACATAGTGTATAGACGAGGTATTGTATTGCACCCAAATATTCGATACCGAGATTTCACCGGAAACAGGTATATGCTCTGTGTCCCCCTGAATCCAAAAAGGAGCATTTTTAGAAAAATGTCTGTGTGTGGCTGTGTGACTATGGATATCATAGGTCAAAAACGAAAAGACTACTGAATACCAAACTTGCTATTTAACTTTGGTATCTTCTTAGAATGAGCCACGAAGATTTTCAAGAAAATTCCCTACCCCAAACTACCCTATACATAGATTTTGATTTTCTCAAAAATGGCTCTAACGATTTGATTAAAATATCGCATATTAAAGTTCTTTATCTAATAAATAAAATGTATATCTTTAATTTTTTCGGAATTGCCTCTGAAGACTACTTTATTTTGGATTTTACGGAATTTTGTATAACTGCTAAACCGTAAGATATGGACAAATATTTACCGCAAAAAAAATGTAGTGCACATTAAGATACACAATTTGTGTTTATGTCGGTCGTGTTTGAGATATTATTGGTTTCAGCTTTAAAAAAATCTGATGTATTCCATTCACATGACTTTCTCTATGTCACTGCAACAAATTATTCTATTTACTTCATCTAATCGAGCAAAAATTAGTAGAAATAGTCTTATTACTTGCTTCCTTGTTAGTAGAAGCGAAATAAGGGGATACCATAGGTTAAAGTGATAGTCAAAAGCTTGTTGCTCTGCGACTGAAGTTCCTTTGTTTGTATGGACACGAGCTCACAAAGTCCTGTATGAGAAAAGTAAGTTTTTATAGCTGAAACCAAAAACAAGGAATATCTCAAAAACAAACAACTCCACGAAAAAATGTATATAACATAAATTGTGTGTTTTAAGGTGCTCTACATTTGTTGTGTGGTAAGTTTTTGTCCATCTCTTACGGTTTAGCAGTTACGCAAAATTTCGTAAAATTGACCAAAAATAAAGTAGTCTGCAGAGGCTATTCCCAGAAAATTCAAAATATACATTTTATTTGTCAGGTAAATATCTTTAATATGCGAAATTTTAATCAAAATCGTTAGAGCCATTTTTTAGAAAATCGACATTTTCGAAAAACAGTGCCATGTAAAGGGTAGTTGGGGGTTTGGGGATTTTTCTCAAAACCTTCGTGTCGCATCCCTGGAAGATACTAAACTTAAATACCAATTTTGGTATTTTACCGACTTTTCGTTTTTGAGTTATCGTGTTCACAGACACACGGGCACACTGACACACGGACACACGCGGACCTTTTTTGAAAATACTTTTTTTGGAAAGAGGGGACCCTATAACATATATTTCCAGTGAAAACTCGGTATCGAATTTTTTGGTGGAGTGCAATACCTTCTCTATACACTATGTACATAGCACGTATAGAGAAAGTAAAAACCTATACTTTTCTCATACAGAAATTTATCAACTCCTGTCCATACAAACAAAGGAATTTCAGTTGCATAGCAACCAGCTTTTGACTATCATTTTAACCTTATTTCGCTTCTACTTACAAGGAGGCTAGTAATAAGACTATTTCTAGTGACTTTTGCTCAATTAGCATGAAGTAAATAGAAGCATAAGCTTTTCAACAATTTGTTGCAGAGATGTAGAGAAAGTAATATAAATGGAACACATCAGATATTTTGTTTCCTTTTAACAGAACTAGAATTGTGAACATGCAAAATCGGAATTTTCTGATGATTTTAAAACGATGAAACATTTACCATGCTTCAGGGCGAAATTATCGTAATGCTGAACAACCGGTAGACCGTGTGAGATTGTCAAGGCGGGAGCTGGAGGCAAAGAAGTGGAGAATGCGATTATGAAGTTCAACAGGGTCCCTCATTATCCACGCTGTTAGACCATTACCTCTGAAAAACTCGAATAATCTGCCCTTTTGTTTCTCGCATCGATGTTGCCTGTTAGTCACTAGCGGGGAAAGGCAATTTCCTGCAATTTGCTTAGTTGTACTTTTATCCTTACAAAAGGAATTAACCCTGTAACTACCTACTATTTTACACACATAAAATTTTTATCCGCTTTGTAGCTAAGCTATCATTAACGCAAAAGCCGATAGAAGCAGAAGCACTAAGTGAATTGGCATATATCGTACCAAGTTCGTTCGTAGTTTTACCAAATAATGTGAAGGCCAGAAAGGAAAGTAGCGAAATTAACGAATAATCAAAATTCTGTAATGAAATCAATTATAACAATTATAAAATGAACTCTTTGAAGTATAAAAACAAAAAATATAGTAAGTTTTTTAACTTTATGCATAGCCTTTTCTAACACAGTAGTTATTTACATAAAATCAAATAAAATTGCTATTAACATTTACACCTCTATTGTCATATCCTATTTTTAAACAACCCTCAATATGAAAGTATAAGTCAACCAGCTGAAATGTTTGAGGAAATGTCAGCATACATTCAGACATGCTTAATGTGAGCTTTACTGTTTTTTGTTTATTAATTTCTCTACACGTACTATGTACATAGTGTATAGAGAAGGTATTGCATTCTAACCTCGATACCGAGATTTCACCGGACGTTTTAGGGTGCTCTGGATCCAAATCCAAGAAAAAACATTTTTAGAAAAAGGTCCGTGCGTATCTTTGTGCCTGTGAACACGATAATTCAAAAACGAAAAGTCGGTAAATGCCTCACTTTGTGCATTAGTTGTGTATTTTCCATGGATGCAACCCTACCTAAAGCCACCTTTTACATGGAAACAATTTCGAAAATTGTGGTTTTCTCAAAATAGCCCTAACGATTTTGCTAAAACGTTATACAAAATAAAATGCATATAATGAATTTTCTGCGAGTAGCCTTAAGCCCTCTTCATTCTGGATGACTTTTGTATAGCTCGCAATTCGTAAGATATGGACTAAATTTTACTATATAAACTATATATTATATATTGTTAAAACATATACTTTTTGTAGAATTAGACATCTTTGGTACATTCCTTGTTTTCTTTGAATTTTCCTACATAAGAGTTTCTCAAACAAGAAGATATCATTCATTTTTCCTTTTCCTTATTCAAAATGGTCATGAATATACAATACAACTTTAAGGCCAACTTTAAGGCCCTCGCATAGCGACCAGCCATAGTTCTTAGAATATTGAACTATCACTTTGCTCTAGTGTATCAACTAATTTGCGTTTGTACCTACAAGGAAATATGTAATATAACTATTTCTGATAATCATTTCTTGACGGAAGAATAAGCTTTTGTAAGAATGATTTGGAGTAGCATTGATAAATAAAGGCATGCCAATGTAGCGCATCGAACTTTTTTTGTCATTTCTCTACCACGTATTGGTGGCAGAGAAGGTGTTGCACTCCAGCCAAAAATTCGAAACTGAGATTTAAATGTTTTGAAGCCTCCAGAAATATATATACACTTTAGCTTACACTTTGGCATGTCCGAAATTTGATGTCGCAGTTTTCAAACTCTTCTTTTTAAAGTTTTATGTGTGATTAAAAATCGCACACATTTTGGATTAGGCAGCGAAGGAACAACGGTTATCATCCGCCGCGTAAACAACCTCAGAACTTGTTATACGATACACAGAACTTGCTATACGATACACAGAACAAAACCCATATGCTACGTTTTCCATTACTAAGGTGACCTGTACCGCGCCGGCGTGTCTATCAAACCACGCCTACACCACGCGACTGCACCTTCGCTACCAACTGGCATCTCTCTTGGAGTGAGCCAGGCAGGTGTCATTCGGTTATGTACGACTGCCTAATCCATGGTGATTTTATAGCAATTTTTGTATGTGCCGAATTTAGAGCTAAAATTATATTCATGCAACATATACGGTATGACCAACAAGGTCCACATTTTCGTTTGGTGTCGTCTTGAAACACTCTGTGTGTATATATACACCAATATGAAGTTTTATAAAAGGGTGGGTGTGCGAGAGAGAGAAAGAGAGAGAGAGAGAGAGAGAGAGAGAGAGAGACAGACAGAGACAAGAGACAGAACAGCATAACTAAAAAAATTTCACTAAATACCAAATTCTATTCTTAATTTCAGCATCTTTCAAGAACGTTACCCAAAGATTTAAAAAAAAATAACTCATACCAAACTAACTTTGTCAGGAAAAAGTTATCGATAGTTGTTTTTCTTAAAAATCCTGTAAAGACTTTGATTGAAATACCATATGTTTTGTATACTTTTATGAGAAATTAAATGTTTTGTTTTAATTTTCTGGGGGTAGGCTTTCAAGCCCTCTTCATTCTGGGTGACTTACATAGTAATAAACCGTGAAACATTAAAAAAAACTTACACATTCGATGTATATATCGTTACATTTATACATTTTACGAGAAATTCCTAATAATGGGTTTAATTTTTCAAATTCTTACTTGTTTTGTTTAATGAGAAGTCGTTTTCATTTTTCTTGACAAGAAAAGGAATCACCATTTAAAAGCTTTCCCATACTGACCTGCTTTGAAAATTTTACTCACTTCAGCCTAGTGTATTCCAATGTTCCTGTTATTTCTATAAATATCTCTTTTAACACATAGGGGATAAAAAAGAGAGCATTTTTAAGATACAATGTTGAGAATGAGTAGAGAAAGTTATATAGAATAACAAATCAGATTTTTTATTTTTCTTTGTGTTAATCTCTCTTTGGGTAACATAATTGAAAGCAGATCTGGATATAGTGTATATTGAAATCCGACACCGCTTAAGGTTGGGAAAACATTTATAACACGATTTTTAGAGACTCTCTAGACAAATTAATAAAGAGGAATGTTATAAAAATGTTGGTGAGAATATACACTGTGTTTGTTTGTGTGTGAGCTACATAACTTCAAAAACAATAAATTAGTTAAATTGGTATATGCTTAAGCTGCATTGTGAAGTGTTTCAGCGCAACCCCCCATTTTTTACATAAACTAAATGATTGATCTCCACAAAACGATTCTGTTTTTATTTCAATATAATACATATCGTGACACTGCCGTCTTCTTCAGCAGTGATTCTCATATTTGCCTTGTTATGTGAGTCATCTAATTGGATGCGTAAACAAGAACAGGAAGAGCGGAGTGACGTAACAGAAACCTTCTGAACGCGAGACATCATGATTCTTCTCGATTTTCAAGATGTTTCTCCCCGCTTCGGCTTCCTGAATCTCCCAGAAAGTTATCTTTATCTGCTAGTCAAAAATGGCGTAGTTTTTAGCTATAAAAGGAGGAAGGATTGTAGTGCAGTGTTATTGTGTGTTGAATTGTAATGAGTCGTGTTTGACTGCAGAATTGGCGCGCAGTAGTGCGCGAGCCTTGGATAGCGTTCAACTGAAAACTATGTGTCGAAATGTCGAGTGAATTATTAGCAGCATCAAATGTAAAACTCAAATTATAGGCACTTTTTGAATGAATAAAGACATTTATTACACTGGTCTCAGGAGTGAGGTTTTTACTCCGAGATGAATGATATCATGAACAGTTTGTTTGTTGAAATAAAGGAAATGAAAACTAGCATGGAGGAGATGATTAGGTGAAGATTGTTATGTTGGACACAGGCGTGGGCAAATGGACCCAATTCCCGATCTTTAGATTGGTGTTTCGCAAGCAACGCGAAAGCGAATCTTTTGCAAATATCTTAAAAGCCGCCAAAATCACAAAATGACAGAGTATAAACGGAACATCCATATAAAGATACGCTCTAAACGTATACACAAACACAAAACGCAAACAACATGTTACGTTAAATATAATATTATAATTTGCAATCCAATACATTTCAGTTGAAAATGACCCCTCAGAGTCCACTGCACCTCAATAATTTCAAAAGAATATACCATTTTCGGTATTTCGCGGCTTTTACGCGGGGGGCGTGCTCATTGGGGTTTTTAATATGCATCAATGATTGATAGCTCTCAGGTATGCAAATGTCATGAAAATTTATTGCTCTAATTACTATTACATTTTTATGAGTACATTTTTTCATCTAATTACTATGCAAATAGTCGGCCCTTTTGTGTTTCAGATAGTCCCTTGTATAGCTACTCTTCTTTTCAGAAGAACTAATGCACAAAAATCCATAGGTGTTGCATCAGATGACTTCAGTGAAATGTTGCTGAAAGGAATTAAGAGTATTCCTGATTCCTGCTTCATTGTCCCTACAAAATTAGGTCTTAGTCCAATGTGTGCCTCGGACCTTATTTGTGTCTGCACCATACATCATTGTGGTAAATTGGGGTTAGAAGTTTCTTCTGATAGAACTGGAAGTTCGCTCTGACCTGTTTAGCTACTCGGCGGATTGTCAGTTTGCTATTGTAAAATAATGCGGCGATAATCACAAATCCTTTCTGACATTCGGAATACCATTTTTGAAAACGTTTCTCTGTCTTTGGGCAGTAGTAGATTGCACGGAGTTTGTTGCAGTCATGTAGATGGACGTATATTCTCACCCAATGTCACAACAAACTTCCACTTTTTAACCGCTGGGTGGCTCTCATGTAGTTTCCTACTGTTTATGCGGCGCTCTGAAATATGACGAGATAACAATTTATGAACCCTGCCCTTATGACAATTTTCCAAGTTGAAATTCCAGTTGATTTGTGGTGTTAACAGAGTTTAACGATGTTCCTAACTTACATATTGAGCGTGTGGCTTGGTCACTGTCTGAGACATAGTTTGTGGCTTTCTTCATCATGATTGGAGTTCGCCTACTTGTAGGTTGGGGTTTGCCTATTTCTCTTCCTTTTAGAATTAACTTAAAACGACTTTTTCTATTTTTATTGAGCATAGAACTTAATCTCTGTCTTGGAAGCAATGAAACTTCGCTTCTTGCATATCTGAATAACAGCGGAGTAGCTGTAGTTTGCATCGGAAAACGCAACTAGTAGCCTTCCCAAAATGGCTTGATTTGCTTCGACATTGTTGCAGCTGGCGCACGCTAGCAAAGCTATGAATTATGCAAGTATGTTTATCGCGCAAAGCGTTCACTCCGGTTGGCAAACAGTACTACCACGACACACTTAGTAATCCATTTCCAGAGATTGGAAACGGCCTTTCATACAAAACCTGGTCAAGACCTATGCTTTTTTGCGCCAGTGAGGCAAGGACATTGTGTGTGTTTGTGAAAGAAATATGTAAGCAGAGTAACAGCTAATGAAAATAAATTTATGGGAAAAACTACAATTAGAACTTGTAATGGGTCACATACAATATGAGAACAAATGGACAAAGCTTCTCAACCAACAACACATAGAATATCAAAACTTCTGCATCATTCTCGTCCAAACAAGAACAAGAACTTGAAACGAAAATAATCCTTGCGTGCTAATCCACTCTGAACATAACAGAAAAGATAGAAAATCTGTAACCATTGTACGACTGAATTTTGTCTTTAGAGTATTTCCAATTGAAAATATAGCGATGATACATAGACCGAAAAGTAGATGCCTGAAAAAAAAAAACATTCACATGACTTTCTCTACTTCTGTGTAACAAATTATTGTTAATAAGTTTATTCTTCTATTTACTTCTCGAGAAAAAATTAGCAGAAATAGTATCATTACTTGCTTCCTTGTTAGTAGCAGCGAAATATGGGAGTATCATAGCTTAAAGTGAAGTCAAAAGCTGGTTACTAGGTGACTGAAATCCTTTGTTTGTATGGACACGAGTTGACAAATTCCTGTATGAGAAAGTATAAGTTTTTTAAACCTGAAACCAAAAATAAGGAATATCTCAAAAACGATCAACTGCTCGAAAAAAATTATATAACATAAATTGTGTGTTTTAGTGTGCTCTACATTTTTGCAGTGGTAGGGTTTTGTCCATTTCTTACGGTTTAGCAGTTATGCAAAAAGTTTGTAAAATTCATCCAGAATAAAGTAGTCTTCAGAAGCTATTCCCAGAAAATTCAAGATATACATATCATTTGTCAGCTAAATATCTTTAATATCCGATGTATTAATCAAAATCGTTAGGGCCATTTTTGAGAAAATCAAAAATTTTAAAAAAAAGTTCCATGTAAAGGCTAGTTGGGGGCGGGGGGATTTTCTTGAAAATCTTCATGTCGCATCCTTAGAAGGTATCAAACTTAAATACCAAGTTTGTTATTTAACGGTCTTTTCGTTTTTGAGCTATGCTGTCCACAGACACACACACGGACCTTTCTCCAAAAGTGCTTTCATTGGATTCAGGGGGACCCAAAACTTGTATCGAATTTTGGGTGTATTACAATACCTTCTCTATACACTATGTACATAGTACGTGTAGAGAAAGTAAAAATTGTTACATTCACATGATTTTCATTACTCTATCATTTATTATTTGGTATACAAACTATTCTTACGACAGTTTGTTTTTCCACGTTGTTAATTTTAATTAAGACAAACGTTTGTAGAAATAGCTACACCACGTTTCGTTAGAGAATAGAGAAAAGCATACATTTAATAAATGGACGCTACACTGCTTCCATGCAGTTGCATTAAAAAAGTTGACTTAAAATAATGTTTTTGGAACAACTGTTTTGGTTTAGAAGTGTTTTTGTCTGTTACTGAAAAAAAATCTTAAATGAATTTTAAAGGTTCTTCAAATCAGGTCTTCAGCTTCTGGACAGGAATTTTAGTTAGATTTTCTAAGTCAAGAATACGAAATATCTGTTTTGACGTTCCTTAATTCGATCATTATACATAGGTAGAGAAGGTATTGTATTCTACCCAAAAATTCAATATCATGACTTCATTGGAAATACACGTTTTTGGATCCTTGTGTGTATTGCGTTGTTCCTGTATATGTGAACACGATAACTAAAAACGAAATGTCGGTTAAATGCCAATTTTTATATTTAAGTTCATTTTTCAAGGAAGCGACACAAAGATTTTCAAGAATACCTCCCCCATCCCATACTACCCTTTTACATAGAAAAATACCTAGACGGCCCGGGTTCTATCCCAAGCGATCGCATGTGAGATTTGTGGTGGACAAAGCGGTGCAAGGGTGGCTTTTCTCCGGGTTCTCCGGTTTCCCCCGTCATCGCAATCTACTGGTGCTACATCTTCATTCCATGTATCATCAGTAACATCGTCTGTGGTACCACAAGTTGTAAAAACTACCAAAAAATACATAAAAAAATTCGCAAATGTTCAAAAATGGTCTCTCACGATTTTTATTGAAATGTCGTATAATAAAGATATTTGCATAACAAAATGTGTATTTCAATTTTATGAAAATGGCCTCTGAAGTCTTCATTCTGAATGAATTTTGCATAACTGGTAAACCATAGGAAAAATAGAAACATTTAGTATACAAAAAATTCAGAGCTCGTTAAAACTCGTTCATGATATATACAATTTTTGTTGTTGTACAAGTATCGAGAAAGGTAATGAATAATTAGGAGTATCTCGGAAAAGATTAACTCACAAAGAAAATAAAAACGCGTATTTGATATAGAGTATGCACTTTAGCAATATCTATATTGTTTGTGTAGTAAGATTTTGTCTCTTACGGTTTACCAGTTATGCAAAAAAGACTTCAGAGGTTCCAGCACAAAATTCATGTTATAAAGTAATTTGTCTTCAAAATATCTTAAGGATACAGTATCTATTTCAATCAATCGGAATTTCTATGTGTATAACACCGATGCATTTGAATTTTATAATAGTTGTGTTGATAATATTCAAGTTAACATACGTGGGTAATGGTTGCCATCCTTGCTTCATAAACCCAAGGTCGCGGGTTCAAACCCAGCGGAGGACGATGGATTTTATCGGGCGTAAAAATCGTTAGCATGGCTTACTTTGGAAGGTAAGCAAAGCCGTTGGTCCGTGTCGTAGAATTACGGCACGTAAAAGGACCTCAAGACTAATAAAGAGGCCTATGAGCACAATTAAGGGATCTTTCACGCCCAGTATAGAATAAAACGCTGAGTAGTTAAAGAACGTTCATAGATTAACCTTCGATTCCATTTTACACTCACACAGACACACAGCAGTTCACTGCCATTAGCTTCATTTTATGAGTGTGTGTGAATTTGTAAATGCATTTACGTTAATCTGGAATAAGAGTAGCATACCAATCGAAACTGCTTAGTCGGTACTATATTGCAAAAATATGCGATAGAGAAAATAGAAATATTGAACATGAATATATTTCCAAGGTCAAGGTTTTTATTTAAGCCAGATTGATTGAAGACGAGCCACAAAAGTCCCCCTAATATTGTGAAAACTTTAACAAGTTGCAACCGTGACGAGAAACCTTCAGTCGGAATTTAAAGAGGCATGGCGAATAGGATATGCTTCTTTGGTTCCTAATAATTCCGAATGAAAGCACGATAGAGCATGTGCTATATTAAAATATCCGAATTTCTCACATTAATTTCTCTACTCAAGTTTCTATTAAGTATTCTTATATTCTTCTACTTATTTCGTTTTAATATTACCAGATAAATGTAACTTTACCAGTCCGGTGCCTCAAACAGGGTGGCTCAGGTAGGCAGGTGATTACACATATGGATAACAGGCACAAGAGAGAGTCGGAAGGTGAAATGTAATTCCTACCTGCAGTAAGCCAGTACGAGTGAAGTAATTCTAAATTAACAAATAAAATATATTTAATTATAAAAGTGGTACTACATAATACATACGATCGTGAACCAGAGCTTGTTACAGGTATTATCTAGCAACGTTGTGGCTTACCTTAGCGATTAAAGATGTATGTGGTCCGAAATTATTCGTTGTTATTTGAAGCACTTTAATAAAGCGTATGTTCTTATCGCACGAAATTCAACGTGGAGATGTGTAGGATTTGGCCTAGAGAGAGCACATGTTTAAAACATCTCATCATTCACATGACTTTCTCTACATCGCTGTAACAAATTGTTGTTAAAAAGCATATTCTTCTATCTAGTTTATGATAATCCGGATAAACATTAGCAGAAATTATCTTAATTACTTGTTCTCTTGTAAGTAGAAGGAAAATAAGGGAATAATTAGGATAAAACGATACTTAAATCTTTTAAAAGCTAGTTGCCATGTGGTTGAAATCCGTTTCTATGCAGGGCTAGGAGTTTACAACTTTCCATGGGAGAAAAGACTAAGTATTTTAAATCTGACACAAATAATAAAGAATATCTCAGAAAAGGTCAATTTCACAAACATTTATGATATAAATTGTGTGTTTTAACGCAATCTCCATTTCTTGTGTGGTTAGTTTTTGTCTATCTCTTACGGTCTACCAGTTACGCTAAATTCATTCAGAATAAGGAAGACTTTAGAGGCTATTCCCAGAAAATTCAAGATATAAATTTTATTTGCCATATAAATATCTTTAATATACAATATTTCAATCAAAATCGTTAAAGCAAGTTTTGAGCAAATTAAAATTTTCGACTTTTTTTCCAAGTAAAGTGTAGTTTGGGGTGCGGGGATTTTTGTCAGATCTTCGTTTCGCATCCCTGTAAGACACTAAACATAAATTCCAAGTTTGGTACTTTACAGACTTTTCGTTTCTGAATTATCGTGTTCAAAGACACACGGGCACACATACGTACCATTTTCAAAAAGTGTTTTTTTTTATATAGAAGACCCTAAAATGTATTATTTCCGGGGAAATATCGGTATCGAATTTTTGGATGGAATGCAACACGTTCTCTATACACTATATACATAGTACGTGTAGAGGATGTAAAAAGTACGAGGTGGTGTTATTTTCTAGCTGATATGGCAGTTGCTTATCTTCGGTCATTGCTACAAAGGGTTAACAAACTGTACGGTCATTATCCTCATACTTCAAATATAAGTCGCCGTGTCAACAACTCCTTGGTACAGCGCCCGGCCGCTGCGTCCCCCATCTCGGTCCATTACAGACGTCTTGGAGGGGTGCAGTACTAGGGAGTGAGACATGGTTTAGATCCCCCCCCCGACCAGTTAATGTGGTCTGCACGACTTGTGCCGTGTCAGGTAACAGGTAAATAACCTTCGCAAAGTGTTAGAACTGTCCTAGTCCAGTTATATTCTTAATAAACATATTTGAAAGGATAAAAATATAACTTACAATTTCACTATCACAATACAAACTAACAATTGGTTTCATTCCTTATTTACACCTTTTTATTGTAGATATGAGAAAAAAAAATCTGATTTGTACCATTCACATGACTTTCTCTATATCCCTGCAACAAATTATTGTTAAAAAGCTTATGCTTCTATTTACTTCAATCTAGTCGAGAAAAAATTAGCAGAAATAGTCTTATTACTTGCTTCTTTGTAATTAGAAGCGAAAAAATCTGATGTGTTCCATTCACATGACTTTCTCTATATCTCTGTAAATTATTATTGTTAATAAGCTTATCTTTTATTTATTTCATGCTAATCGAGAAAAATGAGCAGAAATAGTCTTATTTCTTGCTTAATTGTAAGTAAAAGCGAAATAAGAGAGTACCATAGGTTAAAGTGAAAGCTAAAAGCTGGTTGCTATGTGACTGATGTTCCTTTGTTTGTATGGACAGGAGTTGACAAATTCCTGTACGAGAAAAGTATAAGTTTTTCAAAGCTGAAACCAAAAAAAAAAAAGGAATATCTCAAAAACGATCAACTCCACGAAAAAAATGTATATAACATAAATTGTGTGTTTTAATGTCTTCTACATTTTTTGTGGGTTAAGTTTTTGTCCGTATCTTACGGTTTAGTAGTTACGAAAAATTCATCCACAATAAAGTAGTCTTCAGAGGCTATTCCCAGAAAATTCAAAATATACATTTTATCTGTCAGGTAAATAACTTTAATATACAATATTTTAATTAAAATAGTTAGAACCATTTTTTAGAAAATTACAATTTTCGAAAAAATTTCCATATAAAGGGTAGTTTGGGGTGGGGGGATTTTTCTCAAAATCTTCGTGTCGCATCCCTGGAAGATACTAAACTTAAATACCAAGTTTGGTATTTTACCGACTTTTCATTTTTGAGTTATCGTGTTCACAGACACACGGACACACACACGGACCTTTTTCTAAAAATATTTTTTTTGGATACAGGGGACCCTAAAACATATTTCTGGTGAAATATCGGTATCGAATTTTTTGGTGGAGTGCAATACATTCTCTATACACTATGTACATAGTGAGTATAGAGAAAGTAATAAGCTAAAGGGAAAGTCAAATCTTTTCAAAAGCGATCGCTAAGTGATGGTTTTGGAATTGTGTTCTCTTAGTATGAACAGGAGAAGAAAGAAAGAAGGAATGGCAATATGTCGTTGAGAAAAGTATAACGTATCTGAACATTAGAAAGAAAAAACAAAGGAATGGTTATAGTCATAAAAACTTTTATTTTACATAATTTGTACGCTTCGGTCATATTTATAGTTTTTAGCAAGATGTTGTGTATCGCTTACAAAGAGACTTGTGAGTTTATTTCCATGAAATTCAAAATTTTGTAACAAAAACTCTCTTTATTACTCCAAAGAGTAACCATTTATTTTTTCAATAATTAAAACTGAAAGTCTACTCACACGTAAATGTATTTATTCGATGCTCATACAACAATTCAATCTTGTAGTTAGCTGCAGCGACTACTGCACGCCATTTCGAAACTGACAACTGCTGTAGTTATGCATTCCCAGTTGAAACTGAATTCTCGTCCCGGGGCTCGTTCTCTCCTCTTTATACCTGTCGATGACGCGGTAAGTTACTTCCAGAAGCAGTCACGTATAAAAAGTATCAGAAACTCACGCAGCTGTAACAATGGGCGACTTCGAGGCAAAGAACGACGGCACGCGTGTCCATTTCAGCAGGTATAACAATACACGACACTATTCTGAGTATACAACCAGCACTCGACGAACCAACCAAATTATCATCATTGTTTAAATTCATAAAAGATTGTAAACTCATTACTGTACTGTAAAATATATATACTTTTAATACACTGTTGTATGAAACACTATATACTATATAAGTATTATTGTTAGAATTCCAATAATTAATGTTACAAGCTAGATATAATTATTAATTTAATGTGTAAATATTTTGGTAATCCTGAATTCCATGCGGGCTTCCTGAAGGGCGCCCTGAATTCCGTGCGGGCTTCCTGAAGGGCACCCTGAATTCCATGCGGGCTACCTGAAGGGCACCCTGAATTCCGTGCGGGCTACTTGAAGGGTACACATGAATTCCATGCGGGCTACCTGAAGGGCACCCTGAATTCCGTGCGGGCTACCTGAAGGATACACCTGAATACCTTGCGGGCTACCTGAAGGATACACCTGAATTCCTTGCAGGCTACCTGAAGGATACACTTGAATTCCGTGCGGGCTACCTGAAGGGTACACCTGAATTCCTTGCAGCTCCCTAAAGGGCACACCTGAATTCCTTGCAGCTCCCTGAAGGGTACACCTGAATTTCTTGCAGCTCCCTGAAGGGTACACATGAATTCCATGCGGGCTACGTGAAGGGCACCCTGAATTCCGTTGGGCTACCTGAAGGATACACCTGAATTCCTTGCGGGCTACCTGAAGGGTACACCTGAATTCCTTGCGGGCTACCTGAAGGATACACTTGAATTCCGTGCAGCTCCCTGAAGGGTACACAGGAATTCCGTGCAGCTCCCTGGAAGGTACACAGGAATTCCGTGCAGCTCCCTGAAGGGTACACATGAATTCCGTGCAGCTCCCTGAAGGGTACACATGAATTCCGTGCAGCTCCCTGAAAGGAACACATGGATTCCGTGCAGCTCCCTGAAAGGTACACATGAATTCCGTGCAGCTCCCTGAAAGGTACACATGAATTCCGTGCAGCTCCCTGAAAGGTACACATGAATTCCGTGCAGCTCCCTGCTACCTGATCGTTTTTCTTTGCAGCCTGTTAGCGTTACCCAGGATCCACCATGATGAACATGACTGCTTAGCTTCCCATATATATGCAGGGTGTTAATAAACTATACCGAAATATTTTCACAGAATATGAAGATTACTTAAATAAGTAACTTGAGATAGACTTATGGCCTGTTTATTGAAATGTCGTAGTAACGGCTATAAGTTTCTGAAGTACCAGTACGCCACGTATAGCGGCACTTCGTCTGGAATGAAAATAATAATAATAAAAAACACTTACTCTATGACAAGAATCGAACTCATGACCTTTGGGACAGTACCTTCCCGCGATACGCATTAAACCACCAGAGCAGTTGAAAAAACTTCTCCAGAGTAGGCTCCATAACTCATGGACGTAGTTAATGAATGCTCAGTGTCGCACTATCAAGTGACTAGTTCAAGATTTTACAGATTTTTGCGACATTAAATCTTGAGAACGCTAGTAACGAACTGCTAAAAATCGATATTTCTATACTCGGGCAGCAGTTTTAAACACATTCTAAGCCATTTTGTCAACCTGCTTTGCTTTAACACCGACTTATCAGCACCTGATATCCACACGTTTAACGCTATCTAGTTGTGTTAGGTTTATCCGGGGACCATGCATCGCTGATCTCAAATTACTTATATCAGTCACGTGCACAATCTCGTAAACTATTTCGGTTTAGTATATATTAAAATGCCTTTCTTTTTATTCGAGTTTTTATATTTTTTTGTTTTTGCTTTTATTTTATATATTTAATTTTTTATAACAATTGAAGAATTTTAGACCTTATCACAGTGCTATTTTGGCAACAGTTTTTGTGCTTTGTCAGCTTGGCATTAGTATATTAGTATTTTGGCAGAAACTTAAATTGACAATGATTTTGTGAAATCCATCCTTGTTTTATTACCATTTTGGTAAAGCAACATTTGATCTCTCAGGAAGTTTTTCTTAGTAACGGATACTTTGTTGTTTTTAGGATCTGTTGATGGAATAGATGTCTATACTTCAAACTGGATGTCCTTCAAAACACCTGCAATGTAAATATATTTGGATGTGCTGTGGAAAACATCCTGTCCAGTTTTGAATGGAATGCTTCGCATCTGTTTATTGTTCTATTAATGGAAGCGTTAAATTTTGCCTAAATCTTGGGTCGAAAAACACTTTATTCGGTGATGAAAGTTTCCAGTGTGTAGTCAGTGAAATTCTGAACATTTGCCTCTTGTGGTAATATTGCCATAAGGCCCTCAACGAAACACTCATTTACATCTTCTGGACTTAAAAACGTTATGAACAACGCTAGATCGAAACAGCATTTATGAATCTGTTAACCTCCTTGTCTTTATTGAATTTTCTAGTGAGACCCATTTCTTGTATCTTTCGGACCAACTCTGACCAAGTTTAAAGCGGCATCCACGAATTTCAGACTCGGGCAACATCTTTTGTACAGCATTGTGAATTGCCATTTCGGAATCTACAAGCACTTACTTTGGCTTGAAGCTTAGGCCAAAAGAAGCATATTTGTTAACATTTATTTTTAAGACTCCTTACTTTTATTTGATAATAAGCAGAATATCAATGGCACTCGACCGCTCGCAATACCATAAGTGGTTAAAGCGGGCGTTAAACACTACCAAAAAAAATGGCACTCAGGTACCAACGGCACGAAATTCAAGTTATTAAAAGGGTCCGGTATCGAAGCCTCCCGCGGTCAAAAAATAGCCCCGATGTCTCCCGGACCCTTAAAGTTCCCTAATTACATAGCCCCGAAACCTCCCCAAAGCAGGTAGCCTCCCGGTCGAAACAGGTAACAGTTGCAGTTTGGTGTTTATATATATTTGATGAAGCATTACATACTTCTAGTGGAAGATATTACATTTTTTGCATTTATGATTAATAACAAAGAAACACGGCTCTAGTACCAAAAGAAAATGAACCTCAAATACTTAAATTTGCATTAGTGGTTGTTGTTCCAGTTCGTTTAGCGTTACCCAGGGTGCACCACGAGGAGGCGAACTGGTTCGCACCCCAAAAGATTCCACATTAATCAGCTTCGTCATTATTTCTTTGTTTTCTGTAATTTACTCACAATGGATCCGCATTTAGATCCTTAGATATTTTGACATTCTAAACCTATATCATGCAGAAATATATATTATTTTAGTCTTCAAAATAAGCGGCATTTTTCCTTTTAGATCTTATTTCCATGTATTTCCAGGTTTAGTTCTATAATAAATTGACTTCACGTATTCCATTCTTGAAATTTTCTACATGCTGCATCATGAGTTGCAATTGTGGATAAAACGTTTACTTTTTACTTTCTCTTGCCCCGTATGTACAACGAACATAGGGATAGAGACGTATTGCATTCCGCCCAAAAATTCGATGTCGAGATTTCACAGGAAATACATGTTTTAGGACCCCTAAATCCAAAAAAAAAAGCATTTCCAGAAAAACGTCCATGTGTTTGTCCGTGTGTCTGTGAACACGATAACTCAAAAACGAAAAGTAGCTAAAATACCAAACTTGGCATTTAAGTTCAGTATCTTCCAGAGATGCAACACGAAGATTTTGAGAAAAATCCCCCAACCCCAAACTACCCTTTACATGGAACTTTTATCGAAAGTTTTGTTTTTCTTAAAAATGGCTCTAACGATTTTGATTAAAATAATTTTGACAAATAAAATGTATATCTTGAATTTTCTGGGAATAGCTTCTAAAGACCTGTTTATTCTGGATGAATTTTGTTTAATTTGGCATTACTAATAAACCGTAAGAGATAGACAAATACTTGATATACAAAAATGTAGACCTTGTTAAAATACACTATCTACGTCATATACATTTTTTTCGTGGAGCTTACCGTTTTCGAGGTATTCATTGTTATTAGTTTCAGTTGTGAAGTACTTTAACTTTTCTCAGACGGGAGTGTCCGTTTTTCTTTTGTTCTACTCCTAGCCAAGAAAAGAAGCGATTTGTAATGACAATCGCATAACGACAGCTTTTAATTTCATTTGACTATGGATTTAGCCTAGTGTATTCCCTTATTTACTTCCTACTTATAAGGAACTAAGTAATAAGAACATTGTGCTGAATACCTCGGTTAACAAGGTGCTGAAAGATTAATAATCTTATATAAGAAGTTTATAGAACGGCTAGAGAAAGTAATGTGAGTGTAACACATCAGATTTTTTTATTTGTTGATGAATTAATTGCAATTTTAGTATACACCTGAATTTGCTTCAGTACTTCAAGAAATCTATACTGATCTGGGCTACAGGAATAAAACTGATTGCTGTATTAGTTGTGGAAACTTTCGCAAAAGTTGTCTATGGCAACTTAGTTCTGCCCACATGGAAGGAGGGAAGAGTGCGTTTTCGTGGATGTAAGTTTCCACTAAATAGTCGCTAAACATGTGTAGTTTTACCGAGACAGGCATCACTGCCTTGAAGTCTTCAGCAAACAGTCACCAACCATAACTTTTGTAACTTTTAACATTGCACGTCCTCGCGCTACCCCACTTTTTAAACACTTCTGGAATCCGAAAGTATAACCGTTCCGAAGTAGACTTTTCCTTCCTGTCATACTCACCGTAATTTTGGTCTCGTCGGAAAACATGTCAACTGTGAGTTTATTTGCCGTACACTGAAAGAAATCAAGGAAAAAATTAGGCATACCCTTTCCACCCCAACTGCTGGTTAATTACACCGGTTTCGTGGGAGGCTTGTTACCTGATAAGCTTACCTGGGTACGGGAGACTTCTGTCCTGCGCCCCATTAAAACGGCCATTCAGGTAGTTCGCACAGAATTTATGACCAGACAAACATTATATTAGATTTGTTGTAACATTACTTATTGTTACATGATGTTGTCGCTATAAGACCTGTGTAATTAGGCGACATTAAATACAATAATAAATAAAAAAAAATACACGGCAACAATCAGATATGACTTCCGAAGCAAGCCCCTCACACACCTTCTGAGATGAACCGCGCCGTGACCGAGTGGTTAGATCACTCGCCACTCCTAAGCGACCGCAGGGGCGGGTTCTCCGGTTTCCCCCGCCATCGCATTCCACCGGTGCTCCAACTTCGTTCCATGTATCACCAGTGTCACCGCCTACAGTGCCATAAGTAGTAAAACCAGGCGTTAAAACACTACCAAAAAGAAACAGAAAACCAACCTTCTGCGATTACGGCTTCAGAGCATAGTCACCCTATACATTTTGTTTCTCATGACACTCACATAAACGTGTAATAGTTTAATCAAAGCGTTAGAGACATGTTTGAGAAAATCAAATATTTGAGACGTTTTCTATGTAAGGTGTAGTTTAGAGCAGCGAATTATGTCGCAAATGTTCGTGCACTTGAAAGATACGTTATAATCGACTTTTAACTTTCGAGTTACGCAATTAGAAATACACACAGGAACAAACACACAGATATGTTTACTTGTATTTTTTGTTCAGGGTTCTAAAAACAAACACATATGCACAGATATGTGTATTTCTAAAAATTCTTGCTGTTATTTAGGGATCTGAAAACATGTATTTGTCGTGAAATCTCGGTTAACTAACTCATATACAAAGAATACACACGGGTGTTTTTCTAAATATTGCTGTTGTTATTTAAGGATCTGAAAACATGTATTTTCCGTGAAATCTCGGTATCTTATTTTTGGTGGAATGTTTTTACAGGTAAGAGGCAGGGAAAGTAAAACGTGGGTGAATGAGACATAGGAAATGAAGGAGGTCATTCGTCTAGTTTCCTCTGATACGTTGATTTGAACATCTACATGATATGCCAATTAAATGCACATAGAAATACACAAACATTGAACATTGACTGAAAAGATAAAAATCTAATGAGTACCATTCACAAGACTTTCTCTATATCCCTGCAACAAATTATTGTTAAGAAGCTTATACTTCTATTCACTTCATGCTAATCTAGAAAAATTAGCAGAAATAGTCTTATTACCTTCTCTCTTATAAGTAGAAAGGAAATAAGGGAGTAGCATAGGTTAAAGCGATAGTCAAAAGCTAATTACTATTTGACTGAAGTTCCTTTGTTTGTATGGACATGAGTTGACAAATTCCTGTATGAGAAAAGTTAAGATTTTCGACCCTGAAAACAAAAACAAGGAATATCTCAAAAACGACCAACAGCAAGAAAAAAATGTATACAACATAAATTGTGTGTTTTAATGTGTTCTACATTTTTTGTGGGGTAAGTTTTGTCTATCTCTTACGGTTTAGCAGTTATACAAAATTTCGGAAAATTTACTGAGAATAAAATAGTCTTCAGAGGCTATTCCCAGAAAATTCCAAATATATATTTTATTTGTCAGGTAAATGTCTTTAATATACGATATTTTAATCAATATCGTTAGAGCCATCTTTTTAGAAAATCAAAATTTTCGAAATAATTTCCATGTAAAGGGTAGTTTGGGGTGGGGGAATTTTTCTCAAAATCTTCGTGTCGCATCCCTGGAAGATTCTAAACTTAAATACCAAGTTTGGTATTTTACCGACTTTTCGTTTTTGAGTTATCGTGTTCACAGACACACGAACACACGGACACAATGACACACGGACACACGGGGACACAGACACACGGACCTTTTTCTGAAAGTACTGGTTTTAGATAAAGGGGGTCCTAAAACATATATTTCCGGTGAAATCAGCTAACTAAAATTGAACAACATTTCATGTCTATAATAATACAAAGTTTAAAAACTACAGTATGAGCAGTACCCATAGACCCAAAGGAGGTGGAAAGGTTAGATTGAATGTAGCAATTGCTCAAGAGTCAACTTTCCCGACTTTTAGGAAATACTATTGCTCAAAGCTATATGCCTCCGACCTTCTGAACTACATCTTCATCCTGAGTACTTTGCAAATATGACCCCAATAGGCGCATGTGTCTTTTAAACATAGAAATCCTAAATGATATAATACATTTAATTTCTTCATGCATTGTGTACAATTTTTGGGTTTAATTTAACTGCAACCTTCTTACTCAGTGAAAGAAAATCTCGGGGGAAATGCAATTACTCGACCTTTTCTACCAACCATAACTCATTCTCAGATCTAGGGTGCAAATTACTTTTGTTCTTCTTTGTGTTAATTATGTTTATCTATTATGTTTTAATACGCATTTTGTGTAGCCAAATAGAAGTATACAAGTCACGAGGTTGGCAGCAAAAAATTTAAAAAGCAGAGGGCTTTCATATACAAAGTGTATCTGTAATGGGGTCAAATAAATCGGGGACACCCTCACAACATCAAAACAATACAAAGAATTCATATGAACAAAGGTCTGATATTTATTTATTAGAGAGAAATAGGACCAAACAGACTTGCCGCTTCGTTGACACCAATACTAATGAGTTGAATTAAAACACTGTCCGTTGATTGTTTGGTTGTTTGTTGTAGACAAAGAATTAATAATTAATAGAATTAAATTTTGGTAGGTTGATTTTTTGTTTCATTGTTTGTTGTAGAGCACGCAAGGCAGAAGAAAATGTATTCCGTGGGTGAACAAACGAACATACTAGGGCAGGCTGAAAAGCGCCGGGCCGCATTTCTAATTTGATTAAACCATATCTGTGGTGCAATGTAGCTGTTTACCGCATACATGACCTCCTCGTTGCTGTGAAATCTTCGTACTCCAAGACTTTTTTTGAGGTTTGGGAACAGGTGGTAGTCACTGTGTGCTAGATCTGGCGAATAGGGTGGATGTTCAAACATTTCCAACTTTAAATCGCACATTTTTACTTTCTCTATACGTACTATGTACATAGTGGATAGAGAAGGTACTGCACTCCACCCAAAAATTTGATACCGAGATTTCACTGGAAATGTATGTTTTAGGGTCCCCTGTATCTAAAAAAGCATTTTCAGAAAAAGGTCCGTGTGTCCGTCTGTCAGAGTGTCATGTGT
This sequence comes from Hymenopus coronatus, assembly GCA_030762935.1. Classification (NCBI taxonomy): domain Eukaryota; kingdom Metazoa; phylum Arthropoda; class Insecta; order Mantodea; family Hymenopodidae; genus Hymenopus; species Hymenopus coronatus. The sequence goes on along the minus strand of CM060885.1, from coordinate 43,082,758 downwards.
ACGTGTCCGTGAACACGATAACTCAAAACGAAAAGTCGGTAAAATACCAAACTTGGTATTTAAGTTTAGTATCTTCCAGGGATGCGACACGAAGATTTTGAGAAAAGTCTCCCCACCCCAAACTACCCTTTACATGGAACTTTTTTCGAAAATTTTGATTTTCTCTAAAATCGATTTTGATTAAAATATTGTATATTAAAGATATTTACCTGACAAATAAAATGTATATTTTGAATTTTCTGGGAATAGCCTCTGAAGACTACTTTATTCTGTGTCAATTTTACGGAATTTTGCATAACTACTAAACCGTAAGAGATGGACAAAAACTTACCACACAACAAACGGAGAGCACCTTAATACACACAGTATATGTTGTATACATTGTTTTCGTAGAGTTGGTTGTTTTTTAGATATTCCTTGTTTTTGGTTTCAGCTATAAAAAACTTTACTTTTCTCATACAGGACTTTGTGAACTCGAGAGTCCATACAAACAAAGGAAATTCATTCATATAGCAACCAGCTTTTGACTATCACTTTAACCTATGGTACCCCCTTATTTCGCTTCTACTAACAAGGAAGCAAGTAATAAGACTATTTCTGCTAATTTTTTCTCGGTTAGATTAAGTAAATAGAATAATTTGTTGCAGAGATGTACAGAAAGTCATGTGAATTGAACAAACCAGATTTTTTGTTTGTTTCATTGTTTGTTGTAGAGCACGCAAGACAGAAGAAAACGTATTCCGTGGGTAAACAAACCGACATACTGGGGCCGGCTGATAAGTGCCGGACCTCATTTCTGATTTTTAATTTGATTAAACCATCTCTGCAGTGCAATTTATCAAGGTTCTCAAAATAGCTGTTTACCGCATACATGACCTCGTTGCTGTGAAATCTTCGTCCTCCAAGACTTTTTTTGAGGTTTGAGAACAGGTGGTAGTCACTCTGTGCTAGATCTGGTGAATAGGGTGGATGTTCAAGCATTTCCAACTTTAATTCGCACAATTTTAATTTCTCTATACGTAATATGTACATAGTGTATAGAGAAGGTATTGCACTCCACCCAAAATTCGATATCGACATTTCACTGTAAATATATGTTTTAGGGTTTCCTGTATCTAAAAGAACATTTTCAGAAAAAGGTCCGTGTCTGTCCGTGTGTCCTTGTGTCTGTGAACACGATAGCTCAAAAACGAAAAGTCGGTAAAATACCAATCTAGGTATTTAAGTTTAGTATCTTCCAGGGATGCGACACGAAGATTTTGATTTTCTCAGAAATGGCTCTACCGATTTTGATTAAAATATCGTATATTAAAGATATTTACCTGACAAATAAAATGTATATCTTGAATTTTCTGGCAATAGCGTCTGAAGACTACTCTATTCTGGATGAATTTTAAGGAATTTTGCATAACTGCTAAACCGTAAGAGATGGACAACAACTTACAGCGCAAAAAACGTAGAGCACCTTAAAGCACACAATTTAACTTATATACATTTTTTTCGTGGAGTTGATCGTTTTTGAGATACTCCTTGTTTTTGGTTTCAGCTTTAAAAAAGTTAACTTCTCATACAGGAATTTAAAATTCCTGTGCATACAAATACAGGAACTTCAGTCACATAGCAACCAGCTTTTGACTATCCCTTTAACCTATGGTACTCCCCTTTTTTGCTTCTACTTACAAGGAAGCAAGTAATAGGACTATTTCTGCTGATTATTTCTCGATTAGTATGAAGTAAATAAAAACATAAACTTTTTAACAATAATTTGTTGCAGAGATACAGATGAAGTCATGTGAATGGAAATATCAGATTTTTTAAAAACAGGACGGAAATGTAAGATCCTGGTTCAAATCTTGGCTAAGGGATTTGAATTTTTATTTGATATGTACTACCTTTCAACCCTTGTTCTTGTATGCAAAAACCTAAGAGAGATTACCTATAAGTTCCGGTACCTAACAACATTGTAAGTTGGCGTTGGGGCGTGTTATCTCAAATATGAACTTAAAGCTCCCAAGGGTTCACCGGAAAAAATGCAATTCAGTGGTGAATTTAATATCATATCGGCATGTTGCCATAGTAGCTGAAAGATTCATGGTTTAAATTTCGGCGATGGCTTTTCTTACTAAATGCAGAATCTTTTTACTTTCTCTACACGTACTATGTACTTAGTGCATAGAAAACATATTGTAATGCACCCAAAAATTTGATACCGAGATTTCACCGCAAATACATGTTTTGAGATCCCCTGAATAAAAAATTGTAGAAACATTTCCTTTTCTGTGCCTGTCTTTGTGTATTTGTGTGTATGTGTGTGTGTCTGTGGGCAGCATAGCTCAAAAACAAAAACCCCATTAAAAACAAACTTGGTATTTAGGTTTGGTATCTTGCAAGTATGCGGCACAAAGATTTTCAAGAATATCCCCCCCTCTAACTACCCTTTACATGAAAGTTTTTTCGAAATTTTTGATTTTTTCAAAAATGGCTCTAACGATTTTGATTAAAATATCGAACATTAAAGATATTTATGTTACAAACAAAATGTATATCTTGAATTTTCTGGGAATAGCCTCTGAAGACTACTTTATTCTGGATCAATTTTACGAATTTTGCATAGCTGCTAAACCGTAAGAGATGTAAAAAATCTTACCACATTAAAAAATAGAGCAATTTAAAGCACACAATTTATGTGATATACATTTTTTTCGTGGAGTTGATCTTTTTGAGATATTTCTTGTTATTGGTTACAGCATCGAAAAACCTCTCTTTTCTCATACAGGAATTGGTCAACTCCTGTCCGTACAAACAAAGGAACCTCAGTCACATAGCAACCAGCTTTTGACTATCACTTTAAGCTATGCTACTCCCTTATTTCCCTTCTACTTCCAAGGAAGCAAGTAATAAAACTATTTCTGCTAATTTCTTCTCGACTAGCATTAAGTAAATAGAAGCACATGCTTTCTAACAATAATTTGTTGCATACGTGTATAGAAAGTCATGTGAATGGAACACATCAGATTTTTCCCATTGCAATGACTGAACGATGGGCCGGAGCATTGTCGTGATGAAACAATATTTTTTTTTCTTTTCCTTTTTACGAATAATGTATTTTTCTTTTCAGCTGATCATTCAAACGTTTGAGCATCCCAGAAAACATTTGCCATATCCTTACTAGCTGACAAAATTGAGTTTGCTTTTTTGGAGCTGATTCACTTGGAACAATCCACTGTTTTGACTGTGATTTACTTTCTGGAGTGTAGTGATGTATCCAAGTTTAATCCATGGTAACAAGCCGTCTCAAAAATTCACTGGAATTTTTACGGTAGAGATCAACATTCTTAACAGAAACAGTTTTTCCTTGCAACTTTTGATCAGGTGTCAACAAACTCGACACCCATCTTGCACAAACCTTGTGAAAGCCCAAATCATTACTTAAAATATTACTTACATATTCTTTTGATATGTTAACAGCCCCTGCTATCTCAAACAACTTTAATCTGCGGTTTTCTAGTACTAAAGGATGCATTTTCAATGATCTCTGGAGTTGTCACTTCTACAGGGCGTCTAGAACGAGGCTCATCACTACTGCCCATACGTCCCATTTTAAACTCTGCAACCCATCTTTTAATCATTGAATTTGAAGGGGCAGAGTTTTTCAATTTACTTTCTATTTCCTCCTTGATTTTTTTAGGCGTTAAGCATTTCAAATGTAGGTATTTAATCACTGCTCGTTTTTCCTAATCCTCCATTTTCTGAAATATCTAAAGTTGTCTTGTTTAAAATGCTGTCATGCGAAAACTAACCAATGTAACTATGGATACAAGCTGGTCTAGAGCTGAACTATACGATGTTACCGTCTAACTGGCCTAGTGGCGGCATATCTGTGTGACGCCCGGGGCTTGTCAGCCGACCCTCGTACATTACATAGAATTCAACAGAAGTTCTGCTTAAACGTTTGGGATGGACTCGTTCATGCTTGCCTTGTTAGTCCCTATTCCTTTCCTCCATGCCTGAAGAGGCTATCTACAGTCTAAAAAATTAGTTGTATATAATTGATGATGTGCCTCCAGACCTAATCAAGAATGTGCCTTGGATGCATTAGTGTGTCAACCCATTTCGTATAAAAATGGCAGCGTGACGTCATCGTCTCACGATACGCACGAATATAGCCTTAAATGGCGTGCTTTTGCAAAACTAACATAGCCAAAGCTATGTAACAAATACAACATATTATATTGTATAGTGTATAGATAAGAAATGGTATTTAGAACAGCATATTTATTATAAAACATAATTAAAAACAGTAATATGAGAAAAGAAGAAGAATCATAAAAGTGAACGAAATACCGGAAGGCATAAATTATTTATACCGGTAACAAAGCATAAGAACTGAGTTAAACAAGTATTTGTTTATGAAATGTTAGCTATTTATAAGAACATTTCCATGTAAATTACACAAATGCATTAATTTTAAATTATTAGGAATGTATAACAATGTATTATAAATTTTGTTTCACGAAATTTAGAATGGAAAATCTGCCGTTCTCATGGAGACGGACAGATTACAATATATGTGTGTATATATATATATATATATATATATATATATATATATATATATATGGCACAGTTTTATAGAAAAGGGATTCTGTTCAAATAGCGTGCCATATTTCATCACATTGTTTCGAAAAGTTAAGATATAAAAGTTCATATATATCAAGAAATGTTTTAAATTAATTTTATTTATTATCACATCCTACCATCCAAGCATGGAGGTTAAGATTCTCGTATCACCGACTGAAGCTAGCTGAATTAATAGAAAATGTGGCTAAGCTGTGCACAATAAGTAATTCGCTGCCGATAAATAGTTATGTAATTGCTCCAACAATTAAGTCTGGCGCAACTAGCTAATTACAGTTTCGCCAACAGCAAGAGTTACCAACTTCTTATACAGCGGCAAATTCAAACCCGTAAAAACGTTTAAAACACCACACCTCATCCATCTCAATTCCGCCCCATAATGTAAGAATGCCTTAGCATCAGAGATATGTTGTCATCGGCGTTGCAACATTTCGAGTTCAGTTGAAATTTGCACGTGCATTCTCATACATATACTGATCTGGTGGTTTCGAATCTGATTGTTAGATTTCATTCTATGAACATTTGGATCACACCTGATTCCGTAAGGATTTAATCTATAATTGCTATTACCTCTTATATCTCGCGGACATTGCTCTTGTTCTCATTCTAGAACTACCTATAGGAGTGGCACTGTGATGTGAAAAGTCTTACAAGCGTGATAAACAAGTAGAGGTTACGTTAACCGAAATATTTAAACTTTTACGTCTGGTGAAGCACAGGGCCTAATGTTGAAAGGAATTTATTAAATAACTACTGAGACATGGAGGAAAATAGTTCAATATACGAGTGGTGATACAAAATGCATAGAAAGAAGAAGGCATTTCTGAGGAAGCAGTATGATTATAAACTTAAGTAACATCAGGGATTCCAGTGAAGATAGGGAAAGTGAATATGATGAAATTATCAGTGAAAAGGAACTGGAAGAAGATTATCTGGGAGTTCAACTGCTGCAGACGGACAGCGAGTATACATGGCAACAGCGCGCCGAGACAAAGGAATGTCAATCACAACCTAATTTCTCATCAAAAATATTCTTAGTCAGTAGCTTTACGGGGAACCGAGGAGGGGTGCGGGAGAAAAAGAGATCACGCGCCTGTCCTTCAGCAGTGTTGTCAACCGAGGAAAATGTCTTTCCTTGAAGTCCTTAACCATGGTGGTAAATAGGTTATCATATTTACTCCTACTTGTTGAATTATTGAACGAAACAGCGCACGTGCACCTGCGTGAACTATGGAGTCTACGAATATACGAAACCTTAGCATTGAAGCCACTAGATATCAGAGTGCATTTTTGCATCAATATTGTCTCTCTACTCTGCTTCCAAAATTGCTCCAAACCTACGGATTGAAAATCACGAGGGCACTCCCAGAAGTACCCGACCTAACAAAGAAAGCAGAAAGCATTTTTATTTTTCTACATAGTCTCCTTTCAGCTCCATACACTTTTCCCAGCGATATTCAATAGTTTCGATACCCTATTTATAGTGAAAACTATCGAAGTCTGCTAAATAACCATCCACTGAAGACTCCACCTCTACAAATATTAGGTGCATAGTGATATAGGAGGGGTATTGTATTGCACCAAAAAAATCGATACTGAGATTTCACCAGAAATGCATGTTTTAAGACTCCCTAAATCCAAAAAAAAAAAAAAATTAGAAAAATGTCCGTTTGTGTGACTGAGTGTGTGTGTGTGTGTGTGTGTGTGTCTATGTGCAGCATAGCTCAAAAACGAAAAGTCCGTTAAATACGAAACTTGGTATTTGAGCTCAATATCTTTCAAGGATGCGACACGAAGATTTTGAAGGAAAACCCCCTCCCCCTACTTAGTTTTATATAGAACATTTTTCGAAATTTGTCATTTTCCCATAACTGGCTCTAATGATTTTGATTAAAAGATCGCATATTAAATATATTTACATGATAATTTAAAATGGGTATCTTGAATTTTCTGGGAATAGCCTCTGAAGTCATCTTTATTCTGGATGAATTTTGCTTAGCTGCTAAAGCGTAAAAATAGACAAAAATGCACAATTTGTCATATACCTACACTTTTTGTCGTGGAGATGACTGTTGTTGAGATATTTCCCGTTATTGGTTTCGGTTTTAAAATACTTAATTGGGTTTCAATTCCATTAGCACCTCATTTTAAAACATTTGACTGTCGCTTTAGTCTAGTGTATTCACTTATTTCCTTTCTACTTATAATGAACTCAGTAATAAGACGTTTCTGCTAAGTTGTCTCGACCAGTATGAGGTAGACAGAAGAATAAATTTACTAACAATAATTTTTACAGAGATGTAAAGAAAGTAATGTGAATGGAACGCATCATATATTTTTTAATTTTATAGTTATTACTCCTCCCTCTGACACTCAGGCATATAGGGAACTTATTCTAAAATGCTTTTAGCGTGTGCATGGGTGCTAAAAGTACGTACTTCCGGTGAATTCTCAATGATAGACTTCCATTAGTAAGCTGTAGAGAATATGAACATTTTCCGTCTCTTGATATGCACATTTCGCAGAATTTGAGAGCTCAGTTCCTGCACTTTACAGACAACATTAGGTAACTTCATTCAAATTGCTTGATCACAGCTGTATTTCCAGAAATTCTCAAAACATTGTAAATAATGATGATTAATAGTAATAACAATGATACTAAAGGGCAGTTCAACAGGCCTGCTGGATCTGCCAGATTAACCAACACGATTGCCGACCTCACGCCCACATTCCGACGGCAGAGCTGGATCATTCACATGACACAGGAAGCTGTGGTCAGCAACATGCTTCATCTAACTGTAATATTGTTTTCTATGGCCTATAGCTCACCATCTATCGTAACTCCTTAAATTCATCATTTACTGAGTTGAAAGAATATAGTTTTTCTCCTTTTCCTCCTTTTCAGGGACGGGAAATGCAAGTTCAATCCTCTATGCTAACGTATATTGCAGTACACACGAAAGTATATGGGAAAAGGCTACATTAATAAATACAATTATTTTGTATACAACAGAAAAATTTTATTTAGAACCTGTTTACGCCAGAAGCCTTTTTAAATTAACATTAATTGTAATTATATAAGCTGAACTTATACAAATGAAGTTCTAGCCGCCAAATAACCCCTTTTATGTCGGAGAACTTGGGCTACTAGAAAGTGTGAATTTAACACAACGTCGTGAGCAGGTTGTATGCTTTAGGGCGTCTCTTGTGGTACAAGAGGTAGGTATTGTGTGGTCTGGTCAGAAATAATGAAAGTGTCTTCGGGGGAAGGCAAGATGTGTTCCTCTGCAAAAGTAAATGCAAGTTTTACACTTACAATGCTGACCCGAAAATGTTTGCTACGAAGTAGCACATCAGATTGGGGCTTAAAATAAAGACAGAAGAATTAATTTATACTAGCACCATTTTTTAGAAAATGAGAAACAAGATACTAACAAATAAAACCCATGTGTTCCATTCACATGACAGACTCCTGTATGAGAAAACTGAGTTTTTTAAAGCTGAAACCAAAAACAAGGAATATCTCAAAAACGATTAGCCCCATGAAAAAAACTACAGAACATAAATTGTGTGTTTTATCGTGCTCTCAATTTATTGTGTGAGAAGTATTTGTCCATCTCTTACGGTTTATCAGCTATGTAAAATTCCGTAAAATTCATCCAGAATAAAGTAGTCTACAGAGGCTATTCTCAGAAAATTCAAGATATACATTTTATTTATCGTGTAAATATCTAATGTATAATATTTGAATCAAAATCGTTAGTCATTTTTGAGAAAATCAAAATTTTCCATGTAAAGGGTAGTTGGGGGTACGGGGATTTTCATGAAAACCTTCGTGTCACATCCTTGGAAGATACCAACCTAAATACCAAGTTTGGTTTTTAATGGCCTTTTCGTTTTTGAGCTATGCTCTCCACAGACACACACACACACGTTTTTCTAAAAACTATTTTCATGGTTCTCAAAACATGTATTTCCGGTGAAATCTCGGTATCGAATTTCTGGTGCGTTCCAATACCTTCTCTATACACTATGTACATAGTACGTGTAGAGAAAGAAAACATTAATTTGCCATTCTTTGGATGCGCGAGTTGAGACGTCGAAATAGCACTATTTTCAGAACATTCAGATACAGCACAGTAGCTGCAAACTCCACCTTCCTCCTTCACGCACATTCCGGGTAACGTGGGTCCACTACAATAAACGGGGCGGCAGATTATTGTCAACGTCCCGCTTACTAAATGGAGATTTCAGGACTTCAGCCAACTCTATTTCTGTAAATAGGCTTCTCAATTGAACCGAGAAACCTGAGTGCCTCCCTCGGCTCGCAATAGGAGAAACAAATCCCCATGACAGTATTGGAAATAAAAAAGAATCATTTCGCATCGCAGATACAGCGGTTTCTTACTATTTGACTTTTTACTTTCTATGTAAACAGTGTATAGAGTAGGTATTGTATTCCACCGAAAAGTCTGTACTGAGATTTCGCTGGAAATACATGTTCTGAGTTCCCTTGAATCCAAAAAAAGCCCTTTTGTAAAAAGGTCCGGTATGTGTGTGTCTGTAGACAGCTAATTCAAAAACGAAAAGACCCTTAAATACCAACTTGGTATTTAAGTTTAGTATCTTTCAAGGATGCGACTTTTTCAAGAAAATCTCTTCACCCCAAACTATTCTTTACATGAAAAAATGCTCGGAAAGTTTGATTTTCTCAAAAATGACTGAAACGATTTTGATTAAAATCTCTTATATTTAAGATATATTATTGTCAAATTAAATGTATATCTTGAATTTTCTGGGAATACCCTCTAAAAGCCTCTTTATTCTGGATGATTTTTATTGAATTTTGCATAACTGGTAAACCGTAAGAGATAGACAAAAACTTACCGCAGAAAAAATGTCAATGACGATAAAACACACAATTTATGTAATATACATTTTTTCGTGGAGTTGATCACTTTTGAGATGTTCCTTTATAATGGTTTCAGCTTTGAAAAACTTATGTTTTTCTCATACAGGGATTTGACAATTCCTGTCCATACAAACAAAGGAACTTCAGTCACATAGTAACCAGCTTTTGACTATTACTTTAACGTAGGGTACTTCCTTATTTCGCTTCTATTTATAAGGAAACAAGTAATAAGACTATTTCTGTAAATTTTTCTCAATTAGCATGAAGTAAATAGAAGCATAAGCATTTTATTAATAACTTGAGGCAGAGATATAGAGAAAGTCGTATGAATGGAACACATCAGATTTTTAATGGGGTTTTCACCCCTTTAGGGAGCTAGGAACGTTATTTTATGACGACCAGAAGCTCTACATGCAACAGGCCAATTAAAAATCTGATGTGTTCCATTCACATGACTTTCTCTATATCACTGCAACAAATTATTCTGTTTACTTCATTTAATGGAGCAAAAATTAGCAGAAATAGTCTTATTGCTTGCTTCCTTGTTAGTAGAAGTGAAATAAAGGGGTACAATAGGTTAAAGTGATAGTCAGAAGCTGATTGCTCTGCGACTGAAGTTCTTTTGTTTGTATGGACACGAGTTCACAAAGTCCTATATGAGAAAAGTATGTCTTTATAGCTGAAAAAGAAAACCAAGGAATATCTCAAAAACAATCAACTCCACGAAAAAAATGTATATAACATAAATTGTGTGTTTTAAGGTGCTCTACATTTGTTGTGTGGTAAGTTTTTGTCCATTTCTTACGGTTTAGCAGTTATGCAAAATTCCGTAAAATTGACCAAGAATAAGGTAGTCTTCAGAGGCTATTTCCAGAAAATTAAAAATATACATTTTATTTGTCAAAAAAATGTAAATGTGTTATTTAAGGACGCTCTTTAACTACTGTGGTTCTCAGTGTCCCATTCTAAATTGGACATGAAAGACTGCTTAATTTTGCTCAGAGGCCTCTCTTATCAGGCTTGAGGTTCTTTTACGTGCCGTAAATCTACGACACGGGCCAACGGCTTTACTTCCCTTCTGAAGGAAGCCATGCTAAGGATTTTTACGCCGAAAAAATCCATCGTCCTCCGCCGGGTTTGAATGTTATATACATATTTTACTCAAAATAGTTAGTCATTTTTTAAAAAATCAAAATTTTCGAAAAACGTTCCATGAAAAGGGTAGTTTGGGGTGGGGAGATTTTTCCCAAAATCTTCGTGTCGTATCCCTGAAAGATATTAAACTTAAATACGAAGTTTGGTATTTTACCGACTTTTCGTTATTGAGTTGTGTTCACGGACACACGGACGCACTGACACTTACACACACGGACACACACACACGGACCTTTTTCTGAAAATACCTTTTTAGGATACAGTGGACCCTAAAACATATATTTCCGGTGAAATCTCGGTATTGAATTTTTTGGTGGAGTGCAATACCTTCTCTATACACTATATATAGCACGTATAGAGAAAGTAAAAATTGACTTTAGCAATATAAGTACGTTACTCCTCGCCACTAGACAACAGAATGTGGGAGGAATTAGGCACCTTTGCTTTTCATTTCCATGTGCAAGAGTCATTTTGCCTGTAACATTTGATAGTGGACTCTTTAAACTTTTTAGGTTGGGTTACCATTGTTTTTCATCATTTTGAGGTACACGCATTCCTGCACATTCACTCTCGGATACGCACTTCCAGACTCTGTGGATTCAAAATAAAAAATTCCTACGCCCGACCGGAAATCGAGCTCGGGACCGCCGGGCGAGAGGACCACTCTTTGACCACTCAATCAGATCAACATGATTTGTTTCCTGCAACACTGAATAAAATTCTGATGTGTTTCGTTCACACGACTTTGTCTACATCTCTGTAACAAATTATTGTTAAAAATCTTATACCTCTATTTACTTCATGCTAATCAGTAAACATTAGCAGAAATAGCCATATTACTTGCTTCCTTGTAAGTAGAGGTGAAATAAGGGAGTACCATAGGTTAAAGTGATAATCAAAAGCTGGTTGCTATGTCACTGAAGTTCCTTTGTTTGTATGGACAGCAGTTGACAAATTCCTGTATGAGAAAAATATGTTTTTCACAGCAGAAACAAAAAACAAGGAATGTCTCAAAAACGACCAACTCCACGAAAAAAATGTATATAACATTAATTGTGTGTTTTAACGTGCTCTAAGGTTTTGTCCATCTCTTGTGGTTAAGCAGTTATTCATAATTCCGTAAAAGTCATCCAGAATAAACTACTCTTCAGAGGCTATTCAAGATATACATTTTATTTGGCAAGTAAATGGTTTTAATATATGATATTTTAATCAAAATCGTTAGAACCATTTTTGAGAAAATCGAAATTTTCGAAAGAAGTTCTATGTAAAGGGTAGTTTGGGGTAGGGGGATTTTTCTCAAAACCTTCGTGTCGTATCCCTGGAAGATACTAAACTTAAATACCAAGTTTGGTATTTTACCGAGTTTTCGTTTTCGAGTTATCGTGTTCACAGACACACGGACACACACACACACACACGGACACACACACACACACGGACCTTTTTGTGAAAATGCTTTTTTTTTTGGATACAGGGGACCCTAAAACATATATTTCCGGTGAAATATCGGTATCGAATTTTTTGGTGGAGTGCAATACATTCTCTATACACTATGTACATTGTGCCTATAGAGAAAAGCAAAAAGTATATACATGAATCACTGAGAAGAAACCGCGAAAACGGAATTAAAGCTGAATTATGCTCTCTATATGCTTACATCATGTTTGTAAGACACTTTAAATGCAGGTATGCGATATTTAAGTTCAATGATATATTTACTTCTATTTTGTTCAGTTATGGGATGAAACGCCATTTGAAGTGATTTTATTTAACTCACAACAGGACATTCTAGGTCTAATCCCTGTGCAAAGATGCTGATGATCATAAAGAACGTGTTGTCGCAATTATTTCCTGCTCAAGTATCCTTATGGCGTAGTTATAGCTGTTTTAAATGTCATTGTTTTCCCTTTACAACCAATGTATTGCGTTCGACCTTGGGGGGTGTCTTGCTCTCCAGTTCCGTTCTTCATTTCACGACACTTTAACTGTTCTGCGCAGCTAGGCGTGTGTAATTGATTGGGTATAAGTGTATAAACCCTCTATTAACCTTTTGATTCCTTCTTTGACATCTTCATCTGCTTTTCTAGTGAGCTGGCTTTCCGAATATGTAATACGTATTTTTCCGAATATGTATTTTTGTTCAATAACTTCATCTTCTATAACAAATCTCTCCGTTGTCTTTAAACATTCTTTTCATGAAAATATATTAAACATATAATACTTTAATCAAAATCGTAAGAACCATTTTGGAGAAAACGAAATTTTCGAAACATGCTCCATGCAAAGGTACTTTGCGATGTGAGGATTTTCTTCAAAAGCTTCGAGTCTTAGATGGCCGTAAATATCAAGCTTTCTTAATACATCTTGCATTATTGAGCTATACTGTCCAAAGACAATTTCAAACATTATGAGACTTTTTTTAGAAAAATGTTTTATTAATATACATTGACGCGTGAAACTTCAACCTATCGTTACTCATTATCTCTGCATTTTAATCGTTTTTTACTTTCTCTACACGTACTATGTACATAGCGTATAGATAAGGTATTGCACGCCACCAAAAAAAATCGATTCTTGGATTTCACCGGAAATATATGTTTTAGGGTCCCCTGTATCTAAAAAAAGTATTTTCAGAAAAAAGTCCTTGTGTCAGTGTGTTCGTGTGTCGGTGTGTCCCTTTGTCTGTGAACACGTTAACTCAAAAACGAAAAGTCGGTAAAATACCAACCTTGGTATTTAGGTTTAGAATTTTCCAGGGATGCGAGACGAAGATTTTGCGAAAAATCCCCCCCCCCCAAACTACCCTTTACATGGAACTTTTTTCGAAAATGTTGATTTTCTCAAAAATGGCACTAACGATTTTGATTAAAATATCGTGTATTAAACATATTTACCTGACAAATAAACCTTATATTTTTAATTTTCTGGGAATAGCCTCTGAAGACTATTTTATTCTGGGTGAATTTTACAGAATTTTGCATTACTGTTAAACCGTAAGAGATAGATAAAAACTACCAAACAAAAAATGTAGAGCATATTAAAACACACAATTTATATTGTATATATTTTTTTCGTAGAGCCGGTTGTTTTTTTAGATATTCTCTTTTTTTCTTTTTTTTTCAGCTTTGAAAAGCTTAACCTTTCTCGTACAGGAATTTGTCAACTCCTGTCCATACAAACAAAGGAACATCAATCACATAGCAACCAGTTTTTAACTATCACTTTAACCTATGGCATTCCCTTATTTCGCTTCTACTTACAAGGAAGCTAGTAATAAGATTATTTCTGCTAGTTTTTTGTCGATTAGCATGAAATGAATAGAAACACAAACTGTTTAACAATAACTTATGGCAGAAATGCAGAGAAAGTCATGTGATTGGAACACATCAGATTTTTTATCTCACTCATGTGCAATAGTTTTTTCTAAGTTTATCGCATGTACGTGCTTTGTTTTCTCTCTAAACTAATGTTTATATCATAATAATAGGATCAGTGTGCAGTGATATTCTCATACATAATGGTGGAAGTTTTTAACCGTTTTGGGGAAACGTCCATCACTGAAAACTCAAACCCCCAGAATACTAAAAACAACAGACTGTGTGGAACCAGTTCAACGAATTCTGTAAGCAACAAGGTCATGATGTATGATATGGACATCAAGCTGTAATGATTTCGGTGCAAATATACGTCAATATCAATGGAATTTTAGGAATATTATTCTTCGTGTCCATAAAGGCTAATCATTGTTATTTTATTCACAAAATAGTCTTATTAAATACAACTCGAGCTACCACTTTTCTTATCGATAAAAGTTGCAGTTCTCGTTATATTACTTATGATATTATTCAGGGAAATAAGGGAATACAATAAACCAAATCGAAAATCAAGTTTTTAAAAGACGGTCGCTATGTGATTGTACTGAACTACTGTTCTCTTTGCTTGACCAAGAATGATTTCTCGTTTGAGAGAGGTATAAGTAACACAAGCAATAGCTCGGAAATGGTTACTTCCACAAAAAAATATATTTGACATAGTATGTTTTGGCCAGATTTACACTTTTTGTGTAGTAGGTGTGTATCGATCTCTTAGCTTGCCAGTTATGCAAAGTTCATTCCTAATAAAGAGGATTTCGGGAGCTGTTTTCAGGAAATTCAAGATATCCATTATAATTTCTCAAGATCTTTCATATAGTGTACTTAATCATTATAGTTAGAATGTTTCAAAAATGGCTCTAATTTTTAGAAAGCGTTTCCATGTAAACAATATTTTGAAGTGGGAAGACTTTTTAAAATGTTCATAACGTACCCTTCGAATATGCTAAATTTAAATATCAAGCATCTATTTTTATTTTCTCTACACGTACATAGTGGTCAGAAGGTATTGCATTCCACCCAAAGATTCGATTACGAGATTTCACCGAGAATAGACGTTTTAGGGTTTCCTGTATCCACAAAAATCATTTTTAGAAAAAGTTCTATGTTTGTGTGTGTGTGTGTCTGTGTGTGTGTGTCTGTGTGTGTGTGTGTCCGTCCATGTGCCCCTATGTCTGTAAACATGATAACTCAAAAACGAAAATACCAAACTTTGTATTTAAGTTTAGTATCTTCCAAGGGCGCGACACGAAGGTTTTGAGAAAAATCACCCACCCCAAACTACCCTTTACCTGGAAAAAGTTTCGAAAATTTTGATTTTTTCAAAAAAGTGTTAACGATTTTGATTAAAATACCGTATTTTAATGATATTTACACCACAAATAAAATGTATATCTTGAAATTTCTGGGAAGAGTCTCTGAAGGCCTCTTTATTCGGGATGAATTTTGCTGGATTTTGCATAACTAGTGAACCGTAAGACATAGAGAAAAACTTACCACACAAAGTATGTAGATCTCATTGAAACGCACAATTTATATTATATACATTTTTTGGTGGATTTCGTCGTTTTTGAGATATTCCTTGTTATTGGTTTCAGCTTTGGAAAACATAATTTTCACATCCAGGAATTTCTCGATTAGCATGAAATAAGTAGAAGCATAAGCTTTTTGACAATAATTTGTTGCAGAGATAGAGAGAAAGTCATGTGAATGGAAGACATCAGATTTTTAAATTATGCTCTTCACAGATACTTAGGTACACACCCACACACACACACACACACACACAGACACACACAACAAACGTATGTTTTTTTTTTGTTTTTTTTTTACTTTTATTTATACCAGTTGATTTTGGAATGGCAAAGTTCTCCACTTGGAAACTGTATAACAGTTCGCATTCAAATGTAATTAAATTCATGTTTTGCTTGCAAATATCACACCTCTGCTCCCGTTACGGCGATAATTGAATGATTTCTCTCTTGTCTCTACAACGTGACACGTTCATAACCAGAAAAACTCTGTGGTTTGTTAATAACATTTAAAAATAATTAATGGGTTTGATATTACTGGAGTCTATCATAGGATCAAAACTACATCGCCTACCAAAGTAGGCATAAAAAGTTATAAAATATCAAGAGCTACAACACAACAACCATTAATCAATTTAAAACAAATAAAAGAATGCATAGTTCGTTATATTAAATTGCTGTAAAAAAATAAAATCTATAGTGTTGCACCTGGTATCCTTTACAAAATAATAAACGCAGTGTTTTGATCTTTACTTTCTGCACTAAGTATGTCGCAAAGAGAAATTATCTTATTGCATCCAAAATTTCGATTTCTGAATTTCAGGGGAAACACATTTTTTGAGGCCCATCAACAACTTTCTTTGAAAAAAAAGGTCCGCCTGTGTACCTTAGTGTGTTTATGTGTACGTGTGTCTGAGGTAGCAGTACTCAAATATCTTATGTGTTCCATTAACATGACTTTCTGTATATCACTGCAATAAATTATTCTATTTACTTCATCTAATGGAACAAAAATTATCAGAAATAGTGATAGTCAAAAGCTGGTTGCTCTGCGACTGAAGTTCCTTTGTTTGTATGGACACGAGTTCACAAAGTCCTGTATGAGAAAGGTATAAGTTTTTATAGTTGAAACCAAAAACGAGGAATATCTCAAAAACAATCAACTCCACGAAAAAAATGTATATAACATAAATCGTGTGTGTTAAGGTGTTCTACATTTGTTGTGTGGTAAGTTTTTGTCCATCTTTTACTGTTTAACAGTTATGCAAAATTCCGTAACATTGACCCAAAATAAAGTAGTCTTCAGAGGCTATTCCCAGAAAATTCAAAATATACATTTTATTTGTTAGGCAAATATCTTTAATATACGATATTTTAATCCAAATCGTTAGAGCCATTTTTTAGAAAATCAAAATTTGCGAAAAAAGTTCCATGTAAAGAGTAGTTTGGGGTGGGGGGATTTTTCTCAAAATCTTCGTGTCACATCCCTGGAAGATTATAAACTTAAATACCAAGTTTGGTATTTTATCGACTTTTCGTTTTTGAGTTATCGTGTTCACGGACACACACACGGACCTTTTTCTGAAAATACCTTTTTTTGGATACAGGGGACCCTAAAACATATATTTCCGGCGAAATCTCGGTATCGAATTTGTTGGTGGAGTGCAATACCTTCTCTATACACTATGTGCATAGTACGTGTAGAGAAAGTAAAATAAAATAGCATTCATCGAAAACTAAAAGTCAATCAAATGCGAAATTTAATATTTAAGTTCAGGACGTTTGAAGGTTGCATTACATAGTTATCGAGTACATTTTTCCCATCGCAAATTATCCTTTAATTGCCAAAGTTTTTAAATATTTCTCGAAAATGCCTCTAACAATTTTGATTTAAACACCACGTTTTAAAGCATTTTCATAACAATAAATGTGTATATCTTAAATTTCTGGGAACAGTCCTCTATATCCTGAATTACTATTGTATAATGGTAGATTGTAGGATATAGAGAAACTCTTTCTAGGAAAGAACTTTAGATCTCACAAAAGCACAAAATTTTGTAGCTTTTTAAAGATACTATTTGTTATTAGTTTCAATTTTCAAATATTTATAACTTTTCACATGTTACTATGGGATTTTATCTCCCTCGTGGCTACGCAAAAAACATGATTTAGAAGCTATCATACAGTCATCTAATTTTTGAAAATCAGACGTCGGTTTATTCCTCTACGTCATATTCAAGCAACAACGAAAACGTTTAACTATGTACTGAAGATTCTATTCGTTTGACAAGAAACAGAATCGAAGGATTATTGACAAAAGAAAAGACAGATGAGCTTTCTCGAATAAGATCCAGTTAAATACGAGGGCTGTTTTTTTTTCTACCTCCGATAGGCTCTAAATAAAAGATAAGTTCATAGAAAACAATTATTTTATTACTAAAAGTTTTGTACACTTGTTACTTTTCAACATAATCACCGAAAACGTTGAGACATCTATCGTACCGGTGCACAAGCTTTGCAATATCCGCTTCAAAAAATGTTGCCGCCAATGAGTTTAAATTATCATTGACGTTGTTTTGAACATGTTCGTGCTTTACGACGTTTGCGGAGAACCATTCAAAAGAAACGAAGAGGAATGCTGACTTCAGGAATTGTGTTGATCCATGACAACGCTCGTCCACACACGGCTGGCACAACCCATCGGCTCCTTGAACAATGCCAATGGGTCATTTTCGATCATCCGCCGTAAGTTCTGACCTGGCACCCAGCGACTTTCACCTTTTCCCTGAACTGAAGACGTGGCTAGGAGGGCAGCACTTTGAAACCAACGTAGATTTTCAAAACAAATGTCAATGCTCATTTGAAATCATTGGCATCAACATTTTGTGAAGTGGGTATTGCAAAGCTAGTGCACAGGTACGATAAATTTCTTAATCTTTTAGGTGATTATGTTGAAAAGTAACCACAAGTGTACAAATGTTTCAGTAATAAAATACTTGATTTCTATGAACTTGTCTTTTATTTATAGCCTATCGGAGTTTGAAAAAAAACGGCCCTTGTATTTAACTACTTTGTGAGAAATGTTATTATGTTTCGAACTAAATTGTGCATTTTCTTCAAGAAAAAACACTCTTAAGAAGAGTTTCATACAAAATTATGAATTCTTTTTTCGCGTGTTAGCGCCCGAACGACTACCGACTTGGACTTGTTGAGGTTATGTAGCCGCCGTGGTATAAATGTCGAAACGTAACTCTAATAACACAACACACTATCTTCTCATAACGACCGTTTCTAATTTAACGAAGGATTCTACTTCTGAATCGACACCTATGCATAGCCCTACTCCTCAGGTAGCCAACTTGTTTGTAAAATATACTCCAACGTGTAAATCTGCTGCTAATGCTAAACAAATGGCAGCAAACCGTACCTCTGCGTAACTGATCTATTCTGGTATTACTCAAAATGTACCAACAAAAGAACAAGCTACTATAATAGAAGCTCATGATGGTATTCCCATACAGCATTACTTTTAAGTTGTTGGCAAGCTAACTGATTCTACCAGTATTTGATTCGTTTTCAGGATATCAAACAATAGAACTTGCATTTTTCACTCAAACAAAAAACAAAAGTGGTTCATACTTTCCAATGTTTGCCTTGTAATATCTCATCAAGTTCTAGAAGCATGTGTTGAACTTGCTTATAATATAAGTTATGTTAGAGCGGGAGTTAATACTCCTGGTTATTATCACACTATGTTTAACTTCCGCAGGCAACTGTATATCAGGCCAGGTGATTTTGAAAAAGTAACTGAGAGCTTTCAGTTGCAATATAAAGACACAATTACTGGGTTTATGTACCTTCAATATCTCAACGTGCTTTTAATGCAAAATGGAAGGGCATCCATCCCGACAATGTAAATCTATTGAAGCAGCCAACAATGAAAGCTTTGCCAACATTGCCACATTTCCTACTAAATTCCCCCATCTAAGACCTGAGGAAGGAAATAGATCTCAAGTAGTTAGACTATATTGGGAGATCATGTGATTTAGTTTGTACTAATGTGCTAAACCAGCCTTCCTAACAACAGCAGGAGGTTAACCCTGCAGGAATGGAGAGTTCTCTCTATCTCTCCCTCTCTCTCTCTAGAAATCCAATTTGTACTCAGGATAAACCTGTGAATGCAAGTGATTCTGCCTTTATACTAAACAGGAACTTATGTATGTCACCAGGGATAGTGATGCTCCGTACTTCCACCGGCTCTAAGCACCCACTTCCATCAGTTGACAGTTGAACAATACCTGTATCCTATTCTGAGCATAATTTAACACACTGCGAAAATTGCAGTAATACCCAGATTCGCTACATGTTTCATTTCAGAAATAGCTGTTCTCGTTTACATTTTTACACCCCTTGTATCACCGAGTTTCTAACTGCCGCAACAAGCTCAAAATTACTTCTACCTGAAATTATCCCATATTCCTTACCAAATGGAACTGTACCATCTTAGAATTGATATGACTGTCAAGTAAAGCGAAACTGACAAACCTGTAAACTGTTTTTAGAAGTATGCGAAGTGCATCGTGGCTCTCAGCATATCTACACTGACTGGATAGAAACAATGGATGCTCCGTGGTTTTTCCCAGCCCACACAGATTACCTGATCATCTTTCTGCCTTCTCTTGTGAACTATTCGCTGTCAAGCATGCACTACAATACATTATAAATCAAAACCAAATGAACTGTGCTTCATATTCATTGTCGCCATCAGTTCATTACTTCAACACTTCACTACTGCACTTCAACACTCCAAACGCCTAACTCCCAGTTCACAAACTGCACTCAAAATCAGCCACACTTATTTGAATTCCATCACATACAAAACTTGTATAAAAACTCATCAGGTTTCCTTGTCCATATAAAACCATTCATAACACATCAGTGGAAAATCAAGTGGCAGTTTACTCCAAATAGTAAGTGTGATACGGTGTATACTAATTGCAATTTCAATTTACCTATTTCACATTCCAAGTGTGAAGACCAAGATACTTTCATCAGACACAGCGTTCAACATATCATCATAGATTATCCACAATTTCAAAACAAAGACAAGTGTTCCATCTCAAACACTATGTAATATTTAACAATGTAACTTTATGTAAAAATATAATCTCTTTTGTAAAATCAGTCGCAATGAACAAATCTATGTAAAAAGATGTGTACAGCTATGAAATGACTTTAAAGTTCAGCCGACTTAAATAAATAAATTAAAAAAATAGAAGCAAAAGCATTTGCATAAAAATAATACAGTATAGTAAGTAGTACAACCTATTAGACTTTTTTCAGGTGGTAAGGCACAATTTTTTTTAATGAGATCATATAAAGGTTAAACAATTTTAAACCCATCACATTTCAATGCCCTTTTTAATTTTCTACTAAATGTAGTAAAAAGAGGAAGTATTGCGTCCCACCCAAAAATTTCACAATAAATGCACGTACTGAGACTTCCTGGATACAAAAGAAACCATTTTTAGAAAAACGTCCGTATGTGTGTGAGAGAGAGAGAGAGTGAGAGGGAAGAGAGCAGTATAACTGAAACGTGAAAATTCGGTTCTAAATATGAGTTATAACTATTTTCAACCAAATCGCCAACCCCTAGCTCTCCTTCACATGGAATATTTTTCGAAGTGTTAGACTTTTTTAAAAAATGACTAAGGATTTTCTTAAATACAATATATTAAATACGGTTAAATGGACAAATATATGTCTTGAATTTTCTGGAAGTCCTCTTCATTCTGAATGACTTTTGCAAAACTGGTAAACTGAAGATATAGGCAAAAAGTTACTACACAAAAGTGTAAATCTTGTTAAAAACTCAATTTACGTCGCATACATTTTTGAGAGTAAACAATTTTCGAGATATTTTCTGTTGTTGGTTTTAAAATACTTGAACTTTTCTCATACAGGAAGTTGTCATCCGTTTCATAGCTATTTTATTTTACTCTTGGTTTTGAAAGAGAAACACAGTTTAATGATAATCGCATGGCGATAGCTTTTAAAAATATTTAATCCTTTAGCCTACTGTATCCTCTTATTTCTCTTCTACTTACAAGGAAGCGAGAAATAAGAGCATTTCTTGTAAGGTTTACCTCGATTAACACGATGTATTACAAAATAATAATATTTTATAAAGAATAGCTTTTTTTGCAAAACAGGTAGAGAAAGTCTTGTAGGTGTAACATCTCATTATTTTAAGCATTTTACCATCACCATTCCTTTGTATGTATTAGAAAATGTGTTGTGTAGGTGTATGTTTAAAGATTTGTTTTGATTTTAATGAAGTGGTAAGAATAGTTCGTATAAGCGACACAGGGTACAGAAAATCATTTGAATGTAAACATTTAGATTATTAAACAAATGACTATCGCTTTACCTTACTGTATCATTCTTGTACGTAAAATTAAATATATAAATGTAAGTGAAAGTTTGCCTGTATTAACAAAATAGAAGAACAAATGTAGAAGCATTTGTAAACGAGTGGCATGTGTAAAACACCTGAATTTTCTTATTCTATGATAATAAAGTCATCCTCCGTGGTCTAAAACGTCATGCTAGCTTCTAATTTCCCTGGTCCCGAGATCAAACCTAGTAGATATTTTCGGTCGTAAAAGTCCTTAGCATAGTTTAGTTTCACTTTGTAAATAAATACGGTGGTTCCATGTCGTAGATTTATGGAACGTTAAAAGATGTATATGAGAAGATGTAACAGTCTTTCACGTCTAATATGGAATGAGACGCTAAGTACCATAGTAATGAAATCGTGTCCATAAATAAAACTCAATTTTTGTAGGAATAAAAATGTGTCCTATTAATTAATTAAAAATCAAGTCGGTACTAACTATTCAAAAATGTAGATCTCGTTAAAACACATTTATATCATATGCATTTTATTGGAGTTGACCATTTTTACTTTCTCCATACGCACTATGTACATAGTGTATAGAGAAAGTATTGCACTCCACCAAAAATTCGATACCGAGATTTCACCGGAAATATATGTTTTAGGGTCCCCAATATCCAAAAAAAAAATTTTCACAAAAAGGTTCGTGTGTGTGTGTGTGTGTGTGTGTGTCCGTGTGTCTGTGAACACGATAACTCTAAAACGAAAAGTCGGTAAAATACCAAACTTGGTATTTAAGTTTAGTATCTTCCAGGGATGCGACATGAAGATTTTGAGAAAAATCCCCCCACCCCAACTACCCTTTACATGAAACTTTTTTCGACAATTTTTATTTTCTCAAAAATGGCTCTAACAATTTTGATTAAAATTTCGTATATTTAACATATTTACCTGGCAAATGAAATTTATATCTTGAATTTTCTGGGAATAGCCTCTGAAGAGTAGTTTATTCTGGATGAATTTTATTGAATTTTGAATAACTGCTAAACCGTAAGAGATGGACAAAAACTTACTACACAAAAAATGTAGAGCACATTAAAACACACAATTTATGTTGTATACATTTTTTTCGTGGAGTTCGTCGTTTTTGTGACATTCCTTATTTTTGGTTTCTGCTATGAAAAACGTATACTTTTCTCATACTGGAACTTGTCAACTCCTATCCATATAAACAAAGGAACTTCATTGGCATAGCAACCAGCTTTTGACTATCACTTTAGCCTATGGTTGTCCCTTATTTCGCTTCTACTTACAAGGAAGCGAGTAATTAGACTATTTCTGCTATTTTTTTCTGATTAGCATAAAGTAAATAAAAGTGTAACCTTTTTAAGAATAATTTGTTGCACGGATATGGAGAAAGTTGTGTGAATGGTACAAATCAGATTTTTTATTGTTTCATTTATATAGTCCCCTTTAACATCTAAGGTCATATTGAGGGCTTTGCATTAGAAACAACTCGTCTGTAGGTACTTTACGTTAGGTTTAAATCGTTTTATTTTCTTCAAACTCAAATACATACTTCCAGACTCTGTAGGGGATAGGGAATAATTCTGGTTAAAAAAAATTCCCCGCCGCAGTCTGGAATCGAACCCGGGACCACTCGACCACGGAGGCAGTCACATATAGGCATATTTAAATCGTTTATATTTTAACAGATGTTCAGATTGATAGATATTTGAAAGAGCAAGTTGCAATAAATGAAAAGAAATGGACATTAGTGAAAATAGCAAAGAAACTTCTTATATAGGTTTATTTTCATGGCTCGAGGGTATTTGTCAAAGTTATAAGTTTATATTCAAATAAAATAGGTAAATGTGCCATGTCTAGTCTAGGACGTTTTATTCACATCGCTGAGTTAATGCTGGAGTTGGTTTCCGAGGTGAACCGCTTCGAGGTTTCCGCTGACATTGCAATAGGTGTCATGAAAATGACATGGCGTCTCGTTATCTACCAGAGTTTCAACCCTGCAAGCCAACACAGCAATCAGAATGCTATAACAAAGGATTGCTCCACAACTTCTGAAGGATAACATTTTATTTTTACTTTCTCTATACGCACTATGTACATAGTGTATAGAGAAGGTATTGCACTCCACCAAAAAATTCGATTCTGGGATTTCACCGGAAATATGTTTTAGGGTCCCCTTTATCTAAAAAAAAACATTTTCGGAAAAACCGTGTGACTGTGAACACGATAACTGAAAAACGAAAATTAGGTAAACTACCAAACTTGGTATTTAAGTTTAGTATATTCCAGGGATGCGACACGAAGATTTTGAGAAAAATGCTCCCACACCCAACTACCCTTTACATGGAACTTTTTTCGAATATTTTGATTTTCTCAAAAATGGCTCTAACGATTTTTATTGAAATTTCGTATATTAAAGATATTTACCTGAAAAATAAAAGCCTCTGAAGAGTAGTTTATTCTGGATGAATTTTATTGAATTTAAAATAACTGATAAACCGTAAGAGATGGACAAAAGCTTACTACACAAAAAATGTAGAGCACGTTAAAACACACAATTTATGTTATATACTTTTTTTCGTGGAGTTCGTCGTTTTGTGACATTCCTTATTTTTGGTTTCTGATATGAAAAACTTTTTCATACAGGAATTTGTCAACTGCTGTCCATACAAACAAAGGAACTTCAGTGACATAGCAACCAGCTTTTGACTATCTCTTTAATATACGGTATTTCCTTATTCGCTTCTACTTATAAGGAAACAAGTAATGAG
Source organism: Hymenopus coronatus (assembly GCA_030762935.1). Classification (NCBI taxonomy): domain Eukaryota; kingdom Metazoa; phylum Arthropoda; class Insecta; order Mantodea; family Hymenopodidae; genus Hymenopus; species Hymenopus coronatus. Next base: position 43,057,952 of record CM060885.1, on the reverse strand, counting down.
ACTATTTCTGCTAATTTTTTTCTCGATTAGAATTAAGTAAATAGAAGCATAAGCTTTTAAACAATAATTTGTTGCAGAGATGTACAGAAAGTCATGTAAATGGAACACTCAGATATTTTTGCTAGTGTTTAATGCACGCTTTTACTACTTGTGGCACCTCAGGCGATGACACTGATGATACATGGAATGAACATGGAGCACCGGTGGAATGTGATGGCGGGGGAAACGGGATAACCTGGAGAAAACCGCCCCTGCGCCGCTTTGTCCACCACTAATCTCACATGCGATCGCTTGGGACTGAACCCGGGCCGTCTAGGTGAGAGGCGAGTGGTCTAACCACTCGTCCACGGCACGGCCAAGCAGCAGTGTAATAGCTACGATATTAAACTTGACACAAAATCCTCTTTTTACTTTCTCTATACGCACTATGTACATAGTGTATCAAAAATTCGATACCGAGATTTCACCGGAAATATGTGTTTTAGGCTCCCCTTTATGTAAAAAAAGCATTTTCGGAAAAAGGTCCTGTGTGTGTGTGTGTGTGTGTGTGTGTGTGTGTGTGTGTGTGTGTGTGTCCGTCTGTCCATGTGTCTGTGAACACGATAACTCAAAAACGAAAAGTCGGTAAAATACCAAACTTGGTATTTAAGTTTAGTATCTTCCAGGGATGCGACACGAAGCTTTTGAGAAAAATCCCGCACCCCCAACTACCCTTTATGTGGAACTTTTTTCAAAAATTTTAATTTTATCAAAACTGGCTCTAACGGATTTGATTAAAATCTCGTATTTTAAACATATTTACACGACAAATAAAATGTATATCTTGAGTTTTCTGGGAATAGCCTCTGAAGACTACTTTATTCTGGATGATTTTATGGATTTTTGCATAACTGCTAAACCGTAAGAGATGGAGAAAAACTTACAACACAAAAAATATCGAGCACCTTAAAACGCACAATTTATCTAATATACATTTTTTTCGTGGAGTTGATCGTTTTTGACATATTCCTTGCTTTTGTTTTCAGCTCCTGTCCATAAAAAAAAGAAACTTTAGTCACATAGCAACCAGATTTTGATTAATAGTTTAGCCTATAGTACTCCCTTATTTCCCTTCTGCTAACAAGGAAGTAAGTAATAAGACTGTGTTAGTTTTTTTTCTCGATTTGCATGAAGTAAATAGAAGTATAAACTTTTTAACAATAATAATTTGTTGCAAAGAGATAGAGAAAGTAATATGAATGGAACACATCCGATTTTTTTTATTGTTTCATTTATATAGCCTCCTTTAACATCTAAAGTCATATCGAGGGCTTTGCACTTGAAGTAATTCATTGTTTGTAAGTTATTTTACGTTTGCTTTAAATCATTCTATTTTCCTCAAACACACACACATACATTCACTCTCACATAACATACTTGCATACTCTGTGGGGGATAGGGAATAATTCTGACAAAATCCCTTTATGTAAAAGAAATGGCGAAATATCGCTCGTCTGGCAACCTTGCACGTCAAATCTACGCGTCAGGAAGTCGACTCCACCTTTTTTTATTTTAATGCTGCCATCATGCAGGGCAATATGACTAAGGGCACTTTTGGAAAGTCGCACTTTGATTTGTGATCCGGTCAAATGAGGAATTAATAGCACCGCAGACGAGCAGGTTGTTTGGAGTAAGGCGATACCATCCAATAAGCATACATCGTTGGCTTGCTTATTTACTGCCACTTTAACTACTTGGCTCAAGTCCTGGCATCTTTGGTGTTTGTGTGGATATACTTTCCACCAGAAACAGTGTGATTATGCAGGGAGATTGTCCGTATCTGTCTTTTGCTGTGTCTCCTTTGTTTTTATCCATAATCAGGGTGCATCTTAGATGTTGTTGCTTTCTACTTTTTCTAACGCGTAAAATATACACAGTAATTACTTTAAATTGACTGTTATTTATGGACGCTCTTTAAATATGCAGTTCTCAGCACCCCATATTATATTAGACTGGAAAGAAGGTTTAATTTTTCTCAATAGCCTCTTTAACAGGCTTGAGGTTATTTGATCAATTTCGAAAAAACATTTTTTTTACTTGCTATAAACCTACGACACGGGACAAACGGATTTGCGACCCTTCCGATAGAAGCCATTCTAAGAGTTTTTACGCTCGAAATAAAATCCATCGCCCTCCGCCGAATTTCAACCCCTGAATAAAAATCACTTTTGATAAAGGTCAGTGTGTGTGAGTAGCATAACTAAAAAAACAAAAAAATTCCATTAAGAACCAAAGTTGGTACATAAGTTCAGTGTCTTCCAAGGATGGGACACACATTTTTTCATGTATTTCCTACGACCCCAAACCTCCCTTTACATGGAAGATTATTATAAATGTTAGAATCTCAAAAATTGCTCAAACGATTTTGAATTAAATTCCATATATTAATGCTATTTACATGAAAAACAAAAATAATATAATGAATTTTTTTGGAATAACTCCCAAAGCCCTCTTCTTTCTGGATGACAAACCGTAATAGATTGCACAAAAAATGCAGATCTCGTCAAAAACAGCATTTTGTGTCAAGCACTTCCTTTTTGGAATTATTTCCGATATATTCCTTATTTTTTATTTAAGTTTCTCAACATTTTTCTGAAATGGAAAGTTGGCATTCGCTTTGCGTAGGTTTTATCTCGGTCATACAAATAAAATTAAATTTGAAGGTCATCTCATGGCGATCAGCTCTTTAAATATTTGAATATAGTTTTAGTTATTTTTCTTGCAAATAAGTATTACATTATTCTTCGTTATAAACTCCCCTGTTACTAGAGAAACACAAATGAACTCATACATGTACCAGCATGTATCACAATGCACGTGGTGAACTTGCTGGAAAAGTAGCAGTCGAGGCCGCTAATGGGTTTTGCGCTTCATCGCTGACACGCGATTTGATCACAATATATAATTAAAACAGAACTAAGTACTCCTAAATAATGTAATAGTAAATATATTAGAAATATTTTGCCATCCGATATGTCGCTTGAGCTGCCGAAGTGCACGAGGACTTGGGAACACCGTGTATTACATTAAAGCTCTTTTACCCTGAAAGTGGACAACCCTAAACGCACCATGACAGTGATCAATGTGCATATCCCCAACACAACCCGGCGCTTTATGTGCTTATGATAAGCCCTTTGTACTGCAACAACGTACAGAATTGGGTAAGCACGCGGCGCTATTGGACACGAAATTCTACAGCAATGAAGTAAGAGAAGAATGGCACAATATGGAACAGCTGCTCTTGTCCGTGAAGCAATTTATGGCACCTCTGCAACTTAACAAGCACGAGTTTAATAGTTAGCCTTAATATTTATTTTTACTTTCTCTACACGTACCATGTATATAGTGTATAGAGAAGGTACTGTAATGCACCCAAACATTCGATACCGAGATTTCACTGGAAATACATGTTTTGGGTCCCCCTTAATAAAAAAAAACAAACCATTTTTGGAAAAAGGTCCGTGTGTGTGTGTCTGTCTGTCAGTATGTAAGTCTGTGTGTCTGTGGACAGCATAGCTCAAAAACGAAAGGACCGTTGAATACCAAGTTAAGTTTGGTATCTCCCAAGGATGCCACACGAAGATTTTCAAGAAAATCCCCCACCCCCCAAATACCCTTAACATGGAACTTTTTTCGAAAATGTTGGTTTTCTCAAAAATGGCCCTAACGATTTTATTTAAAATGTCGTATATTAGAAAAGTATATCTTGAATTTTCTGAGAATACCCTCTGAAGACTACTTTATTCTGGATAAATTTTCACGGAATTTTGCATAACTGCTAAACCATAAGAGATGGACAAAAACTTACCACACAGAAATGTAGAGCACGTTAAAACACACAATTTATGTTATATACATTTTTGTGGAGTTGGCGTTTTTGAGATATTCCTTGTTTTTGGTTTCAGCTTTGAAGAGAAACGGAAATGGCGTGTTATTTATGGACACTCTTTAACTACTGTGGTTCCCAGCGTCCCATTCTAAAGTGGGCGGGAAAGACCGCTTAATTTTGCTCAGAGGCTTCTCTATCAGGCTTGAGGTTCTTTTACGTGTCGTAAATCTACGACACGGAACCAACGGCTTTACTTCCCTTCCGAAGGAAGCCATGCTAAGGATGTTTACACCCGAAAAAATCCCATCGCCCTCCGCCGGGTTTGAACCCGCTACCTTGGGTATATGAAGTCAGCATGGTAACCATTACACCACGGAGGGCGACTTCAGCTTTGAAAAACTTGAAAAACAGAAATATTTCAATACGTGTCCATACAAACAAAGAAACTCCAGTCACAGAGTAACCAGCTTTTGACTATCTGTTTAACTTATGGTATTCCCCTATTTCACTATTACTTATAAGGAAGCAAGTAATGAGACTATTTCTGCAAAGTTTTTCCTCGATTAGCATGAAGTAAATAGAAGCATAAGCTTTTTAACAATAAATTGTTGCAGATATGTAGAGAAAGTCATGTGAATGGACCACATCAGATTTTCAATGTTTACATTCTCTATATGCACTATGTACATAGTGTATAGAGAAGATATTGCATTGCACCCAAAAATTCGATCGGAAATACATGTTTTGAGACATCCTGAATAAAAAAGAAAATTGAGAAAAATATCTGTGTGTGTATGTATGTCTGTGGGCAGCATAGCTCAAAAACGAAAATATCGTTAAGCACCAAACTTGGTATTTAAGTTTGGTATCTTGCGAGGTTGTGACGTGAAGATTTTCAAGAATATCTCCCACACCAAACTACCCTTTACATGGAAAAAATTTTGAAAAGTTTGTTTTTCTCAAAAAATGTTTCAACGATTTTGAACTTATATTTAAGATATTTACATGACAAAAACTTTACATTTCTTTGAATAGGCTCTGAAGACATGTTTATTCTAGATGAATTTTGCATTACTGGTAAACTGTAAGAGATAGGCAAAGACTTAACAAAATTATAGATCTCGTTAAAACAAACAATTTATGTTATATACTTTTTTGTGGAGTTGGCCGTTTTTGAGATATTCTTGTTATTAGTTTCAGCATTTAAATACTAATACTTTTTTCATACGGGAATTTGTCGACTCCTGTCCACACAAACAAAGCTACTTCAATCACATAGCAACCAGCTTTTAAAGGACATGACTATCGGTTTACTACTACTTCTACTTACAAGGAAGCAGTAATAAGACCCTTTCTGCTAGTTTTTTCTGGATTAGCATTAAGTAATAAGCTTTTTAACAATTTATTGTACAGATGTAGAAAAAGTCATATGAATGGAACACATCAGATTTTTGTATAGTTTAACGATTACACAAAATAAAAAGAAATGAATAAAACTTCACAGGCTCTTACAAATATCCAAATATATTATAATTCAGTCAAAATAATTTGATTCACTTCGCGAAAATTGAAATAATGAACATATACCTATCCATGTGACAGTAGAGTTGTGTGAGTCAAGAGTTTTCACACATATGGACCAACAATCCTTGAAGGGAGAGTGTGATATTTATAATCTATTATACAAGCAGATATCCGCCATTTTGAATCGCATTGTTAAAGTACGTCATGATTATCCACAAGGAGAAGATGTATATATTATACATAACGTCCTTGCATTGCTGAAATTGACACAAGTCAAAATTATAGATGTTTAAACCCCTTTACAGATTCTTTAAACTAATTAAAATGTACGTATTTTTATACTGAATATCCATAACTGTCCGCAATAGGTTAGGGGTTACATCTAAGTCAATCTGCTTAGTGGTATTATAAATACAAATTGAGATGAATAGTTTCGAATTCTAATAGGTCCTTGTTTTACTATTAAAGTAGTGTTGCGGTTGTCATGGTGATAGTACTTTATTTAGCATCTATTGATTAGTCAGTTACATAAAATATAAACTGCAAATAAAACCCTTATCTAAGTGTTTTTCTATCCAAAAGTAATTTATAGGCATAACATTTTTTTCTGAAAAACTGTTTGTTTTTGTAAAACTTAATTATCACATTACACAGCTATGGGTATTTCTTTATGGGGTATGTATCAATAAAAATAATATGCAAGATGTAGATGCTAACACAAAAGTAATATTTACAAAAGTGTGAATATGCAATGTTGATAAAAATTCGTTTACGTAATGATGAGCATTACGAATCTTTATTAGAAGTATAGATTTTCTTTCTAGTTGTTAAAGCTTCTGGAATTTAGAATTATCCCATAATGAAATAATGCAATAATAGTAATAATGGAGAATATACCTATAGTGAACATTTAATAAGAACAATTACTAAATATTCTTAACGGCTTCTGGACCTATCACAGGTAAAAGAGCGCTCTAAATTTTGTCTAATGTGTGATAAACCAGACACTATTACCTACTGCACAGAAAATGTAGAGCTCGGCAAAGCAAATAATTTATAGCATATGCATTTTTGTTGTGGAATTTTCCGTTTTCAAGATGTTGCTTGTTATTTGTTTCAGGTTTAAATTAAACTTTTCTCAAATGAGGTTACCTTTCCTTTCATCTCGCTTTTGTGTACCGCTGACCTTGCAAAGCGAACCTATCTGCAATTGTTCACATAGCGATCAGCTTTTAAAAGATAAAAACTATCACTTTAGCCATGTTTCTCTTCTGCTTAAAAGGAATCAGGCAGCTAAAGCTTATCTCAATTAGCATGCTTAAATAAAAAATCTGTTTTCTAAGAATGTTTGTTTGTAGAGTGGATAGAGAAAGACGTGTGAATAGATCACATAAGATGTTTTCAAGAAACACAGAATTTTAAATGTTATCAAGTGGGTCTTCTTAACCACTTTCTCTTTCTTTGCAATTTATTTTGTCTGTTTTATTATGATTCACTTCATGTGTTATATAAAATAATTTTATTTTTATAACTAGAGTTTAAAGAATATGTGCTGCTCACATTAACATATAGCGAGCTGTTCTTTATATTCTACAGTCTCTTTTGTGTTTAATATTTATACTGTTTTCATCTTCCGCTTTTTGTCTTTTCTTTTTACTCTCTCTCTCTCTCTCTCTCTCTCTCTCTCTCTCTCTCTCTGCTGAGAATACTTAGTGTTTCCTGCTTGCTTGAGATGTCCGTGTTTTCCGTCTCTTATAATCTTAGCCAGTCACGGCGGTAACCCTGGTTAAAACACACATCCATTAACCGCAGAATAGCTGTTAAGTTTTTCATGTACTTACATAAACTTTTTTGTTGTTTACTGTTAGAAATCATTGCTGACGGTGAAACTGTATTAGGTGGTTCATTTCAATCCTGGAGGATGAGGAACAGGTCAAACGCCATATGCTTCAAAAGAGGAGGAAGAAAAAAGAAGGTAAAGAGGAAGAAGAAAATATATCCTCTGTGGCTTTTCATTCCTAACGTGTCGCTAACAAATGTTTAGTTTGTGTAAATGATTCACTTACTGTGTTATCTTTGTTGTGGATGTTTATTTGAATGTTTTATTATTTTATGTTCCTATATGGTCTTTTTATGGTTAACCGAGAAAACGTCAGGGGCCATTCACTCTGAAAATTAACCCTTTTAGTGTCGGCCCGAATAGAAAAATGCTGTTTGAAGAGTGCCAAGCACAATCACAGAAGAATGCAGGGTTTTAAGTTAGTAGTAATAAAATGAGTACCAAATGACATAGAGAGCTGGTTTTTTTTTTCATTTTTAGTAAATCCTTTTTTCTACTTTATAATATCCATTATATACTAAAGAGGTCTCTTCAATATTTTTAAAAATTAAAAACAGAAGAAATATTTGAAAATGAAATAAAAATCCCCAAAAATCAATAATTAGGCATGCAAAACCGTACCTCATAGAAAGTTTAGGCCAATTAAATGAAAATACAGATATTTTGTTACTAAACTGGCATCCTTTTTGGCGTTTTATTTTTTTAAAAACAAAAAAATTAATTAATATAACCTAAAGGCTGAAAAAAATCACCACACACACACACACACACATACACGTTCACATAAGCATGGTTACCACTATTAATGAAAATGTAACGCAGATTACTGTACAATTTAGCACTTGTGTTGCATAGCTGAATTGTTGATCTACTTCGTAAATCCATTTTAAAAAGTACACCTATTATTTGCATGCCTACGAGGGCCGTTGTTATCGGATGTATTTTCATCGCTGAAGCCAGAATATCTTCCTCTCTTACGTCGATGTCAGAAACGCTTTCATATCGGTCTGAAAATTCAAAATCAGTCGTTTTTTTTTCTAATATCGCGGACTGCAGCACTTATTTCCACTTTGATTCGTAACCTTTGGCCAGACAACGCCATGTTTGAAGCAATATAAACAAAACCGGCTAATTTACCGAGTTGGAATGTATAGATAAGGTCCTGAAATGCTCCAGAAAAGTTTTCTCTGTGGCTATGATGTAGAAAGTACACAGATTTTCCCGCTGGAAAGAGTTGAAACAAATGAAAACGACATTACGATTAGATCGTGGTTGGAAATTCTCGCGGAATTTTTAGATGAGGATTAGATCCTAATGGACATTAAAAGGGTTAAGCATTAACATAACGGCATAAAAGTTAAGGGAAAAGTTATCGCAACATCTGTCATTCACAACAATGGAAACACTAACAGTAGCCAATCGCATGGAAGTAAGAAACAGCTGGGCTAATGTGCTGTCCTGCAAAACACACTAACAGCAGACACCACAAATCTAGTACGTGTATTATAAAGAACAAGAATTATACGGTTAAAGGTCGTTCAATTTGCCAAAAAGCTGGATAGGTAGAGTGGGACTGAAAAACTCAATGCCATAGCCGGGATTTGAACCACGGATCTCCCGATCTCTAGCCAGTTTCTCTTCCACTGAGCTATCATGGCAACCTGCGGGCATGTTTTTTACACGGCTTGGGTGAAAAAGCAATTAAACCATTACCATAAAGCACCACCTGCTATCCCAGTTTGCTTTGCAGCGATTTTTATAAATATCCCAGTGATCATTGATCTTACACAGAAAACTTAGTGAGTCAATCCATGTCGACGGAAAATCTGATTTGATATAGCAGAATAATTATGTCATGAGCTGTAGAGAGAGATGCTGTCTGATTGCCTAGTTTCTTAAGTTTGACACAGGCATATATATGAAAATTTGAATATTGCAATTTCTATGTTTACGTTATACATTCATAGCCATGTTTTCTGACGTCAGCCAAAAAGTGCGCATTAAGATACTTCTACATAAGTTTCTTACGTTATGCTTACGTCTCTGTTTCATTTTGAATGGCCCATAACTTGCAACTCAGTTTTTCATTAAGTACAATTAAAATGTAATGGTCCCATTATAGATATAGCATGAACCCAAGAATAAGTAAGTAAAAACCTAAATGAATTACATAATTACTGATTGCATAATAGTTATATGTTGTAATATATAACAGTTTAATATTTTGCACTTAATACATAACACTTTAGATCACTAATTTTAAATGTATAAGGAATCATGATCCTTAAATTTCGTTTTCAATATTTCACTTTGATGATTAACAATATTCAAGGTTCTCTTTCACAAAATGTGATTGGTTTTGTTTTTAGTTATTTTTAATCCTATCCGTGGCTTTTGAATGTGCACCTATCGCTTATATCCGTTATCTTGTACAACAGGCTGTTCCAATTCAACTCGTCTGAGTCAGAGGCTGGAGAGGGAGTGCAATACCCAATACGTCATCTAGCGAGGATCATATTCCAGAGTCTTTCCATTTCATTTCCAACATTTGATTCCATGAGGATAGCTTAACCTCAATGCTGCGCTGTATTGCTTATATGAATGAATGAATAAGTGTATTTATTGACCTAACAATATCATACATTAAATTTCAACATTCGCACGGGTCCACAGACCGTACCTGCTTTTGTAATACACACTAAAACAATATTAAAACAAAAACAACAAAGAATTAAAAAGAGTAAACAAGAAAAAATAAAAAAGCAAATAAAAATAAAAAAACAAAACTAGTACACAATAAAAAGCAATATTATAACAACAGCAAAGAATTACAAGAGTAAACCCGACAGTAAAAATATAAAGATATTCAAATATAGCAATTTAAAGTTACAGCACAGAGTACACCTTCATAAATGTACCCTCTTATAATAGGTAAATACGCTTAAAAGAAATATATACACATAATATATACACAATATATAAAACCATAATACAACAGTGACCTAAGTATGACATAATATACATATGTAAAACACTGTAGTCACTTTTGTTTAGTTGTTTTTATCCCTCCCCCCTTCTCTATTGGCAGCCTCAGATCTCAGCTGTCTTGCCTTAAGTATAAATTTACCTAGCCCGTCCACGACTTCCGTGCCTGCCAGTAGCGTCCAAAATGCTTCTAGCTCTACATTCGCGGTGGTACAGAATCGCCATTTCCCGCCATTCCTCTGTACCCCAAAATGTGGTCTACGACTGTTCTTCCTTGCAAATAGGACAGATTCTTGTACCATTCTCATCAGCAATTTTTGTGCTCCCCCATGCTCTTAATCTAATCCACGCGAATATTGCATATAGCAGTTAGGACCCTGTGAGTTATCAGGAACTCGCTCCTCTTTTGGCGTGCACTCAAACTGTAACAGCCTATTGTAATACATATGAGTTCATTCTTTGCATTCAAAGTGAAATAAAACATAAATAACCAAAAGAAGAGCAGAAGAACCAGCAAAAATACTGGAATTTTCAGTTAGAGAAGGGAGGAATCTTCAAGGGTAACACAAGTGCATTTTTATATTTGTAAAATGCTCCTTATTACGTAAGTATACTATACGTATTGAAACATTTTTGTAAAAGTTTAGGATATGTTTGTGTATATTTAGGAAAGGTGGTTTGCCATGTTAATATATAACAAAGTGTATGTGGTCAACATAATCATTGCAGTGAATATCTGAAACTAATACTTAATGTTTATGTTTTTGGAAAATAAAAGTTGCAACACATAGAACAGTGTGCAAGGAGATGTTAGAACTTAGGATGCATGAACTAACAGTTTGAGTATTAAGTTTTAAATGTGGTAACTTAATAAGACAATTCCATTACAATTTGGAAAAACTGTGAAAATTATAGCCTATGTGTTCTTAATTTATGTATTAAATAATAATTAGCATATGAGGAGTGCCAAGATATAGGTTCAACAGGTAGTTCAATGAAAATAATTTCTATGTAAAATGTTTGATAAATCATTACCAAAGATGAATTTCACATCTAAATGCACTTAGTCCCGGTTTTTACTTTTTCTACACGTATTTGTACATAGTGTATAAAAAATTCGATACCGAGATTTCACCGGAAATAGACGTTTTAGGGTCCCCTGTATGCAAAAGAAAGTATTTTCAGATAAAGGGTCGTGTGTGTGTGCGTGTGTACGAAAACTCAAAAAAGACGGTCGGTAAAATACCAAACTTGATGCGATACGAAGATTTTGGCAAAAATCCCTCCACCCCAAGCTCCCCTTTACATGGAAAAAAATGCAAAAGTTTTGATTTTCTAAAAAATGTCTGTAACGTTTTTGATTAAAATACCGTATCTTGAAGATACTTATATTGCAAATAAAGTACAGGGTTACTACAAAAGAAATAGACCACTTCAACTACCTGTAAAACAAAAACTATTAGAGATAGCAACCTAATTATTTTGGAGGTATGTTGAGAAACTCTCAAAGTTTCGTTTGTTACTATTGGTAACGCTGTAGTGTTTTGTTTGTTGTTGCAGAAGCTGAAATGGCGGAAAATCCTGTGGAAAAGGCGTATTGCGTGTTGGAATTTGCTAGAACGCAATCAGCAACTGTTGTCCAACGACATTTTAGAACACGTTACCACAAAAATGAAATGATGCGCTCACAAAAACCAGCATCGTCTTCATCATGTCGCAACATGTCGATGCAAAAGTCACGCTGTATGACCTTATCTTTTTCACTTAGAAACTGCAACATCTGTAATCTGTAAGGCATCACGTGCAGTCGCTTCCGCAAGATTTTCCATACAGTTTGCTGTGGAATTTGTAATTGCATGCTTGCCCTAGATGTCGATTTCTGTGGGCTTCTTATGCAGGCAGAACGAACACGTTCAACGTTTTCTTCCGAAACTCTTGGTCTTCCCGAGCTCTTCCCTTTGCACAAACATCCCGTTGTCTCGAATTTTCTATACCAGTCGTAGATAGACTGTCTAGTCGGTGGCGTTTTGTGATAACGTGTTCTAAAATGTCGTTGGACAACAGTTGCTGATTGCGTTCTAGCAAATTCCAACACGCAATATGCCTTTTCCACAGGTTTTTCCGCCATTTCAGCTTCTGCAACAACAAACAAAACACTACAGCGTTACCAATAGTAGCAAACAAAACTTCGAAAGTTTCTCAACACACCTCCAAAATAATTAGGTTGCTATCTCTAATAGTTTTTGTTTTACAGGCAGTTGAAGTTGTCTATTTCTTTTGTAGTAACCCTGTATATCTTGAATTTTCTGGGAATAGCCTCTAAAGACCCCTTTATTCTGAATGAATTTTGCTGAATTTTGCGTAACTGATAAACCGTAAAAGGTAGCCAGAAACTTACTACACAAAAAATGTAGACCACATTAAAACACAGTTTATATTACATACGTTTTTTTTTTTCGTTGAATTAACCATTTTGAGGCATTCCTTTTCATTTGTTTCAGATTTAATATGCTTGCTTAAACTTTTCTCACACGGAAAGTTATAAACTCTTGGCCCTGCATAGAAACAGATTTCTACTACATGGCAACCGGCTTTTAAAAGAGTCGACTGTCGTAATTTTCCTTTTACTTTCAAGACAGCAAGTAATTAAGACTATTACTAATTTGAAGTTTCTGTGTTTGGATCATCGAAAATGTTGTGATTTTTTATTAATAGTGGCGATTTAATACTTTTCTAACCTGCCAAACATGATTTAATACTCTTCTAACCTGCCAAACATGATTTAATACTTTTCTAACCTGCCAAACATGATTTAATACTCTTCTAACCTGCCAAACATGATTTAATACTCTTCTAACCTGCCAAACATGATTTAATACTCTTCTAACCTGCCAAACATGATTTAATACTCTTCTAACCTGCCAAACATGATTTAATACTCTTCTAACCTGCCAAACATGATTTTTCACTCTTCAGGAGTAAGAGTATGCATTGTTATGCTTTTGGAGCGTAATAATCAGCTCCGGTTGGATTACTAGTACACTTACGATATTAATTTTAACAATTTCTATTAAAATAATGTCATTCTCCAATTGGCACGTTTTTTCCTGGTAAAACATAAGGAGATCTTAAATTCTACAGAACCAAATCTTACAATGTATAACGTTTTTAAAATTGACCTGGCTTTTAAAAGGTCATACCCATTCTTTGAAGTTATTGTCATTATCATTGACATGGTATCAGCAACATTTCGGTACAGGCCTGACGATTCTTTCCTCCCTATTAGAATTTTGTCTCCATCTCAGACGACCAATGTCTATTTTTTCTTTTGGAAATATTGGAAAGCTATCTTCGGGAAACGACCCTCTTCAATCCATCTACTGTTCCTTCCAATTCTTTCGATAGTTTCACACGTTGATTTATGTCTTCTATTTGAAGTGCGTTCTGCTTAGCTTCATTTCTGATATATTCAAGTCATGACATTATTTCAGTCCTCTCAGAAAACTCATCTCAGAGACTTTAGGTCTTTTATCTTCTTTGTCATATTCATGTTTTTTGCGCCATACAAGCGTATGAGGGTGATTGTAAAACTTTGAAATGTCAGCAACATTTATATTCGTCTCATTGATTTTCACATAATGGCACAACTAAGTCCTTTCTTATAGGATCATACAAAAAAAAATCTTATGTTTCGAGAAATGTTGCAACCGGAAACAGTGGCTCAAGTGCTAACGTCTGTGGGTCCCGCATTCGGGAAGTTCTGAGTTCAAAAGCCTGGGTCGATCAATATGACTCTTTCTCTTTCTCTTACATAGTGTATAGAGAAAGTATTGCACTCCACTCAAAAATTCGATACCGAGATTTCACCAGAAATATATGTTTATGTTCCTCTGTATAAACAACATTTTTAGAAAAAGGTCCGTAATCGTCCGTGTCTGTGAACACTATAACTTAAAAACGAAAAGTCGGTAAAATATCAAACTTAGTATTTAAGTTAAGTATCTTCCAGGGATGCGACACCAAGATTTTGAGAAACATCCCCCCCACCCCATGCTATCATTTACATGGAAAAGTGTCTAACATTTTTATTTTCTTAAAAATGGCTTTAATGATTTTGATTAAACTGTCGTATGTTAAAGATATTTATATGGCAAATATAATGTATATTTTGAATTTTATAGGAATAGTCCCTAAATACTTCTCTATTCTGAATGAATATTGCGTAACTGGTAAACCTTAAAAATAGACAAAAACTTATTACACAAACACTGTAGATTATATTAAAACACACAATTTATATTATAATCATTTCTTTTCGTAGAATTTTCCATTTCTCAGATATTCCTTGTTATTTGTTTCAGATTTAAAATACTTTTTACTTTTCTCACAAGGAAGGTTGTAAACTCCTGGCCTTGAATAGAAAAGGATTTCAACCACATGCAACCAACTTTTAAAAGTGTTGACTATCATATTAGCCTATTGTATTCCTTTATTTCCCTTCTACTTTCAAGGAATAAAGTAATTAAAGCAATTTCTGCTAACGTTTATCTCAATTATCATAAAGCAGATAGAAAATGTATTACAGCGATGTAGAGAAAATCATGAGGATGGAATATATACGTTTTTTTTCTTTTGTGGTTTCCCAGTTGTCAAGGCAAAACCTGCAATGTGTATTTAATATAGCCACGTAAAGTATTACCTTAAGTTTAAAACGAAATTAAAAATATCTGATGTGTTCCATTCACATGATTTTCTCTACGTCTCTGCAACAAATTATTGTTAAAAAGCTTATGCTTCTATTTACTTCATGCTCATCGAGAAACAATTAGTAGAAACAGTCTTATTACTTGCTTCCTTGTAAATAGAAGCGAAATAAGGGAGTACCATAGGTTAAAGTGATAGTCAAAAGCTGGTTGCTATATGACTGAAATTCCTTTGTTTGTATGGACAGGAGTTGACAAATCCCTGTATCAGAAAAGTGCAAGTTTTTCAAGGCTGAAACCAACAACAAGGAATATCTAAAAAAACGATCAACTGCACGAAAAAAGTATATGACATAAATTGTGTGTTTTAATGTGCTGTTCAATTACTGTGTGGTAAGTTTTTGTCTATCTCTTACGGTTTATCAGTTATACAAAGTTCCGTAAAATTCATCCAGAATAAAGTAGTCTTCAGAGGCTATTCCCAGAAAATTCAAGATATACATATTATTTGTCGAGTATATATCTTCAATATACAATATTTTAATCAAAATCGTTAGAGCCATTCTTTAGAAAATAAAAATATTCGAAAATTTTTCCATGTGAAGGGTAGTTTGGGGTTGGAGGATTTTCTCGAAAGCCATCGTGTCACATCCTTGGAAGATACTGAACTTAAATAACAAGTTTGGTATTTAACGGTCTTTCCGTTTTTGAGCTATGCTGCCCTCAGACACACACACATACACACAGACACACACAAAGACAGACAGGCACACACACGGACATTTTTCTAAAAATGCTTTTTTTGTATTCAGGGTGTCTTAAAACATGTATTTCCGGTGAAATCTCGGTATCGAATTTTTGGGTGCATTACAGGAGCTTCTGTATACAATATGTACATAGTACGTATAGAGAAAGTAATAATAATAATAATAATAGATGGTAATAGCAAAAGCTCTAGGATATATTTACAGATAATTGACTCTAATGTCCTCTGCCCGGCACGTGTAAACGCACAGGCACATTGACACTAGAGCTCTGAGGGCTTCTGTCAAAGCCTGCCAGGTATAGATGCAGAGGTACAGTGGCAGGAAGGCCTCTGTGGAACGTGACGAGGCACAATGCTTTGATACAGGGATGAGACCTTGAGGGCTAATTGTGGCACACCGTCCCATTCGGTTATCTCTAACAGATTCGTCGTAATATGATCACGCTAGAGTGATGTGAAATAAATACGAGAGTCCGCTGATAAGTCCCGTGCTTCTCAATGAAAACAGCATTTAAAATGTTGTTTTTGATTTATTTTTCAACATAATATCCAGAAAGGTTAATACATTTGCCATATCGGTGTTCTACTTTAATTAAACGAGCTCTGAGGTACGATTTATCAAGGTCCTCCAAATGGCTGTTTACCGCATCAACGACCTCCTCGTTGACGTGAAATGTTCGTCCTGCAAGACATTTTTTGAGGTTTGGGAACAGGTGGTAGTCATTAGATTGGCGAATAGGTGGATGTTCAAGCAATTTCAGTTTAATTCGCACATTTTTTCCAATGCGAGGACTGAACGATGGACCGGAGCATTGTTGTAATGCAACAAGATTTTTGTTTGTTTGCCAAATGAGGTATTTTTCTTTTCACCGCATCACTCAAACGTTGCAACAAACTTGCGTAGTAGTGACCAGATATACTTTACCCTTTTCCAAGTAATCAATAAAAATAGTTCTCTGTGCATCCCAGAAAACACTCGCCATAACCTTATTAGATGATAAAATAGATTTTGCCATTTTTGGAGTTCGTTCCCCTGGCGCAATCCAATGTTTTGGCTGTGGTTTACTTTTTGAAGTGTAGTGATGTATCCAAGTTTGATTCATGGTAAAGAGACCACCTCAAAAATTCACTGGGATTTTTACAGCAGAGCGCCACATTGTTAACAGAAATAGCTTTTCTTTGCAACTTTTGATGAGGTGTCAACAAACGCGGCACCCATCTTGCACAGACCTTATGAAAGCTCAAAACATAACTTAAAATATTACCTGCGCGTTCTTTTGATATGTCTGCAGCCTCTTCTATCACAAACAACTTTAATCTGTGTTCTTCCAGTACTAAACTATGTATTTTTTCAATGATTTCTAGATTTGTTATTTCTACAGGGCTCATCACTAATGCTCGTACGTCCCATTTTAAACTCTGCAACCCACCTTTTAATCATTGAATATGAAGGGCAGTCTTTCAATAAACTGTCCATTTCCTCCTTGATTTCTTTAGGCGTTAAGCCTTTCAAATTGAAATATTTAATCACTGCTCGTTTTTCCGATTCCTCCATTTTCGTGAAAAGCTTAAAGTTGTCTTGTTTAAAATGCTGTCATTCGAATACTAAACAAGTTATTGACCTGTAACTATGGATACAAGCTAGTCTATACGATGCTACCGTCCGGCTGGCCTAGTGGCGCCATATCTGTGTGAGACCCGGGACTTTAGAAATGGGAACTGTAGCAGATTGCAACATTCTCTTACTACTCTTGTGTTATGTCGTTTTGTTTCGCAGGACCTAGGCGGCGGCACAACGGGACGTCTGCGCTTAGCTAGAAGAAGTCTCAGTCTACGGCAGCATGCTGGTGGTCGTGGAGTCGGACTGGCAAGAACACGACAAGCGAGCCTGGAGCTATCTTATGGAAGTTCCTCTTCGCCCTCGGCTCGCTCCGCGCTCTTGCCACCGTCTTCCACCGACTCCCAGTCGGCTCAACCGCCGCCGCAGCCCCGAAAGTCCAATTGGGAGGTCATCGAGCACTTCAGCTCGTCCTCTAGTTCACTGCCGGGCCGCCCTCCGCATTCGGCAAGCCTCATCTCTCGAGGTGCAAGCATCAAGGAGGAAGACGAGGAAGGTGAAGCTGCAGGTGGAGGCGATGCAGGTGTCACAGGAGATGAACAGGACGGCGGCGACGTCGAGTCTATCTTGCTTATGACATCCAAACGAGGTGTCACCTCTTGTTGGCACATTCGCCGACTGCTGCACAGACTTTGTCGATCACATCGCTTCAAAAATCTGCAGGTGAGAATTTAATTCATGCAAGCTATTTTCATGTATGTGAATGCTCATAAAAATTAGTTCGTGTAGCAAAATTATCTAGGAGACTACATATATAGGTTGTTAAAGTACACACAACTATGTTTTGAGAACCCTTAAGAGATCTTACAAAATTCCGATTGCACGAAATATGAGAATGAGTTGATCGTAAACGCGCATTAATGAATTGTCATTTCTGAGGATTTTTCCTACACTTATACCATTCATGCCACATTAGTTTATACTCTAAGCTCATCAAAGTGTATCAGATTTAGGTCTTTCAGCACAAATCCAGTTGATTCATGTCAGATGGTGTTTGGATTTCAGGTTGAAATGCTGTACCAGCGCTACTTCCTTCGCATGAATCAGAGTAACATGACATATCTTCTTAGCTTGCTGTTTACTCTGTGCTCGTTGCTTGGCCTCCTTCAACTGGCCATGGCAGTGCTGTCTCCTCCTGCGAGCCGGGACCCCGGCCTCATTCCCGTAGGCTTGACCCTGGCCTGCTGTGTAATTGTGTATGGTGGTAAGTATTTATTTCTTCATACCCAAGTCTAGTTGCACGGTTTAACTTTAAGCTTCGAAACCGGCTTAAGGGGAGTCGAAATGGGATTTTTATAATTACTTTCTCTACATGTACTATGTCCATAGTGTATAGAGAAAGTATTGTAATGCACCCAAAAATTCTATATCGAGATTTCACCGGAGATACATGTTTTGGGACCCCCTGAATAAAAAAAAATTTGGAAAAAGGTATGTGGGGTGTGTGTGTGTGTGTGTGTGTCTGTGGACAGCATAGCTCAAAAACTAAAAGACCGTTGACTACCAAACTTGGTATTTAGGTTTGCTATCTTCCAAGGATGCGATATGAAGATTTTCAAGAAACTCCACCCTCCCCTAAGTACCCTTTACATCGAACTTTTTTCGAAAATGTTTATTTTCTCAAAAATAGCTCTAAGGATTGTATTAAAAGCTCTTATATTTAATATATTTATATGTAAAATACAATTTATATCTTGAATTTTCTAGGAAAGCTTCTGAAGAGCACTATATTCTAGATCAATTTTACGGAATTTTGCATAACTGCTAAACCGTAAGGCATGGACAAAATCTTACCAAACAAAAAATGTAGACCACGTTAAAACACGCGATTTATGTTATATACATTTTTTTTCAAGAAGTTGGTCTTTTTGAGATATTCCTTGCCTTTGGTTTCAGCTTTGAAAAACTTATACTTTTCTCATACGAAATTTGTCAACTCCTGTTCATACATACAAACAAAGGAACTTTAGTCACATAGCAACCAGCTTTTGACTATCACTTTATCCTATGGTAGTCCCTTATTTCGCTTCTACTTACAAGTAAGCAAGTAATAAGACTATTTGCCCGCCTGGGTAGCGTGGTGGTAGCATGCCTGCCTCACGTTCAAAAGGTCGTGAGTTCGAATCTCGCTTAGGTTGAGGTACCCGGGTAAGGTTTTTTTCGGGGTTTTCCCTTATCCTGAGAAGACGAATGTCGAGTAACTTTAAGCTCCATGGACCCCGAGATCATTTGAGCATCATATCATCAATTTCATTCATCGTCCGATATGACCAAACCAGGTTAAAGGACGTTAAACTACCAAAAAAAAAAAAAAAAAAAAAAAAACTATTTCTGCTAATTTTTCTCGCTCTTTTACTTGCACAACACCCAAAAATTTGATACCGAGATTTCACCGATAATATATGTTTTAGGCACCCACAATTCCATTTAAAGGATAGTTGGGGGTGCGGGGGGATTTTTCTCAAAATCTTTGTGTCGTATCCCTGTTAGATACTAAACTTAAATACCAAGTTTGGTATTTTACCGACTTTTCGTTTTTGAGTTATCGTGTTCATAGACACACGGACACACACACACGCCGGACCTTTTTCCGAAAATGCATTTTTTAGATAAAGGAGATCCTAAAACATATATTTCCGGTGAAATCTCGGTATCGAATTTTTGGTTGGAGTGCAATATCTTCTCTATTTCTCTATACACTATGAACATAGTACTATAGAGAAAGTAAAAATGCTGTTGAAAATAATCCTGCATAGCAGGTTTTTAGATCACTTTGATACACTCACTTGGTAAAACATCAATAGCTTTTTAAATGTTATCGTAAGAGAAGAGATTTTTTATTTTGATCCGAAAATTTACTTCAGCTAATCGCAACATTGGCATCCCACCCATATTTGCTCAAGTGAAAATTTCGAAGTGCTGCAATGTTGTGTCTGGAAAGTTAGGATACATTTCTTTTTTTAATTTTATGTTTGAAAGCATTTTGAGAAGAGGTAAAATTTACTTTACAAATGCCCCGTTATCTCAGAAACTAATTGACATTAAGAGCTGAAAATGTTACCTCACTTCTGCAGCTAAATAGGCTTAATATCAACGAAAAAGGCTATGTATATAAATTAGATATTTTTTTAAATTAAAAATCATAATTTTAATAATCATATTTTAAGAGCTTTATTAAAAACAAGCCTTTCCTTCTAATGAACAGAAGTATTCTATTTTCCATCAATTAATAGTAAATGTATTTCTTAATGCACCTTGAAAAATTAATTATCTTAGATAGTTGCGCAGATAATGAGTCAAACTTTAATATTAACAAATAGGGCATTTCGATTCCCCTTACGTCTCAACTTAAGGGGACAAGGTAGTCTGTACGTAAGGAAATTGCAGCTTAAGTGAATTGAATTACCACTGCTCAAATTATTCAATTATGTTTCCAAAAATGTGTATGAATTATTCCATAAATCATGGCAATTATTTCAACTGGTTGTTTTCATTAATAGCTTATGTGGTTGAATCTATAAAAAGTATTTTATTCAGCAGAAAAGTAATAAAACTTAGTCTAAAAACATGTGAATTCATGTACCTTTTTCTCTGATACTACTTGCAATACACAATCACATTTTGTATTCTTGTTCTTAATATAATCTGCTATCTTCTGAGCTTCAATTAATTAGCTGTGATACAATTTGAGTAGAAATTCAAAAAGAGATATATTTTCAAATTCAAAAAAGTAAAACTGTGGAAAATATGCAACTTGTTGCTTTCTTAATATGATCAATATATACTATAGCATCACGATTGTGGTTCAGAAAGTTCAACTATGTGTTCCATATATGTGCTGAAAATTTCAGCTTTTCAGCTCTCATTGTTTCTGAGAAAAAGGTATATAAGTATCCAAAAATGATGTTTTGAGACAATTTAATTTGAAGATAGAAATGTTCTAAAGAGGAGCGTTGCATAACAGCTTTAAAGGAATGCAGACTAGCATTTAAATTATATTTAAATTGATTAAAATCCTCTTAACCCCCCAAAAGTATACATTTTCTGAAACTATAAATAATAGAGGTTTTATTAGTGTCTAAAACAAAAACTGTTATTTCTACCATCTCGGAGTACCTGGTCCCCTTAAGCTGTAGTTAAGTTTTAGAGCAGATAGTACAAGCTGGGCTTATATGTGACTAGGCTTAAACCATTTTCGTGTGTATATAATAGCCGAAAATTCCACAACAGATTTCGACAGTCGTAAACGATGGTACCAAAAATGACACAAACATAAATTGGCACGAAACAAAAGCATAAAACGTATATTTCATACCTTTATTGTAGTAATACTCTGTCGAACTCATTGCTTTATATCTCGTCAGAAACAATATTTCTCTAGACATTGAGATATACGCAAGCTGAAGCATATAGTTAGTACATTTGGAGATTCTGATACCCGCATAATGGACAAATCCTGCGAGTATGAGGAGGACTGGACGCATATTTTGGCAGATTGCGTGCAGACGGAGGGAAAAGTTACTGCCGGAAGTATGTTTAGCTTCAAACAGACGAAGGACAGCATTCTGGAATTTGATTCTAAACAACCAAAACTGGCCAAGCCTGTGTATATACTTAATGGAAGTACGTGCACTAAGAGATAAAATATCTGTGTA
Organism: Hymenopus coronatus; assembly: GCA_030762935.1. Taxonomy (NCBI): domain Eukaryota; kingdom Metazoa; phylum Arthropoda; class Insecta; order Mantodea; family Hymenopodidae; genus Hymenopus; species Hymenopus coronatus. The sequence goes on along the minus strand of CM060885.1, from coordinate 43,035,993 downwards.
AATGTATAGACTTATTTGTGTTTGAGTAATCTATATGTGTGAATACGTGGGTGTAGTTGTGAAACCAAATGTGTGTGTGTGTGTTTGTGTGTAATATCAGAGTGTTATTTCTTTTATTGTTCCGTGGTTCTGTTGTTGTAGTATATTTCCAATGTTGTAAAGATATATAACATAGATATGTAGGTAATATTTTAAATTCAAGTAATTTTAGACAGCATGTATGGTCAACCGACCCATGCGACTGTGTCACGTAAATATTGTATTATTGTAAACTTAATAAATACTACTACTGCTACTGCTACTACTGCTGCTGCTGGTACATTTGGAGATTTTTCCGGAGAATCAATATCTACAAGCTACAGAGCTGTCAGAACTATTTCGTACTATTCTTAATCCACATTTCCTATCGCAATTTCTCTCAACGTTTAGTTGCTTTTCCTTCATAGTAATTTGCCCAACCGCCTGTGTTGCAGTACATGCTGCTTCACAATTCGTAGGCGAAGGCTGACTTCCTGAGAAGTAAGGTTCCCAATCCGTTTCGTCTCTATTTACCAGAGCTTTTTACTATAGTTACTGGATAACCAAAAAATCTTATTTAGGAATAGCGTTGCCATCAAAAAGCGGTGAGAATTTACTTGATGCGCATGCGTAACTGTTATCAACATTTCAGTTCGTGGAATTGTTCAACAGAAGTTTTAGCCTTGCTTAAGCACCGTAGTAGCTTACTCAACTTCCGTTTAAGCATGGCCTGTTTAACCAGCTCTAAATATGACCAACTGTGTTTAAAAGTTAAGTATAAAAGCTCTATTCTTACAAACCAGATTTATATATACATGATATCATGAATGAGCTTACATTTATTAGCTTATAATCCTAGAGAAGAGGGCATGAAAATGAGAGCTGTTACTTTGATGTGTAATAGTAGACATATAAAATAAATGAATGTGAATACGGTGTAGATTATTCAGTAGAATTGCGAGGAATTCAACGGTGGCAGGAGGATATTTGTGGAGGGGGGATGGATAGAGAAACTTCAGTGAAGACTACAGACAAATGGATAAGGAAAATTAGAGCAAAGAAACAGAAAGAGGTAAAGTGGATGAGAGTGGCACGCTTAGAAAGGTCAACGGCTACACAGCGATGCAAAAGGTTAGGGGTCCAAACATGCAGGTAAACGAAGAAAAAACACATAGTATGAGTTTGTACATAGAATATGTTAGGTGTAAGTGCTGATAAGTATCGTAATATAGTATTTTACATATGTTCTATTAGGTATGCGATTTCAAGCAGTATTTTAATAAAATTTCAAAACTTTTAATCAATGTGAAGCAGTAAATAATATTAATAGTAAAGTTAAAGGTTCCCTTCGCCCTTTTTCATGATAGTGATGACCAGTCATTAATAATTGCGCCTACAAGTGTGTTAGCTCTGCTGCGTGACAATAAAAAAAACTAATAATGGGAAATTATGAAGTTAGCTGCACATAAACTATGTTTCCGAGTGGAATGTTGCATGCCTAGATAACTATACACGAATAGATGAAAAACATGAATTTAAAGTTGAATTATCAACGGCAAATCCACTTGCTTTTCAGTCATTTGATGCTCTGTCCAGTGACTGAGGACACCGTCAGCGATAAACCTACTATTCCTAATCGTCAATTTTCGGCTTAAGTGACGAAATCGGCTCTAAGATTTTAATGTATTAAGGAATTTTCATGATAACGTCATAATGTAGGGTTTCTTCAATTGTTGTATTTTATTGAACAATGAAAAACACTACTGATCAGTGACCAGCCATTGTCGTCAGGTCGAGTCACAAGAGCAGTGCTGAAAGATCTGCAACTACCCATTTTGTATCAATAATTTCAGAACTTAGTTTCTTTCTCTTACAATGCCGTCATAAGCAGTGGTGATTCATATTAGATCAGGAGAAGTTCCGAGTCTACTGAATAACATTGTTCATTCTGACAAACATGAGGTGCCTTCGGAATAGGAATCATAAAAATAAATGAGGAAAAAAATGAGGAGTGGAGTTTTACTGAACACTCTATCAAATGCATCTACTCTCATTTTAGGATCAGGTTGCAAAGGCACCCTATAAAATAGTGCATTATCTAAGGCGAACGTTACGGAAAACCTCAACAGTTGAAGCTTTCACGCTGATTACATTTGAAGCTAAATAGCTTAGGAGAACTAGAGAACGCCTTTCATACTTTCTTCTTATTTTTCTCAAATGATACTTATTAGATATATAAGATATCACATAGCGAACAGTCCTTAAGAGATTTTAATATTTCCTTAGCCTATTTCTCTTGTAGCTATAAGCAATTATCTAATAAAACCATATCTTGATTAGCATGAAGTAGTTAAAGTTGCCTTTTAAAAGAATGGTTTGTTGTTGATTAGGTTGAAAAATTTACGTGAATTTTATACATCATATTTGTTTATTTCTTTTCCATTGATTGTGACCCCTGCTCCATTGACCTGCATATCAGATACCCTATCACGTATTTAAATGTTTTCTACACATGGACTTGCGGCAATATTTATATCCTAACCACAAAATCTGTCGATATTTTGTGAATTTCATGTCATTTTTATAATACATAATGTTCAAATGTTTTTCTTCTGTTGCATTCCGAAGTTGAAATCGCTGGGTGCAAATGTTTATTATTCCTTGTGTTTTCATCGCGTATAGGTGTTTTGACTTTCTCTATGCGATTTTGTTTTCCAATTATAAGTATTATAGTCACGTGTTAATTTTCTCGGTTATGAAGCCAGTTATTATAAAAAAAGGAGTTTTTTCAGAAGCATGAAAAAAGCCACTTGTAGGTCATTAGCGAGAATACACGTGCATTTATGTATTCGCGTAGAATTATATGCGTACAAATATTTGCAGCGGGATCGCCGAGTAATTTCCGCTTACTCGTGTTAAAAATTGAAAACATATCATTCCGAGGAGTCATATTTTCCCGTCGGAACTTGCAAAAGAAGTTAGTCGCGAGAGAAAGTACATTTGCATAGAGCAAAGTACATAATTGCATTGTGCGATTGTAGTTTCTTATAAGAATTGTACGAAATAGTTATGAATAAACTACAATTCTATAAAAAAAAACTAGTGAATTATTATTTAAGAAATCGCCAAGAAGTCTGGATCTGTAAAGCTCAAGAAGGCCATTAAAATGCCCTGAGATAAGAGTCGATTGCTACTTCAAACTGCGGCGGTAACTGGGTTGCGGGTTCGTATTTATTGGTAGCCTAGCTCAGGATTTTTAGTAGCATTGAAACGCTTTTACGGTGTGGTAAGACACAAGTGCTTTATTCAATCCGTTCTCCCTTTTTCCGCCGCCAAATACACTCGTATTCCTATTAATGTTCTACTATGAAGTTACACTTTACCTGCCCGCGACTATTATTATTTATTAGTTTGATACCGTGATTTATTACGTGTTCTGGTCAGTATTAAAACAACTATTTCCCTCACGACTAAAGGTAGCCTGTACGGCTCCACCACGGACTCTAAATATCGCATCTTAGTTGTGCGGAGGTTCTTCGCCAAGTGCCCTAAGTCGCCTGAACAGCGAGCATTGTCTTCTGTCCTGTTATGTTCCCTCGGGCAGTGTATTTTCAACCCCTTACCCTCGGTTCAATGCACGACCCTCTTAACGGTATCTAGTGCCACCAGCTCGTGACAACAACTCGGGTTTAAACTCTTTCTACCCTTCCCATTTTCACTGTACATTTATATTTTCTGTTCTTGATATAATTTGTATTATTAGATATGATTTACATTTCCCTTCTGAATAACAGGCCATGTACCGTCTCAAAACTAAGCATAAGCGCGAGCAGATATTTATTTCAAATTTAGCGCGAATACAAGCAGCTCACGCTTCAAACTATTCTAACATTTTGTGCATCTTTTATAAAATACATTAATTTACATTTGTAAAATCATGCTACCCTTCGCTGTTATTGCCTTGAGATCAAGTCAGACTTTTTGAGCTCTTATTACAGCACGTGTAACGTGCGGCGGTTCCATTATATGTGGTTTAGTTTGTTCCGGGTTCGAATCCCGCATGATGGTTTAGCAGATTACGGAAAGGTGTGGAAATGTGGGTGCCCTAACTCAGGATATGTCAGCATGGAATCTTTCTCAGAGGTGGTAGGGAGACACAAGTTCACAATCACTATTGAACCGTTTATTTATTTTCTACGGTATTTTCTGCCGTCGAACACACACATTTCTCCTAATTTCCCCCCCCCCCTTTTAGCTACTCTTTACATGACGGTGCCTACCATTACTTGCGACCGTAGTATGGTGTATTAATAAACACTTTCTATCGCGGCCACACGTAACCCTTCGTTTTCACCGCGGAATCAAATATCACGTCTTAACTCGACGAGTCTTCCAGAGCAAGTGAAGTCGGGTCTCTCAACCAACAAGAAATTCGTTACTTACATAAATATTGATGAGAATTATTATGATACATGATTTTATACCCAATTACAATAGGTTTAACCTGTATTTCCAGCGTCAATTCCTACTTCTTCACAGACGCTAAACACCGGAACTTTTTAAAATTTTCACTCTAATTGTAAAGTTGAAGAACATTGTTTTTAAGCATTGTAATGTGCACGTCGCCATGGAGACGACAGATTTCCTTGTGTCGCTTTTCGTGAAATACATATACAATATACTTTTATATGCTCATAGTATTTAAAATTAATGAATTTAGATAATTTACATAATAATGTTCGTACAATCATGAACTTTTCTAAATAAATTATTTTTTAATTTGTGTACTCTTCCTTCGTTACATTCTTAAACAAATTCCAGCATCCAGTATATTATAATCTCTTTTGTTCTCTATCTTCTCCTTCCCTATTATATGTTTATTTAGGTTTTATTTGTTTCAAAGTCTTTCATAAACACCAATGTTTAGTTATTTTATACATCATAATGACGATTTATTACATATTGTTGACCATGTTACTTTCGTTAAACACGCCATTTTAAGGAGCCTTCGTGCGTATCGTCAGGCGATGACATCACTTTTTCATTTCTTCACATACATTTCCTTTGCTTTCACGTGCCAAACAATATTACTTTATGATTTTAGTTCTGTTTTAGGGCAGTACAGTTTTATTTTTACTTTCTCCATACGCACTATGTACATAGTGTATAGAGAAAGTATTGCACTCCACCCAAAAATTCGATACCGAGATTTCACCAGAAATATATGTTTTAGGGTCCCCAATATCCAAAAAAAAGCATTTTCACAAAAAGATCCGTGTGTGTGTGTGTGTGTGTGTGTGTGTGTGTGTGTGTGTGTGTGTGTGTGTGTGTTGTGTGTGTGTGTGAACACAATAACTCAAAAACGAAAAGTCGGTAAAATACCAAACTTGGTATTTAAGTTTAGTATCTTCCAGGGTTGCGACACGAAGATTTTGAGAAAAATCCCCCCACCCCCAACTACCCTTTACATGGAACTTTTTTCGAAAATTTTGATTTTCTCAAAAATGGCTCTAACGATTTTGATTAAAATTTCGTATATTAAACATATTTACCTCACAGATAAAATGTATATCTTGAATTTTCTGGGAATAGCCTCTGAAGAGTAGTTTATTCTGAATGAATTTTACTAAATTTTGAATAACTACTAAACCGTAAGAGATGGACAAAAACTTACTACACAAAAAATGTAGAGCACATTAAAACACACAATTTATGTTATATACTTTTTTTAATGCAGTTCGTCGTTTTTGTGATATTCCTTATTTTTGGTTTCTGCTATGAAAAACGTATACTTTTTTCATGCAGGAACTTGTCAACTCCTATACATATAAACAAAGGAACTTCATTTTCATAGCAACCGGCTTTTGACTATCACTTTAGCCTACGGTTGTCCCTTATTTCGCTTCTACTTACAAGGAAGCAAGTAATTAGACTATTTCTGCTATTTTATTCTGATTAGCATAAAGTAAACAGAAGTATAAGCTTTTTAAGAATTATTTGCTGCAGAGATATAGAGAAAGTCATGTGAATAGTACACATCAGATTTTTAGTTACTTAGATTGCTTAAAGCTTCAGTTCTGCGTCACCTTATAAAGACCCTTTAATTCCGTGGCACACATGTACTGTCTCAAACGATATTTAATTCTATGTGAAAATTAAACGATCTTTGATAAACGGCAGTTAAAATGGCGAGCGAATACATAATTAAATAGAAGCTAGACTTTAATTGGGATCATTTCGAGCTGGCAAATTTACTTCCTAATCCTATTACGTGGAACGAATTAATCCGATAAGTATCAAAGTAGCCAATAAACAGCAAGCGATTCCATCTCATCGCACTGCAAGATTTACTTACAATAAAATCCTTCGTCCTGCTTTTTCATTCACATAAAGCAGTGAAAACTTTGTTGTTGAGAATTAAAACGAACTCATTTCCAGGCAAACGCACCTGAGGTGATTTAGAGTGGTAGATCTTCTCTGTCCATTATAATAGCATAGTAAACCCTGTTTAATTATACTATTCATATAAAGACTTATTTTCTTTCTACTTTATATAAAAGAAACCGATATGTTAAATTCACACACTCTATCTTGCCGTTATCCTTTATTTCTATATGACCTGGACAAGTATATTGCTGTAATTTTTAATAACACAAGCCGTGTATAGGATAGGGTTATAAAGGATGACTACCGACTGCCTCCCGCGGAAAGTTTTTGTCCTTGATTTCTTCCAAAGCAGTAATTATAAACACATCGATTCCCTCAACGCCTAAAAGGTACCGCTGGAATTAAATATTCCGACTCCCTCTTGCACGTCGACTTTGTCCTCAGTTTTGTATTAGTAATACCTATTACCCAAGTCGATAGTATAGACACCAATTGATTTCTTAGGATGTTGAACCTCCCGAAGGCTTTATTTTAGGGCACATTATCTGGTGGTGCCTGTATTTCAATACCCATCATCAGCATTGCGGAACCTTACTGGGCAACTCTTGCTCGATTTATTTGCATAATTTGGACTTTTCTGTTATTTCATCTCAATTGTTAATCTAGCATGTAATTTCAATGTTTCCTTGTTTTAGCCATGCAATATTCTAACACAACTAGATTCCCTTCCAACCAGATCTGTGATCTCAATGTTGTCTTTGAACTTATTATGTGATAATGCGGATGTATTATTTGTACATCATTTATCATTTATTCGACCTGTATTAATGTTAGATATGTGCCACTCTGTGTGCAAAAATACATTTTCTAATAAAAGGAAATCAATTCGGTCGCGTACTATGTCCTTGGCCTTGATACTAGGCCTATACATTTAATATAGCAGTGAACTGGAGTGTAGACGGATGTGTGTGTGTGTAGACAATGGCAAACGTGCGAAAAATCATAAGTGAGAGCGGCAAGGAATTGATTCTACTAGGGAACTACAAATTTAGCTTCCAAAAATATTGAGGGATAGAGTTAAAGAGGTGGACGTGTGTATTAAAAACCTGTATAGTAAAGTGTGACGAAAAATAGTGCGGATAAGCCATGGAGGGAATCGGAATACACTTTACGTGAATAATAGAAAACCTGGGGGGGGGGGATAACTGTACCCTTTTTGCGAAGTGATCACCACCGCATTTTTGGGAGGAAATCGGTTGGACCCGGTTGGAAAGGTAGAATAAGACTAAAAAATGCATTGCCATAGTAGGGATTTCATCCATGGTTGCTCTAAAACGGAACTACCATGCCAATATGCCGGCACGACATTAAATTTCCCGCTAATTCGCATTTTCCCAGTAAACTACAAGAAGATCTCAAAATTATTTTGAGATGAAACATATCCAAATGGTTACTTATGTTGAGAGTAATTTTAGTCACCGGCTTCATAAATTAATAAAATATTAGAGCCATCAGTGGTAATTAATTGATACTCCACACAATTCATCTATAGGAAATGGTTGAAAAGAAAGAATCAAACTGAAAAATTAAGAAAAAAAGTATTTGAAATAAAGTGGTTGCATCATTCACCTCTCACCACGTGATGGACAAAGCGGCAAGTCTTTGGATTCTCTGGTTTCCTCCGCCTTCATTCCACCACCTCCTGTGTAAACACCTTTCATTATCATGATCAACATTGATCCTCCATCCTGGCTACTGTCCCTGTGATCCAGATACCGTTTATTCAACAGGCGCTTGCTTGTAAGTCCTGGCGCTGTAAGACCTCCATACAAAGAGGGTAATTAGCGAAAGAAGCAAAAATAAATTGTGTGATGTAAAGATATATACATTTTTGTTTGGTTAATTTACTGTCTATTTCTTATGATTTTCCAGCTAACAATTATACAAATTTAAGTGGACTACACAGACTGTTCGTTGAAAATTCAATACTCAAAACGCATTACTATTCATTAAAATATATTGTTAATATGGTATTTTAATCAAGCTCATTAGTGCCATTTTTAAACCCTGTTTTGTGAGGAACTTTTTGAAAATCTTCAAGTGGTATTTTTAAAGATGTGTTGAGCTTAAATACGCAATGTGGTATTTATCTGACTTTCCGTTTTTACTCTCTCTTGTGCATAAGTAGTAGATAGAAAATGTATTCCATTGCACTTAAAAGTGCTATACTTACCGATATTTCATAGTGAATGCCTGTTTTGAGGCTTATTAAAATAAAAAATATAAAAAGATCCATGCCTCTTTATGTGTCTATGCCTAAGAGCTGCATCACTCAAAAAGGAAATATTGAATGATTACCAAACTTTGTATTTGAGTTCAGTATCTTCCAAATATACGACACAACGATTTTAAACAAAATCGCCACACCCGAAAGCGACATTTTTCGAAAAGCTTTAATCTGTAAAAATGCATGAACGAATTTAATTAAAATGCCATATATTAATAATATATAGAGGATAAATAAAACGCGTATTTTGAATTTTCCACGAATGGGGTGTTTTGGAATCAATGTTTTGGAATCAAGCTTGTATAATTCTATATAACTGGTAAAAATTAAGCGATAGACGAAAATTTCCTCCACAATATCTTAAGGTATTTTAAAAGACACATTTTATTGCAAACAACTTATTTTGGGCATGACATTTCCGAGATATCCGTTAATATGGTTTGATTTGTTACATAATTTGTCATTCTTTTAAGTTCTGTCCATTTGCAGTTGTTTCTGTCGATTGTGTTGAAACAGTATAAACTTTTAACACCAGTTCTTAAAGATTACACTATCGATATTGGTTGTGTATTTATAACGAAATGAGTAATGTAACATTTCTGCTACAGTTAATCTCAAATAAAATAAAGGAGACAGAAAAACAAGATTTTATAATAATAATGATAATAATAACAAAAATAAATAATAATAATAATATTAATAATAATGGTTATACCCACCAATAAGCGAAAGAAGTAGAGAATTTCATGCTAATGTAGCATGTCAGATTTTTTTCAATCATACTGTTGGTATGGAGATGAAAATAGACAGACAGCTATAGACTAAGAGATAGTCACACACATACACAGATACGTACAAATATCTATAAATAAATTTGGATTTTAGGACCTCAAACCAAGTATTTTTTATAAAAGTAATTTAATGCAATACTCCCTACCCAATAAAAATAGGTGCTGAGAAAGTAAAAATATGTCTAAAATGATTGTACAAGATGACCGAACGAGGTAGTGCCATCCTAACGGCAATATCCCATTATGAGGGTCCCAGGTTCGATACTAGTCGAGGAGTCGAGTTAAAAAAAAACGTTGCGGATTTTCTGTGGCTCATCTGGGTCTCCAGGCACCTGAAACTGTTCATCTTCTACCGTGGCCTTCCAGCCCCTCATTTCGTGCAATAGTTGTTTACTTGTTTGTTCCAAATCTTTAGGAATAAGCGACGGTGTTCGGTAGGTTTCGGCTAGACGGTGGCTATGAGTTTTGTAGAGGTTTCTTGCCTGGCGCTGTTTTGCTACTTGATTAAAATATCAATCCTTCACAATATTTGTCGCCCTCCGTGGTGTAATGGTTACCATGCTAGCTTCATATACCCAAGGTCGCGGGTTCAAACCCCTCAAGCCTGAGCAAAATTAAGCGGTCTTTCACGCCCAGTATAGAATGGGACGCTGAGAACCACAGCAGTTAAAGAGCGTCCATAAATAACACGCCATTTCCATTTTTTTTTCACAATATTTCTACTTTCTCTAGCGCATATGTACAACGTACATAGTAGGCTGCGAACATATTGCATTCCACCCAAAAATTCATTAATAACATTACACCGGAAAACTGTTTTGATGCCTCCTGAACACCCCTCCCAAAATATTTTTAGAAAAAAATCAGTGTGTGTGTGTGTGTGTTTGTGTGTTTGGGGAAAACATAACTCAAAACGAAAATTCCGTTTAATACCAAACTTGGTATTTAAGTTTAGTATCTCCCAAGGATGTGACGCGAAAATTTTCAGATGAGCCTTTACACGAAAAATTTTTCAAAAATATTGATCTCAAAATTGCTGTAACGATTGATTAATATACCGCGTATTACAGATATTTAAATGACAAATAAAATGTATATCTTTAATTTTGTTTCAATAACCTCTAAAGACCTCTTCATTCTTGATGATTTTTGCATAACTGTTAAACTGTAAAAGATAGGCAATACCGTATTGCATATTGTGATATAAATCACAATTTATATCACATACAGTTTTGTAGAGTTAACCTCTTTTTATATATTCCGTGTTATAGATTTTAACTTTAAACTGGTTTAACTTTTCTATTTTTATTACTGTCTCCAAGCAGGCACAGAGAACGGAATTTCAATTGTTTCACATAGCGACCGGCTTTAAAAAAAATTGACTATTTCTTTAGCTTACTAAGACGGAAATAAAATACCAATTTTGCTAATATTTATCTCGATTAACTTGATGTAGATAAAAGAATAATCTTTTGTAAGAAAAGTTTGTTTGCTGAGCAGCTAGAGAAAGCCATATGAATGGAACATACCAGCTTATAAAATCTCACAAAGCACGACCCTCAAAACTAAATTTGCTGAAAGAATACTTTACCTATAGATGTACGTCATGATATTGCAATCAGTGAGCCCGCGAAGCCGTCCGTTACTATCTCCCTTGTCAGTTAAAGCAGCACTGATCGATTACCATGCCATCTATAATAGTCAATATTTATAGCAAACAATGTGCAAGATATAAATTTTTTGTAATGACGATTCTTAGGTTCCCAAGACAAGTAGTATACATTGCAACGAAAAGCTATTTTGATATTATTAAAAGCAAAATTAATATACTAAAATATAATGTAAATAAATCTTAATATATAAAAGTAAATATTTGTATGTGTATGTGTGTGTGCACGCTTGCTTTTATACCGCTGCACCCATTTTGACCAATTTTGGCACAAATAACCTGTAACACAAGGCAAGAATTTTTGCTTTCTCTATACATACTATGTATATAGTGTATGGAGAAGGTATTGTAATTCACCCAAAAATTCATTACCGAGATTTCACCGGAAATACATGTTTTGGGTCCACCTGAATCCAAAAAAGGCATTTTCGGAAAAATGTTCGTATGTGTGTCTGTGGAAAGCATAGCTCAAAAACGAAAAGTCCTTAAATACTAAACTTGGTATTTTAAGTTCAGTGTCTCATGGATGCGACACGAAGATTTTCAAGAAAATTCCCCCACCCCCAACTGCCCTTTACATGGAAAAATAGTCGATAATTTTGATTTGCTCAAAATTGGCTGTAACTGTTTTGATTAGCCTGTGCATATTAAAGATATTTACCTGACATAAAAAACGTATATTTTGAATTTTCTGGGAGTAACCTCTGAAGTCTACTTCATTCTGGATGAATTTTACGGAATTCAGTATAACTGGTAAACCATAAGAGATAGACAAAAGCGTACTTAACAGTGGATGAATATTATGGAATTCAGTATAACTGGTAAACCATAAGAGATAGACAAAAGCGTACTTAACAGAAAATGTAGAACTCGTTAAAACAAACAATTTATGTTATATTCAGTTTTTTCGTGTAGTGGATCGTTTTTGAGATATTCCTTGTTATTGGTTTCAGCTTTAAAATTTGTCAACCCCTGTCTATACACACCAAGGAACTGCAATCACTTAGCAACCAGCATTTGACTAATACTTTGTCTATGCTACTCCCTTACTTCCATTATACTTACATGGAAGCAAGTAATAAGGACAATTTCTGCTAAATTTTTTTATCGATTTGCAAGAAGTAAAAAGAAATATAAGCTTTTTAAAAATACTTTGTTGCAGAGATGTAGAGAAAGTCATGTGAATGGAGCACATCAGACTTTTCTCTAGGTTTGAATTCCAAATTCTATCCAATTTCTGAGGATTAATTAAATATAATGCCTACAAAAGCTCGCAATGCACTCTATATCTTTCTCAGTGATTGCCGAAATACTCGAATAGTACCAATAAAAAAAAAATAAATAATTACCTAGGCTTTCACGCCCTCACCAAATAACAAAGCAACAGCGAGTTTAGATATAAGTCGAACTATCTTGCATTGACCATGGAGTTATAAAACAGTGAAATAATTACAAGATCTACTGTGCTTTCACCAATGAAAGGGCGATATGGTAGCAAGGTTGAAAGATTAAGAAAATGTTGAAGCGCATTATACATATTTGGCTGTAATAGCAGTAAAGGCATCAAATCAGGCAAAATACCACTATCTCCTACATTATCATCTTGTTTACCTTAATATGATTATTTATTGCATGTTGTATATTGTAAAATAATAAAAGGATTCAGTATAATGCCATTAATTACAAACACTTTATTGTCCTCAAATATTTCTAATATAGAATAATAAATATGTCACATAAACTCTGTGATCAAACTCCAATTCTCAGTTTTCATAACCAAGAAAGTTTATTAATGTGTTGTTAACCTAAAAACAAAGTTGATGAACAAATAAGTGGGCAAGGATAACTGCAACAGCACTGAACTTGAGGAGGCACCACTTTTTCTTCCTCTTCTGCTTTATGTGGTAATTTTGTTGATTATTTTTATTTTCTTGTATTTTCTTAACAGCTTTATGCATGTTGTTTGCGCAGAATCAACAAGGAAATACTGACGTTCCTCAAACGGCTTTTACTTCTCAACTGAGATTTTCTCTGTAAATAGCGACGAGCTGTACTCACAAGAAATGAGCTTTACTAACTCTGGTGAAATTCTTTTTTTTTATTCAGGAGGCCCTAAGACGTGTGTTTCCTGTAAAAACCCGGTATCGAATTGTGGGGTGGAATGCAATACCTTCTCTACCTCTGTACCATGTACGTGATAGAGAAAGTAATAACCTGGCAACATTGACTAAACAAAAAAATGACCTAGTGATAAATGGTACAAAATAAAAGAATGACTAAGTAGTAAAGCGTATATGCCAAACGCCTCTATGTATGAAATACTCATTTTAAATTTGTTTTAATGTACACGTATTGCTGTGTTACAAACATTTAAAACATTTTAATAATTGAAATGCAGGTCTTGAAGCACCGAAATACAAAGTCCTTTAGGGCCGATCCTCTGAAGCTCTGTGCTTAGCTACCGAGCTATCAGTGCCTACGGAGGTATCCCATTTGCATTTTAGAGGGCTTCCCACCGGCATGGCAGGAATGCGCTAAAGTGCCTGAGATTACTCGCAGAACGCCATGATCAAATAGCGTGAGTATTAGGTTATTGCATGAGCATATCTCTGTGTAGCCGAGCTCTAGGTTCTAAATCCACATTTAACTTTATAAGTTTTACTCTCTCTACACGTACTATGTACATAGTGTATAGAGAAGGTATTGCATTCCACCCAAAAATTCCATACCAACTTTCACCGGAAATACAGCTTTTAGAGTTCCCTGTATCCAAAAAAAGCGAAAAAGGTTCTGTGTGAATATGTCCGTGTGTCTATCAACACGATAGCTCAAAAACTGAAAGACGGTGAAACACCAAACTTGGTATATAAATCTAGTGTCTTCCAAGGATGCTACATGAAGATTTTGAGGAAAATCCCCCCACCACAAACTACCTTTTAGATGGAAAAATTTCCGAAAATGTTTATTTTCTCAAAAATGGCCCTAACCATTTTGATTAAAATGCCATATATTAAAGATATTTATACGACAAATAAAAGGTACATCTTGAATTTTCTGGAAAAGCCTCTAATGACCTATTTATTCTGGATGAATTTCGCTGAATTTTTGCATAACTAGTAAAACGAAAGAGAGAAAGAAAAATTTACTACACAATATATGCATATCTCGTTGAAACACACTATTTAAATCACATAAATGTTTTTCGAGACGTTAACCATTTTTTAGATTTTCCTTATTATTGGTTTCAGTTTTAAAATACAACTTTTTAAATACGAAAGTTGTCAACTACTTGCAATGCAAAGTAACGGATTTTATCCACGTGGTTACCAGCTTTTAAAAGATTTGACTATCGCTTTAGCGTAGTATATCCCATTATTCCTCTTCTTCTTATAAGAGAGTATTTCTGCTAATATTTGTCTGGATTATCATGAAGTAAATAGAAGAATAGGCGTTTTAACACTAATTTGTTGGGTAGTGTGGTGGTAGCTTGTATGCCTCACATTCCAAAGGTCGTGAGTTCGAATCTCGCTTAGGGTGAGTTATCCGGATAAGGCTTTGGGGGGTTACCCTTATCCTGAAAATACGAATGTCGAGTAACTTTAAACTCCATGGACCCCGAGATCATTTGAGCACCATTTCACCAATTTTATTCATCGTCCGATATGACCAACCAGGTTAAAGGACGTTAAACTAAAAAAAAAAAAAAAAAAAAAAAAAAAGTTGCCGAGATGGAGAGAAACTCATGTGAATGGAACGCATAAGATTTTTTCTCATTAAGATGCTTTAAGACGCTCAAACCAAGTATAACACATATCTCTATTAGATTGGTTGAAAGAGCTACTCTAATACAAACTCAAAAAAATCTTATGTGTTCCATTCACATGACTTTCTCTACATAGCTAAAAAGTATTGTTAAAAAGCTTATTATTCTGTCTACTTCTGATAATCGAGATAAACATTAGCAGAAATTATCGTAAATACTTGCTTCCTTGAAGTAGAAGGAAAATAAGGGAATACACTAGGCCAAAACGATAGACAAATCTTTTAAAAGCTGGTTGCAATGTGTTGAAATCCGTTTCTAAGCAGGGCCAGGAGTTTACAACTTTCCGTGTGAGAAAAATTTGAGTATTTTAAATCTAAAACAAATAGCAAGGAATATCTCTGAAACGGTGGCCTCCACAACAAAAATGAGAGTACACAAATTGTGTATTTTTACGAGATCTACATTTTTTCAACGGTAAGTTTTTGCCTACCTATTAAGGTTTATTAGTTAAGCAAAATTTGGCAAAGTTTAACCAGAATAAACAGGTCTACAAAGGCTATTCCCAGAAAATTAATGGCATGCAGCTTATTTTTCATGTGAATATATCTAATATACGATATTTTAATCAAAATTGTTATAGCCATTTTTTTAGAAAATCAAAATTTTCGCATTTGTTTCATGTAAAGAATATTTGGCGGTGGGAGGATTTTCTTGAAAATCTTTGCCTACCATCCTTGGAAGATACTAAACTATGTACATAATGTATAGAGAAGGTATTGTAATGCACTCAAAAATTCGATACCGAGATTTCACCGAAAATACAAGTTTTGAGACTCCCTGAATCAAAAAAAAAAAGCATTTTTAAAGAATTGTTCGTGTGTGTGTGTATGTGTGTGTATCTGTGGGCAGCATAGCTCAAAAACGAAAAGACTGTTAAACACCAAAATTGGTATTTAAGTTTAGTATCTTCCAAGGATGCGACACGAAGATTTTCAAGAAAATCCCTCCACGCCAAACTACCCTTTACATGGAACATTTTTCTAAAATTTAAATTTTCTAAAAAGGCTCTAACGATTTTCATTAAAATCTCCCATATTTAAGATATTTATGTGACAAAATGTATATGTTTAATTTTCCGGGAATAGCCTCTGAAGACTACTTTATTCTGGATGAATTTTACGGAATTTTATGTAACTGGTAAACCGTAACAGATAGACGAAAACGTACTGCACATAAAATGTAGAGCACATTAAAACACGCAATTTATGTTAGATACATTTTTTCATGGGGTTGGTCGTTTTTTTTTTTTAGATATTCCTTGTTTTTGGTTTCAGCCTTGAAAAACTTACACTTTTCTCTTACAGGAATCTGTCAACTCCTGTCCATATAAACAAAGGAGCTTCAGTCACATAGCAACCAGCCTTTGAGTATCACTTTAACCTATGGTTTCTGCTAATTCTTTCTCACTAAGCATGAAGTAAATAGAAGCATAAGTTTTTTAACAAAGATTTGTTGCAGAGATATAGAGAAAGTCATGTGAATGGAACACATGAGATTTTTTTAAATACTGGTGTGTTTCATCTGAATTTTTGGGTGGAATACAATACCTTCTCTATCCATTATGTACATTCTACATGTGGGCTAGATAAAGTGAAAATACTGGTGTATTTGTAGAATGCCTGTAGTTTATAGTGTGCTATCAATAAGTAATTTGCAGTAATAGGGCCATCATGGAGCGAGATTAAAGTTAATGCCGGCAGATATGTGGGAATGACTTTGCGCTTCCGTTTTTGGGAAGATAACTGAGCGGGAATGTAATTTTGCCTTTTCCAGAGGGTTTAAACACCACTCGCTTTTCATTAGTAGCAGTTCATGATGTGTTACATTAACTTTCCCTTTCACAAAATATTTTTTTTCAGAACCGGAATGGTTAATACAGTACGTCCAGAAATTGCTACACAAGTTCTCTAGCAGCGTATCCAATTTGCATTTGCATGCACTTCTTTATTATTTCATAGAATTTACATAACACAAGGGAAACTATAATAAATTGATATTAGCGAAAGGTGAATGCAGTGTTCACATAGTCATATGAACAGGTTGTTTCTGAACTATAATAATTTTTGTGATGTAAAAATAATTACATAGTTTTACTTTCTCTACCGATAGGCTATAAATAAAAGACAAGTTCATAAAAAACAGTTATTTTATTACTAAAAATGTTGTACACTTATGCTTATTTGTCAACATAATCACCGAAAAGATTGAGACATTTATCGTACCTGTGCACAAGCTTTGCAATACCCGCTTCAATAAATGCTGCCGCCAATGATTTCAAATGAGCATTGACGTTGATTTGAAGATCTTCATACTTTACGACGTTTGCGGAGAGCCATTCAAAACAAACGAAGAGGAATGCTGACTTCGGGAATTGTGTTGACCTATGACAGCGCTCGTCCACACACTGCAGGCACAACCCATCGGCTCCTTGAAAATTTCAATGGGACATTTTTGATCACCCGCCGTATTTACCTGACCTGGCATTCAGCGACTTTCACCTTTTCCCTGAAGTGAATACACGGCTAGGAGGGCAGCACTTTCAAAGCAACGAAGAGGGGTTTATGTTCTAAACGGACTTAAGTTTTGTAAAAGAATACATTACATTTTAAAAAACACATTACACAAAGACAGAGATTTGTGCAATACAATTTACATCACTTCTCGAGCCACATAAGTGATTTTGGAATATAGATCTGAGTAAAAGGATTGAATTTATGGATTCTGGGGTAAGCAAGACTTGAAGTTTTTCGAATTTGCCATCTTCTTGTCACTTATCATTGGCACTTCAGAAAAGAAAGATGGATTTAATGGAAAGTCTGTTCTTGCAGCCCATCAATAAACTGTCGAGCTTTGACTACACCAGGAGTTTGTTTGAAGTAGGAATACTCCATAAACTCAGACATTGAAAAAGTTTGTTTCATAGCTCTCGGTACTTTCCTGCCTTGTGATTCCACAGATAGTACATTTTTCTTATAATGTACTGGCCACTAAGGTTTGAAATCAAGAATGTCTTCTTTATGGACCATATGCACAGTGAATGCACATTTAGATCTAGAAGAGGTAGTTAACTTTGTATAGTCTTTGTAAGTACACACGGTCTTCTTTTTTTACTGCTCGCTTCATAACATTGAAAGCTCTGTCCCATGGGAGGTGGTTGAGATCTCCGATGGGAAAATACTGATCCATTGAATCGAATCTTCCTTTCACTATAAATTCCAACATGAGGTGGATGACGTAGCGATTCTTGTTTTGGCCTGTGTATGCAATTGAGGAAAGAAAAAAATTGCCTAATGCTTGAGCTTACATATTCATCGATGTAACTGAGAATAAATGAACAAACTTCATTTGGGCTCGTTTTAGATATTGTTTCATTGTATGTCAGAATGTCAAATCATGGATATGGAAGACATTGTAAGTTAGCTGGCGCAAATAGAATGGGGATAACTGGAAGCATTAGATTTTGCATGTAATCAATGCAAATTTCGACAACACCTTGACGTTCTCGGCACATCTTTTCACATAGTCAATTTGTTGTAAAACTTTTCGGCTCTTTTCCTGTGAACAATCAGTTCTGCCACAGCCACACGCTTGGTATTGTCATTCAAGGTGGGACTTTTTATTTTCACTTTTGATTCCACGCAAACACATCATGTATCAACTTGAGATCTTCCAAATTTTAAAGCAAAGTTTCATTGAATATTTTCCAGTAAAACCAGTATAACACTTTAATTTCAGAGTGATCCGGTTGAAGCAATTCCCACATTTTCTTCTCATTAAGAATCAGTGATAAGTATTTGTATTTTCCAGTTTAGAGTCCCTCATTAATTGGAAAACTGTTAATGTGGTTTTCAATTAATAATGTCACCTCAGCCGGCGTTGCATTGGCGGATCGGTGTTTACTACGCATATCTTGGGGCGATTTACCGGAGCATAGCAGGTCTCTTAGTCTTCGTAATCTATCATAAAAAATACCATAGACAGATAAAAATGTCATTTTACAGACTTGAACGCGACCACCAAAGTTGGACAACCAATATTTGTATGAGTGCTCTTTGAGTTTTCTCTTGTAATGCTCATCGTCTTCTGTCAATCGCGGACGTTTGCTTGCAATGAGACAAACCTCTATTAGACTTTGCAAATAGCAATGTTGCTCATTTTTTGCCGCGAAAGTTAGGAATTTTGAATTTAGTTCCATCATAACATCTGAGCTAATTTTTGCTGTCTTACATTTCCAGGTACATCTGCAACAACAAAGTACTGCTATTAATAACGTGAAAACGCAAAATTATTCTAGCATGAAAGGATAAAAGGGTTTCACAATGTAAAATTAACGTATATGGCTTACCTGCAATCATAACCGTGTTCTCTCAGCTTAACCGTTTCACCTTTGTGTTTTCATACTCTTGATTTTTCAGTCTTTTTTCTTTTATTCTCTCACGTTTGTAAATAACACTTTTTAAACTATTCTTTCGCTTCATCACAGTTAACTCACCACTTACAGATTTTTAAATACAATTTTTTTTACAAATAAAATAGAATTTTATAAATATATAATTTTGAAGTACATTCTGTTGATTTTTGTAGCTTAAGGTAATGTAATTGAAAGGTTAACAGTTAAGAGTAAATCATTGAGATTTTTACTTTCTCTACACGTACTATGTACATAGTGTATAGACGAAGTATTGTACGTCGGTAAAAAGTTCGATACCGAGATTTCCCTGGAGATACGTGTTTTAGGAACCCTTGAACACACAAAAAAAAAAAAGGCCCGTGTGCGTGTCTGTGGACAGCATAGCTTGAAAACGAAGAGACCTAACTTGGTATTAGCTTTTGTATCTTCCAAGGCTGCGACATGAAGACTTTCAAGAAAGTCCCTCCACCCCAAACTACCCTTTAGGTGGACAAATTTTAAAAAATATATTTTTCTCAAAAATGGCTCTAACGATTTTGATTAAAATCTGTTATATTTAAGGTGACAACTGACAAATAAAATGTAATCTTGAATTTTATGGGAAGACTCTGAAGGTCTCTTTATAGTGGATTATTTTTTATTGAATTTTGCATCACTCGTAAACCGTAAGAAATAAACAAAAATTTACTTCACAAAAAAGTAGATTTCGATAAAACACACAATTTATGTTCTATCATTTTTTTTCGTTAAGTTTGTCGTTTTTGAGATATTCCTTGTTATTGGTTTCAGTTTTAAAATACTTAAACTTGACTCATACGCTTGGCCACGCAAATAAACGGATTTCAATTGATTATCGGTTTGGCCTAGTGTATTCCCATTCTGCTTATCAGGAACTAAGTAATAAGACCCTTCTGCTAAGGTTTATCTCGATTATCATGAGGTAGAAGTATAACCTTATTAAAAATAATTGTTACAGAGATGTAGAGAAAGTCATATGAATGGAGCACATATTCTTTTCTCTTCAAATTATTAATGTCGTTATAACATTTTGTACTTGTGCATTGCTAATGGTATCAACATGGTTTTTGTAGGTCTAATGGCGTTACTTTCGCGGCCAGCTATGAACGAGCTGTATCTGCTGGGAGTCAGCTACATTATCATTGCAACATTTCTGGCCATCGAGGTAACCATGACGACAGCTAGTAGGCCACGCACGCCAGCCAGTGGGCTTTGGACAGCAGTGTTCTTCATCTACGTGACGTACGCGATGCTACCCATCAGATTGCAAGAAGCAGTAGGAGCTGGTGTCCTGTTGTCATTCACCCACATCACCTGCATACTCTTCTTACATCTCGACAAAGACAACTTGTGGAGACAGGTAAGTACTTCAGCTATGTGACACAGCTGATGTTACAACAACTTTTATCATCTGCGTTTTACACTAGCTCGTATTTGTCTGAAGTCAAATCTGACGCACACATATTACACAAGGCCCAGATGTGCGACGAAAGGGAAGGAGTACGGAAATATTTCATCTGATACAGCTGAAAGGCATGCTTCTCAATGGCGGTCCCCAACAGACCCTCATTGAGTCCGTCTCGGATTGGTTTGATGCCAATAGTTGCCATTCAAACATTTATCTATGAATACAAGTCGGTTTCAAGTTCAGGAGCGAGTTAAAATTTAACCGAGTGAGATGGCAGGCAGTCACATTTTTGACCCTCAATCGGAAAGGTTCCATGCCCGGAGACCGCCCATTCTAACCCATGTGGTTTTCCCGCGGTGGTTGGCAAATGGTACATCTACTACAATTTTTGTGTTCAACTCCTGTACCCCGCACTTCTTTACCATCTGTTTTAGAGTTGAAAGACAGGTAACGGTGTTCAGCGGGTTTTGGCTGGGGGCAGTGCGCTCTCTAAAGCTTTTTCCCCAGCCTCCTTCCAGGATCACTCTTATAGCACCCCCTGCAGCTCCTTTCAAGGGCCTGCTAAGGCTCACGTTTTGTTTATGGCCTGGGCAGTATCCCATAGATTTAATCTGGAAACGTTAGAGATTTCATTCTTGATTGTGCACGCCATCATTCGGATCTTGGGCCCTTCGGATTTCTCGCCTGGTTCCTCTCTTCCACGGGTCACGTAGTTCGCAAAGAGCCACAATGGCCTATGTGCGGTGCTCTGTCCAAGTGATCCAGTGCCCACTGGAGCCCTTCCGGCATATCTTAATACTAAGACAAATATTAAGTGGAGTGTCAGAGCAAGATAAGAAATGGTTGCTTAGTATATTCTAAACAATGTAAACCACTTATTATATCTGCATGATTTCATGCTCTCACTGTATGAGTGGTTTCCGCATCTTGCACCTTTACGTATAATATTATGCAAAGAGTGGCCGAGGGGTTAGACTGCTCACCTCCCACCTAGGCGGCCGAGTTCGATCCCTGTGCCCGCATGTGGAACTTGTGGTGCACAAAGCGGCGTCTGGGCGGGTTTTCTCCGGGTCCTCCGGTTTCCGCGCCAGTCACTCCACCATTCTTCCATCATAATCCATCTCGTTTGCATTTCATATCATCCTCTTCCTCACGCTCATGTCTGGCTAAGGGCCGGTCACTCGTTCCAGGTTCTCCATTCTGTAGTTTCTTGTCATTGCCTCCCCGACTCCCAGGTATCCGCTTGTAAGTGCAAAGGGGGGTGTCAGTCCTAAATACGGGGACGGTAAGTCGGCTACAAAAAAAAAATATTATTGCAAAAGGGTAGGAGTTCAGCTTCCTTATGACTTGCAAGTTTTTTAAACAAAATAACAGAGTATACAGACTTTATGGTTTAGTGCAGGCGCTAACAGCCTGAAGTAAAGATCCAGTTAAGATTCAAATGTTAAAATATAGCACTCAAATATTATTGTACCGTGTAATATAAATATATCATAAGTTAGAGGATTTAATATTTCTGAAAACACATAGATGCATTAACATAAATAAAACACTAGTTTTTAAGTTACCAGTACTAAATAATACAGAAAATTCAACTTTCACTATGACAGCATAAACAGCAATTGAGCTAAAAATCCTATTGCCCCAAAATTTTCTGATGTGTTACATTCGTACGACTTCTTAGGGTAGGTAATCTAAATAAAATACAATGTTGTTTCTGGAAACGTATTCTGGGATTGGGGAGGAGTGCTTCTAATTACAGTGTTCTTCGTGAGGTAGAATACTGGGCAGATGCTGTATATGCTAAATTAAGTGTAGTAAATGAGACCAACCAACTCTAAGAGCAATATTTATCGGTATCAGATAAATAACATAGAACATCCAAAATGGAGGGTGGCGGGGCTACAACGGGGATTATCAAAGATTGGCTTAAACGATATTTGACAAAAACGTAACGAAAATAGTTATAACGTCGTGAATAAAGTAAAAAGACGACTACGCGATATAAATAGGCAGGAAATAGAATCTGAATGCAGAAAAAAATCGTCATTGGAGTTACAAAACAAAATAAAAATTGGGTGGGGTAAAGAAATTGGGTATGAAACAATGGTCGGTAATAGTGCGGCTCAGGTTGGGAGGGTGGGAAACCTGTAAAGATAGTTTATGAAGCTGGTAGGCGGATTTGCGCATTATGCGGGTATTAGGAAGACTGGACGCATATTTTGACAGATTGCGTGCAGATAGAGGATGTTAGGAAAGAATTATTACAGGAAGTATTTTTAGCTTCAAACAGACGAAGGACAGCATTCTGGGATTTGATTCTAAACAGCCAAAACTGGCCAAGCCTGGGCACATACTTAATGGAAGTTGGTGCACTAAGAGATACAAAATGTGCGTAAATATTTTATAGAGTTATTTGGTGTTTGAGTAATCTATACGTTTGAGTACGTGATGTAGTTGTGAGTACAAGTGTGTGTGCGTGTATGATATCAGAGCGTTCTTTCTTCTATTGTTCAGTGGTTGTGTTGTAGCGCGCGAGTGTGTGAATGTGCCTATGTGTGTGTATTTCCAATATTGTTAAGATATATAAGGTATATATTTAGGTAATCTTTTAAATTCAAGTATTTTTAGACAGCATGTAAGGTCACCCGACCCATACTACTGTTTGTCGGAAATATTTTCTATTATTGTAAACTTAATAATAAAATACTGCTACTACTTCCTAGGGAAAATACTAGGTTAATGTCATAGTCAAATCTTTTAAGAGCTGATCGCTATGTGTTGATTTTGAAATTTTGTTCTCTTGTCATAACCAGGAACAGAAAACAAAACCAAATAAATATGGATTGTTACACCTTTCTCTAGCTGTTCTACAAACATACTTCTTACAAAAGATTATTCTTCTTTCTACACAATGCTATTCTAGATAAATATTTGTAGAATGTACTTATGATTTAGTTCCTTCTAAGTAGAAGGGAACTGAAAGAATACGGTATGCCTAAAGTGGTAGTCAAATGTTTTAAAAGCTGTCGTTATGCGATTTTAATTGCAAATCGCTTCTTTGCTTGCCCAGGAGTAGAACAAAAGAAAAACGGACACTTCCTCTCTGAGAAAGCTATAAGTACTTCACAATTGAAACTAATAACAGGGAATATCTCAAAAACAGTAAACTCCACAAAAAAAATGCATATTACATAAATTGTGTATTTTAACAGATGTACATTGTTTGTGTAGTAAGTTTTTGTGTATCTCCTACGGTTTACTATCAGCAAAATGCATCCAGAATAAACGAGTCTTCAGAGGCTATTCCCAGAAAATTCAAGATATACGTTTTATTTGTGATAGAAATATGTGACATGTAAACAATCGTCAGTCATTTTTAAGAGAAATAAAATGTTTCCATGTAAAGGGTATTTAATCTTCTTTTCGTTTTTGAGCTAGTTTACTTTGTTTTTTTTTATTCAGGGGGTTCTGGGGGTGGAATACAATACCTTCTCTATCCACTATGTGCATACGAGACTAGAGAAAGTAAAAAGAAACAAAAAGAAAACGAAATACACCTCCAATTTCAGTATAGTATAAGCACGACAGCTCACGGGGAACCTTCGCCTACCGCCCGGCCGCTGCGTCCCCCATCTCGGTCCACTACAGACGTCATGGATGGGGTGCAGTATTGGAGGGTGAGACGTGGTCAGCGCCTCGAGTCCCCCTCATGAGTCCTCATCACCTGGAACCACTACTTTTCCATCAAGTAGATCCTCAATTGGCCCCCCAGGGACCTAACGAGGCTAGTGCACCCCGGGCCAGGTCTCCCAGCGGGGGAGAAATCCCCACGCTGGTACTGGGGATCGAACCCAGGTCTCCCGCTCGGTAAGTAGCAACGCTACCACCGCGCTAAGGAGACGACCAGTATAAGTATTGAAATGAAAGAGATTAAGTCATTATCAAGCGATGTTGATCTGAGAGGCCAGACTATCCTGAAACGATTTCTTGGACATTAAAATAATTCTAAAATGTGGAAAGCTGTCTGTTTATTTTTAATGAATCATCGCACATATATTATATTAAAGTGTTTAATATTTTAAACCATTTTTAACGTTGCCTTATAATATTGTGATCAACGATTACGTGAAATATCACGGAACGGTAAACGCATAGCAGCGGTGAATAGCTCAGTCTTTCATGACGGGGTTGTGTACAGATCACGGCACAAGTTGACAGCGAGAAATCCAGCGTGATGAACTCTTGCGAGGTTGGTTAGCCTTACACGATGCTCACAGAGCTGAATTTGCATTTCTAAATGTCGTGCAGTGACATTCTATATCCTTACATAATCGTATGGGGTGATTTTTAGCATTTTGAAATCAGAAATGTAAAAGTTCAATATGTACATTTAGCAATTTGAAGCGTTTATACATTTTCAGTTTAGCATTTTATATATTGCAATCTGGTAAACAAGTAATGGCTTTTGATTTAAGTTTAAGAAAATACACTATAGGTTAATACTGGACACTTCCATTTTCCTCTGTGTTAAGCTGAGAGACAGGTATACAATGGCGCTCCTAGCGGTCAGGCGTTAAGGAACAAGCGATTAGATTTGAATGTTAGGAAAGGGAAACCCAATAATGATATTATAATAAGCATTGTTATGTTTTATTTATTCAAACAATATTTTGTCAATACAATACAAAACAATGCAGAAAAACAATGTAAAGATATTGCATCTATAGAAATTATTTTTAGTTGCATGGCATTGTTTGCTTTAATGTTTCTACCTGGATTTTTCTTGTTCGTTTTTCCATTTTCATCATTCAAATAACATTTTATTAACACATTAAAAGCTTTGCCAATGAACATATATTTACAACTTTCACATATGCAAGTGAATAATGCATCATCTACACGCATATTTAACCTTAGTTTAACATGCAGTCTACTGTCAGAAAGATAATGAAGATAGTTTTCATTAAATTGAGTATTGCTGCTGATGTACATTGCATAAGCAGATTCGTTGTGAAATATGAATCTAGCATTTCCATAACGCTTCAGAGCAAAATGCACATTTTAATTTACTACTTCTGCTCTCATCAATGTCTACCTATTTATTTATACATTTCTCAAGAGGAAATTTTGCACATATCCACGTGCATACATATGCTGCTGAACATTAACTGGAAAATCATCACTTTTGCTGTTCTGATATAATTAGTGTAGAAGCCTGAATTACAAATGATTTACATTTTTCAGGTAAATCAGACTTTAGAACTAAAAACTTGCTTACTCCATAGACACAATTACTGTCTTCAGACGATTGTAATAACTGATTTGTAATTGCAAGTCTAAGACATTGTCTGAATTTTGAGGAAGTTGGGGTTACATTGTTCCCACCCTCCCTAATAACAGAAAACTAAATTTCCAAACAGTCTTGTGTGAGTCGTCTTGTAAGTAAATATGAGAAACCATATTGACATTTTAGTTCCTGCCACGATAATTTTAATGCCAATACGTGCATTAAAACAAGCAGGTTTCTTACGCCGACCATTCATTACAGTGGTTTTCTAAGAATTTTCATAATTCATTCAAATACAGTAAATGTTTACGTTCGTCATTTATTGCATAGCGCAAATATTTAGCACAATGATTTTGAGACGAGTTGAAAATGTCAAATAGACAGTCCATTTTTACTTTCTCTACACGTAATATGAACATCGTAAATAGAGAACGTATTGTATTGCATCCAAAAATTCGCTACCAAGGTTTCACTGCAAATATATGTTTTGAGACCCACTGGTTCCAAAATATGCATTTTAAGAAAAATGTCCGCGTGCGCGCGCGTGTGCGTGTGTGTTTGGTGTGTGTGTGTGTGTGTGTGTGTGCGTAGCGTAGCTCAAAAACGAAAAGTTCGTTAAACACCAAACTTGGCATTTAAATACAGTATCTTCCAAGGATGCGACACAAAGATTTTCAAGAAAATCCCCCACCCCCAACTACTCTTTACATGGGAAAATTTGCGAAATTGATTTTTTCAAAAATGGCTCTAACCATTTTGGTAGTATATTAAAGATATTTACGTGATAAATAAAATGTATATTTTGAATTTCCTGGGAATAGCCTCTGAAGACATCTTTATTTTGGATGAATTTTGCGGAGTTTTGCATAACTGGTAAGCCGTAAGAGATATGTAGAGCTCTTTAAAACACACAAATTGTGTTGTATACATTTTTTCGTGGAGTTGGTTGTTTTTTAGATATTCCTTGTTATTGGTTTCAGCTTTGAAAAACATACTTTTCTCATACAGAATTTGTCAGCTCCTGTCCATACAAACAAAGGAACTTAAGTCACATAGCAACCAGCTTTTGACTATCACTTTAACCTATGGTACTGCCTTATATCGCTTCTACTAAAAGAAAGCAAGTAAAAAGACGATTTCTGCTAATTTTTTCTTGATTAGCATGAGACAATTAGAAGATTCAGATTTTTAACAATGCTTTGCTCTAGAGATGTAGAGAAAGTCATGTGAATGGAAGTCATCAGATTTTTTCAATGAAATTAGCGATAGCTAATGTTTCATCAGACGTAGAATTAAACGCAACATGCGTTTTAATGCAACAACAGACAGAATGGCTTAAAACACAAACGGCCAAACATACCCTTATTGGACTAAATGGTGGTAGTTCAATACATTGGCTGGTCAACCTTGGGGCTAACCGAGGTTTCATGGCTCTGTCTTTTTTTATAAAATTCTACAATGTGGTTCCAAGAAACCTATCTTCACAAATTATAGAATGCCGTTTCAAATTATTCTTCACTGATTTCAGCAGGTGTGGAGCATCATGGAAGAAATACACTCTACAGTTATAAATTTCAATAAATGGATTTTCCTCAGAGATGCTCAGCAATGATCTCATTTTCATATTATTGCTTCCCTGGCGTGGTTATGTACATTAACGTTTCATAATAATATAATCTTCTTATATTGTTTTATCTCGTGGAAGGCGGAAACGGGACTTGGAAAGCTTCAGAAGTTCAAAGTTACTGCATGTACATATGTATGATCTACAGGACGAATAAAATATCTATCTGCTACCTCTGAACCATCAGTGACAAAAGTTTTTGTTTATATTAAATCTGTCCTCATATTTTCCACAAACCTTACCAGACATGGTCAATACTTCTGTATGATAATCCTTATAACACTGTGTAGACCGATACACAGCTAATTTACATTTTAATTAATCATTATTGTTATTTCGTAGGCTATACTGAAGCTACAGCAACACCAGCTCATCGCCGCTCAAGGCCGATCCGCTAGAATGCGCTGGCAGCGCGTGTCGCGCGAAATGTCAGAGTGTCCTGTATTAAGCTATAGTGTATTTGGTTTAAATATACAAATTAATAGTTGCTGACCAAGAAGAACCCGTCCTGACGTATAGATAGCGGTTGTTTTTTCAAACAACAACAATGGTAGAAAGCAACAACCTTCGAAAGCTGAAGTTTGACGATTTTACATTGTTTAGCATTCGTTTGGCAGCCATCATGAGCGCATGCTCTTAACGAATTTGTAAACAGATAAAACTGGTCATCGTTATGTGACACAATACTTTCATTTGAAAGGTCTTATCCCAACTAATATTAAACCTGAGCTAGATTCTACTTTGCGGGAGTCTGCTCCTTCGTTACAACAGTGAAATATTGGGTAGCAGAGTTTAAGCGCATCCGTACGAGCTGCCAAGACGAACATCGCAATGTTCAACCAAATGAGGTTACCAGTCCAGAAATTGTACAGAAAATCCACAAAATGGTAATGGATGAGCGGCGACTGAAAGTGCGCGAGCTAGCAGACTTTGCAGGTATTTCAAAAAGTACTGTGCATCACATACTGACTGAAAATTTGGATATGAGAAAGTTGTGTGCAAGGTGGGTGCCGCGTTTGCTCACAATAGAACAAAAACAGCGTTGTGAGGATGTTTCAACTTAGTGTTTGACAAAGTTTGGATGAAATAAAGCTGAGTTTTTGCGTCGATTAATAACAATGGATAAAACCTGGGTCCATCACTTCAACCTGAGACGAAGGAATAATCAAAACAGTGGCAAGGTCTGGCGTCAGTTTTCTCGGACGCATGAGGGTAATTTTCATTTATAAGTAAGCAATGGCGAATATTGCGTGAACTTGTTACAGCGTTTGAATGATGAAATCCAGCAAAGACGGCCGCATTCAGCGAAAAAGAAAGTTTTGTTTCGTCAAGACGTCGTCCATTATCGCCATGGCCAAAATCAATTAGTTAAAGTTCGAATTGCTTTCTCATGCACCCTATTCTTTTTAGCTTAAACGTCCTTTAGCCTGGTTGGTCATATCTTACGATGAATGAAATTGTTGAAATGATGTTCAAATGATCTCGGGGTCCATGGAGCTTAAAGTTACTCGACATTCGTCTTCTCAGGATAAGGGAAAACCTCTAAAAAAAACCTTTTCCGGGTAACTAATCCTAAGGGATTTTCGAATTCACGACCTGTTAAATGCGAGGCAGACACGCTATTACCACACTATCCAGGCGGGACTCATGCACCCTATTCGCCAGATTTAGCCCCTTTCTGATTATTGTCTGTTTCCAAACTTGAAGAAATGGCTTGGTGGTAGAAGATTTGCCAACAATGAAGAGGTGGAGTATGCAGTTGATGGATATTTTACTGACCTCGATAGTTCTCACAATAAACAGCGTATCGAAGCTATTGAAAATAGCTAGGAAAATTGTATCGAGCTGAAAGGAGACTGTGTAGAGAAATAAAGTTGCTCTTCCCCAAAATATTTGTGCTTTCTTTGTTAAGTTGGGTACTTCTGGGACAGCCCTCGTAATATAAAGTTAGAAATACTCGAAAAGAGGTAATTCTTTACAAGTTGGGCCGCTAAGTCTCTCCGCTGCGACTTATGCCAGTCTTGCACTCTAACGGGACCGGTGTGGTTAGAGGGGGATTATGGGTGGGGAGATGGTTTAAAAAACTAATGTTGCTACCTTCTTTCTATTATTCCTTTACAGCAATCACCCCTTTTTCTTCTCTGTATTTCCTTTCTTTTGTTTTCGTTCTATATACTATCCTGATTTTCACATACCCCAACACTCAATTTCTCAAATTACCTTTGGTTGACAGAGACTCAATCCAGGTACCTTTGGTGTTGCAGTCTATCACGCTATCCATTGCGCTGTTTGGAGTTGTTGGAAATATCGATAATGAATATTAAATATTAGTACTTCAGAGCCGCAAAATAAAATATATGTTCTAAATATAAGTATTATTTGCTAAAATTGCAATCGGACGATTTCTTCTGTCCCCACGTGCAGTTCGACGTGTAAAATGACAGCGTGCACATCAAGAGATACCGGCTTCAACGCCTGTATAGTTACAGAAACCAAATTTATTCAAACTGTGCCAAATACAGAAACACTAAGAGAGTTCCTAATTAATCACGGTGTTTTATCAAACTGTCGCAGTTGTGCTACTCTCACTGCAAATTGGAGCTCCGAAACATTCCGATGCAGAAAAAGAGTCAAAAAGGAGCTTTCTTCAAAGTCATTGGGCAGCATTATACTCCTCGCCATGTATAAAAGGTAAGACTAACAGACATGCATCTTCATTTACACAATTCTACACTTTATTACCCACGACTTAAAGCTCGATCACTATTTTTCGCAAGGAATTACTCCATATACGTATTTAGTGTTTATATACACACACTAAACCTAAGGCTAACCTCGCGGTTAATCCAGAAAATGCAGGATCCCTTGGCTTCGCTGTGGCCTTCGCTCGCCTCCTCCTAGTTTTAAGACTAAAGTTTCTTCATTTACGTAAATTCTGCACTCCATTACCAATAATATGCAAGCCTAAGCACCACTCGTCCCAAACAATTGCTCTATGTACGTATTTAATGTAATGTTCTGAAATATATTTCTCCGCTAACTACTACAATAGAAAATTAGAAACATAAACTTATATACACACACTAACCTAAACGGTTTGGAACCTAACCTCCGCTAAATTTGAAAACCACAGGCTTTGAAATTGTCATCATAAATACAAAGTCAATCGATCGCACTTAGTTTCGTTCGATTTTAGAGCGGCCGAAGTTCTGCATAACAAAAAAGAGAGAAACCATGCTTAAGGTATTACAATGTTTCATTTTTAATATCTGACAAGAATTCTTAACATTGTACTGCCTTCAACTGTATCTGCGTGAAACATTCTCGTCATACAGCGTCTAGCGACATATGCCGGTGTTGCATACCACAACACTGATCGCCTTCCGCCGACAATGAAACTTATGTTTTAGGCACTTTAGCGTGTAGTATTATTATATATTTACATTATAAAAGTACTACAAGACTTTCTTATTTATATTCTACTCCTTCTAGGCAGCATACTTCATAAATATTCGCAAATAAGGATCGCTACGCCCACGTAATAAATTAGCGTCTAACTTAATTACAGAGCTTTTCCGATAAAAAAAAATTGATGAAAACGTGACAAGTATAAACTAAACTATCAGTCAAACCACAATTTTTTCAGTTTCTAGAGCGGCCGAAGTTCTCTATAAGAATCTAAAAATGTATAAAGAAAATCACGAATTATTTTGTAATTAATATAGTTTAAAGAACCAAAACTGAGAAACTGAAACACGCTAAAGCATTCCACAGTTAAAAGAGAAACCAGGATACTAAATAAAAGACAAACAAAGTTGACTCAAATGACGAAAGTTTAATGGAATCGTGGAACTATCTCAACATTTTGTTTTGCAATTCCTGCTCACCCGTCATTACAGTTAAATTACATATCAGAAATATCTTTAAACACCTAACCTGTAGCTAGTATCCAAAACACATTACAAAACTGCTTTCATTTTTACGGTCAACAAATTCTCAGCTTGTCTACGTATATATTTTTCTGCAAAATTTATAGTATTTCACTGTTAAAATATTCATATCCCTAAAAATTATATCTATTGTATTGCATTATTTGTACGTATGTATTTGGTTGTCCACTGTTCAACAAAGTATAGCTAAAAAGTCTACTTTGTTATCTGCTTCATAATACTAACCGAGATAAAACATTGGTAGAAATGGTATGATTAAATATTTCGTTGTACGCACATAGGGAATAGGGGAATACAGTAAACTTAAGCGATAGTTAAATATTTTAAGAGCGGGTCGCTATGTAATTGATTTGAAATTCCAATCTCATGCATGATCAGGAGAAAAAACAATAGCAGCTACCTGTTTGAGAAAATTACAAATAAGGGAAAGATTCAGACATAATAAAGTATATCTTGAAAATTATTTAACACCACAAAAATTGACATATTGTTACTAAGTTTACCAACAATATTAAAGTCGTTCAGAATGAAGAGGGCTTAGAAAGTTACTCCCCAAAAAGTCAAGAGACACATTTGTTTATAAAGTAAACATCTTTGAAATATGTTTTTGAATGTGCTCACCTTTCAGGTGAAACACTGATACACAAGTTTCGTTGCTGGGTATCAAGGCAATAGCAGAACTTGACGTTCGTGTGTGCTGCACTTAGTGTTATGTAGTGTACTTTGATTTGTAACCTGTAACACAATAGGCTATGTGATTCAACTCTACAGTGTGTTTATATGCAGTTATCGAACAACCTGGTTTGTAGAAACATGGACCTGCATAATGTGAAATGTTATCAAAACATCAAACGTTTGGGGAGACGAAGATTACTAATTGATAAAAGGTAATTGAAATTAATGGCATTATGATATTTGCCATCTTCTGTTTCATAAGCTGGTATCATTGCATTTTTATTATTATTTTATTTGTTAATTATTATCCCTCCCAGTACTTTCTGGGCCCATTGCTAACACATTCGTTAAAAATGGCAATTGGTGTTTTATGTTCATCTTTTCCTTCCACCCTCCTGCTCTCTCCCTCCTCCCACTCTCCTTCCTTCTGTTCTGTTCTGTTGTCTGATACGCCATAGTATTAAGCTTAAAGTACTTGTAAACGTCCTTAGAATCTTAAATAACAGTAAATAAGATACATACGATAATATATTGTTTTATTTGCTTTAAGTGCGTGTCAGGTATTACTTTCTCTACACGTATAATGTACATAGTGTATAGAGAAGGTATTGTATTGGACCCAAAAATTTGATACCGAGATTTCACCGGAAATATATGTTTTGAGACCTCCTAAATCACCTCCCCCCCCAAAAATAAACATTTTTAGGAAAATGTCCGTGTGTGTGCCTGTCATTCTGTCAGTGTGGGTGGGGTCTGTGTGTGTGTCGCTTAAAAACGAAAAGTTCGTTAAATACCAAACTTGGTATTTAAGTTCAGTATCTTCAAAGGATCCGACATGAAGATTTTCAAGAAAATCCTCCCACACCCAACTACCGTTTACATAGAAACATTTTCGAATATTTTGATTTTCTCAAAATGGATCTAACGATTCTGATTAAAATTTCGTATATTAAAGATATTTACATAACAAATAAAATGTGTATCTTGAATTTTCTGGGAATATTCTTTGAAGAAATCTTTATTCTAGGTGAATTTTGCGGAATTTGCAAAAATGGTAAACCGTAAGAGATAGACAAAAACTTACTCAATACAAAATGTAGAGCTCGCTAAAACACACAATTTATGTCATAAACATTTTTTTCGTTGAGTTGATCCTATTTAGATATTCCTTGTTGTTGGTTTCAGCTATAAAATACTTATAATTTTCTCATCCGGGAACTAGTCAACTCCTGTCCATACAAACACAGGAACTTCAATCACATAACAACCAACATTTCACTAATCCTTTTGCCTGCGCAACTCCCTTATTTCCCTTCTACTTGTATGTTGATCAACCTGAAGTAAAAAGAAGCATAAGCTTTTTAACAATAATTTGTTACAGAGATGTAGAGAAAGTCATGTGAATGAAACACATCAGAGTTTTTTTTTTTTTTTTTTGCTTTGTTACAGCTTATCTTTATTATGGTGCAACGCAATATGCATTACTCCACAAATATCGTTCTGTTAGGAAAGAGATCAGTCTTTTACTATAACTTTTTGGATCCCAATATCTTCAATAATTGGAACAATTTTATTTTTAAAAATGTTTTTTTGAAAACTGTGTTTGGATTATACTTTCAAATAAATTTTGAATTGTGCTTCTTGACCAGTATGAATGTTAATACTTTGTGTTTGTTTTTTATCAAATAATGTGGTCAAAACCTTGTTTCAAAACTCTCATTCGTTTAGAGGCTTTAGTTGATCCGAAAAATTGTGTTGTGAATGTCAGTCTGTTGAACGCGGAATTGCAGTTTTTCTTTTAGTAAAATACATACCTATATGCAACAGTACAGAGGATAAATGATAATAATAATAACAATAATAATAATTCAAAATCTTCTCGGGCTTCTAGCCAGGTAATTATCACGCGAACCAATCAGGTGTTAGCTTCATCCCAGCTCTTATAAATACCAGTCTCCGCAAGCTCAAACCATCAGTAATGTTTTTACCTGGCTAGAAGCCCGAGAAGATTTTGAATTAACACGTCGCCAGGAAAGCTTCAGTTCTTATTTTAATAATAATAATAATAATAATAATAATAATATCATTGCAAATAGAACGGCTTGGAGTAGAGAAGATGCAGACAAAATAAAGGCAATAGCTCAGCAGTAAAATATATAAAGTACTGAACTGTCGGTAGATTAACAATTAACTATCTTCATTCTCAGACACTGTAATTGTTGTCGGCGTTTGAAACAAACAACACAAATTATTAGCGAGCGCAGCTGTATGCAATCATTGTTGGGTATACCGGTAGGGCAGTTCATATCTCTTCTGGTTGAAATCTTTTTCGTTACTGTGTGAGCATTCAGGAAACATATTATATGCACCCCTAAGAAGTCTTCGCGTACCCCGGTTAAATATGCCTGTCCTAGTGTATCCTATTATTTCCTTCTACTTGCAAGGAAGCAGGTGAAAAGACATTTCTACTAATGTTTATGTTGTTATCAAGATATAGATAAGAATAATTTGTTTGCCATGTGAATGGAACACTGATTTTTACTTTCTCTATACGCACTATGCACATAGTGTACAGAGAAGGTATTGCACTCCACCCAAATATTTGATACCGAGATTTCACCGGAAATATATGTTTTAGGGTCCCCAATATCCAAAAAAAAAAAAAACATTTTCACAAAAAAGTCAGTGTGTGTGTATGTGTCCGTGTGTCTGTGAACACGATAACTCAAAAACGAAAAGTCGGTAAAATAACAAACTTGGTATTTAAATTTAGTATTTTCCAGGGATGCGACACGAAGATTTTGAGAAAAATCCCCCCACCCCCAACTACCCTTTACATGGAACTTTTTTCAAAATTTTTGATTTTCTCAAAAATGGCTTAACGATTTTGATTAAACTATCGTATATTAAAGATATTTACTGACAAATAAAAGGTATATCTTGAATTTTCTGGGAATAGCCACTGAAAAGTAGTTTATTCTGGATGAATTTTACTGAATTTTGAATAACTGCTAAACCGTAAGAGATGGACAAAAACTTACTGCACAAATAATGTAGATTACGTTAAAACACACAATTTATGTTATATACATTTTTTCATGAGTTCGTCGTTTTTGAGACATTCCTTATTTTTGGTTTCTGCTATGAAAAACTTATAATTTTCTCATATAGGAACTTGTCAACTCCTATCCATATAAACAAAGGAACTTCATTGACATAGAAACCAGCTTTTGACTATCATTTTAACCTATGGTAGTCCCTTATTTCGCTTCTACTTACAAGGAAGCAAGTAATAAGACTATTTCTGCTCATTTTTTCTAATTAGCATAAAGTACATAATGACATAAGCTTTTTAAGAATAATTTGTTGCAGGGATATAGAGAAAGTCATGTGAATAGTACACATCAGATTTTTATATAAGTCCTCAAAAAGAATGTACTAACCTATATTAACCTTATCAATGAAGATTTATTTAATAAAATTGCTATTTTAAGGCCTTTTTGCCTCTACAGGTTTGATTTTGTATGGTGTTAGCGTAATATTTTGACACATATACCTACTGGAATACAGCCATTTTGGAGGGTGTTTTCACATTGCGGTACTCCAGCAGAAGTGCTCGGTGAATGTATAAACTTTTATGAAGCACGGTAACCTGCTTTGGAATAGCGCCATTGTGTAATATTCAACGCACATGGTTGGTTTTCACCAATGGCTTACTCTTTTGACCACACATGACCTGTAGCTTCAAACAGAGGATATGAATGAATAATGAAATCAAAATGCGTATCAACACAAAGCCCTCATTCATGTGCATAATTTTGGACCAGAGCGCTCTAATCCGGACAAATCAACATGAATAAGGTTATAGGGTTGTAAAAATGGAACATGGCAGCTTAATTTCAAAGCATTTAAAGAATGAGCAAAATGTGTTTTGCAGTAAAATTAAATTAAGCTTTTCTGGGAAAAATGGTTACACGTTTATCCGTTAAGGTTTTAAATGAGACAATTTCTTAATTTTATAATTAAGGTACGCAAATTAATCGTGTTCTACAAACAATTATGTCTTCTAAAGCCTTAAAATTTACTTAAGTATGTCTTATTGCAATCCCTACCAGGTCAATGTACATAGTGGAGGATACCTACATAAAAAGTTGTTGTAATAAAGGATTTGAATATGCATATGTGTGTGTCTGTGAAAAACACAGTTCAAAACCGAGAAGTCGATTAAGTGTCAACTAGTATATTCTATCCAGAAAAATCCCCCACCCCCCAAACTACTCTTTCCATAAAGATTTTTTCGAAATTTTCTTCTCTCAAATTGGCTAAAACATTTGGATTAAAATTTATTATAAATATGTAAGATATTGCAGGGTACCCTGTATGGGGTGCGTTTCACCCCTACACTACGTACTCTAGGGGGTGACTACCGACTGCCTCCCGCGGTAAATTTTTTTCCCTCCATTTCCTCCGAAGCAGCAATTGTAAACATACCGATTCCCCCCGCGCCGAAAAGTTACTGCTGGAATTGAATGTTGCAATTCCCTCCTGCAGGTCCTCATCTTGGTTTTGGTAATACCTACTACCCAAGTCGATAGTCGATAATTTGAATGACGAACGCGTGTGAAAGTTCCCATGCAAAATTCAACAATTGCTTTTACACATCACACCCCAACATATTTGTAGTTTTTGATGTTTTATCCAAATTACAGACATATAGCAATATTAAAATTAGTTCTGCCAATATCCAGGCAGCCAAAACTAAAAAGACTTAGGTATATGCAAAGAAGGAACTATTTGGAGACCAACCTCGCAATACTGCGCTGCCATGTCTTACAAAGTATGTACTTCCAAAACCTGATTAATGAAAATGTTTTTAAAACAGATCACGGGTTGGTTATTTCTGTTAATACCCTTGACGGTCCGATCTCTGTGTAAAGTGTGACGGAACATAGTGCGGTTAAGCCATGGAGGGAATTGGAATACACTTGCTTTAATAATTTGAAAATTGGGAGGGAAAATAACTGTATCCTGTATACAGAATCGCATTTTGGGGAGGGAATCGGTCGGAACCGATCCTAGGGGTAATAACTTCAGAGGTAGAGCGCTCACGAATGCAAAAGGGAAGCCAGTGGCCTCAGGTTTTAAGTGCAGGAAGGTGTAATTTTTGGTGGAAAAATCAGAAATAAGAGTTCGAGGAGACTTTTACTGTTAAAAAAGATAACGTAGGGATAGGAAGAGGAAAGGCTTACCCAAACTCTATTTGACTCACCTAGTGCATTATGAATCTTATGATTACACTTTAAAATAAAAACAATGTCATCGATGTACGTCAGACTGTGCGATTCACATCAGCAGTTTAGATGAAGAAGACTGAACAAGGCTACTACCAAGACTCCTCTGACCTAGTTACTCAAGCTTTTACGAGGGCCGTTTTTTCTCAACCTCCGATAAGCTATAAATAAAATACAATTTCATTAGAAAACAATTATTTTATTACTAAAAGTTTTGTACACTTATGGTTACTTTTCAACATAATCACCAAACATTGCGACATTTATCGTACCTGTGCACAAGCTTTGCAATACCCGCTTCAAAAAATGTTGCATTCTTTGATCCTTTGAAAACTGCGTACAACAATGCGGCTTGTAATTGGGTCCGTTAGAACCCTGGACAATCAATCAGTAAAACTGTGTTTGGCGGTTTGCTATCGCAGGCTTGATTCAAAGCTGCTACAGTGGAAACGCTGTAAGCGGCTTCGAAGCCTGTGATATTTGCCCTTTCAGTCGACATAGTCTTCCAGACCACGTATTTGAACCATCCAGTGTCCACTATGTTCCCCACCCAGATAGTCCAGTGGAAGAAACTATCCAAAACCAAAATGACAAGCTCTACTGCCGCAGAATTGTCTACCAAGGTATCACTTCATCTTTGAAAGAATTATCTCCCCTGTCTAAAGAGCAAGCCCCCTCCTCGAAAAGGAGGTCTCAGGGATGCGAAGAAATCACGTCACACGTGTATATAAAAGCTCTCAAGGAAAAAGCAAGAGCAAGGTAGCATCGAAAAGTAGCAAAAACAAAGCAAACGGCATGGAATCAGAACCAGGGCCTAGTGGTATAGAGCAGTATCAAAGGAAGAAGGTCAGCGACTCTTCAAATTTCTGTTACGGATGTAAAAAGGACTTTTCCTTAGACAAAGAGGACGAAATTTGGGTAATTGTTTAGATCGCAACATGTGGTATCATGTAAACTGCACCAAAAACAGTGAAAGTCCCTTTTTTACATGTCACAATTGTTTACATACTGAAAGGGACTAAAGGCACAAAAAAGTCTCCCTCTAACGCATTAGGTCTAACGGACACAGGGCAACTGTTAAACTAAAACTGATTTTCCTAAATGCAAGGTGTGATATACTTTACATATTCTTTGTGTATTTTGTCATAAACAAAACTTACCTGTATTTTGTATAAGTTGTAAGTGGCTATCATAGTCTAACCACTCGGCCACGGCGCGACCCAACGTTTTACAGAAGAACAAATGTAGATCTCTTTAATCCGTGCAATTGTTTTCAACTACAGTTTGTGTATCATAAGCCATTTTCAGGATATC
This sequence comes from Hymenopus coronatus, assembly GCA_030762935.1. Taxonomy (NCBI): domain Eukaryota; kingdom Metazoa; phylum Arthropoda; class Insecta; order Mantodea; family Hymenopodidae; genus Hymenopus; species Hymenopus coronatus. Next base: position 42,997,037 of record CM060885.1, on the reverse strand, counting down.
CGTTGTTAATGGTTGCTACTGATCAAATCTGTCATTCTTTTGAAAATGCTAGTGATTATCTGTAGCTTCTCGTCATTGAATGAATAGAAAGTCTATGGAACTTTTAAGGGCAGCATATAGTTATTAAACATTGTATCTATAACGGAATGTTAGAGAAGTTATTTCTCCGAGATTTATCTGGATTAATATGAAGTGGATAGAAAACTCAGATGTCTTAGGAATAGTTTGAATAGCCCCTAATAAAAGGAGTAAAGAAAGTCATGTGAATTTAACACATCAGAATTTTTATAACAAACTCCTCCAACGATTAAAATATCGCACATTTAAGACATACTACTGTGTCAAGACAGTTCCGGGAATTGGTCAATAAAACACAAATAATGAATTATTCTTCCAATGTTATTTTATCGCCTTCAAAGTAGGCCCCTTCTGAAATTATACATTTATGCCAACGAATAATCTTATCATCAAAACACTTTTTGTATGCACTTTTAGGAATAGATGTCGATTGTTGCCGCGAATTTTCCTTTATGTCTTTTATCGACTGAAAACGGGTGCCTCAAAGTGGTAACTTGAATTTTGGAAAGAGAAAAAAATCAGCAGGAGCCAGATCAGGCGAATACGGTGGTTGTTCGATGAAATTTGTTTGAGTTTTTGGCCATAAATTCATTCACAGTAATAGCCTTGCGAGCTGTTGCGTTATCGTGGTGCAGAATCCATGAATTATCGTTCCACAAATCTGGTCTTTTTCTCTGTATTTGTTCTCTCAAACGCCGCATAATGCTCAGATAATAGTCTTTATTTACCATCTGACCTTCTGACGTGCCCTTTTAGGTTTCGGTTCAGTTGGAAGGCTCCACACGGAAGTTTGTTGACTGATTTGAGTGTCAAACTCGTAAACCCACGTCTCATCACCAGCTACAATGAGTTTCATGAATGTGGGGTCGGAACTGGCTCGTTCTAGCAATCCTTACGCGATTGAGTTTTTGTAGAAAATTCAAGTCTTTCGGAACTAACCGAACTGCAACGCGTGTCATGCCCAATCGTTTAAAATGGTACGAATCGATTCGTGAGACACAGAAAGTTCAGCGGCAATCTCTCTCAGACCTAAACGGCGATTTTCAGTCAGTTGAAACCGTTGATAGTCGACCAGAGCGAGGCAAATGTTCCACCACATTTCGACCACTTTTGAATCTCCTGTACCACTCATATGCTCGTGTTTTTGTAAAGTAGATTCACCGTAAGCCCTCTTTAACATTTTCAGCGATTTGGTACATGAAATAGCATTTGTAGTGCAAATTTTGAGACAGATTCTTTGTTCAATATTTGTATCCATCGTAAAATCGCAAATCACCTTTGAGATGAACTAACATAATGGCGTACTGTAAACAAACTAAATGACGATCAAACTCCGCGTGGTTATAGAGGAAAGTTGTACCAACTTAGCGACAGCAATAATTTCGAGTCCCGTTTTAAACAGGATTTTTAAATGATCAATTCCCGGTACTTTCTTGAAGAATGTAGAGCTTTGAGCAGTTACTTGTGCAGTTATAGTAATGTATTTACTGAAACTACTTTAGTGTATATTTATAGGAAAGTTATTAGAAAAAACTAATGTGTTACATTACCAATATTTTCTATATTCACAGTTACACAGAATGCTCTTGTAAAACCTTATTTTTCTATACATTCCATGTAAAGTGTTTACACAAATGCCTTTATTACATCCTTCATTGTAGGCACAAGACGGATACAGTTCGCTGAGCGATAGTCAAAGCTTTTAAAAGCGGGTCGATATGTGATGGCTTTGAAATTCCATGTTCCTGCCATCGGCGCAGGCTAATCATGAATAAGGACTTTGCATTTGAAAGAAGTAGGAAGTATTTGTATATGCCACACAATAACAAAAAACTCCAATGTTTTACATTAATATGACTTTCAGCACCTGTTCTGCAGCAATTTATTCTTACGAAAGCTTATTTATTTTTCCTTGTACTTCGTGCTAATCGAGAGGAACGTTAGCGGAACTGGTTTTGTTTATATTTCCAGGGGAATAACGGAATACGCTAGCCTAAAGTGATTGTCAAATCCTTGAGCGGGTCCCTATGTGAAGTCTGTTCCCTTTGTATGAGCGAATGAAACAAAAATAACGATTTCGTATTTGAGTATTGTATAAGAACTACAAAATTTAACCCAATAACAAGGAATATCCTAGACATGAATAACTACTAAACTGAAGCAAACAAACAAAAAGTAAGAAAAACTGCAAATATATGTTGATGTAAGCTCTCTGCTTCAGGAGATATACATGTTTTACTTTCTCTACACTTACTATGTACATAGTGTATAGAGAAGGTATTATTCAATCCTTTCCAAAGGCATTTTTGGAAAAAGGTCAGTGTGTGTGCGTATTTAAGTTCAGTATCTTCCAAAGATGGGACATGCGGATTTTCAAGAAAATCCCCCTACCCCGAACTTCCATGGAAAATTTTGGAAATTGTTAATTTTCTCAAAAATGACTAACGATTTTGATTAAAATATCGTGTTTTAAAGATTTTTCCTGTCAAATCAAATGTATATTTTTAATTTCTGGGAATAGCCTCGGCTGACATCTATAGTCTGGTTGAATTTTGTGAAATTTTGCATGACGGGTAAACCGTAAGAGAGACAAAAACTTAATAGAAAATGTAGATCTCGCTAAAACACACAATTTATATTATATACAGTTTTTCGTACAGTTTTTTAGATTTCTCATAAGGGAATTTGTCAACTCCTGTCTTTACAAACAAAGAAACTTCAAGTACATACCAAGCAGCTTTTGACTATCACTTTAAACTATGTACTCCCTTATTTTTCTGCTACTTCCACGAAAGCAAATAATAATACCATTTCTGCTATTTTTTTTTCGACTAGCATCAAGTAAATAGAAGAATTAGTTTTTTTAACAGTAATTTATTGTTGAGATAAGGAGAAAGTCATGTGAATGGAACACATCATATTTTTATTGTAAGATTTTGTGTATTGTAAGATTTTGCGGTTTACCATTATATAAGAGGAATTCCGAGGCTATTTCAATAACATTTTATTTTAAATTTGGTTTGTCACGAAAATATATAACATGAGGTATTTTAATCAACATTGTCAGAGCCATTCTTGAAAATCAAAATGTTTGAAAAATGCTCCACGCAAAGAATAGTTTGGGGTGGGGTATAGTCTTCATTATGTTTGTGTTTATTCCTCAAAAGATGCTGAATTTAATAGAAAAAGCCGGGTATTTATGAAATGGGTTTTTGAGTTATTCTCTGCATAGACAGACAAACGCACTGACAGGCACATATGTACGTGTAAAAGTGCTTTTTTGGATGTAGATGGTCTCAAAGCGTGATTCCCAATCAAAAGTCCATATCAAATATTTCGGTTTCTATACACATTACTTTCCCTTCTTACCACAGTAAGTGGTAGAGAAAGTAATACGTGTGCGAAGTATCAGTTTTTAAAGGAGGTAGTTATGAAGATAAAATAATAGCTAGTAAACTAAGTAATCTCACGGCTATGCTTCAGGATGTCTTTATCCCTTTCAGTATTGTCCGACTATACATAATGGACACTGCTTGTCTGCACTAAAAATACAGGGCTATTTTATATACCTAATATTATACAGTATGGTCTCTTGGCTGCTATTTTGAGTTTCACAAGATGGCAATTACCCAGAAATATAGCTCGGGCAATAACGCCCGTATTTGGGACCTCCAGGGTTCAAGTCCCGTTTGCTTCCCAATTCAACTTGGGTTTCACCCAGTCGTCAAGGTAAATACGATTGGAAATTTAATGCCAGTACTCAAAGTTCCACTTCAGTCTAAATAAATAGTAACAATGAAAACATATGGTAATTACGATTGGTTTGCCATCTATCTACGAATAGTGAAAGCAGCTAAATTAGATGGCATCCTAATACCATGTACTTGACATGAAGCTAGCTGTTATGGTGTAAAGGGATGAGACATGTAAGGCTAACTGCGCTTCTCCATAAGGCTACGGATTGTAGACTGGATGGCCTGCTTGGCGCGAACCGAAATCTAAATGGGGCAGAGATTAAACTTTGAAGGCTACTGCCTACCACATACCGTAAATGAATTATCCTAATAAAAATATCCATCGCGATACCGCCAAGCTGTTAAAGCGATCTAAATAAAATTAAAGTTATATATCTCAAACACGAATTCTGAGAGTCCTGTTATTTTAAATGCACTTTTATTTAGTGTATCTAGCATTTCTCAAAAGGTGGTCATATCTAATATTAAAGAATGAAATATCTACAATGCTGTTTATTTTAATGCGGGTGATGGATCGGTTTGTAGTGGGATGATGGATCCCTGCAGGGGATAATATCTCGATGAGTAATGGGAATGATGGATCCCTGCAGGGGACAATGGCTCGTTGAGTAATGGATAAGATGGTGTAGTCGGATAATGGATCCGTGGAGGGGGATGATGGCTCGATGAGTAATGGGTATGATGGGTTGGTGTGTAGTCGGATAATGGATCCGTGGAGGGGGATGATGACTCGATGAATAATGGGAATGATGGGTCGGTGTGTAGGGGGATGATGGATCCGTGCAGGGGGATGATGGCTCGATGAATAATGGGAATGATGGGTCGGTGTGTAGGGGGATGATGGATCCGTGCAGGGGGATGATGGCTCGATGAATAATGGGAATGATGGGTCGGTGTGTAGGGGGATGATGGATCCGTGCAGGGGGATGATGGCTCGATGAATAATGGGAATTATGGGTCGGTGTGTAGGGGGATGATGGATCCATGCAGAAGGATAATGGCTCGATGAGTATTGGAAATGATGGGTCGGTGTGTACGGGGATGATGAATCCATGCAGAAGGATAATGGCTCGATGAGTATTGGAAATGATGGGTCGGTTGTAGGGGGATGATGAATTCCTGATGGTTCGATATGTAGGGGGATCATGGATCCATGCAGGAGGATAATGGCTCGATGAGTATTGGAAATGATGGGTCGGTGTGTAGAGGGATGATGGATTCCTGATGGTTCGATATGTAGGGGGATGATGGATCCTTGCAGAAGGATAATGGCTCGATGAGTATTGGAAATGATGGGTCGGTGTGTAGAGGGATGATGGATCCCTGATGGTTCGATATGTAGGGGGATGATGGATCCGTGCAGGGGGGGAATGGTTCGATGAGTAATGGGAATATTTGGTCGGTATGTAGGAGGATTAAAATTCGGTCGACGGGTTAAAATTTAAATAGGGCTAAACAGTTAAAAGCATTAAAACTTATGAACCTCCGCTCCATTAAAAGCACTAGTTAAAAATCTAATGTGTTCTAATCATACGACTTTCTCTGTGTTTCTCTAACAAATTATTTTTAATAGGCTTATTCGATCCACTTCATACCAATCGAAATTGACACTAGCAGAAACGATCTTATTACGTAAGTTCTTATAAGTGGGATGGAAATAAGGGAATACAATAGACTAAACCTACAATCACATTATTTAACATTTAGTTACTATGGGATTGAAATCCGTTTCTTTGCGTGGCCGGGAGTTAACAAGTTCCCGTATGAGAAAAGTTTAAGTATTTTAAAACTGAAAGCAATAATAAGGAATATCTCGCAAACCGTCAAATGCGCGAAAAAAATGTGTATGGCATAAGTTGTGTTATTAATGGAATCTGCATACGTTTGTTGCGTAGTACGTTTTTGTCTGTCTGTTACGGTTTACTAGCTATGTAAAATCTGAAAATATTCATCCAGAATATAATGGTCTTTAGAGGCTATTCCCGGAAAATTATAGATAAACGTTATATTTCTCACGTAAATGTCCTGAATGTGAGAGATTTTATTCAAAATCGTTAGAGCCATTTTTGAGAAAATAACATTTTTCGAAATGTTTTCCATTGTGTCGCATTCTTGGGAGATACTAAAATTAAATATCAAGTTTTATCTTTAACGGACCCACATACACACACACTCAAACAGATACAGGCACGGACTTTTTTCTAATTGTTTTTTATTCAGAGAGCTGCAAACCATACATTTTTGGTGAAATCTTGGTATGGAATTTTAGGTGCAATACAATAACTTCTCTATACACTATGTACGTGTAGAGAAAGTAAAAAGAAAATTAAAAACTAAATCCGTATTGGACACGTCAAGTTGGAAATGAAAGTAAAAACTCTATTGAGCGCTCTTTTGTCATCGGCAAGGACCTCCGCGAGGGAGGCCGGCAGTTGGAAGGTTGAACCCAACACCACATGCCGTACCCACAATGTTGCTCCACAGAGCGGATAGAAAGCAACAGGATCCCACTTAAAAATAAAACTGTGTAAAGGTACAATGACCGATCCGTAAACCATCTAGTTGCACTTCCTCCCGACGGGATTTACTACAGGAGTTTACCCAGTTTACAGGGAGATCTTTTATTTCGCTGAATTTATTCCCGCGGAGAGACGACCACTCCTTATGCCAGCCGGAAAGCATTGCTCTTCGCACAGGAAGCCTGAAGTCCGCAGTAGTGACAAAAGAAAGCATAGTACTGGGTTGCATTGGTGCCCTCTTAGCTGCCAAATCCCCCTGGCAAGTCAACGGGATCAGGAAACCATGCACGCTCCACATGTGTGTAATTTCTGGAAGACATCCTGAATGCACTGCACGATAGAATGGTAGTTGTATAGCTCACGAAGTGTACTAAGGCAGTCACCCAAATATCGAGGATGGACGTACAGAATGGCGCGGTAAATGGCATTCAGCTCTGCAGTATAAATGGAGGTGAGACTAGCTAAACCGAAAGTCTGGTTCGGTTCCAGTAACAATGGCACAGCCAACACCATCAGTACACCTACCTCCATCCGTGTATATACAAATTCGTCACTATAATTGGATACAAATTCTAAAAAACAAGTACGGATACTACACGCAGGCATCGTAGATATCCCGAATGCCATCATCCCCAGATTCACGTGGAATGTAGCAAGCATCCAAAGTTGATACACCCTGGGAAACATATGAGGCATTTCAATATCGTGCTGTAGGATAAGCTCTCGAAAACGTTAACCTGCAGGCCTTGCACTAAGTGAATGATTGCTATAACGTTCGTCCAGCTCAGAAAAGGTAACAGGGGTAAACTTTGGATGCAAAGGCATGCACTTAAGCCCGAAGCAGGACAACACGTCGACAGCGCAGAGGAGATTCTCCCGATTTGGAGTAGAGGTTCACAAGTGGGTTGGTCTTAAAAGCACCAACAGCCTCACGGTCGCCCTGATTATGGACAGAATCCAATATTCGCAGCTCAGATGAAGAATAAGTGTAGGGGAATGATGGATCGGTTCGTAGGGGGGATGATGGATGGGTGTGTAAGGGGGTAAGGGTAGTGGTATTGGGGGATGATGTATCGTTTTGTAGGTGGATGGTAGTTCGGTTTGAAGGGGTATGATTAAGTAAAAATACACAAAATCCTATCCTCCTAAAAATAATCAAATGTGGACTAAACTATTTAAGAAACAGAAACCTATGTTGTACTTACAATATTCTCTACTAGTACATAGAGAGTATTTAGTACAGTATTTATTATGTACTACTAATGTACAAGATCGCAAAAGACTCTACATTTTCTCTGGAAAATTCGTGATTTACTAATCTTAACTTGCAGGATTAGCCAAGAATATTCCGGTTACGTATACATATACAACGAAAACTAATCAAAAACCTAAATCACATACAGGCACGAGCACGTACATACACATCCATACACACTCAAATAAGAGCTCAAGTACCAAATATGTTTAAATAACCTTTACAGAAATATTTTGTTTGTTAGTACGCTTACTTCTATTATACAGGGTGTTTCAAAAATACGGGGCATAATTTCAGGTATGTATTTCCCACATGAAGACAATGAAAATGGTTCATCATAACATGTGCCCGGAAATGCTTCATTTCCGAATTATGGCCTTTACAACATTGAAAGACCCACCTGTAGACAATCAAAATAGTTCATGTACGGAAATGCTTCATTTCCGAGTTATGACCTTCACAACATTGGAATTCACTGGAACGTTTTTCTTTCCGCAGGTCTTTGCCGTCAAAGGAGACATTAGGAGGGCGCTCTGATAGTTCATTCTGAGGAAGGTTACATTCAGTGTTCTTTATGCTTAAGACTGTGCGACATGTATTCAAATCAAGAGCTGGCAGAGATACACTTCATGTACGGTAAGGCGGACGGCAATACTGCGCTGGCTCGTCGTTTGTACCAGGAGAGGTACCCACAGCGACAATGTCCAGATTGGAAGACATTTGTACGTCTCCATTCCCGTCTGTGCGAGTATGGAACATTCACCTCTCCTGGTTTGGGAAGGGGACGACCAAGATCTACAACTCCAGAAATGCAGGAGGAGATTATGGAGGCTGTGGACAGGACTCCTTCTATCAGCACACGACGGTTAGCGTTGCAAGTCAATGTTCCTCATACGACTGTCTGGAGACTGTTGAACGAGTATCAATTGTATCCTTATCATTTGCAACGTGTACAGGCCTTGTCACCAGCAGATTACCCTGCACGAGTTAGGTTCTGTCAGTGGTTCTTGCAGCAGTGTGGTGTAAATCCGAACTTTTCTGCCGTCGTATTATTTGCAGATGAAGCACCGTTCATAAGAGATGGCATAACAAATTTCCACAATCAGCATGTATGGTCGCATGAAAACCCACGTGCAACTGTTGTATCTCATCACCAGGTGCGGTTCTCCCTCAACATGTGGGCCGGTATCATTAGTGATCGATTAGTTGGACCCCATGTACTTGTAAACAGACTTACGGGGCAGGTGTACACAAACTTCCTGGAAAACACCATACCTGACGTTTTCGAAGACACTCCACTGGTCAATCATCAACACAATCACTTCTTGCATGGTGGCGCTCCTGCAAACTTCAGTCTTACGGCTCGCCGGTACTTGGATCGAAGGTTTCCTGATCGATGGATAGGTAGAGGTGGCCCAATTGCTTGGCCTCCACGCTCACCTGATCCGAACCCTCTCGATTTCTACTTGTGGGGTCATTTAAAATCATTGGTTCATTCGTTTCCGGTGCCGGATTTGGAATCCCTTCGGAATCGAATTGTGGCAAGTTGTGAGGACATACGCAATACTCCTGGAGTTTGGGATCGTGTTCGCAGGTCAATGAGACATCGATGTGAGGCTTGTATTCAAGCAGGAGGTGGACATTTTGAACATCTTCTGTAATGACAACAACCTGCGGAAAGAAAAACGTTCCAGTGAATTTCAATGTTGTGAAGACCATAACTCGGAAATGAAGCACTTCCGGACACATTGCTGTAGTCTTACTGTTTTCCGCATAATGGACAAATCCTCTTACCAACCTTCCATTCTACCAACCTAAATAGCGCTGTTTCTATGCTGTTTTGCTTAGCCAATTCCATCTTATCACATCCAACTACTGTTTCATGTTGCAGCTTCAACGATGATCTTTGGAACTAAAAAGAAATACACGCTGGCGAGTTTAAAATAATGAGATAACATTCTGAAGCTGATTAGAATTCCAGACGGATGGAGATGAAACTGCTGGGTATTCGTGACGAGTATCATTATAGCGTTCTCCGTACGGAATCCGCAATCATGCGGAGATTTAAATGTATATTGCGAACTTAACTCATTTGTTCATCTAACTGGTAGGATGAGAGCTCCAAGATTGTGGTAACTAGAGCAAAACGTGCGCTGCATAAGAGCTAAACGAAGGCAGTGATAATATAAGGGGGGAAATTGGGAGCTTGTATGCAGCACTGTTTGTATTTTAAACCTTTATTTTGTTGTATTATGCTTCTTGTTAAGCGTTTCTATCTGGTATTCTGAGAAATTATGGTTTTAACACCTACCACTGAAAATAAATAGCCCATCTGCGCTGCGAAGATGAAAAGAAAATATAAATGTCCTTCTGAATGTTAAGGTACAAAAATCTGATGTGTTCCATTCATGAGACTTTCTCTACATGTCTGCAACAAATTATATTTAAAATCTTATTCTTCTATTTACTTAATGCTAATCGAGAAAAAAATTGCAGTAAGAGTCTTTATTACCTGCTTCCTCGCAAGTAGTAGGGAATAAGGGAATACACTAGGCTAAATCGATAGTCAAATCTTTTAAAAGTGGTTGCTATATGATCGAAGTACCTTTGTTTGTATGGATAGGAGTTGGCAAATTCCCGTATGAGAAAAGTGTAAGTAATTTAAAGCTGAAACTAATAATAAGGAATATCTCAAAAACGGCCAACTCCATGAAAAATACATATAATGTAAATTATGTGTTTTAACGAGCTCTACATTTTTTGTGTGGTAAGATTTTTGTCTATTTCTTACGATTTTCCAGTTATGCAAGATTCATCTAGAATAAAGATGTTTTCAGAGGCTACTCCCATAATATTTTTCATATAAATGTCTTATATATAAGAGATTTGAATCAAAATTGTTACAGCCATGTATGAGAAAATCCAAATTTTCGAAAAATGTTCCTTATAAAGGGTAGCTTGAGGTGAGGGGATTTTTCTTAACATCTTCGTGTCACCACCTGCGGTGCCATAAGTAGTTAAAATGGTCGTTAAACACTACCAAATAAATCTTCGTGTCGCATCCCAGAAGATACTAAACTCAATACTAAGTTTGGTATTTTACGGGCTCTTCGTTTTTGAGTTATCTTGTTCACAGACACACGGACACACACGCCCATGGATACACACGGACCTTTTTCCAAACATGTTTTTTATACAGGGGGGCCCTAAAACGTTCATTTCCGGTGAAATCTCGGTATCGAATTTTTGAGTGGAATACAATACCTTTTCTAAGTACGTAGTACGTGTAAAGAAAGTAAAAATAGTGTTTTAAAGATGAAGTGGGCAAACTACGCGTCTTAACTTTATTTCGTAATACTTAAATTTAGGATTTATAAGTTTCGCCTTATATACTTTTGAGGTTTGTTACGAAGATTTTTCTTGGTGACATTTTTGCTACTGTTTCATTCACTATTTTTTTTCGGTCAATATTTTCACAGTAACATTCAGCAATTCTCGGATATCGACTAATCGTTGTCTGTTATCCCGTAATAGATGCTTAAGACTCCTATCGGATATGTCAGCTCGTTACTGAACCATAAAAATATATATTATTTATGTATTAATCATAAACATTTACATAATTTGACATCGATTTTATTACGAGCATTATTTATTTATTTTGTTTTATAATTCTTTCTTTTTTTAGTTTTCTTAGTAGCAATTTCATTTCTGCAAAACCTGCTTAAAATTTAGTTTCTTTTTGCAATTGTTATATAAATCTATTTGGTTAGCTGTAGATGACGATCAATTGTTCAATATTTTTTGAAAATAAATAAAAATAGGGTAATTAAAAGCTTTTTTCATCCATTTCGGTATTCATTAGTTCGGAAAAAAATACGCAATCGTACTACCTCAAAATTCATCTCAGTCCAATCCATTTCGGTTTCCAATGCCGAAAACCAGAGATTGCTCCAACTTTCCTATCTGAAAATGGTGCTTTTAACCAATGCACAGTCAAATGTGTAATGTCAATTGCCAAATAAATTAGGTTTTTGAAAAGGAATGTGCCGTTTTGTATTCTAATTTGAATTACTTCCTCATTCCCTTGTCAGCATTAGTTAGCAATCCGTAACATTCAATTCATCATTTGTTTACATGTGACAGCTGATACAGTGATGGTTTGATGTTAAGTATGTTACTTAGATAACCTCTGAATTACATATATTTATAGAAATATTGTAGTATGAGATGATAGGAGGAGTAACAGAGCCATGCACTGCAACCTTTGCGCATATATTGCATGTTTCTAATCTTATTGCCATCGGTCCAGAAGTGTGAAGCTGAATCAGTTGAACTGAATCAGTTTATGGACAGTGACACTTGAAAGCTCTTCAATTTTGGGAATTGACTCCCTAAATAATGGTTCTTTGGTGAGCAAGTAATAAACATTCACACAATAGATGGACAATTGTCTCAGTTGACTGTCAGAATTCATCCGTTCTGTCCAATCTCCATATGAGAGCTTTCGAGTACCTGAAGCTTACAGATGAGCTCCAGTATTACTCGTTTTCTGCTATCAACCAGTCCCTGCTGATCAACTCAACCTGACTCTTGATGACTTAACAGCCCCAGTGCTGCTTTAGGTCCAATAAAAGGTTGTTCAGTACCCTCCTTAGCAACATATTCATGGAATAGTTTTAATCAATCCCATTTGAAGTTGCGAGATTCATGAGACAGGTTCGTAAATGTATCTTTACTGTTATTAATACAATAAATACAATACGAGTTCATGGATACATGTTTATTGAAATTTTGCAACAGATTATAATCTATCTCTATTACCATGCTAATCTCCAAATCCAGAGTTTTCGGATTCAATTCCCGGCTGGAAAGTAGGAATTTTTCTTTGGACACACTTATTCATTATCCTCCCTAGAATCTAGAAGTATAAGAGAGAGTGTGAATGTTTGTGTAGGTGTAAACAAACAAACCTAAAGTTTAATACAGTAGTAAAATGAGGAACGGCATCGCCAATTAGCAATTGTTCCAAACTTAAACTCGTTTAAACTGTGTGAACTGAAGATGTTAAGGTGGCATATAAATGGAGCGCCTGACAGAACATTAATAAAGCAAAATATAATTTCTTTACGGAGATAAAGTTCTTCATTAATTACAGTTCGTATTGTCATAGTTAATCAATACAGTTTTTACATTTTACACACTAATTTACCTTTTTTGCAAGTAAATATAACTGTTTATTTACTAAATATAACAACGCATAATTTTATTTGGTTTACTACTGGGTCTAATATTTGCATGAAAAATGTATTTTATTAGAACGTGTTACAAATATTTTTTTCTCCTATCCAATAAACGATGCCACGTCTTCGTAACTGCTTCAAATATATTTACCCAATTTGTTCCAACACAATATAATGAAAATGAAATAATATGAGCATTGTGATTCTTTTTTCAAATGAAAATGGTATACTGCGACACAAGTGTTATAAAGGCATCATTGGAACACCAGAAAGAGTTTGGAAACTCCAGATGAAGTGGATATTTTCTACTTCTGAGATTCGCAAAAACATTTAACATATGTTGATTTCATACAGTTATTTCGACAAAATTAAATAATAGAAATGAGTAATAATTAACTTTTATGTCAAACAATCCAGCGTAAGATAAGGTTTAAGGTAAAATTAGACTGAGAAATTCAATGTCATAGTTGGGATTTGGGCCACGCACCTTCTGGTTTTCGTCCAGTTGCTATATCCAGCTAAGCCACGCAATAGATTCCCCAATTTACTCGTAACCACAAAGTGATCTCAACTTTAAGATCAAAGCTGTTGTCACTATCCCAGGTCTGGCATTACCTTTTTACAGTGTCATTTTAGATACTTAATAAAAATGAATACTTACGCGAAAATAAAAATAACTAATAGCTGTTGAACACAGTGGAGCAAGGTTACAAGCAGTAACATTGTGGTGAACTGGCTATTGATTATCCACAGGTGCTTTGGTATTTTTAAAAAAAATCGTATGTGTTACGCTCACATGGCTTTCTCTTGCTGTTTTATCAACTTCTTACAGATTATTCTTCTTTCTGCATCTTGCTAATCGAGATAATCATTAGCAAAGTTGTCTTATTACTTAGTTCATTATAAGTAGGAAGAAAATAAGAGAATACACTAGGCTAAACCGATAGTCAAATGTTTTAAAAGCTGTCGTTATGCAATTGTCATTGCAAATCGCTTCTTTGCTTGGCCAGGAGTAGAACAAAAGAAAAAATAAGTACTTCACAACTAAAACCAATAACAAGCAATATCTCGGAAACGGTTACCTCCACAACAAAAATGTAAAGGACATAAATTGGGTGTTTTGACAAGATCTACATTTTCTATGCAGTAAGTTTTTGCCTATCTCTTATGGTTTAGCAGTGAAGCAAAATTCGGCAAAATTCAAGAGCAACCGGCTAGAGACCCGGAGATCCGTGGTTCAAATTCCGGCTATGGCATTGCATTTTTCAGTCTCACTCTACCTATTCAGATATTTGTATTGTTTGTAATTTCAAGTATGGATTGACTTCCTTTTGCTTAGTGTGTTTAGTTGGTTATGGCAATCTTCAGTTGGGGAATTTGACTTCGGTAATAATTATTTTGTGGATGTGTGTATCTGTAGTATACAATACACGTAAATGGAAAAACCTCATGTATACCATTCACATGCCTTTCTCTACATCTCTCCATCAAATTATTCTTAAAAAGCTTATACTTCTATTTACTTCATGCTAATCAGTAAAACATTAGCAGAAATAGCCATATTACTTGCTTCCTTGTAAGTAGAGATGAAATAAGGGAGTACCGTAGGTTAAAGTGATAATCAAAAGTTGGTTTGCTATGTCAATGAATTTCCTTTATTTGTATGGACAGCAGTTGACAAATTCCTGTATGAAAAATGTATAACTTTTCATAGCAGAAGCCAAAAATAAGGAATTCACAAAAACGACGAACTCCACGAAAAAAATGTATATAACATAAATTGTGTGTTTTAACGTGCTCTACATTTTTTGTGTAGTAAGTTTTTGTCCATCTCTTACGGTTTAACAGTTATTCAAAATTCAGTAAAATTCATCCAGAATAAACTACTCTTCAGAGGCTACTCCCAGAAAATTCAAGATATACATTTTATTTGTCAGGTAAATATCTTTAATATACGAAATTTTAATCAAAATCGTTAGAGCCATTTTTGAGAAAATAAAAATTTTCGAAAAAAGTTCCATGTAAAGGGTAGTTGGGGGTGTGGGGGATTTTTCTCAAAATGTTCGTGTCGCATCCCTGGAAGATACTAAACTTAAATACCAAGTTTGGTGTTTTATCTACTTTTGGTTTTTGAGTTATCGTGTTCACAGACACACGGACAAACACACACACACACACGGACCTTTTTGTGAAAATGTTTTTTTTGGATATTGGGGATCCTAAAACATATATTTCCGGTGAAATCTCGGTATCGAATTTTTTGGTGGAGTGCAATACCTTCTCTATACACTATGTACGTAGTGCGTATAGAGAAACTAAAAATATTTGTAACATTTCCGCTGTTGCTATAGCTTTTTGTGTGGCAAACATTAAACGTGAGGTAGTGGAGTAGTTGCGGTTGCTTCGCACGTGGGGTCAAGAAGTTTCATGCATGCTTAGACATTTCTATCCTTCTAAGACAAAGTATAACAGAAATAAACAGCTATTTGTCCTGGAAATCAGCAAGAAAGAGGGATTTATAAAATTAATCCTGAGGAAATGAAAACATTATTCAATTAATTGCATTTGTGTTATTGCTCTATAGCTTTCGTTATCTGTCACATTTATAAAGTGCTGTTCCTTCAAGGATCTAATCGTATTATGGGATGCTGTAATAGGTATTGCACATCACTGATTATTTTCTAGTAAACAAATTTCAGTTTTGTCGGAATTGTACAAGATATAATATCGGTTCATGATTTTCAATTTGCGCTTTAACAAGTATAGCGAGATATTCTGATATTCCTATGAATTTTACAATAAAATATTTTATTTATAGTTGCTGTATTATTAATATAATATATTTTACTTTTGTAAATTAAGTGTAATTTATTTTATATCAATGAACATGTACTCCTGTTGACACAAAAAAATAAATAAGAAATAAAATAAAATGAGTTATCCCTAGATTCCATATATCCATCGATGATGATGATGATGATTATGATTGCGATGGATTGTGTTTAATGGCGCTCAATTGCAATGTTATCAGCGCCCTTATTAAAAACATAATGGCAAAAGCCAGAAAAAAGATCAATAAAAATATAAACATAAATAATAGCAAAAGCTGAATATAAAATTCAATGTATATATAAATATAATCACGGCAAAAGACATAGTTAGGTGAATTTAGAAAACTATTTCGAAAAATGATACGAAAAAATCTGTGTTCCATTCAGATGACTTTCTCTATATCTCTGCAACAAATTATTGTTAGAATGCTTATGCTTCTATTTACTTCATGCTAATGGAGAAAACATTAGCTGAAATAGTCTTATTACTTGCTTCCTTGTAAGCAGAAGCGAAATAAGGGAGTACCGTAGGTTAAAGTGATAGTAAAAAAGCTGGTTGCTATGTGACTGACGTTCCTTTGTTTGTATGGACAGGATTTGACAAGATTTTTTAAAACTAAAACCAAAAAACAAGAAATATCTAAAAAAAAAAAAAAAAAGACCAACTCCACGAAAAAAATGTATATAACATAAATTGTCTGTTTTAACGTACTCTGTATTTTTTGTGTAGTAAGTTTTTATCTATCTCTTAGTTTAGCAGTTATGCAAAATTTCGTAAATTTCATCTAGAATAAAGTAAGCTTCAAAAGCTATTCCCAGAAAATTGAAGATCTACATTTTATTTGTTAAGTAAATATATTTAATGTACGATATTTTAATCAAAAAATTTTGAGCCATTTTGAGAAACTCAAAATTTTCTAAAAAAGTTCCATGTAAAGGGTAGTTTAGGGTGGGGGGATTTTTCTCATAATCTTCCTGTCGCATCCCTAGAAGATACTAAACTTAAATACCAAGTTTGGTATTTTAACGACTTTTCATTTTTGAGTTATCGTGTTCACACACACACGGACCTTTTTTTGAAAATGTTTTTTTTTTTTGATACAGGGGACCCTAAAACACATATTTCCGGTGAAATCTCGGTATCAAATTTTTGGGTGGAGTGCAATACCTTCTCTATACAGTATGTACATAGTACGTATAGAGAAATTAAAAAGGGATTAGCATTTAAAACTCAGTGGAAAGATTACCTCTGATAAAAATGTAAAATCTTATCTACCGCTTGGTTATCGAACGCCAGGACCTCTATAAGACAGGCCGGCAGTTGAAGAGATTCACAAATATGTGCTAGATGAAATATCCATCGAAGAGTTTCGTGTATGTTCGTAACAGCTGTGTTCACAACGCACATGCTGGAACTGTAGATTGGTCAGTTCATGAGAACGCAAAGATTACCTTACAGCTACTGAAAACAGAACACGAATAAAGATACGGTGGTCCAAAGATTAGAAAGCATTGCTTAATCTCCTAAACTCAATCTCATTACTCGTGTTTTTCGGTTAATTTATGGTGATATTGCATTTATATAACTTTTTTAACTATTTGAACTTTGGACATATTTATGCACACCAAATGACAATTATGCTAAAACACTCGTTCTAAATAGTAAAGAAATAAATGATAAACTATTAACTTCTAACACATAAAAATAAACATAATCAATACTTCAGTCAATACCTCAATCTTCTGGACATGAATAAAATTAAACTCTTGTGGTAACGAAAACGAAAAGCTACAACATTCCAGACTTCCTGAATTTATTGTCAGAAGCCATCTTTTGTCCTTTGCGCATCTGCAGGGAAAGTTGAGCGCATCTCCCTTTTTCACCTAGGTCACATATTTTCAATAAGTTTGAAATCTGATGGATAGGAATATCTGATAACCACTCCTCTTCTGCCTCTCGGAAAACTAATTTGAAATCTTTCGATATGTGCGACAGGATGATTACAACTATGTCAAGTAAGTATATTGTGCACCGTTTAGTGTATCATCAAGCTGTCACAATACACCAGAACTGATGTCTAGCACCAATCAGGTACAGATATACTATGATGAAATTGTGAAGCAAAGTATTTTGCATTGTATTGGGACCCCTATGGACGGTAGACAAACACAATTCCTTTATGTGAGGAAGAAAATGTACTTTGTTTGAGAATATCATGCTATGCCAGTAGCAGTCGGCATTTTCCTCTGTAAACGCGAGGCGAAACAATCTGTGATCGTCTGTCAGATGTTGTTGCTTTTTAGTTTCTATTTGCGCACGGAATCCTGTGTCACATACACGCCATAGAGCTTTTCAAGCTGATCCAGGGAATTGTGATTGAACCATAATTTCAGAAGTAGTTCCTCTTACTGCTGAAATTAAAGCTGCATCCATTTCGGGAATGGACACTTGTCTTCTTCCTGAATTAGGATGACGGCGTTTTTTGGGTAATCTCATCTATCTCTATGCTATAATTGCAGGGAATGCAGCATACGAGTTGCAGCTTCAAGATCAGAAAAACTTGCTGTATTTACTAGCGTAAGGAAAGACTTTTTGTGTCCATGTTTTTATGTGCGCCTTCTGTCATTGTCAGATACGGTATGATTGACAGGACGAAAATCTGTTAGGGTCATATGGAGGTTTAGTTATAGACGCTCTTTAACTGATATGGATCTCAACTGAGAGTTCCAGAAATTTGGCTCAGAGACCTCTATCAGGCTTGAGATTATTTTACGTGTCGGGACCAACGGCTTTGCTTCCCTTTCGAAGGAAGAAATTTTTATGCCCAAAAAAGTCCATCACCCTCCGAGATTGAGCCCGCGATCTTCGGAACAAGAGGCTCGCATGACCCAGACCACGGAGGAAGATGTTTTGGCGAGATGCATTTGCACACCATTTGCCCATCCCGAAGTTTTTGTGGGCAGCATGGTTACCATTACCATTCTATTAGTAAGTTTACCAAATATCGTGTATAAAATTCAGTAGGTATATCAAAAACAAGTGTTGCTTAAATATTATTAAGAAAAGAAAGAAGAAAAAGTGTTTCCTACATGGAAGAAGAACCCTACGCCTTGCACAGTGCACACATTTAGTGTTCTCTACAACTTGCTATGGCGACTACAAACTGCATACGTATGGTGTGAACAAGGCTCTGTGCCGTGTGGGACATTGTATCAATGCATTCGGAAATAAAGTGTTCGAAAATTTTGATTTTAGAGCTTTTAGTTTTCGGTAAAATCATTCGTAAAAATGCTTTGTAGATGGTCAGGCTACATTTGAATAAAATATTACCAAGGTAATTATTTTATGCACATATAGAGAGACTGGTGGCCTGCATTATGCAGATTAACTGATCAATGTGGAAATGTATTTTCGTTCTCATTAGATATGAAATAAAAAGAATATGAAACACTGCAATACAGCTTTATTTTAGAGAGCTTGGTGATATTTATAGGAATTTTGATATTCTCTAGGGGAAAACGAAGCTTCAGTTTCAGAGTTGGCAACACTTACTAATATAGATAATTAATGAACAGAGCTGGGCAGATTCAGAGAGAGATCTCCATAATGCTGATTGTGCTACAAAGCATAATCTCTAGCTTTGACAAAGGTTCCGAGAGACAAGAGCTGTTAACCGAGGATCAGCAAGTCAGCTAAAGTTAGCAGCGCGACAGTGAAACTGATATTTGCTGTTTTCTGCAGGAAGAAATAGAAAATAGTATTTTTCAACCAAGATTAGAAGCACGAGTTTGTAGACAAAGGCATTGCAAAGCACTTTCACGCCTGCATACATGAGAAATTTCAGTTCTAAACAGCATCACTTTTTCAAATGCTAGAATAGTGCACAATTTCATAATGTTCTACACACTGTTTGCTTTCACTTCAGAAAATGTCATTCAAAATGAGAGGTTAGGTAAGCTTGTTACAAAGAAAAAATCGGACAACTGGTTCATTCTTTCATTAATACCGCAAATTGAGCTTTTCCTAGTGAAAATACAGAAAAAAAACAAACATAGACGTATATTGAATTTCTCTCCCATAGTTCCTATTCGTCGGAAGGAAAATATCAAGTTTTAAGTGTAATGGCCGACATTTGATCTATCTTCCACTCAACGATCAGTTATCAGTACTATGCCAAGCGCTGATAATGAACTCTGCCGTGCTTGAGACTACAAGTATTTGAGTGCAAAAGCACACTTAAAATAATTACAACCATATGTTAAATTAACAAAAATAATTAAGGTCGTAGTTAGTTTCGTTTTCTCGCAATGATGGGTGACCTCCAAAAAAGAAAGAATTGAATAAATAGAGAAAAAATTGGAAGTAGAAATTGCTTGTTTTTTTGTTTCATTTAATATTTTAAAATGCCGATATATGCAAGGAATTAAATACTATTGTGAAATGTTCTAATTTGTAAATAATTTTTCATGCCAAACTTCGGCATATGGGACAGAAAGCTAAGATAAAGGTATCATTATTTTGTTACGAATTTCACTAAAAAGAATAAATAAGTAAAATGAAATGAAAACATCAGTTTGATTTGGAACACCATTGTGGTAATAGTCCCGTGTGAGTATATATTTAGCTTCTCTTTACACACCATTAAGAGAATTGGATATTTATGCAAATGTTGTTGGTTTGCTAATAAACAGAAATCTAAGGAAATAAAATAAATTATAAAATGCATTCAGCGTTGAAGAATTTGTATATTTGGGTAGTATTGTTTCTAAATGTTGTGGATCTGATGTGGATATGGAAGCTAGAATTATAAAAGCAAGATAACATGCTTTTGTTCAATTAAATTATATTTGAATATAGCAAGCAAATATCAACAAATTTTAAGACTAGCTAGTATTAACTAACGGGAAATCTTCAGGGAAATTAAACACAGGAAGTGAAAATGGATTGGTAATATATAATGTAGAAAGGATGTTGCGAGATTAACAATAGAATAGATTCACCAAGGTATTTCCAGCAGTAAAGGGAGATCGAAAATCGCCTGTAGGAATACTGTTATGAATGGAGCCTGTACAGTCGCATAATGACCAGCATTCCACCCAAAAATTTGATATCAAGATATTCACCAAAATACACCTTTTGAGATACCTACCCAAATCCAAAAAGTAACGTAGGAAAAAGTGTATTTTATGAAGATATAGAATTAAAATTTTCAAAAATATCACCCAAACCACCCTTTTACATCACGATATATATGCAATACATTTTCATGATATATGAAATTTATATCTTAGTTTTCTGCGAATTTTCAATTCCTCTTGATTGTCTGTTGCAAGATTGTTAACCATAGATATGTTAAAGCACACAATCCATGACAGATATATTAACTATTTTCGTGATATTCCTTGATATTTGGTTTAATTTCTTTTAAAAGCTTATATTTTTCTGAAATGGGAAGCTGCAATTCGTTTTTCTTTTACCTATGTTTTTCTTTCATTCTGGTCATGCAAATAGAACGGAGTTCATCACATGACGATCAGTTATTCTTGTAAAATATTTGACTTCGCTTTAGCTTACTGTATTTTCTTGTTTCTTTGTAATCACAAGGAATTACGTAATAAGATATTTCTGTTAATGTTTATCACGATTAGCATGGAGTAGATAGAAGAATAAACATTTGTAAGTAAAATTTGTTGCAGAATAGGTAGAGAAAGTCATGTAAATGGAAGGCATCATATGTTTTTTCTCGTTATCATGTAAAGGCTCTCCCGTAGCGGCACGGTCTTTGAAATTACGACTACAGCATTACCTACCACCTATTATAATCGAACGAGGTGATACCGTGGTAACGCGTGCAACTTGCATTCAGGGGGTCCCGGTGGCCCCACACTCTCACCCATGCTCCTGCCACTTCATGTCCGCCCATTAATCATTTCAGTGTCCCTCATTTCATTTGGATGGTGTTTTGTTATACGCGGCAGGAGAAAAATAATGCTTTCTGTGGAGATTTTTGCGTCCTTTGGCATTCGGTTGTATTCCTGGATGGGGGGGATTGTTTTCTCTATAGGGAGCAGGATCCCGGTCTGCCTAGCCGACTGCGGGGAGTCTCCATATGGGAAACATAGGAATCCTGCTATTGTTGTGCCGTCACTTATCAACAAAATGGTAAATGCTATTTGAAACTATGTTGAATAGAGGTATTTATTAAAACCAAAGATGAAGTCATGTTAACTTAGATGGTTTAACATTTTATCAAAAAGAGTCGGCAAGAAAGTTGAGGATGGGAGAGTGTTATCCTGAAACGCGTTCTAGCTATATGTATAACAGTCATCACTATATAGTAAAGAAGTGTTAACAAAATGTCGACTCATCAGTTATTAATGTGAAGTGAAAGTGTATCCGGATTTAGGAAATAGCTAGGCTTGTCAGTTTGAATAACAGTAGTATGTAGATAAACAGTGCAACACAGACGTCACCAACCGGCAAGTGCTCCGTGCATTCCATTGGATAAACGGGTGAGATCAGTTAGAGGCCGGCTTCTAACAGCAGTTTGCATAGTACTTTCTCTATACGTACTATGTACATGGTGTATAGAGAAGCTATTGCACTCCACCCAAAAATTGGATACCGAGATTTCACCGGAAATAGTTTTAGGGTCCCCCTTTATCTAAAAAAAGCATTTTCGGAAAAAGGTCCGTGTGTGTCCGTGTGTCTGTGAACACGATAACTCAAAAACAAAAAGTCTCTAAAATACCAAACTTGGTATTTAAGTTTAGTATCTTCCTGGGATGCGACACGAAATTTTGAGAAAAATTCCCCCACCCCCAACTACCGTTTACATGGAAATTCTTTCGAAAATTTTGATTTTCTTAAAAATGGCCCTAACGATTTGGATTAAAATATCATATATTAAAGATATTTACCCGACAAATAAAATATATATCTTGAATTTCCTGGGAATAGCCTCTGAAGAGTACTTTATTCTGGATGAATTTCACGGAATTTTGAATAAGTGCTCAACCGTAAGAGATGGACAAAAACCTGCTACACAAAAAATGTAGAGCACGTTAAAACACACAATTTATGTTATATACATTTTTTCATAGAGTTCATCGTTTTTGAGACATTCCTTGTTTTTGGTTTCAGCCTTGAAAAAAATACTTTTCTCATATAGGAATTTGTCAACTGCTGTCCAAATAAACAAAGGAACTTCAGTGTCATAGCAACCAGCTTTTGACTATCACTTTAACCTATGGTGCTCCCTTATTTCGGTTCTGCTTACAAGGAAGCAAGTAGTAAGAGTATTTCTGCTATTTTTTTCTGATTAGCATGAAGTAAATAGTAGTATAAGCTTATTAAGAATAATTTGTTGCAGAGATTTAGAGAAAGTCATGTAAATGGTACACATCAGCTATTTTCTCCTTGCACATAAGTCGTGTGTCAGTGTACAATGTCGGGATCAGAAAGTAAACCAACACACAGGCCAACGACGTCTCCATTCAAGAAGAAAGTTTCTTGTTTATAGAAAGTGACAGACATTGATTGTGTGTTGTTGTTGTTGGTTTTTTTTTTTTTTTTTTTTTTTTTTTTTTTTTTTTTTTTTTTTTTATTGTGTAATAGTTCAACTATATTCAGTAATCTCTAATTTGCTTTAATTGATACCATTTACTTACCAAGATGCCTGTTCATACTCAGCTATAAATATAAAACTTTTTTCGAATTTTATTGAGTAAGATATCTACCAGCTAATTATTATCAAGAGGTTTATTTATATTTATTGCTCTAAATGTAAAACTTGTTTTGAATTGTTTTACACCTACGGAATTATTATTAATATGCCTGTTGAGGGGACACGTCTGTGGTGGATGATTAATGGTGAACACCTCTCTTTGGTTCTCGACACTTGGTCGAGTTGAAGATCGTAGGAGATTCAGGATTGGGCGATCTCAGGGTCTAATCTCGTCGCTGATGTCTTGTCCTCGGCTAGCTAACTGTATGTACATGGGAACTTGTGGATGTTGTAAGGTGAAAATTAAATAATACAAAATTGTCTGATTCGCAGCGATAATTAATTTAAAATCTGTTTCCTTTTGCCATTACTTGACACGAATCTTGCACTTCGTTAATCTTTGACTTATTTGTAGCTGTACTTATTCGCGCCTGACTTTATTACAATAGAGTATCACATTCTTAACGGTACAAAATTGATCAGGAGCGACGCGGAGTTGGCGCATGTTACAAGGAACTAGTTCTACTGCAGTGCTGTATCTGTGTCTGTCCCCATACGTGGACGAAAGTTCCATTTATATTTGCAGCAACCCACACTAATCTCGCCAGTTAGAAAAACTGATGCTGGGAGATGATTGGTGGACACTTTTGTTTAAATTTAAATAGTATTTTCTCATTGGCCCAAGAGTAGCGTCAGGAAGCTTTCTCCAACGGACCTTACTCTTGGGGGAAAGAAGTGGCGCCTTCCTGTCGCCACACCAGATGTCCGAGAGTTACACCCTCCGAGAAAATTACATTTTGCCTAACTACACAGCTTTACCAAAAAACAGCTTTTAAATTATGTCGCTATTTATTCATCAATATAGCTCAAACTTAAAACAGATATTCAGTATTGTACTGGCTTTATAATGAATGTTTACATTGGTTCTCTTCCAAAAATTACCAATTTATATTAATTTGACTGACGGTTTTCATTAACTATTGCTTGATTATTATTTTTTAACTATTTATTTTTGGTTGGTCTGATATATTGCCTCGCTGTTCATATTCAGTGCTATAAATGTGAAACTTTTTTCAAAAGTATGCTAAATACTAGTTAATCATCAAGAGGCTGTTAATGTACATTGCTATAAATGTGAAAATGATGTTCTTTCTAGTCCTATTAATATTCACTGCTTGTAACGTGAAAGTCTTCTCAAATTGATGATAACGGTGATAAGTGAGGTTAAAGGTCGCTCAACTACGGGGTTATCAGCTCCCTGATGTTAAAACAATGTTAAAACCAAAAGATAATATAAATAGCATTCCATGAAATTGATAGTTAAAATTGAAGACAAAATCAAACAGAATTAATACTGCCTAAGGCGGATACCATAGGGGGAATAAAGCTATGTTTTAAAAAGCGGAAATAAAAGTAGGCATTAAATTAAATCTCCATTCTTAAAAGACACATGAGTTAAAATCTATAAAAATACACAGCTACCAGAGCAGGATCGTGTCACAATAAATAAAAATCTGATATGTTCCATTCACATGACTTCCTCTATATCCCTGCAACAAATTATTCTTAAAAAGCTTATACTTCTATTTACTTTATGCTAATCAGAAAAAATGAGCAGAAATAGTCTTATTACTTGCTTCCTTGTAAGTAGAAGCGAAATAAGGGACTACCATAGGTTAAAATGATAGTCAAAAGTTGGTTTCTATGTCAATGAAGTTCCTTTGTTTATATGGATAGGAGTGACAAGTTCCTGTATGAGAAAAATTGTTTTTCATAGCAGAAACCAAAAATAAGGAATGTCTCGAAAACGACGAACTCACGAAAAAAAATTATATAACATAAATTGTGTGTTTTAACGTGCTTTACATTTTTTGTGTAGTAAGTTTTTGCCCATCTCTTACGGTTTAGCAGTTATTCAAAATTCAGTAAAATTCATCCAGAGTAAACTACTCTTCAGAGGCTATTCTCAGAAAATTCAAGATATACATTTTATTTGTCAGGTAAATATCTTTAATGTACGAAATTTTAATCAAAATCGTTAGAGCCATTTTTGAGAAAAAAAAATTCGAAAAAAGTTCCATGTAAAGGGTAGTTTGGGGTGGGGGATTTTTCTCAAATCTTCGTGTCACATCCCTGGAAGATACTAAACTTAAATACGAAGTTTGGTACTTTACCGACTTTTCGTTTTTGAGTTATCGTGTTCACAGACTCACAGACACACGGACACACTGACACAATGCTTTTTTTGGATATTGGGGACCCTAAAACATATATTTCCGGTAAAATCTCGGTATCGAATTTTTGGGTGGAGTGCAATACAAAAGGGCTAGATTTTGATAGTAAAAGGCAAGGTAGATAAAAAGTAAAAAGTCTATTCACGGCACCGGTATCATCCACCAGGAGCTCGTTTATACTGTCCAACAGTTGCAGAGTGGCTCGAACATGTACTAAAAGAGCAACAAATGGCGGACCGACACAATTTGCCTGCACAGCGGACAGATAGGGGTAGGGTCTTTTCTCAAAAGGTATCTGTGCGTAAATATACATTAGCCGATACGTAAGCGAGCAAACATCACTTCCTCCCGGCGGGATGAATTTCTCAAATTGTATTAGATATTAATTACTACGAGGGCCGTTCATACGCGCTACTATAAATGACAAACATTTTTGGTTACAAAATAATTTTCATATTGTTAGCGTTAAAATGACTTTACAATTTACTGAGCATGTTTAAAGTTTGTTCCTTTATTGTGTTGATATTATAACAATTGTCATTACTTTTGCAATTGTTAATGTTAGGCTACTAGCCTATGAACATATGCATATATTCACATCAGAGATAACAATATTAATATATGAGGCATTATAATAGAGCAATTATTCTAACATTCAGGAACCTGCAACAGATATATTAACCTATGAACGGTGGATTATAAACGTAAAATGTTACATACCGCCACTGCACTGGGCAATTTTCGCATCTCAACCAGTGTGTTAAAGCCAGCTGCGGTTGAGATATTTAATTCCTTCAGTTACGCGAGGAAAGACTTTTAGTGTTGTATAAATGACAAATATGGGTTCATTGTGACATAACGTTTTAACAAGAGAGAGTATGAATACGGGCCGATGCAAACAAAAAGACGTTATTGGCTGCTTATCCACTGCAATATTTAATCACAATAAAAATCACAATAGTAATAATCGCAATAATAAGAGTGGTGATAATTAAATAATACTAAAATAATAATAAAAAATAATAATAACAATAAGACAGAATCGAACACTAAAGTAAATTAAAGGAATGAAGTCATTTTGTATATGTGATTAATCATTGCATTGTGTAATGATTATAAATAAATTTACGATAGTTGCATCTCGTGCTGTATTTATGCTTGGATAAGCCCAGCAATCGCGTAGGCTAATTAACGCCATGAAGTCCAAATAGCATACGTTTGCCATATGGTTAATTAGGTTTTATTTGTTTCTCCAATTTGATATTAGCGGAAATACACGACATTTTTAAACCTAAAATTTCTGAATTCCATAAGTTGGCAACAACACCTGCTTTAACTAATGCAAATCCTAGAACAGTAACTAGCGAAGGCAAAGCATAAACATTAAAGGTATGCACTTGTTAACCTTTCTTTAGGTTTCCTTTTCTTAGATTCCTCGGGAAATATGAGTGGTCATTTTCATTAATCCTATCTTTAATATGGCAACATTTGAAAGTGTTATGAAAGTTTATATCAGATCTCCTGCAAGACAACAAACAAAACCCTGCAAAGCAAAAAAATCATCATATTCTGCTATTTTCTTTGTTTTTCAGTATGATATTTCTATATGTATAAGTACGTTTTTAAACTAATCTAATAGTTCTGTGTTTCTTAAGACCTTAGCCATCTACCAGCTTTAAGGGACGAAACACACAACCATCACGGGAGAAAAAATAACCCTTAATTTCACCTCAATGAATCTAAATATGGTGGCTGAACCCAAAGTAATTGAATCTTATATTAGAGGCCTACAAAAACTTAAATTAGGAATCAGTGTTGTATGGGCATGTCCATGGCAATCTCTGAAGTCAGACTTAAGAAGTCCATAATGATCATGATATAGATACATACAATTAAATGGATGCATATTTATGTAGTTGTAAAATAAATTAATCAATTATAGCACTTGTTCGATCTCTTTTGACAAATTCGAATCCAACTTCACACAAAGCTATGAAAATCTGATGTCGCCATTAACTTCCTGTAGCACTTTTTCAACTGTTTTCGGCTTACTTTTTTTTTTTTTAAAAAAAAAAAGTACACTACTACGCCTATACATGCCATTACATGCTTTCATTGAATTTTACATTCTTTATTTTTTCTGGGGTGTAACCACCTTTCCAGTTTTAGCTTTTCCTTTTGTTATACTTGCAGCCAAAACACTGGTGAACGTATGTTAATTTCAACACTCATATTACGGTAAGTGTTGAATATTTCTCAGAAAATTCATAATAAGCATTCAACGTTACTTTTTTTGTTGCTTTTTTACTGTTTAGTCAATGGTTTACCAGCCTTATACTTTACGTAAGTTTACGAAGACGCAAGAGCTCATGGCAACCGTCTTTCATGATTCTAAGCAGCAACTGTTGTAAACAATATTCCAGACACTGCATGCTGGATAGCTCTGTTTAACGGCATAAATAGCGTCTGTTAAACTGTTAGGTATTTGAATAGAATGTTATACTGTTTACGAACAAGCTCATTCTTACATTTAGATTACTAGCACGTGATTATTTTCCTGCACGCATTGCTACTATGTTGTACCATGGTGCACTGACTACGTGGCTCCATTTTGGTGCGGATCAATCTAAGACTCAATAAATAATAGACAAAATTGACATTGCGTACATGTTGACCATGTGGTCGCTACAATAACGCGATTATTCCCTCCAATTGCATACGTTAGCGCAGTAACGCTATAACGGAGAGATTTCACTAGAAATGTGTTTTGTTTTTTTAATCCCTTAGACCAAAATAAAAACTATCTAGAAAAATTTGATGTGTACCATTCACATGACTTTCTCTATATCCCTGCAACAAATTATTCTTAAAAAGCTTTTACTTCTATTTACTTTATGCAAATCAGAAAAAATTAGCAGAAATAGTTTTATTACTTGCCTCCTTGTAAGTAGAAGCGAAATAAGGGACTACCATAGGTTAAAGTGAAAGCCAAAAGCTGGTTGCTATGTGACTGATGTTCCTTTGTTTGTATGGACGGGAGTTGACAAATTCCTGTATGAGAAAGTATGTTTTTCAAAACTGAAACCAAGAAAAAGGAATATCTCAAAAACGATCAACTCCACGAAAAAAATGTATATAACATAAAGTGTGTGTTTTAACGTGCTCTACATTTTTGGTGTGTTAAGTTTTTGTCCATCTCTTACGGTTTAGTAGTTATGAAGAACTCATCCAGAATAAAGTAGTCTTCAGAGGCTATTCCCAGAAAATTCAAGATATACATTTCATTTGTCAGATAAATATCTTTAATATACAAAATTTTAATCAAAATTATTAGAGCCATTTTTGAGAAAATCAAAATTTTCGAAAAAAGTTCCATGTAAAGGGTAGTTGGGGGTGGGGGAATTTTTCTCAAAATCGTGTCGCATCCCTGGAAGATACTAAATTTAAATACCAAGTTTGGTATTTTAGCGACTTTTCGTTTTCGAGTTATCGTGTTCACAGACACACGCACACACACACACGGAGCTTTTTGTGAAAATGCTTTTTTTGGTTACAGGGGACCCTAAAACATATATTTCCGGTGAAATCTCGGTATCGAATTTTTTGGTGGAGTGTAATACATTCTGTATTCACTATGTACATAGTGAGTATAGAGAAAGTAAAACTATCCTATGAGTCTGGGTATGTGAGTATCTGAAGACATATCTGAGAAACGTAAAGTGGATACCTAAATTGATATTTCAATTCGTATTTTCCAAAGATTGGACACGATTAGTGACCGTATTTCATTGGCAGAAAGAGGACACTTTCACTTAAAGCCTAGGCAATTTATAGTGAGAAATTTTCGAGATCTGTATTAAGAATATGTGAAATTTTACATAACCATGTATGGCATTAGGACATATTATTTATATTTAGGGAAACAACAATAGGGTTGAATAAGAGTTTGTTTGGTTTAGTTTGTTTTACAATGACTCACTTTTAGATATTTCACAATTACAAGCTTTCTCTTGGTTCAATGCCAAGAATTCTTATTTCTGAACCTATTTAAGCAACTTATTACTCGCTGGAGAGACTTGGGAGCAACTAGAAATATACGCCCAATGGGTTGCTGGTCCTCAGGGGTATTATTTCGGGGTTGCCAATAATGTATTATTTACTCTAGGCACTATACCTTCCACCAATACTCAGAGCCTCATTTGTAAATGTAGGCTGCGCCTTGGGTAGGTTCAGATTGGAATTTTTAAAGGAGAGATGATAACTCCATGGCACGACAGCTCACAGGGAACCTTGGCCTACCGCTCGGCCGCTGCGTCCCCCATCTCGATCCACTACAGACGTCATGGATGGGGTGCA
This sequence comes from Hymenopus coronatus, assembly GCA_030762935.1. Taxonomy (NCBI): domain Eukaryota; kingdom Metazoa; phylum Arthropoda; class Insecta; order Mantodea; family Hymenopodidae; genus Hymenopus; species Hymenopus coronatus. Next base: position 42,967,039 of record CM060885.1, on the reverse strand, counting down.
GTATTGGAGGGTGAGACGTGGTCAGCGCCTCGAGTCCCCCGGCCGGTTAATGTGGTCCTTATGACCTGTAGCCGCTACTTCTCCATCAAGTAGCTCCTCAGTTGGCCCCCAGGGACCTTACGAGGCCAGGTCTCCTAGCGGGGGAAAAATCCTCACGCCGTTACTGGGGATCGAACCCAGGTCTCCCGCTTGGTAAGCAGCTGGGCTACCGCCGCGCTAAGGAGACGACCAAAGAAGAGATGATAGGTGAGAATGTTTTTGCTACTGATGAGGCGATACGAAGAAGAGGTAAATCTTGGATTACGGCTAATGAAATGCGATTTATGCGCGTATAGTAAAAGTGGGTTCACAAAATAAATGAAATCATGGAAAAGCTGGGTCTAGGTCCCATTCTCCATTATATATAAAGCTATAAGAACAACTGAATGACCCACCTTCAACCTTTGAGATGGCATCAACGTATGCCATCAAGGTAGAAAACGGCCAGGACGTCACAAAACACCGCTGGAAGGAAACCTCTTCTTTGAGACCGTAACAGACCTTTTGGTTTAATACTTGCACTTTGATCACTACTTCACTGGCAGGTTTTAATTAGCAATAGCCGTTAAGGTCTGCAAATCTTATAACGCAGGAGAAACTGTCTGCATAATTCAAACGCGGTGCAATTGGCCCACCTGGCTTTTGCTTTGACTGTATTTTTACTTTCTCGACCCATATTACATACAAAGTGTATAGAGCAGCTATTGCATTGCACCCAAAAAAAATCTGATGTGTACCATTAATATGACTTTCTCTATATCCCTGCAACAAATTATTCTTAAAAAGCTTATACTTCTATTTACTTCATGCTAATCAGTAAAACATTAGCAGAAATAGCCATATTACTTGCTTCCTTGTAAGTAGAGGTGAAATAAGGGAGTACCATAGGTTAAAGTGATAGTCAAAAGCAGGCTGCTATGTCACTGAAGTTCCTTTGTTTGTATAGACAGCAGTTGACAAATTCCAGTATGAAAAATGTATGTTTTTCATAGCAGAAACCAAAAATAAGAAATGTTACAAAAACGACGAACTCCACGAAAAAAATGTATATAACATAAATTGTGTGTTTTAACGTGCTCTATATTTTTTGTGAAGTAAGCTTTTGTCCATCTCTTACGGTTTAGCAGTTATTCAAAATTCAGTAAAATTCATCCAGAATAAACTACTCTTCAGAGGCTATTCCCAGAAAATTCAAGATATACATTTTATTTGTCAAGTAGATATCTTTGATATACAAAACTTTAATCAAAATCGTTAGAGCCATTTTTGAGAAAATAAAAATTTTAGAAAAAGGTTCCATGTAAAGGGTAGTTGGGGGTGGAGGGATTTTTCTCGAAATGTTCGTTTCGCATCCCTGGAAGATACTAAACTTAAATACTAAGTTTGGTATTTTACCTTCTTTTCGTTTTTGAGTTATCCGTGTTCACAGACACACGGACACACACACGGACCTTTTTCCGAAAATGCTTTTTTTAGATAAAGGTGACCCTAAAACATATATTTCCGGTGAAATCTCGGTATCGATTTTTTTTGGTGTAGTGCAATACATTCTCTGTACACTATGTATGTGGGCCGCGCCGTGGCCGAGTGGTTAGACCACTCGACTCTCACCTAGACGGTCGGGGTTCGATCCCAAGCGACCGCATGTGAGATTTGTGGTGGACAAAACGGCGCTGGGGCGGGTTTTCTTCGGGTACTCCGGTTCCCCCCGCCATCGCATTCCACCGGTGCTCCATCATCATTCATGTATCATCAGTGTCACCGCCTGCGGTGCCATTAGTAGTTAAAGCGGGCGTTAAACACTACCAAAAAAAAAAATGTACACTATGTACATAGTGCGTATAGAGAAAGTAATTAGATACCAAAATTTCAGCGGAAATAGAGTTCCTGTATCTAAAAAAAAACATTTTTAGAAAAAGCTCCGTGTGTGTTTGTGTCTGTAAACACAACTCAAGAACGAAAAGCCGGTAAAATACGAAGCTTGGTATTTAAGCTTAGTACTTCCAGGGATGCGACACATACATTGAGAAAAATCCCTCCACCCCCAACTACCCTTTACATGGCAAAAAGCTCGAAAATGTTGACTTCCTCAAAAATCGCACTAATGGTTTTCATTAAATTCCGGATGTTAAAGATATTTAAATGGCGAACAAAACGTATACCTTGAATATTCTGGAAATAGTCTCTAAAGACCCCTTTAATCTGAATGAATTTTGCTGAATTTTTCGTAATAAGTCGTAAGAGATAGACAAAAGTTTACTACACAAAAATGTAGATCACGTTAAAACACACAATTTATCATATTCGTTTTTTTCTTCTGAAATGTTCTTTGGTATTTGTTTCAGATTTGAAGTTGTAAACCCCTGGCCCTGCTTAGAAACGGATTTCAACCACATGGCAACCAGCTTTTAAATGATTTGACTATCGTTCTAGCCTAGTGCATTCCCTTATTTTCCTTATACTTACAAGCAAGTAACTAAGACGACTTCTGCTAATGTTTATCTCGATATCATAAAGTAGATAGAAGGATATGCTTTTTAACAGTAATTTGGTACAGCAATTTAGAGATTTGTTATTCGTGTATCTTGAATAACCACCGTAAAGGAGTATTTTCAAATAAACCTACTTAAAAATTAGACTGTGATTCAGCAATAAAGGTCAGCAATTTTCCAAGAAATTACTACGAAAGACAGATTATTTTATGAGTATTTCCGCATTTTTGTTATTGTTTATTATATAATTGCAATTGCTGCGTCGTAACAAAATATGCAGACAGAATGTTATCCAGCTTTATTGCAATTATCACCGCAGATATAGAAGCACAAACACGGGTTAATTACAGTAATGGAGAGGTTAACGGATAATGAAAATCAATTTGGAAATTTGGTTAGGAATACAGCTCCCACACTGTTCTGTGTTCATCCGCATTAGCCAGCCAATTCTCGCCGTCGAAGGGCAATATCATAGCCAATTTGCCTCCGCTCTGAATACACTGGTGAATTATTCAGTACAACAGTTTTTTTAATATCAATTAGAACAAAAAATAGCATCTGTTCCATTCACATGAGTTTCTCTATATCTCTGCAACAAATTATTGTTAGAAAGCTTATGCTTCTATTTACTTCATACTAATCGAGAAAACATTAGCAGAAATAGTCTTATTACTTGCTTCGTTGTAAGTAGAAGCGAAATAAGGGAGTAATATTAAAGTGATAGTCAAAAGCTCGTTGCTTTGTGAATGAAGTTCCTTTGTTTGTATGGACCGGAGTTGACAAATTCCTGTATGAGAAAAGTATACGTTTTTTAAAGATGAAAACAATAACAAGGAATATGTCAAAAAGATAAACTGCACGAAAAACTCTAATATGACATAGGTTGAATGTTTTAATGTCCTCTACATTTGTTGTCTGGTAAGTTTTTCTCCATTTCTTAGGGTTTAACAGTTATGCAAAATTCCGTAAAATTTGTCCAGAATAAAGCAGTCTGCAGAGGCTATTCCCAGAAAATTCAAGATATACATTTTATTTGTAAGTTAATATCTTTAATATACGCGACTTTAATCAAAATTGTTAGAGCCATTTTTGAGAAAATCATAATTTTCAAAAAAAGTTCTATGTAAAAGGTAGTTTGAGGTGGGGGGATTTTCTTGAAAATCTTCCTTGGAAGATACCAAAGTTAAATACCAAGTTTGGTATTCAACGGTCTTTACGTTTTTTAGCTATGCAGTCCACAGACACACACACACACACACATATTTTTGTAAAAATGTTTTTTTTTGATTCAGGATGTCCTAAAACATGTATTTTTCTGGTGTAATCTCGGTATCGAATTATTGGGTGGAATACAATACTTCCTCTATACATTATGTACATAGTACGTGTAGAGAAAGTAATAAAATAAAATCTGCATATCTATTAGCCGGGTATCTAGAGTCTATGACCAATATTATTATGCACAATTTACTTCTTTTTCCACCTTTATTTAAATTCCAATTGCAATTTACGTTTGCGGCTGTTTACTACTACCTAAAATTTGGAGTACTGGAATTCCAGTACTTTTAGAATTACTAGCCTTTTCTAATATCTAATGAAGTAGTCTTTAAATCAAATTCTACTGTTTCACTATCAATACAATCATACAAAAGATATTCTCTACAAATTAAATACCCTAAACGTTTTATTTATATCCAAACAACAATTATCTACTTTAAATCAATTCTACTCTATCATCAAAACTACTCAAAATCTACTTAAAAAGGCTGTTTCGTAGCTCACAATTGTCATCCTGGCCCTGGTATCCACTCTCTGGAATCCTATTCCTTAGAAATTCCTTCAGCAAAGAAGACCGGTTCTTCAGCTCCTGACGTTCAATTATTTTTTTCTTTCTTCAAGTATTCTCCGTCGCTGCTTTCACCCTTGCCATATAGACCTGACGTGGTTCCTTGGGATCTCTTTTTGCAGCCTCTTATTTCAACTATAAATTAAAGACGTTAACAAGAGTAGTAAGTAGTTTATACTCTGAAGATAAATAAATATAACGTCCTCAAAAATTGTATTATGTCTAGGCTGCCTAAACGGTCCTTCACTTAGCGGTCACTGAATAAACTGTAATTTTTCAGGAGAACGGATTAATATGCCTATAAAGCCGGTATGATCTCTCTTAAACGGCCACACAAATGTCAGAAAATGGCTTGAGTTATGCGTCCAATATAGCCACAACAAGTTTTTTTCATCATGAAACCGTGATCCAGGCTTGCCTTTGAATCTCAGGAGTTCTCCTTCCTCTGTGTCTTTTTCCACGTGAAGTCAACATGTAGTTTCTACTTCTATCGTCAAAGATGTGAAGTCTTATTTATGACAAATCAATAAGGGTGGAGTAGTTTTCTTTTGTGAAGCAACTCCACTCGTATTTACTAATTTATTTGTCGTATTCAATAAGCGAACAATAAAGAAGTTCATAGTATGTGATAAAGTTTGTTTTAACATTGGAAGAAAAGAGAAAACCAGCATTTCCAAATGTGGCAGACGTAAGTGACTCATATTTTTAAATATAAGGACAGATCTTTAAAACATTCGGAAGAAAACAAACGAAATAGAATGAAAAGTAAATAGGGGAGGCCAAATACAAATAAATGAATGGTTTCGTTATAAGGTGCCTTAAGTGAGCACGTGCTAAGGAATGACGATCAGTGATTGAGCAGTCGTACTGACACCGAAAGAACTAAACATGTAAGATTATGTTCATACAGACAACAAAATCGTACGAAATATACCATGTAGCGATGTTTACTGTACTGTGTATCAATGTAATGAGCTCCTAATCACTTCTCCCTCAGGAGTTCAAATTATAACAGGTTATTTTAACTTAAATCTCAATATATGTATATAATTAAAGCATGTTGACACTGTACCTAAAGGTGTAATGAAGCAAAACTTTAAAATACTTAATGCTTTTGTCAACACCTGACCACGCAAAGAATCGGCATTTCAACCATAGCAACCATATTTTAAAGCATTTGACTGTCGGTTTAGCCTGGTGCATCCTCTTATTTCCCTTATACCTATAAGGAACTACGTGGTAAAACCGTTTCTTCTAATGTTTATCTCGATTTGCATGAAGTGGATCGAATAAGAAGCTTATTAACAACAAATTGTTGCAGAGATGTGAAGAAAGTCATGTGAATGAAGCACATTAGATTTTTTAAGTTATGTTTATGTGAAACGAGTATTAAAGTGCCAATCTTGTCTACGTGGTTCGTATTTGAAGTAAAAACATCTACAACATTTAGTAGAATACAGAACTATTTTTACTTTCTCTACACGCACTATGTATATAGTGTATAAAGAAGGTATTGCACTCCACCAAAAATTCGATACCGAGATTTCACCGGAAATATGTGTTTTAGGGCCCCCTGTATCCAAAAAAAGCATTTTCAGAAAAAGGTCCATGTGTGTGTGTCCGTGTGTCTGTGAACACGATAACTCAAAAACCAAACTTGGTATTTAAGTTTAGTATCTTCCAGGGATGCGACACGAAAATTTTGATAAAAATCCCACCACTCCAAACTACCCTTTATATGTAACTTTTTTCGATTTTTTTTATTTTCTTAAAAATGCCTTTAATGATTTTGATTAAAATCTCATATATTTAAAGATACTTTACCTGACAAAAAATAATTTATATCCTGAATTTTCTGTTAATAGCCTCTGAAGACTACTTTATTCTGGATGAAATTTACGGAATTTTGCATAACTGCTAAACCATAAGAGTTAGATAAAAACGCATTGCACAAAAAATGTAGAGCACCTTAATACACACAATTTATGTTATATGCATTTTTTTCGTGGAGTTGATCGTTTTTTAAACATTCCTTGTTTTTTGTTTCAGCGTGAATAAACATACTTTTCTCATACTGGAATTAGTCAACTCCTATCCATATAAACAAAGGAAATCCAGTTACAAAGCAACCAGCTTTTGACTATCACTTTAATCTATGGTGCACCTTTATTTCACTTCTACTTTCAAGGAAGCAAGTAATAGGACTATTTCAGCTAATTTTTCTCGATTATTATGAAGTAAATAGAAGCATAAGGTTCCTAACAATAATTTGTTGCAGAGGTGTAGAGAAAGTGGTGTGAATGGAACGCATAAGATATTTAGATATTCACTTGAAGGTTCAGCTACGGCAGACAGAGAGAGGGGAAGCAGTAGACTACCTCTCCTTGACTCACTCCAGCATTTCCGCTTTGTTTACCTCTGGCACATAGGCAAACAATTTCCAGGACGCATTATGTTCACGTTTGGTCTCACACACAGATATGAACAGCTATTTTCAATTATTAACAAAAATAAAATAAATCATTGCGAATATCTATGTTTTAAATGTTTCACTATTGATGTTTTGGTTATGTGGTAAAGTGTTTCTTTCATATTATTCAGGTCTCGTGAATGATTGTTAGTACTAATGTGTAGGACTATATCATCATATGTATTTGTATGCACGTAAATGTTAGCATAGTAAACTATTATTTAAATTGTTTTCAGTAATGTGTGAATGGCAGTAGTGTGCGGTTAACTGTTCTAATTATGATTTTGGGTATCTTAAGGGGTTTATCACTATGTGTACGATCTTATTTCACAGTACTTTATCACTGTTTTCTAGTAATAATGTCTCTCTGTGTAAAGAATGTTTTTAGTACTAAGGTATGCCACTGTATTTAAGTCTGTAGATATTACAATTATATAACAGTGTAACTTCGAACGACTACTATGACTAAGTGTAGTGTCTAGAAGTGTTGCATTCCCCTACTTTCCAAGTTCGCCATCTCTGGAATACGGCAAAGGCACGTGGGATTGTTTACACCCCCGGCGTTTCTTGGACTGGATTGAGAATAATTGGGACAAAGGAACAGTGATTACATTTGGGAAATAAGTCAAATATAAAAAAATAGATTTTTTGAGTGAAAATCATGTTGGTTAATTCTGTAACAGTCCTTGTGTACAGGAGTGACACAAATATGCTAGGCATGCGCGACAAATATTGTTATTTAGAAGGAAACTCTTCTGCACAAATGGGTACATCACTAGACCAGACAAGAACAGTTGGGGTGACATACAGCAATGTTCCCCAAAAATGGCACATAGAAAGTAGAGAAAAGTAAGCGTAGAAAATAATAATCAGAGACCTAAATGTCTAACGATATATCGAATGCTAACGGTGCCTCAGTCTTCGCTGTAGAAGCTCAGAAGGAATATACACATGCACAGAAGAGGATTACGGTGGCGCAGGCATATTGGTATATTAAATACGACAGACCTGTATCAGCGAAAAGAGTAGATTTGGGCACTACCAGGGTGTCATAAAGTGAGCGCGTCATAAGGTGTAGTAAACGGTTCTGTGTGCACTGGATATCTGGTTTCGGAGTGGCAGAATCCCATATGGCACAGCTGTACTGACACGTGGTCAAATTAAGGAGGTAAAAACAGGACGATTGAATACATGGACAGGGACGAAAAGCCGGACACAAGATGTTGGAGAGGTGGCATCACTGAATCCTCTGCACTAGACTACATGGGTGGAGATTCATGTCGGCCCGCTGTGCAGGATAAAAATAGTGTTTCCTTTTGGAAGTAGCGATGGGCATCTTCGCACCATTTATATAAATGGGACATTGGTCACGTTCGTTTTGTAGGTGCAACTCACAGCTTGGGATTAATGAGCGTTCATAGACACTTCCCAACTTTTGCATCAGGGAATTCGGATGCAGATATACTGAAGGCGGCTAGCTGCCACAGCACAAGTACTCACTCTCAGGGAGGTGGCATAGTGAGCAACTGTGGGTTGAAGATAACTGGGAAAGTCAGAGGTATAAGCTAGGTATAATGAGGGGGCCAATACGTTTCCTTGCGGTACACCAAAGGGAATAGGGTGGGCCTTGGATAAGACACGGTCATGTTTAAGAAAAGGTGCGATTACGCTGATAGGACTGCAGGAGGTGAAAATAGTGTCCGAGAGATGTGGTTTGAATATGAGTAAATCAAGAAATTCTCGTACCAAAACAGCCCTAATCATACAGACTGACGCTCATAAGTATAAAAAATAGCATCTCTGTAACATTCTCGCTGCTAAGAGTAGAGGCTAAGAGGGCGAAAATCGAACTAGTTTCAGGAATAATTGGTGCAAGCTAGAATAAAAAAAGAGGAGGCAGAAATAGACGTTCTAAGATTTTGGAGAGTAGGGAGGGTAATCCTGGGGATTATTCCTAGTTTTACGTGATTTAGGAAGAAGGATAAAGATAGCGAGTTTCCGTTGGTAAGGCTTATGAGCAATGCAAAGATAGTGTTGTAGATCTGCGTCAGCATAACTAGCGCATTTCGAAGCAAATAAAGAAGAAAGGGCTGTACAATAAGATCGAGACCTGGAGATTTGTCGCTCAGGAGCGAACAATGTTACTTTGTACTGGAGCAGGGGTGACGTAGTGTCGAAAGCAGTGCACTGCAAAGTTTTCACGAGTTCCTCCTTCACGTCCAGCATAAGACCTCATACAAAATGCTAGGAATTCTGAACACTAATTGACTTTCTCCAGTAGAAGAAAACCGAGGATCTCAACCTTAACAGGCGGCATGGCAAAAGAAGAACTTGTCAGAGTTCTAGTCCTTTCCAATAAGGATACATCGCGGTCGTTTAAGACCCCCAACTTGGCTTTCAACGGCATGGCAGCGAGTAGCCTTCAACTCGAAGTAGCTCTATTAAAACTGGTTTTATGAATCGCAATGCGTGCATTGCCAGAGTTTGTGGCAGTCCTTCCTGGTGGATTGTAAAAGACACAGAATGAGGAGTACGGAAAACCTGGAGAGTGCTGCTGGGGAGGTTTTCAGCACATTCTATATTCTGAATTAGGGTAGAAACTGCCACATCAACATCAAAGATGGAGAGAAGCCTTTGTAATACGCACTTCAGAAGGACTGGTAAACGATCAGAGCCCAGATCATGAGGAACGGAAAGACGGGAACAATGACAGAAAATAGTATTACTACCGATGATATCCAGCATGTTGGAGTTCCACCCTCTTGTGGGAAAAACTGGGTTCAGCAGGAGGGAGAACAGGTCGGTCTGTTGGTCTCGCTGCGGTGCTGGGTTCTCAGGGCTGTATATTTATTTAAACCTTGTTTGTAGGTTTCAATTTGCCGCTGTATGTGAAGTTGGTAACTCTTGCTGTAGGCGAAACTGGAATTAACTATTTGCGCCAGACTTAATTGTTGAAGTAGTTGCAAACTTATTATCGGCGGCGAATTAAAATATTTATGCACAGCTCAACCACGTTTTCCGTTATATGTTTGCTAGCTTCAGTCGCTGAGTAAAAGAATCTTAACCTCCTTGCTTGGATGGTAGAATTTAATACATTAGAGAATTAATTTAGAAGATGTCTTATTAATTATAACTTTTATTTCGTAAATCGTTGGAACAATGTACTGAATTAAGGCACGCTATTTAAACTGATATCTTTTGAGAAAACTGTGCCAAATATATAATTTGTAATCTGTAATTACAATAAATCTCTTGTTGATAATCAGTAAAATTACAGTATTTCACACTAAATTGCTGTATTAGAGGTCTCGATTTGCGAGATTAGCTCTTGGCGTCAGTATCCCTGTCTTGTTGACTGCGTCCCGGAAGCTTTTAAAAATTTTCACATATATCTAAAAGTTGAAGATCAATGTTTTATAACATTGTAATCTGTCCATCACCATGGGAACGACAGATTTCCTTATTCCACATTTCGTGAAATAAATATTTACAATACAGTTTCATACATTTATAATAATTAAAATTAATACATTTGCGTAATTTATATGAAAATGTTTTTATACATAGCTGGCATTTCTAAATCAATTTTGTTTACTCTATCCTTAGGTTTTTTACCGGTATAAACAATTTATAGCATCCATGATCTCGTTCATTTTTATTCTTATTCTTCTTCTTTCATATTACTACTTTAACTATGTTTTATTATTAATATGCTTTTATAAACACCAATTCTTAGCTATACATTATTCATTATAATGCGTTGTATTCATTACTTAACCTTGGCTATGTTATTTTCGTAAAAGAACGCCATGTTGTGCTATTTTCGTGCGTATCGTGAGGTGATTACGTCACGCTGCCATTTTTATACATACAATTCCTGGACTTATATTGCAAAACATTATGTTTTATTATCCTACTACATTATTTTAGGGCGGTATTGTTTCATTTTCTCTTGACTTGATTTATTTAGCATTAAATCCTGCGTCAACTGGAGAGAGAGAAGCTTTCGCTTTACCCGTCATGTTTACTCACGGAGATGGTAGGTCGCTTGTTCTCCATTGGTGGACTTTTAACTTGAAATAGCCCTTTAGAATTCCTCAATTCTTTAAACACATAAAGGGATATCTGCACATGACAAATACGAGGCATGTCGCAACTTTCTAAACTGTAAATATAACACTTTTTGAAAATTTTGATTTTCTCAAAGGTGGCTGTAAAGATTTTGATTAAAATACCATAACAAGTTTAGGATATTGAGTTACAAATAAAATGTGTATCTAGAATTATCTACGAATATCCGGAGAATTTCTCTTATTCTGCACGACTTTTTATTACTGGTAAAACGTAAGAGATAGGCAAGTTTTATTACACAGAAATTGTAGATTTCGTAAAACAAAGTGTATGTGAAACACTATTTCTTTTTTCTTTTTGGTTGAGTTAAACATATCCAATTTTAAAATATTTATTACTATTTTCAAATGTATGTTCATTGGTTTTTCTCATGATCAAGTAAACATAAACACATTTCAAAGTCATCTCATAATGGACAAGTCTAAAAAGATTTAATTTTTACTTGTGTACCATCATTCCTCAATTCCCATTGTATCTACAAGTAAATATGTAATAAAACAATTTTACAATGTTTATCTCGATTAACACGAAGTAGATGCAGGAATAAACGTTATTAAGCATTGGTTGTTGTAGAATTGGTAGATAATAATTTGAATCAAATACAACAAATTTTATTTTACTAAGATTTTATAACTCCATGGCACAACAACTAACAAGGAACCTTGGCCAACCATCCGGGCGCTGCGTCGCCCATCTCGGTCCATGATGGACGTCGTAAATGCGGTGCAGTATTGGAGGGTGAGACATGGTCAGCGCCTCGCACCCCTCCCCCGCCGATTAATGACCTGTATTCTCTACTTCTTAGTCAAGTAGCTCCTCAATTGGCCCCCCAAGGACCTCACGAAGCTGAGTGTACCCCGGACCAGGTCTCCCAGAGGGGGAAAAATCCCTACGCCAGTACCGGGAATCGAACCCAGGTCCCCCGCTTGGTAATCTGCTGCGCCACCACCGCGTTACTAAGATTTTAAGTTCCTGTAATACAAATTTAAACATTTAAATTATAGAACTTATAAAATCGTGTTCTCTTATTTATGTATACTAAATGAAGAGAGATGATTTATGTTTCTACGCTGTCTTTCTCTCAGCCCCTATTTTTCTAATCCTGTCTAATGTTAAGGGTACTATTATGCAATATAACATTCTAACACATTTATGCTTCACTGTGTTTTCCGTGCGAGTCAGTATTGTATTAGAAATAGCACGGTACTTATAATTCGATAGTGATTTATACCCACTTTGCATTCTGCCTGCGCACGAAGGATGGAGGCAACACGCAGCTCCAGATAAAAGGATTGTCAAATTCCATTATTGCGTCTGTAGGGCGGGAAACCGAAACTCTGCAGAATAACATAATGAATAATGCATTGCACCAATGAATTTAAATTAGAATTGTATTACATCTACCCTGAGCTTACCGCTATACGCGCAGCGTGTTATTTCATTCAGCACCTCATTATGAAAATAATGCACGACACCAAAGCGACCAATTCGCTTTCGCATCAACACGTTTTAACTGCAGTAGCTTAACACCTCATATTGTGAAAATACTGTTTATGCAGGGCTTGCAGGACTTTCGAAATCTATACACTTAATTTAGGTAAGACGAGAAATCGCTGCACAATATAATATCTGTTAACCTGTGATAATTTCGTAAATACAAGTCATAAGGAGTATTACTACTTTATCTGCAATTTTATTGAATTTCATTTGTAATAAGTGCATATTCGTATAAAGAATTGTACCTTTCTCCGTTTTATTAATTACAAAAAGCTTATATATTCCACTCACATGAGTTTCCCTAAATCTCTCCAACAAAACATTGTTAAAAAGCTTATGCTTCTTTTTACCTCATTCTAATCGAGAAAAAATCAACAGAAATAGTCTTATTATTTGCTACCATACAAGTAGAAGGGAAATAAGGGAGTAACATAGGCTAATGTATTAGTCAAAAGTTGGTTATGTTACAGAAGTGCCTTTGTTTGTATGGACAGCGATCCACTTCACGAAAATCATGTATATAATATAAATGATGTGTTTCAACGAGTTCTACATTTTCTATTAAGTAAGTTTTTGTCTATCTCCTACGGTTTGCCAGCTATACAAAATGCAATAAAATTCATCCAGAATAAAGAGTTCTTTGGAGGTATTCCGGAAAATTCAAGATATATATTTTGTTTGGGATGTAAATATTTTTAATATACGGGATTTTAATAAAAATCGTTAGAGCCATTTTTCAGGCAGTCAAAATTTTCGAAACTTTGTTCAAATAGAGGGTAGTTTGGGGTCAGGGTAGTTGGGGTCTTGAAAATCTTCGTGTCGGATCCTTGGAAGATACCAAACCTACATACCAAGTTTGGTATTTAATGGTCTTTTGTTTTTGAACTATGCTGTCCACAGACACACACGCCCGCGCATGCTAAGATGCTTTTTTGGGACTCATGGGGTCCCAAAACATATATTTACGGTGAAATCTCGCCATCGAATTTTTGGGTGGAATACAATACCTTCTCTAACAACTATGTATATTGTACATGCGGGCTAGAGAAAGAAACAATAAAACAGCAGAGTAACAGGATGTAGACAGTTGCGAAAATTTCGTTTTGATTATATTACACACAAACGACTGTGAAGCCACATTTGTTTGCTATTATCATATTATCTAGCATAATAATGAAATATTCAGAAACATGACTTCAAATTTTTGTTTCATCTTTAGTAAATTTAATCAAAGATTGCTTTTGACGATTAGTCAATAGATGTAGACAATTTTATTTTATCAGTGTATTTTAGAACTACCGATATTTTGTGATACGGCTAAAACAAAATGTTTTTCAAAAGCACTCGAATACACAAATCAGTGTAGTTTGAAGTATGATTTTTCGCAGCAACAACCATTCTTAATATTATTCATGTGCAACTTGTGACTTCATCGGGAACTTTTTAAATTACACCCTATATTGTTTTGTACATCTCAAAGATTCTATTATTGTGCATGATTGTGTATAAATCAACATTTTTATATAAAATGCAGCAAATAAAATCAGGATTTCTTAGTTTTATTTATACTGTTTATTTGTATAAATTAACACAAAAAGTATTTTAAGTAAAAGCAGCAAATTTAGATTTTAACGAAAATTAGATATGATGAATTTTTTATTTCGTTGCAGGCTTGTACAATAATACACATTAACAAAATCTTTGAGATGGCATATAAAAATATTGAGTGTCACTTATAAATGTGTCAGATTACTTAAATAGCAATATTAACAATAACTAAGGTTAAGCCCGCCTATGTAGTGTGGTGGTAGCGTATTTGCCTCACATTCAACAGTTCGCGAGATCCAATCTCGTTTAGGGTGACGTACCTGGATAAAACTTATCCTCAGAAAATGAATGTCGAGTACCTTTAAGCTCCATGGACCCCGAGATCATTTGAGTATCATTTCACCAAATTCATTCATTGTTCGATATGATAAACCAGGTTAAAGGACGTTAAGCTAATAATAAATAATAGCAACTAAGTTTATTTGTGTGAAAAATTTTGCTGTAGCCAAAAATATATTTTTGAAAAACAGTGTATATTTCATATATCCAAAAAATACAGTTAAATTCCCGCAGCAGAAGTTCATGTTTGTGCAGAAAATCATTTGACTACCATGCAACGTAACTTCCCTTTCACTCATTTGAAAAACACATAATCCTTATAAATTCTGACGTAAGACACTAGTCAAAGAGATACTAAAAAGCACTTGAGCATAATGAATCCCTAATTTTATAAGTAAACCTCGTTTATTACGTTGTACCACACGACTAGCCAAGCTCATCGAAGTGAATATGTCATAACGGGAGTTTAAACCACGGATCTCCAAATTTATGAAAAAATCTCACACAATGTCCTTCAGAGAGGCGAATTTTTTATATGCCGGTTTCTTTCTTGCAATTTACGCTTTCCTATATTATATTCTTGCAACGAAAAAGTCTCTTAGTAATTCCCAAACTTGCTTCCCTTTTTGTAATGTCAATACCTTGTGTATAAGAAGTTAGATAGCAGTCGAAGAACGAAGACAGTACAATACTCTCTTACAGTTCAACACCATCTATACAATTTAACTTGAGTGGAACTAAAGGCGTTGTATCCAATTCAATTGCCTCGCATTATACCTAGTGAATGGAAAGACGAGTTCCCTGACAGTCACGTTTGCCGGTGAGCACTGGTGCTGAACAAGTTGCCTATAAGATCACACAAAGGAGAATCGGTCATTGCTACCGTTCTTTTTACATGTTTTACTTTCTCTGCTACATTAAATTAGAGGAAGTATTTTACCAAAACATTAGATACCGAGTTTTCACGGGAAAGATACGAATGAATTAGAGAAAAACTTAGCGTATGTGTGTCACTATTTTTCTGTTTTTGTTTGCTTTTCATTTTTCTCAAATATGTATTACACAAATTACTTATGCACTGAGTTTTTGTGTAATAAATTTTGCTAATCACGATACCGTATTCTAACTCATGTCCCTTTATCTGCTATTATAAAGTATTATAAAAGCGACTTATAAGAATTAAACATCAGGTCTGTGTAATGGAAGGGTATGGATTAAATTAAAACTGCCACATATTTAGCATCCAAAAGATGTAATTCTAAGTCTTAAAACGTTGTAGCATTGCATCCAGCCGTCCACGCAGATCGCAATCCAGACTTCTTTTCCATGAAATGCAGATTTGCATTAGGGACATGCTTAAACCTCAGCGGACATGCATATGCTGCAGCATACTTCAGAACATTCCTTTAGGATAATAATAAAAAAAACAGCTGTTCAGAGTTTGTGATGCCTGATGGAAAGACCCAGAGCGCACATGATCCTCTTTTAGAGTAAGTTGATAGAGGTCCTGGAAATGAAATGGCCTGTTATTTATGGACGCTCTTTAATTGCTTTGGTTCTCAGCGTCCCATTCTATATTGGGCGTGAAAGATCGCTTAATTTTGCTCTTATCAGGCTTGAGGTTCTTTTACGTGCCGTAAATCTACGACACGGGACCCACAGCTTTACTTCCCTTCCGAAGGATTTTTACGCCCGAAAAAATCCATCGTCCTCCGCGCGACCTTGGGTATATGAAGTCAGCATGGTAACCATTACACCACGGAGGGCGACTAGAGGTCCTGGAGGAACAATATGTGTGGACTTTCGGAGGACATCTTGGACCCAACCAAACAATTGACAATCCGTCAAGGTATTGTTGTCTGAGACTAAAGACAGCCGAGGGAGCTGGTGCCGCCAATGTCATGTGTGTGCGTATCGGCGGGAAGTCGTGGACCGCATGCAGTAGTATAACGGAAGAGTACCTTTCGAGGGCATTGCCGATGTCGTAGCGGCACTATTCCCTGTATGAAGCAGGGATAACATCTAAGTTATTGACTACTTCACCAAATGCTCAGGGTTACGCTTTTGCAAACCAGGAGGCTAAGAACATTGCAAACTGCCTCGTAGCAGAACTGTGCTGCCACTTACGGATACCGTTGAAGCTACACAGCGGTCAAGGCAGCAGTTGGGAGCCCTACCTGATCAGGGAAACCTGCAGCGACTTAGACAGCGCAGATTGCACACAACACTGCTCCACCCACAGACAGGTTGATGCATAATATCAAAACTTGAGAAGAGCATTTGAGGAAGGCCAATTCCAGAAAGATAGGTTACTTTCTCTACACGCAATATGTACATAATGTATAGAGAAGGTATTGATCTCCACACAAAAGTTCGATACCGAGATTTCACCGGAAATATATGTTTTAGGGTCCCATATATCCAAAAAAAGCATTTTCACAAAAAGGTGCGTGTGTGTATGTGTGCGTATGTGTGTCTGTGGACAGCATAGCTCAAAAACGAAAAATCCGTTAAATACCAAACTTGGTGTTTAAGTTTATCTTCCAAGGATGTGACACGAAGATTTTAAAAAAGAATCCTTCCACCCCCAGCTACCCATTACATGGAACTTTTTTTCCAAAAATTTGATTTTCTCAAAAATGGCTCTAACGATTTTGATTAAAACATAACATATTAAAAATATTTACCTGATAATTAAAATGTATATCTTGAATTTTCTGAGAATAGCCTCTGAAGACTACTTTATTCTGGATGAATTCTACGGAATTTAGCATAACTGCTAAACCGTAAGAGATGGAGAAAAACTTACCACACAAAAAATGTAGAGCACTTTAAAACACACATTTATGTTATAAGCATTTATTCGGGGAGTTGATAGTTTTTTTTTAGATATTCCTTGTTTTTGGTTTCAGCCTTGAAAAACATACTTTTGTCATACAGAAATTTGTCAACTCCTGTCCATACAAACAAAGGAACTTCTGTCACATAGCAATCAGCATTTGACTATCACTTTAACCTATGTTACTCCCCTAATTCGCTTCTACTTACAAGAAAGCATGTAATAAGACTATTTCTCTAGTTTTTCCTTTATTAGCATGAAGTAAATAGAACCATAAGCTTTTTAACAATAATATGTTGCAGAGATGTAGAGAAAGTCATGTGAATGGAACACATCAGATTTTTTCTTGGTAGATTACCGCTCTTCAACTCATGAAATCACCGGGTTGATACTAGTCAGATTGGTCCTTGTCAGAAATGTATCTACCATTATACCTAATGCCTGCGAGTCCCCCAGTAGCACAACTACTAGCAGTTAACTACTTGAAGAATCTCGTAGACCAACATAACATTTCTTAAAATGGTTCCTTAACACAATGAGCTAGCGAGTGACCAGATGAAATCCCGTTACACCAGTAGGCAAGCAGCTGAGGTTTCCAGCAGGGTGATCTAATGTGAGTGCATCATCCTAACCGGACAAGCTTCAAAAGGAGCAAAAACTTTTGATATCGTCTATCACATCCAGAGGCTGCCAGTCCACTTTGATGGTGCTGGTTGGGACGTGCAATAATCACCTCTACTTCTGGAAGTTTCTTGCTACGTCATCAACAGCTATATAGCGGAGCTGTTAGGCTGGAGCAATTTAGTGAATTTAAAAAGCAGTTCAGCGAGCGTCGTAGCGACGAGATAAAAACTGTGCTACAGCATTATAAATGTACCGCTATTGTACACAGAGTTTGAAGAATTGACTTGTCTAAGCACCTTGAAGAAAACTAAATATCTTCTTACAGGGAGAGGTTGGTGTCAAATGAATTAATACCTCATTCCAGCCAGCTTGCTTGTCTTCTGCGTAAAGGTTCTGTGGAAAGTTGTCTAATTTCTTATAGCAATTGTAATTTAATATTTTTTGTTGTAAACTACCACACAGACGGTGAACTCTGATTACACACAAAATAAAATGATACGTAACTTTGGGAACGAAATGTTCTAAGCATATTTTAAGTATCTTCCAGGCACCAAGTTGTGGGGACTGAGGAAATTACTGAAGAAATCTTCTAAATGATCATCCACTAACTTTAGCCACACTTTTTATACATATACTCTTTCTGGAGGTAACAATAAACGATGGTTAATAAATTGGTCTATCCTACAAACCGTGCAGTAAAACTGTAAAGCCCGAGGTTTAAAAGTACATAGGATATTGTCAGTCGCCAATGGAGTATGTCATCTAAAAATAAATTTGAGATCTCCTTGTGGTTTACTGGAAAAATGCTAGTCAGTTTGGAAATTTAATGTCTTACTAGCTTGTTACCATGACACCTCAGTCGATTCTCTTTATAATAATTGTCATTCATTGAAATTTGTAGGCTTTCACGGCCGGTGTCAGTATAAGCCCACCATCAACCCGAACCAATCACAGCCAGCTCTCCGGCCAGCCACCGGTATATATACCGCAACCCATGGAGCTAAAGCACAGTCGCTGTTGAGACCTCCACCAGGACACTTCAATCAAACTGCCACTGAAGATGTCTGCCGCAGCCGTAGACGAAACGTCTGGGAAGATGAAGAAGGAGGAGCCCAGTAGACCACGGCCTACAAGCCCGGATAATATTTTTTCTTATAATTGTGATTACCAATAATTGTAGCACAATATTTATCTCGTTCCTACGATGTTTGTTTTACTGTTTTGTGCTCTTTTTATTTGAAGTTTAATCTCCGAACTCAGAAATTTCCAGAAGTAGAGGGTGCTATTGCACGTGCAAACCACACCTAAGTTTCACAAAAGTACTATGGTTATGGAAAGGAAACTGCCGGCGAACGACAAAGGTTAGCTATGAACGATGGAAAGCAAGCTGCAGACACACGCACTGAATCAGGGTGGCAAGATACCGGAGCCTGCAAGATATACTCGATCACATTATCGTATTTTTAACAAATGAATGTAGTAAACTAATGCTCACGTTTCGACTACTGTGACGTTTATTACTTTCTCTACACGTACTATGTACATAGTGTATAGAGAACGTATTGTATTGCACCCAAAAATTCGATATCGAGATTTCACCAGAAATATACGTTTTGGGCCCCCTGCATCCAAAAAAAAGGAAATGTTTACAAAAAGGTCCGTATGTGTGTGCGCGTATGTCTGTCTGTCTGTCTGTCTGTCTGTGAACAGCATAGCTCAAAAAACGAAAAGACCGTTAAATACCAAGCTTGGTATTTAGGTTTGGTATCTTCCAAGGATGCGACAAGAAGATTTTCTAGAAAATCACCCTACCCCAAACTACCCTTTACATGGAACATTTTTCGAAAATTTTGATTTTCTTAAAAATGGCTCTAACGATTTTGATTAAAATGTCAAATATTAAAGATATTTACTTGACAAATAAGATGTGTATCTTGAATTTTCTGGGAATAGCCTCTGAAGACTACTTTATTCTGGAATGATTTATGGAATTTTGCATAACTGCTAAACCATAAGAAATGGACATAAACTTTAACACACAAAAAATGTAGAGCACATTAAAACATACAATTTATGTCATATACATTTTTTGTGGAGTTGATCGTTTTTTAGATATTCCTTGTTTTTAATTTCAGCTTTGAAAAACTTATACTTTTCTCATACGGAATTTATCAATTCCTGTCCATACAAACAAAGGAACTTCAGTCATATAGCAACCAGCTTTTGACTGTCACTTTAAACTATGTTGAATGAATGAATAAGTGTATTTATTAATATAGCAATATCATACATAGAAATTCAACAGTCGCACGGGTCCACAGACCGTACGTGCTTTTGTAATACACATTACAAGCAATATTAAAACAACAACCACAACAAAGAATTAAAAGAGTAAATACGAAAATAAAAAAGACAAAGGAAATACACAGTCAAAAGCAATATTAAACAACAATAAAAATTAAGAGTGAATCCGAAAATAAAGATACAAAGATATTCAAATATATCAATTTAAATTTACAGCACAGAGTACACCTTCATAAATGCACCCTCTTATAATAGATAATTACACTTAAAAGACATATATACGCATAATATATACAACCCTAGCACAACAGTGACCTAAGTATGATATAATATACATGTATGTAGAACATTGTAGTCACTTTTGTTTAGTTGATCTTATTTCCCCCCCTCCCTTCTCTATTGGCAGCCTCCTCAGATCTCAGCTGTCTTGCCTTAAGTATAAATTTACCTAGCCCGTCCATGTTTTCCGTGCCTGCCAGTAACGTCCAACATGCTTCTATCCCTACATTCGCAGTGGTAAAAAATCGCGGCAAATATTTTTCCCGCCATTCCTCCGTACCCCTACATCTTGCCAAGATGTGAGTCCACGACTCTTCCTCCTCGCAAATGGGACAGATTCTTATACCATTCTCGTCAGAAATTTTCGTGCTCCTCCATGCTCCTAGTCTAATCCACGCGAGCCCCTCTCTAATGAGTTTGGTACCTGTTTTGATGTATTGCTCCATACCCCACTCCGATTTCAGCCCAGACTGTACTTCTAATGACACCTTCTCTGTGCATTGCGCAATTATTTGCTGTCTGTCAATATCACAGAGACGTTTCTTAATTTTTCTCCAAATACTTCGCCTGTTTTCCTGCCCTGCCATCCAAATGTCTCCCATCCCAATAGTTTCCAACCCTTTCTTTAATTTTGATGCCCACGTCAACTGTTCACGGTAGCAGACTGCCCTAATTAGAGATTGGTTTCCGTGAACGATTCTCATCCAATATTTAACTGCTCTGATTTTGCACTCTATCGTTTCACTATGTACCCCGAATTCCCTCATTATCCCGCAGTTTGCCGTACCCCTCCCTACACCCAGAATTCCTTTCAAAAATTGGGTCCTCACTTGATCCAGATTCCCTGTTTGTTCCCACCCCCATATTTCTCCTCCGTATGTCATCGTGGATCTAACTGTCGCTCCGTATACAGTTTCCATTAAGGTTATGGAGATATTCGGAATTCTGTAGCGTATCCGGAGAGCTTCCGCCGCTTTCACCCTTGCCTTGTGTTTCGTAATGTCAATGTGTTTTGTCCATTTTCCGTTCATCGTAAATGTGAGTCCTAAGTACACAAAGGATTTAACATTGTCCAGTATCTGTCCTGCATATGTCCAAGTCTCCTCCCTGCTATAAATACAACCCTTTTTGAAAGTCATTGCCTTAGTCTTATTCACATTAACTGTAAGTAGCCATTCATCGCAATAGTTCTTAAGTTTGTCCAGTCCTCGTTGCAATCCGTTTACTGTCGTAGAGCACAATACTAAATCGTCTGCGTATAAAAGTGTTGGGATCTGCAAATCCGCTACTACTGGTGCTTGAATATTCTCTGCTATCATTGTATCAGCAATATCATCCACAAAGAGATTAAATAGCAAGGGAGATAAAATACAACCCTGCCTCACTCCCCTATAGCTTCGGCAGCTCTCGGACACTCTGTTTCTGTCGTACTTCACACAGAATTGGACATTTTGATATATTGCCTGCAATGCTCTAACCATTTTACTTGATAACCCCTTTCTGCCTAGTTTGTACCATAATGCATTTCGATTGATAGAGTCAAATGCCTTCTTAAAGTCCACAAAAGCACAATGAAGCTTTCCCCTCTTAACTAACAGTTGCTTAATCCTTAAAGTGTCTAATATAAAAGCGGCATCTATGGTACTGTGTCCTTCTCTGAAACCCATTTGAAATTTTGAAAGTTTGCCAAATTTAGATTCCCAGTCCTTTATCCGGTTATATCTCTACAATAAATTTTCTCCATAATTGGCAACAGAGTAACCCCCCTATAGTTATCCGGGTTTCCAATAGTTCCCTTCCCTTTATAAATGGGATGAATAATGCCCTTTCCCCAGCAGGTAGGGTAATTCCCCTCCATAAACAATCTGTTACATATCTGGAGCATACTCCTACCAAACTCATTAACATTGGCTGCGGCTTTAAAAACTTCCGGGGGCAGCCCATCCAACGCTGGAGCTTTGCCTCCCTTCAGACCCCTTAGCGCCTGTGCTATTTCTCGTGCTGATATTTCCTCGTCCAGTATTGGGATCTCAAGATTTCCCAAAATTTGAACTTCCTTTATAAAAATTCCTTCCCTTTCACCTTTCCCGAAAATTCCCATAAAATGCATTGCCCATTTTCTGGGAGAAATTTCGTTGGGCGCCCGACGGTTGCCTCTTAAATGTTTTACTACTTGCCACATCTCAGCGTTATCCCCCCGCGTTAAAGTATTACTAATTTTCTGAGTAATTTTGTCTTGCCACATAGTTCTCTTTTCCCGTAAGAGCTGTTTATATTCCCTTCGCTTTTTTGTAAACATTTTCCTAATGTCATCTCCCCCCTCCCTTCTGAATTTTGACAGAGCCTCCTCTGCTTGTTTCTTTACAGTTCTGCATTGCTGGTCATACCAACCATTGAATCGTTTTACCTTACCATGCATTTGGACTTTCATTGTCCCCGCAGCCGTTGCTATTATATGCGTTAGTTCCTCCGCTGTGTCTGCGTTCCTGTCCCCTAATCTTCTTTCTAATCTATCAACAAATACTTCTTTTTCTATCGGTTTCCATATAAATTTACTAATGAATCTCCCTTCGTCCCCCTGCCCCTCTTCAGGTGCATGTGCCACCATGGCCGTCTCTATATCCAGTTCCAGGACAACCGTGATGTGACTCGATACGATCCCCCACCCAAAAATTTCTAATTCTGCCAATTAAACCCTGACTTACTAAAATAAAATCTATTACACTACCCCCATTTTCATTTATGAAAGTGAGTTCTCCCTCTCGATCCTCACCGTACTTGCCATTCATTATTTCTAAAGAGAAGGCATCACAAAAACAAGTAATTGTCTGCCCTCCCCATTAATAAAACTATCCTTGCTCTTCTGTTGACCTTCGCGGAATTCCTCCCCCCATTGATGACCCCCCGTTAGAGAAATATTCTCCCCTCCTAACCTCGCATTAAAATCTCCTAAGAGAATTAATTCAGTTCCTGGAAACTTTTCCTGTAACTGCACTAACGTTTCGGTTAAGTCACTGAAGAAATTCCTGTTTGCATACTTGGACGTTGCTGGCTGGTTGTATAATCCTATGACTATTATTTGTACTCCCCCCTGTGCCAAAGATACAGCAATCACCCCTTCCAAACTGATTTCTAATTTAGTTATCTCAGCCTCCAGCTCAGACCTGAATGAAACTGATACCCCTCCTGGCCACCTTCCCCTCCTTCCCCGTGTCTCCCTTCCCCTACTAAAACTATGGAAATTAGCAAGTGTTACATTTTCTCCGTTTTTCAACCAAGTTTCTGTTAAACATACAACGTCAAAATCACTAAGGAAATACAAGAAATTCTCGCTACCCAACCTTTTTTTGAAGCCTTCGATGTTCCATGTGACAATCCTCAGAGAAGGGGTTGGGTCCTATTGTTTCCTTGCTGTTGATCTTCCTACAACTTGGCTGACTCTTTGTCGAGCTGTTGTCAGCCTAAGGGCACGGAGGGGCGTTGTTGGTTTTTCCGGCGAAGACTGTCTCACCCTCCTCTCCTCTTTGCCCCTCCCTGTCGACATAACTTGAGGCACCTGATGTTCTGCTGAGGGACCTGCTACCTGCTGGGCTGATGCACTGGCTACCTGCTGGGCTGATGCACTGGCTACCTGCTCTAGCTGCCCTGTCCTGGGTTCGGTTTCCGCACTACTTCTAGGCTGTTCCATGCGCTCCAGCTCCTGTCGGTTCCAGACTCGTCCGTTAATGAAGAGCTTGTCATAGCGCAATACGGCATGACAGCCCTGCCTCCTGGCCTCGAACATGTGTCCCTTTAAGAACTCTCTCTCTTCTCTTACACGCTGGCTAAAGTCCTCGCTAATGCTTATTCCCGTTCCCCGTAAATAACGAGCATCTCGAAGGATGGCCACCTTGAGTTTATAATGGGCCAGTTTGCACACAATAGGTCGCCTTACATTGCCACGTCGACCTACACGGTGGGCTCTCTCCACATCAAACTCG
Source organism: Hymenopus coronatus (assembly GCA_030762935.1). Lineage (NCBI taxonomy): Eukaryota > Metazoa > Arthropoda > Insecta > Mantodea > Hymenopodidae > Hymenopus > Hymenopus coronatus. The sequence continues at coordinate 42,942,651 of CM060885.1, read as the reverse complement.
CGGAGTTCGATTCCTATTTGTGAGATGACTCTTTTCACTATTTCCTCCGTCATCTCCCAACTCTCTCCCGCTTCTTCCGTCACACCATATAGCACAATATTATTTCTACGAGATTGGTTCTCTAAATAATCCATTTTCTCTTCCAGAGCACGCATTCGAACTGTCACATTCTCCACGGCACTTTCCAGCGATTTTAGGCTGCACTTTTCAAGTCATACATGCATTTCTTGCCTCAACTGTTCAATGAGATCTCTTACGCTTTCCATTGTCGAACTTTTTCCAGGTAGCTACGAGCAAGACAACTTTAAACTATGTTACTTAAACTATGTTACTCCCTTATTTGCCTTCTACTTGCAAGGAAGCAAGTAATAAGACAATTTCTCCTGATTTTTCTAAATTAGCAAGAAGCAAACAGAAGAATTAGCTTTTTAACTATACTTTGTTGCAGAGATGTAGAGAAAGTCATGTGAATGGAACACACAATTTTTTTTTTATTTTTATGAAATTGGTTGTTAATGCTGCTTTGAAATCTACATTTCTAAATGCACATGAAATTACTTATCACTTTCTCTACCGCGTGCTTGTAGGTTGCGCAAGTATGGGATTTTATCCAAAAAATGGATACCGATTTCACTGGAAACATATTTGTGATTTTCTGTGTCGAGAAAAGGCAGTTTTTGAAAACTTCCAAGCAATCGCGTATCTGGCTATATCAGTGCATGCATATATGTAAACAGCATAAGTCAAAAACGAAAAGTGTGACAAGTACGAACATGTATTTTCACGTTATGAATCTCGTAGGTAAGTGTCCAGGCTGTCACTACTCGTCATGATTAGGAGCAAAGTACATTTGCCTAGCGCTAAGGCCTGAGTGGTCATATGATAAGCAAAGGGTATGGCGCAAGGATGAGATCTGGTTGCCTAACTGTCCGATACACACTGATGCACAAATATTTCTAACAGATCCCAGGGATATGACCATTTAGTTAAATAGTAAAAATAAGATGCCTCCTGTATCTACCATAAAAAAGAGTTAAATTTTATCCACCAATGGAACTTTCCCTTATATCCCGTATACACAAAAGTATTTATACACAAACTCGATTGCACTATTTAGATCTAATATGCTTTTCAAAAGATGTACTACATATTTAAAGTTAGTTTGAATTGAAAATATTTTCATTTTTTATGTATGATTTTGACCTATTATGATAGTGAACATGTCGACAAAATTTCTAAGTATACAAGAACTCTTGAGATCGGAAGTAAACCGGATTAATGATAAATGAATATAATTACTAACTAAACATTTATTTTGACATTAACAACGATGAGAAAAGAAATGTTCTATAGTCTGTGGTTAACATGCTTATCCCCACCTCCGAAGGTCCCGGGTTCGATTCTTGGCGGATGAGTAGGATTTTTTCAGGATTATTAGACTTTCTTCAGAGACTGTAGAAGAATGCATAAGAGTCGAGGCGTGCGTGCATGGGTGTGTGTGTGTGTGTGTGTGTGTGTGTAAGCGATGTGCGCGCGCGTGTGAGAATGCAATGCCATAGCCAAAAGTAATCAACCTAAAGATTAACACCAGTGTACGCGAGTGAACATAATTGTTAATGAGCAATAATTATTTTAGATAAAAGCCGCTGAATTGATGTTTAGATGTCAAAGATTTTAATATAGTACATAAATGTAATTAAAAAAACCAATAAGAAAACCACTTGGTATATTTTCTGAATGTAAATGTGCTTTTATTTAAATTGATTCTGTGCTTGAGATGCAAATCAGCAAAGTAAGACATTTTTTTTATAAATATTATCTGTTATATTCACATGAATTTCTCTATCTGTCTACGAAAGCTTGTTCTATTATCTACTTTATGCTAATCGAGATATACAATAACAGAAACGGTATTGTTAACATACTCCTTATAAGTGTGTACAGCAAGAATAAGGAATATTCTAGGCTTCAGCTTAAGAATTGTTGGAAAACTGAAACCAATAGCAAGGATTATATCGGAAATGGATATACAGAGTGTTTCAAAACGACACCAAACGAAGATGTGAACCTTATTGGCCATACCGTACGTGATATGTGAATATAATTTTCAGCTCTAAATTCGGCACATACAAAAACTGTCATTAAATCACCATGGGTTAGGCAGTCATACATAACCAAATGGCATGTGCCTGGCCCACTCCAAAAGAGATGCCGGTTGGTAGCGAAGGTCCCAGTCGCGTGGTGTGACAGACATGCCGGCGCGACACAGGTCACCTTAGTAATGGAAAACGTAGCATGTGGGTGTGCCGTATGACAACCGTTGTTCCTTCGCTGCCTAATCCCAAATGTGTGCAAGTTTTAAACACACATAAAACTTTAATAGAAGAGTTTGAAAGTTGCGACATCAAGTTTCGGACAAGTCAACTTGTAAGCTAATCGACTTCTATCTTCGTTTGGTGTGGTTTTGAAATGACCTGTATATATATATATATATAATTTCTTTAACGAGATCTACATATTTTGTATAATAAATGCTGACTATATAGCTTACGTTTTACCAGTTATGCAAAAGTCATCCAGAATGTAGAAGATTGCAGCGGCTATTCTCAAAAAATTCAAGATATAGGTACATTATATTTGCCATGAAAATATCTTAGTCACACAAGTATGAGATTATAACGAAAATTTTAAAGCTCTATTTGAGGAAAGCAGAACTTTCGATAACGCTTCCAAATAAAGGAACTTCGGGTGGAACATTTTTTTGAAAACCTTGGAAGATGGATAAAATACTAAGTTTGGTGTTTAACTAATTTTCGTTTTTAAATTTAGCTGACCACAGACACACGGACACACACATACACACATACATGAGTTTTCTTTTCTAAAATGCCTTCAAAATTGCCTGAGTCTCGTAACCAAAAAAAGAATTTTATATAAAATTCCCTCGCCCGCGTGTGTGACTGGTGGAATTTCGACATAGGATTTTTAGATGGATTACAACTTCCCACTTGCGATACCCAATAGAGAAAGTAAATATCTGATGACTTTCTCTACATTTTTGTAACAAATTATTGTTAAAAACCTCAAGCTTCTATCAACTTCATTCTAATCGAGATAAATATTAGCAGAAATACTTTCTTGTAAGCAGAAAGGAAATAAAGGACCACTGGGCTAAAAAGTTGGTTGCCATGTAGATGGAATCCGTTTCTATGCATTGCCAGGTCACAAATCCCCGCATGTGAAAAGTTTTAATTATTTTAAAACTGAAACAAATAACAAACAATATCACAAAAATGGTCAACACCACTAAAAATTGACATAAAATATGTGTTTTAACATGTATTGTGTAGTAAGCTTTTGTCTATATCTTATGGCTTACTAGTTATGCAAAATCCAGCCAAATTTATCCAGAATAGAAAGGTCTTCAGAGGCTCTTTCCAGAAAAATCAAGACATACTTTTTATTTGCGGTGTAAATGTCAGTATTTTAATCAAAATCGTTAAGAGTTATTTTTGAGAAAATGAAAATTTTTGGAAATTTTTCCATGTAAGGAGTAGTTTGGTGTGGAGGGATTTTTCTCAAAATCTTCGTGTCGCACCCTTGGAGATACTAAACTTATATAACAAGTTTGGTATTTTACCAACTTTTTGTTTTTGAGTTATCGTGTTCATAGCACGGATACACACGGACCTTTTTCTGAATACAGGGACTCTAAAACGCATATTTACGGTGAAATCTTGGTATAGTATTTTTGTGCTGAATGCAATACTTTCTCTACACACTACGTACATAGTAGATGTAAAGAAAGTAAAATCCGTACAAACCGTAAATCCTCATTAATAAAGGCCATACCCATAAACGAAGTTTTGTGCGCTCTGAGAATAAAAAGTGTTGCTAATGTTACCAACATGATTTATGTGAAATAATTAATTATTATCTAGTTTCTCTACCACTTACCAGCTCACTACCACGTTTTACTTTCTCTACACGCACTGTACAGTGTATAGAGAAGATATTATATTAAACTCCACGCAAAAATTCGATACCGAGATTTTCCCGGAAACATGCGTTTTAGGGTCCCCTGAATCCAAAGGTGCGTGTGTGTCTGTGAACATGATAACTCTCTTGATATTTTCCAGGGATAAAACACGAAGATTTTGAGAAAAGGTCCTCCATCCCAAACTACCCTTTACATGGAAAAAATTACGAAAAATTTGGTTTTCTCAAAAGTGGTTCTAACGATTTTGATTTAAATACGTATATTAGAGATATTTACATGGCAAATAAAATGTATATCTTGAATTTTCTGGCAAAAGCCTCTAAACACCTTTTATTCTAAATGAAGTGTGCATAACTGATAAACCGTAAGAGTTAGACAAAAACTCGATACACAAAAAAATATATACCACGTTAAAACCACAATTTATGTCTTATATGTTTTCTTCGTGAAATTGACCATTTCTGAGATATTCCTTGTTATTTGTTTCAGACTTAATAGACCCAGTTTTCTCATAAGGAAAGTTGTAAATTCTACCCCCGCATAGAAACGGATTTCAACCAGCATTTAAGATTTGACTATTGTATTAGCTTTATGTATTGCCTTATTTTCCTTATACTTAATACGAAGCAAGTAATTAAGACAATTCCTGCTAATATTTATCTTAGTTTTCATGAAGTAGATAAAATAATATGCTGTTTAACAATATTGTGTCTCAGCGATGTACAGAAATTCATGTGAATGGAACACATCAGATTTTTTCTGTTGAAGTAACATCTTTTTTCAAGTAAACTCCTTTACCATGCCTGTTTCACTGATTTTAACTCTGCATTACGCTCTAGATTAAAGCTTCCAATTTTAGTTGGTGCTGAAGCGCTGCATTCGCTCATCAGGTCCCTTAATCGGAGTGACTGACTATTCCCTTTTGGGCAGCTTAACGCTTGCTAACGGAAGGTTTATATTCCCGCCTCTTTTCCATAATGCCATGTGGCATCGATAGAACAATAGTTGGCTTATTGATGTTGTTGCCCCGATAGTAACCGATCTAAAGTACAGCCTAACGAATAAGCTTATACATTTTTGTTTACTATGTGGCTTTCAGAAACAAAGAACATCGTAAACGAACGCTTTGCGTAAATAGGTGCCTTTATGCTACACCAAAATTAATGGGCAGACCATCTTTAAACACCGTGACTTTGCACTTAATAGAAAAGTCTTTGAAACTTTTCTGTATTTTAAAATAGCTTTCCTATACGTTCTAAAATAATATTAGAAAAATCAAATATTAAAAAAAGTCTCGCACCTTGAGTATTTAGGATATAATATAAGCTGGGGTGTTGATAAAAATATGGAGAAAATGGTTAACAAATTTCAATCAATATGTGGAACAAAAAACAGAACGTTGCAAAATAAAATAACAAAAGAAAAAAAAACGAACTTTTATAAGATATTGGTGGCTCCAGTTCTGATGTTCACTAGTGAACATTGATCACGCGGGAAGGAGATAAAAGAAAAATCTTATGTGTTCCATTCACATGACGTTCTGTACATCTCTGCAACAAATTATTGTTAAAAATCTTATTTTTTATTTACTTAATTCTAATCGAAAAAAATTACCATAGTCTTATTACTTGCTTCCTTGTAAGTAGAAGCGAAATAAGGGAGTACCATAGGTTAAAGTGATAGTCAAAAACTGGTTGCTATGTGACTGATGTTCCTTTGTTTGTATGGATAGGAATTGACAAAGTCCTGTGTGAGAAAAGTGTAATTTTTAAAGCTGAAACCAAAAACAAGGAATATCTAGAGAGCGATAAACTCCATGAAAAAATGCATATAACATAAATTGTGTGTTTTAAAGTGCTCTACATGTTTTGCGTGTTAAGTTTTTTTTTTTTTTTTCATTTCTTACGGTTTAGCAATAATGCAAACTTCCGTAAAATTCGTCCAGAATAAAGTAGTCTTCAATGGCTATTCCCAGAAAATTGAAGATATACATTTTATTTGTCAAGTAAATTTCTTCAGTATATGATATTTTAATCAAAATCGTTACAGCCATTTTTGCAAAAATAATACTTTTCGAAAAAAGTTAAATGTAAAGGCTAGTTTCAGGTGGGGGAGATATTTCTCAAAATCTTCTTGCCGCATCCCTGGAACATACTAATCTTAAATATCAAGTTTGCTATTTTACTGAATTTTCCTTTTTTATTTGTCACAGACACACGGACACACTGACACATGGACACACACCCGGACACACACACACATACACACACGGACCTTTTTGTGAAAAAGCTTTTTTCGGATACACGGAACCCTAAAACATATATTTCCGGTGAAATCTCGGTATCGAATTTTTGGGTAGAGTGTAATACCTTCTCTATACACTATGTACATAGTACGTGTAGAGAAAGTAAAAATACAATCAGCAGAAATGAGATATTCCCATACAGCTAAAGGGGTACAAAGACAGATCTTTTGAGAAATGAAGAAATAAGGGGAGAACTGGAAATGTACAATATAAATGATAAAATAAAAGAATATAAGAAAACTGAAGAAGCCATCTATACCGCATGGAGAAAGGAAGAATGCGAAGAACGAAGAGAGACGTAGGACGTCCAAGGAAGAGATGGCAATGAAAACATGAGTGTGAAGACGAGATAGGCATTATTTAGGCAGAAGAAGAAGAAGTAAAAGAAGAAAATAGCTTTTTAGAAAAAATCATAAATAGTTTTAACTGAAGATGTTACGCATTTAAAGACATGTAATTAATTACTTTCTCTATTCGTAGGTGTACATCGTGTATAGAGAAGGTATTGTATTGCACCCAAAAATTCGATACCGAGATTTCAACGAAAATGCATGAATCCAAAAAAAGCATTTTTACAAAATGTGTCTGTGGGCAGCATACTTAACTCCATGGCCCGACAGCTCACGGGGAACCTTGGCCTACCGCCCGGTCGCTGCGTCCCCCATCTCAGTCCACTACAGACGTCATGGATGGGGTGCAGTATTGGAGGGTGAGACATGGTCAGCGCCTCGAGTCCCCCTGGCCGGTTAATGCGGTCCTCATGACCTGTAGCCGCTACTTCTCCATCAAGTAGCTCCACAATTGGCCCCCCAGGGACCTTATGAGGCTGAGTGCACCCCGGGCCAGGTCTCCCAGCGGGGGAAAAATCCCCACGCCGGTACTGGGGATCGAACCCAGGTCTCCCGCTTGGTAAGCAGCAACGCTACCACCGCGCTAAGGATACGACCGTGGGCAGCATCCTACAAAGACAAAAAGTCCTTTAAATACCAAACTTGATGTTTAAGTTCATTATCTCCGAAGGATGCGACATAAAGATTTTCAAGAAAATCCTCGCACCGCAACTGCCGTTTACATTAAAAATTTTCGAAAATGTTATTTTCTCAAAAATGGTTCTTTTGATTAGAATCTTTTATATTACAGATATTTACAAGACAAATAAACTGTAAATCTTGAATTTTTTGGGGAATATTCTCTTTTATTCCGGATGAATTATTTTTTTTTAATTTTGATCAACCATTAAACCGTAAAAGATAGACAAAAAGTTATTACATAAAAATGTAGAGCTCCTTAAAACACACAATATATGTCGTATACTTTTTTCCTCTGGAGTTGAACGTTTTCAAGATATTCCTTGTTATTGGTTTCAGTTTTAAAATACTTACCTTTTCTTATACAGGATCTTGTCAACTCCTGGACACGTAAACAAACCGTTTTCAGTCCCATAGCAATCACATTTTGAAACATGTGACTGTCGGTTTATCCTAGTGTATTCCCTTATTTCCTTTCTACTTATAAGGAACTAAATACTAATACCGTTTCTGCTAGTGTTTATCTTAATTAGCATGAAGTTGGTAGAAAAATAAGCTTATTAATAATAATTTCTTATAGAGATACAGAGAAAGTCATGTGAATGGAACACATGAGAACTAAAAATATTAATGACCCAAACATAATACAGTGTGTACTGTACGACATTACTAAACACATCAACTTCCATGTGCGTCCACTGTAGCGCTGTGGCAAAACGTAGGTTACTCTTCTGGTGAGGGTCAAAGGTTCGCTTAGAGCAATTTTTTTTCTCAATACACTCATCACCTTTCACAAACCGATCCAACAGGAAAATGCTAACCGCAACTGGAATAACGTGATATTCTCAAACGAGGTAACATTTTCTTTCAAACGTAAGGGAGATGTGATTATCTGTGGTGCAAAGAGGTCTCAATACGGTGCAAAATATGTTGTTTACAGAAGCACGTACACAAACGCACACGAATATTTTTTCTAAAACTCCCGTTTTCGGATTCAGAGGGTCTCAAAATGTTCAATAGCTAATTTTTAGGTTGAAATAAACACCTCTGCTGCTTTATATGTGGCGGTGAAAGGAAAAGAAGAAGAAGAAGAAAAGAAAGAATAAAGAACTAACAAGACTGACAAATCGCGTCCTTTAAGGGGAGCTGAAATGCCCTATCTTGCCAATGTTAAAGTTTTACCAATTATCTCAGCACTTATTTAAGATAATGAGCTAAAGTTTTCAAGCTACATTTTCCAATACATTTTCTGTTGATTGATCAAAAATAGAATACTTCTGTTTATTAGAAGGAAAGCTGTATGATCTTTTTAATAAAGCTCTTAAAATGTTATTGAACAATGTCTATTTTTAAAGTTTAAACTATAACTAATTCATATACTTTTCATTAAAATAAAGACTGTTTAAGTACAAATGTATGGTAAAACTTTCATCCCTTAGTCTCAATTAGTTTCTGAGATAATGGCACATTTGTATCGACCATTTTACCTCCCCAGAAACTGTTTTGAAACATAACATTTAAAAAAAACTGAGGTGTTCCATTCACATGACTTTTTCTACATCTCTGCAACAAAGTATTATTAAAAGGCTAATGTGTCTATTTACGTCCTGCTAATCGAGAGAAAATTAGCTGAAATAGTCTTATTACTTGTTTCATTGTAAGTAGAGCAAAATAATGGAGTACCATATGTTAAAGTGATAGTCGAAAGCTGGTTGCTATGTGACTGAATTTCCCTTGTTTGTATGGAAACGAGAAAAGTATAATATTTTTAAAGTTGAAACCAAAAACAATCAATTCCACGAAAAAAAAATTATATAACATAAATCGTGTGTTTTAATGTGCTCTACATCTCTCGTGTAGTAAGTTTTTGTCCATCTCTTACGGTTTAGCAGCTATGCAAAAATCCGTAAAATTCATCCAGAAGCTATTCCCAGAAAACTCAAGATATACATGTTATTTGTTAGGTAAATATCTTTAATATACGATATTTTAATCAAATCTTTAGAGCCATTTTTGAGAAAATAAAAATGTTTGAAAAAAGTTCCATGTAAAGGGTAGTTGGGGGTGGGGAGTTTCTTCAAAACTTCGTGTCGTACCTTTCGAAGATACCAAACTTAAATACCAAGTTTGGTATTTAAATGTCTTTTCGTTTTTGAGCTATGCTGTCCACAGACACACACACACACGCGCGCACACACGGACCTTTTTCCAGAAATGCTTTTTTTTTTGGATTCAATGGGCGCCGAAGCATGTATTTCTAGTGAAATGTCGGTATCGAATTTTTGGGTGCATTACAATACCTCCTCTATACACTGTGTACATAATACGTATAGAGAAAGTAAAAATGTAAGCTAACTTACCAAACCCAGCTTTGCGGTGCTTCAGAACTCTCACATGTAGGTAATATGAGCGGAATGTAAATGCGGTGAATAGTTAAAATGAAAGTTTTCGATCAAAATAAGAAAAGGATCTCTTCTCTAACACTAATATTTACAAACTAGCATATTTTGACCAAGTTAATGAATCAGAATGCTCTAAAAAGCTATTTAGCACGATCTTTTACACAATATTTTTAAACTATTTACAGTTAGCGTACCTCTATGAAAGTTATTCAAAAATGAGTGGGAGATTCAAAATATTAATATGCAATTAATGCATGAAAATGGAAAAAAATCTGATGCGTTACACTCACATGACTTTCTCTAATTCTACAAACTTCTTACATAAGATTCTTCTTCTTTCTGCACCTTGCTAATCGAGGTACTCATTAACACAATGTTCTTATTACTTAGTTCCTTATAAGTAGGAAGAAAATAAAGGAATACACTAGGCTAAACCAATATTAAAATGTTTTAAAAGCTGTCGTTACGCGATTGTCATTACAAATCGCTTCTTTTCTTGGCCAGGAGTAGAACAAAAGAAAAACGGACACTCCCGTCTGAGAAAGGTGTTAAATACTTCACAACTGAAATTAATAACAATGAGTACCTCGAAAACGGTAAGCTTCTCGAGAAAAATGTATGACATAACTTGTGTATTTTACAAAAACTCACATTTTTTGTATAGAAAGTTTTCGTCTATCTCTTACGGCTTACTAGTCATGCCAAATTAAGCAAAATTCATCCAGAATAAACAGGTCTTCAGAAGCTATTCCCAGAAAATTCAAAATAAACATTTTATTTGTCAGGTAAATATCTTTAATATACGATATTTTAATCAAAATCGTTAGAGCCATTTTTAAGAAAATCAAAATTTTCGAAAAAAGTTCCATGTAAAGAGTAGTTTGGGGTGGTGGATTTTTCTCAAAATCTTCGTGTCACATCCCTGGAAGTTTGGTATTTTAGCTACTATTCGTTTTTGAGTTATCGTGTTCACGGACACACACGGACCTTTTTCTAAAAATGCTCTTTATGGATACAGGGGGTCCTAAAACACGTATTTCCGGTGAAATCTCGATATCGAATTTTTGGGTGGAATACAATACTTCTCTATCCCTATGTACATTGTACATATGGGGCTCGAGAAAGTAAAAATTATGAAAATCCCATTTCGACTCCCCTTAAAGTCTGATGAACATGTAGCTTGACGACCGAAGATTAAACGCTGTTTTGATCATAGCTTGCTAAGGAGAGTAGATGGTTGCAAGGTTCGTTTTGGCAGTGTTGAAGTGCTACGCTCCCGTGCACTTTGAATTTAACTAGGTGCTGCAGAACACGCACAAATTGCGACAGAGGACTCAAGTTGGAATTGCGACGGTCCAGTGCTAAGTGCTTTCGAGCAGTAATTCCTCTCCGCGACATGAGAACCCTTCAAGTCGCCCAAGCTCACTTAGAAACCTACCTAATGAAGACTTGCGGACCTCAACAATTCCAATATGTCATCTAAGGTTGAACAGGGTAGAACCGGTCCCTCAGATGACTGTTGATTAAAATGTCTGATTTATAAAATATGATAATGGAACAGCTAAATAGACGATAAGAATACCGAGTTTCTGTGCTAGTATATACATTTAAAGCTAATTGGAAGGGTTTAATTTGTAAATACAACTGCATTTACAAACATTTTTACTTTATCTACACGTTATATACATAGTGTATAGAGAAAGTATTGCATTCCACCCAAAATTTCAATACCTACAGAGATTTCACCGGAAATAAATGTTTTGGGTCCTCGTGAATCCAAAAGAAAAGCATATTCAGATAAAGATCCGTGTGTGTGTGAGACTGTGTGTCTGTGGACAGCATAGCTCAAAAATGAAAAGACTATTAAACACCAAACTTCGTATTTAAGTTTGGTATCTTCCAAAGATGCGGCACGAAGATTTTCAACAAAATGCCCTCATCTCAAACTATCCTTTACAAGGGAAAAATCTCGAAAATTTTGATTTTCTCAAACATGGCCAAAAAGAATTTTGATTAAAAGCTCTTATATTTAAGATATTTACATGCCAAATAAAATGTAGATCTTGAATTTTCTGGGAAATACCTCTAAAGACCTCTTTATTCTGGATGAATCTTGCGGAATTTTGCATAACTGCTAAACCGTAAGAGATAGACCAAAATTTACTCTACAAAAAATGTAGATCATTATAAAACACACAATTCATGCCATATATTCTCAAAAGTGTTTATTTTAGCATTCGTTTGGAGTAAATCTAGATTTTAAACATGCACAAGTTGTATTTTTTTTCTTTATTTATTTGTTTTTCTTTTTTGTGCGTGTCTGTATTTAACGCCCTTTAACCTGGCTGGCCATATTAAAGGATGAATAAAATTGGCGAAATGACGCTCAAATTATTTAGGAATCCATGGACAGTTACTTGATATGCGTCTTTTCAGCATAAGGAAAGACCCTGAAATAAATCTTATCTGGGTAACGCACTGTTAGTGAAATGCGAACTCGCAGCCTCTTGAATGTGAAGCAGATATGCTATCCCCACACTTCAGAGGTGGGTAAATAATGAGTTGCTTCTCAAATAATTTAAACTAAATCTATCATTAAATAATGAAGCTCTGTAGGCTCTTCTAATCTGGTCATCCTCCCCATATCACAAAATTTGTCATTAGCGTTACCACTGTTAAATTCTACATAACCTCCAAAATACTGAACATCGCACAAAATGTAAGTAGCATTCACACTTATGGCTACATTCTTAAATTTTTACTTTTCCTACACAAACTATGTACATAGTGCTTAGAGAAGGTATTGTAATGCACCCAAAAATTCCATACCGAGATTTCACGGGAAACACATGTTTTGGGTCTCCGTGAAACCAAAAAAAGCATGATTAGAAAAATTCCGTGTGTGCGAGTGTGTGACTGTGAGTGTGTATGTATGTGGACAGCATAGCTCAAAAACGAAAAGACTGTTAAATACCAAACTTTAAGAAAATCTCCAACCCTCAGCTAGCCTTTGATTTTCTCAAAAATGGCTCTAAGAATTTTGGTTAAAATCTCTTATATTCAAGATATTTACATGAAAATAAAATGTATATTTTCAATTTTCTGGGAATAGCCTCTGAAGATATGCTTATTCTACATGAATTTTGCGGAATTTTGAATAACTGGTAAACCGTAAAAGATAGACAAAAACAAACCACAAAAAATGTAGAACTCGTTAAAACACACCATTTATGTTATATACATTTTTTTCGTGGAGTTGATCATTTTACAGATATTCCTTGTTATTGGTTTCAGCTTTAAAATACTCATACCTTTCTCATACGGAAATTTGTCAACTCCTGTCCATACAAACAAAGGAACTTCAGTAACATAGCACCCAGCTTTTGACTATCGCTTTAACCTATGGTACTCCTTTATTTCGCTTCTACGTACAAGGAAGCAAGTAATAAGACTATTTCTGTGAATTTTTTTATCGATTAGCATGCAGTATATAGAAGTATAATCTTTTTAACAATAATTTGTTGCAGAGATTTTTATACCTTATAGAGTAGCTGCTTTGTGTTTTGCTTATAACCTCGCAGTTTATCGCTACGCGTCGTATGGCAGAAAATTGTGTTCAAAACCGAGCAGCCATTTTTATTTTTATACTCTAATCTTGGATTAATGACATCTCCAGTGTTACAAATGTAGCTACATTTTCCCGCTACCATGAATATATCCTTATAACTTAATTGTTTTCTCGTTCTCTATTCTCTTATATTCTTCCTCGTTTTCCCATTCTAATACTACTTCTAAAATGTACTGCAAACAAGAGCGAAGGGTTCTGTCTTCCTTCTTTCTCTCTGGTAGTATCTATTCCATTACTCTATCAGGTAATGTTTATCTGATATTCTTTTAGTGGACCTGTACCATGTCAATTACCGAGTCAGGTACCTCAGGTAGCTCTGGGAGTGATATTCAGGAGGTTGTGGGATCGGTTCCCGCGACCGATCTATCTGACCCATGGAGTTTTCGGGGTCTTCCCCGATCACTAGGTGAATAGTGAGAGAATTCTTCATTCCACCGAAATTCCTGTCCATTTATTACATCTTCATTTCATCCTAAACGGTCTCATTCAGGGTTGTCAGTGTCGATGAGGAATGCGGTAGAGGCGCCATTTCGTGGAGGTGACTGATGGTCGTTTTTTTCTCTCCACATTTTTTTTTACATAGCACTAAACTATTCCCTAAGGCAGCACGCTCGTCTTTGCATTCCTTTGTACCAGAAGAACACAAAGAAATTCAGTCTGTCCTGTTGATATCTCTGAAGAGTAAAGTTATTTTAACAAAACCCTATTACTTTTTTTTTTTTAATCTTGTTGATAACAGGTCCAACTCATGCCTCTATTTTGATATCTTTTGCATTTTTGTAGGTTTCTTTAACCGCCTAGTGTTACCATATCGTCACATTTTTAGTGTGGTATGCAATACATTTATGCACTACCTTCTTTTTTATCTTTTTTATTTGGGGGGGGGGTATAAAGGAAAGAGGAAGATCCAGTAGAAAAGGCGGGACAAAGGGAGGGTTATTTGTATTATTATTTTGTTTGTTTGTATGTATGTTTATCTTTATTGCATGTTATTTTATTCTGTATACTTGCCTTTGTGGTCAATCCTATTTCACGTCTTGGGGAATTTTGTTTTTCGTTGGTTGTGTTTGTAATTTTGCACAGCAGCGGGAAGCCTAAGCCAACAACATGTCAGTGCTTCGTAGTGTTGAGGTGATAGTCAACAAAGGGACCAGCAATATTAGTTGGCAGCCTCAAACCGTGTGAGAAATGGCTGCATATCGCCGATAAATCCGGAATTCATCAACTTCCAGTATACTTGTCTCAGGAAGTCGAAGCAGTCAACCTTAGTAGTTTGCGTTCTGAGGTGGACTATCCGGCGCCTCCCGCGTCGATGTGAATTGCTTTTAAACTGTTAGGGACCCTCCACGATGGCTCTCTCTGCTCGGATGTCGGCCGCCCTCTGAAATGCACTCACCTCATCCTTTCTCCAGAGGTCTGACGTACAATGAACCCACGGCTACAGTGAGGAATATCCATCCGTAAGGTACACACACACACACACACATACACACACACCATAATAATTGCTTTCATTAAATAATATCTAACATTAAATTTTGTACTATCATTTCTTCTATTATAATTATGTTTCTATTATAATCATGTTAGATATCCTAACACCGCATCTCCAATAATCAATTTTTACTTTCTCTATACGAACTATGTACATAGTGTATAGAGAAGGTATTGCACTCCACCCAAAAATTCGATACCGAGATTTCACCGGAAATATGTTTTAGGGTCCCCTTTATCTAAAAAAAGTATTTTCAGAAAAAGATCCGTGTGTGTGTCCGTGTGTCTGTGTACACGATAACTCAAAAACGAAAAGTATGTAAAATACCAAACTTGGTATTTAACTTTAGAATCTTCCAGGGATGCGATACGAAGATTTTGAGAGAAATTCCCCCACCCCAAACTACCCTTTACATGGAACTTTTTTCGAAAATGTTGATTTTCTAAAAAATGGATCTAACGATTTTGATTAAAATATCGTATATTAAAGACATTTACCTGACAAATAAAATGTATATTTTGAATTTTCTGGGAATAGCCTCTAAAGACTACTTTATTCTGAGTGAATTTTTCGGAAATTTGTATAACTGCTAAATCGTAAGAGATAGACAAAAACTTATCACACAAAAAATGTAGAGCATATTAATACACACAATTTATATTGTATACATTTTTTTCTTGGAGTTGATTGTTTCTTTTTTTTTTTTTTTTTTTTTTTTAGATATTCCTTGTTTTTGTTTTCAGGGTCGAAAATCTTAACTTTTCTCATACAGGAATTTGTCAACTCATGTCCATACAAACAAAGGAACTTTAGTCACATAGTACCCAGCTTTTGACTATCGCTTTAACCTCCCTTATTTCCTTTCTACTTACAAGGAAGAAAGTAATAGGACTATTTCTGCTATTTTTTCTAGATTAGCATGGAAG
Organism: Hymenopus coronatus; assembly: GCA_030762935.1. Lineage (NCBI taxonomy): Eukaryota > Metazoa > Arthropoda > Insecta > Mantodea > Hymenopodidae > Hymenopus > Hymenopus coronatus. The sequence goes on along the minus strand of CM060885.1, from coordinate 42,926,867 downwards.
TAAATAGAAGCATACTCTTTTTAAGAATAATTTGTTGCAGGGATATAGAGAAAGTTATGTGAATGGTACACATCAGATTTTTGTAGCTATTAATGTTCTTTATAATTGACAATTCAGAGTCCAAACATCGGAGGCACGAGTCTTAGTACTTCCAATTATTGTTCTAACTTTGGAGTTTTAGCTTCTTTTCGTATATATTTCATCCCATAATAATCATTAGCAAACATTCCTGAGTGTATTGTATTTTATTTTCTTCCAATTTATGGGATTTGGTGAGCGGTGAATGCTCTAACCACTCAGCCGCGGCGCGACCTCACCCCCATTTGGATGATGCTGAACTTAAATATCAAGTTTGGTATGTGATACTGTATCTGCAATTTTGTGCTGAATTCTGCACCACCTCATATAATTTTTACACACTAGAGTAGATAGATGACAACTTTAGCCCATAAAATTACAGGGTAAGCTTTTCTCTATAAACCATTACTAGAGTTAAGTATGTTATGTACACTTTATGTACTCTAGCCATGTTATTTCTTTTTCTGCAAATATGAGCTTGTTTTCTCCTATTTGCTAATAAATGTTGTTGTTGTTTTTGTTAATAAATGTTGTTGTTGTTTTTGTAATTTACATTTTCTGATATAAATCTGCTATAATTGAAAAATTATATTTTATTACGATAACATAAGCTAAATAATGAAACCACATCAAGCTACTAGAAGTACTAGGAACAGAAAAAGTAAGAAACTGAATTTCTAGGTATTTATTTTGGTGTTGATAGCATTAATAGTTATTTAGAACTATAATTACTGATGAATTTTTACTAAAATATGGTATACTAGGAAAATAAATCTATCTTCATTGACAAATGAACTTGGTAAATACATTTAAAACAGCGTATTTATTGTGAATAAATTTACATTACGTAAATTTCAATTTGGCACTACAATTTTCTGAAATATATTTCAGAACGCTTAGAGCCAAAAATTTAGCTATAACACTAGATCGAACTTCTTGGTAGGTGAGGGATGAATTGGATTGGTAGGTGAGGGATGAATTAAGTAAAATTAAACAAAGTCCCTTCTTCCCAAAACAGAATTCTATTCAACAAAACTTGATGAAATTTATATAAAATGACTACATAACAAATTTTAAAGGCCTTAGAGGTATTATTACTTTCTCTATACGTGCTAATTACATAGTGTATAGAGAAGGTATTGCACTCCACCAAAAATTTCGATACCGAGAGTTCACCGGAAATATATGTTTTAGGGTCCCCTGTATACAAAAAAATATTTTCAGAAAAAGGTCCGTGTGTCCGTGTGTCTGTGAACATGATAACTCAAAAACAAAAAGTCGGTAAAATACCAAACTTGGTATTTAAGTTTAGTATCTTCCAGGGATGCGACACGAAGATTTTCAGAAAAATCCCCTCACCCCAAACTACCCTTTACATGGAACATTTTTCTAAAATTTTGATTTTCTCAAAAATGGATCTAAAGATTTTGATTAAAATATCGTATATCAAAGATATTTACATGACAAATAACATTTATATTTTGAGTTTTCTGGGAATAACCTCTGAAGAGTAGTTTATTCTGGGTCAATTTTACGGAATTCTGCATAGCTGCTAAACCAAGAGATGCACAAAAACTTACCACAAAATAAATGTAGAGCACCTTAAAACGTACATTTTATGTTATATTCCTTTTTTTCCTGGAGTTGATTGTTTTTGAGATATTCCTTGTTTTTGGTTTCAGCTATAAAAAACATACTTTTCTCATACGGGACTTTGTGAACTCGTGTCCATACAAGCAAAGGAACTCAGTCACATAGCAGCAAGCTTTTGACTATCACTTTAATCTATGGTAGTCCCTTATTTCGCTTCTACTTACAAGGAAGCAAATAATAAGTCTATTTGTGCTAGTTCTTTCTCGATTAGCAGAAAGTAAATAGTAGCATAAGCTTTTTAACAATAATTTATAGCAGAGTTGTAGAGAAAGTCATGTGAATGGAACACATCAGATTTTTTTTTAAACATATCCAACTTTTATGCACATTTAAGGTTTACTTTTAAAAATGAAAGTGTGAACCAAGTAATTGGGATTCTGAATTTTTATACTTAAGAAGATTACTAATATATCTGAATCTTGAATATTTGTGGAATTTAATTCTTCAAATTATAAGATAGTGTAATTTTTAAGTGAACAAATCAAAGAGTTAAACAGTGTACAGTTTTAATCGTATATTCTTAGCACATGATAAACATTTCATACTATGTCATTTAAAATTAATTGGTAAGGCATAAAATGCCTAATTAAAGTGTAATAATCGAAGAATCTTCCTGACCATAATTTAAAATTTACCTGCACTATTAAAAATAACTTTCTGGTAACATTTGGAATCTGCAACCTTCTTAGGCTCCCCTAAAACATGTTTCTGACATTTGCATTTGGTAGAAAATACCTTTTAGAGCGTGTTTACAAGAGTATCTGGGTAGTGTGGTGGTAGCCTGCCTGCCTCACGTTGAATAGGTCGTGAGTTCGAATCTCGCCTAGGGTGAGTTACTCGGATATGGTTTTCCCTTATCTTTTTTTTTTTTTTTTAAAAACTACGGTACAGAAGTCTGATCAGGACTCCGGCACTGTATACCCTACTTTAACTTACCTTTTTTGTTTTACCTTGTTTTTCTGTATTATTACTGGATTTCTGTTTTTTTACTGTTACAACACACACATAAACACAAACGTATAACACCCATGCCCAAGGCGGGACTCGAACCCATGATCCCCAGCGCTAAGAAGCACCAAAGCGGGACGCCTTGGCGAGCGCGGCCATGGGGACCGGCTATCTTGAGAAGACAAATGTCGAGTAACTTTAAGCTCCATGGGCCCCGAGATCATTTGAGCATCATTTCACTAATTTCATTCATCTTCCAATATGACCAACTGGTTAAAAAAAAAGGAACGTAATTTGAAACCCCAAGTGGTCCAACATTACTATGCGTTTTCAGATCAGCACCAACTTTTTAGTTTGTGGTGTGTGTGAATGTGTTTATATCGTGGAAAAGGTTATTTATTCCACCAAAATTGTTTTCAATTAGGTAGTTTAAAAATTGCAAGTGATTTATTGTACTTGACCAAAATTATTAGTTACATTTAACGTTAGTTGAAAAGTGAGTATAGTAACACAGTATCAATCTATAATAGAAGTATAACTAGTCTGCTGATTTCATAACAAAGTATCCCATATTTGTATAACACAATAATGAAGTTGAAAATGTTGAAAAGCTAAACAGCTCATTGATGCAAAAATTATCTGATTTCCAGCATGAGTTTAAACAAAAGAAATATATGAATACGTTCTGCGTATACCAAGTACTCAATTTCTAACAAAAATTAAATTCCCCCGAATTTCACTCCTTTTGTCATTTTAATACTAGATTTAATTTTCATATATTACATGCAATTGAGCATTCAAATTGTTAAGTTTTAATAATTGTTATTTTTCTTCAAGAATCTATGACCATTCATTGTTTGGAGATATCTTTGGGAAGGTTATGCCCTCCACCTGCAGTGAAATATTTAGAAAAGCAAGATGAATACAATGTTTAACTAACCTTAGTATTACAATGGTTACTTGTATCAACATTTTTGAAATGTATATATAATTATATGTCCGATACCCAGCCCCATTATTTTGACTCATCTTTTCGAATTCCTGGTGTAAATAAGGTTGTCCTCCGTGGTCTAGGGGTAACAAGCGGCCTTTCACACCCAATATACCTATAATGGCATACATAGAACCGTAGCAGTTAAAGACCGTCACATGACTTTCTCTAGCTGCTCTGCAAACAAACTACTTAAAAAGGTTAATCTTCTTTCTACACTATGTTAATTAACATAAACATTAGCAGAATGTTATTACTTAGTTATTTATAAATAGAAGGAAACTAAAGGAATGCGCTAGGCTAAAGTGACCCTCAAATGCTTTAAATGTCATGTGATTGTCATCGCAAATGCCTTCTTTGCTTGGTCAGGATAGACCAAGAAAATCGGACACTTCCTGTCTGAGAAAAGGATAAGTGCCTTACAATTGAAACCAATAACAAGGAAAATCTCGGTAATGGTTACCTCCAAAACAAAAACGTAAACGACATAGATTTTGTGTTTTGTCGAGATCTACATTTTTTGTGTAGTAAGTTTTCGTCTATCTTTTACGGTTTACTATTAATGCAAAATTCAGCAAAATTCATCCAGAATCTTTAGAAGCTATTCCCAGAAAATTCAATATACACATTATGTGATGGAAATTGTTTTTATATATGGTAGTTTAATCAAAATCGTTAGACACATTTTTATAAAAACAAAATTTTCAAAAACTTTTTCTTGTAAAGGGTAGTTAGGGTTAGGAGATTTTCTTGAAAATCTTCCTGTCGCATCTTTATAACATGCTAAACTTAAATACCTAGTTTGATATTTAACCGTCTTTTTTGTTTTTGGGCTATGCTGTCCACAGACACACACACACAAAGACACGCACCCGGACCTTTTTCTGAAAATGTGTTGTTTTTTGTTTTTTGTTTGTTTTTTTATGTACGGGATCCTAAAACATATTTTCCGGTGAAATCTCGGTATTGAATTTTAGTGTATATAACAATACCTTCTCTATACATTATCTATGTTGTACATACGGAGCTATAGAAATTAAAAAGAAACACAAAAACACCTTGAATCAGGAAAAGCCTTTTGGTTGATGGAGACTAAATGTTTCTCTCGTCTTTCCTGGGAGGTGGCTATGAGAAACTGGAATTTTAACTTGTTCAGGAAATAAGGTGGCGTCTGTAGCAGGCCTGCCAACCTCCTTCCTTTTCTTATATCCTTGATCGAAGGGAATCCTTACACGTTTAAGTTGTTTACTGTGAACGTCAGATGATATAGCTTGTAGCTCAGATCATATATTGTGTAGACTCAGTCGAGTACTCAAAGATGCATTAGAATAAAATTTCTATGAAAATATACAGTTAGGAACGAAACCTATTGGAGACATGGTTCCTAAAAGAGGAAATTAAAATAAATAATTACATTTCATAACAAGTGAATAATTTTATGTATTGCAAAGAACCAGGCTCACAGGATCTACAACATGCAGACCAAATGAAGAGGTATAGCCGAGACAGAGGTGTATCCTACAGATCTTCACATTCCCATCCCGATAAACATGCCAATAATGTTGCGAGAGTTGTATACATATCCCTAAACGGGACTTTGTTGAGAAATAAGTAATCTGTATTTGAAAAAATGGCGTCTTTGTGGATCCAAAAGAACATTGCAAACCACGTTTTAGTGCTTTAGCTATCTTACCTTTGCAATCGATGTATGTGCTCAACTTTCCCTTGTGTGTTAAGGAAAAGTTTAGCAGTTTTACAGTTTGCTCGAATGTCTATATTATACAACACGAAATTGTCAGAATTTATATATAAATAAATTTAATCATACCAAAATTCAAAACAGCTTTATGATTGTTTCTATTAAATGTTTCAATATTTTACCCCAAGGATTAAGAGAGCTCCCTATTTTAACGTTCAAAAGGATTATACGCCGTACATTGATGGCTAATCCATTGTACTCTATAGATGATTTTTATGGTTTAGCTTGGTAACTTTTAAGTAATGACGTTGTTATACTGCAATAGTTTTTGGGAATAAACACCTTCTATCTATCGATCTTATCTTATCTTATCCTACCCCTACCCCTCCCTACCCTACCTATCTATGTATCTATCTGTCTGTCTGTCTGTCTGTCTGTCTGTCAAGTCAGTCAACAAAGGTACTTATTGACCTCTCGTATGTACCTAACCACGTTTAACGACAAATAAATAAATTTATGGAATTATTTATCGTGCTGACCCGGTCTGCAGTCATTTGATATACTAATAGTCACATTCTATTTACATTAGGATTACCGCATGTTTGGAAGTAGGATTAAAATGCCGCAATCTATCACTTTAATAATTTATTTACGTTCCGATGTTTTATGAACCATAGCCATTATGCAACATCGACACTGTATGTAGGCAGTCATGTGAAAAGCATTTGACAGGCATTGAAACAATACAAATCCACCCGGAGACTTCTTGTTTGACCTTTCAGGGTATTAATTATATTTTTAAATTTCTCTGCTACGTATGTTATGTAGTGAAAATATTGATTTCATCCACAAATTTGATGATAGGTGTCACAGAAAATAGGAGATTACTGGCCTATAGAATTAAAATAAATAAATAAAATAAGCAATTAATATAGTTTTAGGAAAAAAATCTCCGTGTTTTGGGTGTTCGTTTGTGTGAATGTGCCTTCGTTTATTCAGGTGTGTGTGTGTGTGTTTGTATCCGTCCCTTGTTTGTGTGTGTGTGTCGCACGCTCGCGTGTATAGCTCATAGAATGCACTAGTGCGTTTAACCATCAAATGTTGTAAGCTTGTTAAAGCCTTCTGTTGAACCAAGGACCTGTTTAATTTGGTTTTATTAGAAAACTGGTTTATTTTAATCGCAACTACAGAAGACCGATTACTCATTGCATGGTTCTGACATACATTGATTAACCATTTGCCTCTGTACTCCAGGTTTCGCGAATAATTAACAGCCCGCATCTTGCGAAGAAATTTGCGGGGCTGCATTGAAAACATCCATATAAAGTCCACGCGCGACTGCTGCGTACAAAAAAGGAAGTGAAGTTGATGAAGGATGGAAATGAACACAACTGGGACGGCAGCAGGAGCAATTAACTGCCGATTTAAAACGATTCTGCCGAGTGATTTCTAAAAATACAACCATCTGGAGAGCAAAGACCTACAATTGGACCAACGTAGCTCAATAGGTATATTATTTTCTCTACACGTACTATGTACATAGTGTATAGAAAAGGTATTGCATTCCACCCATTGTTTATTTGTAATCATTGGCGGCCACATTTTTTGAAGCAGGTGTTGCAAAGCTTATGCACAGGTACGATAAATGTCACAATCTTTTCGGTGATTACGTTGAAAAGTAACCATAAGTGTACAATAGTTTTAGTAATAAAATAATTGTTTTCTATGAGCTTGTCTTTTGTTTATAGGCTATCGGAGGTTGAAAAAACGGCCCTCATACAAAAGGTTGTGTAAAGCTGTGCTTTTAGAAAATGTTATTTATAGGCTATCGGAGGTTGAAAGAACGGCCCTCATACAAAAGCTTGTGTAAAGCTGTGCTTTTAGAAAATGTTATTTTAGCGCAACATACGTTCACAGTTACAGTGCATTACCATCTATGAGTTTATTAATGTCTTTCAATTATCTCAGGATCCATATTATAGAATTTCCGTAATGATTCTAGTCATATATAACTTATAATTTAGAATCTTATTTAATTAGTTCTTTCTCTACACGTAATACTTTCATAGTGTATAGAGAAGTTATTGTAATGCACCCAAAAATTCGATACCGCGATTGCACCGGAAATACATATTTTAGGACCATCTGAATCCCAAAATAAAAAGAATCTTCCAGAAAAAGTTCCGCGTGTGTGCGTCTATCTGTGGACAGCATAGCTCCAAAACGAAGAGACCGTTAAATACCAAACTTGGTTCTTAAGTTTGATATCTTCCAAGGATATGACAGGAAGATTTTCAAGAAAACACCCCCATCCCAAACTACCCTTTACATGGAAAAAAATTGAAAAGTTTTATTTATTCAAAAATGGCTCTAACCATTTTAATTAACATTTCTTATATATAAGATATTTACATGCGAAATAATGTGTAAACCTTGAAGTTTCTGGAAATAGCTTCTGAAGAAATGTTTACTCTGGATGAATGTTGCGAACAAAACTTACCATGCGAAAAATGCAGATCTTTAAAGCATACAATTTATGTTATATACATTTTTTTCGTGGAATTGGCCATTTTTGAGATATTCCTTGTTATTAGCTTCAGCTTTAAAATGCTTATACTTATCTCATTCGGAAATTTGTCAATTTCTGTCCACACAAATAATGGTACTTCAATAACATAGCAACCAGCTTTTCAAATATTTGGCTATTTATTTGGCCTAATCTCTTATTTTCTTTCAACTTACAAGAAAGTAGGTAATAAGACCCTTTCCGCTGATTTTTTATCAATTATTATTAAGTAAATAGAATAATAAGTTTTCAGCAATAATTTATTGCAGAGATGTAGAGAAACTAATGTGAAAGGAACACATCAGATTTTTACTTTCTCCATACGCACTATGTACATAGTGTATAGAGAAAGTATTGCATTCCACCAAAAATTCGATACCGAGATTTCACCGGAAATATATGTTTTAGGGTCCCCAATATCCAAAAAAAGCATTTTCACAAAAAGGTCCGTGTGTGTGTGTGTGTCCGTGTGTGTGTGTGTGTGTGTCCGTGTGTCTGTGAACACGATAACTCAAAAACGAAAAGCGGTAAAATACCAAACTTGGTATTTTAAGTTTAGTATCTTCCAGGGATGCGACAGGAAGATTTTGAGAAAAATCCCCCACCCCCAACTACCCTTTACATGGAACTTTTATCGAAAATTTTGATTTTCTCAAAAATGGCTGTAATGATTTTGATTAAAATTTCGTATATTAAGCATATTTACCTGACAAATAAAATGTATATCTTGAATTTTCTGGGAATAGCCTCTGAAGAGTAGTTTATTCTGGATGAATTTTACTAAATTTTGAATAACTGCTAAACCGTAAGAGATGAACAAAAACTTACTACACAAAAATGTAGAGCACATTAAAACACACAATTTATGTTATATACATTTTTTTCGTGGAGTTCGTCGTTTTTGTGACATTCCTTATTTTTGGTTTCTGCTATGAAAAACGTATACTTTTCTCATACAGGAACTTGTCAACTCCTATCCATATAAACAAAGGAACTTCATTGACATAGCAACCAGCTTTTGACTATCACTTTAACCTACGGTTGTCCCTTATTTCGCTTATACTTACGAGGAAGCGAGTAATTAGACTATTTCTGCTATTTTTTTTTTCTGATTAGCATAAAGTAAATAGAAGTATAAGCTTTTTAAGAATTATTTGTGGCAGGGATATGGAGAAAGTCATGTGAATGGTACACATCAGATTTTTTTTAATTATGTTGATTTTAATAACATTTATAACTTGTCACGTGCTTAGCTTGAAAAAATTGCATTGCTGTGTTTCAGACTCTAGCCTGTCAATTAAACTTTGGGTGTGTGTTTTCAAAAGTGTCAACAGGGCGAGAACTGAGCCTTATAAAATATGCACAAACCACGCCATTCAAATGCCACATTTCTCTGTCTTCTCCGCCAGAATATCTATGCTATTATCTCTCCGCATTTCCTATCCACCAACGGCTTGCAGTTCATATTTAATCGTACAATTAAGATTTATTATTAAAACCGAGAGTAGTCAACTTGTCCCTAAATAGAAGTAAATCCCTACTTTTGGTAGAAATAAAGCCTCTTGCGACATTTTTCAGGTATCCGCACGCAAGATCTGTCATGACTTATGAATGCATTCACCTTAATGAAATGGAAACTACCTGGAGGGGTCATATTGAACTCATTTATACAAAACTTTGTCCTTTTACTTTCTCTACACGTACTATGCATATTGTGTATAGAGAACTTATTGCATTCCATCTCGATAACGAGATTTCACCGGAAATATATGTTTTAGGTCCCCTGTACCAAAAAAAAAAAAAAAAAAAAAAAAAAAAAAAAAAAAAATTCAGAAAAAAGTCCATGTGTGTGTGTCCTGTGTCTTTGAACAGGATAACTCAAATACGAAAAGTCGGTAAAATACCAAGCTTGGTATTTAAGTTTAGTATCTTCCAAAGATGCGACACGAGGATTTTAAGAAAAATCTCCCATGCCAAACTACATTTTACATGGAACTATTTATCATTAAATATTGGTGTAACCATTCTGAACTGTAAAAAAGAATTCTTGTGACATATAACTAGACAATGTCGAAGAATCACTTAGACTATCTGATAAACATTATTTAGACACCCACAGATATAGAACTATGTAGATGGGGAGTATTACTTGTCAATGGATAGGTAAAAACAACAGCAAATAAAACTACTACTTCTACTGTCCATTATAATAAAATTTGGATGAAGCATTATATACACCTCATCCAATATCTAAATAAATACAAATAGTAGTAGTAGTAGTTGTATTTTATTATTAAGTTTATAATAATACAATGTTTGCATCACACAGTCGCATGGGTCGGATGACCGTACATGTTGTCTAAAAAACTTGAATTTAGAATATTAACTACATATATATTTTATACATCTTAGCAACATTAGAAATACACACTCACAAACAGATACACACGCTCGCGCGCTTCGACAACAGAACCATAGAACAGTAAAAGAAAGAACACTCCGATATCACACACACACACTCACAACTACACCACGTATTCATACATATAGATTACTCAAACACCAAATAAGACTATACAATATTTACAAAACTATTTTATCTCTTATTGCACGAACTTCCATTCAATATGTACTTTGGCTGCTTAGAATAAAATCCCAGAATGCTGTCCTTCGTCTGTTTGAAGCTAAAGATACTTCCGGCAGTTTTTTTTTCCCCTAATATCCTCCATCTGCGCGCAATCTGCCAGAATATGCGTTGAGTCCTCCTGATATCCGCATAATGGGAAAATCCGCCTGCCACCTTCATCAACTACCTTACTCCACCCTCCCAACCTGAGCCATGCTATTCCTGAACTTTGTTTCATACCCAATTTTAACATATAAGAAATTGAAGCCTGGAGTGTTCCTAAAATTCAGCCATAATTTACGTCTCGGCAAATGCGAGCAAGAAGCATAGTTTGAATGTGGACTAGACAGTGCTTGTCATTTTAATAAATGCACCAGAGACATAGCAATACATATGAATTTTGAAGTGGAAACACAAAGCAACAATTAGAGATAAACAAAGACTTCAGTTTAATGGACTACTCATTTAATGACAGGGACCATTGAGAAGGGTGGTTTTAGAAAATCGCAAGTAATCAGAGGAAGGAATCGCTAGTGGGTTCCAAAGTGCTGCCAATATCCATCCAGCACAATGACTGTGCGGTGGAAGCTAAATGGAATGAGGTACAACGGTCGAGCTGTTGCCTATAAGCTAAACAGTTCTATAGTCAATGTTTAGCGATGCTTAAAGTGGTGTGTATAGAGCAATACCATTAGATGGTGCGGCAAATGAGAGAGTTGGGTGATGAATTACGCTATAACGCCATAATGGCCCAAATGCCCCGTATTTGGCGCATGCAGATATTACTTCATGCGTTAAGAGAGTTGCAGAACTCAACAGGGTTATTTCAAGTTTAAAAAAATCAGATGTGTTACATTAACGTGACTTTCTCTACATTTCTGTAATAAATTCTTATATGTACTTTATGATAATCGAGATAAACAATAGCATAGGTTGTCTTAGTTACTTACTTCCTTGTAAGCAGAAGATAAATAAAGGAATACATTAGGATAAACCGATAGTCAAATATTCTTAAAGCTGGTTGAAATCCGTTTATATGCCAGGCCAGGAATTCACAAATGTTCGTGAGAAAAGTTTATTTTAAATCTGAAGCAAACAACAAGGAATATCTTAGAAATGATCAACTTCACGGAAAAAAAATGTAGGACATAAATTGTGTGTTTTAATATTATCTACATTTTTGTGTAGTAAGTTTTTGTCTATCTCTTACGGTTTACCAGTTATACAATGTTCAGCACAAGTCATCCAGAATAAAAAGGTATTTAGTTGCTATTCCTTGAGAATTCAAAATATAATTTTATTTCCCATATAAATATCTTTAATAGACTGAATTTTAATCAAAATCGTTAGAGCCTTTTTGAGAAAATCAAATTTTCTAATTTTTTTCCATGTAAAGGGTAGTTTGAGGTGGGTGATTTTTCTCAAAATCTTCCTGTCGCATTCCTGGAAGATATTAAACTTAAATACCAAGTTTGGTATTTTACCGACTTTTTGTTTTGTAGTTATCGTGTTCACGGACAAACACGAACGTTTTTCTAAAAATGTTTTATATACACGGGACCCTAAAATGTGTATTTCCGGTGAAATATCAATATCAAATTTTGGGTGGAATGCAATACCTTCTCTACACACTATGTACATATTACGTTTAGAGAAAGTAATTAGTAAATGAACTGGCTGAGCGAGTTTCGCTTTCTATTTTTGAAAAATCGAGAGCTTTTAAGAGTACGAAAAGTAATATATTTTCTGCACCAATTATGACTAATATAAAAATTAATATGACACATCTATTTCTAAACTCATTTGCGTAAAACTGAACTTTGTTATGTGAATATTTTTAAAATTGCATCACTTACATATTTTTATTGGAACAAGGAATGTATGCACTAAAAAAATACAGAGTTACTACAAAAGAAATATACAACTTCAACTGCCTGTAAAACAAAAACTATTAGAGATAGCAACCTAATTATTTTGGAGGTGTGTTGAGAAACTCTCAAAGTTTTGTTTGTTACTATTGGTAACCTGTAGTGTTTTGTTTGTTGTTGCAGAAGCTGAAATGGCGGAAAATCCTGTGGAAAAGGCATATTACGTGTTGGAATTTGCTAGAACCCAATCAGCAACTGTTGTCCAACGACATTTTAGAACACTTTACCAAAAAAATGAAATGATGCGCTCACAAAAACCAGCATCGTCTTCATCATGTCGCAACATGTCGATGCAAAAGTCACGCCGTATGACCTTATCTTCTTCACTCAGAAACTGCAACATCTGTAATCTGTAAGGCATCATGTGCAGCCGCTTCCGCAAGATTTTCCATACAGTTTGCTGTGGAATTTGTAATTGCATGCTTGCCCTAGATGTCGATTTCTGTGGGCTTCTTATGTAGGCAGAACGAAAACACGTTCAACGTTTTCTTCCGAAACTCTTGGTCTTCCCGAGCTCTTCCCTTTGCACAAACATCCCGTTGTCTCGAATTTTCTATACCAGTCGTAGATTGACTGTCTACTCGGTGGCGTTTTGTGGTAACGTGTTCTAAAATGTGGTTGGACAACAGTTACTGATTGCGTTTTAGCAAATTCCAACACGCAATATGCCTTTTCCACAGGATTTTCCGCCATTTCAGCTTCTGCAACAACAAACAAAACACTACAGCGTTACCAATAGTAACAAACAAAACTTTGAGAGTTTCTCAACATACCTCCAAAATAATTAGGTTGCTATCTCTAATAGTTTTTGTTTTACAGGCAGTTGAAGTTGTCTATTTCTTTTGTAGTAACCCTGTATTATCTAAATGGCCATCTAAGCTAGAATTTGACAATGGCAAAAACATGACCATTATTATGGGTAGTAGCTGGTATTTATTTCCAACCAGATAAATTGTATATACTATGGATTTTCCAAATTGAATAGGTGCATCACTTTAAGGCATTAACATTTACGAAGTACCATAAAAGACCATAATTCTATCAGCTAATGGGGTGTTTCGTTTGGTTGGGTATTCTAACTTCTACGTTCCACCATTTATACTTTACAGCACAAGAGAAGTGGAAAATAATCGAGAAAAACCGGCCGTTCACGGCTAAACAGATTTGACCGCGGTAAAATCATCACCATTGCCAGAAATGGCTGCTAATCGTTGTAAAGTTAGTATGTTAAAATGAAATCTTGTTTTTTCTTAATTTTTAATTTTTCTTTAATTTATATAAATGTTTGATTTGTTTCTTGTCTTGTTGAAGGAAATCGCAGAGCATTAGATTTAGCTGAAGGGGAATCTGAATTAGCTTGAGGGTAATATTTTACCACTGTAAAATTTTAATCGAGAATGGTGCACACAGCCATAGGTCTCAAAGTTGCGTCATAGTATTTTACAGAGGCAATTGTACCTCTGTTTCTGTATGTGATGAGCACTTGACTGCAACGACACGTGACCGTAGATACCTTAGAACCAGACAACTGAAGCGATGTTTCCACACGCGGCAGGTAGATGGCATTAGTGTACCGTTCAGTCTGTCCGCTTTCATTATAGATAGCAGCGCAATAGCTTTTACCGTGTATTTTCATGCTTATATTTCTTTAGATTTAAAATGAAAACTTTGGGTGGTGGTATTAAATATGCAATACATATTTACCTAGGCGACTGAGGGAAACCCCGAAAAACTCCAGCTGGCCCACGGGATTTTAACCCAGCACTTCTTGAGTGCGATACACAGATGATTCCCCTGAGTAATCTCGCTTTGGCATTGGGATTATTGACTTCATTGCAAACCTAATATAAATAGGTTGTTACTATATTTAATATAGTGCAAATTTATTGGCTCATTGTAACACAAGAGCCAATAACAGCAATGGCGCACAGCAATGACGTAATACCGCAATTCCAAGTTGCCATGACTTATACAAAGTATGTGAAAGAATTGTGTGATATTCTTTTCTATGAGTAACGAAGATGCAGAAACCTTTGTGCATTATTAAATACAGAATTTAAATGTATAATTACTTAGCACGCTGTGTTGCTAATCTATATCACAGTATGCAACACTTGCTCACTTCTCTACCAGGAAGGAAATGCATTGCTTATCGGTTCAACACGCCAGGTAATAAAAATTGAAATGTAGGGAAAGAAACTATGGTGCATTTACGAATATACAGGGATCTCTCGCTTTGCCAGCTTTGGATGCCAAAGAATTTATGACGCTTAAATTGTATAATATGTTTTCACGTCGTGGATAATCTTAAAATTAAACCTTGTTCCAAAATTATCAAAATTATTCACATTTTCTTCACGGAGAAGCCCTTTAGTGAGGTATCAGTTTTTTGCCATCATTTCCAAATGTTGTTTTCAATTGCTTATATATTGTTTTACTGTTTCATTTAATTCCTCTATTTTAATTCTAGCCTTATTTAATTGCTTTGTTTTTATTCAAGCCTGAGTGCTATAGGTCTAAGAAATTTAATTTCGGCTGTCTGTATTCGTTTTTGTGTTGTGCAACCATTGTTCATGTTTCTGACATAAGCTGTGCTACGTAAATCAGAATGGTCCTTGCATTATTATTGAGTCTTTCCTAGCTTTATTAATTTCATTACACGTACTGTGTACAATTCGATACCGAGATTTCACCGAAAATACATGTTTTGAGACCCCCTGAATTCAAAAACGTGTTTTTAGAAAAATGTCCTAATGTGCCTGTTAGTGTGTGTATGTGTGTGTGTGTATGTCTGAGGGCAGCATAGCTCAAAAACTAAAGTTCGGTTAAACACCAAACTTGGTATTTAAGTTTAGAATCTCCCTAAGATGCGACACAAATATTTTCAAGAAAATCCCTCACCCCCAACTACTCTTTACATGGAAAAATTTTCGAAAATCTGTATTTTCTCAAAAATGACAAATAAAATGTATATCTTGAATTTTCTGGGAATAGCCTCTGAAGACATCTTATTTTGAATACATTTTGCGGAATTTTGCATAACTGGTAAACCGTAAGACATAGACAAAAACTTACTACACAAAAATATAGATCTCAAAATAAGAACTGAAGCTTTCCTGGCGACGTATTAATTCAAAATCTTCTCGGGCTTCTAACCAGGTAAAAACTTGGCTTGATACCAACGTTTCGAAGAAGTGCATCATCTTCCTTCGTTAGAAGCCCGAGAAGATTTTGAATTAATGTAGATCTCGTTAAAACACACAATTTATGTTATGTGCTCTTTTCTTGGAGTTGGCCGTTTTTAAGATATTCCTTGTTATTGATTTCGGTTGTAAAATACTTAATACTTTTCTCATATGGGAAGCTGTCAACACTGACCACTTGAAGAACTGGATTTCTATACCATAGCAACCACATTTCAGGACTTTTAATTGTGAGTTTAGCCTAGTATATCCCCTTATTTCCCTTATATTTATAAGGAACCAAGTAATATATATAATATAATTATCTCGATTAGCATGGAGAAGATAGAAGAATAAGATTATTAACAATAATTTGTTGTTTCCTATCCTAGGAAATAAATGCTTGTTCTATGCCTTTATTTTCTATATTTATTTTGGACCGGGCTGACTGAATACATTTAAATGTCATGAGTTAGTTAAGACTAATCACTTTCTGTATAAATTATTATTACACTATTTAAACATTTCTGAATATATAGTCTAACTGGAACTGACAGACATACAATAGCACTCATATGCGTAAAGTGGGCTATCTTGTCGCTGTTTTATTTCAGTGCTGACAAATGACTAATAGAAGCTGACAACCATCGACACATCATTTATCCCGCCTCAGAAGGAGAGATGTTGGTGTACGTAAGTGGATTGAAGCGATCACATTTCCCAATCGATAGACTCATTCCTAGTGCAAATTTGAACAAGGTTGGCAGCCTGAGTAATGCGCTGTTAATGCTTAGAGGATTTAATTTAAAGCGATACCTAAACACGCCAGAAGTGCCCAGCCGCATAGCAGTTTCAACGACACGTATCTGCAATATAAACATCACCCTTAATGCCTGGATTTAATGCGAGCCCAGTAACTTTTACAATATCTCCCCTGAAATAACCAGCAAAATCCAAAAGAAGTATTTTAAAAATCTAACATTAAAACAGCACAATTTCTTCTATAGCATTCATGTTCATTGCTATTCTATAGATTACAATAGTTTATTTTTCTATCCATTTCATATTAATCGAAATAAGCATTTGTAGATTTTGTTTTATTATCTATTTTCTTGTAGGCACAATGGGAGTATGAGAATATTGTAGGCTTCAAGTGGTAATCGAATTTTTAAGAGCCGGACGCTAAGTTATGGTTACGAATTTAATTTTCTTTGCATGCCCAGGAAGGGAAGAATCTAATAACGACTTCCCATTTAATAAAAGTATAGAAAGACTTAAATCAGTAACAATATATATCTAGGAAATGTTAGGGTGACATTGAAGGGAAAAGAGTGATTATCTAAAGTATTAAAGGTACTGCTTTAAACTTTTACACATAAAATGTAATAAGAGAAATGAAAATTACATTTCCTAATAGCTTTGTAGCAAATTTTCTGGTCGAAATTTTCTTATTTAACATAGTATTTCACGTGACTTTGTCTAGCTGTTTTAAAAACGACTTAAAAATATTATTCTTTTATCTACATTATGCTAATAAACATAAAAATTGCCAGAAATGGTCTTACTACTTGTTTCTTTGTAAGTTGGAGGGAGATATGGGAATGCACAGAATAAAGCGACAGACTGACCTTATAAAATTCAGTAAAGCAATTAAAATTCTGTTCTCTTTGCTTCCTAGGAGTAAATAGGACAGAGGCGAAATGAAAGATGTCTCTCTTTGAGAAAAGTTTAAGTACGTTATATCTGAAACCAATAACTCAGAATATTGAAAACGGTTAACTCTACAAAAAATATATATTCCATAAATTGTGTGTTTTAATGAGATCTACATTTTTTTTTTGTGAAGTAAGTTTATATCTATTTCTTACGTTATCATAAGTTTTACAGAAGTCATTCATATGAAGAGATCTTCCTAGAAAAGCCAAGATATACATATCGTTGGTCATGTAATTATCTTAAACATATAATGTTTTAATAAAAATAGGTAGAACCATTTTTTAAAAGTCAAAAATTTCGAAAAAGGGAATTTGGGGGTTCAAGATTTTCCTTGCAGAATACACACGGACATGTTACCAAATATAACTTTTGGATTCAGGGGCTCAAGACATGTATTTCCGGTAAAATCTTGTTATATTGGATATAATACGGCCGTGCCGTGGCCGAGTGATTAGACCACTCGCCTCTCACCTAGACGGCCCGGGTTCGATCCCAAGCGACCGCATGTGAGGTTTATGGTGGGTTTTCTCCGGTTTCTCCCGCCATAGCATTCCACCGGTGCTCTATCATCATTCATGTATCATCAGTGTGACCACCTGCGGTGCCATAAGTAGTTAAAGCGGGCGTTAAACACTACCAAAAAAATGAATACAATACAATACCTTTCTATCCACTATGTACAATATACATGCGTACTAGAGAAAGTTAAAACGGCACATTAATATACTAATTATATTTCTTTTCCCGTCACGTATAAAAGCAGAGGTACATTTGCCTAGTACTAAGGTCTTTGTGGACACGATAAGAGTTGCCCTTTTCACGTCACGTATAGAAGCGAGACACAGCCTGGTACTAAGGTCCTTGTTGACACGCCTCAAAGTTGATATTTTCACGTCACGTATAGAAGCGGAGATACATTTGCCTGGTACTAAAGTCCTTGTAGACACGCCTCAAAGTTGATATTTTCACGTCACGTATAGAAGCAGAGATACATTAGCCTGGTACTAAGGTCCTTGTGGACACGCATCAAAGTTGATATTTTCACGTCACGTATAGAAGCAGAGATACATTAGCCTGGTACTAAGGTCCTTGTTGACACGCGTCAAAGTTGATATTTTTACGGCACGTATAGAAGCGGAGATACATTAGCCTG
The DNA here is from genome assembly GCA_030762935.1 of Hymenopus coronatus. Taxonomy (NCBI): domain Eukaryota; kingdom Metazoa; phylum Arthropoda; class Insecta; order Mantodea; family Hymenopodidae; genus Hymenopus; species Hymenopus coronatus. Next base: position 42,908,327 of record CM060885.1, on the reverse strand, counting down.
GTACTAAGGCCTTGTTGACACGCGTCAAAGTTGATATTTTCACGGCACGTATAGAAGCGGAGATACATTAGCCTGGTACTAAGGTCCTTGTTGACACGCGTCAAAGTTGATATTTTCACGGCACGTATAGAAGCGGAGATACATTAGCCTGGTACTAAGGCCTTGTTGACACGCCTCAAAGTTGATATTTTCACGTCACGTATAGAAGCAGAGATAAATTAACCTGGTACTAAGGTCGTTGTTGACACGCGTCAAAGTTGATATTTTCACGGGACGTATAGAAGCGGAGATACATTTGCCTTGTACTAAAGTCCTTGTGGACACGCCTCAAAGTTGATATTTTCACGTATAGAAGCGGAGATACGTTAACCTGGTACTAAGGTCCCAATGGACACGCATCAAAGTTGATATTTTCACGTCACGTATAGAAGCAGAGATAAATTAACCTGGTACTAAGGTCCTTGTTGACACGCGTCAAAGTTGATATTTTCACGGCACGTATAGAAGCGGAGATACATTAGCCTGGTACTAAGGTCCTTGTTGACACGCATCAAAGTTGATATTTTCACGGCACGTATTGAAGCGGAGATACGTTAACATGGTACTAAGGTCCTTGTTGACACGCGTCAAAGTTGATATTTTCACGGCACGTATAGAAGCAGAGATACGTTAACCTGGTACTAAGGTCCTTGTTGACACGCGTCAAAGTTGATATTTTCACGGCACGTATAGCAGCAGAGATACATTAGCCTGGTACTAAAGTCCTTGTTGACACGCGTCACAGTTGATATTTTCACGGCACGTATAGAAGCGGAGATACATTAGCCTGGTACTAAGGTCCTTGTTGACACGCATCAAAGTTGATATTTTCACGGCACGTATAGAAGCGGAGATACATTTGCCGTGTACTAAGATCCTTGTTGACACGCGTCAAAGTTGATATTTTCACGGCACGTATAGAAGCGGAGATACATTAGCCGTGTACTAAGGTCCTTGTTGACACGCGTCAAAGTTGATATTTTCACGGCACGTATAGAAGCGGAGATACATTTGCCTTGTACTAAAGTCCTTGTGGACACGCGTCAAAGTTGATATTTTCACGGCACGTATAGAAGCAGAGATACATTAGCCTGGTACTAAGGTCCTTGTTGACACGCCTCAAAGTTGATATTTTCACGTCACGTATAGAAGCAGAGATAAATTAACCTGGTACTAAGGTCCTTGTTGACACGCGTCAAAGTTGATATTTTCACGTCACGTATAGAAGCAGAGATAAATTAACCTGGTACTAAGGTCCTTGTTGACACGCGTCAAAGCTGATATTTTCACGGCACGTATAGAAGCAGAGATACATTAACCTGGTACTAAGGTCCTTGTTGACACGCCTCAAAGTTGATATTTTCACGTCACGTATAGAAGCAGAGATAAATTTGCCGTGTACTAAGGTCCTTGTTGACACGCGTCAAAGTTGATATTTTCACGGCACGTATAGAAGCAGAGATACATTTGCCGTGTACTAAGGTCCTTGTTGACACGCGTCAAAGTTGATATTTTCACGGCAGGTATAGAAGCAGAGATACATTTGCCGTGTACTAAGGTCCTTGTTGATACGCGTCAAAGTTGATATTTTCACGGCACGTATAGAAGCAGAGATACATTTGCCGTGTACTAAGGTCCTTGTTGACACGCGTCAAAGTTGATATTTTCACGGCACGTATAGAAGCGGAGATACATTACCCGTGTACTAAGGTCCTTGTTGACACGCGTCAAAGTTGATATTTTCACGGCACGTATAGAAGCAGAGATACATTTGCCCTGTACTAAAGTCTTTGTGGACACGCGTCAAAGTTGATTTTTCACCTCAAGTATAGAAGCAGAGATACATTTGCCGTGTACTAAGGTATTTTTGGACACGCGTCAAAGGTGCCATTTTCACGTCAAGTATAGAAGAAGAGATACACTTGCCATGTACTAAGTTTTTTGTGGATACTCGTCGAAGGTGCCGTTTTACCTTCACGTATAGAAACAGAGGTGCATCTGCCTGCACTATACCATCTATTGGCACGTGGCGAGGTAACGTGGCATGGTACAGGGACGAGACGGATTTTCTGCAATTAAAGCGATGTAAAATAAATAGAGGAAGAAAACAAATATTTTCTAAAATGCTAGTTATCATGCTCTCTATTTAACCTATAACCTTTGGAACCACTCACAAATACATTTGGTAATTTCCTTTTAGTTATGCACGTGTAACATTTCCTGAGTTTTATATCTGTACAGATATAGACGCATAAACCTAGGACAATAGGTGTAAGCATACGTACTTAATTGGTTCTGTCTAGGGCTTCAAAGACCTCATCAACGGTTTATTCAGTCAAGCAATGTACTATACTGCTTTTCTTTTAAACCCTGTATTCTCCTGCGCTTCCTTTCCTTTCTCTTCCCCTGACTGGCTAAAGTAGTTATACATTTGAACTGCAGTTTATGATAAACCAACCCTGTTCAATTCATGGCAGCAAGACGATAAAAACTATACAATTTTATCTTTTATTGAGCACATTGCTCATTCCATATGAAATGGGGCATGGTAAATTTTCATCAAGAATTTTGAATCTAAATGTTTTGTGTTTATAGGGACTAACGATAATAAGATTTGGGAAAAATGTGAGAAACATATATTTTATAGTTTCCATTTCTTAATATAACAGTTACAGTATTATTGCCATATTTTATTTTTATTAAATAATTTACTAAGTTCTCCTGATAGACAAGCATACACCTGTGTGTGTGTGTGTGTGTGTGTGTGTGTGTGTGTGTGTGTGTAAATATATATATATATATATATATATATATAAATATAAATTATTAATCTCAATCTTTTGGTATACTGTTAGCTGTAATTGACTAATTGCTTTATGCTCCCATCATTTTATTTCACTTTCATTTTAAAAAAAAAATCTGATGTGTTCCATTCACATGACTTTCTCTACATGTCTGCAACAAATTATTGTTAAAATGCTTCTGCTTCTATTTATTCCACACTAATCGAGAAAAGTTAGCAGAAATAGTCTTATTACTCGTACTTGCGTCCTTGTAAGTAGAAGGGAAATAAGAGAGTACCACAGGTTAAAGTAATATTCAAAAGCTGGTTGCTATGTGACTCATGTTCCTTTGTTTGTATGCACAGGAGTTGACAAGTTCCGTATGAGAAAAGTATTTTAAAACTGAAACCAATAACAAGAAATATCTCTAAAACGGTCAACGCCATGACAAAATGTAAGGGATATAAATTGTATGTTTTTAGGAGAACTTAACTTTTGGAATAATAAGTTTTTGTCTATCTCTTACGGTTTACCAGATAGGCAAAATTCAGAAAAATCCATCCAGTATAAAGAGATCTTCAAAAGCTATTCCAATAAAATTCAACATATGCATTTTATTTGTCCTGTAAATATCTTTAATTTAAGAGATTTAATCAATAATCGTTTGAGCCATTATTGAGAAAATCAAAATTTGCAAAAAAAGGGGAGGATTTTCTTGAAAATCTTGGTGTCGCATCCTCGGAAGATACCAAACTTAAATACCAAGTTTGGATCTATCGGTCTTTTCGTTTTTGAGCTATGCTCTCACAGAAACACACAGACCCGCACGGACCTTTTTCCAAAAATGCTTTTTGTATTCAGGGGGACTCAAAATATGTATTTCCGGTGAAATTTCAGCATCGATTTTTGGGTGGAATACAATACATTCTCTATGCACTATGTACATAGTAATACCTATATTTTCTAGCAAGATATACCAGTTTTCAGTTCCCAGGCACCATCGTAGATTGCGAGAAATTAATTGTAGAACTTTTCGGGGTATTCATCCTCCAATATATTATCTACAGTCGTTTTCCATGTCGCCCTCCGTGGTGTAATGGCTACCATGCTGACTTCATATACCCAAGGTCGCGGGTTCAAACCCGGAGGAGGACGCTGGATTTTTCGGGCGTAAAAATCCTTAGCATGACTTCCTTCGGAAGGGAAGTAAAGCCGTTGGTCCCGTGTCGTAGATTTATGACACCTAAAAGAACCTCAAGCCTGATAGAGGCGTCTCTGATTAAAATTAAGCGGTCTTTCACGCCCAGTATAGAATGGGACGCTGAGAAAATCTAAGCGTCCATAAATAAAACGCCATTTCATTTTTTTCGCTCCCCATCACGGCTGTTCGTCTACACAGCACCTAAAGTGCGGTTATACCGACGGCCGTGTATGCAGGGCTTGGCTATTGTTACAATTAGTGCAGTGAATAATTTAAAAAGAATTATATAAATTGAGAGAAAAAAAAATAACAAATGAAAGCGGCGTAATTTAGGCCACTGTATAGTGTACGTAATAATGCCTTTAATTATTTATTTATAGGCTTCTCAACTTGGGAGTTATAATCTACAGAAGTTGCCGCTATTTTAATCCCCTACCAAGCCCACATAAAAGGGGTCAACAAAGGAACTCCATGAAAAGCAATTTCATGTGCAACACCCCAGGTGTTAATGTCGTCATCAATGACTCGGTAATAACATAAACAATTGTCACTTTACCTGGAGTCGACACGAGACTCTTGGATAAACTCAGCTTCCGCGTGGCAGTCAGAACACTGGAAATAAATTCTTTGTTGCCTTCCGCTTGCTTAGGGTTTTTTTTTTAATTATGATACCTTATAAATTCAGGGCTCTGGTACACTTGCAAATAAACTATTCACATGAAATCTAATAATATTGGTTTATTAGCCTCGCAATCAAAAGAATCACTTATTTAATAAATGTGACTTCAATCGTCCTAGGAGCACGCTACATACTTAAAAGTCAATTTGGGAACATAGATTTCTAAATTAGGCGCCAAATCCTGGAACTGACTGTCGCAGTAACGATGTCGAAATGCAACCGGCCGAGTGCCAGTTTGTGTTCCACTCTCAACTTATGTAGCGGTGGAATTACGCCCCAAAACTGTATTCTGAATTTTTCCTATTGACTCTTCATAACCAGGTATTTTGAAAATTAACTTTCCCCTTGGTTACGTCTCGACATTTGATTGGCTGCTTCTGAATCACGAGGTTGCAAACAACAAAAATCTGATGTGTCCCATTTACGTGACTTTCTCTACATCTCTGCAATAAATTATTGTTAAAAAGCTTTTGTATCTATTTACTTCAAGTTAATCGAGAAAAATTTACCAAAAATAGTCTTATTACTTATTTCCTTGTAAGTAGAAGCGAAATAAGGGAGTACCATAAGTTAAAGTGATAGTCAAAAGCTTGTTGCTATGTGACTGAAGTTCCTTTATGTGTATGACTAGAAGTTGACAAAGGTCTGTGTGAGAAAAGTATAAGTTTTTAAAGCTGAAATCAAAAACAAGGAATATCTAAAAAGCTATCAACTCCACGAAGAAAATGCTTATAGCATAAATTGTGTGTTACAAAGTGACTGCTTCTTGAGTTCTAGACGATATAACTCAACAATGCAGACAAGCAGAATATGCCCACTTCCTACACAGACTACAAACTCGCTGATAAGAAGGTAGCGGGGTGGAGATGTCCATATCTTAATAAAGCCCGAAAGGTCCACAAGACCACATAATACCAGTTGAGGGTTAATATAGGCGAGAAGAAAGCAGAATTAAAGGTTTTACGTTTTCCAAGGAATCACTTAAGACAAGAATGAAATGCAGCAAGACCGTGCCTCAAACGATGACGTCATGCACCAAGAGCATGTAGTATAGAGAATGCTTGTTTTTGTTTTGCTCCACACGATAGTCCCTGCACCTGACAGTTGAGGATTCCCGCATCTCAATGTTACATGATTATTCTTGTTGTTTTGTTCCGAGACACATTCACAAATTCTTCCTTATATCACTTTTCAGATGCAGATGACTTTACATTTACATGATTTCTCTACCCACTATCGTTTATTTTTATTTAGCTTCTGTAGACAAAATTTGTAAAAACATATGTTTACTTTCTCTACTGCATAAAACGTAGAGAAGATATTGTATTCCATTGTATTGTATTGTATTGTAAAGATTAAATACCAGATTTCACTGGAAATACATAGTTTGAGGGCTCCTAATTAAAAAAAATTTCTGGGCGTGTGAACAGCGAAACTAAAATTTTCATGTATTCCATTCACATGACTTTCTCTACTTCTCTGCAATAAATTATTGTTAAAAAGCATATTCTTCTACTTACTTAATACTAATCCAGAACAAAATTAGCAGAAAGGGCCATATTAATTGTTACCTCGTAAGTTGACGGGAAAAACGGAGTGCCATTGGCTAAAGCGATAGGCAAATCTTTTAAAATCTTGTTGTTATATGATTGGTTCCTTTGTTTGTATGGACGGGATTTGACAAATTCCTGTATAAGAAAAGTATAAGCAAGGTGAAATATAGTGAAAATGATAACAAAAAATATCTCTAAAACGGTCAACTTCACAAAAAAAAATGTATATAACATAAATTGTGTGCTTTAACGAGCTCTACGTTTTTGTGGAGTAAGCTTTTGTCTATCTCTTACGATTTAACAGTTATGCCAAATTTCGCAAAATTCATCCAGAATAAACATGTCTTCAGAAGCTATTTCCAGAAAATTTAGACATACATTTTATTTGTCATGTAAATATATTTAATATACAATATTTTAAGCAAAATCGATAGTCACTTTTTAAAAAATTAAGCTTTTCGAAATTTTTCCATGTAAAGGGTAGATGGAAGTGGGCAGATTTTTTTTTTTTAAATCTTCGTGTCGCATCCTTGGAAGATATTAAACTTAAATACCAAATTTGGTATTTAACAGTCTTTTCGTTTTTGAGGTATGCTGTCCACACACACACACGGACTCAGAGGGCCCCAAAACGTGTATTCCCGGTGAAATCTCAACATCAAATTTTGGGTGGAATGCAATACTTTATATATCTATGGACATTGTGCGTACGGGGCTAGAGGAAGTAAAAAAACAACAAAGAATTAAAAGGGGTAACACTAAAATAAAAGGATAGAGATATTCAAATCGAACAACTTAAATTTACACCACAGAGTACACCTTATTTAGATGTATTAATGTACCCTATTGTAATAGACAAATGCACTTAAGAGAAATATATACATAATATATAACATCACAACAGAATAATGACAAAAATATCCGTATTTAAAAATTATAATCACTTTTGTTTAGCTATTCGTATCGCCCCCCCTTCATCTTATCTAACTTCATATACCCAAGGTCGCGGGTTCAAACCCGTCGGAGAGCACGATGAATTTTTTTCAGGCGTAAAAATCTTTAGCATGGCTTCTTTCGGAAGGGAAGTAAAGCCGTGTCGTAGATTTACGACAAGCCTGATAAAGGCCTCTGAGCAAAATTAAGCGGTCTTTCACGCCCAGCATAGAATGGGACGCTGAGAACCACAGCAGTTAAAGAGCGTACATAAATAAAACGCCATTTCATTTAATTTCTCAGATGTCTTGCCTTAAGTAGACATTTCTCTAACCCTTCCGTATCTTCCGAGCCTGCCAGTAGCGTCCAACATGCTTCTAGCTCTACTTTCGCGGTGGTAAAGGATAGCAGTAAATATTTTTCCCTCCATTCCTCTGTACCCCTACATCTTGCCAAAATATGGGTCCAGGATTCTTCCTCCTCGCAAATGGGGCAGATTCTCATACCATTTTGTAAGCGCACACCTGCAATTTTCATCGTAGCTACCGCTGGAAGGAAATACACACTAATTGCGAGCAGAGTTTATTTGTGTGTTCTTGTTGCAGGCAGTCCTTTGTGTACCAGGACTCTCGCCCATTGCCGGAATATTAAACATTCAGGGTAGTAATATGTGGGTATATTACACTGAACTTGTGCTACGCTTCCTAGTAGGCGGCGCTTGTTGTTGTTACGCTTTCACACAAATTACTCAAGCTCCTTCTAACCAAGCAATATGTTGGCTTTTGCACTGCTGCATCTCCATGTGAGGAGTGCAAATTGCTTTGACCGTCTTCCCATAACTAGCCTCAATTTTTACTTTCTCTCGCCACATATTTAGTAAGTAGAGAAGACATTACATTCAACCCAAAATATCTGCATCGAGATATCACCGGAAATAGATGTTTTCTGATTCGTTGAATACAAGAACCGAATTTTCAGAAAGACGTTCGTGTGTGTTTCTATATAACTCGTAAACTAAAAGCTGGTTAAATACACAACTTTGCATTTAAGTTCAGCATCTTCCAAGGATGCGAAACAAAGATTTTCTAGAAATGTTCCGCTCCCCAAACTACTGTAAATAAATGTTTTCGAATATTTTTCATTGAAGCATTACATGTTTTAAGACATTTTATAACATATCAAATGTATGTACCTTTTGAATTTTATGTGAATAGCCGCTGAAGCTGTCATAGTGAATGACTATGGCATATCTGGTAAATCGTAAGAGTTAGAAAAAACGTAGTACACAAAAAATGTTGAAATCGCTAAAGCACACAATTTGTTAGTGTAGTAGTGGTTATCATGGTAGACTCTAAAGCCCAAGATTGTAGGTTCAAACCAGGTGGAGAATGTTGGATTTTTTTCGGTCGCAAAGATCGTTAACATGACTTCCTTCGCAAAAGAAATAAATGCAGTGGTTCCGTGTAATGTTGCTTTGTATGTAAAAGAACCCCATACTTTGAAAAAAGTAGGTTCTTGGGCAAAATTCCGCCATTTCGCGCCTGAAAGTCGTGATTTCGTCCTACAGTGGCATCTGTGGGTGGCGAATAGCAAACTAGAAATTCAAATCCGATCACGGAAAAATGGTAATGATGCGGCTATGCTCCACTTAGAAATTTCAGAAATACTACTGCTGCTGCTGCTGCTGCCCCTACCCCGACCATCACCACCAGCACCAACACCAACACCAACACCAACACCGCCACCACCACCACCACCACCACCAGCACCAACACCGCCGCCGCTACCATCACCAGCACCACCACCACCACTAGCACCACCACAAACACCTCCACCACCAGCACATCCACCACCACCACCACCACCACCGCCGCCGCCACCACCACCACCAGCACCACCACCGCCACCACCACCACCACCACCACCAGCACATCCACCTCCACCACCAGCACCACCTCCACCATCACCACCAGCACCACCACCACCATCACCTCCACCACCAGCACCACCACCACTACCGCCGCCGCCGCCACCATCATCACCACTACCACCACCACCACCACATATTATTTGTGGTGATATTCCTTGTTATCGGATACATTTCTAAAATATGTTTACTATTTTAAAATGGGAAGTTGTTTGTCGTTTTTCTTTCTGCTGGTAAAGCGAAAACAACGTAATTTCAAGGAGTAACGTAGCAATCAGCGTTTAAGCGTAGGCAGTGTATTCCCCGTCTTCTCTTTGTAAATACAGGGAAATGTACACTAAAAGCATTCATTTAATTACTTGTATAGATTAACATAGATTAACATAAGAAACATGAAGAAAGAGATTTTTAAAAATAGTTTGTTGAAGAATAGATAGAGAAACGCATGTGAATGTACCACAAAGCTTTTTATTGGAATGCAATACATCCACTACATACTGCATAGTGAGTGATAGAGAAAGGAAAAATCTGATGTGCTCCAATCACATTACTTTCTCTACACCTCTGTAACCAATTATTATTTTTTTATAGTTTAACGTTCTTTAACCCGTTTGGTCGTATCGGACGATGAATAAAATTGGTGAAATGATGCTCAAATGATCTCGGGGTCCATGGAGCTTAAAGTTACTCGACATTTGTCTTCTCAGGATAAGGGAAAACCCGAAAAAAACCTTGTTCGTATAACTCACCCTAAGCGAGACTCGAACTCAAAACCTTTTGAATGTGAGTCAGACACGCTACCACCACACTACCCAGGCGGGCTTAACAAATTATTGTTAATAAGCTTATTCTTCTGTTTAATGATAAAGCAATAGCATAAACTGTCTTATTACTTAATTCCTTTACAAGTATAAGGGAAATAAGGGAATATACTAGACTAAAACGACTCTCAAATGTTTTAAAATGTGGATGTTAGGGGATTGAAATCCGTTCCTTTGTGTGGCCAGGAGTTGAAAAGTTGCCGTATGAAAAAGTTTAATATTTTAAAGCCGAAATAAATAACAAAGAATATCTCAAAAACGGCCGACTCTATATATATAAACATCCAGACTAAAGAGGTCTTCAAGGTTAATCCCAAAAAATTTAAGATTTACATTTTATTTGTCGTGTAAATATCTTACATATAGGAGAGTCTAATCAAAATCTTTGAGTCATTTTTGAGAAAATCAAAATTTTCGAAAATTTTCCATGTAAAGGGTAGTTGGAGGCGGCGGAATTTTCTTGAAAATCTTCAGCTGCATACTTGGAAGATACTAAACTTATATACCAAGTTTGGTATTTAATGGTATTTTCGTTTTTGGGCTATGCTGTCTACAGACACAAACCCTCACTCAAAGACTTTTTTCCAATTTTTGGGGGTCCCAAAACATATATTTCAGGTGAAAGCTCGGTAAAACATCGGAGGATATTTGGTTCTAAAACCAAGAACTGGCTATAACGAGAACTTCAGACTTGATTGAGACTATAGCCAGTCCAAGCCTGAGATGTGTTCTAATTTATGTTGACGGTAAAAAGGAATTATTTACGCAGTTGTAATAGAGCTTTGCATGCTAAATCACGATGAAATTACTTGGTGTGATTCCCTTGTGCCACAGGTGCATTTTCACGAGTGTTCGATCAAACTGTTGAACTGAGACCATGTTAATATCGATTGCGATTCCTCATTTCCCCGATGTTTGCACAGCGATCTGTTTGGTCCGGTTCAGTCTCTGCACAGCACAGATAAGCCAATCGACTCGAAAGTGTCTGCTAGAGCATCTGCCTGTGTATGAAGGGAAACCGCAATTACAACCCAGCTTTAACCATAACCATTCCGCTTCACTGGTCTAACACATTCCTGTTTCTATCTTTCAAGAACTCGGAACAATAGCTTCCTCAGTCAGCTATTTCATTTTTACTTTTCGCTATTTTGTACGAGAGAATATATTGTACTGCACCCAAAAAGTCCATACCGAGATTTCACCGGAAATACATGTTTTGGGACCCCCTGAATCCAAAAGAAAAGCATTTTTGGAAAAAATGTCCGTGTGTGTGTGTGTGTGTGTTTGTGCCTACGGGCAGAATAGCTCAAAAACGAAACGACCGTTAAACACCAAACCTGGTATTTAAGTTTGGTATCTTTCAAAGATGCGACACGAAGATGTTCAAGAAAAGCCCCCACCCCAAAAATCTTTATATGGCAAATAATATATATATATATATATATATATATATATATATATATATATATTGAATTTTCTGGGAATAGCCCATAAAGACCTCTTTATTTTAAATGAAGTTTGCGTTACTGGTAAACCGTAAGAAATGGACAAAAACTTTCAACACAAAAAATGTAGATCACGTTAAAACACACAATTTATTCCATATATGGTTTTTTCGTGGAATTGACCATTTTTATATATTCCTTGTTAATTCTTTCAGATTTAAAATATTTAACTTTTCTTACATGGAAAGCTGTAAACATAGCCCTGCACAGAAACGGATTTCAACACATAGTAACCAGCTTTTAAAAGTTTTGGCTATCATTTTAGCCTAGTGTGTTCCCTTATTTTCCATTTTCTTACAGGGAAGCAAGCAATTTAAACAATTTCTACTAATTTTTATCTTGACTATCATACATTAGATAGAAGAATGTGATTTTTAACAATAATTTGTTTCAGCGATGTAGAGAAAGTCATGAGAATGAAACATATCAAATTTTTAGTTTTTTATATACTCCCATAAATTGAAATTTTCTGTGTAATTCGATGTATGAATTATTTCCACACTCCTCAACAAATTTCCAGTTCATATTTATAAGAGTGTGTTAGTTAAGAAAGGATGTACTCAAAGAATGGATACACTCAGAACTAAGCCAATATTCAATAAAGTTGAATAAAATTAATATAAGAACTATATAAGAACATCTTAATTGACAAAGACTTTATCATTATCACCTTATTTATTGTATATTGATGTAAAATAACACAAAAGGATTCAGTGAAATCGCATTGATTACATAGTTCTGTAGCGCTTAGACGTTACTAACATAGAAGAATAGATAAATCGGTAGTAACAGCCACATATTCCGTGGGCAAATTCCGATGTTTTGGACATACTCTATTATAATGTTTAATTTCTCGATTTTTGTAACGAGCGGGTTTCTTTCTGTATGGGATGTTTGTGATGTTTTAGAAGCAAAACAAACGAAACTAATCACTAATAAAGGTGATCAAGTGGCAGTAGATAACAGCAATATCATCAAACCAGACGGATTTCCACTTCTTTCTCTTCTCTTTTGTATGCTCATTTTGTTGATTTTTCCTTCCCCCGTCCCGTTCTTGTATTATTTTAGTAGTTCTGTGTACGTTGGTTATTAAGAAGAAACTAAGGCACGAGGGCCGTTTTTTTCAATCTCCGATAGGCTATAAATAAAAGAGTAGTTCATAGAAAACAATTATTTTATTATTAAAAGTTTGGTACACTTATGGTTACTTTTCAACATAGTCATCGAAAAGTTTGAGACATTTATCGTACCTGTGCACAAGTTTGCAATACCCGCTTCAAAAAATGTTGCCGCCAATGATTTCAAATGAGCATTGACGTTGTTTTGAAGATCTTCGTACTTTACGACGTTTGCCGAGAGCCATTCCAAACAAACGAAGAGGAATGCTGACTTCAGGAATTGTGTTGATCCATGACAACGCTCGTTCACACACTGCTGGCACAACCCATCGGCTCCTTGAACAATTTCAATGGGACATTTTCGATCATATGCCACACAGTCCTGACCTGGCATCCAGCGACGTTCACCTTTTCCCTGAACTGAAGATGTGGCTAGGAGGGCAGCACTTTCAAACCAACGAAGATTTTCAAAATAACGTCAATGCTCATTTGAAATCATTGGCGGCAACATTTTTTGAAGTGGGTATTGCAAAGCTTGTGCAAAGGTACGAGAAATGTCTCAAGTTTTCGGTGATTATGGTGAAAAGTAACCATAAGTGTACAAAACTTTTATTTTTAAAGTAATTGTCTATGAACTTGTCTTTTATTTATAGCCTATCGGAAGTTGAGAAAAAGGCCCGCGTATAATGACATTACCTAAGCTGGTATTACTTCTTCCCAACTGAGGGCTTCTCTGTAAATAGCGACAAGTCATAGTTACATTCATAAGAAATATAATTACAAACTGATGTTTGTGGTGCTTCAACCATGCAAAAGCATGGTTGAAGCACCAGTTGGTTTTCTGTGTTTTTATTTTTATGAGTTATAGTACAGGGTTACTACAAAAGAAATAGACAACTTCAACTGCCTGTAAAACAAAAACTATTAGAGATAGCAACCTAATTATTTTGGAGGTATGTTGAGAAACTCTCAAAGTTTTGATTGTTACTATTGGTAACGCTGTAGTGTTTTGTTTGTTGTTGCAGAAGATGAAATGGCGGAAAATCCTGTGGAAAAGGCATATTGCGTGTTGGAATTTGCTAAAACGCAATCAGCAACTGTTGTCCAACGACATTTTAGAACACGTTACCAAAAAAACGCCACCGACTAGACAGTCAATCTACGACTGGTATAGAAAATTCGAGACAACGGGATGTTTGCGCAAAGGGAAGAGCTCGGGAAGACCAAGAGTTTCGGAAGAAAACGTTGAACGTGTTTTCGTTCTGCCTACATAAGAAGCCCACAGAAATCGACATCTAGGGCAAGCATGCAACTATAAATTCCACAGCAAACTGTATAGAAAATCTTGCGGAAGCGGCTGAACATGATGCCTTACAGATTACAGATATTGCAGTTTCTGAGTGAAGATGATGAGGTCATACGGCGTGACTTTTGCATCGACATGTTGCGACATGATGAAGACGATGCTGGTTTTTGTGAGCGCATCATTTCATTTTTGTGGTAACATGTTCTATAATGTCGTTGGACAACAGTTGCTAATTGCGTTCTAGCAAATTCCAACACGCAATATGCCTTTTCCACAGGATTTTCTGCCATTTCAGCTTCTGCAACAACAAACAAAACACTACAGCGTTACCAATAGTAGCAAACGAAACTTTGAGAGTTTCTCAACATACCTCCAAAATAATTAGGCTGGTATCTCTAATAGTTTTTGTTTTACAAGCAGTTGAAGTTGTCTATTTCTTTTGTAGTAACCCTGTATAATTAAGCATTTATTTGAGTGAGTTATTTAATAATTTATAAATACGTCCTACGAAACAAACGCATGCTTTTGGACAAGGTATATAAGACCAAATGTAGAAATGATAAACGATAAAAAACGGACAAAGTCGGGTATTTCAGCTGGTAATTAATATATCTGGGGCTTTAGATTATTTACATACATGTTATCTGTTGTGTAGGCGTTTCTCTGTAATACATGTATTTAATATATCCCACAGCAAAAGGTGTATTGAAGGTTTATCTACATTAACCAGAGGTAAACGAAAGAATAAGGTTGTGTCAGAGTGAGAAAGGAAAATCATGTGAATGCAATATATAAGATTGTTTTTCTTCTTTCACAGCCATTCAAGGATAACAGAACATCAAAGCTTCCACCTAGTGACATTCTTTCAAAAGAATTAATGTCTTAGTGCACCGTACCTATTCCTCTTATACTCGTATCTATTTATAGATATAATAAAATTCTTAATGTTATTATAAAAAAATAGAAAGAACAATAAACGTTCGTGGAAATAGTGGAAGAGTAGGGAAAACAATAAGAATGTAACATGAATCTTTATATACATATTTTTACGTTCTCTACTACGTGTAGTAAGTAGCGGAAGTCTTGTATTCCACCCAAAAATCTCGATACCTAGATTTCAACGAAATAACCTTTGAGAACCCCTAAATCCATAAAGTGCAGTTTTAGAAAAATATGTGTGCGTATGTGAACAGCATAACTAAAAAACTAAAAGTCGGTTAAAAACAAAACTTTATATTAATTTTAGTATCCTGTTCAGTATCTTCCAAAGATGTGGTATAAGATTAAAAACAAAATACCCTCTAGCCCAAAGTAAAATTTTTCGATCTTTTCAATGTTTTCAAAAATTGCTGTGACGAGTTTATTAAAATTCAGTTTATCAAATATATTTACGATGCATGAAAAATAAAATGCATTTCTTGAATTTTCTCGCAATATCATAAGAAGTTCTCTTCATGTAAAACGAATTTTGTCCAATCTTAAATGATTAGTAAATGCTAAGCGATAGACGAAATCGTAGGTACTATAAAAATGTAAAGCTCACACAAGTTATTTACATATATTTTTTGTGCCTAAGGAAAGTTTCGATATATCCATTATTGATAGATCGAATTGTTCAAGTGTTTCAGTCCTTTCGATATTCAGTTGTTTCTCGCGATTGCATGGGAACAGTATGGAATTTTAAGAGTAGTTAATATTTGACTGTCAGTATTCTCTTTGTATCTACATTAGGATGTTATATATATATATATATATATATATATATAAAACATTAGTTTGTATACCCACTAATAAACGATAGAGGGATAAAGAAATCCATGTGAATACAACACAACAGATGTTTTGCCTTAGAAATCCGCAAGTGTAGGTACATTTTGTGCATTGGAAGCAATTTTAATGATATAATATTTAAAATAGAATCAGGTACTTATTGTCTCGTAGTAATGCATTGTTTTTGTTGTTTCAGGTAAGTGAGAGAGCATTAATTACTGTCTACTCATCTGCAATGTAGGTGGGTTCATACGGTGAGTAGATCCTGACTTTATCCCTTGGTAGTCATTTGAAGACAACACAACATATTTATGTTTTCTACCACGTATAAGAAGGTACAGAAGCTATTACAGTCCATCATAAAATTCGATATCTAGATCTTACCGAAAGTACATTTTTGGATGCCCCTGACTCCCAAGTGTGCGTACGTGCGTGCGATAGTCTGTGCGTGTCTGAACAACGTAACTTCAAGATGAAAAGTCGAATACATACCAACCTTGGTATTTCAGTTCATTTCCTTCCAAAGATACGAAAATATTCAAACCTCCCAATCCAAACAATTCATTAAATGAGACATTTTCAGAAATTTTTGATAAAAATAAGAGTTTTTTTTTTATGTAAAGCGTAGTAGGGATGTGGGTATTTTTCTCAAAACGTTTGTTTCGTATCCTGGGTAGATATTAGACTTAAATGGTAAGTTTGGTGTTTTACAGATTTTTCGTTTATGAGTTGTCTTCGCAGGGGCAGGGGCGCGCGCGCACCCACACACATTCGGATTTTTTCTAAAACCGATGTTTACTTTCTGTACATTGTACGTATACATAGGTAAAGAAGGTGTTCACTCCATCCAAAAATATATTTTACTTTAAATACACGTTTTAGAGTCCAATGTATAAAAAAAGCGTGTGTGTGCGTGTTTAAGAATGCGGGAGGGTGGGTAGAATGCAATATACAAACATACATGCTAGAGAAAGTAAAAAGGCACGTAGATCTGGGCATCAATGTTCATACCTCTTTATTTCGAAGGTCCTTCAACATCGGCAAAGCTCCTTGAAGATCAAACAAATTGCACATCGTACAGTGAGAGTTTCGATGAACGCTGGATTCAGTGTCCAGATTGCAAAGGATGGGTTTACGGAAACTGCACGAGTGTGGAGTGTGCAGCTTTGTTTTAGGCGTTTGATGTGTGAATTATAACTAAGAAATAAGAAGGTTAATGTTCCTTATATTTTATATATATAAAATTTTTACTTTCCGTGCATAGTCAGAGTACATAGAGAAGGTATTAAACTCCAACCAAAAATTTGATACCCACATTTCATCGGAAATACACGTTTTAGGGTCTCCTGTAATCAAAATAAGCATTTTTAGAACAAAATATCCGTGTGAGTGTGTGTGTGTCCGTGAGCCTATAACTCAAAAACGTAAAGTTGATAAATTATCAAAATTGGCATTTAAGTTTAGTATCTTCCAAGGATGCGAAAAGATTTAGAGAAAAATCTCCCCACCCCTAATCTATCCTATACATGGAAAAAATATCCAGAAAAAATCGTTTTCTAAAAAATGGCTCTAACGATTTTGATTTTAACATTAAAGATATTTATATGATCAATAAAATGTATATCTTGAATTTTCTTGAAATCGCATCTCAACATCTCTTTACTGAAATGTATAAAACTAGTAAACCGTAAGACAGATACAAAAACTTAGTACACAAAAGTAAAGTACGTAATTTATGTCACATACATTTTTTCGTGTAATTGACCATTTCCGAGATATTAATTTTTATTGGTTTCAGTTTTAAAATACTTTAACTATTCTCATACGGGAACTTGTAAACTCCTGGCCGTTTAAAGAAACGGATTTCAACCACATGGCAACCAGCTTTTACGGTTTGACTTTCACTTTAGCCTAGTGTATTTCCTTATTTCGGTTCTACTTACAAGTAGAACAAGTCGATTAACATGAAGTTAATAGAAGAAATCTTAACAATAATTTTTACAGATATGTAGAGAACGTCTTGTGAATGGAACACATCAGACTTTTACTTTCTCTACAGTACTATGCTAAATACATAGTAGGTAGAAAAGGTATTGTATTCCACGAAAACTTCGATTTCGGGATTTCATCGGAAATAAACGTTCTAGGGTCCTCTTCAGCCAAAAAAAGAGCATTTTTAGTAAAAGGTGGTATATGTGTGTGTGCGTGTGTGTGTGTGTGAGAGAGAGAGAGAGAGAGAGAGAGAGAGAGAGAGAGAGATTGTGACTGAACACGATAACTCAAAAATGAAATATCGGTAAAATACCAAACTTGGTACTTAAATTTAGTATCTTGCAGTGATACGACACGAAGATGTGCAGTTGCAAATTATAAAACTGCGAAAAACTTCAAATGATTTTGTGATTTTCACAAATTAGTCTTATCTTACGTAGCTCATTATGTTACACGCACCAGTAGAAACACAATAATAAACGATAGTGAGTAGAAAAAGTAATGAGAATGTAACACAGGATCTTTTTATTTATAATTTTGTAGAGGATGCAATTTAGAAATAACTTCCAAATGTATTAATATCTCTGCACGTTGTTTTCACACAAATACCTGTATTTTCGGTGAAATCTCGATTTTCGATGGAATGCAATGTTATCTTTACCTACGAGGCACGTGGTACAGAAAGTAAAAATAATAAATCAGAGCAAATATGGAAGTTAAAGGAATCAGAATCAAAGAAACAATGTAATTTATGTCTTCATAGGCGTAAATGTCCCTAAACTGGAAATCTCCCTGAATTCAGCTAAAACCTCCAGAACACTTGAAATAAAATGAAGCTGTCTCTGATGAAACACAATCGATATTAGAGTAAAATAGGTGCAGCTGGTTCGGTTTTCCTCCACATTTAGGTGCTAATTGGGACTAGTGACATCGGAGAAGCTTGACACTATTTCGGGAACATCGTTCCTTTGTCAGGAGCGCCATAGCTCTCATTTTACCAGCTTTTTGTTCAATTTGAAGAGCAATGAACGTTGGCCAGAGAGATCATTCATTAACGCCAACTAGTTAGAGAGTCCATATAAGTGCCACTCACTTTAATTAGTGAAATGGCAGATCATGTCGTTAATACAGTACACCCATAGATCTGATGCTGCCTATCAGCGACGTCTTATATGGTTTAGTACATAACGAGTAATTGGAAGAATTATTCTCTACCTGTTTTCAACCCCATTTAAATTGCAGAGCTTATGGTGAAATCATTCAAACTCCAGAAGGAAGAAAACGTTCTCCCTGGCTCATTGGGCCTTAAATGATGTTAAACTTGTACAGTAAGATAAATAAGGACTTTCTTACTCCTCTCTGAATATTTTAATGAAGATATTTATAAAAAAATATAGTTATATAATTAGTCTTTAAACTTTCTTGATTCTGAACTAATGTTGCTTTTTAAGAAATAAAGTCTTGGGTGTACAAAAAGGAAACGAATGTTATTTATTGATTCAGGAAAGCAGTTAAATGGCGACAAGTAAGTAATTGTTATTAACTTACAATAAGGTTAAAAGACAATACACATCATCTCACTGCAATCTCTAACCTGCCTAGTCCTCTGATGCTATCATAATCAATAAATTGATGTTACCATACTCGACTGATTATTTTTGCTGAAAATACTAAGGATATGAGCAAGTTTTGCTTAAAATAATGTAGGAAATGGTTGTTGTTGTTGCTCAAAATACTAAGGGCTGGTTGTTTTTACCTGAGAATATTTGAATAAAGTTAGTTTTGCAGAAAATACTAATAGTTGATTTTGCTTAAAATACTGCAGATAAGTCTGCTGTTGTTGAAAATACCAAGAAAAATAGTTTTTCTGCTGACACTGCTGAGAAAACGGTTACCCTGCTTAAAATATTGCTTACTGTGGTTATTTTTGCTGACATTACTAACGGCAATAGCTGTTTTTGTTTAATATATTCGGCAATATTGATTAAAATACTACAGACAAGTCTGAGTTTGCTACAAATACTAAGAACAACTGTGGAAAATGGTTACATTTGTTCAAAGTTCTGAAAACAGCTTCTTTTGTTTTTGAAAGTAGTAAGAGAAATGTTATTTTTACCTAAAATACTTAGGGCGCAGGTTGTGTTTGCTGAAAATGCTTTGGATAATGGTTATTTTTATCTGGCCGTGTTTGTTAAAAACATCGCCTATTCTACTTAAATTTTGCGTACATTTTTTGTTGAAAATGCTGAGAACAAGGATTATCTTTGTAGAAAATGAGAACAAGGATTATTTTTGTAGAAAATGAGAACAATTGTTATTTTTGTAGAAAATGAGAACAAGGATTATTTTTGTAGAAAATGAGAACAAGGATTATTTTTGTAGAAAATGAGAACAATGGTTATTTTTGTAGAAAATGAGAACAAGGATTATTTTTGTAGAAAATGAGAACAATGGTTATTTTTGTAGAAAATGAGAACAAGGATTATTTTTGTAGAAAATGAGAACAAGGATTATTTTTGTAGAAAATGAGAACAAGGATTATTTTTGTAGAAAATGAGAACAATGGTTATTTTTGTAGAAAATGAGAACAAGGATTATTTTTGTAGAAAATGAGAACAATGGTTATTTTTTTTGTAGAAAATGAGAACAAGGATTATTTTTGTAGAAAATGAGAACGATGGCTATTTTTGTAGAAAATGAGAACAAGGATTATCTTTGTAGAAAATGAGAACAAGGATTATCTTTGTAGAAAATGAGAACAAGGATTATTTTTGTAGAAAATGAGAACAATGGTTATTTTTGTAGAAAATGAGAACAAGGATTATTTTTGTAGAAAATGAGAACGATGGTTATTTTTGTAGAAAATGAGAACAAGGATTATTTTTGTAGAAAATGAGAACAATGGTTATTTTTGTAGAAAATGAGAACAAGGATTATTTTTGTAGAAAATGAGAACAATGGTTATTTTTGTAGAAAATGAGAACAAGGATTATTTTTGTAGAAAATGAGAACGATGGCTATTTTTGTAGAAAATGAGAACAAGGATTATCTTTGTAGAAAATGAGAACAAGGATTATCTTTGTAGAAAATGAGAACAAGGATTATTTTTGTAGAAAATGAGAACAAGGATTATTTTTGTAGAAAATGAGAACAATGGTTATTTTTGCTTGAACTACTTCAGAAATTGGTTATTATTGTTGTTTAAAATACTGTGGGCAATTGTTGTTATTGCTTAAAATAGTATACATAATGGTTATTCTTATACCGTGAACTGTGCTTTCTGTTGAACTCGCCAAATTTCAGAGCCTTGTATTCTAAATGCTGTAGTTGTTGTTATCATAACTGCTGGTTTAATGACAGCAGGATTCCCACAGGATGGACTAAAATCTTAGTATTACATTTTTGGAATCATGTTTTTTTTTTTTTTTTTTTTTTTGGCCAAATTCAATTGGTTTGTCATAAACAAATGCCGGAAATCAAAATTAAAGGCCCGATGTGGTACATTCACGTGACTAGCTCTATTCATTACCGCTTGTATAGTGTACTGTTAAAATTAAATATAAGTGCCACTCACTAGGTTATATTACAGATCATGTCGTTTATAGAGTACACCCATTTATCTGTTGCTGCAGTCAGCGGCGTCTTATATGCTTTAGTCTATATATGCTTTAGTACATTTGAATTTAATTTTGGTAATTTTAGTCCAGATGTCTCGAAAATGGCTGATGCAGCATTAAAAGTTACTGATTATAAGTAAACATCGGATTTGTATGTAAATGCATATTAAGTATGTTTTTATTGTTAATATGGAATAAAGCTTTACAATAAGAATATAACTGTTATTCTCTATTTGCAAGTAAAGTTTTGAAGTACATACACATGTATTTTTCCGATGTTGCTGTGTATTTTATCATTTTTTCATGCAAAGAGGTTTACACACACACAGATTATATATATGGCTGATTGAAATTAATAGTTTTACTCATTAACGGAAGGAATAAAATCCTTACTTTGAAGACACTGTAGCGGGATAGCGCAGTGTTTGGTCTCCGTCGTCCTCGGCTCAGCGGCTGATGAAATTTCCACTCTTAATGTTGTCTAGCTAATTTTTTCTCAGGGTACTTTGTGGCTGAGGCAAATATTGAACAACAATGGATTTTCCTTAATACTTCAATTTATTCTTCCTGGATACTTTAAAAGGCTTAACAGGTGGCTAGCTTACTTCCTTACAATATATTTAAATTAATAATCTTCCCACCACTTCAATAAACTTACAAGGAGCCTAATCTATCCATCAGAACATTGTTCCCCACCCCTTAAGCTTTGTCGTCTTACACAACACAGATCTGTAGAATAAAGAGAGTAAATCAGCTAAAATGAGATATGCTCTCTCTTTTATACTGCCACTGGGTGACGACAACTTTCGCGACATAAAATATAACATTTATGATCAGTCCCTTGGTAGCATCACATTACTTAGTATGAGAATAAATTGTGTCAAGTTTTGTCAGTTACGTCTGCGTCATGCTTCCCTCTCACTCTAACTCCCATCTTACCTCATCTATTTTTTCAAGTCTCTGTACTTCCTGGAAGACAATTCACTACTTTTGTCTCACTCATTTCTATTTCCTTTTTTATTTTACATTATTTAGCCTAAATCTGTGCTTGCTACTAAGTGGTAGTTGATTGACTATTACCTGGAATTAAGTTAGGTTGTCTCTGCCTTAATTATCTAAGCTACAACTCGGTTTTATACATGTATCTACCTCAACTGTTCTCAACTGTTTTAACGTTGCTTTCTTTACAATTATAATATGATGTACAATTCTACTTTTATATTCTTTTGTGTGCATATGGTATGTCCTCCTACAACACCTTAATGAAATTTTAGAGTCAGCTTAAAATAGATGACTGAATGATATTACAGAGGACATAAAAGCAATGGGAATGAAGAATTGGCGAGCCTGCATCCAAAATAGATCCAAGTGGAAGAATATTGAGAAGGCCAAAACTTCCTTGAAGTTGTAGTGCCTATTAAAGAAGTCCACAGGTTCCCTAGCTGAAACTGTTTAGACGAATCCTTTAAGTTATGCAAAGCGGCACAGGGGTGAGTTTTCTCCGGGTTCTCCTGTTTCCCCCGCTATTGCATTCCACCGGTGCTCTATTTTCATTCATGTGTCATTGCATGCGGTACCACAAGCGGACGCTAAACACTATATAAAAAAAAAGGTATGCAGGACAAGTTTAGCTGTAAATTGTGCAGTACAGTGAAAGCTTTACACTAAATATTTTAAAGGTGCTTCCTGGAGAAATTTTCCCAGAGTTAATAGGTGCTTCAAATGTTTCCCATTGAAATCTGTAGATGTTTTAAATCCTTTTGTACATACGAACTTGTGCTAACCAATAAATATGATAAAATAGATAACCTTACACCTTACACATCATATAATTTGAGTTAGTAATGCTAATTATTGATTCAAATAACTAATCATTCAAAACACATTATGCCAAAACGCTGTGTTCAGTGAATAGATAGTTCACAGTGATTGCTAATTTCGCCATGACTTCCACCGCCTTTCCCCCGCCGGCCATTCGTCGCTCCTCCGTTTCTTTGTTTACTGTGCATACAGCCGATATTAGTTTAACTAGTAGGTTTGCAGAGATACCAACTTGCCATTTTGCATGTAAAACCAAATACATCTGAACAAGAAACACTAAAGGAGAGCAGCTTTCTCTGTTCTTACTAAGAATCTCAGTTTGCATTTCATTGCTCTTTGAGTAGAGAGTACGAATATTTGTTGTCATAGAAGACCTGATTACACGATGGCTTTAGTTTGCCATGTTTTGAAAATAATTTTCATTTCCTGCAGTTCCATAGAAATTGATTTGCACTGCCCGTTAAAACGAATAGCTAGAAGAATATTTTTCATGCATACAAACTAAGATAAAGAAAGGAATCATTCTAAAGCATACAGCAAAACTTATAGAAATAATCTTAATTCCATTAAATTTTAACACAAAACGTCCTATAAAATGTCGATATATCATTAAAATAACTTGAAGAGGAGCTTTAATGCATATGTTTTAAGGGCAGATATGTTTGAAAATGAAATCTTTGAAATTGTCAATGGATGTCCTTCTAATTTTACCAATGATTTGATAAAAGCAGAGAATTTAAAATACCAAATTTCAGCTTTTGAGTTTAAATACTTTTATGAGTATTCATTTGTTTATATCCTACTTTCAAACGATTTTGAAAATGTCCCTTACAATACAATTTTAATATGATGTGTTCCATTAATATGACTTTCTCTACATCTCTGCAACAAATTATTGTTAAAAAGCTTATGCTTCTATTTACTTCATGCTAATCGAAAAAAAATCTGATGTGGTCCATTCACATGACTTTCTCTGCTATTCTGCAATAAATTATTGTTAAAAAGCTTATGCTTCTATTTACTTCCTGCTAATCGAGAAAAAATTAGCAGAAATAGTCTTATTACATGCTTCCTTGTAAGTAGAAGCGAAAAAAGGGAGTACCATAGGTTAAAGTGATAGTCAAAAGCTGGTTGCTATGTGACTGAAGAATTCAGTCCTTCTCTAAACACTACGTACCTACATAGTAGGTGTAGAGAAATTAAAAAACTAACACTTCCTGTTTGAGAAAAGTATAAGTACTTTACAGTTGAAACCAATGAGGAATATCCCGAAACGATTACCTCCACAACAAAAACGTAAAGGACATAAATTGAGTGATTTGATGAGATTCACATTTTTGTGCAGTAAGGTTTGGTCTATCTCTTACGGTTTATAGTTAAGCAAAATGAATCCAGAATACAGAGCTCTTCAGAGGCTGTTCTCAGAAAATTCAAGATAAACATTTTATTTGGGATGTAAAGCTCTTTAATATTCGGGATTTTAATTAAACATCGTTACAGCCTTTTTTGAGAAAATAAAAATTTTGGAAAATTTTTCCATGTAAATGATACTTTGTGTTGGGCGGATTTTCTTGGAAAATATTCGTGTCGCATCCTTTGAAGAGATCAAACCTAAATACCAAGTTTGGTATTTAACGGACTTCTCGTATTTGAGCTATGCTGTCCACAGACACACACATATATGGACCTTTTGTTGAAAATGATTTTTTGGGACTAAGGGGATTCCAAAACATGTATTTCCGGTGAAATTTCGACATCGAAGTTTTGGGTGCAAACAATACCTTCTCTCAAAAACGATCAACACCTTTCAAAAAAAATGTATATAACATAAATTGCGTGTTTTAACAGGCTCTATATTTTCTATTAAATAGTTTCTGTCTATCCCTTATAGTTTACCAGTTATGCTAAATTCTGCATAATTCATCTATAATAAAGTTGTCTTCAGAGGCTATTACGCAGAAAATTCAAGATATACTTTGTTTTATCTAAATATCTTTAATATTCGACATTTTTTCAAAAATGCTGTTTTTTATTTTCTCTAGACGCACTATGTACATAGTGTATAGAGAAGGTATTGCACTCCACCCAAAAATTCGATACCGAGATTTCACCGGAAATATATGTTTTAGGGTCCCCAATATCCAAAAAAAGCATTTTCACAAAAAGGTCCGTGTGTGTGTGTGTGTGTGTGTGTGTGTGTGTGTGTATGTCCGTGTGTCTTTGAACACGATAACTCAAAAACGAAAAGTCGATAAAATACCAAACTTGGTATGTAAGTTTAATATCTTCCAGGGATGCGACACGAAGATTTTGAGAAAAATCCCCCCACCCCCAACTACCCTTTACATGGAACTTTTTTCGAAAATTTTGATTTTCTCAAAAATGGCTCTAACGATTTTGATTAAAATTTCGTATATTAAAGATACTTACCTGACACACAAAATATTTGTCTTGAATTCTCTGGGAATAGCCTCTGAAGAGTAGTTTATTCTGGATGAATTTTACGGAATTTTGAATAACTGCTAAACCATAAGAGATGAACAAAAACTTACAACACAAAAAATGTAGAGCACATTAAAACACACAATTTATGTTATATACATTTTTTTCGTGGAGCTCGTCGTTTTTGAGTCATTCCTTATTTTTGGTTTCTGCTATGAAAAACGTATACTTTTCTCATACAGGAGCTTGTCAACTCCTATCCATATAAACAAAGGAGCTTCATTGACTTAGCAACCAGCTTTTGACTATCACTTTAATCTATGGTAGTCCCTTATTTCGCTTCTACTTACAAAGAAGCAAGTAACAGGACTATTTCTGCTATTTCTTTCTGATTAGCATGAAGTAAATAGACGATAAGTTTTTTAAGAATAACTTGTTGCAGGGATATAGAGAAAGTCATGTGAATGGTACACATCAGCTTTTTAGATTTAGGGAGACCCAAAACATGCATTTCCGATGAAATCTGGGTATCGAATGTTTGGTATGTACATAAGGTATTCAATTATGATCAAGCGTTAAACTAGTTGTTATTAATTGTATTGTATTATAGGAAACTTCTTCTTTGGCCACTGGCCTCAGTTGCTGCAGAAGTAAAGTGGATTGCATTCTGTTAGCTTTAACACACCTCAGCTTCCCGCAGTAATTAACAATATGTCCGTTAGCTACAGTACAGTTGAGAACATCTCTTATTCAGGTGAAGCCGCAAGGAAGTGGTGCAAATATATACAATGGAAGTTATGATAAATAAAGTACTTTTTAATCTCGTAGTTGAATAATGAACTTTAACTAACAGAATAAGCACCACAAATTACTTGCGTGGACAGCAGTAACACTGAAGTCTAACAGTGGCTGCGCCTCAGGCGTTTTGTTAAATTTTCTTCATCACGCTCGGTGCTTTACATTTCAACGTAAACACGTAGCTGCTACATGTTTACTAATCACTGTTCTTTCTCCTCTGCATAATTGTCACTGCATTTTCAACGTTTTACTTTCTCTATTCCTCATGTACAATGTACATAATGGATAGGGAAGGTATTCGATGTCAAGATTTCACCGGAAATATATGTTTTGGGGTCCCCTGAGTCCAAAAAAAGCATTTTAAGAACAAGTTCCGTGTGTGTCTGTCTGTCTATTTGTGCGTCTGTGGACAGCACAGTTCAAAAACGAAAAGACCGTTAAATACCAAACCTGGTATTTACGTTTAGTATCTTCTAAGGATGCGACACGAAGATTTTCAAGAAAATCCCCCCATCACAAAACTACCCTTTACATGCAAAAATGTTCTAAAATGTTGATTTTCTTAGAAATGGCTAACGATTTTGATTAAAATCCTGTATATTAAATCTATTTACATCCCAAATAAAATCTATATCTTGAACTTTCTGGGAGTAGCCTCTGAAGCTTCTTTATTCTGGTTGAATTTTGCTTAACTGCTAAACCGTAAGAGATAGACACAAACTTGCTACATAAAAAATATAGATCTCTTAAACGAACAATTTGTGTCCTTTACGTTTTTGTTGTGGAGGTAACCGTTTCCGAAATATTCCTTATTATTGGTTTTAATTGTAAAGTACTTATTTTTTTCTCAGATGGGAAGTGTCTGTTTTTCTTTTGTTCTACTCCTAGCCAAGCAAAGATGCAATTTGCAATGACAATCGCATAACGATAGTTTTCAAAACAATTAACTATCACTTTAGCCTAGTGCATCACTTTGATTCCCTTCTGCTTATAAGGCATTAACTAAAAGAACATTCTGCTAATGTTTATCTTGATTAGCATTGTGTAGAAAGAAAAATAATAAGTTTGTAGAGCAGTTAGAGAAAGTCGCGTGAGTGTAATATATCAGACCTTCGACTTCAATATAGCATTACATTAACTTGCCGTTGTATACGTTAAGTTAGAAATTGCATCCCACCACGCAGTGATCTATCATTGGACACTGTTACTTAGGCATGTTAGAATCTGATTTGCATGTTCACCCACTCACGCTTCCAACGTTCTAATGGGGAAACTTACAGGTTTCATAATATTTCCCCCAGTTTACTTTTTTGACAAATGCTTTTCAGAATTGTAGTAAAAATTCAGCCGTTTTAATATGTCTCCCTTTTTACCGCAGTAAAAATTAGAATGCTTAAAATTACAGAGCATCATAAGATTGTAACAAAAATTCTCTTTTTGTTTCAACAAACACACTATTAAGCTAATTACAATAAGAATCTGCTCACAAATAGCTTTCTTCATTGTTTTGGTACCAATTTTGCAAAATAGTTTCTTTTGGACTTTCTCTGCGGCGAATATTACTGCTCACTACAACTTCGAAACTCATTCAATTGTTGCACGCGATGTTTGAGTAAAAACTGAACGCTAGGCATTTTTTTTCGAGTGGAGGGGAAAAATTCACTTTAAGAACTAACCCGGGCAAGCCCGGTGTGCCGGGGTTTCCCTGTGTGGGTATACCGACTATACTCCACCTTTATTGTTAGGAAATAAGGTGAGGTGGTAGCGCATAAATGCACCCGCGGATTCAAGGTGATAATTGTCTGACTGCAGACTGCGGCCAGGGGAGTAGGAATGGGGGCCAAAAAAAAAAGATTTGACCGAGGCCCAGACTGCCCCCGTGGCGGATTCAGGGTAAAAAATGAAGGAATTTGGTTTGAGGTTGGTGTTAGTGTTGTTAGAATGCTGTTATGGTCCTGGGCATCTCAGGGTCTGAACACTGAATGTCTGCAGCTTTGAACTCATTCCAAGGATCTCCTGCCATCTGTGAGCGCCGGACTGTAGATTCTGGTTATTTTAGCTCTCCCTGGAGGGCTCTCACTTCCTCCCTGAAGAGTGCCTGGATCAGTGGTTTGGAGTGGCTGGAAGTCTCAGTCGGAAGTTGTTGGAGCAGTCCTTGGATAATTTGGGGAGATGAGCCTGATGCATCCTGATATTCCTGTAGCAGACCTTCCACGACCGTCAGTTTGGCCGTGACTATCAGTAGCTCTGAAATTCTATTAATTCTGGATCACTTTTGCATAGCTGGTAAAAGTGGGACATAGACAAAGTTCTCTACACAATAAATAGCTATTTCGTTAAAGCGCGCAATTTATTGAAATACATTTTTTATGATAGGTTCCGTGATATTCCTTGTTATTGGTTTAAGTTTACTGCTACTTAAATTTTTCTCAAATGGAAGTCCTAAATCAGATATTCTTATTCGTTTTACTTTAAGCATACAAAGAGAACAGATTTTAAAATGTATCACATAACGATCAACTCTTAAGCATTGACTGCTTTATCGCATTGGTTTATAGGAGCACATACCACATGAACATAAATCAATATAAAAAGCAGAATTGTACATAATCTTATAATATTAAGGAAAGTGATGTTAAAACAGTTGAGAATATCGAGATGTAAAAATATGCAAGAAACCGAATTGTAACCTAGGTAATTAAGGAAGAAGCGAGCTAGCTTGAATCAAGGTAACAGTTCGCGGTGGTAATAAGCACAAGAATAGGCTAATAAATAGAAAGAGATCAAGATAGGTAAGAAAGAGACAACAGTACCGGCTTTGACTTCCGGGAAACAGAGGGATTTGGAAAAATAGAAAAGAAAGATATACGTTACAGAAAGCTGGAAAGTAAGTTTTTGTCCCTCTCTTAAGGTTTACCAACTATAAAAAATTCTGCAAAATTCATCCAGGATAAAGATGTCTTCAGAGTCTATTCCCAAAAAAATTCAAGATATAGATGCACTTGATTTTTCATGTAAATATATTTAATATACGATATCTTAATCAAAATCTTTAGTCATTATTGAGGTAATCAACATTT
The DNA here is from genome assembly GCA_030762935.1 of Hymenopus coronatus. Taxonomy (NCBI): domain Eukaryota; kingdom Metazoa; phylum Arthropoda; class Insecta; order Mantodea; family Hymenopodidae; genus Hymenopus; species Hymenopus coronatus. The sequence goes on along the minus strand of CM060885.1, from coordinate 42,878,942 downwards.
TCGAAAGGGGTAGCTGCGGGTGGGGGGATTTTCTTGAAAATCTTCGTGTTTCATCCTTGAAGGTACTGAACTTAAATACCAAGTCTTCATTTTTGAGCTATGATCTTTCTCTACACATACACCCACACACACACACGGACCGTTTTCTAATTATTTTTTTTTTGGACTCAGGAACCTCAAACCATATATTGCCGGTGTAATCTCCGTATCAAATTTTTGGGTGGAATACAATACTTCTTCTATACACTATGTGTAGAGAAAGTAAAAATACTTTATAGACTCGGGGACCTCAAAACATATATTTCCGATGAAATATCACTATCAATTCTTTGGGTGGAATACAATACTTCTTCTATACACTATGTACATAATACGTGTAGAGCAAATAAAAGTACTTTATAGACTCGGGGACCTCAAAACATATATTTCCGATGAAATATCACTATCAATTCTTTGGATGGAATATAATACCTTCTCTATCATATATGTACATTGTATACATGGCTAGAGAAAGTAAAAATAAACCAAACAACGTCCTTAGTAGAACACTGCATAATAATTAAAAATCTAAGGGCTTGATTTTATTTAATCGTTCAAAAGTTGTGAGAAATTAATCTAATACATACGTACTTATTTTTAAAATATATACATTGTTTAAGTTTGTAGCCGGGCTAAACAACAAGAGCTCGCGAATCGGGTTCGGCCCGTAGTTCATCAAACTCTACTTTTGTGTACAAAATATTTAGGCAAATTTGTAATATGGAGAGAAAGTCGTAACTGCACATCAGTGAAGTATTTATATGTGAATTTGTAACGCCTAGAGTCGGCTGTTCCAGCTTGGCTATGTGTTAAATAGCAGAAAACCACCCACCTACATTATGCAATACGCCTCATCATTGGGAGCAATCTATCGTCATGGCTGAATCAACTATTGGAATGCAAGCGCAAGCATTGTAGTATGATTCTCGCCAAGTTAAGCATTGCATATCACCTTTCTTAGTCGGACTTCGAAGTTTATAGTTGAGTATGCACGGGTATCCGACTCAGACGAGTACAGTTAGAACATCTGGACTAGAGAAAGTCGTGTGAACAATGTGAATATACGAGTACATCAGAATTCATCTTCAAAATCTTTATTTTCTTGAAGATGCTGTTTGTGGAAGTGGGGACATAAGAAATAAAATAGATGTTCCCATTCAATTGCGTAATACTTTAGCTCTTAAAAGGCTGACAATTACTTTAGACCGTGAATTCCCTTATTGCTGTTGTATCTATAAGAAGGCATGTAATAACTGCGAATCTGGTGATGTTTATCTTGAATAACATGAAGTAATTAGAAAAAATCTGATGTGCTCCTTTCACATGAGTTTCTCTGCATCTCTGTAACAAATTATGTTTAATAAGCTTATTCTTCTATTTCATGCTAAAACATTAGTATATGTTAAGTCTTGTTACTTAGTTCCATATCGTAGAAGAGAAATAAGGGAATACATAAGGCCAAACAGACAGTCATGTGTTTTAAAATGTAGTTGCTATTATAATGAAATCCGTTTCTTTGCGTGGCTAAGTGTTGCCAAGTTCCCATATCGTAAAACTAAATATTTCAAAACTGAAACCAATAACAAGGAATATCTCAAAATCTACCAAGTCCAAGAAAAAAATTCATTTATCATAAACTGTGTGTTTTAACGAGCTCTAAATTTTCTGTTTAGTAAGTTTTTGTCTATCTATTATGCTCTACCAGTTATGCAAAATTCCCTAAAATTCATCCAGAATAAAGTAGTCTTCAGAGGCTATTCCCAGAAAATTCAAGATACAAATTTTATTTGTCGGATAAGTACCTTTAATATATGGTATTTTAATTAAAATTAGTAGGGCAATTTTTGAGAAAATGAACATTTTCGAAAACTTTTCCATGTAAAGGGTAGTTAGGTGTGGGGGAATTTTCTTGAAAGTTTTCTGTGCATCCTTGGAAGATACTGAACTTAAATACCAAGTTTGGTATTTAACGGACTTTTCATTTTTTATATATGCTGATCACAGACATACACACACACACCCACGGACATTTTTCCAAAATTGCGTTTTTTGGTTTCAGGGGGACAAAAAGCATGTATTTCTCGGTATCGAATTTTTGGGTTCATTACAATACCTTCTCTATGCACTATGTACGTAGTACGTGTAGAAAAAGAAATAAACATATTTATATGAATTTAGCATATCAGATATTTTTGCTGGTATATGAGAAAATTGCGGCGGATACATTTCCGGTGTCTCATTGTTTCCGCGAATATCTATGATACAAATGGTTTTGCGTTAGCATTTGAGTGCGTTGTTAAGGCGAATGTTTGTTTGGGACGGCTGCAATGAGAAGTTTAAGTTGGCGAGTGGTTCGCCAAGTTAAACACAGCCCAGTGTTATGTCAATATCCCCAACGACCGCAGCTGCGGAGCACTTAAACACTTTTTGTATCGCTCTACGTCGTCGTGTCTATGCAAAAAGGATTATTTCCCATTAGTGTCCTTACTCGCGAATGTTCAAGCTGATCAGCGTTAGCTAGAAAGTTAGTATGTAGTCTTGTGCAATAATTTGTTCACAATCCCTTCGAAGGATTATTTTCTTGCAGAAAATCATTACACACATACAAGAAACAAAATAATTATTAGGAACGTGTAATCTGTATGCTCTACGTCTTTTTTGTAGTAAGCTTTTGCCTATCTCTTACGGTTTGTAAGTTCTGAAAATTCAAAAAATTCATCCAAAATAAATAGATCTTCAGAGACTATTTCCAGAAAATTCAAGATATACATTTTATTTGTTATGTAAATATCTTAAATGTAATATCTTTAGAGCCATTTTTGAGAAAATTAAAAATTTCGAATTTGTTCCATGTAAATGATAGTTTGGGCCGGGGGGTATTTTGAGAATCTTCGTGTCGCAGCCTTTGAAAATGCATAAATTAAATATCAAGTTTGGAATTTAACGAACTTTTTGTTTTTGAGCTATGTTGCCCAAAGACACGCGCGTGGATTCAGGGGGACTAAAAAAGGTATTTCCGGTATCGAATTTTTGGGTGCTAAACAATAGCTTCCCTATGCGCTATGTACACATTCCGTGTAGAGAAAGTAAATATCTGATGTGTTCCGTTCATGTGACTTTCTCTAGCTGATCCGCAAATAAACCTCCTTTTATTCAAAATATTAATATTTTATCAGATTTTGCCAATCAAGATAAACATAAGCATAATTAGACTTTTTACTTACTATCTTCTAAGTAGAAACGAAATAAGGGAATACAAATGCTAAAGCGATAGTCAAGTCCTTTAAACGCCGGTCGCTATGTGAAACAATTGCTATTCAATCTCTCTGCTTGCAGGAGTAAACAAATCAGAAACGAAAACAAGATGTCTTACCGTTTGAGAAAAGTTTGAGTGGCTTTAAATTGAATCCAGGAATCCGGAATATCTCTAAAAAGGTTAACTCTACAAAAAAAAATGTGTATGACATTAACTGTGTGTTTTAATGACATCTACGTTTTTAGTGTAGTAAGTTTTGTCCATTTCTTTTGGTTTGCCAGTCATACAAAGGTCATCCAGGATAAAGAAGTCTTTAGAGGCTGTTCCCAGAAAATCCAAGATATACATTTCGTTTCTTAATAAGATATCTTAAACATAAGGTATTTTAATCAAAATTTACGAAAAATATTCCATGTAAAGGTGTGGTGGGATTTTCTTGAAAATCTTCATATCGCATACTTGGAATATAATTAACTTAAATATCACGTTTGGTATTTAACCGACTTTTCGTTTATGTTCCACCCACAGACACACACACATACACAGAGTACATAGACATGTTTCTAAAAAAGGGGGTCTCAAAACATGTATTTTCGGTGAAATCTCGTTAGCAATTTTTAGTTTCAATACAATTCCTTCTCTATACACTATGTACATGGTAGGTACGTGTAGAGAAAGTGAGATGCATTGTATGTTTTAACGAGATTTATATTTTGGTTTATCTCTTACAGTTTATCAGTTATATTAAATTCATGCAGCACTATGTGGACTTCATAGGACATTCCCAGAGAATTCAAGATAAAAATTTCGTTTCACATGAAAATATCTCAAAGAGATATGATATTTTAATAAAAATGTTGCAGCCATTTTAGAGAAAATTAAAATTTTCGGAAAAAATTCCATGTAAAGAGTAGTTGGAGGAGGGGATTTCCTGGAAACCGTTGTGCCGGACCTATTAAGAATCCTGAACTTACGGGTATTTAACACGTGTGCGCGGATCTTTTTCTAAACATATCTTTTCCATTTACATGCCTTTCCTGACCTGCTGTGCAAACACACTTCTTAGAAAATATTATGCTGTTTTACTTTCTCTTCTTAGTGTAATACATAGATATGGAAGACTACAATATAAGGTATTAATATTCATAAAATTAAAGATAAAAATAAAAAAGCAGGACAAACATAATATAATAAATTCAAAGCTTTTATTTTTGTCTTTATTGTTTTTAATAAATGTTTGTTTGTTTTCCTTTTAAGAAGTTTATTACACTCCACCGAAAAATTCAATCAAGAGATTTCACAGAAAATACACGTTTTAGGATTTCCTGTATTCCAAAAAGAAAAAAAAAAAAAAAAGATCCGTGTGTGTACGTGTGTTTGTGTCTGTATGTGTGTGGCTGTGAACACGATAACTCAAAAACGAAAAGTCCGTAAAATACCAAATTAGGTATTCAAGATTAGTATTTTCCAGGATGTGACTAGAAGATTTTGAGGATAATATCCTCTTTTTATATGGAAACATTTGACCAGCTCAAAAATGGATCTAACGAGTTTGTTTAAAACACCATATATTAAAAATATTTACATGATAAGATATTCATCTATCTTGAATTTTCTGAGAACAGCCTTTGAAGACCTCTTCATTCTGAATGTCTTTTTAATAATTGTTAAACCGAAAACTTACTGCACAAAAATGAGGAACTTGCTAAAAAACGATACAATTTATATTCCACATATTTTTTTTCGTGAAGTTCACCATTTCCGAGATATTCCTTGTTATTAGTTTCAGTTTTAAAATATTTTAACGTTTCTCAAACGGGAATCGGTATGCCTGTTTCTGTTGTTTTACTCTTGGCCATGGAAAGAGAAACGTTGACGTCCCATCGTACTGAGTGGCTGGACGTGCACAGATGTGTGGCGTTCTGGTGTTTTGACCTTCAATTCCTTAAGCCTTCATCGTGGTTTTGAGTTTATCGACACTGATGTCGATTCTTCACCCCAGGTCATTAAGGTGTTTGTCCTGTTTTTAAACGTTACTCCAAGCTCTTCTACCTGTTCCTCAAGCTCTTTCATTTTCCACCAGGTTTCTCCACGCCCTTCTTCACACCGGCCAGTTGTTCGTTGAATTTGTTCGATATCCTCGTTTTCAGGTTTTTTCATCCCGAATTCTATTTTCTTTTTATATATTTATTCCTGATATCGATTTCTCTTCCATCTTTCTATTCCAATTGAATTTTTGCATCAATATTCTCCGTTCGCAATTCCATTTCAGTTTATATGGTCTTCTTTTCAGCAAGTAGATTTTTTATCATATTCCCTGTCGTGATATGGGATCCCGCCCCTGATATTACAGTAAGAAAATATTTTTGATAAAAAATAATAATTTTGATAAAAAAATCTCTTGAAGCACTTATGTCAAAAACATTTTTGTGCACCAAAGTATTTTCGAGATATTCCTGGTTTAACTTTTCAAATATTTATACTCTTCTCAAATGGAAGATCCTTATTTACTTTTTGTTACCATTCCGTCAAGTAAATAAAACGAAATATTAATACCTGCAATTAGCTCTTAATATATTTGACTATCCTTAGCCTAGTGCATTCCCTTATTTTACTTAGACCTATAAGGAAATATGTATGAGAATGAATCCAGTTCTGTTAGTGTTGATTTTAATTGATATGAAGTAGATAGAAGAATAAACTTTTGCAAGAAGTAGATAGAAATATAAACTTATGCAAAAAGTAGGTAGAAGAATAAGCTTTTACAAAAATGTTTTGTTTCAGAATGGATAATGTCATGTGTATTTAGCAGCTTTTAAAATTAATTTTCTAAACTACCTCATATTATTCTTATGATATGCCTACCTTTCACCATCTCCATCAGGAACAGTAGGTAGAGAAGCTACTGCATTCTACTAAAAATTGAAATACCTAGTTTTTATTGTAAATATATGTTTTGAGGTCCACAAAAACCTAAAAGAGCCTTTTTGTAAAAGTTGTATTTAAGCTTAGCATCTTCCAACAATGGGACACGAATATTTTCAAGAAAATCCGCGACACAAAATAATCCTTTTACATTCAAAAGTTTCGAACATTTTAGTTTGTCCAAAAAAAGCTAAATATTTTTATAAAAATACGGCATGTTTAAACAATTTTAAGTGAAATAAAATGTATATGTTGATTTCCTGAAGTTCTCTTCATTCCGAATGTCTTTTACATGAATGTAAACTGTAACATATAGGCAAAGGCTTATTATACAAAATATAAGTCTCGTTAAAGTACGAAAATTATTGGCTTGCATTCTAAGATGCTTGCTATCTTTCTCAAATGGGAAGCCGTTATTCTTTTTTTTCTGGGCCATGCAAAAATACGGAATTTCAAAGCCATACAGTTTTGCTCTTTAAAGATTTGACTATCACTTAAAGTTTACTACATTACGCTAATCTCGTTGTATCCCAAAAATATCCAATAAAATCTTTATTTTGTTTAACATGCATTGGATAGAAGAATATGCGTTTGCTGGAAAAGTAAGTAGAAAAAGTCAACAAATCCGAGTTTTCTTCTTGCCAGCAAGAACATTAATGTGTAAATCTTTGTGGATTCATTTTATTAAATTAAATACATTTCACTATTATATCATATTTTGTACTTATCTCTCCATTTATACATTTTACTGTCATTTAATTAGGTATTCTTCAAACATTTTTAGATTAGCAGAATCCGGACTCTACTAATGGGAATTAATAACAATGCCAGTTTTCACATTCTTTGCACGTACCTATTATGTATATAGTGTAAAGAGGAACTATTGTATTCCACCGAAAATACATGTTTTAGCACCCCCTGAATTCAAAAAAAAAAAAAAAATAAGTTTTATAAAAAGGTTCGTAAGCGCGCACTCGTGTGTATGTGTGTGTGTGTGTGTGTGTGTGTGTGTGTGTGTCATTGGACAGTATAACTCAAAAATGAAAGGACCGTTAAATACTAAACTTAAATATCACAGTTAAAACACACAATTTATGTCGTATACATTTTTTGTGTAGTTGATTGTTTTTGTTTTCGTTTTTTTTTTTTTTTTTTTTAAATATTCCTTGTTATTGGTTTCAGTTTTAAAGTACATGTTATACATTTCTCATACGAGAACTTGCCAACTCCTGGCCTCGCGGAGAAACGGATTTCAGTCCCGTAGTTGCCCTCTGCGGTGTAATGGTTACATGCTAACTTCATATACCCAAGGTCGCGGGTTCAAACCCGGCGGAGGGTACAAAAGTCCTTAGCATGGCTTCCTTTGGTAAGGAAGTAACGCCGTTGGTCCCATGTCGTAGATTACTGCACGTAAAAGAATCTTAAGCCTGATAGAGAGGCCAAGAGCGTCCATAAATAAAACTCAATTTCATTTTCAATCACGTAGCAACCACATTTTAAAACATTTGACTGTCGACTTAGCCTAGTGAATTTTCTTATTTCCCTTCTACTTATAAGGAACTAAGTAATAAAACAGTTTCTGCTATATATACATATATATTTTTTTTGTAGTCCTTTAATCTGTGGTCATATTGGACGATTAATGAAATTGGTGAAATGATGCTCAAATGATCTCAGGGTACATGAAGCTTTAAGTTACTCTACATTCGTCTTCTCAGGTTTAAGAAAAACACCGAAAAAACCTTATCCAGGTAATTCACCCCAAGCGAGATTCGAGCTCACGATCTTTTGAATGTGAGGCAGACACGCTACCGCCACACTACCCAGGTGGACTTAGTGTTTATTATTAGCATAAAATAGCAGAACAAGCTTATAAACAATAATTAATTTAAGATCTTCTCGGGCTTCTAGCCAGACGTCGCCAGGAAAGCTATAGTTCTTATTTTAATAATTAATTTGTTAGAGATTCGTAGACAGAGTCAAGTGAATGGAACACATCAGATTTTTACTTTCTCCACACGTACTATGTACAGTGTAGAGAAGGAATTGTGGTGCACCAAAAAATTCGATACCGAGATTTCACCGGAGATATATGTTTTGATACCCCTTGATTCCAAAAAATGCATTTTTATAAAAATGTCCGTGTGTGTGTGTGTGTGTGTGTGTGTGTGTGTGTGGGCAGCATAGCTCAAAAACGAAAAGACTAAACTAAAACTTGGTATTTAAGCTCGGTATCTGCCAAGAATGCGACACTTAAGGTTTTCAAGAAAATCCCCACACTCGAAGCTACCCTTTATATGAAAAAACTTTCCGACTTTTTTTCTTAAAAATAGCTCTAACCATTTTGATTAAAATCTCTTATGTTTAAAATATTTACTTGCCAAATAAAATGTACATCTTGAGTTTTACATAACTACTAAACCGTAAGGGATGGACAAAAGCTTACCACACAACAAATGTAGAGCACGTTAAAACACACAATTTATGTTATATACTTATTTTCATCGAGTTGCTCGTTTTTAAGACATTCCTGGTTTTTCGTTTCAGTTTTGAAAAACTTAACTTTCCTCATACAGGAATTTGTCAACTCCTGTCCATACAAACAAAGGAACTTCAGTCACATAGCAACCAGCTTTTGGCTTTCACTTTAACCTATGGTATTTCGCTTCTACTCTCAAGGAAGCAAGTAAGACTATTTCTGCTAATGTTTTCTCGATTAGCATGAAGTAAATAGAAGCCTAAGTAATGTGAATGGAACACATCAGATTTTTTCTGTAATTATCAGGTCGGTATTCGTGTATCTTATCTTTAAAAAAATAAGGTTGGCGAAACGAAATGGATGGATGAAAAGTGAGGAGAGAAAGGGTTTCGAGGGCACTTGTCATTTTCCATAGCACAGTGAAGTAGATGTCTTCGATACGCACTCGATATTCCCTCTCAAGTCTCAGCTTTCCAAGTGCTTAAAATGTCCAAGAATAACTACCTAGCAGTAATGTAACACATCCACTAGTATAGCAACTAAATGGAGCTTGCTTTTTACTTTCTCTACACGTACTATGTACATAGTGTACACCCTAAAGTTCGATACCGAAATTTCACCAGAAATATATGTTTTAGGGTCTCCTGTCTCCTTTTGGAAAAAGGTCTATGTATGTGTGTCCGTGTGTCTGTGAACAACACGATAACTCAAAAACGAAAACTCGGTGAAATACCAAACTTGGTATTTAATTTTAGTATCTTCCAGGGTTGCGACAGGAAGATTTTGAGAAAAATCCCCCCACCCCAAACTACCCTTTACTTGGACAAATTTTCGAAAATTTTTATTTTCCCAAAAATGGCTGTAACGATTTTGATTAAAATGTCGTATATTTAAGATATTTACATAGCAAATAAAATGTATATTTGGAATTTTATAGGAATAATCTCTGAAGACATCTTTATTCTGGATGAATTTTGCGGAATTTTGCATAATTGCTAAATCGTAAGAGATGGATAAAACTTTACGACAGAAAATGTAGGGCAAGGTGAAACACACAACTTATGTGATATATATTTTTTTCGTAGAGTTGGTTGTTTTTTATGTATTCTTTGTTTTTGGTTTCATCTCTAAAAAACTTGTACTTTTCTCATACAGCAATTTGTCAACTCCTGTCCATACAAGCAAAGGAACTTCAATCACATAGCAAGGAGTTTTTGACTATCACCTTAACCTCTGGTACTTCCTTATTTCGTTTCTACTTACAAGAAAGCAAGTAATAAGGCTATTTTTGCTAATTTTTCTCGATTAGTATGAAGTAAATAGAGGCATAACCTTTTTAACAATAATTTGTTGCAGAGATGTAGCGAAAGTCATGTGAATGGAGCACATCAGATTTTTACTTTATCTACTACTTTTGATATTAATTAGCGGAAGTGTGCATTTCATCCAAAAAGTTAAAATGAAAAATCAGTCAAATACCAAACTTAGAACTTAAGTTTAATATATTTCACAAATATGTTGAGAAAAATCCCCTCAAACTACCGCTTACATGGAAAATATTGCAGAATTTTGAATTTGTCAGAAATGGTTCTAACATTTTTGATTAAAGTATCGTATATTAAAAATATTTTCATGGCAACATAATGTATAGGCCTCGAAAACTTTGTATTCTTGAATAATTTTGCTGAATTTTGCAGAACGGGTAAACCGTAGGAGATAGATAAAAGCTTAATGCACAAAAAATGTAGATCTCATAAAAACACACAGTTTATGTTGTATACATTTTTTTTCGTGGAGTTGACCATTTTCGAGATATTCCTTGTTTTTGGTTTCGGTTTTAAAATAGTTAAAACTTTCCTCATATGGAAATTTGTAAATTGTTGGCCATGCAAAGAAACGCATTTCAAGTACATGGCAGCTTTTAAAAGAGTTGGCTATCTTTTTGTCTAGTGTATTCCTTTATTCCCCTTCTAATTACAAGCAAGCAAGTAATACAGGCATTTTCTGCTAATGTTTGATTCGATTAGCATGAAGTAGATAGAAGAATGTGCTTTCCAGCAATACTTCGTTAAAGAGATGCACAGAATATTACGTGAATGGAGCAAATCTGATTTTTTCAGTCGTTCTTGTTGCATATGTATTCTACCGTGAATGTTGTACCGCAGTAATCCTAGGCAATACTTTTTAAAAACATCCCAGAGGGCATATTTACGTATAAAAATTACTTAAAATCCCAGGGGAGCCCAGAATGTGAATTGGAGTTACCAGGGGAATAGCGAGTGTGAAACTGTTTGGATCTCCTAAAATATAAGGTTCTTTTAGGGATAATAGAGATAAAACAATACATAAAATAATGAATCCTAAGATGTCTTTAAATGTGAAATAAGCATAGAAGAACATTTTTTCAATGGTTCTACTTAACCCTAATGGGTTATTAGATCCAGTTTGGTGGAGAAATAGTTCTAGAGTTTCATCATATTTATTTTGAATAGCCTTTTTTTATGAGTCATTACTCATATATGTATTTTAACCTTAATTAGAGTTTTAATTTTCAATTGAGTTTGTGAATCCGGCTCATAAATTATACATGTGTTACAGATAAGTTACAGGCAATGAAACAAATTATTAATGAGTTAAACTTCTGATTATGCCGAGAAAAAAGTATGTTTTCACCACTACTTGGCAAAATCACCAATTTTACCCATGCCTAAAGAAACTCCAATTTTGCCTACCCTAGGTAGCTACGCGGCAGCTTTCGCTGTGCTTGTTTAAGAGAAGACCGTCCACGGCAATGTTCCGATCTGAACTGACTTTGTTCTCTCCCACGATGAACTTACTAAAGACAGTGAAGGATGAATCATTCTGCTCTTTCCCACCTGGTCGCAGCAAAGTTACATAATACGTCCTTCGAGCATATATAGATAGCTAACTTCTCCCCTTCTAAGAGTTGAAACCAACATCTAAGTCACGTGACTAAGGTAGAAAAGTACGATATCTCCCATAAGCTATAATGGAAAGGTCTGAAGAAAATGTTAAAATAAAGTTGAATTTTCGTATCGACAAGTAAATTGTGTAAATGCAAGAGGTCCAATTGATACCTTAGTCAACATTCTGTTTTAAACTGGTACCTGGCCTGAAAACCAAATAAGGTGAAAGTTAGGTTACGTAACTGTTATAAAAGAAGTTTTTTTAGTGAGGTATTTAACTATATACAGTGATGAACAAGCTGTAAGTGTTGAACCATATAGACTAACTAATTAGCATATTAGTGTGCTAAAGTGTGTGTCTTTTATTTGTTGCGGAAATATTTTTCGACATTGGCGAATGTGTTTCGAAAAGTTCATGTTTCTATGGAGTGGATTGTGATAACTTAGAAGTTGACCTTATGTAGTGTTATTAGCGATAGGGTTCATTGACTAAAATGTCAGTGTCTCTTACATGTGTATCGTAATAATGTACAAAACTCTTCAAATGCTAATTCATGTAAATAAATAGACCTCGCTTATTTCCTCACAGTTTTTATACGTAGGCCATTATTCATCACTTCTACTTCATTAATCAAAAACATTAACCCAGAAAGGGCTAACCTTATTTCCTTACTACTTATATCTTTAATTACAGAATATTTTAAGTGCACAAGTGACCAAAGTGATAAGTTTACTTAATAAATACATTAAAAATGCTATCTTGAAGTGAAGGTGTGTTGTTTGTGTGTATTCCCCAGGCGCATTGTCTTGTGTAAAGCGTAATGGAAAAGCTAGACCTGCATTCACTGCTTATACCGTCGTCAGCTGATCGAGATCTTGGTTTCTACCGTGTGACGTCATGCGTTCTCTATACAATTACGTCACTCTGACAAGTTGTATGCCGTAACTGGGGCGTAAGTGGTTACCAGCACTGTGATTGGAGCCATGGAAGGGGTAACAGTTCAAGATATTTTCACCCGATCTAAATAGTAAATTGGAAGACAGCAGGTTCATACTTATATCAAATTCTCATACTTTTCGCCACTGACTGCCATCAAGCACAATAAGCATAATGACGTGCATAATGAAACCCAGCTGAATATGTTGGTAGTCAGTAATGACAAATGTAACCCAACTCTATTGCTCTAACGGCTAATAAATGGATTAAACAACTAAATATAAAACATATCTTAACATTGTTATAAACAAGATGCTTTAAAATAATCATTTCTATGAGTTCAAAGATTGCTAGGGTATTTCCATCACCAAAATATGACCTAAATGCCAAAACTACATGTTCTCGCTATCAGAGAACAGTTAAGGAAATGCCTGGTTTAATGTAGGCCCGAAATAAAATATAATAAAACGTAGAAGTAAACGCGATCTGTCTTTTTCCTCGTCTCTATGTCACTGAGGAAAGCTGGTTTAACGATGTACCCAAATAATTCTTCATGTATTCCTATAGAAATCCCAATAATATCGTGATAGTCTACCATTTTCTTGTGTAATAATCGTAGCACATCTCTTTCAGAGTCGGTGTGTTTGGCACATCGGCATTTTTGTGTCCATGGATTGCTCTTCCAGCCAGTCACTTAGAGATATACTATCAAATAGGTGGCGTCTGGCTGGGATTACAAACTTCAAAAAGGGAAAAATACTATTGCGATCTTGGGGAATGGGCCAGTTTTATGCAAGTCAGTGTATCTATTACATTGCAATGTTTGGACTTGAGACAGGAAAGCAAGCCTGGGTATCGTGCAACCATCAAAACGTATAAGGAGAGCGTATCATCTAAATTCGTTCGAAGGGGCATGTTCGAAGCGATATTTTCTCATTGGAGTTTAGTGACGTTCCAAGCGATGTAGTTTCCTGAGGTAGTTCTCTAGTTTACAAATACAGCAGAATTCGGCTTATAAGGAGGTCGCTTGGTTTAACCGGGACCAAGTCGACGATATTTTTATAATTCATAACATTATGATAAACGGTGATACATTTCTATTTTAATCCCATTTGGAGGTGACATCTCTACCTTAGTTATTTCCCTTTGTTTATGATACTGAGCAAAAAAAAACTTAGTTTTTTATTTGTTAATTTTGAGATGTTTGTTTATGTTTATGGTTATAACGAATTGATAATTTGCACTGTGAGTATTTCAGGACTCAAAGCTATCGGTTATTTTTAACAAAGGTAATTTCATTTAATTTATCTTCGGTATAGACAGCAGTGAAATGTACAGGTTATACATTTACGTGGACAACCTGATAAAATGCGTTTACTTTCCGTACATAGAAACAATAATCGCACAGAAATGCTACCTGTGACTGAGTTATCGTGTAAAGGAGATGGAGCAAGTTCAAAAGAGCGTAACCTCTCTGGCCTTTGTAAGCAAGTCGTATTCTTCGACATACATGAACCAAACACAGAGCGGTTTTGCATGACAGCAATACTTAGACCAAATATCTTATTCTATCGACTACATGCACAACCAATGACATGAGCATGGTAGTGTTTGATCACACTGTCAAGTGCAAATCTCTATGTGGTGCTACTCCGAACCCAAAATGTTTGTCACAATAAGATTGTAATCATTTTATTTCAAACCTCTCCTGCACTAAGCATGTTGGGAGCGAACTAAAGCTCACTCTATAGATAGCTTTGTGAATACTGATACAGGAAGGAAATGTTTATATATTGGAATTGTCCGTATTTGCCGAAGCCTGTGATGTATTATACAGCGCTCTGTCGAGTGTTATTCGCACGGAACAACCACACAACGAAGCAAATAAATAAACAACAGTCGTGGTCGATAACCTCGAATTCGTATGTAAGTTTCGCAATGGTGTTGCTTGATTTAGAACGAATTTCTCAATATCCTCTTCATCTGTATTAGAATTAACACGTTCTATAGAAGTATTGCATTCTATCCAAAAATTCGATACGTATTTCTTTAGAAGAAGAGACATAGAAACCTTAGAAAATCGCCCATTTATGTGTCCGTGTGCCTATAAACACCCAAGTGGATGATGCATTCATTAAATCTTAGTATTTACACTACCGAGCAAGGTGACGTCGCGGTGACCTTTCATTCTGATCCATTAGGTTTTCCGAGGTTTCCTCCTGCCCTCTTTATTTTGGTGTATGCTTATTCGCTGTTTTGACACGTACTGTGAAAAATATTTTAATTTAATGAGTTCAGTTTCATTCTTTTTTAACTTTTCTCACCCAAAACTTTGATACCGATATATCTCAGGGAAATGTCCCTGAATTAAAAAGCAGGATTTAGAAAGACCAGTGTGTGTCTGTGAACAACATAGCTTAAGAAGTGTGTAAATACCAAACTTGAAAATTAAGTTCAGTATTTACCAAGGATGCGAAAGAAGATTATGAAGAAAATTCTCCCACCCCAAACTAGTCTTAGTATAAACAAGTTTTCAAAAATATTGATTTATTAAAACTGGCCATATTTTGATTAAATATGGTCATTTGAAGATATTTACATGAAAATGAAAGGCATGTCTAGAATCTTCCCGAAATAGGCTTTGAAGAGTTCTTCAATCCGGACTTTTGTGAAACTATTAAACCGTTTAAGATAGATAAACACCTACTACACAAAAAGTGCTGATCTTGTTAATAACACTATTTACGTCATATTAAATTCTTGTCTAGTTAACCATTTCTGAGATATTCTTTGTTACCGGTTTCATTTTTAAAATATTTAAACTTTCACCAGTTGGATATTTTCATCTCCCTTTTTCTTTTCTTGTATTCCCGGCCATGCAAAAAAATAAAATTTCAATAACATAGCAATCAGGTTTTAAAGGATATAACTATCATTTTAGCCTATATCCCTTCCACTTATAAGTACCTAGGTGTCAATGCTTATCATGATTAGCATAAAGAAGATAAAATAATAAGATTTGGCAAGAATAGTTTGTTATAGAATCGTTAGAGAAAGTCATGTGAACGAAACAAATAATATTGCATTAGTGTATGAGACTATGCCAGATACAAAAAGTGTTTTAGGATTAGGAGTAGGATTACCGCGGTGGGTCCCCAGTCACTGGGGCACAGCACCGCACGTAGGTCATTGTGGACCTTTGCGACTTACATTTATAATGGCGTTACTTCAAATATAATAGTAATTTATGTAAAACTAAGCATTTAAATACAGCTAGTGTGTCAGCATGCCTACGCATAGGTGTACATCATATATTAATTGACTCGCGTATTTACTGCATGAAGTCTATGATAACGTCACACAAATAATAATTTAAACTCTAGGTCTTCACAATGATATCCCAGTGTTGAAACTCACTTCACTACCTTGTGTGTGCTTTCATATGTTTACATACACATAATATACATGCATACATAATATATACATATGAAGTAATTAAACCAAAAATTTGAAAAACGAAAAACAAACAAAAAAGAACTAACCATATATAAGAAACACCAACAACCCATTCCTGAAAGTCCTAACTTCCAAATCCCAAAAAACAAAGCTTTATCAGATTACATTTCTTTGCAAAAATCGGATGGAATTTAACTTATATGAAATTTGTTCATGAAACACAGTTTACATGCCTAAAGAAAATTGAGGTCTCCAGGCCTGTGTAGCCGTACTATTAAATGTAAGGGGATGAAATCGCCCAGGACTTACTCGACAGATCTCCAGAGCAGCTACTCCGGATGAGACCAACTAAACTCGGCACGTGACCGACACGCTCCAAACTTGAATCTGTAATACCATAAGATCTTTAGCGTAATGAAAACTAAAATGGCTTTATGCTCTCCCTCCCAGCGCCATTTTAGAAATGTAAGGAAACATTTTCCTGACAGAGCTAATTGTGTCACAACTAAAGTTGGACACAGGGGGGAATAGCTATTTGAGGGTGGTAAAAGGAAGGCAGATGGTAGAGCAAAGGGAATACTGATAATATATTGACAAATAGCGAAAGGCGAATACTTTACAATAAAATGGATAGATAAATTACAAAGACAAGCGTGTCGGGCGTTTCGTGTCGAGCAAGAACTAATTCCAAATACGAAAGGCAAGAATTGGTAAGATAGTTAATAAACAACAAAAGGTTCTTACCTTTTAGGTTAATTAGCCCGACGAGAAGAAAGATGTGTGTCGGTATAGTAGCCAGTGACCAGGGGTGGGGCCTCGGACGTCCCTCGGGCAGCGAGTCAAGTACTGAGAGTCAAAAGCGCCCGGAATTCAAGATTCCAGACAATTTTATACCAGACAATTGTCTCTATGGGATTCTTTAGAATCTACGCCCAGGCTCTTAATAAGTCCACCAATCAAAATAGAGTATTTAAAAGATAAGACAGGGCTTCCTATATGACGTGCTTGGGATTATAATCTGCCCTAGCCTACGAAATGTCACGTAGGTTCCGGGAAGTGGTTGAAAGCCCACGTAAGCTCATAAGTTACAAAATGTGGTAAAATGTTGCATTAATCAGAGGAAGACACATCCGGTTATAATAACAAAGAAAACCATAAAGCTTCCTCTTATTTAACCCAAGAATCCGGTTATTTAGAAATACAGAAATGTATAAGAAAATGGAATTCTAAAACATTTACAATAACGTGACTTAAACAATAAGCTAATTTAAAAATACTCGTCAATCACATACGTGACAATTGCACTCGATAGTTCGCCATTCCCACCACTCCTGGTTGAAATCCAACAGCAGTAGTTGGCACTTCTATTATACTGTTTTTTTTTTTCTCTAGGAAGACAGTTATTTGTGCACTGTTTTTCAAATGGGAAGAGTTCAACGCTGCAGCGAATAAGATGCGTTATCGTGCTCTGCGTTGTCAGGTCGCTATCCACTCTCTTTTCATATTTCCCTCTCACTCGCACACAGAGCATACAGAGCCTGGCGAAATAATGTTTATTCATGTATAATATGAAAACTATTTGAGCTAAAAATCTGTGGTTTTTTGGTTCTGCTACGAGTATTAGTCCCTATCTTCCTCGTGAAACATTTTTTGAAAACTTGAATATTTTGTCTTAGTGCAATAGTATTTATGGGGGACCAAATCACTTAGCAGTTGCTCCCAAAATAAGCGCGAATGCAATATGACAACATAGCAGCACTCCGATTGGTTGCCGGCCTGGTAGCGCTCAAGAACAAACTTCATCCCATTTGAAAGTCACCGTAGTCCTAACATGCAGCTTGTCCTTTGGCGGATCAGTACATAAGTCTCCAGGTGCTAAGATTGTAAAACATTACCAATTCAGGCTGCAGATCTGCGTCTTGTTGTACAGCTTCTCCTGGTCGGAGAAAGTCTACAGAAGCATACACCTTATGGCGACGTTATACGTTGGTGGGATTAACGTTCCAAACATTGGTATAGACAACAAGAATGGAAAGAGCACATTGTTGAACAAATAAAACCAGTTCAATAGAAACTGAGCCGATCATTGCAAAACACATGGGTTGTGAGTTACAGTTCTCTTTACGTGCCGTGGGGCATAACATATTAATTTTTAGCATTCTTTGATAATAAAACTGATACAACACATCGTTAATATGTTGCTCAAAGCAGAAAAATAACATAGGAAAGGCACAATGAATCAAAACAGAGCAATAATTTCTAATTCTGTGTAGAACGACATATCTATAAATCAGTTGAAATCTGTATCTATAACTTTATAAATATAACAATTATTTTGTTCCGTAAAGTAATATGCATATTGTTTAAATAATATAACAAGCATATACATTTAAAAAGTTAACAAATGTAGAGTTATGTAATCTAACAGTAAACAAAACATGCAATAAACAGTACAAATATTACAATTTTATATTCACCAATAAAATCGCGGGACGAGCAAAACAATCAGAAAATAGAAAACATAGACCCCAAACCTCGACCACTCTTTTTAAACCATTGGTACAACCAAAACTTGTGCATAATCTCGAAGAAAGCTGGATGAGACTGGGATTGCAGCAGAGCTGAAGGTAGAATACCAGGAGTGTCCCCTTTGAATATATAAACACAAAATTCGTACAGTGATTTATTGCATTAAAGTTGAATGTCCCATCAAATATGCTCGAACCAAACTAGGCTACGATCAATTCTGGATGACAAACAGAATCATTGAACTTCAGGAAAATGTCATCACACTTACTCACGAATACAACTACAAGGCTGTTACATATACGTCTTTTGCAACTAAGTTCCATCACGCCACGTCGGCGTATATTAGGCAACTTTTGCAGCGGTTTCTTGATTAAGAAAGTTTAGTTCTCGAGCTCGGCACTATCTGCACATATTGACGAGGGACCACTCATTGGCCTTATATCACACCATAGGGTGAAATCACAACTTACGGATGTGAAAATGACAAATTTAGCCCATGGAACTTTTGTTTCAAGGTAGAGCCTCTTTTATGTTCACTGGACCAGCGGTTTAACTTCCCTTCCAAATATAGTCATCCTGAAGATAACTCCGAATATGTTAACATTAACAATGCACAAATTTGAAATGCACAGCACAAAAACATTTAAAAACACTGAAATTTTAAACCCCAAATAAGAAAGTTCACATTACAGTTCATTGTACAGTTTTAACGCCCAGAAATGTGCTCACGATACACATCTTACGTACCTATATAAAGGAAAACGAGGTCAAGACCTTGGAAACCTCACAAGTACGGGCAGGTTGTACTGACCCTCGAACATCCAAATTATTAGAGAGGTATCTACTGAAAAATCTATACTCCGGCTGAGACCAACTCAACTTTGCATGCGACTAACGTGCTCTCAACAAATCATAATGACATTGAAACATTATAATATATAATATTATTTCTTTAATAAACGAGCAGAAATACAAAGTCCACCAAAAAAAAAAACCTCACATATTAATATTCTCATAAATAAAATGCTAGATAAATTAATGCATAGCTAAATCAAATACCTGCCAAAAATGAGAAATTCACACTTCATACGATAATAAAATAGCTCAGTAACGTGTTTTTGGCTATAAAAAATACCTTCGCTAACTATTATGTATATTGTAGTAGCACAGAAAGCAAAATTACATCATATGTCACATTTTGCATTGGATCATAAAATCCAACTTCAAAATTAATGAATACATAAAAAACTATGGGATTCAACTACTATATTTTCTGGTTAATTTACGTAAAAGTTTTGAAATTCTTAAGTGTATTCGCTTAAACATATACATTAAAATTAATTTCTGTGCAGTTTTACTATTATTTACAAAAAAGCGCGCGATACCAATAATAATCAAGGGAAATAAGAAACTGTTGTTTGTAAGCAGTTTGAGTTGCACCGTATCATACATCATTAAAGGTAGAGCGGTTTAACGTTAAGGGAGCAGATTTCCCATTATCGCCTCTGTTACTTAATTGCTTCGTTTAAGTGCAGATGGGAAGCTTGATTCTAGATCGTTCAATGGAGACAGCATACAAAGCTCATAGTCGAAATTAGATTCCAGGAAAGCAGCTGAAATTCACAGTGTGGATAAATGAACAACTCAACGTGAGTAGTTGAGTTGTTCATTTATCTACAGCTGTGCAATAAAACCATTTCGGCAAATTATTTCGATTAATCAGAAGGTGGTAGAGGAATATACTATTGTAAAGGTATGATAGTTCGTTGAAATTGGCTAAGCGAAGTCACGTAAATGTAAAAGGGAAATGGGCAATGCGTAGACAAAAGAAGGAGATATCTCGTGCATAGCGACCTATGCAGATTTATTGTGGTCAATCACCCAAGGAGGAGCGGATGAGGTACACGAAGAATAGCAGGACACACGCCGCTAGCGGAAATGCCACTAGAGATTTGTGGAATTCCCAAATGTTTCCCATTGCAAGCGGCCCGGCGACCTGGCAGCCTCATAGGTTCCATGGAAACTATCCACGTCAATTGCCCGCTGCATCTGAGAGATGAAAGGGAAACGGAATAAAGATGCAATGATGGAAAAGAAACCCGGTAAATGATCGTTTTACATTAGATAAGCATCAACAACTTACAACAGCTTACAAAGCAAAGATCCCCATTATGTTTAGAATCCAAGACAGCTAAAATACAATTAAAGCTTACACATTATAATCCCTTGCTCTTCATGTCCTGCCTTCAAACTATTTCTGGTCAAATGAAATACACACACATGTGGCCTGGATGCCAAGAGAAAGCGTATGAATAACTAGTAAGAATTTAGAGAACCAAAAATTGCTCGCACCAGACTTACCCACCACGGCCTAAGCTATGCTATTGACTATCCCGGTGGCCGCGCTCGCTAAAGTGTCTCGCTTTGGCACTTCGTGGTGCACAGGATCGTGGGTTCGAGTCCCGCCTTGGGCATGGGTGTTTCTGTGTTTGTAAATGTGTCTATGTTTGTGTGTATATGTAAAAGGAAAACGTTAAGAATAATGTCTACTAAGGAAATATAGGAAACTGGAAAAAATGGAGAAAAAAGGAACACAGCGCCGGAGTCCTGACAAGCCTCCGGAACTGTATTTTTTTTATTAAAAAAATTGTACGGTCAACGTTGGAAAACTGATGGCACACTCTGGTCGCCGGCCCAGGAGTGTCCGGGGTTGCGAGTTGAGACATTGCTCCGTCAACGAAGTCAGCTAGACGGAGCTGGCTTCTAGGAGTTCGTCACTTGTGTTGGTGCTGTGCATGCAAGTATTTCCTGTATTCGCCTATGTGATTTAGTTGTAATCGTAACAGCACGTTACAGTCTCTATGTCCAATTGTGCATCCACAACAGGATGTTAGGGATGAAATACTGGATGAACTGTGTTCTTTCAGCATCTCTGTGTTGGTGCAATTTTTTTGTACATCCTTTTTCACAACATTGCAATGCGCATTATAAGTGTGGTGAGATGAGGGCTTCTTGGAGGCCAAGGGATTGGAACTAGAGATGGTTTAACTTTTTTTCCAAGTGGGACATTGTCATCCAAGTATGAAACGCAGAAGTGTGCAGTATATTGAAACGATGCTTCCACACCAACACAAGTTTCAACTTGCATGATCAGTCTCTCGTTTTGAACATCAAGAACACTTCCCGAAAGTTTTCTCTCATTATAATAATGTTGGGTGTGACAATGGTGCTTTGCCATAATGTGCCACAAAGTCTTCTGATTGTTTGTCCAGTGATTCAATATTCGTGAAACCTCGTCAAAGCCACCAAATATTCTTCGACCCTAAAAGTACTTGGAACCACCGTATTGAGGAGTATTCGCATATTGTTTCTGTTATTGCTCTCACCATATGTGCTGCAAGATTTCCTGTTAACTATTGTAGTTTTACTACGCATTTAATTTCTTTTTTGCTTCATAGAACCCAGTAGGTACAGGGTAAAAGGACGTTCTGCACATCCTGTACGTGGTATAGAAAGTAGAAAAGGGTAAAGGTAAATGTTACGGAGAAGTCCCCTCAATTAGAGTAGAACAGTGCACGGGGCCCCATGGTTCTTACTTGACCATCGGATGGAAGGATGAGGGAAGAGATGCGAATGTGACCAAACCCGTATTACATGGTGAAGCATTGATGGAGTCTTTAACGTTCTCAGTACCAAAACATCCAACGTGGCCCGACATCACTTTCGAGCTCCTAATCCCCGGAGGACCCATATGGTGGCGGGTCCCAACAGGAGAATCCCAACCGATGCTAAAAAGAAAACATCTTCAAAATGTACATCCACCTCCATCCGCGATCCGCCAAAGTTCGTGTTTGTTCCTACAACCCTAAAACAGATGAAAATAACGACAATGATGGAAACGGGCAATGTGAGATAGGAAAATCGTAACACATCGATTCAACCCAAAATTGGCCTACTCACTAGGAAAACATCGTGAAACCCAAGTTCAGATCCATGGTCTTCCGGGATCGGACCAGAGAATGGCAGTCGCATTGGTACTACGGCGTTACATAGCCCTATTTTAGGATCTATTATTGTTTATTTTATTATTATTGATATTTATATACTTATTTATATATTATTATTTATATTAATGTTAATATTAATAGTTGTAGTAATAATAGTAGTAGTAGCAGTAGTAGTAGTAGAAGTAATAGCAGCAGCAATATGGTAAAATTATTATACTGTAGTATATTTCGAGATATTAAATTATTATTCACATTATAAACGCTACAGTACTACCTATGTTGTGCAGTTAAAAATACACAAACAGTAAAATATAAACTGCAGCTGTCAGAAATAGTATATAGGATACAAATGCAGAAATTAAACGTTTAGAAATGTCGATAGAGCTGAGTATCGAGATTTCATGGTATCGTATTCTTTATCCTAAATGCCTGAAATATACTAGAACGCCTTGATAATAAATAAGAGGTATATTAAACGATCTAAAGACAGTCAAGCACAGAAATAAATGTGGCCATTTATGTAATCGCATAAACCGAGGGACTGGAAAAGTCGACTGGCACTTTAAGCAGGTGTGTGTGCATGGTGGGCTGCATAATCGATATCTACCCGTCAGTCATCAGAAACATCGCGGCGTATCTTCGTCACTGCGCTCACACCCACCTTCCCTTCCCCCGACTGATTAACCGCTAGAGATGAGTGAGCAAATGCGATGTTTCACTTTAATTAACACGTCCGCTCTTGCGGTTTTGTTTACTCTCATATTTTTGTAATTGTTCCATTTATAGGCAGCATCTCTCAACCCTTCAAATAGTGGCAATTGACTATCTCTCGATTGATGTTTTATGAATGAAGGTTGACGTTTATGGAAAGAACTATTTAAACGACTACAAAGCTACTGCTAACAAATTTGTGTTTGCACCTTTATATCACAAAAACTAAAATTATTCCTATCTTGCGATGCCAGATGTCTAGAAAATTCAGGGCATGGCCTACATATTTATCTTCTTTACACTGTCCCCGAGGAATTTCTGAAACATCTGGAAAATTCTACATTTTCAGAAATGTAAATATTTTTAGTTTGAAATTGAATAAAAGCTCCAGAAAGATTTGAAAAATGTTTGTAGAAATAGAAATACTTTACCGTTCCTGCATATAACGCTAATGTTGAGAAATACTGATATCAGCGTCATGGACACTAAAAGGAAATGAATTATGTTGATTAAAATTGTTGATTGAATGCTTCTTAATTTTAAGTTATTGTTCCAGTAAAATATACATTTAAGCTAATATATCTGTGAAATCTGACAAAAAATTAAAAAAATTAAAACAATATGTTCTTTCAGAATAAAATATCAACTTTAAACTTTCAAAAAACAATTCAGTTTTTCCACTTTGAACTACTAATTACTAACTGGATCTATAAACGGATAAGTGCAGATATGTTAATAAACACACCTGACTTTCAATCTTGTTTTTTCCAAAATATTTTTGCAATATTTTGACATAAGCAATCAAAATACTCCACATTATTTACTAATTTTTTCATAATTTTGTACCGTATTTTCTAACTACATTAAAGAAAGTTGCCAGATGCAGTTACGAAATAATAGTCCAACTTTGAAAAATGAATTACTAAATTTTGAAATATAAAGAGATTTGGTGCACAACAGATCATAACTTTTTCCACTACTTATTATGAGTTACTATAAAAATCAAATGCTAAAGGTATGTTTGTTAATTTATTTACCATAACAGCTCAATTTGGTATGTGAGTATTTTTAAAGCGAATTGTGTGGACCATTTTATTAGAACAATAGCTCTATATTCTATATTTTTATTAAACTAACAATAGAAGAGAATGTTTAACATGACAGAAATATCACTGCTATTGTGTGTAATAATTTATGTAAATTTGAACAGTATATCTTCTTGCATACTGCGGATTTTCCAAATAGTACAAATGCCTTATTTTAATTGGGAAATGCCATCATTAAATGCCAAAGCCTGAATCTTGTAACAAACAAGTGTAATTGTTTAGATTGTTTGAAATCCCCCTTTTTATTTTATACATATATTCAAGAAATTAATAAACACCACGTAGAAAAATCTGATGTGTACTATTCACATGACTTTCTCTATATCCCTGCAACAAATTATTCTAAAAAGCTTATACTTCTATTTACTTTATGCTAATCAGAACAAATGAGCAGAAATAATCTTATTACTTGCTACCTTGTAAGTAGAAGCGAAATAAGAGACAACCATAGGTTAAAGTGATAGTCAGAAGCTGGTTGTTATGTCAATGAAGTTCCTTTGTTTATATGGACAGGAGTTGACAAGTTCCTGTATGAGAAAAGTATAAGATTTTCATAGCAGAAACTAAAAATAAGGAATGTCTCAAAAACGACGAACTCCACGAAAAAAAATTATAGAGCATCAAATGTGTGTTTTAATGTGCTCTACATTTTTTGTGTAGTAAGTTTTTGTCCATCTTTTACGGTTTAGCAGTTATTCAAAATTTAGTAAAATTCATCCCGAATAAACTACTCTTCAGAGGCTATTTCCAGAAAATTCAAGATATACATTTTATTTGTCAGGTAAATATCTTTAATATACGAAATTTTAATCAAAATCGTTAGCCATTTTTGAGAAAATCAAAATTTTCGAAAAATGTTCCATGTAAAGGGTAGTTGGGGCTGGTGGGATTTTTCTCAAAATCTTCGTGTCGCATCCCTGGAAGATACTAAACTTAAATACCAAGTTTGGTATTTTGCCGACTTTTCGTTTTTGAGTTATCGTGTTCACAGACACACGGACACACACACACGGACCTTTTTGTGAAAATGCCTTTTTTGGATATTGGGAACCCTAAAACATATATTTCCGGTGAAATCTCGGTATCGAATATTTGTGTGGAGTGCAATACTTCTCTATACACTATTTACATAGTGCGTATAGAGAAAGTAAAAATGTAGATTGTGAGTTTAATTTCCCGCATTTATAATTTTTTTTAATGACCCTAATTTTTAATTCTAAATTTTAGACTTCTGACGTCCTTACATTTTATTAAAAGATATAGTAACCTATTCCTGTCCCAGTGTTAGGAGTTATTTAATAACTCTAACTCTTTACCCCCAAAGCACACGGTGCTGGGCTTTATCTAAAATTAACTAACGAGATTTTAGAGGGGTGCGCATTTGATTATCCCTGCATCAAAAAATAGTCATTTTTGAGACACACTGCCTTTGAATATGTGATGCTTTAAGAAAATTCCAACAACCATGCTCTAGACACCGACTTTTCCGAATGCAGCAGAGCTTAGGGAATGATACGTTTTTGGGTTTTCAGTCTACCAATAACTGTTTATTTGTTTGTGGATGTAACCTGAGAATGAAACCATTCGTAAACCATGTTATGGAGAGATTATCTAAGGATGTAATAAGAAAGGTCTGAAACCATGGAGAATTTGCTTTTCAACGTCTGGTCTTTTAATGTTTGCACTACATACACTCGTAAGCCTCCTTTATTTACCCATTGGCTTTTTGAGTAGCTTGTCCCTCTCTCAGCTGGGAATACTGATTTCTTTGGAGAGCTCACTAAACTTTCTTGAACATCACAAACACGTTTTTGACTTATCGCAGGTTTTATCCCAGGCTCGCTGAGAGAAGAACCAGCCCCTGCTTTCTTACCTTCGATAAAAATGCTATCCTAGTTGGAACGTTGCTCACATTAAACTCTTATGTTTCATCACTAAATTTGTCTCCCAATATTTTTTCATAAGAAAAACACGCTGCTGAATTAAGAAATACCTGTTGTTTCTGACTGTAAAATATAGACTGAAAGCGAAATTACTTGTAGGGCTAGAAGCATGTTGGACGCTACTGGCAGGCACGGAAAACATGGACGGGCTAGGTAAATTTATACTTAAGGCAAGACAGCTGAGATCTGAGGAGGCTGCCAATAGAGAAGGGGGGGGGGGAGGAATAAGATCAACTAAACAAAAGTGACTGCAATGTTATACATACATACTATGTCATACTTAGGTCACTGTTGTGCTATGGTTTTATATATAGTGTATATATTATTGTATATATTTCTTTTAAATGTAATTATCTATTATAAGAGGGTGCATTTATGAAGGTGTACTCTGTGCTGTAAATTTAAATTGTTATATTTGAATATCTTTGTATTTTTATTTTCGGGTTCACTCTTAATTCTTTATTGTTGTTTAATATTGCTTTTGACTGTGTATTTCCTTTGTCTTTTTATTTTCGTGTTTACTCTTTTAATTCTTTGTTGTTGTTGTTTTAATATTTCTTGTAATGTATATTACAAAAGCACGTACGGTCTGTGGACCCGTGCGATTGTTGAAATTCTATGTATGATATTGGTATGTCAATAAATACCCTTATTCATTCATTCATTCATTCATTCATTCATTCAAATTACTAGTAGACAATAATAGGCATAGCAGTGACTTTTTGTTAGGTATTATATATTTATAAAATAATTTAAATTACTTGGTATTTTCATTATTATATATATAAATGATTTTATAAAATAAGAACTGAAGCTTTCCTGGCGACGTGTTAATTCAAAATCTTCTCGGGCTTCTAGCCAGGTAAAAACTTGGCTTGACACCAACGTTTCGAAGAAGTGCATCTTCCTCGTCTTCAGGGTGAACTCCTGAGTAGCAGTTCACCCTGAAGACGAGGAAGATGCACTTCTTCGAAACGTTGGTGTCAAGCCAAGTTTTTACCTGGCTAGAAGCCCGAGAAGATTTTGAATGATGTTATAGCTTTATATTTGTATATTAGAATAATTTTAGCTTTTTTAGTTAAAATGCCAATATATTTAGTGAATTTGTTGTGTTTTACACCAGATTTTACCGTTTGTGGTACCGCAGGCGATAACACTAGTGATACTTAGAATGAAGATGGAGCATCGGTGGAATGTGATGGCGGAGCAAACCCGCCTCTGCACCACTCGACCACGGCGCGGCCGTACAGCAGTGAATGGTAGAGATAATATCAATAGGAATATCGATGTTGCTAGAGTGATTGACAGATAACAAATTAACTTTAATATGTTATTAATTTCCAGAGGAAAATTATAAATATTCAGAAGTATTTGGTTTTGCATTCATTGCCCTGTATATGAGTTTATTGCACATTCTTAGCGATCTGGTGTGCTGTTTAGATAGCCAATTATGAAGAGTGATGCAATTTTCACTAAATGTGTTGGTATTCAATGTTCCAAAATCCATGTTATCTACCTGTATATCCTGAACAGAAACTCAATTTGGCAGTTTGGCTAAAGCAAGGTTAGAAATTTCCGCTTTGGTGTATACCTTGCAGAAAAGGAAGTGGAATATTCTCAGGAATGGAACGGAAGACAGAGATATATAGGGAGAATAAGTCCGGAAATAAGCACAGCAGGAGGATGATCCAAACAGTGTTGGATTTATAACTTCTTATATTGACTTGTTTTTGCACTGCAGCATTAATTATCACGAGTTCATCTTAGTCCCGCCCTTTTGTATCGCTTCTCTGTCAATTGTTATTTCGTAAAACGTCAATTTTCTTCTATAAATATGCTTCCCTATGGAAATTTTTCTTTTAGCTTAATTAGTTCTTTTAAACACAGGATTTTATGAAATTTTACTATTAACAATAGGTACAATGCATACTTAGGTCATTATGCTACACCTATCAATAATAGCAATAACGTACTATTTCCTATATCAATAAGTAAGACTCATACTCCAAGTTCCCATATGCACAAAATTGTTTGCCATACTGTGCTGATAATAATAGGCTACATCACAGTCCGAAACAGCTGCTCACTTCTTACCCAGAAAGCAAAGCATGCCATTTGCAAGTTACTTATCAGTTTAAAACTCCAAGTAATGCCAAATGAAATGCACTGAGAGAAATCTCATTTACAAATCAATAAATGATTTATTTCCTACAATTTATACTTCTAAGAATACATCTAATGCTGTATCCAGCTTAAGATGACACTTGTAAAAATATCGCACCCACGTACGACAAACATTCACTCGGATCACAATCATCAAGATTACCCACCTATTGTTTCATATTTATTTAAAATTATAAAGGAGTTAGAAGCGGTTTTTTATTCGCGAGTAGAATAAAATTGCTTTCCACATGCTGATTACTATTTTTAGATAGTCGTCAATATTTATAGAGAAATGTTAGATTATAAAATTTAGATTATGGTGCTTTTTTGATTCATAACGCTCTCTAAAGGATGCAATGTTCATTTTATTTTATTCGTGATATGTCAAAATCTATATTAAATGTATATTACATACTACAGCGCTGCCAGTTTAGTATTTCAATATCGCAGTGCAACTTTTACTTTACCGACCGTGAATGACTCGGGTATTTTTGACCCCATTCGGAAAGTCTCGGGATCAAACAATACCTTTTAGAAGCTTCCAGAGTGTATTAGTTCAAATCAGTTGGTTCAACTAATATGACTGACCTAATCCGTGTTTTCCTTCAGTCGGCATTGTAAATACCAGATTGAATATTTTAATACTACGATCCAAAGTTCCATAAACCGATACTAAATACCTTGGATGATATATTCACACGACTACGCTACCATTTTTCAGTAAATTATTCTTTAAAAAGCTATTACTTTCTCTACACGTACTGTGTATATAGTGTATAAAAAAGGTATTGTATTGCACCCAAAAATTCGATACCGAGATTTCAGCGGAAATACATGTTTTGGGACCACCTGAATAAAAACTACATTTCTAGAAAAAGGTTCGTGTCTGTGTGTGTGTGTCTGTAGACGGCATAGTTCAAAAACGAAAATTCCGTTAAATACCAAACTTGGTATTTAAATTTAATATCTTTCAAGGGAATCTCTCCACTCCCAACTACCCTTTCCATGGAAGTTCTTGTAAATTTTTATTTTTTCAAAAAGGCTCTAACGATTTTAATTAAAATATTGTATATTAAAGATATTTACCTGCCAAATAAA
Source organism: Hymenopus coronatus (assembly GCA_030762935.1). Taxonomy (NCBI): domain Eukaryota; kingdom Metazoa; phylum Arthropoda; class Insecta; order Mantodea; family Hymenopodidae; genus Hymenopus; species Hymenopus coronatus. The sequence continues at coordinate 42,849,366 of CM060885.1, read as the reverse complement.
GTGTATATCTTGAATTTTCTGGGAATAGGCTCTGAAGACTACTTTATTCTAGATGAATTTTACGGAATTTTGCATAACTGGTAAACTGTAAGAGATAGACAAAAACTAACTCAACAGAAAATGTACAGCTCGTTTAAACACACAATTTATGTTTTATACAGTTTGGTCGTACAGTTGATCGCTTTTTAGATATTCCTTGTTATTCGTTTCAGCCTTAAAATACTTATACTTTTTCATATGGGAATTTGTCAACTCCTTTCCATATAAACAAAGCAACTTAGGTCACTTAGCAACCAGCTTATGACTATCACTTTAACCTATCGTACTCCCCTATTACCCTTCTACTTACAACGTAGCAAGTAATAACACTATTTCTGCTAATTTCTTAGCATGAAGTAGATAGAATTATAAACTTTTTAACAATAATTTGCTGCAAAGATGTAGAGAAAGTCATATGAACGGAATACATCAGAACATTAGATTTTTTATGTTGCCTGCTTTGTTAGGATTTTATAATCAGTCTTTCATATTTTGCTGCATTACTCAATATGAATTATTCGTACTGTAATGTACAATTAACATCTAGGTGCAACGGAGAACGTTTTAATAACAATCTCATTAAACTCCTGACACAAAACTCCGTACTTCTTGAGGGAGTTTTCTAAGATACAGCGCATCACACATTGACATATTATGTACGTACACATTATAATAATTATTGTAGACAGTTCACAGTATTAGCTTTGTGTTAATTAGCTTTATTTGAAATATAAAATAAACAACCATCTCCACAGTAAAAGAAGGCTTACATAAAACTAGTTAAGAGCTAAGCACTAGAAAGGAAACTGGATTCTAATTTCTATCTCTGCTTAAAAGGGACATAAAAGAAACTTTTAGTTATAGTACTATATCCGAAGTACAAAAAACAAAAGTTTACCAAAATAACTGCTCTATGTAACGATCTGCAGCATCCCTACAGAGAATGAACCTGCAAAGCATAACGTAAGACCACAGCCCGGAGTGACCGGGTATGGAATGAATTATCCGGGTATACGGGCCAATGGCTTTAATCAATGGACTTGAATATCACCTTACTCATGAATAATTTTTAATAATTTGGTTCTAACGTTAATTTCTAATTGTAACAAAACGCTATGTTTCTATTCTTATTCTGGCAACTTTTCATTGTTGCGTCTGTAGCATTCGGCTCACATTATTAAAGAAACACTGGTCTGTCACTTGTCAGCAGTTCAGCGGCAATTATTGGAAGAATGCTTGCAGCAGTTGTAGTAGTAATAAGTAGTAGTGGTGGTGCTCGCCGTAGCCTTAGTAGTAATTAATATAATTATGTTAGTAAAAACTGTGACCTTGTGGCCGTAATAATACAACAACAAAAATCTGATGTGTACCATTCACATGACTTTCTCTATATCCCTGCAACAAATTATTCTTAAAAAGCTTATACTTCTATTTACTTCATGCTAATCAGAAAAAATTAGCAGAAATAGTCTTATTACTTGTTTCTTTGTAAGTAGAAGCGAAATAAGGGACTACCATAGATTAAAGTGATAGTCAAAAGCTGGTTGCTATGTCAATGAAGTTCCTTTGTTTATATGGATAGCAGTTGACAAGTTCCTGTATGAGAAAAGTATACGTTTTTCAAAGCAGAATCCAAAAATAAGGAATGTCCCAAAAACGATGAACTCCACGAAAAAAAAGTATATAACATAAATTGTGTGTTTTAATGTGGTTTACAGTTTTTGTGTAGTAAGTTTTTGTCCATCCCTTACGGTTTAGCAGTTATTCAAAATTCAGTAAAATTCATCCAGGATAAACTAATCTTCAGAGGCTATTCCCAGAAAATTCAAGATGTACATTTTATTTGTCAGGTAAATATCTTTAATATACGAAATTATAATCAAAATCGTTAGAGCCATTTTTGAGAAAATCAAAACTTTCGAAAAAAGTTCCATGTAAAGGGTAGTTGGGGGTGGGGGGATTTTTCTCAAAATCTTCGTGTCGCATCCCTGGAAGATACTAAATTAAATACCAAGTTTGGTATTTTACCGACTTTTCGTTTTTAAGTTATCGTGTTCACAGACATACGGACCTTTTTGTGAAAATGCTCTTTTTGGATACTGGGGACCCTAAAACATATATTTCCGGTGAAATCTCGGTATCGAATTTTTGGGTGGAGTGCAATACCTTCTCTATACACTATGTACATAGTGCGTATAGAGAAAGAAAAAATTGTTTAACAATTTCTGTCCCCATTTACTGAAATGTTCGTTGCTGGTTGACTGATCTCCGGCCTGTCTCGAGTACATTCTGGCAACCCTAACACACAGGTCCACGTTCTTTTGAATTACGGCCACCAATGTGTGATCCAGAAAACATGTCATAGCTTTGACTTTTGGAAAAAGGGACAACAGGGTTCTCTATTTCAAAATGTTTATCTGGAACCACTCTACAGTCCTCCCAACATCCTGCATACAGTGTGCGATTGACCTAGGTATGTTAGACATTGTTGAAAATAGCTTAAGTTTTATTTCAATCCCTGTTTTTCTTTTAATTATTTTCTCCTACTATTGGATCCTTCGTATAATGTATTACAGGCAATGTAATATATTCCTTCCTATCTTACTGCTCTCCATGTCTAAAGCGCGTTTGTGTTCAAAGCGATTCAAAGGGATCGAAATGAAACAAAAGGCTTGTCTCATTAAATTACAACTCATTTATTATGTTCAGTGGTTCAGTAACATTGTGCCCAAAATGCTAAATATATCGTTTTTGCAAAAGTAATATTTATTATCGCATTAGCTTAAATGCTGCACCGTTTTCTAATTTGTATTCTAATAACTCCGAATTAATGCTGCCGGCGTTAATGCCAGTGCCGCTAATCCGCCTTAACCCTTGAACTAACCGAGGACTAAATTTTGAAAAATACTGCACTAACAGGTAGATGAGGGTAAGGAAATGTCGTTAAAAACATTAGAATCCATCTTAGGAAAATACCAAGCTTAAATAGTAATTCAAGAATTTCGCTCTTCATAGACATTTATGGTGCTTTGACACCATTTTGGTTTTGCATTATCCCGAATTCACTTAGTATTCAGATTTCTTCCTTCTAATATTGTCACATCCTAGCTTTGTGCACAGGATGTGATAGTATTGTAATTTATAATTATCATAATGTTGGCGACATTGCCAACTTTAACAGCTATTAAAACCACGGTAAGCGTGGCCATTGCTCTCTTTGATAATGTGAACTTCATAAGGTAAAAGTGGAGCTTCGGCTCCTCCGGGAAGCCAAGCTTGGCCTCGTGCCAAGATGGTGGAATGTATTCAGTAAAAGGTAACAATATATTTGCTATTGATTTTTAAGTGTTTGTTTTTACATTAGAAGCCTAGTTAACCTATATACGTCCTGTTTATTAGTGAATTAGGTTTCCCCTTGTTGTATAGAATTTAGCCTATACAGGTGCGCCCCTTTGTGTCCGCCCCGCAATTAAAAGTATATTTTGCCTAGTTTTACCTCTCAGCAGCCAAGCGGGTGCCCTCGATTTAGTGTGGGATGTGACAATCTCGTTAATTTGCAAGTCACTGGCGCTAGTAAATGTGGTGCTACATATTTATTTTCGTTACAAATCTCACGGCATTTCTTGTTCACGTTATTGTACAATCTCATTCTGGGCAAAAAGTGTAATTTCTGCAATACTTGTGCATTCTTTTTTGTCTGCATAAAATTATTAAACACGTTAAAATGGATTCATAGATAATATTCATAAAAAGAGAAGTTTTCAGGTAGTCCTATTACATGCTTTAAACTTCTGAGCCGTTTTAAATCACTGTGGTAGATTATTTTAAGTTTTTTTTTTTTTTTTTTTTTTTTTTTTTCAGATATCAGTACACTGCATGTTCCCAAAACTACTCTTAACAACCCTAAGGAGACATTTCCTGTATAATAATAATAATAATAATAATAATAATAATAATATACGAAGATTGCGGAAAAAGTAAACATTTTTAGTGCAGATAAATTTATTTCCCCTTTTTATTGTAATCTTATTATGATTACACCATAAAATTCGGAAAGCCCTTCCTTGGGTGGCAGTCTAATTCCTCAGAATATTCGAGTGGTATTCAAAACGTTGCATATTCCGTGCAGGGCATCACAAACGTTCCATCATGTGCGGCCCAAGAATGCTTGTAATCGACGACAAAACCCTCCTTTCTTCCAAAAGATTCTGGAGCTCATTTAACAATTCGGCAGCTATAAGTTCACCTTAAGCCACCAAGGCGAAGAACAACTCCGAAACGGAACCAAAAACCATCTTGTCAAGTTCTCATTAAAACGAATTGCGAAATCGCTCCCGTGAAAGTAACCTAATTATTATGTTGCGAAAAAAAAGTCACTTCTAAAAAGATGAAGTTACAATATAAAAACCAGATATATTCAGTGTGTAAGTTCACAAATAGATCTAGGTATGTTAGTCGTTAAAATGACCTCATCTTTAATTTAACTTCCAGTATTCACATTGTTTCCCTCTACTATTGCAACCTCTGTATAATGTATTAGGAATAATTTAAATATTCTCTCGTTTTCTGCTTCTTTCCAAGACTAAAACGCTTTTGTATTCAAAGTGAATAAAAATAACAGAAATAGCTCTGGTTTAAGCAGTTGGATTTGTGCCGATTTCTGCCGCTAGTGCAGCTAATCCGCTAATCCATATTTTTAAAATGCATTTCATGACCCGCTCTTTCTTATATGTTATTTTAACTTAAAAATACCACCGCCATTTGCTAATATAGTGGGTTAGCGCCACGAGTATTATCTTTAATATTTACAAACGTTCCATAATTTCTTATTATGGTGGTTTACCGAGACAATAACGCTCGATTTTCTCTTATGCTGGAAATCGTCTTAACTCCAAGTGCTTACGCCGAAAAGGTAACTTTGATAATGAGGTAGGATATCACCTGTACTGGGTTTTATTCTTTTTGGTGATCTAGAAAGGTGGGATCGTTTGAGGTTGCTAATAACTCAGGATTTATAAATTTCCGTTAACAAAGAAGATTAAATTATTCCATTCCACTTTTGTTTATTTCAGTATTTGAATTTAGCTTATATACATGTCTGACTATTATCTCTTTCATTTCATTCAATTAGTAATTAAAAATCATAATATAAAGTTTTGTTGCGTTACGTTACATCTAACCAAAATGTTAACTCTAATGTCAATGAGCCGGTAACAAAACAGAAGAAAGAATAGCCAAATTTAAGTAATCCCCCCCAAAAAAATGTAGATGCCGAAAATGTTACCTCTCATACAAGTGGCACTGACCTTGCGTTCACCTCGATGCACTCACTATATCGTCTTCCGTGCGATGAACAACTGGAAATCACCCACAATGTCTGAGAACCGTCCTTATAAACCCTGCTGGGAGAGCGTATAGTTCTTCACCACCAGCCACCAAAGCTGCTTAAAGAAGTAAGAGCAGTGCGCTCTAGAAATAGTGTAGTAACTCTTGCGTGTGTTACCAGGGATGTATCTGTTGGTCACTTTGCAGCCGTAATTTCTGGCTGATATATGGTTGAAGCCAGCCGCCTCAGCTACATGGGGAAGTACTGACTTATTGTCCTTACAAAGAGGTATAAATAATAAAACCAAAAGTTACCTCCATTGGTAAAGGAAGAAGCAATTTGAGGCACAGGCACAAATTCTGTCCTCTAAATACTTTAGTGAAATAAATACATTATTAAACCACGTTCTCTTCATACCCAAAATTCACCAAAATTGGAAATTTTCGGCAGCGGATATTTTGAGAATATTAAGTCAGATAGATGTTACTGTTTTCAATCTTTTAGGTTTCCATTACGAAATGCTATCCTTAATGGAGCAAGAATTTGAGAGAGTTTGAACAAAAAGCAATTTGAATTATTTTGACAACGATTGTGAAGTTGGGCTCAATTAGGTTGGGGATGATTAAATTGAAAGAATTGAATACCAACAATAATTAGTTGCTTAAATCTGTTTAAGTGTATACAAGCAAATATTTGGTCAATTTATGTTTCGGTAAGACGTTACCAGGAATTTTTGCTAATTTATTTTAAAAATTAGTATGCTTTTGCTGCACTATGTGTTTTTAATACTTTTAATATTTATATTACTAATGCTTATTTTATTCATTAATAAACAAATGTATAATTGATGTAAAATTGTTCTACTTTCTAATATTGTTTGAAGTGATAGGATCTTATATTTATCGACACCTAAGCGAAGCATAACAACAGTACCTCTCTATGAACTGTGCTTAACATCTGTTCATCTTGTTTGTAGCAAAAGAAAAATCTTGTTAAATTTTTACTTTTTCAGGTATGTATGTACAATGTATATAGTAGCTAGAGAAAGTATTGCATTCCACCCAAAAATTCCACGTCGAGATTTCACCGGAAGTATATGTTTGAGGTCCACTGAGTGTGAAAAAAGAATTTTTAGAAAAAGGTCCTTGTGTGTCTGTGGACAGCATAGCTCAAAAACAAAACAACGTTAAAACCTTACTTCGTGTTTATGTTAAGTATCTCTCAAGGATGCGACACGAATGTTTTAAAAAAGTTTCCCCACCACAAACTACTACAAGGATATTATTTGGAAAATTTTGTTTTTCTCAAAATGTCTAACGATTTTATTACAATACCGTATAGTAAAGATAGGCACATTACAAATAAAATGTACATTTTGAATTTTCTGGGCAAAGCCTTCGAAGATCTCTGAGTGAGTTTAGCGGAATTTTGCATAATGGTTAAACCATAAGATATAGACAAGAACTTAATACACAAAAAATGTAGATCTCGTTAAAACATGTAATTTCCGTTTTTCTTGTAGAGTTGACCGTTATTTAGATTTCCTTATTCGTTTCAGTTTTAATTACTTAACCTTTCTCAAACGCGCCTGCCTATCTTCAATTATTGTTTCACAAAGAGAGCAGTTTTTAAAAGATTTGACTATCACATTAGCATAATGTGTTCCCTTGTTTGCTGTCTTCTTACAGGAAGCAAGTAAATAGACAAATTCTTCTAATGTTTATCTCGAGTAGGATTATGTAGCTAAAAGAACAACAATCCTTAGTGAGAATAGTATTTATATGCAAAGGACAGACAAAATTATATGAATGTAAAACATCAGATTTTTACATTTGTATTTATTTGTGCTTTCTATTTTGGGATAGAGAAAAATCCATTGAAAAAGCTAACTAGAAGAGAAGAGAGAGAGAGGGAGAGAGAGAGGTAATAGCATAAGCAAGAACTATAGTGGAGAAGTTAATAGGTTAGAAAATGGTTTAAAAGTTTGGAGAAACGATTCTAAGACCTAGATCGCATAATTATAAAGAAACTTTATTATTAAGAAGAACTGATAATCAGAAGTGATATGAAAAAGAAAAAGATTAGTTTTAAATAGAATATTTTTAGAAGAAAACAATATATGGGTCAAGATTTATATAATATAAAAAAGTGGAAATTGGCTATGAAGAAGTAAAACATACTATTCAATTTTGTGTAATAATATTTTGTTACTAAATGTTTACGAGTTGTAGTCGTTATGTATTGAATGGATGGCTAGGGCAAAATTTGAGGAGACAAACACATTGTCTCTTTCTTTTTAGCCCTTTACCAAATATAATAAAAGTTAAGTATTCTAACATTTAATTTTAAATCCAACCACGATGTGCAGTATCTTCATCTGTTTACTTTCTCTACACGTACTATGTACATAGTGTATAGAGAAAGTATTGTAATCCACCCAAAAATTCGATACCAAAATATCACTGGAAATACAAGTTTTGAGACCCCTGAATCAAAAAAAAATTAGAAAAACGTACATGTGTGTCTGTGGGCAGCATAGCTCAAAAACGAAAAGACCGTTAAATACCAAATTGGTGTTTCAGTTTGGTATTTTCCAAGGATGGGACACGAAGATTTTCAAGAAAATTCCCCTAATCCGATATCCTTTACATGGAAAAAATTTCAAAAATGTGATTTTCTTAATAATGGCTCTAATGATTTTGATTGAAAATCTCTTATATTTAAGAGATTTAAACGACAAATAAAATGTATATCTTTGATATTCTGGGAATAGCCTCTGAAGGCTACTTTATTCTGGATGAATGTTGCAGAATTTTGCATAACTGCTAAAGCGTAAGAGATACACAGAAACTTACCATACCAAAAATGTACACCACATTAAAACACACAATTTATGTTAAATACATTTTTTTCGTGGAGTTGATCACTTTGGAGATATTCGTTGTTTTTAGTTTCAGCTTTAAAAATCTTACACTTTTCTCATACAGGAATTTGTCAACTCCTGTGCATACAAACAAACTATGGTACTCCCTTATTTCGCTTTTACCTACAAGGAGGCAAGTAATAAGACTATTTCTGCTAATTGTTTCTCGATTAGAAGGAAGTAAATGGAAGCATAAGCTCTTTAACAATATTTTGTTGCAGAGAATGTGAATGGAACACATCAGTTTTTTTCTCCCTATTTTCTCCTTCCGGCAGCATTTATTGTGGCTCATTTCTTCATAAATATGTAATTTTCTCTCCCATATCACGTTTGTTCTCGTACGTTTGGAAGGTATACGATCATCAATCAATGACTCTTGTCTCAGAGCACAGAGAAGACTCCAGATTTCTTGTTCTCGACCAGAAGCTACAAACTCTCTTGAGACTATCATATTTCCCAGTGGAGAGCACTCTTAGAGGACAGATCTCCATCTTAAGGAGATATATACTTTGAAACTTTATGCAACAGTTCTTATTTTGAGTAAGTGAGGACTTTATGTATTAGATACAAGAAATGCTTTTCCCTTTGAGCTCACAAGGGAGATATTGCAGAAGTGGATTTAATATATGCGGCCATACGTAAGACGCAAAGTACAGCTGTACAGTTGAACACAAAAATACGAGCAAGGCACCTGATGCTCCCCAGAGAACTGATGTGCCACAGAAGAGTAATGTCACTGCAAATAATTGTTTTGCTCGAACATCTGAGGTCTAAACTTAGTCATCGTTTATCCCTACTTGATTTAATAGAAACGCTGTATGAAGGTAATCCCAATGCTTAGAAACAGTGAATTAGCAGTTAGGATTGTTCCATCATCAATCTTATTATTCTGGGATTTTTACTTTCTCCACACGTACTATGTACGTAGTGTATAGAGAAGGTATTGTATTCCACTCAAAAATTTGATACGAGATTTCACCGAAAATACATGTTTTGGGTCCCCCTGAATCCATAAAAAGCATTTTTAGAAAAAGATCCGCATGTGTGTGTCTGTGGACAGCATAGCTCAAAAATAAAAAAAACAAAAAAACAAAAAAAAAAACAGTATTTAAGTTTCTTAGCTTCCAATGATGCAACACGAAGATTTTCAAGAAAATCCCCCCGCCCCCAATGACCCTTTACATGGAAAAGTTTTCGAAAATGTTGTTTTTCTCAAAAATGGCTCTAACGATTGTATTAAATGTATTGAATATATTTACATGACAAACAAAATGTATATCTTGATTTTCATGGGAATAACTTCTGAAGACATATTTACTCTACATGAAATTTGCGGGATTTTGCATAACTGGTAAGCCGTAAGAGATAGACAAAAACTGACTATACAAAAATGTATGCTATAAACATTTTTCGTGGAGTTTTGAGATATTCCTTGTTAATGATTTCAGCTTTAAAATACCTATATTTTTCTCATAGGGGACTTTGTCAACTCCTGGCCATCCAAACAGACACTTCAAGCACATAGTAACCAGCTTTAAAAAGATTAAAGTAACGTTTTAGCGTAATATATTCCCTATTTTCCTTCTAATTACAAGGAAGCAGATATAAAGACCATTTTTATGATGAATAAGCGTTATAGCAGTAATTTGTTGCAGAGATGAAGAGAAAGTCATGTGAATGGTACATACCAGATTTTTCTATTTAACACATTTCATTATTGAACCAAATTGTTTGTGCAATTTGTCATCAGGTTATGTGTGTATAGACGTTATTCAGTTGTATGCTCAGGTACATATAAACTTCCGACAAAAACAAACAGCACGCAGCGTACTGGCTGAATATGAGAAATGCAAACTACGTCATTTCCGTAACAAAATATTTACTTTCATATCCTTTGTTTTCTAAGTTTCCGTCACAGTAGATAAATACTGGTCTGTTCCGCGTCTGTTCATTACTGCAGTCGTGCACTTGATTATGAATGCCTGTGCTGTTTCGTATTGCTGTAATAGTTGTCTCCAAAACATAATGGCCCTCAAAAGGGAACCTTCCACTGGGCAGTAATCATTAACAAACAGAAGACGCTGAACGGGCGGCGAGAGGCAACATAGTAAAAATGTGTTTCCTGGAAACACTGGCTGCAAGTCGAGAATCGCGCCTTAGTTACGGGACTTGGCAAAAGCGGTTTCCAACCGTTCACATCCCAATTCAATACTTTAAAACCTTTGGAACATGGTGTAGGGTCATCGTGTTCTAAAAACACCGTGGGTAAATTGTCAACGTTCCTAGGTGTATATTGTGTGGGTTCCCCGACCTTAGTTGTTTACATGTCTGTTCACCTTGCTCGCTGTCGAGTCGGTGCATATTTCGTGCCGGCACAAACTCCTCTATATTCATCTCATTACTGCTTTTGCTGTATTATTTCTAAGAAGGAATATAAAATCTAATTCAGTTAAACCAAACAATATATCGTGTAGGGCATTTTAAAAACTATAATGTGCCAAAAATAGAAACCCATGGTTAGAATTTAAAATGTTTGATGCGTTTCACTCACATGCTTTTCTCTAGCAATTCTTCAATAAGATACTCTTGAAAATCTTATTATTCTATCTACTTTATGTTAATTGAAATAAACATTTGTAGAAATGGTTTTATAACATATTTCCTTGTACGTAAAATGGGAATAGCGGAATATAACTAAACTTAAGCGATAGAAAAATATTTGAAATTGCGTTTTCTCTGATTGATCAGAAGAAAAATAATAGCTTCCTGTTTGAGCAAAGCACTTTAAGTACTTAAGAATATAAACCAATAATAAGTCATATCTCTAAAATGGTTAAATACACATTATATGTTACATTCACATGACTTTGTGTATTTATTCTATAACAAACTACTCTTACAAAAGCGTATTTTTAATACATAACCAAAATTATCATAATTTTGGCTAAGCAAATCAAATTCCGGGCTTGTAGGCCGTGATCCAACAGATGAAAGTTCACCCGACGTTTCGCCCATAACTTCGTTTTATACGGGTCCTATATGTTACTACATTTTCTAACAGCTGTTTCGTGTTATTCACGAAATACTGTAAACGTATTAATTTATTAATAGAAAGGTTTGTTCAAAATAAACTAGCCAATAGAGTTGGTCATGAGCTCTTGGTTCAAACAAGTGAATATCGCGTTAATTATGTAAAACTGGTGCCTTAAAAAAGATAGGAGAAATAAATACAAATAAATAAACCTAATGAATTGCTAACTTTCATGCCTGTTCGTTAGATGACGTTTAGGAAAGAGTAACACCTACAACACAGAATATCTTAAAAGCAACAAGCACTAACTCTACGAAAAGGTTTCGTTTGACACATATTGTATATTTTAATGGCATCTATTTTGTGTAGTAAGATTTTTCTTACCAGCTATGCAAAACTCGTTCAGAGTGAAAAGGACTTTGGATTTATTTCCAGAAAATTCAACATATACATGTTATTTGACACACATGATATGACGTATATATCAGCATATATTTTAATCAAAATCGTAAAGGCCATTTTTGAGAAAATCATAATCACGAGAGTATTTCCATCTAAAGGGAAAGTTTGAGTTGGGGGGAATTTCTTGAATATGTTCGTGTTACATCCTTGAAATATGCTGAACTTAAATATGAAGTTTGATATTTAACCGGGTTTTCGTTTATGAATTATATTGTTCACAGACGCACACATACGGTTATTTTTTCTAAAAATTACCTTTTTATAATCAGGTGACCTCAAAACGTATTTTCAGTGAAATCTTCATATCAAATTTTTGGGTGGAATACAATACCTTCTCTGTCTACTAGGCACATAGAACGTGTAGAGAAAGTAAAAATGTATGTCACACACATCTTACGACTCTTACGTTTCTTGTGCAGTAAAGTTTTAACTATCTCTCATGGTTTAGAGAACGCGCAGCGGCGAATGCTTAAACCACTTTCCGCTCAACAAGGTTCCTACGACCGCATGTGGGATTTGTGATGGACAAAGCGGGTTTTCTCCGGTTTCTCCCGCCATCGCATTCCACCGGTGCTCCATTTCCATTCCATGTATCATAAGTGTTATCATCTGCGGTGCTATATGTGGTAAAAGCGGGCGTTAAACACCACCATAAATCTCTTATGGTGTGCCGGTGTTGTGGAAGAATTTTCTTGAAAAGTTTGTGTCGCTTCCATTGGAAGAAGGATAACTTAAATACCACTACCGAATTCTTAGGTTTTTTAGTACTTAACCATCTTCATTTTTTCAGCAGGCACACATTAATGTTGTAATGTTGATAGTCTCTCTTCTAAAATTATGTTTTGGATTCAGTAAACCTCAAACGCCTACTATCAGTGAAACCCTAGAATCGAATTTTTGCGTAGATTAAAAAACGATTTCTACCTATGTACATGTTAAGAGAAAGTGAAAATTATATCAATAAAATAAGCTTGTATCTGACTTTATGATGTTTCAAGAGCATTTAGTACATTTAGGAGCCCTCTTTCGTATTTTTCTGCTTCCCTGCAACTAGTTTCATATGTTAATATGTCTGGCGCTATCTTTTGAATGATTTGTTCACTTTATTGTAGATAAAATGTATCTCTTTTTAGTATACATTCTTAGGAAGCTAAACTCCGAAGGAAATGATTATTTTAATCAATTTGGTTTATTACAATGTTAATATATGTATTATATACAGTTTTATGATTCCTTTGTGCTTTATAAGTAGAGGTTGATATATGGTTTAAAACTTGTTATTTTTTGGGGCATTAATATTTTTAACAAATGCTGATTTTGTTGTTGTTGAAGAGGTTTAAGATATATACATATATATTTGGTTATGATTATTTATCATATGGATTAGTTCGTATGCATATTTTTAAGGGAGTTTAATTCCTACTATATTTTTAATTTTTGGATGAGAATATCAACCGAAACATATGCAAGCTGGTATTTATTTATTATTTTATACTTTATTTACTTTTTTACCATTATTATTAGACATTATATATTTGTATAATAATTTAAATTATTTAGTTTTTCGTTATTGTATGTAAATTCGTTATTTCTATACTAGGATATTTTTACCTTTTTAGTTAAAATACCAATATATTTTGTACCAGAATGGGGATTTTCTCAATCACTGGGAACACTGCGGATGTGTCCTTTCATCATCATCTGTTCTCGGAAGGGAAATGGCAACATTCTCACTGTCTCATTGCGGACATCGGGTTATGGTCTCCGTTCCATATTTCCGTCCCAACCATTGGCCGACCTATGAGTTGCATACTCGTGGTCATCACACTTAAAGACCGACATTTAGTCATCATATTACATACTTAAAAAGCCGCACAGCTATAAAAGCTAGACAGTATTAAGGTATAAATACATATTTATGCATTTTTTTCATATATGGTTACCGTGCAAAGCTTTCCTGAAAAATAAATGTAACACTATTAATGTTATAAAACCCAATCATATAGATGTTAAATTAATAGCATCCTAAATCCAAAACTATCTATTACATGACAAAACTCCTCTTTACATTTTTACCATTCCCCAAATAAGATATGTTGAAAAATAAACCAAATTTAACAAGAATTGTAAATTAACAAAATATTTTGAGATTCATAAAAGCTAAGCCAAAAAGACTACTAGAAAGAAAGTTGTAAAATTGCACTCAATTGTCAGCCACTGAGGCATATGAACATTTACTTAGCCAGAAATGCAAAGTCACAGTTTCATTAAATCCTTGTTCTAGAGTATTTAAGAATGTTTTTCATATTTTACGAATTATTATTTTTATTAGTCATTAGCAAAAGTGTTCAGAGTCGTTCGCAGATCAGAGGCACACGAAAAAAGGCTCCCAACATTCAGTTCACTCGCACCATAGACAGCACTGTCAATACAATGCTTTTGGGGATGTGTTGAATCACCTACAGTTTTTTGATTAAGTTATCATATAATATAGCAGTATTAAATATTTTTATTAACGCCTATGTTATTGTCGTTCCAAAATAAGATGCACTCTTCTTACGGCGTTTCAAATCCCTTTATAAAGTAGCGGAATTAATTCTGGACACTTTTTGGTTAAATTAACTTTCAATTATATTATTGCATTAAACTCTTGCTCAGGACTATTCTTATCTGATAAATTATAGTCAGAAAGTGCCAGCATAATACATAATTGAATCTTTTAAAATAAACTGGAGCTTATTTGGCCCTTATTGAGCTATTTTTGCTGCCCTTTTGAAAATATACTGTTTTATAAATATATACATATTATTTTATATTACATATAATGTGAATATTAGAATTATATTTGCATTTTATAACAAAAGAACTCGAAATATCTAGAACTATTAATCTAGTCTATTGAGCTCCTTTTGCAACATGATACCACTAATTCTAATTTTCACATTAGATATGATATAAGATATGTGTGTATACATTTTACAAAATAGTATTTTCAAAAGCTGGACCAAATTAACACCAGTTTGTGGTAAAAGGTTTAATAGTGTAGTATGCTAACACATCCTGACTATAATTTATCAGATAAAAATAATGCTGAATGGGAGTTTAATGCAATATTGTAATTTGAAAGTTAATTTAACCAAAATGTATCCAGAATTATTGCCACTACTCTACATACCTAGTATTTAAAACTACAAAACACTGATGTGTTCCATTCACATGACTTTCTCTAAAACTCTGCAATATATTATTGTTAAACAGCTTATGCTTCTATTTACTTCCTGCTAATCGAGAACAAATTAGCAGAAATAGTCTTATTACTTGCTTCCTTGTAAGTAGAAGCGAAACAAGGGTGTACCATAGGTTGAAGTGATGGTCAAAAGCTGGTTGCTATGTGACTGAAGTTCCTTTGTTTGTATGGACACGAGTTCACAAAGTCCGGTATGAGAAAAGTATGTTTTTTATAGCTGAAACTAAAAACAAGGAATATCTCAAAAACAATCAACTCCACGAAAAAAAGTATTTAACATAAATTGTGTGTTTTAAAGTGCTCTACATTTGTTGTGTGGTAAGTTTTTGTCCATCTCTTACGGTTTAGCAGTTATGCAAAATTGACCCAGAATAAAGTAGTCTTCAGAGGCTATTCCTAGAAAATTAAAAATATACATTTTATTTCTCAGGTAAATATCTTTAATATACGATGTTTTAATCAAAATCATTAGAACCATTTTTTACAAATTCAAAATGTTTGAAGAAAGTTCCATGTAAAGGGTAGTTTGGGGTGGGGGAATTTTTCTCAAAATCTTCGTGTTGTATCCCTGGAAGATACTAAACTTCAATACAAGTTTGGTATTTCCCCGACTTTTCGTTTTTGAGTTATCGTGTTCACAGACACATGGACACACGGACACACACACACGGACTTTTTTCTGAAAATACTTTTTTTGGATACAAGGGACCCTAAAACATATACTTCCGGTGAAATCTCGGTATCGAATTTTTGGTGGAGTGCAATGCCTTCTCTATACACTATGTACGTAGTGTGTATAGAGAAAGTAAAAATAGATATAAGATGTATCCAGTGAGCTGTGAGAATTCGCCATCTAAGGTTATGTGTTTGAAGTGAACAGTTGAATCACTTTAAGAACTGCGTTAGCATTAAAAGGTGGCATTAAAAAGGTTGTTTAAGCTTTACCCTTTGTATATCCACTAATAAACAATGGAGGGTAGAGAAAAAAAAATCTCATGTGCTCCATTCACATGACTTTCTCTACATCTCTGTAACAAATTATTGTTAATAAGCTTATTCTTCTATCTATTTATTGCTAAAACATTAGCAGAAAAGTTTTTATCACTTAGTTCATTTATAAGTAGAAGAGGGATAAGGGAATACACTAGGCTAAGCTGACAGTCAAATGTTTTAAAATGTGGTTGTAATGGGATTTAAATCCGCTTCTTTGCGTGGCCGGAGTTGACAAGTTCACGTATGAGAAAAGTATAAGTATTTTAAAACTGAATCCAACAACAAGGAATATCTCGAAAACAGTCAACCCTACGAAAATAATGTATATGACAAATTGTGTGTTTTATCGTGATCTACATTTTTTGTTAAGTAAGTTTTTGTCTATCTCTTACGGTTTATCAGTTATGCAAAGTTCAATAAAAATAATCCGGAATAAATTCCCATAACATTCAGTTATACATTTTATATATAAGAGATTTTAATGAAAATCGTTCGATTTTGAATCATTTTTGAGAAAATCAAATTTTCAATATTTTTTGCATGTAAAGGGTAGTTTGGGGTGGGGATATTTTCTTGAAAACCTTCGCGTCGCATTCTTTGAAGAAACCATACTTAAATACCAATTTTGGTATTTAACGTATTTCTATAAATGCTTTTTTTTTTTTTTTTGGATTCAGGGGGACCCAAAACATATATTTCCAGTGAAATCTCGGTATCGAATTTTTGGGTGCAATACAATACCTTCTCTATACACTATGCACGTAGTACGTGTAGAGAAAGTATTAATATAAATGCAACAGATCCGATTCTATTATGTGCATTTGGAATATGATTATCCTTTCGCTGTTTAAAAACATTACCAATCATCCGAAAAAGTATATTGTCCAAAACGGTTCTGTCCCCTTTAGTTCGGCTAAGCTGTATTCTGCTGCATTAGTATTAGTAGTAATAGTGATTAATAACTATCAGAGGTACTTTAAACCGCATCAAGATATCCACGTGCAACACATACGGGTGTGAAGAAACGCTATGTCCACAAATAGGGGAATGATTTGCAGACGTGTCAGTCGATGTCTGTTCTGGCTTATAAGTCAAAGCTGTTCTGCGAGCGAACCCTCTTCAAAGAGCTTTATCAAACGCTGTCATCAACTCAGCTCAGGTCAACCGCACAAGAGCGAACTCCTGGTGGTAGTTTTTATTTTTAGGAGACAAGGCCCATTACGGATGGTCGGATGGGCGCTAGGTGACTGGGAGATAATCGGCTATATCACCTCTCATCCCCCTCCTCCAGAGTTGGAAACAATTTCCTGCCACAGAAGATAGTTCCCAGATGGGGAGATCGACACGTTCTGCATTACCCTCCACTGCAGAAGCCCACATGCAGATTGGCAGCTGTCACTGCAGAAGCTTGAGACAACAGATTCCTCCATCATGACACAATAATGGGATTAAAAACATTATCATTATTGTGATACTAATCATTCCCATGTCCACTGTTACGGTTTGCATTTAAAATGTACATCAGCAGAGGCCTTTTAGGACTTTATAGAAAGAAGAAAAATTGTGGACAAATTCAAAGGGATATAGATTTTCATGACAAAGGACTACATTCTTTTGCAACTGTAAATTAAGATTAGATAATGAATCTACCGCGGTAACCGGTATACAGTGCCATGATAAGTCAGAGATTATCCTTGACCTTCATCATCATCGTCAATATCTTGTTCTTTTTCATCAGGGTTCCTCTTCACTAGGTTGCAACAAACAAGTGCTGATTTATGGTTTATTGCACCACAAGAGACCTCTATTAACCGATGAGTAAATGAGCAATGTA
The DNA here is from genome assembly GCA_030762935.1 of Hymenopus coronatus. Lineage (NCBI taxonomy): Eukaryota > Metazoa > Arthropoda > Insecta > Mantodea > Hymenopodidae > Hymenopus > Hymenopus coronatus. Next base: position 42,831,511 of record CM060885.1, on the reverse strand, counting down.
AATTATGTCAATTCTCTCGTGCAAAATTTTGTTATTCACATTCTGGTGAATATAAGTTTCCATTTTTGTGAAGGCTTTTGTACATTTTATGAAATATAAATAAAGGACTGGAAATATGTGTATATAACATATAAAATTCTTTACTTCAAGACTTACAGCCTGCATAATAGAGATAATCTGTACTGCTTGGTCTTTTACAATTCTTATAAAACGGAATTTCCATTTATATCGCAAAAATTAGAACACTGGATGAAAGGGCAGTGATTGCGTTGTTTTAAATAAGTTACAGGTCTCATTATATGGAAAATTTCGTACATTATATATTTAATTCATTTTTCTATAGTCATTATCTGTGGAATAATTTTAATGGGTGTGGGGTAATTTCTCTTTCAAACCCAATAGTAAGTCAGCAGGCTTCACTTTCTCTTTCTGTATATTTGGAATAAGAGTCATGTGGAAAAAAAAAAACTGCTGGTCCATCCATCTCCCAGTTCAGGTAAAGTGTTTTGCTTTCTCCGAGAGCCGGTTCTTACACTGATCTAACTTGAACCTAGCAACGTTACTAATGTCTTCAACCACATTATGTCTGCAAAACTGTTTTCCAAAAATAATTAATTATTTCAAAAATCTTTGATGTCACTTAGTTACTTTCCAGATTAGATCAGAAATAGGATACGCTGCCCACTTTAGACTATAAACTATTATATTAAAACATTATTCTTGTGGAATAAACCGTCTAATTAAGAAAATCAATCATTTTTTTAATTTTTTGGACAAAATGCTGCTTGTTATACGAGTAATTTTTTATTTGTAACACCACTATGAAGTACATAAAAAGGAACTAACAAGTTCCCTAACGCCCTGTATGTGTATTAGTCACTTATCAGAAATATATCAGTGCCACCGGTATGCTAGAACTTCGTCCCGCAGGAGTTCTTTTACACGTCAGTTAATTCATTGACATGGGGCCGTTATTTATTTTGCTTGTAAGTTTTATACATTTATTGTACTGAAAATTTTACACATTGTAAAACCATGTGTTTGTAAAATTATTTCTCTCTGCTAAGAGAACCCTTGGTCAGTTTTGCATTTCAATTGAATTCATAGTCTCTTGAAAGTAGTGTGTACACACAACGCCCAGAATATTCGATCTCACATCAGATGAAGGGGCTCTTTTCAACGATCAAACTGTAAGACACACGACTTAGTAAAATTCAATTTTTTTCGGAAATGGCGTCATATGCCCAAAGAGTACGACGTAACATTTCTATCATCAGCATACTCGTAAGTTGAAGTCAATGAATTTGCAGTTCTAGACCACCCAGGAACTATTGCATCTGTCGCAGAAGGGGTTTGAGGCTCAAAACACATACACCCATACCACTGGGATGGTACTGTCCTTTTAAGCACAATTAAAAGTCTTCTGGGCCAGATTTGAACCTGCTATCTTGGGACCAGAACCAATTGAGCCACCCAGATGACTCTTAGACACAAGCTACTATATTATGTTTATTGAACACTTTTGATAATATTGTATATTATATGGTATTGTAATACTGCCGTGTTTTTCGTATTTCGAATAGTAGAAGAGAAGACTTTATTGGCGCTACGGTTTTGTTGCCTGAACTCGGTCATGTACACTGCAAAGTGCGCCACCGTGAAGTGCAAAGTCTGTGTGCGACTGTCATCTTTGTTACTCTGGATGAAACAGATCTACTGACAAAAGAGAAATGCTGCTCAGAAAAGTGACGTCAGAGACCAAGTAACTTCCGATCGCTGTACTAGCAGACAGAAAAAATTTAAACTGTTCCACCACTCTTCTCGTCCTGTTTATCTAAGTCAGAATTGCCTAGGGACGCAGTCTGTATTTTTTGTGCTTTGTTGTTCTTATCACGTTTTCATAATCACTAACCGGGGATATTCTGGTTATGATAGGCAGGTCAGAAAAACATTCCACATTAAGGGGCGGCCATATGCTCAGACCAGGGAGGTTGGAGTGATCCACGTCGTCTTGGTTGTTGTAGAGATTGCGGATCCCGTAACTCGTCTCTTTTTGGTGGCAGCTTATGCTACGCAGTTTCAACTCTCGGAAACAGGAAACTTCCTTCAACTTCTTGGAATCTGGTTCCCGTTCTGGACGAATGATCCGTAAAGAGTCCGCGGCAGCACCGTCGGACAAATTTGAAGGGGTCGTCTCGTCAATATTGGCATTTTTCGAAGCTGCTGATGTCAGTACGGCGCTATACGAATTGGACGAGGGAACAGTAGCAAACGCTCACACTCCTGTTGCACGCCTGCTGTTGTAGAGATTGCACCAGCAGTTGACTGCATCACCAGTTTCGGTCACTGGTTTGAACAAATCACTCGTAAGCATCTGTTGCTGTCGTGACTGAAAAAAAAGTCTAATGTGTTCCATTCACATGACTTTCTCTAAGTCTCAGCAACAAATTATTGTTAAAAAGCGTATGCTTCTATTTACTTCATGCTAATTGAGAAAAAATAACAAAAATAGTCTTATTACTTGCTTCCTTGTAAGTATAAATAAAATAAGGGAGTCATAGTTAAAGTGGTTGTCAAAAGCTGGTTGCTATGTGACTGAAGTTCCTTTGTTTGTATGGACAGGAATAGACAAATGCCTGTATGAGAAAAGTATAATTGTTTTAAAGCTGAAACAATGACAAGGAATATTTAAAAAACGATCAACTCCACAAAAAAAGTGTATATGACATAAATTGTGTGTGATCTACATTTTTGTGCAGTACATTTTTGTCTATCTGTTACAGTTTACAAACTATGCAAAATTCAATCAAAATCATTCAGAATAAAGATATCTTTAGAGGCTATTCCCAGAAAATTTAAGATATGCATTTTATTTCGCATGTAAATATCTTAAATATAAGAGCTATTAATCAAAATCGTTAGAGCCATTTTTGAGAAAAGCAAAATTTTCGAATTTTTTTACATGATAAGGGTAGTTTAGGGTGGACGGATTTTCTTGAAAATCTTCGTGTTGCATCCTTGAAAGATACCAAACTCAAATACCAAGTTTGGTATTTAACGGTATTTTTGGATTCAGGGGGACCCAAAACATGTATTTATGTTGAAATATCGGTATCGAATCTTTAGTTGGAATACAATACCTTCCTTATGCACAATGTAAATTGTACGTTACTGTTTACACCTTGAAAAATGTAGCTCAATGTCTTAAATAGTTGCTGAGATAGTGGATCAAACTTTAGCGTTGGCAAGATAGGGCATTTCGACTCCCCTTAACCCCCAGGCTGTTTCTTTATGTTTATTTGAATCCTTGGAATTTATTTTCCTGAAGAAGCATCTGATTTGTACTGTACTAAAACTATAGCATAGGTCAATATTAGACCTGTCAAAAAGAAAAAGTAGTTCAAGTCAATGCTGAAGATGCCATACACACTGAAATCAAATCGGAATATCTGTACATCAACGATGAATTCTTTAACTGTTGCAGTCAGCGGTTCATTTTCCAGAATGGACAGTGTCATCTTTCTGAGATAAATTCCTGTATTTTTGGAAACAGCCGAAGTGATGTGACACACTAAATGTATTCCCAACAGATTTAGAGACATTATCACCATATAAAACATGCAGCTGGCATATTCGGTATTGGTCAATAAGTTTGTTGTCATAACCACCGTATTGTGGAAATGTAGAACCACCGAGGTTATCCACCACAAGGCTGAAGCGACTGGCAGCGACATGTATTCTCTCACAAGATTGGTAGCGTCGTACAACAAGGAATACGCTTCTCGAAGTTGAGTCACCTGTGACAGCGAGGCTTCCTTAACAGGTATTGTCAGTAAACGGCTATTAATGAGGCAGTACTTCTGTCTCAGAAGTAATACTGAACAAACAAACTGTATCAACATCGTGGTGATCGCCAAATGTACGCAACAAGTACTTGCTCTGTAAATGTAACATGAAACAGAGCTACAAACCATCAGCAAGTAGACACCATAAAACACTATTGGGCTCGACATAAACACAACCGTCATTGCATAGAAACACACTCTAGCACGCGAGTACCCGTTTTTTTCTCCCAAGAAGATATCAAACTGTGATATGCTTGTTAGAAACTTCGGGATGTTATCTCGTTTCAGTATTCCACACAGTAGGATCAATGACAATATTGACGAGATTTTTAAAATTAGCAAAATATTAATTGTGACAACAAACCTTTCTTCTGACTGTTTCTCCAAGAACTTTAAACAAATGCCAACAGTGAATACACTCCCCCATAGAAGTAATAATACATTTCTAACTTGGTTACCATGCGAACTAAATGAAGCAAGTCCAAAAACACTGCTGAGGAATAGTAACGGTTTCGCCGCCCAATAGATGTCCTGTTGATTTACATCATCTGCAGTGCTCTTGGTCTCGACAAAAATTATATTTGGACGTGGCATATTCAGCAGGTCTCCAGAAGCAAAACCTAAACGCAACACCATTGTCTTGTTAATGATCATTACTGAAGTAAACTATAATTTATTAGCTGATCAAGAGTGTGTCCTTGGTGAAGGTAAAGGAACAATAGCAATTATGATTAGTGCATTAAGGAAATTAATTATATAATGACTAAGGGTTTACAGTGCTATGTTTTGCATTGGGAAACTTAGATAAACGTTTATGATTAAGCAAATAATAGGTTTTCTATGTGTTGATATAGCTGTCATATTATGTGTGTTTATTTTAATGCGTTGCACATCACCTGATAATGATTTAATATAAAGATAAGGTAGAGCAGAATCCATTAGTAAATTATGTTAGCGGCGTTACACACACAATGAGAATACTTCTTCTGTTTATCCTCTTCATATGGAAGACTTACCCCAAGGTCGCGGGTTCAAACCCGGCAAGGGCGATAATTTTTTTTTTTACATAAAAATCATAAGCATTGCTTCTTTCGGAAGAGTGGCCCTAGATTTAGGGCATTTAAAAGAACCTCAAGCATGATAAAGTAGCTCCTGAGTAAAATTAAGCCGTTTTTAATGTCCAATATGGAATGGGAATACTGAGAAACCTCAATTTTGTAGGTCTTACAGCCCCTAGGATTTAAACGCCAATGTCTGGGTCAAATGTCTATTGAGCAGAGGATTTGAATCAGAGTATACAGATATGGTGGATCAGCCCAATGCCTGGCTTGAACTTGAGAAGGTAAGATGGTATAAAATGTAGTGAAACTAGGAAAGGTGATGATGGGCAACCGTAGGACCCGGAGAAGAACGTTACAAAAATGCTTTTTTTGGATTCTCGGTATCGAATGTTTGTTTTAAATACAATACTTCATCTATACATTATGTACATAGTACGTGTAATTAAAGTAATTAGGCCCGAAGATTTCACCAGAGATGTATATTTTGGGTCTTCCTGAATCCAAAACGAAGAAATGCTTTTTAAAATGTTTGTCTATGTCTGTCTGTACGTCTGTCATGTGTGTGTGTGTCTTTTTATTATTTATTATTTTTTATGTATAGTATTTAACGCTCGCATTTACCCGCAGGCGATGACACTGGTGGTACATGGAATAAAGATGGAGCACCGGTGGAATGCGATGCCGGGAGAAATCGGAGAACTCCCGCCCCTGCGCCGCTTTGCCCACCATAAATCGTACATGAGGTTACTTGGGATCGAACCTGGGCCGAATAGGTGAGAGGCGAATGGTCTAACAAATCGGCCACGGCGTGACCCGTGTGTGTGTGTGTGTAAAAAAATGGCGTGTTATTTATGGACGCTCTTTAACTGCTTTGGTTCTCAGCGTCCCATTCTATATTGGGCGTGAAAGATCGCTTAATTTTGCTCAGAGGCCTCTCTTATCAGGCTTGAGGTTCTTTTACGTGCCGTAAATCTACGACACGGGACCCACGGCTCTACTTCCCTTCCCAAGGAAGCCATGCTAAGGATTTTTACGCCCGAAAAAATCCATCGTCCTCCGCCGGGTTTGAACCCGCAACCTTGGGTATATGAAGTCAGCATGGTAACCATTACACCACGGAGGGCGACTGTGTGTGCGCGCACGTGCGTGTTTTTTTTTTTTTTTAACAGCATAACTTAAAAACGAAAAGTCTGATGTGACACGAAAGCTTTTAAGAAATTCCTTCCACACTTAACTTCCCTTTAGGTCAATATTTTCCACAATTTTGGATTGTCACAAATGACTGTAACGATTTTTTTTTTAAAATACCTTACATTAAAGATATTTATACGACAAATAAAAGGCTTCTTGAATTTTTTAGGAATAGCCCCTGAAGCCATCTTCATTCTGGATGATGTATGCATAGGTAAGAATAAACCGTAAGATAGACGAAATGTCACTATAAACATTTAAGCCTGGTTAAAACACAAATTTATGTGATATATGTATGTGTATGTACACTTTTTTGTGAGTTAAACATTTCCGAGATATTCCTTGTGTTTGGTTTAAATGTCTCAATACTTACACTTTCCCGAAATGAGAGGTCATTTGCTGTAATTCCTTTTTTATTCTTTCTGGTCATGCAAGGAGAACGGAATTTCAGTATCGTCACCAGCGACCAGCGCTTAAAAGAGTTATCGGTTCAGTCTAGCAAATTCCCTTATTTCCACTATAACTATAAGAAAATTGTATTAAACAATTTCTGCAAATGTATATCCCGTTAGCATGAATCAGATAGAAGAATAAGCTTTGGTAAGATAGCTACAGTATAAGCAGAGAAAGTCATGTGAGTTCAGCATGAGTTTTTACTTTCTCTACACGTACTATGTACATAGTGTATAGAGAAGGTTTTGTATTTCACCCAAAATTTCGATAGCGAGATTTCACCGGGAATACATGTTTTGGGACCTACTGAATCTGTTGTGTTTCATTCGCATGGCTTTCTCTACGTCTCTGTAACAAAGTATTGTTAAACAGCTTATGCTTCTATTTACTTCATGTTAATTGAGAAAAATTAGAAGAAATAGTCTTATTACTTGCTTCCTTGTAAGTAGAAGCGAAATAAGGGAGTAAAATAGGTTAAAGTGATAGTCAAAAGCTGGTTGCTATGTGACTGAAGTTCCTTTGTTTGTATGGACAAGAATAGACAAATGCCGGTATGGGAAAAGTATAATTGTTTTAAAGCTGAAGCCAATAACAAGGAATATCTAAAAAAAACAACCAAATCCATGAAAAAGTGTATATGACATAAATTGTGTTTTATCGCTATCTACATTTTTTGTGCAGTACGCTTTTGTCTATCATTTATGGTTTACCAGTTATGCAAAATTCAATAAAATTAATCCAGAATAAAGAGGTCTTTAGAGGCTATTCCCAGAGAATTTAAGATGCACATTTTATTTGGCATGTAAATATATCAACTATAAAAGATTTATGAAAATCGCTAGAGTCATTTTTGAGTAAATCAGAAAATTCTTGAAAATCTTAATGTATTCGTGGTATTTAACGGTCTTTTTGTTGTTCAGATGTGCTGTCCACAGACACACACACAGATCTTTTTCCAAAAATACTTTTTTGGATGCGTGTTATGCTTGCAAATTATAAAAGTTTGTTCTTGTCCACTGTAAATGACGTATCCTTTAAAACCTCAATCTTTACACTGAAAGTATCGATTGGCTAAGCTGAAAATCTATGGCTACCAGACCAGCCATCAGTATTGATATTTAGAATTTTGTCGTACTTTTGAAGTTCTAAAGCATCCCTGTTATTACTAATTTCCGGTGGCACATTGTAGATGCGAAGTAAAGTACCTATACTGTCACCTTAATTTGCATATTCTCCAATTCAACATATAATTAGAGAAAACTAAAAAACGTAATATTACTTCATAAATACTGCAGCGTTTACTTTTACCACCAACTGATTTCTATGTATATACCTGCTCTGGCATGAGTTCCAATGTATTAAGAGTTTATTCATGTATTTCAAAACCCGTGGGCCGGTGCTCACTCATATTAAACATAGCTTTTATAGTATTTTTTATCCACTGCCTTCTGTTACTCTATTTCGCTGCCGGCACAACATTAAAACGAGAGGCGCGGTAGTTCACCAGGCGCTCTGCAACACGCACGACCTCCGTCCAAAAGCCCGACCGCGATTACCTTTTCTTTCAAAATGACCGAACTGACCGTTGTGAAATTTAGTATACGAAGTACGTCCAGAAAGTATGTTCCGTTTCAATTCATCTCCGCTGCAGCGCTGCGATCGCAGTTCCGCACATGCGCGGTAGACGCTCTGTATCAAGGAGAAGAAACGTGCAACATTTTGAGATCGCTATCAGCCACATACGCTTTGTTGTGCTTGTTTACAATGTCGGTGTTGATTGAAAATCCCGCCGCTTGTGGAATCAGATCTGTGATTTGTTTTCTGAATGCTAGGAAAGTGAAACCAATGGAAATTTATCGACAAATTTGCGAAGTTTACGGACAAAATGCGATGAGTGATTCAATGGTGAGAAGATGGGTCCGACAGTTCAATGAAGGACGTAGTGAAGTGAACGATGAAGAACGAAGTGGGTGTCCATCTTTGGTTACAGAAGAACTGGTTCACGCGATTGATGACAAGATCCAGGAAAACCGTAAGTTTACAATTAGTGCTCTCGTTATGGAATTTACCCAAAGCTCACGATCACTAATTCATGAAATTGTTACCGAAAAACTGACTCACGTTGGGCACCAAAGATTCTTACTGAGCAACACAAAACAAAACGGATGGGTAGTGCACTTCAGTTTTTAACCCGTTATGATGAAGACGGCGAAGAATTTCTGACACAAATAGTCACAGGAAATGAGACTTGGGTTTCTTACGACACCCCTGAAAGTAAGCGGCAATCAATGGAATGGAGGCACACTTCATCCCCAGCAAAGGTTAAGCCGAAACAAATCTTTGACACCTTGAAAAATGATGTGCACAGTGTTCTGGGACTGGATATGCATCTTACTCATTGATTTCTTACCGCGTGGTCAAACAATAAAAGTAGATGTTTAATGCGAGACACTTAGGAAATTGCGCCGCGCAATACAGAATAAGCGCCGAGGATTGCTATCAAAAGGTGTTGTTTTTATTCACGACAACGCACGACCACACACTGCAAATTTGACGAAAAACCTCCTACAGGGATTTGGCCTAGACGTGTTTGACCATCCTCCGTAGAGCCCAGACCTCGCTCCTAGCGTCTTTCATCTGTTCTTACATCTCAAGTCTTTCCTTGGCGGTCAATACTTCAACAATGACGAAGAGCTGAAAGAAAATGTTTCCAACTTTTTGAAGACACAGGCGCAAACTTCTATGAAGAAGATATACAAAAACTTGTGCTACGCTATGACAAATGCTTGCAACATTTCGGCAGTTATGTGGAAAAGTAGTTTAAGAGTTGTAGAATTTTGTGCAATAAATAATTATTCTATATGTGTACACAATTTAATTTTATTACCAAACGGAACTTACTTTCTGGACGTACCTCGTATACTAAATGCGACACGAAGATTTTGAGAAAAATCCCCCCAACCCTAACTACCCTTTACATGAATTTTCTCAAAAAGAGCTCTAACGATTTTGATTAAAATTTCGTATATTAAACATATTTACCTGACAAACGAAATGTATATCTTGAATTTTCTAGGAATAGCCTCTGAAGAGTAGTTTATTCTGGATCAATTTTACTGAATTTTGAATAACTGCTAAACCGTAAGAGATGGACAAAAATTTAAGTCACAAAAAATGTAGAGCACATTAAAACACACAATTTGTTATACATACATTTTTTTTTTTCGTAGAGTTCGTCGTTTTTGAGACATTGCTTATTTTTGGTTTCTGCTATGAAAAACGTATACTTTTCTCATACAGGAACTTGTCAACTCCTATCCATATAAACAAAGGAACTTCATTGACATAGCAACCAGCTTTTGATTGTCACTTTAACCTATGGTAGTCCCTTATTTAGCTGCTACTTACAAGGAAGCAAGTAATAGGACTATTTCTGCTATTTTTTTCTGATTACCATAAAGTAAATAGAAGTATAAGCTTTTTAAGAATAAGTTGTTGCAGGGATATAGAGAAAGTCATGTGAATGGTATACATCAGATTTTTTCATTAAAAATATCATACTAATTACTTCAACATTTCAAAACTTGATAATTTTAAAAAATGGCCCTGTTAATATGTTTATAGTTTATATAAACATAATGCCTGAAAGTATGAGCTTTCTATGTCAAACATCTTCTGAGAAAATGTTCCTTATGTATAAAAAATGTAGTTTTGAGATATCGAGCTTCAAAGTTAGAATTAATCTTTTCAATACATTGCAGCTCCATAGGAGGGATTGTCAGGTTTATGAAGAATATCCTATAATATTTGAATATTTATTATTTCATTAGTACTATTTTCATCAGGATCTTTCAATAAATTATTATATTCATCTCCATAGTTCTACAGTTTCTTTTTAGAAAAAATAATACACTTTACATCATCACTACTACTTTTACCTACATCAGTGTTTAATTCAAAATCTACATGTGGATCTGTAATATCAACATTATTTGCAGTGACTTCTTTTGGTTTTTCCAACATTCTTCGGCTTTCAGAAAACCCAATTACTATGTTGTGGCATTGTAAACAAATTGAAATAACAGCCAAACACAGCAACAAAATATTCACTATCACATCAATAATTAATTAAGACGTTTACACAAAACAAACTGGCTAGGTTAGGTTGCCATGATAAATCAGTAATTAGTGTTACCAAAAATCAGTATGGCCATTTCAAAAATTCTCCACAATATTTCCTCCCTGAAAAAACTGAACTTTAAATATACTAATTCCGTTCGTAGTAAAAACAAATGTCAATAAATTAACCGACCACGCCCACCAAATGCAGCTCTTTGGTAGATGCTTAGAATAGTGATATCAAGATAAAAATTGAAGCAGTTTACTCATAACGTTCTCTAGTATTTTAATACAAAAAACAAAAACATGTATTTTTACTCATATTTGCCTTACCCAGTCCCCTTAAAGGTCGTTGTAAATGCAGTATAATAACAGGGGTGCTGCTCGAAATAATTTAAATATTACATTATTAAATTTCTTCATTTATTGTTAAAATAAGGTGTAACTCACATGGCAAGTGTGTACATTATATTTCAGCCAATGAGTTCTGGTACATAATGTTAAACTAACCATAACATACGTTTACGGTATTGTATCCGTTATACTGAACAAGTTGAGTGTCCGGTGTCACCGTAGCTTCCATCCAAAAGGCTTAAACTAGACACACCTAGTGAGGTGGCTATGCTGCACATAAGGGCGCTGTGTTTACATCGCACGCACCACAAACAGGTGTACAATCTCATACTCTAAACATGATGAATTTAATGTTTTTGCTATGTAGTAAAAAACTGATCTATCCTTTGTTGTTCTGAGATAATTGCCTAACTTTCCGTGTACTCGTGCAGGGGACGATGGGGCGAAGGTCCCTTATATCCCATTCTGGTTTCCACCATGCTGGTGCACTTAAAGCTATGCCTTTACAATGTGATTATACTACTTCCCATGCTCTGTGCCTGCCAAACTTGGAGCACGGCAACTGACTCCTGGCTTCTCTAGCTACTGAAGATGTAGTCTAAAGGACTCCGATCTATGTATTCTGGGTGCCGCCGTTTCCCAGTGAGGCTACAGAAAACTTCGTCATTCCCATATGTGGTTAAGCGCCGGCTTCAAAATTTCTACCTCTTTTTTGCCCATCATATGGGCTTCCTTTTCAGACTCACAGAATGTCCCTACATGAATTGTCAATTACCATGTTTCCCGCATGACTTGTGGGCATCCCTAGTATGGAAGTATTCTTTAGGAAACGGCACACGGCAGAAGTAAAAGTTCCTCTCTTCCCACGAGATTGGCCATCAACATTTTCAAAACAATTACTTGTTTAGGCACAATAGGACAGCAGCAAGGACACTGCTCCTGAAACGGCAACAATTATTGAGCGAATAAACTGTGCTGGCTCGTGCACACCTCCAGTCGAAATTCCAATTACCAAATATCTATTACCATCCGTCAGTCGTTCCATTGCTTACGCCATAAAACAGCCGGTACACAGCAGTTACACCTAGCCTCACCATGAACCTACCAGACAGCTGTGCATTGTTTAAACTCAAAATGCTTATTTTGGTTATCATTTTCCATTCTACAATTTTCTGCACTTAGCTTTTCGGTTCCTAATATAACGCTCTCCAAAAGTAGCTCTATCATCAGTTCAAACCATATAAGTACGGGTTAACATATATTGAACGGGAGAGGCAGGGGTGGAGTACGAGATGTAAGAAAAACGGAGAGAAGTAACAGAGAAGAACCTGCGCTGTTAACGCAATAATACGACCAGAACTACTTTGTTTCCTTTACCTATGTCTTTATTATGGTGCATGCTAATAACTAATGAAAACTCGTTTAGCAATTGTCTGTTGTATTTGAATGAGAAACCAGTTCAAAACTTTTAGAATTTTATTAACTAATAACAATTAATATAATATATTTTAGCATACTGTATATTAGCAAAGCTATTTTGCAACTTCGGTGCTATTCTTCTCCTCTGCTCTCTCTCTCTCTCTCTCTCTCTCTCTCTCTCTCTCTCTCTCTCTCTCTCTCTGAAAACAAATTATCTATAGAAACGTATGGTAGCTGCAAAATAGCCTGTTCATCTTAGTTATTAGTAAATACCTAAATTAAAACTTAAACATAAAGAATCAAAACAGATTCAAGAATTAAAAGACGAAATTGGTATAATTATTCGAACATTAATCAAGACACAATTCATTAGACTTTGCTCCACAATCTCTGAATCCTGAAAGTGCTTTTTTTTTTTCGTACATATTGAACCTAAAGCAAATTACGTTAACATCCAAGTCAACCGACACAAATAGCTGAGATCGTTGAGGCACGGACTCGTGGCATTGAGGTGTACAGTTTGAAGCATTAAATATGAAGCCTCTATAAGCGCTCGTCAAATGTTGGATTGTAAGTCTACTCGCACTTATGTTTGACTTTGTATAGCGTTTGACTCTTCTCGGGGCGTTTTTTTGTCGGGCTTGTTGGGCTTCACAGACCCAGACTACCTGGCGGCTTCTTAAACAATAAGTCGCTAGGATTTTTGTAGAATCGCAGTTTGTTTTTATAGTTATATTCCAAAGATAAACTGTAATCGCTCGCTGCAATTCTTTGCTTTTTGAACGCTGTGAATCCATGGGCGCGTATAATCAAACGTGAATGCATTTTTGCGCGTTATCTCTAAACGGCCTTTTCCATTACGGGTGAAGAAGCCTCCTTCTTCATGATAACTTGGCGTCACCAGCCAGAAAATCAGCACGTAACTATAGATACTGTTGAAAAACAAAATCGCATCGAGAAAATCAAAACACTCATATGCGACGAAAGCACAAGCAATAACAAAAATTTGCATGCAGCGATTTCAACTTCGGAAGCAAAGGAATAAAAACAATTGAACATCAAATATTATAAACATGACATAAAACTCATAAAATGTCGGCAGATTTTGTGAATAATATATAAATATTGCCTCAAGTTCAAATCCGCCGGGACCGACATCCCCATTATAGCTTTTTTTGCAGGATTTGTCATTCCGCATAAATGAAAAGTACCGGGGAGATACCCTAAAGATAGACCAGCAGCGTTTTCTTCCTAAACGACAATTTGAGCTCATCAGCACACCACTTGTGGTGCCGTATGCAATAAAAAGAGCGTTGAATTGACTTCTGGCAAAAACTGTGTATATTAGTTTCTTTTTTGATATAGGACACCGATTACCAGTTTTCATAAATATGTGTTGCAATCTTAAATATAAATTTAGTTTGTAAGGGATTTCAATTGAAATTTTAAAATTTGTCTGCCAAAACCTTCCTGTGGAATCAATCTACTTGAATCAACTTCGAAAACTAAGTAGAGTATATTAACGCATATTTTGCATACATGAAACACCCTGCCAATGCAGTTCCTCCATAGAAAGCTGTGTGTGTTCGTGCTGGTACAGCCTATGGTACGATTGCTTTCTACTTTCGAAATTCTCCAATTCACTTAACCCATGTAAATTGCTTTCTATTTGTTTTTTATAATAACTCGATAGCACGACAGCTCACAAGGAACCTTGACCTACCGCCCGGCCGCTGCGTCATCTCGGTCCATGACAGACGTCATGGATGGGGAGCAGTATTGGAGGGTGAGATGTGGTCAGCGCCTCGAATCCCTCCCGGCCGGTTAATGCGTTCCTCATGACCTGGAGCCGCTACTTCTCCATCAAGTAGCTCCTCAATTGGCCCCCAGGGACCTCACGAGGCTGAGTACACCCCGGTCCAGGTCTCCCAGCGGGGGGAAAAATCCCCACGCCGGTACTGGGAATCGAACCCAGGTCTCCCGCTTGGGAAACAGCTGCGCTACCACTGCGCTAAGGAGAAAACCTTTCTATTTTTTTACAACCGTAAATCAGTTTTTATACGAAAATAATTGCCAACACTTGTTGCATATTATCCAAGGTCGCGGGTTCAAACCCGGCGGAAGACGATGGATTTTTTGGAGCGTAAAACTCCTTAGCATGGCTTTCTTCGGAAGGGTTGGTCCCGTGTCGTAGATTTACGGCACGTAAAAGAACCTCAAGCCCGACAAAGAGGTCTCTGAGCAAAATTAATCGATCTATCACTCCCAATATAGAATGGGACGCAGAGAACCGCAGCAGTTAAAGAGTGTCCATTAATAAAACTCCATTTCGATTCATTTCATTTGTTGCCTATTTGATCCGCAGTAAGATCACCAACTAAATTAAACAAATTGAGTTTTATTTATGGATGATCTCTAATTGCTGTGGTTTTTAGCGTCGTATTCTATATTGGGAATAAAGTCCGCTTAATTTTGCTCAAATGCCTCTGTATCAGGTTTTAGGTTATTTTACGTGCCGTAAATCTACGACACGGGACCAACAGGTTTATTCCCTTCCGAAGGAAGGTTTTTTATCCCCGAAAAAAATAGGGATTTGAACCCGCATCTTGAAACTAGTATGTTATTCTTAGACCACGGAGTACAACAAGGTCACTAACATGGGTGCCGCACTGACAGTCGATTACCACAATTGGCTGTTAACTTTAAAAAGATCAGCAATATTGCAGCTCAGTAACTTGCAGCATAGTTTTAATCGGAAATGTATAAGCAAATAGAAAAGTAAACCTTAGATAGCATTTAAATTTAAATGCTAAGTTCAGTTACCGTATTTGATTATATTTCATCTGTTCAAAATAAATATATCCAAAGTTAAAATACTGCACAGAGTTGCAGTAAAATAGTAAACATGCCGAAAAACTAGGGCTACCAGTACTAAATAAAAAAAATTAGCTTTCCATCATGATAGCATTATTGAGAAGTTCATAACAAAATGTAAGGTACAAGTATTAACTGTAGTTTTATTTTGCGAATGTGAATGTTTGTGGAACGAGGCTGAAAGTCAGTGTAGCAATCCTACGAATGAAATAAAACGCACTCTTAAGGATATACATAGATGAAATAGTAAATTTCCATAGTTATGTATATATTTCCTAAAATGTGTATCATACATTTGTTTCAAATATAGAGGGCAAAACTTCAGATATGCATTCCCCATATGTAGGCAATAAAAACAGGTCATTACAACATGTGTCCGGAAATGCTTGGTTTCTAGGTTCTACCTTCATTGAAGCACACGTCTCATGGCCATGCGAATACAACCCAATTCAGCAGAATTGCGTATTTTCCTCATAATCTGTCACAATTCTAATCTGGAGATATTTCATGTCAGACACCGGAAACCAAAACACCAACCCTTTCAAATGGCACTGCAAGGAGAAATCAACAGGGTTCAAATTAGGTGAGCATTGATGGCCGTCTAGTTGGGCCACTTCTACCTATCCATCGATCAGGAATCCTTTCATCCAAGTTCCCTCGACTGAAATGTACACACGAAGTGAGCTTGGTGACGAATGCTCGCTCAGTGAAGTGTCTGCATACACACAGCTTATCGTGTTTTCCAGAAAGTTTGAGTACGCCTGGCCCGTAAGTTTGGTTACTAGTACATGTAGTCCAGCTAAATGATCACTAACGATACCAGCCAACATGTTGAGAGTGAACCGCACTTGTTGGTGAGATGCAATAATTGCATGTGAGTTTTCACATGATCATACATTCTGATTGTAGAATTTTGTAACGCTATCTCGTGTGAACCGTACTTCATGTGTAAATAACACTCAAGCAGGAAAGTTCAGTTTGTAAACACTGGTGCACGAATCACTGGCAGAACATCAATCGAGCAGGGAAATTCGTTGATGTCAGGTGCTTTCGCAACAGTCTCTAGACTTGCAAATCTAAACTTCGTGCACTGATAGGAGTCATGTGCACAGAATCAGAATCTCCTTCTCTACATCTGGGATGGGGATTTTGGTCGTCCCCTCCACAGACCAGAAGAACCAAACTTGTCATGAGGGTTCAGACAACAATGCAAACCTTCAAATGTCTTCCTTGCTGGTCTTCTTCGCTGTGGGTACCCCTTTTTGGTACAAACGACCAGCGCAGCATTGCCTTATCGTACATGAAGAGCTTTTCTGTCAATGATTTGAATGTGTGTCGCTCTGTCGAACGCCAAACACAACACTCAATGCACCCTTCGCCTAGAAATGTGCGACTGTCTTGTTAATTCTGTCACGGCAACTACCTGCTGTAATAAAACCATTCCAGTGAATATCACTACTTTGAAGTCCATAAACCAAATATTTCCATACACGTGTTGTAGACTGTTTGTATTGTCTATATATGAGGAATACACACCTGAATGTATGTCCTCTATTTTTTAAACAATCTGTCTATTCAAACTCTAGCGTGCTTGTGAAAACTCATTTCCAAATAATAGTTTTTATGTCCATAATTGATTAAACAATTATTTAACTATAGACAAAAAATGCTCCCCAAATTAATAATGCTGTTAATATAATGCTTATTCCAACACAGGTGAATACTATAAAAATATCTTATTTGTTACATTCACATGATTTTGTCTATGTCGCAACAAATTATTCTTACAAAACCGTATTCTTCTATATACTTCATGCTATTCAATGTAAATCAAACAAAACCTTCCTTGGGCAAGGTAATATGTAAATATAATAATCTAAAGTGACAGTCAAAACTTTTACAAGTTTTCTATATCTAATGCGATTGAAAATCTATTTTCTGACCTGGATGAAAGCATATGAATAACGACTATTTGAGAAAAGTATGTATTCGACAAGTTAAACCAACAACAAGGAATGTTTTCAACATGGCCGGTTCCACAATAAGAATGTATTTGACAAGAATTGTAGGTTTTGGGGAAATCTACATGTTTTGTGCAGTAACATTTTGACTATGTCTAACGGTTAGCCAGTTATGAAAAAGTAATTCAGAATGAAGGGCATTAAAGGCTACTCTAAGGAAATTCAAAATATACATTATGCCATGGAAATGTAGTTTCTTTTTCTTGGTGAAGCAAAGAGAACGGAATGTCAATGCCTCGCATAGCGACTAGCTGTTGAAATTTTTGACTATCACTTTAACCTAGGTATTATCTTATTCTCACGTAACTACGAAGAAGTAGTAATAAAAGTATTTTTACAAATGTTTATATAAGATATACGTGAAGTGTATAGAAAAAGACCTGTCTACAAATTAGTTAGAGAAACTCATGTGAATATAGCACATCATGATTTTATGAAAGTATTTCCGATATAAATATTTTTCAAGTAATAGTTATAATATTAAGCAAAATTGCAGATGGACTACAATTTATTTTTACTCCGTGACTTGTTTTTGGAAATAGGTTTATACTGGATGCTCAGCCTAGTTAATGGGGCAGAGCCCTGCACATTGTAGCCTTTTTCGATTTTGATGAACCCCAAGAGGGAGGAATGAGAGGAGAAACCCGAGGGGCGATCAGATCGGAAGGAGCACAGGGTACCTAAAGTTTCCATATCGAACCCATCTGTTTAGGCCTTACACACCAGCTCCGACTGTTCGGTTTCCCCGAAAGGGCGCCTGGGCGGAGTACCTGAAGCTGGACCCTAACGAGAGTGGCCCCGTAGTGATGCCGGGAAAGAAACCTTTACAAAGCACAAGTTACCGGCTCGTCGCAACCGGCCGAACGCCATCGCCTGGTCCTACAGATAACAAAGAAATGATGAACAGGAAAGTCGTGGTAGAAGACTGACCACCCATAAATTTCCTACCGACCAAGGGAAACCACGATTATACCAATGACCATGGCGGCGGTCACCGGGGGTCGAACCCGAGATCTTCTGAATGTGGGCCACAGACGTCACCGCCTGATCCAGCCCGTTCGGAATTGATTTTTTAAAGTAAGCTTCTTAATTTATTCCTATCAATTTCTGTGGGAGTAAACTTAATCTACCTTTTACAAATTCACTGATAGTACTATTTTAATTTCTTCTGGCTATTAAAGTTAGAGAAAGAGCTACATTTGAGTGATATGCTGCGAATATATATTTAATCAACTTATTTTCTCTAAATATAAAACGTACATTTCTAGAAAAAGGCCTATGATTGTAAATAATGTTAATTTAGTACCTACATAATATTTTAAGTATGAAAGTACATGCAATCTACTTTGATATGCAATACCTTCTTTAACTTCATCAGAAGATTGTTCCAGGATAGTTCCATTTTTCGTGTATTCTTTTCCAAAAATAGAAAGGTTCTACGTTTTCTTTTCTTTTCTTTCTTTTTTTTTTTCGTTTGTGTAGTCCTCGTTAACTGCTATGGTCATACAGGGGGATTTGAATTGAGAAATAACTGTTGGTATTCTGTGGGAGGTGGGGTTAAAGAAAAATTCACGCCTCAACCAGGAACCGAACTCAAGACCTGGATGAGAAGCCAGAACGCTGACCAGTCGACGCAGACAGGTGAGGTTCTATTATTGTTCGTCACTTGCTAGGTGACACATGTTAGAAATAATCACTTTCTTAAGGCGTAATATTTCAAGCAGGACCGAAGAGAACTTAATATCGTAATATCGACTGCTAATGACTGATACGTTACATACAGAAAAAATCTGTGTTCCATTCACACGACTTTCTCCACATCGCTTTAACAAATTATTGTTAAAAAGCGTATTCTTCTAACTGCTTTATGATAATCCAGATAAACATTACCAGAAATTGTCTTAATTGCTTGCTTCCTTGTAAATAAGGAAATACACTAGCCTAAAAGGATAGTCAAATATTTTAAAAGCCAGTCGACATGTGGTTGAAAGCAATTTCTATGCAGGGCCAGGAGTTTACAACTTTCCGTGTGAGAAAAGTTGAAGTATTTTACATCTGAAACAAATAACAAGGAATATCCTAGAAATGGTCAATTCAACGAAAAAAAAAAAACGTATATGACAAATTGTGTGTTTTAACGTGATCTACATTTTTGTGTAATAAAGTTTTTTTTTTATCCCTTACTGTTTAGCAGCTACGCAAAATTCATCAAAATTCATTCAGAATAAAACATTCAATAAATACATTTTATTTGCCATAAAAATATCTTTAATATACGGTATTTTAATCAAAGTCGTAAGAACCATTTTTGAGAAAATCAAAATGTTCGAAATGGTTTCTATGTAAAGAGTAGTTTATGGTGGGGGAATTTTTCTCAAAATTTTCGTGTCGCATCCCTGGAAAATACTAAACTTAAATACCAAGTTTGGTACTTTACTAACTTTTCGTTTTTGAGTTATCGTGTTCAGACACACGATACATACACACCTTTTTTACTGAAAATACTTTTCTTGTATACAGCAGACCCTAAAACGTGTATTTGCAGTGAAATCTCGGTATCGAATAATTGTGTGGAATGCAATACCTTCTTTATATACATAGTACGTACAGAGAAAGTAAAAATGCGGTAATTCATACATCTTTAAAATAGTTTAACGCCAAATAGAATAGCATCACCACCAAGGCGTTTGCAATATCATCCAAAGGCATAGAGAATTTGTCAGAAATTGGCAATGTAATACAATCCTCTTACAGCTTAATGGCACAGAGTGTTTAGCATAGGCTGCTTACGCTTCGGTGCGCGCCAAAAGAGCAGCGACTTATTCGTGACTCACAAGGATCTGCCTGAAGTATGCAGTACAGTTGGAAATCGAGAGCAAGCTATCGTTGCGCCTGAATCACTGAGAGAAAGAGAAAAACGTGTTATACATTTATTGGCTATCATACTTTCTCTCTAACCCTGCTCCGAGGCTTTAAATGAGTATCCGTGAATACTCTTAAGTCAGCCGAGTCGAGTGAATAAAAGAAAACCGACGTAAAGCTGTTTCTGGGTGATCAACTCGTCTTGAATGTGAGGTAGCCCCTATTCCTCAGAGCGTTTGTGAAGTCCTTTTCATTGGTAAGGAACCTTTTATATTCGTCTATAACTAGGATGAACAAAATGACTTTACAGAAAAGTGCATATCTCTTGAAATACACAATTTATTTTCAATAACTTTTTATTTGTGCATAACTCATTTTTGAGATATTCCTTATCAGAGGTTCGAAATGCTCAATACTTTTTTCTTTCTTTTAATATGTTGTTTTCAACATTAACTTAATTCGCTATTGTATGGAAATGGTGTAGAATGTTAAAGCCTACATATAGCATCCAGTTCTTAAAACTTTCTCTGTCAGTATTCTCTTTGCATCTCCAACGAAATGAAAGCGAAAGTTGATTTTGATTGAAGTTAAATGGATAGAAAAATAAGTTTTCTTAAGAATAGTTTTGTATACTCACTAACTAAATATAGAGCAGAGAAAGGCCTACCACGCTAATGGATTATTTATTTAGATAATATTTGAGATTTACAGAATAAATTAAATCCTATAAATAAAATATGTATTTGACCTGTTAATGTTCTTATTGCTCATCTGTTGATCTGTTCTAAAATGATATATCTTGTATTAATCTCTGCATTTACGGAAGAGTCTTGAACACCATTTTATGGCGTCTATGTTCTAAACTTATCGTTACGGCTAAGTATTGTAACTATAATTACGATTCTGCTTACAATGCGCTTATCCTATTATCTTGGTTTTGCATTTTGGATTCTCATCAACCTCTATTAAATTTAGAATTTCAGTCAAGTTGCACATTTTTTCTTATTTTTAAGCTCATTTCCCATTTTATGATTTTTTCTCCTCACGAAGCTTTCCCTAATAGACTTCTCTTCCCAGTTTCAGGAGCTCCGTAATTTGATGTACCCCTTACCAGTAATCTGACATTTTAACTTTTCCTCCCTCTGGCTTATCATTCCCTCCTCTTGTACTATTTTCTTGTCCAAAACAGAACAGATCTTCTGCTAAAGTTTTTATTTTCTCTTTCTGTTTTTTTCCCTCTTTCTTTCTTGATTTATTCCTTTATCTCAATGAACAATTTAATTTAAAACTGTCCTTGTGTGTTCTTGTTAAGGAACTGCAAGCATTCCCCTCAATTTCGTTATAAATAGCAGAATAGCACAAATATACTCTTAAAAACAATGAACCGTTTTGTACATTATCTAGCAGATCCAGCTGTTTCGATCCCTATTGGTTTGTATATTTGGTGATTTATTTGGGCATTGTTAATTTGAAAAGATTAGCTGAATGTTTTATTTTGAAACTTTACCAGCACAATATTATATTGAAAGACGGGAGATTTTTCACATCGCTATATGACCCCCATTATACACTATGCACAACACACAAACGATAATGCAATTCATGAAGTCCACTTTAACATTAAAATAATTATCTTGTTAGTTTCTCTACACTTACTATATACATAGTATATAGAGAAGGTATTGCATTGTATCGAGATATCGAGATTTCACTAGAAATGCATGTTTTGGAACCTCTGAATCAAAAAAAAAAAAAAAATCTGTGTGTGTATATGGTCAGCATAGTTCAAAAATGAAAAGATCATTAATCAACAAACTCATTTCTTTCATCCTCATCTGATTTGTATGTTGCAAAGTTTTAAGCATCGGACATGGTGTGACGCGGCAGAAAAAAATCTGATGTGTTGCATTCACATGACTTTCTCTACATCTCTGCAACAAATTATTGTTAAAAGGGTATGCTTCTAAATGACAAATTCCTGTTGAGAAAAATTAAGTTTTTCAAAGCTAAAACCAAAAACAAGTAATATCTCAAAAACGTTCAACTCCACGAAAAAAATATAGAAAACATAAATTGTGTGTTTTAATGTGCTCTACGTTTTTGAGCGGTAAGTTTTTGTCCATTTCTTACGGTTTAACAGTTATGCCAAACTCCATAGAATTCACCCAGAATAAAGTAGTCTTCAGAGGCTATTCCCAGAAAATTCAAAATATATATTTTATTTGTCAGGTGAATATCTTTAATATACGATATTTTATCAAAATCGTAACAGACATTTTTGAGAAAAACAAAATTTTGGAAAAAAGTTCCATGTAAAGGTTTGTTTGGGGTGGGTGGATTTTTACCGACTTTTCGTTTTTGAGTTATCGTGTTCACAGACACACGGACACACGAACACCCACACACAGGACCTTTTTCTGAAAATACTTTTTTTTGGATACATGGGACCCTAAAACATATATTTCCGGTGGCATCTCGGTATAGAGTGCAATACCTTCTCTATACACTATGTACATAGTACCTGTAGAGAAAGTAAAACACTATCTCTCTGTGGAACTTTCTGTATTTTGCGCTGGTTGCCAGGGAATAAGAACCACCCCTTTTGGGGGGACAATGGACCCTCTAGCTGAGGCGGTGAGTTCCGGGTCTAACTGTCCTATTACCGGGGCTCTTAAGTGGAAACTGTTATTTCTGCGCCTTTATTTCTGATTCCCACTTGCCTCTCACCTAGACGACCCGGGTTTGATACCAAGCGACCGTATGTGAGATTTGTGGTGGACAAAGCGGCGCAGGGGCGGGTTTTCTTCGGGTTCTCCGGTTTCCCCGCCATCGCATTTCACCTGTGCTCCATCTTCATTCCATGTATCGCCAGTGTCATCGCCTGCGGAGCCATTGTAGTAAAAGCGGGCGTTAAACACTATAAAAAATAGTACCATTTCGCTCTGTAGGTCTTGGATAAAGGCTTCTCTCTCATTCCCCCCCCCCCTCTCTCTCTATCACACACATACATACATACATATAATTCTCTCTATTACTTAATTCATTTCAAAAAGGGTTGTGTTTATAGCAGGGAGGAGACTTGGACATATGCAGGACAGATACTGGACAATGTTAAATCTTTTGTGTACTTAGGACTCACATTCACAATGAACGGAAAATGGACAAAACACATTGACATTACGAAACACAAGGCAAGGATGAAAGCGACGGAAGCTCTCCGGATACGCTACAGAATACCGAATATATCCATAACCTTAATGGAAACTGTATACGGAGCGACAGTTAGATCCACGATGACATACGGAGGAGAAATATGGGCGTGGGAACAAACAGGGAATCTGGATCAAGTGAGGATCCAATTTTTGAAAGGAATTCTGGATGTAGGGAGGGGTACGGCAAACTGCGAAATAATGAGGGAATTCGGGGCACATAGTGAAACGATAGAGTGCAAAATCAGAGCATTTAAATATTGGATGAGAATCGTTCACGGAAACCAATCTCTAATTAGGGCAGTCTGCTACCGTGAACAGTTGCGAATGGAAGGTAAATCGACATGGGCATAAAAATTAAAGAAAGGGTTGGAAACCATTGGGATGGGAGACATTTGGATGGCGGGACAGGAAAACAGGCGAAGTATTTGGAGAAAAATTAAGAACCGCCTCTGTGATATTGACAGACAGCAAATAATTGCGCAATGCACAGAGAAGGTGTCATTAGAAGTACAGTCTGGGTTGAAATCGGAGTGGGGTATGGAGCAATACATTAAAACAGGTACTAAACTCATTAGAGGGGGGCTCGCGTGGATTAGACTAGGAGCATGGAGGAGCACGAAAATTTCTGATGATAATGGTACGAGAATCTGTCCCATTTGCGAGGAGGAAGAGTCGTGGACTCACATCTTGGCAAGATGAGGGGTACGGAGGAATGGCGGGAAAAATATTTGCCGCGAATTTTAACCACTGCGAATGTAGGGCTAGAAGCATGTTGGACGCTACTGGCAGGCACGGAAAACATGGACGGGCTAGGTAAATTTATACTTAAGGCAAGACAGCTGAGATCTGAGGAGGCTGCCAATAGAGGAGGGGGGGGATAAGATCAACTAAACAAAAGTGACTACATTGTTCTACATACATATATTATGTCATACTTAGGTCACTGTTGTGCTATGGTTTTATATATGTTGTGTATATTATGTGTATATATGTCTTTTAAGTGTAATTTTCTATTATAAGAGGGTGCATTTATGAAGATGTACTCTGTGCTGTAAATTTAAATTGCTATATTTGAATATCTTTGTATTTTTATTTTCGGGTTCACTCTTAATTCTTTATTGTTGTTTAATATTGCTTTTGACTGTGTATTTCCTTTGTCTTTTTATTTTCGTGTTTACTCTTTTAATTCTTTGTTGTTGTTGTTGTTGTTTTAATATTTCTTGTAATGTGTATTACAAAAGCACGTACGGTCTGTGGACCCGTGCGATTGTTGAAATTCTATGTATGATATTGCTATGTCAATAAATACATACATTTATTCATTCATTCATACTTAATTCATTAAGTTTATAGTGTAATTCTTTAAAACTGAAAACAAATTTCAATTAAATTATTAAAAGCTCATCAAACGCAATATGCGCTGTCTGTTTACAAATTTTTCCTCTGAAATTTTTTATTTCCTATTTTGCTTTTTTGTTTTCTTGAAGCAGCGGAAATATTTTTCCTTTCATTTCCTGAGCTCGACAAATAGATGTTGGCACTACAACATGCCGTACTGCTAAGAAATAATGAAACGTCATGTCACGAATTCCGACTTTTCATTTAACTTTTAATTAAGATATGTTTGTGCATATCAGTTTACCGTCAATTTTATAATGTTCATGTGATGCTAGCAGATGAGAATGATATACATAATTCATTGTTTGAGATTTAAAGGCAATGTTAATATAATCTAAAATGTTACAGAAAGATTTATTCATAAGAACGTACTACATTAGTCTGTAATAAAAACAATGTCGTATCTTTTCAATGCAGATTTTATATATACATAAAATGTATTTATTGTATTCTATTAAAAGAAAATGCTATTTTTTTATATATTTCCATTTTTAGATGACGTACAGAGAGGAAGCACATTAACAAAAAGCTGATGTGTCCCATTCACATTACTTTCTCTACATCGGTATAACAAATTATTGTTAAAAAACTTATTCTTCTATCTTCTTTATGATAATCGAGATAGACAGTAGCAGAAATTAACTTAAGTATTTGCTCTCTTGTAAGTATAAGGGAAATAAGGGAATTTACTGGGCTAAAACGTTATTCAAATCCTTTAAAATCCGGTTGCTATGTGGATAAAATCCACATGCAGGTCCAGAAGTCTACAACTTTCCCTGTGAGAAAAGTTTTAGGTATTTTAAATCTGAAACAAATAGCAAGAAATATCTCAGAAATGGTCAATTTAACGTGAAAACGTACATGACACAAAATGTGTGTTTTAACGTTATCTACATTTTTTATGTAGTAGATTTTTGTCTATCTCTTACGGTTTACTAGTTTCGCAAAATTCAGTAAAAGTCATTCAAAATTAAGAGGTCTTTAAGAGTTATTCCCAGAAAATTCAGGATATACATTTTATCTGCCATATAAATATATTTAATATATGGTATTTTAATCAAAATCGTTAAAGCCATTTTTGAGAAAATCAATGGAATGGGGGAATTTTTCTCAAAATCTTCCTGTCGCATCCCGGGAAGATGCTAAACTAAATACTAAGTTTGGTATTCTACCGACACACGCGTGAACCTTTTTTGTAGACACCTTTTTTGGATACAGGGGACCCTAAAACTCTATTTTCGGTTTCGAATTTTGGGTGGAATGCAATATTTTTGTATACAATATGAACATAGTACGTGTAGAGAAAGTAAAGATGAATGTATCTGATATGCCTAATATTGTAAAACTTTTAATAATTCATCATATCTCATTGTATTAGCATTAAAGAAAATTATCTCTGGGTGACAATGTTTTCCAAAGTGTTAAGCAGAGAATATTAATATGCCAATAATTTCTACTAATACCCAAGGTTTGTCATAAATAAATTGCACAAGAGTAAACAGAAAGACCTGTTGTGTTGCATTCGTATCACATTCTCTACTTACTCTTCCAAAAACTAGTTTTATGAAAGCTTCATCTGCTGTTGGTTAATCGCGATAAAGTTCCTGATATTAGAAGGATATTGCATAGGCACAATACTCAGATTTTTAAAAACAGTAAATTCCTATGTGATGGTTTTGGATTTTTATGTTCCTTGCATGACCACAAGAGAAAACGAATAACGACTGCCTCCGTGGTCAAGTGGTCAGCGAGCTGACTTCTCACCCGGAGGTCCGAGGTTCGACTCCCGGCTGGGGTGGGGAAATTTTCTTTAACCAGAATTATTCCCTATCCCCCATAGAGTCTGGAAGTATGAATGTGAGAGTAAATGTGTGTGTGTGTGTTTAGTAATATAAAGTTTATTAACCTAATGCTGAACCTACAGTTTCACAACTCAAAGCCCCCGATATGACCATTGATGTTAAAGGGGGCTATGCAAATGAAATAATAAAACAAAACGAATAGCCACTTACCACTTGATAAAAGATTAAGTATGGAAAATTCAAGCCCATAAAGAAGTTTAATTAGATCTACAGTTTTTTGTGTGATAAGATTTTGTTTCTCTTTTACAGTTTACCATTTATACAAGGGTAACTTGGAATGAATAGGACTCTCAGGCTACTCTCTAGAAATTCAAGATGTACATTTTATTTATTATGCACATATCTTAAAGATGTGCTATTTTAATGAAAATTGTTACAGCCATATTTGAGAAAAAATATCTGATGTGTTCCATTCATATGACCGTCTCTACAACTCTGCAACAAATTATTGTTAAAAAGCTTATGCTTCTCTTTACTTCATACTAATTGAGAAAAATTAGTAGAAATAGTCTTATTAGTTGCTTCCTAGAAGCGAAATAAGGGAGTACCATAGGTTAAAGTATTAGTCAAAAGCTGGTTGCTTTGTGACTGAAGTTCCTTTGTTTGTATGGACAGGAGTTGACAAATTCCTATGTGAGAAAAGTATAAGCTTTTAAAGCTGAAAACAATAACAATCAACTCCACGAAAATATGTATATGACATAAATTGTGTTTTTATGGTGATATACATTTGTAGTAAGTTTTTGTCTATCTCTTACGGTTTCGCAGTCATACGATATCCCGTAATATTCATCCAAAATAAAGTAGTCTTCAAGGGCTATTCTCAGAAAATTCAAGATACACATTTTATTTGTCAGTTAAATATAATGTACGATATTTTAATCAAAATCGTTAGAGGCATTTTTGAGAAAATCAAAATTTAAAAAAAAAATTCCATTGAAGGGGTAGTTGGAGTTGGGAGGATTTTCTTGAAAATCTTCGTGTCGCATCCTTAAATACCAAGTTTGCTATTTAACTGCCTTTTCGTTTTTGAACTATGCTGTCCACAGGCACACACACAAACTCACACACACACACACACACACACCAATTTTTTTAAATGCTTATTTTGGATTCAGGTGGTCCCAAAGCATATATTTCCGGGGAAATCTTGGTATAGAATTTTTGAGTGCATTACAATACCTTCTGTATACACTGTTTACAGTTACAAAATCTGATGTGTTCTATTCACATGCTTTTCTCTGTTTGTTCTGCAAATGAATTACTCTTTCAAAAGATATTGTTTTATTTGCATTACTAATCGCAATAAGCAAAAGCAGAAATGGTCTTATTTCTTGCTTCCTTGTAAGTAGAAGAAAAACAAGAAAATACCTATGGTAAAAGCGGTTATGTGATTATCATTGAAATTCCTTTTTAAGAAATGTTTAAGAATAAATTTACCATGTGAATATTTTTAAGCAACCACATTCTGATAAAAATTGTTAAAACCATTTTTGAGAAATTGAAAATATCTAAAAATGTTGTACACAATTTTCAAAATTTCCATGGTAGTTTGTAGTGGGGAAATTTTCTACAGAATCTTCTGTCGTGTCCTTGGAAGACACTCAACTTAAATACCAATGTTGATATTTAACTGACTTTATTTTTAGGGCATATTGTGCGCAGACACACACGGATTTTTTTTCTATAAGAGTTTATTTTTATTTTCAAAACAGTATTTCTGGTGAAAATTGAATTTTTGGTGGAATACTATACCTACCTAACAACTTGCCTGCCTGTCTGTATGCCTGCCAGGTGGCCCAACTGCAGATACCGCTTTATGCGTTAAAAGAGTTGCAGAACTCATGGGGGGTATTTCAAGTTAAAGACGGCTGGTAGAGAACTGGAGCTCAAGATTTTCGTTAACCCCTCACAATAATTGCGTCTCGCTCACCGTCTCTTTTTAATCGGGAAGAGGGGTAAAAAGGTCGTTCAGGTAGAAGGATTACGCGCAGTATCACAAACAATTTCATATGAGGTACAATTAGCACTTATTTTATTATCTTTTATTTTTTTAATTAGAAGATATTCCTTACCTGATTTCTTTTTAATTATCATATGGGAATCTTCCCCACTTACCGGTTTTAACTTCAAATAGCCCTGTTGAGTTCTGCAGCTCTTTTAACAAACGAAGGGGTTCCCTCTCAGACAAATATGGAGCAATTGGGTGATCTGGTTTGTACATTATATACACTACTACACAAAGTAATAAAATTGAGCTTTCTATTCCTGAAGGCATTTTAGCTACATATTTGTTTTGTTGTACAAGAGACTTTTCTTATTTTTTTCAGGTGACTGGAAACATGGTACTGTTAGCTAGTACCAATTTGGCAGGAGTTTTTACACACTATCCAAGCGAATTAGCTCAGAGACAGGCTTTTCTCGAAACGAGGCAATGCGTGGAAGCGCGTCTCAAAACTCAACGGGAGAACCAGCAACAGGTAAGGGCCAACAGCCAATATTTCTATCAAGCCAAGATTTCCATGTACGCTAAATGAAAACAATAAGAGGCAGATGTTTACGTACTACCCTATGTGCAATAGCGTAGTGGGCATGGAGCTCTGATTCCCGGCCACGGAATGTGCCTGTGTTCAACCCTAACCATGTGGGTTTTAAGTCCCGGCTGTAGAACCGGTGCCCACTTCAGGACCACACTAAGGTAGTAATGTAAAATGCCGAGAAAAGAAAGGAAAATTACACCTAATCAGATATATAACATAGGAGATTCTCGACCTTCAACTAAAATTGATTTAACAAATGCACATTTTAAATTATTATTTATAAAGGCATAGAGTTTGAAAAATTAGGGATATATCTAGTATTTATGATGATAATATTATTAATTGTTCATATTGTCATAATAGATTAAGGTAAATATAGGAAACAAAAAAGCGCAATTTACTAAAATGAGTACCACTACATGTAGTATTACTGTAAATGTAATGGAGTCTGTTGTTAAATCAATTAATGAAGATGAGGAAAGTGAGGTGCTGCAATAAGCAGCGGCCCTGACCACGAAAGACAACTTTCCGGTTGGGGATGAGTGATGCTGTCCACATCATCTCCCCGTATGGATGGGTTGGATGATTGCTCTCCTCTGGTGCGTAAGTGGGCGTGAGGCCGGCAGTCGGATTGGGAGGCGAAAGGCTGACTTGGGCTGTAGCGCCTCGAGAACAACATGTATATTCAATAGCATTCAGTACCATCTCTGATTTCTACTGGGAATAGGAGTCGAAGGCACATAAGTGCGTACATGTAAAATTACATCTCGTCTAAGTAAATGAAAAATTAAAGAATGTACAAGTTGTTCGTAAAGCCTCTGGTTCAAATATTGCTTTACAATGCTGTAGTTTTTATCTGTTTTCCATAAGTTTGCACCTGATTGTGTAATAGATTAAAAGAATTGCCACCACTCAAATCTAGTAGGCTTCTATTAGGGTTAATTCACAATTAAACACATATAAAAAGATAATGAAACCATTAAAAATGGTTTTCTAATGCACACGCTCACATTGGAAAAAGTTGAGATAAGCATAGCCATACACTTATAACGTAAACATACCATTTTGCAAGCTCCAAGTTTCCATATTTTATATCTACATCAAACTTAAGAAACAATATTCGGTATACACATCATGACGTGATCATTTTACCATCGCATATCAGATTAGCCTTCGCCATTTGTTGACTTATTTATTGCCTTTAGAAGGCTAGAATCACTGTGACATCTCTAAAAATCGCAGCAAAACAGCTCAGTAAATGCAATTGTTTGTGAATTTAATGCATAGAGTCCATCAAAAGCCACTTCAAACTTTGAACGGCTATAAATTTATAACATGTTAGCTAGGAAGAAAACAAAACAAATCAAATATTGAGAAAGCAATGGGGTTTTATAAAACATTGGAAAGATGTCTTTCGTTCTCTTGTTCAACGTCCCTCATTCTTTCTGCGACTCCATTTCGCAAATGATGTATTGGAATATTAGCAATTTCTTGCGAGACAGCATCTTACAGTTGAACATGTCAAGAAAAGTAATTTTTTAAGGTAACTCAAATACAAAATTTCGGTCGGATTCAGATCTAAATCGTGGGCCACTTTGTTGAAGCTTTATTTTTGGGACGTGTATCTGCTCTTAAATTGTTAAAGAGTTCTAAATTTTCTCAAACCTTGATATAAACTTTCATAATAGCATCGAATGGCTGTATTCTATCATTTAGTGATACAGCTATGATTTATTTGTAACTTACAAATTCTTACGGCAGTATGCATAAAACCTGAACTGCAAAAAAACAAACAACAAAACAAACATAAAAAGCCAGGAGAAAACCAAGTTCCATTGCTGGCCCAGTATGTGACTTCAATTGTTTGTATTCTAGCTCATGTATTATAGTATTTATTTCCGTTTAAAGTTTGAAGCGACATTTGAAAGACACTAAACTTTAAACGTGAAGCTAGATAATTCATTTTGATACATATACGTACTCTCTTTTGTCTGTGTACTGTACGTGGTCACTTTGCAGGCTGCGTCTCCCTTGTTTATTTTTGTTGTTTATGCTTCTATGATGATAATGATAATTTATTCCACCATTTGGCATGCATACAATTCAATAGGTTTCGTCAGCAAGTCATTCAAATACATCTATATTTAAATATTCTTGTTTGTTGTAAAAATTAAATTCCTTAATTTTATTTTTACACTAATTTTAAAAGAACTTGCATTTGCAATTTGTCTTATATTTAAAGGTAGTTTATTATAAAATTTCACTCCAAGATAGAGATGAGAGTTAACAGATTTCTGTAACCGAAATTTTTGGAGGTACCATATTATTTCTACACCTTGTATAGTGGTTATGTACATCAGGAAAAAGTAACTCATCTGTCTTTTGGAGATGAATAAAATTCAAGCATGCAAACACATACAAAGATGCCACAGTTAAAATTCCAAATTCTTTAAAAATAGGTGCACAATGTTGGCGAGAATTACAATTTTTTATTATTCTGAGAGCCTTCTTCTGGAGCAAAATTACTTGATTGGCTTCCCCACTGTTACCCCAGAGCAAAATACCATAGTTTAAATGGCAATGAAATAAACTATAATAAACAGTCAATAAAGTGCTAATGGAAACACACATCCTAAGTCTTCTTAAGATAAATAAAACATTTGACAACTTTTTGCATATTTCCATTATGTCGTGTGAAGGACAATACCACGTCAATTTTAAAGCTAAGTTTTCTAAATTATATTAATGTTCAATTTTAGTTGTGAATGGCGGCTTAGAATACAAGTATCAAATAATATATTTAGCTAGAAAATATCATTTGCCTTCCCCAAACGAATAAAACCACGCAAAAGCAAAAGATTGGGCTCTGTCGACCTTTATAAAACCAGGCTACATTTCAGTCCAGGGAGGGAGAGAGAGAGAGTGTGTGTGTGTTTTTTTTTTTTATTAACCTTTTGCAGTTTCCCAGTTCTATATTGTAACAATAAAAATAAAATAAAAGTAATACTTATGGCATTCAGCCAAATTGCTGCGCATAATCTCGTTAACACGAATCCGAAGGAACCGAAAAATCAAGAGTTCGTGTTAAGTGAAAAACACAGAGTTTTAATACTAAAAATGTACAGTACGTAGTGATGCACTTCAGTACCATTCACTTTATAATATTGTAGATTTTAATACAGTATAAAATGGCTACAAAGGTACAAGTACTCACAAATTATACTACATTTGGGGAAAAATTAAACAATATTTAGTTGGCGTTCACGTTGAAGCAAATCTCCAAATCGGTACACACCTCTTGACGGGTAGGTGGAAAGGTATCTGTATTCTTCTTCTCCTTCTCACTTTCTTCTGATTACCCTTCTTGCACCTCGATCATCGCTTTTGGACATCAGATTCCACAGAAGCACATACGGCAATACCACCGTTTGCACTAATGAATTCCTCAAACCTAATCCCAGGGTTCACAAGTCTTAAATATATGCGTAAGCTTTCACGGCCGGTGTCTATAGTTTTAAAATTTAAAATTTTCGGGCTATTTTGCCGTGGTCTGTAGGTTAAAATATGTTTAGTTAAAATATTTCTACCTAACGTTTCGTCCCTGTCTATGAGGGACATCTTCAGAGGCAATATGCTCACGTCACTAACTCGGAAAGAATTACAACAGTGCGGGTTATAGCCGGTATATATCGTCAAGTGGACGGCTTCTAGTTGTGTTTATTTAGCCTGGAGGTTACGGAGTTGGGAAAGTATAGGGAACCTTCGTCTTTGTTAAAGTTGTTTGTGTTTTTATAAATCTCAATGGCCTCTCTGTATAAACGGGGGTAATAAGCTATAACCTCTACTTTATCATATTGCATACGGTGGTCATCCAAAGACTATTTAAAACCATTCACAAGTCTTATTAGAAGTGTGCGTTATGGACAGCACAGCATCTTGGCAAGGAACATGTAACTGTTGCCAGTCAAAACAGGTCCTTTCAATGCTTCAATAAAGGCAACGTTAGCTACAGGGTACCTTCCTTTATCATACGTTGTA
Source organism: Hymenopus coronatus (assembly GCA_030762935.1). Taxonomy (NCBI): domain Eukaryota; kingdom Metazoa; phylum Arthropoda; class Insecta; order Mantodea; family Hymenopodidae; genus Hymenopus; species Hymenopus coronatus. The sequence continues at coordinate 42,798,262 of CM060885.1, read as the reverse complement.
TGTTTCTGCACAGAGCCAAACATCGCCAGGAAGATATTTACGAGATTTCTGTGGTACAAGACATGGAGAAAGGTAAGATGATGATGATGATGACGATCATGGGCACGATGCAGGTATATTAGGGAGAGGGTATCCGAGAAAAAGAAATCATATAGAAAGAATGAAAGTAGAATAAACTTTTATAATAAGATGGCACTATTCAATAGCATCCATAACAAAACTTCAAGTATTTTAATAATTATTAACTTTTGAATTAGTTATTACAAGTGCACCATCAGAGAAACAAATTAATACTTCTTGGTCATCATCTTTTATGGCATTCTTTTATAGTTATAACAGTCCTCTATGTTCTACAATAAAAGTAGGTTGTTGCTCTTCTGAGAAGGTTTTACAGAAAAAGTTCTATGTACATAAAATTAACTGCGTAAATAATAGGTAAGTACATAAAATAATCCCATTTTATTCTTTTATTCTTAGCGTTCACTGTTTTCAGAGGATTTGTTTCTCCTAACAGGTCTAAGGAGTCGCTCTTTCATTCTTTGGGATGTATAAACTTATTGTTTTTTTTTATTCTGATTTTTATATTCCATAGTTTAGTAAACAATTTATTTTCATTACAATCCAATCCAAGAACGTTACTGAAATTGCGTTTAATTCGGCCACTACACTGGAATTTCTCTCTAAATTTCTTCTACGATGTATTCTTACAAAAGCATATTCTTCTATCTACTTCGTATTATTATAGAAAAGCCTTCATTGCATTTCATTGGAATGTACAGTAGAGTAATGTAGAGAAAGAATAGGCTAAAAGGATAGTTAAATCTTTTTAAAGCCGATCTCTTTGAATTGACACAATTGTCTTGAAAATAAGAGTTTATGGGTACGGGCAACTTTTTACTTTCTCTAACTTGCGGGTACAATGTACATAGTGGATAGAGAAAGTATTGTATTCCATCCAAAAATTCGATACCGAGATTTCACCGGAAATATATGTTTTAGGGTCCCCTGAGTCCGAAAAAAGCATTGTGTGTCTGTGAACAGCATAGCTCAAAAACGAATAGACGTTTAATACCAAACTTTGTATTTAGGTTTAATATCTTCCAAAGATGAGACGCGAAGTTCTTCAAGAAAATCTCCCCACCACATGGAAAAAATGTTATAAAATTACTCAAAAATGGATGTAACTATCTTGATTAAAATACTGCAAAAGTGGTATTTAGGTTTATTATCTTCCAAGAATGAAACACGAAGTTTTTCAAACAAATCTCACCACCTTAAATACCCTTTACATGGAAAAAATGTTCAAAAATTTCTCGAAAATGGCTTTAACGATATTGATTAAAATACTGTATATTAAACATATTTACAGCCTAAATAAAATGTATATTTAGAATTTTCTGGGAATGGTCTCTCAAGACCTTTTTATTATGGATGATATTTGCCGTATTTTGCTTTACTACTAAACCGTAACTTACTGCACAGAAAATGTACAATATGTGTACGCTTTTTCTTTTGTTCTACTCCTGGCCAAGTAAAGAAACAATGCAATGACAATCGCATAACGACAGTTTTTAAACCATTTGAGTATCACCTTAGCCTAGTGCATTCCCTTAGTTTCCTTCTACTTTTGAGGAACTAAATAATAAGAACATTCTGCTAATGCTTGTCTCGATTAGCATTGTGTAGAAAGAAGAATAATCTTTTGTAAGAAGTTTGTTTTTTTGAGCAGCTAGAGAAAGTGAAGTGAATGTAAAACTCAGATTTTATGTATGGACTCGATACTTTCAAACATTTAAGTTGAAACAAACCAGTTCCTGGAAATGTAATTTTATGATCACAGCAGCGCACAACGATAGTACAGATGACCCGCTGAACTGGAAACCGCACATACTCTTGTTGCTATATGCTGGTTTACGCGTCGCCAAACATTGTTTTGTGGCGTCAGTGACTGTTTAGTTTGTTGTTTATACGTTAAAGCTTTGTTCCTTGTGTACGTAGTCATGGAGTCGGCATATGATGTCATTTATGGCTCAGAATATAATATCTTCTGGTGTACAAGGAGTTGTAATGTCAATTCATGGGTTAAAATGATACATTTACTACCCTGTAGGAAATTTATAGGAATGCTGGTCTCTATACAGATATATAATTGATAGAATCAAATGACTAATATATAAAGCAATCCTTGAAAATGTGATTCTGTAAGAGGCAGAAACCTGGACAGTAGAGAAGAGACACTTGAAAAAGCTGACTGCAAGATCCGCCTTGTAATGTGCTGGTAGCATGTCTGCCTCACGTTCAAGGGGACTTGGTTACGTTGAGTCACCGGGATTAGGTTTTTTCCGGAATTCTTCCTTATTCTGAAAAGACATATGTACAATAACTCAAGCTCATGGATCTCTGATGGGGACAAACAGGCTACAGATGAAATAATTTATGGAGTTCTACGAGAACATAACGTCCCAAAAGTTCAGGAAGACTGGATAAGGAGACTAGTGAGTGTTCATCACGTCTAGAGAAGTTCAGGAAGACTGGATAAGGAGACCGGTGAGTGTTCATCACGTCTAGACAAGTTCAGGAAGACTGGATAATGAGACCAGTGAGTGTTCATCACGTCTAGACAAGTTCAAGAAGACTGGATAATGAGACCAGTGAGTGTTCATCACGTCTAGACAAGTTCAGGAAGACTGGATAATGAGACCAGTGAGTGTTCATCACGTCTAGACAAGTTCAGAAAGACTGGATAATGAGACCAGTGAGTGTTCATCACGTCTAGACAAGTTCAGGAAGACTGGATAAGGAGACCAGTGAGTGTTCATCACGTCTAGACAAGTTCAGGAAGACTGGATAAGGAGACCGGTGAGTGTTCATCACGTCTAGACAAGTTCAGGAAGACTGGATAATGAGACCAGTGAGTGTTCATCACGTCTAGACAAGTTCAGGAAGACTGGATAATGAGACCAGTGAGTGTTCATCACGTCTAGACAAGTTCAGGAAGACTGGATAATGAGACCAGTGAGTGTTCATCACGTCTAGACAAGTTCAAGAAGACTGGATAATGAGACCAGTGAGTGTTCATCACGTCTAGACAAGTTCAGGAAGACTGGATAATGAGACCAGTGAGTGTTCATCACGTCTAGACAAGTTCAGAAAGACTGGATAAGGAGACTAGTGAGTGTTCATCACGTCTAGACAAGTTCAGGAAGACTGGATAATGAGACCAGTGAGTGTTCATCACGTCTAGACAAGTTCAAGAAGACTGGATAAGGAGACTAGTGAGTGTTCATCACGTCTAGACAAGTTCAGGAAGACTGGATAAGGAGACCGGTGAGTGTTCATCACGTCTAGACAAGTTCAGGAAGACTGGATAATGAGACCAGTGAGTGTTCATCACGTCTAGACAAGTTCAGGAAGACTGGATAAGGAGACCGGTGAGTGTTCATCACGTCTAGACAAGTTCAGGAAGACTAGATAAGGAGACTGCTGAGTGTTCATGACGTCTAGACAAGTTCAGAAAGACTGCATAAGGAGACCGGTGAGTGTTCATCACGTCTAGACAAGTTCAGGAAGACTAGATAAGGAGACTGCTGAGTGTTCATGACGTCTAGACAAATTCAGGAAGACTGCATAAGGAGACCGGTGAGTGTTCATCACGTCTAGACAAGTTCAGGAAGACTAGATAAGGAGACTGCTGACTGTTCATGACGTCTAGACAAATTCAGGAAGACTGCATAAGGAGACCGGTGAGTGTTTATCACGTCTAGACAAGTTCAGGATGACTGGATAAGGAGACTGATAAGTGTTCAAGAAGGAAGATTGAAAAAATAAAGAGGCTATCTACTTAAAATGGATTGTACACGGATTGCTAAAATGGTCCACAGGAGGATTAGGCCACAATTTTTTGGGAACATAACATAAATCTGACCATGTGGAAGATAGATGTCTCGAAAGCTTATGCCCAGGATAGAGAAAAGTGGAGAACTTTTATACCTGAAATTACAATTGCAACTGTATATGTTGTAATCCTCTAGTAAGGAATTAAATTTCATTATCAATGATCAAACAATAAAGCTCAACTGTGATATCAAGAAAACATCCTTAAGTACCGGTTGTTCATTTTAAACCGGTCCTGCTGCAGTTCACACTTGCTCTAAACTAATTGATATTTTATTATGAGTTTCACTTCACAGAAATTACACATGCGGAGTAGATTCATGTAGAATAATCTGACTAGTTCCCATGGCGGCTATGTTTTTTTTTTAAGTTCTATTACGGCATTCTCTGTCGATGACAGACTTCACCGACCACGAAGATAACCGGTAGGTACTAGCGGAGGGATTAGGGCACTGTTTCAATTTAAACGAACTTCTTTATGTAATAGTCACTGCCATATGATGTATATATCCATTAACGTTTGAAAACTAAAGGAACGTCAATCAGCACGATGTGATACCTTCTCTAATATGCTGAAATATAAGGAACAATCGGTTTATGAGGACACGTGTGCTTTAAATGTTTTGTATTTTTATTTCTGGAAGTTTGTTTACGAATGAAGTCCGGTGTTCAGCATTCTCAACTCAGTACGACGTGAAAATTAGCTTCCCTAAGAGCACTGCACTTATTGACGATTCAGGGTAATATATCTTTCAACGGTATCTTTCGGGCCTAATTTGAGTTACAAATACCAATTATGGGGTAAAATAGTTGAAGGCCTTCAATATTTTCTAAATTAAACAATATTATTCTACCTGCACTCTGCTACGAGTCGAAAAATTAAGTTCATACGAAAGACTATAATTGTTCACTAGTTTAGTATATTTAAGGATACATTCAGAGTGCAGCGTGACTTATAATTTGTCCCTAAATTCAAGATTTGTGCACCATAATTTATAATTAATTTATTGCAGTACTTTCATAGGTTTTTTTTTTGTTCTTGATTTAAATTTTTTACTTATAATTTCCTTAATACAAAATACATGTTCTATTTTTCTTCTTTTTTAGCTCAATTTAATATTTTATTTGTCTACAATAAAGGAGTGTAGCAGAATCAGATAGGCGCAGGGAAATCCAGAAACTAGAGCGCAGGCTTGCAAGTAGGCCACAATAGCCCTTTTTCTAAAAGCATGATCCCTGGGGGAGACGAGATGAGAGGATCATCCGGACTACTAAATACGGACGATAATGGGTGCCAATATAGACTTGGAATCCCTAACCACAGCAAATAGAGAACATGTTCGCATCGGCTAGCACTGCCTAATCTTTTTGCCCACTGGGCGTCCCTGTGACCAAGAGGCAAGCTTCCAGCAGGAAGAGAAGGTCCTCCAAACATCTACTTAGATTAGGTCCCTAATGACTCCAGAAGGAGCATATGCTGGCGCCAGCTAGCAGAGCCTAATCCTAGTGCCCCTGAGAGTCCCTGTGACCACGAGACAAGCTCACAGACGGAAGAAACCATCAGGGTCACCAAACGTCAACACGGGCACATCTGGTGGTCCGTAACAGTTTCAGTTGTAGCATATGCTGGCGCCGGTTAGAGCTATCTAATCCTCATGCCCTCTGGGCGTCCCCGTGACTACGAGACAAGCTGTCAAGAAGAAGAGATCTGCAGGACCACAAAATGTCAATATAGACGCAGTCCATAACAATTTCGGATGGCGCCGGCTAGCTGTGTCTACTCCTGGAGCCCCTGGACCTCGAACCAAGCTCTCAAGAAGACATGCAGATCCATTAAACGTCAACATGCTCGGGTTCCTAACAATTTCAGACGGAGCACATGCTTGCGCCGGCTAGCACTGCCTAATCCTGATGTCCTCTGGGCATCTCTGTGACCTGAGTAACGACAAACTCCCAGGAGAAAGAAATCTGCTGGGACGGGGTCCCTAAAAATGTCAGATGGAGCTCTTACTTGCAACCGGCTAGGACAGCCTAATCCCTGTGCCTTTGGCGTTCCCTTTGACATCGAGATCAGTGCCTAGCACAGGGTCTATAGCTTACCAACCAAATACCAGTGAGAAACCTTTCCAAAACGCGCAATCCATCGCCCAAATGCAACGTAGAATACTTCATATTTTAAAAATGCAAAGCGAAGATTTCCGTGAAAGTCCTCAACTTTAACATTTCTTGATGCAGAAAAAGTGATTATCTTAAAACATGTATTTAAAACACCTGTAGTGAGAGTTCTTCAAATAGCAAATGTTTGAGATATAGCCATGACGAATAAAAATGTATAATATAACCTTATTGTAAATAGAGTGTGAAGTGTTAGATTCTTATTAAATTTAGGAATCATACAATTCAGAAGACAAACCTACATACTACAGATAAACTCGGGTCTCGTTAAAATTTACAATGTATTTCAAATAGCACTTTTGCAATAGTGAGCACTAATTTAAAAAAAATATTCTGAAAACATTTATAAAATGCTGTCAATGTAATTTTAGTATTAAACAATTAGTCTTTTGTTTCTTGTGAATGTATGCTTTTAAATGTGTGACATTTCTAATAGCACATACACATACTATCTTATTATTACTCACAATAAAACTAACATCACAGGTAATAAATAATCTTATATGTCGATATTTGTAGAACAGCGTTAAAGGTAGCTACACTGGATCATATGTTCAAAGTTTAAATTGATTTCCAAAAACAAACATTAAACATTTTGTGTGTTATTAAGTATTTTCAGATAATTAACTAAACTATAAATTAAAATTTAAAATTAGTAGAGAAACATCTGCATATAAAATAATATAAAAGCAGACTATACTAAATCAAAGATATTACTGGAAAACCAGCAAATTTGCAACTGGTATCCAGCTGCTTCCTATTCTACACTATAAATTTCACCACTGGTATCCAGCGAAAGGTGCTGGTGTCCACTTGTATATTGACTACAATAAGTGTATTCTACAAATTAATAATGGAATTCATTTTTATATATTTAACCTATTACTTTTCAAATTACTTTAGTTATAACATTTCATATTTAATTTTATTATTATGTTATACTAACAAATTAATTTTTATAATTATTCTTATATTTCTTTAATAACTCCTCAAATTTTAATAACTAAATATTTGTTTGTGCAAAGGAAATGATTATTTAATATTTCCTTTATCCATTATTTAAACACGTTAAACAGCATAAAAGTAAGGGCCTTCTTTAGCATATTATTTTCCTTGCGTAGTTGCGTTGAACGCAGGTTTCCATAGAAACGGCCTCACGTATTGATGAAGCCCAAGAGGAGCGAACTTTTTCATTGCCGTGACAATAAAAACAGTTCGAGACTTAACTTTCAAATATGTTCTCTTAAAATGAGCTACTCCCTCAAAGGAAAAAAAAATAGTAATTAGGTATTTCCTTCTGCCTTGAGGGTATTCATTAGCAAAAAGAGGTAAGTTTGACAGATATAAAATCAGGTTTCGTTTGCTATGCCCTAGGCGGCATTAAACTGGTGTCGTTTTTTGGTATGTGGTCGTTATTGCCCTCTCTCTATACTTATCGTGGACGTGACTGCAGAATGGTGACAAACAGTATATAGGCACATAGATGAGTTCTCCATACTTGATGCAGGACCTGTTTTAAGATGTTCTCCGTCTCGGCTTGGCGGTTGTGGGTTCGGTAGAGCACTTAATCTAGGGCTGGTTACAGGAAGGGCCACTGGATGATTAATAAATAAGGAAACAAGATCCTTGTTCACTCTGTTGATTATTTTCTGACGTTGAACATCAACTACTTTTGTGAAGTCACTTCGACAATACACTTATTATACATTTAAATACAACACTTTTATGTTCGGAGAGACCTTGATAGCACTTTTTAAAATAAAACTGAGTCCACTATTTACCACTGTAACGTTTCACACTTTTGTAATAAATAGGTGTCACGCACTTGAAGTTTCTGGCGCGATTTCATGATGACGAGTGTGGCAGAACACACTGAAGATTTTCAGTTTGTTACAGCTTAAAAAGACACCTTAGGGAGATGTCGTCCTTAATGCTTATTGGTTGACATTTGGCGCTAAAAGTTACACTCTACGTCATCAGATCACGTGGTTCTATTGTATTAACACCATGTGATAGACGAATACAATGAAAAATACCCTCTTAGCAGAGTATTTGGGACTTTTCCCGAGTTCACAATTATACCTCTGATGCACGCAAGTAATATAAAAAAATCCTGAAAGTTCTCAAGGTTTTCACATACAATAAAATGTCTTTTAAAATGTTCTACTGTTTTGCCTTAGCATAAGATAACATAGCTAACATTCTAATTTAAGATATAAATACGAAATAATACAATATGTTGTTTATATAAAACATGTGATGAAGCCAATTAAAATATTGTAGATTGTCTATAAATACTTGATAGCAAGACAATTGCTTTTATTATGTAGGGACGTCAAGGAATAACCGTCTCAAACTGCCTCTGAAAAGGTTGTGAATTTCGAAAACTTTTCATCTTTCCTTCAATTTACTATGGAAGTGGTCAGTTTTAAAACAAGTTTTTCTCAGCTGTTTCTGAAAGGTCAACGAATAGATATATCAACAAACAAATGGAGGAGTTATCGTAAGTATTGTAACATATCCAGTGTGGGGGTACGAGTTACCCCTGCCACTGCGCATCGTTAGGGGGTGGTAAGTTCATGTGGTCAAGAAGTGCGTACTGTCCCGTCTGTAGTATCTACTTCTCGGAGTAGTATAGCTCATTCTTTGCTTATACCAGCGTTGCTTATGAGGTCACGACTGCGTGTGGCAGAATTCATTATTATTTGTAATATCTTGTCCCAAAATCAGTTGCTCAAATTGGTGTATCATTAACTCTTGTTTCATAAAATATCCAATTTACCCAACAACGCCATCGGGTACCCGACAGCACGATCCGCCCGTGAAATACGGTGCGAGGTGAGTAAAAATAAAGAGATAAGTAAACGTCCTGTACAGAAATTTGAAGAACTCCTGGACAGGAAACATCGTAGTAAAAGAGAAGTAAGCATCTGTATCCAACTGAAGGACAGAGGAAAAAAATAGGTTTGAGTCACGTAGTTTGCACGGGGAAGTAGAAAAGGTGTCGGGCTTCAGTGTGTTAACCTCTTCGGTGTGGTGTTCGTCAATTATGGAACAACCTGGCAATTGTAGCAAGATATTTACTGACATTGTTTCTTTGCTTTATGTGTTTCTTCTTCTACCTTTAACTTTTCTTCTTTTCATTTGTACCTTTTTGCCTTCTCATGCCTCTTCTCTTCTTTGATGTGATCATGTTGTCCTACGGGTATGCTTCCGGAATTCTGGATATATGGACAACATATTCTGAATGCCATAGTGTCCCCTGGGGGCTGACTGTCTCATGGAGGTGGTGAGATGATTTGTGGGTTCTTCTTTGAAAGGGGTGTAATTTGTATCCAAGGAGACCTTGTAATTGCAAAGCGGGAAATAAAAACTCTGATATGTTCCATTCACATGACTTTCTCTCTCTGTAACACATTATTGTTAATAAGCTTATCTTTTATTTATTTCATGTTAATCGAGGAAAATTAGCAGAAATAGTCTTATTCCTTGCTTTATTGTAAATCTAAGCGAAATAAGGGAGAACCATAGATTAAAGTGAAAGCCAAAAGCTGGTTGCTATGTGACTGATGTTCCTTTGTTTGTGTGGACAGGAGTTGACAAATTCCTGTATGAGAAAAGTATAGGTTTTTCAAAGCTGAAACCCAGAAAAAGGAATATCTCAAAAACGATCAACTCCACGAAAAAAATGTATATAGCATAAGTTGTGTGTTATAACGTGCTCTATATTTTTTGTGTGTTAAGTTTTTGTCCATCTCTTACGGTATAGTAATTATGCAAAATTCATCCAGAATAAAGTAGACTTCAGAGGCTATTCCCAGAAAATTCAAAATATACATTTTATTTTTCAGGCAAATATCTTTAATATATGCTATTTTAATCAAAATCATTAGAGCCATTTTTTAGAAAATCAAAATTTTAGAAAAAAGTTCCATGTAAAGGGTAGTTTGGGGTGGGGGGATTTTTCTCAAAAACTTCGTGTCGCATCCCTGGAAGATACTAAACTTAAATACCAAGTTTGGTATTTTACCGACTTTTCGTTTTTGAGTTATCGTGTTCACAGACACACGGACACGGACACACACACACACGGGCCTTTTTTTGAAAATGCTTTTTTTAGATAAAGGGGACCCTAAAACATATATTTTCGGTGAAATCTTGGTATCGAATTTTTTGGTGGAGTGCAATACTTTCTCTATTCACTATGTATATAGTGCGTATAGAGAAAGTAAAAATCTGATGTGTACCATTCACATGACTTTCTCTATATCCCTGTGACAAATTATTCTTAAAAAGCTTATACTTCTATTAACTTCATGCTAATCAGTAAAACATTAGCAGAAATAGCCATATTACTTGCTTCCTTGTAAGTAGATGTGAAATAAGGGAGTACCATAGGTTAAAGTCATAATCAAAAGCTGGTTGCTAATGTCACTGAAGTTCCTTTGTTTGTATGGACAGCAATTGACAAATTCCTGTATGAGAAAAATATGTTTTACATAGCAGAAACCAAAAATAAGGAATGTCACAAAACGAAGAACTCCACGAAAAAAATGTATATAACATAAATTGTGTGTTTTAATGTGCTCTACATTTTTTGTATAGTAAGCTTTTGTCCACCTGTTATGGTTTAGCAGTTATTCAAAATTTAGTAAAATTCATCAAGAATAAACTACTCTTCAGAGGCTATTCCCAGAAAATTCAAGATAAATATTTTATTTGTCAGGTAAATATCTTTAATATACGAAATTTTAATCAAAATCGTTAGAGCCATTTTTGAGAAAATAAAAATTTTCGAAAAAAGTTCCATGTAAAGGGTAGTTGGGGTGGGGGGATTTTTCTCAAAATCTTCGTGTCGCATCCCTGGAAGATACTAAACTTAAGTGCTAAGTTTGGTATTTTACCTACTTTTCGTTTTTGAGTTATCGTGTTCACAGACACACGGACACACACAGAGTAAAAATCAAAACATTATGGTAGCAGAAAACTATTGGTGAGTGGTGGTATTTAAAGTTTACTATATTACGGTTCCTAACCATAATATATGTTAATTCAAAATCTTCTCGTTCACCCTGAAGACGAGGAAGATGCACTTCTTCGAAACGTTGGTGTCAAGCCAAGTTTTTACCTGGCTAGAAGCCCGAGAAGATTTTGAATTAACACGTCGCCAGGAAAGCTTCAGTTCTTATTTTTAAAATATATGTTTTTTGTTTTTTTAATGGTGTCTTAAGTTTGGTTTTCCCTTTTTTGTGATTTCTGGCTTCTTTTTAGTTCATATCTGAAAAGGGGAATAACGTTGTTGTTGGACAGGATCTCGTTACAAGCAATGGGTTGAATTTGTCATTCACTGGCTTTCTTTTCCCTGCACATGGAGCACAATATGCTTTACTACCCTGAGATAGTGTTATCAGATATGGAGAAGAAGCTTTCCCTGCGGTTGCTTTAGGGGCCTAAGGTGATATTTTTCCTAATTTATTCCTTATTCGTTATTTAAGTGACGGATTACGGGAAGCTGCTATATCATTTTTTAAATTAAATTTTGTTAGTATATAATTTCATACTTGGCCAAGTTGAATGTTCTAACAGCATGTCTGGGTATAATTTAAACGAATTATTTTGCTAGCCTTAGGGATTTTTGCTTAATTGAGTACTTAATATCCGGTAAAGCTGCTGTGTTCAGTATTTCCTCCGTCTTCCCTCTCTTGCTCTTTCTTTTTCATGAGCACACGTTGATGGCTGGTACTCGCGAAAGGATGTTTGCTGCTTGTTAGTACATAAAACTCAAGATCTTTTGGCGTGTTCATAAACCTTTATTGTGTATACGAGTACTACTGAAAGTTATTGGCTATTCGCGTGTGACGTGCGTTCTTTAAGACCAAAGTATACAGCACACTGCTCTGTAAAGACAACGTTCCTAATTGTTCCACTAATTATTTTCCCTTTTAAATCTTTGCCTAACGCCTCCGTTATGTTATTTCTTCTCCAATCCTAAATATCACAGACTATATTCTTAAAATTAACTGTTATTTTCCTTCTAAGTTCAGATTCTTTTCTGTTAACATTTTATTCCATTGTTATTTCGCTTTTATTGTCTTTATTTTCTTGGTGAAGCTTCGTTTGCTTTAGTCTTTAATACGTTTTTTTAAGTTCAAAACTTTCCTGAACTTCACTGAATTTTATGAATCTTATTTACCTTGTCATGTTAACTATCTATTCTAAACTCTGCACCCTACGCTTAATCTATCGACAACACCTATAACCTGTGGTATCCGTTAAGTTTTATTTTATTTAGTGTATTTTCTTTCTTTACTTCACATATTTATTTAGTTATTGCCGTTATAATTATCATAAATGTGTTATTATGATTTACATCATTGCTATTATTTTATTGCTATTTTATTTATTCTCTCAGGCCCGTGGCGCTGTGGCAATCTATTTTATTATTTGTTTATTTATTTTTCTAGGAGGGAATATCATACATTTTTTCTACGTGATGAATTGACAAAGAAGAAATTCTACACTTGCAAACTTTACATGCATTGATTATATTAAGATTATCAAAATTAAGGTCTAAAATTTACACCTTTTATTCATATTCTTTAGACTTTTACTTATTACCATTTTCTCCATTGTGCTTTCTACGGTTTTCCCTATACTTCCTTTAAATAACTCGTTAAAATGTCCTGTGTTTCTTGTTTTAAAAGAATATAAGACCTAAAATTTTATCAGGTGTAAGAGAAAAATCTCCTTAATAGATTTACAATGTATCACCCATTCAATCTCAACCATTTTATCTTTTCTTTGACGTTATTTTTAACGCTGATACTTAGCGTATAACAAAACTGTTATTTTGTTCCGATTTCCCTAATCATTCAAATAAATTGTTTAAGATACACCGCGGGTTTTTAGTTATTCCATAACCATTTAAATAATTAGTTTTCTTTACTTTACTCTGATACGCTTCTCTTACTAAAATTATTTATTTACTTCAGATCTTTGTTTTTTTTTATAATTTGCAAATTTTCTAGGATGTTAACTGTTATGTTTTCCTCCATTGTCATATAATTGCTACTACTTGTTTAAATACTATTTCTAACTGCCCATAACGGGTAATTATCCATTATGGTAATAATTACTTCGTATTGGGGTGACTTTTCTTAAGGGTTAACACTACATCAGATCCAATTTGCAGGATATCTTGGATTACAATTCTTCTTACATCTTAAAATAATAAATAAAAATCATCTCAAGAATTCTCTATCAGGGGTAAAACATAATTTCTCATAAATACCCGTAGAGTCCTTCTCATATTTCCTATAAAATAGAACTTGCGCTCTCCATGTACTATCTAGAACGATAGCTGAGCAACTCCATCAGATATAACGCACCTAGGGTGTGGGATGGGTGTTACTCCTGCCACTGCGCGTCGTTAGGGATTGTGGTTTCAGTAGAGAACTGGTTCTTGCCCATGCAGAGAAGGAGATTGGAGAGTAAGGTGGTCAAGTGAGTGAGTTCGGAGAGAAATAGTGTTCCAAGCATGGGAGGGACACAATGCATTTACTGCTACTCATAGAAGTGGCATAGAATACATGGCTGAAGAGGTGGGTGGAACCCAATTGATTACCTTAACTTCAAAGAACTCACTCACCTTGTGTATTCTGCTCTGCTGAAAATCTTCGATTTAAATATAACTTGCCCCTTTACTGGAGTGACTCCTGCCACATATATAGTTCAGATGTAGCGGCCTCTTCTCGGGGTCTTTATAGCAAATTCCATGCATAGGCCAGCTTTGATGAGGCACAACCATGTCCTCATTGTTGATATGTAATATCGGTTGCTCAAACAGATGTAATATTATTTCGTAAAATATCTAATTTACCCAACATGACCACCGTCTATTCTACAGTATGATTGTGTAGTTATTTCCTGTTAAAGGGAAAATGTTATAAGGTGTACAGAAATGAGAGGGGACTGCACAATGGATGCACGATAGTGAGATATAGGTGGAGAGAAGGGCAAGCAGATGTTTTTTAAAAAGCTAGAACTACTTGTTGGAAGCGTAGATTTTTACGTCGGTGTAGAAGGACTGATGATGAAGGGAAATCCCGAGGAAACAGTCAAGATAATAGAGGTGGCAGGGAATGTAGCAAATGTGGGCTGATGGCCAGAAGGGGGAAGGAGAGTGGTTTGATGAGGAATTCAGAGGAGCTAAAGGTGGAGTGAAGTAGGTAAAAAGAAAAGGTAGTTTTTCTGAGTGAAGGACATCGGTATAAATTACTATTAAAAACACGAGAAAATGAGGGTAAGTCATTGGCAAGACATACTCACAATATAGAGGACTTCAGAAGATATTCCCAGAAAATTCCAGATAATCATTTCATTTGGCATGAAAACGACTTAAGCATGTGTTGTTTTAATCAATATCTTTAGCGCCATTTAAAAAAAAAAAAAAAAAAAGGTTTTAAAAATAATCCATGTAAAGGCCAGTTATAGATAGAGCGTTTTCTTGAAAATCTTCGTTGTGCATCCTTGGAAATGCTGAATTTAAATGTCAACTTTGATATTTAACCAACTTCTCTGCTTGTGAGTATGCTATTCACAGGTGCGCGCGCGTGCACACACATACACACACTCACACAGGAACTGTGTTTTTCTAAAAATGTTTTTGTTTTTATTCAGGGTACCCGAAAATGATTTTCCTGTGAATTTATGGGTGGAATGCAATACCTGCTCTAGCATGTACTTAGTAGAGAAAGTAATTACGTTCTTTAGCCAGGATTATGAGCTTAAGTAACCTGTTTAATTTGAGGTTATATAACGTAAACGTTTTACACAAGGAAAAATTTTGAATTCAGTTAATGTAAGTTGACTTATTGAGAGAACTGGAAATGGCAGAATGTATTTAAAAAGAACGGATTAATTATTTTATACAAAAATTAAGATTAAAAATGTTTTTCACCTAAAAATTTTGGTTAGCTATAGAATACTGTCATACTTATTATTACGGCCCTTTCAGATTGAGAGGTACACAGAACTTTGGCCCGGAGCGTTTCTTTCCCAAATTTGCTTTTCCAATTATCATTTGAGACGATATATCATGCAGACCAAAAAAAAATAGTTAAATAATAATAATAATAACAATAATAATAATAATAATAATAATAATAATAACAACAATAATAAAGCAATAATTAATGAAAAACCATCTATCAAATTAATATAAATCGGTAATTTTTGGAATAGAAACCATGTAAATATTCCATTAAAAAGTCAGTGGTTTAATTTTGAGCTTTATTGAGGAATAAATAGCGACTTAATTTAAGACCTGTTTCTCGGTAAAGCTGTATAGAGAGGTAAAATTTAATTTGCACGGAGGGTGTAACTCTCGAACCTCTGGGTGAGCGATGAGCGGCCTTCTCTTAAGTCCGTTGGAGAAGGCTTCCTAACGCTACCCTTGGATCAATATTTAAATTTAAACAAAAATGTCCACCAATCGTAGTCCAACATAAGTTCTTCTAACTGGCGAGGTTAGCGTGGGTTGCAGCTAATATAAATAGAGTTCTTTCCAAGTCCGGGCACTAGTTCATCGTAACATGCGCAGACTTCACGTCACTCCTAATCAATTTTGCACCGTTAAGAATATGATATTATGATAGCTAGCTACAGTTAGCTACCTACACAGGACAAGACATCAGCGACGAGATCGACCCTGAGATCGCCCAATCCTGAATCTCCAAACACCTTCAACTCGACAAAATCGAGAACCAAAAAGAGGTGTTCACCACTAACCATCCACCACATACGTGTCACCTCACATTTCATGTCATGTATCACCAGTTGCACCGCCTGCGGTGCTATAATAGTGTGTCAAGAAAATTCCGGGAATTGGTCAATAAAACACAAAAAATGAATTATTCATCCAAATTTATTTTATCGCCGTCAAAGTAGGCCCCTTCTGAAATTATACATTTAACGAATAGTTCAATAATCAAAACATTTTTTGTAGGCACTTTTAGGAATCGATATCAATTGTCGCCGCGAATTTTCCTTTATGTCTGCTATCGACTGAAAACGGGTGCCTCGAAACGGTAACTTGAGTTTTTGAAGGAGAAAGAAATCAGCAGGAGTCAGATCAGGTGAATACGGTGGTTGTTCGATGAAATTTGTTGAGTTTTGAGCCAGAAATTCGTTCACAATAATAGCCTTTTGAGCTGGCGCGTTATCGTGGTGCACAATCCATGAGTTATCGTTTCGCCGTATTTGTTCTCTCAAACGCCGCGTAACGCTCACATAATAGTTTTTAATAATTTTTATTTACCATCTGAACTTCTGGCAAGAACTCTGAGTGCACGACACCGCGATCATCGAAAAAAAAACTGTCAACATTACCTTAAGTTTTGATCAAGTTTGACGTGCCCTTTTAGGTTTCGGTTCAGTTGGAAGACGCCATTCGGAAGCTTGTTGACTGGTTTGAGTGTCAAACTCTAAACCCACGTCTCGTCAAAAGTTACAATACGTTTCATGAATGTGGGGTCGGAACTGGCTTGTTCTAGCATGTCTTCAACAATCCTCACGTGATTGAGCTTTTGTAGAAAATTCAAGTCTTCGGAACTATCCGAGCTGCAACGCGTGTCATGCCCAACCAATCGCTTAAAATGGTACGAATCGATTCGTGAGACACAGAAAGTTCAGTGGCAATCTCTCTCAGACCTAAATGACGATTTTCAGACACTATTTTCTTCACTTTAACGATGTTCAGTTCAGTTGAAGCCTTGATGGCCGACCAGAGCGAGGCAAATCTTCCACCACATCTCGACCACTGTTGAATGCACTGTACCGCTCATATGCACGTGTTTTTGATAAAGCCGATTCACCGTAAGCCCTCTGTAGCATTTTCAGCAATTCGGCACACGAAATACCATTTGTAATGCAAAATTTGAGACAGATTCTTTGTTCAATATTTGTATCCATCGTAAAATCTCAAATCATCTTTGAGATGAGCTAACAAAATGGGGTACTGAAAACAATCTAGATGACAGATGACGATCAATCTCCGCGTGGGTATAGAGGAAAGTTGGACCAATTTAGCAACAGCAATAATTTAGAATTCCTTTTAAACAGGATTTTTAAATGATCAATTCCCGGTATTTTCTTGACAGAAGGTGTGTAGTAAGAGGAGGCGTTAAAAATGTGTTTTGTTCAAATTTTCTAATTAAATACGGAATATTTATAGCGATGTTCACATAGACTTTGCCTCTTTCTGTGCAACTGACTAGAAATCAATTCTGTGTAAGAAATATGTAGATGAAGCATAATCTTTTGGCTCTTCAGGGCTTCTTTTTTCAAGAAGAAAAGAAGGGGTGAGGTAAAATTCCGTTATAGGTTTAAGCCTAAAAGTCGGCTGATGTGTCGATAATTAATTTCACTCTTGATTGCTAAGCTCTTTAGCATCCGATAAAAATTGCTATAAATGCTGTATAAAGTGAGGAAGAAATAAAGACGCCAAAGATGGAGGACAAATATAACTCCTCCTTTAGAATGAAGCAACTCTATGGTGGGCGTTTTAATTTTAAAAGCAAATAATGTATTTATGATCTGTAACATTGAATAATGCTACTCTTACTCCCCCTTGGAATAACTCTTCTGCATAGAGGTTCTCCAGGTAGCAGAATAGTAAACGGCTGATGTGTTCCATTCACATTCTACCTGTTCTGTAAACCAAATATTCTTATATCATGCTAATCGTACACTTTAGCATAGCCTTAGCCTTATTACTTATTGTGGTTGCAAATAGACGTGAGCACTGCGCGGTGGCATGATCTGATGCTGAGTCGTCCGGCAAGTTGCAAGCACGTAGCAAGCATCAGTCTATCCAACACTGTGACAGCATGAGTATCGCTCCAAGCGACGCATAACGGAGGTAATTTGACTAAACAATTCCATCAGTTTTTAATAATTACAAGGGAAAGTGTTGCACATCCAAACACGGGAAGCTATTGCTAATGTGTATCAATATATTACGAGAGAGGCTGCAGAGGAGACCCCTATTAAATGCAAATCTGTAGAGAAACGAGTAGCGGCAGCCACCGGTGTGTCGTGTAGTTCGGTACTTAGAATTAAAGCTGAATTAGAACGCATTCAGTTAGGCGAATGCGGGTCTTTCTCAACACGTCATAAAGAAATACCCATCGTATTATTACAAAATATTGATTAGTCATTTATCTCATCTACTGCGACGCCATAGCAGTAAAAGCGGGCGTTAAACACTATCATAAACAATCATTTATCTCCATCATGCTAATCGAAATAAATATTAACAGAATTTGTCTTATTACTTGCTTCCTTATAAGTGGAAAGTAAATAAGGGAACACACCAGATTAAAGTGATAGTCAAATCTTTTAAAAGCTGTCGCCGTATATAACATTGAAATTCGGTTATTTTAGCGTGGCTAGCAGAAAGACAAAAGAGGTATAAAACGAAGATGCCTTCCCATTTGGGAAAAGTTTAAGCAGTTTAAAATTGAAACCAATAACGAGGAATATCGTGGAAA
Organism: Hymenopus coronatus; assembly: GCA_030762935.1. NCBI lineage: Eukaryota > Metazoa > Arthropoda > Insecta > Mantodea > Hymenopodidae > Hymenopus > Hymenopus coronatus. The sequence goes on along the minus strand of CM060885.1, from coordinate 42,779,642 downwards.
CGGTTAACTCTACATAAACCGTGTGTTGTAACATCTATATTTATATTTTTTGCAGAAGTCATCCAGTATGCAGAGGGTATTCCTTGAAAATTCAAGATGTACATTTCGTCTGTCATGAAAATCTCTTAAACATATGGTATTTTAATCAAAATCCTTAGATGTAAATGGTAATTGGGGGGTAGAGGACTTTCTTGAATGTCTTCTTGTAGTATCCTTAGTAGTTACTAAACTTTAATACCAACTTTACTAGCTACTTTTCGTTTTTGAGCTATGCTACACGCACTCGCGCGCGGAAGATTTCCAAAAATTCTTTTTCTTGGATTTTTGGATTAGGAATCTCAAAACATGTATTTCAGGTAAAATCTTGGTACCGAATTTTTGGGTGAAATACAAACTTCTCTATCCACATGCGTACTACAGTAATGATTACAGAGTATATTATAATGATTTTGGCAACATAAGTGCACGCATAAGTTTGTTATGTTATCCCAGTTATCCTTTGCGTTTACATACTGCATGGATGTCGCTTCTAGATTGTCTCTTTCCCCCACTCCTTGTACCGCGCAACTTGAGTGCTCTTGTCTATTTGTAACCCTGTAAGCAGAAAGAAAATAAGGGCATATACTAGGGTAAATTGATAGTCAAATCCTTTAAAAAGCCGATCTCTATATGAAACAACTGAAATTCGGATTTAGCTTTGCACGGTCGAAGTAAAACAAAAGAGAGATGAAGCGAGAGATGACCTTCCGTCTGGGAAAAGTTTAGTAGATTAAAATTGAAACCAATAACAAGGAATATCTCAGAATCAGTTAACTTTACAGAGACAAAATGTATATGACATAAACTATGTGATTTAACGAGTACTAAATGTTTTGCATAGTAGTTTTTGCCTATATTTTACGTACGTGCTAGAGAAAATTAAAAAAACGAATGACCTCCCAAAAAAATTATAAAAGCATTGAAAAATGTAAATCAATAATAACGAATATCTCGAAAATGGTTAACTTCAAAATAAAAATTATATTTCATATCATTTACTGTACAATAAAATTTTGTCTAATTGTTACGTTTTTCCAATTATATAAAAGGCATTCATAATGATTAGGACTTCAGAGGCTATTATCACAAAATTCAAGATAAACATTTCATTTTTCGTGAAAATATGTTAAGCATATGATTTGCAATAAAAATCGTTAAAGCATTTTTAGAAAACCGAATTTTAAAAATGTCCATGTAAAGGATAGAATGGGGTAAGGGGAGTTTCTTGAAAATCTTCGTGTCGCATCCTTGGAGGATGTTGAAATTAAGTATCAAGTTGGATATTTAACCGAGTTTTCGTTTTTGATTTTGCTGTTCACACACACACACACACACACACACACACACATGCCTATCTATATATAAAATATGTTTTTTTATACAATCAGAGCATATATTTCTAGTAAAATATGAACATCGAAACTGTAAGTGTAATACAATACTTGCTTTACTTAGTATTCGTAGCAGAGATGTAAAAAAATCTGATGCTTTACATATGCATGACTTTATCTACCCATTTTAAGAAAATATTTTAAAAAGCTTATTCTTCTATTGCCTTCGCCTTAATCGAGATAAACATGTGTATGACCATATATGCAAGAAAACTTCATGACAGGAAGTAAAGAGAATCCTGAATTAAATATTTTGTGAGTGTTATTTCACTTTATCACTTCACCTCACGCCCGGAGAAGTTAAAATCCAAAGTTCTCACCTACGCCCAGAAAGAAACAGCTGATATAACAACATAACCTCGATAAAAGTATATATACATTAATTAAAAATATTAAGTACTAATGCAACCATATACTAAGAGCATTTTGGCTTCCCAAACGCGGGGCTCGAATACGCAGAAGTGATTGAAAATTGCACTTAGATGGCAGCGAGAATAGTGTAGTGAGGAAAGGAAGCAACAGATGACGCCACCTATCATAACTAAGGCACAGAATCTAGAAGGAAGGGGCACGAGATTTATAACGTTACCACACCGCGGAAATTTCGCAGAGCTAGAGCAATAAGGAGAATGTCTAGTACGTAGAACTTCCACTGTTGAAGTGCTACAAAACTTTACTTTCTCTACACGTACTATGTACATGGTGTATAGAGAAGGTATTGTAATACACCTAAAAATTCTATACCGTGATTTCACCGGAAATACATGTTTTGGGTTCCCTGTGTATCTGTGGGCAGCATGGCTCAAAGACGAAAAGACCGTTAAATATGGTATTTAAGGTTGGTATCTTCCAAGGATGCGATACGAAGATTTTCAAGCATATCTCCCAGCCCCAATTTATCCTTAACATGGAAATATTTATGAAAATTTTGATTTTCACAAAAATGTCTCTAACAGTTTTCATTAAAATATCGCATATTAAAAATATTTACCTTCAAAAATAAAATGTACCTATATCTTAAATTTTCTGGGAATAGCCTCTGGTGACTACTTCATCCTGAATGAATTTCACGAAATTTTTTAGAACTGATAAACCTTTAGACAAAAAATTACATAGCAGAAAATGTAGCGCTCGTTAAAACACAGAATTTATGTTATATACATTTTTTTGCGGAGCGGATCGTTTTTAAGATATGCTTTGCTATATGTTTCAGCATTAATACTTATACTTTTCTCGTTCGGGAATTTGTCAACTCCTGGCCATACAAACAAAGTAACTTCAGTCACATAGCAACCAGCTTTTGACAAATACTTGAGCCTATGCTAGCCCTTATTTTCCTTTCTACTTACACGGAAGCAAGCAATAAGACTATTTCTGCTAATTTTTTCTCGATTAGCATGAAGTAAAAAGAAGCATAAGCTTTTTAGGAATGTAGAGAAAGTCGTGTGAAAGGAACACATCAGGTTGTTTTTAAATATTTTTCTATAGTGCTCCAATATCATTTTAAATGCGATGGTGCCTGAGCTATAGAAACAAAAGGTCAGAAAATGTATTTATATTGATTAATAAGCAGTGACTGTCATTGTATTTATTTTACTAAGAAACTTAAAGAAAGTAGAGAGAAAAATATCAGGGCTCAACTCAAGTATAGATCCTGTAAAGGGGAAGGACGAAGGACAAAATAGCCTTCCGTGTCGTGGATACGCCCAGAGGTTAGAGTACTCTAGAGAGGATTACACAGTGTCAGAAATGGAGTTCCAGAGGGAGGCAGATTGGGACAGGTAGTCAACACAGAAGGTTTTAAAAGAATCGAAAAGTGTTCCACAGAATATGGGTGAACTGTTTACCATCTAGAAGCTAAGATAAAAGAGCAGGAGAATGAGATAGAACAGGAATTCAGTTCTCAAAAACCTGAAATTCAACAATTGTTGCGGGCTTGATAAATCGCTAAGGGAAAGTATTGAATTATACTATATAGAATGGGGAAAAGGCAAAAATGAACTTATGCTGCGCATGCAACACATGTCTGCTCAGGTAGATTATAGGATTAGTAATTTTTACTTTCTCTATACGCACTATGTACATAGTGTATAGACAAAATATTGCACTCCACCCAAAAATTCGATACCGAGATTTCACCGGAAATATATGTTTTAGGGTCCCCAATATCCAAAAAAAGCATTTTCACAAAAAGGTCCGTGTGTGCCCGTGTGTCTGTGAACACGATAACTCAAAAACGAAAAGTCAGTAAAATACCAAACTTGGTATTTAAGTTTAGTATCTTCCAGGGATGCGACATGAAGATTTTGAGAGAAATCCCCCCACTCTCAACTACCATTTACGTGGAACTTTTTTCGAAAATTTTGATTTTCTCAAAAAAAGCTCTAACGATTTTGATTAAAATTTCGTATATTAAAGATATTTATCTGACAAATAAAATGCTAATCTTGAATTTTCTGGGAATAGCCTCTGAAGACTACTTTATTCTGGATGAATTTTTCATAACTACTAAACCGTAAGAGATGGACAAAAACTTAACCCACAAATAATGTAGAGCACGTTAAAACACACAATTTATGGTACATACTTTTTTTCGTGGAGTTGATCGTTTTTGAGATATTCCTTTTTCTTGGTTTCAGCTTTCAAAAACTTATACTTTTCTCATACAGGAATTTGTCAACTCCTGTCCATACAAACAAAGGAACATCAGTCACATAGCAACCAGCTTTTGGCTTTCACTTTAACTTATGGTACTCCCTTATTTCGCTTCTACTTATAATAAAGCAAGAAATAAGACTATTTCTGCTAATTTTGCTCGATTAGCATGAAATAAATAAAAGATAAGCTTATTAACAATAATAATTTACAAAGATATAGAGAAAGTCATGTGAATGGAACACATCAGATTTTTGGAATAGAAATTCTAGGGGAGCTTGGTTTAGCGTTAATGGCGAGATAACCGGGATGAAGTCTCACTCATTAATTCGTTTCGTTATCGGCTTACCCTCCCCGTGGAGAACCTGGTACGAGGGGACGGCATGAACACGAGGAAGTGGATGATATAAAATGTAAGCAAAAGTGATGATGGAGCAATTGTTGGTATGAATGTTGGGAGAAATCGGAAGACCCGGAGAAAACCCGCTTCGTCCAGCACGAATCTCACATGGAGGTGATTAGGATCGAACCCGGGCCACCTAGATGGGAGGTGAGCGGTCGAACCACTCAATCACGGCGCCGCTCTCACTCATTCATACCAGGGTTAAATAAGACATAAGAAGGAAAAAATTGTGTCTAATTCTAAGTGTAAAAATGAATGGAGCGAAAATTGCATCTAATTATTGCAATAATTGAGCATAGAGCAAAAGTTTAGAAATGCAGGAGAAACTGTTACGGCCTCATAATAAATTAGCACATTCACATAAGATTATGTTTAAGGATGAATAAACTAGATGTAAAGACAAATCCAGACATAAAATATGCCGCTTCTCATTCCAGTTACAAGTTAATAGCCAATCTGATATTCCAAGAGGTGACACAAAAGCGCTAAGGTGGAAGTTTAGGATGTTCATATTTCACCTGTTTATCCACTAAATGGGGAGGATTCTTGTAATTTTGGGAGAATTAATCATACATTGTCAAATGTGCTCGATGAGCACCCATTGCCTCATTTTTCGGAAGAGAACAGTGAGTCTCCACTCTTATTTATAGACCACCTGTTTGGATACTTTCACTTAAAAAGTATATCGCTGCTTTGAAAATGACAATTGTAAAAAAAATGTCTGGACAGGCGGACGCTGGATAGGGTACATTATGCGATGTCGCTGCAAGTTAATTTTGGAGTTTTTCCAGCACATAATCATAAACAGACAATGAAATACCCTCACTCAGAAGCGAATTAGAGCTAAGCTTTGCCATGGTCAGTAGTCGCCCTGTGACAATATATCAATGTCGGATTATATATTGCAGAACTCTCGGTATATCAAACATTTACGTGCCCACATCACGGAGGCTGAGTTTATCGAGTAGATGACAAATCATTTTCCTCTGCGCATACAGAACTATTTGCTCATAGCCCGCCCTAAAATACTATTGCTATGATAGACTTACCGTCGGCGTTATAGACTCAGGAAATTGAATCGAAGCTGGAATGGGAAGAGAAATAAAAAATGAAATGGCGTGTTATTTATGGACGCTCTTTAACTACTGTGGTTCTCAGCATCCCATTCTAAATTGGGCGTGAAAGACCGCTTAATTTTGCTCAGAGGCCTCTCTATCAGGCTTGAGGTTCTTTTACGTGCCGTAAATCTACGACACGGGGCCCACGGCTTTACTTCCCTTCCGCAGGAAGCCATGCTAAGGATTTTTACACCCGAAAAAATTCATCGTCCTCCGCTGGGTTTGAACCCGCGACCTTGGGTATAAGAAGTCAGCATGGTAACCACTACATCACGGAGGGCGATGGAGAGAGATAGAAATGCGAATGACGGTCAGGGACTATGTGCAATGGAAGGCCTAGCTTCCAAACATGTGGCGTTAACCCACGGGAAAATACGGAAGGGCTCTTCCACATTTCGAGAGAGAAAGACATAGAGCTCCCAGAAATATCAGAACAGAATAAGTAAAAATGATCAGGTTCTTCCGAAACAATAACAATCAAAATATAGCTCGAAACTAAAATACTTACGATAGGGGTGGACCTAGAAATAATTATTCTCGAGGTCATCGTGAAATGCACCGAAGATAAAATAGGCGTTATAGGTTTGATGTGTAAGGTCAGTTTATTCAGATGGCGGAAGAAACGATGGCAATAATAATAACAATGAAAACATGCAAGGAGGACAGGAGATTAGAGTGCAGCAATAGGATAGGAAATGATGATAGTTATGGGGCGGAAAATGTGTAATTGACTTGCTAAGAGAGTCGGTAATTAAAGCAATTCAAACTACTGGAGAAATACATTTAAATAAAGAAAGTGAAGGAAGTTTTGACACACCCTATATTAGTGTTACAAATTGCAAAGTTCAATACATTTCTTCCATAGGTTCAGATACCTAGTGTTATGTTTTGACCTCTCATTTGTACGAACAACGGCTTAATGAAGGTAGGGATTTAATGCCACTGCCTACTAGTAATATAGTTTGTTAAGATGCTATTGGGAAAGACACTTTGGCGATAAAAATACAATAGTTAATAGAACTTAAAGTTGAAGGCACCAAGTCTGAATGAGTATTTTTGATCGTAAAAAGGCAATGACTTAATATTGGGTTCGATTTTTTTTTTTGATGACATTGACATAGACTATGAGAAGAAGGAAAACCGACAGTGATAAATGTTACATTTCTTGAAGGGCGAAACGAGGAAATATGAGGGTGGATCGAAAAGTAACGCATAATAATTTTTTTCTGCCTTAGGTGTTGGAGCTGGACAGTTGCAATTTCACACAGATATAGTTTGAAGTTTTCACTACAGAGGGTATTTTTTTGCTTTATGTGTGTATAAAGGTTTTGTCTATCTCTTACGGTTTAGCATTTATGCAAAATTCTGAAAAATGTATGCAGAATGAAAGGGGTCTTCAGAGGCTATTCCCAGAAACTTCTAAATGCTTATTTTATAAGTCATGCAAATATCTTTAAAATACGGTATTTTAACCAAAATCGCTAGAGGCATTTTTGACAAAATCACAATTTTCCATGTAAAGGGTAGTTAGAGGGCGGGGGGGGGAGGGAGGGGAGTTTTCCTCAAAATCTACGTGCGACATCCTTGAAAGATACTTGCTTAAATACCAAGTTTGGTATTTTACCGACTTTTCGTTTTTGAGTTATCGTGTCCCGGACACACACACACACACGCTTACACACACACACACACACACACACACACACACACACACACACGCTTACACACATGGACCTTTTTTCAATTTTTTTTTAATAAGCATGTACCCTAAAGCATGTATTTCTGATGAAATCTCGGTATCGAATTTTTTGATGGAATGCAATACCTTCTCTATACACTATTTACGTATTACGTGTATCGAAAGGGAAAATGACATTATGAAACCTCTGTAGCCAATGTAAATGGAAAAGAGAGAGACATTAAATGAAGACAAAGTGAAAAAGAGAAACACAATAGGCTGCAAAGTCAAGAGAGTAAAATTGTTCCAGTAATAGAAGCTGGCATAAATTCATCATTCAACAATAAACTAATATATTTTTATACATACATATAGTTATAATTGCGGACCCATAAAGATTTATACTTATGATGACATGTCAACAGAATCTAGGTCCTTGTTATCTATCAGGAAGTGGAGGAGGATTTTGATATTTGACTTACTGTGTTCTGTGGTACTGGAAACCTCCATTTAAAGAGGCGAAGCATAGGTCACAGAGTGCGATCAGATTCGGCGTGTCAGGCGGGGTCCCTAACGTTCACAGACATGTCTTGCCGCTGACGGGCCCATCTCTTCCCAAGCAGAGAAACTTCTTCATAATAAATTCCGGCGTCAAGGGCACCGTACATTCGCCTGATCCTTCGACCCTGAAACATAAGGAAACAAGGGACAGGATAAGTCCCAACATAGTATAATTCAACCTAGCATTTGCCTACTAATGGGAAAACTAGTTAAAAATTTCTAAATGGGAGACCCACACGTTATCTCGGAGCCATCTCGCGCGGTATTGCCATTAAGTATTATTTTTGGTGTCCTCCTGGAAGCTATCATTCATGAAGACCGCTTAATCTCCGGATATCATAACTTCAAAACGGGTGGCTATAATCGAAATATTTGCATACCTTCCAGGCCGGCAGCAGATGAGTAGATTCAGACTGTTATTCACAGAAATGCCCGAAGCGATTCATCACAGTTCAGTGATTCTGCGAATTGCATTGTAAATTAGTATGGGGTACATTTTTCAAGATTTTTTTTTTTTTTTATGCTTTGTTGTTAGAGCCCACGCAAATGTATGAGTTTTGACAGAATCGCAATGGAAAATGCTGTTTCTTCCTTACTGGTAAAAATTTTTACCTGTTTCCAAACTAAGCATGTAGATATCTAACATGTTACATTTACATCTACTGTTTATAACCAGAGTATATAAACTGTTCTTACTAAAGAATCAATTAATTGATGTTTCCACACAAGCGGTGTGTGGGACAACAGTTGCATAGTTAGAGTTAGATTGAATAGCTCAATGGCTAGCTTTGAATTTTAAGCCTAATAGTCCAATGTTAAAAATCTGATGTGTTCCATTCACATGTCTTTCTCTATATCTCTGTAAATTAGTATCGTACTAATATCATGCTAATCGAGAAAAATTAGCAGAAATAGTCTTATTTCTTGCTTTATTGTAAGTAGAAGCGAAATAAGGGAGTACCATAAGTTAAAGTGAAAGGCAAAAGCTGGTTGCTATGTGACTGATGTTCCTTTGTTTGTATGGACAGGAGTTGATAAATTCCTGTATGAGAAACGTATAAGTTTTTCAAAGCTGAAACCAAGAAAAAGGAATATCTCAAAAACGATCAACTCCACGAAAAAAATGTATATAGCATTGTGTGCTTTAACATGCTCTACATTTTTTGTGCAGCAAGTTTTTGTCCATCTCTTACGGTTTAGTAGTTATGAAAAATTCATCCAGAATAAAGTAGTCTTCTGAGGCTATTCCCAGAAAATTCAAGATATACATTTTATTTGTCAGGTAAATAACTTTAATATGCGATATTTTAATCAAAATCGCTAGAGCCATTTTTTAGAAAATCAAAATTTTCTAAAAATGTTCCATGTAAAGGGTAGTTTGCGGGGGTGGATTTTTCTCAAAATCTTCGTGTCGCATCCCTGAAAGATACTAAACTTAAATGCCAAGTTTGGTATTTTACCGACTTTTCGTTTTTGAGTTATCGTGTTCACAGACACACGGACACTGTGTACATAGTGACTATACAGAAAGTAAAAACTGAACGCTATGCTCCATGTTCTTTACATACAATCGAAAGAAATAACTGAATATCGAAAGCATTTAAAGAAACGACAAAGTATTGAAAAATCTGATGTGTTCCATTCACATGACTTTCTCTACATCTCTGCAACAAATTATTGTTAAAAAGCTAATGCTTCTATTTACTTCATGCTAATCGAGAAAAAATTAGCAGAAATAGTCGTATTACTTGCTTCCTTGTAAGTAGAAGCAAAAAAGGGAATACCATAGGTTAAAACTATTCAAAAGCAGGTTGCTATGTGACTGAAGTTCCTTTCTTTGTATAGACATGACTTGACAAATTCATATATGAGAAAAGTATGTTTTTCAAAGCTGAAACCAAAAGCAACGAATATATAAAAAACGATCAAATCCACGAAAAAAGTCATGTAACATAAATTGTGTGTTTTAATGTGCGCTACATTTTTTATGCAGTAATCTTTTCTCTATCTCTTACGGTTTAGCAGTTACACAAAATTCCGTAAAATTCATTCGGAATAAGGTAGTCTTCAGAGGCTATTCCCAGAAAATTCAAAATATGCATTTTATTTTTCAGGTAAATATATTTAATATACCATATTTTAATCAAAATCGTTGGAGCCATTTTTCAGAAAATCAAAATTTTCTAAAACAATTCCATGTAAAGGGTATTTTAGGGTGGGGGGATATTTCTCAAAATCTTCGTGTCGCATTCCTGGAAGACCCTAAACTTAAATACCAAGTTTAGTATTTTACCGACTTTTCGTTTTTCAGTTATCGTGTCCATAGACACACGGACACGGACCTTTTCGTGAAAATGTTTTTTTTTTTTTATACAGGTGACCCTAAAACATATATTTCCGGTGAAATCTCGGTATCGAATTTTTGGGTGGAGTGCAATACTTCTCTATACACTATGTACATAGTAAGTGTAGAGAAAGTAAAAATCAGTAAATCGGTCACCTGTCTTTGCTTCAATTTTGTTTGCCACAAAGTCTATGGTCTTGCACACCGTGGGATGCTGAATACCAAAATCTCCTGCAACCGGGTCAACTAAATAGCGTAAAAAATTTCTGATTTTCTGATGTGAACTTAATGCTCCACCCCTAATAACTTTTCAGTAATCAGTAAAGCCTGAACTGTAAGTAATTACTTACAGTTTATTCAATTTTCTATCAGTATTGACTTAAAATAATGTAAGTAAAAGTGTTTACTGCCTTTTATTGAACTGACCCATTGTCCTCTGCAGCTGGCCTCCAAGGTCTGACTCGACTGTCTGTGACTTCTTTTTATGAATTTTTTCTGCGTACATTACCTGAAATCTGCAAGAGCTCAGACTTCATACAGAGCCGCAATCGAGTCCATTACTGGAAAGCGTGTGGTAGAGTAGGAATATCGCCTTGGCGTCTACAGCATAACACGCCAAGCACACTGAATAGAAGTAACAGCAAAAGTTTACATTGGCTATAACAGCTAATGTATTGCATTTAAAAAGCGAAACTGGCCCTATTACCCACTGCAGAGCCCCTAGAAGTCACGATGTTATGCATTGATTTTAAAGGTGTAAGGAAAGGATAATTTGGCAATAAAAGGGATACATTTTAATGTATTTACTGTAAAGGAATGGTGCAATGTAAGAATGGTCGCTAGCATAAAGTGTTTAATAAGTGAAACAGATATTATCCACTGCGGATCATGTAGAAGCCACTATAATATCAAGTGGCCAAACTGTCCCATAATTGTCGTGTGCAGATATCCCTTGTGCGTTAAAAGAGTTGTAGAAATCAACGGGGCTATTTCAAGTTAAAACCGATAAGTAGGGAACTGGTTGAGTGACCTTCGTTTTAATTCTCTCATATTTTATCAGAGCAGACCGGTAAAACGAAAGGGACAAAATGAAGGTCACCCTCGCCAGTTCTCCGGTTTTAAATTGCAATAGCCCCGTTGAGCTCTGTAAGTCTTTAACGCACTAAGGGATATATGAACACGTCAAATGCGTGGCAGTTGGATCATCTATGTAATACATTTTGTAATTCATTACTTTTAAAGCTGTGTTTATTGTGTAATGCATTTAACCTAAAGATCAAAATTACATTTGAGAAAGTATTAAAGCTTTGTATTATAATATGAGGCGACAACATGGCAGCATGGCTAGACTGTCTGTCTCCTACCTAGGCGGCTAGAGTTCAATGTCAGGGGAACACATGTGGAATTTAGTGGCGAAGCTGCATCTGGACATGTCCTCCGGATTCCCTCGCCCTTCATTCCACTAATTGCTCCATCACCACCTTTGTCATCATCCATTTCGACTGTATTTCCATATCATCCACTTTCTTGTTCATACCAGGTATTGGGCTTATCCCGCATCCATGAATGTTATCCAATTCATAGTCTGTCTGATTCCCAACATGCGTCTGACCCCACGCATTGGTTTGTAGGTTCTGGGGGAAGGTTGTTAAGTTCTTCCTATGAGGAGGTGGAGAAATAAAATATTATAGTTAGTAAAAGTATATAATTAAAACCTAGATAGATTTAAAGATAGTTGTACTGCACTTATCAATGTAAACTAGAAAAAAACAGTTCATTAAATAGCAAGAGTAAAATAGATCAACCTAAGAGTCAGGGCTCTAGGAGATAACCAACGGTGTGCTACAGGATATCAACCATTAGCACAGTAATACCTTCTTGCAATTCCCTGGGTGCGTACGTGAGGACAAGAAGTATGGGTATCTGGAACAGGGCTTTGCATCCCCAAAGTTACGTCGTGTTAAACTATTACATGTAAGTAACTCTACAACCCGATTTATTTAGGTTGCCACGATCCAATACATCTTCGAGCTGTCCGAAACATAGATGCTACCGGTTTTAATTCATGGAGAGGCATCACGAGGACAAATCCATTAGCACTTAGTAAGCTTACATTAACTGTGCGGTCATACAAATGTATGTATCAGCTAGAAACAGCTTTATCTCAATGAAATATTTATGTGATCACTTAAGCAGGTTACCGCAGCGTTGGTACCAATCAACTACAAAGCAAGAATATAATATAGGTTCCAGAATATCAGCTGTATTGAAATTAAAATTAGCGGTATGCTTGAAACCTTCGGTTGTGTTCATTCCTTTAAGACCTTAGCTCATTCCACAAGTTTCAGTGTTGCTTCAGTGGCATTCAGATTAATATAGCCAGTAGAATGCGAAAACAAATGGTATGCCTTGATTTATTATAAAAATACGCACCATTAAAGCGAATATAAATGCATTGTTATTTAGTATGGTTAGAGGGTTAGTTATATAGTGTTGGCTACTGTTTAGATTGAGCCCTTTTGGAATATTTCATGCCAGTCCACAGTTCGCTGCCGGCCGACTGCGTTATTCTCTTCAACTTCTTCTGAATTACACAATACTGAAATCTATTCCTTTTCATATGAGTAGATTTCGAATTTGATTGTGTTGTGGCTGAAAATCGTTATGTGCACACAAGGTTTCACTGAGGCCTCCATATCCCAAGCACTACCGGTCATCCACTCTAAGCAAGCGAGTAGTACACTCGATTTCATTTATGCCATCACCGCAGGTTTAGGAGGCATTTACTGACCTACATAGTGCGAGTATTTATAGCAAGGAGGAGGTGTGTTTATTTGTTTACGTTTTCATGTATGCGGTGGCGTTCTTTTTTAGTGCAGAGTTCTAGATTATTAACATATGTATATATGTGTGACTGTGAGAAATAGCTTTATTCGTCATCGCTTATGATAAATATGTTTAAATATATAAGCGACTAAAACATTGGTTTGCAAAAGTTCTCCACAAAAGAATAGTGGTAATGCGAACATGGTGTAAAACTGATATAAACTATACCTTTCACTCTCAAAGAGGACACATGATTTTAATAATATGTCCAATATCCATTCCTGCCCAATACCTGATTTAGTCGCCTAGACTCCGAATCACTTAAGTGCTGGAAGAACTCTGGCTCTAAATGCAAATGTTTCCAACTTGAACCAATCTGGCAAACACATTCTCGAAGATGTTGAGATCTGGTGACTTAGGTAGCCAGTCAAGAATGAGCATATCGGGTTGGTTGGCAAAGAAGTTTCGTACCACGTGGAAGTTGTGTACTGAACTATTATCCTGCACTATGCGAATAATGGACACTTCATCTGCAGGATAAACAGCCCGCCCACTCGGAAAAACATCATCCCTAAGGATAGCCGCATACTCCTGAGCGTTCATGTTAGCTGTAGTCTCCACGAGCTCACCAGGACCATCCATACCAAGAGTGAGCATGTGATGCATCCGGATTTTTTAGTTACCTGCTGAAATTCTGGAAGCATTCGAAAGCCATTAGGCCAACATAATTTCAGTTGGTGATTAGGTTCAGAACAAAATACCTGTTCGTCCATTCATATGGTGGTTTCCCGTGTTTCTCGAGGTGTCGTAAGCTCCTGTAGAGCGAATAGTAAACGCAGTTCTCGATGGCGGATGAACTCATTCCGTGCAGCAATTCCGGAATGAATGTGTGCCAAGTGAAGTCTCCGGGATGCTGTTGGACCACTAATTGGCAGTTCACGATATCTTTCAGGATCTGAAATGGCTGTTCTCTTACTGCTGCTACAAGGCCGGGTTTTATTTGTTCGTCGGTTTCTTTTCTGTGATCCTTAAAACTCACAACCCCTTCTGCTTGCCAGGCGTTTATCCACCTTCACACTGTGCGCATGCTGCATGGAATGGGCCTAACAATTTCCTCAAATGTCAAATTGGCTTCCTATATACACAAAATTCTTCCCCGATGCATCTCTGAAATATTGACATACATCACGTGAGTAGCTACTAGCATACAACACTGTTTGGTCGAACAACAAGAGCAACGCTCCACACTCCCTCCAGGCCCCGTGAAAGAGTAGGGACGGTGTAGATGTACAGCGTGGACATACGAGTCGAATAGAACACGTTTGGGTTTTTATACTTTTAGATGATGTATTGTTATCGATTGCAATAGTTTTCCACGCATGTAAATCACATATTAAATTGACTATTTCATCGCCACAGTACAGATTTACAATTTTGTTCACATTATTTGTATTTCGCAATAAAAATTCATGTTTTCTACAGAACGGTATACTTACTTTTGAGTCCACGTATATATACGGATCTACAACAGAAACTCAGTAGCGCATGGGACTCATGCCTCTGGCTTGCAAACAAAGCCCAATACACTAGAACTGAACTTAAACCAAAATCATGTTGGAAGTTTGCGTATTGACCGTATCTTCAAGTTGCATTTTTAATTTTCACCAATAAGGAATGAGTATCTTGAATGTGTATTATATATTCCTACAGAAAACAAATCTTAGTACATAAAACAATAATAAAATGACCTAAAATATTCTAGCATAGTTATTTTTCATGATTTATTCGTTATTACTTTGCACCAGGTATAAACGCTTGCATTCGGGGCACAAGCAATGCTTAATAGTTTTCTTAAGAACATTAGTAAGTTAAATGGGTTGACCCTGCAATGTTTTACTCACAATGCAGCAATTTTGTGCAGCACTGTTAATACTTGAAAACGGCAAGTTCTGCATACTGAGAGAAGCCTCTTGATTGCGTATTGGCACCGCAAGAAGGATGAGGACCGAGCTGACAGCCTCCTGAGAGTAGTCAAGATCTGGTAGGAAGTAGTAAACAAACCTGCTGTATTCACATTACTTTCTCTAGCTGTCCCAGAAGCAACCTTTCCTTATAATGATTATTCTTTTATCTACTCAATGCTAATTGAGATAAATATTAATAGAATTGGTCTTATAACTTGCTTCCTTTTAAGTAGAACAGAAAGAAAATGGAGATTTATTGATGGACGCTTTTTAACTACTGAGTTCTCAGCGTCTCATTCTATGTTGGGCGCTTAATATTGATTAGAGGCCTTGTTATCATGCTTGAGGTTCTTTTACGTAAATCTATGACACGGGACCAACGGCTTTACTTTTCTTCCGAAGGGTTTGAACCCGCGATCTTGGGCACAAGAGGCTAACATGGTAACCACTACACCACGGAGGGAGGCTTGTAAGTAGAAGCGAAATAACAATTGATATTCGGTTCTCTTTGGCATTCCCGGGAGTAAATCGAAAGAAATGAAACGAAAGTACACTTCCTTTTGAGAAAAGTTTAAGCAGTTTAGAATTGAAACTCATAACAATGATATCTTGGAAACGGTTAACTTACCCCCCCCCAGGAGGTATATGACATAAATGGTGTGTTTTAATGAGATCTATATACTTTGGCTTGTAAGTTTTTGTCTATCTCTTACGGGTTGCGAGTTATACAAAATCAATTATGAAAAATTCCACAAAATTCATCCATAATAAAAAGGTCTTCAAAGACTATTGCTACGTAGAAAATTCAAGAAATACATTTTATTTGTCATGTAAATATCTTTATTATATGATATTTTAAGCAAAGCCTTTTTAAGAAAATAAAAAATTTCGAAAATGGGGGATTTTCTTGAAAATCTTCGTGTCGCATTCATGGAAGATACTGAATTTAAATACCAAGTTCGGCATTTATCCGTCTTAAGTAATGCTGTTCCCAGTGTTTATAAACCGTTCTTGTTTTATTCAGTGGACCTCAAAGCATGTATTTGCGATAAAATCTCAATAAAAAAACTTCAGGTGCAATGAAGTACCTTCTTTGCCTTTTAAGTACGTGGTTTAGAAAGTGAAGATGTTTTTTATGGTTTTTGGTTCAGGGGGTAGCAAAACGCGCGTGCTTGTATTAGTTTAGTATGGTTTCATTGCAGGTGACCCTTTAGCCTAGAGTTTAAACACTTTTGGCCCTAGCGCCGAGAGCAAATGTCACTCTGGCGAATATCGTTGCCATATTCGAAGAACTTTCAAATTTAAAAGAGAAATGAAACGTAAATCGAATCAACAAAAATACATCTCTTCATTGCTTATAGAGATGAAAAAATAACACACGTCCAACGTAACCATTGAAATTACTTAAGCACAAACTAAACAGAGAAGCAAAAACGCTACCGTGCTCGCACATACACTTCATCTATTCACTTCCTTACCCATGTATCTCCCCTTTTCCCTCTCCATTTGGAGTTAATTAAAATTCTGAGTAAAGCAAACAGCTTGTGAATGTACTGCTATTCCTTCATCTCGTATTTGGTTCGTATTAATAAAATACGCCAGAGATTCTCTGAAGCTCAATTTTCCTATTGGAGGAGTAATAGTTTTCGCGACACGTCGGTAGTTTTTTACTTGCACGTTATGTGAAATTTCTTCCTTAGAATTTTATACTACAAAATTCTAAGGAAGAAATCTAACATGAATGCTGTATACCAAAACTATCTACTAGCTGTGATATAAAAATTCATACCAATTCTTTACCGCCTGCAAATAATGTATATAGTTCGTTTTTAGTGCTTACTACATAAATAGTGGATATATTCCAACTCAAAAATTTGATATCGAAATTTCACAATAACTACATGTTTTGAAACTATTACATCCAAAATTTAATGTCTAGGAAAAACTCCGCTCGCAAAATTGTGTTTCACCAGCATCACTTCTGCATTATCAAAACATGCAACGCGAAGGTTTAAAAACTGTCTAAACAGCATTGCTTAATATACCACAGTTTCATATCATATTTGTATGTCAAACAAAATATTGAATTTTATGAGAATAACCCCTAAATTCCATTCTAAATACAGTTTTAGAATATGTAACCGCAAACGTTAGTAAACATTACGTAAAAATGTGAATCTCGTTTAATCATACAATTGACAATGTATGTACAATTGACGTAATAAAATGTTTGTGGACGTAGCCATTTCTCAGGCTTTCTTTAAAATGGTTTGAATTGTCAAATACTTTTTACTTTTACTACTGAAAAAACGCTTGCTTTTTTCAGCTGGACATACAGAGATAAAATAATATCAAAGCGGCTATATATCGATCCATTCTCTAAAGACTTGCATCTATTAGTGTAAATATGACGCTACTAGCGCAGTTTAATATTATTGATTATTTATGATATCAGTCTCATAACCCTTTGATATCAAAAAAGTACATATTTATAACTCTTTGATAAGCACACACATTTCTAATTTGCATGCCTGTCACCTATCCATTACCCAAAAGCCACGCCCCACCCCTCTCAGAAATCCGCGAAAACTCGAAAAAAAACCGAATTAGCTCTAATTCTATCAATTTTGTAGCTACGATGGACTTTGGAAGGTCACTTTCATCTGCCATTTAATGGTGACCTCAATTATGTCTCAGATTAAACCTTTCTGCATTCAGAAAGATATGATGTTAATTAACTTAATAAAACCGGGCTAAAAATTTTTATTTCCGATTTAAAAATAAAATCCCGTATATAAAATCGATTTACTTTTACATGGGGAATATACAATCAGCTTTAATCTATCTGCATTCACAAAAAATCCTAATTTTAATTACATTAATTAAATCGGGCACAAGGTTTAATTTTTTAACTTGAGAATAAAATGCTATGTGTAAAATCGATTTATTTTGTCGCAGAAAATTTCAATATGCAATCAGAAGCAACCTAACTCAATTCAGGTAAATTTTTATTATAATTACTATTGCAAACTTCAGTATAAAATTACATTCATATGTGTATACATGTGTATATGTATAATTTCTTTACTTCTTCAAGGAGAATCTATCATTGAGCCATAAACTTCGATACAATTACCGATCTGAATATTTATATAATGGACTTAATATGGCATAAATATCCTTTTTCCTGATCATAAGAAAACCATAACACCTCGCCTGTTTGGATATTAAACTGTTGTCTTATATAATATCAACATAATAGAAGAAGAAATGCAAACAATTTAGAGAAAACCTTTTATCACCAGCTATCAATGTGAACTGTTTTTTTTTTTAAATATAGAACTTAAATTGTAAGCATTCTCATTTCAATATGGACATTTTACGCTTTGAGGGTATTCTGGAAACTTGTAATTAATAAAAGAAATGTACCAATTGAGGAACAGGAAACTTGAATTCTTTATTTTATTTCATTGCAAGAAGTTCTGTTTAGGGCATTCATCCAACACTTCGGGTATAAAAGACGAGGAAGCATACATTCAGCATTAGCACACATTCAAATACATGACAATAAGCACTGAGACCTACACACACAGCTCCGCCTGGAAATCGAACTAGGGACAATGGAAACATTTTGTTCATATAGGCACATACATATACGCTCGAAACTTAAATAAATAAATAAAAAAAAAAACTCAGACACATACAGACACGGACACCACTTGACGTCACAAGAGATGAAATTCAGATCGCATTTTTTGAAAAAAGGTCAGTATGTATGCCTAAGTGTGTGAACAGCATAACTCAAAATAAAAATTCCGTTAAATGCCAAATGTTGTATTACAGCTTAGCGTTTTCAAGTCGAATATTTTCAAGAAAATCCCCCACTCAAAACTTATATGATATAAAAAATATACATATATTTTATTTTCTCCATACAAGCTCTGTGAATTTTGATTTCAAAGGCACACATTTAAGATATTTCTACGCTAAATAACATGTTTTATTGCAATTTGCCAGGAATAGCTTAATATGTCCTCCTAATCAGAGCTGCTTTATATAATTGTTAACTGTAAAACATAGAATAATTGTACTTCATAAAAAATGCAAATTTTCATAAGCACAAGGATTGCCTGAACCATTTTTTTTCTTATTCTTCTATTGTTTTGGGGAGTTACCCACTTCTGAGGGTTTTTTTTTCTATTTTTAGCTATCAATTACTTGCACATTTTCAAGTGGTAAATCGCTTTTTTTTTATCGTGCTCATGCAAAAAGAACAGAATTTCAATGGTCAGTTATTAAAATGTATGCCTGTCGTGTAAGTCTGCTGAAAAACTTTTGCTACAAACTTCAGCTAAATATGTAGTAAAACAATTTGTGCAAAAGTTTATCTTAATTAACATAAGATAAATGTAAGAATAAGTTTCGTATTAATCGTTTGTAAAATAGCAAGGAAAGCAGCTTTAATGCAATGCATCAAATAATTGATAGTAAATTCCCTGTAGTAAAGTTCTAATTTTCTAAGATGTCTTTCTCATGGTTGACAGGAGCGCCTGCTGTTGTCTGTTCTGCCACGTCACGTTGCCATGGAGATGAAGGCAGACATCGCAGGGAAACCCAAGGATACAATGTTCCATAAGATTTACATCCAACGACACGAAAATGTCAGGTAGGCTCATTATGTGTAATTCCATCTACCTGGGATAATATCTGTAGTATTACTATTATCAACATCGATGGTGATGGTGGTGCTAATAATGGTAGTGCTGCTGGTGGCATGATGAAGGTGGTAGTAACGTTAGTGCTGCTAATGGTGTGATGGAGGTGATAGTAAAGGTAGTGCTGCTTGGTGGTGCTGGAGGTGGTGGTGGTGGTGATGGAGGCGGTAGTAATGGTGGTGCTATTGGTGGTGTGATGAAGGTGGTGCTAACGGTAGTGCTGTTGGAGTTGGTGCTGGAAGTGGTAACAACGGTAGTCCTGCTTGTGGTTGGATTTTTTTTTTGTTTGTTTGTTTGTTGTTGTTTTTTTAGCAGGGGAACAAATCTTAAAAAGAAACCTCAGTAGGTGAGTTCGAAGATGGATTCTCACAACTAAAAATAAAAAAGAAAACACTGCAAGAATCAATATGAAATTGTCCAACACGGCATTACTTCAGGGAGAAGTGATTCAAGATGGAATGTTTTATTGGCGTATATCATGTATAAAACGTTGACTGGTCTCGGCGGTCATTCAGCTCCAAAATGTTACAGTGCAAAATGTCAGGGGCTAATTTGCAAACAATACCCTAATTCCGTGCACTGGCGAGCTCCTTAGAAATAAGGTGTTGGGGGTCAAAACTCCCAAATACCTCTCAGCCTGATGGCGTTGATAATGCCACCGAACACAATGAAAGAAGGTATCTTCAACTTGTCATGCTTACTGCAGTAATAGTATTCGGACGTAGCACTTAAACCAAATCAATGAAGATAGGCGGTAAAACTGCCATCTCTCGTAAACAATTGAGTAAGATAGAAATTTAGAGTCTCACGTTCCCATTATATCAAAGGACGACTCTCTCAAAGTTCCAGCCACTTCCAGTTCCTCCACTCTTCCAATGGTATGTGCCTCCAACAAAAGTCGTTCAACAAGAACAACAATCGGAAGAGACCTGGCAAGCAGGAGCAATCGTGGTTATGTAGCCACTAGTGATGCGTATGATCAACTTTCGCTGGATGCTCAGTATCTTAGAGGTATATATGTTACATTAGTCTTATGTAAATAATAGATTTTTACCATATAGAGGACGTTGCGCCGCATGTGCTCCCTCGGGCCGCCTATATTGGTCATTAAACAATTAACGTGGGCAATAACCTGCCCTGTCTTCTCTGTCATTTTTTTTTTTTTTTTTTTTTTGCACATAATATTCTACGAGTATGTACAAATTGCAGTCCAAATAAACACCAATTATTCCAGGGACTCCTGGATGACGATGGACAAATCCCCTACTTTCAGGCGGATAGTGTGGAACTCTGGCCACCAGCAAACAACACGGCCTGGGTTTTATGGTGGGCTAATTTATGTTTCTTTTGCAGCAAACAGTCGACGAGTACAGAAAACGTACGGCTAGCATTCTGCTCCAACCTAAGAACACTGTTGGCCGTAGCAGCTATAGCTAAGTCATCACCATAAGCAACAAGCTGTAGCCCCGGAGGTATGGTCAGTTGTAGCACTCCATCATTACAGATATTCCACAACAGGGGGCCCAGTACCGAACCCAGAGGTCATGTGTAGGTGGCCATTAGCGCCCATAAGAAGCAGACGATCGTCCAGATATCTAGCTAACATATTCTAGCTATATGCTAGACGTTATGAGCCAACAGTTCTTGGAGAATTCCGTCCCATGGGGCAGAATTGAAGGTATTGTGTATATCTAAAGTAAAGTTATTAGCACACGTAATCGCCGTTTACCACGAAGTACTAGTTTCGCCTATTTCCCAAGCTCCTGCACTCTCCGTAGGCCAATTAAAGTGGACTTTAAAGCTTTTCTGTGCATTGGACAAACCACCGTTGCGCTCAATATACTCTTTCAATTTGTCCAATACCGTCAGGTAGTTTAGGCTGCTCTAGCAGAATTAGTCAAGCAGTCTTCCACTCAGTTGGAAAGTTGCTAGCTACAGCCAGAACAACCATCTCCTTTATTCCATTGCTATTCTTCCAATAAAAGTATATACTCCACCGAAGCTTCATTAAAATATTTTTTTTTAATTCAAGCTATTGTATCCTCATCTTTGTTGTTCTTAATCCTTTTAAAAACCAATCTTTATGAAAACTGCTGGAATGTGATGTACGCGGCATACCCAGTAGTTGAAGACCACCGACTGCCGGGGCGGAGCCTCGGGGCTCACGCTTCAGTCCCGCGGAAGAGGACATTGTTCTCGAGGAGCCTCTGTCAGAAGATCATAAAGTAAATGTCCTTGAAACCTATGAATTTGTTCTTCCAGAACTTGCCGGCTAGCCACACGCGGGGCTAAAGAAGCCGTACTTAAAGTAACATCAATATATGAAGCGCTATCGTGGCGGACAAATATTGGCGTTATTCCACAGTTGAGAACTTCCAGCTCCTCCTCCGCCAGCCACTCGCCATCAGTTTTCCTCTAGCGTCCTCAGTTGGTGATACCCAAATCTCCTCCACCAAGAGCTTCAGTTGCATGGCATAGACAAGCGCAATGCGCGTAAAAAGTGTACACAGGTAATACACATTTGGGGATACATAGCAGCCACATATAGCCACCAAAGTAGCTTCCAACCATATGATTCCGGTTCCTGCTTCGGTCCTGACTACCAGAATCCCTGCGTTGGACTTAGCCATCGAACAGAGCGTACATGCCTTGACCCTCACCGCTATGTCTTTATCCAGGCTCTTCCACAGAAAAATGTTATTCAATTTTCTCCCTCATTTTATATATGCCTAAATACCCTCCAAAAGAAGAAGAATGGAAAGAAATTAAATACAGCCGGAACAATTGCGGCTGGTAATACAACCTTAACTTGTCGGTCAAAACGAAGGTTTGCATACCAAAACTCCTTTTCGTAAAAGGTACAGCGGAATAATGTCTCCCGTCTCCAATTCCGGGATCAAATCTCCTAACTTAGGATCTTCACGTTGATGCTGTTCTAAACTCGTGAATAATTCTGGTAATGTGTTAAAGAAAAATAAAGTCTCTCCCACCGGGGCATTAGATGTTAGCTCGCTATTAGTGTGAAAGAACCTAGTCAAGGCTTCAGCAATAATTTTCTCGGTAAGTATGATATGGATGGGGTAAACTTAAAGGTTTATTTCTTTATCCCCATCTAGTCAAACGCCCAGCTTTTCGAGGGATGGCTAAGGTCCAAGTGAGCGCCTGATTGTCACATTCAAGACGGAAGGGAACATGCTCAATGCATTGCCTGAATTTCTCAAAGGCAAACAAAACCGCTAATGTCTCAAGTTAATAGACAGAATAATTTCTCTCCGGAGCAGTTACAAGAGACATAATAAATCGGACGTCTGTCCTCCGGAAAATCCTTTTAAAGGATAGTAGTAACCGATTGAGTAGAGGCGTCTGTTTGGACAATAAACTCCTTGGTAGAATCTGGGACGGCTAACACCGGAGGCTGGGCGACAGCACTCTTCAGATCCTCAAAAGCATCCTGCTGAGCCTTTCCCCAAACAAACGGAACTCATTTCCTACATAACACACATATGGGCTCAGCTCCAGAAGCAAAATCTGGCATGAACTTGGAAAACAAGTTTAGCATACCAATGAAACGAGACAAATTTTCTCATTCGATGGAGGTTCCATACCCTGTAACTCTAACGCCCGTTCCATACCAACAGTTATTCCCCAAGAAGAGACAAAATGACGCAAAAACCGAAGACCACACTCAGCACACCTCATCTTTGTAATTTTAACAGTAAGATCAGCACTTTGCAAACGACTAAAAACCACATAAAGATTGGATATTCGACTAATACACGACTACGTCAGCAAATACTGAAATTTGATATCTGAATAAATTTTATTCAATAATCTCGTTGCCAAATGAAAGGGGATTAGATTAACCTCGTATAGTCTCAATGGCATAGAAAAAGCAGTGAAATGCTTACTTTTTTCCGCTGAAGGTATTTATTTAATGATAGGTATTATTAAGATCCAAAGTGGTGAAAATGTTTGCCCCAGCAAAATGATGAGCAGCCGTATGAATGTCAGGCAAAGGAGTGGACTCAATTATTATTTTCTTATTAAGCCGCCTATAATCCACAACAGGATGGAAATCATCCTCCCCTTTTGGCACCAGAAATATAGGTCTAATATAACGAGAGTGAGACGGTTTAATAATGCCCTCATCCAGCATTTCATTAATCTTGGATTTCAGGACATTCATCTTAGGAGTTAAATTATTCGGAGATAACTTTATTTGTGACTGATCCGTAAGCCTAATTTTGTATTCAACCAAATTAGTAAGACTAACGCTATCGGAGAACTTAAGAAATTCACCAAAAAGTGACTTTCATTATACTCCCGTGATGAGCTGACAAATGATCCAAAGACAATGATTCTGCTAGCTCCCCAGCATTTACCACACACTCAGCCTGAGCTACTCCAGAAAGGAATGTGAAACTCCACTAAGCGGAAACGTCTTCGAGGAAAAGGAAAAGAGCACCTATAGTCACAATTTCTGCACACTCACGCTGCCTTTAGCATTTACTTATTTCCCTCCTAAATATGCTAAGTCAGGTGGATTGTTATAATATTGGGAAGGATTGTTATAATAATGCTCACAGGTTTAACCACATGTAGTTGTTTATGGAATATAACATTCACAAAATTTCCGCTTTGAAAATTGGGAGAAGTCATTGTTATTGCATTGTTCATATTGTCGTAACAGAGGCATCTGTACTTATAGTTAATACTAAACCACAAAATGTCATTTCTATAACAATCATCCTCTGTGGTCTTGTGATAGCATACTAGCCTCTAGTTCACAAGGTCGTGGGTTCAAAACCGGCGGAGCGCGATGGATGTTAAAATTTGGATGTAAAAAATCTTTAGTGTGGCATCCTTCGAAAGGGAAGTAATGCCGTTGAGCCTATGCCGTAGCTTTTCGGGAAATAAAAGAACCTCAACCTTATAAAGAAGTCTCAGAGCAGAAGTATTTGGTTTCCACGTCCAGTATAGAATGGCACGCTAAGAACCGCAGCAGTTAAAGATCGTCTATAAATAAGACTCGGTTTAATTTGCACAACAACAGTAGGTGCCTGAATCACTTATGTACAATACTTGTAGGAACAACATCATCATCTGATAAGACTTTTGATGTAGAAAAGGGAAAAGCAAAGCATCTGGATGGAGACATTAGTTGAATATTCTATCATACAGATAAATTATAAATCCCTGCTGTTGTTTCTCAAAAGTGAAAGGCTGGAGCATGTAAATTGAAAATTACTCGAATACAGTGGAAAAAAGTGGAAGTTGGCCAGCTTTGGAAAGTGTTGAACAATCTGAAATCGATTCCTAAATAAAAACAGATATACAGGTTACTGGGAACAAAGTAATAAAACGGAAGCACTGGAAAAAGCTGGGAGCTACGTCTACCATGTGACCTAATGTTTGGGATTTCTGAGGCAAAACAGCCAGCAGTCGACTCATACAGAAACTCGTAGACTGCTTCACGACATGCCTGAGATGGCGCGTCAACTCGTTCAGAAAGTGAGCGAGCGACCGGATGAAGATCCATAATGACCAGCAGGCCAACAGCAGAGATTTCCAGCAACGTGATTTGATGTGGTTATATCACCCATACCTGGAACAAGGGATTCCTACCCAAGCTTCAACAGCCATGACAAGGGCCTTACCTTGGGGTCAAGAGGATAAATTAAGTTGTCTACAGCATCCAGGGGCTGACAGAACATTTTGATCGTCTAGCTCGTTACCTTAGTGCTGGCCAAGGATGACCAGCCTTAAGGAGGGAGCAGTGTGACTACCCCTTGTGGTCTCGTAATCGTCGCACGTGTGTGAGCGGGTTGCTTTGGAAGCCATAGCTGGTTGTTGCTGCGTATTGTTACACCTGCGTGAATGGACATGGGTAGCTTCTGCAAGTTCTTTAACATTGAAGCAGCGTATTGCTACATCTATGAGTTTGTGATACCTGCCTCTGAAAGTTGTTGGTATAAGATAAGAGAACAAGCACCGCAAAGCACTCAGTTTCAAATGGGAAAGCATAGCGGGCAGCAGATGAGTCAGTTTCGACGGGAAACTCATAGCCAGCATCGAAAGGGCCGCGCAATAGCCGAGTGGTTTGACCACTCCTCTCTCATCTAGACGGCCTGGGTTCGATCCGATTGACCGAATGTGAGATTTGTGGTGGAGAAAGCGCCTCAGGGGCGGGTTTTCTCCGGATTCTTCGGTTTTCTCAACCATCACATCCACCGGTGCTCCATCTTCATTCATGCATCATCAGTGTCATCGCCTGCGGTGCCAGAAGTAGTAAAAGCGGGCGTTAAACACTATAAAAAAAGAAAGAAAGGAAGCCACGCAGCAGAATTGTTGCGGAAGCATCGAAGGAAGACATTTAATAGAAAACAAATTTTTGTTTGTATTCAGTGAAAGAAATAGTGAGTTTTTTTCTTTTTTAGTAATAACGAAGAGTTTTTGTTACATTTTGTCATACAATCATCAGATATGTATACATTTTGACGACTAATTAATGCTCTCTGTGTATTTCAACTTATTGGGAATGATAATTCACCGAAACAATGTAAAATTATATAATTGCTCATCTGGAGTAATAATAACGAAGTAACGTAACAGTATTTCCAGTTTACGTTTTGAAGAAAGAGTACCGCCCCTAGTGGCACTGTCCTCAGGCATAAATTCAGTTGTTAAAAAGGGATACTATCTTCTTCAAATCGTAATAATAAATTTGCCTACGCTCAGTGTATATCTTCGTTTTGCAAACCTGCATGGCCGTAGCTGATGCTAGGGAATGATACTGTTGAAAGACTTGAAAAAAGATTAATATTTACTACCAAGTTTTATTCACCTAGTACACCTATCAAATGCTAGCTCCCGAAAAAGTCTTACTTTTACTAAGTTTATAGTATATACTGCATTTTTATCCACACCAAACTCTAGCAAATACTTAAAAATTAGGCAATACAAGCGAACGATGCTTTTATTCACCTCGCCCAATCTCATTTGAATACGATTATCCCAGGGGACTGATGATAGTTTGGAATATGAGAGTATTTTTAAGGACACACTGTATAGTACAACTGTCATGAAAACACGAATAACATTCACAGTGTTCACGTTCGTGTTTACTGATTTATTTACAAATCTGATGTCATCATTGACATGGCTCTATTCTGTATCAAAACAATTCTTACAAAAGCATATTTTTCTATCTTACTTCCGTATATCGATATAAACTCTTGCAGAAATAATTTTATTACGCTTCCTTGTAGATACACGGGAAAAATGGGTACACTAAAGCAATTGTGAAATCTTTCAAGAGTTGGTTGCTATGTGATGTATTGATATTCTATTCCCGTTGCTTTATCTAGAGAAAGAAAAATGAATAATGAGTTTGCATTAGAGAAATATATAAGTATTTTAAAATTAAAACCAACAAATAGGAATATCTCCGAAACAATTAAAACCTCCAAGATATACACTTTTGTGTTGTAAGATTTTCTCTATCTCTTTTGGTTTATCAATTATGCAAAATTCATGCAGAATGAAGATCTTTACAGGGTATTTCCAGCAAAGTCAAGATATACATTCTATTTAGTATAATATTATCTTAAACATATGATATTTTAAGACAAGTTATTGCAACCCTTTTTGAAAAATGTTCTATGTGAAGGGTATTTTGGATTTCAGGTATTTTTGTGAACATTTTTGTGTCGCGGCTTTGAAAAATGTTGAACTTAAATATCAGTTTTGGTATTTAACCTAGTTTTTATTCTAGCTGCGCTGTTCACACACACTCACACACACGCAAGCAAACCCTTTTTTTAAAAATGCTCTTTCTTGATTCAGGGACACTCAAGACCATATTTGTGATGAAATTTTCTATTGAATCTTCAAAACCTTCTCTTCCTATTATTTACATTGCATTATATATTAGAGAAAGTAAAAGCACATTCAGTTTGAAATATTCTGATATAGCATTTGTAGAAAAATATGAAACCGCTTATTCTGCACCGAATTGCAAGTATAAAATGCACATACGAGTTTCCATCTGCTGAACCAATCTATCCTTTCTTGTGAAGTTAGTTTTGATGCATTAGATTTAAATATGAGGAGTGTTAAATAAATCCTTAGAAAATTGAAGATATTACACTCACAACTTTGAAAATATGTTGCATATAATAACCATCGTCGCTTACTAGGTGGTAGTTAAAGTATGAGCTATATCCATCACGTGGTTTCGTTGCCATAGGCGACTGAATCAACAATCTTGTACTTTTTTAGAATGATAGAAAAACACCAGTTTCGCGCGGTGATTAAACACTTCTATTTAAAAGATTTAAGCTGGACGAAGTTTATGGCATATCTGTTCTTGCACATCTTTACAATTGGATTCATGAATTTAAACAAGGTCTTACATCCTCAAATGATGAACATTGTTCCGAACATTCAGTAGAAGTGACTTCCTTCGAAATTATTGACAAAATACAGGATATGGTTTTTAGTAATCGACGAATCAAAGTTGGCGAAATTGTAGAGACCATAGACCTGTTAAAGGTACAGCGTTTTCAATTTTGCACCAAAATCAGGTTTGGCAAAGATCTTGGCAAGACGGTTGCCGTGTTTGCTCTCAATGGAGAATAAACGAATCGTGTGATCGTTTCGGAAGCTGATTTGGCAATTTTTCGTCGCAATCCTGACCTTTTCTGCGTCGATACATAACTGTGGATGAAACATGAGTATACTGCTACAACCGAGAATAAAGCACAGTCGAAACAGTGAATTGTTAAAACGTGAACCAGCTCCGAAGAAGGCAATGGTGGTGAAGGTTCTAATCACTACAATATCCACCGTATTCACCAGATTTGGCCCCCAGTGATGTTTTTATGTCCAGACTTGAGAAAATGGCTGGGCCGAAAACGATTCACGTATAACAAAGAGGTCATCTCCCAAACAGATGCCTATTTTGAGGAGCTTCCGCAATCCTACATTTTGAAAGGCTTAAACAGACGGAGAAACGCTGGGAAAAATGTATCGAGCTAAAAGGAGATTGTGTTGAGAAATAAAAAAGAGTATAGCAAAAATAATTTGTTTTTCTATCGTTTTATGGACTTACTAAACGCCCCTGTTAGTTTGTTAAATACTTCCAATAATATTCCACTTTAAGAATGTGAATTTTCGGCAGTAGAATAAAGGCTTTGACTGTCTCAGAACGGCATTTTTTTACTTTCTCTAGCACGTATGTACAATGTACACAGTATGTAGATAAGGTATTGCATTCCAGCTAAATATTCGATATCGAGATTTCGGTTAGGTACCAAATTATTGTTTCATTTGAACATCTAACTCCCTTTAACCTCCCAAGGTCATATCGGGGGCTTTGATTTGTGAAACTACTCATGTGAATTAACGTTAGATTAAATCTCTATAGTATCAAATACATACAGATTCACTCTCACATACATACTTCCAGACTCGGTGGACAGAGAGAATGATTCTTCTTAAAGAAAACTTCGGCGCTCTAGCCGGTAATCGACCTGAAATCTCTGGGTGATAAGTCAGTTTTCGCTGACCAGTAGGCAGTCCATGTCGTTTTATCTATTCAAAATAAATAAAAAATAAGAGTCTCCCTTCATTTCTCTGCTTATATTGCCGCTGTCAAAGATTATTAAATTCATTTTGCTGCTGAGAAAAATGATTTCTGTAGTCTCTTGGCCTCTCTGATTAATATTTCATCGATCCAAAATGCCCTATTCAGCTGAACGGCGTGCCATTGAAATGTGAATAAAAAACCCCAAGACGAACTTGTGAACATTCCAGAGCAACAGTGTTCTATATCCTTCTACATACTATGTTTTTTTTTTTTTTTAACTTTCTCTACATTTACTAGGTACATAGTACATAGAGATGGTATTGTATTGCACCCAAAATTTCGATGCCGAGATTTCACCGAAAATACATGTTTTGGGTCCCCCTGAATCCAAGAAAGGCATCTTTAGAAAAAGATCCGTGTGTATAACTGTGGACAGCATAACTCAAAAACGAAAAGACCATTAAATACGAAGCTTGGCATTTCAGTTTGGTATGTTCCAAGGATGCGACAAGAACATTTTCAAGAAAATCCTCCTACCCCCTTCTACCCTATACATGGAAAAGTTTTCGAGAATTTAGATTTTCTCAAAAATGGCTCTAGTGACTTTGATTAAAATATCGTATATTAAAGATAACTACATGACAAACAGAATGTATATCTTGAGTTTTCTGGGAATAGTTTCTGAACATATCTTTATTCTAAATGAATTTTGAGGAATTTTGCATAACTGGTAAATCGTAAGAAATAGAGAAAAGCTTACTGTACAAAACTTGTTGAGCTGGTTAAAACAAACAATTTATGTTATGTATATTGTTTTTTAATATTCCTTGTTATTGGTTTCAGCTTTAAATACTTATACTTTTCTCATAGGGGCTTTGTCAATTCCTGGCCATACAAAGGCACTTCAATCACATGGCAACCAGCTTTTAAAATATTTGACTATCACTTTAGCCTAGGTGCTCCCTTATTTCCCTTCTAATTACAAGGAAGCAAGTAAACAGACAATTTCTGCTAATATTTTCTCGATTACATTGAAAGAAATAGAAGATTAAAGTTTTTAACAATAATGTGTTGCTGATATGTAGAGAAAATCATGTGAGTGAGCAGTTCAGATTTGTTTTACACTTTCGCGAACATTGTAACACTCGAGGTGCAGTTTTCGCATAAATACTGAAAGTAGTATACATTTGAATGCGTGTTCGCAAAGTGGTCACAGATTGTAATGTTTCTTCTCATATATCAAAATAGCTATTGTAATGTTTTAATTTATTGCCCATTCATATTTACAAAATATTACCTTCTCTACTACTTAGCTGAATATATATAGTTATATTCCACCCAAAGACAACATTGAGACTTCAGTGTCCAACGTTTATCGGTAGGTTCGGAAGAAATTCTTGTTCATAATGTCAGTCAATGTAAAATATTATAGTCCGAGTGGTTAAACTCTCACATACGACACGGGTTCAATCCTGTGGCACCACACGTTGTATTTCTTGACAAAGCTGTGTCTGGGCGGGCTCTGCGGTTTCCCCCTCCATCCATTTCACCATGTGCTCTACCATTACTTATCCTATAATCCATTATGCCTTCATTTCATATCATCCACTTTCCTCATTCTCATGCTTGGCTGCGGACCCATCTCTGGTTCCGGGTTCTTCATCCTATGATTGAATGTTTATTGGCTCCTCGACAGGCTTATGACACTAAGCACCCATGTGCAGGTTGAGGATGAGCGTTCGTGGGCAAACGAATACCATTCCATTATTGAAACTGTGGTGATTTACTTGAATCGCTGATATTTTATGTACACAGCATTGCGACTTCTTCAAAACGCCCAGTAATTTCTATAGAACTATAAATCAAACGATCAGGACGGAAGCCATGTTCCTAAGCGTCATTTTTAGCTCTCTTAGTAGTTCCTCTTTAGTTATACATCGTCCTGTTAGCCTCTGGTTTCCAGGTCGCGGGTTCGAATTCGGCGGAGGCGATGGATTTTTCGGGCCTAAAAATACTTAGCATGGCTTCCTTCAGAAGGACATACGAGGATCGGCGGATAAGTCCCGGGCCTCACACCAATAGGCCACTTAGATGGTAGCATCGTAAAATTTAATTCTAGACTAGCTTTCAACCATAGTTGTTTAGTTTTCGAACGACAGCATTTTAAACAAGACAACTTTAGAGTTTTCAAGAAACTGGAGGATTTGGAAAAAGGGCAGTGATTAAGTACTTCCATTTGAAAGGCTTAACGCCTAAATAAATCAAGCAGGAAATGGACAGGACATTGAAATACTCTGTCCCTTCATACTCAATGATTAAAAGGTGGGTTGCAGAGTTTAAAATGGGACGTGCGACCACTAGTGATGAGCCACACACTGGACGTTCTGTAGAAGTGACAACTCCAGAGATCATTGAAATAATTCATCGTTTAGATGAATGTTATTTGAGATAGCGGAGGCTGTAAACATATCAAAAGGACGTGCAGGTAATATTTTAAGTAATGTTTTGGACTTTCACAAGGTCTATGCAAGATGGGTGCCGCGTTTGTTGACACCTGGTCAAAAGTTGCAAAGCAAAACTGTTTCTGTTAAGAATGTAGAGATCTACCGTAGAAATCCCAGTGAATTTTTGAGACGGCTTATACCATGGATGAAACTTGGATACATCACTACACTCCAGAAAGTAAATCACAGTCAATACTAGGGATTGCGCCAGGTGAATCGACTCCAAAAAAGACAAAGTTAATTTTATCAGCTAACAAGGTTATGGTGAGTGTTTTCTGGGATGCACAGGTAATTATTTTTATCGATTACTTTCTCAATTTAATTTAATCTCGGTTACAGGCTGGCATAAATCTTCTTATTGATTCAATCTAACATGAGCTATAACAGCACCCATGAGCTTCCGTATACAGTCCCCATCAGGTGGAACGGTGGAGCAATAACGCAAATATATACTTGCTGCCACGCGCAAGATGCTGCTTTTTCTATTGACACTACGACCATACCCCGTCTCAATGTCATCTATAAATGCTCATTTTCCTATGTTTTTTTTTCTCTAAACATCATAAAATAATGCTGCTAGTTTAGAGTGCTACAACACACTTTCGCTTCTCCTAGTACATCAACATCTCGGCGTTGCTGAGCATACCGCTCATTCAAAGCCTGATAATAAAATGTAAGATTCCTTGTGCTTCTTTTGCACGACAAAACCTTACCCTTTGAAAAAAAAAACTTAGAATAAAAAGATTAATAATATTCGACCAGACAGACAGGCGTACACTCAGACGAGAGGTATCAGGTACCAGGAGATGCACACCAACCTTTCCTAAAGTCTGAACATTTTTCTTAGTTCCCAGTAGAGGCATTCTACTCATTTAGTTTCAAAAACAACAACCGTAAGGGTGCAAAACAGTGTCTGCTTGTATCGTTATAAAGAGGTAGTCATGGTCCGAGAATGGCTCTGGTTTTACCTGTGAGCTTTTTAGTGAAGGTGTTAATTTATTGGTAATACAAAGCGAAATATGTGGTCCCTGTTTCTATTTCTCTTGTCCTTGTCTCTACTTACTTAACATCCGAGATGCTGTAGCGGTGCTGTGAATATTCTCTTCTTAGATCAATATTGTCCCCTATGCAAGTATCTAGCATCATAACACATTTGATATGGCAGCTCTAGTTGGGGTCTCTCTAACAAAATGAAATTCTTAAGTAATGCTTTCATTTTCCCCAAAACTATCTAATGGCTTTTTATCCATTTCCACTTGTTGCTTTTCTTCAACAACTATCCTAGAGGATTGAGCTCCTGGGCATAGTTCATAGTTCATATCCCAAAAATGTTATTAACTGTTTGACATTCTTTGAAGGAGGTATTCTCTCTATGGGAATACCTCCGGTCTTGGTTTGGTTTTATGCTTCCTTTATCATTACACAACCTAAAAATTCTATTTCCCTGGTTACTCACTGTGACTTATAAAAACTATTGTCATTCCACTCAACTGAAATTTTGATAACTATAATCCAAATGCATTATGTGTGTTTACAATCACTGTAAAAATCAAAAAGTCATCAGTATATTTTGGAACAAAATTTTCTATGGTGTACCAAATATTTTATATATCCCACGAAGCAACGATGGACCATTCGTAGATAATCCGAAGCTGCAAGTTTTAAATTGATAAACTTGTCTAGAAGAATTAAGTGCTGTGTGTTTCCCTACACTCTTATCCAGTGATATTTGCCAATAAGATGAAACTATGAAAGTTCAGTTTAGTGAAATATCTCCCATGACTCAGTTTGGATAAAGTGCCATATTCACCAAATGATGTAAAATGTTTGGATATGAGCACTGATCTTCCTGGCATCTAAAGTCATCGTTAATGAATCATCTGATTTATATACCTGGCATATCGGCTGGAGATATGTATGGAGAAGACGAAATCTCGATAATTCCATTTTTCTTATAACTTCTTGTGTTGCTGACGCATTGCATTTGGAGTGGATCTACTCTTTTAATTCCATTACATTATGCTTTCCACTTTAAATGTGTATGTGTGCGTGCGTGAGTGTGTGTTCATTATACAACCCAGACTTGGAA
The DNA here is from genome assembly GCA_030762935.1 of Hymenopus coronatus. Taxonomy (NCBI): domain Eukaryota; kingdom Metazoa; phylum Arthropoda; class Insecta; order Mantodea; family Hymenopodidae; genus Hymenopus; species Hymenopus coronatus. Next base: position 42,745,766 of record CM060885.1, on the reverse strand, counting down.
CTAAAACATCTTTGTTCCCCTCTAGGTATTCTCGAAGAAAGTTTGTCAGTTGCTCGGTTAGTTTATTGGCCTCCAGCAGTTTTATTTCTATTACTTGGCTTGCATTTACTTTGATTAGCTCATTGCTGTTATTTAATTCTTTCTCCTCTAGTTTGTAACCCAGCTGTGCGCTGATAGCATACGTTTAAATATTTATATCTTGCCCATTTTTAGTATTTAGGAGTATATAATTATCATCATCGCAATTTATTAGAGCATTTTCCATTAAAAATGTATCGTTATGTATTTCATCACAGTATGCTTTTCTATTTATCCCTTCTGTTTCGTGCAACTTAATGATCAACATAGAATCATTTTTTGAATCAAACGCTTCCTGTCAATTGTACAGCAAATCATTTCCTACAATAATTTGGCTCACTATTACCGTCCAATAAAAGCAAGCTCTAATTCTCCTAGTTTTGTTTTCATGAACATTTGTCTCCTCACTTTTATTATTTTCTTGCCTATAGCCGTGCTACAGTAGACACTACACGGGGTAACATTAGAAGCACATTTTTCTAATACTAATTGATTCTTGGTCTCCTTAGCTGCTTACCAAACGGGATCCCCAGTACCGGCGTGGGGATTTTTCCCCCGCTGGAAGACCTGGCCCGGGGTGCACTCAGCCTCGTAAGGTCCCTAGGGGGTCAATTGAGGAGCTACTTGATGGAGAAGTAACGGCTCCAAGTCATGAGGACGGCATTAACCGGCCAGGGGGGACTCGAGGCGCTGACCCCGTCTCACCCTCCAATACTGCACCCCATCCCTGACGTCTGTAGTGGACCGAGATGAGGGACGCAGCGGCCGGGCGGTAGGCCAAGGTTCCCCGTGAGCTGTCGTGCCATGGAGTTAATTGATTCTTGTAATAAACTCCTCCCAAATTACAGACGTACTTGCCCCAGTATCCAAATGAGCTATATGCTGTTCACACCATCGCATATTTGAACCTGAGGTAGATGTATTAATTCCTTCCTAATTTCAATGCCCCCACAGGTTTTTGCATTCCCACTTCTAAAACTATGCGCTATGAGAACAAGTTGGTAGTTCCAGTTTGATCTAATTTAAGTTTTCCGACGGTCTGGCAAAACTATTTGGCATGCACTCTACACCATTTTGTCTTTGATGTTGACCAGGTTAATTTCCTTCATTCATTTCGCCAACTTGCTATCTATTCACTCCATTTCTGACCAATTCTGAGCATATAGAATCCCCCTGATATCTTTGAGTTGTTCCTAAAAAATATCTCGTACGTGTAGGCTGTGTTTTGGTTGTTGCTGCAATTGTTGTTGGGGAGCGGTTATATTTATGGTGTGTAACCCCTGTAGAATCGAATGGCATTAAGTTGGCTAACCCGCTCTTGGCATCATTTCTCGCCTGACAAGAGCAATCTTGATTGCGTTGGCTGCCCTGAATATGCCGTCTGTTATTACGTGACAGAAATGTATGTATTTGTCCTTTGTTTCCTAGTTTCGAAGGTTATGTGACCTATTTATTCCTTGCTGTGTTCGTGCCTCGCCCTTCCTTACGGAATTTTGGCTATTATGTAATTATATCTGAAGCAAAAAAAAAAAACATTTTTAGAAACTTGCGTGTGCGTGTGCGTGTGCGTGTGCGTGTGCGTGTGCGTGTGCGTGTGTCTGTGGGCAGCATAGTCGGTTAAATAACAAAGTTGGTGTTTCAGTATCTTCCAGAGATGCGACGCGAATATTTCAAAAAAGTTCCTCCTTCCCCCAACTATCCTTTACATGGAACAATTTTAGAATTAGTTGACTTTCTCAAAAATAGCTCTAACAATTTTGATTAAAATATCCTATGCTTAATTTTTTCTAGGAATAGCCTCTGATGAACGCTTCATTCGGATGCTTTTGCATGATTGGTAAACCGTAAGACATACACAAAATTTTACTTCATAAAAATGTAGGTCTCGTTAAAACACGCAATTTATTTAGAGTTAGCCATTTTCGAGTTATTGATTCCAGTTTTAAGCTACTTCAACTTTTCTCAATCGGGAACTTTTTGTCTCTTTTTTGTTTACTCCTAGCAGCAAACAGAACCGAATTTCAATTGTTTAACATAGCGACCGGCTTTTACAAGATGTGACTCGCTTTAGCCTGGTTATTCCCTTATTTTCCTTCTACTTGCAAAGAGGTAAGTAATAAAACCAATTGATTAACATAACGTAGATAAAACAACATTTTGGAAGAAAAGTTGTTTGTAGAACAGTTAGAAAAAGGCATGTGAATGGATCACATAATATTGTATACATACATTAATTTAACAATACTTCATGAAATATTAGTTTGTCTATAAGCTCACACGCGCATAGCTGGAACCTTTATTTTGCGCATGGTGGTCAATACTGTATCATAAGAAAAGTACACGTAAATCTATACGAGACACGTAGGTCATTGTCTCTACTTATCACATTTTGGCGCCCTTTTGGCAGAAATGTTGTCAGCCATATGGTAAGCATGAGTCATGGTTTTGGCCTTATTACCTTCAAGTCTCGTTTGCAACTTTGTATCTTCACCGGCGCAAATTTTTAGCGATATGATAGAGCTGATATGATCCGGCTATGAGAGTCATCAGCTTTCAAAGGTTTAGCAGGGGCGATATCAAACGGGAGGTCTCCGTTGTGGAAGAACTAGACGTGACATGTCATCACTCATCCACAGCATAGCTTTATGATAGAATAGAGGGATTACAGAGATGCGCAGTACGTCAATAAGTGCAGACAACATTGAAGCAGTCAGAAACCACGTGACTTGTGGATAGAGTGAGCTGTATTTAAACGTTTCAAAGAGAATTCATAGTAAAATGACTCAAGGAAAGTTCTTCTAAAGCGTTATACGAATCAGTATGTAGATAAAGTCACTGATGAAACACACTACATGGTTTTAAAGAAAGAGAAAACCGTAGTCATCGCGTTTAGTTTCAAAATGGATATTTTGCGTTGTTTTAATTACGGTTGCAATTGTTTACGTCAAAGTCTTAATTGACAATGTTCTCAATAACGCCACTTATCATTCTCTGCTCTGGTTCATGTGTTCAACCCTCATAATATTGATTGGACATAAGATACAGATGTAAGTTTAAGAATATAAAAGGGCAATTCTAGTGATTCTAATTGAATCCAAATTTAAATTAACTTGCCCACTTTTCTTGCAAAATTAAAGTGATATAAAAGTATTATTTAATAAATGAATCCGGTAGTTGCAGCTATTCTTTAAATATTCCTCAAACGGAATTACTTTTTATAAAAATTTGATGTATTTCATTCAGTTTTTCTGTGCACTCTGTAACAAATTATTGTCAACAAAACTCATTCTTCCACCTACTTTATACTAATCAATATAAAAACTAGCAGAAATGGTCTTAATACTTGGTTCCTTGTAAGTACAAGGGAAATAAGGGATTACATCGGCTAAACCAATCGTCAAATCCTTAAAAACTGATTATGTGATTGAAATTCTTATATATGCGTGGCCAGGACAAATTCTCGTATGAGAAAAGTTTGAGTATTTTAAAATTGAGACCAACAATAAGGAACATTTAGGAAACGGGAAGCTCCAGGAGAAAAAGTTTATGATATAAATTGTGTGTTTAAACGGCATCTACATTTTGATGTTGCAAGCTTTGTCAATCTATTACGGTTTAACCGCTATACAAAGGTCATCCACAATGAAGAAATCTTCAGAGGCTATTAGCTCTCTCTAATTCAATACACACACACACACACACACACACACACACATATATATATATATATATATATATATATATATATATATATGTAAATATCTTTAATATACGGTATTTTAATCAAAATCGTTAGATCCATTTTTAAGAAAATCAAAATTTTCGAAAATTAATCCATATAAAGGGTAGTTTGGGGAGGGGGTATTTTCGTGAAAATCTTCGTATCGTAGCCTTGGAATATACTAAATCTAATACCAAGTTTGGTATGTTACCGACTTTTGTTTTTGAGCTAAGTTGTCCACACACACACACACACACACACACACACACACGCACGCACGCACGCGCGCGCGCGCCGGGAGTTTTCTAAAATGCCTTTTTCGGAGTCAGGGGATCCCAAAACATATATTTCCGCTGAAATCTCAACATCGAATTTTTGGGTGGAATACAATAGGTACCTTCTCTATCCACTTTGTACAGTGTACAGTGAAAGTAAAATAGTCTAAAATAAGAAAGGATGAGAGTTTGACTCTGAACAAACTTGTGGATGATTCAAACATATTTTGAGTGATAATTCAGTAAAGATGCATCTAGTATTTCACTGAAATGAACTCTGATTGACTTTAATTAATTTATATTCAGTTTCTTCAAAGCTCAGAAGAGTATATCTAATCCTGGTTTTTGTCTCTTTTATTTGTAAAAGTACAATGAATTTCTATTTACTATCATATTATGAAATATTTACGTTATTGTGTTATGATATGAATTAAAACAATGCATATAAAGTCAATAAATGTAATGAGCTGCTTTTGGAACAGATTATACTTCAACGTGTGTATATACTTACGCTACAACCCCTACCAGTACCCTCTTTTTATACTGGTGGCTTTTTATATGTCTGTGTGTCCTTAACTGTGTGCGCTTACGAATCCAAAACCGAGCTCTGATTATTATAACTCTGATCCATAGTTTCTCTCACTGCCACTATATCCGCGTTCCATGGTCGCGTTATTTGTTCATCAGCACGTGTACCATTTGATGTATATTCCATTAAGTTTACAGTGCCAGGTGGCGTCTCTTCAGTTGGTACTACTGCCAGCTTGGAACTGTAGACAACATAATCCATCTCGCCAGTTTTCTCCGTAAACAAAGCTGACTGAGGCATGTAGAGTTTCTCGCAAAGAATGCCTGCCGTGCTTATACCGTTTTTACACTGATCATCTCTTGCTCTACCGCGCTCTTCCAAATCAACAAAGGCGACTGGGGTAGCAGCAACGACCGGCTCCATTTGACTCAGCCCTGAGTTAGCATGCTGCACTTATGTCGTTCTTGGTATGGTCCATGCTGACTATCTCTTAACCCGTCGTTGGTCGCCGTGTGAGCGCGCTGCTCACTTTGATTAAAAAATTACGCCATCTTGTTCCATTACTTCTAAATCAAAATGTATCGTACTACATGTACCTTTCAAAGCATGGTTGTAGAATAAGTTAATGTATTCTACTAAGCATTCAATAGTTTAATTCCCTACAAAATTAAAAAGAATTAACTCCTGCACTGAACTGAGCGTACCGCTCACATGTCGACCATTGGCGAACCAATTGTCGGATTATCATGTTATTCTTTTTGAGGTTCCGAGATAAGAATTCGTAAGTATTACTGACAGTGTGTTCGTATTAACATTGCACCGTGTCAGTCTGCATTAGTAAGCTATCAATGATGGAATGACCACACGATTGAAATGGCCTGAGCAGAATGAAAATGAGTCTCTCTCATCATTCGACTTTTTATGACGATAACTTATCTGGTCATATGGAAAACACCCAATTTGCTTGCAAGGGAAGTTCCATACACAGTGATCATGATGCAGCGTCGGAGGTATCTGCAGATGAATCAAATTCTGAACCTTGTCTCTACCTACATTCTTATGTGGGTAGAGACCACATGTATGTCCATCCACCACCACCGCCACCACCACCTAACACACTTATCATGAAGAGGAATATTGTTATTCATCCCTTAGGTATAAAACAAGGAGCTCGGAATGCAACATCAGAAATGGACTGATGGCAGCTGTTTTTACCAGATAGTGTTTTAGAAAAGAATCTGATGTGTTCCATTCACATGACTTTCCCTACGTCTATGCAACAAATTATTGTTAAAAAGCTTATGCTTCTATTTACTTCATGTTAAACAGAAAAAAAACAGCATAAATATCCTTATTACTTGCTTCCTTGTAAGTAGAAGCAAAATAAGGGAGTAGCATAAGTTAAAGTGATAGCCAAAAGCCGGTTGCTAAGTGACTGAAGTTCCTTTGTTTGTGTGGACAGGAGTTGACCAATTCCTGTATGAGAAAAATATAAATTTTTCAAAGCTGAAACCAAAAACAAGGAATACCTCAACAACTATCAACTCCAAGTAATATTTATAACAGAAATTGTGTGTTTTAATGTGCTCTACATTTTTTGTGCTAAGTTTTTGTCCATCTCTTACGGTTTACCAGTTATGCAAAATTCCGTAAAATTCATCCAGCATACTGTGTCAAGAAAGTTCCGGGAATTTGCAAAAATGAATTATTCATCCAATTTTATTTTATCGCCTTCAAAGTAGGCCTCTTCTGAAATTATACGTTTATGCCAACGAATACAAAATATTTTTTTGTAGGCACTTTTAGGAATCGATGTCAATTGTCGCCACGAATGTTCCTTTAGGTCTTCTATCGACTGAAAACGGGTACCTCGAAGTGGTAACTTGAGCTCTGGAAAGAGAAAGCAATCAGAGCCAGATAAGGTCAATACGATGGTTGTTCGATGAATTTTGTTGAGCTTTGGGCCAGAAATTCGTTCACAATAATAGCCTTGAGAGCTGATGCAGAATCCATGAGTTGTCGTTCCACAAATCTGGCCTTTTTCGCTATATTTGTTCTCTCAAACGCCGCATAACGCTCAGATAATAGTATTTATTAACATTCTGACCTACCGGCAAGAACTCTTGAGTGCACGACACCGCCATAATCGAAAAAAACTGTCAACATGACCTTCAGTTTTGATCGGGTTCGACATGCCCTTTTAGGTTTCGGTTCAGCTGGAAGGCGCCATTCGTAAGCTTGTTGACTGGTGTGAGTGTCAAACTCGTAACCCCACGTCTCAATACCAGTTACAATGCGTTTCATGAATGTGGGGTCGGAACTGGCTCGTTCTAGCATTTCTTCAGCAATCCTTATGCGATTGAGTTTTTGTAGATTCGGAACTAACCGAGCTGCAACGCGTGTCATGCCCAAACAATAGTTTAAAACGGTACGAATCGATTCGTGAGACACAGAAAGTTCAGCGGCAATCTCTGTCAGACTTAAATGACGATTTTCAGACACCATTTTCTTCAATTTAGCGATGTTCAGTTCAGTTGAAACCGTTGATGGCCGACCAGAGCGACCATTTTTGAATGCACTGTACCACTCATGTGCGCGTGTTTTTAATAAAGTCGATTCACCGTAAACCCTCTGTAACATTTTCAGCTATTCGGCACAAGAAATACCATTTGCAATGCAAAATTTGAAACCGATTCTTTGTTCAATATTTGTATCCATCGTAAAATCGCAAATCACCTTTGAGATGAACTAACAAAATGGCTTACTGTAAACAAACTAGATGACAGATGACGATCAAACTCCGCGTGGGTATAGAGGAAACTTGTACCAACTTAGCGAAAACAATAATTTTGAATCCCCTTCTAAGCAGGATTTTTAAATGATTAATTCCCGGTACTTTCTTGACAGAAGGTATTCCAGGGTGAGAGTAATATAAAAGAAACACCATTGGTTCGGTCTGTTAAGATTCAGATTCCTCCCTTATACATAAAACTTGGGCTGATGAAGAATTGCTTTTATGCTTTCCACAAGGATGGTAGGGAATTTCAAAATTAAAGATGGATTTTGTTGGACCTCATATGCATAAAAACTCAAAAACAAAACAAAAACAACGAAATTTGAAAAAAAAAGTTGAATAAAAATGAATTAGCGCCTTGGCATTCATTTATAAGGGTATATATATATATATATATATATATATATATATATATATATATATATGTGTGTGTGTGTGTGTTTCCGAGAAAACTAGGAATGGCCCTTATAAATGAATGTCAAATTTGTTGAAATACTACAAAGACGTGGGATGTTGAAAGGCTTTGAAAATCCCTTTCCTCTATTCGCATCTAGACTTTTTTTTTTTTTTTTTTTTTCCGGAAAGACAATATCGTCAGAACATTTCCATCGTGGAGAATAGGTACCACGTCGAAAGGACCATTAATAATGGGGCATTATAGTTTGTTACTTGTGAAGAGGTGGAGGGGTTATGTAAAAATACAAGAGGAAATCATATTTTGCTAAATACGTTTAAGCAAAAGCTATTTTATGTCCCCTTAAAAATATAGAGCCCAAATATTACATATAAAACAACATTTTTAATTAATCTCAATCTAGCATGAACTCATTGTTATACCATACTCAATATATCACAATAATTTATGTGGCATAATATTTTTTCTGAGGCATTATATGTGACAACCTAATGTCTTCATATCTTTTAAACTTGACATGATAGAATAGTTCTATGGCAATTTTCAAAATCAGCACATTCTTTTTTATAAGAATCACATTTTTTGTTGTGGAGGTATGAAAACTATGTTGAGTAGCATTACTGTTGAACTTCTGATTAAAAAATATTTATAATCTCTTCATGAAGAAAATATTTTAAAAACGCAGATAAAACTAAGACAAACAGTACTGAAGCATAAAACGAAAGGGATAATGTGGTAAAATGTTCTAATCTGACAAATATTTGCAAAAAAACAGGGAGCCAATTCTATTTATTTCGCTTCAGTTCATGGTTTCTAATATTTACACACACACACACACACACATATATATATATATATATATATATATAAAGTTTGGATAGCTTTAACACCAGCTTTTACTACAAGTGGCACCGCATGCAATATTTGCATATACTGACCTACTTGTATGAAAATAGCTATTTTATTGGAAAGAAACCTCATTTTAAAATGCCTTCTTTAGTAATTATGTAGACAATATAGGGCTTGGACCATCCTCTCTGAGATTTTTTTTTTTTTTTTTTTTTACAGATTAACCTCAGTCTTCACAACTGGAAAATGACGAAGAGTTACCCTAAAACTTTAAACCTGAAGCTATTCCTTCTAAAACATTCTTCCATTTTTACTTTCACTACACGTACTGTGTACATAGTGTATAGAGAATGTATTGCACTTCACCCAAAAATTCTATACCGAAATTTCACCGGAAATACATGTTTTAGGACCCTGAATCCAAAAAAGGCATTTTTGTAAAAAGGTCCGTGTGTGTCCATGTGTGGTACTGTTCAGTATCTTCCAAGGATGTGACACAAAGATTTTGAGAAAAATCCACTCACCCCAAACTACTATTTACATGGAAAAAATTTCTAACATTTTTAATTTTCTCAAAAATGACTAACGATTTTGATTAAAATACCGTATATTAAAAATACTAATATGGAAAATAATATTTATATCTTAAATTTTCAGAGAAGAACCTCTAAACACCTCTTTATTCTGAGTGAATTTTGTGTAACTGGTAAACCGTAAGAGATGGACAAAAACTTACCATGTAAAAGTTGTAGAGCTTGTCAAAACACAGAATCTATGTTATAAACATTTTTTCGTGTTGTTGGTCGTTTTTGAGATATTCCTTATTAATGGTTTCAACTTCAAAATACTTATACTTTTCTCATACGGGTCTTTGTCAACTCCTCGCCATACAAAATAACTACTCACATGGCAACCAGCTTTTGAAACACTTGACAATCACTTTAGCTTAGTGCATTTGCTGATTTCTCTTCTAATTGCAAGGAAGCAACTAAAAAGTCCATTTCTGCGCCTTTTTTTTCTTCTCTCGATTTGCATGAAAGAAATGGAAGAGTAAGCCTTTTAACAATAATTTGTTGTAGAGACGTAGAGAAAGTCATGCGAATGGAACACATCAGATTTTTCATTGTATGGATCAACAATGTCCATTGCTTGTGATGCCCTAGTAGTAACAAAGAGCGTTGAGCACTACTAAAAATAACAATAAGTCATAAAAGTTACTTATATTCTATGTTGTTGGGTACTTCTGATTCTGTGGAATAATTTTACGAAAGGCCGCAGGTGTTATTCCTGGAATATAATTTCTCCGTTTCTCATCGCTTTTTCTTCATTTAGTGCTTTTAATTAAATGGTCTTTCTTACTTTATCCGAAAGAAATACATATATTTAGAATTAGAAAATGTAGCCATTGATATTCCTTACTCAAATTTGTAAAAAGAAGTTACTATATTCTTCTGAAAACATGAGGTATTCTTAAAATGAAATCTTAACTAACAATTTCTTTTGTTTATTTCTTTAGCATACTATTTGCTGACATATGTGGCTTCACGAGTTTGTCAGATCAGTGCACTGCTGAGGAGTTGGTGCGACTTCTCAATGAACTCTTTGCAAGGTAAGTTTTTCAAACATAATCTCATTGCATTATTGTTTCATTTAATTTACTTCAGCTATTAAAATGTACGCCACGGATGTTTTACCGAGTTTAAACCGATCAAGATGACTCAGGAAATAACTTGTGGCTGGCATTTGGGAGGTCCCGAGTTCGATTTCCGGAAACATCCTCTCTGACCCATAGGTTTCTCGTGCTTCTCCCTGGTCCGCGAGTGATTGCAGGCGTATCTCATCTTCTACCACAACTTTTCTGACCATCATTTCCTCTACCTATCACTTCCTTGTCATCTGTTTGAGGGTTGAAGGACCAGGTGACCGAGTTTGGTGGGTTGTGGCTGGATGGTGGTTCGTCGCTTTGTAGGTTTCTTCTGGGAGCCTTCCTGACTCCGGGTTCCTTCGGGTGGGACGCTCCTTTGCAGTGCATCGGGAGTTCAAGGACTTGGGTGAGTTTCAGGCGACTCGGATGTTCTATTTGGAAACGTTAGGGACTCCATGTTTCCGCTCGTCGTGATCTGGATCTCTTCGCCCCCCCCCCCTCTCCTGGCCCCTCTCAGGGTCAAGTAATATGTAAAAGTCCACAATGTCCTACGTAAGGGTACTTTGCCCCAGTGACTCTGGGCCCCGTCCGCGATTATCCTAATGCTTTTCCGAGTTCATTTCACAGACTACTGTATTTCATATTATAATTACATGCAATATCACTTCTCAGTTTGCAGTTTAAAAGTACTAATGGTGTTATTATTAATGATTTAACCTGTTTAATCAAACAGAATATTAATAGCACCCTCCCACACACGGCCTTGTGTGAAATAATATTTAATTATCACCATTGGTGTTGCTTTTGTTGTTGTCCGTTCCTTCCCCTAATGGGGATTTCTGACCTTCGAGGAAGACTTCTTTAACAAGCGACGTGCGGGCCCAGCATGTAATTTTCCGCTACATTCAATGGTAGTTAATGATCAGGGTAGGATTTTCTAAATTTAAAATATAAATATCTATAAAATCACTAACAAACTCACCTCCGCATCCGTGACAGGAGAGTGAAGTGGGGAGAGAGAGAAAGAGAGAGAGCACAATTCAGAAACAAACAGGTATTTATTTAATTGTTTTTTCACACAAGCCGTGTGCAGGACAGGAGTTGAACAGGCAGAGTCAGACTGAAAAATTCAATGCCATAGCCGGGATTTGAACATCTCTACCACTTAGCTACCATGGCAACATACCGGTATAGCATTAAATTTCTCAACTGACTCGCATTTTTCCCGGTAAACCACAAGGTGATCTCAAATTATTTTGAGATTACAACCCCAATGGCGACTTACAATATTGTAGATACTTATGTATGAATCCTGGCTAGAGATCGAGAGGTCCCTGGTGAAATCCCTGCTATGGCATTGAACTTTTCAGTCTGACTCTACCCATCCAAATGGTTTGATAACTACCAAAGTCTAAATTGCGTATTACATCATTCTAGCAAGAAAATATTTTTTGTGAATCCTTCTTAATTCTGTGAATCATTATTTCATGTTCTTATTTCACAAAAGCGCTCTCTGTTGATTTACAAAGTTAAAATTTAATAAGCTTAGATATGAGTCCATCTACGAGTGGGTATTGTAGTGGTAGCGTATCTGCCTCACATTCAACAGGTCGCGAGTTCGTCTCTCGCTTAGGGTGAGTTACGCGAATAGGGTTTTTTTCGGAGCTTTCCGTTATGCTGAGAAGACGAATGTCGAGTAACTTTAAGCTCCTTGGACACCGATATCATTTTAGCATCATTTCACCAATTTCATTCATCGTCCGATATGATCAAAGGACATTAAGCTAAAAAAAAAAAAAAAAAAAAAAAAAAAAAAAAACTTTGATATGGTAGACAAGACACTACTTCTTGAATGTCAGTATGCAGTCGGTGAATTTTCCTCATTCTTATTGGATTTATATATCTAGGAAATTATCTAACTTCCTGTTAGAAAAACAAAGTACGAGTTCCTACACTTCTGTAAAGCAATTTTCCTTAACACCTATTAGCATTTTCAAGATTTATGTACCATTCTTAATGCTCTAGATTTTAAAACCAATACATTTTGAAATGTTCTGCGTCTGTTTCTTTAGTTTCTTTTGTTTTCCGTATATGTTCATAAGCGTATAGGGGGAAACATAATTTCAGAAACAAAAGCAGCCTATTATGTAGGAGGCTACTAACATATTAAAAGTGAAAGCCTTACTTATTAACATAAATCTGAATTCATAATTAGGAATTATATTGCAAATAATATAAAGAATGATAAGTTTACATAAATCTGGGTTATAACTACAAGTTAAATAATTACCTTCAATAAAAGTAGCTATAATAACAGAATTGGCACAAGGGATAACGCACATACATGGGAGAGATAGGTAATCCAAGGTGACATGCTAGGAGGAAGAGCAGGAGGAGGTGGAGGAGGAGGAAGAAGAGCAGGAGGAGGTGGAAGAGGAGGAAGAAGAGCAGGAGGTGGAGGAAGTGCAGGAGGAGGTGGAAGAGGAGGAGGAGGAGGAGGAGGAAGAGCAAGAGGAGGAAGAGCAAGAGGAGGAGGAAGAGGAGGAGGAGAAGGAAGAAAAGCAGAAGGAGAAGGAGGAACAGCAGGAGGAGACAAAGAGCTGCAGGAGGAAGAGCAGGAGGAGGAGTATAAAGAGCAGGAGGAGAAAGAACAGGAGGAAGAGCAGGAGGAGGAAGAGGAGGAGGAAGAAGAGGAGGATAAAGAGCAGGAGGACGAGAAAGAGCAGAAGGAGAAAGAGCAGGAGGACGAGGAAGAGCAGGAGGACGAGGAAGAGCAGGAGGAGGAAGAGTAGGAGGACGAGGAAGAGCAGGAGGAGGGGGAAGAGCAGAAGGACGAGGAAGAGCAGAAGGAGGAAGAGCAGGAGCAGGAGGAGGAGGTGGAGGTGGAGGAGGAAGAGCAGGAGGACGAGGAAGAGCAGAAGGAGGAAGAGCAGGAGGAGGAAGAGCAGGAAGAGAAAGAGCAGGAGGAGGTGGAGGAGGAAGAGGAGGGAACTTAACCTAGGCTCCGAGTACTGGATGTGTTTTTCAGTTCTTTGGCAACTTTTAAGGTAGTTTACTATGTTTTACATTCATTTTTATCGTTTTTCCAGAGTTTTAGCGATTATTTTTACACTTTTCTTTGCATTTGAGGGAGAGGTTTTAGGTCAATTATGAATTATTCTAACTATTTCAACGATTTTTGCATTGTGTGTGATGTTTGAAGACCTTTTTCTATTATTTTGCAGTCGTTCGTTCTCCTTTTTGTATGCTTACGGATCATTTATGACACATTGAAGGTTTTTGAGTGCGAGGACAGCTGTTTCGATTGCTTTTACTGACATACTAAGCAGTTTATAGGGAGCTTAGGTCTATAGGACTGTTAGTTTAAGGATATACATCTGCCATTTTAGCACACTAATTTCGTGCCATTTTGAGTGCTGCAAGAAGCATTTTAAAGACATTTCATGTCACCTTTGAGCGTAGTTGGGATTCCAAAACAGATAGTTTCAGGGCATTTATCATACATTTTAGCTCATTTACAGTCACTTCGAACCATTTTGAAAGTATTTAGACCTGTAAAATAGGCATTTGACCTTTTTTCATACGTTTTTACTCATAATTTACATTATTTTGGAGTATATTTTAACAATTTATAACACTTTTACAGACATTTTGGCACATGTTGAGTCTATTACTTTCTCTGCAGTATTATGTACATAGTGTATAGAGAAGGTATTGCACTCCACCAAAAAATTCCATATCGAGAGTTCACGTATTAGGATCCCTGTATCCAAAAAGAGCATTTTCAGAAAGAGGTCCGTATATGTGTGTGTCCGTGTGTCTGTGAACACGATAACTCAAAACCGAAAAGTTAGTAAAATACCAAACTTGGTATTTAAGTTTAGTATCTCCAAGGATGTGACACGAAGATTTTGAAGAAAATCCCCCACCGCCAGCTACCCTTTACATGGAGAACTTTTCGAAAATGTTGATTTTATGAAAAATGGTTCTAATGATTTTGATTAAAATATCGTATACTAAAGATATTTACATGACAAACAAAATGTATATCTTGAATTTTCTGGGAATAGCCTCCAAAGACCTCTTTATTCTGAATGAATTTTGTGGAATTTTCCGTAACTACTAATCCGTAAGAGAAACCGATTTCAATCACTTGGAAAACAATTTTTTTAAAGATTTAACTATCGTTTTAGCCTAGTGTATTCGCTTACAAGAAGGCAAGCAATAAGACCATTCTGCTAATAATTTCTCGATTACCACGAAGTAACTAGAAGAATAAGCTTTTTAACAGTAATTGTTGAAGAGATGTAGAGAAAGTCATGCGAATGGAACACATCAGATTTTTTTCAGTTTATTTGAGCGTTTGTAGTGCTTTACTATGTATTTGTGAGGGATTTTTGAAGTTGATTTTTGTGCTAGAAGAGATGCTTTCAATGCTTTTAATGATATTCTATGTCATTTGAAGGGTGTTTAGGGCTCTAGAAAGCTATTTTCAGGATGTTCATCAGACGTTTGAACTCTTTTCCCACTGAATTTATGCAATTTCGAGTGCTGTAAAAATCACTTTCGAGATCTTTAAAGAAATTCCGTGTAATTTTTAGGGTATTGAAGACCCTAGAACAGATGGTTTCAGAGTATGCATCAGGAATTTTAGCTCCTTTCCAGTCACTTCAGACTATTTTGAGGGAATTTAGGACTCTAAATTAGTTATTTAGCTATTTTCAGACGCGTTTGCTCATATTTTACATTATTTTTGGGCGTTTTCTATTAGTTAATACTTTTCAAGCATATAAGCTCATTTTGGAATTATGTTCCAGTGTTTGTAGCGCTTTAAGATGTAATCTTGGTGGTTTGTATATGCTTTTTTTTATGTTTTAAAAAAGTGTTGATACTTTGTTTTAGTTAATTCGTTTCCACAGCAATTTTCTATGCTTCTAAAATCATTGTCCAATATCTGTGACGATGTTCATGATAATTGTTATGTTTTGTAGCATTTACACATGTTCCTGGATGGCTTGATCGCTTTTATAGACTGTCCTTTTACAATTATATCATGTTTTTCTCTGGTTTGTGTCCTTAATGAACATTTGTGCATTCTGTTTCAGTATGTTTGTTGCCCTTTAAAAGTCATATAGATGACCACTATTATGACCAGACGACTTTATTTCGTAGCCATTCAAATCTTAATTTCTTACGTCCATTAATTGGTGGCAAGTAACTATACCACTTTATTATTTAATTGTGTTCTTGTATTATGTAAGTAGACTCTAAAATGTTAACTTCTGCGCCCTCCTGGAATTACCGAGTGATTTTCAAAAACAATAATTATTTTTCAACAAAATCAGTAATGTTTAACCCCAAATCAACATTGTTAACCCCAAATCATTGTTTTTGAAAAAAAATGTCATTGATTTTTTTTTGCATTTGGACATTTTTCTTGAAAAGAATTCTTACATACTCAATAGCAGGCGTTTTGGTCAGACACAAATTATATCCACATATTTAATAGTAATATATGCAAAGAAAAATGTATAAAGCTCAAGAAAAACTATTAAGTGAATTTAGCCCAAATGATAAAACAAGAAAATCAAGATGTAAAATATTAAGAACTTATTATTTTAAATTTTATGAATTTGATATCTATAAACGGAAGAATAATGCAAGCTACTAAATGAATTCTTTAACATTCCAAAGAAAAAATAGAAAACGTTTTCATCTATGGTGAAGAGTATTAATTGATGATTTTTTTTTTTTTTTTTTTTTTGCAGTGTTTAACGCCCGCTTTTGCTACAAATGGAACCGCAACCGATGACTCACGCAATTAAGATTGAGCACTAGTGTAATGCGATGGCGGGAGAAACCGGGGAACCCGGAGAAAACCCGCCCCTGCACCGCTTTGTCCGCCACAAATTTCACTCGGCCACGGTGCGGCCTAAGTTGATGATGAAAAACTTTTTACTAAAATAAAATTTGAATCATCTTTGCCAGACCCCATAACACAAATGTTTAGAACAACGGTTCCCAACCAGTGTGCCCCGGCACCCTAGGGTGCTGTGTGATTGGCTAAGGGGTGCCGCGAGATATTGAGATAAACAAAAAAAAAATATCTTCTACTGAAGCCTTAAGTCTTGTAAGGTCTTGAAATAAAATAAGTCAAATCAATTACTCTCACGCACGGCAGATGGTGATAGTGGTTGATTCATTTCAATAATTCAGTTATACTAGTATCCCACAGATGGCATTACAGCTATACCCTGCCGAACATTCCCGAGACTACTCGCTTCCTCACGAACATTCCCGAGACTTCGACAGATGAATATATAAAAGTGTACGCCGCTTGGGGCTTTCAGTTGTCTTCCTCACGTTGATTCACAGTGTTTAGCTATGGATAAGTTCATTGTTAAACGTAAACGCCAGGACAGTGAAAGTGCACAGTTGGCTCCTACTGCTTGCTTTAAGAAGCCAAATCTTACAGTTTCTCCCGGACCGTCGAATTCGCCACATAAAGAAGACAAACGAAAGAAAAGGACATACCAGGACAGTTAGCGTATGGATTTAAGTGGAATAACAACGAGGAAAACCCTATCCCTGTGTGTTTAGTTTGTGGCGAAACACTTAGCAACGAGACCATGGTACCTAGCAAACTGAAGCGGCATCTTACATCCTAGTGTGTCACAGAAAAGTGTAATGTATTTTTCACATATATTAGAAGGGGAGAAGAAAACAGCTGTGCGAATGGTAAAGAGAATGACCATAGGTGATACTGCTCTTGAAGCCTCATTTAAAGTAGCAGAACTGACAGCTAAAAAAAAAAAAAGAAACCTCATACTCTTAGAGAGGAAATCATTGTCCCTGCATGTCAAGTTATAGTTTCAACAATACTTGGCGAAGGAGCAGCTAATCAAATTTCGAAAGTTCCTCTGTCCAACAACACAATCAGACGCAGGATATCTGAAATGTCATGCAATATCAACGAACAAGTCACGGAGAAAATAACTTATAGAACATTTGCTTTGCAAGTAGATGAGAGTCTCCATATTGGTGACAAACCGCAACTCCTTGGTTTTATCAGATATATTGATGAAAAAGATATTAGTGAACAGTTTCTGTTCTGTAGATAGCTGGAGACTACAACCACAGGCCATGATATTTTCGTTTCTATCAATTCCTATCTCAATGACCATGAACTTTCATGGAAAGACTGTTGTGTTTTATGTACAGATGGTGCAGCATCTATGTCTGGGAAAATTAAAGGTTTTACTGCCAGACCTCTCAATGAAAATCCATCCATTATTATAAGTCACTGTTTTCTGCATAGAGAGGCATTAGTCGTGAAAGCGTGTAATGAAGATTTTGCTTAAGTGTTTAACCAAGTTGTGAAAACGGTGAACTATATGAAGTCTCGACCTTTAAAGTGCAGAATTTTTTAACAGTTATGTCGCGCAACGGATGCAGCTCATACCTCTTTGTTACTTCACACAGAAGTAAGGTGGTTGTCGCGGGGTCATGTATTGAACCGGTTTCTCGAACTTAAAGAACAGCTAAAAACTTTTTTTAAGGATGAAAATCAAGACACATTTCATGAGCTCTTACTAAGTGATTCTTGGTGTTTTGAGCTGTCGTATCTGGCAGATATTTTTCATAAGCTGAATGAACTGAATGTTTCGATGCAGGGTCGACATGAAACAATAATCTCCTCAACCAATAAAATGAAAGGTTTTAAAAGAAAACTTGGTGCTTGGAAGTCTGCAGTTCAAAAAGAAGATTTGTCGAACTTTCCATCTCTTCTTAATGTGACAGGAGATAAAGATCTGGGTAAACTGAAAGACCGCATTTGTGATCACTTATCAAGATTGTAAGATGCAATAGATGCGTACTTTCCAACTATTTCCACTACGAATCTTGACTCGGTTGTCTCACCATTTGATTTCGTAGATAGTGCAGAGGAAATAGATTTCACTGCTTGCGAACGAGATGAATTTATTGATCTTTGCGCTGATTCCACACTCAAAGGTAAGTTCACCAAGAGTGAGGCGTCAGTGGCTAGTTTTTGGCTTCAACGGAGAGAGGAGTGCGCTAACCTAATGAAGAAAGCAATTAACGCACTTTTGCCCTTTTCAACATCCTATCTATGCGAGCAAGCCTTCTCTGCTATGGTGACAATAAAATGCAAAGCAAGAAATAGACTGAATAACCTTGAGGATGATTTGCGTGTTTCACTGCCAACTGTAAGACCCGACATCACATATCTGTGCTCTAAGCATCAATCACAAGTTTCACATTAATCATTAATCGAACAAAATTTATTGATGTATTTTTACTCAGTGATTGTAGTAAAGTTTACTGTATTATGTTATGGTGTACGTTATTATTATATAATATTTCAATAAATTAACATATTAAGCTTAATTTTCTTTTAATTCAAGGAAGGGTGCCCCTGGTGTTTAATGCTATTCCCAAAGGTGCCGTGAACTTCAAAAGGTTAGGAAACACTGGTTTAGAAACAGATTTTCATTTGGCAAGTCATTAAGTATATTGTTTGTGTGAATAGACAAGTAAAATCCGGACAAATAAAAATACAAAAACTTGACATTAGTAACTTATATTTGGTAAAAGCATTTCCGGGATTAAATATGTGGTTGAAGATAAAAGGCTATTCTTTCAAAGTGAAGAAGATTATTTATGTAGAATCAATGAACCCAAAATAAAATTCCTCAAAAAATCACCAAGAAAATTGACAAATGTCCCCCTTACCAGGTTTCGAAGAAAATTAAGAGCCTTATATTCACGAGAATAAATAACTGAGACATTTATATGTCCGTGAGCATAAGTATCAGTTGAATTTGGTATTAGATGACCTTTATCTTCTTTCCATCTGAGGGATTTCTTATTTAATTCCTGAGTGAATAGGTCATGTTTATCACTTCTGATCACTGTCTGTTTATGAAAATATCGTATTTCATTCATTAGACAATTCTTATAAGTTTAAACGCTTATTTCTTTCTTTACCGCAGTTTCCTTAATTCCTTTTAATATTTAGGGCAGTCTAGTAGCAGTCCATTACTGTTGGCAACTGATTTTTCATTCCATTCGCAGTACATTTTAGATTTTAATCCACTAAATTCTAATATATTTATACTATTTCGTTCATCTTTAACCTTTTCTATTGCTTTTTTATCTTTATAAGAATTCAGTGGATGATATTTAGCATAATGTGAAGTATCAAAATAATCCGGGTTACTCTACATAAACTCGTAGAAATCAGTGTTTTTAAATTCAAAAAGAGATGTACCTATGTCCATATGTAATAGTTTCAGTCTCTCATAAAATTCCTTCTTTAATACATTATAGCAGAAATTATAGGTCAATAATGTTGATAAACCCAACGCAGCAAGTACAAAAAATATATAACTGTGAATTGAATAATACCTTCAATTTACAACTATGGTCAGCTGCTAGATGACCCTGAATATTGTTTTCGATTTGAAGCTTGGTTTTTGTATTGCTCTCTGGATTTTTCGGTCATCAGAATATAATTTTATGTTTTGTTGTTTTATAACTGATTGCATCGGGTTTACAAACACAGCATTTACCATTATAGTCAACTTTTTCAAAATTATTTTTAGCTTGTTTTCTCTGGTCAGTAAAGTTCAGTGCTATAAAGTCTGAGTGAGTATATGTTATACCCCTATGAATATTTGTTATTTTCATTTCCAAGTCTTTATACAACTTTAATGTGTTATAATGTTTATATATATTCATAGCAATGACATAACAACCTCTCAGTTTTTCCTCCTGGAGGAATTCTGATTTCTAATGGAAAACCATTGAACTTAAGCAGTTCTAAATCTCTAGGAAATGTTACATCAATTGTAAAACATAACCTGTATCATCATTAGAGTTTAGTATATTATCAAAATAATTTTCTATTTCACTCGAAATCATCCACTGGAAAACTTTTAGGTACTTACGTACTTTTAGGTAATTTCTGAGCAAAACCCATTCATAAAGCTTATTAGCATCTATATACATAATCTGAATATAATTAGATATTTTTTCTCCATTAACTTGTATTTCTGGTTTTACATTGACAATCTATTACTTCATATGCCACCTCTAATTCCTTTCTCATGAAACAGATACAGCTCTGTATATAACTGATACATCTGATAATATCTCCTACTCTACAATCCCAAGTCAATCCTGGTGTTGTAAAATACCAAACAGAATCTACTTTGTACTGTTATGTAAACATAAGTCTCTAAAATTCTCAAATTCATCTGCAAATAATAAGACCTCCAATTTTAGAAATAAATCATGCCATTATCCCAAATGTTTAATTTTAAATTAGTTTGAAACTTTTTGAGCGTGATCATATTCATCTCAACTAATGATTTCTTTCGTCAGTGAGGAGTAGAATTTACTTATTGAAGGTAGTATCGTTTCTGAAAATTTCTTGAATGAATCCATATGAGTGTTTTTTTTTTCAAGCTATCCGATCGTACTCACGAAACCTGAACTAAAAGCTGCGTAAGAGGCTACGCATAAGATTTAGTCTGCTGATCAAGTATAAAACAAGTTCAGATGTGAATTACGGAAATACCTCATTCAGCTGTATTGTGGAGAATTAAATCAAAACCGCATCTTTATTAAACAGGACATTTATTAATAATCAATATCTCCAACATCAAGAGTATGATATGTTTATTTATAGTAGATGCTCAAATTGTGCTCCGTTAGAATCTTTGCAGGCAAGGCACTTTCTCAGCAAATTTGTTCCTACCCTCGATTTAGCTTCTGCGTTCTATCCAATCTCTAGGACTGCTTCAAACACGTGTGCGAAGATCATCAATGGCAGTAACCTCGTCATGTTACACTTTAGTCTTCAAATGTCCCCAGAAGTAATAAACAAAAGGGTGAGCTTTGTCATCAGCAAGAAGCATATCTATATACTCTTGATTTGTAAAGACTGCCTTAATTCTGAATGTATTTAACACATATAAAGCACTGATAGAATCTGGTGTTGTAAAAGGTGTCGAGTCACCCAAAAAACGAAAAGTTGGTTAAATATTAAACTTCAAATTCGAATTCATCATCTTCGAAGGATGCGATATCAAATATCAGCTCTGCAAACTACTCTTTATATGGAACAATTTTCGCAATTTTGAATTTTTCAAAAATGTCTATAATGACTTTGATTGAAGTACCATACACGAAAAACATTTACATGTAAATCTGGAATTTTCTGGGTACAGCTCTTCATTCTGAATAACTTCTGCTTAACTGGTAAACTGTGAGATATACGAGTAGATATCAGGTTGCTACACATAAAACGTAGATCTCATCAAAACACCAATTTATGACAATTATATTTGGTTATGGCCTACCATTTCCGAGATATTGCTTTAAATTTTCTAAAACCTGTATTTATCTCAAGAGGGAAGACATTATTCATATTTTATCACCCTGGTCAAGCATAGAGGCCATCACATAGCGACCGGTTTTTAAAATACTTTACTGTCGCCTCAGTATATTGTGCTCCCTTACTCCACCTCCATAAGGAATTAATATCGTGATAAAACCATTTCTGCTAATGTTTATTTCGATAATCATGGGTTTTATAGAAGAATCAGCTGTTGTAAGAAGTTTTAGACAGCATAAATAGAGAAAGCTATATGGATGTATCACATCAGATTTTTTCATTCTGATCAAGCAAAGAGAAGGGAATTTCAGTGCTATTACACAGCGAGACGCTGTTATGTGTTTTAATGTCGTTTTGATCTTTATTAATTCCCTTTGCATCTACAATGATGGAAGGGAGTGAAGCAGAATGGAAGAGAAGGGAATTTACTAGACACTACTTAATACCAAATACCTAATATTAAGTTTCGTATCTTTCAAAGATACGATTCGAAGATTTCCGAAAATCCGTTCATTCCCAACTACCCTTTACAGAGAAGAATTTTTAAAATGTCTATTTTCTCAAATATATCTGTAAAAATGTTGCTTAAAACATAATGGTTAAGATATGTACGTATGAAATAAAACATAGATCGTGAATTTTCTGGTAACATCCTGTAAAGTTTGTTTTTGTTTTGTTTTGTTCTTTTTTTCATTCGGAAGGAATTTTGAGTAATCTTGTTTAACTTGTAACAAACGAAAAATAGAAATATATTTACAACACATAACTTTTTCTAAATACTTTTTCTACCATAAATTAATTTCGAGATACTATTTGTTATTCATGATCAGAAGTTTTCAGTGCTATTGTCATTATTAAATTTTTCGATATTCAGTTGTTTCTTGCTATTGCATAACTTTAGAAGGCCAATATATAGCGTCCATTTGACTGTCACTGTTACCTTTGTAGTTAAAACGACTTGTGTAATTTAAGAATTCCTGCATACATTTATCTGAATTAAAATTAAGTAGAAAAAACAACCAAATAAAACAAGTCGGTAAGGATAATTAATGTACTCTCTAACAAATGACAGAGGTAAGAGCAAGTGAATTGGAACACGCATTATCTTTTACTTTCACTATCACGTACACGCAATGAAAATACTCCACCCAAAATGTCGATACCTATATTTCATCGAAAAGACATAAATCGAGCACACGTGAAAGAAGAAAACAAGAAAAAAAAAGGAAAAAAGGATTTTAAAATAATGGTCCGCGTGAGTCTCTGTCCTAACGGCACAACTCAAGAACGAAAAGTCTGTTAACTACCAACTTGGTATTGAAGTTTAATATCACCCAAAACTACATCATGAACATTTTCAGACAAATATCCCCACCCTAAACTACCCTTTACATGCACATTTTTTGAAGTTAGATTTTCTCAAAAACCAGAAAAATGATATTGATTAAAATACCAGTAAAGAGATTTACATTATAAAAAGGTGTGCATATATAGCGTTTTCTGGGAAATAGCCGGTAAACATAAGCGATTGACAAAATCTTATACAGAAAAAATACAAATCTTGTAAAGACTAATAATGTATGTCATATACATTTTTGATTTACAATTTCCCAGCTATTTATTGTTATTTTTATTAAAGTGTCTAATACTTATACTTTTCTCAAATAGGAGGGTGTTAATGTTTTCTTCGTGGCCATGCAGAGAAGCAGAATTTCAATTTTATTGCATCACATATCGAGCAGATTTTAAGCAATTATAGTATTGCTTTAGTGTAATGTATTCTATTATTTCCGTTTTGTTTACAAAAAACTAAGTAATAAGAGCATTTCTGTTACGTTTATCCCGGTTAGTACAAAAGAGATTGGAGAATAAGCTGATGCAAGATCAGTGTGTTGAAGAATAGGTAGAGAAAGTCATGTGAATGGAACACATTATATGTTTTTCTCTCATCTACAACGTACATAATACGTAGATAAGATACTGCATTCTACCAAAAATTCGATACCCAAATTTTAGTGATGTGTGTATGTGAGCGTAGGTTTGTCCATCTGTGTATGTGTCTATGGGCAACATAAGTGAAAAGCGAAAAGTCGACTAATTACTAAACTTGGTATTTAAGGTAGGTATCTTCCATGAACGCGACACTAACATTTTTAGGAAAATTCACCACTCCAAAATTTACATGGGATATTTGTTGACATTTTCGATTTTCTCAAAAATGCTTCTCAGCATTTCAACTGGAATATGTTAAAGCTATTTGAATTACAAATAAGATAACATAGATTGAATGCTCTGAGAATATATCCTAAAGTTCTCTCCAATCTGGATGGCGTTTTGATAACAAGGAAACCATAAGAGATGGACGAATACGAGGTTTAGAACCCAACTAATTTAGGATTTGTTTAAGCACACAAGTTATGTCATTTACATTTTTTTAAATTAACCATATCTGAGACATTCCTTCTTATTGGTTTCAATTTCAAAATTGTTATATTTTCCTCAAATGGGAAATGTTTATTCGTTTTTCTTGCATCTGTTCAAAGAAAGAGTAAAAACCACGCTACAACGACCAGCTTTTAAAAGATTTGATAATCGTTTAAGTCTTGTGTATTACCTTAATTAGTTACAAGGATGCATGTAATGAAAGTGTTTAAGCAAACGTTTATCTCGTATAACGTGAAGCAGTTTAAAGAATATGCATTTTAAGAATATTTGTTGCAGAATTTGTAGAGAAAGTAATGCGAGTGTAACTCGTCAGATTTTTTTGTTAGCACCTGCCCCTTAGACAACCCTGGATCTATCTGACAACATTAATTTGTTACTAATTAGCAATTAGTAGTGACATATATAATAAAAGTTTTTGTCTGTGCAGATTTGACCGTCTGGCAGCAGAGCACCACTGTCTCCGCATCAAACTTCTAGGTGACTGTTACTACTGCGTATCGGGACTACCGGAACCTCGTCCTGATCATGCGCAGTGTTGCGTCGAGATGGGCCTGGACATGATTGACGCTATTGCGCAAGTAGACCTCCTTCAATTTTATGTCAAGCTCCTTTGCATGGTTACGTTCGTGTGATGAATCAAATTCATACTCATGTTTACTTCTGAGGGAGAAGCAATGCCCAACCAGGAGTTAAAGAAAATGTTTGAATGCATTGTATTTACGAAAATTATCTTCAGTAATACCACAGTGCCGATATTTTTTCGATGACTTAATTGAGGTTAACAAATGCTTGTGAGAATTATAATAATTTCGAGACCGAAATTGAAAAAGCATGAAGTAGAGTTTAAATTACCTCAGAAATATCATAAGCAACAGTGGGATTCGGTAAGTTAATTACAATACTAGAGCATTGCCATTTGTTTGTACTTGTATAGTTCCTGAAGTAGCTTTGCGACAGTTGAACTTAAAACGTATCCTAAATTCGTCGCCTTATCTTGGTGAGCAAAATATAAACCACCCAGCTGCGTCCTATAACAATTCTGCTATAAACAACACACGGACCTACTATCAACAACCCAACTCAGTCCTGCAGCAGATAGTATGAAACTGTAATAACTGGAGTGAGCAAATGGTGAATCATTTGAGAGCATTATTTAACAGAGCTATGGTGATTTGATGATGTCAGAGACGGTCGGGATCGATACTGCTCGCGACTAATCGTTTAACCACTCTTCCTGCTTTGGTTTTTTATTTTTTTTTCAATTGTGTGCTGAACTACTGATAAAATATTGTCCCAAAAGCATCGAATATGCGGATTTTGCACCAAATACTTCATTCAATTTTTTTCCCCGTTCTCGACCGACACAACAATTTTTATACGTCTCCTGAGTCCTTACTGCTGATTTTTTTTTGTAGTGTTTAACGCCCGCTTTAACTACTAATGGCACCGCAGGCGGTGACACTGATGATACATGAATGATGATGGAGCACCAGTAGAATGCGATGGCGGGGGAAACCGGAGTACCCGGAGTCCACCACAAATCTCACATGCGGTCGCTTGGGATCGAACCCCGGCCGTCTAGGTGAGAGGCTAGTGGTCTAACCACTTGGCCACGGCGCGGCCACCTTATTGCTGAAGTACAAGAAAATATATATTTGCTGTTTCATCAAAACAGCTGGTTAATGGGTGCGAAAACATAACTTGTGTTCATGACCTTCACTAGTCTTAATAATTGCCGACTTTGAAGCGCTATTTTTTCATAAACCCCCGCCGCTGAATCCTTGCACTAGACAGTTGGGAATTAAGTTGGTATCCTAGCAAAAAAAAAAAAAAAAGTTGAAAAGCTTTACTCGTTTGACTTTTTGAACCAATCACAACGCAGCATTCCGGTCGGTCGGTCTGACAAGGGTATCTAGATGCCGCACCGTTGCAATATCTGGCTATTTCCAACCACGTGCTCAGTTTGTAAACTCCTAACACGTGTGTTAAACTGTTCTGTGCAAGCGACGTATTATTTGTTGTTATTTATATTTGTTATTATTGTTGATAGTGTTGTTGGTGTTTGTTTGTACGTGAGGGAACATTTCACAATTATAGAGGTGGATAGACTTTTGCGGGAAGGTGTGGCGATGATGGACGCGGCTTCGTGGAAGAAGAAAGTGAATCATGTGCACAAAATAATACGAAAAGCAAAGGAATTAGACGGAATTATCAGTGAATGTTAATGATGATGATGCTTCCGAGAATGATGACGATGGAGACTTGGATGGAATTGAGCCATTAAAATTATAAACCGGTGAAAATCACTTTTTTATACCTGTTTCTCATTGTAACAAGCTATTTTGCATTTATTTGTTCTATATTATTGTAAATACGTAATGTATGTTACATGCCTTATAGAATCACTGTTATTTTCAATTATCAATAATAACGAATTAGTTTCATTATTCATCGGCATTCTTTTTCTATGCACACTATATACACTACTTATGTTCGTCTAGAGAGATTTGTAATCAGCTGGTGTTGTTTACTTCTGGCAACGCTGCAAAGGCAGCGTAGCCAACCTAACACGAAACCACCCGGACTGTCAAGTGCAAGGATTCAGCGGCGGTGGTATAGTGTTTAACGCTCGCTTTAACTATTTGTGGCACCGCAGACGATGTCACTGATGATACATGAATAAAGATGAAGCTCTGGTGGTCCAGGTGTGAGGCGAGTGGTCTAACCACCCGGCCACGGCACGGCCCATTGAAGCACTCGAAGGCAGTTTCATGTGGTTGACCATAAAATGAACTTAATACTTGCCTATCTGTTTTATTTAGATCAAAGTTGGTATGGGGAAAATACAACAATTACAGTTCACTAGCAGTTTTTTGTAGTGTTTAACACCCGCTTTAACTACTTATGGCACCACAGGCGGTGACACTGATGATATGAATGAAGATGGAGCACCGGTGGAATGTGATGGCGGGGGAAACCGGAGTAAATCCGCCCCAGTGCCGCTTTGTCACATGCGGTCACTAGCAAAATCGAAGTAATTCCTAAGTGGGCAGGTTTTTGAGATTGCTGCTTGGCCTATCTCAGGTTAACCTGGAACGTGTAACAATTTTTTAAATAAAATATTAGCATTACTTACGCAGAACAACAAAGATGCTGCTGGTTTCTGCAACTAATGTCTAGAACAGGCCGGTCCAACAATGCTACAGTAGCGGCCACAACCGTGTGACGGAGAGGTTTATAGTGGGGATGCTAAAACACTGCATGTAGTGGCATTGTTGTGTTTAGAAAAATTCATAACTTCGCTGAACTCAAACAGTAGATATCTCACAGACTACTTTGAAATCCTAAATGGAGCAAATTTTTGGTATAATCTATAACCGAAGCTTCATTTAAAGGTCAAAAATAAAATTGGCAGAAATGGAAATGTAGTTTTATTTATGGATGCTCTTTAACTACTGTGGTTCTCAGCGTCCCATTTTATAAGTCTACGACACTGCACCAACGGCTTTACTTCCATTCTGAAGGAAGCCATGCCCGGGTTTGGAGGCAGAGAGAACAGAACGTCTTCAAGCAAGAGAAGCTGAATGCTGTCAGAAGTTGATACTTCTGTTATGTCCTTTCTATAAGAGCAGTATTTGCTACTATTTATTGCTGGATCTGTGCGCTATAAATCCAGATAATGTTATAAATTTTAAGTGTTTATTTTCTGTTTTACTTTCACATTTCAATTTAAAACAAACGCCGCATTTTAAAGCATTTTCAAAGCACTAACAATGTGGTACTTCATTGCCAACTGTGTTTTATATATACAATTAAACATACTCCATGTTTTGCTGCAAATATAACAATGTTAAAAGAAATGAGGTGAATTTATTTTTCACCACAATTGTACCACCAGTTGATTTTTACAGCGATGGCTTCTGAATTATGTATTGTGAGTATGCCCTGTGGTCGTAATCACGCACGTGTGTAAGCTGTTTGCAACGGAAGTTATAGTTGATTGTTGCCATGCATTGTTACACCTCCGTGAGTGGACACGTGTGCTAGCGGCAAGTTTTTCCACTGCTCTGAGAAAAAGAGTCCTACAGAGATTTGAATTTTCAACTGTAAACGTGCAGTGTGCACAATCTGAGGACGACAAACGCGTACCGTGCAGTAGCAGTCGCCCCAGCGAAAATCGAAAAGAAACTATATGGCAGAATTGCTGCGAACTAAGAATTCTATTTGTGAACAGATTTTCATTAGTAATCGTGAAACAAATTAAGAGTTGCTTGTTGAATAATAAAGAGATTTTTGTTGACAGTAGATGTTTTGTCATGGTGGACAAGATAATGAAGTCTATTGTCGAATTGAAGGAAATGAAATCAGGAATGGAAAAGGTGGACATGAAGATGGGATTCGGAGTAGGAAATATGAAAACGATATTGTCAATTGCGCGATGGAGAGGAACAAGAAGAAGAAGAAGAAGGAAAGAATTGAATTCAACAGGAACAAAATGGAAGAGAAAATGAAATCGGGTATAGAGAATTGCAGGTGGAAATGAAGACAAGTGAATTGTGGAATGCATAACCTGAAGAAGGAGATATCGAACAAAATCAACGAACATCTGTCCGGTGTGAAAGGGGAAGAGAAATATCTTGGAGGGGGGGGGGGGCTGGAAGAGTTTGATGGAACAATAAAAGATCACGACTAACGACTTTATGCCCTGGAGGAAAGATTCGACAAGCGGCAAAGAACTGAACACCAAATGTATAAGATGCTAAACGGAAGATTGAAAGACTTGACGATAGGACGCAAAATAACTTCTGTACGCGTCTGCCACCCAAGTTCGACATAATATCCACCTTCGATGTCTTCTGCCGAAGGTTCGCCGCCGTCGTCAACCACAATCGATAGTCAGCAGAAGAGGAACCTGCACAATTGATAATAATTCTCCAGGAAGACTCTTCTGGTGGAAGACTTTTGGCCTTACTGGTGGTTAGAAGAGACAGAGAAGCGTTCCAGCATACGTCAGCACATTGCATTACGCCTATTTTACTGTCTCCACAACCTTACAGTGACTTTAGTGTGAACATTGTCGCCAGAGACGACGGCATGGAGGCATTCTCTCCCAGGTTCAGGATCGCCAGCAAGACCTCTCCAAGGCAGAAAAGGACTACCGCGTTATCCGGCGAGAGTTCCGACTGAAGCGCTCCCACAAACATCTGTATGGTCTCCCTTCCACCTGAAGATTTTCTTATTTATCGGTTAAATATTCTCAGTTAAGAGTTTTAACTAAGGTAATATCAAATAACCTAAGAAATCCGTTGGTTACCTCAATTTACTGCTAAAACGGAGACAACTGGATTACCGGCGTTGTTTTTTTTTTGTTTTTTTTGCATTAACTACTAATGGCACCGCAGGCGGTGACAGTGATGATACATGAATAATGATGGAGCACCGGTGGAAACCGGAGTACCCGGAGAAAACCCGCTTCAGCGCCGTTTTGTCCACCACAAATCTCTCATGCGGTCGCTTGGGATCGAACCCCGGCCGTCTAGGTGAGAGTCGAGTGGTCCTTACCGGCGTTGGTAAATATGTCTCTTTATACGTTTATCAAACGGAAAGTTGCTCCTTTTTTCTACTGCTCAAGCAAAGAGTGCTATCATATCAGCATAGCGACCAGCTCTTAAAGGATTTGACTATCGCTATAGGCTGATGCATTAAACTATTCCGGTTTTATCTTCAAGGAAATATGCAATAAAAGCATTTATCCAAATGTTTATGTCGATTAATATGAAGTAGGTATTAAAGAATGGGTTTCTTAGAGAACGGGTAAGTGTAACTCATATATTGCCACTGAAACGTGAAATACTTACACATGAGCCCTGTTATAATAAATATACTATTCGCCGAACTGAAAAATATCCATTCTGAGTTCTTTTAACTGCAGTACAGAGGAAGATGTTTTAACATAATTTATTGCCTACATAATTAAAGCGATTTTAGGGTAATAAATTCTCTTTTTTTTCAGCGCTTTGTATATTTTATAACACTAATGCTGAGTAGTACAACCGTCAGTTCGTCCTAAGTGTGTGTGTGTGTGTGTTTTCTCGTTTAATGGCGGAAAAAACGCAGCGTACTTTAAAAACTTATTACTAATGAATATTATAGAAACATTTTGGTATGTTACAGTCACATAGCTTTCTCTACATATTTTTTAAAAACTATTCTTCTATTTACTTCGCATTAACGCAGATAAACATTTGCAAAACCGCTTTTACAATATAATTATTTTCTTTTAGTGAAAATAAATTGTTTTTAGCCTAAAAATAACATGAAATAATGCACACGACCTAAATTTTAAGATGATCAAACTAGTACGCTAACATGTTTATTCCACTCCAATGTAACTAAATTTGGTTTCAAGTCAAATCGTATGGTAATTATCAGTTCAACTGGGTTTAAAGTTTTACTTTACATTATGTATTTTTACATCATTAATTTCTGATATCCCTCGCATTATCTGTTCACAATACAAACCAGTATAGGTACTTCAATTTATCAAGAATTCGCTTTAGTGTTAACTTATAGATTATATTGGAAGACTTCTGCGTCCTTTGATCTAAAACGTTGCTCTAACCTGCATAAAATTAAAACATTAATCTTGAAGAAAATGAGATGGAAGACCCAAATAAAAATACCAACTGTAGAAAGAAGAACACTAGAACTACTACGCCAAAAATCTCGAAAACAATACGAAATACGATTCAATCGTTTCATCACCTTCTGTAAAGTAAAACATGTTCAAAACTTAGTAAATTGAATACACGCTTGACTTACTTCAAATAAAAAAATAAAGAGTATAAACCTTCATCATTGGGTGAGCTTTGTTTTAAAGTCAAAAACAATCAAAATATCAGTAAGCACAATAAGATTATAGCATTCTTAATTAGCGTGCTAGTGAATCAAAAATAATACTACATGGAAACTATTTGACATCTCGCTGCATATACGCGAGTGTTTTGCAGTAAATGCGATTTCCCTTAGTTTCAGGAATCAATTTAAAAATTATTGAGACTTCAAAAATTCGAGCGCCGCCTAAAAAATACTATATGCCACAGGTGTTAAAAGTAACTTAATTTTGCTCGTACGATTGAGAAATATTTTACCCCCAAAATAAAGCCCTACTTTTAATCCTTATATCACAATGCATTATTTCCACAGAAGCAGTTTCTAGAACAGGAGTTGGATCCAATACAAGAGCCGGTATCTGAAATACCAACAAAATCCTTTTAGATAGAAAGGAGTAAGAGATCCTTGCTTTACCAGCAGAAATGAACACGAATAACGATTTTCCTTTTAAGGAAAGTGTGTGTAAGTATTTTAAATTATAACCAATAATCAGAAATAGTTAACATCATAAAAACCATGGACATAAATTATGTTTTTAACGATATATACATTTTTAGTGAGTAAGTTTTTGTCTATCTGTTACGGTTGATCAGTTATGCAAAAATCATCCAGAATGAAGAGGAATTCACTATTTCCAGAAAATTCAAAATGTGCATTTTATCTATCATAAAAATTTCTGACTGCTAACCATCTCCGCTGATAAGCAAGAAGAGTAAAACTAAGGTTGCTCACTGGCCGGTTTTAACTTAAAATATCTCGCTTGAATTGTAGAATTCCTTTAACACACGAGGGATATTTTTATACGTCAAATACCGTGCAGTTGGACCACCTGGTATATGTAGAACCTCAGGTTGTATCAATATCTCATCGGCTAACGTAGCAAGACTAATGGTGCCTAAAGCAGTGAACAGGCTGAAAATGAACATCAATGGCATTATTCAATACATTTATGATATTAAAACATAAACTCCCGAGGCGGTTCGGTGCATTGAGAGCACATACGCAGCCCTCGGGCGGTATATGACACATTATTTTATTTTCAAACCTACAAATCCATGAGTGTAGAACTGAGAGAGTTGTTATTATTTCATTGTTGCAATTCTTATGTAAAGAATAATATTCTAGTATATACGGAGAATATGTATATCTAGGTGACTGCTGTGACTTTTCCACTCTGCGTTTTGAATTGTTCTATCAGCTTATGTCTGATAAAAAAGTGTGGTTGCAAAGCTTGCTGCTTGGTTCCTGGAATGCATTTTCAAAATTTTAAGCTGTGTTACAGAAGATGCCCTTATGCCGCAAATGTCATGTTTAAACACTATTTCAGATTTATGTTCCCTATTGAGCCAGTAAATAAGTTTTAAAAGAAATATAATTTTAAATTAATTTATTTTAAAAGTAATTTTCAGAACGAGAAGACCGCATTAACTGGCCGGGAGGGGCTCGAGGCGCTGATCACGTCTCACTCTCCAGCACTGCACCCCATTCATGACGCTTTCGGGTCGAGATGGGGGATGCAGCGGCCGGGCGGTAGTCCTTGGTCCGTGGTGGACTCTTGTGCCATGGGTTTAAGTTTATGGGTTTAAGTATATGGGTTTAAGTTTAAAATTAATTTTGGTCAGTTATGAGTTTCGGTATTTGTACATTATACGAACATATGTATATATGTATTAAGAAGTTTGCATGATGTACAAGCTTGGATGTCCATTACTGACACTTGCTCCACTAAATTGGTGTTGGTGGTCTGGGTGTGTTTCGGCAATCTTCACTGTCATTTTCTGGCAGGTTAGCAGACGTCTGAGGTCATTTTAAAACTAATACAATTTGAAAGTCTTAAAACTAGCAAACACTTCTGAATCGCTCCACTAGAGGCGGAGAGGTCGCCAAGGTCACGTAAGAAGAAGGCAGAAGTCAATGAAGTCCGTCTACTACCACTTGATGGCGCTACAATCAAAACGGCAACTATATTAGACGCTGAAGTTCTCCAGCTCGCCGCTAAGTTAGCATAACACTTGAATTTCTATGATTAAAGTACAAATGAACGTTTTTTCCTAACATTTACAACTCTCCAATCCTTCACCCTTGAACCTCCGGGGCACTGTCAGGGCCTTGTGCCATGGCTTTGTCCCGGACCGCAATGTACACGCACCCGTATAAGCGTATACTAATGGAGGTGCAATCGCGATACTCCAATAACTTTCCTCACTCTTTAATCTTTCCTGATTCTTTCACCCCTGACTGCCAAAAAAATAAATAAATAAATAAATAAAAAGCTACCTCAGACGTGTCTACTAACCTGCCAGAAAATGACAATGTCAAAACACGTCCAGGCCACCAAAACCAAATTTAGTGGAGCAAGTGTCAGTAATGGACGTCCAAGCTTTGTGCATCATGATAGCTTCACTGTATATTACAGCTTTAATAAGCATTATAAGTTTGCATCAGCTTGAAGGCGAACACATTTGCCTTAAATTAATAACTACAAAACAAGCTTTAGTTACTACTACTCTGCTTCCCCATTGTTAACCTAAAAATGACACCCTAATGAGGATTTTAAATGTTGAAAAAGTTCTAAATACAGAAGATGAGATAAATTGATAGAAAAGTTCACCCAAAAGCTGACCTGAGATTTTGATTTAAGACTTTTAATAAATATTGTAAATGTTTAACACAAAATAAATTATTTAGAAACTGAGTAACGTACATGCAGGTGATGATAAACGTTGAGTAAACGTGACTAATATCAGAAAGAGCTTCAAATACGCAAACACACCCTCTGCTTAGGGTTATTTAGTCTGCCATATAATTCCTCCGATAAAAATATGTAAGTGAAAAATATATGTGTAATTTGTTTTACCATTTTGGAGAATTTTCACCGAATGGTCCCCTTAAATAGTGATGTTTTCAAATTATTGAATTCAGAAAACAAAGGCTGCGCATATTTAAACAGTTGGAAGCATATAAAGGTTTTGTTATTTTAAATTATAACACAAACCATGACGGATCCACAAAAGATGAATGTTTAAGAATTACAAATTAAATGCGTTAAAAATAAATTGTCAACAGTATGAATTCGTGGATTTACATTTTATGGATCAAATGTTACATCACTGACATCGATTCATGTAATTACTACCCTTAAATATTTTCAGTCGTAATTTAAATTTAGCGATGCGTGCGGATCCTAACGCTAATTGTGCCTCACTCTTAGCTTATATTTAAGAGTATGTCACTATTTAAGACAATACATTTTTTTGCAGTGTTAGGGGTTGAGATGTACTTAAAATACTGCCAGTTTTACCTTACTTCTTAAACCTACCAAGCCCAGCAGATAGGCTTCCCGCAAGCCAACCAACGCTTACAGGTCAAGAGTAACCTAGCTTATAGCATATGCTATTCAATACCAATATCGAAAATCGGCCAAAAATTGGAGATAAAAAACGCTAGCTATCTTAGTGCAGCGGTCTATATTATTTGTATCAGCTGTGTAGAGAATTTCTAGTGAAATAGTTTTTCAGGTTTGCCTTTTCTTGTTTTAGATGACGATAATATAATAATAATAAGAAGAAGAAGAAGAATAAAAACGTTACGTGCATTTGTATTGCGTATTTTTCGTTACAATGTTTTCATGTTTTAATTTTTCTGCTAAAAATAATATTAATGATAATATTACATTAAATGATAGTGTTCTGATGTTTGCTTATTTTTCGTTACAAGGTTTTCACGTTTTGAAATGTTCTACTAAGTGTATACTATAATGATAATGATAATATAGTGAAACACTACGTGCTCTCGTGTTTTTATGCTTTTCTTTACGTTTTGAGTTATTCTGCTAAGCGCATAACAATAATAATTATAATAATATTATGATCAATAATAATAATAATAATAATAATAATAATAATAATAATAATCCTAAAACATTAGGCCTAGTGCATTAGAGTTCTTCGGTTACGTCGTAGTGAATAATAAATAATAATTATAATAAATATAATAACAATAATAACTGTAATAACATAAATATTCATAATTATATTTATATAACCTATAATAGTTTAATAATACATTATCATACAGTGAAATACTAGGTGCTCTCATGTATGAATTTTGTTAGAACGCTTTAATCTTATAATTTAATCCTACAGTGAAGCTAGTTTCTAATGTTAAATGAGAACAGCTTATACATAATTACAAAATTAGCTATTGGTGGATACTGGTAAGTGAATTTACTATCAAAAAAAGGAATAAAAAGACCTTTAACTGAGTAGAAAACACTTAACAACGTTTTCCACTCTCTGCTTACATTGACCTGTATTTGCTGACAGTTGCCCCGTTGAATTCTTTAACACCCTTCCTTATGGCAGTAAGGGTTATCTGCATACGTGAAATAGGGTGCGTTGAGCCAACTAGCACAATAGTTGTGGGTTATATGAGTTGGTTAAAGCTTGCTTTTCATTCAATTTGCAGCTGTACTCAATGGGTAAGGGATTGGAGGGTTTTTAAAAGGCATGGCAGAATTAAAACACAAATCTTACAGGATCTGTGCTTGAGTACCTCGGATTTTCGAAATCCAAACCTTACTAGCCAAGAGTAGGTAACTTGTTTTATCAGAACTTTCCTAACTGGAATGAGTTAAGAATAACATACGAGGGTTGGGGCATAAGTCATGGCAACTGTTTATTTTCTTGAAGATACCAGTCCGGTTGAAAAATGTGACCTATACAGACGAAAGGACAAGGTGTTAACTACATGTGTGGACAATGAATAGCACTGAATATCGTAACACACTAATTTATTACGGTAGTATATAGGGCAATATGGCCTTCGCGGTGCAAAAGAATGACAACTCAGTAGGCGGTTTGCAATACGAGAGGACATTGATAATGCTGTGCGCGAACAGATGACTGATTCACACATGGTGCGACAAATGCTGCGGCACGTGCTATTCAACGCCTTCCACGTCGTTGGCAGCGTGTGGTGACATTAGTGGGGTGACAGCAGCAGAGGACTATTTTAAGGGTCGTTAGGCCCAGGTTTGTCATGTCAACTGTATGTGTACTGTGTTTAGAATCGTGAAGGCAATATTGCATTGTATACTACCGTAATAAATTAGTGTATTATGATATCCAGTGATATTCATTGTCCACACATGTAGTTAACACATTGTCCTTTCGTCTGTATATGTCACATTTGCCAACCGGGCTGGTAACTCCAAGAAAATAAATAGTTGTCATGACTTAGGCCCCAACCCTAATATAATCTATGGAAATTATCTTCGTATTTTAATATATTATATATGCCGTTTTTATTTATGCAAAATATTTAAATATCGAAATCTGAAAGGTTAAAAGGGTAATACAAATAAGTTAGTCCTCATTTTTATAATACTAATAACTCTTATATATTTTTGTGGTAATTATTACTTTATTTACACGCACTATATGCATAGTGTATAGAGAAGGCATTGTAATGCACCCAAAATTCGATACCGAGATTTCAACGGTAATACATGTTTTGGGACCTACTGCATACAAAAAAAGCATGTTTAGAAAAATGCTCGTGTGTGTGTGTGTGTGTGTGTGTGTGTGTGTGTGGACAGCATAGTTAAAAAACGAAAAGTCCGTCAAATACCAAGCTTGATATTTAAGTTCAGTATCTTTCAACGATGCGACACGAAGATTTTCAAGAAAACCTCCCCACCCCAAACAACCCTTTACATGGAAAAAAATTCGAAAACTGATTTTCTCAAACATTATTTTGACTAACGATTTTAATTAAAATCTGTTATGTTTAAGATATTTACACGACAATTAAATGTACATCTTGAATTTTCTGGAAGTACCCTCTGAAGGCCTCTTTATTCTGGCTGATTTTATTGAGTTTTGTATAGCTGGTAAATATAAGGGACGGACGAAAGCTTACTACATAAAAATGTAGATCTCGATATAGCACACAATTTATGTCATATAACTTTTTTCGTGGAGTTGGCCGTTTTCCAGATATTCCTTGATATCGATTTCAGTTTTAAAATACTTAAACTTTTCTTATACAGGAACTTGGCCACTCAAAGAATCGGAAATTAGCGAACGGAGAGGACAGCTAGGAGGTTCCGCGACGACGTAGGGTTGACAACTACTTGGCCACCCCGAACTCTTCCTCAGTTGAGGTGGCTCGCAAGGGTCGACCCGGTTTCGTTGCACTTCGTCACAGAGCGAACGTAGAGGAGAGGTAGGAGGCTCTACTGCGAGTACGGATGGCACCTACTTGGCCGCCCCGAGCTCTCCCTCAGTTGAGGTGGCTCGCAGGGGTCGACCCAGATGCGTCGCCCTTCGTCGCAGAGGTCCATTTACCAAGCGGACAGACCCAAGGTTCCACTGTAGCACGCCGAGCACTTTGGGGATTAAGCGCTGCCCGGGATCGTCAATTGCCTGTCCGTAGGTCATGGTGGCAGGAGCGAAGGGGAGTCATAGAAAGGGTAGAAGGTAAAGAATTGAGCCAGCAAATGTTCTGTACTGATAAGTCCAAGGTGGCCGAAGATGCGTTCTACCTCGAGTCTCCGCAAAACCCTGCCAACTCTTGTGGCAACATGCGGTTTATTTAGTAACTGCATACTTACGCGTTTCAAACGGTGTGTGATTATTTACAACAATCTAGCACCGTGAGCGGCGCTCGTTAAAAACTACTTGTAGCTATGATTAACTACCAATTTCGATTGTGGTTTTTAAAAGTTATATTATTATCAGCATCATCATCATCATCATCATCAATGTGTTCATTAACAGAGTTATGTTCTGGAGCTTACGACTATCTAAAATGTATGTTTTACAACGCGCATAAAAAGACGCGCTAATTTACCTTTTGTTTACCCTTTTACTCCGTAATCGTAAACGCATCATTCTAAACTGGTCGAAAACGCGTAAGACGTTAAACACTGTAAAATAGAAAAACCTCAACACCAAGTTTAAATATCTAACGATATCGAAACCATTAACCTCTCGGAAAATGTACAAGTGTGGAAACCACGAAGGAAATTTGATGAATTGTAAACGGTTAAACTTAGAATTCTTCTGCAAATTATTTAAAATCTTCCTTTCCTAAAACTTCTACAAGTATCAAGAAAAAATTCATTATTCACTACCAAAGGGTTTCGAGCAGCATAGATTACACGACATACTAAGTTATGATAAACGTTATATCCAACTTTTCTGAACTGAAACAAATTATGAGGAATGCAAAATGTAATAAAGGGTCACGAAAGCATCAAACGGTATCTGATATAAAACCTGATTTGAATTTGAAGTAGTAAATATAGCTCTTCAAAACTAATGTGGTTCTACCTGTATTCCCGTGAGTGGCATAGCAACAACTGGTATACTTCCAGGGGCCTATTACTGTAGATGTAGGTTTCGCGCACCCGGAGTTCCGAGCCACCCTGGCTTCATCCGTGTGGGCCCCCTCCTCGTAGTGAGGGAGTCAGTCCAAAGGCCCGCGCTCGTGTACGTGTCCTGGTTGGTTTAAGTTTGCGTATTCTTTCAATGACCAAGGAGGATGCGCAACTTAATACACCTCTTTGGTCTCTACTTCACGTAAACGTTTTGGTTTCTGTTTTTCCCTAGCCAACCGGTATTATACCGATAACCAGGGCGAGTGGGATGGCGAGCCGCTATGCGTTGCCCTGTTATCGCTGAGGGACGGTACCTTGCTGGACTTCTTGGGGGATGGGGAGTACAAGGGAATGAGTTAATTTTATTTCCTATGGCTTCAAAACATTACATTGGTGAAGCATTAGTACAAGAAGTAGTTGAATCTTGTAGTCCTCACTACTGGATTGTTAGTGTGAAGAACAAAGACGCGAAGGCTCACCGGTGAGCCCTTTTGCAATTCAAAAGGCTCTTGACAAAAATCTGTTCCTGTAAAATCGCACATTGGAGCTCGTAATGGCATACTTCTGGTTGAAACACAATCAGTATACCAGGCTGAGAAATTACTTAGCGGCAGTATGTTACCCAGCTACCTAGTGAAGGTCGAGGTAAAAATTATCTTAAATTTATCACGCAGTGTGGTAAACACCCGAACATTGGACCGTTTGACCACAGGAATAAGGGAGGATTTGAAGCCGTCGAGTTTATTGATATTGGATCACTTTGACCTCCTATAAGAATTATTCCTTTTAATGCCTTACAGATTCCCTTACTTAATACTACTGTTTTACTAGCCCAAACATTCCGAACCCACTCCGTTACTAGCGTCATCGCTTTGGACGCACAATGTCGCCCTCCGTGGTGTAATGGTCACCATGCTAACTTCATATACCCAAGGTCGTGGGTTCAAACCCGGCGGAGGATGATGGATTTTTTCGGGCGTAAAAATCCTTAGCATGGCTTCCTTCGGAAGAGAAGTAAAGCCTGGGTCCCCCGTCGTAGATTTACGGCACGTAAAAGAACCTCAAGCCTGATAAAAGAGGCCTCTGAGCAAAATTAAGCGATCTTTCACGCCCAATATAGAATGGGACGCTGAGAACCAAAGCAGTTAAAGAGCGTCCATAAATAACACGCCATTTCATATTTTTTTTGACGCACAAGCTATATTGAATGGCCAGTCCTCATCACGCACGATGGGGTGTGTACATTAACTCCATCTTGTGTTAATTGCAGCAGCGAATATCCATCTAGTTCCAGTAAATTCCCCCATTTTGTAGAGGAAAGGACGAACCAGAAGATCCG
Source organism: Hymenopus coronatus (assembly GCA_030762935.1). Classification (NCBI taxonomy): domain Eukaryota; kingdom Metazoa; phylum Arthropoda; class Insecta; order Mantodea; family Hymenopodidae; genus Hymenopus; species Hymenopus coronatus. The sequence goes on along the minus strand of CM060885.1, from coordinate 42,705,976 downwards.
AGTTGGGGGAAGATATATTTCTCGGAAGCCCGGAAGCCTCGGACAATAAGACTCGCAAATCCATAACATATACTGCACTAGCGATATCTCTAAACACCAGCTATATTGGAACCTACTACGTGCCAGAAAGCCCTTAGTCTGCTCCCAAGGCATCAAAGAGCAATAATCACCCAGGTAACTCTCCGTGCATATCCTCTTTTGAGGCATCTTCTAGGAGGAGTTCAAACTGGCGATAGCCATCTTCGTCGATCTCCACATTCAATTGGTTTGAGTCCATCAGAAAGGATTTTCTTCCTGGAGATGAACAGAAGGATTCTGCTTCCCCTTGCCAGAAGGATAGTGAGTAAGCGGCATGATCAACTTCCTGTAAAAGGTGTCAGTTCGACACAATAAATAAATTGAACCGACCACTGTAGCCTTCCAAGTAGAAATGTCCTACAGTTTATAGCTTATCCCATAATAAAGACTGGCAATGCTACATACTACGTACGCGGAATTAAAATACATAGGACCAGAGCTTGAACTGAACCGTGGTTCAAATCCCGGCTATAGCATTGAATTTTTCACCCTGACTCTATCTATCCTAGACACGGCTTGTGTGAAAAAAGCAATTAAATTAACACTAATCCATGTGGCTTTAGGAGCTTTTCCAACTAACCCAGGTACGAGCATTCACGCCAAATTGACGGAACAATCTCTGCAGTATCGGCGTGATGTCCTGTTAGCCAATTATGGCTGTGTGATTAAGTGTATGTTTACGCATGCACTGATAGCTCTTTCTGTTTTGTTTTGTTTTTTTTTTGTTTTTTTTTGTTGTTTTTTTTAATCGAGTGGACGAACGTTATAGAAATATATTGTCAAAAGCCTCCCTGTTTTTATTGAGCGCTTCTTAGAAAGCACGATATTGAAATGCCTGGCATGTTTCCTAAAGAGAAGAGGTGCACTCTCCTTAGTTACGTGCGACATGCCACCTAGACATCGGGATGATGGCATATAGGAAGTCTCTGACACCTATGCCTGGAATCCGTATTTCTATTTTAGAATTTTTGTTAAATTACCTGAAAAACCGAACTTGTATATGCACCGATGGACACAATTAGATAAGATGGACGGTATTAGATAAGCCTTTCTTTATGGAACCGAACCATATACATTTGGCTTTTATAGTAGCACATCCCTTTATAATACATATACCGAGCTATTCTGTACGTTGGCCATAGAAATTTGGACGACTCCCGTATTATGGGTTAAACTCTTTTAACCGGGTTGGTCATATCGGATACTGAATGAAATCGTCGAAATAATGCTTTAATGATCTCGGGTTCTATTGAGCTTAAAGTTATTCGACATTCGTCTTCTCAGGATAAAGGAAAACTCCGAAAAAGCTTATTCGAGTAACTCCACCCTAAGCAAGAATGTAACTCGCTGTTCCCACACTACTGAGGACTATGGTGATTCCTTTAGTACACTTTAGAAGCTTTGTGAGCTCTACCACTACTATTCTATGGTATCCTACATCCAAGATACCCTCCACATGTTACATGCTTCTTGCGTCAATGTGGAGTACGCATGGAATATTTCCTGGTCATATTGGCTTGTCGGAAACTAGCTGTTGGATTTTGCACAAAAGAATACACAAGTCAATGTTGCAATTTCTTGTGTAACATCAATTTGTTGTATGAAAAGGGTGCTTAATAGCTGGCAAATGATCAGCTCTCCGCGGGGAAAAAAGTTAGTAATGAAGGACCTTTTAATAAATTGGAGAAGCTTCTCTAGTGTATCGCGTCCTGAAGAAGTGATATTGGATCGATTGCGTATTGACCACTGCAGTTTTACAGTCAGTTATCTTCTTAAGAGGCAACCTGCTCCTATCTGCCCGCTATTTAGAGAAGATTTATCGATTCGTTATGTGCGAAATGCACGTAAGCAATACTAAAAGGTACCAAATAAATAATGAGTACCCACATTAAAGCACAAAAACGGAAAAGTGCAAATGGTAGAATGGTAGATACAAGCATGCATATATAAATGGTAGAATGCCCTATCGTTGCTGACAATATTTGGTTGCGAGAAAAGAAATATTGCCTGCGAACGTATTAAAGTACACGGCGAACAACAAATAGAATCAAATCAATTGCTCGCTACATCGAAATGTAAATTTTAAATTATTATGAACTGCAATTCTTCGAAAAATTTTACTAATGCAAAAATAATGGGTATATGCCAGAAATTTGTTACAGCCAATATGGTAAATACAGAATTAGCATTCGCAGAATGCTTCAATGAAATATTCTAACACACACACGTATTGTATGCTTACAGTATTTTTTATACTCACAGATTCCTTTTTTATAGAGCAGAAAAAGTGGAAGCTGTGAGTATAAAAATATACTAAAAGTATTATTAATGGAATCAATGTTTTGTTCTTAAAAGTTTGATTTGGGGCTTTTTTTTTTTTTTTTTTTTTTTTTTTTTTTTTTTTTTTTTTTGAGGAAGGGTCTATGTGCACACGAAGTAGAAACCAATGGTCGCATACCCCACTATATTCGAGGTCCTACCCTGTGCTGCCATATTGTGCTGAGTTGTAGGATATTACCTAGTCTTCCTTGGCACACAACCCCAGAGTAGATCGTTAACTGTTTTAGCATCTACACACCTATAAGGAAGTGGTAGGTTATAGTGGTAACAAATGAATATTTTATATCCTTTTATAATTGATTTACAAATTCATTTACAATTACAATTGTGTAATATTTTGTACAATTGTAATAATTTATTCCTTCTATTGGTCGTGATTTAATTCGTTAACTTTGTCAATACGATATGTCAGTTTATGTGACTGGACTTCAAAGTAAGACTCCGCCATTTGTCTCAATTTTAGTTCTATCAATTGAGGTTTCTTGACCAATAGCTTGCGAAGTTCTCCTGCAATTCCCTATATGGTATTAAATACGAAGAATAGTGACCTACTGAAAGATATTTTCCAGCCAGAACCATACTCAGGAATTGCCTTCCGATACAGAGTTCGCGAAGATGACTTAATTTGCAGCCGTAGCTGTTCTCTCGCTGTCTGGTCCTGACGTTTGACATTTCACCACAGTAGCCCGGCTCATGGAGAGAGTAGTTCCAACTTGGCCACAACTGGGCAGAACTACAGCCGAAGAATGACATATGCGATGACGGTGCTGCCACATTTTGATTAGATAATATTATATCCCATGGTGTCATTCATAGCTTGCTAGCTATAGAACTGCAGAAAGAGATGAACCTAGTACAGATGTAAATATTCATTCGTTATATAATTTTCAGGTTTGAAGACAGTACCCTATAAAAAAATCTGTAGATTACATCATTTTTAGAGCGTTTTACTTTTCTGTGTGCCCAAATTTCCATAGAAAACGTATTTTTTTTTCAAAAAATTCAATATTTTCTGCTATTTCTATACTTATCACACAGTAACTGTTACACAAAAGCTCAAAATGCAACAATAATTTATTTCTTAGCTAGAGTAAACCATACCTACTTAGTTTGAATTTTCTGTACGTAATAAGATGAGCTATATTTTCTTCTTCTGCGTTTCTGAGATTAGGCAATAATACCTGTTCCCTCTTCACAACTACGCTTTCATTGCCATCTCTTCCTTGGAGGTTCTACATCTCTCTTCCCTCTCGGCTGATAGGTATTTACTGAAGCTGGTATTCTTCCTTTCTCCTTGCGGTATTGGCTTCTCCACTTTTCTTATATTCTTCTATTTTATCATTTATATTGCAAATTCCCAATTCTCCCCTTATTTCCTCATTTCTCAAATGATCTCTTTTTGTACACCCTTTAACTCATTTTGGCTGATTGCATTTTGTTTTATCTCCTTGGCGCATGATCCATGATTCACTACCAAATATCAGCACAGGAGTCGCCATTATCTTATAAAACTTCATTTTGGTTTCTTTTGTTGTTTTATTTTGCAGCGTTCTGTTTATTGTTCCACATATTGATTGAAATTCATTAACCTTCTTCTATATATCTCAATCAAATCCCACCTCACATCACATCCTAAATATTCAAAGTGCAAGACTTGTATTAGTGTTTGATTTTCTGTTAGTATTTTAGAATGTATAAGAAATTTTCCACGATGAGTCATTACTTTTGTTTTCTTCTTTGGTATGTTTAAATTATAAATGGTTCCTAGTTGGTATAGTTTATAAACTGATCTGTGTAAGTCTTCATTATTGTGTATAATTGCTACATCGTCGGCATACAGCAAAACATTCAGACATTCATTTTTGTCGAGTGGTATCCCTGGGTTAACCTCTTTCTTCCATTGTTTTATATCGTCTATATATGTGTGTGTTGTGCTTTTTTTTTTTTTTTTTTGTTTGTTTTGTTGTTGTTTTTTTTTTTTTTTAAGTGGTGATAGGCTGCATCTTTGCCTGACTTCCTGGTTTGCTATTAATTCTTCATACTTTGGCATAACTGCGCGTATTATGATTTTGTGCCTTTGTAGAGGCATATTTGAACTATTAAATTAAATTCTATGCCCATGCAGTAGAAAAGTCATGCAACGAAAACGTTTTACTTTCTCTGCTTAGAGGTACATACATAGTGCATAGATAGAGCAGGTATTGCATTTCATCCAAATATTAGGTACTGGGATTGTAAGATCATGTTTTAGGATCCCCTATATATACGAGTATATATATATATATATATATATATATATATATATATATATATATATAATTCAGTATTTTTAGCAAAAGTTTCCGTGTCTTTGAACAATATAACACAATAACGAAAAGTCGGTTAGATACCAAACTTGATAGGAATGCAACACGAATATTTCCGAGGAAGGCCCCTTTAAATGGAAACATTTCGAAAATGTTGATATTCTCAAAAATAATTAAACATTTTGTTTAAAATATTATATAATGGGTGGCCTAACAGCGCCGTATTTTATGTAAACCGATATTTCTTCGCGCGTTGGAGAATTCAACAGGCTCCAAGAACATATTATAGGTCAGTGCAGAACTGAGAACTAGCGCGAGCGACATTCGTTCTATTCCTCTAGGTTATCAGCAGAGACGTGAGTGGATCGCGCTTAGTAAAAGTGGTTCCTAGGCTTCCACGAGTGTATGCTCGTATCTTTACGGAACATACACTCTCTCATACAAGAACACTAAATAAATGGAAAGGATGTTATAATCTTCTGCACTTCCGCCATAGAACCTTTGTTTAATAGGGAATAAAGGAAGGTTTTGGACCGATAAATAAATATATCTTTGTCCATTCAGTATTTCTCTACTGGTGTTTACACAGCTCTATATAACAGAAGGGGCTATATAAACATCGAATTGAAAACCAAACAAATACGAAAACAAGCAGTGTTACATAAGTGTTGTTGTTGTTGTTATTATTATTATTACTGTTGTTATCACCATTATTACTATTACTACTATTGTTACTATTAGTAGTAGTAGCAGCAGTATTATTATTATTATTATTATTATTATTATTATTATTATTATTAGCAGCACCAATAGGTAGCAAGATTAGTTCGCAGATCACAATGCTAAAGAACCTGTTACTTATCTGCGGCTAAGCTAATTAGGAAAATGCACAAATACTTCATAAGTTTAGTGAAGCAAACCTTTTGGAAGGGGGGAGGGAAGGTACTTAACGTCCTTTAACCTGGTTAGTCATATCGAACGATGAATGAAATCGATGAAATGGTGCTTAAATGATCTCCAGATCCATGACGCTTTAAGTTACTCAAATTTCGTCTTACCAGGATAAGGGGAAAGCCCCCCATTGAAATTTTATCCAGGTCATTCACCATAAAGGAGATTCGAGTTCGCGACCTCTTCAATGTAAAACGGATACGCTACCCCCGAACTTCCGAGACGGACTAAATCAAAATGTGTGTTGATACAGAATCTTTGAAATCTGGAAAACCTAACATGTATAAAATGTTTAGTAACCTTCACAATTGGGCTTTGCAATCAATATAAAACCAACTTATATAGCCCAATTAATCAATTTATATTTTGACCTATAGCTGTAATTGTTATTTTGTTAATTTGAAGTTAACCTCGCCCAGGACAAATCTTAATAATCGTATATTTCCTTTATTATACCATATCTTTTTAAAACTCACAGAGTTTACTATGCTCAAAAGTAGTGATATTTTTGTCAGGCATCACAAACACGCTACATGTTTATTTAAATATTTAATTATTATCCTACTGACTAAATTCATTGCTTGAATGAAAATGAGCTAGTAATGCAATTTTAAATATACTCGTATTCACCTAAACAAACCAGCTCTAAAAAATCAGTTTACAAATAGATCTTTCATGTTATATTTTTATATTAGCACTAATTAGTGAAGAAACATTATTACTTTTTTACTCCCCAAAATACTCGAATCTTCAAAACATAATTTCTTTCTCAGAAGTGGAGCATTTTTTCCAAAATTATATGCATTTTCTATGATGTCATTTTGAGAGACTGTATAAAAATGTTGAAAAAAAAATAGTGAAAATTGTATCCTGTGGCCCATTTTGAGTATGGAAAGTGTTGGGAAAAAGGTTAAAGTTGGGAGCTCCTGTTAATAAGCATGAGCTTACCTATTTACAGCCTCAGTTAACACGTAATTATAATTTGCCAAGTTGGAAAAGAAGCATTTTGTTAAGTTTTAGAATTCACGTAATTTTATTACGAAAAACGAATTTTAACCAATTTTATTCAAATTTTACAGGTGCATCACCTTTTATACTGTTGTATTTATTGCGATTTCCAGAACCTTATTGGAGTCACGGAACTGTTTCAAAACTAGCGAGGTTTGGCTGGGTACACACGTAGCTCCCATCCCATTTCGTGGCACGCTCACCTGTTCAGATCAAAACCGCACCACAGCACGAGTCGCCCGCCATTAAAAGTTAGATCGGCCAATATATATATAAGACTTGAATTTGAATACGTGACCAAATAGGTTCTGGTTCATTTACAAACGATCAGAACGTAGAAAGTGTAGAAATGCAGTGCGGATACACCTCCGAAATCTCTCTTCTCCTGTCTCCTCTCCTCCTCTCTCCTTCCTCTTCCTCCTCAAGTTTTGTGTTCTTTTACGTCTGATAGTCTGGAAGTATTATTCACGTCTACTTATGCGCTAGAATAGATGCTGCATTGTAATGTTCGGGTTTTTTTCTCAGAAAATCCATGAGGCATAACGTAGACATTTAATACACTGAGTCACACTATCTCTGCACTCACACCATACCGAAAACTGACAGCTTCGAGATACTTGCACGAGGTCGCAAAAACAATATCTGAGGAAAAGTGAAGAATACCAGACCTAGGGTTAAGTCACAGCTCCAAATTTCAAATGGAGTAAATTCTTGCAACTTTACAATCCACCTGGAGTAGTTATAATGACACACAGATAAAAGCTAAAAGTAACACAATCCCAATATAAAACTGTAATGCCAGATAAAATCAAACAAATTTCAAAGCCAAGAACTAACTAAATATCAAAAGAAAGTATTTTCCACATATAAATAAAATCTATCCAAACTATAACAAGAAGAATAAGGAAAAATTATATGAAGCTGGAAAAGAACTTATTTAATTCTTTTATTGTATATTTGTTTGAACAAATAACTTAAATTATGGAAATTGCATCCTCAAGGAGAGAGAAACGGGTTTATAATAAATTACCAAAAAATAGCTTAATTCTAGAATTTTCCTTTTTCTTTAGTTGCAGTTAAATTTCATAAATTAAACAACAATTAACTGCTGAAGGAGTAATAACAATTTGCAAAGGAAGATAAGAAGAATTACCTAACAAGGCTAAATATCTCATAATAATTGTTCTCAACTGATTAGTTTTATAGCTACACAATCATAAAAGGAAACAAATAGTGTGTAATTTTCTGTTGATACCTCATTCATTAGAGAAAAGGACTAAATCTGCCAAGACACAAAATAACTTAAACAACTGATATATCTATGGTATTGTGATTTAAATCTAAAAAAAATAATAATAAAGAAGAAAAACTAACTATGAATAGTAACACAAATCACCCTGAATACACGAGTATATAATTCTCCAAACAGGTTATCAGGAAGTACTAAGTCACACCCAATAATATAACACGATCATTAAAAAATGTATTAAGAAAGAGCCCTGTTAAAACACATGAAGCAGCACTAAACCACACTCAGTAATTCAGTACAGTTATGAGCAGATAAATTATCAAGAAAAGCCCGTCTTAAATCACATGAAGCAGCACTAGATCACACACAGTAATTTACAACTATCCGTAGAAAAATTCTCTAAGGAAACCCAAACCTAAATCTTCATAAATGTATTTAAGTTGTCAGATGAAATAATTCCCTCTCAAAGATTTGATTTCTCCAAACATAATCATAGCATTGCATTAAATGCATTCCAAGCAAAAGAATGTCCTTAAATTAAGAACTGTAATCTACAAATCAAAAAATGTTCATAAACAGGGAAGCAGTTTCCTTGCAAAATAATTATTTAATATTTTAATTCGTAATTCCTCCTATTTCAAGTTTTGCTAGTGCAAGTGACTTAAGCTTAAGCTTTACAAAACGATATTCATATTATTAAATCGTAGGAGTAATGTGCAAGCAGATATCTTATCGGTATCTATTCTTCCTACACGAAATACAGCTTTTCGCTTTGCAATATATGTATATTAACCTAAACTTTCATTTTCCAATAATTTAATCATTACCAAGTGCGAGCACAAATAATCTAAATTTTCTAAGTAAACAGTCTTCCTATTAATATGCAAAACTTTACTGAAAAAGAAGCACATAAGGTATCACCAAGATAATGAGCAGAGCGTCTATGTTTCTTTCTATAACCTTCTTGTCTTAAGGCAGGCATTAGACAAGTAAAATTGTTTGAATGTGCCCAAAATTTACAATTGCCAAAAAATATATGTACTCCCCTGATATTAAAAAAAAAATTAACACATACAATTCGCGAACTTCTAAAAATCATGTTGTATTTATCCTAGTTGTATTTAGTTGCTATCCGCTAGTTCCTAATTAGCGAATAGCAACTCTTAAAATACTCCCCATACATTAATAAAATACGATATAAAATCACTCATGAGTATTTTAAAAATAAGCCCCATTAGCCACATAGCTTGGACGCATTGTATTCCCCAACAAAGCCCATCTAAAAATAAACACAACACACTGAATCTAGTATCAATTTGCCCAATGGAATTTTACGCTTACATGTATAGTTACTCATATTTCAGAAAGTTAGTGTGGAAAAAAATTACTTCGTTCCTTTCTCTTCCCGATAGGCGGTTTATCAAAGTTTAATACCTTTATTAATGTCAAAAGGTGGGTTTCATTACAATCCAAGATTTAACACCTTGTATAATACAGTTACAAAATCATACTAAATAAAAGCAATACAAAATAAAAGTGGTCAAATTTCTAATGAAATTAAGCATTTTGTAAGAAACATGAATGCGTAATACGCAAACAACTGTTACAGTACCTTAATCCTAAATAAATGTTTTATGAAATCATTGGCCACTGCAATATATTATCATAAACATTTCAGTGCATCTTCCCCGCGTATATATTTCACTGGCTTGGTATGACCTCCATTTTCTTCTTCTGAATGGGCACTTTGAGTTGTGGATATGCTAACTCCAGATCCAAGCAAAGCTTTGATCAGGTTTTCTGCACATAGAATGTATGTGTTATACAACTGTTGATGAATGGGCGTGTCCTTACCACTCCAGCCTTAGCAGTTTGTAAATTGTCTTATACTGGGAAATCGCAAATGATTCTTTCTCGCTCCTTGGAAAATCCTTTTTGTTGTTTCTACGTTTTTTATTTTTCTTGAAAAACTGTCGTTACCTCTTGTCAAAATTCAATCTGTTTGCCGGAGACGAAGCTTCGCCTCACAGCGCTTTTGCTCCTCCGGTGCATTTTGGCGTTACACCAGAGGAAGGTTCTTCTACTTAAGGGGAGAGGGGTTGTCATGGTACTAACGCGCGATGATATCTATAGTCAGGCGATTTGGCTTATCACTACCTTGCAAGCTGTTGCTATCCGACCTAATCCTCCTCGTTTCTCCTTTACTGTTTGTACTAGTTACGTTCCGCCTTCGTATATCCTCTGCACCGTTATCATTCAACTTTTGTCTCAGCTTCCGGCATCTTTTCTTCTGATGTGTGATTTCAATGCCCATCATCCCCTTTAGGGTTCACTTAAGGTTTGTGCGTGTGGGACTTTTCTTGTCCCTTTCGATCGATTCGGTCTCGTTGTTTTGAACATCGGCGAACCTACTCTTATTTCCGATGCTTCTGCCACGCTCTCCCACCTGGACCCTTCTGTTTGCTCTGACAGCTCTCTCATCGCTTTCAATGGAACGTAGTATCTGACACAAATTCCAGGGATCATTCCCTTTGTGTCCTGGCCTTACGCTCACAGAGTTTCCTCATCGCATGCAAGCACTTGCAGCTGACTAAATCGGACTGGGCTCTCTTTTCCGGTCTGACTGATTTCAGCGACCGTCAGTTTCACACAGTTGACCATATGTTCTATGTTCTACACCACCGGTCGTCTTCCTAGACGATTACCGGTCCCTTGGTGGACTGCCGAGTGCCGCGATGCTATTCGTCCTCGTTGGAGAGCTCATAGGGTATTTCACCATCGTCCTCTGAAGGAATATTTGATCACATTTAAAGAAACACGCGTCCGGGCAGGCCGCATCATTCAGGATAGCAAATAGGCTTCCTGGACTTCGTTTGTTGCCACCCATAAGCGACAATAAATGCATGTTACCGTGATGTTCATCAACACCGGTGTTTCTCGTGGGAACTGAAACCGTCATTTATCCGGTCGCTGTTGCAGAAGACCTTGCTAACACGCTCGCCACTGTTTCTAGTTCCGCCAATAATTGCCCGGCGTTTCGTGCCATTAAGGCGGGGGAGCACTTCAGTGACTCCTTTCCGGCCAAGTGATACAGACTGTTATGAACTTGTATTTTAGCATGCGGGAGCTGGATGCCTCCTTATCATCTTGGTATTTCGCTCCAGGACCCGATGGTCTCCACATCGCAATGCTAAATTACCTCCCTTCTGTCGGTAAAGTCTATCCATTGCGCCTCTATTACCCCATTTGGTACGAGGGTGTACTTCCTATAGATTGGCGCCACCACATCGCTGTTCGTTCGTTATTAAAACCCGCAAAGGATCGTAGACTTCCTTCCAGTTACCATCCCATCTCTCTCACGAGTGTGATGTGTAAAGTGGCGAAGTGCAGTTACGATGGCGGCTCGAGACTGAGAAACTTCTGCGCTATCGCCAATACTGCTCAAGTGACCATGTCGTCACCCTCTCGACTAACATCCTGAATGCATTTTTGCGAAAGTGTCAAATTGTAGCCATATTTTTCGATCTACAAAAAGCTACTCACTCTTACTGGAGGGCTGGCATATTGTATACCTTGCATAAGTGGGGCTGCTGTGGCCGCTTTCCAGTGTTCCTCCGGAAGTTCATGAAGTATCTGTCTTGCATTTGGGTGTGGGCTCTGTTATATCGTGCTTTTATCCAGGAGAATGGAGTATCTCAATGGCCGTTACTCAGTGTCACTCTCTTTGCTGTCACCATCAATTCTATCTTGAGTGTTTTCCTACTGGTATTTTCTCCTCCTTGTTTGTTGACCACTTTGCAACTTACTACAGCTCTCGGCTGACTTACCTTTTGGAGTAACGCCTTCTAACTTGTCTAGACTGTCTCCACGGCTGAAGCGCCGAAAATGGTTTTCATTTTTCTGACGAGAAGATAGTTTGTGTCAACTTCTAGCGTAGAAAACCTTACGAGTCGCCTTCTCTACGCCTCAAGCTGGAACTGCTGCCATTCACCGAAGCGGCGAAGTTTCTCGGTTTGGTGTTCGATAGGCAACCTCGCTGGTCGTCCCGTATCTCTTCTTTGAAATTTAAACGTGATCGTTCGATTAAAGCTTTAGATGTTTTATGTAGTTCATCCTGGAAAGCAGGGTAGGCCGTGTTATTTCAGCGTTGCCGTTGGCTTATCCGCTCCAAACTTGATTACGGGTGCATTGTGTACTCTTCGGCACAACCTCCATTTTACGTTGTATGAACCCAGATCACCATCGCGGGATTCGTCTGGCTCTAGGTACCGTTTCCGACTGCCCAGTTGTCAGTTTGTATGCGGAAGCTGCTGAACCTCCACTGTGCTATAGGCCTGACGTTCTTCTGACTAGCTATGCTATTGGACTCTTTGTCTTTCAAGTTATTCTAAGAGGAGTCTCTTGATCGTGAATATACTGTTAGTCCGCTGGTCCTACTTCCCGCAGGGGTTCGTTTTCGTCTCCTTCTTCGGTTCTTGGATGTTTGTCTCCCACTGGGGAAATGTTCCCTCCCCCTTGGTTACGCTGCGAAACCACCTTCCACCTTGAGTTGACATCCATGTCGAAATCGGCAATACTGACCTCGACTATCCGCTCCACGTTTTTAGTCGCCCTCCGTGGTGTAATTGTTACCATGCTAACGTCATATACCCAAAGTCTCGGGTTCAAACCCGGCGGAGGACGATGGATTTTTTCGGGTGTAAAAATCCTTAGCATGGCTTCCTTCGGAAAGGAAGTAAAGCCGTTGGTCCCGTGCCGTAGATTTACGGCACGTAAAAGAACCTCAAGCCTGACAGAGAGGCCTCTTAGCAAAGTTAAGTCTTTCACACTCAATATAGAATGGGACGCTGAGAACCACAGCAGTTAAAGAGCGTCCGTAAATAACATGCCATTTATTTTCCATGTTTTTAGAGCTTCAGAACCACTATTTTATTTACACGGATGGTCGCTGTGAGAAGTGCTTTTGTCGTTAATTCGCGGTGTTATGCGTTTCATCTTTTAGGACAGTGTTCAATTTTTAGTATATATCAAGCTCATCTTTTTATCCAGGGACAGGACTTCAGGCAGTATGTTATCTGTAGCGATTCAATAAGTGCACTACAGGGTCTTCGTGAGCTGTATCTCTATCATCCTTTAATATAGCTCATGCTGGATCGCCTATATCCCTTCGCTGATCCTGGCGTCAGCTTGTTGTTTGTTTGGGTTCCTGGACACCTGGGTGTGAGCAGCAATGAACAGCGGATGCTGCTGCCCAGTCTGCTATGTTGTTAGAACCTGTTTTTAGATCCCTTGTTCCTTCAGATGATATTCGCATTTATCTGCACCGGCCACTTTTTCGCTCGAGGAATGGTCTGAGGTGTATGATAATAAACTCCGATAAGTCAAACCCTTCCTGTCCCATGTGCTACTTACTCGCATGCATGTCGGCGCGCGGAAGTTATTTTAGCATGAATGCGTATTGGGCATTGCCGTTTTAGCTATCAGCATATTTTACGTGGGCTACTCGCTCCTCAATGTGCTTCCAATAATGAGCCTTTGACGGTGCGCCATCTTTTATTAGTGCTACCTTTTTACTGTGCAGCATGCCTTCTTGTGTTTCCCCACCTGATGTACGAAGTCCTCACCGCTTGTGAGGACTTCTTACTTTTCTTCGCCGCTTTGGAATGTACAGCCAGGTTTAATTTTATCTCGGATCTCTATTTTTTTACCGACTGGAAGAGTGGGTTGCCTTTCTTTTCCTTGCTTTAGTTTCCTTTCCATGTATGTAATTCCAGATCCTCGGTTTTAGTCTGATGTTGGCAGCCATGTTGTCTCCTTGGTTTTAACACTTTTGCGGTGCTCCTATTGCAGTCGTCTTTATCCCTTTTAATTTTTAGTTAATTTTTAGTTATTTTGTTATCCCCAGAGCAGGAGTTGTGCGCCCTGAAACAACAACAACACTACTACCATACACATCCTGTAAGGGAGAGCCTTGTACTATGTACTTACATAAGTAAAGGAAGTATTAGTTTCAACCAAATATGATGTCGAAATTTCACCGGAAATACAGTTTTGAGGCTTCTTAACCCAAAATAAGTATTTTTAGAAAAGGGGTTTCTGTGCATATGTCTGTGCACAGCATAATTGGAAAACGAAAAATCGTTGAATGCTAAACTCAGGATTTAAGTTAACCTTCCAAGATATTCCAGAACCACAAACTATCCCTTACATGGAAAAGTTTTCATTGTTTTTTTGTTTTTTTGTTTTTTTTCTCATAAATGGATTTAATGATTTCGATTAAAATACCAATGTTTAAGCTATTTTCATGACAAAATGTACGCCTTGAATTTTGCGGCGATAGCCACTGTAGTTCTCTCTTTCGGAATTAATTTTATATAATAATTGGTAAACGTAAGAGCAACAAAAATCTTCCTACACAAAAAATATAGATTATGTCAATTAAAATGTATTGCGGCGTTAACCATTTTCTAGATATTCTTTCTATTGGTATGAATGTTTAGCTGCAAGTCGCTATTATTTTCTTTTATGTTTCTTTGTTATTTAATTATTTATTTTTCGTGTTTATGCAACGAGAGCAGAATTTCAAAGCTGCCTGGAGCTTGACGCTTTAGCTTAATGTATTCTTTTCATACCCACAACGTAATGTGTAAATTAGTTATGAAAGTTTACCTGTATTAATAAATATGTAGATAGAAGAATAAGCTTTTGTAAGGTTAGTTTATAGAAATATATATTAATGCGAAATACTTTGTATTTTTCCCTCTTTCTTTCTTTTTCTTCTTTTTTGTATTTTATTGGTGTTATAAATAAAATAATCATTCTTTTATAAATAACATATGCCACGCTAACGTTTAAAACAATGACTCATTTTAACGATCTTTATGGTTCAAAACCTTACCATCCAGAAATACATATGTACTTTAAATCACGAAAAACGTACTTTTGCCAGATAATTCATCAATTTAGTTTCCTTATAGTGCTAATTTATTAATTAATTTGTTCCCATATGACCTAACCCTCTTCTCCTAGCATATTGCGCTTGCTAAGACAGTGCTATGAAAATCTGTTCTATTCCCAGAAGTTAATCAAAATACTTTGTGTACGAAGCGTCTCGCTTTGGTGCTTCGTGGGCAGGGGATCGTGGGTTCGAGTTCCGCCTTGGGCATGGATGTTATATGTTTGTGCAATGTGTATATGTTTGTAAAAGAAACAGTAAAACCAGTAATCAGTAAAACCTAAGGGGGGAAATGTAAATAGGGGTACAGTACCGGAGTCCTGATCAGACTGACTCCGTTACTGTTTAAAAAAAAAAAAAAGCGTAGCGATTACCATGTGCACATTTCAGGTTGGTCCGTGACGTCATGGGAGTAAACGTCAACATGAGGGTCGGGATTCACACCGGGCGTGTGCACTGTGGTGTCCTGGGCCTTCGGAAATGGCAGTTCGATGTCTGGAGTAATGACGTCACATTAGCAAACTACATGGAGAGTGGTGGCATTCCTGGGTAAGTAGTTGTACAACATTTTACTCTCTATGGAATTAAATGCATCTTATTAAAATTAAATCAACCGTGGTTGTTGGAAAATATATACATTTTGGACAAAACTATTTGCTTTATATATCAACAATACACCTTATATATAAAGGCTGAGATAATATTACTGAGCTGTAATGATGATTTTAATTGAATTGCTGTCGCTAAACTAGAGTTGTTTGCATTTTGAAAATTCTTTTCTATGCAGTTGCTAATGCGTTTAGTGCTGAATTAAAAAAAGGAATACTTTTTCAACACGATAGATCTTCACACAGATAGTTAAACTATAAATTAAATACCAAATACTAATACCAAGACATTAACATCGGTAAACTACTTTTATTTACAACAATTACTAAAAGTACGGTATAACCAAGCAGTTTCAAATGTGAAAAGTACAAATTTTAAAAATTCAGTGTCTTAATCAGAAGTTTCCTCTTTAAAAAATCTCTTCGATTGTTTATGCTTAATACGAGTTCTAAACTTAAGTCTCACAAATATTGTGAACGAGTTGTGGTGATAATCGCCTCACGTGTGTGAGCGGCTTGCTTCGGAAGTTATAGCTAATTGCTGCCACGCAATGCTGCGCCTGCGCGACTTCGTGATACCTGCGGTGATTTAAATGTGCGACTGCTTCTAGAAGTTTCTTGCCACGTTATCTACAGGTATAAAAAGAAAAGAACGTTCCCTGCCGAGATTCAATTATAACTGTGGACGCACAGTGTGCAGCAGACGAATCAGAGTTTCGACGAGAAATTTCGAACCTGCAGTCGTATCCGCAGCCGCATAGCACGTCGAGAGAAAACTGTACGGCAGAATTATTACTAAGGTATCAAGCAAAGACGATTATTTGAAAAGAGACTTTTGTTGAGAGAGTTATTGTTACAGAAGTGAAATTTAACGCCATGGTGGAGCAGATTACGAGAACATTATTAACCGAAATTAATAACGCCATGAAAACCGGAATGGAAGAAATGAAGGTGGAAATAAAATCCAGAATGGGTGAAATAGAATTAGGAATGGAGAATATCAATTCTGGCATGGGGAAATGGAAGAGGAAAAGCAATCCGCATTGTAGAAGATGAAGACAGATATAACGCACAAAATCTATGAATGACTGGGTGGCATGGAGAAAGACGTGTACAAACTTGGGGAGAAAGTTTAGTATTTGAAGAAAACATGAAAGAGCCTGGTGGAACGGTAAGCGACCATGACCTACGCCTAGGAGACTCGGAGAATGACTTAATACCCTGCGTCGACCTCGAAGATTAGGAGTATTCACTAAGACTCTAAGAGAGAGACAACCCAAAGATGACGACAACCTTCAAGTGGTGTGCGCTGGTGGTAAGCCATGCAGCAGTGACCTGACGACTCAGATATACTGTTGTCCCGGTTATTCCGTGGGGCTTTTCATATGTGTACTAGTTGTCTGGTCAACTAGGGCAACTAGCGAGAGGCTGTTCTCAACAAAGCAGGCGGAAGACAATGAAGAGGCACGTCTCGGCCGCCATCGCCAACACCTTGAGATACGCTACGTGCCTTGGGTAGAAGAGTGGAAAATAGCCTAATCGCTGATTATAAGGAAACCTTGTCGGGTACTAGTAGACACAGGTGTAGCCGTGACAGTAATCAGACCTGACGTGATAAAGGGCTTGCCAACGCAGTACCCAGTAGTTAAGACTGTGGGTATTTGTCGCGATGTGATACTGGAACTGCATGCCCTCAGTAGCCACGAGACGACGGTTAACGTCGGCTGTAGCATCTTACGATTCAGCTGAGACGAGCTGTTCCTCCGGAGCCTCCATGAGCATCCGGGAATCTGCAGGGTGGTCCTGAGAGACGATGTAGTTGTGCAAACAAAAAGCGAGCTGGTAGTAAAGGAGGTGGAGCGCCTCCTCAAATATCTCCAGGATCAGCCATTCTACCTGAGAACTGACTACTCCGCCCTCAACTGGTGCTTATATCATACTTGGTGTTTAAGTTAATAATATCTTCCAAGGATGCGGCACTAAAATTTTCAAGTTAATTCCCCACCCTAAACTACCTTTACATTGAAGAAATTTTGAAAATGTTGTTTTCCTCACAAATAGCTTCAACGATTTTGATTAAAATACCGTACTTATATCAAAGGGGCGGCGCCGTAGTTGAGTGGTTAGACGCTCGCGTCCCATCAAGTCGCTCCGGGTGTGATTCCACGTGCCTACAGTGGCATTAGTGGTGGACGAAGCGGCGTTTAGGCGGGTTTTCTTCGGGTCCTCCGGTTTCCCTCGCCACCCATCCCACCAATTGCTCCATCATCACCGTTCCAATAATCAATTTCGCTTCTATTTCATATCATCCCCTTCGTGTTCTGTCTGGCTACGGGCCGACCCCTCGTAACAGGTTCTCCATTCTGAGGATTCGTGCCGTTGGCTCCCCGACACGCTTCTGAACCCTAGACATTGGTTTGTAAGTCCTAGGGAGATGTCAGTCCTACAGATACGGGGAATTACGAAACAAAACCTATATTAAAGATATTTACATCATTAATAAAATCCTGAATTTTCTGGAAATGGCTTCTGAAGACCTGTTCATTCTGTATGAATTTTGCGTAAATTTGCGGAACTGGTAAACCGCAAGAAATAGACAAAAACTTACTGCGCATAAAATATAGATCCCGTTAAAATACATAATTTAGCTATGTACATTTTTACTTTCTTTAGAACGTATGTACGTACAATTTACATACTACTACAGCAAGTATCGTATTCCACCAAGGAATTTTATGTCGAAATTTCATCGGAAATGTATGTTTTGAGGTCCCGGAGTTCAACAAATCTTTTTAGAAAAAGGTCCGTGATGTGTGTCTTTGGACAGCATGGCTCAAAAACGAAAACACCTATAAAACTGAACTTGGTATTTATGTTTAGTATCTTCCAAGGATGCGAAGATTTTCAAAGAAATCCCCCCAACACAAACTACCCTTTACATGTAATTTTTTTTTTTTTTTTTTTTTTTTTAATATTTTATGCTTCTCAAAATGGCTCTAACAATTTTAATTAAAATACCCTATGTAAAAGATATTTACATCACATATAAAATTATATTTTGGGGGGAGGAATAGCCTCAGATGACTCTTTATTCTGGATGAGATTTGCAAAATGTTCCATAACGGTTAAACTGTAAGAGATAGACAAAAACTGGTACAAAAAATGTATATCTCGTTAAAACACATAATTTATTTCATATACTTTTTCTTTTAGAGTTTGCCGTTTTTGAGATATTCCATGTTATGATTTCAGTTTTTAATTGCTTAACTTTTTCAAACGGGACCGTTCAAAGCGAACCGAACCACATTTATTTCACATGGTAACCAGCTTTTAAAAGATTTTAGTGTAGCTATGCCATTACATATTCCCTTATGTCCCTTCTACTTACAATGAAGAATGTAATAAGACCAATTCTGCTAATGTTTATCTCGATTAGCATGATGCAGATAAAAGAATAATCGTTAAAAATAGTTTGTATTTCAACACCTAGAGAAAGTTATGTGAATGAAACACATCAAAATTTTGCCATAAAGTTAACCGTTTCTGAGATATTCTGTGTTGTTGGTTTTTATTTTAAAAGGCACCTTTTTTTTAAACGGTAGGTGATCTTTCTTTCGTCTGTCTGTTATCTCCTGGCAGGCAAAGAGAACGGAAGTTCAATTGTTTCACATAGTGACCGGCTTTTAAAAGATTTCACCAGCGCTTTAGTCTAATACATTTCCTTACTTCCCTCTATTTACAAGAAAGCAAGCAATAAGACAGTTTTTGGTAAAAGTTTGCCTAGATCAGTATGAGGTAGATAAAATAATAATCAGTTGTAAGAAAAGTTTATTTGCGGAACAGTTACAGAAAGTCATGTGAGCAGAAAGATCAGATTTTTCTCAGCTGGTTTATTGGCTAAAACCACATTATACAATTATTGTGTCTTCGAGTTGTGCTCATCAAAGGGAATGCTGTGGTTTTTTTTAATATATCTGTTTTTGAAGAATGTCATGTTGAAGGTTTGTCTAACTGTGCATTATGATAGGAAGCATTGTCCATTACTAGAACAGAGTTAAGAGGTAAATTTGGGATTAACCTACTACGAAGTCACATGACATAATTTTCGCGACTTTGTGAAGAGATTTATTTCATTGTCGTTAGTAACTAAGCAGCCTACGTTAAACGTTGGCAATGGATAAACCTGCAACGCATAATACTATAAAGTCAACTCTACGTTGTGTGTTCTCGAAACGTAATCATAAAGAAGTTTAGCTGTTTGTTATTGTAACAAATTATTTGCTGGCCTGTTTTATCAATGGTAGACTAGTTCACTGTACCTTAGCTACAGGTCATTCGTCTAAAAGGAACGAGCAGCCTTTAAGCAAGAGGTTCAGGTTCTTGTAGTATTGAAATCTTCAGTCGAACCCAAGCAAATCCTCCATTAGATAACCCAACTATAATGATTATTAACATCATATGTAATAAATTGGGTGGGTTTCGAAGCAACAAACGTCTCCATGCATATGTTATTAACTTCAGCATACCAGTTAGAAATCTGGCATAAATCGCCTCTTATACAAGAATCAACCATGAGAAGCTGATTTAATCCAATAATAATTTGAATTGAACTGCAGTGTACAGTAGCAAAGGACCCCATATAAGTCTAGGCTGTATGAAATAATGTGCAATTTATTTATTGAAAGAATAACAGTTCCCCGTATTTAAGGGCTGCCAAAAAGGCAGAGTAAACCAGAAAAATTACAAATGAACTATGTAAAAGAAAAAACTGTAGTAATAAAATAGAAACTCCTCTATAAAGATAATGCAATATCAGCAGTTTTCTTCGTATGGCAATAAAAAAAAACTAATAGATGCAAAAGGACTATAAAACATAGCATAAAATTAACATAAAATAAATAATTTATAGCAAAGGAAAATGCTTAAGATACCGAAGAAGGAAAATTGAACCTGTTATTGCAGATATGGCAATTTCTTTTATTTTTTCCTTCTTAAATCCAAACTTTTTCCGGTATTTAAAAAGCTGTAAAGGAGTGGTGCCTCAAGCTCCAATTATCTCTATGATATTTAGACTGTGTTTTGCCTTGAAGTATGGGATTGTGAGTGTGTGAATACCCCTGTTCTCTTTGTCGAGGTCTTCTGGTTATCTTTTGAGCTTTTCTAATCTAACGGTAGGTTCGATGATAAATCCTATTTTTATGGTTTCTCGAATTGCAATCATGTCAATTCTTCTTGTGCTAGTGTGAGTTTCCGACTGTGGACTTCTTCGAAGACTTTTTAGTTGTTCGTTCGCAGTTCGTGGGCGATCAATGAGCGAATTTTGTGATGGCGAGAGTTGCGTAATACTTCTCCATGAGGGCAAGATACCAAGGCGTGTTCAAGCGTTTCATCTCTCTGTGGCATCGCCGGCAGAGGCTGTTTTCTTGCGATCTACCCGGTATGGAACGCACGGTGGATACAATTCCTGTCATTTTTACAGAATCACACCATTAGGCCTTCAGTGTTTCGAATTCATAAATTGCTGACTTGTATTCTTTAAATGCAGAGTCCTTTCTGAGGAAGTTTGGCCCAGGCGCCTACTTTTCTTTCTCGAAGTGTGTTCCCCATACGTCGAACGTCAGTCAATTGCAGGAATTCTTCATTGACTCGTCTTCTGTTAAGTTTAAAAGCTTCAAGGATTTACTCATCTCAGCAGCAAGATCTTCAGTGCTCTGAACATATGGATTGAAGGACTGAATTAAAGTTCTGTATGAGTTTATGTGTTGCAGATATGTTTCACACGCTTCTTTGAAGAGACTTTTACGGAACTTTTGATAATTTTGTCACAGGCATTAAGAAATTTGTTTAATATTTTAGTAAAATTAATCGTTTAGAAATTGTAAAATACAGATGTACAAATGGAAGAGTTAAGAACCTCATATATTTGTTCAGCTTTAAGTAAAGGGGATGACACTAACAGATCTAATTTGTCGTGAAGTTTTTTAATTATACCATTCTTATCAAAACACAGCACGGCGATGAAGGTTATGCCTAAATATTTTATTGAATTTCCTGGCGGTTTCAATCTTATGTGTTTATCTTCACTTTGTGTGTATCAAGATTTTTTGTCTAAATTTCTCAAAGAGAGGGATCACATCAGTGGTTAGGCTGAAGTCGCTGCATTCAACTAACTTTTTGTGTTTCATTGCGCCTATACATTTTTGCATGCACGTAGTCATCTTCGCTAACTTCATCCTGATTTAATCTGCTATAGAATGCTTCCTCAGGTGGTAGACATGTGTGGCACAAAATATTCGACGATGTAACGATTCATATGGGAATACACTCTTTCGTCTCATCAAAATCCAATTCTTTCTCCTAAGTACTTAAAAGACTCAGAAAACTTTAGATTTTTTGCTAGTATATTCCAGGAAAGGGCATGTGTCCACATAAGCTTTACGTTTCCAACATATTTAGAGAAAAATATACACTTTTTTCTTATTTTCTTCCTCTACTCTTTCACTTGTTCAACCCAACTCATAAACACTAAGGTTATGCATGAAGATGGAATATAAGTAGGAGTTTTCCAAGCAACATTGCGCTTATCATGAAGACTTCCTCGGTATCCGCTACTAACGTGATCGTTTTCTCTCACCTTCTAGTTCTCTTCAGTAACGTTTTCATTGCACAAGAAGTATAATATAGAAGATTCGATATCTTGTTGATGCTCTGTCAGTTTCAGAGACTTGAATATACTGTTAATGTTCTTAGCAAGGGAAGTTAGATATTCTATAAACTACTCAACAGTATTATATTCACTATATACATATGCGGAATAGGAAGATCTATTTTCAGATCGCTCGTTCTGTCGGTGTCAGTGGCTTAAAAATAATGTTAATGTTGTTAGCTAGGGAAGTTAGACATTCTTTGAACTTCTCTACAGTATCAGATTCATTTTATACATAAGTGGATTAGGGGCATCTATTTTCAGATGCTCAAAAGATTGTAATGATAAACAATAAAACTCATTGTCGAATATTTCTGATGGTAACTTAATTTTAAAAAAAATCAGGATTAGCAGCACATGTACGGTATTGCGTGAGAATACTCTTAAAATTGACATAAATGCGTATTGGTAACTTCAACATCCTTTCCACAGTTTAAGCTGTAACATTGATTTTTCTTTTGTAGGTATTACTATCCCACCTGATCTGATAGAGTGCTGACTACATATAGAGGTATGTTCATGCATTTTTTAACTCCTCTTTGACCATGCAGATCATCAAATTGAATGATATAAGTCCCTTATAGTTTCTTCCCTGTAGCCGAATAAGATTCATATATGGCGATGCCTACCACTATAGCCACTACCAAACGAAAGTACGCAATGATAGGTAGTTCTTCCTCGCGAGCTTTATTGGGAATAGTTCTTGCTTTCGTCCAACCAAAAAAGTTTAAAGATATGATATTGTTCTTCTTTTCATATTTAGAGAGTTAAGCCAATGGAGTAGAAAGTGAAGCGAAGGTGAAATACACATCTTCAAATAACTTGCATGTGCTGATAGACTGGGGGTTTTTGTCGATTAATTTCCCAAGGATTATATGTATAAAATATTTCTCTGCTTTTAGTTTTTCGGATTTATGCATGCTCTCTTTGCTTCCACGCATGATGATAAGGGAATATAATTACTTCCACTAAAATGGTTATCTTTTTTAATTCGAGCCTATATTCCCTCCACGGAAAGCAGCGTCCAACAGTGCACTTAAGCTGTAATTCCTCCATCTCCGTGTGAGTTTCTTGAATTTCGTTTCTACCATAGCTTTTAGATCCGTCTTCAGGAACTGAACGTCTTGTTGCTAGTTTCTCCAGCTGAATTGACGTATCGACACTCCAGTAACACATTAATTTTTTGCATACTTGGGCTCTCAGTCTCTTCTGTACAACACGAATTATCCGCTGTTTCGCCTCCTGTAGATAAGAATTGGAGACTTTGCTCGAATTGCACAGATTGGGATGTGTTTTCAGACGTCTTTCAGACGCAGTCTCATACTCTTTCGCTACACTCGGGATCAGTGCTCGATAACAGTCGGTGTCTGGTAGGCTCGTGTTCCTGATGCTCGTGTCGACGACACCGATTACAACAGCCATACAATGTTCACACTCGAAGTTCTGCCCTCATATGGTTTCATGTCTCCCCTTATCGCAGTTTCTGGAAAAGCTTCTTGGATATTTGCTACAACCCTTGGAGTAGTGCTCGGAGATACTTCTAGTAATGCAGCGTTCTTAAAATCTTCAATCTTATGAATCCCATCAATATTTTTAGAGCTATGCACTACTTTAACGTTGCACGTACCCCCCACAGGAGACAACTAAAATAGATATGGATTTAACGCATCCGGGGTTCCGAGCCATCCTGATTTCCTCGATGTGCCTCCTCCGTGTGGTGAGGGAACCAGTCACACGTGCAGGCCGTGCGCGGAGATTTTTTCCATATCCTAGTTGTTTTTATAATATTTAACGCCAGTTTTTACTGGAGACGGCACCGCAGGCGATGATACTGATGATACCGGGAATGAAGATGGAGCACTAATGGAAAACGATATCGAGGGAAACCGGATATCCCCTGTGCCAGTTTGTCCACCATAAATACCTCATACGGTAGCCTGGGATCAAACCCGTTCAACCTTGATGAGAGGAGTGGTTCAACTACTCTGCCACGGCGCGGCTCCATCCTAGTTGGTTGAGGGTTGTGTATCTGAGCAAGGACCTTCTATTTATTCAGGGACTAGGAGTGATGTGTAGCTCCAATGCACTGTTTTGGTTTCTGTTTCACCTAAACGAATCCAACCCTAGCCAACGACCAAGATTGGGGTGAACTTCAAGGTGAGTGAGAAGGCGAGCTCCCTATATCCCTTGTGTAGCCCTGTCGTCCCAAAGGTGTGAACCCTCGTTGGACTCCGCATTGGCGGATGAAATGATAAAAATCTTCATAGCACTAAACAAAAAAAACTATGAAAATGGTAATCCTGTAGGAAAAGAGGTAGTCGGCCTAGTGATTCTCGCTACTTGTTTAATACAATGGAGGAAGGAAAAAAATTCTCAAAGGTTAGAAGACCTTTCGTGATTTAAAAGGGTCTTAATAAAATTGCTGATTCTGTAAAATCGTGCTATATACCTCGTAACGACACGCTATTGGTTGAAGTACAATCAGCATCTGAGATTGCGAAAATCTTAGTGTCAATATGCTAGACAATTACAAGTGAAGGTCAAGGTAAAGAGGAATTTTAACTCCGCACATGGTGTGATAAATTCGCGTGCATTCCACGGCCTATCATTGAGAATATTTAAGAAAATCTTGTAGATCAGGGCGTCACAGCTTTATATCGGGTTCAGCAGATGCTTGTTTCTGACACTTCATTGGGTATGTCGACCTTAAAGGATTAAGCTAGGATATAAAGCCATCAAACTTAGGTCGTATTTATCAAACTCGCTCAGATACTATAACTGTCAAAGTTTTGGCCACAACAGTGATTTCGGCAACGGCGAGTCTACGTGCGTCAACTGTCATAATATCTCGCACGGTGGGGTACTGGGGGTCTGCTAAGTCCCGGACCTCACACAAGTATGACGCCACTAGGCCAGTTAGACGGTAGCATCGTATAGTTTAACTCTAGACTAGCTTGTGTCCTTAGTTATAGATCATAGGTCATATCTTATTTAGTTTTTGAATGCCAGCGTTTTATACAAGACAGCTTTAGTGTTTTCAAGAAGCTGAAGGATTTGGAAAAACGAGCAGTGATTAAACACTTCCATTTGAAATGCTTAACGCCTAAAGAAACCAAGGAAGAAATGGACAGTATATTGAAAGACTCTGCCCCTTCATGTTCAATGATTAAAAGGTGGATTACAGAATTTAAAATGGGACATACGAGCACTGGTGCTCTGGACGCCCTGTAGAACTGACAACTCCAGAGGTCATTGAAAAAAAGTAATCATTTAGTACTGGAAGACCGCAGATTAAAGTTGTTTAAGATAGCAGAGGCTGTAAATTTATCGAAAGGACGTGCAGGTAATATTTTAAGTAATGTTTTGGGCTTTTACAAGGTATGTGCAAGATGGGTGCCGCGTTTGTTGATACCAAGAAAAGAGAAACTGTTTTTGTTAAAAATATGGAGCTTTACCGTAAAAATCCCAGTGAATTTTTGAGATGGCTTATTACCATGGATGAAACTTGGATACATCACTACACTCCAGAACGTAAATCACAGTCAAAACAATGGTTTGGGGCAGGTGAACCAACTCCAAAAAGGCAAAGTCAATTTTGTCAGCTAACAAGGTTATGGCGAGTGTTTTCTGGGATGCACAGGGAATTAATTTTATTGATTACTTGGAAAACGGCAAAAGTATCACTGGTGACTACTACGCAAGCTTGCTGCAACGTTTGAGTGATTAGGTGAAAAGAAAAAGAATTCATCTGGTAGTAAAAAAAAGACCTCATCTGGTAAAAAGAGAGAGAGAGAGAGAGAGAGAGAGAGAGAGAGACAGAAAAGGCTTGTTTCGTCAGGACAAAGCTCCGGCCCATTGTTCAGTCATTCCGATGGGGAATATGTGCGAATTAAAGTGGGAATTGCTTGAACATCTACCCTATTCGCTAAATCCAGCTCCCAGTAACTACCGTCTGTTCCCAAACCTCAAAGCATTTCTTGGAGGACGAAGATTTCATAGCAATTGATGCGGTATGCATTAATTTTGAGGACCATGATAAATCGCACTACAGATATGGTTTAATTAAATTAGAACACCGATAGAACAAATGTATCAGCCTTTCTGGAGATTATATTGGGAAATAAAGCAAAAAAACAAAAAAAAAACAAAAAAAAAACGTAAAAGAAAAATGAAATGCTTATTTCACTGAAAGGCCCGGGAGCTGAGCCTAGTATTGTGGAAGTTTTAGGAAAGAAAGCATTTAAATAATTTTGCAGAAGTATTCTATGTTTAACCGTTTACAGTTCACAAAATTTCCTTCGTGGTTTCCACACTTGTGCTGACACTCGTATGTACCTCATCTTCAGCGTGCATGAACTGCAACGATGAATGCCCATCAAAGTCGCGAGAATGCCCCAGCTTTACAGAGCAAAGAACAACCCAAGAGATCCGAGTACGGGAGAAGGTATCTTTCTCGGAAGCTGGCAAATTCCCTAACCCCCTATATGAAGAAATGTTTCCGGGCTGTTTTGCCGTGGTCTGCTGGTGTTAGAAGTCCCAGACGTTTCGTCCACAACTACGGTGGACATCTTCATCTTTCTCCAAGAAAACTTCGACCGCGCCACTGAAGATGTCCACCGTAGTTGTGGACGAAACGTCTGGGACTTCTAACACCAGCAGACCACGACAAAACAGCCCGGAAACATTTCTTAGTTACACTGACTCCGGCCGTGAAACCCTACGTTCTCCCCTATATGAAGTCATGTACCTATATATCAGTTGCACCTAAAGTGGTATCGAGTCGGAAAGTTGCACCTCAGACCAGCGATATTCGTTGTTTTCTATCTCTGTTTTCTGAAGTTTTCGAAACGAAATTTAAAATTAGAAAGAAGTTCTTCCCCGTGGAGGAGATGGAACAGGTGGATCCTGCTCTTACTGTTAGAAGGATACTAGTGATAGGCAAATTCATCTTCCTGTAAGAACTGTTAGTCCCATACCAAAAGAGAATAAACTGAACCGAAAAAGCTTCCCTCAAAATAGAAATCTCCTTCAATTTAGAAATTATCCCATAATGACCATGGCTATCCTAAAGTGGAACATACTCGGAATCAGAACACATCAGCCGTACCTTGAATTATTGCTCAACAAGAATGAGCCTTTGGTGATTACTTTGCAAGTGACAAAGCTCCGTCCAAAGGGCAGTTTTAAAATCAGTCAATACTCTTCTATGCAGTGTGATTTATCGTCGGAAAACATTGTTTCTGAACACGAGGTCACTTTGATTACTCGCCATAGGCACTAAACAGTCATCCGCCAGATACAAAATTTGTACTATATAACTAGCCCTATCTATAACCTCTCGCTCACTGATATAGAAGGTCTAATTTCCTAGCTGCCAAAACCTTTTTTGTTGATAGGGGATCTGAATGCCCACCACCCACTACGAGGCTCATCTCGGGCTTGAGTGCTTTAGTTATCTGCGGATGCTTTGGACAATTATAATCTAGCTCTCCTGAGCACCAGGAAGGCAACATTTTTTCTGGTGGCTTCAATACTAGAGTCTGCTGGTATTTCCCAGGCATCTGAATGAAAACAGCATTTAATTTTGTTTTGTTTATATATTTATTGCTTTATTTCTCAAATTAATCTCCAGAAAGGCTAATAGATTTGTCATATCGGTGTTCTAACTTAATTAAACCACCTCTAGTGTGATTTATCAAGGTCCGCAATATTGCTGTTTACTGCATCAGTGACCTCCTCGTTGCTCTGAAATCTTAGTCTTCCAAAAAATGTTTTGAGATTTGAGAACAGGTGGTAGTCACTGAGTGCTAGATCTGATGAATAGGGTGGATATTCAAGCAATTCGGACTTTAATTGGCACATTTTCCCCATTGCAATGACAGAACGATGGGCCGGAGCATTGTCGTCATGAAACAAGATTTTTTTTTTTGTTTGTCAAATGAGGTCTTTTTCCTCTTCATCTCACCACTCAAACGTTGCAGTAAGTTTGCGTAGTAGTCACTAGTGATACTTATGCCCTTTTACAAGAAATCAATCAGAAACACTCGCCATAACCGTGTTAACTTACAAAATTGACTTTGCTTTTTTTGGAGTTGGTTCACCTGGCCTAATCCACTGTTTTCATTATGATTTACGTTCTAGAGTGTACTGATGTATCCAAATTTCATCCGTTGTAATAAGCCGACTCATAAATTCACTGGAATTTTTACGGTAGAGCTCCATATTCTTAACAGAAAGTTGTTCTTTGTAACTTTTGATCAGGTATCAACAAACGCGGCACCCATCTTGCACAGACCTTGCGAAAGCCCAAAACATTACTTAAAATATTACCTGCACATTCTTTTGATATGTTTATAGTCTCTGCTAGCTCAAACAAATTTAATTTGCGGTCTTCCAGTACTAAACGAAGCACTTTTTCAATGCTCTCTGGAGTAGCCACTTCTACAGAGCGTCCAGAACGAGGGTCATTACTAGTGTACGTATGTCCCATTTTAAATTCTGCAATCCACCTTTTAATCAATGAATATGAAGGGACAGAGTCTTTCAATGTACTATCCATTTCCTCGTTGATTTCTTTAGGCGTTAAGCATTTAAAGTAGAAGTATTTAATCATTGTTCGTTTTTCCAAATGCTCCAGTTTCTTGAAAATTCTAAAGTTGTCTTGTTTAAAATGCTGCCATTCGAAAACTAAACAACTGACCCTCGTATGTTTTCTCACCTCGATATAGCAGTTTGTTCTTTAAAGTTGGTATTTTCCTTTCATTGAAACATCATCCGATTCAAATTCGTTAGATGTCATATATACACATATATGTTTATGCAGTTACCACATTAGGACTAACTTGTTATTAGCTGATCTTTCCAGGTTTAAATTGAATTCCGTAAACAGGTTTCGGCAGGTGTTGCTCCTGATTTTAAATTTAAAAAAAGGTCGAACTGGCATAGTCAGAAAGATTGACCCTACATTTACCGATTATAAAGGGCGTATAAGACTGTAAACAGTGACTTATGCGAGTTTTATGATAGAAGTTATGTATATCGTTATATATACTCCATTTAATTATTTTGAAATTAATGTGCTATATCTAATGATAGATATTTGTTCGGTTGGAACCTGCCTTAAATAAGATCGTTTTGGACTAGCAACTGTGCTTGGAATCTTGTTTGTGAACATTCCTTACTACATGTCTTTAGATCGATCTGATGTGCTCAATGTGCTTAAGAAAGAAGATGCTGACTACTTAGTAAATCATACGTTCACAAGATATCTCTTTTCTCTTAATATAACTATCGCGTATTAATTTCAGAGTTATAATGTTAAATGTTTATAAATATTTCACTAATAAAATTAGCTATCAATACTTAGGTTGATTGAAATTCCGAACAGAAGTGAAGATCAAAGCTAAAGAGAGCACTTATTTTGCATTTCCTTCGCTCGTAGTTCTGGAAAACAAAGTCTGTTGTTCCTGTTGTTCAACCCCTTTATATGATTTTAAGATATTTTATACCATATAAAGATGCCGTCAGGAAATGAGAAGCCTAGCAACCAAAAAATCCTATTTTTTGTAATTTATCGGCGAGGAAAATTTTGTAACTTTTTATCACAAAAAGGATTTGGACTGTCTGGAATCTCCAGAATAACATATTTTGTGACGTATCATTAAAATATGTAGCTTACATGGACTTCTAGAACTACAAACAAAGTATTTCAATTACTCAGATCGATGAAACACTTTTTTTGTTATTCAGACTTCTGAGTTGGGTTTTAGAAAATGATTTTAATTTCGTTTCGTTTTTCGTTTTTTGCCTCCCCCCCTTCGCTCAGGCTATGTAGTTTTCTGTGTTTGTTGGCAGGTGTCATTCTTCCTGCATTTCCATCTCTCTCTCTCTCTCTCTCTCTCTCTCTCTCTCTCTCTCTCTCTCTCTCTCGCTTTCTTTCTTTATTTTTTCCTTCTTTCTTTCTCTCCTCGCATATTATCTCCCGCTGTCCCTTATATTCTATATTGGAAGTAAATTATTAGAAATTGTGGTACCGAAAATCACTAATGAAATAGATTGGAAGTTTAATAAATGATCGAAAATATTATTATTATTATTATTATTATTATTATTATTACTATCAATTTATTTATTTATCATTCGGATTGCTAAATGAAAATATATTGAATAAAAATATTACAACAGTTGCATAACTAAGAAATAAGTCACATTAATAAATTTGTTCACTGAAAGCAAGAAAAGCCAAGAAATAAAATATATATATATATATATATATATATATATATATATTATTATTATTATTATTATTATTAAATATAATTTTATGACATTTAAAATCTCTTGTCCTCATTATATTCTCTAAGAAAAAGCAGCATACATCTTTATATATGAACTTAACTTAAAGCAATAAGAGCATTAGTCTCTAGTTGTAATACTTATTTATAACAAAATGACAATAACATGAATTAAAAATTAAAAATTGTCTGTTTGATTAGACTCTCTGGGAGAAATCATTACCAATACAACGAATATATAACTGAATATAGTGAAAAGCTCTAAGGGTAATAATCTTAAGTGGTTATATTTGCTTGACAAATGAGAAAATAAAAATAGATTTAAAATCAATATCTGTTATTTAATTAGTATAAATGTGGAAATTCAGTATGCATTTATATTCCTGAATGTGATGTAAAGCAGTACGGATGTTTATTTTAAGTTGTAGTATTAGTTTATAACAGAATTTAAAAAAATAAGATGGATTAAAATGAGAGTCTTTTGTTTCATCTTAGTTCCTGGGAAAAAAAAGTCAGTATGACTTTATGTATTAAATGTAATGAAAGGAATAGAGTGCATTGGCCTTAGGTTGCAGTATTTATTTGTAACAAAGTGAAATAATAAAGCGATTAGGAATAAAAATCAACATTTTTCTACGTTTTCAGGTAATAGTCAGTATGAATAAATGTATTTCAATCTAATGAAAGGCTTTAAGCCTGGTCCTGAATTGTGGGATGTGTTTTCATTACATTTGAAAGCATAAAAAAAGATAAGTAATGTCTGTTTGTAATATTGGCTAACTCATAAAATGATACAAAATTATATATTTGGAATAAACTGAATGTTCACTTCTTATAGTTGGGATATATGCCAATAACGAATTATTAAATAGAAGGATAATAATGAAATACGTTGGGATATTAAAATCTAGGGAAAGTTCTGTAGGCTTCATGAAATTAGTCGTTATGGCAATAATAGATGCGGAGCGCCCTAAATTATGATGATGCGCGTGCTGCTACTGCTGCTGCTGCTGCTGCTGATAGATATTCATGAAAATTAATTATCGGATTAAATCTGCATAATATTAGCGAATTTAAGTTAGAAATTAGCGTAATAAGCTGGTTGGAAAAGCATTAACAGCCACACGGATGCCGAGATTATGGACAGTGTCTAAATCTTCGCAGCACAAATGATGGCGCTGAAGTTTAAACAAATCATCCATAGTACAACATTCGACCGGGTCAGTGCACAATAAAGACGCAGCAACATTATCCGATGCGCTCCCCAAAAATTTCCACTTAGTATCCGTAAAATATTGAGAAAACGATCACATCGCGCTTTTAGCTGTGCTATATGTGGTAACTAGCACAGTTTTCGAACGAATATCAACCCAAGGAATCTCGCCTGATCTGCGTGTGGAAGCAAGTCTGGCTCAATTCGAAGAGAAGGCGGATATCAATCTCTATGGTGCCAGAAGTTAACACAGTGATTTCTCAGCTGAGAACGAAAGCACTTTTCCGAGTTCCAAGCAGAAGGATTGTCCAAACACTGCTGGAGACGGCGTTCCAAAAACGGCGTATGCTGAGAAGTACAAACGATGGCAAAGTCGTCTACGAATAAGCAGTAAGAAACCCCTCGGTGAACACATAGTGATATAGAATTATTCGCTATAGCAAACAGCGTTACGCCTAGTACAGAACCCTGTGGCCCTCCATTCTCTTGAATAAAATTTTGCGAAAAAATCGAGCCTACCCTTACTCCCTCATAAACTCCTGAATGAACAGCGGTAGGCGCCCACATATGACCAATTGTGGAGGTTACGAAATACTTATGCTCACCAATTCGTACCATAAGCCTTCTCGAGGTCAAAATATATCCCGACTGACAATGCTTCAGAAAGCCGTCCATGATCTGCGTCGATAGGGAAACTAGATGATCAACCGCTGACCGAGTCTTCGAAAACCGCACTGGAATTCCAGCCATCACACCAACCCTCCAGTAATGATGCGTTCCATCACCTTGCAAATGTAACTGGTGAGGGAAATAGGACGGTAGCTGGAAGGAAGGTGCCGGTCCTTTCCAGGTTTCAGAATAGGTATGACGTTGACCTCCCTCCTCTTGTTCGGAAAAGATAGACACGATTATACACCTCGAGTAGGAAGGCCCAACCATCAGGAGAGAGATATATTGCAACATTTGAACGTGGATGCCATCTCAACCAGGTGCAAAGACCCGCGAAAATGTAAGTGCATGGTCTAACTCTGCCATGGTGAAAAGGCGATTGTAATCTTCAAGGTTTCCGGAACGAAACGAGCATCCTTGAGATTCCACCTAAGCCTTATTGGTACGAAACGCAGGGGAATAATTATCTGAGCTAGACACCTGAGCGAAAGCACTTCCTAAAGAGTTCACCACGTCAAATATACTAACAACAGCTCTTGCAGGTGTTTTGAGACCGGCGATGGGAATATGGAGTAATTTTCCTCAACTTACAACAGAAGAGGGCACATTTCGATTAAAGGAAGCTACAAACTTACTCCACAATTGTCTTTTGCTATTCTTAATAACTTGCCCAGATTTGGCATGCATCTTCTTATACTCTGTCGGATTCTCCAATATAGGGTGGCGCTGGAAAGCACGCCTACGAGAACGGATGGCATTCCAAGGAACCAGAAATCGACGAGGTCGGTCAGTCGACCACGGAATAGACTGTTCAGGAGCAGCAAGAAGGTTTGCAGCGAGATATTTGACTAAAAAATTTACCGAGTCATGCTCGTATTTAAAAACGGACAAACAAAAAAATTCTAGCTAGCTCTATCGAAACGCCATCCAGGTAAACATATGGAACATACGGGTTGTGCTAAGAGACTTATCAGAATTGAGAAGTGGTCACTAGAATGTAAGTCAGAGATAATATCCAGCGTGAGCTAACTGGCAGCTGTGGAGAACAAACCGCTATATTGAGGTGAGAAAAACTGTGAAAGGCGTTAGTTAAAAATATAGGCTCTCCGGTTTTCATGAGGGTTAAGTTATGGTTGTCCAAGAACTCTGCAATTAACTTGCCTCTCGCACAAGCCCGAGATGAATCCAAAGTGCGAGGTGGGCATTAATGTGGCCTACCAACATAAAAAATGTTAGTAGCTCAGAAATTAGGTCTTCCAAATCTGCAAGAGAGAGAGGGGGGTCCTAAGATGGAGACATATAGACACTACAAATGTAAATCTGGTGGAGAACAGCGTATTCCTTACAGCGGCTGATCGGATATCAGACTGTAGGAGAACGGAGTAGGCAAAAATATCATCTCTAATAAGCATCAGAGTGTCCCATGTGGAGAACACCCTCTTCCGGTGATATATCACATCGCTCAGAAGGGTAATGCCTGCTCTTTTCAGGAGCGCGATCCTGCCGCTTTCGCACTGTCCGTCGTGCAGGGCGTGAAGAATCCTCCTGTTCCATCTCTTCCACGCGGATGACCACTTTCCAATGGAAAATTTTGGTTCGATTTGAAGTACTGATCGACAAAGATTGTCGTCGTCGATCGGAACTCTCCCTGAAGACTCCTCAGAAAAGGATCTGCGTGGAGAGTGACGCGGACTTTTACTAACCCTGGATGATGTAGGAGCAACCGTGACACGTTCTTTAAGGCAGTCGGTTCTCACAGAGCTGGTCATCAAATATTTTTCAGGAGCAAAACACCTTACGTTTTTGCCGCTCTTAACGCCACAGATCAACGGTTTGGGTGATACTTATGCGGTACTGGGCCTAACATTGGCGGATTTGGCAGATGTTGATGCCGACGAAGACGGAGATGGCATCGGTAGTGGTCTGGCAACGATAATCTTTGCGGCAATTGTGGTCCCGTTGATATCGCAGGTCTCGGTTGCGATATCCCGTCTTGGTGCCGGTTTTATCTACGACTGAGTTATAAGTACCGGACCGTGGGACAGAGGTTTGGCGGATACGCAGGAGCTGACGGGCTTCTGAGAAGGACATCTCTTTCACTCGTGTCTCCTAGATGGTTCTATCTTCTGGAAAAAGGGGGCAATCCCGGGAACTGGCAGGATGTTCCTCGTTGTACTTGAAGTAAAATGGGGCTGCGTGCAACCGCCATCGTGAATGGGATCTTCGCAGTTGACACATATAGACCGACCACTACACGTTTCGTTCGTGTGGCTAAAGCGCGGACACTTATAACACCGGGTTGGGTTCGGGATGTACGACTTAACCTCATGGCTTCGTACCCTGCCTTAATCCCTTGTCTATGCGATCAAAGGTAAGGAACAGGGTAGGGGCAGGCACGAATTCACCATTTATTCTTCTCTGAACCCTGTACACAGCAGTAACGCTTTGTTCTGCAAGATTCTCTTGATAGAGCGTCCACGGTGCCGGCAGTAACAAAGCCGCGCGAGGAGTTCAAAGTCTTGTTACCTCGACCTTAATCGGGTAGCTGCCCTTTATATTGTCGGCTCTCAATAGTTTGGCTGTCTGGGATGTCTACAGAGCTTCAATATGGAGAGTTCTATTTCGGGTTCAAACACACGACTTTACAGGACCAGCTATTTTATCTAGGTATTTCTGGATCGCAAATGACTAACTAACAAAAATGTCCTGCCTTCCTCTGTTCTCCTAATCACTAACTAGAGAGGACCACTGGATTCGACTACTTCCTTTCCGAACACTAACCTGGATTTGGGTTTTGTTTTGGTCGCCATAAAAGATGGTTTTTATTCATCTCCCACCACGGTCCCCAACGAGGGATCACCCCACTGGGATGGTAGGGCTACACAGGTGATATAGCAGGTTCGTTGTCTCATTCACCTTGGAGTTCGGTACAGTACCTAGTCCGGGCCGACTAGGGCTAGCCTCCCGTTTAGGCGAAGCAGCAACCAAAGTCGTGTATGAGGTTGCGCACCCTCCCCAGTTACTGAAGGGCAGAAGCCCAGGCTCAGATACGCAACCCTCAGCTAACCAGGATATCCCTTTTCACCGACACGTGTCTCCAAGCACGGCCTACACGGGGGTAAATATTGTGATGGGACTGAGTCCCTCACCACTCGGAGGTTGCCCACACGAGGGAGTCAGGGCTGGCTCAGGACCGCAGGTGCGCCAAACACGTACCTACCGTAGTATGTCCCTGGTGGTTGTATTCTTAGATAAACCCTTTTATGTTTTAATGTGCGAAGTTTACGTAATTCCTTTTTTTTTTTTCGTCCTTAAAAAAGTTGTTAAGAGGATGCCAGTCTTTTGGATGAAGGAGGAGATCGTTTGATGAACAAAAGGAATATGGTCATAGATGAACGAACAGAGAGGAGATGTTTTGTATAGCAACCAGGTTGCAGACATTGGAATTTGCAAGATCAATTTGCCTATTGGAAGCGTTGAAGATGATCGGTTGATATTTTTCTGCGCTCGTAACGTGTGTATGCATTCATGCATATGAGCGCTAGCGATTTTATAGGTATGTGTGCCTTAGAGTATTCTTGAGTTATGTGTATGTGCGTGTCCAATTTCGTGTTTGTGTATGCAATTGTGTAGGTGGTGGTGCATCGGTATGTGAACGTGATTGGTGTGCGTGTGTATGTGTTTGTTTAAAAAACGTTCTGTTATTAGTCCTGGACAAAACTGCCTAACCCGAATTATATATGACGACAATGACAAAGGTACTAGGCTCAAATCTAGTCTACGGTGATTTCCTGATTCATAGACGCAACTGTTTACAAATTGTGTTTGTATGTATTCATGTTATGAGGTATATGTGTAAGGATGAAAGCCCTTCAGCCCCAATGATAAATGGGTCAATAAAACGCATTGCTTGTAGACCCTATTTCCTTCATTAATTTTTTCTGAACAATTAATAAGATGAAGTAAATAATCTGGAGTATTATCCTGCGAATGTGTATAAAGAATCTGTTTCTATATTGCAAACCGTAATAAATTTATAGAGTTTTTGCATTATAAAATTTAAACACAATTCATAGCGGAAAGGGCTAGAAGTGTTACGTTTATATTTTAAACTGTTATTTTGCCCTATTAGGTTAGATGTGACAACAAATTGGAAGTTCTCGCGAAAATTCTGTTTGCAAACACATGATTATGATTATATTAGTGAAAAATATATTAATATATGTTAAACTGTTGAAAAAAGCATAGTAAAAAAACGGCCGGGTAATTAAACTGATATAAAATGTTATAGTGATTCCTGCAATCGGCTAGATTGCTCTAAGTTACAGGTAGCATTTCCTATTCCTGGCCACAGGAAATTTATATAAATATCACACTTAACATTTCCATTAATTTTAAGTAAAACAAGAACAAAATAAAATAGTTAATAATTAATTACGCATACATGGCAGTGTAATATTTGTATGCTAAAGTTTTTGCTTCAGTATACTGTCAATTGTATAGCTTGTTACTCATCGAGCCTTCAGGATATCAAGTGTAAACTTGGGCAGAAAGCCACATGCTCCAAAATTCATCCCTTGAACAGACCAGTTGGTAATGGGAGTGCTGTAACAGTTTGCCCGAAAAGGAGTACGGGGTTCATAAATAATTTTCTTCGTTTACCTGTATAGCCTAGTTGGAATTCCATTCAAAACGAACTGTTGGATTTAACACCATTCCCTTTATATGCTTTCTGTCGCTAGTCACTATAGCGACATATCTGTTGAGAGATGACTCATGAAGTCCCCATCATTTTTATCGCAAACGATGGATATGATTGTTGTTTAAGGGTGCTAAACTACCCAGTCATTAGCGCCAATTTACGCAGAAGCTGAACTATCGCAAATCTTTTGCTATGCTGTCTACTGCTTCGAAGCAAATCGCACTATTTACAAAACTCCAGTACACATCCAATAATTTCAGTCTTCTTACAACTTGGTTAGCAGTAACGGGTTGTCCTGAAGAATTCTGCCTGAAACAGAAAGGACTGCTGACACCCTACATGGCATCTTGATCATATTTATTTATTCAGATGATGATAAGTTGTGCTCTTCTCCAGCTCTCTCTCTCTTGCCACCAGCCGTTTGATGAGTGTTTGTTGAAATTTAGGTTGAAACGAATGATTGACTTTACTATGGCTGCGTGACAATGTCCACCGTTGTTTTCCCTTTGCTCTGTGTGTTTGTGTATAATGTTTGGGAGTAAATGTTTACGTTGTGTATGTTAGTTTGCAAGAGGATGTTTTCGTTTGTATGTTTGTTTGGGAGTGAATGTTTGTTGCGTATGCTTGTTTGGGAGCCTGAATATTTGTTTGGGAGTAAATATTTATGTTTGGTATGTTTGTTTGCGAGTGAATGTATACGT
This sequence comes from Hymenopus coronatus, assembly GCA_030762935.1. Taxonomy (NCBI): domain Eukaryota; kingdom Metazoa; phylum Arthropoda; class Insecta; order Mantodea; family Hymenopodidae; genus Hymenopus; species Hymenopus coronatus. The sequence goes on along the minus strand of CM060885.1, from coordinate 42,668,196 downwards.
TTGTGTTTGTTTAGAAATAAAGAATTTATGTTTGGTATGTTTGTTTCTTGAGTGAATGTTTGTTGGGTATGTTTGTTTTGGAGCCCGAGTGTTTACCTTTGGTAGGTTTGTTTAGGAGTACATGTTTACGTTTGGTATGTTTGTTTGGGACCCCGAATATTTATGTTTGGTATTTTGATCTTGGTAGGAATGTTTAATGTTGGTTTGCGTATGAATATTTATACTAGTTGACTTAATTTTGGTGTGCATGTTTATCTTTTATATTTGGATTTCCATTCATGTCCTATTTCCCTGTCATTGTTCTCTGTGTTGTAGTCGACCTGTGTTTGTGTCTTTTATGGACTTATTTTATTTTTTTCCTTTTAATTTGTTTCAACTAAGAATGTCGTGTGTACCCTGTTGTTATTTGATATGTCCATTAAGAAAATAAAAGTTTCTAATACAACCAAAGCATGGAAGATGTTTAAATGTGTGCCATCCTAGTACTGTGTCAATCAAAATGTAATTTTATTTTAATACAGCATTAGTTTGTTTGTTTTTTTATTTGTTTTTTACTTTTATTTGACTGTTTTCGTAGGTATGCTATGTCAATGTACATTTTTATATAGCTACAGGTTTTAATTTTTTTAATTAAATACGTTTCGTTTTGGTGTGCCATAGGAATTCTAAAGGCTTTAATACAGTTAAAACCAGTAATTGTTTTCAAATTAAGAGTTCCTTAGCTCCTTATTGACTTGGCCAGCTATACATTTTGTTTACACTATCATGTATTTGTTTTGTTTATGTAGCACTCTTACCATGAAATACTGCAAGGGCAGTTTTTTCTTCAGGTGTTGCCGGGGCGGGTCCTTGGTTGCCCCCCTTACCCATTCGCCTGCTGTTCTCCAGCCTGTCTTAAGGTTGTTGCCCATCTGATTCGTCGATAACTGGCCATCTTGGAGTTGCCTGCTTGTTTATTCTCGTCAGTCTTTTACACCACGGAGGCTTCCTGAAGGAGAATGGTGGGATTCCCTAAGGTTCTTCTATGTATAATTATAGTGAAAGTTCTTCTATACCGCATTATAATGTTTCATCAGTTTGTAAGTACGTTTACATGAACACTAAGCATTTGTGCAAATGAATTGTTTGGCAATGTAAATATAGCTCCGAGAGATCCCGAAAGAAGAACTATGCTGTGTTCGGTTGGGCGAGTAGATTCGACGACCTTTAAGACAGTTTAAATATTCTTCAGTTCAGGCACTACGCCGAAGAGATAGACTTTGGTCCAGTTGAATTCCTTCCGTTCCTTTACCAAATGAGAGTGGGAAACATTATATTGTAAAACTAATATAACACTATTGTAATACGTTTTATTCCAAGCAGCTATTGTCTTATTGTACATGTCGGAGTGCGTTTGTTGCGAATCGCTTTGCTTTTGGCTCCGGTACCATTGAAAGCTCTTCCTTAACTAAAGGCTTTGCCTTGTGACGTCAGACCCTTTCTGCCGTGTGGTCAGGGTTGGAGGAATCTCGAGTGCATCAAGTGAAGTCAGTCATTTGTGGGTGTGTGAGCAAAACAGCTGGAGGTCGGAGTCCGGGTTCCCTGTTTTTAACTATTCCGGTTGCGAAAATTATTACTGTGTTGTCCCTATACAAAAGAATTTTTCAGCCGACATTATTATTGTTATTATTGGTCTGAAGTTTTATTCAGGAAAGGGTTTTCCAAAAAAAAAAATTGGTTTTATACACTATGCGAAAATTATTTCTGAGTTGTCCCTATACAAAAGAATTTATCACCTGACATTATTATTATTATTATTATTATTATTATTATTATTATTATTATTATTATTATTATTATTATTGGTCTGAACTTTTATTCAGGAAAGAGTTTTCCCAAAATTTGTTAACTGGGGGGTAAGTGGTGGTATCCCTATGCCGGTAATTAAGAGTTATTAAACCTTTGAGAGTTGAAATTCAATTGATTTTTTAATATCCATTAAGGGTGCCTTTTTCTTTGTACTCAACCTTGAGCGACGATCCACCTATATGCCTTTAGGGGTAAAATGGGGACAGGCACGGTTCAACAACAATAATAATAATTATAATATTAATAATAATAACGTTAAATTCTGCCAAAGCTAACTTGCAATCTATAACTCCTTTACTTCAACACAGGTGTACAGCCAAAGGCAACTTAATCGGACTATTTGTTACTTGCCGAAAAAAGGGCTAGCAAAGTATTAAAATATAAATCGTGCCCGGTTCTCTTTCACAATAATTACTACAAAAAATAGCTCGTTTACAGGCAGAAGGTCCGGTTTGCGCAAATACAAATGCCAATACCCAATATCCTAAGATACTCCCAACTGTGGCAGAACACGCTTCTACGCTTACCGGAATTAAAAGAAAACTGGCCAATAAAGAGTTACACGCACCACAGTTTACTTCATAACTCTATATGCAAATGTAAAATAAAGGGAACCCCTAAGCTAAGTCAACCTTTCTAGAATGACACTGTGCACCATAATGGCATAAAATGTGGGCAGCTTTCAAACAGGAAAAAGAAGTTAAAGTAAAGAGTGAAGTAGTATTTACTCTTTTGCTAAAACTTGCACCAAATTTATATAAAAGTTAATAAATTACTTATTGGAACGCTAATGAAAATGATGCGCAACCATTAAAATGGATGCTAAATTGAGTACTCAAATAATGTGAAATGTGCCAAGGAGAAAATAGTAACACAAAGCTGGTGCAAATGTTGGTTCAATTCACGGTTATGGCATTGAATTTTTAGTCTGACTCTACCTATCCATCTCCTGTACTACACACGACTTGTGTGAAAAACGCTTAAAATATATTGGCAAATGTCTTGTGGCGGTGTTTTCCGTTGTCGTTTCGATATTTTCTATGTTGTTTGTTTGCTTAAGATTTCCAGTTTACCCACTGATTATTTACAACAATTTTTGTGCCCTATGAAATAAATAGATAAATAAATAAACATCTCAACTTGAAAATTAGTTTCTATCGTAATTTTCTTACATATTACCGTGTATTGCAGAAAAGCTATTGCCACATTATAGGGATTAATTTAGTCAATATATGCCGACATGTGCGGGTGCACCATCGTGTTATAAAATCAGTTTTCCTAATATTAATCGGAATCAAATAGCTCCGGTAGCACTTCTGCAAGTAAAGTATAATAAACATATTCATTCAATAAAACATGATGGCATAAGGCCAAATACGGGCCAAATATATTCGATTTCGGATATTCTCAATAGCTTTATTCGAGTTGCTATAAATGTGACTGTTGTAACTATTAAAAAAATCATATCTTGAAAAACTTGTCTCGTCTGTTCCATTATATAGTCTAGCAATATAATTGTCAGTAACATGCACAAAGAACCATTCAGCAAATTAGAATAAAATCTGGATTAAGTTTGTACATTCCGGATATGAAAATTATGTTTTTCATACTCATACTCACTTAAGACTCGCCATAAATCATATGACTAGTACTCTTAAGTGCATCGAGTCAGGTGGTTCAAGCGTCCCCTTTGGAACTGGCATTAGGGAGGTCGTGGGATCCGTTCCCCAAAGCAGGCCTATTTGACCTATGAATTTTTCGGGATATTACCGGGTTACTAGGCGAATGCTGGGTAGAATTCTTCATTTCCCCAAACTTCCTGTCCCTTCATTTCATCCCAACCGGTCTCTTGCGGGGTTATAAGTGTCGACGAGGGACTGCGGTAGAGGTGCCAATCGTTGAAGGCAACAATGTAAGAAGCCAATGCAGCAGCAGAGGAGAGGAAAAGGAAAGCTGAGCGTCCAACCTACCAACGTGGTGTATTTTAATGTGAGCCATGCATTAAAATCTTTCCTTGTTTTCTTGCTGTAGTTATACTGTAAAATACTCCTTGAGGAGGACTTCTTCTGTTACAAAAACAACATTTGCTGTACATATTCACAGAGGTAGTGCTGCCAACCGTACTGTTTTCGGCCTTATCTGTACGGCTGGAACATTGAACCGAAAGCGATAAATGCAGTCCTATGATATATGTAGAATAATTTATAAAATTGGACAAATCTTATCCTTGGTTATGCCTACATCATCTTACTAACGATGTAGAAAATATTTACAAGTAGGCTGTATGGAATAAAAATTGGCACAGCTCTGGTGACCCGTTATTGTCATTGCTTGCCCTCTTCATGCCAAAAAGAGCGTCTAAAAGAGCGTCGGTGGATGTAAAGCGAATTCACTGGTAATGTGCCATTCCGTTACTAATTATTACCTACCCATGATCGTCTCCGTGAGTCACAATAAGGGGTGGGGGTGTAACTGTGGGGGAGGGGGATTGACAACACCAGCCAAAGATTAAATAATTTCCTCAGATATAAAAATAATCACTAATTCAGTTTAAGTTGATGAGTTTGATGACGACTATTGAAATTCTAAGACTCCTTTTTGTGAGTTGTTTTTTTTTTTTTTTTTTTTCCTTCCCTGTTTGCTTTTCCTTGAGAGGTATTTACCAAATTCATTTAATATTAACGTTATAGAGGGATATTTACCAAATTCATTTCATATTAACGTTATACAAATCGGCTTTTTACAGTCACTGGATGATGAAGGATCCTTCACTTTGGGAGAATATATGTTTATTGACATATTTACTTATATAATGTGCATTTATTTTTTTTTTTCTTCTTGCATTGACGCCGTGTAGTTGTCAGTTCAGAAATAGATTCATCTTTATATGCCTCTACGGTTTTCTGATTTTTAAAGGTTGCTAACACTGGCAGAAGAACAATGAATACAAATTGGCCTAGGTTTTACTGTCAGGTGTATTTAAGTATCTGTTCTCAGTTTTCAAACATAAAAATGATATATTTTATAACAAAAAAGCACATTTATGTAAACAAATTGTAAGTTTAAAAAACATTTTGGAGCCTAAACCACAGGAGGCAGAGAAACCTGCAGCAATTTCAAAAAGTAGACGTATTGTGAGCCTAGAGTTAAAATATTAGACAAAAACTTTTTTTATTTATTTATTGTCGCACGGAACCTTTTAGTTTGGAACTTCAATATTTCACTCAAGCATGTCTTTAAACGAACAGAAAAAAGCAAAATGCCAAGAACTCTAAATCTCATAGGAGCTAGGGGCATTCCAAATTGTGGTATGAAAATATTTTCATAGATTCCATTAAGGACCCACATGGCTTAACCACAGAATTTTAAATGAAATCATGGTAATTTTTATATTCTGATTCCCTACAATAAACTAAGCAACTTTTATTTATATTCTCTAGAGACGCTTAACGCCCGAGCCGAGCATCGAATCTATCATTTTCTCCGCCTTTCTTTTGAGATTGCTCTCCATCTCCTTGAGTCGCACGTTTAATGACTTTTTTTTTTTTTTTTTTTTTTTTGCAATTTTTCGGCGGCAGCGACATCGGTCAGCATGTTGGCACCAACTTCGAGCGCATCTCTACCGATCACCTTTGTTCCGCTCTTTAAAAAAGCTAGCACAGATATAAAATGTATACCAAGGCTAGAAAGAGTACGTTTCCTCCTTGAAAGTGCCTGCTCCTTTAAAGAATAGAGTCACGATCTCACTGAGAGAGTACTGGATAACACATTCATTAGGGCAAAACTTGAGAAGAAAAACCGTTGGCGAATAGCAGCAGATCTTCATACGAGTTCCTTAAATCTATGTTGATGGTTTGCTGCACAAGGGGTACTCAATTGAAAAGAAAGAAAGTATTTTCGTCGATCAGAAAGGTGTTATCGTTGTTTTCGTATTCTACTGCTTTGTTCTCGATCACTTGCATAAGAACTATCGCCTACGATTTGCGGGACGACCACATTTCAATAGATGAACATTTCGTGAGGAAACTCCTTATAAGGATGTACGGAGTGTTTTGTTTCCTTGTTAAGAACAAAATTGGAGTAAGATTCGAAACCTAGCATCTTGGCCATAGCGGACGTCAAGAGCAAATTGTGAATGTGATGTAGCGGATCAGACGGGCATTCTCCGATTCGCCGTTGCCGGCTCCTCCGTTGTCGATTTGACTTTGTCTTACTGCAAAGTCGTGCTCTCCTCCTGGGTGGAAGATGTAGCGTCGGGCTTGGATATTTCTGCAGATGCTAAAGGTTTACCCGGGCGAGAACTTTGAGCCAGGACCGGTAGTAGAAGTGCAGGTAAATGACCCCCTTTTCTGGATCCCTCTTTTTTATTTTTTCTATTTCTTTCTCTTCCTTTTGTCGTTTAAGTCCCCCCTTCAGCAGGGTTTTTTTTTTTTTGTTTGTTTGTTGTTTTTTTTTTAACGTTTCTAACTTTTTTACGGCAATGGCACGTTGCATTTCGAAACGGCCTTGACGAGCTGTCTCAGAATCAGCTGCTGAGTTTGGCCACTTATAAGCCACGTCTACTGAATTTGTTTCAACCTTCTTCTAGCCATATTTGTGCAAGAATTATCGCGGCAGTATTTTTCGAAATGTTTTTTTAAAAAACAAAAAAACTTAACATTCGGATGATACAACCTTTGCACAGGAAAAATAGTGCACTTGGTCAAACCACCCTGTAGGTTTTTCAGCTGGAATCCGATCCATGTGAATCTTCGGATGGCCCACGGGGTTTTGCCTTTGTATTGTTGACGAAGCTCGCAGATGGCATAGTAAACATGTCATGTCGCAATAGGTTTTCCTGCAATGCGTACATCCGCCAAATAAGGACGCTCCGGAATAGGAAAAGTCTTGACCAATTCTACCAGTTTTTTTTTTTTTTTTTTTTTTTTTTGTCCTTGCCATGGCGTTGTAGTCACATTCCCGCATCTCTATGACGTTATTTCCGCTCTCACTGCTTTCCTGTTTGGAATACACCACGACGTGACGGTTAAGAAAACAACGGTTGCGCGCGTACAAAATGCAGCTATGAAACAGGCACGCGATTTTGCCTTGAATAGACCCGTCCACCTTGTGACCTAGAGTATTTACCTCTCATCCTCTGAGAGTGTACTGAACGCTCACGTTCTCTTGCCATTCCACCGACGACAGCCAGATACAAGCGATGCGCGACTGCTTGTTGACTGAGAGCTACCCACGGATATCGGCGAAATAGATTAAGCATGAGGCGTTTTCTGTAGACGTTCATGCACGCCTGCCTGAAGGTGGCGCATTCTCTGCAAGGATAAAGACCATTCTCGTCTAAGAATGCTGTTCTAAATTTCGTCGAAGCTTGTGAACGTAAGCAGAGTGAGCAAAATATCTGCTTTACGGGCATATCGTCAAACAACCTGCATGCAATGTTGTCTTCTGAGCTCTTCAGTGCACAAAGGTGATTAAGCAAAGGTCTGGGATGAGCACAAAGTGTCCCGCTTTTCCATATATGGAGTGTCCTGCGTGTATCAAAATCGATGAATATGAACACAAAGTCATTTCTCCAGCTTTTGAGATGATAAGGGATGCAGCATTGAAGTGCAGAGTTCTACTATGTTTCATACCCACCAGATTATTGCAAGAAAGGCACATGTTTTCTACGTCACATACAGACATACAATTCGGTCGGTAGAAGGCGCCTTTTTTCAAAACAGTCCTGCTCCTTAAACTCGCGATTACAGGCGATACAGTGTATCTACGTCTCAAATCGAGCTTTGCCAATCTGGTGGTATTTCTCTCATTTCTCATTTCAGCGAGATAAGAAATGCGAGACTGTTAATCATGGAGGCACACCCGCGTTCTCGACAGTACAGTTTAGATTTCCAAGCGGATTGCAGTTTGACTAAAATATCACAATGGGTTTTGTGCAGTATCAGATCAATGAGATTTTCGCAGCACTTATTAGATTTGTATAACACGTTGTCCAATAATCTGCAGATATCGTGAAAGTATAGTCCTTCAGGTTCTCGTGTTTTATATCTTCGATTGTCAATCTGCCGTCGGTCTTGCCTAATCTGCGCTAAGCGTAATAGCCCGCTGTTGTAAAGAAAATAAAAATAAATCAAACCTTCGAACCGTATATAGTTTGTATTTGGGTAAACTGTTGCCTTACCACGGCACTGGCTTGCTAGACATGAGCAATTTCTACTATACCCTTGTTATTACCACATTTATCGCACACCTCAAAGCAAGAAGCCGCCACTTATTCGGTCCAAACGCAAATAATTTTGGGTGATCTTCCCACCAAAAATGTTGTGTTACTTTGCATTACCCATGTTAGAATTTCAAAACGCCTCGGTATTCACCGGATCGGACCTCTGAATGCTCATATTGAACGGTTTCAAAGGTACTTTGAGTCCGATATCGATAAACCTAGATACTCGGGTTCGTTTTCCAGAATGTTTTTCTTGGCAGATTTTAAAACCGTCAAACATTCTAGAAATATAGTCCTCTGGGTTTGCATCGTTGGACATGGTAGATTTCGTTATAGCAGGAATATAGTTTTTCTCATTGTTGTGCTTCTTGGCCCAAAATTTCAAAAGTAGGTGATCAGATGGCCTCGCCATTTAACTAATTCTTCTGATCCATGTTTTCTGACTCAAATTACTAATGTTTTCCTCACCAGTCAGACCTGTACCTTCGTCTATCCGGGTCTTTTAATTTCCTGTACTCATTATGCTTTAAATTGCACAACCACACGGCCAATGTATTCTCGAGTTAATTATTGCTTTATGAATCAAAATAGAATCAACGATGCACAACCATGATGCGGCATTATGGCTACACAAACTTCTATGATCTCTATTTCAATCAGAATAAAATTGCAATATAGTATTGATGCCACAGACAAACATCACTAGCAATATCTCACTCGACACTGGCGCTTTCAGAATGAAATTTTGCAGTTGAGTTACCGCAACCACAGTTTGAAGAGCTTAAGACTAGCTGTTGATGGGTGAATCGTTAGTTGTAGTGGACGGGTTTATCTCTTATACGCTGTACAACAATTTTCCAAAAGCTTTCTGCAGATTTTGTGGACAAACTACCAGCGCTTCACCGGTATGTATGGCCAGCCGTTCCACTTGAGGACTGACCACTCCAACCTCATTAAACGTGAATCATCATGATTGGCGTATTAACCCTGAATCGGGTATATCTAAATCAGAAGAAAAAGTGATTGTATTATATTAATCATTTGTAGGATTGAATTATAAGATTGTGCTATAAAATTATGGGTGTGTGCAGAGGCTCACCATGCTTTAATTTCAGGATTTCCCACATTTAAAGGATTCAGAACGATTATAAAGCCGGGATTGCGATAAAGCTGGGACTGCATGAACCTAACGTAGAGTGACTTGACGCGGTATATTGAAATATTTTCCTTCCTGTTATATCAAGTTTGATGTCACATAATGATTAGAACGAATCGGCGTGTACTGATTACATGAAGTAATGTATAAACTATCAGCCTTTAAATACATCATAATTAGACCAGTTTAGCAGCATTTCTTAACTTCACGTTTTTTCATCACATACTTATTTAAGTAAAATTCACTAAGTCAGATCCCACTGCTGACAGCTTCAGCAATTAAGATTTTATTTTCTAACAAAGTATTTGTATTTTTGTACAGGAGGGTGCACATCACAAAGGAAACGCTCAAATACCTGGATGGAGACTACGAGGTGGAGCCCGGAAATGGTGGAGAACGCAACTCGTATCTGCGTGATCACAATATAGAAACCTATCTAATTGTGCCTGGAGACACCTTTCGCGCGGTGAGAAAGTAGCAATAAGCTTTACTGTGTTGTATGTTATAGTTAGATGCACTAAATACCCAGTTAGCGCCCCATTAGATTTGCATGCGCCGTGCTCGAATCTAGTGAGCTTTCTATTGAAAACTAATATTCATCCTTCCGCAGCATTGTTGTATAGAAATCTGTGTTCCATCCACACAAGTTTCCCTACTTCACTGTAATAAATTATTGTTAAAACCTTATTCTTATATCTATTCATTCTAATTGAAATAAGCAATAGCAGAAGTTGTCTTATTACTTGCTTCTTTATAAGTTGAAGGGAAATAATACAGTAGGCTAAAGCGATATAGTCAATTTTTTTAAAGTATGCTTGCTCTGTGATTGAAAATCGTTTCTCTGTATGGCAAGAAGTTGGCAAATTTCCATATGAGGCAAGTATAACTATTTTAAGCTGAGTCCAATAACAAAGAATGTCTCAAATGGTCGACTCCATAAAAAATATATATGACATAAAATGTGAGTTTTAACCAGAATTACATTTTTGTGTGGTAAAGTTTCATGTATCTCTTACGGTTTACAATTTATGCAAAAATCATCCAAAATGAAGAGGACTTCAAAGACGATTCCCAGGAAATTCAAGATAAACATTTTATTTACCATGAAAATATCCTGTAATATACGGTACTTTAATCAAAATCGTAGGAGCCATTTTTGAGAAAATCAAAATTGTCCATATAAAGGCTAGTCTGGGGTAAAGGAAAATCTTCGCGTTGCATCCTTGAGGGGACAATAAACATAAATAACAAATTTGATAATTAACGGTCTCTCCGTTTTTGAGCTACGCTATCCACAAAGACGACCCATTGACTTTTTTTTTTTTTCTCTAAAAATGTGATGTGTTATACTCGCATGACTTTCTCTAATTGTTCTACAAACAGACTTCTTACAAAAGATTGTTCTTCTTTCTACACCATGCTAATCGAGATAAGCATTAGCAGAATGTACTTATACTTACTTTTTTATAAATAGAAGAGAACTGAAGGAATATGCTATACTAAAGCGATAGTCAAATGTTTTAAAAGCTATCATTATGAGATTTTCATTGAGATTGACTTCTTTGCTTGGCCAGGAGTAGAACAAAAGAAAAGCGGACACTTTCTCTCCGAGAAAAGTGTATTTTCAAATTAAAAAACCAAGAACAAGGAACATTTTGGAAACGGTCAGCTTACAACAAAAATGTATATCACATAAATTGTGTATTTTAACGAGATCTACAGTTTTTGTCTAACCCTTGCGGTTTGATCGTTATGCAAAATTCTGCAAAAATCAACCAGAATAAACTGTTGTTCAGAAGCTATTTCCAGAAAATTCAAAATGTACATTTTATTTGTGTTACATATAACTTTAATATGCGATATTTTAATAAAAATCATAGTCATTTTTAAGAAAAATATAATTTTCAACAGTTTTCCCACGTAAAGTGTAGTTTCGAGTGGGCGGATTTTCTTGAAAATTTTCGTGTCGCATCCTTAGAAGAAAAAAAACTTAACTACCAAGTTTGGTATTTAAGATTCTTTTATTTTTGAGCTATTTTGTCCACAAACACACACGCCAACCTCTTACATAAAAAAAATCCTTTTTGGATTCAGGGTATCTCAAAACATACGTTTCAGGAGAAATTTTGGTATTAAATGTTTGGGTGCAATACAATACGTGCTCTATATACTATGCATAGTACGTGTAAAGAAAGTAAAACGTGCATTTTGTAATGCAGCAGCCACTTTTCTGCAAAATGTTACCGAGCTATAAATTTGTCGCCATAAAGCTCCATGAAGCTGTATTTGCATGGGCGCCATTTTCTCTCCTTCAATATAGTATAATGCTCGGAACTTTCCTCTTCTTTGGCTTAGTAACGGGAATAGTTGCCATAATAACTGTAGTTATTTTTGTTGTTGCTGCTGACGCTAGTTCTTTTCTGGCCCGTATGTATAATGTACATAGTGGTTAAAGTGCCTGCAGCGCCTTTGTTAGAGCCAGGAGCTGGGTGACGCAGTAGTTATTTTCTTAACGTCTTGCGGAATTCACGATATTGGAGAAACCTCTGATGTACTGACAGGCCTAGAAACCTTCGCAGCTCTCGTTCGTCTTTCGGGCGAGGCCAATCTTTAACTGCTCGAGCCTTCTCCGAGTCCGTGGGTATCCCAGAGACCATGTCTCTTAAGTAGGTCATTCCTTGGAGAAGAGGTGCAAAATGTTGGCACTTCTTTGCAACTTCAAGTTCATCTTGGCTGTCTGCAGCCTTTACAGCATCTTGGACAGGTTCTCAAGATGGTCTTTGCAGTTGTGGCCTAGGACGACGATATCATCTTTATAGCATGCAGGCGTCGTATATAAAACTCTCTCCATCACTGATCCCATGAGGCCCCGGAAGATGGCTGGCGCATTGCAGAGGCCGAAGGCATAACCATAAACTGCCAAAGCCCTTGGCCAGTCGAGAATGTTCTCTTCTCTTGAATCTAAGGTTACTTGCTTGTACCCGATTTCAAGTCTAAAGTTGAGAACCACTGGGCACCAGCAAGTGTGTCCAGAGTGTCGACAATCCGGTGTAAAGGGAAACAGTCCTTTCTGGTGACGGCATTCAGCTTTCTGTAGTCCAGGTAGAAGCGTAGCTCACTGTTCTTCTTCTTTTTTATCATCAAGACTAAAGGGAGCACCAAGGGCTGGCTGGTCGAATCCATCGCATGGTGTCACTCGCTGCTGGCTCGCAGTTACTTAGCTCCGACCTGACCTCGATGTCCTGGTTGGTGTCCAATGGGTCAGAAGCCTCACGGGCACTTTCTTCCAAATGGCAACAATGTCCGGACAAAACTTAATCCGTTCAATAGTGTTTTCCGGCCCAATACAAGGTTCCTTGATTGTTGTTCCTTCAGGTGTGCCTTCGCCACCACCTCGCTTCTTGCAGGCAAAACTACATCGTCTCTCAGGAATACCCTATAGATCCCCGAAGCAACACTTCGTCTCACTCGATTCGCAGATCTTGGCTGTTGCCTCGTGGTTTCTGAGGGAATCCAGTGTCAGAATCACATACTGAGCTATACTCGCGGCAAATACCTACAGGTTCACAGTGCTCCGACCCAGTGTCAACTCAAGCATGGTCTCCTCCACAGGTAATATGTCATCCGACGCGTCACTAGTTGGTAGGGCTGACTGAGTGTTCGTGTTGGCAAGCCCTTCGCCATGTCGGTTGGATTATAGTCACGGCTGCACCTGTGTATATTATTATCCCGTACAGTCTTCGTTGTATACAACCGCCAGCGATGAGACATGGTGACTCTTTTGCCTAAGGCACGCAGCGTCACTTTGAGGGGATGATGAAGACGGCCACGATGTGCACCTCGCCACGCCGGCCCACTTGGTGTGGACAGTCATTCACTAGGCGATCAGGCTCGTCACGCCCCCAGCATACGTCAATGAAGGGTCGCTGTCGTTTCTGTGTTGTAGAAACAACTGCCTGTCTTTGTCTTAGCGAATGCTTTTTGACTTCGAAGTCGGCGCAGCTGTTGACTTGGCCGCCTCCATCCTTAATGCTGCCGTTAACCCTTGTGGGTCGTCTTGTAATCGCCGAGCATAAGGCGCTGTTGTATCTCAGCGGCGCGCACCCCATCGACAAAGAAATACGCGGCTTCTTGGGACACGTAACTTGGTAGTAGGTTCACTAGGGCTTTGTTCACCAGTTGGTCAGTCACAACAGCGAACTCCTGCATCGTCTCCCTTAGCTTTTGTATCCTCGATTTAAGCTGACTGCGGTGGGCTGCAGCCAAGCAATGGTTCCCGAAGCGCTTCTCGAGGGTTTCCCAGATCTTTCCGGGCATCGCCGACGACGTAATCATAGCTCTTCTGTCGCCCGTCTCTAGAGGCTTGCTATCAGTTGTGCGGCTGCCTTTTCTATGACTTTCGGTTGTGCATTTCAACAGCGGCGAACTTCGGCGGAAGACTTCGAAAGTGGATGTTCCGTCGAACTTGGGTGGTTTGACGCGTGCGGATATTATTTCACATCCTGTCGTCTCGACCTTCATGTCTTTCATCCTTTCGTCGAGCATCTTTTGCACCATGGCATTCAGTGTTTTGTCGCTGCCGTCGGCTCTTCCTTCTAGGACACTAAGTCGTTCCCCGACGTATTCCAGGCGTTGGCCATGGTTTTTCGTCGTTCTGCCAAGCGATGTCATCTTTTCCTCAAATTCTTCCACCTTTTCCCCAAAGTTTTTCCACGTCCTTCCCCACGCTAGCCAGTTGTTCGTCGATTTTATTCTCAGTTTTCAATTTCGAATTCCAATTTCTCTATCGCTAATTTCATGTCTGTGTCAATTTTTTCCGTTCCATATTTCATTTCCCTTTTCATTTCGTCTATTCCGAGTTGCCTTTTTATGTTTAACTTCCTAATTTCGACAAGAAAAGTTTTCATCTTGTGATCATTTCTGATACCAGTGTAACAAAAACTCTCATTTTCTACATTAACACGTCGTTATTTCTTCCAGAAACAGAATTAAATCAGAATTTGTTCGTAAAATCTGTCTTCCTTTAATGCTTCAGTAACAATTCTGCCGTATAGTTTCCTTTTGACATTCGCTGTAACGACTAATACTGCTGCTACGAATTTCGCGATTAAACTGAACTTGACTGCACACTAGGCATTGCCAGTTGAAACTAAACTCGGGACAGGGCTTTGTTCCCTTTTTATACTTGTTGATCATATGATAGGAAATTTCCAGAAACAGGCACACATGTAAAACCAGAGGTGTCACAAACTCACTCAAGTATAACAATGTGCATTTTGACATCAAAGAGCCTTCCCATAGCACTTGTAACACACTCGCACAGGTGTAACATTCACAGCTGCAATGTCAAAAGAACTTGCCGCCGGCACATGTGTCCACTAACGGAAGTGTAACAATGGTGACCACAATCATTTATGACTTACAAAGCAAGCCATTCACATACATTTGGCCATTATGGCTGCAGGACATAGTTACAATATTCACATGATCCTAACGTGATTGAAATGTCAGTTTTTTAAAAACCTGTTCAATACCTCTAGCAACAGTTTGGTGAGACAATTGAAGTTCTTTTGCAGAGTGCAGGTTTATCTTTGTATCCATCGAACAATGATCATTACTTCTTTAACTTCTTCCCCATCTCTTTTAGCTAAAACATAACAGACTTTGTAAGCGGCTATTGCCACATTACTATTCTATTGGACTGGCTCTGTAAACATACATTGCTGTAATGTATTTTAAGTCTCTAACTTTGTATTTTCGTAATTCAGAATTAACAGGAAATTCATTCTTAAAGTTCTTGTAATTTTTTGAAAAATGTTGTCTACATTACTTTTGTTAGGAACAGACACATTACTCTTACACAAAACATGGGTTTTTCTCTGATTTCAACAAAGCATTATTGCCCTCCCAGTAACTGTTAATATTACTGAATTTTTTTGTTTTTCTTTTTAGCCATATGGTATTTAGAATGATCGATCACAACACAAGACATGCAACTTAATTTACATTTACGAGGTCTAAAGTTGTACTGAATGTTTGGTTCAAAAACTGATTCCCTTCCCTCACTATTGGTAGAAATAACATGTTCAAAAGTGAAAACTTATTGTAAGACTTGAAGCTTTCATGGCGAGCAATATTAATCATGGCTTCACGGGTGATCAGCCATGTCAGGTTTATAAAATCCAAGCTTTCAGCCATTCTAAACTCCATGGCCTTCTTCAAAGTGAAAGTGCTGGGAACTGAGTATATATTGGAACAGTTCCCAAAAACTTCACTCAGTCCCTGAAGAAGACCATGGAGTTTAGAATGGCCGAAAGCTCAGATTTTATAAACCTGACACACCTGATCACCCATGAAGCCCTGACTAATGCAAACTTATTGTTTGCGGTATAGCTCTATTGAGAATAAGGTAATTTTGTCCCAAATTCCTGACAAGTTCAGGTATGAGGAAGGAGGGACTGGGTATAAATGAATAAATACATACCTACCACACACATACACACGCAAGCATGCATGTACACACATAATAAATAGGCTCTTAGGGCAAAATACCCTTCTTTTGAGAGGAAAAAGGGAAAGAACTGATTAGGGAAGTAATGAATGCATTTTTGAGTGTACAAAAACATACTTCATGGGTGTGTACTGTAAAAATGTTCGGAAGGAAATAGTTTGCTTTGAAATTTGAATATTAAAACATCAGAGTAAAATTTTGCTTATGAAGGGCACCAGAAAAATATATCACAGGCACTGTGTTAGATAGGGCTGCTAAATGGTGTAAAACATGTTGACAAGACCTACCAAAATATTAATTTATCATGACAATTTATATGTCAACTTTTTTGGTCTCTGGATTATTCATGCTCAAATATTCACAATCACACAAGGTGTATGAACAGGCGGAGCTTGATTCTTTTTTACATTTGTAACTGACTTGCAATACACCGCTTTCTTGCTAAACTCTGTATATTGCTCTTTGTTGGTATAGAAACACCAGGAAACTTCTTACAAAAATGTCCTGCATTTCCTTAAATGCACCAGTAGACACCCCCCCCCCCCCATTTCAATTCTTCTTTGAAAAGGATACATCTCTGTGAAATATTTACTTTACACTACTTAACAAGTCACAACAGTTTTCGTATTGACTATACAAAACATAGTCGCAACAGCTTCACAACAATAGAAGCAAATTGATGGCCAACAATGATCAGTCTAGTACTCAGGGCCATCCTGTGCCAGCCTGTAGTTTCCACTGCCATTCTAAGAATGTTGTTTTATAGATATAAATCTGCTCCAGAGAACCCCATTCAATATTTTTATAGCCCCTCCTACCCAAACATTCTGCAACCATATCTGCTTTGCAGCTACTATGTGTAATATTAAACCCTAGTGTTTTAATTGCTTCGTGGCTGTACATTGATCAACAAAGAAAATATATTTATTCCTTAAAACAAAATCTGGCAACTCCAGCAGTTACTATTAGAAGTAAAAAAAAACAAAAAAAAAAAAAAACCTGTGCTCCAATCACATAACTTTCTCTACCCAATTCAGTAACAAACTATTCTTATAAAAGCTTATGCTTCTATCTGTTTTATGCCAATAAACGTTAGCAGAAATGGTCATGTTACTTAGTTCCCTATAAGTAGAAGGCTAAAGTAATAATCAAATATTTTAAAAGCTGGTCACTATGTGAAAATTTGTTTCTCTTTGGATAGACAGGAATAAAACAAAAGAGATAGAAAGATGACCTCCTGTTTGAGAAAAGTAGTTTTGAATTGAAACCAGTAACAAGAAATATCTTGGAAATGCTTAAATAACACTCTACAAAACATGTATAAGACATAAATTGTATGTTTTAATGAAATCTATGTTTTTTTTTTTGTGTGTAGTACAGTGGCTGTTCCAGAAGTACCCGACCTGACATGTAGATAGCAGTTGTTGTTTCAGACAACAACAATGGTAAAAAGTAAAAAACCTTAGAAAGCTTAAATTTGAAGTTTGACGATTTTACATTGTTTGGCATTCATCATTAGTGAATGCTCTCAGCAAATTTGTAAACATGGATAAAACTGGTCATCATTATGTGATACAATACCTTCATTTGAAAGGTCTTAGTTCAACTAATATTAAAGCAGAGCTGGATTCTACTTTAGGGAAGTCTGCTCCGTCGTTTACAACAGTGAAATATAGAGTGGTAGAGTTTAAGGGCAGCTATACAAGCTGCCAAGATGAACATCGCAGTGGTAGACTAAATGAGGTTACCAGTCCAGAAATTATAAAAAAAAAATCCACAAAATGACATTGGATGACCATCGATTGAAAGTGCGCAAGCTAGCAGACACTGCAGGCATTTCAAAAAGTTTTGTACATCACATACTGACTAAAAATTTGGATATGAGAAAGCTGTGTACAAGGTGGGTGCCAGGTTACTCACAATAGAACAAAAACAGCATCATGAGGATGTTTCAGTCAAGTGTTTTGCAAAGTTTCGTTGCAATAAAACTGAGCTTTAGGGTGGATTCATAACAATAAATGAAACCTGGGTCCATTAATTCACACCAGAGACGAAGGAACAATCAAAACAGTGGATTGAAAGGAGAGAATTGGCTCCAAAGAAGGCGAAGAGAGTTTCATCTGCAGACAAGGTCATGGCATCAAGTTTTCTGGGATAATTTTCATTGATTATCTCAAAAAAGGAAAAGTAATCAATGGCAGATATTAAGCGAACTTGTTATAGCGTTTGAGTGATGAAATCCAGCAAAAATACTGCATTTAGCGAAAAAGAAAGTTCTGTTTCATCAAGACAATGCACTAGTACACACGTCCATTATTGCCATGGCCAAAATCAAAGTTCGAGGTGCTTCCTCATTTGCCCTATTTACCAGATTTAGCCCCCTCTGATTATTTTCTGTTTCCAAACTTGGAGAAATGGTTTGGTGGCAGAATATTTGCCAGCAATGAAGAGGTGAAGTCTGCAGTTGCTGGTTATTTTGCAGGCATCAATAGTCCTCACTATAAACAGGGTACTGAAGCTATTGAACATCGCTGGAAAAAAGTGTACCAAGTTGAAAGGAGACTATGTAGAGAAATAAAAATGTTTTTCCCAAAATTTTTGTGCTTTCGTTTTTCGGTCGAGTACTTCTGGGACAGCTCTCGTAAGTATTTGTTTATTCCTTTTTACTTTCTCTACATGTACTATGTCCATAGTATAGAGAGAAGATGGTTCATTTCACCCAAAAATGTTGATACCGAGATTTGACCAGAAATAGTTGTTTTAGGGACCCCTATATAAAAAAAAAAGTATTTTCAGAAAAAGTTCTATGTGTGGTGTGTAAGTGTGTGTGCGTGTGCGTGTGAACACGATAACTCAAAACAAAAAAGTCTCTAAAATACCAAACTTGGCATTTAAGTTTAGTATCTTCCAGGGATGCAACATGAAGATTTTTGGGAAAATCCTCCCATCCTAAACTACCCTTTTATGTCAAAAAAATTTCTAAAATGTTGATCTTCTCAAAAATGGCTCTAATGATTTTGATTAAAATACTGTATATTAAAGATATTTATATGGCAAATAAAATGTATATCTTGAATTTTCTGGGAATAGCCTGTAAAGACCTCTTTATTCTGAATGAATTTTGCTGAATTTTGCATAACTGGTAAACCGTAAGAAATAGACAAAAACTTACTACACAAAAAATGTAGATCACATTAAAACACATAATTTATGTCAATATGTTTCTGAGATATTCCTGGTTATTTGTTTCATATTTAAAATACTTAAACTTTTTTCACACGAAAGTTGTAAACCTCTGGCACTGCATAGAAACGGATTTCATCTACATGGCAACGTGCTTTTAAAAGATTTGACTATAATATTAATCTGGTGTATTCCATTAATTACCTTCTACTTACATACAAGTAGATAACTAAGACTATTTCTATTATTGTTTATCTCAATTATCATAAAGTAGATAGAAGAATATGCTTTTTAACAATAATTTGTTACAATGGTGTAGAGAAAGTCATGTGAATGGAACACGTCAGATTTTTATTTACTAACTATATAAAAGTCATCCAAAATGAAGAAGTGTTCAGAAGCTATCCCATTAAATTCAAGATATACATTTTATTTGTCATGTAAATATCTTTGATATAATATACAGTATTTTAATCAAAGTCATTACAGTCATTTTTGAGAAAACCAAAATGTTTGAAAATTTTTCCATGTAAAGGTATTTATGGTTGGGAGATTTTGCTGCAAATCTTCATGTCGCATCATTGCAAAATGCTGAACTTAAGCATAAAGTTTGGTATCTGACCGATATTTTTGAGTTATCATGTTCACAGACACACAGACAATTAACATACATACATACACACGCACAAACCTTTTTCTAACAGTGTGGGTTCCCCCCCCCCTCCCAGGGTACACTACAACATGTATTTCCAGCAAAATTGTCGCCCTCCATGGTGTAATGGTTACCATGCACACTTTATATACTCAAGGACACAGGTTCAAACCTGGTGGAGGATGATGGATTTTTTCAGGCATAAAATCCTTAGTATGGCTTCTTTTGGAAGGGTAGTAAAGCTGTGGGTCCCATGTCATAGATTTACGAAGAAGGACCCTCGAATGATAAAGAAGCTTCTGAGCAAAACTAAACAGTCTTCACGCCTAGTATAGAATGGGACACTGAAAACCACAGCATTTAAAGAGTGTCCATAAATAAAACTTCATTTCATTTCCAGTGAAATCTGTGTCAAATTTTTGGGTAGAATCCAATATCTTCTCTACCTATGTGCTTTGTACTAAATACAAAAAGTAAAAATATCAAACAAGACTAGCCTAGAGTTTTATATAGCATGGTGGATACATATTAGCTTCCAAATCCAGAGGTTCCAGTTCAATTTCTGGTTGAAGATGGAAATGTTTTCTTTAGCCAGGATTATTCTACATCTTCTTTATAGTTGGGAAGTGTGAGTGAGAGAATAAATTGTGTGTGAATTTAATATTATAAAGAAAAACCTACACTAATACAAACCTAGATACAACAATAAAACAAAACTAATATGCAATTATGTTCTAAAGATAAAGCTGCTAATATGATAGAGTTAAAGATGACATATAAATGGATCAAAAACAAAACAGTTCCATCATCTCCTACATATGTGAAAATATTTGAAAAGTATACTTAGATAAGAAACAAATGAAAATAATCATCATTGTAACCAGAATCAAAAATGATTGAAGTATAGCCTATAGTACAGGATGAGAATGCAAGAGGTTTCTGGATATAACTAAGAGCACTAAAGTAAATGCTTTGCCTACAGCAAAAGCAACAACAACCACAGCAAGGAGGTGGGCGCCCAGCCAATAGCTTCTCAATGAATGGTAGCATCTCCAAGGAGCTACGAGTGATGGGTCATGGCTCCCAACATGGAAAGCACACCAAGTGAGTACGTGCAATACATTGGAAATTTCAGTAGAATCTTTCTCTGTTTAACACTCTTCCTTTAAACCATTTATTAAGCAACCAGAAACACAGAACAGTTTTACTCTTCATGCCTTATGAAACTAAGATCATAAACTTACATTAGCCAATGGGCTGCTTCAGTTCTCAGTTCTGCCTGCTCTGCATGGATTAACTCTCAGTTTTTATTCTTTCTGTGCAAGAAACTTTCTATTCCTCGGAAAACAATAAAATGAACCTTGTATTTGATCTTTGTTCCAGGTATGAAATATTACTTAATAATAATGATCTTCAAAGTAATTCACCAAGTAGCTGAATTTTTGTTGTAGGTATTTAGAAACATGATTAATAATACTATGCAAAACGTTAAGTTATCTAATTTCCAGAAAAATTCTAGGAATGTGTATAAGGATCTCTTTTACAAAATTGAAACTTTTATTGTGTTATTCTTTTAAAATACAACTCTTTTTCTAAATTACCTTTCATTCATTTTTTTTCCTTTCTTTTAACTTTCTCTACTGATTACACATAGCTCGCCATACCAGCAGAAGAAGTAGGTACTTACATTCCACCAAAAATTTGATATTGAAGCTTTACCAAAAGTATATGAATAGTGGTTCCCAGAAATCAAAAGACTTTTGAAAAAGGGCCATGTGTATGTATGTCTTTGTCTATCTGGCTTTAAATAGCATAACTCAAAAATTTTAAAATCGGTTAAATAACAAACTTAGCATTTAAGTTCAGCATCTCTTAAAGGTACAATAAATATACTCATAATAAAAATACCCCATTCCAAATTACCCTCTATGCTGAAAATGTTATAGTTTTTTTTGATTTTCTCTAAAAATGGCTCTAAGAATTTTGACTATACATAATTCATTCGTAGTCGGCTTACCCTACCCATATTTTAGGACTGACACTCCCCTAGGACTTACAAGTGGATGCCTAGGGGTCAGAAGCCTGTCAGGAAGCCAACGACACAAAAACCACAGGATGGAGAGCCTGGAACAAGTGGTCAGCCCATAGCCAGGTATGAGCATGAGGAAGTGGATGATATGAAATGCAAGTGAAATGGATAATAGGAAAGGTGATGATGAGCAATTGGTGTAATGAATGGCAGGGGAAACCGGAGGACACAGAGAAAACCCACTCAGACCCGCTTCGTCCACCAGAAATCCCATATGCAGGTGTTTAGGATCAAACCTGCCTAGGTGGGAGGCAAACGGTCTAACCACTCAGCCACAGCGCTACCTAATATACATAATATTATACAAAATACAAATTAAACCACTCTTCAAAGAAAATTCAAGATTTGCATTTTATTTGTGAATAAATACCTTAAAATTATCATATTTTATTAAAAAAAAACTGTTATTAAGTCATTACAAACACCTTTTCTCATGCAAAGAGTACATTATTATGCTCTCTCTCTCTCTCTCTCTCTCTCTCTCTCTCTCTCTCTCTCTCTCTCTCTCTCTCTCTCTCTCTCTCTCTCTCACACACACACACTTATCTTTTTATTTTCTCTAGCCCATATTTACAATATACATAATGGATAAAGAAGGCATTGTATTCCACCAAAGAATTTTATGTCGAGATTTCACCTGAAATATGTTTTGAGGTCTGGAAAAATGTGTGTGTTTTGGACAGCGAAAACAAAACGTGATTAATAACCAAACTTGGTATTTAAGTTTAGTACCTTACTAGAATTAGACCTGAAGATATTCAGTAAAATCCCCCCACCCTAATTACCCTTTACATAGAACATTTTTGAAATTTTTTTCTCAAAAATGGCTGTATTTTGATTAAATTAATGTATATTAAAGATATTTACATTGCAAATAAACTGTATGTTTTGAATTTTCTGGGAATAACCTCTAAAGACCTCTTTATTTTGGATGAGTTTTGCAGAATCTGGCATAACAGTTAAACTGTAAGAGATAGATAAAAACTTAGCACACAAAAATAGTATTTAGATCTCTTTAAAACACCTCATTTTTTTTTGTTTTTTTGCTTTTTTTATGTATAGCTGACCTTTCCTGATATATTCCTTGTTATTTGTTTTAATTTAAACTACTTAAGCTTTTCTCAAATGTGAAGTGATGTTTCGTTCCATCTCTCTAGTTTTACTGTATGCCATACAAAGCGAGCCACTTCAATTGTTTCTCACAGCACCAGCTTTTAAAAGATTTGACAATCGGTTTAGCCAAGTATATATCTTTTATATCCCTTTTACTTAAAAGGAAGCAAGTAATAAGGTAATTTCTGCAAATGTTTACCTTGATTAGCATGTCTTAGATAAAAGAATAATCTTTTTTAAGGAGAGTTGTTTGTGTAACAGCTAGAGAAAGTCATGTTAATGGAACACATTAGATTTTTTTATATAAATAAGATTTCTGGATTTAGGAACTTCAAAACCTGTGAAACCTGTGTTTCTGGTGACATTTAAATACTGAAATTGTGGGCAGAATACAATAATTCCTAAAGACAAGCAAAAGTAAAATATTCCTTCTTTGAGATTTCATTATGTTTCAGTTTTTTTCACCTAATTTTTCAAACCACATAACCCAAAACTTCAATGATGTTCCTTTTGTACATGTCTCTTCTCAACTGCTTGGTATGCATTATACAAACAATAATATGCATTGTTTATTGACCTTTTTTTCGGTAACAGTAGCATGCTTCAGGATTATACATATATAACCATAATCTAGATATTATATTGCTTAAAACCTCTCTATTCACTTCTTTAAATGTTGCTGAATGTTTATGAAAAAGTTCGAGCTTTCCTTTTAAGACTGCATAATCATTTTAATAGTTGGAATAGTTCTAACTATTCCTTTAGAGATGCCTATAACGCTACTGAAGTTCATCTTTTCAGTGTTTCTCCTGCTTAGTTCAGCAAATAAGGTAAATATCACAATGAATGGCACAATTGCTCTAATTACAAAAATAAGTAACTTATGGTTAACATACACAAGGAGGATAAAAGATGAAAAAACGATTTCTCTCGTATCTCATAGCATGCTGAAAGAAAGGAATAGTTTTTAATGCTTTACTTGCTCTACTCCTTATAGCTATTAGAATTTCAGGATAGTAGTTCACTTGCATAGATACCTACCTATAATGCAAGGCACATTTGCTAGATGCTCAGAATCTCAGCATGCAAAATCTGTTCCATACTAAACTTAATATATATTTTTAAATTAAACATCTGATTTATTGAATTCAATGTTCCAGAATGGGCTTTGGAGAAACTCTGGAGGATAAAGATCCAGAGGATGAAGTAAATGAATATTTGATGAGAGCAATTGATGCTAGAAGCATTGATCGGTTAAGAGCAGAACATTGTAAAACATTTCTGCTTACCTTTAGAAGACCTGAAATAGAAGAAAAGGTAAAGAAAAATTCAAATTCATGATACTTTCATAAAACAATATCACTATATTATGTAATTTTGTCAATAAGAAGAAATGGTTTATATGTTGTTGTAAGAATTAAATTTATTAATACAAGGTAGCCAACGAAGGTTGGCTTTTTAAATAGAAGAGCATTTTTCAAAAATTATAAAGTGTTATGGTTGTATTTTCTATATTTTTCAAATATAGAAAAAATGTCTAATTCACAGCAACATCATGACAAAGAGTCAAGAGGCAACATAAGTAAAAACAAGGCAAGTTTTACAATTGGGGGGGGACAATATTAACATAGATTACTTAAGCCAAGAAATATTTAAATAGGGTTTGTACAGTGGGTTCCTTCAATATAAAATCCACTTCAAAATTAAATTATGTTCATTCTATAGATAATTGTCCTATTAGATTAATGTAATAATGACTTAATTTTAATTTCCTAGGTCAGCAATGTCAATCCAAGCAAATCTCATGGATATGAAGCACTAAGAGAAAGACTTTAAGGGAAAGTGCTAGGAAAGCATTGAAGTATGTCTAAAGGGAATAAGATCTAAATTACCCCTTTTGTTGCTTTTCTACTTGTTTGTTTTTATGATATTTATTCATAAAAAAGTAAAAGTTCAAAGCTAAACTATCAAAAACTATAGGTACCTAAAAGATAAAGAACATTTAGGTATCTAGCTTTTAGGCTTAAAAAAAAAAAAATAATAATAATGATGATGATACATTGGGTATGAAAGACCGCTTAATTATGCTCAGAGGCCTATCAGGCTTGAGGTTCTTTTACGTGTCGTAAATCTACGGCACGGGACCAACAGTTTTACTTCCCATCTGAAGGAAGCCATGCCAAAGATTTTTACACCCGAAAAAATCTGTCATCCTCCACTGGGTTTGAACCTGCAACCTTGGGTATATGAAGTTAACATGTAACCATTACACCACGGAGGGCGACTTGACATTGTATGAATGACATATATTGTTATATATTATATTTAATATTAATATTATAATTTTTAATGTAAACTATGCAAAATAATGTAAAATTTTAACTTTATTGTAAACTGACAATAATAATTATTATTTATTATTATTATTATTATTATTATTATTATTATTATTATTATTATTATTATTATTATTATTATTATTATTATTATTATTATTTATTGCATCCAATGGACTACTACAATAGTGTCTGGCATAGTCAGTTTACAATAAAGTTAAAATTTTACATTATTTTGCATAGTTTACATTAAAAATTATAGTGTTTATATTAAATATCATATAACAGTATGTCATTCATACAATGTCAAGTACCCCTCTGTGGTGTAATGGCTACCATGCTAACTTTATATACCCAAGGTCGCAGGTTCAAACCAGCGGAGGACGATGGATTTTTTCAGGTGTAAAAATCCTTAGCATGGCTTCCTTCAGATGGGAAGTAAAGCTGTTGGTTCCATGTCGTAGATTTACGGCGTGTAAAAGAACCTCAAGCCTGATAGAGAGGCCTCTGAGCATAATTAAATGGTCTTTCACACCCAATGTAACATGGGATGTTGAGAACCACAATAGTTAAAGAGCGTTCATAAATAACACCCCATTTACATTTTTTATACAATGTCAATTTAAAACTGCAATTAGCCTTTACTAATTTACAAATATTCATCCATATCATAAAAACATTATTATTTAAATAGTTTTTGAATTGCTTAATAAACATGGTACCTGTTAAATGTCATATACAGAAGCACTATTAACAGTGAAGTATTCATCATTAATTTGGAGTTAACTGAGTCACACTTATTTACACTCACTTTCAC
The DNA here is from genome assembly GCA_030762935.1 of Hymenopus coronatus. Taxonomy (NCBI): domain Eukaryota; kingdom Metazoa; phylum Arthropoda; class Insecta; order Mantodea; family Hymenopodidae; genus Hymenopus; species Hymenopus coronatus. The sequence continues at coordinate 42,642,268 of CM060885.1, read as the reverse complement.
TTAATATTGTTTAAAACAACAATTAATAATAATTTTGTAATTCCACACTGAACAAAGTGCTATATTGCATGCATGTATGCATGTAAACTTATGCACTTGAATTGTCTGCATGCTTTGCGTTTAAGTTTAGGTCTGTGAATATTCAACTCGGCCGGCAGTAGTGTGCACCCTCAGCAGCAGTGGGCCACAAAGCAGGTGGCTATGAGTCAGAAATAAGGCACTATATATAAAACATACCATGTTAATTACCTATGTTTGTGGGGTTTTTGCCTATACCTGTTCGACCAAATCCATATTGCCCATAACTATATGAGCTACTGTGCCCCTGCTTCCATCATTTGTCTCAACATGGACAGCTACTATGTCTGGTATTATTTCATCTAAGTGATTCTACTTTATATCTCAGTTCCTCAGTTCTTATTCCAAGGAGGCACTGTATTTCATGGTCCATTTACATTTACTACATTCTTTTTTTCTTTTTTTTTGTGCTTAACATCCTTTAACCTGGTTGATCATATTGGTCAATGAATGACTTCGGTGAAATGATGCTCAGATGATCTCAGGGTCTATGAGACTGAAGTTACTCGAATTCGTCTTCTCAGGATAAGGGAAAACCCTCAATAAAACATTATCCGGCTTACTCAACCTAGGCGAGATTTGAACTCTCGACGTGCTGAATGTGAAGCAGACATGCTACCCCTAGGCAGGCTTACTTTCATTACCTGCAAATCTTAATATAAACTTTGGCTTTTTTTTTTTTTTTTTTCCCCTTGGTTTGTAGCTCATCATTCTCTTCACAACACTTTAAACTACTTGTTTGTCTTCTGTCTTCTTCTTCATTTGCTGATAGAGCTTGAAATCTATTAAATTTGGGTACCTCTGTATTATGATCAACATCTGCAATCTTTTTAATTCCTCCTTTCTTCAACTTGTACAATAAGATCCTTCTTCTTATAATCTTTTAACCTGATTTTTAAATATTTCATTTTCACTTTTGAAACACTTTATTGCATTCTCTGCTTTCTGTAAATCCTGGTTTAATATTCTCACAATTATCTGTAATGAGACTATAACCTCCGTTTCACACATTCCTGGATTTAATGTCACCTTTCCTTGTTCTAGTTTCTTTTTAATTTCCATTATTTGTCATTCCCCAAAATTGTTGCCTTCATTTCCACATGAATCATTCTTCTTAATAATACTTTCTATTCCACCTTCACTCGTAATTCCAATATTTTACTATTAAAAGCACTTTTTTATGAGACTTGATACACATTGCTACGCCACTCGCTGCAACCTTAATTACACATCCCATCTTAATGAAATTGAGATTGGTATTGTAAACATAGCATAAACATAACTACACATAAAGACATACTAGTGATCAACCTTGAACCCCAATCAGCAATATCACATATCTATAATATCCATTTTCTATAATGGGTAATATCGGGATGCTAAGTATTTGAAACACATCCTTGTGCTGATAGGCAGCAGTTGACATTGCTGCCCTAGAACTTTTGAGAGTTCTTTCTCTCCCTACTTCCCTCACTAAATACTTGATTGAATGAAAACCTTAAGTTATATTTATTTGAAAACATTATAGAGAGCATGTTTTTAAATTATATCTTTGCAGTATTCTAAGGAACGTGACAGGATGCTGAGTGCCTACTTCTTCTGTTCCTGGTTTCTTTTCTGGGGCATTGCAGCTGTCGAACTAATTGTTCTACCACTGTAAGTTTGTTAGTAATCTGAGATGTAAATAGGAAAGTGAAGTACATTAAACATTCTGTGGGAAATGTTTTACTGATATTTAAGATATAATTGTTATATTTCTGAAACTGAACTGCAATAAACATGGATAGGTAGAGTCAGACTGAAACATTCAATGCCATGGCTGGGATTTGAGCCACAGATCTCCTGGCCTCTAGCCGGTTGCTCTTCCACTGAGCTACAATGACAACATGCTGGCATAGCGCTGAATTTCTCAACTGACTCGCATATTTCCCAGGAAACCACAAGGTGTTCTCAAATTATTTTGAGATGAAAATCCTAATGATGACTTACAGTGTTATACGTCCCAAGATTCATAATGTAGCCAACTATTATGGTCAGTTGGTATTGGTTTAATTGTTTTTTCACACAAGCCGTGTGTAGGACAGTTATTGGATAGGTAGAATCAGAGTGAAAAATTCAATGCCATAGCTGGGATTTGAACCACGGATCTCCGGTCTCCAGCTGGATGCTCTTCCATTGACATGGCAACATGCCGGCATAGCATGAATCACTCACATTTTCAGATGTGAACCTTACTGCCTTATATATTTAGTTCTAGAGTTTTCTGTTAGTTAATATTGGGAATTGCATAACAGTGCAGCTAACATTGAATTAGGACAGGTATGTGTGAGAGGATTAATGATGGAAAGGATATTGAAACACTTGTTTTGGATTCAAGGGCTACTTGATACAGATATTGCAAATGGTCCCTGGAATACCAAAAAGAAAAATTTGATTTCACAGCTAACACCTGATTTGAGAAGTTAAAAGACCAATTGTAAAATTAGTTGAGGAAATGTCTGTTAAAAATTGGCACTTTTAGAGGAAGAATTTTGAGGGAAGTGAGGTTAAGACTGGATGATATGGATGGATAAATTTTATTCCTCCACAAAAGCCCATTGGCATTTTATTAAAATCTGATGTGTTACACTCACACTCTTTTCTAGCCTTTCTACAAACAAACTTCTTACAAAAGATTATTTTTTCTACACTATGCTAATTGAGATAAACATTAGCAGAATGTTCTTATTACTTAGTTCTTACCATTATGTTCTTATTTCTCATGTACTGATTACTAAGTAGAAGGTAAATTCGGGAATGCACTATGCTATGGCAATAGTCAAATGATTTAAAAGCTACTGCTTTGCATTTGTCTTTAAAATTCACTTCTTTGCTCTGTCAGAAGTAAAACAAAAGAAACATATCCTGTCTGAGAAAAGTATAAGTATTTTATAAGTGAAACCAATAATAAGGAATATCTCGGAAACAGTTACCTCCACAAATTCATCCAGAATTAAAAGGACTTTGAGGCTATTCCAAGAAAATTCAAGATGTACATTTTATTTGTCATGTAAATACATTAATATATAGTACTTTAATCAAAATCATTAGAGGCATTTTTAAGAAAAATGTTCTAAAATTATTCCATGTAAAGCATAGTCTAGGGTTGGAAATTTTCTTGAAAATCTTCATGTTGCATCCTTGGGAGATACTGAACTTAAATACCAAGTTTGCTACTTAACAAACTTTGTTTTTTAGTTCTCACACACACACATGCACATGCACACACTCACATTTTTCTAAAAATACTTCATTTGGATTCAGGAGGCCTCAAAATATATATTTCTGGCAAAATCTTGGAATCAAATTTTTGGATGGAATACAATACCTTTATCTATGTTGCACATATGTGCTAGAGAAAGTAAAAATTAAAACATGACCCAGAAAAGGAAAATATATTTTAGATTGTAGAAAAAATAAAAGATAAGGGATAACATGTTTTATATAGAAGTCAGAAACTAAAGGGTAATCAAAAATATATGTTATCCCAGGTATTTGTTCTATTTCTGATGAGAAGCAAAATAAGAAAATTATTCTTTTTCAGTGCAAAGATGCAAATGAATGGAATGTATGCATGTTAAACAAGAAATGGCTGTTAAAAAATAAATTATCCTTAAGAAAGGTACTTTATGAACAACACCGCTATTTATATCAGGGAGTTTTTATGGAAGTTATGGATGAAATGAAGATTTTCACTAGAGAAAAATAAGAAATGTAATTCAATTACTTAAAATGTATTTCTTTAAAGCTGGAGATATAATATTCTCTTCTTAATCATTATATATTGTATTTGGAGATATAGCTTTATCTGAATAGCCAAAGTAGAGGCTGAGCTATAACTTTGTATATAAACAGCATTAAAATGCGTTTAAAAAGTGTAGATTGCCTCTTGATAAGCATTCTAACCTCCAAATCAGAGCTCTCAAATTTGATTCCTAGCTGCATAATGAGAATTTTTCTTTAGCTAGGATTGTTTCTTCCTAGAGTTTACAAGTATGAAAGAAAGTGATGACGCCTCAGGACTATACCCCTGATGTTGTGTTAATCACTTCTCTAAATCAGTAGTCATATTTCATGGGCCTTCATATCATACAGATTTTATCATTATTCTAGATCCTCAAATATTGTTTATGTGCAGGAAAGCATGTTTTTAATAGTGATGCTTAAACAGAAGCATTTTTCATCTTAAGCATGTCCATTGAAAATGAGAGTAATATATACACCCTTAAACATGAAAATTGCTGAATTAGAAATAATATATTTTTCATTGCTCAGTTATGTATTTTTGTTATAAAATATATCTAATCCGTTGCTTTCAATTCTGTCACAGGACTTATGTAACTTACATCTGCATTCTAGTGGGAGGTGTCCTTGTTACTCTTGTAGATATGCTTGTATTTGCTGAAGCTGGAACACAGGTATGTATCTCTGTTGCCGTACAATGAACACACAGCTTGTTAAAATAATAGATGACAATGCAAATATATCACACACTCTTTACATACAGAGAGAAAGCATCACCCCTTCAGCTGATGGGAGGAGGCCAGTAGGGTGCAAGGTAAACTGTAGCTTTCTAGATGCATAATGTTGGTCAACATTGATTTTGCAGTGTAAAGAAAATAATGTAACATTAATAGAAATTAGTGCATTGATTTCAAAGTTGAAGTTTGTTTTCAGCTGTCCCATTTAAATTTTATGATATATGCATACATCTCTATGGTGCTAAACACATTCAGCTTATATAGCTTAATGCTAGATTTCATTATGTTATTCTAAATCTGTTGTTGATTTTCTTCCTTATTGGCTGCCCTCCCTTCACCTAGATACTTATGTTCATATTCCCACCAGTTATCTGTTTTGTTCAATGGGTCAAGTCTGTATTCTTGTAAGGTATTTATGTTACATTTACAGCTAACATAGAGCTCAAAATTGTGTTAGTCTTCTGTATGTGTGATGCAAAAATAAAAGTTTTGAGTATAACTTCTACTCAGGATATCACAAGAGTTAAGTTTTGTACATTTGTGGGTGTTACATGTTTGATGTGAAGGTATGTAAAAATAGACTCACAAAACATAAAGAAACTATATTCTACATTCCTCCTCTCAAAGAGAAAGTTGGTGATCAGGATAAATCATTCAGACTTCACATTACATGTAATAGTTTGTTGAGGGGTTACGTTATTGGTATGAAGGAAAATGGAAGGAAATGCTATATACCAAACCAATGATATGGTCAGAGCAGTAGAATCACCATGGCAATTGTTACTTTTAGATGTGCAAAGTTGCTTCACCACAACAGTATAATAAATTTGAGTTAAATATTTGGTGAGGGATTTAAGCCTCACAAAGCAAAAAGGTGAATTACTGGGCTCAAGACTGTGGTATAGGAATCATGAGATAAGTTCCACAAGTACCACACAGGAGATCAACTTCTTTTGTGTAGATGTGTGTAATCTTATTCAACAATTGGGTATGGAGGCATATTAGTCATGTAACTGATATCTTTTTATTGATTCTTACAAATGAAGTCTTAAGGCAGTGTTTTTTTTTTTTTTATAATAGCAACAAGTTAGCTTCAATGCTGCTTGCACATTCTATGAACTAAGAGCCTCTTATGAAACTTTGAAATTAAGTCATTGGTCTGTTACTAGGACAACAGGGAGGATACATAAAATTCCCTTGTTTTATTTGCAAATGGGATAGCAGGGCGAGGAACAAACATTGGGAAACTGACCAATGGCCTTAGAAGCAGCAACTGGAATCTGGATCAAAAAATATTACTAATGTGCCTCTTGTTGATCAGCAAAAGATTTGATCACCAAAAATGTCATGGCATACACATAAAGCTTGGTATGATGAAACATTCATGAAGGCACTTGACAAAATTTACCCTTGCTTCTAGTACTTATGCACAAAGTTTTCATTATTGTCACAGGCTAAAATCAGAGAGAGAGTATTTGATGAACCATAGATAAGAAACCAGCTGTATGAATGAAATTGAAAAAGATATATGGAATGGCTTCCTAGAGGTTTCTGGGCAGGATGAAAGACCCTCGATGCAAAGAAATTGTCAGAAATATGCTGGAAAATGTCAGACCTCTCAGTTGTAATATGAATTTGAAACTTCATTTCCTCAAGTTACATCATGACTACTTGCTGTCAAATTTAGGAGCTGTCACTGAAGAACCAGGGGGAAATGTTTCACCAGGACTTGAAAGATGTTGAACGATGTATCAAGAATATTGGGATGTACAGCCGTGGACACAAAAAGTTAGTCATCCATAGATTTCATGTATTGATTGAAGAGTTTTGTGTAGCTTTGTGAAAGCTGAGTTCACAATGCACATGAAAGAACTACACAATGGTCTGTGACTGACAGTGCAATGGTTAACTTATGAGTACTGAAAACAGAATACAAAACAATGTTAAGTACCGAGAGGTTAAGAAGACATTGCTCCCACTCATAGGTTCCTAGTTTCAAATCTCGCACTGCTTGTCATTCTTTTAATGTCTGTTAATTTTATGACTGGATATGTAGAACATAATATTGCATTAATACAACTTTGGCATTTGAAGTTATGGGCCTATCTATGTACATAAAAACATAATTCTACTAACACTCATATTAAATGACTAAAAAAATATGTGTAAATAAACTATTGTCTTCTAAAACCACAGAAAGAAAACATGATTCATATCGGATGCATGAACCTGAGCCCATAGAACCGCTTCAATATATGGGGAATAGACAAAATTAAATGTCTACGGTAATGTGGTCGTAAAGCTAAAAGATCCCAGGCTTCTTGAACTGGTGGCCAGAAGCCATAGTTTGTCCCTTCGCCGTCTACAAGTAATGTGGAGCGTAGCTCCCTTTTTACCTCGGCCCATTCATTCTCAATAGGGTTCAAATCTGGTGAACAGAGAGGCCATTCTACTACTCTGATATCCTGCCTCTCTAAAAACCTATTTGAAACCTTTCAAGATGTATGGACAGGATGATTATCTTGTACCAATTCAACAATTCTATCGGGATGTCTCATTCTCACATAGGGAATCAAAATATTATTGAGTATTAATGTGCACTGCTCACCATTCTGTGTATCATCAAGGTGCCACAGCACACCTAGACCGTCTCTTGATATCCAGCCCCAACACGATTCAGATATGTGACCATGATGAAATTGTGAAGCCACGGATTTTGCATAATAAAAATTTTGGACAATAGATAATCATCTTTCCCTTAATGTGGAAGAAAATATCACCTCATCCGAGAATAACATGTTATTCCAGTTATGGTTGGCATTTTCATGTTGGATTGCTTTGTGAAGGGTGTGTTGAATAAAAAAATGTTCCTGTCTCCCAAAAAATTAAATTTGCCTAAAATTGGATTTCTAAAAACGTTTCAAAACATTGGCTTTCTTATCAATACTTTTAATTTTTTTCATACTCTACAGATTCCATTTCCCCCCCCCCCCCACCCCATTGGGAGAGAACTGTTTATGCCAGATGTATTTTTGCACCATTCTGCACACCACTTTTGTGTGCAACATATTGCTGCTTGATAGAATAAACCCTTAAAGAAGCATCATAATAACTACCCTATTAATTGTACTAAATGTTTTGTACGAAAGAAGTATGCCTCAAATAAGTAGCCACTATGAGTTGATTCAACAACATAAGAGAAAGAAAAAAAAATGCTTGCTACATACAAGGAGCAAACCTGCCACCCTTACCAGAGGAATGACCTACATTTTGCTACAGTGAACACACATGGAAGGTGGCAGTTTAATATCATGTTTTGTTTTGTTAATATTTTGAATTAATATTGATAGTTTGCAGTTGAAGAAGCTTAAGTTATGTATTTGATTATGATTATGGGTCATATTGATTAGTAATATTAAGATTTGGAACTTGTTGCTGCTGCTACACAACTGTGTCGTGAATGGTATACACAAGACGCTGTGCTATGTAGAACTTAGACAAATTTGGCATTCCAGACATGACTTTTTTTTTTTTTGTCAATGGCTGTACATATGATGACTAATTATTGCTAGTGACTTGCGCACAACAAACCTACCTGAGAACACCACAGAAAATGGGTACACTGAAATTCCATAGCAAAAGAAAAATGGGTACACCAAATAATTAGCATACATTCTCAAATTCAGGTATGTTTTCATGATTTTTTTCTTTTTTATTTTCTTTAAAATTTGTATATGAGTCTATAATAATTATGCAAATTTTACAATTATATTTTCATTAAATACTGCCATATTGACAAAACGAGATGTGCTTGGAAAAACGAAATACATTTTTGAATTCTGCATACTAAAATTAGTAATAGTCACTTATTTACAATGTACTTTAGAGAAAAAGTTTTCATTTGTAACATAGTATAATTCTAATGATAAACTTCCATTAGTCTATGACATGCACACAAACCATCATGTTATTTTATTAAGTGCTCACAGTATTTGCTCAAAGTGATATTACTCAGCTTTCTTCCAGGGAATTTATCTACGTAGAAATTGCCCACATAATGTTGACATGAATCTGTTTTGAAGTATGAGTAAATATTTGTTGAAGATAGATGGAAAAAAATTTACTACACAAAAAGTGTAGATCTTGTTAAAACACATAGTTTATGTTATTAATTTAATTCACTTAGTATTTTTCTCAAACGGGGCCATGCAAAGTGAAATGAGCCTCAGTTGTTTCACACAGCTACCAGCTTATAATAGATTGGACTATTGCTTTAGGCTAATGTATTCCCTTATTTCCCTTCTACTTACTAGGCAGCTAGTAATAAGACCATTCTGTTATGTTTTTCTTGATTAGCTGATTTAGATCAAAGAATAATATTTTATAAAAATAGTTTCTATAAGGAACAGCCAAAAAACTTAGTTTTATATTATTATTAATAATAATAATAATGATGATGATGATGATGATGATGATAATAATAATTTGAGACATACAGCGAGTACTGCACTTAGAGAGATCTTGTGTCCAATGATCCTGAAGTGAAGCAAAAGGAAGAAGCTTACGCATTTCATTGGGCTGCTTTGTTGTGAAGAAAACTGAAATGACAGGAAACTAACTAAATTATATTACTGAAGTAGCTGTGAAAACTGAATAAATTCATCATATTAACATTAGTTTCTATATGGAACATTCTAGATAAATACTAACAGACCTTTGTACTAAATAATAATTTCCATCTTTTGTGCTTTAAGTTGTTAGAGAATGCTCTGTAAGCATTCGTTGAAAACAAAAATATCATAAAATTTGCACAGTGTAATGAAGGAGTTTCTCTATTTAAAAGAAAGGAAAGGATTACAATTTTATTTTCAATAGCCATGCGTCTCTTAAAATCTTGAAATGTTGTTTTTGAAACTCTAATTCCATGTTTTACAAATTTGGAACTGATCATCCTATCAAAGATATCAAAATAAATGCTGCAGACTTAGATAAAAGTAACATCCAGAATGCTTTCTGAAGAGCTTTAAATTTGATGTTCTTCTGCCAGGAATATATATTTATTGGCCTATTAGAATAAGAAAGGAATGAGTAGTTTGAATACTTTAGAGGTCAAAATTATTTTAAGTAATTGTAATGTGGTGAAGATACATTCACGAAAACACCAGAAAACGTAGATTTAAGTTGCAACATGGTGAGCAGAGAGAACATTTTGCTTTTTCTGGCAGAGACAATTACAGAATAAAATGTTTTCAATGTTGTTATTGACAGGCTGTGTCAAGAACTGGAACATAGATGCAAGGCGCATGAAGGATGATTTGCTAATTTTGATTTTCTTACTTTAACACAAAACAAATTTTCAGTAATATCTTGAATGCAAAAAAGTTATGTTTGATCTTTACGAGGAAAAAGCTATGAACCTGTGTGGTGAAGATGCATACACGAAAACGTAGATTTAAGTTGCAACATGGTGAGCAGAGAGAACATTTTGTATTTTCTGGCAGAGACAATTACAGAATAAAATGTTTTCAATGTTATTATTGACAGGCTGTGTCAAGAACTGGAATATAGATGCAAGGCGCATTAAGGATGGTTAGGTAATTTTTATTTTCTTACTTTAACACAAAACAACTTTTCCAATGGGTTTAAACTTGAAGAGTGACCTACTGGGATGACATAGAGGATGAATTTGACAATGAATGCATTCACCTTCGATACTATATGAGCGAGGACAATTTAGATAAAGAAATGTCATTGCTGTGTTTATACAAAACACTCCATAAGAAAGGCCTTTTGAATGTGTATCCTAATACTGGTGCAGTGCTAGTATATTTCTGGGTACACCTATCACTAATTGTTTGGCAGAGAGATCATTTTCAGTGCTCAAGAAAGTTAAAAATTATCTCCATTCAACAGCATGCCAAAAGAAACTGAATGCTATGTCAATTCTTTGCATTGAGTCTGATGTACTTTGTCAGATCGACTTTGATGACGTCAATACTTTCTCTATGAAGAAAGTAAGAAGGAAATTGCTATTATTTACAAGTAAGGTGTATGTATTTTTATTCCAAATAATTTATTTATTTTCCTGAATTGTAATTTTAATTTAATGTCATTTCATTTAAAAATAATTTAAACTCATAATAATCTGTATAATAACTGCTTATATTGTTTGGGGAAAATTGGGGGGGTAAAATTTTAGCACTGCCTAGGGGTGGCAAAATATCTAAATCCAGCCCTGAGCATGTCCATACTACAAAATAACAAAATTGGAACATTCACTTATACCAAACACAAATTTATAAAATGTATAATATAATATATAATTTGTATCATCTACAAAGATGGAAATAATTTCTAAAAATAAAAGTTTTAGTATGATCTGTATTACCAATTTTTTGCAGCACACATATCATGTTATACCTGTTCAACAGGGTTACCAATTTATACTGTCAAAATGTGTCCTAATTATTCATATGGATATGTTACAGTCTAAGGTACCAGAGTGTCTTCGTCAGCTATCAACACAGATTAATCAGAACCGTGCAATGGCTCAGCTTCTTGCTTCCACTGTGCTTGTTGTGACATTTATTGTCACTATGTCACCTGTGGTGAGTAACTTAATTCTCACCTACTGTTTTCAATGTATGAACAAAATTAATATGCTACTGCATTTAAGAAACAAACACAAAAGTTCACCTGTGCTCACAAGTATGAAACCAAAATTTCTAAAACAACTAATCCATACTTATACATATATGCAATGCTGGTAACAAAAGAATGTATTGATAAATCAATATTTAATAATTGAAAATCATCTCCATTATGCACCTTATAGTATTCTTGGTGCAAAACATGGCTGACTATATTCTGTCAGCAAGTAAATACATTTTATTTTTAGAACCAGAAAAATTCAATGCCACAGTCAGGATTTGAACATACATTTCTCCTGCTCCCTATGTAGTTGCATTAAGTTACAACCTTATCAATATAATAAATATATACTTTAACCCATTGTTGGTCGATGTGTGAGCGTTGCGCTCACTTTGATTAATAAAGTATGCTATCTTGTCTACTTTTAAAACAAAATGTTTGATACTATGTCTATCTTTGAAAGCAGGTTATGCAACAAGTTAATGTGTGCTACATAGCAGTTTAGTATTTTAATTCCCAACAAATGAAAAAAGAATTAACACATGCACCAGACTGAGCTTAGCAATCGCATGTCACCAATTGGTGGATCAATTATTGTTGACATATTATGTTATTCTTTCTGAGACTCTAAGACAAGAATTTGTCAGTATTATTGACAGAATGTTCACATTTTTGGCTAATTTTGTATCATGTAAGTCTGCATTAGTAAGCTATAATGATAGAATGGCAAGAATAGCAAATATTGAAATGGCTTGAGAAGATTGAAAATGAATCTCTCTCATCATTTGAATTTTCTGATAATTTATCAGGTGAACCTGCTTGCAAGGAAATTTCATATACAGTGATCATGATACAGTGTCTGAAGTATCTCTAGATGAGACAAATTCTGAAATTGCTGAAAGTCATAATGCAGGCAGAAATATGGTGACCATATGGAATGTCCATCCACCACCACCTAACACACTTACTAGGAAGATGAACATTATTATTCATTCCCAAGGGCTAAAACAAGGAGGTCAATATGCAACAACAGAAATGGAATGTTGGCAGCTGTTTTTCGCAGATATTGTTTTAGCAAAAATAGTACACTAATGTGAGGCTTACAAAAATTTGAACAAACTACTCAGGGGAAATTGATGCACCCATTACTACTTCAGAAGAAATGAAGGCTGTCTTGGACAGGCATGCTGAAATCATCCCATCAAAATGTTACTGACCTTGGGTGATGGACAGTATCATCCAGAACACTTTTGTCTGACCATGAAATGCAACAGGTTTCTGCTAATTCTTAGAACACTTCTCTTTGATGATGTTATGACAAGGCTTGCACGAAAATCTGTGGACAACTTTGCTCCAGTAAGACAAATGTTTGAGGAATTTATATCAAGGTTCCAGGAACATTATTGTGGCAGAGGGTATTTGACAATTGATGAAATGCTGGAATCTTTCCGAAGTAGGTGTAAATTTAGGCAGTATATTCCTGAAATTCCATGCAAGTATGGATTCAAATTTGTCTTGGTGGACGCCCATATGTTCTTTACAGCAAACATGGAAATATATTTTGGCAAACAACCTGTTGGATGCCCATTTGCAACAAACATGAGACCAAGTGCCATTGTGAAAAGAATGGTTCAACCCATTGAAGGCACTGGGCACAATTTAGCTATGGACAACTGGTTCAGTTCTGTAGACCTAATGAATTAACTCATTCATAAAATCTTGGTAGGAAGAATTAGAAAAACAAAAAAACAAATTCCTGCTGCCATAGTAAATATCAAAAACTGACCAGTAAACCGTAGTTTGTTTGTTTTCAGGGAAACAGGCAACTCTGGTTTCTAACATCGCAAAAAAGCACAAAAATGTCCTGGTTATGTCCTTAGTGCACTTCAAGGATGATATTGATTCCTCTACAGGTGATGCTTGCAGACCTGAAATTATCACACTCTACAACATGACAAAAAGGTGGAGTAGATATGGTGGATGAACTAAAATCAAAATATTCTGTTGCAAGACCACTATGGATCTTCTCATAAAACCTGCACATAATATCTAGACTTCAACTCATGGTCTCTGATCAGAGCCTCAAATCCAATTAGAAGAGAAATTCCACACAAAGAAAACTGAGACACTTAATAAACCTAGCGCCAGTACAGGAAGAGAGAGATGCATCTTCTGCTCTAAAAGAAAAAACTATAGAACAACAAATGAAATGGAAATGGAGTTTTGATTTATGGATGTTCTTTAACTACAGTGGTTATCAGCATCCCATTCTATATTGAGTGTAAAAGATCACTTTCACTCAGGTGTTTAGCTCAGACAATTTTTATTCACTCGAGTTTCTTCTAGTTAAGTCTTAAATGGAATCTCAAGGATTCTTTTTTTGTTCCGTAAACTTTGCACATTACAATCACCTTTTCACTATATACTTTAGACCATGGGGTTAATTACACACATACAGGAACATAAACATCTGGGAATAAGAATTACACAAGATACAAAACAATTACACATTTTCAGATGCTAACTTGTAAAGTGAGGGAGATTTGCATAGTTTTCTCTTAGTTTGTAAATCCAACATAAACTAACATTGTGTTTTTTACATGTTTTATTTGCCTTTTTTTTTTTAATATCTCTCTTTTCAAAACTAACACTAGAAGATCGGTCTAAGCCTTTGCTGTCGGAGTGTTTATAGTTTAGTGAACATTATGTTTCTTCATGTTTTATTCTACTTTTGTTGTTTCTACAGTCTCTTTTATTTTAAACAAGATGTTTTTCTTTAGGCTACTACTAAAATAATAATCTCAAGCTTTTTTTTTTTTTTAATGTTGAAGCGTTTGACATATTTTCTAAGTTATTGTTAGTATTTTCAGCTTTTTATTTCTACTTGTTTTTATATAAAGAGAATTAGCATTTGGGGTTAGGTATCTCTCTTCTTTTATCCGGGCTTGAAACTGACATTAGAATTTTTTTCTAATGGAGGAGTTGCCGCTGCCCCTTATTCATATTCCTTCTTAGCCTATCTTTTGCTAGGTGCATGGGAGTGTTTGTAGTGTAAATTTCAATTTTTCATATCACCCTATCGATGATGAGCAAGGTATGTGGCATTCTCTCATGATGTGTTCATAACTTTGTTGTGACCATAAACATTGGTAGATATTCCACCATCAGCAATCACTCTGTTATCATCATGAGGCGATAGAATGATTTTGTTGATTTTTACAGATGAAATGTTATGCTGTTGTGACATGATCAAATTCATTGGAGTTCTTATTATTTCATTGTTTTTAAGACAATTTACATAACTGTTAAATGTGATGTACTGCATAATAGTGCTTCGTTTTATGTCCCTAATCGTTTTGATCATTCCTCTATCAATATTGAGAGCATACATCTTAAGTCTCAGTCTGACAAATGGCTGAATGATTTTTCCACTAACTTCATCTTTAAATTTCCCCAATGCTGTTGTTTAGTGTGGAGTGTCACATGTGACTTCAGGATAATCAGATGTATCTAAATATTCAAGAAATCATAATTTTATCTAGGTATGCGTCAGTTAGGGTTTTGTGACTTGATGAATGAAGGAGTCTGTGTATCCATGTACACAAACTTCAGCTTTTCAATCCCATAATATGGCAATAGCACATCATATAGGTAGAATTACATGAGGGTTTTTGAGATATCCAGTATGCTCATTCCGATTCATATATGCTTGTTGTATATTATCTGTTGTGATGCTATATGAACAGCTGCTAGGTTACTTCCATATAGCTACGCTTCTATCGATGTATGTAGGCTTAACAATCAGTTTTTCCAAAGTTTTCTCTCTTGTCACAAGGTGTATATCCATTCGATTTCATATATTCTCCATGGTTTTTCCAACTTAGCATGTTGAAGAGCTTGTACAGGTCCTTTTCAAAGTATTTATAGCCTGTTGCTAAAACTTGTTATTAAACGCTATATGAGGTTTTAACCAACATGATTGCTAAAATTGTAGCAGACGATGGATTTTTGCTAATCGTAGTCCATATGAGAGCATCTGTTTTAATGTCATGTAATGTACAACATACTTCTTCCTACTCCCAAGGTGTGCAATTAGCTTCTTTACACTTAAATTCTTAGACACTTAGGCAGAAATGGCAAATTGTTATGAAGATCATGAAGCCTTGTAGGATAATCCACATCAACTTCTAATACATAATCAAGAGGACCATCTTATTTTAGTGTTTCTATATTAATATTGCCAGGAGAAACCCACTAAAATTCTCCATAAGGTAGTAGATGCTGCATAGTCCATCCATATTGGTTATTTGTGTCTTTGTATGTGATAAATTGAGTAGGTTTATCAGGATCAAACTCCTCCATGTAGACATTATTAGCCTGGATATACTGATGAGAAGTCTGGCATAGTCCTCCCCTTATGCCAGACTCCACCATGAGATGTTGCTTGCAATCCAATAATAAGTCTAGGTCAATTCCAGTATACAGAAGCATAGCATCCCATGTAAGCCCTGGAGATGTAAATTAATGTGCAGGACCATGTATTCAATGTTTACTCTCTGAAGGCTTCAAAAACAATAGGGAGAAGAAGCACATCTGAGGCTAAGCAGAGGCCAGTGTATTCTCCCATATTTTGGATATTAAACTGCGCCCATACGTTTTAGCACGTTCGTATTCTTGATCATTGATTTCCCTTCATTTAATTGTTGTAGAATGCTTCCTTTGGAGGCAAGCATGTTTCTTTCAAAATATACCATGACGCGGTGTAATCATAGAGGAATACTCCTTTGCATGACACCAAATCAATTTTCTCTTTTCCAAAGTATTTGCATGTCTCAGGAAACGATTTTTGGGTTTTTATTAGTTTATCCAAACTTGAGCTGAGGAAACAATATGTATCCACAAACCCAAACTTAATATCTCCAACATGCTTTGAGAATGAAATATAATTTTCTTCTGAGGACAGAATCACCTCTACTCTTTCACTTGTACAATCTAGCTGTTTAACGATGAAATGAGAATGATATCCGCTTAAGTCATGCATAAAGAGGAAATATAATTCATGTTTTGCAGGCTAGATTGTACTGATTATGTAGACTTCCTCAATATTCACCAGTTTAATGATCATGTGCACCAATTTTTCAATTCTCTTCAGTGAACTGTTTATTATACAAGAAGCATTGGGTAGAAGACTCAAAATCCTCTTGTTGTTCATCCATTAGTTTTAGAGGTTTAGCAGATTTGCATATAGTGCTATTCTTCTTTGCAAGAGACATTATATAATCCATAAACTTCTCAGCAGCATCGTAACCGCTATATAGAAAGGGATAGTAGGAATATCATTCTCTAGATGCCCAACAGATTGTGCTGGTTTGACATAATCAGCAAAATTCATAGGAGAATACTTCTAATAGGGCATTATAAATGAAGCTTCTGGATTACACTTGTATGAATAATACAGACTAAATCTGCATAGGTGACACATGGGAGTTTCTGCATCCTTTACGCATCTACGATCATGGTTTCCCTTGTGTGTGTAACTTTTCTAGAGATAACATGCTGTCTGTAGATAGTAGCATGTTCCTTCAATTTTTCCACCCCGCTTAGTCCATATTGATTCTCAAAATGAGTGAAGCAACATTTACAGGTGTATACTCCTCCATTATGCTTCGTCTTTTGTTCTCAAATAAGCTTTTCAAAGCTCTTGACGTGTACCTACATAGTGATGCCTACAATTTCCATCATCAACAGAAGAAGGTCTCAATGATCGGATAGTTCTACCTCCACAACCTTTATTGGAAACACGACTTTCTTTTAATTTAGTTCTTTTAATCTAGTTCAAACACTTTTATAGTTATATTGATTTTCTTTTCAAATGTTGGAATTTCAGCCAAAGGCGTGGGACATGTGATACACGAGAAGTAATATTTTTCCTCAAGTTCCTTGTATTTGCTGATACATTGGGCATCTTTATTAAGAGCAAGGGCGGTGTATAATAAGCATCTCTCATCACGGGCAAATACTTTTTTTGCTTCTATAGATGAAGTAAAGAAATATAACTGATCTTGCAAAGGGGATTGTACTGCTTAACTCGCAGGCATACACCCTTCACAGCAAATAGAATCCAATTGCTTCCTTTTGTGCTGGTACTCCTCCATTTTCAGTAGACAGTTTCTTGGATTTCACCTCCAGCATGGTGTCGAAATTGTTTTCTAGAAACATTACCTGATTCCTGATTTTAAAGGTCTTGTCAATAGTTTCTCCAACACAATTAACAAATCGGTATTCAACTAAACAGGTTTATCTTCACAGTTATATGTATGAAAAGCTCTTTTTGAACAGGTTGTATATTCCGGTGTTTAGCATTCAAGAGGTAAGTTTTCATGTCCTTGATCGAATTGGACCGGATGAAGTAAACTTTCAGACCTCCTTCAAATGATGTCTCATACTCTTACATTCTACACTCATTTTCCATTGTAGTCAATAGTTAATGTCTCGGTTTTTGCTTTCTTCAGGGCCATGCCTGCACCGCAATGCTCTTCATGATGAATTCCATTGTAATTGCTGCTGAAGGATGCAGCACAGTGTTTACATTTGAAAAGCTGACCTAGCTCATTTCATGCCATCTCTTGTTAGAAAGCTTTTGCAACGCTTAATATAATTGTAGCAGAGTAAGTATTATTTCCCACAAAAGCCATCCGACAGATTAGTGCATCTCCTATCCCCTAGGTATCTTCTTTCCCACCCCTATGTCATTGCTGGTAACAGCCCTCAAAAGTCAGTTTTGAACATCTCTGTTCTCGCATCGTCATGTCCAGGAATGCTCTCCTTCCACACCATCCACTACCCACGATAGAAAGATAATAGCCAGATCAACTACATACACTTTCAGCATTAGTACAGGACATCACAGCTCCCATAAAAACGATATAACCTTAATCATACCACTTTTACATAAAGAATAAAAATTTGATCATAAAGCAATTCAAGAATCACCATCAATGCTCTTAAAATGCTTAACCATATCTCCATCATCTCTTCAATAAAAACCAATTAGCCCCATATTACCATTAAAACCCCCCCCATCATCATACCTGTCATATCCAAACCGTCAACATCCCCTTGTCAACTCATAAAAAAATCATAAAGAGAGTAAAAAAGGAGAGAAGAAAATCAAAATAGCAGCTTATATCAATTTCATATAGTTTTAGGACAGCATCTTAGGCACATCCCTATTTAATTTAGAATTATTTTCTCCAAATTTCGGTATTTGAAGCATTGACTGCAATGATTAGGATAGCTAATTTAGCATGTTAAACGCATGTACATATGCGTTCCAGGGGTTATTCAGCTTTTTAAAGTTATAATACATAAGAAATCCTAAAAAGGATCATGAATGGATGGGACTCGAACTGGTGTCTTTTATTAAAGTTATTTGATGGTTTAATATCCCAATGATCCCACTTCAAATGCTACTACATAGAAATGTTAAAATGCATTAGAAAAATACTGCAAAATAATGTAAAATCGGTCCTCAAACATTACCCACAATACAAAAATGTTGTTAAAACAAGTCAGAATTCTGGGAAAAGGTTAAAATAGCTTTAAACAAAGCAGACAAACATAAAAGGACCCTAAAGAGTATATTTTTAATTTCCTAACACTAATATATATCTAAATGCCTCAAAATAGCATAAATTTCACCTGTGCTAGCTCTCTTATCTTAACTATTTAAGTTGATTAAATGAAGATACAAACTTGCTCCATGACATCTTTTTGTTATCCTTAATAACTTGTCTAGATTTGGCTTGCATATCTTATAGTTTATCAGGTTATCCAGTGTAGGGCGAAACTGGAAAACTCTGAGAGCATGTCTGCGAGCAGGAATAGCATTCTGGCATTGTTCTGCCCATCAAGGAACAGGAAATCGACAAGATTATCCAGTCAACCGCAGAATAGAAAGCTTAGCAGCTGAAAGAATGTCCTCTGTGAATTTACAGAATGTGCTCAGGATAGCTAAAAGTAGCTAAACAGAAGCAGAGGTTCCAATTGGCTTGATCTAAATGCTATCTAGGTAAATGGGTGGAACATACATCTTGAGTACTAAGAGATTTATAAGAACTGGAAAGTGTCACTAGAATATAATCAAGAGATGATATTCCATTGTAAGGAGACTGCCAACTGTGGAGAACAAATTATTATATCCAGGTGTGAAAAACTATTGAAGGTGTCAGAAAGAAATGTGCGCATTCTGGTGTTCAGGGGAGCTAGGATATGACTGTCCATGAAATCAACAATAAGCTTACCTCTCGCACAAACCCAAGATTAAATGAGTGGTGGACATTCACATTGCCTACCAACAGAAAAGGTTATCAGTCAGAGGCAGATATATACTGCACATGGTGAAACAATGGACAGGGCCAAAATCCTTACAGCAACTGACTGGATGTCAGATTGTAAGGGTAAAGATGATGAAAAAATATCATTTCTGAGAAGCATCATGTGCAGGAGCACCATTCGCCGGTGATAACTCACACCGTACTGAGGAGTACTGCCTGAACAGTTTTTTGTGTCTTGTAAACATACCACCAAAGCTGATGATGCTGGTGGAGTTACAATTCAAACTCTGGTAAAGCCGTATAATTACGCGTATGTTCTATTGTAGGATAGCAATGGTCTATGTTATGTGATAAGTTCTAAATAGAAAGGCATTTCTGCATATTGGGCCTGTGCTGGTCGGTTTAATTTGTTCTTTTTGGCCATCAGACTAACACTTTGCTCAGGAGCTCGACTGTGTTGCTTATGCAATGTTGTCTGGCAATGAGGGCGGTATCCTCCATGGCGAAAGACCCATTCCCAGTCGAAAATTTTGGTTAGAGAACCTCGAACAGATAAGAGGTACCGATTGGCAAAGATGATCGTCACTGATCTATGCCCCCCTCTCCCACCCCCAGAAGATTCCTCAGAAGAGGATCTATGTGGAGAGCAGTATGAATTTTTCCTTCCTTTAGATGATTCGGGAGGAGACTTTACACTCTGTTTCAGGAAGTCTTGTCTTACATAGCTAGCCTTGAAGGTTATCGCAGGTGCAGAATACATTATGGATTTACCAGTCTTATTTCCCAAGGTCGATGGTTTGAGTGATAAGTGTGCTGGTCTATTCTGCATGCTGGCAGATTTGGCAAATGTTGAGGTCGGCTTTGAAGTAGAAGACGCAGGCTTGGGGAGTGCCCTGGCTACAAGAACCTACTCTACATGGTGGCCTCGTGGATATCGCCAGTCTGATTTGCAATTTCCCAACTTGGTTTCAGTTTAGCTACTAATGAGCTATAAGTACTGGATTTTGGGGCAGAGGGTTGGCAGATTTGCAGAAGCTTCCGAGGACACCTTCTCTCTCACCTGTATCTTCTGGATAGCTTTCTCCTCTGCAAAATGGGGGCATTCTTGGGGAACTGGATAAATGTTCACCGTTATAGTTCACGCACGATGGATATGAAATGGGGGCATTCTTGGGGAACTGGATGAATGTTACAGTTCACACACAATGGAGGTGAGTGCATTCGCCATCATGGGTGTTGTCATCATAGTTAACACAGGTAGAGTCGCCATTGAAGAAATCATGAGTGGGGCCAAAACATTGACACTTAAAACACTGGAATGGTGTTGGTATTCTTACAAGGCTAATCATGATGGCTTCACACCCTGCCTTAATCTTTTGAAGGAAGCCTGTTTACAAACAAAAGTAAGGAAGGCATGAATTCTCCATTTATTTTACACTGAACTCGATATACAGATGTTACGCCTTGTTCAGACAGTCTCTCTTGAGTTTCTTCAAAGCTTAGTCTGTCAAGTGCATGGTTGATTGTCATGGTGAGTTTAATGTCTTATCTTATATACTTCAACCTTCATGGGGTAGCTGGCTAATTATTTTGGCTTTGAGATTTTGGCTGGTTTGCAGATGTTGTCTCACGAGGACTGTGACGTTACGGGCTCTGATGCAAAATTTAACAGGACCAGCTAGTGCATGTACACACTTTTGAATTATAAAGGTGTTCACCGAAGAAGTCTTTCTCCATTCCTCTGCCCTATTAACTACCAAGTGGCGAAGACAATAAGACTCGGATACTTCTTTCCCAAATTTGTTACCACCCACCCTGAGCCCAACGAGGGGTCATACTACTGGGGTGACAGGCCTACACAGGAGATATAGCTTGCTCGCCGTCCCACTCTCCCCGGAGTTCAGTACATATAATACCTAAGACCTGACCAATTGACTAGAGGTGACTTAGTTCCTAGGCTCCCGTTTAGGTGAAGCAGAAACCAAAGTGGTGTATTCAGTTGCACACCCTTCCTGGTCATTGAAAAACAGAAAGCCCAGGCTAAGATATACAACTCCCAACCAACCAGAATATTCCTTTTCACCGACATGGGTCTCCACTGACGACCCACACGTGGATAGGTATTTTGGCTGACTGACTCCCTGACCACTCAGAGTAACCCACACGAGGGAATCAGGGTTGACTTGGGACTCCATGAGCGCCAATCCTGTATCTAGCATAGTAGGCCCCTGAGGGGGATCAGGACATTAGGATGCAGCAAAATATCCTTAGGTATTCAGAAATGGACACATCGCACTTTCATCTACATCTGGTGACCAATAAGAAGAAGAAGTCATTCTGATTTAATGTCTGGTACCTAGGAAGTGATCACCACTCAAACATTTAGAACAATAACTAGACTTATGGCTCCAATGTTTGGACTCAATTGTCAATTAAAAGGAAAATGAATAGCACAGCAGAAATGGATTATTGGAGAAACTCTGCTAGGATATCTAAATTATAAGAGAAGGAACGAATGTAAAACTTTCATTTTATTCAAAAACAATTAGAACAGTATGTATATATTAAAAGAACGGCAGATGAATGATTGCCTAAGAGATGAAATGAAATGGACACCACAGGAAGAGAGAAGAGGAGAAGACCATCTTGAACATGGTTCCAAGGAATTTGGATGCAATGATGGAATGAGAAGTCAGTTAAGACAAACAAAAACAGAGAACAATGCACCTACATTATTAAAATGGTATCCTCCTAAGATAAAATCAAGTAAATCTTATACTCAAGGGAACTCAAGCCTACATATTATTTAATCATACTTTGATTTTCATTTGTTGTTTCTGTGCAACCAAATTGAAAATTGATCTTTTAGATATATACAAAATAAGATCAAAGGAAATAATTACTGAAACATAACAGGTGTAGCATCAAGGAGCCAGTTACAGCATTTTAGTTCCTGAGAATATGTTTACCTCACACTGCCCATCTCATTCATAGTATATTTGAATGTATAAAGTCTTATTTCAGTAAATATCACAGTCGATGTTCTGTTGACAGTTCACCGTCCAATGGGAACACTGTCCTGTGAAGAAAGTGGTCTCACACCCCTCAAGAATAACCAATGAAAGCTCAAATGAAGTTGAAAGTCCAGCAGTTTCTCAGTCATCTTGCCATACCAGTTTTATTGCTCCTCATGACCTGCTTGATGTAAGTACAAAATAACAAAGACACATTTTAAAAGAAAGCTAAATGCTGGTAATGCTTATTTTTATTTTAAATAAAATGATCAAATAAAACTAACTTTTACTGCTTGTCAGACACACATTCTGACTCGTATACAGCTACTTGTTTTATTTTCTATTTGCAAATATACAAGACTTACACAAAATTTCTTAGCATGTCCATGATCTGCAGTATGATACTGTATATCTAGAAATGTCTTAAGAAGTGCATTATAATTTTGTATTTGGTACTAGAGAAAGTTATGCAGTATAGATATAAAGTCCTACAGGCTTAGAAAAGAAGAAAAGTAAGTTCACAAGTTAAAAGACAAATACTTGACACATATTATCTCAGTGTGAGCCTAAACTATTTCTCTGTAACTCCTGGCGGTTTGTCAGTTGAATTCTGTAACACCCCATATGTAACATCTTAACCATTAAATGCACTGCTTTGCATAAATTTAAAGATGGTTTAGAATATTTTAATAATTTTATTGGCATTATTACACTAACCTTAAACAATAAATAGAAATATTTTCAGGCATATATGTTGAAAAAAATATTAATTTCTTTCAATAATATTTCATTGTGTTTTGTTTATTAATAAAAAGCAAAATACATGCAACTGCAGTCAAACATAATTCGTCCTCATCCATGCATGTCCTCAAACTGATTAGTTTACTTGGGCCGCCCCATCCTTTACTGCAGGCACATTTGACTGCAGTTGCCAGGATTCGAACTTGTAAGGTTCAGCTTTGAATGGATGGCCAGTTCATTATGTATCACACTATGCCCACACCTATTCAAACTACTTTCACACCAGATAAAAATGAAAGGGTTAGAAACCAGTTTACAAAATAAAGGAACAGCATATGTAGCAAATTAATTTGTGCATTTAAGGGTTAACTCTATTTGGTTCCTTAAGAAATCTGTTAGAATATTGTCTGTTGCTTAATTGTTCTTCATTAGTTTAACTTCTTTTATAGTTTCTCCATTTCTTACTCCAGCACCTAACATCTGTGCAAAACTATTTCCAATTTTCAGAATTTGTGTAATTTTTATACTCCTTTGCCCTCGTAAAATGCTTTCAAATATTCCATTCATTTTTCTAGTTAAACACTGGGTTTAGTATTCTCCTGATTCAAATTGATGTTATAGCCATAACTCTCTAGCATTATTTTCATGTAAAACTCTTATTAGTTTCCTCTAATTTTTTTTCTTTTGTTCTAACAATAACCAATAGAAATATCTCCTTTACTTCCCTTAATCTTCATTGCCCAATTCCCTCTAATTAACCAGTCATTTTTATTTTCTCTTTTAAGTATATAGGACATAGTTAAAATGTTATACAGAGATTTCACCAGAAATACAAGTTTTACAGTCTCCTGTATAAAAAAAAACAAAACACACTTTTACTAAAAGGTGTGTGCATGGGTGTGTGCCAAAGCTGGTAAAATACCAAACTTGGTCCAATAATATGACAAAAAGATTTGAGGAAAATCCCCCCACTCCAAACTACCCTTTACATGGAAAAAGTTTTTAAAATATTGATTTTCTCAAAAATAGCACTAATGATTTTGATTGAAATATAGTATATTAAAGCTATTTACATGACAAATAAAATGTATATCTTGAATTTTCTGGGAATAGCCTCAGACAACCTTTTCATTTTGGATGACTTTTGCATAATGGTAAATTGTAAGAGATAGACAAAAACTTACTACACAAAAAATGTAGTGTGCAAATACACAATTTATATCACACACATTTTTTTCATGGAGTTGACCATTTCTGAGATATTCCATGTTATTGGTTTCCGTTTTAAAATACTTAAAACTTTTCTTAAACGTGAATTGGGCAACTTCTGTCCATGCACAGAAACAAATTTCAATCACAAAGCAACCAGCTTCTGACTATGACTTTAGGACAGTGTATTTCCCTTCTACTTACAAGGAAGCAAGTAGTAAGACCATTTCTGCTAATGTTTATCTCAATTAGCAGCCCTCCTCATGTCATTCTTGAACTGCATTGGATCCACACCACTGTGTAAGTACAAAAGTGCACAAGAGATTGTGTGTCCAATGACCATAGCAAAGTGTTCTGCCTTGTAAGCGGGTAGGAAAAATCCAGACAAAGAAAGGTTTCTGGAACGCAATTGGGAACACCTAACTTTCCCAGAAAGGTTATAGTGATAGTATACACAGCAGACACAGTGGAGCAAGTAGCAATGTAATGTAATATATTATCCAGTTATGACAATGAGGACATTTTGAGGAGTCACCCAGGTGAATAGCTGACAGACGCTGTCATGTTGGTAGGATATCATGAATTGCTTGATACCAAAGGAGGGAACTGTGTATGGAAGGACAGCACTGTTGAAATTCTTCCAGAGTTATTGATAGTTCAGATGCAGTGGCGCAACTTGTTCAAGATACATTGATGGACCTTTGCATACTTGAAGCAAGAAGTTCCTGATAGATGCGTCGTGCCAGATGTCCTCCGGGTTGTGAACAAGATGAACTTGAGTAACACCATTCCAAGAAATATGAATGTAGATATTGTAATGAAGCTGGGATGGAGTGAAGATCCACAAGGCTACACACTGCAACCACAAGGCAAAAAAACTGGAATTCATGTCCTGTATATGCCTCCCACAACTAAGAAATAATGCCAGGCACTTGAAGACAACATTTATCAGCCCTATCCCACCTTTTTGCTGAGATAAATTCAAAGTGGACATTGGCACTCGAAGAATACAGCCCTGCCACATGAACCAAGAAATCGCATATATGATTTGTCTTGCATTGAAGCTCAGAGAGCAACATGTGCCAGTCTGGATGGGGTCCAACAATGTGCATCATCAGTCTGTATGCATAGTAAGTATTGCTGTGCCATATGCTAGGTGGATCTCAAGGAAAAGCATTTCCATGCTATAATTTTCTATGACTTTAAAGTTTGGTTTAGGGAAGAGAGATTACCTTATAAGATTGTATTGTATATTTGGGGAAATTTGTCCTGTGCAGTTCACCCTTTTTTGATGGTTGTGTAGAACTTAGAAGAGAAAGGGATTCCCTCCAAGATGAAGGCTAAGCAGGATTAGCAACAATGGATGAAAATGTGGTGAAAGCAGAGTGCATGTGAGAAAATCATCATTGCACATATAGTCAGAAGCCCTAAATACTGGATTGACAACAGTAAAAACAATCCTGAAAGAAAAAATTGATTTGAGGTCCCCCACCACCACCTCACAAATTAGCAGAAGCAAGTACATGTGCAATGGTGCCACAGAATGGTTGAAAAATTCAATGGAGGAAGATCCAGAAACATTTAACAACATAATTGGGGTTGAAAGATGGATTTACCAGTGTGATCCAGAAACTAACTACTTCCAGAGAAGATATCCCAACAAAAGTGAAATGAACAAGAAGCGTTGGCAAGAAGATTATCTGTTCCTTCTTCTCAGCAAGCGACCACATTGTGATAATTCCACTGAGGGACAAAAGACTGTTACTGCCAGATGGTCACCACAAAGTGTCTGTTACAAATGCTCAATGAACTAAGAAAAATCTGTCCAATGATTGGTCTCCATGTAGTTTTGTTGCACTATAACAATGCCTCTGTCCACACTGCACCAGAAACAACCTAATTTCTGTAGGAGTCAAGTTATTTTTTCTTATCCTCCCTACAGTCCAGAATTACAGTAGAACTTTGAAAAATCATATTTTGACTTAATTTAAAACTACTTATCTTGTGCAAAAAAACACCCATGCAAATCATCATAATCACATATAACATTATTGTAACTGTTGCTCTCACTACTGCATGTACATTTCATTTCCTGCCCACCCCTCTCCAATCAGCAGACTTGAGTAAGCCAGTAAGCATGTATCAGGTTAGGGAAGCAGACCACTGTATTTATTTTGTATTTACCACATGTAAATCAATGTTACTTAAATTTACTTTATTTTACTAAAGTTGTGTCCAGTATTTAACCTTAACTTTAAATTTATTATGTTGCAGCCTGTATCTTTTTTGTATTGATTTGCTTGCTGAGGAGGGAGTATACTCTGAATTTGCTGTTTCCTTAGTCACTCAAAGCATTTCTCAGTAGTTGTGACATTTTACAGGATTTTTTTTCCACCAGACTTGACACATACTATAAATGGTAGGAAGCACAAATGTAAACTTGAGAGTATTTAATTTTACTTAGAATATATTGCCTATTAGCAATGATATAAACTCGTGTGCTGTCATTGGGTTTCTATTTTTCTTTCATTTTGATTCATTAGATTACACACATATTCACACAATCATTTATACTTCCAGCCTCTGGGGAATAGGGATCAATCTTGGCTACAGAAAAATTCCAACCCTCAGCTGGGAATCAAACCTAGGACCCTTCACACAGCAGGGAGGTGCTCTAATGACTCAGCCACAGCTAATATTTGTGTTATTGAGATATGTTCATTAGCTTAATACCATAAAGTAGCAATTATTTGCATAGATATCTAAGAGTAATTGAGAAACTGCAGTGATGAAAATAATGGCATGTAAAATTGAAAAAAGTGGTCTATTTGGATGAAATATAAAATAAAAATAGTATTAACCTTCTTGTTATTTCCGAACTGCAAAAACACATTTAATCTCGCATAAATATGAAATATCTGTTACAGTATTTGACACTGTGTGTGATGCTTGTCATGGTGATGTGTGCTGTTTACCAGATTCTTGTCAGCCTAGGAAAAGTACTTTTCCTCTTTTTTGTCTGCTGCAGTTACTTCAGCCTTATTGCAATTTTATCAAGGTGAGTCATTTTTACACACAAATTGCACTGGTGAGAACTGTACAGCTTTCAGAATAGTATGTTTCATGCTAAATATTTTGTTTAACTAGATAAGTGATAGGGGAAAGACAGTTAAGAATATGCACCTAAGTGTTTTCTATATTAAAATAATTTTATTTGGTTTGAAGTAAAATTTCTTGCAAGCTTATAGGCCATGGTCGAAAAGTAGGATTTACTCCTGACATTTCACTCAACACAGTTTTGAGTGAAATGTCAGGAATAAATCCTACTTTTCAACCACAGCCTACAAACCTGGAAGAAATTTTACTTCAAATGGACATGGCAATGAAAGCCTTAGTACATACATTTTATTTAATCATTGAAAAGTATTACATATCCCATGGATAGAGATATGCAAAAGGTGTGCTTATTATTTGGTCAAAAGTAGTGATATTTCTTCCCAAAAGGGAGTGGTTTTATTTTTAACCCTTTACTGTGGCATGATAAACTTGTGTGCAACTGTTGACGTGACCTCTCAGAGACGTATGCTATGCATATGCTCTTTACATGTATTTCACCAACACATTCTCTAATTTA
Source organism: Hymenopus coronatus (assembly GCA_030762935.1). Taxonomy (NCBI): domain Eukaryota; kingdom Metazoa; phylum Arthropoda; class Insecta; order Mantodea; family Hymenopodidae; genus Hymenopus; species Hymenopus coronatus. The sequence goes on along the minus strand of CM060885.1, from coordinate 42,614,085 downwards.
AAGTATTTTCCCATTATTATCAGAAACTGAGTTTATGCATTTTTATTTATACATAGTATTCGTATCGCTGTGCAAAATTTAAATACATTTTTCGACCCAAGCTAGAAGCTTCCCTTGTGAGCAGGGAGAATATCGACCCAGAAGTAGTATGTACAAGTCCTACTGGGACCAATGGGACCTTGAAGGCCAAAGAGGAAGTCATATTCAGAGTATGAGAGTCAACTGATAGGAAGACCCAGAGAGAGCAGCTGATCCTCCCTTGGAGTAAGGCCTTGGAAGTTCTGGAGGAGGTATATTTGGGACTTTGAGAGGATATTTGGGACCCAGCTGATTCACTGACTAGTTTTGACAATGGTACTACTGCTTGAGACTATACACAGATGCTGAGAGTTGGTGCTGCAAATGTCATTTGTTTGTGTCAATCACAGTCCACAGACCTGAAGCTTGGGTTGCATGCCACAGTATAGCATAACATGGGAGCACCTTTTGAGCACATTGCCATTGATATAGTGAGCCATTCACTATGTCAGGTAGTCATGGTTGTAGATCTACAGCAGTAAAAGAAGCTCAAGCCTGATAGAGAGGCCTCTGAGCAGTTTTTCATGCGCAGTATAGAATGGGATCCTGAGAACCACAGCAGTTAAAGAGCATCCATAAATAAAAATGCCATTTCATTTGTAGTCATGGACTACTTAACCAAGTGGCCGGAGGTATATGCCATCCCTAACCAGGAGCCCAACGCTATCATGAACTGCCTCATGGAAGAACTGTTTTGCCATTATGAGGTACACAGAGTTATGGGTACCAGCTTTGAGTTTAACCTGATGAGAGAATCACTGGAGTGACTTGGAGTGCACAAGATGCACATAAAACCTCTCCACCCAAGGCACAGTTGAGCAGTATGTCAAGAATGTAGAAGAATATTTGAGAGAGAGTTTGGCCAAACATTAGAGAGACTGGGATTTGAGAGTATCACTTTCCTTGCTGGTCCATGATATCACTGGGTTGACACCAGTCCATTTGATCTTTGGCAGGGAGTTTTATCTACTATGAGATCTAATGTTTGGGAGTTCTCCTGGGGCAGAACAACCAGCAGTTGACTACATGGAGAATCTTGTAGACTGACTCCACAATATAGAAGAGATGATGCGTCAACACATCCAGTTAGTGAGTGACCAGATGAAGGCCCCTTAAGACTGGCAAGCTAAAAGCCAAGGTTTCTAGCAGGATGATCTGCTGTGAGATTCAAATGTACAGTTAGCGAGTACTTTACATTGAAGCTCTGTTGCTCTTTTGTGTTTGTGACATGTGCAACAGTAAATATCACTTCTGGAAGTTTTTGCCATGCGATGATGTACCAACAGGTATAAAAAGGGACAACTTGACCCATACAGTCATTTTGGATGGGAGCATTTAGTCATTGCTACAGCAAGCATCAAAAAACAACTGTTCGCCAGAATTGCTGCAAAAGCATTGTATAAAGATGTTTATTTGTAAACAATTTTTATTGTAATCAGTTGGAAGAAATAAAGAACAGTTTTGTTACAATATGTAGGACTTTGCAAGTACTGTATATCTTCAGGTGTTACTAGCAAATATATGTACATAACTAGATATTTTATATGCACATAAAAGCATTGCTTCAATTGTTTTCAGTACAAATGTGAACAACATCTTCTAAGTAGCATGCACTTTCAGCTATTTTCAGCACCAATAATTATGATTTTGAATACATTTTTAAAAGGATTTAATACTAATGTGTGCAATCATATGTTCAGAACATGTTATCATTTGTTGTCCAGAATTATTTTTGAATTTTTGTGTAAAGAATGTTTTCAAAACTGAAGGAAGTTATTCAATTTAAAGCCAGTAGATATTACAATAATACGCACCATTGATTACTTGGTAAGCAAATCATGATGCCATTTGTGTTTGGCACCAGGCAAATACTAAGGTATTTGCTGAGTGAAGTGGCTACAAGTGTTCCATGCCCTTACTTTCTGAGCTCCCCTAGCCTGATTGCATTAAAGAATAAATTTGAACACATGCCATTATAACCTATTTTATCATGGTGTGTGTGTGTATGTGAGAAAGAGAGAGAGAGAGAGAGAGAGAGAGAGAGAGAGAGAGAGAGAGAGATGGGGGGGCTCATTCTGCTCTGCAGCCAATGGCTTATTTTATTTTATATCAGAACCCAGGAGGATAGGATGAAATGGGAGTAATCCCAAAAGGGAGCCAAAACCAGATAGCAGCAAAGACCCATAGTGCAGGGTCCCTGACATATTCCAAGCAGTTCTTCATTCTGATGTGGGGAGTGCTAGGACCAAACTCTCTGAGTCTACTTCCAATGCCATTCCACCACTGAGAGCTGTATTTCCAAAGTGCAGTTACCACGGGGAGGGGGGGACATCACTGCAGTCCTAACCAACCCTTTCAACCCTAAAAGAGACTGGTTCGATAAAATGGAGATGAAATGAAAGGACAGGAAGTATGGGGGAATGAAGAAACCTCCCCAACATTTGCCTAGTGACCTAGAAAATGCCCCAAAAACCCGTAAGTGATAGAGATCAGCTGCGGGAGATTCCATGACCTCCCGAATGCCAAATATATATGCCTCCTATACCTCATGTTTTGATCACAAACTATAGTGTTTACATATTTTATATTTATGAACAACACTGTTTCGATACTTTTAAGTTTAATATCCTCTAATATGTTACTTTGATTATTGGATGATGAATGAATAAAATAGGCAAAATTATGCTCTAATGAGCTCAGGGTCTATAGAGGGTCTGACATTTGCCTTCTCAGGATAAGCGAAAATCCCAATATAATCCAAATCTGAGTGATTCATCCTAACCAAGATTCCAACTCGGGGACTCTTGAATGTGAGACAGACACACCACAAAGGCGGACTTTTCAAAAGTTTTTTCATATTAAAATCCTTACCTAAACATTTTGAGATTTACATAAAACAAGATCCTATTCAATATGATAATCTTACTCAAATAGAATTAAATACTGGTAACTACTTAATTAGACATACACATATGTACCTGCACAAACATAGAGTCTTAGGAAGCATTTGTAGGCATAATTTTCACAAAAACAGAATTTGTACTCTGTTGTCAGTCTTGAATTTAAATACTAAACTAATACTTTGAAAATTTAGCACAGGAGCCACAATGAACTGAGAGCAGGGGTCATTCACCTTTTTATACCTGTCCATCATGAGTCAGGAAACTTCCAGAAGCAGTTGCATATGTAATCCACTGCAGATGTCACAAACTTATTCAGGTGCAACAATGCATGGTTTCAATGTCAGAGAACTTTAGGACAGCACACGTGTCCACTTGCACAGGCATGAATGCCAACAATTAGCTATGACTTCCAAAGCAAGCCATTCACACATGAGCTGCAGGGTATAGTCACAATACCTTAAGATTTCTGAAAATGTAATCTTTTCTTCGCTTGTAATAATCTGTATAATATAGAAAATACACAATAAAGGAAATCCTACTGAAGAAAAATGCAGAGCACATTAAAATACACTGTTGTATTTTGTGAGTTTTCATAGCTTTAACCATTTCTGAAATATTGACTTTTGTGTTTTAAAGTTTTTATCTATTTCAAAAACAGTAAACAATAGGGCAATTTGTATTTAAGAAACTGGCAGATCTTTGTAAACTTTGTAAAAAGCCCATATTTAGGCAATTTTGTAGCATTAACTTTTCTGAGATATTCATTTTCGTTTGTTTAAAAGTCAATGATTATTAACAGAATGGATATCTGAAGCATCAGATTTCTTAGGCTTCAAGTTTAAATTTACCTCAATACTTTATATTTCTCCTAGATATGTTGAAGCAAAGATGTACAATCCCTGATGTTGAAAGTAAGATTTTTATTAGTAGCTGTATATCTTTCATTCACTGTCTTCCAATTCTACAGACTTAATTCCACTGATTTCATTTTAGATCAATGGTATTTTGGCATTATCTACATATATACAGATTTTAAAACATAATATGTGGACAATAACACAACACCCAGATCTGGGAAACACATGGAAAGTTCCTGAAAGTAGCTAACTCTCCATGCCCCCACCAAAAATGAAACTAGGGACCTCAAGTTACACATTTAATGTAACATTAAGATTTGTTTTTAAATTGAATCCTTTTCAACTGGTATAATGAATCTTTCAAAAGCATTTTGTTAGTGACAAAACACTGAATTTATATTTTTCTCCACTTCTTTTTCTGACTGATACTTTAATGTAGTTGACTTCTGAAAGGTCAGCTTATCAGGTAGAAAGTCAATAGATTAAATAGTATAACACATCTGAGGCTTTTAACTGTAACTTAAGAGAGGATAAGTAGGGTTGGAAGATGAGACTTATAAAATAAGGGTAAATATATTTTATATGCTCTTGACAGTAAAGACATCAAGATCAAAAATAATGTATTTGGAATGAACTGATCTACCCAAATGCAATAATTAATCCAACCAGATGCAGGCTCAAGCAGGTAGACAATGCAACTGACTAGCATTTTATTTTATTTATGGTGTTTTATGTAAGACTGAATTATCTTGACAGATTAATATGAGAGTCCTGCCTCTTGGATGGATGATTACTGCACTAGCTCCAGTTCTTGAGGATCAGTCATTTGATCAAAATTTTGGCGCACCAACAATATTGATATAATCCTTACAATTGAAAGTAATTACCATTACTGTTTTCTTTTAATAGTGTTTAACAGTCATACTTATTACATTTGGTACATGCATATTTAATTCACTGTCTTAATGACTTTGGGCACTGGCCACCCATGTTGGTTTGTTATCCCCGTGAGAAAGGATACTTGGAATAAAGTGTCAATAAAAATTACCTGTTGCTTTCAAACTATTGAAACAAAGCTATAAACCTGACTGGAAATACAGCAATGTTAATGATACTAGCAGTATTACTTTTAATATTTGTCATTCCATGCTGATTTAAATGACATTGTCTTGCACACATATTATGCATGTAATTTAGTTTAGCTTGTTTAAATTACTATCGGCTGTGACAAAATTTATAGTAATTCAAATGAGTAGCAAAATGGTGGATGAAATTTGTAAATTTCATATTTGGAAAGCCACAAATACACTATAATAAACTGAATTATTTGCTTCTGCTTCTTATACATTTATTAAAGTTTGCACTGATAATTATATTAATGATTAAAGTAACTGCAGATATGTGGTTTATAATTTGTAGTAGTAATATTAATTTAGTTTTGTAATATTTTATGTGTTTAGGTCAAGTACAACAGTTACTCTGGTGGATCTTATACTGGCACCTCATTGCCCTTCTGTTCTTATGCTAGTTGGTTTTGTAGGAGCACTGATAATTCACAGTCAACAAACTGAAGCTACATATCGCCTTGATTTTCTTTGGAAATTGCAGGCAACTGGTATGTAAAAAATGCATTTAATTTCTTTCACTTATTTCTAAATGCCAACACTAATAAATCACTAATGCTAACACTAAAGTATTATCTAAAAAATTAGGCTTGTTGGGAAGATGCAGTGAAATGGGATAATATTGAGTGCCTAACAAAGTTGAGTGGATCTTCCACTCAGATTTCTCTATGTAATGAACTGTCTTCTAGCATGCTTTGGCAGAATTTTGCTTCTATCACCAGTGAGGACTGATTGAAGAATCCATTCCACCCTGTTACTCAAGTATCATTTATATATTTTATACATCAGAATATGATCAGTGAATCACTTGCTTTAATTTTCATTGTCCAAGTAATGCTGAATAGGATTTCATCGACTAGTTTGGTTTTTATAAAGCTTACAAAACCCCAATAATTAATTATTCTTGAACAAAAGCTGTTAGTAATATGCAAAGATTTAAAATTCATGTAATTATTTATATATTCATTGTTTGTCGCAGATGACAATGAAATGGCGTTTTATTTATGGACGCTCTTTAACTGCTGTGGTTCTCAGACATGAAAGACCACTTAATTTTACTCAGAGGCCTCTCTATCAGGCTTGAGGTTCTTTTATGTGCTGTAAATCCAAAGGAAGCCATGCTAAGGATTTGTACACCCGAAAAAATCCATCATCCTCCACCACGTTTGAACCCACAACCTTGGACATATGAAGTCAGCATGGTAACCATTACACCATGGAGGGCGACATGTAGATGGCAAGGAAAATATACATACCTTAATATGAAATAATCATATTATCTATTTTTGTAGTTAAACATGGTACCTACTACAAACAAATGATTAAATGAGGTAATGAAAGCAACATTACTTAAATGGGGGAAAAAATGAGAGCTTAAATGCTAACCGTCAAATACATCTGTCACCATAATAACTAAGTATTGAATTTAACTGGTGTATGAAAAGGCGTAAAATCTTTATTTATAATTGCTGTAGATGGAATGCTAAGTGGCACTCTGAGTTATACAGAATTGTAATGAAGACAAAATTTAAGGCTTGGATGTGGAAGTTTCCTTAAAATATAAAACAGTATTAAATTAAGCCAAACACTTTTGTATTTATCACAATTGCATACAAAGTGCCTTTAAAAATTATAATGAAGCAGAATTCAAGGCTGAATATAATCTGTTGAATACACACTGCAACAATGGTGTAAATGTCATTAAAGTTCAGCATTAAATTAAACAAAAGCCTTTTATAATTGCCACAGCTACATTGTCAAATTGTAATGGTAACTACCAAACTATGAAGAAGCAAAGTTCAAGGCTTGAATGTAAACTTAACTACAACTGCAATAATTGAGTAAAAATCATAATAGTCAATGGCTGTATTAAATAAACAAAATTCTTTTGTAATTGCCACAGCTTAATTGCCAAATTGTAATTGCAATTGTAATAAGCAAAATTCATAGCTTGAATGTAAACGGTTAAATACAACCTATAACAAGGGTGAAAAATTATTAAAGTCAGTGGATACATTAAATTAAGCAAAACACTTTTGTAATTGCCATGGCTTAATGCCAAATTGTAATGAAGCAAAATTTTAGGTTTGAATGTAAACTGTTACGTGCCACCTTTAACACTTAATATCTTTATGTGAGAGAGAGAGAGAGCCAGCACAGCCCTTCCATATACCACAGACCAAGTAATAAAACTTTACTTCCAGAAAAAAAGACTTTGAAAGGAAGAAATGAACAAACTGAGTCAAGAAGGAGCCATTCAGCAAGCTCCAGAACAGTTCTGATACTATCACAGGCCACCCAAAAAATGAGTACAAATGGCACACAGATATTTAGCTTTATGAATTTCCTACATTGAATACTATTAGCAGCTGAAGCCTTGGAATAAAATAATAACTTAAGATTCAATATTAAGCCAGTGAAAAATTTAATTTGAGTAGGATTAGAGCTTTGTCACCAAATAACTTACAACTAAAATCATTACATACCAGAAATTAACAACTTTGATAAACAACAGCATAGAATTAAGTGTACATATAAAGTTAAGACCCAGTAGCATTATGCTTATCCTCATTTATAGGTATGGGCAGAAATCATGCAGATAAAGTGATTGCTAACACCACCTGCATTTGCCCCAAAAAGAAACTGTCCCATTCAGCGCTTTGTACCATGGTTGTGATTTGCATTATAATATCTCACCAAAAGAAGGAAGGGAAATATACTGTTACCGGAAATCGCACAACAATTCTCTATTTTGTTTTCAGTAAGACAAGCTTGCTATTAGTGCCTTACATAAGCATCTTGTGAAACCAAGTTAAGGCACCCTAAAACAGTCCCACCAGCAAAAGGGTATTCTGACGCCCAAACAATTTAGAGTGAATTTGAACCTAAATTATTATATAATTCTTACCAAAGGAAGCACTCTATTCTCAAAATTATATATATTCAATTTAATAATATGTGTAGGGTCAAACTCATCTCCCAGAAGTCAAGCATAAAGCCAAAAGCTAAATCTTCACTTTTCACTACACCATGATGAAATCCACACAGCACTCCAGCACAGGGCGAGTCAACAATGACCATATGTTCTTTCTCTCCAACCCTTACTGACTCCAAAGCTTAGCACTTCAAGGGCCTCAGCTAAGCTTTCCAACACTCGAGCAAAGGCTTATCAGAGACAAGAGAGGAAAAGTGCATTAAAAAACTAGAGAGGAAAGCTGCCAAGGAGAACTAAAACCTGGAGCTGAAACATACAAATGGCTCAGACCCCCCCCCCCTGCAAATATCCAGGTGGAAAAAAGGACAAGGGAGCATAGATATATAGGATGGAGACTCAAGTTGAAGCCACTGCTGTAGAATCAGACTAGTTCCCATTCACACTTCCTGGAGCCTTACACTCATTGATGGAGAGGGAGAGCTTGCACTGGATAAACATTTTAACTGGCATTGAAGGATGCAGAACATGCTATTGTACACTACAGTAAAGCGTCACCCAGCACTTGTTCCATTGCAGATGGTAATGCCTGAAGGCACAGTGAGAAATTTTATCAACCAGCTGACCTTTCATTAAGCTGAGGCACCACTACCCAGTTGTGGTACAGTGCCACAGTGTAGAACAGTGAACATAAGATGCTCGAAGCCTTCCCAGCAAGACATATCTTGATAGAGCACCACTGCCCAACTCCAGGTGGAGGAACCACCGGCATCCATAACCACACCACAACTCGTAGACTCCCAGGACAGAAGATAAAGTTGGTGTAAATCAACTGAGACCTTGAGCCAGTAGAGGACCAAGTGAAGCGAAAGCAAACATACAAAAAGAGGTAGTATCCAGCTCTTCTATAATCAAATTACTCCAAGAACGGATGGGCAAAAATACCCCAAGGAAATTTAAGTAATATGATTTAAAATAGTTGTTAATACATATAACAAAGCAAAAGAGGGAGAAAAAGAGTTGAGCACACATCCCATTCTGCACCCATCCAAGGCCAAAACAACCTTCCAGAACAGTATGTACATCGACAGACTGTGCCAGCATGCTGCCCTTAATGCAAGCCTCAAAAACCATTTCTATCTTCTGAAGGCCATAAAAAGAATGAATTGAATTCATATTTTATATCAAACCACAACATAAACCCCCAAAAGTCTAAAATACTACAAAAATAGTTGTAAGTCCTAAACGTGAAGAGAAACATCCTCTGTTACCAAAATTTCTGCATTACACTGCTACAGGTGAATATCATACCATTCACAGTAAGGGAAAATACAGGAAACAGGTTTAACTACAGAGAGAATAACTATGCCCTTATGTACAGGAACTTTTATTAACAAACTCTCTAGATTACTATTGGTAATACAACCAAATATGGCAAGAGCGTAGTTATTATGACTGCTTCTCTGATTTAATATAGACACATAATTATGCATACTAACAAAATATTGATACTACAAATGTCAAGCCCCTGTGGTAAGATATAGACACCCAATGGAAACAATTACCCAATGTTCAAAGCCCTGTATTGAGAAATATGCTAGTTGATAGAAGACTTTCAGATGAAATGAAATTTACAAATACATACACCTAAAAATAATTGGCAGGGCACAATGACTAAATAGTGTAATTCACTACAATTGTAGAAGATAATCAACAATTTTAAATGTGGAATGCTGAACTACTAAGCGCTAAATAATGGAAAAAGTAACAAGAAGCTTAAAATAATGGCAAGGAGAGTGATTCAAAATCCCAATTTACATTTGCCACTGCTTGGACACAAAATCCCATGGAGAAATATGTGAAATCTTTAATGGGCAGAAAAAATGAAAGATTAAATCCTGTCAAATCCACACTGCCACCATAATAGTGAAACACTGAAATTAATTGGTGTATGAAAAGACTTAGTTGTCACTTTAATTGGAGGAAGAGAAGTTCTTTTTTGTAAGGTGCATAATTTATTGTATTAAATAAAATCAGTATAATTGAAAAAAATTAAAATAATAAAAATTAGTTTATCTTTATTTATAATTATAGCAGATGAGCACACTAAGTGGCACTCTGGGTTATACAAAATTGCAATGAAGGCAAAATTATAGGCTTGGATATAAACTGTTAAATACACACTACAATCCCTACTGGCTCCCTGAGCTTAGCACCTTCAGAACTACTGAAGTGGTGGCCAATTAAACGTGAGAGAGGAAATGTTCATTGAAAATCCGTAGAGGAAAACTACCAAGGAGAACTAAAAATTGGAGCCAAAACATAAAAATGGCTCAAACTGAGTGTCCCTTCCAAATTTCTGTGATGATGTTCCTACAGTTTAAGACACTGATTTATTATATTTTCTAGGTTTGTGGTTGAAGCTATAAGCTGTTATTGGTCATCTTGAGCATTATCATCATTCCCCATGTGTCCTTGCTCCCATCCCATACAGATATGACATTTAATCCACATGATTACATTACCAACACACAGATACCAGCAAAACAGTACTTATTGATAAACTATCTGTATTTTTGCAGAGGAGAAAGAAGATATGGAACACTTACAAGCATATAATCACAAGCTTTTAGCTAATATCTTACCTGTACATGTAGCAGAACATTTTCTATCTTCAGACAAAAATGCTGATGTAAGTATGTGTTCTCTAAGTACATCTAGAACATAGTAAATAATATAAGAAAAAAAACTGATGTGTTCCATTCACATGACTTTATCTATTCTACCAAATGTCTTACAAAAGATTATTCTTCTGTTTACTTCATGCTAATTGACATAAACATTGCAGAATGATCTTATTAGTTACTTCCTTATATGAAGAAGGTTAAAGGAATACACTAGACTAAAGTGATAGTCCAATGTTTTAAAAGCTAACACTATGCAATTGTCATTAAAATAATCTGTTCTTTTTGTGGCCAGGAGTAAATTTACTTCTGTTTGTGAAAAGTATAAGTATTTTAAAATTAAAACCAATAATAATGAATACCTTGGAAACGGCTCTGCAACAAAAATGTATTGGACATAAATTGTGTGTTTTGACGAGATCTACATGTTTTTTGCAGTAAGTTTTTGTCTATATTATCTTACGGTTTACTAGTTATGCAAAAAGTCATCCAGAATAAAGAGGTCTTCAGAGGCTATTTCCAGAATATTCAAGATGTGCATTTTATTCATTTACATGTAAATATCTTTAACATGTGATATTTTAATCAAAATCATAGGAGCAATTTTTGAGAAAATCAAAAATTTTGAAAAATATCCCATGTAAAAGATGGTTAGAGGTGGGTGATTTTCCTAAAAATTTTTGAGTTGCATTATAGGAAGATACTAAACTTAAATGCCAAGTTTGGCATTTAAACAATTTTTCATTTTTGAATTATGCTGTCCATGCACACACATGCACACCCCTTTTCTAAAAATGCTTTTTGGACCCAGTGGACTTCAAAACATATGTTTCCAGTGAAATCTAGAGATGGAAGTTTTGGGTGGAATAAAACAAAATAAAAAAGAATAGTAAAATGAAAGCTTACCTGAATCTGAGAATATATGTTAGATCTTGTGTACCCCTTTTTCTTTTCCCATGGAACTCAGTGTATGTGATTTTCTCAAGTGTTCTTTGGTAGGTTTGTCATGTGCAAGATACCAGCAGTAATTGACCATCATATGTACATACATCCCAATGTGCCTAATAAGATTGTTTAACATCTTTAAGTTGCTCTTTCACCTTGTTCTTAACTGACAGCTCCTAAATTCAATGGGAAATAGTCAAAATGCGACTTGAGGAAATGAAGCTTCAAACTCATATTACAGTCGGGCAGTCAGAAATTCTCCAGCATATTTCTGACAATTTCTTTGTATTGAAGATCTTTCATATTGCCCAGACATTTGTTAACAACCTCTCTGAATTCATTCCACCCATCTTTATCAATTTCAGTCTTAGAGCTGGTCTTATTTCCTTATCTGTGGCCCATCTCTGACAATGATGGAAGCTTTGTGCTTAATTATTGGAAACAAGGGCAACTTTTGTAAAGTACTTTCACAAATTGTTTCATCATGCCAAATTTTATGTGATGGAGAGAGTAGAATTTTTTGACCATCAACATGAGGTTCATTTGTAACATTTTTTGATCCAGGTTCCACTTGCTGCTTTGCCTTAGGTCATTGGTCAGCTTGCCAATGTTGTTCCTTGCCTTGCTATCCCATTTGCAAAGAAAATAAGGGCATTTGGTGTATCCTCCCCATTGTCCTGGTAACATCGCCTTCAAGTCTATTTGCCTCTCATGGTCACTGTACTTAATTTTCTCAAAAATAGGCTTCAGAGTTTCATAACAACCTCATAGCTTTATAGAATGTGCAAGCAGTATTGAAGCTAACTTGTTGCCATTATGAGGTAATGTGGCTTAAGGCTTTGTAAGAATCAATAAAATGATGCCAGTTACTTGATTCTATGCTTCCCTGTCCCAACTGTTAAATGAGATTACACACATCCACAAAAAACACAAGTTGGTCATCTTCTGCATAGTACTTGTAAAACTGTATTTTGCGATTCCAGGAGTATATTCTGTATTTTCGTAAAGGGCATGTTGAACTGCATTTTTTAGGTGTAAGTACTTGATAAATAGGGATACCTGTATAAATAGCTGTTTTACTAAACTTAGAATAATACAATAATGGACTTATAAGCTAATATTATGAATTATATACTATATATAATAAAACTCATCAATATGGAGGCTCTCTATGAAATTACCTTGAAGAGTGAAGAAATGATTGATACATTTTACAGATCATTATAAAATAATTGAAGCTTACATATTTAATATGTTTGGTTTATGTAATGAAATATCTGTTTGCATGTGTACATAATATAATAAAATAGAATTTATAAGAACCTCACCATATCACACTTTATTTAAATGTGAACTACGCTCTTCTGTTTGGAGTAGTAAATTTCTTTATGGCATTATCATAAAATGAGAGCAGAGATTTCAGTTTCAAAAGTAGTTCTTTTTGCATGGATAATATTCCAAGGGAACTCAATCTTTCTTGTAACATTTGTTATGATATAATTATGTGTTCTTCTTGAGCTGAAAATTATCTCTCTACAATGCAGTAGTGGCTGGTATAGACAGAAGTAAGCTAATTTGTAAGTTTCACTCAAAATTATATGAATATTATTGGTATTTGTATAAGGTAATAGTTCATGGACATGCTCATTTTTAAATTCGGAGGAAGAATAAAGCATTTAGCTTATTCTTAGCTTAACAATGTCAAATAACTTATTATTTGGACTGATATTGAATTTATACAATAGGATATTGGGAAATTAGACTTGTAAAAGGAAAATTTTTCTTCATTTAAAAGACAAATTTTCCAGCTTAGTAATGGTACCAAATTCCTCTGATATTTAATTTCATTTTTGTCAACACAGAAACTTTTTTTGCAGGAGGTTATTCTGTTTCCTGTGAGTTAGACTTTTTCCATATTTATTCGAAATCACTTCTTTGTGACGAAAACTGTTCTTGAAATCTTGAAATTTCTTTATTACAGTATCCAATAACAAAGGTTTTCTTTTAAAGTACTCTGAAAAGTTTGTCAGACTATTCTAAAATGGTTCTTGATATTTGACAAAAAATTAATAAATCCATATACTCTCAGATATATACAAAGAACAGAATAATATTCCATTGGATAGGAATTGCCTTAGTTATGCTTTTTCTATGAACATTTAGGGGCATAAGTTTTTTTTAATGATGTTGAAAACACTGAGGCTAACTCAGATAGTGTTTTAAAAAATATGCAACACTCCTTAATTGCACAAAAGACTGCTGTAATACTACATTTAAAATGTGGCTATAACAATAGGTGCAGCTGAAGAATGTGATATCTGTACCTGAGTTTGTAGGCCAGTTATTTGCCCTGCCATGGTTGCAGCTCTATCATAGATCTGTCCAACAAATTTTGATTCAAAATCATACTCCTTGGCAACTTTAACCACATGTTGACTTAACACTTCAGCAGATTACTCTGACTTCATCATAAAAAGTCTTTCTTGGGGTTCCCCTTTACGTGTTTCAGGTATGTAGACAATTGCAAACTGTTGTCTCGTCTAGAAAAATTGAATTCAAATTCAGCTATTTCCCAATCTACATTCATTTATTAGGTCATTATGAATTGTTGGTGAATGTATATTAAAAATTGTGCTGTCATTTAGGTGGTTTTCAAGTATAACATCATATGTTCTGAGAAGGTTTAGCCAAAAAGCTAACAACATGCAATATATCAATTTTTTAAATTTTGTTATTTTCTTAGCGTTATAATGAAAAGTTGAACACATATTTTATTTCCTGTTGTAATTGCAGATCTATCTTCTTCATTAAAATGTTGAAAGTTGTAGATTGACTAATACTGATTTGCAATTGAAATTGATAACACATTCAAAATACTAAAAAATGTTTTGTCTGTGTTTTTGTTCTGTTGACATTGAATATTAAACAGGTCAACAATCGACCTTCTGTTCAAGTTTGCAACCTGCTAACTGTTGGTTTTATCATACAGGGTGTACATAAATGAATATCAGGGTTTTAACTCTTTATAATATTTATTACATTCAACTTACAGTTATAAATGATATGTCAAATGAAAAAGCAACTCAAACCGTTTTGTTTGTTGGCACAAATGCACATGTGCGTGCAATGTTTCTGCTGCAATCCACTAGACAGCGGTAGTAGCAAAGATGGCAACTAGTAAACAGAAAGCGTTTTGTGTTTTGCAGTTTGCAAAGACCGAATCTGTAGTTATTGTGCAACGTGCATTCCGTTGTAAGTTCGGTTGTGATCCTCATAGTGATAAAAACATTCGTGGATGGTATAATCAGTTTGAAGATACCGGCTGCCTTTGTAAAGGGAAGAGCACGGGACGACCAGGAGTAAGTGAAGAGACTGTTGAGCGAGTGAGAGAGTCGTTCACTCGTAGCCCAAAGAAATCAGTCCGGAAGGCTAGTCGTGAATTACAAGTTCCTGTGTCGACTGTTTGGAAAGTTGTAAGAAAACGCTTACAGCTACATCCTTACCGTTTACAGTTATTACAGGCTCTAAAGCCGACAGACCACGGATTATGTGCCAAATTTGCAAACGACATGTTTCATGACGATTTTGATTTTGTAGATCGTGTTGTCTTCAGTGATGAATCAACCTTTCACCTTAATGGACATGTTAACACTCATAATGTGCACATCTGGGGCTCAGAAAATCCTCACGAGATGGTACAAATGCAACGAGATTCCCCTAAAGTGAATGTTTTTGTGCCGTATCCCGGCGAAAAGTTTATGGGCCTTTCGTTTTTGGTGAACCTACTGTAACTGGCACTTCTTAGCTTGATACACTAGAGCAATGGCTCTTCCCTCAGTTGGAAGAAAATGAGCCAGAGAACTTCATTTTCCAGCAGGATGGTGTGCCACCTCACTGGCATAACAAAGTATGCGATTGGTTGAACGTCACTGTACCTGAGCGCTGGATGGGCTGCAAGGACCCCAATGACAGGGCTTGCTATGCATGGCCTCCACGTTCTCCTGACCTAACGCCATGCGATTTTTACCTTTAGGGCTTCATCAAGGATCGTGTGTACGTGCCTCCGCTACCAACTGACCTCCCTGAATTAAGAAACCAGATTGAAGCAGCTGTTGCTACAATTACTGAATACACACTTTTCAACATTTGGGAAGAACTCGGCTCTAGACTTGATGTGTGCCGTGTGACAAAGGGTAGTCACATTGAACATTTATAAGCTTCTTGGTAAAACTGTTTGAGTTGCTTTTTCATTTGACATTAAAGAGTTAAAACCCTGATATTCATTTATATACACCCTGTATTATAAGGCTTGAAAATGCCTTACATACTCCTGCTTCTTATCTTTATGTTTACTGGATAAACTAGTCAAAGAAGGGCAAGGTCAACCATTTCCAACTACTTCTTGTTTTTCTAAGAATGATCAAAGGATGAATGGTTTCTTAATTAGGTGCCCAATAGTGCCATCTTTGTCACTTTTTGCCGTATTCGTGTTTAGGCTTAATATTTCATTTCATACAATGACATCTGCATTCAATGGCAAATAACAAGTTAATAAGACAAAGAAAACATTAACAATTAAATACATATATATATAAAATAGTATGGTACAATACTGAATCAAACAATAATGTTTTTACAAAACTGCAAACATTTAAGAGAAATGTCGTAGAGTCTTGTAGCTGCAACACTATCACGTGTAACTCGAGGTTATTCCATAGGTTTAAAACAGTTAGCGATGAGCAGAGAGGGAATTCACTGATAACTGTTTGCACATTCAGTGCAAGCGTAGATGCTTGCAGCATTCAAGGGTGGAAATAGTCACACAATGGATGCATTGAGATTACAGCTACAAGCAGAACAGAATTTGTTACTAGGGTCCATTTGTCTTATACAGTTACTACTATATTTAAAATAATAAATAATATAATTATTCTCCAATACTTTCTAAAAATTGGAAGAAAAACCTAAGCATGTGGTGTATGCATTGGAAGGAAGAAGAATACGCCACTGCAGAACTCCTCGACAATGAAAATGTAATGCCAGGTAATAAATTTTTCTCTTGTAGCCCTGAGCCCAGTAGGTAGTTTAATCTTTTTTATTAAACTATTGTGATGAATTGTCAAATTGTCAGAAATCAATTCATGTAGGAAGTTATGGAGCTGCTTTCAGATTCACTAAAACTGATATCTGCTGATGTAGGTATGGGTAGTTGGGTCTATGAGGAATAGGCCATGTAGCAGAGTTCAGATTTGGATATTTAATCCTTGCCAATCCCCCCCCCTACCCCCTATTTTGTAGTATAACAACTTGCATATGCAAAAGTAACAATTGCCATGGTGATTCTGCTACTCTCTCCACATCATTGGTTTGGCAAACAGAATTGCCTTCCAGTTTTCTTCATACCAGTTATATATACCAGTAATAATTGATATTAAATATTTAAAATGTTTGAATGTAGTACACAGTGGTGTAGTGTCATTATTATTTTCACAAAGCTCTTCAGTTCAAGTAATAAAGCACTAAAACTGACTAAATAAAAATATGTTGGAATGAGGTTTGAACCATCAATCCTCTAAACCAATATTTGGAGCAGTAATCACTTGCTTGTAAGGCACCTCTGCTTTTGCAACAACAAATTTCTATGTCATTCTGTTTTCACATCTGTGCTGAACTATTGCTTTTATAACTTTTCTGCAGTAGCTTTGCATTTGTGCTGTTACACACTGGCTATGAACATAAGGTATGAGTAAGGTCCAGTGGAAACAATAGTGGGTTATACCCTTTATATCACTTATAACACAAGAAAAATTATAAGGTATTCTTTCCGAGGTGAAATCTCTAGGTCTCTCCTTTCGTTTTGGAAACCTTTTCACCATGGCAGAATTAGACCATGCACTTTCATCTTCATGACTCTGCACCAGGACCAGATGATATCCAGATGCAAGTGTTGCAACACCTCTCTCCTGAAGGGCTTTCCTGCTTGAGGTCTATAATCATATATGGGTTGATGCCATTTTTCCAGAAAGTGGCAGGAGGCCACCATCATACTCATTTTGAAAGCTGGAATGGGCCATGATTTTCCATTCTCCAGCTACCATCCAATTTTCCTCAACAGTTATGTTTGCAAGGATATAGAATGCATGATCAATGGACGGTTGGTAGGTGGTTGGAAACCATACTGACCAACACTCAGTGTAGTTTTTGACAATGCTGTTCAACTGTGACCACATTGTATCTATATTAATAAATATCATGAATGGATCCATGAAGAATTGTTAAACCATTGAGATATTGTTTTACCTTAACCCTCAAGCAATCACATAATAGACTCTGTCAACCAGCAATTGTTTCTTGAGATAAATGAAAAATACTGCTATAATATGCTTAGTACTGATAATATTATGCTTTATTTTTCTGTTTTATATTCTATATTTAATTTACTTTTGACATTTATTTTTTCTAAATACATGATTATAAATTAATGTAATAAATAATTCCTGGTCCTAACTCACAATAAATTCCAAATATATGTGTTTAATCTTGTATGACACATAATCTGCTTTATTACTCAGTAGATATTTTACATAGATATATATTACTCTAACAACACTTGTCTATAGCATGATCATCTTTAAGATGATGATGTTGTTACATTGCTCAAAAAATTATAGAACACATGTTTAAACCAAAGCCAAAAATAACATAGTGAGGCAATGTAAATTTTGATAGTCAGAAGTATTATTTTAAACTACAATGAAGTTTTAAAAATTTGTTAGTATTTCTCTGAGTAAATCAATGAAGTTGAAAAATCTGTGGAAATTAAAGTGAGTGCTCTTTGATTTATTGTGTTTCAAAGACTGGTTTTAACAGAAATCTTTGGTAGAAATTTGTTATTTTGTGTTCTCTGGGGCTAATACAGAGGAATGAGACATCTGGATGAAACACTGTCACACAAGCAGTTGCATGGACTGAAAATGGCCATATTGGTTGGCCTCCAGGATTCTTCTTTCTCATTACATGTCTATAACAAATAATATCAATACATTTCATCATCACTTCAGTTTTGAAACAGCTGCCCTTCTGTCATCCATAGGGCTTGGAGATGATATATAGAGACAGGCGGGTTCAAGAGGCAGTCTGGACAAGGGCATAAGAGGAAGATAATAGCGGTATAGGATAGATATCTTGTCTTATCAGCTTCATGCAGATGTAAATCTACAGCCAGAGATCTGCAAAAGTATGTACGAACAACTGATTTCTGATCAGATAGTAAGAAACAGGCTGAGAAATGCAAAGTTGAAGCCCCTCATTCGACATGTCAGCACAAGGAAGCCTGGCTGAGATTTGCTCAGAATCATGTGAACTGGCAGCTCTGCAAATGGAAGACTGCTTTCTTCACAGACGAGTCAAGATTTAAATTGATTGTGATGGTCAATCACGTGTTTGGAGACATTGTGGTTAATATCTTGCTCCAACCACTATTGTTGAACATGCAGATTTGTAGGAAGTTCGGTTATGGTTTGGGCTGGCATTACTGTTGAGTCTCGGACAGAGCTTGTGGTTGTCCCACGGCACATGAATGCTGATATTTATATCAATAACATTATCTTTCAACATGTCGTATCTCTGATTATGGAATGGACCCTGATTTTCTTCTACAGCACAATAATGCTAAATCCCATAGTCGAATCTGTACAGGAAAGAGACACTTATGCAAAGTCTATGATTATGAATGCAGTGACAGATGCTGTTTATCAAGAGATCATGGGAATTGGGAGGCACAGAAGCAAAATTGAGGCATCAACCAGAGATCAGCTATTCAAGGTATGCACAGATTTTTTCTCATTTAACTGGACACAAGGAGATGTTTCCACACACATTGCCAAGTTGCGAAGTTTGTGAAATGATCTTAACATTGGATTTAAAGCCAAAAGTGAACTTGCTTTACCTGATCTAATCTTAGTATATAAAGTTCCACAGATTTTGCCAACAAACTATGAGACATTCAAATAAAGTTGGATGTTGTTAAGAGATGAAGATAAAACAAGTTGAATGCTATTGTCAAGAGATGAAGAGTTCCATTTTCAGTTGTGCATGTTTGAGAGGAATTTCACTAAAGGTGTAAATAGTGAAAATGTTGAGATGTGTCATTTATCACAAAGACATGTGCAGGTAATCAGGTTAAAGAAAACAAAAAGAATAGTTATAAAAGCAATTATAATTACTGTAGTAAATCTGGGCATTGGATTAAAAACTGTTGCAATGTATTGCAGATGAAAGACCAGCTAAAAATGCTAAGTTCTGAAGCAAAGGACTGAGGAGAAGACATTAGTTATGAATGTGTCCTATTAACAGTCTGTAGTGAGGTCTGTTGCATGGAAGTAGATATAGATAATTAGTGGGTTGACAATGGTGCATCAAAACATGTGACAAATTGTTCTGACTACTTTGTCAATTTTGAAGTATTTGAGAATTCCCATACTATCAAGACCACTGGACAGGAGACTCTGAAGGCAATAGGGAAAGGATCAATTAGAAGCGCATCATTGATTAAAGACACATATGAAGAAATTACTCTAAATGATGGCTGATATGTACCAAAAATCTCTAAAAATCTGTTTTATGTGCTAGCTGCTCAAGATCATAACAAAAACAGCTTGTTTGAAGTAACAGCTACTTCCTGTTCTTTGACGTAAGGATCTGTGGAACTCATGATCTAAATGGAACTCTGTACAAAGCAAGCATTAAACCAGGACACTGATGTAAATATAGTTATTGATGATAAATCCAGCCTGCTTCAACTCTATCATGAGAGATGATCAATAAAAAGTCAAAATACAACTTGAGAAGGAACTTGGTGTTCAGGTCAAGGCAGGCTTAGACATGTGTGAACCTTGTGTCTATGGCAAGGTTCACCAACTACCATTTGGCACAAGAGAGAAGTCGAGAGAAGTGTAAAACTTCTGGAGGGATTTCTGTTTTATTTTTCTTCAGAGTTCTAATGCAAGTGATTGTTCTCTGCAAAGCGAGACCGACAATGGATAACTGGTATAACAGCTATCAAAAGTATGATTCTGATGGGATCCATTTAGAGTTTCTACAAATCAATGCACAATATCATATGGTTTATTTGACAGCTTGTAAAGCCCAACTGGTTGTGTTCTGCAGTGCAGCTCAACTACTGATATACTGTTGTATAGAATGTTTTGGCACCATAAATAGCATAGAACTTCAAGCCCTACTTCGTACGTTTGCTTGGCATATATTGAATGAATATCTTTCTCTAAAAGATATCAGTATTTCATCTATAGTTACAAACTCTCCCAAATTGTAGCTTTCCATATAATTATTGACAAATCTTTCAAATTACGACCAGACTGCCTTTATTATTTATCTGTAATGATCGTTAGTTATAGAAAGCCAAGTTTAAGCTGAAACTTGTGTTGTAATGTGCAATGAATGACTTGTATGTATACATCCTTAATTCTCACATTTAATATCAATATAATGAATCCTTGACCACTTTCTTTTCTTGCTATTTATTATGTTTACCATGCTTATTTTATCCTTATGTTTGTGTTCAGTCATATTGATATTTAAAATCTTATGTTAATTATAATGGGTAATGAATATAACTCTTTATATTAACTTGTGCAATGTCAATAATTATAATTGTAATACATCTGCATTGTAATGTTCCCATAATGAGCCTATGACTCAGGGAATCCTTTTTCAATTAAAATAGAATTATCTTTCTTATGCCTTTGTGTTCTGAGTATATTATCATCAAATTTCATACTTCTGAGGAGAAATAGGAACCTTCTGTATGACATATAAAATCTAAGAATCATGATACCAGTGCCATCTTTAGTCCAAAGTTCAACATTAATTTTGTATCCATCCTTCAAACCAATCCAAATAAGGGTTCAGTGCCACAAAAGTTTCCTTTACATCCATCTTCCTAGAATAGTTGTTTTTAGATATCAGGCTTATAATATGCAAGCTGGTGTACTCCACAATTGAATCAACTGTTTCATTACTAACAATCTTGTTGAAAGCTGCCACTTCTTGGTTCAGGAATAATTTTTAATATATTTTTGAGGGTGTTTTAGCTGTTTTGGCCAATGTACTTTCCTAGAAACATAAATGAATGATAACTGCTAATGAACTGCTTTAATGCATAAAAACTATGGTGTAAATAATATTTAGCATAAAAATTATACTTACATTTGATCGCATGGTTGATTCTATATAACAGATAGAGCATGCACGGAAATAAGCTACAATTATCGCTTACGTGTGGTCACTACAAATCCACGAACAATACGGTGGCAGACAAAGGCTCAGCTTGAAGTTAGGGAAACACCAGCAGTGCAACAATGAGTAATTTGAATTCAGAACAAAATAACAAACCCTGGTTGATTCAGTCTACCAATGTAACTGCTTGAGGATTAAGAGGGCTTATGATACATGTTGGTAAGCAGGAATATTGCAATATATGTGGACACTTACCATTGTTCATTAGGGAGTTTATGAACAAACGTATTTCCTGAATAACGGTTGGCTGTTTTTTTCAAATGTTTTTGTTCAAGAGAAGGGAGTGCTTCAGGGATTGGTACTAAGCATCATGCTTTTTGTTTCTATTTTGAAATGTGCTACCCCAGGTGTATTGTCCTACTTATTTATAGACAACTTTGATATCTATTGTAATTCTCAGCTTACCGCATTTTTTGAGCTCCGTCTTACAGAATGGAGTTCTAAAAACAGCTTTTGTTTCTCAACTGAGCAGTCAATTTGCACTATTTCTGGCACCATAGTAGGAGCTGATTACCACCTCTGCTTTGTTTTGGACCAGATTTGCTACCAATCGCAGAGCAAGTAAAATTTCTGAGGTTAGGCTTTGGTAGGAAACTTAGCTGGCCATTACATATGGCACAGCTGAAAACACATTGTGGCTATTCGCTGAATAGTTTACAAATACAAAGTGGCAAATCTTGGAGAGCAGATCAGACAGTTTTGCTCCGACTTTATTGTGCACTATCAGATTCAACTTAGATTATAGATGCATTGTTTATTTTTCAGTATGACTGAAGATTAGACACAGTCCATAATTGGGGAAACTGTGTGGTTGTTGAAACCTTTCCAATCAGCCCCATTGTGAGCCTTTATGCTGAATCAGCAGAACTCCTTCTGGAATATTGGTGTGATGTCCTGTTAGGAAATTATGGCTGTGGACTTAAAAGCATGCCTATGCATCAACGTTCACTCCTTTTTTCCACACTATGCTGGACAAATGTTATAGAAACAGCTCAATTAGTCCAGTGTTCATTTCAGAGGCTCTTTAGGAAGCACAATAATGAAATGCCTAGCATGTTTCCAAAGGGAGAGGATATACCCTCCTAGTTACATCAAACATAATAATAATAGTAATAATGATGATGATGGGTCGTCTCCTTAGTGCGGTGGTAGCGCAGCTGCCTACCAAGCGGGAGACCTGGGTTCGATCCCCAGTACCGGCGTGGAGATTTTTTCCCCCGCTGGAAGACCCGGACCTGGGTGCACTCAGCCTCGTGAGGTCCCTGGGGGGCCAATTGAGAAGCTACTTGATGGAGAAGTAGCGGCTCCAGGTCGTGAGGACTGCATTAACTGGCCAGGAGGGGCTCGAGGTGCTGACCACGTCTCACCCTCCAATACTGCACCCCATCCATGACGTCTGTAGTGGACCGAGATGGGGGACGCAGCGGCCGGCCGGTAGGCCAAGGCTCCCCGTGAGCTGTCGTGCCATGGAGTTATGTTAATGATGATGATGATGATAATAATAATTTAATAATATATTAATTCGGTATGCATTATTCCAAATTTTACATGGGATATTGGACATAACTAGGGGGTACACTCTCTCCCTTTGGGAAACATATATATATATATATATATATATATATATATATATATATATTTATTTTAATTCGGTCTTTGTAGTTTGACAAAAAAAAATTAACATACATCAAGGGAAATAAGTACATCAACAGTGTTGCATATGCCTATGTTTCTGAAAGTGAAGAATATACATTCAGTTTTCATAGTAGCATATCCATTTACAGTCCACAGCTGAGTACTATATACTGAGCCATTTTGTTTGTTTGCCATTGAAATTTGGGTGACTGCCTTATTCTTTTTTTTTTTTTTAGCAGGAAGGGCCTTTGTTTTATTTTACTCAATTCACCCCTCATCAACCAGTCCAATTCACCCATCATTAACCAATCCAATTGACTCAACTATGAGTGACACGCTTCAGAGCCTTCAACAGCCACCCCATTAGCAGTGCATCCAAAATGCCTCTATGCTTTACAGCTTCTGGTGTTAATGTAAAGTGTGCTGAATTCCTAATCACATTGGCTTGCTTGAGTTGGTAGATTTGACAACAAAGATGGCAACCACAGAACCCAATATATTGCAATTTCCTGTGTAGCATCAGAAGAGTTTAGACATGTTGTGCAGAGAGAGGCGATTTCATGCTGGCATCAAAAGTTGTCAATTCTCTGCAAAGACAAGCTTAGAGCAATTAGGGGCATTTCCATAAACTGGGTAACTTCATCTCATATCTCATATGAGGAGATAATTTTGGCTCGATTGTGTATTGGTCACTGCAATTTTATGCAAGGTTTTCTTTTTTAAGGGGGCACCTGCTCCTACTTGTCTGCTATGTAGAGAAGATCAGTTGCTTTGTCATATGTTGCTAGAGTATATTACTCTAACCCATATTCAGGAATCTCTGCAACTGTTGGCTGGTCTTGTAGAGGTCCTGGCAGATGATCCAAGTGTTCAAGATGAGTTTTAAATTTTTATCAAAGGTAACTTTTCAAATGAGGATCTAGTTATATTACTATCAACTTTTTACATAATTCAGCTTTGTTTTGTAAATGCACCTATTTCTGACAATTGCTATGATTAGTTTTTTATAGACTGAGTTTTATATCTTGACTCTTGCTATGATTTATATTTATAATTTATTTTTATATTGATCTTAGGAATTTTGCCATGATTTGTTTTATAAGAGTGCTGATGATCCTGTAGTTGAACGCCCTTAAATATATCATCACTACCTAAAATAACACTTAAAATAATGATGTTAAGGATTAGTAAATGAAGATATAGTCTTATATTATAACATACATAATTCTATATGAAATGAATTAGTAACGAGAGTGAGATGAGCTATTTTATGACATTGACATACATTTTCAATATGTTCATTTTAAGGAGCCTATGTAGTTTTAACATAACTATATTCTTCACAGGAGTTATACCATGAACAATGTGAATGTGTGTGCATCATGTTTGCATCCATCCCCAACTTTTCTGAGTTTTATGTTGAACTAGAGGGAAATAATGAAGGTGTGGAGTGTCTTCGACTGCTGAATGAGATTATAGCTGATTTTGATGAGCTGCTTAGTGAACGAAAATTCCGTTACATCGAGAAAATAAAATCTACTGGTGCTACCTATATGGCTGCTTCAGGTAAAATATAAACACAAATTATCTCTTATTATTATTATTATCATCATCATCATCATCATCACCACCACCTTATGTCATCATCATCGTTATTGTTGTTGTCATTATGTCAGATTTAAAGCTTGAGGCACAAAGTAACTCAGAGGGTGAGATGCAAAGTGATTCAAGTGAAATGCCTACTAACCCTAGAGATGTGGTATGGAACACTTTCTGATGCCAGTCAGTTTTATTGAAAGTTGTGTATAATGATTTTGAATACCTGCCCGCTGTCTTTTCCTTACCTTTCATTGCATTCATTGATCTTTGTTAGAGATCACTAGCACTGGAACAGAGACAGTACACTTGTAGCAAAAATACCTGTTTGTATTCCTCAGCAGAAAAGAGGAAATACCACCTCCTTAAGTGTATTTAACTTAAAGTTGTAATATATTAAGGATTAATATAGTAATAAAATTAAGTTTACCTGTTATGTGTCTCATCTGATATATTGTTTCTGTGGTTATAGGTGTTTTCAGCTGATCCTTGTTGAAGTTGTGGTTTTAATATAAGTATACATAATTTTTAGTCTTTAATATAGTGCCGTTTTTACAGATCATTGTTAATTATGAGAAATATCAGATGAGATTATCTCCACTAAGGGGAATGGAAGAAGGAAAAATATTGGATGGTGGGGGTAGTAAGTTCAAGATAAACTTGAAATAGAGTGTTTGAAAACTGAAAATCAATGAAGTGCAGAAGAGGAAGTAAATATTCAGGTTCCTGCATAGAGATGCTTTAAATTCAATGAAAACATGAGGAAAAAGTTTGACAAATTGTCACCAATTAGATAATTATTTGAGACATTTATGTACAACTACTCAGTAATTATGCTTAGTGAATACTGTGCAATTGATAAAACCATAATAGGATTCTGATGAAGATGTTCATTCTGTCAAATTATGCTTCATAAGCTTCATAAATGCAGTATTACACCTATTTTTCCATATTTTAATTTATTTTTTTATTTTGCTTTTGTACCATCAATGGTTATTTAAAGTATTATGTGTTGCTTTTAAATAGAAATAATAATCAAACGAAATATTTATTCAGCTTATTTATGCCCATCATATTCCTGTGGTTGCAAGTGAACTCCCTTCACAACTAATGTAAGAGTAGAAGTACCTAAAAATAAGTTATAGGACTTACTATAAATCTTGGAATTAAAAGTACCAACATTGTAAACTGCCTTTATACTATGATATACAGAGTGGGAGTAAAATAATCCTCAGACTTTAAGAGCAAATTTGTCTCATTGTGAATAAAGAAAGTCTAATACAAATAAAGCTGAAAAGTTTATAGTTCTCTAGAAAAAATACTTTTGTGCAAAAAATTTATCATCACCTTGCTGGATTACCGTTGATTAAAGGTTTTTAATTTAACACTATATTCATAGAAAATTGTATAAATGACAACTTTTCCCTTTTGTGAAAATTAAATTTAAAAAGTATATAGTTTGTCCCTCTTTAGTTCTATTAGAACTGAACATTGCATCAGCTGCATTTACTCTCTTCCAATATCAGTGTAGATCACAGAGAATGTTTACTTAATCACATGCAATTGTTTTCTTATTTTTTGTCAAAGCTTCAAGTTAAGATCAAATAAGTAAGGGAGCATGGATAAAAACAAAACAATAGAAAATCTTGTTACAGAACAACAATGCCACAATTTTCAATGTCTGATTATTTGTAAATGACTTAATTGATAGAGAAATGCAGTACAATTCTCGATCTGCTCAACAATTCTGAAAGATTTCCTAACAGGATCATGTCAAGTGCAAATACTTTGTTATTGTTTGCCAGTAGGTCTATGATACAGGTAGTCTAATTACAAATTATCATAATCAAGGGTGAAAACAACCTTACAAAATTATCAACATGGAAGCAGAAGAGTTAAATTTGGTTGTTGAAAATCCTGATGGGATAAGTCACGATATCACTTGTGCAAAGGGGGTGTCACACTAGACTGTGCTTAAGAACAGCTATTGTGCCCATATCATTCAAGAATAAATTACTTTCATCCCCATGTTAGGTATTCCGGTGATTGTTTTGTCAGTTTGCACAAAATTCAAATTCTGATTCTACCTCTCCAAATTAGTCTATACATGGCATATGGGAAAATACAAATAATTATCACAAAATTCATGTGTTTGCATAAGCTCTCAATGAAGATAAATAGAAGCACAATTAAAACTTTCAAGTATCACATTTCACCTAAAATTTCACTAGACACATATGTTTTCAGATTCTCTGAGTCTGAAGAAAAAAAAAAAAAAAAAAGTTAAAGCCATGTGTGTGTGCGTGCGTGTGCACATCCAGTGAAAAGTCGGATAAATACCAAGTTTGCTATCGGTCAGCTTCTTCTAAAGACCAACACAAAAGTTTTTCAAGAAAATTCCCCTCACCATTGCATGTAACGTTTTTCATAATTTTCAGTTTTCTCAAAAATAGCTAATGATTTCGTTTAAAATGCCATATGTTTAAGATTATTTACATGAATAACAAAATGTAGGTATAACTTGAATTTTCTGAGAATAACTCGCAAAACCCTCTGCATTCAGAACTAATTTTTTATAATATTGCATAGCTGGTAAAAATTATAGATATCCTTAAAATGTACAAATTATTTCAAAAACATTTTTTGGATGAAGCTTCAAAAGATATTTGTTGCTACTTATTTGAAAGTTTCAATATTTTGTCAGTTTTACTTCCTGTGCATTTTACCTATAGAAAATATAGGAAGTATCTTTTAATATAATTGGGGTCTTCTCCATGTTGTGATGTTCTCTTCATGCCACTGCTGAGATATCTTCCTGTTTTAATTTTGTTCCTAAGAGATTATTTGTTCCTAGTTGCCATTTTTGTTTGTTTTTTTCATTTTCCTTATGATTTTCAGACTGAGCAATTTATTCAGTATACTCTCCTGCTAAATTTTCTGTTGGAATTTCATCTTTGACTTTTAAATTTAAGAGAACTTTAGACTAATTATTTGTGGGTTTTAAGATAATATTTTTATCTCTGTACATATTTTTTTAAACTTGTTGAACACCAACAAGTGGTACATAGCTTTCCTAAATGAGATTTTTTCGTACATATTTGCAGTGATATATTTGATGAATTTTTTTTGTTTTGGCTTTATTTTTTTGTGAACTAGTTGTTTGCTTTTGTTTTTTTTTTAATTTTTCTTTTCAATTCACTGTAACACTCATCCATATAATGCCTGATGATTCATTGGTAGTTGAAAAGTTGATGATGGAAGCAACAGAACTTCCAAAACATGTCCTTAAATAATTAAATATGTAATGGAAATGTTAAATTAAAAGAATTTGAAATGGTTTTTTATAACATAAACATCACTTAGTAATCACTTAAAGGAAATGTGTTACAATTGATTCAAACCAAAACTTAAAGTTATGTGGAACAGAAAGTTCTACGGAAACAGATGCATTGGTTATAGAACAGTGAAGAAAGAGGACAAAATAGTGGATGTTTTTTGGGTTTTTTTTTTTTTTTTTATGTTAAACTCAATGCCCTTCAATCTGGTTGACCATATCGGACTATGAATGAAAACAGTGAAATGATGCTCAAATGGTCCATGAAGCTTAAAGTTACTTGACATTCGTCTTCTCACGATAAGCAAAAAACCCAAAAAAGAACTTGTCATCAACTCACCCTAAGCTAGATTCAAACTCATGATATCTTGAATGCCAGCCAGATACACAACCCCACACTACCAAGGCAGGCATGTGAATATTTTTAGTACTATGTTTAACTTTGGCTGAGAAAACCTGCAGCATTGTAACCAGAGCCAATTAATAATTATTATTTGTACTACTAATAATAATTAATTGGTTATTAAAGTAATATTCGCTGTCTGGTGAAATAACTGGATTATTAACAGTACCTATTAAATTTATTTTCATAATTTCCATAAAGCTAGTTTCAATTGTCCATTCTAAACTTGTTTCCAGGTCTAACCAAGAGTACTTGTGATATGCGAGGCTATCGACATGTAACTGCCATGGCTGACTATGCTCTAAGACTATGTGAGCAGCTTTCATATGTTAATGAACATTCATTCAATAATTTTCGTATTCGTATTGGTGAGTACTTAATATGCACTGTCTAATAAATTAGTGAATAAGTAGGTAATACACTAACAGACACAAGGGAGCCCATAGCTCAAGGTTCTAATTAAATTTACCAAAAAATATATACCTACACATGTATATATTACAAAATTATACAATATTGTGACTACACCTTGATCATAATTGCTGCATGTGTGTGAGAGGCTTGCTTCGAAAGTCTAGCTGATTGTTATTCATTGTTAAACCTGCATGAGCAGACATGTGTGCTGTCAGAGAGGGCTTTACGTCGAGGCTCGGATTGTTGCACCTGTATGTGAGTTTGCTTGTGACACCTACAGTGGTTTGCAGTTGCAACAGTAAGGAATACTTCTGGAACTTTGTCATATTATTGACAGGTATTAAAAAAAGAAAACGAGCCCCAGTCAAGGACAGTTTCAACTGGGAATACAGAGTGTGCAGCAGTTGAGTCAGAGATTAGTAAAATGCTAATTTAAAAGCTTTATAATTCTTTCAGAAGTATTGTATCATTCTTTTGAACATTCTATCACAGAAGTCTTTGCACCTGCAACTGACATTGGATCGATCAACACATCTTTTTAATTGGAATAAATTATTTGATTCTATATTAACAATGAGCTACCAATCAAGGAAACTCTCCATCTTAGTGATGCTATTGACAGCAAGATTTAGAGCCAATTGGAAAGAATGCAATGTTTTGAGCTTCTATGCTCTAGTATCGACATATAATCTTCTACAGAAACTAATGAATCTGCTGAACAGTGCGACTGTCTTCTTGAAGAGTCTGATAATGAGTCTGTTTTCCATAATTCTATACAACATCAATGTTAAAGTAGTGAAAAATTACAAAATATGTAACAAAAACTTTCTTTTTACTTCAACCAACAACTCTTCATTACCTTCACAAACTGATTACAATTAGAATCTGGTCACAAATAACTATCGCTCTTCAAAATTTTTATAGCAATTCTGCTATATAGTTCCTTTTAACATTCACAATAGCTGCTACTACAACACACTACAAATTTCCCATCAGAACTCTCTCAGCTGTTGTACGCTATGCACTCCCAGTGAAAACTAAATTCTGGGCAGAGCTTTGTCCTCCTTTTTATACCTTTGACAGGAAATTTTCAGAAGCTGTTGCATGTTTAAAACACTGCAGATGTAAACTCGCTCAGGTGTAATAACCACGCTTGTGACGTTAAAAGAACTTGCATTCATGTCTACTAGTGTATGTACAAGTGTGACAATAGATGTCAACAATCAGGTTTCTCCAGCATTGTAAAACACCTCACTTGTTTGACGAAAAGCACCAGCCTTATTCCTGCTCAGAAGAGGCAGAGAGCATATTCTGGATGCTTAAGTCAGCACTCTGCAGTCGCCTATTTTAGGATTTCCACAACTTTATTGTGGACACTGATGCCAGCAACAACGGCATTGGAGGAATTCTATTCCAGTCCAGGATGACCAGGAATGGGTAATAGCCTACCACAGCAAGACATTCTCTAAGGCAGAAAAGAGCTACTGCATTATCTGGTGAGAGCTCCTACCATTAGTAAAGGTGCTGAGTACTTCCAGAATTACCTGCATGCTCAGTCATTCCAGCTGAGGACTGACTGCTCCCTCCCTCAACTGCCTGTTGAGCTTCATGAACTTGGAGGGCCAGACAACCCTTTGGCTCCAAGAATGCAATCTCACATCAGAACATTTAATAGAAAGGAACTACTCCAATGTGGATCCATGTCATGATGCCCCTGTCCAGAGGAGTGTGACAAGTTCTCTGAGGTTGAGGAGAAAGAGCATGCCACAGTTGTCCATGTCATTTCAGCAGTATCTGCAGCTGGATGGAATAGCCTGAGTCTGAGGAGGGAGCAGCTGGCAGAATTTGCGTGTTATCTCTGCTGGTTATGCTGCTAATGACATCACTTTCCTTCCCTATTTTAACTTTGGTTTAACTTTCCTCCGAAACTTAAATAATGTAGACACAGGAATAGAAATATTGCCTGAGTAACAAAGAAGTTATAATGCCACAAGGCAATTACACAGCAGAAGTGTATTTTTCGAATATATGCATTATTGCAACTTAAATGTGTGCGATGCCTCACTATATGATCCAATGCTCATAAAACTATACAATCAATCCAGCAAAGAGGACCAAAGGTAATTTAATGTTATGTTATTAACTTAATTTGCATGAAAATACTTATCTTAATGCTGGTTCTTGTAGATTGATTGAAGTTATGAGGTATGGCTTGAAGGATGCCAAAATAATAATTCTGTACATTGTTTTGTGAACTGTATTGTACTCTGAAAGCACAAGTGTGTTACATTACGTCCATTATTGCCATACTCAGAACTTATCTAAAACTTAAGTAGAAAATGTATGGCAGTTTCATCAACATACATAGCTTAACACAAACAATTTAGAAACTGAACATCAAACACAGGATAGGTTCTTTTCATTCTGAACCACTTTTGAGTAACTGGTAAACCCAAAGAGACAAACAAATCTTACTACACAAAACATATTATAAAGCACCTGCCTGCTTTGTGAGGGATGCTGGGTTCAATTCCCAGTTAGATGATTCCCTTTCCTCCCCAGAGTCTCGAGGTATGAATGTGTGTGTGATTGCGTACATGTTAAGTTTAAAATAATTCACCCAAGATTAACATCAATAGTATACAAGTGAACATAATTGTCATATGCAGTTGTCACAAAGAAAAAGCTGCTAATATGACTTAAAAAAAAAAAAAGAATATGCATGTCTCGTCAAATATAAATTTGTACAAAATAAAATTGTTTGTGGCGCTAGTCACTTTTTAGATGTTCTCTATTGTTGATTTGAATTTTTAGATACTTTTTACTTTTCTAACTGCAAATTGCTCCTTCCTTCCCCCCTACTTCCTTCTATCTCTCTTGCCTTCCCTCCTCCTTCCTCCCTTTCTTTCTGTCTGTCTTTCTTTTCTTCGCTCCCTTCCTCTCTTTCTTTCTTTTTCGTGTTCATACAAAGAGAATAGAATTTCAAAGCCATCACTTTAGCTTTTATATTCCTCTTATATCTACAACAAAATAAATGACTAATCAAGGTTTATAAATTTTAACAAGTAGATAGAAAAATAAGCTATAATTTGTTGAAGAATGTGCAGAGAAACCCATATGACTGTAGCATATAATATACATTTTTTAATAATTTAATTCTTTCATGGTTTTGAAATTAACAATATTGAGGAGAGTGAAGTGTCTCATTTTGTGGTGTTGCTGTTGTTCTTCTTTTGTAAAAATCTGTAATAATTTAGAAACCTATAACATTTTTAATTTGGAGTATATATTTATAGAGTTCAAAATTGGCCACCTACATTCAGTATGACAAATTGTGGAAAAAGTAAATATTAGTTATATAACATGTCTTAGTTTTTATATCACAGTCTCATGATCAGTAATGAAATTTGGAAGACTGTTCATAATCTTTTCATTATCAATATAACTGCATCCAAAATATGAAATCTTCCTGTAACATGTACAGCAACATATCTAATAGCCAAGTAGAAGATAGTACAATATCTAAAGCATTTTGCCCCAAGATTATCCTCTTTTTTATGTGTCTAAAAGTTATAGGTTAATCTTCAAGTTCTTATTGATTGTTTTTTTTTTTTTTAAGTAATAATTGGATATTGTAATATTATGTGATATTTTACAGGTATTAATATTGGACCAGTTGTAGCAGGCGTCATTGGGGCACGTAAACCACAGTATGATATCTGGGGTAATGCTGTAAATGTTGCTAGCCGAATGGATTCTACAGGTGTTGTGGATAAAATTCAGGTAACAGATTAGAATCATTGAAATGGTTGAATCAGGAAGTGCACTAGAATCACTGTACATAGAGTGGGTTACAAAATTACAACTGAGTTGTCAATCAGCCTGGTAACATGGTCACAAATCAACTGCCAATGAAGTTCTATCACAGTTTTAAGATTTGCTTGTTATTTATTTAGGCTAAACAATTATTTTACCAATAGCTTATTAAGGAAACATTACAGTGCTGCAAACAGAAGTATTACATAACACGTATAAAATATCTTATGATGTGATAGTGATGATCATCAACACAGGTCTTCAGAGATGGTGAATGAAATGGACAAAAAGAATGCTCAAAGCTGAGAATTGTTCACCCTAAAAGGGAAAATATTAGAAAATATTTCAAACAAAATTACAACTCTCTCCCTTCAAGTTCGAAAGCATTGCACCACATCACAAATGTGGGCAATTACAATGCTACAAAATAAATAAATGTTAAACTTCACTCACAAAATGCAGGCTAAATAAAAATATTATGATAATGTAAACAAAATACATGATGACTATTATCTATATTATATGCAAAATTCATAACACATGGAGAATTGAAATATATTGAAAAATTAGAAAATTATGAATTGACAGAGTAAGACATTGGTTTTCTAGAGCTTTTACAAATATTATGACTTGGTTTAAACACTTCTAACTCACAATGAAGAAATATAAAGAAGTTCCAGTTGAGAAAAGGACACAAACTGTAAGCAAATCCATCTTATTTAATATCATGCTACTCTAATAGATCATTATTATCATTTGTGTGCATGCAAGTGTGTGTGATGCTGGAGGGTATTTCACGCTAGAGCCATTGGCTTATTGTATATCAGATCCCAGGAGGATAGGTTGAGATGAAATTAATTACAATAGGCAACTGAAATCAGATGGCAGGGAGGGAGCCACTGTAGAGGGTCTCTAACAGTTTCCAAGCAATTTTTCATCTCGATGCGGGGAGCACAGGAGCCCATGCCCCAGGTCTAATCGAACTCCCTGGATCTATAGAGGACCTTCAACACCATTCCAATATTACTAAAGCGCAGTCATTACCATGGAATTTGCCACCACTGCAGACCTCGATAACACTTAAGACCCTGAAAGAGACTGAAGGGATAAAATGGAGATGAAATGAAAGGACAGTAAGTTCAGGGAATGAAGAAACCTACCCAGAAAAAACACTAGAAAAAATCTATGGTTTATAGAGGTTGGGCACGGGAATCGATCCTCCAAATGCCAGTGTCAGACGAGATGACTGAGCACCTGGCTTGGTTC
Organism: Hymenopus coronatus; assembly: GCA_030762935.1. Lineage (NCBI taxonomy): Eukaryota > Metazoa > Arthropoda > Insecta > Mantodea > Hymenopodidae > Hymenopus > Hymenopus coronatus. The sequence goes on along the minus strand of CM060885.1, from coordinate 42,579,781 downwards.
CAGAAGATAGTGCTCTAATGCCTCCTGCACATTCAAAGTATATTAAATATAAATTTGCAGAAGTATGCTTACAACTACTCTCACTCTTACTCTCTCCAATTAAGGAGCTATGGATAAGTAGTGGATTTCAATATTGCTTAAGTCCAGAGACTTTCAGAAAAACTCATGATGGAGCTGGAGCTCTCTGATGGTCTTTCAATGAATTCAAGAGGAGATTTCTGTTTTAGGAGTGTATATTTCACTAATCATTATTCACATTTGAATTTTTTTAATCTACAACATTACACTGCACAGTTTACAGTAGGTTTGTGTCTGCTAGAAGGTATAATAAAATTGTGTTTTCTCTCTAATTTCAAGTTAGTGCTAGGTTTTATGTGTAAAATCTCTTACAATTAATATCCTAAATTTTAATAAAATAGTTTTATTATTTTATATGTAAAATAAATAAAATTAGATAATTGAGAAATTGCATTACTTGCAATGTCTTCTGATTTCCCCTTCTGTAAAATTTGATGCCTACAAAGAAAACAACAGACCAAGTGCATATAGAATTCTGATTTTACATCACTAACAAAGTACTTAAAATTCTGAACTGTAACATTCTCTAAGTAAAAATGAAACAATTAAATAAAATTAGACTTAATTTGTGACTATTTTAGATCCCAATATATATATATCGCCCCCGTGGTGTAATGGTTATCATGCTAGGATTTATTACATTATTTATTATCCTATCTTTATTATCTTTAAAAGAACCTTATATCTTCATATACCCAAGGTCGCGGGTTTAAAATCGGTGGAGGATGATGGATTTTTTCGGGTGTAAAAATCTTTAGCATGGCTTCCTTCAAAACGGAAGTAAAGCTGTTGGTCCCATGTCGTAGATTTACAGCACGTAAAAGAACCTCAAGCCTCACAGAGAGGCCTCTGAGCAAAATTAAGCGGTCTTTCACACCCAGTATAGAATGTGACGCTGAGAACCACAGCAGTTAGAGAGCGTCCATAAACAACACACCATTTCCATTTATATATATATATATATATATATATATACACACACACATGGTGGATCAAATATAAACTGAAATTTTTCACAAATTTGAATGAACTAGTTTGGATGTTGAGTGGACAGTAGTGAACAAACGCTGAAGTTGCAGAAAAAAGGGTACATTCCACCAGTCAAAGCCATATAATGCTTTTCAGCAGGAAAAGTGCTTTCAATGTTTTTGTGACACAAAAGACTTTTGATAATATATCCTTTGTGATAGAACAAACTGTTGCCTGTTATTACAGGCTTATGGTTGAGACATAAGTTGCTTATCAGTACAAGCAATGTCAACAAACCATATAAAATGTCATTGCTCTCCATGACAATACATATGATAACATTAAAATGTGAAAAGCTGGAAGAGATACAGTGTAAATATCTAGAAAATCCTCTTTAAAATCCAGATTTATGTCCCTGTGAATATAATTTATTTGGACTGCTTAAAGAGACTGCAAGGATGACCCAAAGATATGAAGGTGACAGCAGAGGAGTTTGTGTGTAAGTGAACATTTCCCTCTGCTACCTTTGAGGAAGGAATCAAAAACCTGCCAATTAGTTGATAAACATATAGTTTGAAATAAGAGTACTGTGCTGCAAAATGATATACAATTGTTGTACCATTTCATTGGTTCAATAAATTACTAAACCAAAATCCTGTTTATATTAGATACACTTCATACTTTACTTCTTCTTTTATAGATACTAATATAATAAAAAGTTTATAAAGTTCCTCTGCTACTCATATTACTTTAACATTCTGTTATTTGAATCAGAAAGTCTCTGTAGTGCAATATCTGAAAGTCTGAGTCTGAAAGATTAACATTACAAGTATCTTTCACTGTCTTAGATTCTCATTAAAATCCTTGTATAAATAATAGAATATCTGTAGCAATTTATGAAATGTACTAGTAGTAGTATATGTCTTTATTCAAATAGATACTAAATAAATACAAATTACAATCTTCAAGACTTGTTTTTCAATCCTGCCTGTTTCCCAGGCCATGAAAATCAGACTATATAAAAACAAAATTACACCTTAAAATAAGATACTCATTAATACATTATTCCTAATTGCTACTCATTCCAAACAACTCTGTGCCACACTTCTGATTAAGTGCATTGCTCATTCACTTATTGGTCTCCATATACATTTATTTTTCGCTTGGTGCGGACATTTCCCTAATTCCTCCAACAATTTTCTTTACTGCTTTCTTAGATAATTTCTTTTTAATCAGCTTACTCCTCCGGTCTCTTATTCCTGGACATTCAAATGGAAAATGAATGACATTCTCATTACCTCTGCACACTGGGCATAAATTTTAATTCAAGTGTTTAGGAATTCCCAGTGCTCGAAATGGGTCGGTATATGCTGGTATACCATACCCATACTTTTCTGCATCAGGGAATTTCAAATCACCACTGTTTATTTGAGAAAATTCATACCAGTATGTCATTTGCTGTAAGTTATATTAAACACAAAATAATAGGAGTAGTACAGCAAATCATACTCACTTTATGCTATTTGAATCACAATTTTGGATCAGATGGTACTTGCACCTGCAGACGCATGCTACTCCATAACAATGCAGTAATATCACCAAACAGTCTTAGTCAGTTGGCAGTTGTAAATACCAAAGTTGTGTGACCCACTTTTAGTGTTCTTCACTGATGAAATATGGTTTTGTTTTCAAGATCACATTTGTACTCGGAGCAATAGATACTGAGCTACCAGAAATCTCCATATTATTCATGAAGTTCCTCAACGTGCTGCAAAAGTTTGAGTTTGGTGTGAATTATCTGTCTTATCTATCTATATTTTTCAACACAACAGCTGATTCACACGTTTATGTAAATTCTATTTTAAATAATTTTTTTCCACAACTAACAAGAAATTAATGTTATAATGCTAATGCACCTCTCTCTTACATATGTATTGAAAGGTACACTGATATGCAATTAGAACCAGTTGAAAAATTCAATGCCACAGCCGGGAATTGAGCGGGAGAACCATGTTCAATTCCCGGCTGTGGCATTGAATTTTTCAACTTGTTCTAATTTAAGAAATGAATAGTTGTGTGGCAGATTCAGCAATATTTAGCTACAGCAAACACTGCTGCGAACTCTATGCATGAATAGAGAAATGTGTATGGTGACAGAATAATTAGTTAAGGATTGTGGCCAACTCTTTCTCCTAACCTATTTCCATGCAATTTTTTATTTATGAGGAACATTAAAGAATAAAATGTATGCATCAAATCCACACACATTACAAGAATTGAAAGAAATCACAAGAGAAATATGGGAAATCAGCCAACATGAATTTTTGTGAGTAAACCAGAATTATTTTCAGAGATCTAGGCATGTGTTCGCGTTAAAAGTCATCAATTTCAACATCTATTGTGATGCAGGTACGCTTAACGTAAGTTAGTACAGTAGTTACTGCTCCGTACCCATGATTGCCAGATATTTATGTGTAACTCTGGCAGAGGGCATGCCAATCCTCTCCAAGTCCAAGGCTGCTGCGGAATAGTCTGGCCGACCTATGAACACACGGTAGTACTAATGCCATATTTAAGTCAATGAAAACTAGAGTGACTAACTTTTGAATATAAAAATAAGGGAGATTGAGTCACAGCAGATTTTAGGGGAAGTTTCATTCATAAATCTTACATTAAATGAATGGATGGTAAATATTTAAAATAGAAATGCATTAAGTTAAATTATGTCACAGCAAAGATTTTAACATAATTTGAAATATCTATGCTTATTTGTTGTGTGTATGATAATACTGAATACAATTACAATTAGATTGTCTACATATTAGATTAAATTTATATATTAGATTAAACTTGCTCTCATTTAACAACAGATTCTGCAGCAGCTTTGATTTTCTTAATTATATTTATCTACATATGGTGCAGAAACTTTATTTTTTGTCTTGCTGTCCAAAGTGTTAAGAACTCTTTACACTTATAATCAAAACTGAACATTGTCATTTTTTCTGATTTAATTAAATCTAGGCTACTTTGATTTCTTTGATCTATCCATTTATTGTTCATAATTGAGAAAACTCCCTCTGTGTGAGCATTTGAGCCTGAAAATGCAGGTGTATTGAAAATTGTTACTGCCTCTTTTGCTATTTACCCTTCTTGTATGGAGGACTTACATGCCAACACCCGGACTCAGAAACCAGTTGAGGAGCAGGCAGATTCTGGATCAGAGAGAGTAGACAGGATAAGTGATTATACCGGTACCTAATATGAGCATGAGGAAGCTGACATGAAGTGGCGGTGAAATGAATGGGAACTGGAGAACCCAGACCTAATCCATACAGATGGCACTTTGACCTTTATAAATCCCACAAGTGGTCCTTAGGGAGTGAACCCAGGCCACCTTGGTGAAAAGTGAGCGATCTAACCGATTGGCAACGGCCCAGCCTTGAAATTGTTAGAACAGTTTGAATAGCTATCGATTGTTGGTTACATCAAAGAGTAAGGTGTTAACTAAAGGTAGGAAGTTAAACACAATGGTATCTCTTTCATTCTATATGTTTGTGGATCGGAAGAGAAATAAATAAATTATGATTTACAACTATCGAGGTAAGTCTCAAATTGAATGTCACAATTAAAAATATATGCAGTACTGAACATTTAAGAATGATGTCAACATTGGTCAACACTGATTTTGTGGTATAGAAAATATGTGGAAATCAGTGAATGGAAGTCTGTTTTTGGCTATCACATTTAGTTTTTATGATATTGCATATATCTCTATGGTGCTAAATTCATTCAGCTTATACAGCTTACTGCTATCTCTTATGTTATTCTAAATCTGTTCTTGATTTCATTTCTAATTGGCTCACTTTTGTTCTTCCTTATCATCCAGATGTTTATGTTTATATTTATATATATCATAGATCTCAACTTCAGTTGAGCTGAAAATTTATGTTAATTTTTTAACAAATGACTTTATTGACTAACAATTACTTACAAATAAAACAATTAAAGTTACTTTGACATAAGACAGTTTACAGTTTATGGCCGTATGCTGTTTGTGGGTCGCACCCACTCAGTTCAAATCAAAACACTAATACACATCACTGAAATATCCCTGCTTTTATAATGGGAAAATGAAGTTACAAGTTTTCTGAAAATTTCTCAAAGCAGAACACTCAATAAGTAACAGGACTTGCATTCTGGAAGGTTCTGATTACATCTGCGGCACACTTGGGCCCTGTTTACATTGGTCTCCAACTCCAATGTCTCACATTCTGGCTCTCAAAGGTGCTTGCCTCAGCAAATGTGGGAGAAGGTCACACACGTGGATGATATTGTCACCCTGCTCTCTCTTCAGGTTGGTCATCTCTACCAGCACCATCATAGCGGCCACCATCCAAGTGTACTACCAGTTTCTTCCCTTGGGGTAGTCTCTGGATGCGGTACACATCATCATTTATCCTCTTCACCACAAGGTACAGCCCTTGCTATGGTTTTTGAAGCTTGGGGCAGCGTCCCTTGGTCCGAGTAGGGCGATACAACCATACCGGATCACCTTGCTGGAAACTTTAGCTGTCGGCCTGCTGGTCGTAATGGCTCTTCATCCAATCACTGGATGTTTTGATGGGCCATCTCATGTAATGCAGTCGATCCACCAGATGCTCCATGCACTGCTGCCTGTTCTACCCCAGGAGGACTCCCAAACATCAGGTCACATTGTAGTCGTAGCTCTCTGCTGAAGATCAAACTGGTTGATGTCAACCTGATGGTGTCATGGGTTAAGGCGAGGTAGGCCAGCAAGAAAAGTGACACCCTCACATCCCAGTCTCTTTATTGATTGGCCACAACCTTCCTCAGATGTCCTTCTAGGGTCTTCATGTACCTCTCAACCATACTGTCTGACTGTGTGTGAAGAGGTGTTGTGTGCATCTTATGCACTCCAATTCGCTCTCCAGTGTTTCCCTCATGAGGTTTGATTCATGTACTTCCTCCAGCACTTCCGCGGACTTACTAACTCCGAGGAAGAATCAGCTGTTCTCTCTGGATCTTTCCATTCGGTGACTCCCATGCTCTATGCAGCACCCCTTTCTTGACTCCTTAAATGATATTGGGTCCAGTAGGACATGTACACAGTACTCCTTGGTGCGATGTCCTCCCAGCTCGGCGTAGTTCCTGCCACCACTTATCCCAGGAGTGGCCCCAAGTCGGTGTCCGCCAGCTGTTCCTTCCTCAGCCCTGCGCTATCCCATCCAGCTGCATGCACCGCTGAAGTAACATGGGCAGCTGCAGCACACTCCTTTTCTTCAACCTTAATGCAATGGCTGCACTCCTCTGGACAGGGTAGTCTGGACATGGCATCCGCAATGGTGTGACTCCTTCCTTTCCGATGTTCTGACGTAAGAACAGGTGAGGGCGGAGTGGCCAGTCCTCAGGTGGAATGACAGTCCATACAGGTACTTGTGGAAGTGCTCCAGTGATTTTATTACTGCCAGGAGCTCTCACCGAGTAACACAGAAGTTCTTATCTGTTTGGAAAGCGTCTTACTATAGTAAGCAATTATCCGCTCCTGTCCATCCTGGATCTGTGATAGAACGCCGCTAATACCGCTGTCATCGATGTCCATAAAGTCGCCACCTGGGTGTGAAAATCCCAAGAAAGGAGCACTGCAGAGTGCTGACTTTAACGCCTGTCTCTTCTGACCACATGTAAGTGCTCTTCCGTCAGACGGGTGAGAGGTTCCGCGATGTTGGAGAAACCTCTGATGAACAGGCGGTAGCAGCTGTATAGGCCCAGAAAACTTCGGAGCTATGTTTGTCTTTTGGGGGAACCAATCTCTCACCGCCCGAGCCTTCTCCGGGTCCGTGTTTACCCCTGGTGGTGAAACTAGTGGCCTAGGTATTCACTTCCTTGCAGAAGAGTTGACACTTCTCACGTTCAACTTTAAGTTAGCTGTCTGCAGCCTTTGCAATATCTTGATCAGGTTCTCAAGATATTGCACGAGGATGATGTCATCCAAATACAGCAGGCAGGTGTCGTAGATCAACTCTTTCATCACTGATTCCATGAGGCGCTGGTAGGTAGCTGGCGCATTGCAGAGGCCAAAGGGCATAACCGTAAATTGCCAAAATCCTTGGCCAGTTGAAAATGCGGTCTTCTCCTTGATTGTAGGATCTAAAGCCACTTGCCAGTATCCCGATTTCAAATCCTAGGCCGATAACCACTCGGCGCCAGCAAGTATGTCCAGGGTGTCGACAATCCAGGTTAGGGGGGAAACAGTCCTTCTTGGTGACGGCATACAACTTCTTGTAGTCTACACAGAAGCGTAACTTGCCTTACTTTTACTTCACCAAGACTACAGGAAAGCACCAAAGGCTATCGGACTCTTCAATGACTCCCCTAGACTTCATGTCCTCCAACATGTCCCGTACTTCTGCTTGCCTCGCCAGGGAACACACCTTGGTGATTGGCGGATAGGTCGCGCGTCTCTGGTGTAGATGTTATGGAGTACTAGGTTAGTGCGACCGTAATCGCCGTTCTCTTCGCTGAAGGCGAACTTGAATCGGCTGAGCAAATACCGGACTTTCGCCAATTGTGAAGTTGTTAGCTGGCCGGCCGCCCTCTTCAGCAAGTCTTTCAGCCGAGGCCCCAGACCCTTCGATGGTGCTGACTGTTCAGATTTGTCGCACGGCGTTAGGCTAACTGGCTCGCACTTCCCTAACTCCGTCCCGCACTGGATGTTCTAGTCGGTGTCCATCGAGTTCAACATCCTCACGGGTTCTTCTTCACGGCAGAGCAATAATGCTCGGGCAACACATAGTCCATTTAGTGATGTCTTCCGGTTCAATACCAAGTTCCCGGACCTTTGGCCCTCTAGGTGCGCCTTCACTATCACTACGCTTCTTGCGGGCTTAACTATATCGTCTTTCAGGATCACCCGATGCAGGTCGCCGGATGCTCTTGTGGCCTGAGAAGCAACACCTCGTCTCGGCCGAGTCGTAAAACCCTCCGGCCGATGTCGACCGTAGCCTCGTGGCTCCTGAGGGCATCTAACTCAGTGTCACATCCTCAGTAACTCTCGCGACAACACCCAGTTTCACAGCAGGACCTCCTCCACAGTAAGCTGACGCCCGACGCCGTCATTAGTTGCTAGTGTCGACTGGATGTTCATATCGACAAGCCCTTCGCCACATCAGGTCTGATTACAGTCACGGCGGCACCTGTGTGTATAAGTATCTGGCGCAGCTTCCCTTGTATCCAACCTTCTGTGATTAGGCTGTGGTCCAATCGTCTGCCAGGGCGCGTAGCATTACCCAAGGGGGTGGTGAAGACGAGCCCGACATGCCCCTCGTCACGCCAGTCTTTACTCGTTTTCCGGCTGCTCGTCATCTTGGTGTGGACAGTCCAACGCTAGGTATCCTAGCTCGACACACTCCCAGCACACACCACCTGAAGGTCGTCGTCGTCATCTCTGGGTTGTATCCCCCTCCTGGTCATAACAAATACTCCTGGTCGTCGAGGGGGCGCAGCTGTCGTCTTGGCAGCCTCCATTCTGAGAGCTGCCGTTAACGCCTCGTAGATTGATTTGTAATTGCAGAACATCAGGCGCTGTTATATCTAGGCTCGATGTTGTGTCGCATCCTGGCATCTCTGCCTTCAAATCTTTAAGCGTCCTGTTGAGCAACTTTTCCTTAATGGTGTTTAGTTCCTTCGCACCGCTGTCAACTTTCTCTTCCAGGGCATTAAAGCGCTCCGCGAAGTCTTCCAGAGCATCAAATTGTTCTTCGATCCACTCCAGAGTGTTAACATGGCTCCTTCATCCCTTCCCTGAGCTCTTCCATTCTTCCTCCAAACTCCTTCACATTCTATTTCATGTCAGCCAGTTGTTTGTCTATTTTGCTTGAAAGTTCCATTTTCAGATTCTCATTGCCGATGCCATTCTGCTTTTCATTTCTGTCTGCACCTTCTCTAATGAGAAATTCACTATTGTTGTTTCATTTCTCATCTTCTCCATGCCAGTTTCCATCTTCTCCTCCATCAACTTCTCCATTCCAGTTTCATTTCTTTCATTTCAGCCTACAAACGTTTTATTATTTCCTCCATCACAGCGTAAGTATAACAATTAGTTACAAATAAATAATTAAGTTCACTTCAACGTAAGGCAGTTTACCCTACTATGTAACACCATTGCAGTCACTCACAACTCAGTTCAAATCACAACACAACACACAGCACTGAAATCTCCCTACTCTTATAAGGGGAAAATGAAGTCACAAGTTTTCTGGAAATTTCTTGAAGCAGAACACTCAAGACGCAATGGGACTTGCATCAAGGTTCTGGTTACATCTGCAGCGCACTTCGACTTTATTTACACTGGTCTCCAGCTCTCAAGAGGCAAGCCTCGCAGAATGTGAGAAAAGCTCATATGCATGGCCGGCATTGTCACACTATGCATTTGTCTTCTTTATGTGTAGTGTTAAAATAAAAGTTTGAGTATGACTTCTACATCAAAATTTTGCAGCCCACCTGGGTGGTAGCATGCCTGCCTCACATTCAAAAGGTCATGAGTTCGAATCTCGCTTAGGGTGAGTTACCCGGATAAGGTTTTTTTCCTGGTTTTCCCTTATCCTGAGAAGATGAATGTCGAGTAGCTTTGAACTCTATGGACCCCAAGATCATTTGAGCATCATTTCACCAATTTCATTCATCGTCTGATATGACCAAACAGGTTAAAGGACGTTAAACTATAAAAAAAAAAAAAAATTGCAGGAGATATTGTCTACACAGTCCTCAGAAGTCTGGGCATTTTTGTGAATATTGTATGTTTGATAGGAAGATATGTTAAATAGACTCACAAATAAAAAAAAAATATTACTCATGAAATTGTTTAAGTAATTTTAAATTAAAATTTTGACTTATTGCTAAGTGATTCTATTACAACAGTGCTCCACTATACACAAATATTACACTCAAACTTCACTCTTGAAATAAAGTAACTTACTTTGGACATGTTTCGGTGGCTTTTGCCACCATTTTCATCGGAGACTCACTGATGAACTCGTGGTAGCGGCCTGTGGAGGTCTCTCATCCGGATAGATGAATTTTGAGATGAGTCCATTTGTTTGTGGTATGTCAAAATTTATGACCTTGTTTTTGTTTTTTAAAATTAATAGATTTTTCCCAAACTGTTAATCCAACTGGATTCTGTACTAATTTTAATAACTTGGGCTCACTGTGAAAAGTATGGTTTTGAGTCCAAAAATGATGTGCTACAGCTGAATTATCTGCCTGTTTATATTTTAAATATCTCATGTGTTCTTTAAAACGTTGTCCAATGTTTTGTTTTGTTTTTTCTATGTATACCTTTTCACATTCCTTGCAGCTGATTTCATATATCCCTGATTGTTTCAATGAGGGGATTTTATCTTTTGTGTTTGTATGGAGGAGGTTTTTTTAAACTGTGCTTTTCAACTGGGGCTAAGTTGATGTTCCATTTTTTGAAAATGTTTTGAAATTTTTGGTGTGCCAAAGGGTGGTAAGTGTATTTTTTGTAGCTAGTTTCTGATTTTATTCTTTTTAGAGTGCTAATTCCTTTTACTTTCTTCTGTTTCTTGGAGTTCATCAGTGAACCTCCATTGAAAATGGTGGCAAAAGCCACCAAAACATGTCCGAAGTAAATTACTTGATTTCAAGAGTGAAGTTTGAGTGTAATCTATGTTTTTACTCCTATTAGATTAGTTACTTCACTGTGTCTTCCCATTAATGTTTTAATATTACTCATATTTGAAAGAAAAAGTTGGTGATAAGCATAAATCATTTATACCTCATATTGCATGTAACTGTTATGTTGAGGGATTATGTTATTGGTATGAAGGAAAATGGAAGACATTGTCATCTGCCAAACAAATCATATGGAGAGAGCAGTAGAATCACCATGATGATTGTTACTTCTGATCCAGAATAATTTGACATTCCCTCACAACATCTTAATCAATTTGAGTTAAATGATTTAGAGAGGGATTTGGGCCTCACAAAACATAAAAAGTGAATTACTGGGCTCAGAACTACAGCTGCTTTGCTTTTTCGTGTTAAAGGAATGGCAAAATAATGTTTCATAAATACTATGTAGAAGAAGATGATTTTTTTTCTGTGTGGATGTGTGCAATCCTATTGACAATAATGAGCCAAGTAACTGGCATCTTTTATTTGATTCTTCCAAATGGAGTCTTTAGGCAGTGCTACTTCATAATGGCAACAAGTTAACTTCAATATGCTCGCACATTCTATGAACCTAAGAGAGTCTTATGAAGCTCCTCTTGAGAAAATTAACTACCATGACCATGATTGGAAAATATGTAGTGACTTGAAGGCCATTTGCCTGCTACTAGAACAACAGGGAGGGTACATAAAATTCGCTTGCTTTCTTTGCAAATGGATAGTAGGACAAAGAACAAACATTGGGAAAGTGATCAATGACCTGAGAGGCAGCAACTTTAATCTGTATCAAAAATGTTACTAATGTGTTGACCATCAAAAAATTGTACTCCCTCCATTACATATAAAACTTACACGATGAAACAATTCATGAAAGCACTTGACAAAAGTTGCACTGCTTCCAGTACTTATGTGCAAAGTTTCCATAATTGTCACAGACTAAAATCAGAAAGGGAGTACTTGATGGACCTCAGATAATGAAATTGATGAAAGATATTAGTTTTATCAGCTCTATGAATGAAATTGAAAAAGATATGTGAAACAGATTCAAAGAAGTTGTTAAGAAATTTCTGGCCAACCTGAAAGATCCTCAATACAAAGGAATTGTCAGAAATATGCTGAAAAACTTCAGACTACTTGGCTGTAATATGAGTTTGAAGCTTAATTTCCTCACTTGACTACTTCCCATCTAATTTAGGAACAAGATGAAGGGTTTCACCAGAACTTGAAAGATGTTGAACAACGTTATGAGGGATATTGGGACATTCATTCTCAAATTCAGGTATGCTTTCATGTTACTATTCTTCTTAATTTTTTTTTAAACTTGTATATGAGTGTGTAATATTTCTGCCAAATTTTGCAATTATTTTTTCATTGAACATTGTCATATTCCAAAACTAATATGCTACAGAAAAATGGAATGCAGTTTTGAATTCAGCACACCAAAATTAGTAAAAGTCGCCCATTTTTAATTGTATCACTGAAAAAAAATTTTCATTTGTAACCTAGTGTTACATACGAGAAATACAGGAGTATTTGAAGATCAATACAGGACTGAGATAATCCAAAATATAAATCTAAAATAAGGAAGTTCCCATGAAATACAGGAGGGTTGGTCACTCTAATGCAAACTGAATAGCGTGCAGAAATAGAATGCTTGTTATAATTTATCCTGTGACATATATGCAACTAGAGCACTAACATTTAACAACAGTACAGTGTGCTTACCTGCACAAATAAGCTGTAAATGGCAGATAATCACATTATTGGTTCATTAGTTTCTGGGAAGAGTGCATTGATAGCACCTCTCATTTCAGAAATAGTATCAGGGTAGCTGTAGTTGATACAACCAGTATTGTATTGCACCAGTATTGTATGAATAAAATGTTATTTTTATTTTCTCTATATTTACTTACAGAAAGTAGAGGAAGTAGGATGCTCCATCCAAAAATTGAGTATGGAGATTTCACTGGAAACACATGATTTGAAGTCCCCTGAATAAATAAAAACGTAATTAAACAAATGAACAAACAAATAGATATTAGTATTTTCAGAAAAATTGTGTGTGCACACACGCACGTGTGTATGTGTGTGCACATGTACATGTGCGTGTGTGTGCATGTGTATGAACAAGATTTTTCAAGAAAATTCCCACATGCCAAACTAGGCTTCATATGATAAATTTTTCAATAATTTTAATTTTCTCAAAAAGGCTCTAATGATTTTGATTAAAATACTGTAAGTTTAAAATATATTATGGAAAATCAAATGTATATCTTGAAATTTCTGGGTATAGTCTCTGAATTCCACTTCTGAAAGAGACAAGATCTTACTACACAAAAATTGTGGATTTCGTTAAAGAACATAATTTATGTCAGATACAATTTTGTGGTTTTTGTTTGATGGAATTAAACTTTCTGGCACGTTCTTGGTTATTGATGTAAATAAGATTTTCTCAGATGGGAAGTCATCATCTGCATTTCTTTTGTTCTACTGAAATGCAAAGAGAACTGAAATTAAAAGTCATCACATAATAAACAGGTTTTAAAAGATTTGACTATTGCTTTACCTAGTGTATTCCTTTATTTCCCTCCTACATATAAGGAAATAAATAGCAAGTCTATTTCTGCTAATTTTCTCTCAAATAATATTGAATGGTTAGAAGAATAAGGTTTTATGAGAATAGTTTGTTGTAGAGTGTAGATAAAGTCATATGAATGCACTGCAGCACATAATTTTTAAGTGGTAAGCCCCTATTCGTTTCTTCAGAAATTGGTAACAAAATTCTTATGGTCTGCCTGCCCTTTGTCTATCCATCTGTCCATCCATCAAAAGAATAACTATCTGACAATCATTTTAGTCTACTGTATCCTTCTTATATCTACAAAAGGAATAAATGTGTAATAAAAGTTTATCAATTAACAAAACCTAAGTAGAAGAATAAGCTTTTGAAACAATAGTTTGTAGAAGTTGGAATAGAGAATGTCAAATTTTTAATATTCTTTGATTTTAGGTAACACAAGAGGTGTATCAGATTCTCCAAGCAAAAGGTTATCCTCTAACGTGCAGAGGCACAATTAAGGTAAAAGGAAAAGGTGAGATGGTAACTTATTTCCTCAATGGGTCCTCCACAACTGCAACTACTCCTTCCAGTGCTGGCACACCAAGTCAAGAGCAATCCATTGGCGAATGGTCTTCACAGACAGGTCTGAGGAGCTAAATTTGAAGATCCATGTTGCACAAGTGTTGAATTATTGCATAAAAAATGGAAAGGAACAAAAATAATAACTAACTGTCAAAATGTGATGTTAAAAATGAAAGTGCTAGGATTTACAGGAAACTAAATGTTTTCTTTACTTAACAGGGTAATAGTATTTTTACTGTTTTCACCACTGTATAACATTGGTGATAAAAATTCTTTTCCATTTCACTCTGAATCTCCTCTATGTGAGAAATAACATGTGTAAAGAGCAATGACTGTGTGGCAAACCTAAAAGCTTCAAAATGAACTGGGCTGCTTAATATGGTATGAACATATAAAAAGTGATGTGCATAACATTTTTAGGAAAGAAAAATGTTTCTTGAACAGTTCTTATCTCATGATTCCTTGTGATCTATAAGCATCTTTCTGCAGAAGTAACCAAAATTGCTTCATATTACTGGTTGCAATACATCATTTTAAATTTTTATGAGACAAACCCCAAAGATTTCTACATGTAAGCATTATTGTTTCTTTACAGTCAATTTTTATGTGAATGGTTTGAAAGCTGAGTGATCAATGTACAACCAAATAATAAAAATGAGAAGCAAAGATACCACCAATTTATTTAATGCAATTATTAATTAGCATCAATTTGATAGTAACCAGCTTACATATGCTAGGTGGATATCCCACAAGCATAATGTCTCTAAGGTCAGTAAAGAATATATCCAAATAGTAATTAATATAAACAGTAGAGGGTGGTGAGTTATATGCATTAATGATATAGCTTGCACTGAATTGATATTGCAATTACATATACCTACAGTCATTTTTCTAATAAATATCAGGATTATTTTTTAGTGTTTAAAGCCTGCATAAATCACATGGGGCATCACAGGCGATGACACTGATTATACATGGAATAACATGGGTGGAATGTGAAGGCAAGGGAAACCAGAGAAAACCCACCCCTGCACCTCTTTCTCCACCACAAATCTCACGTGTGGTCACTTGGGATCAAACCCAGGCCGTCTAGTTGAGAGTGAGTGGTCTAACCACTCAGCCATGGTGCAGCCAACATCAGGATTAAATTTTATCATAAAACTTTGTTTTTACTTTTAATTTCCTGGCAAATATTCAGAGAAGCCAACCTCTGTATGTATACTTTTTCTTCCTAGTAAAATTTGTTGAAGTCAAAGACACTAGGCTGTTCTATTTATGATGCACCTATTGGAAAAATGAATACTAGCCTTTGGTACTGCTCTAACAAAAAAAAAAAAAAAAATGAATATGAGGAAATTTACTTTCAAAATAAAATAAATAAATAGTTTGTTAATGACCCAGCGGTTATTTTACATGATAACAAATCTATTGACATGAGGCTGTCACCCCTAAGCACTCTTAAAAACACTTAAAAACCATCTGCAACCATGAAATCAGAAGCCCAGTGCCTAAATAACTGAGATACCTGGACCAACTCTTTACTTTCAAAACTTTACATTTCCACATGCTACAACTTTAGAGGAGGTGCAAAAAACTATTACTTAGCTAAACAAAGAATTTAATGTTTTGATTAAATTATAATCCTTTAAGTGGGAACATAATCTATTAAGAACTGGAATGATAGTTTCATTATAACATTAATATTACAAAACAGATTGGAAATGTTAAGTTATGAAGAAATAGAAAAAAAAACTACATGGGTATATTAAGTTTTGAAAAGAGAGGAAGAGGATATGCTTAATTGATGACAAAATGATTAATTTGTCAGTCTGGGGAGCTCAGTCCTTCTTAGCTCAATGTCACTGGTTCAAATCCCCATTGCTATAAAAGAACTGTGGATGTAAAATAACTGCGAGACTAAATTCTGGCACACAAGGGATGTTTAGTGTAACATTAAGGTTTGTTTTCAAATAGCATCCTTTTCAACTGACAAAATAAGTCTTTAAAAAGCATCATGTTGGTGATAAAAATATTGAATTTATATTTTTCTCTACTTCTTTTTCTGTATATTACTTTGCCATAGTTGGCTTCTGAAAAATCTGTTTATTGGGTAGAAAGTCAGTAGATTAAATAAAACATGTCCAGGGTTTTTAATTGTGATTTAAGAGAGACAAAGTAAGGATGCAAGATGAGACATATAAAATAAGGTTATATTTTCCCTGGATAGGCAGACATCAAGAACAAGAATAATGTCATAGGCATGAATTGACCCACCTGAACCCAACAATGCAATCTGACTCCACATTAATCCAACCAAATGCAGGTTCAGACAGGCAGACAATGCATCTGATTAGTGATTTATTTTATTTAAACATGCAATTTTATGTCAAAGTCTTGGCAGATTAATATGACAGTTCTATCTCCTAGCTGGATGGTTAGTATGCTAGCTCCTAGTTTATGTGGTCCTGAGTTTGATTTCTGGTGGGGGCATGGAGAGTTATCTATGAACGGTAACTTTCCATGCACTTCTCAGATATGGGTGTTATGTCTATTGTAAAGAAATCCATACATTCTATTCAGGGGCATATTTAAGGGGGGATGGGACCAACCCCCCCCCAGAATCCCTCCCAAAAAAAAAAAAAAAAAGTATGTGCAAGTTCTTCCATTTGTATAACTTAAAAGTGACACATTCATTGAAATTCTCCATCATAAATAGCTTTCTATTATACCACAGAAATAAAGGAATATATTTAACTTTAGTATACAAACAAGATAATAAAATAAGATTATTTACCGCTTTTGTACGTGTTAGTTGCTTTCCAGCCAGCAAGACTCTACAACCAGGGACTTCTGGCACGGTGTGCATATCTACAGCTACCTACAACCTCTCTGCCAGTTGGTTCAGTGCTACTTAGCGTTAGTGTAATGTATATCATGGCATACGATAGTGAATGTCTACTAGTGCTCTTTTCTCCTGGTTTGTTGATCCATTACGCTAATTAATTTACCTTTTGTTTGTTCATTATTCAATTTAATTGACATGGGAAAAAAGCGTAAAGCCGACAATATCAGTATAAACCAGCGATTCATCCCGTAAAAATTGGACAGTCCTCTTTTTTACTTCTCCCATCCCGAGAATTTTTACTGGAACACGAATGGGTCCCATATTTTTTTGACACTGCCTTCCTAAATTAAAAACCTAATTTAAAATTTTTGTCATTTCTTATAGTGAGAAATGATGAGTCGGCGCCTATCTCGTTTATTTATGTTATGGTTTAGTACGTTCTGTGAGCGGTAGTCTTGCCCAGTATAGTCTTGGCAGTTGATGTGCTGTGATATTTGCAAGAACTTAAGCTATTATGCCTAAATGGAAATACACCTTTTTATCCAATTTACAGGATGGATATCCTTTGCTCGAAGAGACAAGGTTTAATTGTAGAGTTCACTGTAAAATTTGCAATCAACATTTTTCAGTTGCACATGGTAGGAACTCTGATATTGTAAAGTGCATTTGTTCAATATCATGTTTCCTTCATTCTAATGTTATGTTAATACCATATTCAGAAAATATTGATCAGTTACTCCAACCTTTTCAGGCGTCCCATATTTTAATGGGGAAAAAATGGTAGGCTTACACTAGTATCAGCACCATTTATTCCTTTTTTAAAAGGAATACAACTGGATCAACTTCAAAAAATGACAAAGGACGTTAAAACTGACCAATCCAGTACCAGAGAAGATAAATAATGCACGGCTGAGTTTTCAAGTAGTAAAGCTTTGATGTCTTAAGTTCATTCCCAACCAAAACACATATCTTATTTTATCAATTCTTATCACTTTGGGATGTATACCTGTATATGTAGGATATTTCATTAGTTACTTTAAGATTTGCATAGCTGCTTCGTATTCTTAAATTATTTTATTAAATAAAATTTTGATTGTTTTCCATAAGGGTGGTGCATAGAAACCAGCCCTGTGTACAGACTGCTCCCCAGCCAATTATGCATGAATTGTTGCTCACCTCGAGTAGATACAACAATAAATAGATAAACATGTAATAATTATATTATAAAGAAATAATAAATTATACAATGCAAGGGTCTATATTTACAAAACTAGTCAAAACAGCTTCGCAACAATTGATAACAATTGATGGGAGACAGTGAGCAGTCTAGTACTTGCACTCGGTTTTTTGTGCGCTATTCTGTAGAACCTTATTTCTCGTGTTTATGCAATTTTTTTTAATCAATTGACCATTTTTTTTGTTAAAATTACGTACAGTACAACTTATTTAGGCAAATCAAACCAAAGCACCATACATTAATCATAATACAGAATAAGTCTACAAAGCTGATAAACCAAATTGTATTGTTATTTGAGCTACAGACACTAGGAGATTTAAGGAAGAGAAAAATAAAAATGGAGCATTATTGTATCAAACATTAATAAAACCATTAAGATAAATCATGTTATAAGTTAAAAAAACACGGTAAACGACTGAATGCATTTAAACTAATAAAGAAATGTTTAGGCTTTGCAGTATATTTGAAATAGCTGGTACATGTCCAGTTTCTCAAAACAAATTTTAGAATTGCCCAAAATATGGTCTTCTCTTTTTAAGTGATAAGTCATTCCATGGTTGGCGCTATATCTGCCGAGGAACTAGGAAAGCTGATTTATAACAAGTGCATTATAATCACAAATTTTCAGCCAATTTTCACATAATTTTTACGAATAATAATCATTAATTATTTCCTTATAGGCACAAGAGAAATAAGGAAATATATTAGATTAATGCAATAGTCAAATCTATTAAAAGCTGGTCGCCAAGTGATGACTTTGACATTCCATTCTCTTTGCATGGTCAGGAGTAAAAAAAGTAAACAAATGACAACTTCCCATTTGAGAAAAGCATTATTGGAAAATTCATACCAATAACAAGGAATAACTACTAAATAGTTAACTCTACAAAAATATACTAATGTAAAATGTATTTATGGAGATCTACATTTCTGTGCAGTATGAGTTATTATCTATATGTATATCTTATAGTTTATGCTAAAATTCTCCAGAATGAAGAAAGCTTCAGAGGCTGTTCCCACAAAATCATCTTCTACGTTGTCTGACTTCTACAGAAAATTACAGCCTCCCAACTAAATATTGGAGTGCAAGAAAACGAATTTCATTATTAAGCATTTAACATTAGATACCAACCAACCATAATTTCACTATCAAAAGACATGAAGAATGTTTCCTCTGGGCTGAGGTTGTTAGGCAACTTAGTGGCCCAGATTTTATTACTTTGGGATACATTTTTTTTTGTCCAGTTTCTTCTCTATGGTATTTTGGTAGCTACTGTAGACTTGAACTTTTTCCTGCTCTTCATTCATTTTGGATCCTCTTATTTCTTTACATCCAAACTCCCTGCAGCTCATTTGCAGCCTCATTTTTATGTTGGCCACCAGGTAAACTATCAAAAAGAACATACTTTTCTTCCTTAGAATCAATGACATCATCACAGTCATTCATTGGTGGAAAAGCAATGATTGTTACTTGTTTACAATCATCAATCATCATTAAATTCTAGTGTTCCCAGCATATCATCAAGACTAAATCCCCTTAAATAGACATCCCTATATGGCCAAAGTACCATTCAGGCTGCTAATGAACTGCACAGAAATATTTTCAGAATAAGAAGGTGTTTTAAACAAATACTTTGAGAGAAAAGACCTCTGTTCAAATTTTGAAGTTATGGATGTAAGTCTCTAAAGTACCAGTCTGCCACTGGCTCATGATGACGCCATTTGAGAACACAACACAAAAATAAAAGGCCATTAGAGCATACCTTTCTCGTGTAATGGTTATGACTTCACACTGTGAGCAATATGTCTTTTCAGGTTTGAATCTCTAGGCAACATTTCTTCACATTAGCTTTTAAAGCAAAAAATGAACCTATGACCTTCAGATGATCAGCTTTTGGGTTACACATTAAGTCACAGAAGCAGTGATAAGTGGAAAATTATTACAATTAATTGTTATATTAATATTTGTGTTACTTCACTGTTACTGGCTTCCTTTTTACATACCATAAATCAATTGGAATTGAAGCATTTCTCAGTTGTAGTACATTTTAGATTATTGCTTAGGATGGATGTGTTGGAATATAATAACTATAAGTTTAATCTGAATTTTAATAATACTAAACATGAAATTAAGCTACGTATATTTAAAATTACAAGAAAAATGAAGACATATTCTTACAGATATCCGTTTCTTAAACCTTTGTTTAAAATGTAAAGTAACTCCTATTCTTGTTAGAAAAACTGTTAAATTTGACAATAATATTGTTCATCAAAAAACAGCAGAGCAAAAAGTAATTGAAGTTGAAAGAAGTTTACATTTTAAAAACTTATATAAAATTGAATTGAAATTAATAATTTGTATCTTAAACTTATAAATGATTTAGATAATTCAATTTGACTCAACTTGGAATCTAAATTGTTTGGAAATTTGAACTTTAGCGTGAAAAATAAAACAAATAAGCTAAAAAATAAATTAAATAAATTGTGCTTATACCAAAATAAATTGAAACCAACTAAACAGAATAACATTAAAGATAATGTAATTAACCTTTTAAATTGTAACTTCAATAAATAAACAAGAGCAAAAAGACATTGAGCTGATGCTGCAATAAATCCTTTTACTGTGAAACTAGTCCTGTGGATTTCAAAAAAGATATGTGGGAAATTGTTACAATTATTAATTGTTATATTAATATTTGTGTTACTTCACGTTACTAGCTTCCTTTTAACATAGTATATGGAAATTTTCCTACATTTTATTTTAGATCGTGAAGAGATGAAATTATGGAGGGACCAATGGGTACCAGCTAGGTGGTCACGGTTGCCGAGAGAAATAATTAAAATGAGAATTAGGAAATCTAAGAATACAGATGAGATTAGAAAGTTGGGTGAATTATTAGGAAAGACCAAAGAGAAATGTAAAAGAGGAATTTTAAGATCCCAAATTTATGAAAATTGGCATATTTAAACATAAGAGGGTTAACAATTAGATAGATACCGAACTTGGTGTCTAATATATTAATAACCTTAGTGTTTACTTATATTTGCACCAGAGGCAACTCAAATGTATGTTTACAGTTGTTTTGCCAGAAAGGAAGAGGTGATGTATGTATATATATATAATAGGGATAAGCTGTATAGTGATTTCAGCTATGTATGTTGGTGAAATAAATTCATTCATTCATATTTTCAGGCATCATGCTTATTGATCATAACTTTTGAATCTGTTGATATAGTTTTATTAATTTTTTTTTCTGTTATGTTTCCTAGTCTTTCAATATCATTTTTAGTGTTATTTCAGTTTATATTTATGTAGCTTTTTATATATGTTTTATTACTTTTAATATGTTATGTTATGTATAATAACGTTATGTTACTATTTAAACTTCATAATTTCAAAACAATTTATTTGGTACACTTTGTCAATAGCAAACCTGCAGCTGGTGTAAAGAGGAAATGAAACATGAGGCTTTTTAGAAATAAAATAGTTTGACAATTATGTCTTGACTTAGGAAACTAGATGTAGATAAAGAGGCGGGGGGGGGGGGGTGGCATGTATGCATGCCTATGTGGGGTATGAGAATGTATGCGTGGAAATCAAATAGTTTGGCAATTGTACCCTAACTTATGAAACAAGATCTCGGGATAAAGGTATGAGGGATGTGTATGTGTGTGCATTTTTGTTTTTGTTTTTTTTAATCTTGCAATTAAGGTTATGCTGCTTTGTAAAAAGAAACACAAACACACACACAAAAAATTGATCTTTTCAAGGATATCTGTCCAAACTATTGGGAGAACATTACTTTAAATGTAGAGAAATAATCAAATCAATTCTGTTGCTTGTACTACTCCTTCATTGGTCAGGTCACAGTCTCCCTTAGTACAATGAAGAGCTGATATTAATTGTGGCAGTCTTTCAGCTAAAGGTTTCACAGAATTATCTCTTGAACTCCATCAAGTTTCTGAAATTTTCTGAAGTGGCCTTCCTGTGTTCTGATTCAGAATATGCCGTCCTCAAGGACTAGCACTAAAGAATTGTACAACTTTATTTATTTACACAATTAAAGGAAATTAAGAGTGAGAAGCACATTGCAGGTAAGTTGAGATGGATCAGTCTCCTTAATGATTCCTTAAACTCCTTTGATGAGGCCAGACTTGTTGGCACCATTGTTATGGTATTAACCTCACCAGCCTTTATATTAATGTTATGATTACAATTTTCTGTATTTGCATTTGCCATTTCTTGCCTGCTTTCTTGTAGAAATAAAAAAAATGTAAGACTGTTGCATATATTTTCCATTCATTTTCCCCATTATATTTTTTTTTTTGGGTAGTGTTTAATGACCAATTTTACTACTTGTGGCACTGCAGGTGATCCCCATTACAGAAAACATTTTATGAGGGCATTTCAATGAGTATGTATGTTTCAAAATACAGAGTTGGTGTTTTTGCTAAGGCAAGTGGGTATTACTGTCCTGTACTGTCACCAAAACTATTCATTCAGGTTTGGCAGGCATTTCAGTTAGTTGTTCATGCTTTTGCCAAAATGGTAAAAGTGCAGGTTCACTGAATTGTTTTTTAATTTTTTATGGACAAATTTACAAAAAGATATAAATGAAATTGGATGCTATTTAAAGCACATTTCTCCATCTGTGACAACATGTTGGTTTAACAACTTTAAATGTGGTTGAACATTTTGATGAGGACTGCCATGGACACCTGGCAAATATGTTTACCAAGGAAATCGTTGCAAAAATGCACAATATGATTCTCGTTGATTGTGGAGGTGTGTCAATGGGAATAGCAATTCATATTTTGCAGGATAAATGAAAAAGTTGTTGGCCTGATGGCACAATTGCTCACAGTGGTCAACAAGTGGTTGTAGCTATTTAATTGAAATCCAAAGGACTTTTTGGATTGAGTTGTCACCATCAAATGAGACCTGAATTCAACATTATATTCTGGAAACCAAGAAAACCATCAAAACAAAGGGTTACTTTTGAAAAATGTCTCCAAGAAAGTTGAAGTAATGCTGTCAATTTTTTGGGATGCAAAGAATGTATACTCATTGTCTTCTTCACAAAAGAAAAAAGAATCACTAGACAATATTACAGTGAGATAAGAAGTTAACGCGACACGGCTTCATCTGGAAGTGTCATCAGACTGCATGAATTGCATTGTAAATTACACACTTACCTAATCTGGCTCTCTGTTATTTCTTCTTGTTCCCAAACATGAAAAAAGGGTTTGTGGGAACAAAATTTAGATCAAATGAAGAGGTCACCCTCGAGGGAGAGCTGTATTATTAAGAGCTTAATTACTATTTTTTGGGGTTCAGAATGGCAGGAACTTTGGTAGGAGCATATATTCCTAAAATGGGACAATGTTGAGAAATAAATTCAGGGTGCCTGAAAACCTGTTAACTATCTCTGAGAAAACGCTAATTTTTGGCTCTTTATGGTAAGTAATCCAAAAGATGTTGACCATACAACCACTCAATGGACTGCCCTTTTCTGAGGTCCAAGGATGGTTTCATTGATGTTACCATACAAACAACCATAAGACATTTGGTAAACAAGTTCTAAAGAACTGGGAATGTTTGTGAAGAAAAACATTCTGGATGGCCATTGACATCACAGGAAACTGTGGCGACTATATGCCAGTCAATCAAGCAGAGTCCAAAGCATCAACACATCATCTTGCACTTTGTCCTAAGAAAAGGCTTATCACCCAGGTGTATCATCACCTTGAACCTGGCATGCATGGCCAAGGGCCAAAAGTTTAAAACAATGAACATTTGTTGGCACACGTTCCTGTTTGGTGTTGAGATGACCTTTCATACCTGTAACCTCATAAATTGCCACAACAGCAGATGAACAATCAAACTTCATCATGGAATTGAAATGTAACACTACAAAGATGAACGTATGACTGGGCCTTACCCAAGAGCGTATTTACGATCCTTTTTCTTTTGCTGAAACAACAAGTATATCAATATCATATCTGAATATGCTTGAGTAATTCCTGTAGCCCCAATTGCTTGCCGACAGCATTCTGGATCTGTGTTGTTTCAACAAGACCCAGTTTTCATACGTTATGTGTAATTACCTCAACACAATGTAGATACAACAATAAATAGATAAACATGTAATAATTATATTATAAAGAAATAATAAATTATACAATGCAAGGGTCTATATTTACAAAACTAGTCAAAACAGCTTCGCAACAATTTGATAACAATTGATGGGAGACAGTGAGCAGTCTAGTACTTGCACTCGGTTTTTTGTGCGCTATTCTGTAGAACCTTATTTCTCGTGTTTATGCAATTTTTTTTAATCAATTGACCATTTTTTTTTGTTAAAATTACGTACAGTACAACTTATTTAGGCAAATCAAACCAAAGCACCATACATTAATCATAATACAGAATAAGTCTACAAAGCTGATAAACCAAATTGTATTGTTATTTGAGCTACAGACACTAGGAGATTTAAGGAAGAGAAAAATAAAAATGGAGCATTATTGTATCAAACATTAATAAAACCATTAAGATAAATCATGTTATAAGTTAAAAAAACACGGTAAACGACTGAATGCATTTAAACTAATAAAGAAATGTTTAGGCTTTGCAGTATATTTGAAATAGCTGGTACATGTCCAGTTTCTCAAAACAAATTTTAGAATTGCCCAAAATATGGTCTTCTCTTTTTAAGTGATAAGTCATTCCATGGTTGGCGCTATATCTGCCGAGGAACTAGGAAAGCTGATTTATAACAAGTGCATTATAATCACAAATTTTCGGCCAATTTTCACATAATTTTTACGAATAATAATCATTAATTATTTCCTTATAGGCACAAGAGAAATAAGGAAATATATTAGATTA
The DNA here is from genome assembly GCA_030762935.1 of Hymenopus coronatus. Lineage (NCBI taxonomy): Eukaryota > Metazoa > Arthropoda > Insecta > Mantodea > Hymenopodidae > Hymenopus > Hymenopus coronatus. The sequence continues at coordinate 42,554,910 of CM060885.1, read as the reverse complement.
ATGCAATAGTCAAATCTATTAAAAGCTGGTCGCCAAGTGATGACTTTGACATTCCATTCTCTTTGCATGGTCAGGAGTAAAAAAAGTAAACAAATGACAACTTCCCATTTGAGAAAAGCATTATTGGAAAATTCATACCAATAACAAGGAATAACTACTAAATAGTTAACTCTACAAAAATATACTAATGTAAAATGTATTTATGGAGATCTACATTTCTGTGCAGTATGAGTTATTATCTATATGTATATCTTATAGTTTATGCTAAAATTCTCCAGAATGAAGAAAGCTTCAGAGGCTGTTCCCACAAAATCATCTTCTACGTTGTCTGACTTCTACAGAAAATTACAGCCTCCCAACTAAATATTGGAGTGCAAGAAAACGAATTTCATTATTAAGCATTTAACATTAGATACCAACCAACCATAATTTCACTATCAAAAGACATGAAGAATGTTTCCTCTGGGCTGAGGTTGTTAGGCAACTTAGTGGCCCAGATTTTATTACTTTGGGATACATTTTTTTTTGTCCAGTTTCTTCTCTATGGTATTTTGGTAGCTACTGTAGACTTGAACTTTTTCCTGCTCTTCATTCATTTTGGATCCTCTTATTTCTTTACATCCAAACTCCCTGCAGCTCATTTGCAGCCTCATTTTTATGTTGGCCACCAGGTAAACTATCAAAAAGAACATACTTTTCTTCCTTAGAATCAATGACATCATCACAGTCATTCATTGGTGGAAAAGCAATGATTGTTACTTGTTTACAATCATCAATCATCATTAAATTCTAGTGTTCCCAGCATATCATCAAGACTAAATCCCCTTAAATAGACATCCCTATATGGCCAAAGTACCATTCAGGCTGCTAATGAACTGCACAGAAATATTTTCAGAATAAGAAGGTGTTTTAAACAAATACTTTGAGAGAAAAGACCTCTGTTCAAATTTTGAAGTTATGGATGTAAGTCTCTAAAGTACCAGTCTGCCACTGGCTCATGATGACGCCATTTGAGAACACAACACAAAAATAAAAGGCCATTAGAGCATACCTTTCTCGTGTAATGGTTATGACTTCACACTGTGAGCAATATGTCTTTTCAGGTTTGAATCTCTAGGCAACATTTCTTCACATTAGCTTTTAAAGCAAAAAATGAACCTATGACCTTCAGATGATCAGCTTTTGGGTTACACATTAAGTCACAGAAGCAGTGATAAGTGGAAAATTATTACAATTAATTGTTATATTAATATTTGTGTTACTTCACTGTTACTGGCTTCCTTTTTACATACCATAAATCAATTGGAATTGAAGCATTTCTCAGTTGTAGTACATTTTAGATTATTGCTTAGGATGGATGTGTTGGAATATAATAACTATAAGTTTAATCTGAATTTTAATAATACTAAACATGAAATTAAGCTACGTATATTTAAAATTACAAGAAAAATGAAGACATATTCTTACAGATATCCGTTTCTTAAACCTTTGTTTAAAATGTAAAGTAACTCCTATTCTTGTTAGAAAAACTGTTAAATTTGACAATAATATTGTTCATCAAAAAACAGCAGAGCAAAAAGTAATTGAAGTTGAAAGAAGTTTACATTTTAAAAACTTATATAAAATTGAATTGAAATTAATAATTTGTATCTTAAACTTATAAATGATTTAGATAATTCAATTTGACTCAACTTGGAATCTAAATTGTTTGGAAATTTGAACTTTAGCGTGAAAAATAAAACAAATAAGCTAAAAAATAAATTAAATAAATTGTGCTTATACCAAAATAAATTGAAACCAACTAAACAGAATAACATTAAAGATAATGTAATTAACCTTTTAAATTGTAACTTCAATAAATAAACAAGAGCAAAAAGACATTGAGCTGATGCTGCAATAAATCCTTTTACTGTGAAACTAGTCCTGTGGATTTCAAAAAAGATATGTGGGAAATTGTTACAATTATTAATTGTTATATTAATATTTGTGTTACTTCACGTTACTAGCTTCCTTTTAACATAGTATATGGAAATTTTCCTACATTTTATTTTAGATCGTGAAGAGATGAAATTATGGAGGGACCAATGGGTACCAGCTAGGTGGTCACGGTTGCCGAGAGAAATAATTAAAATGAGAATTAGGAAATCTAAGAATACAGATGAGATTAGAAAGTTGGGTGAATTATTAGGAAAGACCAAAGAGAAATGTAAAAGAGGAATTTTAAGATCCCAAATTTATGAAAATTGGCATATTTAAACATAAGAGGGTTAACAATTAGATAGATACCGAACTTGGTGTCTAATATATTAATAACCTTAGTGTTTACTTATATTTGCACCAGAGGCAACTCAAATGTATGTTTACAGTTGTTTTGCCAGAAAGGAAGAGGTGATGTATGTATATATATATAATAGGGATAAGCTGTATAGTGATTTCAGCTATGTATGTTGGTGAAATAAATTCATTCATTCATATTTTCAGGCATCATGCTTATTGATCATAACTTTTGAATCTGTTGATATAGTTTTATTAATTTTTTTTTCTGTTATGTTTCCTAGTCTTTCAATATCATTTTTAGTGTTATTTCAGTTTATATTTATGTAGCTTTTTATATATGTTTTATTACTTTTAATATGTTATGTTATGTATAATAACGTTATGTTACTATTTAAACTTCATAATTTCAAAACAATTTATTTGGTACACTTTGTCAATAGCAAACCTGCAGCTGGTGTAAAGAGGAAATGAAACATGAGGCTTTTTAGAAATAAAATAGTTTGACAATTATGTCTTGACTTAGGAAACTAGATGTAGATAAAGAGGCGGGGGGGGGGGGGGTGGCATGTATGCATGCCTATGTGGGGTATGAGAATGTATGCGTGGAAATCAAATAGTTTGGCAATTGTACCCTAACTTATGAAACAAGATCTCGGGATAAAGGTATGAGGGATGTGTATGTGTGTGCATTTTTGTTTTTGTTTTTTTTAATCTTGCAATTAAGGTTATGCTGCTTTGTAAAAAGAAACACAAACACACACACAAAAAATTGATCTTTTCAAGGATATCTGTCCAAACTATTGGGAGAACATTACTTTAAATGTAGAGAAATAATCAAATCAATTCTGTTGCTTGTACTACTCCTTCATTGGTCAGGTCACAGTCTCCCTTAGTACAATGAAGAGCTGATATTAATTGTGGCAGTCTTTCAGCTAAAGGTTTCACAGAATTATCTCTTGAACTCCATCAAGTTTCTGAAATTTTCTGAAGTGGCCTTCCTGTGTTCTGATTCAGAATATGCCGTCCTCAAGGACTAGCACTAAAGAATTGTACAACTTTATTTATTTACACAATTAAAGGAAATTAAGAGTGAGAAGCACATTGCAGGTAAGTTGAGATGGATCAGTCTCCTTAATGATTCCTTAAACTCCTTTGATGAGGCCAGACTTGTTGGCACCATTGTTATGGTATTAACCTCACCAGCCTTTATATTAATGTTATGATTACAATTTTCTGTATTTGCATTTGCCATTTCTTGCCTGCTTTCTTGTAGAAATAAAAAAAATGTAAGACTGTTGCATATATTTTCCATTCATTTTCCCCATTATATTTTTTTTTTTGGGTAGTGTTTAATGACCAATTTTACTACTTGTGGCACTGCAGGTGATCCCCATTACAGAAAACATTTTATGAGGGCATTTCAATGAGTATGTATGTTTCAAAATACAGAGTTGGTGTTTTTGCTAAGGCAAGTGGGTATTACTGTCCTGTACTGTCACCAAAACTATTCATTCAGGTTTGGCAGGCATTTCAGTTAGTTGTTCATGCTTTTGCCAAAATGGTAAAAGTGCAGGTTCACTGAATTGTTTTTTAATTTTTTATGGACAAATTTACAAAAAGATATAAATGAAATTGGATGCTATTTAAAGCACATTTCTCCATCTGTGACAACATGTTGGTTTAACAACTTTAAATGTGGTTGAACATTTTGATGAGGACTGCCATGGACACCTGGCAAATATGTTTACCAAGGAAATCGTTGCAAAAATGCACAATATGATTCTCGTTGATTGTGGAGGTGTGTCAATGGGAATAGCAATTCATATTTTGCAGGATAAATGAAAAAGTTGTTGGCCTGATGGCACAATTGCTCACAGTGGTCAACAAGTGGTTGTAGCTATTTAATTGAAATCCAAAGGACTTTTTGGATTGAGTTGTCACCATCAAATGAGACCTGAATTCAACATTATATTCTGGAAACCAAGAAAACCATCAAAACAAAGGGTTACTTTTGAAAAATGTCTCCAAGAAAGTTGAAGTAATGCTGTCAATTTTTTGGGATGCAAAGAATGTATACTCATTGTCTTCTTCACAAAAGAAAAAAGAATCACTAGACAATATTACAGTGAGATAAGAAGTTAACGCGACACGGCTTCATCTGGAAGTGTCATCAGACTGCATGAATTGCATTGTAAATTACACACTTACCTAATCTGGCTCTCTGTTATTTCTTCTTGTTCCCAAACATGAAAAAAGGGTTTGTGGGAACAAAATTTAGATCAAATGAAGAGGTCACCCTCGAGGGAGAGCTGTATTATTAAGAGCTTAATTACTATTTTTTGGGGTTCAGAATGGCAGGAACTTTGGTAGGAGCATATATTCCTAAAATGGGACAATGTTGAGAAATAAATTCAGGGTGCCTGAAAACCTGTTAACTATCTCTGAGAAAACGCTAATTTTTGGCTCTTTATGGTAAGTAATCCAAAAGATGTTGACCATACAACCACTCAATGGACTGCCCTTTTCTGAGGTCCAAGGATGGTTTCATTGATGTTACCATACAAACAACCATAAGACATTTGGTAAACAAGTTCTAAAGAACTGGGAATGTTTGTGAAGAAAAACATTCTGGATGGCCATTGACATCACAGGAAACTGTGGCGACTATATGCCAGTCAATCAAGCAGAGTCCAAAGCATCAACACATCATCTTGCACTTTGTCCTAAGAAAAGGCTTATCACCCAGGTGTATCATCACCTTGAACCTGGCATGCATGGCCAAGGGCCAAAAGTTTAAAACAATGAACATTTGTTGGCACACGTTCCTGTTTGGTGTTGAGATGACCTTTCATACCTGTAACCTCATAAATTGCCACAACAGCAGATGAACAATCAAACTTCATCATGGAATTGAAATGTAACACTACAAAGATGAACGTATGACTGGGCCTTACCCAAGAGCGTATTTACGATCCTTTTTCTTTTGCTGAAACAACAAGTATATCAATATCATATCTGAATATGCTTGAGTAATTCCTGTAGCCCCAATTGCTTGCCGACAGCATTCTGGATCTGTGTTGTTTCAACAAGACCCAGTTTTCATACGTTATGTGTAATTACCTCAACACAATGTAGATACAACAATAAATAGATAAACATGTAATAATTATATTATAAAGAAATAATAAATTATACAATGCAAGGGTCTATATTTACAAAACTAGTCAAAACAGCTTCGCAACAATTTGATAACAATTGATGGGAGACAGTGAGCAGTCTAGTACTTGCACTCGGTTTTTTGTGCGCTATTCTGTAGAACCTTATTTCTCGTGTTTATGCAATTTTTTTTAATCAATTGACCATTTTTTTTTGTTAAAATTACGTACAGTACAACTTATTTAGGCAAATCAAACCAAAGCACCATACATTAATCATAATACAGAATAAGTCTACAAAGCTGATAAACCAAATTGTATTGTTATTTGAGCTACAGACACTAGGAGATTTAAGGAAGAGAAAAATAAAAATGGAGCATTATTGTATCAAACATTAATAAAACCATTAAGATAAATCATGTTATAAGTTAAAAAAACACGGTAAACGACTGAATGCATTTAAACTAATAAAGAAATGTTTAGGCTTTGCAGTATATTTGAAATAGCTGGTACATGTCCAGTTTCTCAAAACAAATTTTAGAATTGCCCAAAATATGGTCTTCTCTTTTTAAGTGATAAGTCATTCCATGGTTGGCGCTATATCTGCCGAGGAACTAGGAAAGCTGATTTATAACAAGTGCATTATAATCACAAATTTTCGGCCAATTTTCACATAATTTTTACGAATAATAATCATTAATTATTTCCTTATAGGCACAAGAGAAATAAGGAAATATATTAGATTAATGCAATAGTCAAATCTATTAAAAGCTGGTCGCCAAGTGATGACTTTGACATTCCATTCTCTTTGCATGGTCAGGAGTAAAAAAAGTAAACAAATGACAACTTCCCATTTGAGAAAAGCATTATTGGAAAATTCATACCAATAACAAGGAATAACTACTAAATAGTTAACTCTACAAAAATATACTAATGTAAAATGTATTTATGGAGATCTACATTTCTGTGCAGTATGAGTTATTATCTATATGTATATCTTATAGTTTATGCTAAAATTCTCCAGAATGAAGAAAGCTTCAGAGGCTGTTCCCACAAAATCATCTTCTACGTTGTCTGACTTCTACAGAAAATTACAGCCTCCCAACTAAATATTGGAGTGCAAGAAAACGAATTTCATTATTAAGCATTTAACATTAGATACCAACCAACCATAATTTCACTATCAAAAGACATGAAGAATGTTTCCTCTGGGCTGAGGTTGTTAGGCAACTTAGTGGCCCAGATTTTATTACTTTGGGATACATTTTTTTTTGTCCAGTTTCTTCTCTATGGTATTTTGGTAGCTACTGTAGACTTGAACTTTTTCCTGCTCTTCATTCATTTTGGATCCTCTTATTTCTTTACATCCAAACTCCCTGCAGCTCATTTGCAGCCTCATTTTTATGTTGGCCACCAGGTAAACTATCAAAAAGAACATACTTTTCTTCCTTAGAATCAATGACATCATCACAGTCATTCATTGGTGGAAAAGCAATGATTGTTACTTGTTTACAATCATCAATCATCATTAAATTCTAGTGTTCCCAGCATATCATCAAGACTAAATCCCCTTAAATAGACATCCCTATATGGCCAAAGTACCATTCAGGCTGCTAATGAACTGCACAGAAATATTTTCAGAATAAGAAGGTGTTTTAAACAAATACTTTGAGAGAAAAGACCTCTGTTCAAATTTTGAAGTTATGGATGTAAGTCTCTAAAGTACCAGTCTGCCACTGGCTCATGATGACGCCATTTGAGAACACAACACAAAAATAAAAGGCCATTAGAGCATACCTTTCTCGTGTAATGGTTATGACTTCACACTGTGAGCAATATGTCTTTTCAGGTTTGAATCTCTAGGCAACATTTCTTCACATTAGCTTTTAAAGCAAAAAATGAACCTATGACCTTCAGATGATCAGCTTTTGGGTTACACATTAAGTCACAGAAGCAGTGATAAGTGGAAAATTATTACAATTAATTGTTATATTAATATTTGTGTTACTTCACTGTTACTGGCTTCCTTTTTACATACCATAAATCAATTGGAATTGAAGCATTTCTCAGTTGTAGTACATTTTAGATTATTGCTTAGGATGGATGTGTTGGAATATAATAACTATAAGTTTAATCTGAATTTTAATAATACTAAACATGAAATTAAGCTACGTATATTTAAAATTACAAGAAAAATGAAGACATATTCTTACAGATATCCGTTTCTTAAACCTTTGTTTAAAATGTAAAGTAACTCCTATTCTTGTTAGAAAAACTGTTAAATTTGACAATAATATTGTTCATCAAAAAACAGCAGAGCAAAAAGTAATTGAAGTTGAAAGAAGTTTACATTTTAAAAACTTATATAAAATTGAATTGAAATTAATAATTTGTATCTTAAACTTATAAATGATTTAGATAATTCAATTTGACTCAACTTGGAATCTAAATTGTTTGGAAATTTGAACTTTAGCGTGAAAAATAAAACAAATAAGCTAAAAAATAAATTAAATAAATTGTGCTTATACCAAAATAAATTGAAACCAACTAAACAGAATAACATTAAAGATAATGTAATTAACCTTTTAAATTGTAACTTCAATAAATAAACAAGAGCAAAAAGACATTGAGCTGATGCTGCAATAAATCCTTTTACTGTGAAACTAGTCCTGTGGATTTCAAAAAAGATATGTGGGAAATTGTTACAATTATTAATTGTTATATTAATATTTGTGTTACTTCACGTTACTAGCTTCCTTTTAACATAGTATATGGAAATTTTCCTACATTTTATTTTAGATCGTGAAGAGATGAAATTATGGAGGGACCAATGGGTACCAGCTAGGTGGTCACGGTTGCCGAGAGAAATAATTAAAATGAGAATTAGGAAATCTAAGAATACAGATGAGATTAGAAAGTTGGGTGAATTATTAGGAAAGACCAAAGAGAAATGTAAAAGAGGAATTTTAAGATCCCAAATTTATGAAAATTGGCATATTTAAACATAAGAGGGTTAACAATTAGATAGATACCGAACTTGGTGTCTAATATATTAATAACCTTAGTGTTTACTTATATTTGCACCAGAGGCAACTCAAATGTATGTTTACAGTTGTTTTGCCAGAAAGGAAGAGGTGATGTATGTATATATATATAATAGGGATAAGCTGTATAGTGATTTCAGCTATGTATGTTGGTGAAATAAATTCATTCATTCATATTTTCAGGCATCATGCTTATTGATCATAACTTTTGAATCTGTTGATATAGTTTTATTAATTTTTTTTTCTGTTATGTTTCCTAGTCTTTCAATATCATTTTTAGTGTTATTTCAGTTTATATTTATGTAGCTTTTTATATATGTTTTATTACTTTTAATATGTTATGTTATGTATAATAACGTTATGTTACTATTTAAACTTCATAATTTCAAAACAATTTATTTGGTACACTTTGTCAATAGCAAACCTGCAGCTGGTGTAAAGAGGAAATGAAACATGAGGCTTTTTAGAAATAAAATAGTTTGACAATTATGTCTTGACTTAGGAAACTAGATGTAGATAAAGAGGCGGGGGGGGGGGGGGGGGGTGGCATGTATGCATGCCTATGTGGGGTATGAGAATGTATGCGTGGAAATCAAATAGTTTGGCAATTGTACCCTAACTTATGAAACAAGATCTCGGGATAAAGGTATGAGGGATGTGTATGTGTGTGCATTTTTGTTTTTGTTTTTTTTAATCTTGCAATTAAGGTTATGCTGCTTTGTAAAAAGAAACACAAACACACACACAAAAAATTGATCTTTTCAAGGATATCTGTCCAAACTATTGGGAGAACATTACTTTAAATGTAGAGAAATAATCAAATCAATTCTGTTGCTTGTACTACTCCTTCATTGGTCAGGTCACAGTCTCCCTTAGTACAATGAAGAGCTGATATTAATTGTGGCAGTCTTTCAGCTAAAGGTTTCACAGAATTATCTCTTGAACTCCATCAAGTTTCTGAAATTTTCTGAAGTGGCCTTCCTGTGTTCTGATTCAGAATATGCCGTCCTCAAGGACTAGCACTAAAGAATTGTACAACTTTATTTATTTACACAATTAAAGGAAATTAAGAGTGAGAAGCACATTGCAGGTAAGTTGAGATGGATCAGTCTCCTTAATGATTCCTTAAACTCCTTTGATGAGGCCAGACTTGTTGGCACCATTGTTATGGTATTAACCTCACCAGCCTTTATATTAATGTTATGATTACAATTTTCTGTATTTGCATTTGCCATTTCTTGCCTGCTTTCTTGTAGAAATAAAAAAAATGTAAGACTGTTGCATATATTTTCCATTCATTTTCCCCATTATATTTTTTTTTTTGGGTAGTGTTTAATGACCAATTTTACTACTTGTGGCACTGCAGGTGATCCCCATTACAGAAAACATTTTATGAGGGCATTTCAATGAGTATGTATGTTTCAAAATACAGAGTTGGTGTTTTTGCTAAGGCAAGTGGGTATTACTGTCCTGTACTGTCACCAAAACTATTCATTCAGGTTTGGCAGGCATTTCAGTTAGTTGTTCATGCTTTTGCCAAAATGGTAAAAGTGCAGGTTCACTGAATTGTTTTTTAATTTTTTATGGACAAATTTACAAAAAGATATAAATGAAATTGGATGCTATTTAAAGCACATTTCTCCATCTGTGACAACATGTTGGTTTAACAACTTTAAATGTGGTTGAACATTTTGATGAGGACTGCCATGGACACCTGGCAAATATGTTTACCAAGGAAATCGTTGCAAAAATGCACAATATGATTCTCGTTGATTGTGGAGGTGTGTCAATGGGAATAGCAATTCATATTTTGCAGGATAAATGAAAAAGTTGTTGGCCTGATGGCACAATTGCTCACAGTGGTCAACAAGTGGTTGTAGCTATTTAATTGAAATCCAAAGGACTTTTTGGATTGAGTTGTCACCATCAAATGAGACCTGAATTCAACATTATATTCTGGAAACCAAGAAAACCATCAAAACAAAGGGTTACTTTTGAAAAATGTCTCCAAGAAAGTTGAAGTAATGCTGTCAATTTTTTGGGATGCAAAGAATGTATACTCATTGTCTTCTTCACAAAAGAAAAAAGAATCACTAGACAATATTACAGTGAGATAAGAAGTTAACGCGACACGGCTTCATCTGGAAGTGTCATCAGACTGCATGAATTGCATTGTAAATTACACACTTACCTAATCTGGCTCTCTGTTATTTCTTCTTGTTCCCAAACATGAAAAAAGGGTTTGTGGGAACAAAATTTAGATCAAATGAAGAGGTCACCCTCGAGGGAGAGCTGTATTATTAAGAGCTTAATTACTATTTTTTGGGGTTCAGAATGGCAGGAACTTTGGTAGGAGCATATATTCCTAAAATGGGACAATGTTGAGAAATAAATTCAGGGTGCCTGAAAACCTGTTAACTATCTCTGAGAAAACGCTAATTTTTGGCTCTTTATGGTAAGTAATCCAAAAGATGTTGACCATACAACCACTCAATGGACTGCCCTTTTCTGAGGTCCAAGGATGGTTTCATTGATGTTACCATACAAACAACCATAAGACATTTGGTAAACAAGTTCTAAAGAACTGGGAATGTTTGTGAAGAAAAACATTCTGGATGGCCATTGACATCACAGGAAACTGTGGCGACTATATGCCAGTCAATCAAGCAGAGTCCAAAGCATCAACACATCATCTTGCACTTTGTCCTAAGAAAAGGCTTATCACCCAGGTGTATCATCACCTTGAACCTGGCATGCATGGCCAAGGGCCAAAAGTTTAAAACAATGAACATTTGTTGGCACACGTTCCTGTTTGGTGTTGAGATGACCTTTCATACCTGTAACCTCATAAATTGCCACAACAGCAGATGAACAATCAAACTTCATCATGGAATTGAAATGTAACACTACAAAGATGAACGTATGACTGGGCCTTACCCAAGAGCGTATTTACGATCCTTTTTCTTTTGCTGAAACAACAAGTATATCAATATCATATCTGAATATGCTTGAGTAATTCCTGTAGCCCCAATTGCTTGCCGACAGCATTCTGGATCTGTGTTGTTTCAACAAGACCCAGTTTTCATACGTTATGTGTAATTACCTCAACACAATGTTCCCAGGATTGGACGAGGCACACCAAGGTTCTGGGCAGCACATTCGCCATTATCTAATACCCTCAGACATCTTTATATAGGGCCACATCAAGGGTCAGGTGTACAAGGTGAAGAACAGGGATTTGCAGCACTTGCATGAATAAATTTTGACATTGGTGTGTACAATTACCCCAGCAATGTTGAGAGGAGTGTGTTCAGGTGCACTAAGGAGAGATAGCAACTCTGCTTGGAAATGGAGGGCAATCATGTCAAACTGTAGTAATTTCATTCTATTAAGTGCCATCCTTGATACTATAAACATTTGATTTGAATTAAATTGCTACTTCTCAGAAATTGTTAAGGAGTTTTCAGGCACCTTGCAATCTGTGTTTGAAAAAAATGGCATTTTCATTCCTAAAAAGGATACTTATTGAACTGCTCTTAAAGTTTTGATAGATCAGATGTTCCATCACACATGATTGAAAAATACAGTAGTATATATTGTAATATTTTTGTGCATACACTGAGAAATTTATCCTATGCTCTCCAAGATAAAAATCATAATTTTTACTTCCTCTACTATGTATAGTTAGTAGGGAAAGTATTGCATTCCACCCAAAACTTTGATGCCAAGATTTAACTGGAAATACATGTTTTGAAACTTCCTAAATATAAAACAAGCATTTTTGAAAAAGATCAACGAGTGTGAGTGAGTGTGCGTGTGTGTGTACGGGGTCCACCTCGGTATCGATATGATAAATTAATATATTTAGCATGAAGGAGAGTTTTGCCTTTATCTTTAAATTTTTTATTTTATTATTTGGGTTTAAAAATTTTCTTTTAAAGACTAGTTAAGTAATTAAAGTTAATGTGCATGTGTGTATGTGGTGTGTGTGTGTGTGCACGTATGTGAGCAAAATAAATCAAAAAGTTGGTTAAATACCAAACTTTGGATTTACAAGGATAAATGTAAATGGAGTTTTATTTATGGGCACTCTTTAACTGCTGTGGTTCTCAGCATCCTATTCTATACTGGGCATGAAAGACTGCTTAATTTTGCTCAGAGGCCTATCAGGCTTGAAGTTCTTTTATGTGTCTTAAGTCTATGACACGGGACCAATGGCTTTATTTTCCTTCCAAAGGAAGCACAACTGAATGGAACATCTTTTATCTATATTTACTTTCACTAGCATATATGCACAATGTACATAGTAGAAGACCCTCTGAATTGAAAAGAAAGTTTTTTAGAAACAGGGGAGAGAGAGAGAGAGAGAGAGAGAGAGAGAGAGAGAGAGAGAGAGAGAGAGAGAGAGAGAGTGTGTGTGTGTGTGTGTGTGTGTGTAATTTTTTTTTTTTACCTTTTTTAACAGCATGTTTCATTACATTGGTTGGTAATACTGTTTGACACAATTTTCATTAAGTTTGTGTGGGCGAGTCGAAAATAAAAATCTGTTAAATACCAAACTTAGTATTTAGATGTTCAACAAAATCTCCCATGCCTAACTATCCTTTACATGGAATATTTGTCAAACATTTTAGTTTTCTCAAATTTTAAGATCTTTTCATAACAAGTGAAATGTATATCTTGAATTTTCTGGGAATAGCCTCAAAAGACCTCCTCATTCTGGATAACTTTTGTATAAAGTTTATAAAACTGGTAATCCATAAGAGTTAGACAAAAACTTACTGTATAAAAAAAGTATATATTGTTAAAACAAATAATTTATATCATATACTTTTTTTTTAATGTTGCACAGTTAACCATTTCAGAAATATTCGGTGTTATTGTTTTCAATTTTAAGCTACTTAAAGTTTTCTCAAATGGGAGGTTATCTTTCTTTTCGTCTCTTTTGTTTAGTAGTGGTAAGCAAAGAGAACAAATTTCAATTGTTTTATATGGTGGCCAGCTTTTAGAGAATTTGACTATCACTTTAGGCTGGTATATTCCCTTATTTACCTTCTGCTTACAAAGAAGCAAGTAATAAAACCAATGCTTGTCTTGATTGATATGATGTAGATAAAAGAATCAATATTTTTAAGAAAAGCTTGTTTGTAAGGCAGCTAGAGAAAGTCATGTGAATTATCATTTCTACATAGTCGCCAATTTTCTCAACACATTTCTACAATCATGATACCAGTTTCAAAATATTCTGTTCATAAAAGTCTGTTCCGTTGGAGTATAGCCATCTGGGGACTGCTGTTTTCACTTTTGCATCTGAACAAAAAGGAATTTTTTCTTGTGACCAAACAAATTAAAGTCTTACATGCCAGGTCTGGATTGTATGGAGAATTCTGGAACATCTCCCAACCAAATTTTTTTGATTTTCTCATGAACAGCTGCAGTAATCATGAGCATTGTCATGAAGAAGTTAGACATCTTCAGCATGCATGTTATTGCATTTGTCACAATAATAATAATGATAATCATGATAATAATATGGGCATGACACAACATTGCCAATGTTTTAATGTAGACTGCAGCAGTCACAGTGGTCCTGTGTTCAGCACAGTCCACCAATACCATATCATTCATATCCCAAAATACTGTCGCAAACACTTTATGAGTGGATTGAGCCCCCTTGATTTTTTTTTTTGGTCAGGGAAGCAACAAAGCAGAGGAAAGTTTTGTTTCGGGCATTAGTGGCCCACAACCCATCACCAGTGACAATTCACAGCATAATGCGATAAGTGATCCAAGCTTGTCATCATTTGCTGGCCCTTGTGGTTGTCTGTCAGGTTCTTAGGTATCCAGAGAGCACTAACTTTACGAAACTGCAATGTGCTATGCATAATATCACACATCGCACATATGAAATGTTGAACTGCTGAGATAAAGTTCATAGTTGGATCTGCCAGTCATTCAAAATTGCCACACCAATGGCTCTGACATTCTGCATGGCTGCTGCTGTTACTGGCCATCACAAAGCACCACACCATCTTATGGTCCATACAGTTGTTGCCATATATACCACGCATGTACCTGTGAATTTCACTCCGGCTACGCCCTTTAGTCCATAAAAATCTCACTACACCTTTCTGTTCTTCACAAGAAGACGATAGCAACACGTACATTATCTTTGTTGCATTGTTCATACTTCTCTGGCAAGAGCTATTTATGAGAAACAAATAATGTCTGTAGCAGAAATTTCAATCTATATTTTGATAAAATTTGAACATCCCAACTGCAATACTAATGCAGAAAAAAAGTATTTTGTGCTACTTTCTGATCCACCCTTGTACGTTTAGTATTTTCTAAGAATGTTGCACGAGAAGAATTTCGAGTAAATCTCCTCCTCCAACTACTCTGTATATAAAATATTTTGTTATTATGCAGAACTTCAGCCGCTCTAAAAATCGAGTGAAACTAAGTGTGATTGACTTTGTATTTCTGATGACGATTTCAAAGGTTTTATTTATTAGAAAATGTGTTCTTTTATTATAGACAAATTTGTGAACATGCTGGAATGGTTGGTATTTTGCGTAGGTATATGTCGGATATTTACCAAATAATTATACATAAAGGAGTATTATATGAATAATAAATGGTTTATAATGTGTAGGTATATGCTGAAAACTAGATTTATGATGAAAAAGCTTGGTTTTGTTGCTAACAGAAGACACTGTATATATTGGTATGCAATAACATCGTATGTTGCTCTTGGTAGGATTACCGCTTCATGAGAACCCGTAAGAATAATACACTGGTTAGTATGATAAAAGTAGTTAGTGGAGGAGTATGTTTTTTTTTTTTTTTTTTTTTTTTTTTTAATCTGTTTCTGTAGGCGAAAACACTGGGTCCGGTGGTTTTCAAATTTAGCGCGAGGTTAGGTTCGAATCCGTTAAGGTTAGTGTGTACTTATATAAATGTATGTTTCTAATTTTCTATTGTGATAGTATTTGGCGGAGCATTATAAAACCATTTATTATTTATTTAATGCTCGTTTATATATAATTATTTGGTAAATATCCGTCATATACGCAAAATACCAACCGTTCCGTTCTGGGTCCGGTGGTTTTCAAATTTAGCGCGAGGTTAGGTTCGAATCCATTAAGCTTAGTGTGTACCTATATAAATGTATGTTTCTAATTTTCTATTGTGATAGTACTTGGCGGAGAAATATGTCTCAGAGCATTATAAAACTATTTATTTAATGCTCGTTTATATATAATTATTTGGTAAATATCCGTCATATACGCAAAATACAAAACGTTCCAGCATGCACACGAATTTATCTGTAATAAAAAAAAAACAAGCTTTTCCGACAAACAATACCTTAGAAATCTTCATCAGATATACAAAGTCAATCAATCACACTTAGTTTTATTCGATTTTTAGAGCGGCCCAAGTTCCGCATCATTACCAAATATTTTTCAAAAAATGTTGATTTGCTCAAAAATGACTTACAATTTCGATTAAAATACGATATGTTTAAGATATTTTCTCTAAGTTGTCATACTCTAGTTTTTCCCTCATGTACGCCATTTTAAGGTTATAAATTCTGTCTAGGTGGAAATTTTAATTTTGGAAAAATGTATGGATTTCCTAAGTGGATTTTTTTTACAGGCTATAAATTCAATTACCTTTTTGTTTTGTACGTGTGGCAACAAGCCTCAAGCCTAGCAAGCATCCGTCATCTTCTTTTTTAAAGTAAACATTGTATCTGCTAGGAGCAGCGGCGGCTGCTGTGTAGGAGCACATGATTACGTGAACCTCCAACATTTCTCAGTGGATCTCCTTTTTCTCTTTCAGAAAACATTTAATAAAATGCGCCATCCGGTGCCACTCGTTTAAATTTACCGCGCTCTGCTCTTCAGATTGAACCATGATTGAACACAGCCGAGAACCTGAATATGTGACAACAGCGCTTGTAACACAGGCCTAACGTTTAACCGCTCTGCGCTTGCGCGGGTAACGATGCAGCTTGTAATTTTACACTAAGAAATGAGCACAGCGCAGCCCTACACTTTTTTTCTCATTAACACCACCAGGGTTCTGTTTATTACCGGGAAGTGCTGCTATCTTTGAGATTTAGCTGAAACTATCCGGAAATGCTTTTGCAGTCTTAACGAGACGCGCAATTTTTCTTAGTAATTACTAATTTGCATGTTATGCGAGAGTTAAGCTTAAGACTTGCGTGTGTTACAGTTTTTCTAAGTTATTTCTAATATAATGTGATTAACTTACCGTGATTAACAGGTGAGACTAGTGTGGATATTCTAACATGTTTTAAACACAGCTTTTTTACTTTCTCTATACCTACTATGTACATAGTGTATAGAGAAGGTATTGCACTCCACCCAAAATCCGATATCGAGATTTCACTGGAAATATGTGTTTTACGGCCCCCTGTATCCAAAAAAAGTATTTTCAGAAAAATCTGATGTGTACCATTCACATGACTTTCTCCACATCTCTGCAAAAAAAGCATTATATTTACTTCATCTAATCGAGAAAAAATTAGCAGAAATACTCTTATTACTTGCTTCCTTGTTAGTAGAAGCGAAATAAGGGAGCACCATAGGTTAAAGTGATAGTTAAAACCTGGTTGCCATGTGACTGAAGTTCCTTTGTTTGTATGGATAGGGGTTAACAAATATATTCAAGATATTTACCTTACAAATAAAATACATATTTGAATTTTCTGGAAATAGCCTCTGAAGACTACTTTATTCTGGATGAATTTTACGGGATTTTGCATAACTGCTAAACCATAAAAGATGGACAAAAACTTACCACACAAACAATGTAGAGCACATTAAAACACACAATTTTTATGAAATACATTTTTTTCGTGGAATTGGTCGTTTTTAAGATATTCCTTATTTTTTGTTTCAGCTTTGAAAAACTTGTACTTTTCTCGTGCAGGAATTTGTCAACTCCTGTCCATACAAACTAAGGACTTCAGTCACATAGCAACTAGCTTTTGACTATCACTTTAATCTATGGTACTCCCCTATTCCACTTCTACTTACAAGGAAGCAAGTAATAAGTATATTTCTGCTAATTTTTTCTCGATTAGAATGAAGTAAATAGAAGCATAAGCTTTTTAACAATAATTTGTTATAGAGATGTAGAGAAAGTCATGTGAATGGAACACTCAGAGATAATTTTTTATTTTTTATTCATTTAACTTTGTTTGCGGAAAACAATGTTTTCTTGTGTTGAGCAACTGACCACGTGATTCTTAATTCTTGTGGCTTTACAAATGTAGCCATGAATTTGTTGGACTCGATATTAAAAAGCCATTATAAACTTACATATGAGGAACAAATAAGTATAATGCGACTGGGACGTCCACAGCCCAATTTGGTAATAGAGTATATGACAAAAGTTCAAAGGCGTAAATTTAATAGCAATGTATATATAACATGCAAATGGCTTTGCGGTTGCAGTATCAGGAACTCGCTGTTTTTCTTTCCTTATCTTATGTTTAGCTTCAATGCGACAGCGAGTAACTAGACAAGAGTAGGATGTGCCGAACTGATGCATCTGAGTGAAAAGATGAGAATTCACATGCATATAAGAACTCATGTATTCATTCACCATACTTGGTCGTGTGAATATCAGCACTCAACTGGACAGAGCTTACAGGCTGTAGGTAAAGAGAGACAACGAGCAAGTTGACAAAAATAGGTCATTCTCTCTAGGCTAATTGATTGCGTAACATTTTGGGGAGCGTTTGAACTAACTCTATGCGGTCATAATGAGCAGTAGAATTCTGAAAACCCTAGGGTGTTTCGTGGGCTTGTTAATTTTGTAAGCTCTGTTGATATAGCAATGCAAGAACACTTACAAAATGCAACCGTGTTCAAAGGTACTTAAAAGACGGTGCAGGATGACATCCTTGACTGCATGCTCTACGCGCTCATAATGAGCAGGAGAATTCTGTAAACCCCGGGGTGTTTCGTGGGCTTGTTAATTTTGTAAGCTCTATTGATATAGCAATGCAAGAACACTTACAAAATGCAACCGTGTTCAAAGGTACTTACTTCAAAGACGGTGCAGAATGACATCCTTGACTGCATGCTTGCGGTGTGCAGGTAAATTATATCAGAAGAAACAAACGTAGCTCATTACTTAGCAGTTAGTCGATGAAACGACGGATGTGTGTACTCAGCAACAACTCGCTATTGTGTACAGACACGAGGTGCAAGGGTCGGCTGTTGAGCATTTTTGGGTTTTTTTTCAATCCTGATGCCCAAGATGCTGATGCTATATCTCGGAAAATAAACAGAGCATTGCTAACGCTTATAGGAGAACAGAAACATAAATTAATAGGTCAATGTTACGATGGTGCTGCTGTTATGAGTGACAGTGCAAGTAGAGTTCAGGCGAGACTACGAGCTGTGTACCCTCACGCATATTATATGCACTATTACACCCATCAATGCAATTGGGTTCTGCTGCTGCCATAAACAGCTCATCCAGGAATTTCTTTTCAACACTACCAGGATTTCCTGCAGTTTTCAAGATCTTGTCTAAGAACCGAAATACTTGACAGAGTTCCAAGGCTAGCAGCTACACACTGGATTTGGAACATTCGTTCAATGAAAGCTGTGTACGAAAATAAAGAACGCCTCATCCAGTTTCTAGAGCAAATAAGTCTGCTTGATAATATTGTTGACAAAACAAGAGTGAGTCAAGCGACCTCTTAGCAGCTTTGGAGGATTCTGCATTCACCTTCTGGATGGAATTCTTTCATAGAATAATGCTTCAGATAGAGCTCTTATTTAAAGTATTGCAACACATACAAATCGATGCTGTAAAAGCAAAACGCTACTTAGATCGGTTCTCATCTGCTGTGCAGGAAATCAGAGACACTACACTTAACAGATGTGAAGTTTCAGAAAATCGAAAGAGAAAGAGGCAAGAAAATCGAACGGCAGCAGGAAAGGAAGTGTGCGACGCGATACTTAGTCAGATAAATGACCGATTTTTATTTGCCGATCATTTAGTGGCTTCGAGGCTAGTTGATGTCGCTTCTTTCCAGACATTCTCTGAAGAGTTGCCAGAAAAATATCTCGCCACTACTGTTGAAATCTACCCATAGTTGCTCAAGTCACAGCTTAAACTTCGAGTACTGTATAACTGGCGTGATATAATGGACGCTCAAGGAGCTTCATCTATGTTACAGTTCATAACACAAAACAACTTCAACGAAGAAACTTTTCCGCAATTAACCGAACTATTGTTATCACTACGCCCATGACTGCATCAGAACCAAAAAGATGTTTTTCCGCAATGAAAAGAATTAAACCTTTACTGGGAATACGTTGGCTGAATACCGACTTTCAGTACTGGCAATATTGAGAAGAAACTGGTCAACAACATAAAAGATTTTAATCACAGGTTGATAGAAAAGTTTGTACATTTGAAAAACCGGCACGTGGAATTCCTGTACAAATAAATTTGGTGTTGATTGCACAATTCAAACGATGTAAATATTATTCACTGTAAATACCATTCTTCACATGAGCTGCATCAACGGATTTCATCCCTTAATCACCATCAGGGAACCTCATATTGCTGTTAACTCTCAGAGCCTAAGAAATTCAACATCTTTACAATACTGGGTGAGTGAGGATTTGTGTAACAAATTTATAATTCTTATTATTAGGCTGGGGGGGGTCGTGGTGGTGGTGGTTTTGTGAATACCTACATTTTTAATCCACGAGCCACCACTGGCTAGGAGTAAATATGTAAGCATGACTTCTACTTCCTAATCCCAACTTGCATTTACGTTTTGAGGTTGTAAACTGTTGTAACACCTTTTTGCAGCTGCTAAGAAAATGCAAAAACACAATATTGTAGTACCTCGCATGTTTCCGAGGGGGGAAAGGCTGTACCCACCTTGATTACGTGCTACCTCCCACGTAGATCTTGGGATGACAGTTTACGGGAAATCTGTAATGTCTCTATCTAGTTTCCATACTTGCTTTATATAATTTTTATCCCATTACAGTGGCCAGTCTTTTATTTACACTGATGGCAGTAAATGCAGCAATGGTGCTGGATGTGCTTTTATTACTGGTACCGAACCACATTCTTTTGGTTTGCATATTAACATATCCATTTATATTACAGAGCTGTATGCCATCTACCGAGCCATTCTGTATGTTCGCCGCAGCAATCTGGCTAACTGCATTCTTTTATGTGATTCTCTCAGTGCCCTTCAGTATGTTTGTGAATTGTACAACCACCATCCACTCGTGCAGCGAATTCAGGATCTCCTCCACCTTTTTCACACTTTGGATATATGTGTGAAGTGTGCATGGATTCCTGGACACGATGGCTTGTTCGGGAACGAATTTGCGGATTTAGCAGCAAAGAGAGCAACCACAGCACCAAGTATCATTTCTTGTATGACATCAGAGGACTTTTGGCTTGTGCGGAAGTCAGCGATTTCGTGCTGGCATGAGGCACGGTTGGCACTCCGCAACAAAAAGCTCCAAGGAGTGAAGGACCTTTCAGTGAACTAGGTAACCTCCTCAAGCATCTCTTGTCGTGAGGTCATATTGGCTCGGTTGTGTATTGGCCACTGTTGTTTTACACGCCTACCTGCTTCAGAGAAAAGCTGCTCCTATGTATGTGCCTGTGGACAGGCACTGTCAGTATCCTAAGCAGAAAAGGAACAGCAACAACTGGATCATAGATCAGGGAAACTAACTGCAAAGGGGGATACAGAAAACTTGTCCAATACAACTAACTTAGAAGAAAATACAACTAAAGGTAAGGCAAATGATTGTACAAACTTCACCACACAAAATCTGTTAGGTCAAAAAATTAATTTGGCAACAAAAAGAAAGGGTAAAAATAAATTTAGTCGGTATCATCAAAACATTCAAAGTATTGCCTATAAAAGAGCACTTATCGAGCAAAACATTCTAAATATGCAACCCGATACTATAATATTTACAGAGCATGGTCTAAAAGTAGAGGAATTAAAGGTAAATAATTATGAAAACTACTCATTGGGGGCTAGTTACTGCAGAAATAAACATAAAAGTGGGGGGGTGGTAATTTATGTTAAACAAGAAATTAAATACAAAGAAATAGATTGCAAAAAATTCTGTGAAGAAATGTGCAGCGAAATTGCAGCAATTGAAATAAAGCAAAAAAAGTAAAAACCTCATAGTAATAGGGTTTTACAGTCCTCCAAATGCAAACAAAGTAATTTTTCTCGAGAGATTAGAAGAATGTCTCAACAGTATAAGTAAAAATAGAGACACCATAGAATAGGAGATTTCAATATAGATGTTCTAGTAGAAAACAAAAAGAAAAGGCTATTATTAGAAATGCTAGTAAGAAATAATGTCCCACTGGCAGAGACAGAACCAACAAGAGTAAGTATTCAGCAACATGCGTGGACCTCATGTTCTCAAACCTAAATAGGGAATGTTATGAAATTAAATTAATAAAAAATGGAATAAGTGACCACTATGGCCAACAAATAGTAAGTAAAGCATTAGGTAACTTAAGACCCAAAACTAACAAACTAATAGAGGCCAAAAGAATAGTAAACAAAAACACACTAGAAGCATTACGATACTACATCAAAGAAGCACAATGGGAAGAAATCTATGAAAAATATGAAATAAATGAAAAATTTGAATGTTTTGCTAAAATCTTAGAAAAATGCTTAAACACAGCAATACCTATATGCAAAATAAATTGTGGTATGCAGAAAAGTAAAAACTGGTCAACCAAAAGTATAAACATCTCAAAAAAAAAACGCATGCAATTCCTAAACAACTTAAAACATCCAAAACTAGACGATAAATCATACACATATATAGAAAATTACAAACAAATGCTCAATAAAGCAATAATTGAAGCAAAGAAGCAGCACGACAAAATACTGATACAAAATGCAGAAAATAAAATTAAAGTAGCATGGAATATAATAAAAGCATCACATAAAGAAAATATACAAAAATGGGTAGAAAACATATGTATTGAAGTAAACAATAGGTTAGTAGAAAACCCAATAAACATAACAGAAAAATGTAATGATTATTACATCAATACTGTAAAAACTTTAGGCTCAGCCAAGGTCAAAACCAGCAAACAACTGAAAACAGTATATGTAACTCAATGGTGTTACAAGAACTAACAAATGAGGATGTTATTAAACAGTTAAACACATTAAAATGTAAACGATCTTTTGGGTTAGATGGACTTACAAATGAAATGGTTAAGCACTGTAAATCTGAAATGTCAGAGATAATGACGCATATAATTAATCTTTTATAACAGGTACATTTCCCAATGCACTAAAAAAAAGTAATAGTAAGACCAATATACAAGAGAAAAAATTCAAAGCATGCAATGGAAAATTATAGACCCATATCATTATGTTCAACATTTTCCAAAATAATAGAGGGATTGTTTTTAACTAAACTACAGAGCTTCTGCAGTAAGTATAAAATAATATCAGAGTACCAATTCGGTTTTCAAAAAAAGAAATCAACAATACAAGCTATGGAAATGACATCCTCATAAATGCAATAGACAGGAAAGAATATGTAATCGCAATCTTTCTTGATCTTACTAAAGCATTTGACTGTGTAGATATACATAAATTAATAACTAAAATAGAAAATTATGGCATCCAGGGCCTACCATTAAAATGGCTAAAATCTTATCTACAAAATAGAGAACAATGTGTGGAAATTATATACAATTCAAATGGTAACCTAAATAAAATCAGATCATCTTTCAACAAAGTGACTCACGGTGTTCCACAAGGATCGAAACTAGGGCCATATCTATTCCTTGTATATATAAATTGTTTATTCAAAATAATAAAAGAAGCAGGTGAAATAGGCATTGGATATGTTGATGATACCACAATTATAGTAAGGGGAAATACAGAATTTAAAGTACAGGATAAATCAAATATACTACTTGAAAAAATTAGGGAAGAGCTAGGAAACCTAGGGATGGTAATAAATACAAATAAAACAGAATGGAATGTTAATCAGCTTAAAAAAGAAAATCCCACCCAATATTCAATTAGTCCTAGACAATAAACAAATACAACAAGTAACAGAAACAAACTTCTTAGGATTAATAATAGATAACAGATTAAACTGGAAAAAACATATTGAAAAAATAACAAAAAAAATAAATACAGGACTATACATCTTAAGACAAGCAGCACAACAAATGGATAGAGATAGCTTAATACAAATATACTATGCCTTCATACATTCTCATTTGAGCTATGGGGTTGTATTATGGGGTAATGCACAGAAAAAAAACAATGCAAAGAATTTTAAGATACAGAAGCATACCATTCGAATAATATGTAAACTAAAGAAGACAGATACTTGTAAAAATTCCTATAAAAAAACTATATATGTTAACATTTCCAGCACTGTACATATATGAATGCATTAAATACTCAATAAAAAATCATAGCAATCAAAGTAGAAACATGCACATACACGAACATGACACAAGAACAAAACAAAATTATTTCATTAACAGACTAAGAGGAACGTTAAGTATCAAAAGTATAGAAAGTAAAACCAAAGATTTGTACAATCATTTGCCTAAACAAATAAAACATAACTGAAGAAAACTGTAAACTTAAAGCAATTAAAAAGTATCTCTCAGAAAATGTATTTTACTCTATATAAGTTATGCTGTATGATGGTACCCCCTGTATTTTTTTTTTTTTTTTTTTTTTATAAAGTGTATATACTCATGTTATTATTTATACTATATGTTTAGTTTTGTAATCAATCTGATGATCCTTGTAAATTATGTATTACAAATGGAGATAATAAAAAAATAGAAATAGAAAAAATCTCATGTGCAGTACAAACTGCAACCGCTCATGCTGAAATCACAAAAGTTTTCCCTCTTCCTGGTCCAAGTAAGCAAATATCAACATCCAAATGAAAACTCTGATCCATTGTATTCACAGGAACACTCAAAAGAAAGCTCTAATGGAAGCCAAATCAAAGAAAAATAAAAGAAACCCAAAAAGTAAAGGTCAAGTCACACAGAAGCAGGAAAAGAGTAAAGGAAAACAGCATTTTAGAAGAAATTTGATTTTTGAAAGTTCTACTGATGAATGACTTTGAGATTCTAGAGCTATTTATGATGACAATGTAGACAGGTTGAATGGTATTTTGGGTGAAAAGTATGTCAACAATCATAAATGTTTCTTTTGTGGTGAATTTGGACAGGATAATGAGCTATGGTACAGATGTGTGTTATGTTCTGGTTGGGTTCATTCTGAGATTTTTTTTTTTTATAGTGTTTAATGCCCACTTTTACTACCATGGCACCGCAGGCCATTTCATTCTGAGTGAAGTGGTTCAGAAAGTCCAGTGTTTTAGTTGCACCAGTGAGAATAAATGAACTAAAAAAACTTAAAATCCAATGTACTTTTAGTGCCCTTTCAGCACTATGCCATTTCTATTTAAAGCACGTATTTCTTGCACATGCTAACTTAAACTTTAAATTTATTTTATTTACACACTCATTTCAACTCCATGTTGTAATTAGATTATTTCATTGTAATAATGCTACAATAAGAGTTTTGCTCATGAATTTATAGTTGTAATTCTCTCACTGTGAACTTGGCAGTAATTTCTGTTGTGAAATATATTTTAATTTACTGAGATAGTTTCCATAAAAATGTTTGAATGTGTAATACAGGGTAATTTCATACTTTACAACCTTTTACAAGTTGTAATAAAAATTATCTATAGTGGAAATAAACCTGTAATTTCTGAATAGAAACCCAAAGTAAAATGACATTCAACAAGGAATAAAGTTTGAAAAAAATTTAATTTATGAAAAAAATCTTTGTAGAGCTTTCTTAAGAGCACACCATTCCTCCTCCTTCCCCTCATGTTCACAGAAGCCTTGGTATGAGCAGCAGCAGTAACTAGAAGCCTTGGAAGGCAACACATTGGTGTAATAGAAGCATGCTAAAATACATGGTTTCTAGTAACTTTTGTTGATGTCATTGATGGCTATATAAGGAAGAGTTGGAACCCAGCAGTGAGTCAGTCTTCGACTGGGAGAGTTAATGTGCAGTGGTGTGAGACAGCAGTCAATTGTCTATGCGTCAAGTAGATTGTACTGAGGAATTGTTGTAAAGCAGTGAATTACAATTATTTGTAACCAGTTTTAAGCAAACAAAGACTTTTGTTAAATCCATTCAGTTCAATTCATTCCATTCATCCACCCAACCCACCCATTTAAAAATCACACTATCCTATTTTAGAGTTGCATTTTACTCCTTCGCTATTAAATTTAACATTAGAGATATACATGTTATTCTGTTGCACATTTATACTTTATCAAATATTCAACACATTCTCTATTCTCTAACTTCCTTATTCTTTTTTGATATTTTCTTACTTTCTCCATGTAATCATTTGTGTTTAAAATCCTATGAAGATTCGTTTTGTTGAAAATAATTCTAATTTTTTTTCCAAATTAGAACATTACAAAATATACACCGAGGTGTACTGTTTTCACAACAGTTTTGCCAGTTTTTAACATTTCTTCCCACACCTTCTTTTTGACCTTATCTCCAATGAGCATTTAACCCTACGTGGGCTACGAATGGCTATCCATTACCCAGCACAAGACATTTAAGTGATTAACTGGGCTAATGAAGCTTCATAAAACACATCCATATATTCTGGATTTGCGAAATTATTTTAATCATACAAAAACTGGTTTAAAGCTCAGTAAAGGCAGTTCATATCCATTATTAACAAAGTAGAGTATTAAAAAAAGAACCAAAATTCACTATTTTGCTTTCTCTGTAGGAAGCTATGTTATCCTGTGCGACAAATGCACATACAGTTGGCCAGTTTAGCTTGCCTCACCAATAGATTTCTACAATTCAAGGTGTTATGCCATCATGCATTAATATAGTGTGCCATATTGTGCTTCACAGCAGGTTGCAAATAAACCATACCTGTCAGTATTTGTATACATGTTTCAGAATATTTTTTCAAGTAAACTTTGTAAGTTAGCTATAGCTAGTTTTAGCACTTTACGATTATTTTCAAATGCTATTTTAACTCAGCAAAGTTGAGATTTTATTTAGTTGTATCAGGGTTCAGAGGATTTTCCTTTTGGCTAATTGAAAATCACATTTGAAATGTTTATACTTCAATGCATCAACTGGTAATCTTACAAATAAGTTAGCGCACTTAGGAAGTGTATGGGCTTCTGAAATTACTTTAGAAAATGTGGAGACTTTTTGCTGGATAAAAGGCACTTGAAAACTGATGGCAAATTTTCGCAAGGAAAATAATTTGACTTCATTGTGGAGATGTGACTGTGTGTTGATCCATGTTTAAGAAGAAACTTTTATAGATAAAGCTTCATCTCTTACAGAATCCTGGTAAGTGACACTAGATCCCAAAGACAAAGAGAAGACCGTATTCTTGACAGGTATGCTCTTTGGCATCTGTAATAAGCCTCATAGAATCTGTGATGAGAGGCTTAACTTATGACACCTGTATGCTCTAGCTACATGACATCATTGCCATGGGCAAAAACTTCAAAGGATCTATGATGCTACTACTGCCAATTCATTAAAAGCTTTGTGAAACCCCTCACTCATCTGAAGAAGAGCATTGGCCTTACATGTGGTCAGAAGAGGTCAAGAACACATTCTTTGAACTGAGGCCTGCATATGTGCTATGTGCATATTTTAGGATTTCCACAACCTGGTGGTGACTACAATGACACCAGTATTGGAGGCAGTCTGAGGTCCAGTTTAATTTAATTAATAAAGACAAGGATAGCAATTGTCATACATCTATTAACTTATGGTAGATGTTAAAGGCAGCATTCAAATGGAGCAGCAACATATATAAATACATAAATACAATTAAATAACATCATTTGATTTAAATTATCAACACTTTTGAAATAAGCCAAAAAATTGCAAAACAGAAGGTATAACAATAGAGAATTCTTTATATGGATTTGGACAGTAAAAAGTTCAAGAAACTTTGTTTTAAGAGAAAAAACAGTGGTCATTATATCACCAATTGTCTAATTTATTTCAACCTTTTTTGGAATTATAAACTGTGTTGCTCAGCAATTCTAAATGACACCAATTCCATGATTGGAAATAATGAAAAAATACCAGATTTTTAACAAATATTTTATTCCAAAAAGTCTACTCAGATTTCCAATATGCAACAACAGATATTATAAATATGTGCGAAATAACAGTATGAGGTTGTACCAGGAAAGTCACTCTGTACTCTAAAATCAGCTTGCTCACTGTGCACAGTGAAAATCTCCTGTAAGAAATTGTACCAGCAACCAAATGACTAGTTTTGAAGTATTTTTTAACTAAAGACAAAGTAAAAGGATCTAGCAATTACTATACAAGTTTATACAGATATTAAGTATTGCATTTTGCAATAATACAATACATATTCTTTCCTTTTTTTAATTAACTTCTTATTGTCAAGGTTAACTTATGGAATCTTCATTTTTCAGCATTCAGAGCTTGAATAAATTCTTCTAATTTTTCTTGGATTTGCCGCACACGTTCTGGAACAAAAATAAAATTTCATATAAAATACGTAAATTGTAATAAGACATTCCTATGATATGTGTTTTCTTCTTTGCTACTCATTTAATTAAAATATAAACTTATGACATCACTCTGAATCACTAATAATCTCAGAAAAAACAAAATATCTCTTTATATAGTAAGGTGCAAAGGAATGACAATTCCTAGCATGTTGGTAAGGGGTTGTAACTGATTAAAAGGATATATAAGTAGTCAACACAAACTGGCCAATTAATATCAATCCAAATTAAAATGGACCTTGGAACTGAAGATAGGGTTAAGGTATCCTGAAACTGTCTTTCCAAACAAAGGTGAAGTGGAGCAAAAGGTGTAAAAAAGGTGATTCAATTCATTTAAATTATGGTACTCCACTGTCTAAAATACTTATTATTTGATATAGTATTACTAGTGCTTAAGAAAGCAGTTGAATGAAGTGTACAGAGTTCATATAGCATATGCATAGTTTGCGATTCTCAAGGAGCACTTTCAGTTATTGTGGTTAAATGTAACCTTCAACCAATTGCCACTGATATTACGATGGCCATACAAAAATATAACAAACAGGATTAGAATGGATTCGAGGTCACATAGGGAATGAAGGCAACAAGAGAGCAGTTCTGTTTGCTAAAGCAGTGCTCGTTCACTTACAGATTATTCTTATACCCAATGCCTAATAACATTTATAAAACATACTTTTAAAGAACAGATGCTAAATGAATGGAATATAATATTATGGATTAATAGTAACATTGGCCAGCAGATAAAATCAATGTTTTATGCCACAATTGAAGAGAAACTCAATGTTAAGCACTATAAACTTACTTTCCAGTCAACACAGTTTATGACTGGACATGGAAAATTCATACCATTCTTTGGACATTTTAAAACAATCAGATGAAGCATTATATTCCTGTTGGTTTTTTTGTCAAAATAACATCCAATTATTTTATAGGTACAAGGAGATATAATTTAGAATATCTTATCTTCTGCCAAAATCTTTCACATCGCCTATAACCCAGCTATTCAAAACAAAATGCTATCATATACCTAAAGTCGTGGGTTCAAACCCGGCGGAGGACAATGGATTTTTCGGGCATAAAAATTCTTAGTATGGCTTCCTTTGGAAGGGAAGTAAACTGTGGGTCCCGTGTCATAGATTTATGGCACGCAAAAGAACCTCACGTAGAGAGGCCAATGAGCAAAATTAAGCGGTCTTTCATGCCCAGTGTAGAATGGGACACAGAACCACAGCAGTTAAAGAGCGTCCATAAACAAAATGCCATTTCATTTCAAAATGCTATTTTTATAAGTTTATCAATTTATTAATCATATTTTCAAAACATTGTGATATAATTATTGTTTATATATTTACTTATTTAATATTTATATATGAAATCGGAATAAGCCTATAGGCCCTAGCATACTTTGATATTCCTACAAGAGCTAAAACCTTACAGGTGTAATCCACAAACGGGTATGTTGAATAAAACAATGCTTTGTTTGGAGATACATTAGAAGTTAGTGGAGCCCAAACATTCCTATTAAATTTTCCTCCTAACTTCATATATTCATTCATACAAAATAATTGCAAGTTTTGGTAACATACATGCTTTAATTTTACCCTATTTTTTGTAGAAATTTGTCTGCTTTATATAAGGTGTTAATGAACTACACCAAAATAATTTGAGAGATTGTAGACGCATCTGATATAAGCAATTTGAGATAGGCAATGTATAGTCCACAGTTAAACATAACACTTTTACATGATGTTTAACATATTGATATCACATGCAGATAAGTCAGTGTTAAAGCAAAGTCAGATAAAAATTTGACTTAGAACATCCTTAAAACTGCTGCATGAGTATAGAAATATAGATCTTTCTTGTGTTATGTAGGCTATTAAGAGACATTTCTTTAATTACTCCTGAGGTTTAATGCACAACACCAAAAGCTGATGAACATGCATGGGTTTGTTTCCAGTCACGCAGTTACTTTTCTTTTTTTAATCCATACGAAGTGCTGCGATACATATATTCAGGACACAATTCTAATTGGCCAATGTAATAACACTTCTATGCTCCTTATTTACAATGAACACAGTTGATGATAATACTTAAATTTCAGAAAGTGAAAATTTAAATATTAATTGCACATATCTCTAGATATTTTAAAATGTCAAAAAATAATTGTTCAGTGTAATGACTAAAATAATCCCAATGAAAACTTTCTAAGTTCCAAAATTTCATTAGCAATTTTGAGCATATACGTAATTATGATAAACTTAAATCTAACAGTTACAAGCATTAGGATGTCATATTGTAATGGTTAGCCTGTTTACAAACAAGAATATGAGAGGCAAGTTTCCCAATCCTGCCTCACCATGTATAAACTTTCACTCCTGTCAGCAGTTAATTTTTTCCAGACCTACCCAGCATTAAGGAAACCTCTATGTCTATACATAGGTTGGTCCTTGGGAAACATAGGGATTTTAATTTAGTGCCAATATATAAATTAAGAGATGAAAGATGAATAATAATTTATGGAAAATTAGGATTAATAGTATTTCAGTTTTGGCAGAATTTAATTAGAATTTTATTACTGTCACGGTGGGTAGGTGCAGGAGGCAATGCAAAATTCTATCATTTTTAGACAAAAGAGTCCTAACAAAAATATGCTGAGGTAACTCATTCAGTTGCCACTATCCGGAAATTACAGAAATTATCAACTGGCAATGAGAGTTTAGCAGAAATAGTCTAATTGCTTGCTTCCTTGTAAGTAGAAGCGAAATAAAGGACAACTGTAGGTTAAAGTGATAGTCAAAAGCTGGTTGCTATGTCAATGAAGTTCCTTTGTCTATATGGATAGGAGTTGACAAGTTCCTGTATGAGAAAAGTATAAGTTTTTCATAGCAGAAACCAAAAATAAGGAATGTGACAAAAACGACGAACTCCATGAAAAAAATGTATATAACATAAATTGTGTGTTTTAATGTGCTCTACATTTTTTGTGTAGTAAGTTTTTGTCCAGGTCGTCTCCTTAGCGTGGTGGTAGTGCAGCTGCCTACCAAGCGGGAGACCTGGGTTCGATCCCCAGTACCGGCGTGGGGATTTTTCCCCCGCTGGGAGACCTGGACCGGGGTGCACTCAGCCTCGTGAGGTCCCTGGGGGGCCAATTGAGGAGCTGCTTGATGGAGAAGTAGTGGCTCCAGGTCGTGAGGACCGCATTAACCGGCCTGGAGTGGCTCGAGGCGCTGACCACGTCTCACCCTCCAATACTGCACCCCATCCATGACGTCTGTAGTGGACCGAGATGGGTAGGCCAAGGCTCCCCATGAGCTGTCATGCCATGGAGTAAAGTTTTTGTCCATCTCTTACGGTTTAGCAGTTATTCAAAATTTAGTAAAATTCATTCAAAATAAACTACTCTTCAGAGGCTATTCCCAGAAAATTCAAGGTATACATTTTATTTGTCAGGTAAATATGTTTAATATATGAAATTTTAATCAAAATCGTTAGAGCCATTTTTGAGAAAATCAAAATTTTCGAAAAAAGTTCCATGTAAAGGGTAGTTGGGGGTGGGGATTTTTCTCAAAATCTTTGTGTCGCATCCCTGGAAGAGACTAAACTTAAATACTAAGTTTGGTATTTTACCGACTTTTCGTTTTTGAGTTATCGCGTTCACAGACACACGGACACACACACACACACACACACACACACACAGACCTTTTTGTGAAAATGCTTTTTTTGGATATTGTGGACCCTAAAACATATATTTCCTGTGAAATCTCGGTATCATATTTTTTGGTGGAGTGCAATACTTTCTCTATACACTATGTGCATAGTGTGTATGGAGAAAGTAAAAATATACAATGAATAAAAATCTGATGTGTACCATTCACATGACTTTCTGTATATCCCTGCAACACATTATTCTTAAAAAGCTTATACTTCTATTTACTTCATGCTAATCAGTAAAAGATTAGTAGAAATAGCCATATTACTTGCTTCCTTGTAAGTAGAGGTAAAATAAGGGAGTACCATAGCTTAAAATGATAATCAAAAGCAAGTTGCTATGTCACTGAAGTTTCTTTGTTTGTATGCACAGCACTTGACAAAGTCCTGAATGAGAAATGTATAAGTTATTCATAGCAGAAACCAAAAATAAGGAATGTTCTCAAAAACGATGAACTCCACGAAAAAAATGTATATAACCTAAATTGTGTATTTTAACGTGCTCTACATTTTTTGTGTAGTAAGTTTTTTTTCCATCTCTTACGGTTTAGCAGTTATTCAAAATTCAGTAAAATTCATTCAAAATAAACTACTCTTCAGAGGCTATTCCCAGAAAATTCAAGATATACATTTTATTTGTCAGGTAAATGTCTTTGATATACAAAATTTTAATCAAAATCATTAGAGCCATTTTTGAGAAAATCAAAATTTTCGAAAAAAGTTCCATGTAAAGGGTAGTTGGTGGTGCAGGGATTTTTCTCAAAATCTTCATGTCGCATCCCTGGAAGATACTAAACTTAAATACCAAGTTTGGTATTGTAACTACTTTTCGTTTTTGAGTTATCGTGTTCACAGACACACAGGGACCTTTTTCCGAAAATGCTTTTTTTAGATAAAGGGGACCCTAAAACATATATTTCTGGTGAAATCTCGGTATCAAATTTTTGGGTGGAGTGCAATACATTCTCTATACACTATGTACATAGTGCATACAGAGAAAGTAAAAATTATAAGGAATCACATCATTCACATCAATGGTGAAGTCACCACTGGTACAAGAAGGCAAAAAAAATGCTTCCAAATCCTTTTTACTAATTTTCATTTCCAGTTTAAAACACTGCATATTAAAACTTAACATTCTACAAGAAGTTTAACTTTTTGTTGTATTTTTTTAATACTTCACCAATAAATGAATCTAGAAAGAACTGATATCTTACTAAGTTCTTCTGCTAAAACAACCCTGCGACCAGTGAGCAGCTTTTGTTTCTTCTCATTGTCCTGGCTATAATCTTCTAATACTTCCTTGATATCTTTGTCTAAACGGCGAGCTAAAACAAACACAAAGTCATATGAAATGGTATAAATAGCTTCTGACTCTGCTTAAGCTAAAATTACAGTTATTTATAAATATTAGTTTATATTTAGCATGATGACTGGTGTTTAAGGGTGTTCAAATTCTAGGTCATTAGCATCCTTATGAAACAAATCATGGCAAAAGCCAGAGATAAACATCAATACAAAAATAAATCATAAATATCATAAATATCATAAATAGCAAAAGTTAAATATAAAAATCAATGTATTTAAAACTAATTTTGGCAAGATTTGAGATAGATGATTTTTGAAAACTATTTTTATAAATGATAAACATATTCCCAAATATATACAGGAATACACTAACACAATAGACACCAGGGGACCGAGGGGACAGATAGGAGCAGGTTCTCTCTTAAGAAGATAACTATGTGTAAAATTGCAGTGGCTAATACAAATTGAGGTAGTATCACTTCCTCGTGCCAACATAGATGAGGGGAAGTTTCTCAGTTTATTGAAAGGTCTTTTACTACTTAAGCTTGTTTTCGTGGAGAGCTGACCACTCTTTATGCAAGCACAAAAGTATCACTCTCCGTACAAGTGTAAAGTCTACCAATCTTATACAAGAAATTGCAGCACTGGGTTCGTGGTTGCCATCTTTTCTGAAAATCCATCAGTTTGTTCCAGCAAGCCAATGTGACCAGGAATCCATGCACACTCCACAATAATGCCAGAAGCATATAAAATGTGAAGGGCATCCTGGATGTGATAGGAAGATAGTTGTACAGCTCATGAACGTTCTAAACTGCACTAAGGGAATCACTCAAAATAAGATGGTGAATATACAGAATGGCTCAGTCAGTATATGGCCTACAGCTCTGCACTATAATGGAGGTGCTACTATGAAAACTAAATATATGTGGTTCAAACCCATAATCAAATTCACATACAACACCATAGGTGCACTTACTTCCGTGTATATACAAATTTGATCATTGTAATCCGAAAAGAAATTCTAAAAAACATCTATGGGTATTAGACAAAGGCTTCATAGCGTTCCAGTATACATTTCAATTCTGTGCTTCCTGAGAAGATCTCAGAAATGAAGTTTGTCCAGTCTGGTGAGGAAAAACAGAGCAAACATTGGATGTATACGCATCAGCACAGATGGTCGTGCCAAAGAATAAATGATGCTTCTATAATCTAATCTCAGATCAGCAGTTATTAAAGTTGCAGCAAGACTGTCTGATCCATTCCCCAAGATATGCTATTTAGCATCTGTAAAATATTCGGAGAACAGTCACATCGCACTTTCTGCTGTGCTATATATGGTGACCTACCAAGTTTTCTATCAAATATCAATACAAAGAATCTTGTCTCTTCTGGGAATGGTAATAAATCTGGACCAAATTGCAACAACAGTAATTGCCTCCTCTGGCACCAGAAGTTAATGCAGAGTGACTTCTAGTTGAGCAATGAAAGCTGTTTTTAGATCTCCAATCTCAAAGATTGTTTAAAACACTGTTACAGATGGCATTCCAAAAATGGTGTATGCTGAGCACAATAAATGGCAAAGATGTCTACAAATAAGTGGATGATACAATTGGAGGAACACATTGTGAGATAGAATTAATTGCTATAGCAAACATTGTGATGTTTAGTACCAATCCTTGAGGCTTTCTATGCTCTTGAACAAAAAGATTAGAAAAAACCAAACCGACCCTTACTCAGAAAATGTGGTTCCTGAATGTAAACTATAGGCACCTATGTGTATTCCAGTTGCATAGGAAACATAATATCCCTATCATAAGCCTTCTTGAGGTTAAAAAATATTCCAATAGTCTGACAGACAGTTCTTTGTGAATCTTTTCATGATCTGCATTGATACTGATACAAGGTGGTCAACTGCTGAACTTCATCAAAAACTGCACTTGGTGTTGGTCAGAAAATTGTGCCAACTGTCTAGCGATTATTCATTTCCATCACCTTGCAAACATAATTGATGAGTGAATAATAGGATGATAACTGGACAGAAGATGACAGTCCTTTAAAAATGGGTTTGATGGTGGCCTTTCGCCATTTTTCTGGAAAAATGGCATCAATTCAAACATGATTATAGATCTCGAGCAGGAAAGACTTACCTTCGCAGAAATATGTTGCAACATTTGAATGTGGTTTCCATCTGGACATGGTGCAGAGTTTCACAAAGATGAAATTGCATGGTCCAACTCCGCCATGGTGAAAAGCAGATTGTAATTTTCAAACTTTCCAGAACGAAAGGAGAAACCTTTAGCTGGAATCAAATTAGCCTTGGAAAGGATCGGAGAGAAACTTTTCTGCAATAGTGATCCTATTTTTATTATTGGTCTGCGTTGCGATTTCCCAACTTGGCACCAATTTAGCTGCAGCAAAACTATAGGTACCAGACTTGGAACAGAGGGT
This sequence comes from Hymenopus coronatus, assembly GCA_030762935.1. NCBI lineage: Eukaryota > Metazoa > Arthropoda > Insecta > Mantodea > Hymenopodidae > Hymenopus > Hymenopus coronatus. The sequence continues at coordinate 42,519,272 of CM060885.1, read as the reverse complement.
TGGCGGTTTCACATGTTCCTGGGTTTCCAAGGACATGTATTTGAATTTCCTGGATTGCATTTTTTCTCTGAAAAAATGGGAGCACTTACAAGAACTTCACGAATGTTCACCATTGCAGTTAATGCACGTTGGAGGAGCTAATGTACATGCTCCATCGTATGAGATGTAGCCACAGTTGATGCAGGTAGACTCGCCTTTGCAAATTCACTGGTGTGACCAAAGCGCTGAGTGTGTTTGGTATATATGGCCTAACCTCATTGGATTCATAGCCTGCCTTAATTCTTTGTGGGAAATCTACCCAATCGAAGGTAAGAAATGGGGTACTGGTAGATATGAATTGTCCATTTACCTTCGTTGAACGCGATATACCTTGATCTACAAAATTTTCTTGAATCTTCTCAATGGTCAAATTGTCAAACGTGCAAGTGTTTATCACACCGCATAAGGAGTTCAACGTCTTATGCACCTTGACCTTCACTGGGTTCCCAACTAACATATTGGCCCTAAGTAGTTTAGAGGCCTAGAATGCAATTGTACTTCCTTCATTACAAATGGGCTTACAGCTGAGAACTTCCTTCCCTCCTCTGTTCTATTAACAAGTAGCAAGATCACAAGACTTGACTACTACTTTTCTTACATCAACATCATATTTAATGGATTTTTTTGTTTTTTGCAATGGGAATTACTAATATTTTTGTTCCCCAGTGCTCTCCACTCACCACGGAGCCTGAGGGGTCACCCCACTGGAGAGAGCAACACAGGGGATATAGTTAGCTTGCCATCCTCTCACCCTGGACTTCGGTTAAAACATAATCCTGGCCAGATAGCTAGAGATGGTTAGTCCCTAACCACCCCAGCAGAAACAAAAGCAGTGTATTAAGTTATACACCCTCATTGAAAAAACAGAAGGTCCAGGCTCAGATTTGTGACCCTCAACCAATCAGGATATTCCTTTCAACTGACAAGGGTCTCCATACATACGTCTACATATGGGGGGGACATTTAGCAGAAACATAATTTTATGACACATCTTTAAATGTAAAATATATTTATGTAATCAATATAGTAACTTATGTAACAAATGGATAATCACATTGATTATATTAGTGGATATTTCTTCTATTATTAGAAAACTACAAGGAATTCAACATAGAAACTCATATTGCCTTTATCAACTTCATAAAAGCTTTTGACAAAGTAGATAAAAATAAATTATTTTTAATTTAATATTCCACAATAATACATCAAAATATATGTAACATCTATAAATATAATGAAATCTCAATTAAACAAGATGGCAAACTATCTGCTTGGAAAAAGATCAATAGTGGAGCCAAACAGGGATGTGGGCTTTCACCAGTACTTTTCTCATTTATATGAAAGGAAAAAAAAAAAAAAAAAAAAAAAAAAAAAAAAAGTAGGAGAACACAATGGGACTGTATATCCAAATAGAAAGTATCCAACTTGAAGCTTTCTTTTTTGCAGATTTGGTTCTTTTAGCACTTTCTGAAAATTATCAACAATTTAAAGATTTGGAGCTTTCTCGGTGTTAGTTATTACAGATGACTTCATGGAATAGCAACTGAGTTAAATTGGAATCAGAGAAATCCAAACTTTTGATCATCTTGACTTTATGGTCTTTGTCAGGGACCTATCCTGTGAAGTCATCTGCAATGATGACAAACAAAAAAACTTTTTTTATACTTCCATGATAAAAGTAGTGATTCTTAAGAAGAAAAAAAATGTATTGATTCTGAAAATCACCACAAAAATCTCCATCACGTCAGATTAAAAAGATATGAAGACATTTAGGTTCTCACTATGAGGTTTCAGATCAGACATGCTACATAGCTGTGGAAAGACTTTTGTTAATAACAGGGAGGAGGCTTCTGATTCCTTCTGATGATTAGTTGAATATTATTATTAATATTTAATGAATGATTAAAGGCTTAAAGGAACTGACCTGCACAAAAGCCTAATGTCCGATCCCTCACCTTCACGTGGTGCAGCTGTTAGTAGCCACATGATAATTTTGTTATTAACAGAAAGGAGACCCTTTAATTCCTTCTAAATTTGTAACATTTAAAGGAACCAATCTGAACAAAAGCATGTGATGAACTAAAGGGAAGAGCTACTCACCACAAGCACTGGTCAGCCTCGTTAGTTACTGACCAAATTGGTATTTCTTCCTCTTCTTATATCAATTCCCTCTTTAAACTTTTCTGTCCAGTCTCTCTTGACTGAACTCTTGTTTTCTTTGACCCCAATGTATTAGAGCATTCGAGGCCTGGGGGATGATTTCAACTTCTTCCTAATACTTGGGCAACGTAACTGCCAAATACATGGTACCCACAACTTAACAGTTACAATTTGTTTAATACACTCCAATATGAATCCTGGGAAAAAGAAATATAAATCCGGAGGTAAAATAGTCCCCCCAATCAGATTTTCAGGCAGGGACCTCTTCCCAAGGATACAGACATACCAAATCAAACTCAATCAAGATCCTTCAATGGAATGCCAGAGGAATGTCACAAACTAAAAAGACTGAACTAATCAAAACTGTATCAGATCATTCAGTTGATGTATTCACAGTCCAAGAAACAATTCTTACACCAGAACAATTGCAATATTATGAATTCAAGAATTATACTGTTCATATACTTTCCAAAGGACGACAAATCAGCAGTGGTATTTTAGTTGGAATCATACACATATCTTCAGTCCAAATTATCAAAGAATGGACAATATAGGCAAAATTGATATATTTAAAATTAAATTATGGAAAAACAAATATGTTTAATACATACACTGTTTATAATCCCCTAATCTTGAACATATTACAATACAACAATACAGTAATAATGGGAGATTTTAATGCACATTCACAATGATGGGGTTACAATAAATTAAACAATGCAGGAAAGTTATAGAAGATCTACTAAATTCTACACCAATAGAACTAATATACAATACAGAAGATCCCCCAACTTATATTCATTATTCTGGTTCTGGAACTAACCCTAACTTACTCTTAATATCCGCTAATTTATATTCTCAAACAACAAAACAAATTTTAGAAGACCCTGGTTCAGAACACAGAATGATTATTGCAAATATTCAACTTGGAAAAAATGATTTACCCTCAATGTATCTTAAACCTAGATGGAACTTCAAAAAAGCTAACTGGGAAAAGCACACTGAAGAACTAGAAACCAAATTTGAAGAACTTCCCTACAAATAATCCAATCAGATCAATAAACAAATATATATGAAACAATACAAACCAACCACAAACAGTTTCACACAACTTTTCAAAACCTGGTACAGATATGTAAATGATATTTTTTCCAAAGTTCCAATGAAACTTGCAGAAGATACCCTAAAATTGCTAAATTTATAAAAAAGATCCATAAAATACTGTTTTTTGTAAAAATTTGTTAAAATTCACTATGGAGAAAGAAGAAAATAGTTTGTTATCTTATTTGGATATTAAAATCATTAGAAACCACAATAAACTTACTTTCGGCATCTTCAGAAAGCCCACCTTTTCTTGGAAAGAGAAGTAGTTTTGGTCCAAGCATCGCTTAGTTTCATTTAATAGCTCAGCTAGTTTGTGGTAAATTAGATAACCTATTCACCGTAATGGCTGGGAGTCTCAAAGAAAGATTAACAACACAAAGGATAGTTTACGAGTTACATAGGTTATTGCTGAATATTTTAGGACAAATCACGTGGATTAATTTCTGACCAAATTTTCTGATGATTTTAAGTAAGAAAATGAGCATCATAGCACTTCTATACTCCACCTTACAAACTTATTCATTTAAATTTTAAATAGTTATAATAGCTCACCTTCTCTATTCATTACTTGCTGTCGCAAAGCATTGCCTGTGATTCTCAGCATTTGCTGAATTCTCCAAAACAGTACCACATCAGCACAATCAACCTAAACCAAACGATTTAAAAATTAGTATATTAGTGAGTATATATGCATATATAAATAAACACATCCTTTAACCTGTCTTCTCAGGATGAGGGTAAATCTCTGAAAAAATTTTTTTACAGGTAACTCACCCTAACCATGTTTAAACTTAGGACCTCTTGAATATGAGAGAGACATGCTAACTACAGAGTTGAGCTACCTTTATTTTATAATGACTTTCCTCAGTCGAGGGCTGCCATGTAGACAAAGTTGGTTGGATGGTATCTAATGTTGAGCAGTTGGCAGTGAAGGCATTCACTCTCTTGCATTCCAGTATTTTGATGTCATATTATCACGACTCAAGGTTGGGCAACGCAGTATATAGTTTCCATCCATATCTTCTTTAAGTGTACAGAAAAGACACAGAGGAAATTTCACTATACCAATCCTGAATAAATGTTTATTGAGACAGTCATGGCCTGTTAGGTGTTGCTACAGAGGATTTTCTTGGTAATGTAGTGATTCTGATCTTTCCTGTCCAAAACTTTTTTTCTTAGGTGATGTAACCGCCATTTATGGTTCCTAATTTTAAACGGTTACAAAAAGTTGAATATAAACGTACCAGATAAAGTGATGTACAATAAGTTATCACTCTATCAAAAGAATCATTACATCAACATATAACAACATGTAGACAAAGTATAACTACACAATTAACATTTTTAAAAGTAATTTACAATGATAAAAATAAATTGTATAACTAAATATAGAAAACATATAAAATTAGAAATGATAAACTTAAAATCTAATACAAATAGCACATAGAAATCTTAACATAACACTACATTATTAGTTTCCAAATCAAACAACAAAATTTAATAAATTTACATAGCATCAGAATTAAAATGAATACAAATGATTTCTGAGGATAAGAATAGATATTACAACAGTAAAAAGTTTTAGGCTGCAAATAATATTTTTCTTAATGCATAATATACATAATATAATAGATATACACAGAGGGTGGGCGAAAAGTCTTTTAACACCTTATCTTGCTTCTATGAAGCAATGAATAAAAGAAGGAAATGCATTATATAAATATAATTGAATGAAAGACATTGTAATGCAATATGCTATTGACAGTAGGAACAGCACTAAGAATTCCTGCTCAAATTGGCTGCTAAAGCAATATGGCAGATATGAGTGCTCTTAGTATTGAAGAACATTTGGTGGCTTCTGATGAATGCATTGGATTTGAATCACCAAAAAACAATGCAAGATAGCCAGAATGACTTTGTGATGCATTTTGTAATGTACAAATAATATTCAAGATTAACAAGTAATAAGAAATGTAGATGCTAATAAATTATATTACTAGATACCCTATTTATTGAAGAAAACACTATTTTTAATTGTTTTGCAATACAAATGCTGGTTATTGTCAGATTAATTTGCATTGAGAAATTACATGCAATTTCTTGTTTAGAGCAATTTCATGAAAGTGTCAACTGTGACAGTAAAACTTTAACTTACTGTATACATTATTTTGTATGTGGAAATGGTTCTAGGTAGATATAAGGGGTGCTTTTTATAAAAAGACACAGTTAAATTCAACGACAAACTTGATTAATGCAGTTTAACTGTTAAGAACTCTCAAACAAATCAACTCTAAATTATGCTGCTCAATTAATAGAAAGTTTGAAACATAGTCTTTTAGGAGTGTATGTTCTGCCCAATATATATTAACAAGTATCGTAATTCTCTCACCTAAATTATGCTTTAGTAAAGTTCTTCCATGTTATATTTTGTGACCTGGTCATTTCATGATGCTGAATAATAAAATGTTTAATACACAATAAAAATTAAGGGGATGTTAAATTTAGCCTACATATTATGCATTAGAATCAAATGCTGAAGAGTATATTTGGAAAGTTTTTCCTAACCCCAACAAATTTAGTTTTAATCTGCATTATAACATGGCCAGTTTCTGATGCTACAAAATGTGTCATTATCTCAATATGTGTTTGAAGTTCATTGTCAAATTTTCCTCTGGCATGCATCTTGAATGTCAATGAAATAGATGGGCATTGCATGAGGGAAGAGAGAGGAGTATAACCAAAGAGGTTTCTGTAAGTGATTATATGGAAAATCTTAAAAAATCACTTCCTCATTTTCTAAATCATGTATTTGTGAAAAGACAAGAAAGAGAAGCATTCAAACTAGCAAGAGATCAAATAAAGTCAGTGAAGCTATAATTAAATAGATTTATCTGAAAATTATACCTGCAGAGAACAAAATAAAATTCAAGCTACTTACTGGAATAGTCAACAGATATCAGTGTTTGCACCACTGCTTACTTCAGAAAAGCTATAAATGCTGAATTCCAAAGACAATCTGATTATGTACAGTACAATAAATATGCAGTTTATGTATATTTTCATAAGATTTTGTCACCTATGAATTCCATATTCAGCATGTACAAATATTTTCTGATGTCAGTCAGCAGATAAACAAAAGTTCAATTTATGCAATGTTACATACTTATCAAAAAGTATTTCTATTGGCTGGAACTTTTACAAATCATTACACAGTAAAGACACTGTCAATGTAATTGAATGATAGGGGAAATGGATGGCTTGGACTGTGGTTAAATCAGGAAAACTAAGTCAGAATGCTGAGGAATTTCTTCAAATTATTAGGAACAAAATTAAACAAGTCCTAGTACAGGACATGCTAAAAGATGACAGAGCACATAAAGCCTCTCCTAGAAAAAAGATGGAGAAATATTTCTGCAGTTCCAGGGACACATCAAGTTCATTTTATGAGAGTGTAGGATTTAAATTTCATTGAATATGTATGTCTTTCATCTCCTAGAGTCAATTAGAAGAATTCATAAATTTAATTTGAAGTGAAAAATGTTTGTTATGTCAAATATTGATTTCCTCTATATGAAGTTCTCTAAAGAACCATAATTTACAAGTTGTAAATGAATTTGTTTATTTTTGTATTACAAACCTAATGTATTATTATTATTATTATTATTATATTTATTATTATTATTACTATTTCAACCTTCTATTAATTACAATTTTTATACTGTAGTGACAGCACAGTCACTGGGCCATGCCCTAAGAAGTTAAATAAACTATCTATCTACAATATGCAAGAAAGATTACATAATAAATACAGAAATTCAGTTTAAGAGTGGTACTTTATTATTTTTTTCTTCCCTTCCTGTTAATTTTTGGCATCTATTATAGAGGAAATGAAACTAAAACATTTCTGTTTTAATTTCTGTGGGGGTCATTTTTATGAGCATCTAATTTTCAAAGAAATTTGTGGAACATATGCAAGAGTATAAATGTGAGTTGCAAAATTGTCAGTTCGTCACTGTAGTTTCAGATGCAGTTGTTAGTATATTAGGGTGTTTTAAGTCAGAACATGTCCAAATTATTTCTTCTATTATGTTGTGTTCAATTACATTTTTAAAATGTTCCATTGAAATTATACTATATTTTTATTTAAATTATGAGCCCCAACTCTCAGTTTGCGATGCATGGGATTGCTATTTATTAGATTTAGAAGTTTAAAAGTGTGCCTGAATAAACAAGAGTAAAACTGGTTTTATGTATTATAAATACAAATTTGTTGCACACATTCACATTTCATGTGTGATATAACTATTTCCAAAATGCTTATGTAAAAATTATATTTTTTCCTGTTTCTCTATTGATGCATGCAGGAGTTATTTCCTGTGCCAGGAAAAGTTGGGGTTTTCTTTTAGGAAGAAAATGAATGTAGTGGGAGAAGTGATTCAGCAGGTGAAGAACCATCACTAGCAAATACGATGAATTAATGATGGAGAAAATAGAATAGGGTAACAAAGAAGATAGAGAAATGTTGATACTTAATATGGGGATATCAAAACATAATTTAAACCAGGAATTACAGCATGTACAAAAAAAGACATGGAAACAATAAAACAAGAATTAGAGAGTAGGAAAGAAGACATGGAAAGAACAAACACAGAAATTAAAGCAGGATAAGAAAAAATGTAAGATAAAAATCTGATGTGTTCCATTCACATGACTTTGTCTACATCTCTAACTAATCATTGTTAAAAGCTTATTCTTCTATCCATATCATGCTAATCAAGATAAACATTAGCAGAAATTGTCCTTATTGCTTGGTCCCTTGTAAGTAGAAGGGAAAAAATATAATGTGTTCCATTCACTTTGAGATAAACATTAGCAGAAATGGTCTTTATTGCTTGATCCCTTATAAGTAGAAGGGAAAAAATCTAATGTGTTCCATTCACATGATGTCCTCTAGCTGTTCGGCAAACAAACCTTTATTCAAAACATTAATCTGTTATTTATACATCATGACAATCAAGATAAACATAAGCAGATTTAGTCTTATTACTAGCTCCTTGTAATTAGAAGGGAAATAAGTAAATACAGGCTAATGGGATAGTGTTGTCTTTGAAAGACAGTCACTATGTGAAATTCTTGAATTCTAATCTCTCTGATTGCCAGAAGTAAACAAATAAGAAACGAGAAGAAAGAAGTCTTCCTGTTTGAGAAAAGTTTAAGTGGTTAAAATTGAAACCAATAATTCGGAATATCTCGAAAACTGTTAACTCAACAAAAAATGATCTGATGTGCTCCATTCACATGAATTTCTGTACTTCTCTGCTATAAATTATTGTTAAAAAGCTTAATAAGCTTAAATATTAATCGAGAAAAAATTGGCAGAAAGGGTCTTATTACCCGCTTCATTGTATGTAGAAGGGAAATAAGGGTACACCATAGGCTAAATCAATAGCTAAATCTAAGGTCCATCTAAGGCTCTTGAGGACTGCATGCTGATGGGGAATAGGATTATAACTCTTTTGTTTTATATAACTATTGGAGTGGGTAGGTTTTTCTGTAAATGCCAAATATTAGGTGGTTTTCATTTTTGATGATTTTAAGGTAGAGAAATGGTAGTTGAGAAATGGTAGAGAAGGAATGTGATGACAACTTATCATTTCTCGACCTTAAAATCATCAAAAATGAAAACCACTTAACATTTGGCATTTACAGAAAATGTACCCATACCAACAGTTATATAAAACAAAAGAGTTATAATCCCACTCCCCATCAGCATGCAGTACCAACAGCCTTGCGTACAGATTGGTAAATGTACCAATGGGCAAAAAAGAAAACAACTTTAAACTGGCAAAAATAATGGACATTGCTACAGAAAATGGATTCCGGGAAAAAATGGTTTACAAAAAAGTTAATAGGGCCAAAAATAAGAAGAGAATAAAAGAAGTCCAAACGAGAAGGAAAACAAGATTTACAAAAAATTTACATTCCACCCTACAACTTTCTACAAATTCCAGAGTATCTTCAAATGACACATCATAATTCTGGCCCCAAAAAACAATTACTCCATAAAAAAACATATTAAATTCTAAATTAAAAGATGATATTCCACAAGATAACACACCAGGAATATATCAGTTCAGCTGCAATGACTGTGAAAAAATCTACATTGGCCAAACAAAAAGAAATATAAAAACAAGAGCAAAAGAACACCACAGAAATATTAAATTTAAACAAGAAGACAAATCCGCGGTATCTTGCATTTTTGGAAAGAGCAACACACCATAAATAGAAGTCCAAAAATACTGAAAAATATTACAAGGAAAACAGAATTAAAAGTTTGGGAAAACATATATATTTGGAAAACAAGAACCACATTTTCAGCTTCGAAATCCTGCCAGGCTACCTGCTAATGCAGAGGTTCATTAAACCACCACTAGGGATAATGACAACCACCATAGCAAGCAATGCCGGCTTGACATGGCTTCTGAAACATGTTTTCCAAATTAAAAGTAAGTGATGTAGTGTTACAAAATCGACTGAAACTAATTAATTTCAATTGACAGAACACATCACTGTCACAAAGTCCACCATATATCAGTAATAATTTACAAATGAAACTGACCTAAAATTTCAATTAAGTATGAAGAGACTTTGTGTCAGTGATTTGTACAATCAAGGAATAATGACAGGAGCATACATCTCCAGAAACATGTTAGTTCTTCAGTACAATAACGTGTAGAATTGAATGACTCAGTAATTAATCCAAATTATTATACATTACTACCAATTTAAAAAAAAATTGTTGTTTTAAAATTTTCTTTGTTATTACTAGCTTTATTTGCTATTCATTATTGACTAACCTCTGACTCTAGTCCCTGGTGATAAAGATAAAAGCCTTTACGACAATCATATGTACGAGCCAGACTTTGTTTGAGAAAATGCCTCCGATAAATAGGATGCCACGTTTCTCTAATGAATTCATTATCTACATCAACATTTTGTCTTTGAAGGTTTTTCTTTACTGCTGTAATTTCTTCATAATTCAGTGCAGGAGGATGTTTCTGCAAGAAAGAAGACATTGAAATGGATTAAACATTTTATGTGTTATACTTTCATACCTCTTCTTTAAATAGTACTAATAAGCTGTATTGAAATAAAAACTTAAAATAAAAATTGATATAACTTGTATGATACACTCTAAGGAATCTTGGTATTTGCTATTGCTAATCGAAAGTATTTTCTACTGTGTAAGAACATGTGAACATCCTAACTCTTGTAGATTTATTTAGTTACTTTTCTTTGTATTCTATTAAACATAACATATATATATATATGCAGTCATTTAAAATCTATGGCATTTGAATCTATCATGTTACTCCATTATACACGGTGAGATCTGACAGCATCGCCCCTAGCACATCTTGGAGTATGCATGTTTTTAGAAGCTTTTGCACAAGCGCAACTGGTATGACATAATTGCCTTATGGGTGAAATACATAAAATTTGTTCACAGCTGAAGATGTGTTCATATTTACTATGCATCTCTCAGCTACAAGTTCACATCAATGCCACTAGGTGGAAGCACACTGTGGCAGAAGTTTAATTTATAATGGCTGCAGGGATGCAGAAACTTGGGAATCCCCATTTGTATTCATTTTGCATAAAGACTACCAGATTGTAGCATACTGAACAGTTATGTCAATTCACTTACAGTAGATCTGAAGTAAGTATATGTTATAATATATACACACACACTTTCACATGCTTTTCTCTATATATTTTGCAAACAAACTATTCTTACAGAATAGTTTATACAGTTTATTCTTTTATTAACATTATGCCAATCAAGATAAACATTAACAAAAATGGTCTTATTACTTAGTTCCTAATAATAATAATAATAATAATAATAACAACAATAATAATAATTTTATTTCAATAAGTTTCACAAATTAATATACAATTCTTTACCTATCACTACACTGAGTTGGTGTGCGCCCTGGGGCCTAACAGACTCAAACCCTAAGGTTGTCAAGCTATTAGGTCCTTCTTATGTTTTAAATCTAATACATACTACCTACTATCATTTAATTTTCATCTTCATCCTGCTGACTAATTTTCCTTAACTATTTAGTACTTACTCTACCCAAAAAAATTGGGTGAAGAAATGAACTTGCTCTGATTCAGATTGTATAATGACTATAAAACCGTTAAAACTTCACCCGCAAGAAGTTCAGTGTTGAACTTCCTGAATTTTCATTGTTGCTGGAACTAATGTTTAATTTCTCCATTGATTCCATTGTTGGAAAATAACTGACTGTTTAAAAATTTAGAATAATGCTTTATATTACATATTGTGCTTTTTTGCTTTATTTTTTTAAAATTATGCTTTATTGTGCTTTTAAAACTTATTTGTTCCTAACTCTTAGACCCCCAAAATCATGTTCTGGGTAGCAACCACATGTCTAAAGCTCTGTTATGCTTTTGGGTTGCATTACTGATGTTTCCCATTCTCCTTCCTGGGATACTGTGAACCAGCCTATAACCAACACCATCTAGAGAGAGGATGCCCGATTAAAACAAGATAGTGAACCATTGTGACCATTGGTTCCTACGAGCAGCAGAGCTAGTTTAGTCATTAAAAGCTATTAAATGTATTTAACCTTATCTTATTTAAATGCAGAATAAACAATTATTATAGGCTGGATTATACAAAAAGGAGTCAAACATTCACTTTTAAACTTTCTACTTGGGGCATGTGTATTAGTAAAATCTGCTACTGCTCACAGTATTACAATTGAAATTCTAAGATGGAAAAGCAAAATCAACTTTTTGGAAACTTAAACTCACTTTATTCTTTAAGATTCATATAAAGAAGAATTAGGCTAAGGCTACCTCTGTTAATTTTTTTTTTTTGTAAAAGTTCCAGTTAAAAAGAAATGTTCGAAATTTGTTTATCCTGCACATAAATTTAGATTTATTTCAGAAGATTAAATTCTAACAGTTAAATTCAGGGTAATGGGGGTATTAATTATTATTATTATTATTATTATTATTATTATTATTATTATTAAACCATAGGTATAGTTATATTCCCATCATTTCATATTGTGGATATTAGCTTGCATTGAGTTATTTAAATGGAAAGTATTATTATTGACTACAGAATCAAAATGGGACAGCCGTAAATAAAGCCTCATTTCAAAGAAAAATAAATAAAGCATAAATCTAAAAATATGGAACAAAAATAAACCCATATATTAGATCAGAAAAGGAAATATAGTATTCCTAAAATAATTATGGAGGTAGTAAAGATGTTTTGCCATATTACAGGATGCAGCAAGGAACACTGCAACAACATTATTCCTAAAGTTTGCTTACAAAAAGCAGAAAAGCTTCAGGAAATATTATTTGTTACTGGGTGGAATGGAGAAAATAACAACTGAATGACACTTCTATAAATATTTCCTTTCAAGCAAATGGAAAAGTTAAAATGATATTCTGCCTTTCTTAGCATTAGAGTTTTAAATGTGATTGAGCTTATTGTAAAAGATTTAATGTATTATTTTATGAAAGCTGCATGATATTAAAAGAAAATACTCCTAAGTACTGAATAGGAGACTTTTACAAATAAAAGCATACATAAAAGTGATGGCAAGCATTATATAATAAAAACAGTAGTTTCAAAAAGGATCAGCAGCCATTTTTTCATTAATGCACCTGTTCTTTTCTAAATACATTTGTTTTTTCTCAAGAGTAATGGCATCTTAAACTTTTGTTCCATTGGGGTTTCTTTATTTGATTCTTTTTCCAAGTTTAATGAAAGAATTTAAAAAATGCTGAAAATCATTAATCAAAAATGTAATTTTCTGTAATTCAGTAAACTATTATCAAATTTAACATTAGACATACATTGAAAAATAAAATGGGGGGCCAGAAATACTAATTTACACAGTTTTGGAAAATAATCTTTGATTGGTTTGGTTAGGTTATAAATTTGCTACCAAATGCCAAAAATGTTCATCCTTTGGAAACTACAACATACAAGGACTTTGCTGCTTTGCTTTGAAGTAGCAAATGATGCAGAAACACATTATAAACACCAATAAAACAATAATATTCTTAAGTCAATTAGCAAAATATGTTTTATTTTCACTAAATTTCTTAAAAACTGTGATAGTCTCTCTAGCACGCAGTCTCACTTTACCACCACTTTCTTTAGTATGAAAACCAGCCAGGTCTTCTCTCTTTAGAGGGTTTTGCTATGACAAACATATGCAAAACACTGCTTTATGAATCACTTAACCTAAAAGAATACAAAAACACCCACAACAACAAAGATGCTGAGAATTGCCATGTTCTGACCTGTCTTTAATTACCCCTATGGTAAAATTTAAAAACACTTATATTCTAAAACTAACATCTAACAAAAACATACTCTGCTTTCAACTACACATTTTTTCAATTTTATTTGAGAATTATTCATCACTCTTAATATTTTGCTGTACTTATTTAAAAATTGTGAAGAAATTTATACAAAAACTTTCTAATCTTTTTTTATATGTATTTGTTCTGAAAGAAAATAAAAGAATGAGAAAGACTAATATAAAACTGGGAAAACAAATTTTAAAAGTAATGAACAAACTTACATAATCAGAATAAAGAATCTGTTCCAGTTCATTTCTAATCTGGCTTCTTTTGGCCTGCTCAGGTGTGAGATATTTCCAAGATAACCATCGTTCTGTTGTGCCAGGGCCAAACATCTCTCTGAGAATCTGTTCAGTAGCCTAAAAGGTAAATACATAAATACTATTTTAGCATTTTACATCATTTCAGAAGTACACATCCAACATTTCAAGTAGTTCCCCAAGCAACCAGACAGGACAATATTCTATGAAAACTGTGTTTACTTTATACACTTGCCATAAGATGACACCAACTAACAGCTACCTAGGAGAATGAAAAAGAGCTTTTCATTCCGTTCCTAAAATTTAGAAACTAAACAAAGGTTGCTTTGGTGCCAAACATGCTAGAGTTCTACAGGTGCACTTGTCAGATTTAACAACTCATTTTCTCACTTCTGGATGCTTATATACTTTTATATACTAGGATTTACACTGAAATAATACCATGGGCTTATTTCTGTTTCAAGTATTGGCAGAATTCACAATGTAATTCTATAAAAAGTTTCATGAACTACAGTCATTGTTGTTACTGCTTGCCAACTGGCTGTTGTTGTTTGTGTGATAGCTTCCTCTGCATTTCAAAATGTGGGATACAGTTCAATGTGTAAATTTTGAGCTTTGTTACACAAATTGCTTTGTGAGATATTAGGAATGATTCAAGATGCTTATGGTGAAGCTGCATTAAACAAAACAGGTCTACGTCTTGCACAAATATTTTTTTGATGATTTGTGAGTGCTGAAGAAGTGTCTGCAAATGCAAAGAGGAGGAGGAGGTGGAGGTGGGGTTGTGGTGGTGGTGGTGGTGGTGGTGGTGGTGGTGGTGGTGGTGGTGGCGGTGGCGGTAGAGGTGAATTTAGAGCTTTACAAAAACCTGGTAAAGAGTTACCTGTGGAACATTGCTTGGTATGGATCAAATGTGGATATGTGATGCTAAAAACAGATGAAAAAAATACAGTGGACAAACATGGTGACAAATGAAGAGGTTCTGAGAAGAGTGGGTACACACATTTCCCAGGAGGAAAGCAAAGTGGGCAGGGCACATTCTGCGTATTGATGATGTCATAGAAGGAAAGGTAGAAGGAACTATTTGACTCAGAAGAAGGATTCCAACCAAACATACTTTTAGTGAATTAACTCTTATTAACTAAATAATTCTAATATGGCAGATTTAAGTGAAAATTGGAAATATTAGAACTGAAAGAGGGAGCAGAAGAAGCAAAGCTATGAAGAATCAAGGTGTACACCAAGATTTGAGGACTTGCCAGAGCACCACCTGCCATTACCACATGATGATAGAAGGACAGCACTATCATCATTATAATCATGCTACTTTAAAACTTAATAAATACAAGAGTATGTATGAATGTATTTATGTTCCCTATAGATTTTTACACTGTTACATTGATATCAACCAAACTTGGTAAAGATAAAATTTGACACAGGGCTAAAGGTAGTCTAGCTTAGAATATCTGCCACTGAAATTCTGCCACTTTTCACAGATTATTTAATTTTATGTCAGCCTACAAAAGCTCAGAAAGCCATCTGTATCTTTCTCAATGATAATCATACTTGCCCAAACTTTGCCAACTTAAGCTTTCACAGCATCAGAAAATAACAAAGGAACAACAAATTCACATATTCATTGATCTCTCAGGCATTGATTAGGTCTAATGACACAAGTGAAACAAATAATTATAGCAGCAATGTTCAACTGTGGTTATATTTGTGCAAAACAATAGCTTGGTTTAAAAATTAACATTTTAAACTGTAGATTAGACTGTGATAACAACACACATCCAGATGAAATACACCTTCTGCTGCTCGTTTATACTTCAACTAGCTGAAACACTTGGCGTTGCTCATAGCTTGATGGTTTATCCCTATTTGGCATTAGGTTACACTTGCCCAATACCTTGCATTTCTTTAGAGACATTTAAAAAGTATATTACTGCTCCACAGCCATCTCACTTGTAAATATATTAATATGTTATTTTTAGACTAGTTCTATAAGCTTTAGGAATTTCTCAGGTAAATGTTTGGTCATCAAATTCAATAAAACACGCAATTTGTATTCAAATACATCAAAAGTAATTTGTTTTCTTTGGAGCTTTGTTATGCTATGCAAAATGCAACTGCAGAGCTGCCAACATGTTCATTATTTTAGGTCTAGTTTAGTGTGTTTATGTGTGAATAAACTGATTTTTGTACAATCCAGACACCAACCTAGCGAGTTTCACTCTCTGTATGCATTGGCAATTGCATAATTGCAGTAAAATGGCATTTTTTTCTTCCCTAGAATGCATATTTTCGTAATTTTTGGTATTTAAGCCAGTGTGTGAATAAGGCAGGTGTGACATGTTATTTTAAGGCATGAGGATAACATCATGGCTTCTAGACAATCTGCAGTGGCTAATAAGGTTTATTTCAGAACAATTTTAATGAAAGGGTGTTTTGGAACAATGATACGAAGTAATAGAATATTTTTGAGTTGGGTTTGTAACACTTAAGTATCACTTACATATAATTTTTCCAGACCAGTTCTGATGCCATGTGGGCATCATTGTCAATGGATTCCAACTAAATTTCCACAAGGTGTTCTATGTTGAGGTGTGACGGTCCCTGGTGGCTGGGTGACGAACTTCCACAATATATTTTATGGCAGCAATTCAAAGTAGATACATGGTGTTGATTTTTAATGATATGGATTTTTTCCCAGACGTCGAGTTCTGCTGCATATCTGGCAGGTTTTACAAGGTGTGTGTTAGGTACTATTTCATGGCTGGTAGACCAAAAGTGGTGTGCAATGGCTGATTTGTCGGTGTGATTGTATTTTTCTGCTCTTATGTGTTCCTTATGTCTTGTTTCAAGGTGTCTTTTTGTTTTACCAACGTAAAATTTGTTGCAATCTGGGCAATTTATTCTGTAGATTCCTGATTTTTTTATGTTTTGGGATTAGGTCTTTTTGGTTGTTACTTTTTTTTGGACTCAGGGGACCTCAAAAAATATATTTTAGTTGAAATCTAGACATTGAATTTTGGGGTGCAATACAATACCTTCTCTATACACTATATATATAGAATGTATAGAGAAAGTAATTCAAATGTGTTACATTAAGCAATAATGCAAAAAAAATTTGCAACACTTAAAAGCAGTTGAAAACATAGGAAGTAGCAACTCTGTTAAGACATACTGGGTTGAGGGATGAAAATAAGTTACTGAAAATGGTTGCTATGTTGTGCCCTTATCTGTACTATGTATGTTGCCCTAAGTATGCATAAGTTCTGGTGATTGAGTGAGAAATAAATTGTTTAATTCTTAAAACCAAGTCTTTGCAATACAACATTCAGTGTAATAAACTGACTTACTTGAAGCTTTTCCTTAACACTGTTTTCCAGAAATTTAACAGCTGCATCCCAGTGCTGTTTGTCATTCACTGAGCGATCTTCCAAAGTGTTCAACTGAATTACACGTAGCATTTCATGTGCCTGAAAAGCAAAATTTTAATAAAACTATGTAATAAAAGTACTTCTAATGCCATTGTTTCTGAGAGAGAGTTACAAAAATTTAATATATAAATAGTATAACAGCAGACTCTACAATTTGTTAATAAGTGTAACTAACAGAGATAGAATGTTTATAGCAGTACAATATTAAAGAGGATAGAATGACAAAATCTGTTAAATTTTGATGAATCTAAGATAATTTTTTTTTTTATTAGTTCCATTTATAAGCATATCTGCAGAGTTTTATCATCATACAACAGTCCAAACTGTTATGCTGCACTATAAGGACATTCCATTTTAAATATTGATCTATATATAGTTCCAATATTTTGTGCTGTCTTTCATAATTTTACACAATACATTAACTTCTTGTGAACTTGCGCTAATAGAGTTTTGAAATGTAAAAGAATTAAACCACTTATCTTTTTCAGCATTTCCCAAACTCTATCAACTTGCAGCACATGAAAGGTATAACTCAAATTCATGTGGCACACCCATTGGTCTTAAACATTATTCTCTCTTAAAAGCAACATTTTGTATTATGTCAATTAATGTTAATTGTTTTTCCACACAAGCCATGGGAATTGGATAGCTAGAACCAGACTGAAAAATTCAATGTCAGCATGTTGTCATGGTAGCTCAGTGGTTAGCACAATAGGCTACAGACCGGGAGAACTGTGGTTCAAATCCTGGCTATGGATTGACTTTTTCAATTTACCTCTACCCAGGGGCATCATTGCATGGAATCAGTCATTCCCCTATGTTTGGCAGAGAAAAAATTACGCCTTATATAAAACAAGTTGTTTATGATAAATACTCTCATTAAAATATCCATATTTTAATACCAGATGGTGATCTAATGTTTTTATCAGCTTTGGAATACTTCGGCTGTAACCATATCAATGTGTGCATGGTTTTGATAAGTTTTGGTTCTTTTCAGAATAGGAACAGGATTGAGTTTTCAATTGCATTGTTTTGCAGCATTGTTAAGACTTAAGAACCAATATTTACAACATATCTTTATACTAAACTTCTTTTATGGATAACTATAATCTCACTTAAGTACAAGGTATTAATATCATTAAATAATTACTTGAAGTTAGTTAAATTGATCTTAATCTAAAACTAATTTGTGTTCAATTCTATAGTGCTTCCAAGACAAACACACGAGGAAAGGAACGCATTAAGAAATTTGTTCCACAAAGAGACAGGTAGGAACTATGGCTACGAGCAGGGGTTGCAGAATGTAGGGGCTGCAATAGCTGAGGGAAGTAGTGGTGTGGATCATTGCGGGGTACACTGGAGTCTTTGCGGCAACAGACATTTGGTGTGCAAAATTTTGAAGACAAGAAAACTATTGTTTCGAAAGAAAGACCTATTTCGGACTTGCCATCCGCAAAAATTCTTACAAAAAGGTGTGTGTGCCAAAAAGGTGTTTTTGCTGGCCCTATACACTGTTCTCCAATGAAAAAGTTGTGTGGGTGTCTGCAGGTTTTGAAGATATTAAGAATCTTCTGAAAGCAGTAAATCGACATCAGTAATCACAATCACATATTCGAACTGAAATTTCTCTCACAACATTTGGTACATTTTAAATTGAATTTCAGCTAGATAAACAGCAAAAAACAGAGCTAATAAAGCATTATGAATGAGTGAAGGAAAATAGTAGTAAAACGTTTGGTAGACACAGTTATGTTCCTTGCCACACAAGAATTGCCATTTCGAGGTCATGCAGAAGATAAGCATTCTGCAACTCATTTGTAAGTATATATGACAATTTACTGAGCAGCTGCAGTGTTTTGTCTAACCAACCATATTCAAAATGACTTAATAGATTGTGCTGCAACAATTGTGTTAAAATAAAATTAAAAGTGAAGTTTGTGATGCTCAATTTGTTGCTATTATTTTGGACAAAACTATTAACATTTCTACACGCTTACAGCTTTCTACTAATAAGATATGTTTCTTTCAATGGGGAAGTTGAACGAAAAAACAGGAAATTTTCCTGAAGAAGCTTTCCATTCTCTAAAGGTTTGTAATGAACAGCATTTGATTTTGCTCAACTCAGAAGCAAACTCATTGTGGCAAATTCGACAAATGAATATGTTTCATGGGAGTTGCTAAACTAATCTCCTACTTGAAAGGGGTTCAGGTTTGTCTGCTTCTGCCTTAATGGAACTGTATAAGCTGTGTGCCCTTGTTTTAACAATACCAGTGCCAGTTCCAGTGTTGAACTCTGCACTCCAAAGTATTCACACTTACTGCAGGAATACTCAGGGACAGAATAGACTTTCAAACCTGTCAACCTTTTCCAGAGAGAAAAAGCTTCTGAAGCTGAAATTTGCTGAAAAGGAGGAGTAATTATTGACGAATTGTACAAGAAAGAAAGGAGACTTAATTAACATTCAAGTAGTGCTACTCTCTTGCTTAAAATATATATGCATTTCTTTCTCTTTTCCCTCATAAAATATATTGTGACTACGTGCCAAATGCACGCACCTCTAACTTGCCATCTTGAATTGTCGGACTGTGTGAACGGTTTGCTTTCCAGCAGTAATAGCTAATTGCTGCCGGTAACTTCCTTTCCATGGTGGTTTCATTGTTCACCAGCATGAGTGAACACATGTGCGATCAGTGGGCAGATTACATGAAAGTTCTAATTGTTGCACCTGGGAGTGTATCACGGTATGATGTTTCCGAAGAGCCAGCACCATCGCAGAATCTGGGGCCCCAGTTGAAATGCTTGCTGAAGAGGGTGATTGACCATATGGCCGCCTCAACTGGAGAGGGTCCAGTATATACTTAGATGATATCCATTCCTAACCAGGAGGCCAAGACCATCGCGAACTGCCTCATGGAAGAACTGTATTGTCACTATGGGATACCAATGGAGCTACACAGCGATCAGGGCACAAACTTTTGATTCAACCTCAAGATGGAAACATTCAAGCAACGTGGATAGCAAAAGATACACACTACACAACAGTCAGATGGCATGGTTGAGTGGTACATCAAGGCTTTAGAAGAACATTTGAGAAAGGTTGTGGCCAATCATTCGAGAGATTGGGATATTTGGGTGCCACTTTTCTTGCTGGCCTATTGCTCAATCCATATCACCAGCGGGTTGACACTGGCCAGTTTGGTCTTTGGCAGAGAGCTGAGTCTACCATATGATCTGATATTCCTGGGGGAGAACTGCCAGTAGTTGAGCATGAGGAGCATCTCATAGACAGACTTCCATGCATGAGATGGCCCATCAAAACAAACACAATGAAATGAAATGGTGTTTTATTTATGGATGCTCTATAACTGCTGTGGTTCTCAGCGTCCCATTCTAACTGGGCATGAAAGACTGCTTAATTTTGCTCAGAGGCCTCTCTATCGGGCTTGAGGTTCTTTTAAGTAGCACAAATTTACAACATGAAACCAAAGGCTTTACTTTCCTTCCAAAGGAAGCCATTCTAAGGATTTTTAAGCCCAAAAAAATCCATCATCTTCCACCGGGTTTGAACTCGCAACCTTGGGTATATGAAGTTAACATGGTAACCATTATACCACAGAGGGCAACCCCCATCAAAACATCCAGGTAGCAAGTGAGCAGATGAAGAGCAGAGAAGCTTCCAATGCTTAACAGTAATATCAATTCGTAGAGCAAAACTTCCCTTAAAAATAGGCTAAATTTTATCAATCTACTCCAAGTGCTTAGGGATTTCAAAGTTTTATCTATGATGTGCAGAATTCAGAGTAAAAGTGGCAGACACAATACCTTTCTTAAAGTATTACTATTGTACCTATTACAATAAAAATCTATAACAAATTCAAGAGAAAATTCCAATTTATGAGATTGGATAAAAAACTAAACAAATAATTTTTTGGCAAGTTTTGCAATTTAGTCTCTCTCTTAGATGCTGTCTAAATCACCTGAACTTTGTTTAACAAAGAATATTATTTATCACCATTTAGCATTAAGTTTCTGTAATGTGTTTTGTGGATCCAATCAATGCCTAACTGGGCTTTCTTTTTAACAGTAAGTATCTGTAACAACAACTATATTACGGAGGAAATGCAGTTATTCCATTCCTATGAAATCCTTGCCTGTGGAGCTAACCTACACAGATAAATGTTTAAGATAACTCACTCACTTTGTCTTCCCAGGAATGTCTTCTTAATGCCTCATCCACTACTGCAGATTTGAGGTTATCAAAAATATCATCATGATCAGGACGCTTCTTGGCAGATTCCAGGAAGTGTTGGAATTCAGTCTGAAGAGTTTCCCAACCTGCCTCAACTGACTTCTGAGGAAGCTGATGTTCTGCCCATTGCTTTAACTTTATATCTACTGTAGTATTGAAAGTACCTGAAGAAAGAAATGGTAAGGTGTTTAAAATTTGTTTTACATTATGCAATACCTCAGCCAAGTTTCAAACCATGGAACTTTGTCAGCTTTCTATGTCATGCTCTGCCAATGAACTGCAATCATAAGTTGCCATGGTATGTGTTCCACTGTAACAGTGGTTATTATAAAGACTAAAAAATTTAAGTACTTGCAACATTTCAAGTTATCTTTAGCTCTGGCATCTCAAATATTTGAGATTACCTTGAACATTTCTGAATACTTGAACCAGATTAGAATGTTTAATGTGCATACAGACATTTTGCCATGGTGGCTCTTTGTTAATCATCATCATTTAAAGTTTTATGTTCATCAAAAAATTAATTTCACAATGTGAAGATCGTTTTACAAATGCATTTGGTCAAGAAGCTCCATCAAGATAATTTATAATTGGTACAGCAAATTCAAATGAGATATTTCTTGACAGACGCCCAAAAACTGTTACTGATGCAAATATTGCCACTGTTCGAATAATGCTTGAAGAGGAACGATGGACATCTTATGAATTTATTTGAGCAAAATTGCCACGAGTCAAATCCAAAACATTTTACATCAACAGATGTGAACTTTGTCATGATCATGATGCTTGATCAAATATAACAACACAATGATTGGTGCAGAAAAACTCTGAAAAAATTCCAAGGTGACACTTCAAATTTGGTTTGCAATATTGTTACTGGTGATGAATCTTAGATTTATTGTTATGACTGTGAAAAGAGTACTCAAGCAGCTCAATGCGTCTTTGAAACAGAACCAATGCCAATAAAAGTCAAGACGAATTAGCAGTGCTGGCAAGATGATGTTTGCTAGCATTTTGTTTTTTTTTCTAAAATGGGCCATATAGCTACTACAGCATTAGAAAATAGAGATACTATTAATGCTGACACAAATTTCTTTTTACAGTAAATTTTTTGAAAAAGTTCATGAAAAATGCCTAAAAGCAAAAATAATTTTACATAATGACAATGCAACAAAACTAACAACTAATCATCTGGATGCCCTAAGGTCAGCACAACATACAAACCTGATTTATTTTTGATTGTACAAATTAAAATGCGCGAATCACTTTTTTGTCATTAGATGAAACAGTGGAACACTATAAAAACCTGGAGTACCTCAGGAAGGGTAACATCGTTGCTTTAAGGACTGGTTTCATTGAATGAAAAAATTATATTGATGTTAAAGGGGAATATTTTGAAAAACAAAATAATTTTAACTTTAAACACTAATCCTGGTTTGATTTTCTAAAATTCTTTTTCTGCAGCTGGATGCTGATGTCACCAACACACAGACCTGTATGCAGCAGTTATGACATTTTTATTGCCTTCCTCTGTACTTCTTTCTTTGAGCATGTTTGGCGACATGATTTCTATTACTGCTTGGCTTGACACATGCCATTTCTAAGCCACCATTACAATTCTCTGATCTGATTTTTGTATCCCAGAGAACCTCCAAGGCAATCTAGATTATTCTTAAATATTATACCCTAAAGATGATTTTCAATGCTGCAGGTATTTTTTTAAATTTCCATTGTTTTAGTTCTAAACATGGCATTGAATTTTTCAAACTATTCAATTTTTCAAGTTTAGTCCACACACAGCCAGTCTGAAAGAATAGTAATGAGTTATAAATGAATCCCAATAGAGAAGACTACATGAAATTTCAGTAGTCCTAAGGTGGAAATTATACACTAAATACAAAATGGGTGCAAGTGCTTTGCACTTAATTCTTATGAAATGAAAGCACTGGAAATTATTTCTCTGTAAACACATAATTATTTTATAAACATGTCTGATATGTGTGATAGATAAATGAGCCAGAGTACTTAAATTAATTACCTGTATTGCCAGTTTGTGCAGCTGGGAGATAAATGTTTTCAAATACATGCATTGAGACTTTGTCCCATAAGTTTTTCATGAGCAGCTCTTCCCATTGTTTGGGGGAAACTTGACTCAGGTTTACAATTTCATCTAGAATCTCCACTCTTGCTTTCTCAAAGAGCTCGTCTCTGTCCAATTCCCGTAACCTATTTTGGAACATATTCACTGACTGATTACTCTAATTAGACTTAAGCTTTTATAAATAAAAGAAAATCTCTCTTCCCTCTAGCTTTCTCCATTCCCCCTCTTTTGCTCTTTAACATTACAAACAATCAATAGATCCCATTCAAGCATGGAAAAAGCCAATGCTTCTAAACCATTCTCATGTATGGACCATAAATTACATGAAAGATTTCAACTGACTAAATAGTCAGCAACAAAGATACAAGAAATTATTGTTACAATCTAACATAAAACTGACTAGTAAGCAGAACTTAACTTGATATCTATGCTTCATATTTTTATAAAATACTTTGTCGTACTCATATCGTCGTATACATAATACAGACACAAAGCAGTCTCAACAGTGTAAAACATAGTGTAAGCCTTGCTTTAGCAGCATCTCATCATTTATTAAAAGCTTTGGCTTATTCTTCAAACTGTAAAACTGGCACTAAATGTATAAACAGTGCTTCGCTCTTTTAAGGACTTCATATTTGATCGTATAAGCACAAAAATTGTCTAAGCAAAAAAACATATAAGTGAATTAAAATAGTGTGGTATGTACAGATATTTTGCTCTGACCTGAACAAAAAATGTATAAATACAAAAAGGCATTGATGTGAAATATATCAACAATGAAATACTGTATAAAAAGTTCACAGAGCCATACACCAATTCCAAAATATGCTTAAAAGACTACCACATCACTTTGACTCCAAAAAATTAACACAGCATATGAAAACTACTAAAATCAACCAAGAGAGACTGAAAACCAAAAGAGGAGAAAGCAGGCTTTTATAAAATCAATTGTGGGAGTTATGAAAAAAATCTGCATAGGAAAAATGAAAAAGAACATAGGACACTAGGCTTAAAGAACACTTTTGCCATGTAAAAATACAAAATTGGATAAATTGGCAGAACATGCCATTTTTGGGAAGATATAAATGGTGTCTTTATTAGAGTGTAAAAGCAGCAGAATTAAAAGCATGGGAAAAAATATACCTATATGGCAAAATTTAGGGATAAACTAATGAACTTCCTCAAGCCTCCAGATCAGAATCCAAATTTGAAGTTTATCAGATCAACAAGAGTGAAGCTACCAGCATTTGAAACAACGGGTATTCCAAAAGGAAGCGCTACAATGCAGTCACAAAAGTGAACATACACAAAATGGATGCACAAAATATGCTTCAAGCAACAATTTCTTAAATGAAGCATAAGAATGTGTGAAATTCATATTTATTAACTATATATAATTGCTTCATTGTGAAAAACTACCTTTCTTTTTTTATTTAATAATATTGAAGATTTACAGACCTAATCAATTTGGCCTCTAGTGAGGACATTATCTAAAAAAACTAATATTTGCTTATTCTAAACTTCAACTGAAGATCAGAAAATGAATTAACATTTGAGCACAAATTTACCTTGGAAAATTGTTCTTCCATTCAGTTTCTAGGTTAAAGCGTGTAGCTTTAAAAGCATCCGCTTGTTGCTCAACCGTCTCACGTACCATTTTCCAGAAGCATTCTGATACAGCCAGACTTAAATTTCGAGTTGTCACTTGGCCAGACATGATCATTCCATCTCTGTAATATAACAATGGCTTTTCCATCAAAGTTCCTAAATTTATATTGATCTATTTCATTTGAAAGAAACAGCAAAAATCTAATTTTAAATGTAACCCATGTCTATAAAATAAGATTTATTTTTCAGCTGTATAAACTGTCAGTATTGTCAACAAATTTATATTCAGGAAGAAAGCTTTCCCAAAAGTTTGCTAAATAGACAAAACTTAAAATATTTTACAGATCATATACAACAAGAACAACACAAGAAAACAAAACATAGTTGTCACTGAAGTAAAATCTAAATTTAAACTAATAGGAAAAATTGTTATTTTAAAGGATCAACAGAATAAATATTTTAAGTATGAATCATCTTCTTTTAAACATATATTAAAAAATGTATTGATTTGATGGCAACTGGTTTTGGAGAATCTTAATTGAACCTTTTAGGGCAAAACTTGCAACATTGAATGTAAAATTACCCTTCTGACTGAACTTTTTGCAAAACTTAGCAAAGGGCCCAGGTATAGTTCCTCTTACCCTTAACTTCAATTGACGATAAATTATACTTTTCAAGGTAGTAGGAGATGGTAGGCTCGTAGATTCAACATTTTTCAGTATGTACTTCAGCTGGTTATTGTATATTGTGCTCCATTCTCACCGATGGATGTGTCCAGATTATGAGCCTGTTGGGATGGCAAGAATGTCTATACAACAAGAGGAGCCATCTTCATAGAGTCAGTTTACTCCAACTACAAAATGACCTTTTGCTTTTAAGGCTTCAGCAATAAAGAATCTTGTTTAATGGTGTAGCAATTCTCTTGAAAATGCATGATTTTCTAGTGAGTCATATTGCCTGCATATGATTACTCCTTTCCGCAGAATTTTATTTTATTCATGTGCATGTGCGAGCGTGTGTAAAATTTTAGCAAAACCTTCTCTTATTACCTAAAAAACAGGTGTTTATTCCTTTCAGTGATTGCAAATAAAAACCTGTTTTCAAATAAATGTATTTATTTGATGCTTTTGCATAAATTCTGCCATATAGTTTCCTTTCAACACTCGCTGCGGTGGCAATGGTTGCTTCTGCACAAACTGAATTTCCCATCGAAACTGACTCAACTGCTGCACACTGTGCAATCCCAATTGAAACTGACTCTGGCCAGGGTTTGTTCTCTAATTTATAATGTATCGATGATTTGGAAAGAAACTTCCAGAAGCAATCGCATGTGCAAAACACTGCAGGTCACAAATTCACACAGATTCAACAATCAAAGCTTTAGTGTTAATATTTGCTAATAGTACACGTGTCCACCTATAAAGGTGTAACAATGCACAGCAACATTCAGTTATGACTTCCATTTAACAATTATGTGTAATAATGTGGTATTTTGCCAGCCATGCATTTTATATCTTAAAAATATGTTAACATTATTTTACAAACTATTCTTACAAAAGCTTTCTGTCTACTTTGTGTTAATCAAATGATAAATGTTTGCAGACATGGCTTCATTAAAGATTTTGTTTTAGGTATTGGGGGTGGGGGCAGCAGTTTTAAAAATCAGATTACTATATGCCATGTTTGAGACTCCAAACTTTGCAAGATAATGTAAGAAACAAAGGAATGATGACAGCATTTCAGGGTACTAGTATTACAAAGTTCAACCCAATATTTTGTGTAATAGTTTTGTATCTATCTAGTTAGATTATTCTGATGCAGGGAAGTATATAATATATTGTGACTATGCTCTGTGGCCATAATTGCCAAATGTTTTAGTATGGCTTGCTTCTTAAGTCATAGCTGATGGTTGGCATCCATTATTACATCTGCATAAGTGGACACGTGTGCCGATCGCAAGTTCTTTTGACTTTGAAGCTGTGATTGTTACTCCTGTGCAAGTGGGCATGTGTGCTGCTTGGAAGATTCTTTCATGTCAAAGCCCACATTGTTAACCTGAGTGAGTTTGTGATACCTGCAGTGGTTTTGTATGTGCAACTGCTTCTGGAAGTTTTTTGTCCCATGACTGACAGGTATAAATAGGGAAATGAAGCCCTGCTAAGAGCTCAGTTTCAGCAGAAAATTCATAACAAGCAGTAGTAGCCATTGCCACAGCAAACATTGAAAAGAAACTGAAGGGCATTTGCGAGAATATGCAGGATTGTCATCAGAACAATTCTCACATGCAACGGTGGAAGTAAGGGGGGAGCCATCATGTCAATTTTGTCCACACTGGGGTTATAAAGGATGCCTCTTACATCTCAATACTATGTGTCCAAACCCCTGGCAATTAAAACAATGCAAAGGGTCAAAAATTCATTATCTCATAACTAGCTTTTATCGTAATAGGAAGCTGCCACAAGTTGAAAGTTAAGAATACTGTCCTGGCAGGTACCTGTCCTGAGCCTTCTCACCTCATGAGCTGCTTAGTTGCAGTGACACCTTGGTTAGATAAATAAGTAATAATATATTCTTCAGTGAGACCATCTAAAGCAGAAGTATTCACAATGCCTCGTCAGACTTTCAAGGTAGCATGAGGCCCAACACTACCCCACGTTTTCCAAAATGCCGCACCTGGAGTAAATGAAGACTCTGTCAATCATCAGCAGTCTGTATCAATAAAGATCCATTGCCCTGTCGGGTACAGTTCTTTACAGGACCAGCAATGTTGTTCAAAGTGGCTTGGGCCATATAAGGATTCAATGAATTAAGAGGCATTTGTTCGGATGTACGCATGATTAAGTAGTGAGGAATATCAGGTCTTGACATAGCATTCAGTGCCCTCAGACAAGATCAAAAATGTGTTGCTTCTTAGAAAAAAAGTTTGAAAAGTACCAATAGGATCCAGTGCTATAGTGGATTCCACGCACAGAGAGATGCCACTAGTCCCATCTACCTCCATGCTAAGTCAAACCTCATCACAGTTTCAAACAGGGTCGACCTGAGTCTCTGCACCGCCTCGGATATCCTTGTAAGAATTAGGAACTTTTTCAGTATTTACGCACAGGTCTGTTAATCTGAACCCAACCCCCAAACCTAGAGGACTGGTGGCTTGCCATCTCAGGTGTGCCAAACCTGCACCTACGATAGGGGGTTTTGGTCTGCACTTTTGCCTTCTTCTTGTTTGTTTATCCTATTTTTGTATGCATTACAATGTTAAGGAATTATTCATTTAAAATTGTTATTTATTCTTTGGTTAGTATCTTTTGTGTATATATGTACATTCTGTATATTTTATGCTGAATAAACCTAAACCACTGCCACTGCCACTACTGCCACACCATCACCATTACTACTGCTTATTATTATTCAACAGGGTTATCATAAAAATTCATGTGATATTCAAACCAAAGGCCAACTTTTCAGCCATCGTGATACTTTCTAGTTTAACTATTAGACAATATTTCATCACACATTGCCCTTTAAGTTAATGTTTCCATCATTATTTGTATAAATTATTATATTATTCACTATTTTCTATTATTGATACAGAAGTGCAATG
Organism: Hymenopus coronatus; assembly: GCA_030762935.1. Lineage (NCBI taxonomy): Eukaryota > Metazoa > Arthropoda > Insecta > Mantodea > Hymenopodidae > Hymenopus > Hymenopus coronatus. The sequence continues at coordinate 42,490,281 of CM060885.1, read as the reverse complement.
TTCTATTGTCTTACTTGAAAAGACGAGAAGTACGGAAGAAATTCTCTTCGTAATCTTTGATACTCTGAATGGAGTCTTCTGATTTACCTCTTCCTGTTACCACTGCAAAATAGCCCAGAGCCTTCATTGGGAATAACTTTCCTGAGAGGATTTTTTTTATCTAGTAAAAGAGCAACAAAATACTGTACTTTAACCATTCTGATTTTTGAAAAAATCTGTACAAATACTTAAAATACACAACAATGTTAAATAGAGCAGATCACTTATAGTTTATGTACATTCATTGAGATTAAAAATGACACATAAGATAAAAAAAATGTTTTGAGAAAAATGTAAATTTTTGCTTCTATTATTATTTATCTGCTGTGTATCTGTTTAGTATGCTTTGGTTTATTAGCTACATTATTTTATTTGGGTCTGAACTATTCAGATAAAACAACACTGGTGTATTTAAAAATTGAAAGAGGGAAATTTAGTCACCCACTATTTCAGGTAATCAAATTTAAGAAATAAGTGGCGAACACATTATTTGAAATTTAACTCTGTCTTAATAGAAAAATATACTGTGGAAGAATTATATAACTTTACAAAGACAGCATTACGGAATAATATTGAAGTCAACACTTAGTTTGCTGATCAGTCAGTCAGTCAGTCACATATCTTATGTTGGGATAAATATGGTTAACTCACATTAGATTATGCTAGCAGTGCTACATCAAAATTAAGCCAACTTTAAACATCAGAAAGCGATTTTGAACTGACAATGTTAAACCAAGAATTTTGTTGAAGTTCAATGGCAATAGAAACTTGTATACAGAACAGAACAGCCAACATGAGTAACAAATTTGAGACTGATGGTACCATATGCAATGATTCACAAGGGCAGATCTGGGAGACAAAATAGCAAAAGTCCTGTGTCCTTGGCTATGGTTTTGGGACGTTTTGAGCACCCACTGCAATGTGCACTGAGGCTGGGATTAGTAGAACCAGCATATGTCATATTATTAACATGGCAAAATTGAAAATTTTCATCCCGAGACTTTTGCAAGCATTAAATAAAGATGGCCTTGATCAGAAATTGCAGTAATATGAGTGGTTTCACAGTGAGATGCAAGAGGAAGGGGCCTTCATGGGGAAAGTTGTTTGGTCTGATGAGGCACACTTTAAGTTGCATAAAACTGTTAAACAGCATTGTCTCCTGTCCGCATGCTCTTTTGGAAAAGGCTGTTAATGTTAGATGTGGGTTATCATCTAGGAGTTTAATTGGATAATTCTTTTTTGAAGGAATGGTAAATGCCCAAATGTACCTGAACATGATATGCACATCATCTTGCCCACTATTCATACACTATGGAAATGAATTTTACTTCCTACAGGATGGTGCACTATCACATTACCACCGAGGTGTGTGTATGTACTTTGATGATAATCTTCCAGGGCACTGGATAAGACGAGGAGGTTTGACTTGAGTTTCCACCACATTCTCTGGATCTTACTCTGTTGGATGTCGACCTACAGGTAACTCTTAAGAATGTTATATGCCATAGAAAACCAGCTACACTGGTAACACTTTGGGAAGAAATTGAAATGCAGGTGCTGCAATCAGTGAGGACACTTTGCAAATGCTGCTCGATCAGAAGTGTAGCATTTTGTAAAAATCTAATCTGATTAGTGCTCATCATTTTCTGATTGAATTGAGTTTTGTTATTTTAATAGTCATTTCTTTGCTTAAAGTGTGCAATTTTTTGACAACTTCTGTATCAAACCTAACCTTCCATATCTATAGCACAATTATTACTTATAATTAATACAACCATTTCAATGCAAACACATAACAAACATTAAGCTGTACCATAAAAATAAAATATCTCTGCTTACCCTGTCAGGGTTGGTAAGATTCTCCTCAGCCATGTCAACTTTAGTAAGCACAAATATTGTCCGTTTACCCTGAGGATCCATTTGTGCTACTAGATCAGTCACATTGCTTCGCTCAGCATCAACAGAGCCATCTTGTATGCATAAAATGATAGCATTAGGATTTGACATGTACATTTGTGTCATGTGTTTTATGGATTCTCTGGTATCACTTGCCATGTCTGATGTTTGAGTCTGCAATTAAATGATAAAACTGTAACTATTAAATGACTGCCAGAACAAACATATTCACAGGCAATCTAAAAAATGCATGCTATAGCCAAACACAGTGAACTTTGAAGTGAAATTTAAAATACAAAAACCCTAATAAAGAATGTAGACCCTTATTTTTATTTATTCAATTCACAATCCTGAGAATTTACCTATTAGAAATACCTATAAGCTTTAATTAAATATGTCTGTGTGCGGTGCATTCACATGAGTGCACACATGTGTGCTAACCAGAAATAGGCAAAGTAAGGGAACAAATGAAATCAAATGAGGGAATGGCCTTAAAGAAAATTATGAACATTAAAGATGGCAAACATATAAAGAAATATTAATATAAAAATAATAATTGCAACCAATCTTCACTTATCTTTTGGAATCCTTGCCTGGACTAGTTTCGCAACGATTTCATTGCATTATCAACATATCCTTTTGGTCTCTTTTTTGATGTTGTTTATTTACACTGTTATGGTTACTGCTACTAGGTGGATTGTGTACTAATGCATTTATTATTTTTATATTAATATTTGTGTTATTCTTCACTGTTACTAGCTTCTTTTTACATTTAAAAGTTTATTTGTTTTGAAGCATTCCTTTGTTTCAGTACATTTTAGGTTATTGCTTATGATGGATGTGATAGAATATAATAATTATAGGTTTAATCTGAATTTTAATAATACTAAACATGAAATTAAGCTATATTTGAAATTACAAGAAAAAAGAAGACATATTCTTGCAGATATACGTTTCTTAAACCTGTGTTTAAAACGTAAAGTAACTCCTATTTTTGTTAGAAAAACTGTTAAATTTGACAATAATAGTATTCATCAAAAAGCAGCAGAGAAGAAAGTAATTGAAGTTGAAAGAAGTTTGCATTTTATGCATTAGTACACAATCCACCTAGTAGCAGTAACCATAACAGTGTAAATAAACAACATCAAAAAAGAGACCAAAAGGATATGTTGATAATGCAATGAAATCGTTGCGAAACTAGTCCAGGCAAGGATTCCAAAAGATAAGTGAAGATTGGTTGCAATTATTATTTTTATATTAATATTTGTGTTATTCTTCACTGTTACTAGCTTCTTTTTACATATAAAGAAATATTACTGTATGTAAAGTATTTAGAGAACGTCAGGTGACAAAAGGGCTTGGTTCCAAGTTTAAAGGGCAGCCCGAGATGGACACGATTAATACAATAAATTAAATTCTCAATGACTGAGACTATAAAGAAACTGATAACCTGTAAAGACACATTTAACATTCCAGAATATTGATATAGGGCAGTTTGAGTTCTGTTGTACTTGAACATTTTATTTTAATGACACTGAGAATTATAATTCAAAGTGTTTTTGTTTCTTTTTTTTTTGGGGGGGGGGTATATTATACGCATGTATGGACGTCTCAATATTGATAAAATACTAAATATTGCAGAACAAGAATTTTGGAAATAATAGATTAAAGTTTTAATTTCTTCATAATTTACTTGAACTGCTTATGAAGCATTTACACCCATCCACAGCTGGAGTTGTTTTGATCCATGGCTTCTGTTGGTGTCTTTCAGTTGAATCTGCAAATGCAGTCTGATAGTTGAACATTGAAGTTAATGAGGTTTTCTTGTTTTTTAAAGATGTAAAAGCTGTAAACTTCATTGGGCTTTAATGTTATTAAGTAAAAGGTTCATAACAGTGATGTCTTTATCATTCGATGTAATGAGTTGCACTTGTTAACACTAACTTCATATAACTATATCTTACTTGAACATGTTTCGGAAACAGTTTATTTCCATTGTCAGCAGATTCCATTTCCAAAACATGTACAAGTAAGAAATACAGTTAAGTGATGTTAGTGTTAACAAGTCCAACTCATTACATCCAATTTATGGTCTTTTTTTGTTTTTTTGTTTTTTTGTTTTTTTCATTTTTTTCCTTCCTTTCTTTTCTCTCTCCAACCCCCATTCTGGTTGCTGGAATTTAAACCAAATCTTTTTCAGAAAGTAAAGAGATATGTGGAAACGGATTAAAATGCATTTTAGACATATATGAATTGAATCTATAGGCAAATCAGCATCTGCAGCACAAGTTTGTAAACACAACAAAATTAGAACTAAAACTGCCTGGGTAGTGTGGTGGTAGCATGTCTGCCTCACATTCAACAGGTCGTGAGTTTGAATCTCACTTAGGGTGAGTTATTCAGATGTTTTTTTGGGGGTTTTCCCTTATCCTGAGAATAAGAATGCTATGTAACTTTAAGCTCCATGGACCCCAATATCATTTGAGCACCATTTCACCAATTTCATTCACTGTCTGATATGACCACGACCAACCAGGTTTAAGGACGCTCAGCTATAATAAAAAAAAAAAAAAAAAAAAAAAAAAAAATAAAAAAAAAAAAATAAAAAGAGAGAATAAGAACAGCATTTTCTAAAACATGTTCATCCCAAAACAAAAAACGAACACAAAAAATCAATTACCTGTACTGTAGATAACTTAGAATTTCAGAAAAAAGGAAATTTAATGAACTTCAATGTTTCCTAAAAAAGAACTACCTTTACTGATTCATCCACAAGAATCCAGATGCCATGTACAGAAGCCACCATATTGAAGCAGTCAGTGCTTAGGCTCCAGTGGAGGATGAGAATGAAACAGGTTGATTAAATTACATAGTAATGAGGTTTCTAAACATGGAACTTGTCCTGTAGATAAAGTTAATAACACCGCTTTGATCTCTCTCTCTCTCTTTATTTCTCTTTTTTTTTTTTTTTTTTTGCCTTTACCATTTCATATTTCAGCAGCATAGATTTTCGATGTCATGCTTGTAATTTATATCAATAGAACATGTCAAAATTTATTTGTGGTAAGTATTACGAGTACATTGAACCTACACTGATGATGCCTGGCAAGTCCACTAAAACCATACGTTGAAGTCCCGGACCTTTCACTGTCATTGATATTACTTCATTGCTTACTGTTTTTCCATCTCTAACACTATTCTTCATACGTATTTCAACCTGCAATAAAAAGATAAGTTTATGTTCTGTTTGATTTACAAAACTGTATGCTTTCTTTCTCATAATAGATCACACTAGAATTTGTTCAAAGTGAAGATAACTTAAAAATGAATGCTGTATAATTAATACCACATATTTGAATTTAACTCAATATGAAGTAAAATTATGCCATAAAGAAAAACAGGCATTAATAATCCAGGTTTGCTAAGAATTTTTGCACCTCCAAAATTCACAAACTAGATGATAAAATAAGATCTATTGAAAATGGTATACATTCACCCGCACATAATTTAGGAAAATGGTTAAATAAAAAAATCATTGATAAATTTGAAACTTAAAGTATTTAAAGTTTTTTCAAGGTAGTAGAATTGCTCAGCAACATAGTTTTATAGAGAAAAACTTTTTAAGTTTTTTTTTTGAAATGAAATTTGAAAGTGCATTTAATTGTAATTTTATAACTTCTATAGAGCTACATGAATTATTAAATGAATTTCTTAAGAAAAATTTACAAGTTCATTTGAAAAGTATCATGAATTATGATATTTACACCCACAGAGTTTTATGTTCCTTGCAGGAACTTTCTACAAAATGTTAAGAAGCCTTACCTCCCTTCGCAGCTCTGCCAAATCTGATTCTTTGGTGAGATCAAACTCTCTAGCACTGTCTCGAAACTGAGCTATATGATAAGGCCCTTCACTCAGTGTCACTTTTACAGGAGCACGTGTCATCATTTCTCCACCTCCTCTACAAGAAACAATATTTGTTTTGTATTTTTATTTTCTCTAGCATGTATGTATAATATAGATAGTGAAAGTACTTTATTCCACTCAAAAATTCAGTACCGAAATTTCACTGGAAATACATGCTTTAGGTCCTCTGAATCCAAAAGAAGCATTTTTAGAAAAACGTCTGTGTGTGGGTGTGTTTGTGGACAGCATAACTAAAAAAACGATATGCTGGTTAAATACCAAACTTGGTATTTAAGTTCCGTATCTTCCAAAGATGCGAAACAAAGATTTTCAGGAAAATCCCTCCACCACCAACTGCTCTTTACATGAAACATTTTCCAAATGTTGATTTTCTCAAAAATGGCTTTTTTTGTTTTTGATTAATATATTTTTATGACAAATGAAATATATATCTTGAATTTTATGGGAATTGCCTCTTCATTCTACATGATTTTTGTATAACTGGTAAACCAAAATGAGAGAGACAAAAACTATCTACACAAAAAAATAGATGGCATTAAAATACACAATATATGCCATATGCATTTTTTGTATGAGAGAGACAAAAACTATCAACACAAAAAAATAGATGTCATTAAAATACACAATATATGCCGTATAAATTTTTTTGTACAGTTAACCATTTCCAAGATATTCTGTATTATTGGTTTCAGTTTTAAGCTACTTAAACTTTTCTCAAATGGGAAATCGTAATTCTTTTCATCTCTTTTGTTTACTCCTAGCAAGTAAAAAACCGAATTTCAATTGTTTCACATATTGAATGGCTTTTAAAATATTTGACTATCACTTTAGCCTAGTGTATTTCCTTATTTCCCTCTACTTACAAAGAAGTAAGTATTAAGACAATTACTGTTAATGTTTTTCTTGAATAGTATGATGTAGATAAAAGAATATTTTCTAACAAAATTTGTTTGCAGAATAGCTAGAGAAAGCCATGTGAATTGAATTGCAGAGGAGCAGAATACCCGGATAAACTGTACCCTCTTCCAACACAGATGAAGAAAGAAGATGTATCGAAATCACTGTTGCCAAAAAACTTAAAAGAATAAAATGCACTATTACAAAGAAGAACACAGTGTTCAAACATCATAAAATCTTGCACTTCATGCTTTAGGAAGAGTATTCAGTGTTTCATTTGGCTAAATAAATATGAATAAAACAAACTTGTATGTATTTATTCGGCTCCTTTGAAGGTTGAACTATAAAGTGTTTCTTTCAGCCATCAACTTCAAATGGGTGGTTGTACATCAGGCTGCCATGACATAAGTTAGAATAAGTATTTTAAATATTAAAGTAATGCCAGGATTTGTAGTTTTGGAAGGGTTTGAATATTTCAGGACTTAACATTTTTAAACGAGCTGATGGAGTTGAAATTTTACATATCAAAATAGATAAACATGTCCTTCGCTTTGAATTTTCACTGATACTGGAATAAAATTCCAGGTAATTCATACAGCGCCTTCTAAAAATTTGTAATGTCAGTTTATGTTGGAATAGTCCATATTATGATTTGATCCATTGATATGATAGGAGATAATCAACAGGGGCATTGATTTAAAGGAAATATGGGGGGGGGGATTCAAAGATGAAAACTGTAGTCATTCTGTAGCATGTATCACTTTTAGTACTGAATTTCCTAGCATTAGAAAAGATAAACTCTTTCTTTATTGCTATGTAGTGATATGCACTGATATTTTTCAGTGGGGACTAGCAGTAATGGAACTGTCAAAAACTAACAAAATATTTTACACATAAAAAATATAAAAATGTCATTAATGGCTATACAACAAAATTAGGTATAGCCTTTTAAAGAAATAAAGTGCTTTTTCCCTCCATTCTTTGACCAAGTTTCATTTGTACATTTGCATTATTCATGGTACTCCTGAAAACTGAAATATCACAGCTCTACCTGGCTATCACCAAAAATATCAATTATTTATTTTCATTGGTATTAGTTTCTTGGTATATTTTCAGTTTTTGAATTATTGGAATATTAAGACATAATGCTAACTCTGAAAAACATTGTCTTGGATAATAATTTTGTCCAATGAATGGATAAACTTAAAAGATAATCACATCATTAAGGCATTGAGTATACCTTTAAAATATTTGTCTCAGAGACAATCAAATACAGCTGTGCATGCTTCTGGCATGATTTTTGCTACAGTTGTAAATGGTATTCTAGTGGTGTATTTTAAACTACTGAAAATTTCTTCTGAGGCAAGAAACTTTAAGACTAGTGCTAGTCCTGTATGAGCTGGTATGCTCTCTTACATTACAGTGTTCTATTTGGTTATCCTGTGCTAATTAAGGACAGCAATAATGTAAAATTAGTTTTATCCATCCATAAACAGATTATGTAAGAGCCTCCATCTTTTACTTCCAGTTCTTTGTACAGTAGGCAACACACTCCTCTCCTTGTCCTGTATTGTATCCAAGGTGTTGTCCAACATTTACTCTGCTTTTTTTTATTTTGTAACCTATTACCCACATAAAATCCAAGAGCAAGTAAAGCAAACTGTCTTGCCCTCCATTTTGCATTTATGACACTGACAGATCTTGCCAGGTCTTGTCAAGTCTGTGCAATCTTGTCAAATACTGAAAAATATTTGACAATTTTTCTTGCAAACTTTTGAGTTGAAAAAATGTTTGATCGTTAAGAAGGGGTTTAAAGCATTTGCAGGGCACCCTTTAGACAAGAAGTATGTAACGATACACTGCCATTCATGAAAATTGCAGCACCAAACTCATGAATACAATGAATTTAATACCACAGATTAGGTACATGAAAAGTAACAAATGATAAACTTTTCAAATCTATACATGACCTTTGAGCCCTCATATTCGTATTTGGTTTGGCCTCCATTCTCTGCAATTAGAGCTTCGATATGCCATGGCATTAAATCAAAAAGATTCTGAATAAATTCCTGAGGGATTTCCCTCCATGCAGTTTATATTTGAGCCCACAAATCCATGACACTGGTTACTGGAGGGCCATGATGCACCAGGTGCTGACCAACCATATCCCAAACATATTTGATAGGCAACATGTCAGGCGAATGTGCAGACCAGGGAAGCAATAGTATCCATCGCTCTTTGAAGAAGACTTGCATATTACTCACAATATGTGGCTGGGCATTGTCTTGCTCAATTGTTACCTGTGAAGATGCCTGAAGCAGGGGAGTACCTTGGGCTCTACAACCACCTTTAGGTACTGGTTGCTGTTGTAAGTACCTTCAATTCGTAGGAGGCGAGATCGGTTGTTATATTATGCTGCACAACAATGCAGCCCTCTAGGTTGCACTCACCACGACACCGCTGGTCACATTTGCGGCCATCACTGTAGGACATATTGAAGTGGGACTCGTCCTAAAAGACTACATTTTGCCACTCAGCACTCCAGTAACAGTGTTCATGTTGGAGGAGCTTGTGGTTTCTGGACAATGGATGCCGACATAATGGCCTCTATTGTGCAACCAGTCCACGAACCATTGATGCAGACAAGTTCACACCTGTTGCAGTGCTACCTTGTGGATGAAGCTGTATGGTTCTGTTATGGCCATGTGGACAAGATAGTGGTCATCTTACAAGCTCCATACCTGCCCTTTGCTGCATATGACATTCATTTCTATCCACTGCTTCTACACATGCATCACTGTCATAGCAGCATGCCCTGTACGAGCTGAAATGTCACAGTATGACAAACCCGCTTCCTGGAGACTAATCATTCTGCTCTGTTTGAACTTGCTTACATGACGATGCATAATGACACTCACTTTACTGTTTCCACCTTATTGACAGCTCTGCAAGCACTACACTTGGTGCAACACTACCTTGTCGGACCGATATGACGGGGCTCTACTCAGCCTCGTGTACCCCACCTTTCTGCAAACCTAATCACTTATCTCTTCTACACTTCCACCAAGTTTGGAGTTATTTGTAAAATTATTTCTTGGTGTTGCAATTTTCACAAATGGCAGTGTATTCTTGTACAATACAATACAATTATATTTATGTGACAAACCTTGGAAAAATGCGAGCTTGAGCAATCATTTCCAGAACAGATGTTTTACCCGAGCTCTGATCACCAACAACTACCACTCTTGGCAGATGATCTTGGGTGTTATAACTGGAGTCATATTCGCTTAACTCATCCAGTACTTCTGAGTACATGTCGATCAGCGACTTCTGCAAAGTAAACAAAGATATTGACAAATTATGTGTAAACTAATAACCAACATGGTTAAAGGAGAAGAGATCATAAAGATAACCAAAAAGTTTCCCCAAAGAACGTGATAATGGTCCAAAATAAAAATGGTAGTTTAAAGGTACTAACAAACCAGAATGGTAAGTTATTGCAAGATTCTAGCTTCATATAACATTTAATTTTAGGAATGAAATTACTGAAAGAAATAAATACAGCAATTACCGTCATAAATTATTCAAAGAGTAATTTATAGATAAACGTTGAACACAAAATTATGGTCATTTGTGATTAAAATTAACGGAATTAAGTTTAGCATCAGCAGCAGCTCACGAGCATATATTTTGAGTGTTCACACAAGTTTAGTCTGGCAGCTCTGAAAATGAGAAATGGTATCTGCTGAGGTATGATTGTGAACAAATTTACAAAACTGCATCTGCTTGTAACAACTTCAAAACAAAAAATCAATAACAATAATGTGTATGACAAAAAGAAATATATATATGCATTTTTTGGTGGATGTTCATTTTACATATAATTAAATACACTGTATGTTAGAGTAAAATGAAGCAAGTAATGTGTAAGATTATGGGTTCAGTTCAATTCAATTTCTTTATTTGCCCTAATTACAAAAAAATAACAGGTGGCATCTTCATGCAGATGTAAAATACAACAAATTGTATGTGTTCTATTTACAAAACTTTCTCTAGCTGTTCATTATACAAATTATTCTTTTATGTACATCAAGTTAATCAAGATAAACAGCAGAATTTGTCTTATTTCTTGCTTCCTTATAAGCAGAAGGGAATTAATCTTATAAAAGCTGGTCTTTATGTGAAACAATTGAGGTTCAGTTCTTATTTTAATTGAGGTTCAGTTCACTTTGCATGCCCAGCAGTAAAACAAGATAGATGAAACAAAAGCTGGCTTCCTGTTTGAGAAAAGTTAAATAATTTAAAACTGAAATCGCCAACAATTGTCAACCTTACAAGAAAAATGTATATAACATAGATTGTGTGTTTTAACGAGATCTACATTTTTTGCGCAGTAAGTTTTTGTCTATCTCTTATGGTTTAAGAGTTATATCAAATTTAGAAAAATTCATCCAGAATAAACACACATTTTATTTGTGATGTAAATATCTTTAACATAGGGTATTTTAACCAAAATTGTTCCAGGGATTTTTGAGAAAAAACAAATTTTCAAAACTTTTTCTATATAAAGGGTAGTTTGTGAAGGGGGAATTTTCTTGAAAATCTTCATATCACATCCTTGAAGATAATAAACGTAAATACCAAGTTTGCTATTTAATGGTCTATCATTTTTGAGTTATACTGTCTACCGATACACACCAACACTCACACAGATGTTCTTTAAAAATGTTTTGGACTGGGATAACTCAAAACATATATTTCCAGTGGAGTCTTGCATTACATTTTTTTAACACAATATCTTCTCTAGCTACTATGTAGATTGCATGCACATACATGCTGAGAAAGTAAAAATTGCATATAACTTGGTCTTTGAACATTGCAGTTACTTGTGCTTATTATTAAAGAAAGAATAAATATATATATATATATATATATATATATATATATATATATATATATTGGCATTTTTACTTTCTCTAGCATGTATATAGTAGGTAGAGAAGATATTGAATTCCATCCAAAAATTTTATATCAAGTTTTCACCAGAACTATATGTTTTGAAGATCCCTGCAACCAAAAAGAATGTCAGCCTCTGTACAGCATATTGACTTTCTCAAAAATGGCTCTAACAATTTTGATTGAAATACCATATGTTAAAGATGTTTTCATTGAAAGGTATATCTTGAATTTTCTAGGAATGTCTCTGAAGTTCGGTTCATTTTGGATGACTTTTGTATAACTAGTAAACCACAAAAGGTAGAGGAAATATTACTAGATAAAATGTGTGGATCTCGTTAAAGCACACAATTTATGTAAAATACATTTTTTACTTTCTCTACACGTACTATGTACATAGTGTATAGAGAAGGTATTGTAATGCACCCAAAAATTTGATACCAAGTTTTCACCAGAAATACATATTTTGGGTGCCCCTGAATCCAAAAAAAGCATTTTTTGGAAAAAGGTCTGTGTGCATGCATGCGTGTGGACAGCATAGCTCAAAAACGAAGTCTGTTAAATACCAAACTTGGTATTTAAGTTCAATATCTTCCAAGGATGCAACATGAAGATTTTCAAGAAACTCCCCCCACCCCTAACTACCCTTTACATAGCAAATTTTCGAAAATTTTGATTTTCTCAAAAATGGCTAACGATTTTGATTAAAATATTGTATATAAAGATATGTAGATCTTGAATTTTCTGGGAATAGCCTTTTAAGACTACTTTATTCCAGATGAACCCATTTGTCACATAGCGACCAGCTTTTGACATACTTTAACTATGCCTCTCCCTTATTTCCCTTCTACTTGCATGGAAGCAAGTAATAAGACTACTTCTAATTTTTTCTCGTTTAGCATGAAGTAAAAAGTAGCAGAAGCTTTTTAATAATAATTTGTTGCAGAGATGTAGAGAAAGTCATGTGAATGGAACACATAAAAATTTTGGTGGAGTTAATCATTTCCATAGTTATTAGTTTAAATGTGCCCATACTTTTTTCAAATGATAAGCAGTCACTCAGTTGTATTTTATTTTATTCCAAGGCATGTAAAGAGAATGGAATTTCAGCACCTAGCAACCAGTTCTTCAAAGATTTACCTATTGTATTCCCTTATTTCTTTTGTGCCTAATAGGGACATTTCTCCTAATGTTTATCTCAATTAGCACATAGTAGATAAAAGAACAACCTTTTGTAAGAATAGTTTTCTGCACAATAGGTAGAGAAAGTCATCAGAATGTAATATAAATTCTGGCATTAAGTATTTTCATTGATATACTTTTATTGACATTTTTTCATCTGTATGTATGTGGATAATATGCAGACAATGTGTCATGGGGTGTTTTTTATATTTCGTTTCTGTTTATTGCTATCTCTTATTTATTATACATACTTTTATGCTGTATTATAAATATTGGACTATGATCTTAATGTTTCAATTGTGTTCAGTTTGTAATATTATACAGGGCAGTAAAGAAATGAAAAGAACAGTTCATAAGTTCACAATGCAGAAAAATAGCAGTTCAAAAGACAGAATGAAGAACGTGAAGAAAACCACCATATAATCGTGTGGAAGCTGGTATTTATGGTAAACAGAGAAAGCCTTAGGTATTGTTTCACTAGTTTATACATATGTATTGTAACAGAGCATGCATTCAGAGCAATGATAATGATCAGCCCAAATATTTACAAGAAGTTTTGTTAAATGATGAGAATGAGAAAACCTATTTTGGGAAAATCATCTCTGACAGAGCAAGTATTACCATATTTGAAAAACATTTTGAAATACAGCAAGAACTACTCTTTATTGCTATTATATGTGCTTATCATATAGAGTGGTACACTGGGTTTGAATAAAAAATATTAGCCAAGCAGAAAATATTCACAGAGCTATATGGCTTAGCCAATTCATTCTCTTCATGGATAATGCTCAGAATATCATAATTAAAATAATTTAATACACATCTTTAATTCTTATTTAAAATGCTGTGGTGCAATTATAGCTCTCAGTTATCACATAGAGCCAACTAATTGAATACATACGTAGGCTCTCATCCTGCAAAAAATTAGAAGCACTATTAACAAATAACCAGATTCTTTTGGAAGCTTCTCCCCTTTATCACCACAAACATTTCAAAAACTGTCACTCTTGTATATAAGCAAGCATACTTAGTAAGATGTTGGGTTGTTCTTGATGTGATAAAGTATGCTCTCTGAGCAATTATGCGATGATTAGTATTGATGTATAGCAAGTGCTGCAGTTAAAGAAGTCTTAATACAATACCCCAGTGAGTGAAGTGGAAGGGAAGAAAAATTGTGCTGCCATACGTGAGAAAAAGTTAAACAATGAATAAAATCATATTGTGACACCTAAGAAAATAGTTTACTTTCAGATTTTAGTTATGCAGGTGGTGTCAGTCTGCAATGTAGGGGAGAGCTTATTTTAGGCAAAATATATATAGTAAGTATAACAAAGTATTATTGTAAGGCAGATGTGCAGTAGACAAATATCTAACAATGTCATAGTCACATGCTTTCTAGCCAATCAAGTGTAGTGTGAATCAGTTCATGTTAGTGCGAACTTATCCTGAAGTCTAACAGTGAAATTAAGTAATTACAAGTTATAAATCTCTTTTGTGTGTTAGCAAGATACTGAATAGTTTGTTAATAGTTCTGACGATGGCTGGAGCAAAAAAACGTTGCGGTCTTCACAGTCAAGCAAGAGAAATGGTATATAATGTGGACAAACATTTCCTGGGGAAGACGGGAAAACCGCGAAGCCAATTGTTGCAAGGAAACTGCTGAAGCCTATCAGGTGGGTATACGCACCATGGAAAGAATTGTAAGTGAAGCAAAAGCTTGTGTTCATGTTGGAGAGCATGTTAAATTTAATTCTCCAGGAAAAATGCATAACAGTAACAAACCAGTGACTGAGCTTGAAGATTTCGATTAAGAATTTGTTATATCAACTTTTTTCTTTGATGTATGAGAATGGAAAGTTTCCTATAGCACAGAAGCTTGTCATCAAAATGAAACAAGACACAGCGTTTGAGGGCAATGAATCTTCCATGCTGCGCATTTTAAGGAAAATGGGATTTCGTTATGACAAATACCATGATGGAAGAAAGTTAATAATGGAACATAGCAATATTGTAGCCGTGTTCTCAGAACAATGCACTACATCAGAAACCAATGTGACACTAAAATTTATTACCTGGATGAGACCTACGTAAACCAAAACCATACCAGATCAGCATGCAGGCAGATAAGTGACAGGAGTGGAAGTTTAATGGTTCCTATTGGCAAAGGTGGTTGTCTACTCTTATGTCACGCTGGTTCAGCCAATATGGGTTTCATCTCGGAGAGAAAATTAATTTTTTGCTCTAAATCTAAGGCTCCAACTATCATACAGAAATGAATGCTGATGTGTTCAAAAACTGGTCCTTGAACCAATTCTTACTATTTTTAGCACCGAGATCGGTCATAATAATAGACAATGCAAGCATACATTCTGTACAGAAGGAAAAGATACCGGGCTCTAATACAAGCAAAGCCAATATTGTGGCTTGGCTATCCAATAGGAAAATTCCATTTACCCCATCATAAACACGAGTAGATCTACTGCAGATTGTTAAATTAAATAAGCCACAAAAATGTTGGACACCATTGCTGCGGAACTTGGACTCAGTAGTATGATTACCATCTTACCACTGCCAATACAATCCAATAGAATTGGTGTGGGCACAAGTGAAGGCATATATAGCAGAGAAAAATAACACCTTCAAAAGTGCAGATGTGGAGAGACTGATGCACAAGGTTGTGGAAGGCATTGCTGCAAGAAAATGGCATGACTGCATTCAACACGCAGAAAAGCTGCATGATGATTTTCGGAAAGAAATATCCAGGGATGCTGTTATGGAACCTTTCATAGAAAGTCTTCGAGATTCCGTCTCTGAAGGACAATCCAGCGACGAAGAATAAGGTAAGAAAATATGTATTTTTTATAGTGATGTGATGTTTAACAACAATGGAATGTGTTACTTTTCGGTTCGTGCCAACTGACACATTCTTGCAAATACCACCCTTCATCCCTCCTTTTACCCCTCTCTAGAAAAAGTTGCAATGTAGCACTTCCCCTAACTTCCCCAAATTGTGGTTATTTGACAATTACCCCCTTCGATTGTGACAGTGACTCTAGTAACAAGCTTAACAATTTGAAAGGCAAACAGCCCCATGAAGATCAGGTGCTGATTGGCCATTTTAAAGGCAATGCTTAAGAGTAGGGAATGGGGGAACTAGCGCTACGCTTGAGATGGTTAAGCTGAAATGTCAGTAAGGAACCAACATTTGACCCAGAAGGTTGCTTACAGCTCGTCCAGGTCTGGAAGGCTACAACATTTACATCAAGTGAATACAACCCAGGTATGTGATCCCAAGTGCAGGTTATTATGAAATATAATTAGCTGTGTGAGAATAATGTTTTGCTTTCACTGATATTTTCTCAGGTACCGATGTAATTCTTTTTTATTATTTCCTGCCCTACCATCTGAGTCTATAATGCCCGATTCATGAGTTTGTTTAAACCTCATTAGAGTTACACCATAAAAACCCCTATTTCATGACATATTGGTTTTAGGTGCCAGGTAAAGAGGTGTAAATATGAAAATGTTTAAATTGTATTTTTTGTTCTTGATGTGCATTGTACGCTAGTTAGTAGCCGACCTCCATCTTACCCACTTGTTAAAGTTTACAGCAAAACACTTATTTCATTTGAAAAGTGAACTACATAATCAATAATTTGTTTGTGTATTTTGTACATATTGTTTGTAGCAGTGATTTAGGAAAGGTGCCTAAATCATGTAATTCCCCCCCCCCCACCAAATTTGTCTTTGTTTTTGTGCATTTATAATTAAGTTTTGGATTTGCTTGTAATCTGTATAGTGGCTGATGTTGCATATTACAAGGTGCATTGGATACAAAGTAGTTCATTGAGTACTAGCAAAACCTACTGGATCTTCTCTATATTACATAACAATGGTATATTAAATGTGTTATTAGATCTGCAACTACTTGAAAATAAAATAAGCAATCAAATTGCAATTAATTAGAGAATGAGCAAACAACATGCGCAGACTACCCTCCATCGTTCAGCTTTGGAAGCAGGAAGGTGAGAGCATCAGTAAGCCATCATGGCCAAACAAGTGGAGTGTGTAACATATTGCAGAGGTAAACCTTTAATGAGTGGTGAGAAAGTTATAATTTTAAATGTGTTTCACAAATTATGTGAGAAATATCCCACGTTGGCAATCAAGGATGTTGTTAACCTGACAGTGGAGTTTACAGGTGTGTCTCCATTAAGCTAAAACTCCAGGCACAGTGAAAGATTAAAAACGGGTAAGTTAACCATGTCTGGAAAATCAAAGAAACTCAAGAAGCCAGCACTATAAGTTTGTGTGATGAATTTGTTAAGAGTGCTGTGCATTGAAAATTCATCATTTCTTCCACATTAATGAGCCACCTACAATATAGAAAGTGCTTGCATTTGTGAATGATAATCCTGATCTTCCTTACATTCAAGCAAACATCCTTTTATATGGTACTATTTGACATTGGTTTCGAATTTCTGAAAGGAAATGGCAAGAACATCATTGTTGACCATGAGGACATACTGTTATGGGGAAGAGATTACCATAGGAAAATTCGTGCATACAGACAGGAAGGGCAGAAACTGTATTATATTGATGAAACATGGGTAAATGAAGGCCACACAGCTTCTCAGGTATGGATAGACAATACCATCAAGAGCAAAAGCAAGCATTTCTGTCGGAGCTTAAAACAGGACTAAAACACCCTAATGGTAAAGGAAGATGACTCATAGTGCTACACTGGAAGTAACAATGGCTTTTTACCAGGAGGTGAATTGGTTAAGGAATCTAAAAAGACAATTGACTATCACAAAGAAATGACAGGCGAAGTTTTCATGTATGGTTTAAAAGAATCATGCCCTTGCTGGAACCTAACAGTGTAATAATCATAGATTATGCATCCTATCACAGTGTGAAACTGGAACGCATTCTTAAAGATCATTGTTAAAGAATGACATTATCACCTGATGGAGGGAAAAGCTTATCATTTGACAATGCCTTGGTTAAAAATAAGCTAACACACATTGTTAAGAATGCAAATGAGGGGAAAAGCTTTCAACAGATTTGTTATAGACACTCTAGCAAATGAAGCAGGACATATGGTGCTGAGATAACCTCCATACCACTGCATCTTAAGCCCAATTGAACTGCCATGGAGTCAGGTTAAAGGTCACATTGCACGCAATAGTAAGACTTTCAAACTTGCTGAAGTCAAGCATTGTTAATGGATGGTTTGCAGTTAATAACAGCTGATATGTGGTGGGCTTTCATTCATCACATGGAAAGAGAAGAGGAAAAGTTCTGGGAAGCAGATTGATTGCATGATGTAATTGTTGACTGTCAGATTATCAATTCAGGAGATCCTGATAGCAGCAGTGAGGAGGAGGAAGGTTAAGGAGAGGGGAGGAGCAGAATTCCGATCTGGATAGAATACAACCTCTTGCAAATTCAGATTAGGTATGTTTTTCATTTTATTTTCATATAGTGATTTTTATATTTCTTATTTATGTTTTTAGTTCAGAGTGCTATATGCAATTGTTATTTAATCATTGCATGAAAAGGTTAACTGTTAAAAGGCAAGCGATGACAGTTTCAATTCACCACATGGTTATGAAAATAGTCCCTTTACCACTCCAATCAGAGCGAGAAAGCGAAGGGATCATTTTGTGCACTGTTTATATCAGGACCAATTCATCCGCTGAAAAGGGTCTAGCAAACATGTTTTCGGCAGCATAACTTACCTCACAAATATATCTGAGAAACTAAATAATATCAATACTTCATTTCATGAGAATAATGCAACTGTACTTTTGTGGAATAACACAGCAAAGGCATTCAGAATAAAATTAGATCTTTGGAGAAACAGTATGGAAAACAACATGCTAGACATGTTCCCTGTTTTGGTGTCACAATATGATATACTGATTAATTCAGTGCTTTCGATGAAGATAAAATCCAACTTACTTGATCATCTCAAAACGATGCAATTCATTTTGAAAAATATTTTTGAATGACTTTGGGGATTTAATTGGATTAAAAACCATTTGGAAATGCAGCAGGACAATCGTCTCTGAACATAAATGATCAAGAACAACTTAAAGATCTGACCAGTGACACTTCAATAAAATGTAAATTCAATAGCTTTTGCTTATCAGAGTTCTGGATATATTTAGGCAAGAGTACCCAGACTTGAGCAAAGAAGCTTTGATGATCCTTATTCCATTTGCAACAACTTACTTATGCAAGACAGATTTTACTGCTTTACCATCTATGAAGACAAAGTACCATTCCAAGCTAAATATTTCCAAAGAAATCAGACTTTCTCACAAAAGCAGGCCCATATACTGAACTTCAATATTTAAAAGTTTGATTTGTAGAGAAAAAAATATGTGTCTATTGAATATTATTCCTTTTTTACATACATTATTTTGAAGTGCAAATGTAAAAGCTAATGTTATTGTAACTGAATTTTAAACCAAGTTGAAAGTAGGAAAATATAAAATGAAATTAAACTTTCACGTTACTATCAGCTAGCTGTATTTATGATGAATAAAACAGTGACATAAGATGGGAAGCCCAACAATATTTTCCCTGACCAGAGTGGGGTGGATCACTGTTCTAAATTATCTAAATTTCACTTTGCTGTCCCTCTAATATGACACCTATCATTTGCTCTAACCTATTACCTATCTTTTATCCAAACTTTATTTTGATATTGCAAACTTTCATTTAATCTCTCTTCAAAAGATTTGTTTTGATTTTGCAATAATTTATTCTTTCTTCTAATACTTTGTTTTGACTTTGCGAATCTTTGCAAACTCTCATTTAATCTGCTATTGTGGAGTTTGTTTTAACACTACGCCACTTACACTTTTTTTTAATCATTCTTCTAATGCTTTGTTGTGATTTTGCAAATATTAATTTTACTTCATTATTTTCTTATCAAACAAACATTTGCTGAATGACTATCACAAGATTGATTTGTTTCTCTACTAGATGTACCTGCATAGTATCTCTGAACACATGGAGCACATTTCTTTAAAGTATGGAGCACATTTCTTTAAAGTTAACAATTTCCGTCAAAATTTTGTTATTCCTAAGTAACATTAGATGTGATTCTGTACTTGCGCTAAAATAATCAATGACATCAGTTGTCAACGATTCGTCCAGCTATATCAATATGGTGATCATTTGGAATGAGAGTATGTTCATTTTATAGCTTTTTTTGTGTTCTTTCAGAATAAATGCATTAATGGATTTGCATAGTTTTATTTAGTAGTATATGCACTGAAAATACTGACAGCACTTATGGCAATACTGTGTACATAGCATTATTATCAAAACCTCACAGCATCTTGAAGATAAACAGTATAAAAACTGTTACTTTGTCATACAACTTTACTGCACACATTTAACGCAAGGGATAGACAAAAATTTGTTAATTATAACTTATTATTTGAAACTGGTCAGGCATTTATTTACTTCATGTATACATTTTACTTTGTGCTGCTGGTATTGTCTGCTCCACGAGTTGTTAATTCCTGATTACAAAAAAGTTTTACTCGGTGATCAGCTCGTTATTTTCTGTCCTTTACACTGATGGCAACAGTCAGGATTTGATTCTCAGAGCATCAGTTCTCTGCTTACCTTTTTATTTTATACTGCTACTAGTCGGGGTTAAATGCTTAAATGAGTGTTCTTTTGCTTGCTTTATTTCCTGTCACTTCATCGAGCTACACATAGGAAGTTGGCTGGACATGATGGATATCATTATGCATCCAGATCCATCTTCTTGTTGGGTAATTGTGGGACAAAGAGACTGAGTAGTTACATGAATGGAATGATTGACATCTTATCTCTTGGTGTGTCTTCAATACTGAAGAAACCAAAAAAGGTGCATTGTACTTAAATTTATTCACATGCATTTTCTTTTCTTGTTAGTTTCACTCCACAATGTTATTCCTGACCACACAAATATTTTAATTTTGCATCTATGGCTAACTTTGTGATCTTTGATGGTGAAATTTCTTTGCACCATTTAAAATGTTGATATTAGTCAGACTAATGCACTAATCTTCACTTTATAAATCCCCCATTGCAAGTGCAAATTACAAGAGCATGTTACCGTGTGTTAGTTGAGAAGTTTTATTTTCACGAGTTTTTAACATAGAAGTTCATCTGGGAACAGATCCACCACCCACCAGACCACTTCTATACAACTTCTCCATTTCCCTCTGGACCCAGGCAGATTCATCATAACATAACAGAGCTCCCTTAACGACAAAGTGGCAACCACCTACTTCATGGGTCTGCCATCTATTTTCAAACCTCCATGGGCTAACATGAACTTGATACAATACTACATATTTGTGAATATGCTGTTTCAAAGTGAGCGAGAAATGAGAGTGGAAAGAGAAAATGCTAGCCAATGGTACAGAAACAGACATAATAGGGCACATGACCAAACAGGGCAAAGAGTAGGGAGGGTAAAAGGAAGAGCAAAGACAAAGGTAAACTCGGGGTTTCAAAGGTGAAAATAAGATATAAAATAAGAACTGAAGCTTTCCTGGCGACGTATTAATTCAAAATCTTCTCGGGCTTCTAGACAAGTAAAAACTTGGCTAGAAGCCCGAGAAGATTTTGAAATAAAATATAAAGGTAGAAAAGGAATGATAAGAGGAGATAGGAAAAGGAACTAAACATAAACAATAAGAATGAACCTGTCTAAAATCATTGAGTATGTAGTATAATGTATATTAAAAATTGTAGGAGTCTGTCCAAGGACAAAACAGGACTGTTCCAAGTTCGAAGGATGGCCCAAAATCATTATTAATACTGAAAAAAAATTAAATTCAATAAAAAAAGCTTATTCTTTTATCTACTTTGTGCTAATAGAGACAAACATGAGTATAAATGGTCTTATTATTTATTTTCTTGTACATAGTTTGAGGGAAATAATACCAGATGAAATTGACAGTTAAATCTTTTAAGAGTTGCTATGGCATTGAAATTCTGTTCTCTTTGCAGGCCCAGAGTAAAAACACACACAAATAACATCTTTTCATTTAAGAAAAAGTATAAGTTTTGGAAAAATTTAAACCAATGACATAAATTTTGTGTTTTAACAAGGTTTACATGTTTTGAATAGTAGGATTTTGTTTATCTCTTATGTTATGCAAAGGTCATCCAGGATTAAGAGGACTTCAGAGACTATTCCCAGAAAAAAAAATCTTAAACATATGATATTTTAATCAAAATTGTTAGCCATTTTTGAGAAAATCAAAATTTTCAAAAAATGTCCCCTGTAAAGGGTAGTTTGAGATGAGGGAATATTCTAAATAACTTTGTGTCACAACCTTGTTGAACTTAAATATCAGGTTTGGTACTTAACCAACTTATTGTTTGCATACATGCACACATGTGGACTCTTTTCTAAAAATGACCTTTTTGGATTCAGGTGTCCTCAAAACATAAATCTCCAGTGAAATCTCAGTATAACATTTTTTAATGGAATGCAATCATCCTCTTTACCATGTACTTCATGCATGATAGGTAAAAAAATAAATAATCACAATGTCTTAATTTTTAAGACTTATAAACTGAAGAAACATACCTTCACCTTTTTGGTCACTTTCTTCATGTTACCTCGCAGCAATAACTGCTTCCGAAGTTCTTTATTTTCTTTTTCTAATTTTTCTAAAGCACGCTGGTATTTAATTTGCATTTCTATCATTTCATCTTGCATTCTATCAATTCTCTGCTGTCCTGTTTCTGAAAAAGCAAAATTTTAATGAAATTAATATCATTGCTAATGTACACATTTTCAAAAATAAATATATACAGAAAACAATTGGGAACTAGCAATGGAAAAGCTTGAAATAAGACTGACTGACAACATTACCAGACTACTGCAATCATTTTTGTACTGGGAACACAAAAAAAAATCTGATGTGTTATGTGTTCAATTCACATGACTTTCTGTGAGAAACTATACTTACTAAAGACAATTCTTTTATCTACATTATCTAATTGAGATAAATGTTAGCAAAAATTGTCTATTACTTGCTTCCTTGAAAGTAGAAGGGAAATAATGAAATACACTGGACTAAAGTGATAGATGTTTTAAAAGTTGGCAGCTATGTGTTACATTTTAAATTTGGTTCCCTTTGCATGGCCAGGATTAAAAGAAAGAAAATAAATGATGTTCAATTTGAGAAAGCTTAAGCATTTTGAAATTGAAACCAATAACACGAAATAACTCTGAAAAGGTTAACTCTACAAAAGAAATGTGTATGACATAAATTGTTAGTTTTAATCTACTTTTTTGTTAAGTAAGTTTTTGTCTCTCTTATGGTTTACCAGTTATACAAAGTAGTCCATGACATAAAATGTGTTTCTTGAATTTTGCATTTTAATAAAAACTGTTATATCCATTTTTGACAATTTTTTCTATGTAAAGGGTAGTTTAGAGTGGGAAAATGTTCTTCAAAATCTTTGTTTTCGTTTTTGAGCTACACACACATGTGCGCACACATATGGACTTTGTTTTAATGCTTGTTTTTATTGTTTTATTCAACATGTATTTCTGATGAAATCTCAGTATTGCAATTTTGGGTGGAATATAATACATTTTATACCTGATATGTGTATTATACAAAGTACTTGATAGAGAAAGTAAAGGTAGAGCATTTATTTATTTCTTGTGTTTACATCATATACATATTAGACACATCAACACATAGTAATATACATTTTTACAGTTGGCTGCGGAAAGACTTTTGTTACTAACAGGGAGGAGACCCTTTAATTCCTTTAATAATCAACTGAAGGCTTAAAGGAACTGACTAGACAAAAGCCTAATGTCCAATCCCTAACCTTTATGTGGTGCAGCTGTTAATAATCACATATCAATTTTGTTATAATAGAAAGGAGACCCTTTATTGCTTCTATAATTTGAAGACTTAAAGGAACCAATCTAAAGAAAATTGTTTGAATGAATTAAAGGGAAGGGCTGCTCACTAGTAAGCACTGGTCAGCTTGGTGAGTTATTGACCTGAACTGACATTTCTTCCTTTTCACGTATCAGATCCCCTCTTTTATCTTTCCTACCCAGTCTTGCTTGACTTAACTCTTGTTTTCTTCAACCCCGGTGATATTAGAGTATTAGAGGCCTAGGGGAACATTTCATTTTCTTTCCTGTCCATACCTTTCTTTACTTAGGTGATGTAACTGCCATTTAAGGTGCCTAATTTTAAACGGTTACAAAAAGTTAGATAAAAACATTCTCATAATAATAGGACATCAAAATACTGGAATGCAAGAGAGCAAATGGCTTCACTGCCAACTACTCAACATTAGGTACCTACCAACCAACATTTTTAGTCACAAGCACGCGCACACATACTCACTTGAAACTAGTTTCATACATTATTCTCACTTAAGTATTCCTCCATGGAATAATAACACTTGCTTATCAAATATTTTGTTATATTTTTAAGCTATTTTTACATGTTTTAAATTATGTTCATGCTACTATACAATTTTCAAGTTTATCAGTCATTTAATTTATATATACACAAAGTCACAGTTCATCTAACCTATATATTTTTGAGTTAAGTATGTTTCAAGTTTTGTTTTTAAATTGCTTTCCTTTGTGTAATTTAACAGTAACTGAAAATTTATTGAATAGTATTAGTCCTTGGATTAATGGATCCTTACAAGTTGATTTAAGGTTAACCTGTATTCTGTGGTATTTATCTTTACCTCTGGTATAATAATTGTAGAGCACATTGTTACTTAACCCATTATTTTGCTTCTCTGTTGTAATTATTATAACCTTATGAACATACAGCCTTACCACTGTAAGACGTTTGTCTCTAAATACTCTTCTACATGAATTAGTGTTACCTAACCATATATACCTCATAAACATTTTTTTCTGTAATATTAATGCCTTTTTCATATTAGCCAAACTGGTACTTCTCCATAATTCTATACTACAGGAAATATAGGGAAAAATTATTCCAAAGTATAAAATTTGCGGCATCTTTTTATCTAAATACATGAGAAATGTCTTAATGTATATGTATTTGTGCTAATCTTTTTACATATGTAGTCAATATGAGATTCCCAAGTTAACTTACTATCTAAATGTATGCCTAAGAAATTGTGGTTATCGACTTTTTCAATTTTAGTATTACTTAAGAACACAATAATAGCATCATCTTTATTCCCCTGACAATGTTCAAATAAGATCAGTTTACTATTTTTGGAATTTACTTTTAAATGTAAGTTATTTCGGTATTTTGCCAATTGCTTTATGGAATGGGAAATTGTCTGTTGGATTTGTCGAAGCAAATCTTTGAAGTATCATATGCATAAGATATAACAGTATTGGTAGTGATATTTGGCAAGTTATTTACATGTATTAAGTATAGAAGTGGTCCCAGAACAGACTGTTTCAATTGTTGTCACCCTACCCATTTCTATCTAAACTGTTCTTTAAGCGCTTATTCTATCTACTTCATGTTAACCCAGATAAACGTTTCTTTGTAGGTACAAGGGGAATAAGGAATACAGTGGACTTAAATGAAAGTTCAAACCTTTTTAGAGCAGGTTGCTATGTGATGGTTTTGAAATTCCTTTCTCTTTGCATTGACCACGAGAAAAAAAAGTGGCTTGTTGAAAACCTATACAACATTTGATAATTCAAACCAATCATAAAGAATACCTCAGAAATGCCCAATGCCACAAAAAATGATATAAATTGGGTGATTTAACATAATCTATTTTTTTTATGTACAAAGTTTCTTTTCTGTCTCTTACAGTTCGCAAGTTATACAAAATTCATTCAGAATGAAGAAGACTTTATAGGACATTATTGTTAATCAAAATTATAAGAACTATTTTTATGAAAATAAAGAATTCTGCTTTGAAAAGATAGTTTGTGATGGGGAAATATGTATTCTTCAAAGTCTTTGTGCTGCATTATTTTTGACACACACACACACGCACGCACACACACACCCACCCACCCACACACACACACTTAAAATTGAACTCAAAGCATCTAATTTAAAGGATGATTTACAACTTAAAACATCAATATTAGAGTCAATATTGGGTTTACAAACTATAAGAAGCAAAATAGAACCCAGTGAATGAGAAAAATAAAAACTGAAACATGCCTGTAACAATACTAAAATAAAATATACAGAAGAAACTTAACCACAAATATTGATGTTACTGCTTTCTACCTATATACCTACAAAAAAGGAAATGGAGTTTTATTTATGGATGCTCTTTAACTGTTGTGGTTCTCAGCATCCCATTCTATAATAGTTGTGAATGCCTGCTTAATTTTTCTCAGGCTTGAGGTTCTTTTACATGCCGTAAATCTGTGACACGGGACCAATGGCTTTACTTCCCTTCTGAAGGAAGCCATGCTAAGGATTTTTACACCCAAAAAAATCCATCATCCTCCACCAGGTTTGAATCTGTGACCTTGGGTATATGAAGCTAACATGGTAACCATTATACCATGGAGGGCAACACCTACAGTAGAAATATTTGCCAGTTCTAGAAAGTGCCGAATGAACATAGCTGAAATCCCATCTGGGTACAACAAACTGTCAAATTGGAAAACATATTCATTTAGATACTATGGTATAAAATTAATTATTTTTAACCCTTTCCCACAGAACTCACAAGAAGGTTTTATTCAGACATTTGACAAATAACATTACGAGTTTGTACTGTGGGCGCTTTCAATCCTAGATGAAGCAATACTTCAAAAGGATTTCCTAATTCAATGTCAGATCACTTTTGCAACACTTCTGTGATAAATACAGGGTCCAGCTGAACAATTAGATGATTTTAAGTTGGTTGCATTTTGACATGGTACAATCTTTTTTTATTTTGTAGTTTAACATCCTTTAGTCTGGTCATATCGGACAATGAATGAAATTGGTGAAATGATGCTCAAATGATCTCAGGGTCCATGGAGCTTAAAATTACTTGAAATTCATCTTCTCAGGATAAGGGAAAACCCCCCAAAAAAAAACCTTATCCGGATAACTCACCCTAAGCGAGATTCGAACTCGTGACCTGTTGAAGTATACAATTATTACGATCCATAATTTGTATATTAATTATTGCCATGGAAAGTTGTTTGCGTAAACATCAGACATTTGCTCCATAAGCACATTTTAAGAGACTCAGCCACTCAGACATATGTTGCTAGGTGCCTGGCATTTTAACCTGAGAAAACATGATACAGCTCCAACTCATCAGAACATCATTAATTGGGTTAAAGTATTAAGGAGAATTGCACCAGTCATCACCAAGGAGCCACCAGGTTATTGTACAAGTATCTGAACTTCTGGAAATGTGGAAAGCATGAAAATGGTGTTTTTGCACATAGTCCTCATCATTCCCAAGTTTTGGCTACCTATATCAAATAAAAGTGTTAGGCAAATATTACATTTAGATCTACACTTCCACCCATAAGACTGGAAAAAGCTAGAATCTCAGGATTATCATAAATAGATGCAGTATTTTCAAAATGTTTTGCAAATGCTATTCATAGATGATCAGTACCTGAAAAAATTCACAAAAACAGACAAGGTCCATTTTTATTTGAAGGAGTTCATGATAAAATTTCACATACTGGGCAACAGAAAATTCTATGTCTTAGGTATTAAAAACCTTTTCATAGACAAAAAGTCACTTTATTTATATATTTTTAAACATATTTATTTATATTACATGATCCATTATAGAGTATACAGCAAGGTAACTGAAATTATCACTCATTTGCTTAGCTTCAATAGCAACCATGTGTTTGTTTATTCTATACCAGGTTAGGCAATAAAGAAACGAAACTCATGCTCTTAACTTTTTATTGAAAAACATTACACAACTAAAAT
The DNA here is from genome assembly GCA_030762935.1 of Hymenopus coronatus. Lineage (NCBI taxonomy): Eukaryota > Metazoa > Arthropoda > Insecta > Mantodea > Hymenopodidae > Hymenopus > Hymenopus coronatus. Next base: position 42,462,454 of record CM060885.1, on the reverse strand, counting down.
GTTTACCCCTTCAATGTATCCCCTCCCCAATCCCTGCACTGCTCCATGCAAATTTTCCCATGTTGGAAGCATTGTTGCAAGTCTTTTTCTGCTATGCTGTTGAAGTCTCTCATCACTTTTTCATTTACTACATCCATTGACTCAAACCCGATTCCTTTAAGCTCAGACTTCACTTGTGGGAAGTTAAAAAGTTCCATGACTAGAATATAATTTTTTGCCAAAAACCTCTTCACATCATGTTTTGGTTGGCGCATTATCCTGAAGAAGAGTCCACGATAGATTCTTCCACAGATCTGGTCTCCTTCGTCGCACACATTCACGGATTATCTTCAGAACAGCTGTGTAGTAAACTTGATTGACAGTCTGACCTTCAGGCAACAAATTAATGTAAATAACCCTCGGATATTGATTGCTCATGCGCACTTTCTTCTTCCTAGGGGATTGAGGGCTCTTCCAATGTATGGATTGTCACTTAGTCTCTGGATCGTATTGGAATATCCATATTTCATCGCATGTAATTACTTTGCAGAAGTCATTTTCAATGTTTTCAATAATGTCAGCACAATAGTCCACTCAATGTTGCTTTTGCTCATTTGTGAGGATTCTTGGCACTACTTTAGCACAAACCTTTGCCATGACCAGATCATGCAAAATCTGTCTAACGGTTTCCTTATTCATGCAGGCAAGTTCTGACATTCTTGAATGCTCAGGCAGTGGTCTTCTCGAACAATTCTACTAACCTTCTCCACCTTCTCTTCAGTTTACGAAGTGGAAGGACAATTCGATTTCGGATCGTCTTGGATGTATTCCCTACCATCCTTGGACCCCTTAACCCACTCAAAAACTTGCACACGAGATAGATACTGATCACCATAAACTTGTTTCAACAAATTATAAGTTTCTGTGGTGGGTTTTCCAAGTTTTGTGAGGAATTTGATGTTAACATTTCTTAGAGCAATAAGAGCATAGCATAATTCTCACGGAGAGAGAGTCCCAAGGTCAATCTCCCATTCTTCTCTTTGCCATTGACGAAACCAGAAATGTGCACAACAATCAGTATGATTTCTTTATTGCCACATCTGGTATAAGTTTGACATATTGCATGTTCAGTGTTGGGGTTTCTATTACAATTATGGTTCTCACAACAGAGAAGAAAGTTTCGCTGTTCTTTCTAACACACGACACTAATTTTTTCTAAGTCTTATGTGAGTGGAATATTTTTCCAAATTGCAACTTTAGATTTATCTAATATGTATTTGAAATAACTTTTAACCATGATTTCATGCTGGAGAATGTTTTTTTAACATAACTTAAGGTCCACAGCCCTTATTTATTTACTTTCTGCTAGGATAGCCATACTGAAGAATGCAGTGCAGCCAAATTTATTCATCTTGATCACTTAACTCAATGCTGCCAACAGTATTTTTTGTCAATAAATTACACTTACTGTATACATATATATGTACACAGTCTCTAAATCACGATGATTAGCTGCATATACTATGTTAACTGGGTCTAGCCTAAACCTAATCACTATGCATTCCACAAGTTACCGGAAAAGATCTGTTGAACGACTTTTGGTGCCACTAGGCCACAAATATTCACAAATGTAAACATAAAATATTCCCATTGAATCCTGTCCTTGCATATATGTTACCATATAATAATAATATTAATAATAATAATAATTAATTATAATTATTATTTCATCATTATGAAGTTTAAGGTCTTTAACCTGGAAGGTCATATCAGATGAATGACATGACGCTCAAATAAACTTGAGAGGCTTAAAGTAACGCAACATTAGTCTTCTCAGAATAACAGAAAGCTTCAAATAAGATTATCCAGGTAACTCACCCTAACCGAAATTCGAACTTGGAACTTCTTGAATGTAAGGCATGAGCACTACTTCCACACTATAGAGGCAGGCTACTATTAGTATTATTTTTATTAATTACTTCACGGCAGTAACTGAACTAGTCAAAAACTATCTCACTCCCTGGTCTCCAACCGAACACTCCATTACCTCATGTGATTGCTTATAAAGCAGTAGATGAGGAAAATAAAATGTCTGGACAATAGCCTTGCCCGGTCTTACCTTTGCACACACACTGTTTGAGTTTTTCATGCCCAGTTCTAAAAAAAATAATAATTATAGTTAATTATAAGATAGTTATTCATACCAAAAGCCATAATAGGGATCAATTTTAACATCATGCTACCTGTAACAAACGATGGGAACAAGCAGTCCCATCTCTTAATTGGGTACAGGATGACATTACATTCATAACATTCTTAATTTCAGTAGAACCTAGTCTTTAGTTGAAGACAGACTGCTGCATCATTGAGGTAAACTAACAAACCTGTCTTATTAATTGAACAAGTAATTTCTAATACTGTCATAGCATGTAAGAATATTGCCAAGGACATACAACCCTCATTTCTCACATTGCAATAAATTCTGCTTGATTGCAACCATGTGTTTGTAAAGCAATATGAATAAAACCCAAGAGCAAGCATGCTCAGGACTTTTCAAAAAAGATTGGCTGTTAATCTCTTTCACACTATTTGTGTGTAGATGTCTGGGCATTATTTGCAGAAGTTTGCTACAAGTGTGAGAAAAGAAGCATATGCTGACTGCTATGCAAGAAGCATTAAGACTCCTAGTCATCTGCCATTTATTCTGTTGCACCTGTTCTTTGGCGAACCTTTGGACTTACGAAAATTGCTCATCTCCTCGCATCACGCATTGTAAAGAATCCCTGAAGGTTTTTATCGTCGAGCATTATTTCCAGTCATACAGAGTTGGGCATCAAAAATGGACCAAACCTGCACAATTACAAGGAACAATTTAACATGACAGCACCAAGTAACAAAACAATCCCAGCTAACATCCCAGAAGCTCCTCTATATGGGATCAGTCTTGTGTCAACAGAAGGGAATAACTGGGCACCTGAGGACCATCACCACAAATAATAATCATGAATGGCTTCTCGAACAAGTGATACAGTCCCCAAAACATAGTCTACAATGAACATTACTGAAACTTTTTATGAGCAACAGATCTGGTTGGTAGATGTTTAAGGATTTAGGAACATTCGCATGCCATATTCAAGTTGCTCCGCGTTTAACTCAAAAGGATGAGCAGTTCAATTTCAGTATTGCTGATGAGTGTTGTCCATAACTTATGCGGACCCAGATTTATTCTGTAACATATGGTCCTCAGATGAAAGCCACATTCCCCTTAATGGTTACAGTAATGACAACTCATTTTCTAGGGTTTCAATAGCCTGATGATGTCCTACAGAAGCCACTGTATAGTATGCAGATTATAATGTGGTGCAACGTCTCCGCGCATGGAATATCAGGCCTTATTTTGTCGAGGATGATGCACAGAATGCGCTAACAGTAAACCAGGGACACTACAGAGAGATTATTATTGCACCCTTTTAGCTGCAATGACAGTGGATGCAGCAAGATGGAGTTACAGGCTACAGGAGGAGTCGCTTGATCTTCTGCAACAAAACTTTTGAGATGGCTTAATTTCCTGTGGAATGGAGTTCCTGTTTCCTTCACCGATCAGATGACCCACCTGGAAATGTTCCCAAGTTAAGAGAGAAGATAATCATTTTTTGCAGCCTTGCAACACCTGTGTTCATCAACATGTTCAACAATCTAAAGGACCATTATGAACAATGTGTGAGATATGAGGTTGCACATTTTGAACATATGCTACACCAACGCATTTTGTTATGTGTTGTTAATTATTGCATGTTATAATTACAAATTGATTTTCTGAATACATTTGCAATTTCAATTATCTTTGTTTTGAGACATACTGTATGTTGATTAATACTATATGCAAGGAATGTTTTTTTCACATGACTAATTCTTTACAAAATATAATACAATTTACTTTGAATATTACTATGAAATAGCTACTAAGCTACCTGTGTAAGTTTTCAAAATCAATCTTGTTAACAAATACAATAAATTATTTTTCATATATATGAATTAAGTCTTTTAATTCATGAGACATATTCCATTTACTTTTGTTGTTTTTCTCTTAAAATGTATTCTTTCAATTGCTAACAAATACATTCATATAGTGACTATGCTTTGCCGGCCATAATTGAGATCATGTGTGAGCAGTTTGCTTTTGAAAGCTCATAGCTTTACTGTTGCACATGTTTGGTCGGTTTCTTTTAAGTAGCAAGGGCCATAAATTTAACACACGAAGTGGATGGTAGTAATTAATGAACATATGCTAGAATGTTCACTTATTTTTTTAATTTCAGTCCACAGCTTTAAAAGGGAGAGCCACATGCCAGGCAAGTTAGTTTTAACCGAGAGTTCTAGCAAGCAGTTACTGTCTATGCATCGAAGCAATGACTTATACTGCAGAATTGTTTGAAAGCAACAGAACAAAGTCTTAATTGTAATCAGGAGTGTGATTTAACGCCAAGATGGAGCAAATTATGAAAACTCCACTGTGGAAATGAAAAGCATGAAGGCATAAATAAATCCGAAACGGAAAAAAATATAAGAAATGAAATCCAGAATAGAATATGGTATGAGTTAGCACTGGAGAACCTGAAGATGGAGTTGTTCAATAAAATTAATGAATGATTGGGCAGCATGGAGAAAAGCATGAAGAATTTGAAAGAAAAATGAAGGAACTTCACTAACATGTTAGCACTCTGAAAGACTTCAGGAAACATGCAAATTCAGCTATTGATATTATTCTTCATGATACTTATTATACTGTAGCTCATTTTCATTATGTACTTTCAATATGAGCCGTATTTGCCATTATAGCCGGATTTGGACACTAATAATATCCATTATTCTTGTTGCTGCTACAATAGGCCAGGGTCTATAGGTAAGTAAATGGTAAGGAGAGCCAACAGCAGGACTAAGGAATTGAAAACCATGATAGAGAAGATATTTGACAGAAGGCTGAAGGACTTGAAAATTGAGATAAGAGAGCATTGCACAACATCCCCACACCTAAGTATGATGGAATATCCAACTTTGAAGTATTTCATCAACACTTCATCATCACCCAAAACCCATGGTCAGCAGAGTAGGAAACCTCAAGCTCATATGTGCATTTAACAGCTTGCTCTATAGATTCACAAAAATACCTCTGAAAAATATAATGAATATAATGAAGAGCTCAATCACATCATGTTATAGCAGAAAAATATGGATTTGCAAGGAAATGGTGAACAAAATACTACAGAGTATAAAAAGAAAACATCACTCTGAAATCTGTGAAAGATAAAAAAGTATTCAAAAAATTTACATTTCATCCATGGGTTACTCAGAAATTTCAGATGTTTAATAATTACAATATAGTTCTAGCATACCAGAACAAATTCACTGTCAAGAATATCATCCCTTCCAGCAACTTAAAATTCAAAACTATTAAACCCAGGCATACAGAATATACAGAATCAATTGCAAAGGCTATGATAGAACAAAAAGAAATATAGATACCAGACTGAAAGCATACTTTAGTCATGTAATAAGCTCACCAAAAATTAACAGTTTCAACAACACACTTCTGGTATGAACAACATGAAATAGAACATGACATTCACTTTTAAAACACATACAAAAATATGATGCATTCCATTCACGTGACTTTCTCTACATCTCTGCAACAAATTATTGTTAAAAAGTTTTATGTTTCTATTTACTTCGTGCTAATCGAGAAAAAATTAGCAGAAATAGTCTTATTACTCGCTTCCTTGTAAGTAGAAGCAAAATAAGGCAATACCATAGGTTCAAGTGATAGTCAAAAGCTGGTTGCTATGTGACTGAAGTTCCTACGTTTCAATGGACAGGAGTTGTCAAATTCCTGAATAAGAAAATTATAAGTTTTTCCAAGCTGAAACTAAAAACAAGGAATATCTAAAAAACGATCAACTCCTCTAAAAAAATGTATATAACAAATTGTGTGTTTTAAAGTGCTCTACATTTTTTGTACGGTAAGTTTTTGTCCATCTCTTACGGTTTAGCAGTAATGCAAAGTTCCAAAAATTCCTCAGAATAAAGTAGTCTTCAGAGGCTATTCCCAGAAAATTCAAGATATACATTTTATTTGTCTGGTAAATATCTTTAATATACAATATTTTAATCAAAATCGTTACAGCCATTTTTAAGAAAACCAAAATTTTTGAAAAAAGTTCCATGTAAAGGGTAGTTGGGGGTGGGGGGATTTTCTTGAAAATCTTCGTGTCGCATCCTTGGAAGATGCCAAACTTAAATACCTAGTTTGGTATTTAACAGTCTTTTCGTTTTTGAACTATGCTGTCCACAGACACACATACATACACACACACACACACAGACCTTTTTCTGAAAATGTTTTTTTGGAATCAGGGGGACCCAAAACATGTATTTCTGGTGAAATCTCGGTATCTAATTTTTGAGCGGAATGCAATATAATTTCTATACACTATGTACATAGTACGTGTAGAGAAGTAAAAAGCTATTGAACTGGATACCTGGGAAAAAATATATACGAAAAATTCAAAAGCAGATTTATGAACTTTAATCTCCCACGAGAAGATAATTCCTGTTGAGATTCCTCAGTTTCCAAACATAGGAGAAATTGACCATTACAGATAGCTCACCTGCATCCAGTAGTCGTATTAAGATGATGATGTAGGATACATCCTACAATACTAGTTTTGTTGCGAAAGTAATAATTTTGATGAAGCTTGTGAAAACAACTCTTTGGTGCATTACTATTTACTGAGCCTCACAGTGTATCACTTCCAATTCATTGTTATCATAAACCATGGCTAGGTTCACTTATGGTGAAGAGGATGTTGTCTACTACATCCAGAGGCTGCCCTGAGGGAAGGGGCTGGTACTACACTTAGATCATCTAGCCTGCCACAATGGTGCTACTGGGACAAACAGCCCTGAGGGTGGAGTAGTGTGAATATGCCTTGCCAGCCATAATACTGCATGTGTGAGGGTGGTTTGCTTTGGAAAGCTTATAGTTTTATTGTTGCACATTTTTATTCACTTTCCTTAAGTTTTGGGGTCTTTCGACAAATTGTACCTCTTAATGTATACTAACTGTTGGTAAATAATTTGGATTGTTAATAATTTCTTTGACATTTTCCCTTCATTGAGTGGGCTGTATGGGAGGTTCCATGGTATTCGATATGTTGAAAATATCTTATCACAAATAGCATTCGAAGAAAAACTGTGATTTATTGCCAAAACAATTTTGCCAAACTATGATGTTAATATGAGACTTCAGGTTTCACAAATAAAATCTGAGTCTTATGTTTTCCTATTTAAGTTTTTGTTATACCGAAACCAACTATTACTCACCCTTTTTTCTATTTCCCTCATTTTCTGTATCCATTGACTTGGGAAAAGCAAGTGCACTCATTTTGACATCAGTACCTGCTGCTAAAACAAATACAATGTGTTAACATAAAACTGTAAAGACTTACTGCTATTTAATTAAACAGATAAAAAAGACTGAACTTCAGATGAATGGAATAAAAGAGGTTGGAGGGGGAGAAAGAGGGGAAGAATTAGGAGATCTCCAAAGGATAATCAAAAAGCACATTCAGACTTAAATATTTAAACCAAAACCAAGAGCTTTATCTCTCAATGGCAGCTATGCATCAATGACTATTAAAACAAATGGGGCATGGGAGGCTGCCTCATGCAACAGCATGCCAACTGCTGGAGCGCTACTCTTCCATAAGTAGATCCTCAATTGGTCCCCAAATGCATGAGAATCAAAGCAGTCCCCATACTATAGCTAGGAATTTAATCCAGAGCTCTCAAAAGCTAGGAGGGTGGGGGGGGAACAAATTACTAAAATGAAAAATATAACTGAAGTAAAACCATAAATGAGCAGGTACTGACATCTAATAAAACACAATCGCAAACTGTTTTAAAAAAAGTTGTATTTATTATATAAAGGTATTTTTACTTTTTTTAATTATTATTTTTATGCATAAAATAGAAAGTGTTAACTCCACTTTATAAAGAGCATTGCATTAGCAAAAAATTTATTGCACACTGCAAACATGCTCAGGCAATTTCACTTTTTCAAAAACTTATATTCTAATGAGTAACTCCAGTTTAAAGAACACTGCTCCTCATGGTGAATGAGGCACTATCAATTTGATCCAAAAAACATTTACAATGCTCATTCACAAATTATGTTCTACCCATTTAAGAAAACAAGATTATTTGCACTTTTGGAACTTACTTTGTTATAAATAAAAATATACCACACTTTTGATGATTTTATGATGTAGATTGCTCACAATTATTCTTTATTAAATATATTTGCATAATCACTTTAGCCAAGAACGTTTAAGGTTGGATACCTAGCTGGTTATTATCAATAGTAATGATGACAAATTGTATATCTCACCAGAATAAGCCAACAATGTGATGAGACATGACATTTTCTTCTTGTGGTATGAAAGCTTTCATAAATACATTTACTAAGCAACCTATTCCAAGCAGGAATTGAATCTCAACCCACTTGACGAGTCAGGTAAGCTAACCTTTGCATTATTATAGTGGTGATGGCAGCAGCAGTGGTGTTTGAGAGGTGATCATTTACATATCAAATATTAACAGTAATGTGTTTATTTCGATACTTAATTAAGCACTTGTGTAAAGCATATAAATGATCAAAAAACAGTAAAGTTACACAAAAACATTTCTTTACTGGCAACTTCCAATACAATATAAATGATTAGGAATATATTTATACAGAGGAGTACCATTATAATGGAATCATTTAAAAATGAGTCAACATTTTAGACATTTTAAAATTTTCCACTTAGGTACATGTTGATCTTTTTTAAGACTAGTTTCAAGGAGCATCCTCCCTATCTTCAGTTAATTTGTCAACTGCTGCTCCCATATTGTGCCTGGTTCTACTAGGAGTTGTGTGCCAACTTTCATCTTTATTAATCGGATGAAGTCATGTATGACAGGAATCTCAAAATTCATGACATCTCCTTCATGCTTCTGAATAAAGATATTTTCCAATGTGTTAAGTTCCCAAGGTTGTTTTAAGTGTTTGATCAATTTTATTTCTGGTTCTATATTGGATGTCCAAAAATGATGGGCAATGGCAGACTTGTCTGTGTATTTGATTCTGTTGTTTCTCATATGTTCCTTTTTTCTAACATTCAAATTTTTCCTGGTTTGTCCAATGTATATTTTGCTGCAATCTTGGCAATGGATTTGATAAATGCCAGGTAATTTTATTTCTGGTGTGCTACCTACCTTTTAAAGAGAGGTTAAGTAGATTTCTGATGTTTTATTTATTTTGTGGTATCAAGTTTATGTTGTGATCTCTAAATAATTTCATAAATATCCAGAAGTATCTTGGATACTAAAGCATTTCCACATTACTTTCGATCTTTGCTATTGTACCAGGGAAACTAGTTAAAGTTGCAGTTAATTATGGAATTCACAGGAGAGATCATTAAAGTTCACAGCTGAAATAGAAACAAATTATTGCCTGCTATTTCTAAGCTTAAAAATCTTGAGAAATCATTCAAGGTTAGAATTTCAAATCTACAGGAAACCAACACATGTAGACTACTACATCAAATGCAATCAATTCAACCCAAAACCTTATCAATTTGTCATTTTCCACAGCTTGAGTCACAGATTAGTGAGCATTCCACTAACAAAAGCTGAATACAAGTAGTAATACACACTCATACATGATGTAGCACAATTGAATAATTTTAGTTAGAACTCCATTAATAAGATAATTCATAAACATAAAATGCAGAAAATGCTAAATGAAACTCTACTTTGGAAAAGCTAAAAAACATACGCACCCGCGCACCCACACCCACACACATGCATGCATGCATGCACACACCATCCAAGATACTTCTGGAAATTTAAGAAATGATTTACAGATCACAACATAAACTTGATATCACAAATTAAATACATGAGAAATTTACTCAACTGCCCTTTGAAAAATAGCATACCAGAAACAAAATTATCTGACATTTACCATATGAATTACCAAGATTGCAGCAAAATATACATTGGACAAACCAAGAGAAATCTGGACATTACAAAAAAAGAATGCATGAGAAACATCAGATTCAAATACATAAACAAGTCTGTCATTACCCATCATTTTTGGATAGAGAATCATAATAGAACCAGAAATAAAATTGATCAACACTTAAAACAACCTTAGGAACTAAATATATAAGAAAACATATTTATTCATAAGCATGAAGGAAATCTCAGGAATTTTGAGATTCCGCCATAGATGATGTCATCCAATTAACAAAGACAAGAGATGGCAGCACAATTCCTTGTAGAACCAGGCAAAACATGGGAGCAGCAGATGATAAATTAACTGAAGATAGGGAAGACCTCCCTGAAACTAGACTTGGAAAATATCAACATGTAAGTGGAGAATTTTAGTGTTTAAAATTGTGACTCATTAAACAATTCCATTCTAATACAACTTTATAACTATATATGAATTAAAAAATATTACAAAGGAATGACAAACTGCATAAAGACCACTAATAAAAATCAGTTCTACATAATGCATGCTTTAAGCACAAACAAATTTGTTATAAAAACCTGCAATGAGCAAAAATTATATGTTAAGTCTTCATTGAGTTACATTAATCTACACACCTGGTGAAAGGCTCTCAACTATAGCAGTCAAGCTTTGCAGACCTGAAGCATGATAGAGAAAAAGGAAGACATTATGCGAGTGGTGCAAAAATATAAATAATAAACCAACAATAAGCAACACATTTAACAAAAATGATAAATGCATATAAATACCACAACAAATGAAAAGTCTGATAATTTAATTGCGATATTTAAGTTTAATAATTATTTTAGCATTTACATAAACCATGAAAACACAATCTAACAGAAAAATGTCTGTCAAATTATTTACAGGCCGAAGTGTTCTTAACTTTCTGTTTAGCTGTACGAATGAGTTAATCTTTGATACTGAGGATGTAACTAATGATGAGTAGGGTTAAGGATGCTCAATTGTAGAGGTTATTAGCACCCACCGAAAAACGACCGTGCCTAAAACCAAGAAATGAAATTATTAAAATGCATTAAAAACAAAAATTGGAGAAAACACCAGTACAAATAAAACTGCCCATAGTAAAACCTAGGGATTCTAAAAGCAATTTAAATATAGCTAAAAGGGTAGAATTGCTCTGCTAAAAGCACAATGCTTAAAAGGTTAAAAACTTGGGGGGGGGGGGGAAGTTAGCTACCTCTCCAGGAAGGGGAAACGATTAAAATATAAAACTAGATATCCAGATTAAAAGGCAGTGAAGATAAAAATTTAAAAAGTGTATCTATCACTCTGGTATCATCAGCCAAGATCGCTCCAGTACTGGCAGGCAGTTGCAGAGTAGAGGATGTAACTTTAATGTGAATGTATAGTGATTATATTTATTAATGTATTTGTGTATGTAATAATTATTCAAGGTAATTTCTGTCTGTAAGCTAGAATTTATTCTGTATATGAGAAGCTCACAGCAAAATCCTACATTTACTTTTACATTTAACAGTAGTAGTTTTTTGTCAGCCTCCTTTGTACACTCTGAATGCGCTGACCTACTTTCAAAACCTTGGTAATGTTACATGCAATAAAGGTCTAACTATGCTCTGACAAGTAACCCCTGAAAATTATAGAATCAGTGAACTTTTCTTTGTACAACTTCATCAGGTCGGTCCACAACAATAAGATTCATGACTTGTCCATGTAATTCTGTAACTTAGGTGCTAAGAATTGACCAATAGCATTATAGCACCAAACACTCACCAAAACCATGGTGCTTAGTCTCTCAAAATTACACTTTGCTGAGGCATGTTGCTGAAATAATCCATGCTAGTCTAATAAAGAAATTGCTTGCTATGTACAAGTGTTTAATTATTAATTAAAGTGAATGTTTAGCATGTTACAGAAACTTCAGCAACTATATAAAGTGTTCAGTGTAACTAAACTTGAATCTACGAGAGAGTACTTTGTGATTGATTGATTGATTGATGTATTTATTTACATGAATTCCAACTATAATTTATATCTTTATGCAAGTTGCTTAGGTAAGGAACTAGTGCCACCAATAAGTTGACCTAAATCAGAAACGTTCAACTTAACCAACAAAGTGAAGTGTGTTTCTTTCAAGTCTACCAGGTTACGACACCTTTGTCTGTTTCTTCCCACGACTGAGAGAGGCACATTTGCTGAAGAGCCAAAAGAGCATAGCCAGAGCCCTTCCACCATTATATAAGGTACATAACTACATTTCACTAATCACTGGCTGGTCTGGTAGACAAGGTGTCAAATTCATATACATATATACACACATACAAGCACCAGCGCAATATCATACACTGGTATGTTAAATAAGGTTTATTAGTTTCCATTACACAGCTTTTGGACACTTGAAGATTGAATTTCTTGCCCTACATAGCTCTGTTTCTAATGGGCTCTATTCCCTCTCCGCTTGGTGTGCTGGATAATCAGTTTATGTAAAGTCTTTGCCATGACAGTGCTTGGTTTACATTGTGAGACCACATGTTTCAGTATTATATGAGGGGCTGTCCCAGAAGTTTCCGACCCGACTTATAGATAGCAGTTGTCGTTTAAAGCAAATAACTATAATATAAAGAATCCACCTTATAATGCTTAATTTAAAGTTTGATGGTGCTATGTTGTTTAGTATTTGTTTGGTAGCCATCAATAGTAAATGTTCTCAGCAAATTTGTAAACATGGATAAAACTGGGTATAGTTATGTGATAACAATACTTTCATTTGAAAGATCTTTGTCCAATACTAAAGCTGAGCTAGATTCTACTCTGGGAGACATTCTACTCCAACTACTGATGGGCCAGATAATTTGGCACGTCAAGCTTTTCAGTTGTTAATTCTGCTGCAAGCTGTGTAATTGGTCTGCTATTGATTATTGAGCAACCCTGTTTTCTTATAGGTCTAGAATGTGTTGAAGTGTACTGGCTAAGAGTTCTCCGACAGACAGCACTGTTTGTTTGTATAATACCTCCTAATTACAACCCTGATCAATTAATAAATAAAATTTCTAAGTTTGCCATGAAATTAAAACCAGCACACAAATTTTCAGCTAGTAAAACATTCATCTGAGAATAGAACTAAAAGAAACTTTACTTCCAGACATTTAAGGAATCACGACAATCAATATTAGAATAAAGGAATTAAAATTCTGGCATATTTTATATAATTTAAATATTCCTAACTTAAGTACTTTATACAGATATGAATATTAGCTCTATGCGATTATATCTTTATATGTAAGTTAATAATTTTGCACTAAATCCTTAACGTTAACTATGTGCCAGTCAGATGAGCTTCTACTTGCTCCTTGAAATAATGTCTAGCAGATAGCACTAATCCTTACTATTATGATCATGGTGACCAAGTTCCTTTTATATTTATATTTACACTGAAAAATTTCGGTACAGAATGGAGGAAGGAGACTTCTAATCACATTCTGGAGTTTAAGTTTGTTTGTTAGGTAGAGAGCACTTCCCTGTTCTTTCTTCCTCTCTCTTCAACCTATCATATGTTGGCTGAAGAACATACAGGGCAAAGGATGTCAGCAGATCTGTTACTGTATATGATATAGATGTTGCACTTTGAAGCAATATTATTAAGCTAAGGGCAAATTTAAATCTTTCAGGAGTAAAATGTTTGAATTTCTTAGCGCTAACAATGCATAAGATGCGTAGGTAGGTCGCCCTCCATGGCATAATGGTTACCATGCTAACTTCATATACCCAAGGTCACGGGTTCAAACCTGGTGGAGGACGATGGATTTTTCGGGAGTAAAAATCCTTAGCATGGCTTCCTTCGGAAGGGAAGTAAATCGGTTGGTCTCGTGTCATAGGTTTACAGCACTTTAAAGAACCTCAAGCCTGAGAGGCCTCTGAATAAAATTAAGTGGTCTTTCACGCCAGTACAGAATGAGACGCTGAGAACCGCAGCAGTTAAAGAACATCCATAAGGAACACTCCATTTCATTTTCTCTAAACAAGAGTAGAAAGATAAATGTAAAGGTAAGATCAGTACAAAAGTTAAAGATTGTTCCAACAGTGGATAAAGGTGAAATTACGGTAATCATCCCAGTAGTTGCAAAAGTAAAAGTTAGCATAAATCAATGGCAAATAGAAACAAAATTGCAACAAAGATGACAACACTTTTATAGGACTTCTGACTTACCCACATTGTAATGAATGATGTAATTTAGAAGTGCATGATTTATAAAAAAAACTCCCAAAACATAGGCCCAAACGGTGGTGCACCAAAGCGACCCAACATTCTATTTTTAGAGGAAATATGAGAAGGTTTTAAGGGTAATTTTATGGGTAACTTACAGAAGTTGAATTTATTTTTTCTCATCAATAGAAAATTCATGGAATGAGTTGTATTAGTGGTTTTGTAATCTGAGATATCCTGCAAATAGGCTCTAAGATGGTGCTAGCTCATAAATAAAAAAAAGCCAACTACCCAACCTGAGCAGTTAGATGGTACCACAAAACATTTAGGTCACAATGCAGTAAACATAAAAAAAAAAAAAAAATAAATTAAAAAAATGCAAATGAACTGCCCAAGTATAAACTAATAAGCTATAGCCAATGTCATTTCAAAATAGTGCGTACAGTCATGTGCCCATGAGAAGTTTCTAGAATACTCCAATTCATTGCCACAAAGTGAAGTTCATAATGTTCCAACAGACTAAATAATTACCCAAATTATGTACCGTTTTCCTACCTTGTTAGGTACCACTTAAAAAGAAAACATTTCTATCTAATCTAATAGACAAATACAATGAATTTTCTTACCATGAGAAAATTTGGATTCCAAATTTGAATTTTCAGCAGCCTCTATAGCGTTGTCAAGTCTTTGCTGAAACCAGTCTTGGAAACGTTGATATCTCTCCTGTCCATATGCCTTCAGTCTGGGATCTGTAACACAGCTACTCCTCTAGCAACTACAAAGCAAACCCTTTTATCTATCACATGCATGTTAAGCTATATTTCTAACAATGTATATCATTATAATCATTATTTCTAGTTGAAGAATTGAAGCCTTAGAAATCTTTCTAAAGTTATTCAATACTCAGGGACAACAAAATCAGGGTTTTAGTAAAGGGCTGAACAAGTTTCAGGATTTTAATCATCATGAAACCTTGAACATTTTATTAGCACATTTAAAATTTCTATTTTATTACATGGTAAGATTAGCATTATGAAAAACGATTCTATCCATATCAAACAATCCTCCTATAGTTGAACCTTACATATAAGTTATTCACTTCTCTGTATTTTGCAGATATATATTAAATTTTAGGCACCAAACTTTATCTTAATATTTATCTCAATTATACATTTTTCAGTCCCATTTTCTTATAAATATGTAAATTTTTTATGATCCCAAACTAAGAAATACATTGACTTACTCATGTGTATGTTATATTAAAAAATGTGCTAATATACATCACATACAGTTTCTCTGCACTTGGTATCACAGCAAAACAGAAAGTGCAATGGATGACGTATCATTGCTTTTAGAGCACATTATTGCTATCCACATGTTAACTATAGTCAGGCAAAGTCATTCTTTCCCAGGTTGTATGTGATGTTACTGATGACTGTGATGAAGTAGATCTAAATAATGAAAACGTTCCCCTTATGCTAGAGGCAATTCAGTTCTAGAAATTAAACAATGATTGCTATCATCGCTTAGCCTAAGTGATGATAGCATTTCAGCAATTAGTGCATATAATTGCTGACAATGTAATATGATGCAAAAATCAAAGGAGCAAAGAAAAATTGATATTTACTGACATTTTTCTTTTGGCAAACGTAACACTGAATCTTAATTTAATCAATTTTCTGAATCTTAAATGTTATGTTTGAATTATGAATAACAGTACTGTCATGCAAGTGCTCTGAATCCTTTGAAAAGATTGCATTTATATTGGCAATAGTAATTTTAAAGCACAATGACTAACTTCAGTCCCAGGCTGCAAATTATCTTATCCAGCTGTTGTATAGCTTGCATTATATATTTGGGTTGTTTCTTGGGACTTCTTCTTAAGTCCTAACTAAGAATGCTTCTTTCCCACAAGCAATACTCCAGCGCAAACTTAAACATTCACAACAATATACTTGCCCGATAAAGATCTCACTTGCAGCATTAACTCAATATCTTATATAGGTGCTTGGCTTCCAAAACGTAATAGCACCAAAAGCTACATTATAGCTTCTAGTTACAGATGACTTTCATGAATTCATCTAATACAATATGGTACAGTATCCTTCAAGCTGTATGCAAAGAAATAGTTTTTGCATACATATTGTGGTATGTTCAAGCATGACAAGATATCCACACTTACAATACAAGTGCCGTGCATGAGCTGTCAATTCAGATTCTTAGTTTTATTTGTGTTTTACATTGAAGTGGCTCAGAAATTGGAATGCAGAAGAGATTTAAGCTTAATGTTCCAATTATAGAAAACTTCTGAGATAGAGATGTTTTAATTAATGATGTCAATATAATCAGTTGTTATTTTCTTCTCAGCATTTTTAACTGTAACATAAGAAGTTGTTTTCACTCTTTGAATATTTAGCCTGGACCAAACATTATATCATGCAGTTTATATAAGAAAATAGAAAAGTAATCAATTATCAAAAATTGCATTTATTATATGTAGATAAATATTTTAACTGGCTCCTGGACCATAAGAAATGTATTTGTCCCGATTAGGAAGGAAGGATGGGAGGGAGGCATGGAGGGAGGGGAAAAAGGTTTACTACTGCATTACCAAAAATGTTGCTAATTTGTTACTTACTAAGCATTTAATACTATTTAGTTAAAACAGGTCAATTTTGCTGATAACCTTTATCTTGAAATGTTAAGGATGTTTTGCTATTTAAACCACAAAAACAGATATAAGATGTGAAACTACACTTACTAATTAAGCACATCAAGGATGCTTAGAATGTTTCAGAATCAATTAAAATGTTTGCTTAGATATGTATTCCATTCTGTTACTTGTATCTTTAACTTCCACCAGCTGCTGCCATCACCTGATAGAAAATCAAAATTCATAACCTAGTACCTAGAGATATCTATTAAATAAATTAAGAGTAAAAAATATAGCATCACACTCAAATTTCGTTAGTTGAAATAAGTAACTCACTTCGGTGGCTATTGCCATCATCTTCAGCAGAGATTTACGGATGAACTTGTGGTGGCAGCCTGTAAAGGTCTCTGTTCTAGGTAGATGATTTTTGTTTGTGGTATATCAACATTTGTGATCTTGTTTTTGTTTTTCAGAATGCATAGATTTTTCCAAACTGTTAATCCAATTGGATTATGCACTGACTTTAATAACTTGGGTTCACTGTGAAAATTATGGTTCTGAGTCCACAAATGGTATGCTACAGCTGACTTATCTGTCTGTTTATGTTTTAAATACATATGTTCTTTAAAATGTTGTCCAATGTTTCTTTTTGTTTTCCTTGTATACGCCTTTTCACATTCCTTGCAGCTGATTTCATATATTGCTGGTGGTTTCAGTGCGGGGATTTTATCTTTTGTGTTTGTATGGAATAGATGTTTTAAACTGTGCTTATTAACTGGGGCTAAGTTGATGTTTCATTTTTTTACATTTTTGTGAAAGTTTTGGTGTACCAAAGGATGGTAAGTGAATTTTTAAAAACTGGTTTCTGATTTTTATTGTTTAGAATACTGATTTTTTTACTTTCTTCTGTTTCCTAAATTTATTAATCTTCTTCTTTACCAGATGTTCTGTGTAACCATTCTTTATGTAATTTCTGCGACTTGATTAAGTTCTAATTTGTATTCTGTCTGGCTTAATGGTACTTTTACCTTGAATGCAAGGCTGTTGATCATGCATGTTTGTGTGAAATTGGGTTGTGACTATTATTTTTATTATGTGTTTCTTTCCTATAGATTCCAAATTCTAGTTTATGGTTCCTGTTTATTTTTAGGTCCAAACATAAAATATAATTTGCATTTGATGTGAAACAGGTTTGGTCAATACATAATTGGGTGAGCTTAAGTAAATCTTCTGCTATTTCAACAAAATGTCTGCGCCATTTTTAGAAGAGAACCTTCTTTTTCTCTCGGGATACTGGGGAAAAGCAATGCATCAAATGAAACCAACATTTCATCATCACTTAGGCTCTTTTATTTTATTTGCTCTATTAATCCAAAGGAATTTTTATACTTAAACTGTTGTTAATTAGAACCAGTTAAAAAATTCAGTGCCACTGCTGGGAATTGAACATGGTTCTCCCACTCTCCGTGTGGTTGCTCTAATCATTGAGCTACTGTGACAATCTGGCGGTACGGCATTCAATCTTTCAACTGATTATGTGTGGTTTACCCGGTCCAACCAACCAGTATGTCTCACTTCAGAGAATCACCAGAATGGCGACTTACCATCTTAAGTACTACCACACATAATCAGTTGAAAGACTGAATGCCGTACCGGCGGATTGTCACAGTAGCTCAATGGTTAGAGCAACCGCACAAAGAGGGGGAGAACCGTGTTCAATTCCCAGCTGTGGCATTGAATTTTTAAACTGGTTCTAATTAACTAATTGCATATCAGTGTACCTTTCAATAATATGTAGGAGAGAGGAGTATTACAATTATCATTAAACTGTTGTATTGTGGTAAGGTTTGGAACTATTTTGTGAGCCAATTTGCTAATTTGTATGTAGGGGAGTTGATGGTGTTTACAATAGATTTATGTATTTTTGATAGTCCATATATTCTTGGTGTGCAGGGGTTGCTGGAGTGGGATCTTTTGGAATTTCCACATATTCTTCTGGCTGCAAAAGTTTTTCCATGCTCATGATCTTGCTCATGACAACTATTTTATTTCCTTTATTGGCTTTTGTGTAAAAAACCTAATTTTTATTTAATGACTTTAGTACTCTCAGGTATGGATTGCGGTGGCTCTGAGATTTTTTTAATTGCTTTAAAGTTTTTTCACATCTTGCTCTGATTTAAGTTCTTATGATTTTCTGGTAGAGCAGAGATTGCCATTTTTATATCTGCACTGTATTCGTCAACATTGCGGGAAAAACTTATGCAAGTATTTATGTTGTTTTACACTTCTTTTTCTTTCTGTGTGAAGTATTCCTTGGATAAATTAACAAAATTTTCTTCATTATTTTCAGTTTGGCAGTGATAGCTTGTTTCATTTTTTATTTTTTTGGCATACATTTTTAAGTTTTTTGTTTAGCATTTTCCACTTCTGCTTTACGTATATGTTTATAACCTCAAATAACTGTTGCTCTAAGTTTTGCCAGAGTGCATCCCCCAAAATGTTAATAAGTTTTAGATGCAAGCTATAACTTATCAAATATAAATCATTTGAGGTTTTGTAATGTTTTTCTATTTTTATAATTTTCTTTACGAATTTCCTTTGTGCCTTGCTATTCCCATGTTGATTTACCAACTTCCGTACAAATACTGGTGCCAATTATTTCTGAGACATGTGCATAAAAATTCTATATTAGCAGAAATTAACCTTTTCTTTATCCTGATATTTATGACCTTTTTAATATGTAGTTAGCTTCCATTATGGTTAATATTACAATATGGGAATGGTCTCACCTCCATGTATGCCGCTGGACACTCACTCCTTCTATAATCTCAAAATTTCCTTGATGAACTGATGTTCTTCTCAATTTAAACATTAATGGGAATGCACAAAGAAGTAACTAATTAAGGGCCAGTTCTACAATCTGCCGATAACTTGCCAAAACAGTTATGGACCCAATTTCTAGCCAATATGGAGTTCTGCTTATCTCTGGAATATCTTTGTCGATAAGCATTCAGCTAGTTGGAGTAGCCGATACGTCTATTATCTGACAAATAAGTTTCTACTTTCATGTCTGACAATTATCACTAGGAACAGTAATTTTGAAAAAAATCTGATGTGCTCCATTCACATGACTTTTCTACATCTCTGTAGCAAATTTTTGTTAGTAAGCCTTTTCTTAGCTTAGGAAATACACTAGGCTAAAACAATAGTCAAATATTTTAAAAGCTGGTTGCCATGTGGATGAAATCTTTGCCAGTAGTTGACAAATTCCCAAATATAAAAAAGTTTTAAATATATTAAAACTAAAACCAACAACAAGGAATTACTCAAAAATGTCTACTCCACAAAAATAAAAATTATATAACCTAATTATGTGATTTAATGAGATCTAAATTTTTTGTGTAGTAAGTTTTTGTCTATCTCTTACTGTTTACTAGTTATGCAACATCCAGCAAAATTCATCCAAAATAAAGAGGACTTCAGAGGCTATTCCCAGAAAATTTAAGATATACATTTTATTTGACATGTAAATATCTATAATATACAGTACTTTAATCAAAATTGTTTGAGACATTTTTTTAAAAAATTACAATTTTGGAAATGTTTTCCAGTAAGGAGTATTTTGGGATAGGAGGATTTTCTCAAAATCTTTGTGTCGCATTCTTGGAAGATACTTAACTTATATATCGAGTTTGGCATATTACCGACTTTTCGTTTTTTAATTATTGTGTTCACAGACCCTTTTCTAAAAATACTTTTTTTCGATACAGGGCACCCTAAAACATGTATTTATGGTGAAATCTTGGTATCAAACACAAAATCTTCTCTATACACTTTGTACATAGTACGTGTTGAGAAAGTAAACATTTCATTTATTGGATGATGGCAAGGAAATGATAAAGAGGAGAAAGTCTAAGGTCATAAGAGAGAGTCAAAATTATTTGCAAATACTGGACTTTATATTTTTCACAGGTAGCTTTTAAAACTCAAATGATGTTTTGGAGATTCTCCCATTACGCCGTTGATTGGGGTTTTTGTTGGGGTGGCTCCTCAGCAGTGTTTTGCAGCTTACAATTAGGACCCTCAACATTAGGTAACGCATTCCAAGGGCGAAAAAGCTTGCCAAGCATGGGAGTTTCTCCAATGTTTTAATTATTTTATATACCTCCTGCTGACATTTATGAAATAAGTGTACAATCTAGTAGATGTTTAGTTCATCCTTCTCCTTTATCCCTTATAATTGCCATTTCAAAAAGTCCAGGGATTTCTAGCAATAATGAATGAAAAATGCTGATAAGCATAAGTGGAACACAGACTTCTTAACCTCTACCCCAAATGTCTTCACAGAATGTTTTTTTTTTATAGATTCAGTGTGTTCATATTCTAATACACCGGCTGTGCAAAACTTTATAGTATTTTATGAATTGTACTTTATGAATTGAAGGAATTTTGTAACTCATGTCAGTTACAATCTCGGACTTTTCAATGTTGAAAGAATTGTTAAACTCAGTTATGTAGTTTTTAACATTCACTTGCATATATATACAACAGTTCTATCTCTAATATCAGCATGCATAAATTTCAGCTTAGGAGAAGGAGCATAAGGAAACGAGAAATACAACAAGCAAAAAGTGACTAACAGGGAAGTAAGGTAATGTGAGCTCTAACGTTATTAGTACCCTCTCCCCAAACCCCAGGTTATGGCATCAGACTATGTTCCCATGCATTTTTACATGATTCTACATGACATACTTAAAACATAAACACACAGATAAGTCAGCTGTAGCACATCATTTTTGGACTCAAAGCCATAATTTTCACAGTGAACTCAAGTTATTAAAAGCTCATGTTGAAGCTCCTGTTTCAGGATCTATAATTTTAGCAGGAGTTTTACTTAAATTAGGTGGTTATGGGTTATTACAGGTACTTGAATATTTAATAGGAATTGATATATTAATAAATGCATTCTGATTATCAATTAGATTAGTGGGTGGATTTTTAGTTAGATTAATATGTTTACATCAAGTGGATATAAAAGCTTTAATTGCTTATTCTTCTGTGACTCATATTAACTAACAGTTTGGAAAATCTATTCATTCTGAAAAACAAGGTTATAAATGTTTATATACATACCACAAACAAACAGTCTCATCTCCAAATTCATCTACCCAGAACAGAGACCTCAACAAGCCACTACCACTAGTTCATCAATAAATCTTTGCTGAAGATGCAGCAATAGTCACCAAAAATGTGTGAAGTTACTTATTTCAACAAGTGAAGTTTGAATGTGATGCTGTTTTTTTACACTTAATTACTTCATTGTGCATTCCCATTGATGTTTTTATTAAATAAGTGTTCATTTTTCTAAGCTCTTCAGATTTAGATTTGTTTTTTGTATATGTTTATTCTTGATTTCAAATCTTAATATATTTTCTTCACTTGATCTTAATTAAGGGATTTCCATGGTTTTGAACATTCACATGTTAAAAGCTATTAAATAACACTCTCCAATGTTGAGTGTTACCCAATGCATTTTTGTTCCATGCATCTTTTGAAACAAATGTGTTAAGCTATTCCTTTCAAATGACTTTTACCTCTGGCAACATCAATAAATGTACACCATTTAAACAATTAATATAGTTAAAGATCAAAGTATCCCAATGCTCCAAACAGAATTAGTTACTTCAGCTCTGTGATAGAAATAGTGGGCAGAAATAAGAATGGTCAAATATAATGTAATGGTTACTTTAAAATGATATAACAGTTACAAAAATGTCTGGTATTAATGCTGGGCATGGTTATATCTAATTGTTACTTGAAATTGCCAATGCATTGTAACTGCAAAAGCAATAACCATTAAGTCATTAAGTATGCAATCATCAATTTGGACAGAATTATAACAGTCAATGCATCAGCTGGCATCAGGCATTTTAATTTTCATGTGGTTGGTAATATTTAATTTCCAAAATGATGATGTAACTTATCAATTTTTTCTATCTTGTAACTATGTTTGCCAATCACAGTTTCAAAACAATGGAAAGATATAAGTTTAGCAGCACTGCTCTAGATGTGTCATCCCATCACATCTATTCATAAATGAAGTCCAAGAATATTTACAAACACTGAAGATGCATATGAGGTAAAGCCTATCTGAAATTTTGTATCACCTCGTTGTTATTATCATGCTGGTGTAGGCAAAAAATTAACTGGAATCATTGCTCCAATTACTGCATAGTGTGCACAAAATTACAGAGTAGAAAGTAGCAGTACTAATCTAAGCATTTTGAGGTTAGAAGCACGAGTTTGCAGATGTACAATATCAGCAGCAGCATTGTATCAACATAATTGAAGTGTAACTGTATCAAACGTTTTCATTTCAAGTCAAAATGAAATGGAACTTACATTACAAGTATACATATACTGTACTGTACTCTTTTTACTGAACATGCAGGCTTCACATTAGACACAATAAGTGATGGTGACAAATACTGTTCACAAGTGCATTTTATTTATTTCTGACATACCACAAACAGGTTTCACAATCAGAGACTAACATGAGGATTTAATACACATGTAGCACAGTAAAAGGGGTTTGTGACCCGATGTTCATGTTCCAAAATGCTTATTTTGGTACCATTTTTCTATTAAAAAATTTTCTGCACGTTTTTCCGCACTGAGTACATTAATATAACAGGAGTCAATAGAACAGTCATCCAGTGAATGTCTGACAGTAGGATACATAAAATCCTATGTATGATGTACTTTCTTAGGGAAACCAGAAAATTAAATAAAATCTTACCCATTTCTATGTTATCTTTAAGTTTATCCTTCATTTCAATCATAGATCCTCTGAATGAGCTCCACTGATCAGAATCAGGTAGATATTTATCCAACCATTGCATATCTGGAAGATTTTCCTTCCACTTTTCATACATCTGGAGGAAGAGAGAACAAAACAATTGCATTATGACAGTCACATGCTGCATTAATACTTTCAGTTCCTACGTCCCTTATAAATGCACATTCACTTATAGATTGTCGCTTCAAAACAAAGAGTAATAAAACAAAATTATTTTTAATAGCTTTACCTGATTACATATAATTTTTGAGGAGAAAATCATAATATAAAAAATAAGATGAAGTTATTAAAATCAGTAAAAGGGTGCATAGAACTCAAGAAACAAATTATTCACAAAATGATATAAATATAGACCAATAAAGTTTGAATTACCAGGAGAAAACACGCTTATACAGAAGTCATAGAATTTCCAGTAGTCACTGAAGAAAACTAAAGCATCCACGAGTTTGACATCCTGAAGCTTACTATGTATGTGACAATGCAGGTGATGGCCTAGAAAACTAGTTCTACTTCATTTTAAATGTACGTGAAGCTCAAAGTAATGTGTTGCCAATACATAAGTTCACAATACCCCTTCTAGGAGTTCCATATGTCCCCTTCTGCTATATGTTTGTAAAACAAGGAGATTCTTGTGACAGTTTTAGGTTTAACTCTGAACTGTAAAAGCTGGTTGAAATGAAAACCTAAAAGGAGATGCTTAAACTGGCCACATTTTTGCTTTCTTTGGGTCCACCATCATCCACTGCCTCCAGACAGGTGTAATCTGATTCCCATCTGAGAAAAGGTGAAACAAATGATTATGAAAAGAAAAGCAAAGCTGATTATCTCTGCAGAAACAGCACAGCCGCATAGAAACCTGATGGTTTATCAATTGTATCCAAATACTGATGAAAAAGCTATAAAACAATTTTCTAAGAGAAGAAAATATCATTGATAGTATTATTGTTTCATTGAGCGATGACAGTAGCAACTCTTCATTTTCCTCTTACTCCTCCTTGAAACAAGAGTCTAGCAATTATTTACTGAACTGCCAGCAGATTGTATTTCTGCCAGGAACATTAAGCTGGTGGACAGACAGTATTACACTTACAATTTCAGGAGAAACAAAATGGTCATTTCAAGAACTTTTCAAACAATTTTTATGTTCCTGTAAAGCTTATGACACAAGTACTTTTATTTACCTTTTGAGCAGTCATCCCTCCTCCAACAACACCACCCAAAACCAGATAACGCAGTTTAATGGCTTCTCGTAATATTCTGGCGATAACCATGGCTACACCCCGCTGTGGAGCTCTGCTGATAATAGGACTGATGTGAGGTTTAAGCAAACTTTGTAGTGCTGAATGGCTCATTTCACGGTGGAAACGAACTGCACATGCTGTACTTTTCCGGCATGCATGACATGTGTGCACCTGGCTTTGCTTCATCACTAGAACCACAGTATAGCTGCAAACATAAGATATAATCAAGTTGTTTTTCAAAGTAGCTATGAATTTTTGTTAAAATAAAATTAGTTACTTATTATATAGTGTAGTCCATTAAATTCATTTGTTTTCATCTTTATGATCCCATAGACAACAACACCTAGGGTTAGTTAATATACCACACAGCAAACTCACCTTACCCACCATAAGATATGAGCGTGTAAAAATGTCTTCTTTATACCTGATAATTAATCAAGTGTCCAGCAAGGCACAATATTTTGTTGAACTCAAAATAAGATTAGTTTTGAAAAGGTTAAATATATAATCATAGTTCACACTCTGGTTAGAATGGTTTTCAATCTCAAATAACGTATATTTTGATATTGTAACATATGGGTATTATGAAGTTATAATATTTGGTCTACTTTATCCATATGCATTAATGCTCTAGCTCAGCAATTAGTGTGTGAATGGGGAATAAAGTGTAATTTTAATGAATGTCCCAGGTGCAAAGATACTGAAAACTTTGAATTAGTATAACAGAATGCAAGTTCCTCCATCCTCAGTAATCCTGTTTCCTGTTATCAGTGGTCATTAGATTGGATTTGAAAGAAAAAACTTGAAACCACATTATCAATTGCTCAAGAAGAATTACCTGCACAGTTAGTGGACTCTTGCTTTCATTACTTCAGAATTGCAGCTGCAACAAATTTGACAATTCCATCAATCATGCAAGGATGGAGGAAGAGGTCAAGATAATTTCATGAAAACTTTGCTCTGAAATATCACAATATCTGCTCATTGGCAAGGAGGAAGTGACTATTTTCACAACGCTCTTGTCAAATAATCATCTAACTGCTTTGCAACTGTTGTAGATGAGCCACATCATGATAAATTTTCAGTTTTATCCATTAACAACCTGGTGAGCAACACTTAATAGTATGATGCTATTCACAAACTTCACCTTTTTTTCTGGTGGTGCAGGAAGTCAATTCAAAATCAGTTACACTGACATTTATTCTATCATCAAAGAAATTCATAGTGAATCAAAAGAAATAGATTCAAGATGTTTTGCTGCATCACATGGCAAAGGTCCAATAGATGGAATTACTAGGACAGTCCTACATGCTGTGTGGAGAATTTTACAAGGATCAGCAAACGTTAATAATGCAGCAAATTTGATTTGTCACAACAGAGGCTTAGTCCAACACTGTTGTTCTAAAACCATCAGCAGCTGACCTAGAGAATCTCTGTCATATCCTAAAGCAACTATGGACGAATAACCCTCCAATACCATTCCAAACAAGCATCAAATACATTATGTTATGAAAACAAGTGAAAAAAGTGTTAAAACTAGTTATGTCAGTCCTTTTGCAATCAAGGTATAAGTTAGCTTAAATGAAACTGAAATATTTAATACTACTCTCTAGTACACTGAAATGTTGCCTTCTCAAGTATCACAGGACAAAGTTGGGTAATTATTTACAAGTTGGGCCGCTAACTCTCTCCGCTGCGACTTATGCCAGTTTTGCAATCTAAAGGGACTGGTGTGGTTAGAGAGGGATTATGGGTGGGGAGATGGTTTAAAAAACTAATGTTGTATCCATTGTGCTGTTAGGAGTTGTTGGAAATATCGATAATGAGGTACTACCACGATATAAAATTAGAAACATAAATTTATATACACACACTAACCTAAACGGATTGGAACCTAACCTCGCGCTAAATTTGAAATCCACAGGCTTTGAAATTGTCATCATAAATACAAAGTCAATCAATCGCACTTAGTTTCATTGTATTTTAGAGTGGCCGAAGTTCTGCACAGTAAAATTCACTGAACAGCTGTATCTGCGTGAAACATACTTGTCATACATCAGCACAGCGTCTAGCGACATATGCCGGTGTTGCATTCCACAACACTGTTCGCCTGCCGCCGACAATGAAACTCGGGTTTTAGGCACTTTAGTGTGTAGTATTATTATATATTTACATTGCAAAAGTACTACAAGATTTCTTTATTTATATTCTACTCCTTCTAGGCAGCATTCTTCATAAATATTCACAAAAAAGGATTTAACCCAATTACGGGGCTTTTCCGATTAAAACAATTGGTGAAAACGTAACAAGTATAAACCAAACTTACAGTTAAACCACAATTTGTTTAATTTCTAGAGGGGCCCAAGTTTTCTATAATTACCCAAAGTTGGAAGTTTTGTCATTGCTCAATGTGAAGGTGATAAATATCCTGGCATCTTAAGTGGCAATCCTCAGAAATAGGAAATGTGCTTGTCAGAATTTTGTACGAGTGCTTTGATAGATGGCATGGTAAAATTTGGTATTCCCCAGAGAATGTAGGTGCTTTCATTTATACGCCAGAATCTGTCAACAATAGCAATGTAGTGTAGTATTCAGTTCTGCTGTGATATGTTTGGACAAATAGGTACCTTGGACATGTTGCATCATCAGTTACCATTTGTTTTTTAATTTTTTTATTGATCAAATAATATAAATAATTTAATGGTTTTATTTTCTTAATTTTGGTTGTGTGTGAAAATCTAGGATTCTAAAAACGTATCAGAGAAAGTGTGTCTATAAGTTTCATTTGTGAAACCAATGTCATTTTAGTGATGCATCAGTTGCGATAGCATTGCTAGTTGTCTATAATAGTATATTTTGAAAACTTGCTACCTGCAGAATTTCAGTTAACACTGTGGTAATTCTAAATCTGACAGTAGCACCAGTTTAATTAATACTGAAATCTCACACACACTTCCTGATGTTGTATCAGTTACTATTGAATGCACGACCTACTGAACCTTAGACTAAAAACGGACCTCAGCAATTATTAAGGTTTTTAAGTAACACATGGCGAGAGAAGGTATAATATACATAATACAGATTAAAGTAGTTTTGGTGCCGTTACAATGTAAATTAGAAGAATTTAAAACGTCCATCTTTGAAATCCCGATTGCCGAGGTTTCGACTTCTTGAGATCACTGGGGTTTGGCAGCACAGATCTGTCGTTGCACTCCACTATTCTGTTTATAAAACTAAACCCTACTGCTATGCTTTGCGGCTTAGAGTCCTAGAAGTTTATGCCGGCAATTACTAGCAAATAACTGCAAAACGGCTCTAAGGCAGAATCCAAATCTGAAATATTTGCCACAAACTAATTACGGTTTAAATGGTTTTATTTTAGCCTTATACAGTGTCAGTCTTTTAGGAACTTCCTGAATGTATAAACTGGGAAACTTCACATTAATTACACCATTCGATGTCATGAAATTTTAGGTCTATCAACATAACCAAACTCTTTTAAACCATTAAAAAAAACAAAAAAAAAACCTTCCTTACCCAAATGTTCCTTTTATAACCTGCTCCATATTTTATGTAAATTAACGCCGTTCAAACATTTAAGCACAGAATATCACGCCTTTAATTCAGCTACCAAGCAATTCCGATCCTATATCCATTGCAATGATTTTCTTCATTTAGGAAGCTCGCTGCCAACAGGTCAACACAAAAGGGTTGTTATCAACCATAATCTCCAACTCTCTAAATCGAAATACGCTGAATGTCCTAAAAAAAAAAAAGAACTCTAGAACAAAAAAGTTGTATTTATTCCGAAAGGAAAGATTTCTTGCAAGAGGGATTGCCATTTACTCTGTAACAGACTAAGATAAAATTAAATTTATTTTCTTAATTTTGAATATGCTCATGTCACTAAATATCAACGGGAATGTTGCCGACTAAGGGTCAGTTGGCCGCGTAACGTCAGACAGCCAACCATTGTATCTGAAACGCGCAATGTTCTGCGTAATGGATCATATATAATTGGTGCTGCGAAAAGGAGGTAAGTCAGCGTACCCATAGAGTAGTGTGGAAATGATAACATATGCAATTAGTTTGCAGTGACACATATAATACGATTCTAACTTTAAACTGTAGTATAAACTAGGGACAATCAATTTGTGTCATAATTTTGGTTATTTGACAAATTCAACACTTATTTCTTAAGCGTTAAAGTTTTGTTGATCCTACGAAATATTATTTGACAAATTCAACACTTATTTCTTAAGCGTTAAAGTTTTGTTGATCCTACGAAATACATTTAGTGGTTTTAAATAAGCTTTATGGTGGGAAATTACATCTCGTAATTGGCGACATTGCTAATGTCTGGGTTTTCGTTAATTGAAGTTGCAGCACTGAAGTTTGAAGTGATTGTAATTTAATTTAAGTTAACGGCGTTTTTGAAGTTGGTCCACAAGGTTGTTTGGGATTTGAAAAGACTTCGTTAGCTTAAAACTGAAGATACACTTTAAATGTAAATACTAAAACTAGTGATATTCCTGTCTGTTTCTGACAACAATGGGAAATACATCTACTGTTATGCAGGATGTTGCCAGAGAATTGGACTGTGCTGTAATTCATAATGAGGTTCCTCATATTAAGCCTGTATCTGACCCGAGATCACCTTCTGAACAGTTTGCAAGAACGCCTATAGAGGTAAGGTTTTACTCACTTTTTCTCCTGCATACAAAGTGATATCTCTGAATGAAAAACCGCGAATGCTGCAGTCCTCCATGGTGTAGGGGTGACGCCAATCCTTAACTGGCAATATATAATGGGACACTGAGAAGCCATAACAGGTGAAGAACGTCGAATAAAATTGGGGCATTACTTACATATGTTGCTTACACCACTTGGTACTCAATACGGAACATGGATTGGGTACTGTTTTATACTGTAATTAGATTCGTTTGTAGTTGCTGTCTGTTATAAACTTTTGTGCCGCAAAGCTTAGCCCTAAGCTGCAAACTGTAGCCAAGGGATGTTTTTTTTTTTAAGTAGAAGCGAAACTGACGGCGTAGTCGAGGGATCTGTAAAGCTAAAACACCAATAATCCCCAGAGGAAGTCAAAACCTCGGCAATCTGGAGTATTTCACATCGTAACATGTGGATCGCCAGTGGGAGTCTAACCCACCACTTACACTACTCAAGTGTGTGTGGCGGTGCAGCCATTGTATATGATTATCAAGGGCGTTTGTCCCGTATCTTTGCGAAAGTAGTGATGTTAAAAATGCCCACCAAATAGGTTGGTACAAATCTAAATGAACATAAAGTTCTGGAAAGCTTTTTCAGACTCCTGAGCTGCGCTTCCCCGTCACTCCACGGCTGATAAGTGCATCCTTTGGCCAGCACTGCTCCCCTGTACTTAGAGAAAATATCCTCGGCTCCTCTTTGCAGCTTAAAACCCTCAACTTTGAGCTACAATAATAATAATAATCATAATAATGTTATTTATTGGGTAATAAAGTAGCTTAGGTGCTATTGTCTGCTAACTCCGTGGTGTAATGGTTACCATGCTGACTTCATATACCCAAGGTCGCGGGTTTAAACCCGGCGGAGGACGATGGATTTTTTCGGGTTTAAAAATCCTTAGCATGGCTTCCTTCGGAAGGGAATTAAAGCCACGCTCAATATAGAATGGGATGCTGAGAATCACAGCAGTTAAAGAGCGTCCATAAATAACACAACATTTGCATTTCTTTGTCTGCTAGCGAGCGTTAGAATATAGCCTGTCACTTCAGTGTTGCTAACCAAAGAAGCATTCATGTGTTGAAAAATGGAAATGGAGTTTTAGTTATGGACGTTCTTAAACTATTGTGGTTTTCAGTGTCCCATTCTGTAGTGGGCATGAAAGAGGATTAATTTTGCTCAGAGGCCCTTTATCAGGCTTGAGGTTTTTTATGTGCTGTTAATCTATGACCTGGGACTAACAGCTTTATTTTTGTCCCGAACGAAGCCATGCTAAGGATTTTTATGCCCGAAAAAATCCATCGTCTTCCACCATGTTTGTTCCTGCAACCTTGGGTATATTTCTCAGGTGACAATGAATAGTATTGATACATGATAATGTAAGGTTCAATTGGTATTCAATTGGTAAATAATCCTTAAAGTCTGCTATTTTAAGGACATATATAAAAGATCTTTATTTCATAGCACCTTTCATGTATAATGTTTGCAAAGTTCTCAGCATTAGTAACATTATGACAACCTGCTTTACAGTCTAACCATACTGCATGCTTGATGGTACCACCAATCCCATCAACAACTCCTTTGCCATGTAAAGTGGCAATAAAGAGGTTTTGCAATAATGTCATTCTGTTGCCAACTTTCTGTCATTCCTTTACCAACATAAAACACTGGTTTAAGATGCATTTAAAATCTTTTACTATTTGTATATTATTCCATGCACTAAACTGTATTTGCATACCTGGTTTTGCTTTTCCAAAAAAATATATTACAGTCACAAGAGAAAAAATTACCATTTTTTTTGGTAACAAAATGACATAATGAAGTCATAAAATAAATTACCTATTTAAAATAACAAAAGAAAGAAAACAAATGAAAGCTAGTTAATTGTATTGATTTAGGTTATATGTATATTTTCTGATTGGTATTTATAGATTCTATGCCCTTATACTTATTAATTTTGAGATTTGAAATAATGCATATTGAAAATCTGTAGCTGAACATTGACTATAAATTGACATTAGTGGTTACAAAATGATTATACTATTATTGTTATTACTTGCCTGATATTTTTTGCCTTTCCTTTGTTTTGTCTTTCTGGTGTTTTCTTAGTAATAAATATATTACATTATTCGTGACTATTTCTCTATAGCATCTTAAATAATTCTGTAATAATAATGCCTCCAAAAAGTGCAAGGCTATGGTCAAGCACAAACTAATGCAAAAGAACCAAATTGCAATGCTCAGGTAAGAGCCAATTTATTTTTGAATATTTACTTTTTCTACTATATGTAGGAGGTATAGAAAGATGTGTATCCTATCCAAAAATTAGATGTCAAAATTTAATCATAAATATCTGTTTTGATGTGCCATGAATAAAACACCACCACTACATTTTTAGAAAATGGTCAGTCTGTACCTGTGTGTGTATTGCTTGTCTGTAAACAACAAAACTCAAAAACGAAAAGTCTTAAATACCAACCCTGGCTCCCTCGTGTGGACAACCTCTTGCATGGTGAGGCAGTTGGTCCATTAAAGCAGCCACCCACGTGTAGGCCATGCATGGAGACCCGTGTCGGTGGAAAGAGATATCCTGCTTGGTTGGGGTTGTGTATCTGATCCTGGGCCTTCTGTCTTTTCAGTGACCAGGGAGAGTGCGCAGCTTAATACACCGCATTGGTTTCTGCTTCATTTAAACAAAAGGCTAGGGATTAGCTCACCCTAGTCAATCGCCCAGGACTAGATACGAACGTGAGCCCGCCATATCCCCTGTGTAGCCCTATCATCCCAGTGGGGTGGCCTCTCGTTGGGCTCAGTGGTGGATGGGGAGCACTGAGGGGCTAAAATTTAGATATTTTAAAAACAAATAAATAACATTTTGAGCTAAGAAAAGCAGTAGCCGAGTGTTGTGATTCTTGCTACTTGATTTTTAATAGAACAGAGGAAGGAAGAAAG
Organism: Hymenopus coronatus; assembly: GCA_030762935.1. Taxonomy (NCBI): domain Eukaryota; kingdom Metazoa; phylum Arthropoda; class Insecta; order Mantodea; family Hymenopodidae; genus Hymenopus; species Hymenopus coronatus. The sequence goes on along the minus strand of CM060885.1, from coordinate 42,429,745 downwards.
TTCTCAAATGTGAGTCCTTTTGTGATTCAAAAAGGTCATGATCAAACTGCGGGCAAGTTAATTCATGTATTAGACCTCGTAACGGCATGCTCCTATAGAAATACAATCAGCATCCCAGACTGTGAAAATCCATACTTAAGGCCAAAATATTAGCTAGCTATCTAGTGAAGATCGACGTGCACAAGACCTTGAACTCATCTTACTGTGTGATAAAACACACATTAGACGATTTGACCAGTGAGGAAATTCAAATAAATCTTGTTTATCAAGGTGTCACATCAGTGCATCGTGGTGCGTCTTGTTCAACGAAGAGTAAATGGAGAATTTGTGCCTACCCGTACCCTGTTTCTAACCTTTGATCCGGTAAATCTTCCACAAAGGATTATGGCAGGGTATGAGTCCATCGAGCTTAGACCGAATATACCGAACCCGCTCAGAGGTTATAAATGTCAGCGCTTTGGCCACACCAGTGAATTCTGCTCTGCGAGTCTACCTGGGTCAACAGTGGTTATATCTCGCACGATGGAGAATACACATCAGCTCCAACGTGCATTAACTGCAATGGCGAACATCCATCAAGTTTCCGTAATTGTCCCCGTTTTGCTGAGGAAACTGCGATCCAAGAGATTCGGGTTAAAGAGATGTGTCCTTGGAAGTCAGAAACTTGCGAATCCTCGAACCCTCTGTCCCTCTTAGTTAACGATTTGATTAAAATACATTATGTATAAGATATTTTAATGACAAACAAAATTTATATCTGGAATTTTCTGCGAAAAGGCTCTGAAGACCTCTTCATTCTGGAAAAAATAATGGCGTGTTATTTATGGATGCTGTTTAACTGCTGCGGTTCTCAGCATCTCATTCTATACTGGGCGTGAAAGACTACTTAATTTTGCTCACAGGCCTCTATCAGGCTTGAGATACTTTTATGTGCCGTAAATTTATGACACGGTACCAACAGCTTTACTTCCCTTCCGAAGGAAGCCATGCTAAGGATTTTTACAGCTGAAAAATCCATCGTCCTCCGTCAGGTTTGAACCCGTGACCTTAGATATATAAAGTTAGCATGGTAACCATTACACCACGGAGGTAACATATCATTCTTTTCATTCTAGATGACTTATATAACTGGCAAACCATAAGTAATGTACAAAAACTTACTGCACAAAAAATGTAGAGCTCATTAAAACACATAATTTGTCATATTCCTTAAAATGCTTACAAGCTGTTATTTATGAGAAGTTATGTTTCTGTGAGACTTATAAAATATAGATATTGAGTTGGCAGAAAAAGCTGATAATCAAGCCTTTCTTTAGATTAAGTTTTGTTTCCATTTTCCCTTATACCTTGCTATTACCTCTTATTTTACAGATAAAACATTTAATAAGATCTACAAATACAAGAAGCAGAATTTCACAATCAGTGAAATCTCTTGGAGCTGTTGAACAAGGTAGTTATACACAAATACGTCTCATATCAGATGATCCACGATCTCCAACACTTGGTATTGTTCGTACTCCTATTCAGGTATGTGTTATCTCAAGATTGTTTTGCCAGGAATAAAGCATTAATTTTGAAACTGTGAATGTGCAAGAGTTCTAAAAATATTTTATCTTGAAATAGCAAAAAGTGATATGGCTTTTAATGTTACTTTCATTTGAAAGCAAGGAAAAATAGTCCCATTTCATAGGTCTCTCGAAAACGTTTTTCTCATCTTTTAGTGCAATCGATTGTGTAAATCATGAAATATTAATAGGTAAACTGCAACACTATGGCATAAAATGTAAACTTGGAATAGTTCAAATCATATTTAGTTTGCCGTAAACAGAAAATAATACTTGATGGTAGGGATGGTCCTATTCATACAAGATGGAAAGACATTAAAAATGGGGTTCCACAAAGGTTCCATACTTGGTCCACTATTTTGTCGTGTATACTTATGATCTCCCACTCAATAGTAAACAGGCATCCAATATTTTATGCTGATGTCACCTCAATCATTTTAAGTGGTTCAAATATTGAAAATTTAAAAGAAAACCTTAACCAAACCGTTAAACAATTGGACATGTGGATCACGCACAATGATTTGAAGTTAAACAAAAGTAAAACAGAAATAATATTTTAAACCTCCGTTGAAAATAACATTCATCATCCGCAGATACAAAAGAGGCAAAACTTCTAGGAGTACTTATAGATCAGCGTTTAAAATGGACTAGCCATCTAAATTATGTAGAAAAAAAGTTGAACACTGTCTGTTTCAACATAGCCTCTTTATCACAAATTATGAACCTGCAAACAAGAAAAATTATATATTATGGTTACTTCTACTCAGTACTTTCATATGAAATAACTATTTGGGGGAATGCAATAGGATGTAAAAAAATGTTCAAATCCAAAAGAAAATAATACGTATAATGACCCACTCAAGTTACAGAGTTTCTTGTAGACCACTCTTTAGAACTTTAAAAGTCTTGACCCAACCATGTCTATATATGTATAATCTCGCTATATATATCCACAATAGATATGATAGTCTGCTAAACAATCGACACAAACAATTTCAACACAAGAGGTAAAAGGGTTATTAGTTCATCATTAACATCACTCGATTCATTACAAAATTCATTAAAAACTATCTGGTGTCTTTTGCGGAAGCACTCCAGCTATCCATTAGATACTTAGAAATCAGTCTTTCAGCTACCTTTTTAGCATGTTCCTGTAACATAGGCCCCGATATATAGTGATTTTTTGCCATGACACTAACAAACAACTCCCACCTATTTCATTGATGTCCTGCTTTTCAGGTTTCTTAAGCTCTCTCTTCATTTTTGATTAGCACAGTATTCCCATTGCTTCAAAATTTCCAATTACTGCTATAGAATCTCGTAAACTTAAGTTTTGCCTACGTTGAACAGCTTCATGCACTGCTAGCATGAATCACTTTTACTCTCGTGTTAAGATCTAGCACAACCCTTGTTTACCAACCCATGGTGATACTGCCGCCATCTGCATAAGTTTAGAGGTGAGCTTAAAGTGCGTTTGACAGATCATTATAGCACAAATTGCATAGGGCACAGACAACAATAAAAAGATGTTTAACCGTGCTTATCTAACATCAGTGGTTAACTAAACTATGCAGTGAAGGATGTCTATGACAGGATTTCTCAATATTTGTTGGCACACTCCCTTCATAACCCGGTCAGATAGCAGCAAATAGTCATGTTTTGACATAAACATCACATCTGTAGAGCACACAATGCAGACTCCTGACAGGTTGCCTGATCATTTTCTTAACACTATATTCTGGAACTGGAAATTTAAAAGGCATACTTTGATTTCCGTTATCCGCATTAGACAGTTTTCATTTAATAAAAGTAATTTAGCATGTTTTTCACCCATATTTCTTGGTACCATGAAATATTTCCGTTTAAGGCAGATTTCTGTTTAACATGGGGTTCATTAAACTCAAGTTTTACTGTATTTGTTTTATAGAAGTATTCCCCTTAAACATCTATATTTTTTTTGCATGTAAAGCAATGATGCAACTCTTCTGAAGCACTTCATAATGTTCCACTGCTTCATCTGATTATGAAAAAGTGATTAGAGTATGACACTGAAGCTGTTATTGAGATAATTATTATCTTTGAATATATTTATAAAAATAAATATTTTTTATTTTTACAATGAAAATGTAATGTTTTATTTAAACATTGCATTTTATCTTTAATTTTTGAAAATGAAAAGAAACCAAGGGATGCTAGGTGAGAGCTCTATGGTGGAGGGTTCAAGATGTCAACCTTTAGGGCATTCAGAAACTCAGGTGTAAGTTTTGCTGTGGTTTTTTATGGGAATTGATTAAAGCAAACTGCTGAAGTAAAATTTTTTAGCTTTAACTCATACCAATGTCACCTGAATCAATTCATAAAATGTCCATCTATCTTGCTCAAGCGTCGCTTGAGCAGCGGCAATACTTTTCATTAGTGCAAGGGCCACTGTTTTTATTGTGGATATTGGCAACACTGATTGCTGTCGGTGCCATCTGGTATTTCCACTGGAAAGTTTGCCATTGTTGATCTTAACCTACTTCATATATTTTGTCATAGAACGTTGTTTGTGCTGTTTTCAGTGACAATTGTGTCTCAGCGAAAAGATGGAATTTTGAAAATGTTTGTGCAATGATTTTTGACATAGATTGTCAAGACATTGATCAACTTACCTCTACATTTGGATGATGAAGCTCCATCCTTTGCCACTGTAAAATGCTGGTATAACAAGTTTAATCATGACCGCTGTTCACTCACTGACAAAGTTCTGAAGGTCGTCCAAAATCAGTTGTTATACTAGAACATAGTTATTGTGCAAAAACTGATAAAGATTGTCATGCCACATACTGTGAGATAGAGGCAGTCCTAGACATTTGTTCCATTAGCATAATAAAATATTGTATGATTATTTAGCAGTGAAGTTGGTTTGCTCTTGTTGGATCCCACATAATTTGACATAATCTCAAAAGAATGCTTGTATTGATTGGTGCACACAAATGCTCAAGAAGAAACACAATGATGGGGTTTCAAAAGAATGGATCTATGCATTTGAGCAGGAACATAAACAACAGTCAACTGTATGATTGCTTCAAGGTGAACCAATCCAATTAAAATTGCACCTTTTTCCCCTTCAGAAAAGCTGTTCATTTGGCAACAGTGCCTATAGAGCAATGTAAAATGGTCAATCTGAATGGTGCACAACCATTTGTTTCTGGAAATCTTTGGTGAAATAAGAAAAACAAACAAGTGCTGTTGGATTGTTCTTCATTGCTCAAATCTCACCTAACAACCAACTATTTGAACACCCAAAAACGTGAATTGACTCCTCCACAGTACTGTCCTGATTTGGCACCCAATGACTTCTGTTTGTTCCCAAACATCAAGAATAAAATACATGAACAATGATTTTTATTAGCAAAAGAAGATGTTAATGTATTAAAAAACTATGTTTGGAAGGGTCTCAAGCAGATCGAAAAAAAAATGCTATGGCAAATATTTGAATGCATGCAAAAGTGTTTTGCTCATAGATGAGAGTATTTTGAGAAACAATAAAGTAACTTTCAATGACAAATTACTGTTTTTTAATTATTAGGCTCAAAATATAAATAGTGCCCCTTCCAACAGCAGCTCTTAGGCATCCTTCATGAAATTCATCACTAATGAAAAACCGATCTCTCTTGAATTCATTTTACCAGTTATAAATTGTCTTAGATGGGCTTCTTCACCAAATGCATTTCTAAACTGATCTTAATGATGACTTTAAATGCTCTAGTCGAATTCATTTTGGGTGAACACAAATCTTTAAATTATGATGATTAACAAACTATTAGAGCAAATCAAACTACAAGGCAAGCAAATCACAAAACATTAGAAAGTAGCTGTGAGATGTAACCAAATTTATTTTGATTTTAGAAACATGGTGTTTTAAAGATTTTTAGTATCACCCTTGTATTAATTCAGTATTTATCTGACTAGTAAGAAGCCTATATAATGTCAACATTAAGTGAGATTTCTGTGTTTAGTTTCAGTAATTAAACATAATTTCAGCTGTGTAAACAAATTTAAATATAATTTTAACGTAATTAAAAATGTTTTGATTGTTGTTATTTGTAAAAAAACTATAGTCACATCTGTTGCTTCTAGCAGATCTTCACTCCTGAAAAAGAACATACAGAAATTGATGAATCACCAATCAGTCTAACATCTACTATATCAGAAGACTATGAAACTGGAGATGACTGTTTTTCAGCGAAGGATTACCCATCTTCATCACTTGGCAAGGATATCAGTCTTACCCCTCCAGAAGTACTTAGTAGCCCAAAAATGGTAGGTAATGTATGCTTTGAATTCCACTTGTTTTATTTCTAGCTTAACTCACAAATTTTAAGATAGTGCATCTGTCAACGTGGATGAAAAACTATTCACTATGTGTACTGGGAAAATCAGGGATATAGACAACAGATCTGGAAAGTTGAGGAAATTTTCCTCTGATGATAGATTTGAGGGAAATTAAAGTGAAGACCTATTAACTGTAAGTGTTCAGTTTACTCTGAAGATTAAGATGATGCACATTTTTGAAATGTTGGAGTCAATCCATCTACTCACTTGGCTAGAAGCCCAAGTACACTTTAAGAGTTGAGGAGAATTGTTTGCTTTAGTTTGCTATAATGCAACCTATTGTAGCACTTTTTAAAACATTTTTATAGGAAATGCACTACTACTATTTAATTTTTGTTGTGTTCTTTTGTAATTTTTCAATCATGTCATGAAACTAGTTTGAGAAAATACTTTCATTTACCTACGTGGTTAACTTTTCAATAATAATTCCTATACAGCAAAATATTATTCACTACATTTATTCATTTTTTACACTTAAACATTTTTTTGTTAGGGTCCTGCAGAATTTCTAGTTACCATATAATTTTATATCATTTATGTTTTTCACTCATGCATTTTTTGTGCGTAATCCAAATGTGAAGTCTTTAGAAGAATGACACATTTTAGCCAGTTTAAGGCTAAACTGAAGCTTTTAATTAGCACATGAATGCTGCTAAATCTAGACTTAAGCTATGGTTTATAATTTTACAATCAGATTACCAACCATATTTGTCCTCGCTAAGCTCAACAATATCATTGAACTGTTTTTACGAACTGTGCAAGAACTGTGACAAACTATCATGCCTGCTTAGATTTTTTAACATAGTTTGTTAGTTTTCTTGTGTAATTTTGTATACTTTTGGTTTATTTTTCCTCTTTGCAATTGCAGTGTTTTCCAGTGTTTATTTAATGGTTTTCTGCACCAGAATATAAATAAATATTAGCTAATCTGTGGCACTGATGACCATAGAAATTTTGCACTACCTGAATGTGGTTACTATTACTCCAAAGAACTAAAAAGTTGATAACACTCGCAAATGAATTGCATATGAATTCCCAATGTTTGGCGATGCTGCTCCTGAAATACTTTTATAGCAACATGTATTTACAATTATGAAAAAATCATTAAAACTTAGTAAAAATTGTGGCACAAAGAGTGGATATAATGGGTGAGACAATTTCTGCAGCTCTGCATACTGAGATTTTGAGATACTGGAAAAAGGTCAAAAAAATATTGTTTATGATGAGAGGGCTTTGTTAATAAAATACAAAGCACTATGTTATAGATGAGATGGTATGAGTGTGACAAAGTATGCAATACAAATATGAATTATAGATTTCAAATAAAGTTTTCCTTATCAGTTGGTTTCATGTTTAATTGTATCAATTTTTTTTACCATCATTGCTGTCCATTTACATAATGAAAATTCCACATAGAATAGTCATTCCATATGTGAGAATGCTTTGGATGCAGCCTTCATCATCTCTATCTTAAAATCTTCCAACTAAAAGCTTTGAAAAAGAATGCTTTTAATCAGCCATTTGCATTAATTTTAATGCTCCTTGGCCAATTAAATACTGCTTTACATTTTGCTAAGAATCTTACATTATTTAAAATGCTCTGACTCAGTATTTGATTACTTGATTCAAAATTATCAATAGAAAAGTATGGTACATGCACATCATAAACAAAGGTCCAATACAGTAAACTGCTCTGTATAAGAAATCCAACAAATTTTAGATTCTGTATAATGCCTCTATTATGGTGACCACACATAGCATTAAATGAACTTTCAACTTCAGAACAGTGTCTTTGCTGGATGCCAACTGCTGGGTAACATCATCACTAGGGGACCCTCACTTTTCGAGAGTGGTTAATTCGTGAAATTGACAAAAAATCAACAATTTATACTTCTGTTAATCAGCTGCTTTAAAATAACATAAATATATCAATTTTGAGTCTTGAAATAACAGCAAATAAATTCTGCAATTTGAAAATGCAAACATTATGAAAAGATTACATGGAAAATAGCATTACAATCCATTTTTTCTCTTTCTCGTACATAAATGTTCAGCTATTTGGCATATTAATCATTTAGGAACAATATGTATTGCTGCTATATTTCTTCAACTTCAACCTTTGGCTAATATCCCTCTCCACCTTCTCCCTCCTACCGCAGACTGCTCGTACTGTGAAGAATGAAACAGCCACAAGTCATGTTATGCATGTACATAATGATGGCTGTGGCTCTATGTGCAAAAAAATCTAATATCCGGAACTGTTAGGCTTTGTGTCGCACAAACTAAAGGACCGTGTATGTTTGAATCTTGATTAGGTTGAGTTACCTGGATAATGTTTTTTCAAGGTTTTCCCTTATCCTGAAAAGGCAAATGTTGAAAACTTAAGCTTCATGTACCCTGACTTTATTTGAGCATAATTTCACCCATTTCCGGTATGATCTACCATGTTAAAGGACATTTAACTACAAAAAAGTAGACCATGTAATAGTTTGCCAGAATCTTGCATGATTTTTGCACCACATACTTCTATTAAACTCGATAGACTTTCAGGTTGAAATGGCTTTATAAATGGAGTCTAACATGAAAGAGAAAATTTTGTTTTTTAAAGCCAAGAATGTGTTTGTTACATTGTATTCAAACAACCTATGAAATGAAATAGCATTTTATTTATGAATGCTCTTTAACTACCTTGGCTCTCAGCATCCCATTCTATATTGGGCGTGAAAGACTGCTTAATTTTGTTCAGAGGATCCTCTATCAAGCTTGAGGTTCTTTTAGTTTCCGTAAATCTATAAAACCGGACCAACGGCTTTACTTCCCTTCCAAAGGAAGCCATGCTATGAATTTTTACGCCTGAAAAAATCCATCATCCTCCATCTCCATTACAGATAGTCTTACTGGCAATATACTAAGTTTTTTTTTTTTTTTTTTTTTTAAATTATGGCAATAAAACTAAAGCAGAGATTCTTTGGTCAGCACACAAATGTCATTGTGTGCTGCTGCTGCTAATACTACTATGTAGTTTATATTCAGACAGTCTAATGGCATAAAAACTGAAGCTTCTAAAGGACAAGTGGCATCAGCATTACATAATACAATGTAGGTTCTCATTTTAGTTCCAGAAAATAACTGAAAAGCAACTAACATATTAATATTTTTGATTTTCAGTAGACACTCTGCTTTAGTAACCAAGCCCTGTCATCAGAAACAGTATCTCAAAAACAACAGTATGCAGAACTGTCAAAATTGTCTCACACCATTATCCACTCTTCACATTGTAATTTTTACCATATTTTGGTGATTTTTCTGTCTTTTTAAGTATATGTTGCTGGATAACCTACAAAAGCATATTTCAGGGATCAATGGGAATTCATGCACAAGTAATATCAACTTCTCAATTACATGGAATTGTCAGCTTAGTGAAGACTCATCATATATTGCTAGCCTAGCTTTAGCGGCATTCAGTTGTTTATTATTAAAATTGAATTAATTAAAGTGGTACTGTTAACACACACTTCACTTACTTTTATTGAGTAGGAAAATTGTTTCGCGGACCGTTGCCCGCATCCTCAGCTGTTGAACCACTACTGCTTGGGTTTGGATTCCAAGTTGTGGTTGTGGTGACATCTGTTGGACGGGCGATGAGACTTGTTAAGCAATCCTTAGGGGGGAACTCCATGTTCATCAATGTGTGGCGGTATTTATGAATATAGATTTTTTCCCATGCTGATAATTGAAACGGATTCGAAAGTTCTTTCAATAGTTTGATATTTGGATTGATTTCATGGTGAGTTTCCCAAAAATGATGTGCTACTGCAGATTTGTCCAGCTGTTTTGACTTGTGTCTTCTGTGTTCTTTATTGCATGTTTCAAGGTTTCTTATTGTCTTTCCAATGTATTTCCTGTTGCAGTCTTGACAATCAATGGCATATATTCCTGATTTTTTCTCCGTGGGTATCTTGTCCTTCAGGGAGGAGCCCAGGAGGTTTTTTATACTGTATTTGTTAATCGGTGCTAGTTTGATGTTGAATTTCTTGAATACTTTCTTGAACTTGTTGTAGAGTTGTGTGTTGTATGTGATTTTGTGAAATTGGGAGGTTTTTCTTTAGGGTTAAGGTGGTAAATTCTTTGACGTGTTTCATTCTTTTGTATTTATCTTTTTGATGATGGTGGAGGTATTGAAACCATTGTCTACTGCTGTGCTCAGAATGTGTTTATATTCTTTCTTATATTCAGAGGGATTGAGTGGGATATTAACTAGTCTGTAAGCTAGACTATTGAACACTGCAAATTGGTGTGGAATGGGGTTGAAGCTATTTCTTTTTATGTAGTTGTTGGTGTGTGTGTAGTTTTCCTGTGTATTCCAAATTCTATTTTGTTATTCTTTTTGAAAATGTCGAGATCTAGAAATGGGATGCAGTCATCATTTTCTCTTTCAATGGTAAATTTTATTTTGGGTTCTTGTAGGTTGAGGAGTTTTAAGGCATCTTGTGCTAGTTTTCCTGGGATTATGGCGAAAATGTCGTCTACGTATCTGTACCAAATTTTGAAAATTTGTGGAAAGGCTTTGGTAATGTGGGTTTCAAATGCACCCATAAGCAGTTCTGCCAAGAATGGGGAAAGTGGGTTTCCCATAGCTGGACCTGTGACTTGTTGGTATATGTGGTTATTAAAGGTGAAAGCTGTTTTATGCATAGGTTGGCGAGTTTGATCAAGTCTTCTATTTCTGTAATGTGTAGGTCTGTGGTGTGTAGCCATTTTCTGAGAAGTTCTGGGAGTTTTTCTGTGGGAATGCTGGGAAATAATGATTTTACATCAAATGATACTAGTTCGTCTCCTTTGAATATAGTTATGTCTTTTATTTTTTCTATTAGTTCTAGTGAATTTCTTAGACTAAGATTGTTGTACTTGGGTGGTGAGTTGAACTATTAATAGCTTTGGCTTACACTTAAATTGTGAAACTGCCCAAAGACTTATAAATGATGCTTCCTCTTCTGAGGACATAAAAAGCGAAAAACCTGTAAATTAAATAAAATTGTGTAGTAACTACAGTAATTCTGCCAGTATTTCAACAAAAGAAGTATAAATTTGAATATTACATTCAAATATTAAAATATTACATTCAACTCTTTCAGGTTTATCCTATTCTGATATTTCATAGCTGAGACGTGTTACCATAACACAGTTTATTGAACTTCTATCATAAAATGGAGATAATTTGGGTCTTAATGCATTACCTTTGATCCAACTCTGGGGAGTAGATTATTTTATAAAGATGTATCCAATGTGAAAATTGGATTTATTGCTCTCACAATACATAGATGTGTTCTATGTTTGGGAAATCTATTAATTTTTGGATTATGGCAATTCAACACCTTGAACAAATCTTAAAAATACCAGATTTCCCCCAATTTTGGGTCCCCTATTATATGAGAGTAATAATTCATTGTATGTCATATTTGATGCAGTATAAAATAAAAAATATAACTCTGAAATATACTTTTCATTTTATTGTGCATCCAGTGTGAAATATAATACATTATTATTATTATCATCACCATATAATAGGGAGGAACAAAATTGGGCAGATTGGGTATTTTTAGGATTATGGTGTTTATAGTGTTGCTAATTGTATTGAAATGTCATAATCCTAAAATTGATCTCCTCTTTGTAATATGAGAGCGGTATTTCCAATTTTCACTTTGAATGCAACATAAAATCAAATATATGTGTGTAGATTTAAAAAATAATGTATTTTTCAAAGTTGGGTCATAGTAACTCATTAAGGGACAAATTAACTCCAGTTTATGGTAAAAGGTTCAATACTGTATAATGGTAACACTTCCTGGCAAAGAACTATGAGATAAGAATGATCTGGAATAAGAATTGAATGCAATATTCAAATTGGAAAGTTAATTTAACAAACAAAAGTGTCCAAAATTAATGTCACTACTGCATAAATGTTAGTTGAACACTAGTTTAGTGCATAGACTATTTCGAGTTGGATTATTTCTTTACAGATTGATAAGCAACCAAAGACCATTGCTGATGTGTTTATTGATGAAGATGTTCCTGTTACTACTGCCTTAACCTGTCCATCTATGCAGAGGCAAAACCACAATAATGGTGAAAATGACATTTGTGTTAAACTGTTCCACACTCCACCACCTAAAGCATCTGGTTTGAAGGTAATTTCCATGCTTTACTTAAGTTACAAAATCTGATGTGTTCACATGACTTTCTCTGCATCTCTGCAACATATAATTGTTAAAAAGCTTATGCTTGTATTTACTTCATTCTAATTGAGAAAAAAATTAGCAGAAATGGTTTTAACAATTAAAATTTAGTTGAGTCTATTTTGTAACACTACATCACTTACTTTTTTATTTCGGAAAACATGTTTCAGAAGCCATGTGCTTCCATTGTCAATTCCTTTCTAAAAGTACTTTTTTTGGATTCAGGGGTTCCTAAAACATGTATTTCCGAAAAAATCTTGGTATCAGATTTTTGGGTGCATTACAATACCTTCTCTATACACTATGTACATAGTATGTGCAGAGAAAGTAAAAATCCTTATCAAAATATTTATCACCATCTTATTGGATTACTGTTATTAAGTAACAACTATAGAAATATTCTCAATTTATGAGCATATTCATAGAAAATTGAATAAAGGACAGCTTTTTCATTAGCATATTTCAATAGAATGTACAGTTTTTTTGTAATTAAATTTAAAAAGTTGATAATTTGAAGCATCCTTATTCTGGTGAAACTGGCAACAGCGCATGAGCTGTTTACTTCTGATATTAATGTAGATCACGTGGAATTTTTACTTAATTGCATTCTATTGTTTTTTTTTTTTTTCCAAACCACAAGTTAAGTTCAGAGCAGTTATAGGAGCCATGAATTAAAAAACAATGTCCGAATATTTGGATATGATCTTAATTTACAGAGAAACACAGTGCAATTCTTGTTCTATACAATATTCAGCGTTGAAAGATTTCCTAACAGATCTTGCCAAGTGCAGATACATTTGTTGCCATTTGCCAGCGGGTCCCTGATCAGGTAATGTAATTCCTATTGTCGTAATCGTGGGTGACATCAACCTGGCAAAATAACATGGAAGAGGAAGTGTTAAATTTGATTGATGAGAATCCTGATTGCAGCAGTCACAATATTGCTCGCACTGTGGTGTCACTCTGAACTGTATTTAGAACTTTTAAAGAAGATATTGCAACCATATTACATTTAGAGAGTCCAGTGTTTATCACCAAATGGCTATTGAATTTTTCGAGTGCTGGTCAGTTTGCACAAAATACAAACTTTTATAGAACTACATGGGCAGTGGAGAACAAGAGAATTATACAGCAGTAGAATTTGTAGCACTGGGCCTAGCATAATAGTAGATCATCTTATTGGACCCATTGTCCTTCTACTGCACTTGACTTGTATAGGGATATCGGTGGTTTTGAAGTACCAGTTGCTTAAACTGTTGGAGATAGGAGGAAGGTGTGGTTCCTTCCTGACTGTGCACCACCCCAAACCTCTTTTACAGTGTGTTGTCACTTGACGAGATATTCCCAAAATGTTGGATCAGTCGATTTGGTATGGCAGATTGCCATACTTTTTATTTCCTGGCAGACATGAAAAATAAAATGAACATGGATAAAATAGTAATTGCAAACTAGCTGCACCACTGCAGTTTCTTAGCAGGTGAGGAAATTAGAAGCAACCCAGGGTGCATCAGAACTGGTTAAGAAGGTGTGAAACCTGTCTACAAGCAATGATGGACAAATGGAACAATTCCTCTAAACTCTTATTTCAAATTTACATCCTGGAGGCAAGTTCAGATACTGTAAGTTAATCCCAATTTTTTTCCTTGTAAAAACTAATATTACTGATTAAGGTTATGGTCAGTTTTTTGTTTCTAAAGCTACCAAGTAGCTTGTGACCGTTGAATTCATTAGGTACGAGGAGCAGCATCAAAAATGTATAACCTTGAATTATCTGGAAATAGCCCTTGAAGACCTCTTTCTTCTGGATATATTTTGCTGAACTGATAAGCTGTAAGAGATAGACTAAAACTTAATATACGAAAAATGTAGATCTCATTGAAGCACAGAATTTGTCATATACGTTTTTCTTGTAGAGTCAACTGTTTTCTAGATATTCTTTGTTGGTTTCAATTTTAAACTATGCTAACTCTTATGAAACAGGAAGTCATCTTTCATTTTGTATCTCTTTTTTTACTGCTGGTCAATCAAAGCAAATTGAACTTTTGTTGTTTCACATAGCAACCAGCTTTTAAAAGATTTGACGCACTTTAGCCTGTATATTCCCTTATTTCCCTTTTACTTACAAAAAAGCAAGTAATAAGACCAATTCTGCAAATGTTTATCTCGATTATCAATTAATATGTGGAACATCTAGAGAAAGTCATGTGATGAATGGAACACACCAGATTTTTTCATAGCAGTAACTGTTCGCTTGGTAAATTTTGGGGTATATAATTTTACAGGCCATTAATCTGCTCAATGCTTTTACACTCTAATTTAACTTTACTCTCATCGTTCACAGATGATGATTATTATTATTATTATTATTGTTATTATTATTAGAAGTAGTAGTAGTATTATCACTATTGTTATTAATATTATTGATTAGAATTATTGACAGTCAAGTTGCTGAATATTCATTTTCTAATGATAGGTATTCAAACTGGTTTGTATACTAGGCTAGGAAGTGATATCACTTAAACAAGTCAAATTTAACTTTTATTTGAATATTAGAAAGAGTTAATAGGACCGGAAATGAAATACGGACATATTTGATGCTGCTTTGTGTTTTTAATAATAGTGCATTTATGAGTATTATTACTTTCTCTAGCATGTATGTACAATATACAGATAAGTATAGAAGGTATTGTATTTCACTGGAAAAAATTGATACCAATATTTCATGGAAATGCATGTTTTGAGGTCCTTATAATCCATAATAAAGTACTTTCAGAGAAAGGTCTGTATGCACATGTGTGTGCGCGCCATAATTCGAAAACAAAAGATCCATTAAATGCCTACTTGATATTTAAGTTTAGTATCTCTCAAGCATGGGACATCACTGTGAACTATCCTTTACAGGGAAAATGTTCCAAAATTTTTATCTTCCCAGTTGTGGCTCTCACAATTTTGATTATTAAAATGTTAACATGTATATCTTGAATTTCATGGGAATAGCTCTAAAGACCTCTTCATCCTGAATAACTTTTGCATAACTTGTAATCCATAAGAGATAGACCAAAACTTTGCTTTCAAAAAATGTAGATCTCCTCAAAACCCAAAATTATGTCCTATGCAAATTATTATTATTATTTTTTTTTTCTTTCTTTCTTTATTTTAGCTATCCATTTCCGAGATACTCTTTGTTATTGGTTTCAATTTTTAAATGCTTACACTTTTCTCAAACAGGAAGTCTCCTGTGTTTTATTTATTTTTAACTCCTAGCCATGCTAAGCAAAGCCACAGCTTTTAAAAACATTTGACTATCGCTTTAGTTCAGGGTATTCCCATAGTTCCCTTCTGCTTATAACTGACAAGACCATTCTACTAATGTTTATCTCGATTAGTATTGAGTAGAAAGGAGAAGAATCTTTTGTAAGAAGTTTGTTTGTAGAATCAGTAGAGAAAGACATGTGAATGGAACACATCAGACTATTTAGACCAGTAATTAGATGTATGTGCTGTCATGAAGCATTTTAAAAGGGTATTTTAAAAATGAAATACACTTGGTTGGCCAAAACTTGCACATAAATTTCCTTTAAGCATATCGCAGTGGAGTGCAAATTCACATAAATTATGCTTTCCTAAAGGTTTAGCAATTGAGGGGTACACAGAGAATAAGGGGTTGATCAACATTTTCTAAATTTTTCAGGAGAGCTTTTGAGATTAAAAACGTAACTGTCAAATATTATTTTAATGAATTTTACTTTTTGGAACAGTTTCAATACACTTTTATAAACAACCAAATTTTTATTTCTTACTTTGAAAATATCACTTAACCAACAGAATACAAAAGTGTACATGGAAAGAATGGGCTCATTTGCATGAAATATAGCATCCTTTTAAACTAAATTATTCACTGCTATTATCACTACAATACTATTGATAAGTTAGCAGTATTTAATAGTTTTGTAGATATTATTCACTAATATTTTTTTTTTTGTTGTTTTACTCTATATACATTGCTCTGTCAACACGATTACTCGTATTTAGTAACTTTGTACGAGGGTGAACATAATTACTAAACCAATTTTGGACTGCAGAAAGAAAAAGTGGGGCTTTCTTTCCCAAATTCCTTTATTTGATGTCAAACATTTCAAAGTACATGACTTTTCTATGTACTCTCCTGCTTTGGATATGCACTTAGCCCAGCATAACGGCAGCTTCCTGATTCTGTCACCATAAAAAGAACAGGGTTTTGTCATCAGCATGTTGCTCACGAAGCCTTACACACCAGCATCATTCTCAAGTCTTTGGCCTCCCAATGGCTTTTTGAGTAGCCCAAAGAGATGAAAATTGCAGGGATAAGTCTGAACTATAGGGAGGATGGCCAAGTGGTGTCCAACTCGATTGAATGCCTGAACATGGGCCAACTTCTGTTCTTCAGTCAGGAGACAAGAGACACAACAGGCACAAAGTTTATAAAAACCTAAGCTGTTTGTAATGATGGCATGAGAGCCCTCAAAGCTTAATCCAACCTCCAACCTAGTGAAAAATTTCTGAAACCGTCAAACAACAATCACCTTCAATAAGGTTAGAAATGGCTTTGAATGTTCTCCTCAGCAATGCTTGCCCTTGGGTGATCATGACTCATTTTCAACCCGTTCACAGCCTTCCATGAACGCCTTGTGCCAAGTAAACACTGAGTCCTTGAAAGTGCTTCCTCACCAAACTGTGCTGCCATTCTCTGCAAAATTTCTACCAATTTTACCCCTTCACGAGGAAGAAATTTAATGCTGCATTGTGCAATTGAAGCATGTACCTGTTGCTCAGACATCTTGAACGGCACTAACAATTGGTTTTGTGTTGGCTAACTCCTGCTCATCCCCACTCCTGATATCCCCACTCACCCTATGATAAAAACTACATGCTCAGAACAAAAAGTCCTGTTTATTTGATTGGCCCTCGTAGAAGTTTGCTGCTTCTCTTGTGCAAAACCTTGCAAGGTGCTGGAGATTGCAAAACTTTGCAACTGAAATTGTTAGGGTTCCTTTAAGAGATAAAACTAATGAGATAATATTCTGACTAAAATAAAAATATACTGCATTTCAAAAACTTAATAAAATATTTGCTCACTCATGTAAGAGAATTCTGGAAGTTGGAATTTGTGAACTTAGGTTTCTTCTGAGATTCTTTCTTAAGAACTAATGCTTTTTCCCCTCATGCCGTTGTAAACACCTGTAAATTGAATGTAGAGTTCCTTTGCAAACTGGTTTCTTTTATTGACCTGGTAAGGAACCTGACTTTGTGACATATCCTGTACCATCTAAAACAACTGTCCACTTTCGGACAGTGATTTACTCAACCACTTTAAATGGTGATGGATTCTGGCGAACTTATTAAAAAATGTGAACCCAGTCTTTTGGAAGTTCTGCTTTGGCTTTGCTGTTTATCAATCCCATATTTTTGTCACATTCCATTTAAGGATGCACTCAAACGGGAAATGTCACTTTAACAGACTCTAGTTTCTCTTCCGCATTAATCAAATTATAGAGAAACCTGAAGATTGTAAAATTCTTTTGTTGGCCATTGCAGGAATCACAAAAGCTGTCCAAGTGTTTCACTGTTAGACGAAGAAAATTTTACATAAAGTGTGCAGAAGAGAGCACACATCATCACTTCGTTTCTTCCCTTCAGTTTCCAGATACAAATAAAATATGCTTTCTGCAGAAGAAAGGACATGTATGCTGATTGCATACATGGAAAGCTGTCTCTTGTAAAAAAACCAGTGTGTGTTCTCTATAAGAGGAAATAAAATTGAAATGTGAATAAACAAGCCTATAATATGTGTAAATTGTGTGTGAAAACACAAAATGAAAAGTAATATTACTGTACATACCTGTTGATGAAACACAAACAATGTTTAAAACATGCTTCTCTCATTACAGCAGAAAATTACAAGGATCATAATAAGAAGCAATATCCTAAACAGCTTCCTAAACCCAATGTCCACAAATGTATTGTATGTTTGTGGAGTCTGTTCTCACTGTCTACACCTGTATGGTATTCACAGGATCATTGAAATCCATGCAAACATTTAGTGAATTCTGATTTATTGCCTGTTTATTGGGAGAGTAAAATGGAGTGAACAAATGAATCTGGATCATGTTATAGTGCTGCTGTAAAGAAAATTATATGAAACATCATATGGCATGAACATTTACTAAGCGTGGAATAACAGTAATCTACCATTAAAATTTAATTTGCTTCCATTGGCTGAAGCAATATGCGCATTAGTGCAGTTTAAAAAGCTTTGTGTTAAGTATGTGTTATGAGAACAAGCAACACAATACAGTACCTGTTAACTTCTGAGAAAGAAAGGCAAACTATCACGTGCAACTAGTATTTTCCAGGTAAACAGTGCAGTCTGTTTTTAGGGTTGAGATTTTTATAGACGAAGATAGAGGTGATGTAGAATCTGTTCAAACCATTCTCGGTTATGGAATTATAAAAATTGAATGCAAGATTTTGATTAAGTAAATAGTCTGGAATGATGTTATAAGAAAATATTGATATAATTAATACTTAGCTCGTGAGCAAAACTTTGTATTTTGAATTTTTATCAAATACTTTGTTGTACTCATACCATTGCATCTGTAACAATGCTTTATATTTTGGTAACAATACTACAATATTGGTAACTATACTTCCTACTTTTATTGAGTACTTTGTGTTCTCATACCATCGTATCTGTAACATCTGCTTTATATTTTAGTCACAAAGCTCTCTTGTCAGAAACAATACTTTTAACAGTTTTACAGGTTCTCAGAATCTGCAAAATGCAGGCTCTCAAATTTTTTTTTTTTTTTTATTTTAGTTTGGTGATTTTTCCATCATTTTAAATGTGTGTTGCTGGATAACCTGCAGAAGTGTGTTTCAGGAGCAGTGTTGTCATAAACAATGGGAATTCATACACAATTTATGTGCAAGGTTTATCAACTTCCCAGTGCAATTGCTCAGCTCAATGAGGATGAAATGTTTACACAAATGTAAAGCTCACAAAGTGCAAACCATAGCGTAAGCGAAGTATTAGTGGTGATTAGTTTATTAAAAGCTTCAGCTTAAACTGTGAATCTAGCCCTAAACATAAACAGTGCTTCTCTCTTCTGATATTATACACACAGAAAAGCAAAAGTAAAAACATGCAAATGAAATAAAAATGTATAGTAACTATAGGAATTCTGCCAGGACATCAACAAAAATGTGTTACAAATGTATTAATGTGAAATGTATAAACATTTACTATAATTTTTTTTTCTGTAAATTATGCTTGCTTAAGATATTGCTTTATATTAAATTGAGAGGTATATAATAGGTATTATAGCATTTATTTTATTTTGCAAGTACAGTAATTAATACATATTAATGATTTGCAGGTACGTGTGCCATTACGTTCATTTTCGGTAAATGAAAGCCTTCCACAGCAGATCTTGAGAGCAAAACATGCACGAGGAATATTGGAGAATATGGATGTTGAAAACACACCCCCAAAAGGAATACCTGATACCCAATTAAGGAGCATACCCTCCTATCTAAAATAAGATATCAGTGTTAATGTTTAAAGACAGTGAAAGGGAGTTATTTGCCAGGTAAAGAAACGCTGCCAACACTACAGCTGGGGTTAAGAATTGTGTTTAACTAATAATGGTTATACTAATATAATTAGAAGATATAAGCATGCATGCTAAAAACAGAATTTTATAAAATTTTTATAAATATAACAAGAAAATAGTTATTAATAAAATTAGAAAAATATGTGTTATCCATTTACTGTTACCTCAACCATTAGAATCCCAATCCCAAAGTTGCCCTCAGTGGTGTAATGGTTACTATGCTAACTTCATGTACCCAAGGTCGTGGATTCAAATCCAGTTGAGGACGATGGAGTTTTTCGAATGTAAAAATCCTTAGCATGGCTTCCCTCGGGAAGTAAAGCCGTTGGTCCCGTGTCGTAGATTTACGGCACGTAAAAGAACCTCAAGCCTGATAGAGAGGCCTTTGAGCAAAATTAAGCAGTCTTTCACGCCCAATTTAGAATGGGACGCTGAGAACCACAGCACTTATAGTGTGTCCATAAATAACACACAACTGCTGTTTTAGTGATTTATTTAACATTTACATCATTACTTAATTTAATTAAGGTGGTTAAATTTTCGCATACTTTGCTGTGTGAAAGTTAACCACGTTAATTAATTTGATTATGTCTTCAGTGGAAGTAGCTTTATAATATAGATTTTGTAATATTTTACTTGTTATATGTTTTTTCTATCTTTAGATTTTCCAAATACAGTAAACTCTGTTTTATAGATGGGACATACAAAATTACAAATATAAGGAACATTGATGCAAAAGGTATCATTCACTCAAACGCATAAATATGTAGTTTTAGGTATTTCCTCAAACATGTTTTAGTCATCAGCTCAAGATAAAATGACAACTGTAAATACAACACGAGTCAGCTGTATACATAAGATTTTATGATCTTAATAGTGAACAAATTTGCATATTTAGATTGCTGTCTATCAAGAAGTTCAAGTCAACACACAAAATAAATTGAATCTTTGGTTTGAAGAGCAGTTTTAGAATAATATCTAAGTTATGCTTCCTTCGGAAGGGAAGTAAAGCCGTTGATCCCATGTCGTAGATTTAAACCTGATTGAGAGGCCTCAGAGCAAAATTAAGCGGTCTTTCACACCTAACTTAGGTGGTGCACTGAGAGCCACAGTAGTTAACGAGCAGCCATAAATAACACACCACTTACATTTTTATATCTAGGTTATGTAGAAAGTTGTCAAGATTTCCTGTGAGAGCTCTATATACCAATAATATAATTAATTGGTTTCCTGTGTTAATTTGAACAGCGAACATTCAAAGGTTTGCTCCAGACAGTACTTCTGTAGATCAATTACATTGAAGCTTATATTATTCTGAACAGATACTCACACCTCCTTTACAGGGCTTTGGTCTACAGTACCAAGCTGCTGTTTTATAATCATCCATTGAAAAAATGTAATATTTCCTGTTTTTCTAAATGATGTTCTGTGATACATAAAATATCTGGATTTAACTTTTCAGATTTTAAATTAATTAATAATTATTAAGTTATATCTTAAACTTTGAATGTTTTGGTGAAATAATGTGAGCGAGTCCTCTTTTGTAATGGCTTGGAAAAATGATTTGGTTTCTGTTTTACTTCTGAAACATTTATTCTTCTATTTATTGATTTACTCTAAAAAAAAAGGAGCTAGCTACATTACTAGTAACAAGAGCAGGAATATTACAAGGACTATCCATGGTTGTACATGTGAGACTCTCAGCAGTGAATGCATCAGCATATCCTTGCCTCAAGAGTTCAGATGCAAGCTATGTTTAGTGTAACCATGACTTTCAATGGCTGACACGTCAATGATTGTTCCCTCTCGACTAAGAAACTAATCAAGCCTGTGATTAATTGCCCTCACCCTCCTGTTAACCCAAGGCTTGTCATATCTCCAGAAGAGTATCATAAAGCTCACATTATGTGTGGCTACTGGCCTTGGCAATGTAGTTCATATCCATCTCAATTGAATAATTGAGATTCCTATCCAAACTATTTCCAGGTCCCCCACTATTACTACATGATCTCCTTTATTGAGATCCTTTGCAAAAGCTTCAACACCATATGGCTTAGACCAGCATTGGCACTTGCTGTCATTTGTTGATGTTTTGGAAGAAAGCTTTATATACAACACCATTTTTGGTAACTTTGTGGATCTGTTTTAGGAGTATAGGGAGTAGTAGTGCATTTTACTTAAAGTAGCAATGAATATTCCTAATTTACTTGGGGTTTTCTACCAAATCTAAAATGCAAGTATGACGCATAACAACTGAAGCTATATAATTTGTCAAAAACTTCACTTATCTTTACGAATAAATTCAATTAGGACTTGTTTCGTTATCCAAATTTCATTACACCATTGTTGTTTATGCTGTTATGATTATTACAGCTGCTAAGTGATGGTTTGTTTGATATGCTATTTCCATCTATGGAAGTGAAATAAATTGGTAGTATAGCAAAATTCATTACATGATCTCTGTTCTTCAAAATAAATATTTTCTCCCACACCATTAAATCAATGGGTCCATTTAAGTGTTTTAATAATTTAATTTCTAGATTTATTCGATGGTTAAATGAGCAAAAAATGATTTGCCAAGGCTGATTGATCATCTGTGTTTATTTAATATTCATAAAGTGCTCCTTAATTCTGGCTTCTAAATCATGTTTGTCATACCAATGTAAAACACTTACAATTTAAAAAATGTTAATAGATAAATGGCAGATTTGTTTACTTTTTTTGAAATTTTATCTTCTTCTTCTTTTTTTTTTTAGAAAAAAAAACCTAACAAATGTTTTATGTTGTATTTATTTTGAGGAACAATCCACCTGTTACTGACAGTAACCATAACAATGTAAATAAACAAGAGAAAAGTTGTAATAGAAAGCATGTCCTAATTGAATTTATTTTATAAGAATAAAATGAAGTTGTGCCACAAATTATTTATTGTTATAGAAAGTAATAAGGCTCTCAACAATTGCATACATACTTTTCACAATAAAATGTCATACGTTGAATTATAAAACACACTAAATGTGTTAATATATTTCTCAGCTTTTCATTCATCTTTAAAGAACATTATTCCCAATTAGGGTAAGGATTTTCTAAAAATACTTACTCAAACTCTAAAACCATTTTGGAATAGTTGTAGACAGTTCTGCCAGGTTTTTACTTGGCAATTGAGTAGTCAACAGTTGGGTCTCAAAATCTAACATATTTAACCAATGATCACATTCCTCCCAAACATCATGAGCGAAAATAATGCATTATTTTGTTTCTGCATTACTCATCTTCTGCTTGTCTATTATATTTTTCTATATATGTAATTATTGTTTTCCCCTAATATTTCATTACTTTTTTATAATCAGACATCCCTTGTAAAACACACTTATATTGAAGAAAATAAATGCAATACAACACAACATAATATTTGATTGTAATTATAAGGTACTTTGGAGTAAATTTAGGTCCCAGCAGTGTTTCTAGTTGTTATTACACTCTTTCTAAATTCAAGGCTTAAAAGCCTTAGTTTTAGAAATAGTTCTACATTGCAGAAATGGTCATTTATTGACTGGATCATCTCGATCAAGCACGATCTGAACGTTAGGCACAGATACCTGCAAAGAAACAGCATACCTTAGTTATATGAGCATTAAACTTCTAAGACAGGCAAACACTTTTATATTCTCTATCACCTGCATGAGAAAGGTTGAAGTATTTTAAAACTGAAACCAATAACAAGAAATGTTTAGAAAATGTTCAACTCCATAAAAAAAAACTTAATGATATAAACTGTGTGCTTTAATGAGATCTACATTTTTCATGTAGTGAGTCTTTGTCTATCTCTTATGGGTTACCAGTTATGCAGAATTCAGAAAATTCATCAAGAATAAAGTGGTTTTCAGAGGCTATTCCCAGAAAATTGATAATATAATTTTATTTTTCATGTAAATATCTTAAATACAAGAGATTTTTAATCAAAATTGTTAGTCATTTTTGAGAAAACCAAAATTTTTGAAATTTTTTTTTTTCATGTATAGGATAGTTGGCAGTGGGGGGATTTTCTTGAAAATCTTTGTGTCACATCCTTGGAGGATATTCATCTTAAATATCAAGTTTGGAATTTAACAGACTTTTCGTTTTTGAGTTATGCTGCCTACAGACAGACACACAAACAGACTTTTCTAAAAATGATTTTTATTTTATTCAGGGGGTCCCAAAACGTGTATTTCTGGTGAAATCTTGGTATCAAATTTCTGGGTGCAACAGGATACCTTCTCTATACATAGTATGTGTAGATAAAGTTAAAATGCATATGTGCATGAGAGAGAGATAGTGTGTGTGTGTGTGTTTGTTTGTTTGTTCCAGGGGACTGCATTTTAAAATTCTATGCCAATAATCGACATAGCTGTATAACAAACATGGAAGTACATCATTTTAACACCAGTCAAAAGGAAAATATCCATTGTTCTAATGCAAAACTCTGCTTCCAGAAATGTGTATATTAAGAAACAATTAGAATGTTACCCAGTTTACGAAACAGTTGTTCTCCTGCTGCTCAATTCTAGTGGTTTCTTGACCTTCTGGTTATACTGAGTGAAATTAAGAGTAATAATCATCCCTGTGGATATAATATTTCAACAATTTTATCTTCTATTTTATGATGTTGTGATTTAATGACAAAGAAAATTACGTTTAGACTTATCATATGCGTACTTAAATTTGATCTTTTTTCAATGATTTTTTTTATCTTCAAATTTCTTTTGGTTTTACTACTAAGTATTTTTTCATAATATTGGAATCTAATTGGTGGATTTATATTATTTTAGTTTTTGGTGTAATATTTTAGAGTGGTCGGTTCCTGATACTACATCAATCTTGAGTACTAATTTTATGTTAAATTCCTTCAAAATCTTCTCATTTTTAAGAAAAAATTTGGATGAAAAGGGAATTTGCTGTATTAGAGCTTAGGTTACTCTAATGTTTCTAAAGGGGCAATTTCTTTTAGCCTCCCCTCCCCCTCTATATCTCTCTTTCTCTCACACACACACACTACTGCATTTCAAAAGATGTATTTTCAGTAAATGCAACATTTCCTGTACCAGAGTTTGTCATGCAGATGGGTGTCACCATTCCACATTTGTGACCTTTGGCCATAATTGCTCCACTCCTCTCCTTCTAAAAGACATAGGGTTAGCCATGCCTTGCAGTTTAGAGCCCTCAACATTAAAATATGCTTAAGTGCATGCTGATAAAGCAAGTATCAGAGTTTACCCCCTCTATCTACTGTTAATAGGAGCTAGAGAAAGCAATGATGACAGTGGGTAAAAAAAAAGTAATGATTGTAAAACTTTATAAATGTATAATTTTGAAGCTGCTTACAGTAAAGGCATAATCAATTGAATTAATTAAAGTGGTATTGTTAACACATACTTCACTTACTTTTAATTAGGACAATTGTTTCGCGGACCGTTGCCCGCATCCTCAGCTGTTGAACCCAATTGTCCTACTAATTAAAAGTAAGCGAAGTGTGTGTTAACAATACCACTTTAATTAATTCAATTGTAAAACTTATTTTTTTACACTACCAGAAGAAGATATTATATAGTGTGACTATTCCTTGTGCTCATAATCACCACATGTGTATGAGCAGCTTGCTTTGGAAGTACAGCTCATTGTTGCTGCATTATTATCCCTGAATGAATGCACATGATGCCATTGGCACTTTTTTTAACACAGAAGCTGTAGTTGTTACAGTTGTAGTAGTTTGCACATAGGACTGCATGTCTGTAACTGTCTTGCCACTTCATCGACGGGCATAAAAAGGAAAGAACGAACCCTGCAGTGAGTAAGTTTTCTATTGGAATGCACAGCGAGCAGCAGTTGAGTCAGTTTTTGATGGGACATTCAGAGCATGCAGTCATAGCCACAGCTACATCGAGCATTGAAAGAAAGCTGTTCTGAAAGCATCTGAAGGAAGGGTTTTTATTTGTATCCAGTGTAAGGAATAAAGAGCTGTTTGTTGGAGTAATAAAGCACAGTTTTTATTTACACTATTTAAGTTTTCCATCTTCCAGTATGAGGCTACACTATGACTGCATGCTCAACTAACTCAACTGCTGCTTGCTGTGCTCTTTTTACGACCAAATTTTTGGGCTACTAAAATATTTCTGGAAAATATAACTTTTATTAATGTCTGCTTTTAACTTTATGCGTCATTTGGTAGGGAAGAGAGCTCTAAATTTAAATTGACGAAAGACAAATACTAAATCCTCTCTGGCGTGAGTAAAACTTATTTATACAATGCTATTTTAAGCCTGCCAGTAATTACTTTTTGACGAAAGACAAATACTAAATCCTCTCTGACGTGAGTAAAACTTACTTATACAATGTTATTTTAAGCCTGCCAATAATTACTTTTTTTTTTTTTTTTTTTTTGCGCAATATAGTTAAATTTGGGTGCTTATTAATATTGTTGCTATGGATGGATTATAAGTTGACTTTCTCACTTGCAATGTGGTTTCAATGAAAGTAAAAGAAATTTCAGTGCTGGAAGTTAATGTTTTGTTATACTTCTTATATATTAGAATTGTTGGTTTGGTTATATTGATATTTTAACAAATAAATTTAATCATGATCAAAAGTATTAGTGCAGGAAGTAAAACCATATGAATAAAAGGTATGTCCCCATAGCAACACATCAAAGAATCGGCTCCTAAAATTTAACGTTTATCATTCTGTTAATAAGCTTGTATGTTTATATGTCTATAAGGCAGCCCTCAACTGAGGGAAGTAATTAATAAAATAAATACTTCAGGTAATATTTCAATATAATTATCGGCACAAACTTCTCATATTTTCATACTCTTTCCTGAATTTGTATCAGCACAACTCACAGTAGTTAGTATTCCAATATTATGCCATTTATTATGATTGTGCTATAGTTACAGAGATACTGGTTATAAGAATCTTTTGAAAATATTCCAAGAGAGAGAGTGTGTGTGTGTGTATAAAATAGTAAAATAAATTGTATATTTTAATAAAAATATTGGGAGACTTCAACTGAAACTTTGCGATTTTTTTATTGATTCGGGCGAAATTTTGAGAAATGCTTCTGGCAACACTGCTGCTGAGCTCGTTCTCTCCTTTTTTATACCTGTCAATGATGCAGCAAGAAACTTTCAGAAGTAGACACACAAGTAAACCACTATAAACTGAAGGTGTAACAGTTGCAGTTTCAATGTTAAAGAACTCCTGATTGCACACATGTCCACTCACAAAGATATAACAATATGTGGATTAGAGCTGCAAGGTATGGTCACAATATAATAAACATTATTACACACCAACTTACATATCTATACTTACAGCCCTAATTTTTTCTCTGATGTCTTTTACCGTTTCCTCTAGGGATGATTCAGCTTTTCTCTTTCTGGTATCAGTTTCCCCATCTGTGAAACTGTCTTCTTTATCTGCTTCTATTGTACCTTCTTTTTTGCTTTGGAACACAATCCGTTTACCACAAACAACTTGCCGTGGTATGAACCTGAAAAGAGATTTGATGGCAAAAACACTTCAAATATGCTGCAGTACAAAGAAATACAGTGCAATAAAAGGAAGTTTAATTATGAATGTGTTTTCTTGGTAAACTAAGCAATTAGTAATATAACACATTTGCAATAAGGAATATAATGTGATTCTATAAACCCAAGAATTTAAGGCACCAGAAAAATAATTTTACACACAACATTTATTTTTCACACATCACTTACAATGAGGATGTGCTCAATGTATGTGCACACATGCAGAATAAAATACTATGATTAAACAGAAGCACTATTAACAATGAAGTATTCATCATCTTGGAGTTATGCTGAGTCACACTTATTTACACTCACTTCTAAGTGTGAGGTGAGTGAAAATAAGACTCACATAACTCCAAAATAATAATATGAGTTGCATTTTATCAACATTGGCCTCAAAGTACAGCAAAACTTAATGGCATATGCCATACATTGTAGGTGATTCACCTCTGAAGTGAGGTAAATGGGTTTCAGGTTGGCTAACTCTCCATAAAGATAGACATCTTTTCTTGCAGAGTAGGAGTCAAGACTATCCTAAAAGGGTACATCAGCAACTAATACATTTGTATCATTGGGCATGAGAAATCTTCAGCAGGTTTTTACAACATACTGCCACCCAACATTTCAAGGAAACTGATGGCATGTATTGTGTAAGTCACAAGACAACAAAGAAAATTATACATGAATACTTAATAATTAATAAATATGCTTTCATATGTACAAATAATAGTTAATTGTGCTATCGCATCATAACGTGAATAAATTACATTACCATATGGAGCAAGCTCTGCTCACATCTAATTCCTCTAGCTTTTCACAGTTAATGTTTCAGAATCCACGACTCCTGTTAGTCGATGCTCAGGTGATGCATTAGTATCAATTTGATATTTACAAAGTTGTTTAGCTACACTGAATTACCAATGAATCCTGGGAAAATTTAACAGATTCTTCATATAAATAGCAATAAAGTAATTGTTAATAATATAGTTGCCAATTAGAATGATTGTTTTACTTGAATAGACAAATTAAAAAATTTCATAGGTATATATAATAGTTCATAAATATAAGTTATTACACACGTCCACACACAGATACCATATATTTCATCAGAAAGATGATAGTTGAAGCATAAAACAAAAGGCACCCAAAATCGGGGTCATCTTATATGACATATAAAATAAAGATTAAAATTTAAATACATTAACACCATTATTAAATAAAATGAATGACTCATCAATGCATTTAATACCTTGCAAAGTTCAGTATCCCGTAACAAATCATCCTCAGTGTCATCATTAGCATTGGAAATCCCATAGTTTTTGAAGGATTTGATTACTAATTCCACTTTCACTTTTTCCCATAATTTGATCACAAAATCACACAAAACATCAAGTGATGCAGCCCGCATAGCTCCACTTTTCGTGTACGACTTTTCACTAGTCATCATTCAACCCATCAAGGTACTTGTTAACGATACATATGAGTGCATTATTCGGCATGTGCATCTACAGGCAAAACTAACAATGCTGAAGGATACTTTTGCTTTATGATGTGTACAACTGTATCAATTTTTTAGTAGTACAGAATGGGTATGGCAGCAAAATTGAATAGTCAATACACATACATTATTGAATATTGTATTTACAATATTGTAAATGTTCAAGGTCATTTTGCAAATCAGTGTATATGTTTTTATCACTGTTTTAAACTAAATTCACAGGCTCTTGATAAATTGTGGATCATCTGATAGGATGGTCATATGATAAAATTATATATCTTTGATGAAAATTTATACCCCGTTTTATCAACCAAAATATATGGTATACAAATAAAAATTAAAATAAAGGTACCAAATATTTCAAAGAGAAAAGTGCATCAATGTTAACAGTTGAGTCAGGGACCTTTTTCCTTTGCTTTTCATGAATAAACTCCAAGAATTACTTCATTCAGGAAGCTGACATTGCATGCCTTACGTGAAAATATAGGTAATTGGCTAGTAAATGATAAAAAAGAGAAATTAGAAGTGTAGATGAAAAGGTTAAAATTAATACAACATTTAGAGTACTGCATCAAAATACACAATACATAACAAATAATGTATTAGAAGTACTCCTAAATGAACTATTCATTTAGAAATATTTACTGAACCTGGATTAAATTATGAGCAGTCACAATATGCTCAACTCTCAAATTACAACAGGTTGATGTGTTTTGTAGAAAAGACTATGAAAGTGGAGGAGTAATAAAGTTTTGCAACAAAGAAACACCATTCAATAGTCAAAATATTAAGTAGATTCTGCAAAGAAATGAAATTTGAAATAATAGGTTTCAAAGTTATCATTGATAATACAAAATAATGGTATTTGCTATTATATAGATTACCAAACTCAAAGTTAGCTGAGTTTTTCATGCATTTAGAAGATTTTCTAACAACTCTAGATGAAAATTGTAAAATTAAAATTATGGTTGATCTCAAGGCAGAAAGCACAAACAAAGAATGTATTGATAAAATAGTTTTAAGCTTAAAGATAATGTAGGTCCTACGTAAATTACTAAACAAACAAGCAGAGCTTGCTAATAACAAATCTTAAACAACCCAAATTCCCGCAATAAATAATGATTTTCACATTTTAGATCATACAAAACAAATTATTGATGTACATAACTTATGTTGTAACCTTAATATATGTATGTTAGAAATACAAGTGCTTCAAGTTTGCTTAAGCTCAAGGAAAGCTTAGCAGAGGAAAAGTAGAGTGAGGTATATTCAGCAACATCCACAAATAAAAAATGGAAATAACTTTTTAACATGTTTAATAGCTACAACAACTAAGAAATTCTGCACTAGAACCACTTGGTTTCTTTTCTAAGAAGTTGAGCCCTGCACAAATTACTTACAGTGCTTACAACTGTGAACTCTTAGCAGCCTATTCAACAGTGAAATACTTATATCACATGGTCGAAGGAAGAGATTTCTGTATCTACACAGACTACAAGGCTCTCATATTTGCAGAGGTGTCAACAGAGGTATTTTGGTTATATTGCCCAGTTCTTAACCGATTTCCGTTTTGTTAAGGGCAAGAAAATATTACTGTGGATGCCTGTTCACGATAGACTATTACTTTACCAAGCAGTATTTCCTTTGATAAAATTGCTGATTTACAAAACTATGATAACTAAAAGTTTTTTATCTATTACAGCCATGCTCACTGAATTTCCAAGTTTTACTGCTATTAAGTGAAAAAGAACTTGTGGGCTCAAAATGTAAATTCCGTCCATACATTCAAGAAACATTCAGGAAAATAATCTTCAATTCAATACAAGGTTCCACCAATCTTATCAGAGCACCACATTTAGCCAGCTCTCCATAGAGATGTAAAACAGTGGGCCAGAACATGTTTATCTTGCCAAAGATGCAAGGTTTGGAAACACAACGCTACTACAGTAGGAATTTACCAAGAAGTTGAAAGTCGCTTCAGTCACATCAACGTTGATATTATTGCTCCATTACCCATTTCTAAAGGACAGAAAAATCATCATGATAGACCAATTTTTGCATTGGCCGGAAGCTGTTCTGGTGGAGTAAGTGCTGAAACAGTGTCGCAGGCTATAATTTCTTCATGGATTTCAAGATTTGGAATTCCAAGAAGAGTCGCACCAACTGCATTCTAATATTTATTTAACTTCAGTCCTCAGAAAGACAATGAGAATAACTTTCTCTACCAAGCTAGAATTATATTTAAATTTCTTAAACCTCATGAGTATGGACATTCAAATTTCTTGAATAAAATGCAGCTAAATTCTGGAGTAATAAGAGTAAAAATTCTTGAGTGATAAGATAAAATTCTTGGGTGGGAAAGGAAAATTCTTGGAAATGGAAGGTCATATAAAAATAAAATTGTAGGAAATATTTTTAGATTTTTTTAATGTTATTCCAAAATGATGATCACCTACAAAAATATTAATCACGCAAAATTAATTAATTCAATAATTAAATATAAAAAATGGATATAAAAAAGTTAATGCAAACATAATGGATCCTGAAGTCCAGATGGGCTAAATTGGAATTAATACTAAATGGGAAGGAATACATTGAAATCCCAGCAGACCAAATCCAAAAGTACATTAAATCAGTAAATGAATGTCTTAAGAACAGTAAAATGATACCCACCAATAAACAAC
The DNA here is from genome assembly GCA_030762935.1 of Hymenopus coronatus. Classification (NCBI taxonomy): domain Eukaryota; kingdom Metazoa; phylum Arthropoda; class Insecta; order Mantodea; family Hymenopodidae; genus Hymenopus; species Hymenopus coronatus. Next base: position 42,398,168 of record CM060885.1, on the reverse strand, counting down.
ACACAATCAAATTACATTAATATATGGCCTATCAAAAATGCAAAAACGTTGTAACAGCACGAGACCCATCTATAAGCAACATCAACAGCAAATTGGCTCTTAAAATATTTGCAATCATTACCAACTTTTGAAACATGCTGCCTGAGAAACTCATTTGACCTTTTTGAGAAAATTAAAACTACTCACTTAACTTCTACTGATACTCTAGCATCCTTTGACGTAAAAGCTCCTTTTCCTAGTATTCCAAAAGAGAAACTACTCCAAATTAAAAAGTGATTGGAATCCACAAACACCACTGCTGAAGATATACAGGAACTCATCCATCTATGCAAATTTGCATAGACCAATCCTGTTTCATAATCAATGGGGAATTCTACCACCAGCTTTAGCCATAGGAAGTCCTTATTGCCAATTTATACACGACTTCTTCTGAAATTCACTTGAGAAAAGCTTTCCCATCATTTTCAAGTTCTGGGTCTGACATGTAGACAATGTTTTCGCCATAATACACAAAACCACTCAGAAGACATGCTGAAAATGTTCAGTTTACTGGATCCATCTATTCAGTTCACCATTGAAACAGAAAAGGACAATATACTTTCTTTTTTAGATCTGAAAATCATAAAAAATGATGACAAACTGGAATTTAACATTTACCACACAATAACATACAAAGACTGCATAAAACATATAGTCAAAATCCCAAATCATACAAGGAAGCAGCCTACAATAGATTTATCAAAATTTCAATGAGCAAAAAATGAATATTTAGAATACCAGCACATAATGAGCACACAATAATGGATTCAACAAAGAAATGGTGGGCAGTGGACAGTAACACAGTGAAAAACCTCTTATGATCATACAAAATATACCACACCCCAATAGAACAAAAGTCAGAGATTTACAAAATTAAATGTGCGGATTGTGACAAAATCTACATAGGTAAAATAAAGAAAAGCTTTACCACCAGGTTCAAAGAGCATTGGAGAAGTGTAAGATACAAGCAAATAGAAAACTCAGCAGTGGCGGAAAACCTAAAAGCTATTACTTCCTACTGGCATATTATTTATGCAATGGTAGCTCTATCTGTGCTTCATATCTGCGAGAGTGTGCTTACATGTCTATAAACGACCCACTAGAATGCTGGCAGGTTTGAAATGTTACACTGCAGCTCATGAAATACAAATCACACCAAACTAAAGCAGTGATACTGTGTTATACACCTGTCCAATACCACATTATAAACCACATCATAACTGAAATAAATAAGTAGGTTTGCATGAATAAGAGAAAAAGAGAACAACAAAACATAAGATATTACACTATAACCTGATATTGCTAATGATGTTCAGATATCAGAAAGTATGTGCTTTAAAAAGGAAGTAGCCTATGAATCTATGTAGATTTTGTCATTTATATTAATTAGGTACAATATCCCTTTACCTCTTTATACCTATGTTTCAAACTCAAAGCAACAAAATAGAAATACCTGTCTCAGGAATGAAGTAGATAAATGCAGAAAAACAGGAAATTAGGTGTAAAAAGAAGCTAGTAACAGTGAAGAATAACACAAATATTAATATAAAAGTAATAGTTGCAACAAATCTTCACTTATCTTTTGGAATCCTTGCTTTGGACTAGTTTTGCAATGATTTCATTGCATTATCAACAAATATCCTTTTGGTCTCTTTTTTCCAATGCATTAGTACACAATTCACCTAGTAGCAGTAACCATAACAGTGTAATAAACATCAAAAAAGAGACCAAAAGGATATTTGTTGATAATGCAATGAATTCATTGTGAAACTAGTCCAAAACAAGGATTCCAAAAGATAAGTGAAGATTTGTTGCAACTTTTACTTTTATATTAATATTTGGAAATTAGGTACTTTTGACACTTTGAACATTCAGTGGCCTCAAACATTGTTCTCTGTTGTTAAGCGCTTTTGCTGCATCCATGTGTTTCTGGTTAGCAATGTGCTTTTTTACCCCATCAGAAGTTTCCCATGGAATTCTTTTATTGCAAAATCTACAAAGCATTATTTCTCCTGAATTCTTCGTTCCATCCTGTGAAAATGGCTTTATTCGCTCATTTAAGCTCACTTTTGGTGGCATGTTGACAAATTTATCTGCCTATGCTACTGCTACTTAAAAGGAACTGAACCCGTGGTCAACAGGAACCAGGAAGGCATACAAGAGATGCTTACAGAAGTAAAAGAATGTGTATGTGCTCAAAGCACATACTGGATATCAGCTCCCTGATCTCGCTGGTTTACCAGTTTCACTGGTCTGCCGTTACTACAGTTTGTGGCTGTTATCGACCAAATGCAGACAACATTGGATAACAGCTTGAATGTATGATCTTTTCACTATATGTGATACATTTTGTGAGTAAACCTAAAAATTTGTATACAGAGTGGGAATTTCAAAATTTTGCAAGTAGATGGGTGTTCCTAAACACATTTAAATCAATCATATTTGACTTTTTTTGCATTTCTTCCGTCATTTTAAGCATTTTTAAATTTTCATGAGTTTCGCAAATCGTGAAATTTGAGTGTCCCTAACCAACGAGCATTTTGTCAATCTCTTAATTGATGAAATACAACTAAAAGAATAGTTTGCTTTTAAAGCAGGAAGTGAAGTTGGAATGGTTAATAATCAAAATGTGACAGCAAATACAGCACTGGCTTTTATGGTCAACAATATATTGAGTAATTTAAAAAAAAAAATACAAATAAATAAATCTATTCTCACACCATTTTTAGACAGATATTCATACCATTGGTCAAGATATTAAATTGTTAAAACCACTCACCTCATCAATAGAATTGAACATCTGGAGAAAAAATATGCATTATCAAAAATAGAAACTTCATTACTTGTGAAATCTCACCTCTTAATAAATGAAATGCTTAAATGTTCTGTCCCTAAATAGATGGCAGCAGCAATGGAAAGATGCTCTCCAAATGCTCACCAATGAGAATGAATGCCCTCAAAAATATTTCAAAAGTTTTCAATATTTAAATATTGAACGTTAGTGTAAATAAAGTGTGACTCATTCCAACTTCAACAAGCTTCATTCTAGACTTACTGTATAATGTGTATGTTCATATGTAAAAATAAAAATGTTACACATACCTTAACACTGATGTAAGCTGTTTAGTGTTGGTTAATTGTTTGTTCACAAGTGAAACAGTTTTGGGCTTCTTATCACTCAAGAACTTATGTTCTCGTATACCTGCTTGTACCCAGTGTTCTTTATCTGGTAATTGTGGTCCATAAACCACAGAAGCCTAAGAAAAAGTGTGATGGAATAAAAATAGCTGCATTATTTCATACAGAACTTATATGTCAATCACACTAAGTACGTATGGGGTAAAGATAGAAGGATGAATAAAACATGAAATATTAATACAGCATGAGCAAAGTAAGATTTAAACCATAGACCTTCGACTAAGACATAAATGAGCTACATCCACCAAATAAGCATTAAATCCTTCTAGCCAGATTTTGTCTATTTCTATATTGTTCTGTACGACTTCTTTAGGCAAAGCAATTACAGCAAAACCCAACACTGATATGATTCTGACAATTGACAACACAATTTATAACATTTTGTACTTGTCAAATTTTTACTTTCTCTAGCATTTGTGTGTGTGCATGCATGCATGCATGCATGCGCGTGTGTGTGTGGGTGTGTGTATGTGTGTGGTAGGGGGGGCATAATTGAAATATGAAAATTCAATTAAATAGCAAAGTTGACATTTAAGTTTAGTATCTTCCAGGATGCAACAAAGATTTTCAGGAAGGTCTCCCCACCCCAAACTACACTTCACATGAAACTACCCTTTTACATGAAATTTTTTTGAAATTCTTTATTTTCTAATAATTGGCTCTAACAACTCTGATTAAAATGCTGTATATTAAAGTTGCTTACATGCAAAATAAAATGTATATCCTTCATTTCTTGGGAATAAGCTCTGAAGTCTTCTTCATTCTGAATGACTTCTATAACTGGTAGACCTTAAAAGATAGAAAAATAACTTTTACACAAAAGAATGTAGATCTTGTTAAAACACACAATTTATATCATATACATTATTTTTTTTTTTTTTTTATTAAGATCTAGCTATTTCACGGATATCGCCTTTTATTGTTTTCAATTTTAAAATATTTAAACTCTTCTCAAATGAGAAGTCCCCATTTGTTTCACCTCTCTTTTGTTTCACTCCTGACCATAGAAAGAGAATCAAATTTCAATAACAATCACACGGCAACAGCTTTTAAAAGATTTGACAGTCGCTTCAGCATACACTATTCACTTATTTACCTTCTACTTATACGGAAAACTAAGCAATAAGACCATTTCTGATAATGTTTATCTTGATTAGCATGATGTACATAAAAAATAATCTTTTGTAAGAGTAGTTTTTCTCAGAATAGTTAGAGAAAGTCATGTGAATGAAACACATCAGATTTTTAGTTTTTAATTTCATTCTCTCTTTCCGATACATTCATCTGTATTTTTCAAAAATATTCTTCTTGGATTTTATAGACTACAATGAGTATTTATGGTGTAGTCTTGATACAAAAAATCTGGTATGCTCTATTCACATCTCTGTAATAGATTATTGTTAACACCAAAAATGATAGTCAAATCTTTAAAAAGCTGGTTGCCATGTGGAAGAAATCTGTTTCTATCCATGCCCAGCAGTTGTCATATTCCTGTAAGTGAAAAGTTTTAAGTATTTTAAAACTGAAATTAATAACAAGGAATATCTCAAATGGTCAACTCTACAAAAAAAAAAAAAAGTATATGACATAAATTGTGTGTTTTAATAAAATCTACGTTTTTTGTGTAGCAAGTTTTGTTTACCTCTTATGGTTTACTAGTTTTTCAAAATCCAGCACAATTCATTCAGAATAAAGAGTTCACAGGCTATTCGCAGAAATTTACGATAATGTTTTATTTGCCATGTAAATGTCTTTACTATACAGTAGTTTAATGAGAATCATTAATAGTCATTTTTGAGAAAATCAATTTTTCCATGTAAGGGGTAGTTTGGGGTGGGGGATTTTCCTCAAAATTTTTGTGTCGCATCCTTGGAAGATACTTAACTTATATACCAAGTTTGGTATTTCACAGAGTCTTTGTTTTTGAGTTATTGTGTTCACAGACATGTCTATTTCTGGTGAATTCCGGTATACATTTTTTGGGTGGAATGCAATATCTTCTCTATACACTATGTACATAGTATGTATAGAGAAAGTAAAAATGGTTTATGTGCCTACTTTCTCTACCTTACATAGGAAGTATAAAACCTAAAAGAAAATTACCTGTATAAGGTCTATATGTGGCCTTATTGTCCTGGGATCAGTAGCACATGGAATGCCTTGCCAAATACAGTTTGTATTATCCTGCGATAAGTACGGCTTTTTGGACTTGTAGTGCATCAAGTTGTCTTCATACCCTGCACAAGACAGTTAAAGCCACAAATAAATTCTGTAGCACCCACTACCAACATTAAATAAACCCTGACTAGCCATTATAATGAATGGAATAACATTTATGGCTAACCAAACATAAAGGATAATCCTTTTTAATATAAACAGCAAGGGGAAAACCTCCCAAAAAATCTTATCCAGGTAACTCACCCTAAGCGAGATTTGAACTCATGACCTTTTGAATGTGAGGCAGACACACTACCATCCCACTACCCAGGCTGCTAACTGCCTTTTGTTCCATAAACCTAATACAAGTGCACGCACTTATGCAATCTGTTTTTTGTCTATTTTATAAGTACGAGGGCCATTCAGAAAGTAACCACCGATCGGTCACAGTGCGGGTAGTGGGGGGAGTAGCGACGCCATCTGTGCATTCATGCACTCAGCAGGTCAGTCGGCATCAAGCCGTGGTCGAGTGAAAGTCGTACCTGCGCTAGTTTAGTGTTTGTGGCCGTTTGAAATGTGTACTGCAATAGAAAACCCCGCCAAATGTGAAGTGCATGCTGTTATAAGGTTTTTTACAGCCAAAGGATATTCTGCAGCAGCTATTCATCGTGAGCTTTGTGCCATGTACGGACCAAGAGTTATGAGTGAAGGAGTGGTCCGTGAATGGGTACGTTTATTTAAAAGTGGACGAGAAAACGTTCATGATGAAGAGAGGAGTGGTAGACCATCATTGGTCACGGACGAACTCGTTCAGACAGTTGATGCAAAAGTTCGTGAAAACCGACGTTTCACAATGTCGGAGTTGTCTACTGATTTTCCACAGATTTCTAAGACTCTCTTGTACGAGATAGTGACAGCAAGATTGGGTTACTGTAAGTTCTGTGCACGATGGGTGCCCAAAATTCCTACCGACCACCACAAAACTCAAAGAATGGCCTCTGCATTAGACTTTCTGTCACGTTATGAGGCCGAAGGTGAACCATTGTTAAACAGAATCGTGACCAGGGACGAAACCTGGATTAAGTACGTGAACCCTGAGGCAAAAGAACAATCAAAGATGTGGGCACATTCAAATTCGCCTACCAAACCAATAAAAGCCCGGCAAGATTTTTCTGCCCGAAAATTGATGGAAACGGTGTTTTGGGATGCAAAAGGGGTGTTGTTGGTTGAATTCATGGAACGTGGGACGACCATTAATCAAGACGTGTACTGTGAAACACTAAAACAATTACGACGGGCTATACAGAACAAACGCCGTGGTATGCTGACTTCCGGTATCGTTTTTTTGCACGATAACGCCCGTCCTCACTCTGCTCGCAGAACAACAGCCCTTCTTGAGTCCTTCAAGTGGGATGTTGTCAACCATCCACCTTAAAGCCCAGATCTGGCGCCAAGCGATTATCACCTCTTCATGCATATGAAGAAATGGCTCGGGTCCCAGCGGTTTGATGACGACGAAGAGCTCAAAGATGCGGTCACAGGCTGGCTCCAGGCACAAGCGGGTGATTTTTATGCAGAAGGAATTTCAAAGCTTGTGAACAGATACGATAAGTGCCTCAATCGTTATGGAAACTATGTAGAAAAATAGTGCAAAGATGTAGTTGTAAGATGTATATATTAAAATATTTTTATTTAACTTGGTGAATTTCTTGCAATCAACCGGAGGCTACTTTCTGAACGGCCCTCGTATATCACATGACAACAGCGACAAAACACTAATCCATACTTGGTCAACAATACATCTGCATGGTGAAGGAGCTACAGTTAGCAAGCATGGGTGCTGTTATACTCTCAGGGTTGTCTCTACGAGAATTGAAGGCAATCAACATGTAACTGACCAGAATACCACTATAATTAATGCTTTTTGGTTTCCCATTAATGAGCTCTTCCTAAAGAACTATAACGCATCTTTCTACATCTGTCAAGATAGGAAAACCATATATACAGTTGAAAATTTAGCCTCACAAAGGGCACTATGTATCATTTTTGTTGTACTAATAGGTTTAAGCTCCACTTACAGCTCGAGTTAAGCTATGATGCAAACATAGTGTTGCCATAGTAAAAATATCACTTCTAGCCCACATTAATAATGTTAATCAGGAGGGAAGTACTTTCCTGATAAAAGTTATTGTCTTTCTAGTAATGAATTACTAGTGTATCCAGTTTTTCTAGTGAAAAATACCTTAAACCCAAGGCTAACAGACCAACATTCAAGTTAATATTTCCATTTCCTAACAGCAATATATATATAGTTATATCTACAGATTTCCAAAACAAAATCTGCTTTTTCACTCTGCAATATATACACTAACTTTTTTTTTTTTTTTATCTTTTATTTCCCATTAAAATAATCGCTACTATAAGTGAGAAACAATAATCTCAATTTGCTAAGGAAAGTGACTTCCTTTGAGTACAACAAACTTTCATTGAAAAAGGATTGAATAGGGCAACACAAACATAACCTCTTTATCTCTTTCTTTCTTTCTTTCTCTCTCTCTCTCTGCTTACCCCAGGCATTACAAACTCCAAACTAATAGCATTAACAATATTTATAATCTATAAGTATACCTTTATGCTAAAATGCAGAAAAACCATACATGGAAAAGATAATTAACAAAATTAACCCTTACAGCTCGCAAACCTTAAAACTTGGCACTTTTAATTTCTATTACTAGTGTATCCAGTGTTTCTAGTGAAAAATACCTTAAACCCAAGGCTAACAGACCAACATTCAAGTTAATATTTTCATTTCCTAACAGCAATATATATATACAGATTTCCAAAACGAAATCTGCTTTTTCACTCTGCAATATATACACTAACTTTTTTTTTTTTTTTATCTTTTATTTCCCATTAAAATAATCGCTACTATAAGCGAGAAAAAATAATCTCAATTTGCTAAGGAAAGCGACTTCCTTTCAGTACAACAAACTTTCATTGAAAAAGGATTGAATAGTGCAACACAAACATAACCTCTTTATCTCTTTCTTTCTCTCTCTCTCTCTGCTTACCCCAGGCATTACAAACTCCAAACTAATTGCATTAACAATATTTATAATCTATAAGTATACCTTTATGCTAAAATGCAGAAAAACCATACATGGAAAAGATAATTAACAAAATTAACCCTTACAGCTCGCAAACCTTAAAACTTGGTACTTTTAATTTCTATAACAGAACCAGTGAACTGCAATTAATAAAACTATGCCCCATACAATTATAAAATTGCAAAAGGCAAATTACTTTTGGATAACCCTCTACAAGCACATAGCTCGAAGTACAAACAGTGTATTAACAAGAGAAAAACCCCACCTAAAACAAGTAATAAAACTCGCTCAATCTAACCCAGCATAGCCAAATGAAATTTATGCCCAAGATGGTATATAAGTGTTCTAATTCACCCGAGAAGGCAGCTCAACAATAACATATCAATCTCACAAAAATGGTAATAAACTTTCATTTAAATTTTGCAAAGAAGGAAATGCTGCGAACACAAAAGCACAAACTATTTAAATTCCAAAATTTACATGAGTTCCAAAGCAATGTCTCACCTCTCCAATTTGAAGAAATCCATGTAACTCCCCACATACGGACTTAGTACCTTCAGCTACATGCTACTTACTCGCATGCACACTTGTGTTCCTCCAGGAATCAATTAACAATTCTCTCCAGCACAGCTTGCACTAGCTGGCCAACGTAAACAAAGGCATAGAGTCAGGATCAATGAGAGAAGCTGCAGGGAACACGCGATCCCAGAGCCAGCAAGAAAGCGAAGACCACCTTCTCAGGCAAAAGTCAAACAATGACAAAGTAACCCTGAATAATTCTCATACAAAAAGAAAGAAAATAAAAGAGATACATGTCGTAAAATTGTTTCAAAACAAAACACTTTTCTTGCTAATTTTAGCAGCCTTATTAAACAACCCTCGTAATTTAACAGCACGGAATAATAAGATGATAAATTAACCTATTACTTTTGGTTGCATTATCATCTGAAACCAATATAATAGATTCTTCTGTTGAAACCTTCAAATAGCATGAAAATCTGATATGTGTATCTGCATCTGTGTATTTTTTATTCAAACAGTGAAAAAAGCTTGATTAGGTTGTGCAGCTTCTGTTTGACTGGTGACTTCCAATACAGCATTATGTGAAAGGAAGTCCTGCAATTTTATTTTAGTCTCAGAGAGTAATCTTTCTTCCAATGAGAATGCTCATAGGCTCCTTAACAGCTACAGCGCGAAATGAAACGCTGAAAATCTGCTGCATACGTCACAACCTCGGTGGTAATCCATACCATTGAAAGCTTAAGGTGCGAGGAAGAATAACTGACAAGTGAAAGAGCAGCACACATTGTCAAACAAAATCTATGCATATACCATTTCTTTTACCAGACATCATCTAACCATCTCATTATTGTCACAAGCAGAAACATATAAAACTGAAATCCACAGTTGGCAGTGGGTGCAAAGTTTTGATGTAAGAAACCAAAAGCAGTGGAACCACATTATTTTTTTCTTTCTTCTTGAAACATACACAACATACTAGCACACAGAGTGTATGTAACTGTCAAGCAAAACAGGATTTTATGAAACTGGGCAACTCCAAGGGATTACAAATTATCCTTTTAAATAGGGTGTGCATTTTTTCATACAATCTTAAATATCCAGTGCTCTGATATTTAAATGTTTAGGCCTTACTGGGCCTCCAAACGTGTGTCTACTTTGCCCTCCCTCTTATGGTCAACCTTAGATGCAACTATGATCAATATTGCATTGCAAATTATTTACATTTCATAAAATGCTTGCTTTTGTTTCATAATCAGCTTACACTTCCTATATTTGTAGGACTGACACCCCCCCCCTAGGACTTACAAGCCAATGCCTAAGGGTCAGGAGCTTATTGGGGAGCCAACAGCAAAAAAAAAAAAAAAAAAAAAAAAAGAATGGAGAACCTGTTACGAGGGGTCGGCTCATTGCCAGGCATGAACACGAGGATGTGAATGATTGCGAAATTGATGATTGGAAAGGTGATGATGGAGTAATTGTTAGAATGATTGACAGGGGAAACTGGAGGTCCCAGAGAAAATCTCCCCAGACGCTGCTTCGTCCACCATGAATCTCACATACGGGTGCTTGGAATCGAACCCGGGCTGCCTAGATGGGAGGTGAGCAGTCTAACCACTCAACCACGGTGTCACCTGAAATGCTTGGTAAAGAATTTAAAGTTCAATGACTTTTTTTATTGTTTCTTTTATAGGCTTCTGTTCAAGGTTTGTCCTGTAAAAGATGGAAGTAGTATGCATACATTTAATAAAATAAACTGACTTGACTGAAACAGTTTGTACCAATGACACACAATTAGCTGGAACATATTTCAATACTTTATGTGATCTTTACTCAGTCTAATAATTAATAAGATAATATACGGAGGTAGAAGTCAAAAACTTGCGTTATTTATTTGGGAAATGCTATATATTTGATAGCACTCATGCTCTTAACATGCTTTCTAACAAGAAATGTACCAGTTCTGCTGTTATTGTCATGGACTTCTCTTTTTGTCCTCTTTGCCACATCTTTTCGTCGCTGGATTAACTTGGCTCGCGTCTCTGAAAGTGATTCCATTTCAGGCATGTAACAAAGATGGAGAATACCTCCAAAAAACTCTCTTCCATCCAATGTGTGTTTGGCGTATCTGTAAACATATTTACAAATGTACATAAAATGTAAACAGCACTGTTTTCTATATAAAGCATAGGCATAAGCCTTTAGCCATTTAGTTCTAACTGAATGTGTTATGCCAGCGCTTTTATTGCAAACCACAATAAGCTTTAACAGTAAACTCTTTTCATTACTTTCTATACAACTTGATATTTGAGTTTAGTATCTTCCAAGGATATGATATAAAGATTTTCAAGAAAATCCCCCCACCCAAAACTACCATTTACATGGAAAATATTTTAAAACTCTGTTTTTCTTAAAAATGGCTCTAATAATTTTGATTAAAATGCCATATATTAACATTTACACTGCTGACATATTTTTAGCCGAGATACACCTCCTTGTTGACTCAATTTGATAAATATTCAAAATTTTAACACACTTGGAAATACATGCAAAGACATCCCTCTCATCAATACAAATATTGCAAAAAGGTCTGAAACTCACTAACTTTATTTCTGAGATGATCTATTACAGATTTCAGTTTGTAGAGCCTTTCCCCCTACACTTGTTTCATTGTCATGAAATACAACATATGTAAAATAAGAAGTTACCTATCCCAAGACATGTAGTGGGTTTCAAGAAGTGGATGTTTGCACCAGCTTTCCGCTATTGACAATTTTTTTTATCCTGGCCATCAGCAATGTTATTTAAAAAAAAAAAGATGTACATATCTCCCTGGGTGACACATTTTTGTATACAATATTTGAAGCTGGTAGAAATTTATCACTTAGAAGTGCATAAAACTTATTTGTTTCATTTTTAATATGCTGCACTAAGTGAGGAGGAAGAAACAGTTGGAAAAAATCTGATATGTTCCATTCACATGACTTTCTCTACATCCCTGCAACAAATTATTGTTAAAAAACTTCTGCTTCTATTTACTTCATGCTAATCGAGATTAAATTAGCAGAAATAGTCTTATAGCTTGCTTCCTTGTAAATAGAAGCAAAATAAGGGAGCACCATAGGTTAAGGTGATAGTCAAAAGCTAGTTGCTATGTGAATAAAAATTGAATTGAATTGAATATGTGACTGAAGTTCCTTTGTTTGTATGGACAGGAGTTGACAAATTCCTGTATGAGAAAAGGTTTTTGTCCGTCTCTTACAGTTTAGCAGTTATGCAAAATTCTGTAAAATTCATCCACAATAAAGTAGTCTTCAGAGGCTATTCCCAGAAAATTCAAGATATACATTTTATTTGGCATGTAAATATCTTAAATATAAGAGATTTTAACCAAAATCGTTAAAGCTATTTTTAAGAAAATTAAAGTTTTCAAAAAAATGTTCCATGTAAAGGGTTGTTGGGGTGGGGGATTTTCTTGAAAATCTTTCTCTCATCCTTGGAAGTGCGCACACATGCGGCATGCGTGCGCACGCACCCACACGGACCTTTTTGTAAAAATGCTTCTTTTTTTTTCGTATTCAGGGGAACCCAAAACATGTATTTCCAGTGAAATCTTGGTATCATATTTTGGGTGGAATGCAATACCTTCTCTATATACTATGTACATAGTACGTGAAGAGAAAGTAAAAAAAAATCAAGTAGACTGCAGTCATCCCTAATATCTACAGAAATACCGGACTAGTCCCTGTGAAATTGTGGAGTAAAATTCACTCAGTTCCACTGAAACAAAGGAGATGTGGATGATTGCTTACGTGTCGTGTTGGTTCTGTCTGTACTCATTTTCCTCATCATAAGATTGTTCATTATTATCAGGAACATAGATATCATTGTCACTGAACTTTGATAAATGAAGAATCCGACAGTAATGACTCAAAATCTAATAATTCATCTTGAGCATGAAATGCCACAGAGCTTGAAGAAGCCATAATTTACTGCTTTCGGAAGCACCCTAATTACATCATGGGGATCATGTGATTAGCAGCATGGAGCAATACAAGAAGTAGTTTTCATGCACCTACTTGCTTTATTTTACTTCAAGGAAGCGGTTGAGAAATAGTTCTTCACAATCCTAACACATGTATCAACATGCTCATGCAGTCCAAATGCTTTTACATTTAAATTCTGAACTGCTCAAAGTTCTAGTTGAGTTAACTCGACCGCAGCACTGCAGAAATATTTCTCCATGATCGAGTATCTCAACCATAACATATTTACATAAAAATAAAATGTATATTTTGAATTTTCTGAGAATTACCTCTGAAGAACTTGTCATTCTGGATGAATTTTGCATAGCTCATAAATCATATGAGATGGACAAAAAATGTAGACTGGTTAAAACACACTATTTATGTCATATATGTTTTTGTTTTCTTTTTGTTTGTAGAGTTAACCGTTTTGAGATATTTCTTGTTATTGGTTTTTCAATTTTAAACTTTTTAAACCTTTCTAAAATGGGAAGTCATTTTTCATTTCATATTTCTTTTGTTTTACTTCTGGTCATGTTAAGATAATCAAATTTCAATTGTTCACGTGGTGAACAGCTTTTAAAAGATTTGACTATCGCTTTAGCCTAGTGTATTCCCTTATTTCCTTTCCACTTAGAAGGAAGCAATAGGACAATTGCTAATGTTTATCTTGTTTAGCATGATGTAGAAAAAGTCATGTGAATGGCACATATCAGATTTTTTCTACAATTTTTTTTAATTTGTATAGACCTCAAAACATGCATTTCTGATAAAATAGCAATGCTGAAAGCTTTTGGATGGATTATAACTTCTTCTAGGCAAGTTGAGGTTGGTACAAAAAGCAAAAATAAGCTAAGATGAACAGGGTGAATTTGTAAATATGCCATTCTATGCAGTGTGTCTTTATTGATGTCCAATATTTCAGGAAAAAATCAAAACAGTAAAAAAGGTTCATATCAGCATGTGGCTGAAAATTATTTCTTAGAGAGTTATTAAAGGATTTATTGACATCAATACTAATTACTAGAATTACAGTGTTTCCATTGTTTTTTATTTTATTGTTGTAGAGCATGAAATCCACACAAAATGAATAAAGAGACCAATGTGCAATTGCATGTGTGGTCCTGGAGATGGGAAGCACATGAGCTGTCAGCAGAAAAAAATAAATAAATGGTGTGTTATTTATGGATGCTCTTGAACTGCTGTGGTTCTCAGCGTCCCATTCTAAATTGGGCGTGAAAGACCGCTTAATTTTGCTCAGAGGCCTCTCTGGTTGAGGTTCTTTTACGTGCCGTAAATCTGACATGGGACCAGCGGCTTTACTTCCCTTCCGAAGGAAGCCATGCTAGGGATTTTTACACCCAAAAAGATCCATCGTCCTCTGCTGGGTTTGAACCCGTGACCTTGGGTATATGAGCATGGTAACCATTACACCACGGACTTTCAGCAGAAAGAACCCCAACAGGCAATTCATGAGCATTCAGACAAATTCATCAATGCTTGAGAGAGAGAGAGAGAGAGAGATGATTCATTTGAGAGTATTTTAGATGTAGGGAGTTACAAAAAAGTACAAACTCTGACCATGAAGAATGAGTTAATGACATGGATGCAAACCCATCATATAGTACAAGACACATTGCAGTGAAACAATATTTTTTTGAGAGCTCTCATGGGTATGTCCATGAACATTCTTGCTGACATCTTCATAGATTACCTGCTTTGGTGCTTGCTTCTTATTGGTCTTGGGTCATGCCTTGAAGGCTCTCCTGGCGAGAGAGCCAGCAGAGTGAGTTTCGCCTTGGAGCTACATGGCTTTGTGAATGCTGTGTCAGTTTCCAGGATTGGGGGAGGGAGGGTTGACCTGCATAAAATTCTTGGAAGGTAAGCAATACTACTTGAAACCCATTCATGACCAAAATTTAAATTAAATTACTGTGAGCTTTTGGCATACCAGGCTTTCCTTCCTTTCTTTGAATCATTTAATCTGCTGGGTTTAAATTTTGAACAGAATGCAGAGGTTTTTGCTTGGGTGATCTTTTCGGGTGATTAGGGAAATCTGATAAAAGTTCTATTGTTTTGGGACAGTAGCTTTCTTTTGTGCAGTTTCCAACATAAGTTGATTTTTATGTCCATGTTTATGAGGAATCAAATGGAAATGGTGTAACTGTCCAAGCTAGATAGCCAATGGGTTTGTTTTAAGATATTTATGAAGCTATTTATGGGGGAAATTTTAATATTGTATTGGGGTATGTTTTAAGTCACATTTCAGTGGTTCTGTTTTAAGAATTAAATAATTGCAATATTTTTAGAATATTGTGAATTGCAAGGGGTAATGGGCGGTTTTTTTTTGTTTTTTTTTTACCACATGAAATGATTTCTTTTACCCTGTTGAGGGACCGGATTATATTGTGTGAAGGTAATGCCTGTGAACAGCTAGTGTTCTGCTTGAACAAAATACTTACATCATTGATATTTTTGTGAGTCTTATATTTTGTACATATAAACTACTAAAGTAATAGGAAAGCACTTTTCTACTACATTTGTATTGTACCAGTTTTGGCGTCTACTAATTGTGAGTGACAGTAAATGCAAGATTAAAAGAATCTCTCAATTATAAGATGAAATAAAAAAAAAAAAAGAAATAAAAAAGAAAAAAAAAAAAGAGAGACTTCTTGTTTTTCTTTTTGGAAAGGCTTTCCTATTAGTACAGTAATACTCACCACGCTGAAATTTATTCTCATGTATTGAAAGATTTGCTCCTACTCAATGTTGTATAGTTCATAGGTGGTTGTGGGACGTGGTTCCTTTTACTAAGATGTAGAAGTGGAAAGAGAATTTAACTTGAGAATTGGATTATCCCCCCCCCCCCTGATTTATTTTTGCTTATGAGCTAAGGCATTTAAACTTTTCATTTTTAGAGAATTTTCATGCTAAGGGTGTTTTTAGATTATTGTGTGGGCTTTATTTTTCTTCTCTGATTGTAACTATATGTATATTTATGTTGTGATAATAATTTTTTTTGGAGTGGGTTTATATTGTTGAATGAAGGTTTTCTTCATTTTTTTTTTTAATTACATTTTGCATAATGGTATGGGATTCAGTCTTTTTTCATGGTTAAAGCTTTGCTTACTCATACTTAGTTTTCCTTTTATTTAGTTATTCTTATGGCTTGCCAAAGGGCTATTTCCTTATTTGTGTGATTTTTGCACATTTAGTTGTAAGTTGTGCATATAAAGCTGAGCAAATTGTTTCCTATTGGAACTTGTAGTTATACTGCCATGTATTACTGTTGCTTAATTCTGAGTGGACTATACTTTGAGCTAGTATGAAAGTTGACTCGTTTATTGGGGTTCCATTTTCCATTGTTATTTTTAGGAATTAAACCAATGTAAAGCAAATGTATACAAATATTCTTAGTTGGAAGGTATCTACATTTATCAGAGTTAAAATAACTTGCTCAGATTAGGGTTTTCAGAATTTCATTTGATAATTGTGGGGGGGGGGGGTTGATATTGTGTGTGATAGCTTTCAGCTGTGAATGGAAAATTCTATTTTAAATATGGATTATTTCCTGCCTTAATGATGGACTTGTAGATTACAGGCAATACTTTCTATTAAAGATAAAGTATTATTATTGCTCATTGGTTGTCATATTCTCCAGCCAAGCTTTGAAAATTTGTCCAAACAAAATAAATCAAGTTTGATACCAATGACTGGTAATTTATTTAACTATACCTTTTTGTTTGGTTCTCTTCCTTCTTCCCCAGTTGCATAAGGTTTTTGCTCTTTACATTCTGCCCTTATGGAAGTATTTTAAAAATTTCAAAATACTTTCTCCTGGGCTATACTTGAGTGTGCAGCAGGTGTGTGGTGGCGCAGCAGTAAGGGAAGGCATCAGTCTCATGATTATCTGGAGAATTTTGCATGAAAAATTTTTGTAGCCACATCATCTTCAGTGGGTACAAATACTAAATATGGTAGACTTTAAGTCACGAACTTTCTGCAATCGCATGTTACAGAATTGTGCTCTTGGCACACCCTGTTCCCCATTTCTTTCCTCTGCACTTGAATGCAGAGATGTATCTACAGTTTATCAAAAATGAGTTGCAACACTTAATTATCTGTCTTTAAATGTTATACAAAGGATGCAGTTTTTACACAATGGTGTGCAGGTCATTTCAGTCCAATGGTATGACTGGAATCATACACGAACGACTAAGCTTTTTGCAACGCTCTAACAGTACAATTTACATTAATGACACCAATGGTAGCTCACTGCAGTAGAAATCAAGGTCGCTAGAGGGCAGCAAAGTTAGTGCTTCTTAGCACTGTACCTACAGCATGTTAATCCTGCTATCTTTTTGACTTAGACAGAGATTGGTAAAATACTTGTGCATGGATTCACATATCTCAGACTATCCATTTTCTTAAGGCAATTTATATCCAATTACTTCGTTTTCGTGCCTTAGAATGCTGTGCTTAACAATGTACACAACAGACAGCCATAAAATACCTTTTCTTTTCTAAGACAATTTGTGCATAAGTATCATCATCGTCATTATGTTTTTTGTATTGTTGTGAGCAGCTGCAGTTGTATCATGTTCATAATCATAACTATTATGAAGCAATTATATTATGCTTTCACATTTCTAGGGCTGTCCGACTCTAAAACTTTTGTGAACACTCAAAATATATACTCATGAGTTGCTACTACTTAGACTTACATTAAAGGAACATAGCATAACAAACATAGAAATGTAACTATACAATAAGTTACCTAAAGAAACTTAAGTGACTAATAAACCAGATCTTACTATAAAGGCAATAAACCACTACTTAGATGCCTTTTACAGGAGCATTTAATGTGCCACAGTGTATACTATATATATTCCGTATATACAAATACATTGATATTTTGACATGTACTTAAAATCATTAAAGGATGAATAAAGTATCTTTTTTGGTCTGTCTAAAGTCTGTAGGTTTCACTTACTGTTGATCCAACATTGTGCAGCAACAAATTAGTGAATCTAGTCTACAGTTCTATAAAAAGCTAACTACATTAATAAAATGCTCTTACCTGGCAGACTGGATCCTAGAGTACTGTAGATGAAATGCATCTGTAAATTCTTCTTGTGCATATTTGGGAACAAAAACAAGAGATTTTATGTCCCCATACTTTATGCACAGTCGTCTGAGATCATCCTGTAGGCCCAATGATGGCACACCACATACCAGCAAATGCTGAGATTCATCGTTCACTGTATAAACCTATTAGATACACTGATTTTGTTAAGGAATAACTCTGTATCAACAAAGCAGGTGTAAAACCAGGAGTCAATTTGGCAATGCAAGATACTATTAGTAATATGTATTTTTTGTACTTAAGTAACTACATTCCATTGAACATTATGAATCCTATTTTCCAACAAAGAAAGAATTTTTACTACATGAAAATTTGAAGTTAATAATAATGTAGGTGCCAACTTCAAACATTAGAAACAAATTAATAACTCTTTTTATGCCTTTTAAAATATGAACAGTGTTTATTTTATTTTCTATTAAAATATGTAACAAACAAGTGTCAAGAAGCTGTGAGCACTTGAGAGAAAATGGCTTCCTGACTGTTCTCTTATTGCAAATCAATCACTTTATGTCAACAAACCACTCCATCTTGTTACTACTGCACATGCTCACAAGAAGCTGTCAACTCAACTGTCAAGTGTAATCTGTGAGAACTCCTTATTTGAATTCCATTCTTACACATACACACATCATCGCCTGCGGTGCCATGGTAGTAAAAGCAGGCATTAAACACTATCGTATATATAAAAAACACACACACACACACTATCCTAGATATCATAAGCAGGGACCAGATTTTAAAGGAAAAATTTTTAACATATAAATGCAAAAAAGGAAAAATTATTGCCAAAAGAGGATATAAAATTACTAATAAGAGTTACACATGTTCGTTTCAATTTTCAATACACTTCATTATTAAGAGTTGAACCTCATCAGGTTTAACATTTAGACGAAAATTGTAGGGAAAAAGGACATGTGATATTGAAATATTAACAAGCAATATAGTGTGTTTCAGTTTTCATGTTACAGCATAAAAAAGGAGTTGAACTTATCCACATTTCCACATACTTGAATGTTAGATTCTATCTCACGGAGTATAAAATGTGTAAAAATGGAATCTGTGAGTATATATATAAAAAAAAAAAATACTAAAAGTATTATTAATAAACCAATGTTGTGTTTTGTTTTTAAAAGTTTGAATTTTGGGCAAAAATTCTTTTTTGGGGAGGAAGGGTGTTTGTTTTTTGTTTTTCTTACTTAAGCTTTGTACTGAGAAAAAAACGTCGACATTGACAGAAACCAGTGGCAAATGCTTTTATTCAAACACTGAATTCCAAGTCAGTGTACTTGACCAGTTTTTCAATATTTGGATTTTTACTCAGACTCTGCTTGATCCTCTCTTTGGCAAATCCCTTGGGCATGTTGACAAATTCTTCTATCATTCCCTGCTGTGAATCCTTGGATAAACACTTATCTCAGTTGCATGATAGCCCTGGTACAAATTTGAATGTGTGGATGGCATATAGTTCAGCCTCCAAATTTAGGTTTCTGAGCAAAAGCTCTGCTTGCACTACAGGTGCAGATTCTGCATCATCCAATGAGGAAGAAATTCCTTAATCTTGATGAAATGCTTGTAGAAAATAGCACACAAAATTCTCCTCCCATCTCGTTATAATGGGAAACTTAGGTAATGCAAGCCTGTTACCGGGAAGTGAAATATTTCTGAAGTAACAGGAAAACAGGAAGTTGAAAATATTTAGTGCAAAATGTTTGTATTGTTGAGTGCTATATTAAAACATAAGTGTAAAACTTGGAGAATTCCTGTTAGCATATCTATTTATACAGCTTTCACTAGCGCTTACTTCTCACACACAACCCTGGTACCATAAACCCTAGCAGTACCTGACTACCTACTCTGCAGAATAAACTATGTTTGGAAATCCACTACAACATATTGAAAACGCAGCATCTGATTCTGCACAAGATAAACATATTCAGATAAGTAAGAAATTTAATTAATTAAAGTGGTACGTATTAACACACACTTCACTTATTTCTATTGTGCAGGACAATTGTTTCGTGGACTGCTGCCCACATCCTCAGCTAATGAACCACTACTGCTTGGATTTGGATTCCCAGTTGTAGGTGTGTTGGTTGCGGTGACATCTGTTGGGCGGGTGATGAGATTGGTTAAGCAACCTTAGGGGCGAAACTCCATGTTCATCAATGTGTGGCGATATTCATGAATGTAGATTTTCTCCCACGCTGATAATTCAAACAGATTCAAAAGTTCTTTCAAGAGTTTGATGTTAGGGTTGATTTCGTGGTGTGATTCCCAAAAGTGATCTGCAACTACAGATTTTTCCGGCTGTTTTGACTTGATGTGTCTTCTATGTTACTTGTTGGTGTTTAAAGATTTCTTATTGTCTTCCCAATGTATTTCATGTTGCAGTCTTGACATTTGATTGCATATATTCCTGATTTTTTTTCTCCATGGGTATTTTGTCCTTTAGAGAGGAGCCCAGGAGGTTTTTTACATTGTATTTATTTATCAGCACTAGTTTGATGTTTAATTTCTTGAATACTTTTTTGAGCTTGTTGTGGGTTGTATGTGATTTTGTGAAATTTGGGAGATTTTTCTTTGATAAGTTTCTGTCTTTTGTATTTATTGATCTTTTTGTGGATGGTGGAGGTATTGAAACCATTGTCTACTGCTATGCGCAGAATTATATATGTATATATTTTTTTTTTAAACATTCAGTTGGATTGAGTGGAACATTAACTAGTCTGAAAGCTAGACTATTGAACACTGCAAATTGGTGTGGAATGGGGTTGAAGCTATTTCTTTTTATGTAGTTGTTGGTGTGTGTAGCGTTCCTGTGTATTCCAAATTCTATTTTGTTATTCTTTTTGAATATATTTAGATCTAGAAATGGGATGCAGTCGTCATTTTCTCTTTCTATAGTAAATTTTATTTTAGGTTTCTGTAGGTTAAAGAGTTTTAAGACGTCTAGTGCTAGTTTTCCTAGACTATGGCGAAAATGTCAACTACATATCTGACCCAAGTTTTAAAAATCTGTGGGAAGGCTTTGGTAATGTGTGTCTCAAATGCACTCATATACAGTTCTGCCAGGAATGGGGAAAGTGGATTTCCCATAGCTAGGCCTGTGTCTTGCTGATATATGTGGTTGTTAAAAGTGAAAGCTGACATTTTTATGCATAGGTTGTGAGTTTGATCAAATCTTCTATTTCTGTAATGTGTAGTTGTGGTGTGTAGCCATTTTCTGAAAAGTTTCAGGAGTTTTTCTGTGGAAATACCAGGAAATAATGATTTTACATTGAAAGATACCAGAAATTAAAAGAAGAAAAAGAGAAAGCCATTCTCAAAAGAAAAGGAGAATGGAAAAGGAAAACCATGGACAGTGAACAAAACCATAAAAGGGGCAAAAGATGTAGCTCTAAGGAAACAAATGCAGAGCGCATTAAAGACAACGTAGAAAAGCTTGAATTAATAAAGTATAGAGAATGTGATGATGAAATGATTGGTGATGTTAAAGATAATAATCTGAAAAAGATTGGATGTGATCACCATTCAAGCTGGTTTCACTCTAATGTGTACTGATTTCAAAGGATTATTGTGTGGTAGTATCTAGATAGAAATTCTATTCAAGTGAAATGTTTGTTAAATAAGTTTATTAGTTTCTTAACTGTTCATGTTATTGAATAATGATTAAAAGTATGTGACCCTTAAAGCAACTCTGTGGCTTTTACTTTCTAATTTTTCCTGGCTGACTACTGAATTTCAAAGGCTGAGTACTGAAGAATTTTTAATGTAACTTTTTAATAACAATAAGTTGACACTTGTGGTTTAATCCATATTATTCAAAAAAGCAAGAACTTCAGGTTTTCATATATAACAATTGATTTTGATATGTTTGGAATTTTAGTAAGTTCTGTATCAACAAAGTCAATTTTTTTGTTAACTGGCTAGTCACCTTACATTATGCAGATCATTATGAAGCATTGGCAAAAGTAGTACAATAATCAGAATAACTTCCATGCTTCTGCAATAGAAGTTATTCAGGATTTAATATGTAATGCTAAATTAAAATGCGACTTGGCAGTTGTTTCAATTAATGAAATAGAAACTTCTGTTGACTTATTAAATAATTAAAGAATACAGTTTGTTAAAAAATAATTTTACTATCAGTTCAAAAGCAGAAATTTTAAGAAAATAATTTCAGGCTTTGAGAAAAAACTGGCTATCAAATCCTCTGTAAAGTCGCACAAATTTTGGAAAGGCAACACATAAGTGAACTTGAAAACATGTCTGTTATGATATTTCCCTCTTCATGTAAACAAGATTGACATTTTGTAATGTAGAACATTCCTTTTCCCAATACAAAGGCATTACCCAAAGATAATAGGCAGGTTATGTGATGCACAATCTATAGATCACACTTGTGTACTGCAACTCCAATGACATGTTTAAATGTAATGTTTAGCTGCAATTTCAAGAGGTCCAATATTCATTTTTCTATCAAGCTAGATATTTCTTTAGTTTTCTTCTAACTTTTTTTTTTCCAAATATTTTTTCAGTTTTTAAGACATACTTTTAGAATTTTTATCACATAAAAAATAAATATTTTAGTTTTTTAGTGTATAAAAATTTGGGATCTAGTAGCAATGTAAGCACATGTGAAACTGGACAATATGAAGAATGTTTAATACTTAAATGTGACCCTATGTGATTATGTCAAAAAACTTCATTACTTAAGGATTAACAACTTCTATGACCACATGGTTGCCCCAACCAGTATTTCCTTTTTCCAGCATTCAATATGTTGAGACAGTTATGGTGGGGGCACTGACTGTCAACTGTCTGAGAAATAAACACCAATAGTGTAGGAACAGAGGAGAAGCTGAAAATAAATAAGAATCTATAAAGGTAAGGGACCTGAAAAGTACAAGATTGTCAAGGAGTATTTTTTCCAACTATATGTATTGCATGCAACTCTGCAGATTAATTTATGCTAATGTTGCCAGAGAGGTCAATGAGTCATATTAATTTACAATGTCAGGTACCAACTGTGGAGTAGAAAAACCACTACAGTTATAGGAAACATGAATCAGTTAGTGGAGTTGCAAATTGTAATACATTGCAGCAATAGAAAAGCGTGAAAGAGTACTCATATACAAAGAAGGTGCAAGAAACCAAAAGGAAATAAAGTGCTAGTGAATAATCACAAAGCAGTGATGTAAACAATCACTGTGAAGCAGTAAACAAATACAACACAAATATATAATAGATGTAAAGTATAAAACAGAAAGAAATTGTGGTACAAATAAAAATAATTGTCATGAAACAGTAAACAAATATAATCACCACAAAGTAGTAAATAATTATAACACAAATTAATAAGAGACATAAAAATCAAAACAGAAAGGTAATGTTGTTAGCTCTAGAATTGCTAGATCTTTTGTAAGCCTTTATATGCCCAATTTTCGTTCAGCATTGTGACATTGTCCAGAGTTTCTTGGACATTACTGGAAGTAATGTAATAACTTTCATACATTTGAAAGCTATAATGATAATTGTTAGCAGAATTTTACTTTTATTTCTGCGACGCTATCTGGAAAAAATGTGAAAGAAAATAACCGAACATGGAATAAGGGCAAACTAAATCAGTTTTCCATGGATTCACAACAAATTCTTACTTTGATATGATCCGTGATTATAGATTCGTTTATACACAAACAAATGAAAATAAATCTATGGGTAAACTACTTTACTTATTGCGCACATAAGTGTAGCCCAATGTTGAGGGCCCTAAGCTACTGTAGCCGAAGGACGTTATGAGAGGACTGGAACATTTTCTGCCAAGACAGTAAATGCAGAATGACGGCAAAGCGTAGCCGAGAGATCGTCCAATCTAAAACCAATATCCGCACGACAAATAAAGCTTTAACTCTGCACAAGAGGATGGACGATTCTGTAGAGTTTTTGCCGTCCTCCAAGTATATTACCTATGTTATAATTATAAATAAATACTTGAACGAAAGTATGGTAAAGCTATACGATGGTTGCAGCACACACGGACGTTGTTCAGATGTGAAAGTCGCCAGATTGCCGAAGTTTTGACTTCTTGTGATCATTTGGGTTTCAGCTTCACAGATCCCTTGGCTACAACCTACTTAAAAAAAAATATCCCCGGCTACACTTTGCGGCTTAGAGCCCTCCACCTTGGACTATGCTTTGCGGCTTAAGGCCCTAAACATTTACAACAGACCAATAACCACAACGTTTCTCCAATTATAGAATGACAAAAGTACCCAAGTATTCAAGTAATGCCAAGTGGCGTAGCCATCGTTTACTAATGATGACATTATATGCAAATAGGATACCGAATACCTTCATGGCAGTAAATTTCTTGCCCTGCCTATAGTTCGCTCTGGTTGTACAAAGTTCCATTTGCTCGTGATGAGGTAGCCGCACGACTTCTCTATGTATTGCAGTCATTCTGAGTTACAGAAATTGAATAATCAATATTGACTTTAGGCAGAACTGCAATTATGATATAAACAATTCATGCTTTCGCTGTTTAAGACGTTGTTTGGCAAGGTTACCAGATAGCCAACATATGCGTCGAAAATGTCACTCAAAGTCACCCAAAACAAACCTACTTATACTAATGAGTGGGATCAGGTGTAGAGCTGGATAGAATTAAATAAAAATAAAGAATAACATGGATGCTCTATGAAGGTTTCGTAAGTAGGGTGAGCGCAAACTATTTCAACCCGATAGGGAATCTGTCATTCTATACTTTTCAGTTTTTTTTAATTCATTTTACCGATTATGTTAAGCACTAATTTAGATCAAGGTAATTCACATTATTTCATTTGAATCGGCACATGCTAAAAGAGCCTGTGATAAAAAATGGTAAAATGAGTAATGCATGAAAATCGCATGTTATAGGATAGCTCAACTATCTATGCTAAAGGGGATTGAGTCACACGCGCGGGTTAGCTAATATTAGCTCTTCTAGCATGCACTAATGGCAACACTGCCTGACTGTTTCGCGCGCTTGATCAGCTATCATACTATTTTTTTAGCTTAACGTCCTATGTCATACTTGTTTGGTGTTTGTTGTTCTGTAACATAAACATTTAAGTTTGTTTTACTTAATAATATCAATGAATAATAATATCAAGGGAATAAAGGCAACATGACGTGGAAGATAAATAGAATTAAAAGAGCTAGGGTTAACAATGAAGAATTTGCCAATTGTTTCCTTAGGAAACAATGTGCTTAAGAAAACTATGGAAATGCCTGTAGGTAAGATATATCAGTGTAATAACAATGCAACCTATCTTTGAAACTACTTAGTTACAATAAAAACTGATCTACACATACGAAGTTGTAATCTGGAACTTGAAATCAAATACTTTGTGACCTACACCTTTTATAACGTAAAGAATATAGTTCAACTACACATACGCAAGTGTTTTTGTTTGCATTTTTAGTCTCGGTTACTAATTTTGATGTTCTCTTGCAAGAATGAACTGTTTTGAAATCATAATCGAAGATGAACAAGCGGATTATTTTGGCGAAGTTTTATGATTTGTCCTCCCAAAATTTACAAGATTTGCATCTGCACCATTTGATTGATGTTTTTGCAGTACAACGATGACGTCCTCGAAAAGGAGAACATGTTAGAGAAAATGGTAACACTTTTCTTATCACGTGGTGGTAGGATGAAGCCGCTTACCCACTGAACGAAGTCTCTATAAAACCTGCCAAAGTAAAAGACATTAAAAAGTTAATGCCATACATTCCGCATGAGTTTCTGGAGATCTATATTAAAATTCTAGCCTGGCCTACCTCTAAAAGCAGCAAAGATGATCGAAATGATGACTAAGTTCAGCTTAAATGACATTTTGTACAGGTACATTTGAGTGTTTGTTACCTCTATATATTACCGTAGGGGGGAGGTAGTTGGGCCGAACATCCGAGCTGCTCCCACTAGGTTGGACTCGAAGTGGCAGTGGTCCCAATACCCATGGGTTATTGGGTATATTGGTGGTCTTCTCAGATGGGTGGACGCGCGTAAGTGGCGTATCCACTTCCGTCCCGGTACGTTCCCATGCCGGGGGGGGGGAGCGTTTAAGAAATCAGATATTGCCCTAACGGAAAGAGACACTTGCAAACTGCCGAGGGCGCCCTGGATGCGCTGCACTAAAGGACGGCAATTGTACAGCTCATGACCGCTCTGAAGGACACTAAGGGAATCTCTAAGAATAAGGCAGTCACCTAATTTTCGACGGCGAATATACAGAAGGGCTCGGTAAATAGCATACAGCTCGGCAGAATAAGTGGATATGCTATTAGGCAAACCGAAAGTAGAAGATTCGGTCCCAGTGATAAAGGCACATCCAACACCACCGGGGCATTTGCTGCCATCAGTATATATATATATATATATATATATATATATATATATATATATATATATATATATATATATATAAATACGGTCACTGTATTTTCATAAAAAATCTAAAAAACCAACTACGGATACTATAAACAAGCGTAGCAGATTTCCCGTAAACCGTCATCCCGAGATCCACATGGGAGGTAGCACGTAATCAAGGAGAGTACATTCTCTCCCCCTTGGGAAACAGTCTAGGTATGTCAATATTGTGCTGCCGAAGAAGCTCACGGAAACAAAAATCTGCGGGCTTTGGACTCGGGGAGTAGTGGCGATACCGGTCGTCCAGGGGAGAAAAATGCGGGGAACATTGGATGCTCAGGCCTACACTTAAACCCACAGCCATAATTAACTAGCGGGACATCACGGCAACATCGCAGAGGAGGATATCCCGATTCGGCGTAGGGGCTAATAATTAGGCTGGTAGGAAAAGCTCCAACCACCACACGGATTACCTGATTATGGACTATGTCTAATCTTCTGAGCATACATGGTCGTGCTGAAGAATAAACAATGCAGCCATATTCCAATTTCAATCGAATCAGTGCACGATAAAGGCGAAGCAACATTGTCCGATCCACTCCCCAAGATTTACCACTTAGTTTCCGTAAAATATTCAGAGAACGCTCACATCGCGCTTTCAGCTGTGCTATATGTGGTGATCAACAAAGTTTCCGATCGAAGATCAACACAAGGAATCTCACCTCATCTGCGAAACGAAGTAAATATGGCGCGAGTCGAAGAGACGGCGGATATCGACACCTACGACGCCAGAAGTTAACGCAGACTGTCTTCTCAGGTGAGAAATAAAAGCCGTTTTTCGAGCTCCAATCTTGGCTAATGTCCAAACACCGCTGGAGACAGCGCTCCAAAAACGCTGTGCGCTGAGAAGTTCAGAAGATGGCAAAGTCATCCACGAATAAACAGGACGAGACACCTGGTGGAACACATTGCCACATGGAATTAATCGTTATAGCAAACAGCGTCACGCTTAGTACCAAGTCATGCGGTACTCCGTTCTCTCGAATAAAATGGTTAGAAAAAACCGAGCTGACTCTAACTCGGAAAACGCGGTCCCACATAAACTCCTGAATGAACAGCGGTAGGCGTCCACGCATATCCCAATTGTAGAGGGAACGTAATATCCCTGCTCGTCAACACGTATCATAAGCTTTCTCGAGGGCAAAAAAGATCCCAACTATTTGTCAATTCTTAAGAGAGCCGTTCAGGATCTGCGTCGATAGCGATACATGGTGATCAGCCGTCACCTCTTCGAAAACCTCACTGGGCATTAGTTTATAAATTGTTGGATCTAGCCACCACACCGTACATTGATCATGCGTTCCATCACTTTACAAATGCAACTGGTGAGGGAAATAGGGCGGTAGCTGGAAGGAAGATGACGGTCCTTTTTAGGTTTCAGAATAGGTAGCCTCCCGCCATTTATCTGGAAAAGTGGTGTCAACCCAGACCCGATTATAGACCTCGAGTAGGAAAGCAATCTTGCAACATTTGGACGTGGATGCCACCTGGTCCAGGCGCAGAAGTGCTTGGTCAAACTCCGCCATGATGAAAACGCAGCTGTAATCTTCAAGGTTTCCGGAACGAAAGGAGTACCCTTGAGATTCCGTGTGATCCTTAATTCTACGAAAATCAGGAATATAATTGTCTGAGCTTGACACCTGAGCGGAAGCACGGCCTAAAGTGTTAGCCACGTCAAATGTATTAACAACACTGGTAGCTGTTTTGAGACCAGCGATTGGCATATGGATCGATTTGCTGGCCACACGAATCAACTTACCCCATACGACAGAGTACTGGGTATATCTATTAAAGGAAGCTACAAACTTGCTCCAGGACGCCTTTCAGCTATCCTTAATAACGTTTCGAGATTTCGCACGCATTCTCTTATAGTGTATAAGGTTATCCAGTGTAGGTCGACGCTGGAAAACCCTGTGAGCACGAATAGCATTCCAGCACTCGTCGGTCCACTAAGGTACCGGAAATCGACAGATTGGGCCAGTAGAACGCGGAATATATTGCTCAGCAGAGGAAAGAATTATCTCTGTGAAGTGTTCGACTAAATAGTTCACAGACTTCAGAGTTAAAAACAGCCAAGCGGGAATACAGTTCCCAATTGGCTTCATCGAAGCGCCAGCTTGGTAAACCGGTGGAACATACAGGATGTGTCAAGAGACCAAAAAGACATGGGAAGTGTTCACTAGACTGCAAATCAGAGATAATATTCCAACTTAAGGAAGCTGCTAACAGGGGTGAAATTGCTATATCAAGGTATGAAAAACTGTGAAAGGGCGTCAGAAAGAAATGTGAGCACTCCGGTGTTCAAGAGAGCTAAATTATTACTGTCCAGGTAGTTTGCAATTAGATGACCTCTCGCGCATGCCCGAGATGAGCCCCAAAGTGGATGATGGGCATTAACATACCAACAGAAATGGTGGAGGTAATTGCACAACTAGGTCTTCTAAGTCGGTGTGTTAGAGGTCAGCAGATGGAAGCAAATAGACACTTCAAATGGTGAAAACGGCAGAGGGCAGCTTAATCCTGATAGCAGATTGTAAGGTAACTGGTTCGATGAATATATCATCTCGGATAAGCATCATAGTGCCCCCAAGTGCCGGGACACCCTCCTCCAGTGATAAATCTCAGCATACGGAGGAGTAGTGTCTTATGGTAACGGTGTCATAGGGACAGAGCTTTGTCTCTTGTAAGCATACAGCCAAAGGCAGATTCTGGTGCAGAAACAATTCAAGTTCTGGTCGATGTGATCTAACTCCACTATGTACCATTTTAGGATAGCATTAGTCTATATGATGGAATGAGATAAGTTTTAAATTGAAAGACGTTTCTGCACATTAGGCAATGCTGGTGATTTAGCTTATTCTTCTTGGGTGTCGAATTAACAGCAGCAAGATCCTGTGCCTCTTGCAGTGACGGCAAAATCCTCTTGATCCATCTTCTACATGGGGGAAGATCCCTTTCCAATAGAAAATTCATTCGAGAACCTCGAACCGATTAAAGATACTGAACGGCGAAGTTGGTCGTCGCCGATCGGTACTTCCCCCAGAAGATTTCTCAGAAGAGGATCCCCGTGGAGAGTGGCATGGACTTTGCTTTCCCTTAGATGTTTTGGGAGAGGACTTCACAGAATCTTTCAAAAAGTCTTGTCTAACATAACTGGTCTTGAATTGTTTTGCAGGTGCAGAATACTCGCAAGTTTGCCAGTCTTACTTCCCTAGGTCAGGTTTAGGTGATAAGGGGGAGCTGAACTGCTCTGTATGCTGGCGCATTTTGCAGATGTTAATGCCGGCTTTGAAGAGGACGTTGACTTTGGCACTGCTCTGGCTACAAGGACTTTTCTGCAATAGCTGCCCCATTTATATCACTGGTCTGAGTTGAGATTTCCCGACATGGCACTGGTTTAACAGAGGGTGGTGGGAGTCACAAGAGCTTCCGAGATGGACACCTTCTCTTTCACCCGGATCTCCTTCTCCTCTGTAAAACGGGGAGTCTCAGAAACTGGATGAATGTTCGCCATCTCAGTTCACGCATGATGGAGGTGAAGTATATTCACCATCGTGGGATAGGTCACCATAGTTGGTGCAGGTGGATTTGCCCTTACAAAAAATCATGTGGTCAAAAAGTTGACACTTACAGCATCTGAGCGGGTTTGGTACATAAGGCCTAACCTTGATGGCTTTATTCCCTGCCTTAATCTTTTGCTGGAGATCTACCTGATCAATAATAAGGAACAGGGTAGGGGTAGGCATGAATTTTCCATTGACTTTACGCAGAACCTGATAGACAGATGTTACACCTTGATCTGCCATATTCTTTTGAATCTCCTCAGTGCTTAATCCATCAAGAGGTGGTGGTGGTGGTGGTGGTGATCACACCATGTGAGGAGTTTAACATCTTATGTATTCAACCTTAATGCGGAAGCTGGTTAATATTTTGGACTTGATTATTTTGGCAGCCTGGGATGTAGAGAACATCTCAGTCAGCAACGTGCCATTACGGGCTCTAATACAAGATTTCACAGGGCCAGCTATTGCATCAAGACACTTTTGAACCAGCATTGTAAAAAACTTCCTTCCTTCCTCTGTTCTATTTACAACTAAGTAGCGAGGACCACAAGACTCGACTACTTCTTTTCCCATATTATTATCACTAATGTTTTTATTTCTTGGTGTCATAAAAGTATACAGAAATTCATTCCCCAAGGCTCCCCATAAGGACCCCAACAAGGGGTCACTCCACTAGGATCACACAGCTGCACAGGGGATATAGCAGGCATGCTGTCCCACTTGCCCTGGAGTTCAGTATAATATCTAGTCTTGGCAGATTAACTGGGGGTGGGCTAGTCCTTAGCCCCCCTTTTAGGCCAAACAGAAACCAAAGTGATGTATTAGGTTGCGCACCCTCCCCAGTTACTGAAAAACAGAAGCCCAGGCTCAGATAAGCAACCCTCAACCAACCACGATATCCCTTTCCACCAACACGGGTCTCCACGCATGGCCTCACGTGGGTGGGCTTTTTACTGGCCTGACTCCCTCACCACTCAGATGTTGCCCACAGGGGGAGTCAGGGTTGGCTCAGGACCCTGGGTGCAACAAACCTGTGCCTACAGTAGTAGGTCCTTGGGGGGGGGGGGGTTTGTAAAGAAGTAAGGAATTAGCTAGAGGATATAAAGAAGCAAGATTTATTTCAAAGCCTTAGTGATAAGAAAAGTTTAGAATTATATGCCAATTAAAGGAAGATTGGGGAGAGAGAAGTATGTGGATTACATAATAGCATAGGAAGGGAGGGCTGGGCATGGACTAGATTAGGTGCACATAGATTAAGAGGAGATAAAAAAGGAGTGAATTTGGATAGATGAGCTTTATGTGGAGAGCTAATGGCTTACATTATATATTAAAATATGAAGAAAAGAGGTTGTGGAGGGAGAAGTCTATACTTAAGAAATAGGGGGAAATACAGCAAATAGTCTCTAAAAATCAAGATAATGAAGTAAAGAAAAGGGGATATAAAAATGTTGGGGGCATTTATGGCAAAAACAAGAGAGAAATGGTATAGGAAAATAAATGCAAGTAATATGAATCCAGGCAAGGCCACCATGCATAAATAACCACAGAGTTAAAAATGTATGGTGGACCAAAGGAAAATAGCAACTCGCATATGTAAGAGAAATATTCTAAAATTTTACTGAAATAAATAAATTTAAATAAAACCAAAACAGAATGAAATAAATTAATAACTGTATCATTGTGTTTGTTTTCATTATTAAGGAATCATATGAGGAATAGCAGAATGATCTGCTAATGGGATTTCACCAAGAGAGTGCATTTAAGTACTGTCATAATAACAGTTGCATTAAGAAAATAAAAGTTTCATTTCCGTCAAGGAAAGGACCGATTTTAATGAAAACACATCTTTGTAACGATGGAATTGTCTGAATTTGATCCTCAATAGAGCATCATCACTTGTGTGCTATGAAATGGTGTGGTCTTGATTGAAAATATTACTTTTACACTACCTTTCCTCATGTAAATAACTGATTTGAACAAAATCAGTTACAAATTCCAATTGTCTCCTACCTAAAGGCACCAAAACTATAAAAACTCAATTTTTTTTTTTGTAGGAATTAAAATTTTTTTATTTATTTTTTGCACATTTGGGAGTATAAGCTCAGTGGTCTCATTTTCCATTTACTATTTTGTCATATTTTAGCCAAACTTTTAGTAATACTTCAACATATAGCAATTGGTTATTTATATGTTGTGTATTTTAATGGAGTATGTGATTAAATGTCAGACTGCCAATATGCTTTAAATTATCATTAATTATCATTATCATTACCTTGCCTTATTTTTATCCAACATTGTATTAGACTATTACACTCAATGTTCTGTTATCACTTGTGAGTTAATTACATAATGAGAATTTATGCGCAGCTCCTCTAGAATAAGCTTATCATGTCTAAAATGTTTAGTGTTTTGGCATGAGCTGGACTAGAGCCAAGTTTAGCTACTCCCCTTTATTTCTTCAGAAGTGTCTATCCTGATCCAAAAATTTGTGTCACTAAAGATATAATATTTGTTTTATATACCTATTCAGAGAGTTGTTAAACTGTACCAGTTTATTGAAGGTCTTGATCCCAGCACTGTGGAACTCCATTTGTGCGCAGCTATTCATTAGGAAACAGCTTCTTTCCTTTGGTAATCATCTTGTTTATATACCTACTTTTATTTTCTGAATATGTGACATTTTTAAAGCTCAATATATGAGCATTTTAAAATTCTGTGCCATTTCATAAAGCTCAGAAGAAAACTTCTAGTCCATTTTTACTTTCTCTATACGCACTACGCACATAGTGTATAGGGAATGTATTGCACTCCACCAAAAAATTCGATACTGAAATTTCACCGGAAATATATGTTTTAGGGTCCCTTGTATCCAAAAAAAAGTATTTTCAGAAAAAGGTCTGTGTGTGTGTGTGTGTGTGTGTACATGCGTGCGTGCGTGCGTGCGTGCGAGATAACTCAAAAAACAAAAGTCGGCAAAATACCAAACTTGTTATTTAAGTTTAGTATTTTCTGGGGATGCGACACAAAGATTTTGAGAAAAATCCCCGCACTCCAAACTACCCTTTACATGAAACTTTTTTCAAAAATTTTGATTTTCTAAAAAATGGCTCTAACGATTTTGATTAAAATATTGTATATTAAAGATATTTACCTGACAAATAAAATGCATATTTTGAATTTTCTGAGAATAGCCTCTGAAGACTACTTTATTCTGAGTAAATTTTAAATTTTGCATAAGTGCTAAACCGTAAGAGAGAGACAAAAACTTACCACACAAAAAATGTAGAGCACATTAAAACACACAATTTATGTTGTATATATATTTTTTTTGTGGAGTTGATTGTTTTTGAGATATTTCTTGTTTTTGGTTTAAGCTATAAAAACTTATATTTTTCTCATACAGAACTTTGTGAACTCGTGTCCATACAAACAAAGGAACTTCAGTCACATAGCAACCAGCTTTTGACTATCACTTTAACCTATGGTACTCCCTTATTTTGCTTCTACTTACAAGGAAGTAAGAAATAAGACTATTTCTGTTAATTTTTTCTCACAGGAAGTAAATAGAAGCATAACCTTTTTAAAAATAATTTATTGCAGAGATATAGAGAGAGTCATGTGAATGGAACACATCAGATTTTTCTTAGTTATTTTTTTCTTTCGCCAATTTTCATTGCTTAAAATCCTTACTATAGTTCTGATATAAATGCTTGACATTTTCTGAGGAGGATCAGACACCAGGACTTAAAAATTGCTATGCAGTTTTTAAAAGAAAGTTTGTTTGGAATTAAATAGATATTATACATAACTCAATTTGGTGAACTTGAAAAATCCAATAGCACTTTTACAAAACAATTTTGTAGTAGACTATTTAAACTCAACCAATGCCTGCAGAAGTATATATATATTGATTTAAAATAAACTAAACTAACAATGATCAGCGCAATAAACTTTTTTTCCCAAGAATCATATTCAAAAGTGATTAGTAATAAATGAAAACTAAATTTCTCAGTTTGGTATCACCCTTTAATATTGTGAATTACTCACCTGTTGTATGTTCTGCATTTGTGATAAAGTGTATGATTAATCAAAAGAAAATTGTGAAATTTTTTATTTCCACAGATGCATTGTCTTAATCTCATTAACTCAGAAAGACCTGATTTTCTTATAGTGGTACTATATATTAGTTATTTGGTTTTTCTTTGAAAATGTTTTCACTTTTACTTTTGTTTCACTACAAATATTTGAGATCAATTAGATAAAAATATTTTAATAGCACAAAACTAAAGAGTGGACAGTTGGTAAGTAAAGGTTTGATGAAGTATATTAAGCGATAACCAAAGAGGGCAAAAATTAGCACAAATACTCTAGAAAGCTGCATTTTCAAGAAATGGCGGTAGAAGAGTTTAATTAGACAGTGAAACTAAAGGGTCAAGATTCCAAGCTAAAATATAAAATGAGAGGAGGGAGATGAATTTTTAAATCAAGTTATTTATTCCAGTCATTTATATTTGCATCTTATAGATACTTTAAAAAGAGGTATGTACTGAGATACAGATTATTAAACAATATTTGTAGTTATTTTCAAAATACATTCTTTAATAGTTATCTCCTTTTTATATTTCACCTCAAGGATTTTTGGATTATTCACTTTACTCTCATCTTTTTCCAAAGGTTTATATCTATACTTTCTTTACTCATGTGATTCATGTGCACCTAACTAGACTCCTTTTCTTCAATTTTATCATATAATTTACCTATATATAT
Organism: Hymenopus coronatus; assembly: GCA_030762935.1. Taxonomy (NCBI): domain Eukaryota; kingdom Metazoa; phylum Arthropoda; class Insecta; order Mantodea; family Hymenopodidae; genus Hymenopus; species Hymenopus coronatus. Next base: position 42,363,177 of record CM060885.1, on the reverse strand, counting down.
ATATATATATATATATATATATATATATATATATATATATATATATATACAAGCCATAAGTTTTAATTACTTGGGTTTTGATGGTTTCAATGTTGATCGAGATATATAAAATAAAATAAATAATATTTTCAAATATGTGAAACCACAACAAGAACTGTACAAAGTAAATCAAGGATAGAAGTAAAAAAATGGCAGTTGCTGTGCTCAAGTTTGGCAAACCATGAATAATAAAAGAAAAGGACAGTAAAAATGAGATTATATATTATTATTTATTATTTTGATTGTTGTACTAACATAACTCCTATTATAAGTTTCAAACAAGTATCAATTTTGGCATACATTTTATAAGTGGAATTCAAAATATGTATGCCTTTATAATCATTTTTATTGTTTCTCTGATCTTTTTAAATATTGGATTATTTCAACAAATGTGCAAAATTCAGCTATTTTATAAATTCTCTGACAGTCATTGTAAAACTATAATATTCTTATTTAGCACATTAAACCTGAATATTTAAGTAACTCAACAGCTTTACCATCTGGCCCACAAGTCTTTCTATTTTTCATACTTTTCAGAACAACTTGTAATTCATCTAAGGTAATTAAACCCATTGCTTCATTCAAGCTGGGAAACAATTTTATTATCTGTCATAAATTCATCATTATTCAAAAAACCTTGGTAATATTGTTTCCATTGCTCTTTATAAATTATATTCATTTTTGCGGTATGCTTTTCAGATTAAGATGTCACATCAGTTTATAGGAAATAAATTGTGACCCCTGTACATGATACTCCCAAGAATCTTGATTGGCTTTCTAAATTGTTTTTCATAGTTTTAATTTTGTTTATACATATCCTCTCTGAGGGAATGAGCTTTGCAGTGTCAGAGGAGTTCAGCACTCAATGATCAAGACAACCAGTTGTATGAATGCAAGCTGACTAGGAGGAGAGGGGAAGCTAAGAGCATTCTAACATGGGTAAATCACACTCAACAGTCCTGCAGAGCCATTTGTAGAAGAAAACTCTAAAATCAAACTCCAAGAGCACATCTCTCATTTATTTTGAAAGACAATCCTCTAAGGAAAAGAGATCCAGGTGTTCCAGGTTAAGGGTTGGTGCCTCTTTCATGTAAAAACAAAATTGCAGTTGCATTTATGTACTGTTCACATTATAAAAAAGTATGTTTCTATTAAATGTAATGCAGAAAGAATTTAACATATAACAATTGTCACAAAAGTGATGGCTTTTCATGCCAATTCCTTATCAGAGTGAAGATAAAATAAACAATGAAATAATAGAACAGATAATACATTTTAACTATCTCAGATCAGATGTAACATAACTATGATTGGGACATGCCTATTAAACCAATATCACATGATGTGTGACACTATAAGAAGAACCCTCTGTAAGGATCAAAACGAAACTCAGCTCAGGTTTTGTAACATATTGGTTATTCTCCTATGCTTTGTTTTATATGGGTCAAAATTTTGGGTATTAATAAAATATGATATTTTACACCTTTAAGCCACCAAAATAAAGTTTTTAAGTTAAGTAAAAGGATATGCACAGACTCCACAATAATTTAATTTAATAAAATATGAACTAGAAATATTTGCTATAAAAGACAAAGTAGAAGAATATAAAAACTAATGGAAACAACATTTAGGTAAAATTAATGAAACAAGATAACTGAATGGAATCAACACATTCAAACCACAGGGAAAAGAACACAAGGACAACCAAGAACATGATATTGAGACCAGAACAGAGCACATTTACCTAATCCCTGAAAAGAAAGAGAAGATAATCACTTGGAACAAAATCAAATTGATGGCTTTTAGGTAGGATCAAAAATAATTATTAGGAACAAATTATAAAACAGGTAAACATTTTAATTACTTCAATTATAAAATCTCAAATCAGAGTGAAGTAAATGTCCAACAGTAGAAAGATTTAATCAAATATGTACCACAATAAAAAGAACACTTAAAAACAAAAGAAGGAAAGACATAATTATTGAATTTTATAAAATAATGGCTACCCTTATATGTTTATATGGCAGTGAAAGCTGGACTTTAAAGAAAAGGGATGTAAGCAGAATACAGAAAATTGAAATGAGATGACGTCAGTAATGTGAGTAACAAAGGAAGATGGAATAAAAAAAATTATACATGAAGACAGGAATTATACATATCTATTATATATAAAAGAAAGTCGTGTTAGTTACATTATTTATAACTCAAAAACAGCTGAACTGATTTGGCTGAAAATTGGTGGGGAGCTAGTTTAGAACCAGGAGACGGGCATAGGATACCTTTTATCCCATTTCTGTGGGACGTGACATAAAACGTGGCATAACAAAACGCAACAGACAGCTAAACGCATTGTTGTCTATGGTGTTTGTTTCGAGTTTCTATTAGCTTATTGTGCCGATATTATCATTAACAGTGCCACGACCAAGACAATCGAATCTTTCCCGACAAAGCCGTAATGCAACTAGGATTTGAAACATTGCAAATGAAATTGCACGTGAAGAGCAACTATCCACTTAAATTTTTAAACTCCTTGGATGTGCCTGGCTTACCACCGCACAATTTATGACTAAAGGTTGGCTCCGTAGTAATCATGCTTCGAAACATAAACCAACCAAAACTGTGCAACGGAAGGTGTTTGGTGGTAAGTAAATTTATGAACAATGTGATTTACGTGATGATACTCAAAGGAAAATTCGAAGGTGAGGAAGTTCTCATTCCAAGGATCCCGATGATCCCAACCGATTTGCTGTTTGAGTTTAAACAACTTCAATTTCCGATCCATCTTGCATTCGCCATGACCATTAACAAATCACAAGGCCAATCCTTGAAAATTTGTGGTCTGAATCTAGAAAATCCCTGTTTTTCCCATGGTCAGTTTTATGTGGTATGTTCACGGGTCGGAAGATCATCTGCATTATTTTTCTTGCACCTGATAATAAAACAAGAAATGTTGTCTATCACAAGATGCTTTACTGAAGAGTGCAACCTATGCACCAAAATACACGACAATAAATAATCATTAAAATACTTGCTTTTTTGTATTTATATTTATTATCCTAATAAAAAATTGAACTTAATAAAGTCCAAAATTTGCTCATTTATTGCTTCTAAGATGGAAGAAAGTTTGCCGGGTCAGCTAGTATAATATAAATGAAAGAATTGTCAACTTTAGAAATAAATGGTTAGAACATGTACAATATTTATACCTTTTCTTTTAAAGGGTTAGTTAAGTAAATTGTAAAAGTTATTAAGGGATTTAATCCTTTCATCATGATTTCTTTATTTTACATTCAAAGACATTTTAGGAATTACTATTCAATTTGTTATTTTATCTTGGTGAGCAAAATATTTGCCTAATTCTTTATAAGCATATCAAAAGAAAGATACAGAGGATGACATGAGATGGGCAGACCAATTTGGTGATACATCAGCCTAAAGAAGAAAATACTGCCAGGTGGAACATCACTAATGATAATCTAGATGAATTAAGGACAAATGATTCATTATTTTTATTAATACTTAATTAATATATAGCTTTACAATTTTGTCCTAATTTACAACATAATTGAGGTGGGAGAGGAGCTAAGCTAAGTATAATTTGTTCAATGGTTCAGTATGATGCAAGATTTTCAACTATACTATGAAATTAAATGCAACTTCCATGAAAGCAACATCTTGAATCCAAATGCATGTATTACATATTACCTAAGATTAATTGATAAATCCTGCTTATCACATCATGATGTATTGTGTTGCATTTGTGATCAAGTGGTCAGCATGCTAACTTCTATCTTCAGAGATTTCAAATTATGTGTTTCAGAGGTGGTGGTCCTTGAAAATATCTCAGGCCTGAAGACAATGAACAAAGACTAAAATTTCAAATCAGTCCAAAGACAAATATTGATGATCACACTGAAGCAAATATAAGAAGAATCAACCAACACCAGCTGTAAGCATAACATCCTTGTTTACATACTACAGACCAATGTTCAGAATAATATGATGAAGTTATTTCACTGGGGTTTTTAAGGTTTTTTTTCCCTCAGGTCTTGGGATACATATTAAGTAGCTTTAACACATGGTTCTGATCTAATTTCTGTATTCATTTCTTACTTCCTTTTATTGCTCATAATGGCTTGTGTTTAAAAGGTTTACAACTTAAAAAACTGAAACCATAATCTCTGATAATACTAAAAATTAGCTGCTCGATAGAGAAGCAGTAGCTTTTGTTCACTCTACATTTATGATGCAGTTCAGGCTAGGAGCTTTGATTACTGAACACTTGTCTCTTAAATAATTGCTCTGTCCATTATGTTCTTCTGAACAAAAGCAGAGGATACAGCAGTTTGCCTTTTGCTATACACTTTAAAACTACAATGATTACCACAACATGGAATATACAAAAACATTCAGTATTTTTTTTTTTTTATTTTATTGTTACATTTATATAGCCTTCTTTAACATGTACGGCCATATCAGGAGCTTTGCATTAGAAACAACTCGTCTGTAGGTTCATTTACATTGGGTTTAAAAGTTGTTTTATTTTCCTCAAACACACACACACATTCACTCTCACATTCATAGTTCCAGACTCTATGGGGGATAGGGATTAATTCTGGTTGAAGAAATATTCCCCACCCCAGCTGGGAATCGAACCTGGGACCTCCGGGCATGAAATGAGCTCACTGACCACTCGACCATGGAGGCAGTCCATTCAGTATTGTTAAGATATAACCTTCTCTTTTACTTATCTGATCCATTTTTAATACCATTCTTGAAATTAAAAACTAATAAAGTCTACTATGTAGTGAAGTTGTATGTAGGATATTTCGGAGCAAATTGTAGCTTCCCTTGTGTATACTCATTGTCTTCTGAATCTTGTATATTGCTTGAACCAAATACACATTCTTCATAGGAAGGAGGTGCTGTAAAACAAAATGTTGTTTATAATTTTTATAGCTGTTTATAGGTATGTTAAAAGAGAATATATAGTTATTTGCATAAATACTACAGAGGAATTAAGAATATATTTCTTCTTACGCATATCAGGATATGCTTCAAAAGGTGGTGCAGAAGGTGTGATTTCTCCAGAGGTTTGTAAGTTTTGCTCTGTAAAAGGTGCAATTGCTGATTGGTAGCTTTGCAGAGGAATTGATCCAATGATGATAGGAGCTCTGAGGTCTAAATTGGCATGAAATCCTTGTACCTTGGCTGATATCTGTTGGCAAAGGCAATTTCTTTGTAAATATACATGAATGCATAAGTAATTGTTTTCACAGCAACCAAAATAAATTAATGCCTTTTGTTTTAGCTTTGCAGTAGTAGTTTTATTGATCCTGTAAATAATATTGTACACTGGTAGTGTTAATGAAGAAAGTGCACATAATTAACATACAATAAGCATTTGATATATAGAGATAATTTTTATATCATGAATAAAAATATTTATACCTAGATTATATGCAATTATTCAGTTCCTACATTCACTTTTGAAGAAATTTCTCCCTTGAGTGGTTACAGTAATCAAGCAAACATGCCAGTAAGACTGATTTAAAGTTAGTAAATTTCTCTATTAACTTCATAACAACTGGGAGTTTGTCATATAATTTGGTACCTACATGAATTGTTACATTTTGCAATAGTTTTGTATGGGTTCTTCTCAGTACACGTACTGATCTGATTTTTTACTTTTTCTACACATACTATATACATAGTGTATAGAGAAGGTGTTGTATTCCACCGAGATTCCACCGAAAATACATGTTTTGGGTCCCCCTGATTCCAGAAAAAGCATTTCTGGAAAAACATTCATGTGTGTGTGTGTGTGTGTGTGTGTGTGTGTGTGTGTGTGTCTGTGGACAGCATAGCTCAAAAATGAAAAGTTTGTTAAATATCCAAACTTGTTATTTAAGTTTGGTAACTTCCAAGGATGTGACAAGAAGTTTTTCAAGAAAATCCCCCCACCCCAAACTACCCTTTACATGGAACTTTTTTAAAAAATTTTGATTTTCTCAAAAATGGCTAAATGCTCTAACGATTTTGATTAAAATCTTTTATATTTAAGATATTTACATGCCGAATAAAATGTATATCTTAGTTTTCTAGCAATAGCCTCTGAAGACTACTTTATTCTGGATGAATTTTATGGAATATTGCATAATTGCTAAACTGTAAGAAATGTACAAAAACTTAGTAGAGCACATTAAAACACACAATTTATGTAATAGACATTTTTTTGTGGAGTTGATCGTGTTTGAGATATCTCTTGGTTTTGGTTTTAACTTTGAAAAACATACTTTTCTCATACAAAATTTTTCACCTCCTGTTCATACAAATAAAGGAACTTCAGTCACATATCAACCAGCTTTTGACTATCACTTTAACCTATGGTACTCCCTTATTTCGCTTCTACTTACAAGGAAACAAGTAATAAGATTATTTCTGCTAATTTTTTCTCGATTAGCATGAAGTAAATAGAAGCATAAGCTTTTTAACAATAATTTGTTGCAGAGATGTAGAGAAAGTCATTTGAATGGAACACATCAGATTTTTTATGGTATTATGGTTATGAATTTCATTGTTTGTTGGAAATAAATTTTCACATGCTAAACATTGTCTTATAACATAAGACTTATGTCCTTTACTAGGATTGTCTGGCTCAATCCTGCTTACCTCTTCAATGGTTATTAAAGTACTCGCCAGTATTTTTGCCACGTTCACTCCCCAAATTGTAGTATCATATAATGGTACCTAGTTTACCACTACCTTGGTGAAAAAGTTTTGTCCCAGGTGGGGGATTAAACACACCTTATCATCGAATCCCCTCCATGCATAAAGGGTTAATCAGAAATTAAAGTCAGCCCTCATTGCTTATCACTCCAAGCAGGATAACCACTGGATTGTAAGTTACACTCTATTCAATATGTCCTTAATTCCACTTGCAATGAGGAGTTCCCTTTTCGTTTCTTTCTGCATGTGCCCTCAATTCAATATTATCAAATTTGTGGTCCCTTCACTATTTATTACTCGATCAGATTTCCCAACAAAAAATTACTCAGGCTTGGAATGACACACTTAAGAACCTAAAACCTTCTTGGTAACGGGGAAAGCTGTGACATGATGAATGTGCCACCTTCTTCTTTCATTGTTGGCTCAGTTCTTACTCAAAGGCGTTTGCTGCCAAATTAGTGCTGCGTTATTTAGTACTTTATGTAATACTTAGGGTATCTAAAGGCGTGTCTTGCTTGCTATGCCCCAGGAGTGTTGGGCATACATCTCAGGGTTAAAACCCCTAGTTTAGAGTAGTTTTATCACACCCTTCCCCCCTTTTACCTTAGTGTAATTTTGCACTTCTTGTTAATTTTATTCTGTGTTGAATGCTGAGAGTGTATGCCCCTTACTCTTCCTTGCTCTCCACTTTTTTGTTTTAATTCAATATGCATTAGGAGTTTGCTTTAATTAAAAATGTTTTTATTAGCGATGTGGCATTTTGGGCATGGCCATTTGTTAAATGTGTATACTTGTAACTCACTTTACCTAGGAGTGATTTCGTTTGGGAAGAATTTGATACTGTCTCCCTTTTGTATCTTTTCAGGCTTGCTTTATCTGTTTCCCTTCCTCACTCAGTTTCGAGCAGATCTCATCTTCCAGTGATGAATATAGCCATTTTCCTCTGAGGGAATATTAAGTTTAACGGGGGAGGGTGGAGAATGTTATAGGCTATAAATTTTAGTGATACCATATAAAAAGAAATAACAGTAGTATTATTTTGAATTTTCCCCTAATATCTGACACTCAATAAAACTACATGTATCTAGTATGTAGGTATAATGTAAGCTATATCTTAATGAATAAAATTATGAGAATCAATAAAATAATATTATTGCATACAGTAACTTATATTTACAGGACTAATGCGACAAGGCTTATTTGTAGCATATCTGTTGATAACAATATTAATGAAAAACTCTATAGGGGCCTTGTTTCCTTCGGTTGAAATTTTCATTTAAGCTTGAAGCATATCCTGATCCATTCTATTTCTTAATATTGTCATAATCCTATTCGTTGTGCTGAATGGCCTTTCTACCCTCGCAGTAGAATGTAGAGTACACATTCAGCGAATGTCTTTAGTGCTTCATGGCCGATGGCAGCCCATAAAATAAAAAAGCAACATCAGAGGACAAATATTATGATTTGTTACGTGCTACAAGTCTGTAATAACATCATCAACATTTTTAATATCAAGCACAGTTCTTTAAGATCATAATCCTAGATTCTTGAAATGTCTTAAAACTTTCAAAATATGTACTTGGTTCTATCATTTTACTGCCTTGTCATTTCCCTTAATTTCATTAATTATACTTTTGACAAATTTCCTTACATTTTTCATAATTTTTTCTTATCTTCCGAGAGGTGCTCAGTTTTAACTTCTATTGCCTCCGTTTGTAGTTTTTTTAGATTTTATTTAGTATTTCATTTTCCACACTATAGTTATTGCAATCGCAGAGGCAGTTGATGTATCTTATATGTTCCAGAGTTGCAAAAACAAGCATAAGTAGTTATAAAATTTTGAGTGATTGCTTTTGTAAAACTTCACTTAAGTTTGAGACAGCATTTAATGTATTATTCAAAATCATTAAACCTACAATGAAATTGTATTTAATAATTTCTATGAGATTCCTCCTGGCAAACTTGCTAAATCCGCACTATCCTTGTGTATATGTTCACATGACATTAAAATGGATTTGTAGCATAGGAATATAGCATGAACTGTGTCATAAATACTCAACTAGCGGATGCCAACAGCTTCAGCTATTTTTAAAACAAATTGTTCTAAAGTACAGTGAATTTCATGCAATACTTTTTCTTTTTAGGAGAAACACAATAGTTTAAAGAAGTTATAAATGTCCTTATTAATATGTAATGTGTATTTTATTACAGAGTGTTTATTCCTACTGTTGGTAACAGCAACCTGAATGCCTGACCAAAACAAACTAATGTGACAAAGAGATATAAAAGTTCTTAATAAAAGGTATTTTCAAGAATTTTAAAATCCAAAAATGATACTGTTAGAAGCATTCTTGGCTAATAATAGAATTGAACTGTCAGAATATCAAAAAGGAAAATCAACAGGCAACAAGATGTCCTTAAACTGAAATCCGATGTAGACTAGCAAACACAAGACCCACTGTGGATGAAGATGACACCAAATCAGAAACAAATAAAGGCCTCAAAATACTGAGGTCATATGGAGCAAAAGGATGCTAACTAGATTAAATATCTTTGTTTTGTTCAGTAAATAAACATCTGACGAACTGGCAATACAAACATTTATGAATGAAATCATAAATGACAGTGCAATGTTTTGTACCTCTGAAGATGAATCTGGATCAGATGAACCACTTGTTGTCTGGCATGAGGCCTTAAAGGAAGAAATAAAAGCCTATCTGGAAAAAATACATGGTTTCTTCTTGAAAAGGAAAGGGATATGGACCTAATAGTAGTATCCAAACAAGTAGTAAAATCTAATTACAATGCTGGTAGAATTTTGGTATGTAGAAAGGCTAGTTTGGTTGCAAGAGGTTTTAAACAATGTCCTGGAATATATTATGAGGGAAACCTTTACTCCAGTTGCTAAGATGAGTTCTATAAGATTTTGTCGCCCTCAGTGGTGTAATGGTTACCATGCTAACTTCATATACCCAAGGTCACGGGTTCAAACCTGACGGAGGATGATGGATTTTTTCGGGTGTAAAAATCCTTAGCATGGCTTCCTTCAGAAGGGAAGTAAAGCTGTGGGTCCCGTGTCGTAGATTTACGGCACGTAAAAGAACCTCAAGCCTGATAGAGAGGCCTCTGAGCAAAATTAAGCGGTCTTTCATGCCCAATATAGATTGGTACGCTGAGAACCACAGCAGTTAAAGAGCGTCCATAAATAATACGCCATTTCATTTCTTTCTATAAGACTTGCACTTGGTATAGCTTTAGAGGAAGAAATGGAAATAAGTCAACTAAATGTATCAACTGTTTTCCTGAATGGGAACTAGAATAAAAATTGTACATGCAATTTCCAGCATTACTTGAAAGACATCTACTTGATATCATGATTGAAGTGTTTGACATCAAGATTGAAGTGGCAGACAACCCTATGCAAAAGCAAGAGAAATGTTGGATTGAAAAGGTCTGTCTTCCGAAGGGAGCAGCACTTTAAGGTCTAAATCAAGCCGGAAGACAATGACCTCATGTTTTATCTGTAGCAACAAGACCAGCTATCACTCAAGCTGTAAGCTATCAATCAATGATATGAAATAGAACCTTGGCCTGGTGCCAAAAAGATCCGAAGATATGTATCAAGAGCTTTTATTGACTCAACAATTAGTTACAAATGCAATCCTTGTTTCACTGCTATAAATAATTAACTAGACATTTCGATATGTACCTATAGCAATTGCAAAAGCAAAATATATCTCCAAGACCGATGCTGTAAAAGAAACACTTCATTTAAAACAGCTTGCGAATGGTGTTGGCCTAAAGCATAGTAACATGTTAATACTAAATGATAATCAATCTAGCAGAAAATCCCATTATTGGTTTTTTTTCAACATTTCACAAAGGAAACTGATTCAAGGAGACATTAAGATTACTTAATGAAGGATTGAGGAGATGGGTGCTGACATTTTTATTAAAGCAACACCTATACTGAAGTTCACTGTATGCAGAACTATTTGGAACTTCAAGGAAGAGATTCTTATTTGTGAGGAGAAGTGTTGACGAATGCAAACATTTACTTTACTTTTGGTATATGTTGGACAGGAATGCTGCAATCAGGAGAGCTGGATTTTCCTTTCAGTTTGTCTGCTACTGCACTTTGACCGTATTTTTTCTCCACTTTAACTTCCTGCAGTAAAGAACTGTTCTCATCAATATATCTGCCCGAGCCTTCTAATTGGAAATAATTCTTGCCATAAATGTGTATAAGCCAATTCCCATTTGATTGAGGGATCTTTGAATAAACGTTTTTCTGAAATTACAGAGGCTCTCCTCCGATAAATCTTTAATTATCCTTTGGACCGCTGGAGATGCTTACTGTAGTATTTTGCATCCCCAACTTACACGCTCATAAAGTTCAGGTGGCAAGGGGACACCAGGAAGTTGTTCTTTGAACGTCTCTATCCTTGATAGTGCCTTAACAAAACTTTTGTTACTCTGGAGATTCATTTATTTACTTTAGGGAATTCTAGCCTTACTTGCACTGTCCACAGTCGATACCTGTGCTCCACAAGTTACTTACAGTATACTTGAAGCAATTTCAAATGCTGTAACCATATATGCTGGGAACTGTGAAGGCCAGAAGTTCCTTGTTTTCATCCACACTATTTGGATATTTCACCATCTACTCATTATTGACAATTGCAATTTTGTGAAATTGGTTGCTGGTTAGTCCTTGGGAGTTGTTTTGTACAAATCAAATAAGACTTGGATGGCGCACCTGGGTTCAATTTGCCAACAATCAGATTTGCAATATATCAGCTATGACTCAGTAGTTTTATTAAGAGATATCCTTACACAAAACTCCCAAATATGTTCTTGTATTCTATGCAATGCATCAGATTAAGTTGAAGTCCCATACTTTTTATGCAGCACTGACTATCAGGAAGAGACTGATGGCGATACTTCTCAAGAAGACTTTTAAATTTAGGATTTTGTAGTTTTTGAAAAGGGGTGTTTGTTGCCACAAGTCACTGCAGAATCGGTTATTTTTTGTGGATTCATGTATTTGTTGAAGCATTTGTTTCAGTTTTGATTTTCATTCAATGTATGCTTTATATGTAATGCTTGATGTCAATGTTGAATTAAGTGGGACCTTTATCTCTTAAAACAAGAGAGAAACAAGATGCTACATTGAAGTGCAAGAAAATATTATTGGTATAATTAATTGTAGAAAAATTATATGTATAGTGAATTACAAAAGAAACATACAGTACACTTTAGTGGTTTTAGTTTTCCAACTACCCTAGCATTGAACAAAGTTTTATTAGAACTCAAAACTTAAAAAGTCAATGCTGGTTTTAGTGTGTCATTTTAAAAACATTATGCTTTATGCTATAGGTATGACATTTTCACATTGTTTACTTTTCCTTTATATCAAAATTAACTCATTAGCTTAAAAATTAAATTAACAATTGTGCCCTGTTGTTCCTTAGTATAATTTTTACAATATTCCAAAATAATCTGCTTCACAAATGCTCTGGTGCCAGAAGATGTGAGCAGAAACTCACAATTTCAAAATGGTAGGATAAACTAAGAAGCATAAAAACATAAATAATCTCTTTATTGTATTCTTGGCACAATATAATTTTTCCATCTGTCATATACTGCAGAAACTCTGTAAGCCACAGTCGTATATGACTAAACTCTGAATTAGCTGTATTCATCATTTTCTTCTGTTAAACTATTTATACATTGAAACTAGAATATATTTTAAACAATGAACATATTATACTTTATATATTTATTGGAACACCATGTAATTAAACTTTATATATTTATTGGAACACCATGTACTAGTTTAGTTTGGCTAATGGATATAACAAATTTGACAATGGCTACACTTTCTTACAATAAGAGTCCAAGTGGAGAGGTGAATTTTTTCTTTACTACTATGGCTAAACAGCTTTAACTCTCCTCTTGTGCATATATATTTTTTCATCTGAGGTCTGTTCAAGGCCTACAATATCTTTCATTACGAAAACAATCAGGTGGTCAGGATTCTATGAACCTAGGATTTTATTTTTTTAAAATATCTGGCTTCAGTCCTTCCACCTACAGCTCTTGTAAGAAATACTAATATCCTGAAAATACAATTATTTTATGTCACATCAAAGAAATAAGTACATTTTAGAGTTTTATTGCCAATAAGGGCAGTTTTAGGTGCTATAGAATTATTAGTTTCAAGTTTAGTTACTTAAGAAAGGCCTAAGTACAAGTTTGTTTGTAACTGCATTGTAACAAAAAGGAATGCATTTTAACCTTAAGGTCTGCAGTCTATTAATTAACCCCAATAGAACAAACTATATAGACAAAGAAAAGCATTCACGACATTGCAAATCACTTTTGGGTATTCAACATTACAGTGGTACTTGAAATAAATGAGAAGGGTTAATGTCTTTGGGCATCATACCATGTAGTACATAGCATGGTGCACAGAGACAATGGTCTATGCTTCATGTCCTGGCTGTGGAATTCCATACCGCAAGTCTTTTTCAACTTTTCAAAACAAAATCATGTAAATAGATTTACATGAGTGATGCTTAAATGGACAATTATTCTTCTGAAGAGTAATATTTATGAATAAAAAACTATTATTCATTTTGAAGCCTATTTCAAGCTGTGTGTTCAAACTTGTGTTAATAATTGTTTACATCTTGTATGTGTGTGTGTGTATTAATTATGAACTATTTTAATTTTTTTATTACCTTCAGTTTGTATGCAATATCAATAATACTGCATTTCCCTAAGCTGGTTGGTGGCAAAGCAGGTACTCTCATTTTTCTTATTGAAGTTTCGGAATGTCCTTTTGCTACTTCCGGGAAGATAATAGATGTCACATCAAACTTAGTCTTCCTAGTATCTCTATGTGGTGAGGTTGCAATGAAAGTCACGGTCTACAAAAATGTCAATCAAAATACACTGTAAAACAAACTTTCTTATTGCATTTGACAGAGAAACACTTAAAAGCCACTTTAAATCCTGGTTTTACTATGCTATCACTTTATTTAATCAATTCTGCATAGTAAACCGATCCTTTGATCATTTTACTATGCAGAAGAGTAAAACCATATATTCAATTATGTTTCACTTTTTGTTTGATATTTAGGTATGGACTCCAAGGGGTTATTAATACAAATGACAACAATGAGGCCAGGAAGTGTAAGATGTTAAGCATTGTATAAAACATGTTTATATATAAAGAAATATCATACTAAAAACTAAGAAAGGAGCAGCATGTAATGATGCTTCTGTTTTGTACAAGTTTATTTATTATTTAACAGGAGAGCTGATGGAAACTTTGAAAACACTTCCTAAAAAGGTGGGATTAAGGAAAATGGCCCCTTGCTGTTTTCGAGGAATTCCAAAAAGTATGTACAGTTTCTTACTGCAGGATCTAAGAAAAGGAAACCCAAAGAAAGGTTAGTAAGTCCATAGGTACCTTTAAGTTCTATGCTTAGCCTTCACTACACTCAACTCGTCCATAGTAGGTACTGTAGTTGGATTTACAATAGTAAAGCCAGGTATTATTCCCAAATTATGGAATACCGGAGATTCATGTTTAAAAATATTGTGTATCTCAGCTAATTTCAAAATGGAAAAAAAACCTAAGATAACTTAACTAACTTATGGCAAACATATGCTATTTGGGCCTTAGGGCATTACTTAGTCTAGGGAAGGATGGGGTAATTCTGTTCATCTAAGGAAAAATGGCTGTAAATTGTAGGATTTTTGATATATTTATTTAAGATTGTTAAAAATTAATACATTATAGTTTTTCTGAAATACTACCAAGCAGTTACATAAAGAGAATACAGATATAAAAACTGAAGGGATAAATCAAAATATTGTTTTGATCAATAATACCCAACTAGCTAGGATAATACCAATCACAGAAGGACAATTTCCATTTAATCTCTTCCAGTTAAAAATCCTGAATAAATTAGTGTATTATACAGTTACAGTCCACAATACTTCAAAAACATATTAAAAACATTTTAAAACAATAAGAAGAGAAAAACTCAGATGCATCAGACATTGAAATATAAGAATTACTAACTGACACAAATCATGTTGATTAATAGGTTCCAACACTTAAAGATACATTTTAGTATGAAAGAATTAAGCAAATGAACACTTAGATAGTAGAATTAATTAAAAGGGGCAATTAATTGTATTCTTCCCCCTCACAGCATTACGGAATAGTTACAGCTCTTTACACTACATAGGCCTAGTAGTGATGAAGAAAAAGAAAGAAAGAAATGGTGAGCTTATAAGGATAGATACTAATTCGAAAAAGCAACTGAACTTAGCAGAGAAATGCTTTTTATACGTCCTTCTCACAAACTCCATTCAAAAGGACCCTCAGCATGTCAGCAAATACAAGAAACTTGAGAAAAAATATGAGTTCTAGTGGATCACGTTTCCTACACCATTGTTTGAAGTTCCAACATTTGAAAAGAAAAATAATATTTTTTGAATTGGATATAAAGAAGATAGTGCTTGCAGTGAAGGTTGTAGAGGAAGAACTACCTGATCATCGGGACCTTCACTGAGTGATGGAAATGGCATGCATCACTATGTGTACATCAAGAACCTTATATGAGAACAAAAGACAAAACATAATGGATGGGTGCACAATTTAAACGCTGCTTCACTCGTTTTGATGATCGATATAAACAAAATGGATTGGAAAAATTAAAGGTACATGCTACTATCTGCATCCAGTATGCTATCGCTAGGATAGTTATGCTTACAAAATTCAGTTAAAAATGTAGAAAGGATGTTGAAACGTCCGCATGTCATCTATACGAATTTTGGAGTATTCTCAGTCCAAGTTACTCTTTTGAGTCTAACCTACAACTTCCTATACAACGTCCCTTCAGATGCATTCTCCAATGTGATTTGCTGTTTTATGTTAAACAAGTGTCAGCTGTTGAGCAACTACTGACTGATCTACTCTTATGTATACAGAGGATATCACAAGAATTCATTATGACCAATTTAACTTCTCCTTCTCTGAATCACGAATGCATAAAGTGACGGGTACCTCTTGAATATTCTCAACAAAACCACAAAAATGTTTTGTTTCCTGTACGTTAAATGTGGATGTGCTGTTTTAATCCGACTAATTGAATTAAAAGTGTAATATAGTACAATATCTATTTTAAACTTGTGAACCATTCTATCATGAGAATTACTGGAACTGAAGAGGCATTTAGAATATTATGCAAATTATTAATATTTTAGCTATTTATAAAAGTAAATAAAAGCTTGAGTTACAAGATTATACTTCCTTTCTTTGTGAATTATGTAATTTAAAGCACAAGAATAACGGAAAATCAATGAGAACTTCTATAATCTTCACAACAGTTCAAAGTTGCCAATAGGATGTTCTTTCACCAAGTGAAGGGTTTCTGCTTCTTCTTCTTCTTCTTCTTCTTCTTCTTCTTCTTCTTCTTGTGCAATAATTCTTTAGCAAAATCCTTTAACATGAGAAGATATACTTCCTGTATCTAGAATTCTCTAAACAGATGGAAAAAAATGTTTTATAATATGGTGCTTGTCTATTTGAAAATTTTCTCAACAAATGCTTGCCACATTACGATGTATTTTTCTGTAAATAAGTAGCATTTCAAGATACTCCACATTAATAAAATGAACCATTTTGTAACTTATAATCCGCCATTTCAAAAATAAGCCATAAGTGCAATAAACAAATAGCTGAAGTTATTTTCTATCTTACAGTGTTATCACAGATGTAGAATCAAGTAAGAAAAAATTTAATAGCTTATGATAGTAGCAAGAATGTGATTTTTTTAAATTCAAGAATATATTTAAACATGCACGAAATATTTATCTTTCAATCTCCTCTAAGAAATGTTTGAAACATATTCAAGCTTTGTAAAATGTTCTTTTAAAATAGAGTTAATATTAAGCACTTTTTTTTTCTTAAACATTAATTTAAAAACAGCAAAAGTACACTGAGGTTTTGTCCTATTCATTATAAAGAGTAATCCTGCTAGGATGATAATAGGTCACCTTCCACACTATAAAAGAGAATTTGTTTAATATTTTAGCTTTGGAAATATTGTAAAGTTAATGTACTGTATAATGTTATATGTTTATCCCTTGTGTTAAAGTTTGTATCATGTTTTTAAAGTCGCTATAAGACCTTGCAGTTAGGCGACTTAAAATAAATGCATTAAAAAAAAAAAGAAAAGAGAACTGTCTCCTTAGGTGGAATTCTCTAAATTCAAAGGAATGAATCTTAATAAGAAGTTACTTTTCCATCAATGAATATAGTGAGATGATAACTATCTGGAAGTATGAAAAATAATTTTTAATGAATTATATAAGCAGCAATGTTTCTGAAATGATGATATATAAAATATGTTATCAAACATTTGGATGCAAATTGTAACATTATTTTAAACACTGAAATTTGAGATGAATTTCATTCCTTTCCACCACATAGTACTTACCTTCACAAGCTTGCATTTGATTAATGTTACATCTACATCACTGGCATTATCAACTTCAAGAGTGACTGGAATTTCTTGACCAGAAACATAACCACTAACTGGAAGTGTTACCACCATTGTTAGTGGAAGTGATCTGCAGCAGCAATACCCAAAGTGTTTGTGAGCTTCTTGTTTTGCAGGTACCTTAAAGTTAAATATGTTAAATTGATGTTAGCAATTTATTAATGTGCTCAGTCTTATATTCATTGTTTAATGCATGTGTAATGTCTTATAAAAGAAAAGAAAAAGTGAGAAATGAATAATGATAATGTTCACTTAACATCACCACCTACCTGCATTGTAGAATGTATATAAATGCTAAATAAATTGTAAACGTGTTGTATATTACATATTCCTTCATATCTTTGTGCAATATGATTTTAAATATATTCTATGCAATGTAAATGATGATGATAAGAGATGACCTAACACAACTTCAACTTAACAGAGCTCAAAATTATAACTGGCGTCCAAACCCAAAAAAAAATGAAATGGTGTTTTATTTATGGACGCTCTTTAACTGCTTTGGTTCTCAGCATTCCATTCTCTGTTGGGCGCGAAAGACTGCTTAATTTTGCTTAGAGGCCTCTTTATCAGGCTTGAGGTTCTTTTACGTGCTCTAATATATGACACATGACCCACGGCTTTACTTCCCTTCCGAAGGAAGCCATGCTAAGGATTTTTACATCTGGAAAAAATCCTCGTCCTCCGCCGGGTTTAAACCTGCAACCTTAGGTATATGAAGTTAGCATGGTAACCATTACACCACAGAGGGCGACGTATCCAAACCATACTCTTCTATGACATACAGCAGATGATGCTCTGAAAGAGCCTATTTAGAAAGCTTTTATAGAATATATATAAGCACAAAGAATACCAAGTTGAAAGGAAGTAAGAATACTGTGTGTATAATTATTTTCAGCATATTTCTGTATTGGAAAATGTAAAACAGGAACAAGGTATTTAAATATACTTGTAGGTGAGAAATCTGTTGTATATTAGGTAATATTTGTACTTATTATGTAAGCACTTATTTTTGGATGTTTGGCTCCCCATGTCTTCATTCAGCAGGTTTCACATAATTTTGAAAGCTAATTTGTGGTAATTAGATAACCTATTCAATATAATGGCTGAGGGACTTATAGAATGAAACTTTCTTTAGTTGATAACAGTTCAGAAAGACAGCTCAGCAAGCTCTCTCCTCCTTCCAGTGCCCAATAATGTTGCATGTATAATATATATCATGTTCAATTATTATAGGTTTTCAACATAGGCACCAACTTGGGGAGAGGGGGGGACGAGGAACTTCTTGTCACCCTAACTTACAAAGGCAGGAGCATTGGCCCTCCAAATATTTTACTGAAGGGGCCTGATGCCCCTCAAAATTCAAAGATAAACCTCTATAAAAGAAATGAAAAAAAAAGACAAAACGGATTACGAAGGATTACCTTAATTTCAAATACAAATGCTGTACTACAGAACTGAGCAATAACAATACAACTAGGTTGTAGTTAACATCTGATCAAAATCAGAGCACAAAAGTAATACTCTTCTCTATTTTAGAAGAATATTTTGCAGCTGTAATATCTGCTATCAGTTTTCAAAGTAAGCTGCAGAGTAAAATGTAATTCATTTTTTGTATCTTAAATCCATTTACAGGAATTATATTTTTGCATTTGGGATTATCCTAACACCTAAGTAACAGAATAGCCAGATTTTTATATTACTTTTATCATGTAGGTAGCTACATTTTGAAATCCCATGTAGTCCTCTAACACTGTTGTTGTCATTCATTGCCTTTTAAAGAAGCCATGAAGTTATATCTTCATTCAGTGGCAGAAAAATTTATAAGTAGGAATTAACTTAAGACCTTTTTTTACACCTGCTTCTATGACACCACAATGCGAGCACTGATGAAACATGAAAGGTAATTTGGAGGAACATTCCTCTGCATTTGCCAGTGATGAGGATTTAAACCTGAAAAGAACCCCTCAGCTTGGAAGGATAGACCTGGCAGTATTTTAACTGCAGATTTCTAAGTCCATATGACAATGATGGGCATCAGTATCTTAGGATGAATCGAGATCCAGTGGAAAAGAGTAAGATAAGACTAAACAGACTAGCTGTGCTTTTCTCAAACTTTAATTTAATCAACCATTTATTTAATTTTCTAGACTTCTGTATTATATTTGATTACTTTTAAGTGCATTAAATATTTTATTAAGACATGACTTTATTGCAAAGCCCTGCCCCACCCCTCCAAAACATTGAACTAGCCGGTATCTATGGGTTTTAAGTAACATGAAATATGTTTCATAAAAATAATAAAACAAAGAATGAAAATAAAAATATTAAGCCTTTAAAATCTTTAATATGTTGTCATGGTTTCTAGTTCCCTAAACCAGCACATGTATTTTAAATGTTAATTTCTTGAATTCTTTTAAAATAGTTTTATATATTCTTGATTAACTATGGAATTAAAATACATAAAATGGAACAATAATAATAATAATATAAAATTATAGAAAAACATTAATGCTAGTAAAAGAAAGACACAATTACAATAAAATAAAAATAAAGTAAGTTACATTAAGTTGCTACCCACTATAAGTAATTTAATAATTGCTTCTGTAATCCAGAAAATTCATAACTGGTAACCAGGTATTACAATATTTTCCATTGATACCAATGCTAATACTAAATCGTTTATCACTGATTTCCGATGATAAAACTGTATTGTTATCTAGCACATTCTACTTAAAATATCCCATGTAAAGGTCTTAAAATAATGCTGTTTTACCTAACTTATATTTTACTATTAATTAGACAACTATATTATTACTTCAAGATGTTTAATATACCTAGCATCTCATATAACTTATCCCTCACCTCAGGGCCTAAGAAAAAAAGAAAAAGAAAAAAGGGAAGAAAATATTTTAGTGTGAAAAATGCATAAATGAATCATGAGTGTAAAGAGAGTAGTGGAAAAAAGTTATGCATCTCAGTCTATGAATTATATACAACATATATCAATATTGAGGCTGTGGAACAGGGAGGAGACCCTTTGAAACCTTCTAATAATTAATTGAATATTATTATTAATATTTAATCATTGATTGAAGGCTTAACCTGGACAAAAGCCTAATATCGGATCCCTCACCTTCATGTGGTTCAGCTGCTAGTAGTCACATGGTGATTTTGTTCTTAACAGAAAGGAGACTCTTTCATCCCTTCTAAATTTGAAGACTTAAAGAAATCGATCTAACAAAATCATATGATGAACTAAAGGGAAGGGCTGCAGACCAAAAGCACTGGTCAGCCTGGTGAGTTGCTGACCGAATTGGTATTTCTTTTTCTTCTTATACCAATTCTCTTTTTAAACTTTTCTATCCAGTCCCTCTTGACAGAACTCTTGTTTTCTTCGACCCTAACAGTATTAGAGAATTTGATGCCTAGGGGATCATTTAAATTTCTTTCCTATAAATACTTCCTAATATTTGCATGACATAAATGCCAAAAACTTGGTGTCCACTACTTAATGGTTACAATTTGTTTAATACACTCTGGTATGATTCCTGGGGAAAATAAATATAAATCTGTAGGTAAAAAGTCCCCGAATTGGATCTCCAGGCAGGGACTTTTTCCCAAGAATACAGATATACCAAATCAAACACAATCAAGATCCTTCAATGGAAGGCCGGAGGAATAACACTAACTAAAAATACTGAACTAATCAAAATTATATCATATCACTCAGTAGATGTATTCATAATTCAAGAGGCAAATCTTATACCAGAACAATTCCAATACTATGAATTCAAGAATTTTACTGTTCATATACTTCCCAAAGGACGACAAACCAGCAGTGATATTTTAGTTGGAATTCGAACACCTCTTATATCATCAGTCCAAATTATCAAAGACACGGATAATATAGACAAGATTGAAATATTTAAAATTAAATAATGGAAATACAAATCTCAGTTTAGTATATATACTGTTTACAACCACCAAAATAACTCTCTTAATCTTGAACATATTACAATAGACACTAATACAGTAATACTGGAAGATTTTAATGTTCATTCGCAACGACGACTTTGTAATAGTTAGCAAAAATTTAGAATCTTTAAGTATTTTAGTAACTTCGGCCATTGCATTAATCCAAGAAATTAGATTATGTATAAATGTCACAAAATCGTAAGTTACCAATATTCATAAGGACAGATTATTTCAAGATGAAATTACAACCATTTGTGCAAATATTTCAACTATTTCAGCATAATGAGGAAATCATATATGTATGGTGTAACATTTAACATTTATTTTCAATTCAACAGTAGTATTACAAAACTACAAATTAATCTTGATACTCTTGCAAACACTCCATTATTATAACAGCAATAAAACTGATTAATTAAAATTAATCAATTTATCCTTTTCAAACATCATATTTAGAAAGAATGCCAAAATCCTTTTTAAACAAAGCCGACAAAATGATATGTAGCACTGTAAGACAGATTTTACAACTACCTAGCAACACTGCAAATAGCATACTTTAAACTTGCAACAAATTTAAAGGGCTCTCTCTTCTCCGTATGTCATGGGAAGCATTTCTACAACAGTTCAACATAAAAAAAACCCCTAGAAGCAGTCAACCAGTCTCATATTATAATTGTTCAAGATTATGACATTAAAACTTGTTTTCTTCAAGAACACAGAATAGATAAATATGAAATCAAAAAACGTAGGCAACTTCAGTAACATTTTAGAGAGAAAGAATTTACACAGTGGTGCTCCTACCCCCACAAAGATAAAGGAACTGCACTCTTTTTCCAAGTGCCATCAGCTAATAAAATATGGATCCTTACTAAACTTGGTCTCTCAAGTAGTGAATGGTATGATCAAAATGAATGCCAGGTACCACCAATTTGATCGATCCTAGAATGTTCTTCTAGCCCTAGCCTTTGCAGACATTGTGACAGGTTTGAAACCCTTCTGCGTGTGCTGTAGAATCGTCCTTAGGGACAACTTCTCTGCATCAAGAGACATGACAGTGTAAAAATCATGCTAGTAAATGGTCTATGCTCTCAGGGTTTGAAGTTTATGAAGAAGTGCATTACATCGTTGATAATGATAGCAACTGGCATATAGATGTTAATAAATAGCATTTGCAATCCTCCCTCAAGGACACTGCTGGTAAAATAGGAGATTTTGTATCTAACGTTGGATTAAAATTTTGTTTTGAATTCACCAAACCGAGTGGTACAGTTCAGTCAATGGGGTATCTCTCTCACAATCTCTTTAATCAAAATCTCCTTTTTCTAATAATATCGATCTCACCATCACTCTTACACCATCTCCTTCTCCATTTAATTTAATTTTTTCCGAATATATCAATGTGTATTATATACAATATACTATATGCACTATATAAGAAATCCAACCAACCTCTTAAAAATCATGATTCTTTCTCTACTTGATTCTAATTGAGATAAACATAAGCAGAATGGTGTTATTATGTAGTTCCTCTAAAGTAGAGCGGAAAAAGGGGGATATACTAGACTAAAGAGATAGTCAACATTTTTAATAGCTGTCGCTATGAGATTATCATTGTTCGCTTCTCTTTGCATGCCCAGGAGTAAAACAAAAGAAACAACGATTACGACCTCCTGTTTGAGAATTTATTTTACAATTGAAACTAATAACAAGCAATATCTCGGAAATAGCTGCACAACAAAAATGTGCAGGACATAAATGTGTTTTGATGAGGTCTACATTTTTTGCTTAATCAGTCTTTTTTTCTGTCTCTTCCGGGTTACCAGTTATGCAAAAGTCATTTAGAATAAGGAGATTAGAGGCTATTCCCAGAAAATTCAAGATATGTATACATTTTATTTCTTATGTAAATATCTTTATTAAAGGCGTTAGAGCCTTTTTGAGAAAATCAAAATGTTTGAAGCATTTTCCATGTCAAGGTAGTTTGAGGTGGGGGACTAGCTTGAAAATCTTTGTGTCACATACTTGGGAGATACTGAATACAAATACCAAGATTGGCATTTAAGGGATGTTTTGTTTTTGAGTTGCACAACCACATGCATGCATACACAGACCTTTTTTCTAAAAATCTGATGCATTCCATTCACATGTCTTTGTAACAAACTGTTGTTAAAAACATTATTATAATTATTATTATATTTTTATTATTATTTTTTTTTGTAACTTAAGGTCCTTAATTCTGGTTGATCCTATTGGGCAATGAATGCAATTGGTGAACTGATGCTCAAATGATTGATTTCAGGGACCATGGAGCTTAAAGTTACATTGTTCTTCTCAGGATAAGGGAAAACCATATCCGGCCAACTCACCTAAGCGAGATTCGAACTCGTGACCTGTTGAATGTGAGGTAAATGCTCTACCACCACACTACCCAGGTGAGCTACATTATTCTTTTATCTACTTCATTCTACTCAAGATAAACATTTGCAGAAATGGCCATGTTACTTGCTTCCTTGTAAGTAGAAGGGAAATAAGGATACAGCAGGCTAAAGCAACAGTCAAATCTTTTAAAAGCTGGTTGGCATGTGGTAGAAATATGTTTCTTTGCATGGCCAGGAGTTTACAAATTCCCATATGAAAAAAAGCATTTTAACACTGAAACCTAAAACAATGAATATCTCTGAAATGGTCAGCTCTTTAAAAAAACTGATGTGTTCCATTCACATGGCTTTCTCTACATCTCTGCAACAAATTATTGTTAAAAAGCTTATGCTTCTATTTACTTCATGCTAATCAAGAAAAAATTAGCAGAAATAGTCTTATTACTTTCTTTCTTGCAAGTAGAAGCGAAATAAGGGAGTACCATAGGTTAAAGTGATAGTCAAAAGCTGGTTGCTATGTGACTAAAGTTCCTTTGTTTGTATGGACAGGATTTGACAAATTCCTTTATGACAAAAGTATAAGTTTTTCAAAGCTGAAACCAAAAACAAGGAATATCTCAAAAATGATCAACTCCACGAAAATATATATATATATATATATATATATATATATATATATATATATATATATATATATAAGTATAAATTGTGTGTTTGAACGTGCTCTACGTTTTTGTGTGGTAGGTTTTTGTCCATCTCTTATGGTTTAGCAATCATGCAAAATTCCGTAAAATTCATCCAGAATAAAGTAGTCTTAAGAGGCTATTTCCAGAAAATTCAAGATATACATTTTATTTGTCAGGTGAACATTTTTAATATAAGATATTTTAATAAAAATTGTTAGCCATTTTTGAGAAAATCAAAACTAACACTCCAGTCAATCACAACTCAGTACAACACAATGTCAACTTGCAATTTTTTCTCCTTTTATAGTTAGAAAATTACTTCACAGAACTTTGTGGAAACCAAAGCTTTTAGACTATCTCAAAAAGAAGAGAAGAAGCTTGAGAAAAATGTCGCTTTCTGAAGGTTGCAGTTTCCGTCGCATCGCTCTTCCTGCATCTCCAACTGGGATGACTCACATACCAAGGCAAACGTGATAACACTGCTTAAGAAGACGGCACTGACACACTGCTCTCTCCTCAGGCCTAGTTGTCTGGACCAGAGCTATCGTAATGAGCTAGACGACCCGTTTCTTCCCTTTGGGTAGTCTCTGGATGCGGTAGACAATCATTTGAAGCTTGAGGCAGTAGTTGTCCAGGTAGAGCGATACAGCCACTCCAAATCGCTTTGTTGGAAACCTTGTTCTGTTGTTCTACTGGTCGTAATGGGTCTTCATCCAATCACTCGTTACCTGAATGTTTTGACGGACCATTTCATGCATGTCATGAAGTCAGTCTATAAGTTTCTCCACTAGTCAACTGCTGGTTGTTCTGTTCCAGGAAGATTCCCGAACATTAGGTCACCTGGCAGTCACAGTTCTCTACCAAAGCCCAATCAGGCCGGCTTCAACCCGTGATATCATGGGTTGAAGACCGTTAGGCTAGGAAAAAAAAATTGAGCCTCTCACATCCCAGTCTTTCTGATGATTGACCACAACCTTTCTCAAATGTCCCTCTAGAGTCATGATGTACCGCTCAACCATGTCATCTGACCGTGGGTGAAGAATGTTATGTATGTTTTGTGCTCTGGGATTCGCTCCAGTGTTTTTCTCATGAGTTGGACCCAAAGTTGGTATATATTTTAATTTATCTCTGCGTAACTCCACCGGTACCCCACAGTGAAAATAAGAGTTCTTCTATGAGGCAGTTCGTGATGGTCTTGGCCTCTAGGTTAGGTGTTTTTATAGTGTTTTTTAGCCAGTTTTTACTACTGTGGCACTGCAGGCGATGACATTGATGATATATGAAATGAAGATAGAGCATCATCAAAATGCGACGGCAGAGGAAACTGGAGCATCCGGAGAAAACCCGCTCATACACCGCTTTGTCCACCATAAGTCCCACATGTAATCACCTGGAATTGAACCCAGCCTGGTGACTGATTAGTGGTCTAACCATTTGACCATTACACCGCCTTGGTTATGGATGGCATACACCTGTTAGCACTTGGTGAAGTAATTTTTGATAACCAACAGATATCTGTGCCGCTGTCGGACACAGGAAATAGACAGCTACATTAATGGCTTTGCGTTTGAAGGGTGCTCCTGCTTTATACTGCCTCATGCAACCCCAGCTTCTGGTCTGTGCATTGCAACTTGTGGCACATACATGATACTGGTGGCACCATCTCTCAGCATCAGTAAGCTTAGGAGAGTTTAGTTTTTTCATTTTCCTGAAAATGGGTTTGTTATGGACTTAGTGCTTTTTGATTCCATGTTCTCATATGTTGTAAATGGTTTCTAAGGAACAGCGCTTGTGCAGTGCTTCTCAGAGGAATTGGTTTGCGTACTGAAGTTACTCACAATATAATGTAATAAGCCAACTCATATATAAGAGCAATGGTACATATTGATGGCATATGTAAAGTATATTATTAGATATTAGCATTTATCGTGCACTATTATTTCATCTGCTGTAGAGATATAAATGGCAAATCACTCTGTCTATTTGTGACATGATTAATTTACAAGTCTACAAAAAATAAAGTTATTAGTGTTGATGGTTTTACCAGGCTGCCTGAGCCAGATGAGAAAGTTAAATGCCTAAATGGATATCTTACCATGATACCTGTATGAGCATCAATATATAGGTAGTGTTGAAGATTTGCAGTTCAAGTTCTGGTCATGGAACTGAATTTCTTAAGTCCAATTCATTCTTCCAAGATTTTTTTGTTGAGAGATGAAGAGGAATAGAAGCAGGGGGCGGGGAGGAAGAGTCCTGTTATAAAATAATAATGCCTTTGTGGCATGTTGGAATACACATCTCAGAAACTACTAAATCTGTAGTAGTGCCACTTTATATATATAATGCATAAAATATCTAAATACAACTAAGCCTATACCTTCAGCAAATGTACTGCCTAAAAATACATTTCATGTTCAGTATGAAGTTAAAATAATTAAATGTAGTTTGTTATCTAGTGATAATCTCTTTTGATTTCCTAAGAGACAATTGATTTAATCATATTTTGGTTAAAATCATAGTTACCTGTTGCTATAATAAATATAATATAGTTATATTATCTGTAAGGTTATTTCTAAACAAATCTGATCAGCATGAATGCTGTCTAAAACTGCAGACCAGTTGTGAATGAAATGGAGAACTGCTGCAGTATTTGACATTAGCTTTCTGAAATGCTGATGCTTATAGTTGTTGTGCCCACATTTGCAGAGAAATTTGCAAATGCTGCTCATGATATAACAAGCTAATCTAATATATAACATTTTAATATTGATTCCGTACTTATTGCACAATCCTCTATTTAATATCTAGGCAGGACATTGTTTCCTTGTTAAGACTTTTCATATATGTCCATAGTAAAATGAGTAGCCACACTGAAGTACACAATCTCTCCCTTGCTGTGAATCAATATTATATATATTTATGGACATACAAACCCTTGCTGATTCCTGAGTGTTCAAATCCAGTAGACTGACAACAGTAAATGCTGTCTTTGTTTGATGATTGAACTTCCAAGGACGATAAATTTCAGCCTTAGCAGTGTATCTTATGTGACCATAATTGCCTTCAAATGACGATGGAATATTCGAAGGAAGTCGCATGTTGAAAGGATACACATATTCTCCAGCAGGTAGGGTGGTGTCTTCTAAGCATACATAAAACAATGTTTGAATTAGTTGAAGTAAATACTTCTGAGCAGTGGATGTATACATAATAGTTGGTGTGGAAACATTTTAAATATGGGCATAAATGGGTAAGTAGGGAGGTCAGGACCATTTTAAAGTTAGGCACAGATGGCTTACACGTGCTACCCCCTTTGTAATTTTAAATCATATATACCTATCTTTATGTTTAAATATTTCTGCATAAATTGTTAACTCAGAAGAGAATGTTTCAGCTCCTGCATTACAGTGTACAAGAGAAGTGCATGATTCAAATAGTTCCTTAAGCAACTTATTATTATTATTATGTGTGAAAAGAATGGGCCATGATATACTCCTTGTATCGAGGCTTAGCAGAGCAGATTACTTTGCTACAAGTAGCTGTTATGATGGGCAGGGACTGATAAGGGTATCCCAGGAAGGTACCATATAAAATCTGTGGATTTTCTTTGTATATGCTCATTGAGCCTGAAAGGTTCACTGAAGCACCTATAAGAGGAGCTATACTGGGCAATTTATTGTGACGTCAATGTTAGTCCAGCAGGCTTATGTTGATAAAATGCCATCTTTTTGTTTTTCAGATAAGAATGATGCTAAGAGGTATAAATATGTATTTTAAATTGTAAAGAATCAGAATTATGTATTTTTTGTTGCATTTTCTCCAATTTGACTTAATCATGTTATCCGTCATTTTTGCAACACTTTTCCTAATTTTGGATTTTATATTTTAAATTTTAACTAAACAATATTTTTCATAGCTGAGCAAAGCAACCAGCAGTACTGGTAGTTATATAAAACTAGCCTAAGAAGTCATATTTTCAGGAAACAGAATCAATATTCTATTTTTCTTCTTCAATACGATTACAAGATTAAACTTAGCGCAAGAGTGACATGGATGTTGCAGAAATCACAGCAGCTGAGGGAAAAGACTCACTGACCTTGTTAAAATACTGCGTTCATTCCAGGACATGTATGTCATCAGATTGTCATTAAATATGAGCAAACTGAAGAAAACTCTGATGGGAACTTTTAACAGAGAGATCTTGGCCATCTAAAATACTATTTTGGTATTGAATTCAAAAGGACCAATAGAATAATAAGAGCCGGTCAATCCGGATACATTGACGATCTGCTCAAGCATTACCACTTAACTGGGCCGCACCGTGGCCGAGTGGTACACCACGCCTCTCACCTAGGTGATCCGGGTTCAATCCCATATGACCGCATGTAAGATTTGTGGTGGACAAAGTGGCACAGGGACAGTTTTCTCCGTGTTCTCCAATTTCCTCTGCCATTGCATTCCTCCAGTGCTCCATTTTCATTCCATGCTTCATCAGTGTCATCGCCTGTAATGCCATATGTAGTAAAATCGGACATTAAACACTATCAAAATCAGTGGCGGTTCAGGGAGTCATAATATATTTTCAAAATTAGTACATGGACACGACAGTTAATTCTGAATTTCACCCAAATTATGTGAAATAAACTTCAGAAACTATTATACAAATTAATGCCTGTCAAAACAAATAAGAATTTGCTATAACTAGGCTTATATAATTAATATTCTTGTATATGAAGTACATTCTCCTCTACTTTTGTTCAGTGAAATAGTTGATCACTAGCTGGTTGAAGTCAGGGGTGGACAGTACAGCCTTCTCAATAGAGCACATAGCTAACGCATTAAGTCTTATCTTCGTTCATTGTGCTTTTAGTGAATGTTTTTATCCTCTGAAATGTTGAGAAACACCTTTCACACTCTGATGTAGTCATCGGAATTTTGCAAATAATGCGCAATAGCTTCACTGATTCTGGGAACAGGGATGCTAATTGTTCTCGTAAATACCAGAAAGAAGTGCCAAAGCACCAGATGCGTTTGCAAAATATTTCTTCCATAAATAACTGTCAACTGCTGCTTCAGTACCATTGCATTTAACTCAAACTACATAACAGCTAATTTAAAATCCGCTTCCGGGAACAAAATTTTATGCCTAGAAAAAAACCTGGTTGTAGGAGAATAGCTACCGACAGATGGCCACTAAACATAAATCAGCCGTCAATAGCTGTTAAAATGATGTCACATACTTCTTTTGCAACTACCACTTTATTAACGTCAAAATGAGTACGTTTTGCACTAGAACCTTGAGTTACGTCATCGTCATTGTCAATTCGCCAATGGTGTTCATAATCTAAAGAAATTCTTATACACTGGATAGCCGACTTGAAATCTGACACTTTTTTTGTATGAACTTTAACACTATCACTTTGTAGTTCATTGTCGCCTTCCGTGGTGTAGTGGTTACCATGCTAACTTCATATACCCAAGGTCGTGGGTTCAAACTTGGTGGAGGACGATGGACTTTTTTGGGTGTAAAAATCCTTAGCATGGCTAAGGGAAGTAAAGCCGTTGGTCCCGTGTCGTAGATTTACGGCACGTAAAAGAACTCCAAGCCTGATAGAGAGATCTCTGAGCAAAATTAAGCGGTCCTTCACCCCCAATTTTGAATGGACGCTGAGAACCACAGCAGTTAAAGAGCGTCCATAAATAACATGCCATTTATTTTGTATTTCATTGAATAAAATGTCAGTGTGAAGCAGAGCTTTGCTAAAAAATATTACCCAAAAGAGAAAGTCATTGCGTTTCAAAATATTTTGAAGACCAACTGCTTTTCTAATTGTTGAATAATCGCTATTATTGTCATCAACGAAAGTCTGAAGAGAACTGTAAATCTCATTTCTGCATACATATACATTATTAAAATTCCATCTTGTTGCAGCGTTTTTTTTTTTTTTTTTGTATTTTTTTTATGGTAATCGTTTTCTAACGAGAGAGAAGATTTATAACAAAATGAAAAGAAACCTTCTCGATTGTTTGCTTTTTCATTGTGCTCCTTTAATGTACTTTCGAGCTCAGCCATTAAGTAAATCAACCTACGGAATATGTCAAGATTATCCGATGTGTCAGTTTCGTCATGCCCTCAGAACGCAAGCTCAATTTTATCGCAAAACTTGATGCAGTCTATTAAAAAAACGTGTCAAATAATATAACAATTCTTTGACACGTTTTCGTTGTTATTCTTTATTTGTGACCTGTAAGCACTGTCTAATTGAACTGTGATATTCACCTTGCCTATCATTTCAAATTCTATTTATGTTTTTCACTTAGCTTGTGCTTTTTCACTTTTTCGTTTAGATGCTCAATGTATGACACACCTCATGCAGGAGCATTATCATTCATTACGAAACAGGGATAACAAAAACACATTTTTAATTAAGCACCCGCAAAGGCATACCGTACAATGAAGGGTTAAAGTTTCTGGTATAATCACTCTTATTTTTGCACAGATTTTGAATTTGTTCAAAATTCAGGGTTGGTCTTGACGGCCCAAACTTCTTAAGTTCCAATCGAGACGCAAAATTCATTGCACAGGCACTGAGTATGCTCGTTACACTGTTCATGATTCACTAATTTATTTCAGTCCCTGTGAACACCACTTGAAAGCGCTGCTAAAATCGGGTTTGTTTAACCGATACAACTATTTTCAAACAGAGCAAATTATATTATGAGTAATAATACGCATTCAATGTATTATGCAAGCAAAACTACCAACATGAATGTAGCATTAATATACTTTCTTAGTATCGTTTTATCGGAAATATGCAACACTGTACCTTAAATGACACAGATAGAGCAGACATTTTTAATAAAGCAATACATGCATTGAGGTTCATTGTATGCAGGAACCATTTGGGGCTTCAATGAAGAGACTCTTCTCATCTTCTCTTTGTTTATGAGAGGAAGTGTTGACAAATACCAACTTTCATTATGCAGTCACAAGACAGACAGACAGACAGACAGACAGATAGTTTATTCATCTTGTAAATCATACATTATACACAGGTACTATGATATAAGACAAGTCAAGTTATTTACAATTTTTGATTAATTACAATTATTTGAGTGGAACATCCAGAAAGGACAAGTCATCTCTAAAAGCATATAATTATTTACAATAAGCAATAATATAATGCATGTATATATATTGTGTCTAAGAAATATATTACTGAGAGCTTACCATGAATTCATTAACAGAATAAAAACTGTGATGAAGCAGGTATGCCTAAATTTCCTTTTTAAATAAATTTAAATTTTCAAGTGGTTTTATTATCTAAGGACAATTTATTAAAAAAAAGTCATTCCTAGGTGTATTACACTATTTTGATGAGTGCTTGTGTTACTTCTCTGTATGTGAATATCCATTTTCTGTCTGGTGTTATGGCTATGAACTGTGTCATTGAATGTATAATAGCCATTTTTGTCCATTAAATTTAATTTCGTAAATTTTAAAATTTAAAAGATGAAAATACATGGGAGAGGTAAGATTTGAAATGTTTTGAATAATGGTTTGCATGTAGGACTCAATAATGTTTGTCTCATCTACCTTGTGTTGTGCTTGTACTTCTTGACTAACTCTCAGTTTCTTTTCTTGTAAACTTGATCGCTCTGCTATATAACATAAAAGGACTATCCCTACTTTTTGTGTAATAATTAATAAATATGCTAATAAATGCAACGCTTCCTTAAAGTTATTTTGTGCATATATTTCATCAGAAACCAGGAATATTTTTACCTGGTATTTATATCGATTAACAATTATATTGATTAACAGGAATTCTAATGATGAAAATGGTGCACAACAAAGCTAGATGTGAATTTCCATTTGTATAATTTATACTCATGCATCCTTTTAGAGTCATATTAACTATTTAATTACTTACATAAAATCAATATTAAATTCTTTTAATGATCCAGAAATACAATCAATAGAACCTATTCGGTTTTGAGTATAAGTAAATCTTGCAAGAGAAACCAAACAACTTCTGGCTCTTCATTTTTTGGAATAAAATGCACCTTGCTCATTGGATTTTATTTATTATCGAGTTTATTGTTTTAACCCAGCAAGGCTCCAGATTAGAAATAAATAATCTACCTGCTGAAACGAGGGGAAATTTATGTTCAAAATACAGCTCATGTCCTCTATGATGCACCGTATGTGAAGTACTTCTTCGGCCAGTGCGTCTTCGTCTAGTGCTTGTCCAATGAACCTCTGCTTCTCCCTTGAATTTTAGCTCTAAACCTAAAGGAAAAATGAGAAAAAATTTGGGACATTATAAATAATGTTAACAACATACTTGCTTGGATACAAATTCAATTTATTAATTACCATAATTACCCAGTGGAGATATGAGAAGCCTAACCACTACTCTAATTCTGGAACTCATTTCCATATTTTTAATCTACACTGATATTATAACAGAAAGAAAGAGAGTGAGTGACAGAGTGTATGGGTTGTGTGTATGGGTGCACAATCGTGAGATCTTCGTACAGCTTTCATTATACAACATTTTTGAGAAATAATGAAATTTGAAATAATAATAATAGTATTAGTAATAACAATAAATTAAAGTAAATATTGTGAAGTAATTAAGGATCCCAAATATGGTTCAATAGCGCTAATGTTGAGGTTTTATAGTAACTTGTTATAAACATGCTGGTAATTGACATGGTATTGCTATACTGAATAATAAGTAGGTAGGTATTTAAAAAAAAACATGAATATATAATGTTAGTTGTGTTATTATTGTAAGTGACTTTTGTACATTTAACTCTACCACCGGGCAGTACCCAATTGCAGAGAATAAATACATACATACATTTTGACCTCAATAAACGGAAAACAAAGGGTTTTGTGACATATGCTTATATGAACATTTTTTCTTGTTTAAATAGAACCAGTCCCCAATGGTGGTCTTATCACTGTGTTATAAACAGTAACACAAAATGGAAGCAAACACAAAAGATGAAATAACACTATAAGGCAGAAATGAAAAATAAAAGAAGAAAGGCAATTAAAAGCAACGAAATAAAACGAAAATGTGCTAAAACCTCAGGTAAATGTAAAATATACCAAAAAGAGGTGAAAAGGAACAACAGTGACTAAAAACTCAGTCAAATGGGTAAAACGATCAGATACCAAAAACATTTAAAATCTTGAAAACCCATAAACCTCCGCTCCGTTAAAACCCGTCGCTAAAAAGTAATATAAAAGCTAAATCCTGAACGACTAGTCAAATTCGATAAAAAGTTAAAAACTCTATCAACCGCTCTGTGGGCATCGGCAGGACCTCAGGTGGAATGTTGAACGAAGGTCTGCTGGAGCAGTACACACTAGCGCATATGCCGTACTGACAATACTGCTCTCAGAGTGGACAGAGAGGAACAGGAAAAACTATGCGTAAAATTACAGTGATCAATCTGCAAGCGAGCTAATTGCAACTCCTCCCAATTTTAGAGGCAGTTTCTTTAAGAAATTTGAATATATTTTTATATAATATATATATTATAATATCCCCGACGGCGTTTACAAGAGGAGGCTACCCAGGTAAGAGGAAGATTCCCGAAGCTTGTTCCCGCGAAGAGACGTCTACTCTTCATGCAAGCCGGAATGTGCCACTCTCCGTACAAAAAGCCTGAAGTCCGCATTGGTTGCAAAAGAAAGCGGTTGGGTTGCGTTGCTGCCATCTTAGCCGCCAAATCCGCCAGTTCAATAACCTGCAAGCCGACTTGACCAGGAATCCATGCACACTCCACATTAACACCGGAAGAGTGTAAAATGTGGAGGAGGTTCTGGTTGGTGGATGTATAACTTACGAAGGCTTTGAAGGGCACAAAGAGAATCACTCATGAGGCAGTCACCCAAATTCCGACGGCGAACATAAAGAATGGCTCGATAGATGGCATACAGTTCAGCAGTAGAAATGGATGTGCTACTATGCAAACCGAAAGTATATGTATGCAAAATGAAAGTATATGTTTCGGTCCCAGTAACAAAGGAGCATCCATCACTGATGGCGCACTTACTGCCATCGGTGTATATACAAAGGTGGTCACTGTAGTGGGATAAAGATTCTAAAAAACAAGTACGGGTATTAGATACAGGCATCGCAGATTTCTCGTACACCGTCATCCTGAAATCTACGTGGGATGTAACTCGTAAACAACGGGGGTGCACTCTCTCTCGATAGAAAAACATGCGAGGCAGTGCAATATCGTGTTTCCGAAGGAGCTCACAGAGACGCACATCTAGGACTGAGTGACAACTTTCCGTATCGTTCATCCAGCACGGTATTGAAAAACGTTGGATGCGCTAAGGTCACAGCCACAGTTACCTAGCAGGACAACAAGAACATCACACCGACTTTGCAGAGGGGGTTCTTCCGATTAGGCGTAGGGGCTAACAAATGGGCTGGGTTTGGTGGGAAAAGCTCCAACCACCACACGAATACCCTGATTATGGACTGCGTCTAATCTCAGCACAGATGGTCGCACTGACGAATGCAGCCATAGTCCAACTTCGATTGAATCAGTGCACAATACTGTCCTATCCGCTCCCCAAGATTTACCACTTAGTAGTTCAGAGAACGGTCACATCGCGCATTCGGTTGTGCTATAATGTGGTGACAAACAAAGTTTCCAATCGAAGATCAACCCAAGGAATCTACCCTCATCAAAGATCAACCCAAGGAAGTAAATCTGGCACAAGTCGAAGAGGCGGCGGATATCGCCATTTACGGCGCCAGAAATTCATCAATTTATTCTTGGCATACATTCTTGCTGTTGGGAATACACGCATATAAGCACATGTTTTGCCTAATCGGTAATAGTTTAACTCACGTTGTATGCATAGGTTAAGTTACTATTGTAATCAAATAATGTATTCATAAGATTTGCTATATTTATTTTCACCATTCATACTTAAACAGTGAAACTGAAGGTTCAATAACTGCGGACTCTTCCAGAAAACATACCCTTATACAATACAAGTAAATACCTCGTCAACCAGAATAAATACCAAAACTTGTGTCCCATTAAGGATTTTTCTACAGACTACAGGATACACCACAATTTGAAATGTTGAGTTGCTAATGCTACAGTTTTGCCGGTCCTGGTTCAGGTCCTAGATAACTCCGCGCTCAGTGATATAACTCAAGCAGTGCTGTTTACTATGAATAGCACCTAGTCATCTGGTCCTGCTTTAACCTTGCTTAGAGAATGTAGAAGCATGAAAGAGCCGGCCCGTGCTTTTCACGAGGAGTTGCCAAATTACTATGCTCCCATGTGAGAACGAGCTCAGCACGTTAGAGATCATTAGTTTTCGCCGTAGGTTGTGGACGAACATTTTATAATATATGTGAAATAAGTCCGTTTGTATGCGCGGTTATTTCTTATTACGGAGGCCGAAACTGAGGTTTGTTATACCACAGTTACGGATTTGAATGCAGCCACCACCCGATCAGCTCTAGTGCTTTCAAAAAGGTCTAACAATTATTTGGAATTGAAAAGATTGCTACCATCGACTATCGAAACCGTGGCAGCGGATCAGATAAGGAGGCGTACAGAGTGTCCCCCACTAATGTGAGCGTATGGGGCGGAAGCAACGGCATGGTGAGACTTTACCCGCGCTAAATCAACGGGCGTGTTATAACTACTGTCTACTTTATCATTTTGCTAGGAAATGTGCCGGTTATGATCATTAGGGGAGGGGACAAGATTTACGCCAGTTTGGTTGAGGGGGCTCCGGATCATGCATTAGGGTCAAGGTTCCATCACGGCAGTTCACCTTGTTGGGAAATGCCCAGACTGTGGAGGCCTCAAGCCGGTTTTACGCCCGGTGGTTTTATGTCCGACGTTATCTGTTGTTTTAGGTAAAATAACTGTACTCGTTTGAGCTTAGATTTTGTTAGCAATACGTTTGGGCTCAGTTTTTCTGCGCCTATTTATCCCGTTCAGCAGATTTTTATTTCTAGGCGTCTCTCCAGAATCCATTTTATCTTCTCAACTGGATGCTTTGGCACCCCTTACAGCCCAGAACTATGCGGGATCATCTGTGCGACTCACACGAATTGTTTTCCAAACATTTGAGTGTTATATATTTAATTCAATATGATATGCATTTGTTAGAACATACCGCCTCCATATAAGATGACACCTCCCAAAATGAAAATATTAAAGATCAAAATTGAGGAGATGCTGGAAAAGGGAATTATTTGTCTCTCTAATTCTCATATAGTAGTATCATCTTTTTGGTTCCTAAAGGTCCGATCGTGGAATACTCGTTTATGTAAAAATCTGATGTGTTACACTCACATGACTTTCTCTAGCCGTTCTACAAACTTCTTACATAAGATTATTCTTCTTTCTGCACCTTGTTAATCGAGGTATGCAGCACAATGTTCTTATTACTTAGTTCCTTATAAGTAGGAAGAAAATAAGGGAATACACTAGGCTAAATCGATACACAAATTTTTTAAAAGCTGTCGTTATGCGATTGTCATTACAAATGGCTTCTTTTCTTGGCCAGGAGTAGAACAAAAGAAAAACGGACACTCCCGTCTGAGAAAAGTATAAGTACTTCACAACTGAAACTAATAACAATGAATACCTCGAAAACGGTAAGCTCCACGAAAAAAATGCATGTGACGTAAATTGTGTATTTTAACAAGGCCTACATTTTTTGTATCGTAAGTTTTTGTCTATCTCTTACGGTTTATTAGTTATGCCAAATTAAGAAAAATTCATCCAGAATAAACAGGTCTTTAGAAGCTATTCCCAGAAAATTCAAGACATGCATTTTATTTGTCAGGTAAATATCTTTAATATACGATATTTTAATCAAAATCGTTAGAGCCATTTTTAAGAAAATCAAAATTTTCGAAAAAAAGTTCCATGTAAAAGGTAGCTTGGGGTGGGGGATGTTTCTCAAAATCTTCGTGTCGCATCCCTGGAAGATACTGAACTTAAATACCAAGTTTGGTATTTTAGCTACTTTTCGTTTTTGAATTATCGTGTTCACACACACACACACACACACACACACACACACACACACACATACACATACCTTTTGCTGGAAATGCTTTTTTTTTATTCAGGGAATCCTAAAACATATATTTCCGGTGAAATCTCGACATCGAATTTTTGGGTGGAATGCAATACTTCTCTATTCTTATGTACATTGTACACACGGGGCAAGAGAAAGTAAAAATATTTTTATCGAGTTTATCCCGCTTTCTGATCTCTATATGGCCGCCCATTATTCACAGACTAAGTTTTTTTACTACTCTGGATTTGAATAATGCGTATCTTCAGATACCTCTGACGAAATAGAGTAAACCTATAACGGTTTTTTCTTCTCCTTGGCGTTTATTTGAATTTAATCGCGTTCCTTTCAGAATCGCTACGGGGGCTCAGGTTTTTCCGCGCCTTATGTATAATATACATGTAGATAACATTTTTGAATATATGTATCATTATTTGGATTATTTGATTATTTATTCTGATGACAGATACAAAATTTGTGTTAAGTTTTTCTGCGCCTTCGCGATGCTGGCTTAAATCAATAAGGTTTCTTTTGCCAACCAGAAGTTGCGTCTTTTGGTGGGGCATTTGGTTTCCCCGTCCGGAATCACAATTGATGCAGCGCGCACTCTTGCGTTGCATAAAGTAGCCCACCCAACAAATCTGAAGTCGTCATGTTTTCTGAGAATGACACCCAGTTTTCTTTCCAAATTTATACTTAATTTTTCCTCACGAGTGGAACCCTCATATTATTTAAAGAAGAAAGGTGCGTGACTTAATTGGGGCTGCTTTTGACGACCTGAAACAGGCAATAACGATGCCGTCCATTCTGGCTTTTTCTGAGTTTACTAGAGAAATTATTGTTCTCCACCTGTCCTTCAAGAATTCCCTGAAAGACGTTGTCCTGTTTTATGTATCTCGCACGTTTCCCACCTTAAAGAGAAAATATTCCGTTTATAGGTTGGAAACAATTGTGATTTTGTTTGCATATGAGAATATTAGGACTTATAAAGAACATGTTCGGTTTCGTCTAAGACTTTGGCCACTCCCAGGAAGATTGGTCGGCTGGCAAGGTGGGGTGTCAAGACGCTTGAGTTTTAAGTGTACTCCCGTTCATATTTGGGGTACTCAGAATGTGGTGGCGGATGGCTTAACGCGTCTTTTTCGACTTCCCTTAGAGTGGCCAGACTCTGATCCTCCGTCTGAAATGGCTTTTGCAGGCAATGAAGTCTGCGAGAGTTTTACCAACTTTGCCACCATCAGAGAGAGGATCCTGAGTTAGGTTCTCTGATAGAACGCTTACTGGGAGAAGAAACAAAATCACTCTGATCATCTTGCGCAAGGGCATGTTAATGGGTTGCTCTAAATTTGATTGTCGTATTATTATTTCGCAGGCATTAGTACCAGCCGTGCTTTATTATTTTCATGTCTTCCCGATATTTTATTCAAGACTCAGTAGAAGGTACGTGAGCAGTTTTTATGGAAAGGTACGAAGAGGAATATTGCGATAAAGGTAAGGAAATGCTCGCTGTGTGTGATGGTCAAGTCTACCCATGTACCCATGGGGGGGGGGGGTCGGCATCTGAATAAGCTACCTGGCGTTTGGAGAAATTCTTTGTAGGTTTTATTCGGCCTTTCCCTAGGTCTAACCAGGGCAATACCTACGTGGTCGTGTTGTTGGTAGTGGTGGTTAAGGTGGTAGACGCCTTTACCAAGTTTGTATGACTTAATGCTATTCCTAAGGCTACGGCACTGGTGGTTATTCGAACTCTTGCTAATATTTTTGCTGTATTTGGACCACCTCAAACGCTGGTGTCGGATAATGGCAAACAGTTCACGGCTAGACAGCTTAAGATCGTCTGCTTGGGTGGCGTATCAAACACGCCAACACGACTCATTATCCGAGCCTTTCTAATGCCGAAATGGTAACAGAAGCCTCAAGTCCGCCTCGATTGCTTATCACTTCGCCCACCATAACCGCTAGGATAGGGATCTATATTATATCCAGTTCGCCTTAATTTTGCTCGCCATGAGGCACACAAAGCTGCTCCGGTTTCTTTATTATTTTTTTATCTTATGATTCGATGTGACAGTGTTATTGGGAGCAGTATTTTACTGTCAGGAGTGAGGGTTAGAACTACGAGACTTGTACATATAATATTGTTTGATATTTTACGGATTGCCTTCCTTTTTTTCCCCTTAGGCCTGTCTTCTCTGGGAGGGTTTTTGGGGTGAGGGGAGTCTGAGCCGTCTGAGCATTTTTCTCCCGCTGAGAGATCTACCCGGGTGCACTAAGCCTCATGAGGTCCCTGGGGACCAATTGAGGAGCTACTTGATGGAGAAGAAGGTCTAGGTCATGAAGACCGCATTAACCGGCCGGGGGGTTCAAGGTGCTGACCACGTCTTACCCTCCAAT
The DNA here is from genome assembly GCA_030762935.1 of Hymenopus coronatus. Taxonomy (NCBI): domain Eukaryota; kingdom Metazoa; phylum Arthropoda; class Insecta; order Mantodea; family Hymenopodidae; genus Hymenopus; species Hymenopus coronatus. The sequence goes on along the minus strand of CM060885.1, from coordinate 42,323,291 downwards.
GCTGCACCCCATCTATGACGTTTGTCATGGACTGAGATGGAGGACGCAGCGGCCGAGTGGTAGATCAAGGTTCCTTGCGAGCTGTCGTGCCATGGAGTTATTATAAATTAGTTCTACAAATAACATGTAGAATGAGACATTGATTATCTATACGTTCAGAATGGCAAAATAGGCTGAATGTTTATTGTGTTCTAAAAAGTTGTACTACTGAGCCATTCCACGACATTTTATTTCTGCACATGTTAATCATGCTGCTAAACTTTGAGGTATGATCTTAAAACACTTGAACTATGCTGAGAGTGATTACACGCCCCAGTTTTAATTATGACACTCTTCTATTAATACCATGTCTCTCTGTATCTATCATTAAGCCTGACATAGATAAATTAGTGTCAAAAAGATGTCCGCGTTCTGCTACATGTCCAAGGAAAGGTTTATAAGGCCCCATTTGAGGAAGAAAGGCTACAAGACCTATTTTCCTACTCGGCCATTCCTCTTTCAAGTTGACTAGCTCCGCCACTGGTGTACATTCCATCCCGAACAAGTCTTGATAACAACTTCAGGGGAATGGAAAGACGTCACTCTTCCCCTCCGTTTATCGGCTCCTCGGGACTGACTATACACAAAGAGAATAGCGATAGTCAAATTTGGAACTACCAATAACGGCTAATTTTTTTTTTTCTGTTTGCTTCTTTTGTGTTTTTAATAAATTGTGTGTTTTAGGGTGATCTACATATTTGTATATATGCTTTCATTTACATATTAACGTTTAAAATTCAGGCAATATAACAGAAAATTCGGAGAAAATGTAAGAGGTAAATTTTATTTATCATGTAAATAGCTTTAATATGTAGTAGTATTTTAATCAAAATTGTTAAAGGCTTTTGAGCAAATAAAAAAAAAATTGAAAAATGTAACTTTGATGCGGATATTTCTATCAAAAAATTCGTGTCGCATCTTTGGGATATTCTAAACTTAAATACCAAGTTTGGCGTTTAACCAACGTTTCGTTTTGAGTTATGCTGCCACCGACATATATACACAGACTCTTTTTTAAAAATTCTTATTACAGATTCAGGGAATCTCAAAACATATATTTCCAGTGAAATCTGTGCATCGAATCTCTAGATGGAATACAACAATTTCTCTTCCTTCTTATGTACATTGAATATATGTGCTAGAGAAAACAATAACATGTATAGCACTTTATTTAAAAAGTCCGTATTTGTTCCATTCAGTTGGCTCAAAATATATTTACGGTAAAATCTGAACATATATATATATATATATATATATATATATATATATATATATAGAGAGAGAGAGAGAGAGAGAGAGAGAATGAAAAACCTGATGTATTCGATTCACATGACTTTCTCTACATCTCTGCAACAAATTATTGTTAAAAAGCTTATGCTTCTATTTATTTCATGCTAATTGATAAAAAAAATTAGCAGAAATAGTGTTATTACTTGCTTCCTTGTAAGTAGAAGCGAAATAAGGGAGTAGCATAGGTTAAAGTGATAGTCAAAAGCTAGTTGCTATGTGACTGAAGTTCCTTTGTTTTATGGACAGGAGTTGACAAATTCCTGTATGAGAAAGGTATGTTTTTCCTAGCTGAAACCAAAAACAAGGAATATATAAAAAGCGAATAACCCCACGAAAAAAAAATGTATATAACAAAAATTGTGTGTTTTAACGTGCTCTAAGTTTTTGTAAGTTTTTGTTCATTTCTTACGGTTTAGCAGTTATATAAATTCGTAAAATTCATCCACAATAAAGTAGTCTTCAGAGACTGTTCCCAGAAAATTCAAGATATACATTTTATTTATCAGGTAAATAGCTTTACTATACGCTATTTTAATCAGAATCGCTAGAGCCATTTTTGAGAAAATAAAAAAAAATCCATGTAAAGGGTAGTTGGGGGTGGAGGATTTTCTTGAAAATCTTCGTGTCGCATTCTTGGAAGATACCAAACTTAAATACCAAGTTTGGTATTCAACGATATTTTCGTTTTTGAGCTATGTTGTCCACAGACACACACGGACCTTTTTCTAAAAATACTTTTTTTATTCAGAGGGACCCAAAACATGTATTTCCGGTGAAATCTCGGTATCGAATGCAATAACTTCTCTATACACTATGTGATTAGTACGTGTAGAAAAAGTAAAATACTTTTACACGTATATAGAATCCATGTGTCCATGTATTTTCTGCAATTGGGTACTGTCCGGTGGCAGAGTTAAATGTACAAAATTTACTTAAAATAATAATCTTACAGTTAATAATAGCAATATAAATTAATAATAGTAAACACAAATTAATAATAATACAACTAACTACACACACACACATATGGTTTTTGAAATATCAAACTACTTATTATTAGTCAGGTAACAATACTTACATCAATTACCAGCATGTTTATAAATAGTTGCTATGGATCCTCAACTTTAGTAGTTATAGAATAGTTTCTGAGATCCTTAGTTACTCCACAATATTTACTTTAATTATCTAACATTTAATCTATTTAAATTACTCCTAACTTTCTTTAAGGTCAGAGAGCAGCCCTGAAAGGCTGCTACAAGATATCCATTCCATTCTTCAATTGTCTTATTAACAAAAGAAAATTTTCCTAAGTCAATTCTGTATGTTCTATCTTTAGTTTTATACAAATGATCGTTTCGTCCGTAGTTTGCCTCAGTTTCTAACCTCTTCCTAACGTCCACTCATGCATAAGCATTAAATAGTGCTAACTTTTAGCGGCTCCCATTTATTCTCTTCGCCTTTCGTAAGTCCAAAATATTTACCCTCTTTATGAGTACTACAGCCCTTCTTTCTATCTTTTCCAGCGAATCATTTGATTAACCCTTTATGGGTTCCACCATGCTACTCCATATTCCATAACCAGCCGAAATAAAAATTGTAAGAAATTTCCCTGGCCTTTGCGCTCCCCTTTTTCAGTATTCTCATTACGAAGTGCAATGTCTTCCTCGCTTTCCTAAATGTAACATTTATCTGACCTTCCCATCCATGTATTATTTGACAAACACACTCTCAAATATTTACAGCTGTCCCCTTGTGGAATTTGTTCCCCGCCCATATGATAGCTATGAAGAACTCTCCCCTTAGTTCTATTAACAACATTGCACTTACTTATTCCAACATTAATTGCCATTTTATTTATGGCAGCCCACCCACTTATTTCATTTTTTTTTTAATAAAATACAATACCATAGGCTTGTCAGGACTCCGGCGTTGTATTCCTTTTTTCTTCATTTTTTCCAGTTTCCTATATTTCCTTAGTAGACCTTATTATTCTTAACGTTTTCTTTTACATGTACATACACAAACATAGACACATTTACAAACACAGAAACACCCATGCCCAAAACGAGCCTCGAACCCACGATCCTGTGCACCACGAAGAACGGTCTCATGCATGGTATTTAGAATCTTATTGTAAATAATACAACTACGAACAATCTTATCTGCCATTTAATATTTATAGTTATACGTATCATTAACAAAGAAGAGAAAATTATCAAACCCAGTACGAGCCTTGGGACACGCCCGAACAACAGCCCTTTTAGACAGTTCTTTACCTACTCTTACTCTTTGTGTCCATGATACTAAGCGGTTGTCGATTGCTCTTTTTGGTACATTCCGGATGAGTAAATTATGCAGCCCTGCGTCAAACGCTTTAGAAAAGCCTATGCATCAGTCCTTCCCACAGCATCCACCTCAATCGCCAAATCCTGAGGTAATGAGGTTATTTGACTTTCACATGAACATTCAGACCTAAACCCTGTTGCGCTTGTTTGAACTATTTGTTTTCTAGCTCCTCCGTATGTATTCTGTAGTTAAATGCTCCATTACTTAACACACTACTGAAGTTAGGCTAACAGGTTGTACCACTTATATATTGGAACTACAATAGCGGTTTTTCAATCTTCTAGTATAGTACGGTTGTTAATTTTATTGACATATTAAACAAACTAGATAAGAATTATGGCTTCTCCCCCTAATTTGAACATTTCCTGAGGTATGTTATCCGGTCCTCTCAATTTTCCATTCTGCAGCATCTTGATGTGATTTAGAAGATGAAAAATCTGACAGAATAATCGCTCACTCATCTGTTTTCACCGCACTCACGAAAGTTCCAGCTTTAAAGCCAGAAAAAAAAAAATCTGACGTGTTCCAGATGACTTTCTCCTTCTCTTCTGCAAACAACTATTCCTACGAAAGATTATCTTCTAGCTAAATAATGCTAATCAAAAGAAACATTACCAGAAATTGTCGTATTACTTAGTTCCTAGTAAGAAGAAAAGTATTTAAGTAATACACTAGGCTACGGCGACAGTCAAATCTTTAAAAAGCTGTCGCTATGAAATTTTCATTGAAAATGTTTTTTTTTTCCAAGAAAATTAATTTACTTTGCTTCGTCCTACTGTTACCACCCAACAAAAAGATATATTCCACAGAAGCTCCATTAAAATAGTTTTAATTCAAGCTATTGCATCCTCAAATCTGTTATTTTAAATGCTTTTAAAAACCAAGAGTAAAACAAAAGAGATATGAAACGGACGAGGAGTTCCATTAGAGAAAAAAGTGTTTTAAAACTGAAACCAATAATGGGAAATATGTCGGAAATGGTTAGCTCTACAAAAATAATGCATATGACAAGGTGTGTTTTAAGGATATCTCCATTTTAACTTTACCTATCACGTACTATATATTCATACAATGTAGGCGAGGGAAGGCATTGCATTCCTCCCAAAATTAGATACCGACATTTCACCGGAGATACATGTTTTGAGACCCCTGTATCCAAAAAACATTTTTCAGAAAAGGACAGAGTGTGTGTGTATGTGTGTGTGTGTGTGTGTGTAGGTACGTGAAACAGTATAGCTAAAAAAGGAAAGACCGTTAAATACCAAACCTGGTTTTTAAGTTAAGTAATTTTTAAAGTTGCGACGCGAAAATTTTCAAGAAAATCCCCCACCCCAGACTACTCTTGCGATAGAAAATATTTCGAAAAATTTGAGTTTCTCAAAAACGCCTCTAACAATTTTGATTAAAATACCGTATTTTACAAATATTTACATTGCAAATAAAACGTGTTTTTTGAATTTGCGGGAAGTATCTCTAGAAGACTCTCTTCATTTCGGATGCATTTTGTTTAACTGGAAAACCGTATTAGATGGACAAAAACTTACTACTAAAAATCTAAAAATGTAGATATTAAAACGCACAAACTATATCATATACATCTTTTGTAGAGTTAACCGTTTCCAAGATATGCCTTGTTATTGTTTTCAGCTGTAACTGTTTTTCTCAACGTTTGTTTGTTTAATATCTTTTGTTTTACTCCTGGAAATGCGAGAGAAAAAAAAACAACCGAATTTCAATTGTTTCACATAGCGACTAGCTTTTAAACGATTTGGCCTTCGCTTTAGCGTTGTGTATGTATTTCCTTATTCCCCTCGCATATAAGAGGAATAACTAACAAGTCCAGTTTTGCTAATGTTTATCTCGATTAACATGAAGTAGAAAGAAGAATAAGAGTTTTCAACAATAGTTTGTTGCAGAATACGTAGAGAAAGTCATGTGAATATAACACATAAAATTTTTTGAGTAAGTTATAGGAATTTGTCTAACTCTACGGTTTACCAGTTATGCAAAAGTCATTCAGAATAAGGATGACTTCAGGCACTATTCACAAGAAATTCAGGATATACATTTTATTTGCCATGTAAACATCTTTAATATACTGCATTTTAATCAAAATCGGTAAAGTAATTTTTTTTAAAAAATCGAAAATTTCGATAGAAAGTGTAGAATGAGTGGGGAATTTTTTTGAAAAAAATTATTTTGCATATTTGGAGGATACTAAGCTTAAATACCAATTTTGGTATGTTATTTATTTTTCGTTTTTTGAATTATGCTGTCCACACATACACACTGACATTTTTCAAAATGCGAATTTTTATTCAGGCGTTCTCAAAAATGTATTTTCGGTGAACTCGCAGTATCGATTTTTGGGTGGATTACAATAATTTCTCTGCCTACTATGTACATTGTACACATTTCTATGGGCTCTGTGTTTGGAATTTTTAAACAATTTGTATACATGTGAATGTATATATCCGGTTTCATAATATACAAACCTTTTCCGGTACCCAAGACTATAAGATATATAATCATTATAATTATAAATAGGAATTAATTCTGAGTGAGAATATTCTTTTAAAAAATAATCTTATATGGATACAATAAGGTGCAGCAATTATAAATAAAATTTGAATTTGCTATTGCACATTTTTTGCAAGGGGGGATTCAAACCCTAACCGCCTCCTGGCTACGCTTTTGAAAGCTCAATATAAAATACCTATAATGTTTCGCATACTTCAACATTTTATATTTTTATTATTAAACTCAACATTTTAATATTTTGATTTTAACGCTATGAGAAATCAATTTAGCATGGAGAAATAAATTAAATATGTAAAAGCTATGGAGACAAGAAAATTCAGTGTCCCCGACCCGAGTCCCGGCTGAGATGATTGGATATTATTTTCTAGACAAGATTATTCCCTATCCCCCTCGGAGTCCAGAAGTATGAATGAGAGAGAGATTTTGTGGTGTGTGTGTGTGAGAGAGAGAGAGAGAGAGAGAGAGAGAGAGAGAGAGAGAGAGAGAGAAAGAGATATTTAAAAATCCAATGGCATCGGCGGGAAACACACGGTTCTGCAATAAGACAGATGTAAAATGGTGCCCTGAGAAACAGGAGAAACCAGAGCCAAGTTGGTTAGGTACTTACGTTGTAATTTCTTTGGCGAATCGATGTTTAGTATAACACGACCAGCCACATTTTCTCCAGGACAAAATGTCTCGGATGGTTTATCAAACACAACAAGAAATTTCTTCACGCCCATGTTGGCGTTCACTGCACACTCACAGCGTGCTTTGTTTCGGTGCTGTCGACTGAGCCTTGTGGCCAAGGTCAGCATATTTTTTGTGAGTAATTCGGTTGGCATCGCATAAACCGCTAGCCAGTACTCGGCGCAGTGCAAACGGTAAGCTTTTCGGGGCAGATGATTCATATCACACCGCGCTGATTAGAAAAGATATTGAACACTTTATCTTTAATTTTCATGGTGTAGATTATGAATGATTGACTCACAGGCTATCAACCATGTGTAAAAATATACCTCCACCAAGCTTTCGATATCCTCTATTTTCTACACTCTACAGTATCTCAGAGGCACAGAAAAAAAAAAAAAAAAACTGATGTGTTCCATTCACATGACTTTCTCTACCTCTCTGCAACAAGTTATTATTAAAAAGCTTATGCTTCTATTTACTTCATGCTAATCGAGAAAAAAATTAGCACATATAGTTTTATTACTTGCTTCCTTGTAAGCAGAAGGGAAATAAGGGAGTACTATAAGCTAAACTAATAATCAAAAGCTGGTTACTATGTGACTGAAGTTTCTTTGTTTGTATGGACAGGAGTTATCAAATTCCTGTATGAGAAAAGTATAATTTTTCATAGAAAAACAAAAACAAGGAATATGTCAAAAACGATCAACTCCACGAAAAAAATGTATATAAGATAAATTTGCGCTTTAAGGTGCTCTACATTTTTTATGTTGTAAGTTTTTCTCCATCTCTTACGGTTTAGCAGTTATACAAAAATCCGTAAAATTCATCCATAATAAAGCAGTCTTCAGAGGCTATTCCCAGGAAATTCAAGATATACTTTTTATTTGTCGTGTAAATATCTTTAATATACGAAATTTTAATCAAAATCGTTAGAGCCATTTTTGAGAAAATCGAAATTTTCGAAAAAAGTTCCATGTAAAGGGTAATTTGGGGTGGTAGGATTTTTCTCAAAATCTTCGTGTCGCATCCCTGGAAGATACTAAACTTAAATAACAAGTTTGGTATTTTACCGACTTTTCGTTTTTGAGTTATCGTGTTCACAGACACACACACACACGGACCTTTTTGTGAAAATGCTTTTTTTGGATATTGGGGACCCTAAAACACATATTTTCGGTGAAATCTCGGTATCGAATTTTTGGGTGGAGTGCAATACTTTCTCTATACACTATGTACATAGTGCGTATAGAGAAAGTAAAAAATCATTACCCTGTATAATATTCAATATGTATACATATATGTAAAAGAGAGGAGTATTGTCATTATAATAAAATAGTTGACGAATATTACCCGGATACTAAGTACTTGCGATGGTAAGTCACCAGTAAGGTAGTTCTCTGAAGTTCTTGTTGGTTGGACCAGGTAAAAACATATAATCAGTTGGAAAATTGAATGGCATACTGGTATGTTGTCACAGTAGCTCAATGGTTAGACCAACCGTAAGGAGAGCGGGAGAACTGTGTTCAAATCATTGCTGAATTTTTCAACTGCTTCCATTTTTCCTAAAAAATGTAAATGGCGTGTTATTTATAGACGCTCTTTAATTACTGTGAATACAAATTGGGTGTGAAAGAAAAGCTTAATTTTGCTCAGAGGCTTTCCTACCCATTTACATAATGCCTTATAAACGGTCACCTAGCGCAGTTGCCCAGATGGAAGGTGTTTAAGTGTGCTTAAAAGTGACAACTCCTTTGTCGGTGGATTTGCTGACATGTAAAACATCTGCGGGACAAAATTCTGGCACATCGACGCGGCTGGTAATTAATAGCGCCCTTGGCACTCAAAACTATATATTGCCTAGATACTCACATAAACCGTAATAGATGCACAAAAAATTAGTTCTAAAAATCTAAAAATGTAGATCTCATTAAAACACACAAATTATGTCATATACGTTTTTTCTAGAGTTAACCGTTTCCAAGATATTCTTTGTTATTGTTTTCAGTTGTAACTATTTTTCTCAACGTTTATTTGTTTAATATCTTTTGTCTCACTCCTGGAAATGCAAAAAACAAACAAACAAGACCGAATTTCAATTGCTTTATGTTTCTCCTATTCACGTTACCCATGATAATTGTTTTGACTAGAATTAATCTCAAACTTCATGACCCATGCAAATAATTCACACAACCTTGACAGATATCTAAAATAAAGGGTTAGTATATTACCCGTACATACCGTTTATGAGACCCTTTCCTGATACCCCACTCAGTTTTGGATTTTTTGTAAAACCACCATTTTTTTAGTGTACAATAAAATATATTATTTATAAATTCAATTGCTACCCGCTTACAAACGTGTAAAAATACCATAACCAACCGGTGCTCAAAATGGAGAATTCAAATAAACCTCCCCAAAAATCAAAGACAGTAAAATTCTATTATAAAAGAAAAATAGAAGCACACTCGATCAACCTTTTCATAACCGCTTCTCAAGCATACCTTCAATAAAAACAAAGAGCATCGTCACAATTAAATACCTCCATCATCTTTCCTGTCATCTCCAAGCCATCGTCACCTCCCATATCATCCCATTAAAGAGAAATAAAAAAAAAAAAAGAAAAAAAAAAGAAGAGCTTATAGCTTTAGGCACACATCATAGACATCCCTATCTGTTCAAGCTGATTTAATTTAGAACTATTTTCTCCAAACTTTCGGCATTCGAAGTCTAGACCAAAAGGATTAGGATGTTTTATATAGCTAGTGTACATTTGTGCATTGTACAGTTATGTACATGTCCCAGTAGATTTTTAAGTTCCAATGCATAAGAACTCTAAAAATGTCCTAGAAAGTTATAGAATCGAGTCAAGGTTCTACAATCATAATTTATTCTTCCAACTGTTGTATAGTAGCAGATTCAATACTTTGTACCCTCTGGTTAGAATTACCCGTTTCTGAAAATAATAGTACTTAAGTGTTATGTCCCGATCCACCCTCCTACGCGTGGCCGAGTGGTTAGACCACTCTCACCTAGACGGCCGGGGTTCGATCCCAAGCGACCGCATTTGTGGTGGACAAAGCGGCGCTGGGGCCGGTTTTCTCCGGGTACTCCGGTTTCCCCCGCTATCGCATTCCAGCGGTGCTCCATCATCATTCGTGTATCACCAGTGACACCGTCTGCGGGTGCCATAAGTAGTTAAAGCGAGCGTTAAACACCACCCAAAAAAAAAACTCCTACGCTTCAGTTGTATATATTTGTAAAATTGTACGTAAGGCTATCTATTGATTGGAGTTTATTTGAAGTGTTTATCTAAATTAGTTTAGGCAATATAGATGTTTTAAGTTTATGGCATTCCGCTTGAGAGTGCAAATATATACCTTTTAGAAAAAAAATTCGCGAGTTCAGCCGTGAAAGTAGTTCTTGAGGCGAATGAGTGTAAGCCGTCTCTTACACTCTGAAGGGAGGGCGGAGAGATGTGTATTCAAACCTATAACCACTGAAAAAATTGTTCCCAAGCTTATTGAAATGCCTGTAAAAGTACCAAAAAGCAAATAGAAAACAAACGACAAACACATGATTAAAAACACCTGAAAAAGTCTAAAATACCTCTTTTAAAGTCCCAAATACCTTCAAAATTGTTCGAAAAGATCAGAATATTTGATGAAATAATGTTAAACTTAATGCTCAAATGTCTGAGGAATCGCTGAAACTAACTGTGCTAGAGCCCTAAACACTCTTCAAAAGACATGAACACACCTGTGTCAGCACTAAAATGATCTTAAATTCCCGAAAAATGGATGTAAAAGCACTACAATCACTGAAAAATAGTCCCATAACTGCTAAAATGCCTGTAAAAGTAATAAAAAGATTAGAAAATAATACAAATTATCTAAAATAGTCTTCAAATAATATCCATAATGCAAAACAGTCGTTAAAGCATCTCAGAATTCAGGAAAAACAAAGCAAATGACCTTAAAAGGGCCTTAAAGTACATACAATACTCTGAGCCAAGGTTAGGTTCCCACCTAGCATATCTCTTTGAATTCCCTATCTTTCCCATGTCTATGCATTAGCCAGCTGTCTTATCTTAACTACTTGGGCATTAAACTTATATAATGTAATGCCCAGGTATTTAATGCTGTCTATATCAACCACAGTCGTGTTATTCATGCGTACGTGGATTCTTTGCTTATCCTCTCGTCCTCCTGTGGATTTGACAAGTAATTTTGATTTATGATCATTGAAGTTTATTTTATTTCTTCTTGCCCAGTTTGTAACATTTTGCATCACCGGATTTACAAAGTTTTCCAACTCCATAAGTATCCTCCCTTGACGATCGTCACGAAGTCGTCCACAAAGGCTATTACTTCCGCGTGCTTAATATTTTCTAGATTTAATAATGGATTATATTGTATGTTGCAGACATCCGGTTCTACCATGATCTTTGTGGGCATCCTGTCCTTGTGAATCTCTGTATTATAATGTTGTTTGCTGTCAGTGGTTAACAACTTTCAATGATATACTCATCATAAAAATGTGGTATTTGCAAAGATATGCACGGCACTGATAACACCGTAAAATATATATGTTTGCCACAGCCTACAGAATTCCATTTACCCTGCATTCCGTGCCATTGACTATTTAATGACTTATCCGCCTTTAGGGACAGCTTTCTATTCTAAGGGCAAGAGAGCATGGACCAACCGGTCTTTTTTGGAGGAGGGGTAGTGTTTAACTCCCGCTTTAACTTCTATGGCACCGCTTGCGATGACACTGATGATACTTGGGATGAAAATGGAACACCGGTGGAATGTGATGACGGGGAAACCGGAGAACCCAAGAAATCCCTCATGTGGTCGCCTGGGATTGAACCCCGCCTTGGTGAGAGGCGAGTGTTCCAGTCACTCCCACGGTGCGGCTTCCATCCGGTCTGCGAACGCAGTGTAACATAATGCCCGGTACAAGCTTTTGAAACATTTATAAATAATATACATAGTCAATGTGTTTAGTTGTGGGTTCCTGAATAGCTCTGTTAATTAGAGATGCAGTTTATAAGTGTCCCCTTTGGTTTGGGCTAAGGGAGGTAAGTGACTGAAGTTTATTATCAGGATTTTCTGTACTATACATTTAACATTTGAGAAAATTGCAATATCACCCGCCTCGGTAGTGTACGGTTAGCGTGTTTATCTTACATTCAAGAGGCCCCAATTTCAAATATCGGTATGAGCTACCCGAATAAGGCTGTTCTTTCCTAGAGTTTCCCTTATTCTGAGAGGACGAATGTTATATAACTGTAAGTTGCATTGACCCCGATATCATTTGGACATCTTTTCATCAATTACATCCTTCGTCAGACAAGTTACCGGGTTAAAAGACGCAAAAATAAAAGGAATGTGATAGGCCTCCATTCCTCCGGATCGTTTACCCACCTCCCTACATAATATGCTTCCGGCGATTTTGGAGTAATAACCAATTTTAAGCACACACTGCTAAAAACTGAGGAGTGGAATGGCTTACAGATGTTTCAATATAGAAATAGCCGTGGAACTATGCGTATATGAGGAAGAGGATATTTTCAATATAATTTTTGGTCAATTAAGATGTCTTTAGGAGATCTTTTAAATACATGAACTCACATTTTATTGTAAATTGCATCGAATAAGTGACGTGCAATCTCATAAATCGGAATTTTACAACGTTTCTGTTTACATATTAAGTTAGCTGCTAACAAAAGTTGAAGGAAAGCCACAGGCGATGCCACAGAGTTATCCCTTGCATGATCCGTTTAGCTTCACTCTTTCCAAATGTGCAAGTAGAAATTGCTATCATATGGATACGCAAACGTTGATTGTTAAATTTTAGAGCTCCCACTATAGAATTTCTGTAACGCTGTATTTCAATATTCAATTTGTGATGTAGCATTTAAAAGTACCTTTTTATTTATTTCTCACATGGAAGATGTGTTTTCTGAACAACGTTGTTTACTGCTTTATGTTACTTAGCGTGTTTGCTGAGCTAGTGTGAAGTTTCTTTTCAGACATTTTAGTTTCTTGTTATCATGCTATGTTTTGCCCTGATACCTGTTTTCTCCGTGGCAGTGAACATGCCTAATGGCCTACAATATTTTGATTATGCCGCTTTGGTGTATGGCAGTGACATGAACCACATCGAGTGTAGAGAAAATAGTTCTGACGTCAATCTTGCCTACCTCAAAACGTGGATAAGAAAAGAGAGGAGAATACGCTAGGAGTTCGAGTGATAACATTGTTCTCAGTGATAGCATAGGTGCCGGACCGGGGTGAACATATTCAAAATTAAATTGAACTACCTTATTAGTTTATGACGCTGTCAACTGGCAGATTCATATCGACACCACAGGTGTGCCGGAATTTCTTCCGCAGGAATTCTTTCACATGCTAATACATCTACTGATATGCGGCTGTCGATTTTAAACACACTTAAAAACAATCGCCTAGACCGGGTTTGACCCTGGGGATCAGAAAGCTTGTCACTAAGCAATTGATTTACTCAAACCGTCTAAAACGTAATTAGATTTTGGACTGGTAAAACTGGTACCTCATAATTTGATTGTAAGTAGAGCAAGAATTTTAACGTTGCTGACCATCGGATTTGCGGGAGTAGAAACAAGAAAATGAGTAAATTAACGTAAAACTATCCATGTAACATTCTACTCGGAGAGCATTACTGGTTTAAATTGTTAATGTAAAATGTTACTTTGAGTATGTGCTGTAAAAAATATAGAGAAACTTTAAAACAAATCAAATCAATCTAATACAATGTTTGTTAACATCAAGGAATCAATCGCTCTGGTTACAGGAATCACTTACACAGTCACTGTTTTGAGTGACTCTTCTATTCGTTTCAAACCGTTAGAGGTATCCTGCCCCACAACCATTAGGTGGAGCTCATTTTGTGGTTAATTCGGCTGATAAAGCCTTACATATTCTTCTGTTTTGTTCGCTTTGTTGAATATTACACGTGTATTTCGCACCATCTTAATGATTCAAATGTTTTATTACTCGACTTTATCGAGAGTAAAAGTAACATATTTAGAGAAATATACATTAGTTACATGTTTAGAGTTATTACACATTCATGCGTTCGTTTTGGATTTTTATATCGTCTACGTTTTCCCACTCAATTTCCAGCTTGCTTTAATATGTAGTTCAAAGGGAAAATGAATAACTGGTTTTCTTTCCCTGGAGATAAAACGTATGCCAATACATTTCGTGTCACTGACTCCAAATAACAAACTTCTGTACTTGAGTTATTGCAGGACATTAACTACCAATAATAATGTTGTGTTGTATATTTACTCGGTGCTGCCGTAGTTTTCAATATACTGATAGTATTTGCATTTGATATCTTCTAAACAAAGTGCAAAAATATCACATTTGACTCCTTCGTTGGATTTTACGACGCAGTACATGAAAAGATCTATCTACTTTTTACATTTTGTACATGGAGGACATACAAAGCAATTTGTTTCTTTCGTCGTAGTCACATGCAATCTTGAGATTTACAGTATTTACCTAACTTGTACACCTCCGTCTCCGTCTTGAGTATATGGTGTCTTTTTTTAACTGTTACCTCTTGTTACCATGTTGTGTTCTATAATTGCGACTCCCGGTTTACTTGATTCAGGCAATTCGTTAAATTTGGTAAGTTTACTATTTGGAAATCCTTACCTTGCGAGTAGGTCTGGGTATCTCAGTTGGTTTTTCTGATCTCAAGGTCGCGGGTTCAAACCCGGCTTTCGAGTGTGCACATCGGCGGCGCTGATATGATCCCGGCAATTGAAAGCGTCGTTAACAAACACATAATATAATTTAAACTTACCTTGCGAACATTGCTCTGCTTTAACACTGGTGGTAGAGCACGTGCCTGCTGTACTAATGGTCCCGGGCTGGATTCACGGATGGGGAGTAGGGACTTTTCGCTAGCACAGATTATTCCCTATCCTCTCCAGAGTCTGGAAGTATGGATGTGAATGTGTGTACTATCTAATGTCTAAAATTAAGATGAAATAGTAACATAACGACATTAGTACACGAGTTAACAGCATTGCCGATAGCCAATATGTTCAACAGGAAAATGCCGCCGATAAGACCAAGCTGTTAAAGGTACACGGAAGAAGTAAAACACCTGCACTATTTCCGGCTCCATGTTAAAGCTGTTAGATGCGGTAATTGTGGATATTAAGTTAGATACATTTTGTTGGGTATTTTATTCTGCGTTGTGAAGGATACCATATCCTTTTGGGACTACATGTACGGGTAAATCTGAAATAAATTGTAATTTTGCAGATTTTCCTGATCCCTTTCGTTTTCGCGGCGGGAATCACTGAAGTTTTCTTTGAGTTCACGTAAGCTCCCTTCTATGGTAATGTAAGTAACATCATACAGTTACTGTCAGTTATTTTCAGAATTTACGGATATTCTCAGGGATATTGAATTTTCTGTTAAATTGATTCTATAATAGTTTGTTCTCTGCCATATAAGCTAACACCAAAACTTAACGTTTTGCATCAACTTATTGATACAACGTTAAGCCAAGATAATATTGAATCATTTACGAGGTACGTCCAGAAAGTAAGTTCCGTTTCAATTTATCTCCGCTGCAGCGCTGCGATCGCAGTTCCACTCATGTGCGATAGACGCTCTGTATCAAGGAGAAGAAACGTGCGCCATTTTGAGATCGCTGTCAGCCACATACGCTTTGTTGTGCTTGTTTACAATTTCGGTGTTGATTGAAAATCCCGCCACTTGTGAAATCAGAACTTTGATTCGTTTTCTGAATGCTAGGAAAGTGAAGCCAATTGAAATTTATCGGCAAATTTGCGAAGATTACGGACAAAATGCGATGAGTGGTTCAATGGTGAGAAGATGGGTCCGACAGTTCAATGAAGGACGGAGTGAAGTGCACGATGAAGAACGAAGTGGGCGTCCATCTTTGGTTACAGAAGACCTGGTTCACGCGATTGATGACAAGATCCAGGAAAACAGCAAGTTTACAATTAGTGCTCTCGCTATGGAATTTCCCTAAAGCTCACGATCACTAATTCATGAAATTGTTACCGAAAAACTGAAATTTCGTAAACTTTGCTCACGTTGGGTACCAAAGATTCTTACTGAGCAACACAAAACAAAACGGATGGGTAGTGCACTTCAGTTTTTAACCCGTTATGATGAAGACGGCGAAGAATTTCTGACACAGATAGTCACAAGAGATGAGACTTGGGTTTCTTACGACACCCTTGAAAGTAAGCGGCAATCAATGGAATGGAGGCACACTTCATCCCCAGCAAAGGTTAAGCCGAAACAAATCTTGACACCTCGAAAAATTATGTGCACAATGTTCTGAGACTGGAAAGGCATTGATTTCTTACCGCGTGGTCAAACAATCAAAGCAGATGTTTATTGCGAGACACTTAGGAAATTGCGCCGCGCAATACGGAATAAGCGCCGATGACTGCTGTCAAAAGGTGTTGTTTTTCTTTACGACAACGCACGACCACACACTACAAATGTGACGAAAAACCTTCTACATGGATTTGGCTGGGACGTGTTTGACCATCCTCCGTACAGCCCTGACCTCGCTCCTAGCGACTTTCATCTGTTCTTACATCTCAAGTTTTTCAATAATGACGAAGAGCTGAAAGAAAATGTTTCCAACTTTTTGAAGACACATGCGGCAAACTTCTATGAAGTAGGTATACACAAACTTGTGCCACGCTATGACAAATGCCTGCAAAATTTCGGCAGTTATGTGGAAAAGTAGTTTAAGAATTGTAGAATTTTGTGCAATAAATAATTATTCTGCATCTGTACACAAATTTAATTTTATTACCAAACGGAACTTACTTTCTGGACGTACCTCGTATAATCTCATTCTAGTCCTTTTTACTTTCTCTACACGTACTATGTATATAGTGAATAGAGAGGGTATTATATTCAGTCCAAAACTTCGGTACCGAGATTTCACCGGAAATACATGTTTTGGGTCCCCCTGAATCCAAAAAAAAAGCATTTTTAGAAAAAGTTACATGAGTGCACGCGAGTGTATCTGTGTGTCTGTGGACAGCATAGCTCAAAAACGAAAAGACCGTTGCATACCAAACTTGGTATTTAAGTTTGGTATCTTCTAAGGATGCGACACGAAGATTTTCCAGAAAATCCCCTCATCCCCAACTACCCTTTATATGGAACTTTTTTCGAAAATTTTGATTTTCTCAAATGTGGCTCTAACGATTTTAATTAAAATATCGTATTTTAAAGATATTTACCTGACAAATAAAATGTATATTTTGAATTGTCTGGGAATAGCCTCTGAAGACTACTTTATTCTGCATGAATTTTACGAAATTTTGCATAACTGCTAAGCCGTAAGAGATGGACAAAAACTTACCACACAAAAATGTAGAGGGCGTTAAAACACACAATTTATGTTATATGCATTTTTTGGTGGAGTTAATCATTTTTGAGATATTCCTTGGTTTGATTTCAGCTTTGAAAAAGCTTATACTTTTCTCATACAGCAATTTGTCAACTCCTACCCATACAAACAAACGAACTTCAGTCATATAGCAACCAGCTTTTGACTGTCACTTTAACCTATGGTACTCCCTTATTTCGCTTCTACTTACAAGGAAGCAAGTAATAACACTGTTTCTACTAATTTTTTCTGGGTTAGCATGAAGTAAATTAAAGCATAGCTTTTTAACAATAATTTGTTGTAGAGATGTAGAGAAAGTCATGTGAATGGAACACATAAGATTTTTTATCTGGTTCCGAAATCATATAAAGGATTCCGATTGGTCATTTTTCGCCGTGAATTAAACAAGTAAGTATATTTGGACACCCGACCTACACACGCTAGCATATTATTTCCGCGATCTTTACACAGTCGATTTAAATCAGGTTTATTAAACTCCATCGTATCCGTTAACTTATTTTACTACCTTTTGGAGTCTTTTTAATTTCAAATGCATTTAGCCGTCTTCGCGCTTCTATATACTCTCAGGTGCTTCTGTTACCGATTTTGTAACTATTCAAATGAAAGCGTGTGTTTAATTATTTGTATGATTTGGTTTTACATTTCGACGAGCTAATGCTAAATTTTTAACAACTGTGGATTCTGCAACTGGAACGTTGTATGTGTTCAAAAAAAGTTTGACTCCCTGAAATTGGCTATTATCAATCTGCAAGATTTAGCAGTACCGGATTTTGAAAACGTCATTATACAAACTGACGCCTCCAAGGTTGCCGCGCTCGCCGCGATTGTATGCAAGATTCAAGCCAAGGTTGACAACATACTTAATGCATATCACGGAGTTTTTCCGAGTCTGAGCAAACGCTGTCACTTTTTGACCGCTTTGACGACTGTTGTTTGTTAGTGAACATCGGCTGTTTACTTTGGAATGTGATAAACTAACAACTCGGATTTTTCACTAATGGAAGACAGACATTAAGTTAAATTTATTTAAAGTAAGGATATTAAATTAGGTTTTTTCGAATTTAGTATTCCTAACATTTGCAATTTTTTGTTGAACGACGCACTTTTGTATATGTTACAAGAAGTTCCATTGCAGGCTGATTTTCCTTCTCTTCAAGTCTTTTTTCTTCCCGTGTTTTTCCGGCAACTTTTACTTCATTGCCTGATTAGCAATTGGATGATTTCATAATGGGACTGGCTTGACTTCATTTCCAAAGGTAAATTTCGTGCAGGATACAGATATCTTTAAAAAGAGTTCGATTTTTTCCCTGATGGGAGATTTCAATCGCTTCGCAATATTCTTTCCCAGATTTTCGTTGCCATGAAAGTTTAATTCTTTTCCGTTTGATGCACATTTGGCTATTTATAAATTACACATAAAGTCCGAGAGTATTTTGTGTCAAACGCATTTACCGAGATATTGTAAATTTTACTTAGAACTGTTAAGCTTGTTTAGCTTCTAAACCTCCAACAACTACTAAGCTTGAATGTTTGCACCCAGAACTGTTTTTCTCTCCTATTGGTTGCCGAAGGGGATTCCACCCTGCAGCCATTGACTTATTGATGTCGGGCCCCAGGAGGAGAGGATGAGATGAGAGTAGTTTCAAAGGGCGGCCGGAATCGCACGGTGAGGGAAGAGCCACAGTGGAGGGTCCTTACATATTCCAAGCAGTTCATATCTCGACGCTTCCTGTTTTTTTTTTTTTTTTTTTTTTTTTTTTTTTAGGAATTGTCATTTCATCTCAGGCATCATCAGTGTCACCGCTGTATGAAGGGTTCTGTATGAAGAGATGGTATTATGTTTTATTAAAATAATAATAATAATAAAAAAATACACCTTGGTCGTTAGAAAATTACAGTTTATTGAATACAGTCACATCCAGTTTTAAAATATACATCCTTTATTAGTTATATTACAATGTTATAAAGCTGTTGAGAAAACAGAATGACCATGCATGAATCATCTTGACGTACTTATAGGTAGTTACGGATTTAATCATTGAACATTTAATTTCACAAATTCTCTTTTAAATCTTAAAATAAAGAGACCAAAACACACATTAGTCCAAACTATTTATTTACAGACAACAGGTCAATATTAAACTTATAATATTGTTAATCATTTTTATATTTTAGAAAGTGAATAGTTCAATGATTGGCAACAGTTTACTGCGAAATCTATATGAAAATTATCATCATGGAAAAAGCTTTGAGAAAATAAATAAATAATATGTAATCGTAGGCTGGTGGCAGCTGTATTAAAGAAGCTGACAATAGTACAAGAAAAGTTCATTCTTTAAGTATAATTTATTTGCAGCTTGAGCAGTTCATTCACCTCAGAATCCAAAATGTTTGTTGTGTTCAGTTGTTACCTTTATGTAGAGTAACAATCCTACTATTTTATTTTACGATTCTGTTTAGACTTCCAGGGCCATGGGGCTAAGAAAATATATTTTCATGTTCACTATTGTCAACAGCAATCTTGCAACATTTTAAGAGTACACAGCGTACAAGCCTTCATTGGCATTACAGAGTCAAGGCCTCCTTGTAATTGAGCAGTGGGTATTGAACGCTGTAGCGATTGTGGCTTGCCAAACTTGCACGCCCGTTATCAGTCTGGCAAGGGCTGTAGGTATTCGCGACGCGAATCAGGAGATGGCACTTGTGGCAAAAGGTAGTTTTCACTGTCTAAGAGTTCTGTACTCTCGCTCAGGTACGCCGAACTAAAGGTACCTGGAGAACGGGGCAGAAGTTCCTCCTGAATGAGGGGCGGAGGTGGCGTGGCTGGCAAAGGGGGTGGTGTAGGTGAGGGGTTGGATGCCTCTTCATCTTCGAAGGCTTTTCTCAATCTCGAATAAACCTCGGTGAAGCGTATGCGGTCTCGAGGTTCCGTCTTCCAACATGATCGCATGAGTTCGCAGATAACTGTCGGGCAGTCTTCTGGTGGGATCAACATTATGCCTTGAAGAATCAATTTCACCACCTGTTCAGAGAAAGAAACATATTTTGGATTAAAACCAACCTCTCTCTCTCTCTCTCTCTCTCTCTCTCTCTCTCTCTCTCTCTCTCCCTCTCCCTCTCTCTCTCTACCCATACACACAGTTCCCCTTCGTGGCGTAATGGTTACCATGCTAACTTCATTTACCCAAGGTCGCGGGTTCAAACTCCATGGAGGACGATGGATTTTTCCGGGCGTAAAAATCCTGAGCATGGCTTCCTTCGGAAGGGAAGTAAAGCCGTTGGTCCCGTGTCGTAGATTTACGGCACGTAAAAGAACATCAAGCCTGTTAGAGAGGCCACTGAGCAAAATTAAGTGGTCTTTCACGCCCAATTTAGAATGGGACGTTGAGAACCACAGTAGTTAAAGAGTGTCCATAAATAACACGTCATTTCCATTCCCCCCCTCCCCGCACACACACTCATTTAGTAAGAAGTATTCGCGATTAGTGCCCTACTCAGCGATTTCATTGAAAGGCAATATTTCCATTAAGCTCAGGGTACTCCAAACACGATTATGGCATTTGATTAGTCATTATTCAGCCATACATAAAAGCGTTAGATGAATATTTTTCTAAACATGTGGAAGAAAGAAACATAAAGGAAAAATATATCAATATCATATATGCAAGCAGCCACATTGCTTGCTGGCCGCGCCGTGGCCGAGTAGTTAGGCCACTCGACTCTCACCTAGACGGCCGGGGTTCGATCCCAAGCGACCGCATGTGAGATTTGTGGTGGACAAAACGGTGCTGGGGCGGGTTTTCTCCGGGTACTCCGGTTTCCCCCGCCATCGCATTCCACCGGTGCTCCATCATCATTCATGTATCATCAGTGTCACCGCCTGCGGTACGATTAGTAGTTAAAGCGGGCGTTAAACACTACCCAAAAAGGAAAAAGAAAGAAAAAAGCCACATTGCTATTTCTTGTAAACACTATTTATGACGTTGTAATTAATAAACTAACTTGTGTACTTAGAAACAATAATTTTAGCATAAAATCTAAAAAGTTTACCAGCCGCAGAATAAAGGCTAATGCGCGACATTTCATTTCATTTGAAGCGAAATAAAGGACAGTAACTCGGTTAGTCCCGTGCCGTGGAGACATTTGACGCAGTTTAAGTAGTTTGGTTCATGGTGAAATTAGCCATTACACCCGAAAAAATCCTTAGCATGGATTCCTTTGGAAGGGAAGTAAAGCTGTGTCGTAGATTTACGGCACGTAAAAGAACCTCAAGCCTGATAGAGAGGCCACTGAGCAAAATTAAGCGGTCTTTCACGCCCAATTTAGAATGGGAACCACAGTAGTTACAGAGCGTCCATAAATAATACGCCATTTTTTTTATTTTCCAAATGACTGGGATGCAGCACAACGTTAGAGCTACATTTGTTCAGCAAAGTCAGTTGGTAGATTCGAGAACCCTTTCTCTCAGGTCGTGTTTACGTGCGGATATTTGAAAGGAATAGGCGTTATTAATTTAAATGTATGATTTACTCAAAACTGTGAAGCAATGAAAAGTTACGTCACTTGTAGCCCTCCATTGAAGTTTTAGTATTATAATTTATTACATGAGTTTTATTCTCTATTTCTAATATTCTCGGATATTTATTTTCCATAAATAATATATACATATATGACCCTATGGTTCTCTTGATTAAGGAATGCAAATCTTTAATATTTATTTCTAATATTAATACTCGTGATGCTTATTTCGCGATATAATTTTCGTAGAAAATTTCCGTTGATTTTACCAAACTTTCTTGTAATCTGTGGTCCTCTAAATACAAAAATCTTATTATTTGTATATAATTTTCCTTTGTTAAAACGAGCTGATTACTCCAGGACCAAATTACTATCTCTCCTCAAAAATAAAATAAAATAAAAAAAAAAAAAAAAAAAAGTATAGAATTGTCCAAGGGATATAAAAACGAAGGAGGGACTATGGCGAATTAACAAAGAAATAAAGGGTACAAAATAAAACGTCTTCTAATTTTGGCTACAAGATTTACGTAAACGTCTCCGAATGAATCACAACCACTATACAATACAATAAAACAGTGAGCATAAAACAAGAAGTACAATATAAGTGAATGTATGGCTTCATAATAACTCTTTTGTATTTAGGTGACCTGCGGCTCTGCAAGTCACTCACATAAATGCAAAATATTCCCCAGAACATAAATAATCAAACAAATATAAACTAAATCGATCCATATTACAAATATACGTCCACAAGTTTTCTCACACACTTTACTTGGTAGAATTCCTTATTTTGATAAATGTTTTGGCTTTTCGTTTGTTTTGTCTTTCGTGCGCATTTGTGGAATTTTTAGTTACGTTGCTTCTGAGAATAAACAAGGTTATATTGGAGTTAATTAAACAACTATTATTTCTTCCCAGAAACTGAGATTTGCTCCATAATTAGAGATCAGACAGCCCGAATATGCAACTTAGCTACTTTCCTGAGAAACAAGCATTGCAAACTCTAGTATTTGAGATTTATAATTGTTTTGCAAGTATATGTTTCTGCGTACATCCTAGAGTTTTAATTACGTTAATGTCTATATACGAGGTACGTCCAGAAAGCAAGTTCCGTTTCAATTTATCTCCGCTGCAGCGCTGCGATCGCAGTTCCGCACATGCGCGGTAGACGCTGTGTATTAAGGAGAAGAAACGTGCGCCATTTTGAGATCGCTGTCAGCCACATACGCTTTGTTGTGCTTGTTTACAATGTCGGTGTTGATTGAAAATCCCGCCGCTTGCGAAATCAGATCTGTGATTCGTTTTCTGAATGCTAGGAAAGTGAAACCAATTGAAATTTATCGGCAAATTTGCGAAGTTTACGGACAAAATGCGATGAGTGATTCAATGGTGAGAAGATGGGTCCGACAGTTCAATGAAGGGCGTAGTGAAGTGCACGATGAAGAACGAAGTGGG
Source organism: Hymenopus coronatus (assembly GCA_030762935.1). Classification (NCBI taxonomy): domain Eukaryota; kingdom Metazoa; phylum Arthropoda; class Insecta; order Mantodea; family Hymenopodidae; genus Hymenopus; species Hymenopus coronatus. Next base: position 42,299,954 of record CM060885.1, on the reverse strand, counting down.
CGTCCATCTTTGGTTACAGAAGAACTGGTTCACGCGATTGATGACAAGATCCAGGAAAACTGCAAGTTTACAATTAGTGCTCTCGCTATGGAATTTCCCCAAAGCTCACGATCACTAATTCATGAAATTGTTACCGAAAAACTGAAATTTCGTAAACTTTGCTCACGTTGGGTACAGGCGGCAAACTTCTATGAAGAAGGTATATAAAAACTTGTGCCACGCTATGACAAATGCCTGCAAAGTTTCGGCAGTTATGTGGAAAAGTAGTTTAAGAGTTGTAGAATTTTGTGCCATAAATAATTATTCTGTATCTGTACACAATTTAATTTTATTACCAAACGGAACTTACTTTCTGGACGTACCTCGTATTTTTGTTTAAATCTTTTTAAATGTTTCAAAGAAATGCAAGACCATCAGGCAAATACATCATAAGTCAAATGTTGTATGGATAAACTGTCAAACTTCGACCAACGGCGAATGTTTCATCTGATAGTGTTCATATATGATTCTTCTATTCATATTGTTACTTTTGATGTGTGCTTTACTAGAAATTAAGGAATATGTTTCATTTCCCACAAAGCATGGAAGACAAAATACAGCTATATAGATATAGTAAATACCGCTTTTGGTAATGAAAACCTTACCGGAAAAAGAATTGTGTAATTTTTATGACGCTTTGTAGATAACTGCATAACAGTTCAGTTTGCGAAAGCAGATGTACGAACGAATATTTCGAAAGGAGTTAATAGAGCTGAAAAAAGATTACACATATATCTTATATTTTAATAAACTTTGGTTTGGCTGTAGACATTTTTACATTTAGTAGTTGCTAACTTATAATAAATTTATTCAGAATAAAGTGTTTTAATAAGTATAAATCTTTGAAGTGGTGTATGTTATTAAACATCGATATAAATTTTTTTGAAAAAGTTAAAAAAAAAACCGACATTTAATATGAAGGTAGTTTGAGCAGGGGAATTTCTTGTAACTTTTCGTATCGCATCAGTGAAAGATGCTGAACTTAAATATAAAATTTGGCATGCATCCAATTTTTCGTTTCTTATGTATGGTTGTATGCACTCATACATCCACTCCCTGCACACCCAAACACACAAATACATAAGAAAATACTTTTTCTAAAAAGTTTGTGTTTTTTTTTTTTTTTTTTTTTTTGAAGATATTAAAATATGTACTTCAAGAAAAATCTGAATATCCAACTTTGGAGTGGAATATAATAACTACTTCCTCTTCCTACCATAGATGTATGGTAGAGAAAGTAATGCGAGCATTTCCTTCATGTAATCTGCCTACAATTAATTGATATAGATGAATGGAACTGAAGTAGTTTACCTCCTCGTTGGTGTGACCATAGTAGGGCTGCTTGCCGAGGCTATAGATTTCCCAGAGGACGACTCCATAAGACCAGACATCGGATTCGAGCGTGAAGCGACCGTACATGACGCTCTCAGGAGACATCCATCGCACGGGAAGTAGCCTCGATCCTCCAATCTGAAGCAACACATGTATCACTAAATCTCCTATACGTGCACTTGAGCTAAACACAGGGATTATAGATAGAGCTACGCGGATTACTCTGATGAACGTTATGCATCGATCACCTGAGGGATTCCTTCCACCAACACTGTTGCGGTTTTCTTGCTTTTGCTAATAATTGCTCCAAAACTGCCGTTTAACATTTGCTGTCTGTAAAAAATTATTTTGAGGAGCAAATTATAACACCATAATCTGCGAAAACAGCTTAAAAATCTGATGTGTACCATTCACATGACTTTCTCTATATCTCTGCAACAAATTATTCTTAAAAAGCTTATATTACTATTTACTTCCTGCTGATCAGAAAAAGTCTTATTACTTGCTTCCTTGTAAGTAGAACCAAAATAAGGGCGTACCATAGGTTAAAGTGATAGTCAAAAACTGGTTGCTATGTGACTGAAGTTTGTTTGTATGGACAGGAGTTGACAAATTCCTGTATGAGAAACGTTTTTCATAGCTGAAAACAAAAACAAGGAATATGTCAAAAACGATGAACTCCATGAAAAAAATGTGTATAACACAAATTGTCTGTTTTAACGTGTTCTACATTTTTTTGTGTAGTAAGTTTTTGTCCATCTTTTACGGCTTAGCAGTTTTCAAAATTCCGTAAAATTCGTCCAGAATAAAGTACTCTTCAGAGGCGATTCCCAGAAAAATCAAGATATACATTTTATTTGTCAGGTAAATAGCTTTAATATTCGAGATTTTAATCAAAATCGTTAGAACCATTTTTGAGAAAATCAAAATTTTCGAAATAAAGTTCCATTTAAAGGGTAGTTTGGGATGGAGGGATTTTTCTCAAAATCTTCGTGTCGCATCCCTGGAAGATACTAAACTTAAATACGAAGTTTACCGACTTTTCGTTTTTGAGTTATCGTGTTCACAGACACACGGACACACACTCGGACCTTTTTCTGAAAATGCTTTATTTGGATACAGGGGACCCTAAAACATATATTTCTGGTGAAATCGCGGTATCGAATTTTTGGGTGGGGTGCAATACCTACTCTGTACACTATGTACATAGTGCGTATAGAGAAAGTAAAGAAAAATCTGATGTGTTCCATTCACATTATTTTTCTGACTCTTCTGCAAACAAACTTCTTACAAAATATTCTTCTTCTCTCTGCGCTATGCTAATGTTCTTAGTACTTAGTTCCTTATAAGTAGAAGGGAAATAAAGGAAGGCACTACGTTAAAGCAATAATAAAATATTTTAAAAGCTGCTGCAATACGATTTTCATTGAAATTCGGATCTTTGCATGACCAGCATTAAAACAACAGGAACTCTGTCAACTTCCTGTCTGAGAAAAGTATGTTTTTACTTTCTCCACACGTACTATGTACATAGTGTATAGAGAAGGTATTGCATTCCACCCAAAAATTCAATACCGAGATTTCACCGGAAATAGACGTTTTAGGTTCCCCTATATAAAAAAAACATTTTTAGAAAAAAGTACCCGCGCGTGTGTGTGCTCATGTGCCTGTGAATACAACTCAAAAACGAAAAGTCGGTAAAATACCAAACTTGGTATTTAAGTGTAGTATCTTCCAGGAATACCACACAAAGATTTTGAGAAAACTCCCCCTAACCCGAACTACGCTTTACATGGGAAACGTTTCGAAAATTTTGATTTTCTCAAAAACGGCTAAACGATTTTAATTAAAATTAGGTATATTAAGCATATTTTAATTGAAAATAAAATGTATATCTTCAATTTTCTGGAAATAGCCTCTAAAGATCTCTTTATTCTGAATGAATTTTGCTGAATTTTGCGTAACTAGTTAACTATAGGAGATGGACAAAAACTTAAAACACAAAAAATGTATCACGTTAAAACACACAATTTATGTCATATACGCTTGTTACGTGGAGTTGACCATTTCTGAGATATTCCTTGTTATTTGTTTCAGATTTAAAATACTTACTTTTCTCACACGGAAAGTTGTAAATTCCTGGCTCTACATAGAAACGTATTTCAACCACATGGTAAGCAGACTTTAAAAGATTTGACAATCGTTTTAGCCTAGCATATTCCTTTATTTCGATTCTACTTATAAGGAACTAAGTACTAAGAGAGAAGAATAGTATTTTGTAAGAAGTTTGTTTGCAGAACAGCTAGGAAAGTCATGTAAATGGACACCTTAACTTCTTTTTTGAGTTATTCTCGTTAGAATTTGCTCGTCAATATAATTTCGTTACAGCCCGCAAATGTTAAACGCCAGTTTTGGTGTAATTACAAGCAAAAGCAAAACACCGCAACGGTATTGATGGAAGGAATCCCTCAGGTGGTCGATGATTCATACTTAATAGGAAGCAAGCAATTATGACAATTTCTGCTAATATGTATCTCTATTATCATAAAGTAGAATGAAGAATAAGCTGTTTAATAATAATTTGTTACAGTGATGTAGAGAAACTCATGTGAATGGAACACATTAGAATTTTTTTTTTAAATCGCAACCAACAAGAAGTAATATCTTGGAATGAGTTACCTCCACAACAAAATATAAAGGACATAAATTGTATTTTTAACGAGATCTACATTTATAAATCGCACCTGCTAGGGAGTTGCTAAGATAGGATGTAAAATTACATTACGAATACGAAAACAAAGGAAGTTTTGGAAAGGTGAAAGATTTACTTTAATCCGCTATTCTGTTGGAGATAGTCTTTATAACTTGTGTTTTCACAATTTTCGAATGGTTTTGTAATAGCGTTTGGTTATGTACTGAGCCAATATGACAAAAAGAACGAAAAACATGTCATTGCAACTGCATATCGATCATAATCGAAAGACAAATTGAAAATTAGTGCAATTAGTTTTGTTTTCAAAAATTCCTTTATACGTGTATAACCATGAAGTTCTGTAATCACTCATCATGCTAATTTATCTTTTATATAGAGAAATGCAAGTTTATCAACTCAAAATTCATGAGGTTATCTCATACAATGTACAAGTTATACATATTCCTGTCCATGTTAAAATTCTCAGTGACACTTTGTCAACAATAAAATTAACTAATGACACCTCATACACCGTTACAAATCCTTGCATAGAAAACAAAATTTAAAACTGAACGTTTAAGTTGATACAGGTTTAACATTTAAACTAAACATTTACAAAGGTTTCAGATAGAAGACAAATGTGTCAGAAAATATTTGGTAAAAGCAAAAAAATAAAAAAATAAATAATTTAAAATGGAGGCTCAAAATTTGGAAAGAAAATTTGTCATATATCAGTTGTATGGCAACACCATGAAAAGTTGGAAATTTATTATGCCAAAATGTATCCAACGAGAATTCATTTTGACATTTAAAATTTCGTTAATTGATTCTGGCGAGTAAGGACAACCTTATGCTTATCAGCAGTTGCATATTTAAAATGTTCGTACAGAAGGTCTAGGAAAATTATTTCTGTATGAGACTTTTGTCGAAAAGCAAAGAACCTTAACGTATGTTATGACATAGTGTTAATGATTTTGTATATGTGACAGAAAGAATGCTTTGGTCATGATAGACATGCACGGAGAACTGTCTGTTGGAAAATATAACAAAATATACATTTATTTTTGAAATGTAGTATGTAATTACCAAATTGCACAAGTTTTTCCTAACGAGAAAATACATTTTTGCAGTTCAATAACTACATGCCAATAGAGGTAAACCTACGCGACTATGCAAATGTCCATACTAGTAAAGCATTTAAAGTCATGTTAAATAAGCATGGAATTAAATTAAATTAAATCACTACTACGGTTATTTTCTCTCTGCGAAGGATATTTGTGAAATATAGCTATTTATTTTCAAACATTATGTCACAATAAAAATAAATCTTGCAATTATATAGAGAATGGAAAAGTAGAGTCAAATTCAAAAATGTAGTCAGTTGGAGAATTTAGTGTCGTGCCGGCATGTGCCACGGTAGTTCATTGGTTAGAGCGACTGGACAGAAACCAGGAGATCCGTGGTTTAAATTCCGGCTATGGAAATGGCGTGTTATTTGTGGACGCTCTTTAGCTGCTATGGTTCTCAGCGTCCCATTCTATACTGGGCGTGAAAGACCTCTTAATTTTGCTCAGAGGCCTCTCTATCAGGTTGAGGTTCTTTTACGTGCCGTAAATCTACGACACGGGACCAGCGGCGATGGCATTGCATTTTTCAATCTGACTCTACCTCTGCAACTTCTGTCCTACACACGACTAAGCTGTAAGAAACAATTAATTTAGATGTAGAGGATGTTATAAACTATAAAATGGGTGCTACTAGCCTTCACGCCCATCGAGCTCATGTTGGGTGTAAAACTGATAGGATAATTAAAAGAATTAAAGGCATTTATCTATAGACTAACATTATAGACAAATGCAAATAGTCATCTGATGAGGAATAGGTAATCTTAGCTTTTCAAAAACACAAAAGATGTCGAGCTAAGAAAAACATCCCCAAAAAAACCATAAAAGTAAGTTTATATCATCAATTTGTGATCCGGTGCTGATTATAAATAAAAATACATCTAATGTAAAGCAAAACACATTTTCTCATGCCCCTCACTTTCAAATGGGGAAATTTGGAAAACAAAATAACTGAGAAATAACACGATCAGTTATTACGCCCATATAAAGTCTAGGGTGAGTTTTAAGGCTGAATGCATTATGTTTGAGTGAACGCGTCGCCCTCCGTGGTGTAATGGTTACCATGCTAACTTCATATACACCCAAGGTTGCGGATTCAAACTCGGTGGAGGACGAAGAATTTTTTTGGGCGTATAAATCCTTAGCATGGCTTCCTTCGGAAGGGAAGTAAAGCCGTTGGTCCCGTGTCGTAGATTTACGGCACGTAAAAGAACCTCAAAAGGGAGGCCTCTGATCAAAATTAAGCAGTCTTTCACGCCCAGTATAGAATAGAAACGCTGAGAACCATAGCAGTTAAAGAGCGTCCATAAGTAAAACCCATTTTTGAGTGAATGTGATTTCTCATAAATAATTCACGTTTTCTATAAGGCAGCAATGAATGATAAAGGTATTAATTATGTTCGTGATATGAATGTATAAGGTGAGAAATTATTAATATTTGTGTGAGTAAATAATTAATTAAATATTCAGTTGTACACAACACACATAAATGTGAAGGGGCATATGGAGTAAAATATATGTTCCTTTATAGAATTAACTTGGATATTTGTTGTTCGTTTGCATAATTCATAATTCAGTAGTTAAATTGTGTTAAGCTGACTTTATACTGGTTGTGACTCATTTTGTGTCCATTTTCTTTTAAGTTTGTGAATGAACACATCCGATTTTTATACGGGAGTACTATCACGTACGATTTTTGGTAATCTATCCTTGTTTATTTCTGATAAATGACCATGCCATTATTACTTTCTTCTTGTAACTTAGTCGCCTATTGTTTGAATAACACACATTTCTCAAATACGCTTATTCGTTATTCTATCATTTCTCTTTTTCGTATTATTTTCCTTAATATAGTCGATTCTTGGGATTCAGTATTTATTCAGTTTTTGACAATTTGCTCGTTTCAGAGGCATAAGTGAGAATAAGCTGTATTATGGATTTATAGGTCCTATCATTTTTATTAATTATTTTTAATAGCTTAACATTATTTAGCCTGGAAGGAATGGATGAATGAAATGGGTGAAACAATGCTTAAATGAACCCGGGGTCCATCGAGCTCAAAGTTACCCGACATCCAATGAAGTTACTTAGCGTTCCCTGCTTCTTTTTTCGCTTCTTCCATAGCCTCATTAGTGTAAACGCGGTTACTTGTAAGTTGTCTGTAGAAAATATGCAAGGTACATCGTCTGTGTGCTATAATATTTCTTTCAATTTCTAATTTGCAGCGGCGAAGCTTTTTAGATACTTCAAGGTATTTTGAGTCATTGATAGAATTTTCCATATTGTACTTTTGACTTTCAAATAGGACTCGATATAGAGGCGCTGCAGGCTATCTCCTGAGTCGTTGATTAATACCATGTCCTTAAGATAGCACATAGCTTTAATTTCAAATATTTAAAAGAACTTAATAGAAACGCATATGTTGCTTGTGTTTTCCAGTATACCCAAGTAGATTACTCTAACATATTACTGTAACATTTCTGTGAGAGTATGAATTAGTCTTTTGAGAAAATAGACATGGTGGTCCTAAGAGAACAACGGAGATTTCTATACATAAAATATTATATGGCATAAAATATGGCTATTTGTAGTTACCTTGTAGTAGTCACAGGTATAGACATCACGACTCATTCCAAAATCTGCTATTTTGACTGTAAGTCCAGCGCCTACAAGGCAGTTACGGCACGCTAAGTCTCTGTGCACGAACCGCTGTCCAGCCAGGTATTCCATTCCTGCAGCCACTTGCAATGCAACTGACAGCAACGATCTCTGCAATAAACATAACAACATTTAAAATATACATTAATAGTGTTTCTAAATATATCGAAATAATTTAGAAGGTATGTAAAAAGTATACAAAACATCCCCCTGTTCTCCAACCAATCTATGCATCTCACAGAGAGGACTTCATTTCAAAAGCTTCTAGTTTACTGCTTCGTCGAAGAAATAGATATTATTTAGGTTTTCAAAATAGTTAAGGAGTTACCCACTAGAAATTCATTTTTCTTTGAAATCGGGGACATTGAGACATTTCCAGTGAGAAAGACAGAGAGAGAGAGAGAGAGAGAGAGAGAGAGAGAGAGAGAAAGATAGCTGAAGCACACCTTACTTGCCATGGCCGTGTGTGTGTGTGTGTGTGTGTGTGTGTGTGTGTGTGTGACTTGCGCCGACAAACTTTGGAATCGCATAGATGGCTGGTTTTACAACATCCTTTGTTATATTAGGAATGGCTGCGAGGCTTCGCTTTTGCTTTTTCTGCGATAATTGTACAAAGAGCGTCAAAGAAAACCTCACTACACTTCGCGTCTACATCACATTATTTATCGTTTCACGTGGTCAAGCCAAGCCCCGCTTGGTTGTTTTATAGCACGGTGTAAGGGTGTGCCACTCCTTCTTATAAATAGTTAAACCATAACCACAACAAAGGTTACAACATGGCATAGAAACAAAATATATGTTTACGCTCTCGGTCGTATTGGCTCAAAGAGAAAGAGCTTGAGTGAGAGCATTGTATTTCTCATACAGGCGCCTTCTCATGATTGGTTGCCATACATTATCGGTTAGCGCACGACACACCTGAGAAGACTCCAGAAAAGACACAAAATCCGATGACTGTACGTATATAGTAGGAATTACATTCCATGCCGAGATTTCACCGGAAATTCTCTGGGAACATTAAAAAAAAAAAAAAAAAAAAAAAAAAAAAAAAAAAAAAACATAAAAAAAAAAGATCTGTGTGTGTCTGTGCCTATTTCTATGGGTAGCAGACCTAAAAAACGAAAGTCGCCCTCCGTGGTGTAATGGTTACCATGCTAACTTCATATACCCAAGGTCGCGGGTTCAAACTCGGCGGAGGACGATGGATTTTTTTCGGGTATAGAGATCCTTAGCATGGCTTCCTTCGGAAGGGAAGTAAAGCCGTTGGTCCCGTGTCGTAGACTTACGTCACGTAAAAGAACCTCAAGCCTAACAGAGAGGCCTCTGAGCAAAAATAAGCCGTCTGTCACGCTCAGTATAGAATGGGACGCTGAGAACCACAGCAGTTAAAGAGCGTCCATAAATAACACGCCATTTGAATTTTTTTTATTTCAGAAACGAAAATGTTTAATAGGAAACTTGGTATTTAAAATTATTATATTTAAAGAATGCGACACGGGGGTTTACAGGAAAATTTGACCCACCCAAACAGGTAACCTTTACATGGATGATATTTCAAAATGTTTAATGTTCTCAAAAATAGATCTAACAATTTTGGTTGAAATGCCGTATATTAAGGATAGTTGCATGAAAATAAAATGTATATCTTGAATTTGTGACAAATGGTTTCTGAATCCTCATCATTCTAAACGACTTTTGCATAACTGGTAAACCGAAAGGTATAGATAAAAACTTAGTATACAAAAAGTCAGATCTCCTTAAAGTACACAATTTATGTCATATATTTTCTATAGAGTTAAGTTTTTCCGAAATACTCCTAATTATTAATTTTAAAATGTCCAATACTTAGACTTTTCTCACTCTTTTCAACTTAGTTATTCAAAGAGAAGAGAATTACAATTGTATTACATAACTACTGCCTTTAGCGGCTTTGACTGCCACTTTTGCCTAGTGTATTTCCTTGTTTTCCTTAACTTAGAAGAATTTTGTAGTTCAATCATTTCTGCTAATGTTTATTTTGAGTAGTATTTGATTAGTATGAAGTAGAGAAAAAAAAACAAGCCTTTAAAGAATAATTTATTGCTAAACAGATAGAGAAAGCTATGTAAATGAAACACAACAGATTTTTTTTTATTTTCTTAAGAATGGTTCTGAAAATTTTATAAAATAATACGTGTATATATAATATATTAAAGTGAGAAATAGTATATCTTGAATTTTCTATGGAATAAAATGGTTAGAAAAAACCAAGCCGCCCCTCACTCGGAAAACGCGGTACCGCATAAACTTCTGAATGAACAACGGTAGGCGTCCACGCACATTCCAGTTGTGGACGGAACGTAATATACCTACTCGCCAACACGTATCATAATTTTAAAATGTTAAAAAAGCCATTATATTCAGTGAAGCTGTCAATTTTATTAAAATCTGAACATATATTTCCAAGACGTGCTTCACTTGGCCATGGCGTAGATGCAGTATCCTGGACGCGCGTTTCCACAACTTTCGTTGTCATCCTCTTGCAGATGAAGACGAGGTGAAGGTGAAGACGTCTTCACCTGCAAGAGGATGACAACGAAGGTTGTGGAAACGCGCGTCCAGGGTACTCCATCTACGCCATGACCAAGTGAAGCACGTGTTGAAAATAGATATCCAGATTTTAATAAAATTGACAGCTTCACTGTATATAATGGCCTTTTTAACATTTTAAAATATATAAAGCTAACAGGCTTCAAAAGCCAAGGAGGAAAATAACCAAGGTATGTGGAAAAATCTTTCAAAATGGTTGACCAACAAGTAACTGTGCATGATTTCAATATGGCTTTCTCATAAAAAAAAAAAAAAAAAAAAAAAAAAAAAAAGACGTCTGCAAACCTGCAAGAGGATGACAACGAAAGTTGTGGAAACGCGCGTCCAGGGTACTCCATCTACGCCATGACCAAGTGAAGCACGTGTTGGAAATAGATGTCCAGATTTTAATAAAAACGTATCATAAGCTTTCTCGAGGTCAAAAAAGTGCCAACTGTTTGCCAGTTCTTAAGAAAGATGTTCATAATCTGCGTGGATAGCGGTGTACCACAAAGATCGATACTCAGCGTGAATCTGTTTGCTATAGCGATTAATTCTATCTCTTAATGTGTTCCGCAAAGTGTCTCGTCGTGGTTATTTGTGGAGGACTTTACCATCTTTTGTTCTCAGCGTACGCCTTTTTTGGAAGGCTATCTTCAGCGGTGTTTAGACGCCGTATATGATTGCGGCTCAAAATACGGCTTTCGTTTTTACAACGAGAACCCAGTCTGCGTTAACTTCTTGCGACGTATGTGGCGATTGCTGTCGACTCTTTGACAGGGCCAGATTTACTTCCATCCGCAAATGAGGCGAGATTCCTTGGGTTGATCTTCTGTCCTTTGCTGATCCTCATAGCACAGCTAAATTTGCGATGTGACCTGTCTCTGAATATTTTTCGGATACTCAATGGGAAATCACGGAGAGCGGATCGAACAGCGTTGCTTCGTCTCTATAGTACACTGATTCGATCCAAGTTAAATTATTCTTCAGTACGACCATCTATGTTCCATAGTCAAGGCATCCGAGTGGCTGTTGAAGCTTTTCCAACCAACCCAGTTGAGAGCCTCTATGCTGAATTGGCAGAACCGCCTCTACACTGCCGGCGTGACGTCCTGTTAGCAAATTATGTCTGTGGGCTTCAGAACTTGCCTACGCATCCACCGTTTTACCCCTTTTTTAATACTGAACTGGAAGTGTGCTATAGAAACCTCTTATATAGTCCAAGGTTTGCAGGTTTTCGTTTCCGCGAACTACTTCGGAAGCACGGTCTTGAAATGCCTCGCATGTTTTCCAAGGGGAAAAGGGTGTACCTACATTGTTTACGTGCAATATCCCACGTCAATCTCAGGATGACTGCTTATGGGAAATCTGATACGCCTGTGTCTATTATCCGTACTTATTTTTTAGAATTTTTTCAAAATACAGGGGCTGTATTTGTATATATTCTGATGGAAGTAAGTGCATTGATGGGGTTGGATGTGCGTTTGTCACTGGGACCAAACCTTATAATTTCGGTTTGCCTAGTAGTACATCCATTTATTCTGCTGAGCTGTATGCTATTTATTGAGCAATTTTGTATATTCACGTCGAAAATTAGGTGCCTGACTTATTCTTAGTGCTTTCCTCAGTGCACTTCAGAGCATTCGTGAGCTATACAATTACCATCCTTTAGTACAGCGCATTCAGGACATCCTCCATGTTTTGCACGCTTCCGGTGTTACTGTGGAGTGCGCATGGATTATTAGATACATTGGCTTGTCGGGGAATAACCATATTGTTTTATGACCGATATTTCCGCCAATAAAATAAATTTAATTAAAGTATTTTGGGTTAATAGCTGTAGAAAATATTTCTTGAAGAGGTTCATGTTAAATTGTAAGGGGAGGTTTTATACTTCATTCGGAAATCGTATCTTAATTAAATTAATTGGATAACTCCCTTCCGAGCAATATTGCGTAACTTCAATTGTAGAATTCGAAGGGGAATAAGATGCATAGTTGTATTAGGCAACTTGCTCATTGTAAGGGGAGGTGTTAGACTTCAGTCAGAAATCACATTTTAATTATAATAATTGGATAAATATTTTCCAAGCAATTATGCGTAATTCCAACTGCAGAATTAAAAAGGGAATAAGAAAAATAGTTTTTTTGACCCCTTGCTCTTTTGCTAGAGCTTAAAGATATCTGATTTAGGGTCATCAGTTTTGATAGTTGCCATTTTAGATTATACACTTTAGATTCAGACTGAATATCGCTTGCCATTTATTTTAATCGATATATGTCATGTGGAAACCCCAATGTGTACGTGGTGCGATGTGCGTTCATACAGATCCCGAGTTTTACATTTTAATTAATTTAATTATAATCTAAATTTATACGCATCGAGAAATGATAAATCAGATTTTAGAAATGAAATATTTACTAAATTACAGTTAAAATGACCCAAAAATGCACACTGCATATATTTACCCAAATAACAGAAATGAGTAAAATTGCGTATTTTCGAGGTTTAATTAATTTAATTATAATTGAAATTTATATATAGAGATATGTTAAATCTGATTGTAGAAATGAATTGTTTCTTAAATTACAATTAAAAATGACACCCCAATTGTTATTGTATCTACTCAATTAATAGAGCTAAAGCAAAATTTCGTATTTTCGCTGTTTAATTAATTAGTGCTCATCAAAGGTCCTACTCTAATTGAAAACCCACGTAAACAATGTTTATAGCTCTTGTTATCACAAATTGACGAAAGGCAGTTGCTGGCAAAGGAGAGGGTGGAGGCAACACCACCCAAGGAGGGGATGGGGATGTGAAGAAACATATGTTTTACATGCGTAATACATGTTAAACACGTGTATTACATGCCGGTATTTAATTTGATCGAGGTACCCCATAGATCCTCTACACCCAAGGTTAGAGCTATTGCAGTCACTATTTTGATTATTATTGTGTTTACTGCTATTATTGATGTTATTCGTCTTTATATTACTACGCTACTACCAATACCACACTTGGATCTATCTGTGAGGGGTGCATTGAGTAGAAAATAGCTAAAGCCAATATAACCAAATTTGTAGTACTAATATTAATAACCTGAGTGAGTGCTACCTTTGTAAGAGGTGCAAGCCCTAGGAGTGGTTTCCACAAAGGGCGGCTGTTGCTTCGTAGAACCTCCGCTAGATCTCCATGGGGCATATATTCAAATACCATCCATGGACTGTTACCTGCTGAATCTGTAACATAAGATGAATACTACTATATTAAGCCATATTTATAGTAATTCTAATTTACATTTAGAGGATATTTTTTGCAAAAACGTTTTTACCATTTATTTTTATGCAATGGCAACAACTGCAATGTCTTTGTTTCCCTGAAAGATGTATGTATGTATTTATTTCTCTGCAAGTGGGTATCACCCGGTGGCAGAATTATATATGTAAACAAGATATATAAACAATAAATCACAGCTGCCAGTTTAGAATCACATTAAAATATACATCTCTATAATTATGCCGTTATATTTCTTTTAATTATACTAGCATTTATAACTAAGGAGCACATTTGAGGTATCTAAAACCTGACGTTTACGAACATTCACTTGCAGACGCAAGCAGAACGCGCTCTAAGAATAGTTTTTGCATAGCACATAGCAAAAGTCAAAGCACATGATTGCTTTATTGCTATTATAATAATATGGAAATACTAATATATTTAATTATAATTCACATAACCTTAGTTACTACAGCACACATATTAATGCATACCTCTATTCACAGGGTTTGTGCGCAGATTTTGATTTCTAGATATATATTATGCTACTTTGGACTTTTAGCTCAAAGTCACATTTAGTGGAACGGAGAACAATATAAGTTTTGAGCGATTTTGAGGTAAGGTTCGTACGATATTTTTAAACGGCATTTATACTGAGAAAAGCTCCACTCCACCTCACCATCAAGAACTGGTGAGCTTCTATTCAAACTCTTCTACACATGCCCAACAACCTTCTCAAATTATTGTATCTGTAAACATTGAATCTTCGGTGCCTGCGGCAAAATATCTAGTCAGCAGTTTATAATAAGTTTAGTCAGCAGATGAATAAAAGTAAATAAAAAACACAACAGAAGCACTATATAAGTTACATCGCCACATAGTGGATAGCGAGTGTACTCTCCCTGCCTTCTGTCTTTGACGTCATCAATCCCCGTAACACTTAACCTGCTATTCCTCAAACTATACCCCGTCTGCTCTATCTATGATTCTGGCTATAACCAGCGAACGGTGATGACACCTCGTACTGCGACTCAACATTGATCCTATGTGTTCACCAACTCCTGGAAGAACAATTGAACCGAGACATTTCAGGAGGTTAAGCCGGAAGTATTGTATTCCACCCAAAAATTCGATGTGGAGATTTCACCGCAAATACATGTTTTAGGACCCCCTGAGTCCAAAAAAAAAAAAAAAAGCATTTTCAGAAACAGGTCCGTGTGCTTGGTATTTAAGTTTTGTATCTTCCAAGGATGCTACACGAAGATTTTCAAGAAAATCCCCCCACCCCTAACTGCCCTTTACATGGAAAATTTTTCGACATTTGTTTTTCTTAAAAATGGCTCTAAGGATTTTTTATTAAAATATAACATATTAAAGCCATTTCTATCACAAATAAAATGTATATCTTGAATGTTCTGGGAATAGCTTCTAAAGGCCTATTTATTCTGGATGAATTTGTCTTAATTTAGAATAACTAGTAAACCGTAAGGGATAGAAAAAAAACTTACTGTACAAAAAAATGTAGATCTCGTTAAAATACACAATTATATCAAATACATTATTTTCGTGGAATTTACCGTTTTAGAGGTATTCCTTGTTATTAGTTTCAGTTGTGTAGTACTTATACTTTTCACAGACGGGAGTGTTCGTTTTTCTTTTGTTCTACACCTGGCTAAGCAAATGGGCTATTTGCAATGACAATCGCATAACGACAGTTTTTAAAACATTTGACTATCACTTTAGCCTAGTGCATTCTCTTAGTTCCACTCTACTTATAAGGAACTAAGTAACAAAATTCTGCTAATGTTTATCTCGATTAGCGTGGTGTTGAAAGAAGAATTGTCTTTTGTAAGAAGTTTGTTTGTAGAGTAGCTAGAGAAGGTCATGTGAGTGTAACACATCAGATTTTTTTATGATAACAAAATATTGAAAATGTACGCATGCATTAATATACATGTTACATTGTACTGCTTTTTGCCGAATCGAAAATGATGGTTGGCTTTTACGTACACTTCACGCAAATGGTGCTACAATAGTTTTTGTTTGTAAATGATAAGAGAATTATTATTAATATAAGTAGGTTTAATTTTAATTATTATTACCTATATGATTAAGTTTCATACTTTTTGGTTCGATCAATAATATAAAACATATATTTGCTCATTTAGTTCCCCAAGGGACATAATACCGTAGGTTGTGTGTATTATAATGAAACATTATTAACATTTCAATGTTTTTGCTACATATGGCACCGCACGCAATGTCGCCGCGCCGGTTGGCCTTTCGCCTCTCACCAAAGCGGGCCGATCCCGGGCGACTGCGACTGGCATTTGTGGTAGACAAAGCAGCGGGCTCTTCGGTTTCCTCCGCCATCGCATTCCACCGGTGCTGTATCTTCATTCCATGTATCATCAGTGTCATCGCCTGCGGTGTCGTAGTCGTAAAAATTGGCATTATCAACTATTAAAAAAAATAAAAACAGAAATAAAAAAACCGCAGAGCCAAGAAGAACTCTCAAACGAACAAGCATCTGCGGCATCTGACAGGCTCAGGCTGAGCCTCAAAGCCTAGCTGAAGCATAAAAAGGAAAGAGAAATTATTGGAAATGACTCTGTGCTCTTTTACAGCCGCGCGCATTTTCCATGACTTGATTACAACAATAATATAATATTTGTGACATAATTATGCGAGAGTACTACTTTCTATACTGCTGTCAAAATATATGCTCGAAATAGTGCATTCTATCCGACAATTTGATGTTGAGATTCCGTGTAAATACACGTTTCGTGAATCCAAACCTCCCAAAAGAGCATTTTGTGTGTATGTATGTGTGAACAACATCGCAAAACGAGTAGTTGGATAAACAATAAATTTGGTATTTAAATTCATCTGACACTACAAACTATCCATTAGAGGCAGTCTCATTTTCTCAAAAATGCCTCTAACGGTTTTGATTAATACAATATAACGTGTATAAAATAGAATTAAATCTATAGCCAAGTTATATTGTAATATCAATCATAATAAATAAATGCATTGTAATCATTATTCAATATATATTACTGCATTACGAAAGTACCCTAGGAGAAAAAAGGATACAGAAAAATCTCGTATCTCCATAACCCTTTACTAAAACTGTTACTGTACTTCTTAACCAGTGAATATATGTGCAACTCTTATGGTTTAATGGTTTAAAAGTTACAGAAACCTATATAAATTTATCCAAAAGAGCCTCATAAATTAAATATATACGTGCAAATGGTTAAAACACGTTAAACATATATCGAGTTTTGGCAATGAGTACAAAATCTTAGATAAATGCTACGATAAAAGACTTGAAAGGTTACATTTCTAAGGAGTTAGAACAAACGAAATCTATATTGTCCGGATGGGAATCTAGATGAGCAAGAAAATCGATTGGACCGGCTGGCGAAGGAAATCATGAAAACGGTTGACGCCGTAGTGTAGGAGATGCCCGACATGGAAGCAAAAATTCGTACCGAAATTAGGCAGGGTCCAAATTCATATATACACTAATACTAAAATGGCAAACCTCGGAACTCGATAGGACTTCGTCGAGGGCAATTGCAGCCATTAGTACTCTAGATGATGGGTGTCGTTTGAGAAGACGATACAGCTTTTGGCTACTTTGGAAGGACAAGCGATCGAAATGTCTGTACCTTCCCAGCAGGAGACTCCAGGCTTGGCCGAGGACTGATTTAAAATGTTGGATTAAATTTAAACATTGACACTGCCTTATACATTGAACTGGAAAAGACGACAGTTGGAACAACCAACCAACGACGGTCAGAGATGTCAAAAAAAAAAAAAAAAAAAAAATGAATGGCATGAACTGGCGCTTATAATTATAACTTAGCCAACCTACAAGTGGAAGACCTCCTTGCTGGAGCATTGATACCCAAAGGCAAACTGAAAGGTATCAGATAAACTGTAAAATACCGATTTGAAGAGGATTACATTGACGCCATCGTCGCAATTTCCTTGCGTCACCTCAGAGCACTCGGCAGGAATACGCAGTTGCTCCTTCCCCAAGAGCGTGTCAGGAAATCTATAATCTCTGTATAAAGGTGACGGCCACGACGCTACCTACAATTGCTTGCGATGAGCATACCTTGGGGAGTGAGCAACTAGAGACATAGGCCCAAACATGAAGGACAAGGAATCCTGCGAGGTTCTGCTTGGGAGAATATCGCTCTCAGACCTATGGAATATACGAGTTTTTCGTTCAATAGGACTCTGTGGTGGTCAAAAGTATTGTGTTAAAGAGAGTGTGAGAGATTATGGACGAGAAAACCATGTTGGGAAAGCTAGTTCTCCCGAGGAGCAAGGAGAGAAAGAAGGGCCTGGGTGTAAATAAACTCTTGGGGAGGCTACGCCTCCGATTCTATTCCTGTATCTTCGAAGCGACTGGAAAGTTTTTGCCAACAATGTAATATATGCATGGCAATTCTTAGGCCATAGTCTCGCAGTCCGAGCCTCCGTAAAATGTCGAAGCTCTAAATGACACGCTGGAAAACAATCTCCATTTGAACAAGGAGCATCTGAATCTGACAAGCGACCGTCTGGCTAACAGTGTCAAATTCCAGAAGAGTGACCTTGTTTGGGTTTAACGTCCAACGAACACTAAAGAAACCTTTAAGCTGTAGTGTTCCTAGGAGAGCCCCTGTTGCCGGGGGCCCTGTAGCAGGGACTGTTGCTCCGTGGTTGTTTTAGCCTGAATTTAGGAACGTTTCAGCCAAACGATGGTTCCCAAAGCGGTGTCGAGGGCCTCCTAAATATCTGCGGACATCGCTGACATCATGACTGCATCCAGTGCTTCCGCCGTCCTTCTCTGGAGGCTTGCTATCAGTTATGCGGCTTGCTGCTCAGCTGATCATCGATTATGGATGATGACGGCGTGAATTATACGCGGCAGACTTCGAAGGTGGATGTTCCATCGAACTTGGGTGGCTTTACATGTGCATATGTTGTTCGCGTCCTGTTGTCTCGACCTTCAAGTCTTTCAGGTTGTCGTCGAGCATTCTTTAGACTTTGACGTTCAGTTCGTTGGCGCTGCTTTCAATTCTCCACTCCAGGGTGTTAAGGCGTTGGTTGTGTTATGTCATCCTTATACCAAGCTCTTCCACCTTTTCCCCAAGATTTTGCTATTTTTTCCACAGGTTCTTCAACGTCCTTCTTCACGTCGGCAGTTGTTTGTCTGTTTTGTTCAATATCTCCGTCTACAGGTTCTCCGTTAGATTCTATTTTCTCCTTCATTTTTTCCATTCACTAATTCATTTCTTCCAGTCCTGACTTCATTTCCGTGTCCATTTTTTTCCATGATGGATTTCAGGGCTAGTATTTCTGCATGTAAGGTTTTCATCATCTTCTACATATTTGTGTTAAATCCCGCTCCTAATACCAGGTAAACAAAAAATTCTTTTTTTCTTCAAATCTTATTTATAAATCTTTATTTCGTTCCTTTCGCTACAATTGTGCTACACAATTTTATCGTCTTTTTCACGCGTACACATTGTACTGCTCTCTTAAGAAACTGCGTTCTTTATAGTAAGTCGACCCAACACGTACTACAGTAAGCTAAAAGCCTTCCAAACAAACCGCTATCACGCTTGCAGCGATTACGGGTCGGCAAGGCACATCACACTATGTATAAATATACAAATTCATGTCCTTATAAAATATTTTTGTTTGAACAAAGAATAAAAACGTCTACTCCTAAAACTTAAAGGAAGGATAAAACCCTATCATTTTCTGCATGTCTAAGAGGAATATTGTCGAGTTAGTATTTTAAGCATGGACTTCTGAACGCACTGTGAACGAATATTTCCTTGAGTTGATTGTAAAAGCAGAGTTAAACACCATTCAAAATATATCGGCATGATGATGTACACCTATTATTATCTCAACACTGCTAATGTATCATCATCAACTACTTCCGCTACTACTACTAACATAACTATAACTCCATGGCACGACAGCTCACGGGGAGCCTTGGCCTACCGCCCGGCCGCTGCGTCCCCCATCTCGGTCCACTACAGACGTCATGGATGGGGTGCAGTATTGGAGGGTGAGACGTGGTCAGCGCCTCGAGCCCCTCCCGGCTGGTTAATGCGGTCCTCACGACCTGGAGCCGCTAATTCTCCATCAAGTAGCTCCTCAATTGGCCCCCCAGGGACCTCACGAGGCTGAGTGGACCCCGGTCCAGGTCTCCCAGAGGGGGAAAAATCCCCACGCCGGTACTGGGGATCGAACCCAGGTCTCCCGCTTGGTAGGCAGCTGCGCTACCACCGCGCTAAGGAGACGACCACTACTAATACTACTAATTATAATAATGATACTACTACTACTATTACTACTACTGCTACTACTAATACTACAACTACTACTACTACTACTACTACTACTACTACTACTACTACTACTACTACTACTACTACTAATAATAATAATAATAATAATAATAATAATAAATATAATGTTTGACAATGAAACCTCTCTGTGCATTATTTCTGAAATTACTTCCGTACAACAATGAAAATGTTTGAAGTAAATCCTTAACACTCACCTCTGGGGACAACTCCTACAAGGGAGAGGATATTGGGATGTCTGAAGGCGCTCATGATGTCCACCTCACGCATAAGGTCTTCCTCTGCCTCCTGCGTCGCTGTGTCCTTTAACACCTTCACGGCCACTATTTCCACTTCACTCTCCCTTTGCAGTTCTCCTGCCCGACAA
Source organism: Hymenopus coronatus (assembly GCA_030762935.1). Classification (NCBI taxonomy): domain Eukaryota; kingdom Metazoa; phylum Arthropoda; class Insecta; order Mantodea; family Hymenopodidae; genus Hymenopus; species Hymenopus coronatus. The sequence continues at coordinate 42,279,509 of CM060885.1, read as the reverse complement.
AAACATGTTACAGTGCCACAGTATTGCTTTGCTATCCTAGATCTTAACGTTTTTGTATTACGAGGGATGATCAGAAACTAAGCTTACAAAGTCTGCAGTGAAAGAGTATTTTTTATTTCGTACAACCATTACAGCCATCTAATAATACAAACATAGGCTATTTTATCACATAATCTCCATATCAGTTGAACACGTGTTCCTTCGTGGGATGAGTTTAAATATTCCCTCCTGGTAAAAATCCTACCCTTGCGTGTTCAACCATGTTGTCGTAAAGCGAATCTTCGACCTTCTAGGTGTTCCTTCAAGTAAAGAAAAAGGTGAAAGTCGCTTGGAGCGAGATCCGGAGTGTGGTCGATGATTTCCCAACGAAATTGCTTCAACAGCGAGCTGTATGAAGTCGCGCGCTGTAATGAAGAAAGATGATATCCTCGGTGAGGAACTTTGGCTGTTTCCTCCTGATTGCATCGCGCAATCGAGTCATGGTCTCATAGTAGGCAAGCGGATATTGTGTGACCTTCATCCAAAAACTCCACGAGCATGATACCCGCGCTGTCCTAAAACAAAGTGTCCATCATTTTCCCGACAGATGGCACCACCTTAAACATATTTTTTGTTTGGAGCCGAGGGGTTTTTCCACTCCATTGACGACCGCATACTGCTAGGGGTATAATGGTGGATCCATGTTTCGTAACCCGTAACAATGAGGGGAACAAAAACTGTTCCCTTCCGTGGAGAGCCGTTGCTAAAGTTGCAGACTTGCCGCCATGCGCTTCTCCTTGTTTTGGTTAGACAGATTTCGTGCACCCATCGGGAACAAACTTTGCGGTACTGCAGAATATCGTGATCAATATGATAAATGGTTCCAAAAGATATTGTCAGTTCTACCGCCTTATGTCGTGACTTGGTTTTCCTGAATCTGCTCCCCCACGCGAGCTATGTTCAAATCTGTGGATGTCGTGCCGGGTTGGGCACTGGCGTTTTCTTTACCGGCTTTAAACATTTGACACCATTCTGCGACATGCTGGTTAGACATTATAGACCCTCCACAAGCCTCTACCAGCTGTCGGTAAATGTACAGCGCGGTTACATGTTACGTTCAAAGAAATCGTATAACTGAGCTAATTTCTTCCCGAGACCAATTTTCTAGAGTCGCCGTTTATGTTTAAGTTGCAGTAGTACTGTAGGTGGCAGTTGGCTGAAACTTTACACAGTTGCCAAAGGCATGTCTTAGGATTACCGCACGCTACCAAGTTCGCTGTAAAAGACGAAACACCAAGAATATGGCCCTTGTAACCTTAGGTGCTGATCATCCTTCGTTATTCAAGTATTAGCAACTGTATCAAATTGAGTTTATGCTTTATTAATAGCTATTGAATAAATATTACTCTTCAACAGCTTCAAAGAATCTTTTACCTGCCATTAGAATAATTGATAAAATATCTTTTCATCTATATTTTCTATAAACAACCTTCGTTTATGTTTACACATGCGCAAGTTATTAAATACATCTGAGTATACCTTTAGTAAATTGAATTTAGAATAAAACTGTATTTCAAATGCCAAAAAACAAAAAAACAAATGTAATGTGCTTTCGTTTACAATATACCTCTTTGTTGTTCTGTAAATCACAATGTCTACAGCTTAATTATTCCTACTACCTTTATTTGTATTATTATAATATATCCCATACTAGCATAGACAATAAAAATTAAGGAGTTGCACATTTAGGTACATTTTCTATTTAGACGATTTGCTTTTAACCTAAGCATAAAAAGCGGCAGGCTCCAGATCTTTCAGACGCTTAAGTCCACTATTTTTCATATAAATATTAGGTTTTTCATGTAGAAAAGGGATAGAACATACCATGGACCGCTTACAAAAAAGAAATTTAGACAACGTATAGCGCTAGACGCTGTTTTCCTCATTGGAAAAACGATATATATAGCTAAACAGCGTCTAAATCGCGTCCAGTTTTAGACAGTGCATAAGAGGTGCTGTAGAAACTGCGTAACTTCACGAGGAGCAGAGCCAGAACAGAGAAAGAAGATGAAGATGATACAATTTGCAATTCTTTTATATTGTTGAAGGTATTTTATCCCCAAAAGAAGAATGAAAGTTATATGATCGCGAAGGTTCCAGAGATCGTTTTAGTTCCAGATTACGATACCGAGAAATAGTTCAAAGCAAAATTTAGCTAATAAATTCATATCTAATTTCATTAACGAAAGCTCTTATAGCTAATAGGTGGCTGCTATGCACTATTTAACATAGATTAAATTAATGCGTCGGCCGCCTGTACGCTGTTTTATTCCTCGTGTATATATTTTGTGGCGGTATGCTAGTGGCTTAGGAAGGGAAGGAAGAACTTGGGTTGCCGGCTAGCTTGAGAAATAGTTTGAGGGCCGAGCCTCGCCAAAACCGTTCACAAATAAAGTTAACTATTTCGCCTTTTCCCATCATGTTATACATTTCGCATCTCCCTCTGAATTTCCTTCCCACGTGAATCGAATCCCTTTACATCGCGTACTTGTAAACTGCCATTAGTTCTCGAGCTACAGCGCGGCGTGGGTTCACTACACGACATCTGACGTCCAAGTGACGATGTGTACCCCGTAGCTTTCTGAGCTTCGACGGCTAGAAAACAGTCTATTTGCCGCCCATTTTCTACGATGACCCTAGACTTCGGCTATTTCAGTTGTTTTCACCGATTTTATTGGCTGAGAATATGTTGCATGTTTATATCTTGTCGCGTTTTCATTGGCTAGTATTTTTAGACGCCACGCTTCGTCCTTACAGGTATTAACGTTTTAACACGCCGGAATACACATTCTGTGTTGGTGGAGCGGGAATTTCTCCTGGGTATTTTTCACTTATTGTCTACACATCTGAGCTTCTAGGCTATGAAATACCTGTCTCCATTGTTTTCTAAAGAATTGTCCAGGTGTCTCTGCGCTGTATGACGAGATTTCGTACTTTGAAGAGCTCTGTTTGTGCTATTTTCCCCCTTTTTAACATAGTTATTAAAGTTGTTTTGATTCTGTTTTTATTCGTGATTACATTCTATTTATTACTTTATATATTTCCTTAAATTCCTTCTGTTGCTTTACGTTACTTTTCATTTTCAGTTATTTGATTTATTAAATTTCTTTCGTTTCCTTTCATATTTTATCATTACGTTACCCTTATTTATCTGTCGGGGTTTATCACTTCAATTTTTAAACAGCTCTTTGAGAAAGGCACATCATCAGCAACTAGCCTGCTCCAAAACTCATATCATATAACATGTAACATATTTTATATAATTTTCTACCCCTTCTCCCGGGTTCATATATTAGTTTATTATAGATGCAGAGCCTTAATAGCATTAAATATGCTGGTATGTAGGTAGTAAATGTTATTATCTAACCTCATTAGAAAAATATGCACTATTCGAATTCCGTCACTTATCCATCATTCTGAGCCTCTCCTCCGATCATGTGACCATTATTTGCACCCTTCCTTTAAAATAAATACCTGAAAATTCATTCCTTTGATGTGCAAACGTGTGGACATTGACTGCCAAAGCAAACACAGGTGGGAGGAAATTAATCGGAGAGGACAAAGCGTTATATAAAGTATTTAAGACGGGAAGGCTGTAAATACTTAAATAAGGGATTGGAATGATACACGTTTGCCGGAATAATTAATAAGCAAATTCAATAAAAGGGTTTTAATTTCCTAAAATTAAATTTTCACTTTGCTGATACAATCATAGCATACGAATTGAAATAGGTATTTTTAATATTTTATTTTATTTATTTATTTGTTTATTTTGAGATTTGCTTTTCATTTAATAACACTTTAGACAGAAAATAAACCTATTGCCGGGTTTATTTAGTATGAGATTAATATATAATACTGATTAATAATTCAAATAGGATGTGCTTACTACCAAGTCCGGAATTTTGTACATTTTGTATATTTGCATGTTGGCACTGCATTAACACATAAAGTTGCGCATTTTACAGATTCATTTGGACTTATTTTGAAATATCAAGAATTATTACGGCAATCAAATTTGTGCATTATCAGCTTTAAATTGATTTTAAATGTTCTAAGTATGCATTATAAAGTTTTAATGTTCATAGTTATTTTTAGACATTGTAATCTTCTATCTCAAACTAGTTTAATACTTCCTTAAAAGCTTTCTTTCAAAACGCTTTAAGTAGGATATGATTTCCGTGCTGCAGGTAGATAGAAGACGGTCGAAATTCCCAAGCCATTCTTTCAATACTTGCGACAACGACTACGCCACAGCTATTTAAATACAAAATCTTCAAGATGCAGTGTGTTCCTTTACTTTTCTTAGAGATGGCGCTTTAAACGCTGGTTATACAAACTGCCCCTTAGTTTCCAATGATCAAAATGTTACTGTTACATTCCTCTGGTCCCTAAAACGTATTTTATATTTGTTCCACCAGCTATCAAAAAGCGTACTTTGCTACCAACTGTCATGTTAAGGTAGATTAACGTTAGAAGAAACAGTTTTAGCTTACATCTTATTGCAGATAAAAGAGGAATACAGAAGGTGCAGGATATTCAGGTCGATATAATTGCTGGCGTTGAATTTCATATTCTTTCCATGACATCGTGACAAACAACTGAATGATGGAAAAACTTAATTAAACATTTTCAAGTAAAGGGTGGTTTAAGCTGAAGGAATTTCTTGAAAATCCTCTCAACTTAAGTACCACGCTTTTGTTTTGACTTATACTATTCACAAGGGCTGATACATAGAATGAACAAAGACAACCTTTTTCTAAAAATGTGTTTTGCTTTCTCTACTGCTTCAACGTCTCCTCTACATTCCACCCAAAAGAATATGGAAATTTACTGGAAATATACGTTTTAAGACTCTCTGAATAAAAGAAAGAACAAGCCTATATTTAAATAAGTTATAAGTATAATTAAAATTAACTAAATTTTAAAAATAATTCAATTTTATTATACATCGACCTTTTTCTTAAGAATAATTACGTGGTATTAAATATATTAACATGACAAATAACACGCACGTCTTCATTAGAAAGGAATTTGTATAATTCGTATATCTTAATCGAAAAATGGAGTTTTATTTATCGACGCTCTTTAACTGCTTTGATTTTCAACGACCCATTCTATACTGGGCGAGAAACACCACTTAATTTTGCTCAGAGGCCTCTCTAAAGGCTTGAGGTTCTTTTACGTGCCTAAATCTACGACCCGGGACCAACGGCTTTACTTCCCTTCCGAAGGAAACCATGCTAATGACTTTTACGCTCGAACCTTGACTTTGGGTACACGAAGTTATAACATGGAGGGCGACTACTTTAATCGGTAGATGAAAACGCACTACACAACAAATTTACATCCCGTTCACAAGTTATTGAAATAATTTGTTGTTTTTTGTGTTATAAATCATTTCCAAGGTATCCGTTATTTATGCTGCGAATTGCCCAATTTATCAGTCTTTTACGTTGTAATCAAATGTATTAATAATCAAGTTCCCTCAGACTATGTTACCCCTCTCCCGAGTCTTTCAAGTTCTGGAAATGCTGCATAACGTAAAAGTACCTTTTGGCGACCGCAGATACATGATTAACTAAGATTTCGCAGTCTCAGGCCACCCGACATGGAGGAAAATAATCTTCTCAGTAAATACAAAACATCGGTTCACTGATTTACAATGCCCGTAATTTTTCTCTTTATAATTTTCTGTATTTAAATACAGTATGGTCCAATAACAATAAAGAATACCTAAACTGTTTAGAAATCCTACAAAAGAGAGCTATTAAAATACTTTATGGATTTAATATTTTAAAACCTTCCGTAGAAGTATTTAAGGAAACAAATATACTGCCATTTTCCTATCTCTGTAAATATAGTGAATCTTCATTCATGTACAAAGCTGAAAATAACCTCCTATGTACCAACTCTGTAATCAAACACAAAAGAGATATTCTCTCCTACAAAACTAGATCAGCCAATCACATATGTATAGAATCAGTTAACTCTACCAAATATGGAATAAAAAGTATATTACATAGTGCTACCAAAACATACAACAGTCTCCCACTTAACATTAAACAATCTTCTAACTTATCCCAATTTAAAAACAAACTCTTCAAATGCCTACTTGAGCAATACTGTAATTCCTAAAAATTCCTACAAAAAAAACCTATGGTGTTTCTTGAAATATTGCATTAGGTTTAATCACACACCCACACAAACTACAATAAAAATTGTGTGTGTATGTGTATATATATATATAAAATGTATACTTATATACTCTTTTTTATGTGTGTTAATGTGTTTTATTCTTTGTATTTTGCTTACCGCCTCATTAAAGGGCAGTCCCTACCTAGAGCAATATGCTCATTGGGACATTCTATGTAAATAAATACAATAAATAAATAACCAGTGGCGGCTGCTGTGTAAGAGCTCAAGAACACGTGAGCACCCAAACTTTTGACACCTTGTGGATTTACTTGGTTATTTCTCTTTGAAATCTATTTTGCGTAACATATATGCCTCTAATTTTAACCGCAATATTCCTCTAAACTGGATGAGACATGGCACATCAGTGGCACGTGTACATCATGTAATGTGCTCGTTTTTATAAGTTTTTGCGCATGCGCAACTCGTATGACGTAAATGCCTTATGGGTAAAATACATACAAATTGTGCACAGCTGACGACAGCGGCATCTTTCAAATTTAAGCTGACGTCAATGCCACTAGATGGAAGCACACTACAGTAAAAGTTTATTCGTGTGACAGCAGGTTGCGGAATATTAGGAACTCCGTTCATTTTTCATTTTGGCATAAATCCCGCCAAATGGTAGCATACTGAACAGATATGCTAATTCACTTACTGTATGTACGTACAGATAAACCTATTTTATATAATATACGAGTATATTGTGGGTATTTAGCAGGTACATTATCATATTATTTTTGCCTACGTACTCAGTGTTTGGGTTCCTTTTTACTTTCTCTATACGCATTATGTACATAGAGTATAGAGAAGATATTGCGCTCCAACAAAAGATTCGATACCGAGATTTCAACGGAAATATATGTTTCAGGGTCCCCTGTATCCAAAAAGATATTTTCAGAAATAGGCCCGCGTGTGTGTGTGTCCGTGTGCCTATGAACACGATAACTCAAAAACGAAAAGTCGGTAAAATACCAAACTTTGTATTTAAGTTTAGTATCTTCCAGGGATGCGACACGAAGATTTTGAGAAAAATCCCCCCACCCCAAACTACCCTTTACATGGAACTTTTTTCGAAAATTTTCATTTTCTAAAATATGGCTCTAACGATTTTGATTAAAATATAGTATATTAAAGATATTTACCTGGCAAATAAAATGTATATTTTGAATTTTCGGGGAATAGCCTCTGAAGACTACTTTATTCTGGATGAATTTTACGGAATTTTGAATAACTGCTAAACCGTAAGAGATGGACAAAAACTTACTACACGAAAAATGTAGAGCACGTTAAAACACACAATTTATGTTATATACATTTTTTTAGTGGAGTCATCGTTTTTGAGTCATTCCTTGTTTTTGGTTTCTGCTATAGACATACTTTTCTCATATAGGAATTTGTCAACTGCTTCCATACAAAGGAACTTCAGTGACATAGCAACCAGTAGGGAACAAAGCAAACATAGCAACAAGGAACCAAGTAATAAGAATATTTCTGCTATTTTAGTCTGATTAACATACGCTTTTTAAGAGTAATTTGTTGCAGAGATGTAGAGAAAGTCATGTGAATGGTACACATCAGATTTTTCATTTTGGCATAAATCTCGCCAAATGGTAGCATACTGAACATATATGCCAATTCACTTATGTATGTACGCACAGAAAAACTTATTTTATATAATATATATTGTGGGTGTTTAGCAGGTTTATTATCATATTGTGTTTTGCGTACGTACTCAGTGTATGCGTTCCTTTTTTAATACTAAGTGCACCTGTTTAGTAGATTTTATTTTACCTATAATCAAGTAAGTTGGTAAGCATTTTTTTTTTTTGTTTTTTTTTTTTGCCCCCTTTAACATCAATGGTCATATCGGGGGCTTTCACTTGTGAAACTGTAGGTTCAGAACATTAGGTTAAACTTTATATTACTAAACGCACGCATATTCACTCTCACATTCATACTTCCAGACTCTGTGGGAGATAGGGAATAATTCCGATTAAAGAAAAATTACCCGCCCTAGCCGGGAATCGAACGCGGGACCTTCGGGTGAGAAGTCAGCTCGCTGACCACTCGACCACGGAGGCAGTCATTGGTAAGCATTGTTGAGGTGCTATTTGCTATCAAAATCAACCACTTCCATAAACGGCAGTTTGATGGTAATTGTTTACTCCTGACGATGATGCAGTACGAAATAGTTATCCATTATTCTGGTGTCAACATGAATGCCGTTGGAATTATTTTTAAGTACCAACAGAAATTAAATTATCAGGATAAGTTAGCTGCAATGGAACAAGGGCCTCTCAGACCAAATATGTTCGTTGAAAGAATGACGAAATTGAATAAGCGCGACTGCAAGCGAATATTCAGCAAAGAAGTACCTATGTAATAAGCACCGCTGGTTGTGTAGGCGCAATGTAAGACATGTACTGTATTGTTTTCCATGTTTGATTTTCAGTCCGGAAGTTAATTTGTGGACTAATTGGGGACCTCCCACATTAGTCTGAAAGATAAGCAGAAAACTGTCACTCACACAAAACTGCAAACATTGAATTCTCAATGCCTTGGAAAATTAACATCAGTGCTCAGAAAAAAGTTGTAAATGGCACTTAAGATTTCAATCATAGCGTGATAGGGATATTTGCGAGATTTAAACAGATGCGTGGCTTTTCTTTATCAAGGAAATGTCAGTAATGTGCAGCATAGTTTTCCTTATGTACACAGACCGCGGTTAATGTGCATTTATATTGATTAACATTTAAATGGAGTATATGGAGAAACAGAACATTTTATAACAAGTAAGCAGTTTTCAGAAAACAAGCCTTGGTGAGGGCTAATAAATTAGTAATACTTAGCTTACGAGCTTACGAAAGAATACAAACGAATTGTAGTGAAAGCGTACACATTATGTACACGTTTCTGTATTTAATAATGCACAAAACAATAAAAAGTTCTAAAGCGAACCTTTCTTTCGGCAGACAAGTTTTATTATTATTATTATTATTATTAGTTGTTGAGAGAAACTGCAATTGTGCGAATTTTAAATGATCATAACTGGTATGCAGTAGACCTATTTCACATTTTCAGGCCTATCGGAATCTAAAATTATGTTAACACCACAATGTATACTCACGAGCCGCCACTGTTTATAACATTGGCATGTCCTTCTGACGAACAAATGTGGTAAACAAAAGTTTCTTACATATGGGTTATTACAGGCTGCGACACAAACAATGACCCATTTCGAATAGCGCGTCGTTGTTGGACACGGCTTCCTAGTGAGTTGATGTTTGTACCAGTGTGTAGTACGGTTCAAAGCATTTCCAGTCAGTATGGAGCGTCAAATGAACACAGTGCATTTTGATTGAAACGTTTTTGAAAAATGGAACACAACATTCATTTCGATTACATTTTGACTGGTCGAAATGATACCTCTGGAAGACAATTACAAGATAGGTCCAGCAGTTTAGATCAACAACATCTGCAGCAAACAAGAAGCCCCTTGGTAGACAACGTATGGTTCGCACTCCGAACAACATTGTCAGAGTAACAGCTGCTGTAGAGCAAACTTCAGTGCGATCTGTTCATAGGTCCTAAACATCTCAGATGATAATGCACCTGGATATGAGGTTTCATCCCTACAAGCTCCAAGTGGTGCAACAGTTATTGCACAGAGGTCTGCAGGTACGTCAAGCAATTTGTACACAGCTTGTAGGGATGATGAATACTCAACCCGATTTCATCAGCAACCTCGTGTTGTCTACTGAGGTCCATTTTCATTTATCGGGCCGTGTGAATAAGCAAAACTTTCGGTACTGGCACCTAAAAATCCTAAGCTGATTTACGATAAACACTGTATAGCGCAAAAGTGACTTGTGGTGTGACATTTCTGTAGGGGTATTCTTTGTCCGAATTCTTTTTGAGAATGACCAGATGACAGTGTCACTGTAACATCATTGCGATAACTTACTATGTTGCAACAGCTCGTAAAGTAGAAATTGCGCTTTAAACATGTCCATATGCAGTCGCTGTGGTTTCAGCAGAACGGTGCAATCGCCCAGACAGCTAGAGCCTCCATGACAGGTTGCGCAGAATGTTTCCTGAACATCTTGTTTCTCGCTTTGGTGATGTCACTGGTTAGCCCGCTCGCCGGATTGATCGGTTTGTGATTATTTTTCTGTGACCATTTCTCAAATCCAAGTTGTATGCTAACAGGCCAGCAACTATTCAGGACATGAAAGACAACATTCACAGACCATTACAGACGACACGCTTCACAAGGTTATGCAGAATCTTCGTACTCGTGCAGAAGATTGCATCGTGAACAATGGCAGACACCTGAAGGACATAATTTATAAAACTCTGATGTGTTCAATTCACATGACTTTCTCTACATCTCTGCAACAAATTATTCTTAAAAAGCTTATACTTCTATTTACTTCATGCTAACCAGAAAAAATAAGCAGAAATAGGCTTATTTCTTGCTTTCTTGTGAGTAGAAACGAAATAGGTTAAAGTGATAATCAAAAGCTGGTTGCTTTGTGACTGAAGTTCCATTGTTTGTATGGACAGGATTTGACAAATTCCTGTATGAGAAAAGAATAAGTTTTTCAAAGCTGAAACTAAAAACAAGGAATATCTCAAAAACGATCAACTCCACGAAAAAAAAGTGTATATAACATAAATTGCGTGTTTTAACAAGTTCTAAATTTTTTGTGTGGTAAGTTTTTGTCAATCTCTTACGGTTTAGCAGTTGTGCAAAATTCCGTAAAATTCATTCAGAATAAAGAAGTCTTCAGAGGTTATTCCCAGAAAATTCAAGATATAGATATTATTTGTCAGGTAAATATCTTTATTACACGATATTTTAATCAAAATCTTTAGAGCCATTTTTGAGAAAATCAAAATTTTCGAAAAACTTCCACGTAAAGGTTAGTTGGGGATGGGGGATTTTCTTGCAAGATACCAAACCTGAGCTGAATTAATAATATAATTTCTACTTTCGATAATATTTGTTGTTTGTATTTACAATGCTGATTTAAGAGCAGATGTATTATTAGGGGTTCTTTGCGTTTTAAAGTAATTTATACACATCTATACAGAAATACAGCTGAGTATAGATGTAGAATGTTGCAACAGATGGCTGTGTTGTGCACTTACATTAATACAAAGAGATTCTGCCCAGACTTCTTTTCTGTAACAATGGGAAGAGGCTAAGAGTGTTTCTGGAGTGTATTCTAAAGGAGAAATTGTAAATCGTCTAAACAGGCCTTTAAAGACACGGAGTGAGTCTGTCCGTGGTTCAAATCTTGCCAGGGTCGTCCTCCCCGTCATTTTATATATATATATATATATATATATATATATGGAATATATACAAGTATATAAATATATATATATACATATATTTTATTCACAGATAGTAAATGACAGGGGTTGTGCCTTAAAATTAAGCCAGAAACGATCCTTCGCAAATTTACTTTTCCATCAATGTTTATGTTAAATGTGAAATGCATACTGACTTTATTGCTTAATAATTTCAAAATATATATTCTTTGAATAGTTATTTGAATGTGGATTCTAAACGATGCTAGAGTACACATTCTATGAAGTTTTTCAACTGAAAACTGGGCTATATGCAAAAGGCGGCATAACCTTTACAAATTTCAGTACAAGGTTTTTATTTATGGAAACCCTTTGAACTCAACCAAATCTCTTGGGTGAATAAAGTTTCTTTAATTGAATAAACTGGAACGTAGCTCTATGTACTCTTCGACCATTTAATTTGGAAATACATCAAATATATACCGATGGGATAATACCAACACATTTTGCGGTTAATGTATTTATGTAACGAGAAAACATTGAAATTCCTTGACTTGGGGCTTTCATAGGACACAATATAATCTAGGATACAGGTACATCTTTCATAATGTATTTAAATACATTTAACATAGTATTTATAGCAGTGAATCACTATTTCCATCTATGTGTTTTCTCAAAAACATTGCTGGAGATATAAGAGTTCTGTGACGGCTAAAATATCCACAAGAGCAGCAAAATCAACACGAGGTTTACATTGCATTCTATCCAACAGTTTATGTTCTCCGCAACGTATGCATTTATTATTTACAGAAAGTTTGAACAGTAATCGAATATGAAGCACAACAAGCTTATTATTGCAATGCGAAGAATATGATATTCGGTTTCTTTCCTGAATTACACATTCACAAATGAATGTTTTAATATCCATACATTAACCCCGCAGTCGCTTTAGAAACAAATGTCAATCGTTACACAAAGCATTGACAAGTTCATCTAAACTTGCTTCCAATAATTACGAAGATCCCTTTTCCAGTAGTTATCGCTAAAAATTTATCAAATGCAAAGGTTTAATGAAATCTTTGATATTAAACGTTGGGTTTCATTTCCAGCAGTGGGGTGGGAGTTTATCAGTACACAGGATTATTCGCTATCTTCCCGAGAATCTAAATGTTCCAGAAATACATATTTTGAGGATTACAAACCAAAGAAAACAATTTAGTACAATAACGGAGAAGGAGTGCGGGTATGGCGTACCCGGGGTCATCCGCTCATTCACACTTTCACAGCTATGTTGCACTCACTTTCATGTTACATTGCTACATTCCCCATTATGATAGGCTCTTCCTCCTCTAGGTTTACAAATTCTTAGGTTTACTAACTCCTGTCTCACCACAGGGATCTTTGATATCTCCGTGGTTCCTATCCCATGGTTTCGGCGCAGCTCTTAACGTGTATGCTCTATGGAGGTCTCAAATGTGAAGGTTGAGGTTGGGTGAACCCTCCTCACTACCCCTTTCGTGCGACACTAGATGCGGAACCGTTCCGATGCCATGTAGCTCCCAAGGGGCCGGGTTTCCGCGAGCAGCTGGTGACCGCGAGTGGCTGGGTTGATTGGGACAGTTACAGCTGTCTGGGGACCGATGTAATCAACCACAAGTCCATGAATCCATGCTGACTTCGTTGAGGCAGCTTGGCCTATAGATGGGGCCACTGGAGGTTAATCCAGTGGTACGGGCATAAAGTCGGACCTGCCTTCAGTGAAAATGTAGCATACCGGCCAGTAATTAAGATGTAAATGGGTTTTAACCACTTGAATAGTAAGTTAATAGCTTTTATTTGATCAACACATGTTCTTAATTGGAATAATTTTGAACGCATCTCGTAGGTTTTAATCATCTATGCGGTTGCCACGCGTATTACAAGATAATTCTTATTTTATTTATTTTTTTTTTAATTAGGCGATATTCATTGCTTGATTTTTTATTATCAGATGAGTTAATAAATGAAAAAAAGTCAAATCAGCAAATCTTATAGATAACATTCTTATTATTAAACTTAATTGTCCCAATGCAGATAAAGCAATAATTTTCTTCAAATCATATTCAAAATTAACCTCCAATCCTGATATAGATATTGACTCACGTGGTGAAGAAATAAAATACAACATTTAATATTTAAGAATGGCCTTTAAGGTCCTTGGGTATACAAAGTGTACGTGAACTTATAAAAAGGATTACTAATGATTAGTTGCCTCTTTCCCTTAATTCTGTTCATATAATCAGGTGATACGGAGGCGTGAATGTTATCTTAGTGCAATCTCCCATAAAACGGCACTCCTTGCTGACACGGTTATCACCGCCGATTCTTCATTATTTAGATACTTAGTTGTATTGTACTGCGTTTGAAGCCTTAATTACAAACTGCTGCTATCTATATTAGTTTAAATAAACTTCATGAGAATTAATGGCTACTACTGTAAACATTTTGTTTCCTTTCACCCTGTATTAGACTTCGAAAGGTTACATCACACTACGGTATGGAGCTTGGGTCGCTTGGAGATAAGCATGGGTCCTAACAGCTGCGTCACAGATTAAGAGGAAATCTAATATTAGTTTTTATTCCAAAGTAATTCTAAAACTAATGATCCAATCTGAACAATTTCCTCAAATACGAATTTTTTAATCTATGTATGCGGCAGGTTATATTAACATATTTGATTCCAATAAAATTTACATCTAAAGACATTTTATAGGCACGACCATCTGTTGAGTGCTCATATTATACGGCAGGTTAGATGGTTTCATTATCAAAATACTCTTATGTAACCATGAGCACTGTCAACATTTTTTCTCTCTCCTAGAAGCTGTTGCTTTTATTTCTATGGCGAACACACATTCGTTATACATTTACAGTAACAAAGAGTATTCTGTATTGAAATACCTCTCGACGCTTGAATATAAATTCTGCGCTATTGATTTTCTTGGCGTTTGAGCTTTAGGATGGTTGTTTTCAAGTTTTGAACCATGCACACATTCAGCTCACAAGTGAAAGTAATCAACATACGAGAGCAGACAGGGCGGAAGAAGTTTGGGATTGCAAGTAGAAGGGTTTATACTTTTCGCTCCTTAACTGGTGGTTGTGGTTGAATTGAATGTTTGGTAAAGAGAGATCATTGAACAGTTCAAGAACGTTTCCATTCGTATGCTTACTATAAGCGAAACTTTGCAACACCGGTGGATAAAAACGTAAACACCTTTTCTTCTGGAACAGTGCAATGAAGGCGTTGATTGAAACAGGATGAATAACCTGTTCGAAGCGGATGTGGACAAAACTTTATAACGTTTGCTATTAATGTACATCTATAATGCCATAACCTTCTGCATGTCCCTTGGATATTGCAGTCCATTGTCTAGAATGTTCAACAAGTAGCAATTTCACAAAATAGTATGTTACACTTCTGATGCCAGCGAGCGGGTATGGATACGAGAAAATGTAACAACCTATGAAATGGAACTTGCCTTACCTTTATACACTTTGCCGAAGCATCCTTCTCCGATTTCTTGCAGAAAATGGACGTTTTCTCTGCAGAGCAGCGGCACGAGCATGGCATCTGGTGTCGCACATGCACTGTACTGAGGATTGGGTGTGTAGCGATTTGGCACCAACAATCCTTTACTTAGGCTTAAAGGTGAGGGCTGGAAAATAAATAACTTATATCAGGATCCGACCTTTTAGTTTTTCTATGCAACTTAATATGCAATTAAATGCTCAAAAAATTGCATCCATGAATTCTGCCTTTACTGCTGGAAAGCAAAAGATAGTACTAAATATCTATGAATAGTTTTCGTACCGGACATTGAATTAATATCAGCAATTTAGCAGACACTACAAGGGTTTATACGAATGCTGTCCACGGATTTTTGATATTCCCTTATATTAATAAAACCAGAAACAGTAAAACATTAATTCAATACAATAATTTGATGTTTGAAGGCATCTCCGGGCTTCAGCACTTTTCTTTTAATTTCCTGGTTCTAGCAATATGCGGAAACTTGTAAGAGTAAATAAAAATATGTGCCACTTTATAAATTACTAGGGCAATTCCGTTGCACTTTCTGGTGGTAAGCCAATTGCTAGAATACGTATTCTCTCATAATCTAAAATAAACACAGTCCCAAGAAGATTCGCAGTTTTCGTTTGTCTTTCGGCCGAGGCTAATCTATCACTGCTCTAGGCTTCTCCGGTGCGTGGCTACCCCTAGAAAGAGAGGTTTTGAGACTCAAGTAGTTCACTTCCTTGTAGAGGAGTTTGCATTTATTGCGTTCAACTTCTGGTTACTTGCCTGTAGCCTTTGCAATATCTTTGTCAGAATCTCGCGATGATCTTCAAAGTGACGGTGATATTATTCAGATAGAGGTTGCAGACGTCATAAGTCTCACTACAGATTTCATGGGGAGCTGGAAGGTGGTTGGCGCGTTGTAGAGGCCAAATCGTGACAATTGATCCCCTAAGCTCCAGGCTTGTCGAGAATGAGGTCTTCTCTTAGTCTCTAGGATCTAGGGTCACTTAGCAATATCTCGATTTAAAGTCCAAAGTCAAGAACCACTGGTCACCTGCAAGTGTGTCCGCAGCGTGTCGTCAATCCTGGGTATCGGGGAACAATCTTTTCTGGTAACGGGATTTAGCTTTTTTAGTCTACGCAAAAGTAAAGGTCGTCGTTCTTCTTTTTCACCAAAACTAAAGGAGAATACCAAGAGCCGTCAGACTCTTCAATAACTCCCCTAGATCTTATGTCCTCCACTATGTCTCTAACGTTACCTATTTTGCTAGAGGAAGATTTCTTGGTGGTTGCCGGATAGGTCCGGCGTCTATGGTGTCGGTATTATGATGTACTCGGTCAGTGTGGCCATAATCGCCGCTCACTTCTCTGAAGACAGATTGATATTGGCTAAGTAGACGCTGGCCCCTCTCTAGTTGAGAAGCAGTCCGATGGTCGGCCGCTCTCTCCAGCAAGCCTTTCAGCCTTGGCCCCTGGTCCTGCGAAGTTGCTGGCTGGTCGGATCCATCGCTCAATGATACACTCGCTGCTGGCTTGGACTTCCCTAACTCCATCTCGGTCTGGATGTTCTAGTCGGTGTCCAATGGGTTCGGCAGCTTCACGGCAACTTCCTCCCGTCAAGGCAACAATGCCCGCAATCACATTCACTTAAAGTCCAATACCAGGTTTCTTGACTGTTGATACTCAAAATTGCGCCTTCACCACCACTTCGTTTCCTGCGGGCACAACTACGTTCTCCCTCAGGATCACATTGAAGATTCCCCGATGATTTTGGGGTTTCCGGATAAGAACTCCATCTCGGCCAAGTCGAAAGGTTTTTCGGCCGACGTCAATCTTAGTCTGGTATTGTTTTTCATAATAAATGGTAAATAGATAACATATGGAGTTATTTATTACTCAAATTATTAATCTCCCCCACCAAGCTGCAATCACTATTAATCCTAATTATTCATAAATTATTATTCATCTTGGATAGGTAGAGTCAGACTGAAAAATTCAATTCCATAGCTGGGATTTGAACCACGGATCTCCCGATCTCTAGTCGGTTTCTCTGCCACTGAGCTACCATGGCAACATGCCGGCATAGCATTGGATCTTTCAACTGACTTGCATGTTTCCCGGTAAAGGTGTTCTCAAATTATTTCGAGATGACAACCTCAATGGCGACTTACAATGTTGTAAGTACTTAAGTCCCAGGATTCATAGTGTGTAGGACAGGAGTTGGATAGGTAGAGTCAGACTGAAAATTCCACTGTCATAGCTGGGATTTTAACCACGGATCTCCCGATCTTAGCCTGTTGCACTGAGTTACCATGGCAACATGCCGGCATAGCAACATATTATCCATATGTTCTCTCTTAACTGGGAGAGTCCTCCGCTACCCTTGCGACGAATACTCACAGACTTATAGTGCTTCATCACAGTTATAAATCCAGCAGGACCTCCTACTCCAAAGCTAAGATGTCGCTCGACTCCGGCACTAATTGGATTGTTCGTGTTGGCAAGCCCTTCCCTACCTTCGGGTCTGATTACACTAATGGTTGCTCCTGTGTTTACTAGTATTCTGAACAACTTTCCTTGAATCCAGTCTGCGATGAGAGTGCCATTTACTCTTCTCCCAAAGGCACGAGCGTGGCTCGAGGTGTTGACAATGACGGCCCGGAGGTTCCCGGCGGAGGACGATGGATTTTTTCGGGCATAAAATCCTTAGCATGGCTTCTTTCGGAAGGGAAGTAAAGCCGTTGATCCCGTATCGTAGATTTATGGCACGTAAAAGAACAAGTCCGATAAAAGTGGCCTCTGAGCAAAATTAAGCTGTCTTTCACGCCCAGTAAAGAATGGGATGCTGAGAACCACAGCAGTTAAGAGCGTCCATAAATTAAAAAAAAAAAAAACTCCATTTCCCCGGCACACTACTCAAATGTTGTCGTCATCGAATACCCCTAGTCTTGGAAGTCAGCGCTGCTATTATATTGGTCGGTCACATCAGTGCTACCATTTGCGCCTCATGGATTGTCTTGTAATCGCCGAGTTTCAGGCGCTGGCGCATCTTGGTGTCGCGCACCCCATCGATGAAGCAGTAGGTAGATTCCTGGGACACCTAATTAGGTGGCAGGTTGACCAGGGCCTTGTTCACCAGCTGTTCAATCGCCAGAGCGAGTTACTTCATGGTCTCACCTGGTTATTGCAATCTGGAATTAAGCTGACTGCAGTAGGCTGCAGCCAGACGATTTTGAGGGCAGAATCGCCGTCTCCCGACATCGCCGTCATCGGAATCGCATTCAGTACTTATATCAGTTGCGCGGCTTCCACTTCTGATAACCATTGGTTTTGGGTGTTGACGGTGCCATACTTTCTGCGGAAAACTTCTAAAGTGAATGTTTCGTCAAACTCAGTTTGACCCGTGCGACGGTTATTTCACGTCCTGTCCTTTCAACATTTAAGTTTTCACCCTTCCGTCGAGAATCTTTTCCACCAATGTGTTCAGTTCTTGGCGCTTCCATAGACTCTTCCCTCCAGGGCTGTAAGTCGTTCCCCGAGATCTTCCAGGACATCAACTCGCTCTTCGATGCGCTCCAGGACGTTAAGTAAGTGTGCAATTGTTTTTATTCGTTTTTTTATAGTGTTTAACGCACGCTTTTACTATTTGTGGTGCCGCCGGCGAAAGTATGTGCAAGCTAATTCAAGTGTGATTTCTTGACAATTAATAGCATCGTTAAATGCTATAGAACATTTCCGAGAATACAACATATTCCATTGAGTAACAAATCGAAGAAATATTAAGTATCTTGTGCAGATTATACTTCATTTGAAATCAATGTGTTGTCGTTTGGCATGGCAACTGGAGCTCAATTTTAAACCTGTTTGTTAATCCACATTCACAATGAGATGCAAGCGCAGACATAACGCAGCATAAACGCAAGCGCGAGAGAAGATCATTCACAATGTAGTCATAGTTGGCAGTTGGGTTTCTAGATACGTAAAGTACGTGGAATATCTTCCAAGCGCTCCGCAAGTTTCAAATTGAATAACATAACCGACAATCAATGATCTACCAAAACATGTTAATGAACTATCAATATGCAGACGATATATCTTTTATAATGAAAGGAAATAATATAAATAGGTTGCAGAAGGTTACTGTAGGCACATTGAGTAAGTAGTATTTCACAGTGGTTTATTACTAATGGTTTTGTATTAAATAATGAAAAGACTAGACCTGACTACGTGTCTGAATTAATTCTAATATTAATAAACCAAATCAAATTAACGAATATAAGTTTTTAAGTGTAATTTTAGATTCAATTTCAACATGGTCGAAGCATATTGAAGTTATTTCAGCAAGACTATCAAGAATGCTGTTTTCATTAAGGGTTTTAAGTTACAGTGTACCTCCTGTGTATCTAAGAAATGTCTAAGTTGCATATTTTCAGTCGGTACTTCGTTATTCTTTGATATTTTGGGGGTAACTCTAGTCACACAACAAATGCTTTAATTTTAAAAAAAAAGGATATAAGAATTTTGTTAAATAAATCTAAGCGTGAGCATTGTATGCCTCTTTTTAAAACATTATAAACTTATATATAAACTTATATATTTACGATTTAACAATATATACCTGGCAGAGGAAAGAGTCATAAAATAATTTGTGATAAGCATAAATATAATATAAGAAATAATTTCAGCTTTAGATTAAATAAGATGGCGTCAAGTTATCTAATGTTGGGCCTAAAGTCATGTAATAAAACACTTCTAAAATATCACAGTTTACCACTTCCTATTTTTAAAAAAAAAAATCTATAATTAGCTAGTTTTAAATCCTTTTTATTTTATTGATGATTATGAAAATATTACAATCATACATATAACAAGAAATAATTTCAATTTGGATATTCCTAATTTTAGATTAAATAAGATGGCGTCAAGTTATATTGGGCCTAAAGCCATGCAATAAAATACCTCTAAAATATCACAGCTTACCACTTCCTATTTTTAAAAAAAATATTCTATAGTTAGCTAGTTTTAAGTCCTTTTTATGCTATTGATGATTATGTAAATATGACAAACGGTTCTTTTTAAATTATATTTTTTGTGTGACGATGCCACTGCCCATACGATTTAAGGCTTAATAAAATTACAATTACAGTCCTACAATTACAATACCATATCAGAAAATTCACTCAACTTTTTACAAATAAATATGTTATAAACTTACATACTAACAACTGACGCTCGCAGCAGTGACGTCACAATAATTGCTCATTCAAAATTATTGAAAATAGTGCAAGCATAGAGACTTCAGAAAGAGATACAGCTACACATTTAATGAACTAAGAATTATCTCTCTGCGTCTTCGATTTATGAGGACCAAGTAATCTAGACGCAGATGATAGTTACATTCATTAAATCAAAGAAGGATTCGCAAGGAGACTGTCATAACCTCTTGAGGGAAATTAGAGATGGCGCGGCACTACACGGCAAATAGAAGAGCATGCATGTACAGCAGGCGTGTAACATTTTGCAGTGCGATCCTGTGTTATTGAATTCATAGGCAATGCATAGAGAAAAGAAGCAGAATTCCTTCTCTTTGCACGCAATGCAAGGATAGAGTTTGGAGTTTGCAAACCCTTGCGTTGCATTGCGTATTGCGTGTTTCTATGTGAATGCTTACATTAAATAAAATAAGTGCAAAGTTTTGCGCTTACGTTACGTCTGTGCTTGCATCTTATTGTGAATGTGGCTTTATTCTTCATTGCAAATCATATTTCATGATTAATTCATCATGGTTTCATTATAATCCATTTTATGCACAGTTCTATATTGTCCATATAACTCACAATATAAAATGTTGCATGCGTAGAAAAACGTGGTATTTATATTCAATATTTCTTATACTGACTGCCTCTGTCATATAACCCCTTTAGATTTTTCATGATATCAAAAGAAAAACTCTAACGACATGAAATAAATTGCCACGATGTTGCACAACAATAAAATATACCTTGATTTTCTTTTTCTAATTTAAGAAGTCCTCTTCATTTAGAAGGTATTTTGTATAACTGATAAACTGCCAAAGATACACAAAAACATGCCCCACATTGTTTAACTGACGTACATTTTTTTTAAAACACACGGTTTATATTGTTATTATTTGGACTTTTTCAATATTTGTAGCCTATTAAAATGCTGTTGGTCCGCTTCTTACTATGGGGGTAGCTTGTTCGCCTCACATTCAAGAGGTCCCGAGTTCGGATCTCGGTTAGGGCGGGTACCAGGATAAGTCTTTTTTCAGGCTGAGAAGACGAATGTCGAGTAACTTTAAGTTCCACTGACACCGAGATGATTTCAATATCATGTCACTGATTTCATAAATCACCCGATATGATCAAATAGATTAAAGGATGTTACACTATAAAAAAAAAAAAAAAAAAAAAAAAAAAATTTGCTGTCAGCATTTAGTTGTTTCTCGCGGTGCCAAGGAAATAGTATGGAATATAAAACCGTTATATACGGTGACCCATTTTAACTATTTGGTTGTTACTTCAGTTTTCTTTATCCCATTTGCACCTAAAAATTAAATGTCTTATTAAGTTATTTTTACAACAATTTGAAACTAAAAATAAAAATATCTTCTCTGCCTATAACGTCATATTAAGGAAAGTAAAAACTCTGTGGTAAATTCTCACATACTGATAATAGCCCAGATATGAACCCTATCGAGAGCACTGAAGAAAAAAATGAATAGTTTTTACTGAACAAGAAAGACAATTATAATGAATAAAATTTTATCAGTCTTCAATGCGATGAATAAATGCAGAAAATTTTATGCCTGATTAAAATCTAAGGGATAGAAGGAACTAAAATAATGGATTGTGAAGAAATCTTAAGGTGATATCATTTTATTACCTGCATCAAATTAAAATGAAATAACAAAAATATCTGCATAAAATGCAAAATTGCTAATACGAGTTGCACACATCTGTATAGCTTTACCAACGACAAACTCATGTAATGTCGTATAGTAATTTTTCTTCACACTGTAGACACGGCTGCTCGCGTGCCGGGCGCCATAGTGTGAAAGAAAAGCATTCTACCACTCACAGAAGATTTTCTCATACATACGCGATACATTTTGCTTAGGAATGTTTGCATGTTAAGTCAGAGATGCTTATTATAATTATATTAGGACATATTTATATTTAATTTTAATTCTTGCTACAGGTCAACTTCCATCGGTTAACCCACACCTACAAAAAGAGCTGCATCAATTGCATCAAATGACTCTGATATGCCACCAAAAATGGTTACAGCCACACTGTATCTACTCTTACAGGAAACAAGCTTGAAATATCCACCCAAAAATTCTAGTCCACTTAATTTTATAATGAACCCCCCCCCCCCAGAAATTATTGCTTACTATGAAACTATAGAGCCCAATGCAGAAATAACTTTCTTAAAACAATAGAATCAAATAGAAAATATACACTGCAATCCTAAAAGTGTGATGTGTTCCATTCACATGGTTTTCTCTACAATTCTAAAAAATTGTTGTTAGATAGCATTTTCTTCTATCTACTTCATGCTAATTGAAATAAACATTAGCAGAAATTGTCTTTATTACTTGCTGTCTTGAAAGTAAAAGGGAAATACGGGAATATACTAGGCCACAGCGATAGTCAAATCTTTTAAAAGTTTGCTGCCATACATGCTATTTCTATATTTTATAAAGGAATTTATAGAGTAAAAATAAGAAAATTATAGGAGATAATGGCTAGCAGAGGAATAACAAATCATATTATTTAGATATTTAAAGAACTATATAAGGGTACAAAGATATGTATTTTAAGACAGCAGATATGTATCGGACTGAGACAAAAGTGTAATGCATCAAATACTTTATTTAATGTATATTTAGATCAACGCAACGAATGGAAACTGCGAACAATGATGACGATATGCTACAAAGAGCACTATTTGAACTGCATAAGAAAGTACTAAATTATAATTCAGATTGTATATCAAACAATAAAACTAAATTCGTGGTATTTAGCGATTCCATCCGTTAAGGCATAAGCGTATATTAGACAATATAATTGAACAAATAAATACATTTAAATTTTAGAATCTTCAGTGTCATATATTAAGGAAGCAGACATTGGAACTAGCAGTGAAACTTTCTAAACCAAACGTGGAACAATTAAAAATACTTTTAAAAATAAAGTGAGAAAGGATACGATGATGAATTCTATAAAACTATTGCAGTTACATTAGCTATATACCGCAGCGAAATTTGGGCAGTGACAAACAGAGATAAAAGTAAATTACAGGTAGTGGAAATGATATTTTTAAGAGTAGTTTTAGGAGTTATTAGAAGAGATACAATAAAGTATGATGACTTAAGAAATAAGATAAGGGTCTTTAACCCAAATTTGTCATAACAGACAAAAAATGGCTAGAACACGTAGAGAGAATGAATTAGGAATGTTACCTGAAGGAAATACTATACTACATACCCAAAGGAAAATGAAATGTTGGAAGACAAAGGAAAGGATGGATAAATCAATGAATTAAACATTTGGAGCACGCATCAAGCCTTACGAAAGATTTAATGCATGATGAAGAGTAAGAAAGTGATTGTAACGAGAATATATTCACATATACATTTACAGAAACTCATTTATTACATTTTTTTATGCTCTTGATTCTTTATCTTCCATCTTATGCTTAGCTGTTTTCAATGGGAAACCATTTAACAGGTATTTTGTGAAAAAGTGACACATTTTTCAGAAATTTTGTATGCTTATTTATAAAAGTTTTGAACATACAACATACAATTAAACGAATATATTTAATTTTAAAAAAGTCGCATCTTAATTAATGCCTATAGATGCACAAAATATTAATAATATATCCAAATGAAATTATTGTACTCTAATGTTTTTATTATTTCATGTAAATTTATAAACAATTGGCCTTCGTTTTACTTTTGCTAATTGAAAACTCGCCTTCAAAATAGGCAAATCACCAAAAAAAGAACGTTCACCAATCCTATGTATTCGAAGTTAAAGCTGCTAGCCGTTGGATCACTTCGGTTTATTCGGCAACTATTTCACGAGCTAATTAGGGAAAATTCATATTGTATTATTAGCAACATGTTATATTACGCGTTTGTAATTTTGAGAAGGAAACGTAAAGGATAGTTGGGACGAAGAGCAAGAGGGAAGAAAGAGGAAAGAAATAAATAAGGACAGAAAGAAAGAGAGGGAAAGTAGATAACTCACGCTGCAGGAAGACTTGCGATGCTTGCCATTTTTGGAGATACATCGACTCATCTCCTTTCTCTTGATGAAACATAGTGCGACAGAGATAACCACAGCCAGTAGCAACACGCTCAGCATTCCTATCAGGAGTCCGTTCATGACAGGTAACCTTTCTTCTCTTACCGCCTGAAACAAGCGAAAATTGTATGATGATAAGTCAGTATAGTAAACACGTTTTCTTGTTAGAATCTAGACATGTCCTGCAAGATCTCTAAGTCAGTGCAAAATAAGGAGAAGCGAATAGTCCCGCTGATTAGACTGCACGTATGTTTGAATTTAGCCAAGTTTAAATGCAACGCAATATCTGGGAGTATTGTGACTTACCTCACTTTTAGGTGCTAACAACCTTGTAGGTCAGAAATGTCCCAATTTTTTATTTTTATATTTGAACATTAATCATATTTTGTATCTATCATTTATTTAATATTTACACAAGTCAACATTGTATATTAAACTGTTATTTGAAGACTTGATGAAGGATATTCGTTGGCCTACATAAAAATGTAATTCTATTCTTCATACATCGTTACCCAGAAATGATTTTAACTAAGGAATAAGCGGTCGAAATTTGGAAACGACATTCAATGTTTAATAATAAGCATGGAGGAAAAATTCAGCTTTTGTGAAGAAAAAGGGAAAAGAGGAAACGCCAACTTTCAGGTATTTTCCATCAAAAGAGGCGCTTGAGGAAATGTAATCTAGAGGCTAGAATACTTCTAAACGTTTTGCCTGGGTGGCGCAGTTGGTTAAGCTTTATCTTCTGTTCCCAAGGTTTCGAGTTCAAACCCGGGCCAGACCAATGGTGTTAAAGTATACTTAAAATCGAGTCCCATGTCAGTAGATTTACTGGCATATAAAAGAACTCCTGCGGTATGACATTCTGGTACATCGGCGGTGATGATATGATCCTGGTAATTGACAACATCGTTAACAAAGCAACATTTCTATTTTCTCAAAATCAGGTAGCCTTATATAAATTATTACACAGATATAACCTAGCCATTTAATATTTTCTTTCATACTAGCTATTTGTAGGACAGAAGATGAGAATGTAATTAATTATTTGACAATATTGACCTTAGAGTTAGTTAAACTATGAAGCCTAGCCATTGGGGCATGTCATGTGGAAATTATTTAACATCTACTTGTGGTTTACCCCCCCCCCCTCGCGCGAGGTATTTGTGTATTTAGCTTTGTGTTGGTTGTGGAGGTGACAGCTCAGTAGTTAGAGCTATTGAACGGAGACCAGGAAATCCGTGGTTCAAATTC
Organism: Hymenopus coronatus; assembly: GCA_030762935.1. Lineage (NCBI taxonomy): Eukaryota > Metazoa > Arthropoda > Insecta > Mantodea > Hymenopodidae > Hymenopus > Hymenopus coronatus. Next base: position 42,253,805 of record CM060885.1, on the reverse strand, counting down.
CGGCACTGAATTTTCAGTCTGACCCTTCCTTTCCAGATGTTACATATTTTAATGAGCGCTTTTGTCTATTCTTAAGTAATGTATCTTATTGTTTTCTACGACAGAAAAGTCGACAATAATAAAAGACTTGCACCCAAAAGTTAAAATTTCTCGTCAATGTGTCATATATGTGATATTTTAATCACTATTATGCTATACAAATAGGAAAATTTAAACCAATAGAAAGCAGTATCTCGCAAATGGTCAACCCCACAAAAAATATATTTAATATAAATGTTGTGTTTTAACGAGAAATACAGTTCTTTGTTTAGTAACGATGTCTTATCGCTTGCGCTTTCCTTTCAGGCAATAGTCATTTATAATAAAGAAGCCTTCCCAGAAAATTCAAGACATCCTTATTATTTGTGATGTAAATATCTTTAATTTATGGTACTTTAATTAAAAATCGACCACCTTACAAGCATCTGTTTTTAAACTTAATACAATTTCTAAGCAGTGTAATACGAAATAACACACACACATACACACACGCAATATAAGCGTGTATACCATATATATATATATATATATATTGGTATTCTTAATGAAATGTTCAATTAGAATAAAAATAATTGTGAAAAAAGATGCATGGCTTAGGTAAGCTATTTTAGTTGTCTGGGCTATGGTACAAAATAGTACAATAAATTATCTAAATTTCAGAGAATACCAGGTGGCCCAATATCATCGTAGTTCACGTGTGCAGACAACTATTCGTGCGTTTAAAGAATTCCAAGGCTGAACGGGGCAAAACGAACTGAAGGTCGTTCAGTGGCGGGGTTAGCGCGAGAGATCTGCTTACATATCAGCGGAAGCTGAGAGGGAATCTGCTCATTGAGACGAATTCTCTGGTTTTATATTAGAGTCCGTGATCTATATGCAGGAACAGTGCAAATGTAACTACTGTAACATTGTTGTACTCTTTTATGCTTAAGTTATTCCTAATGTCAAGTCGTTATATGTATACACTTGCTTCAACTAACTTGTTTAAGAACTGCATTTAACATTAGGTAAGACTTCAGTATTCATAAAATGTGGTAATGAATGCAATATTATCTAAACATTACCTTATCTCCTGCCAAATTAAGATAGGGTAAACAGCTAAACTTCTGAGCGTTCTGTGATAAGAAATGGAATTTTTTGGTTACCAGCACCATTATGATCATCTTCATGTAACAAAATGAAACCTTACACATTTACTTGCTGGTATCATAATTAGGCGTTCTTTGGTCTCTTCTAGCATTAAGTTTGTGTTCATAGCTTCAGCATGTTGCAACTGTTTACATTAGGCCCAGTTAGTCTCTCGTTCTATGGTTATATAATACAAATTAGTAGGGGAAAATCTGCTAGATAATGACAAATGGATTTAAGATATAATACTTCAATTCGTTGCGAATGAGAAACGCCTTACAATGCTTCACTGTTATCTGAGTTTTTCAGCCTCAAAAAACAAAAAGAACAGACATGCAGTGTACTGAATATGCAGCAAAAGATTAATAAATACACCTATTTCTTGCCTTAAAGTACATCGTGGAATTTGTGATAATAAGGCATTAGATCTGTGATTTGCTTCCTGATGCTACATGTGTGGTGACATCGTCTGATAATGCCTCTGATTCAAGCATTGATTCCATGTTATCCATGAAAAATGCTATTCTGGATTTAAGAGAAATTGAATGTCTTGACAATGGAAGTGTAGGCCTCGCATCATCTGAATATAATAATAATAATAATAATAAACGCAGCGTATAACATGTTCAATGGAAGAGTCTGGACCATGTTAAGCAGCATGGGTAAAACATAAGCTAATCTTCTTATAACAACACAGATTCTTTGGTAAATCAGCTACAATTGTTTATGTACTCTAAGCTGCGTGCAATAGAGATCACTCAAAATAACATTTTATTCATTATACATGAGTTAAAGGCAATGGTGTTAAAGACTTAAAAACTTGGCAAATGAGCAAATATGATTTGTGATGTATTTCCATAATAAATGTGTTTTTCAATTTAATTTGTGTTTCCTGATATTCATCGCACCTGTAATATTTTTTTCCTAATCCTTTCCTATATTAATGACCAAATAATGAATTATGTGGACGTAATTAATTGGCATAATTAATGTATGTAATTAATTGACATAATTAATGTATGTAATTAATTGACGTAATTGATTAATTGCTGGGTCTGAAGCTGAGTATTCACGTAAGACGTGATGAGAGGTTAAGTTAGGTTAGCTTAGGTTAAACGTTTCCTGAAGTTTTTTCTCCACAGATGCGGTCAGCTTAGAGGTGTGCTGCTTTACTGTTTTTCTGTACAATTCATTGTTAGAATGGTTGATGCAGATTGCTATTGGCCACATTTTCAGCCTGTATAATGTTATCATATTTCTTATATTTAGATCGTCTGAAAAGAACTGGGATTTGGTGTTATAGGTGGAAATAATAAAACTTCTGTTGATTCTAAATGCTGTTTATTAAGATTGTATGCATTGCATTGTGTTATTACAGTTATTTAGGTTAAGCTTGTAACTTTATATAATAAATAAATATGTTAACATACCTAAATTAGTCCTTCAAAATACAGTAATGAATGATCTGTGGAATTAAAACAGCTTTGAACTTTGTTTCAATCAAGTAGCATGCATTATTAAAAGTTTATATCTAACGAGGGTATGAGATATGCTTTTCTCTAAAATAAAAGTAATAATATAGATAAATAAAATCGAAAAAACTCAATGCTGTGGTACGCTTTCAATTAGCAGAATCTATACATAGGCTATCGTTTCGCTGAGTTCTTATTCTTGTATATTGTGATGCTTGCATTAGTTTGCTGAGGGTGATCATTACGATGATGATAAGTCTGGAGGTCGCTATTTGCTTTGCAAGTCGATGAGTTTTGTTTTGATGTAATGTCATCCTTCTGGCTCTTGCAATTTGGTTTTTACCTTCAATGAAGATTTTAGTACCCACCTTATTCGTTTCTGTTGTCTTTTTCCTTCTAATGGTATCTTCAATTCTATTCTTTGAATCAGGAATGGTATGCTGAATTCCTTGGCTAAATCACATAGTGCTGCTTTATATGCACAGTCCTCGCTTATTATTAAATTAGCATTTGGGTCTTCCATCAGTCTTTACTGAAGGTTGGTATCAGCAAATAATGTTCATCAAGATGCAGATGCGTTTGAGATTCGATTATTTTTCTGAAACAACGAGAAATATATCTAAATACACATTTATAAAACGCTGAATTTTTTTATTCAAGATAATCGTCTACTATAATATAAAAACGGTGAACCTTACATTACATTTGCTTCATGAAGTGTTTTGCATACATTGTGTATGATCATTCAGGTTTGGTCTGTTAAATTCCTTAAGAATATCGTAGAGTGATTCTTTGCAAATGCAGTTTGCAGTTCGACATATCTTTATCCTTAGGTTATTATACTAGTTCTAATTGATCTAAAACTGTAAGCAGTTTGCTTTAAGATTTGCAGCAGTATTTCTCTGAAATTTGAAGCAAAATAATAATCATTATCGTAAAGCGAAATAATATTTTCCATATTATAAAGAGAGCATATAAGAATCTAATAGCATTGAATCCTGAATGTTAATTGACCTTGCGTAATAGCTTGAATTATATGCACTGTGTAATTATATCTCTTAAAGAACCTGTTGGAATATTACATATTACTGATGGAGCTTATTTGGAAAACATTCATGTTTTTCTTATGCTAGTTTTGAATTCGTCTTGTATCGCGCCGTTGCTGATATGTAATGTTTAGCAACGGTAACTTATTGCGATAAAAGAAATTGTATTATTTATCAAAACATGTATCCGCAATAATATATCTAAAGTGCATTGAATGTCAAACATTGTTTCTTGTGTTGATTCTAGATCTGATTAGAGCGATGCTTGTAGATATGCCGATTTAAATTGCTTTGTTGGTTTAGTTCCATCAAACAGAAATGCATTTCCGTTTCATTCTCTTTTGTATGCTTTTGCCGTAATAAAGATGTCGACATTAAATTCTGTATTTAAACCAGTATCTAGCGTCCACCTGTACTATTTTTTTTTTTTTTTTTTTTTTTTTTTTTTTTTTTTTTTTAGGTATGATGTTAGTGGAAGGAAAAATTCTTCAGCACGGAAGCGGAAAAATGGATCGAAGTGTCTGGACTCCTTAGAAACGTTATTTGTTTTTAAGCATTATGCGCCAATTCGTCCAAGTTCGGTTCGTTGCTATGTAGCTTATTTGCTTGTGTGCTTGGTTCTGCCTATCTTGAAATGTCTTAAAATCACATGTAGCGCTTTTAGAAAATGTCTTAAACTCTAATACTTCCTCCGAGTTTGGCATCTTAAGTAGCTTTGGCAGTTATTACATCTGGATATGTGTGCTTTAAGCACTTGCTAATTAGATTACAATAGTTCTATATAAGAAGAGGGTCATAAAAAGAGGCGTCCGACACAAAAATATGAATTGCGTTCAGAGATTTTGAGGAAGCCTGCTCTATAGATTTAAAATATTATTATGTCTTTGCATGAAAAGTTTCATCCTAATTAGTTGTGAAAAGGATCAGCTTGTTTGATGAATTAAAAGGATGAAACATCACCTGCGGTGCCAAAGTAGTAAAAGCGGGCGTTATACACTATAAAAATGATTAAACTAGTTTTTCTTCTGATGGTTTATGGATTAAGTATGAAATTTCCAAAGAGCAAATCATTTTTAATCCAAACCTGTGCTTGTTTAAGATTAATTTCATCTGTTTAACCACAAGATTCTTACATGTATCCATCCTGGGGTCAAATATTTCTATTTATTGTCGATTTCGCTATTAATAATCCCCCTCTTGAATGTCGATTATATGGCTCTGCTTTATACATCCAGGCGAACGATGGCACTGACCTTAGCTTTCTTGGAGGCTACAAGCTTATCTTCTAATTCAGTGTGCCTCTCGAGAGGTGATACATGAATTCCTCCGCCCGATGTTGTGGGGACCGTCTTGGTTTCTGGTCTCTCGCTGACCGGTTCTGTTGCTTAACTGACGGTTCTGAAACATAAGATAAAGGATAAATAGTAGTTTGCAATGATAACAATAATAAGATATAAGTTGTCAATCAAGCCAGTAAAAGGATTAACATATCAAAAAAATAAGTAGAAAGGCTGAAAAAGTTAATTTGTATATTAGAGTATAACGCAAATATTTTATAAATAAGCTCTATGTCATCCATTCACATAATTTTCCATTCCTCTTCCAGAAACAACCCATCCTTGCAAAACTTGTTCTTCTGTTTACTTCATGCTACTCAAGGTAAGAATTTCTAGCACTGTCTTATTCCTTTGTTCCTTATAAATAGGGAAATTACGGAAATCATTAGGTTAGACAGATCTATTATAATGTTTCGCAATATGCAATGTAAATAACATTCCCGTTCCTTTGCAAGGCCAGAGATAACACTAATGAGTTCTAGTTTGAGAAAAGTTTTAGTTGTTTAAAATTGAAATAAATAAAAAAGAAATAACTCTAAATACTAAATTTAAATAACGAATTCTTCCCGTTGATGGAAATTCAATCAGCTTATACATGAAATCAATAAAACGGCATAACTCTGGATGCTAAACTTAAATATCAAGTCTTTCCCGTTAATGAGAATTTAATTAGTTTATAAATGAAACCAATACCACGAGATACAAGATTCAAATAACAAATTTGATATTTTAAACGTATTTTTTGCTTTTGAGCTATACGGTTCTGAGATATACACACGCTAACATTTTCTATATATATTTTGGTTACAGGGCCTTCAAAACGTGTATTTATGTGAAAATCGATTGTTTGTGGAATCGAATACTTCCATTATTTATTAAATGGAAGCAGTACAGAAAATAAAACTCTGACGTATTATATTCAAACTGTTCTTCTCTACCACTTGGTGTTTTACCACCACTTCGTTTTTTTTAATTATCGTTTTAATTACACAGACCTTTTTGTGAATATGCTATTTTCGGATTTAGGGTACTCTAAAACGTTTATGTCATGTGAAAAATCTCGTCTTTGGTTTTGAATATAGTCTTCTCTGCATACCATGTATATTGTTAATGCATGCGATGAATGTCAACATATTTACCTCTATTTGGAGAAGAATGCTGCCCGTCACTCTTACGTACAGTAAAAGATGTGTAGTGCTGAAATCTCACTGGTGCAGCACTCTATGACAGTCAATTGGGACGCATTCCTCCATCAAAATGCCTACCGTCTGAAGCATTCACTACCAGCGAACTCTCCCCTGGAATGTCAAAAATAATAACAATAATAATATGCATGTTTTTATGCTAGTTTTGCACTATGGGTTCAATTGTTTTTCGCATCAATACATCAGGTTTAAAACGTATGAAGTTTTTTGAAGCTATAATTAAGCTTCGGATGGCCTGTATATTAAACAAAGTTTAAAGAAATAAAAGTTGCCCATTTATCTTTCAATGTGTTTTTAATCTCTAAAAAAGTGTTAAAATATATAAATAAAATGTGTGTGAACGAAAAGTAGTCGCCTATATATAAATACGATTAAGAAATAGCTAGCGTTTGTTAAAGATCGCTAATCTTTCGCCCATCAAATTCTTTTATATGAAAAAAATATAAGAAATAAAGGCGTATTTTCAAAAGTAAGCTGTTCACTTTGAAGTGCATGTCTGCAACTTTCCGGGTTGTCTTGTTAGCATGTCATTAATTTAACTATTTTTCACGACTGAAATCAATATTTCAGTCACGTTTTAATCATGCACAATAAGTAACACACTTAATGGAATATTGCGATTTAGGAAAATAAACAATCGGAAATACTTACCATCCATGATTGATGAGTAGTCCTCTGATGTCAAACTTCTACAATTTTGTTCTCTAGAGCGAGCAAACACTGCCACTTGCAAATTCTTCGCCGCACAGATAAATCACACGTGGAAGTATGTAAAATAGTTTCACGAAATATTGTTTATATAATAATATGATTTTCAGCACTCATGTGCTGTACTAGGTTGAAACTGGACAGAACAGGTGATGTTTTTATAGAAAGCATCCCTCTCTCTCTCTCTATTTCCACTCTCTCTCCATCCATCCATCCATCCCTCCCTCCATCCCTCTATCCATCCCTCCATCCCTCCATCCCTCCCACCATCCCTCCATCCATCCATCCCTCCATTCCTCCCTCCATCCCTCCATCCATCCATCCCTCCCTCCATCCCTCCATCCCTCCATCCATCCATCCCTCCATCCATCCCTCCCTCCCTCCATCCCTCCCTCCATCCATCCCTCCCTCCATCCCTCCCTCCATCCATCCATCCATCCCTCCCTCCATCCCTCCATCCATCCATCCATCCATCCATCCATCCATCCATCCATCCATGCGGAAATATCAGAGAAGCCTTGTCGCCTCTGGGAGTTACTTTGGTAAAGACAATTTGTTTATAAACATCATTCTTTCATGTAAATGTTAATATCCTGTTTCATGTGCACTAAATACCGCTTAACTGTTAATGAGGTTATATTTAAAAGTATATCGTTTTGCGAAACATCAATGAAAGCTCTTTCATATTTCTTGGGCTATTTCCCGTTACTGATCGTTTAAATGTATTCAGGTAAAAGTATTCTTTTGTATAGTAGTAGAGATATAGGAAAACAGGCAGGTACGTGTTAGCACAATCATCTCTCTCTCTCTCTCTCTCTCTCTCTCTCTCTCTCTCTCTCTCTCTCTCTCTGCAGAAATACCAGAGATAGTATTTTGGAAAACCACCGTTTTGTTAAAGGATTCTTGGAAATATGGATTTAAGTTAAAATTATCATTAATTGGTTTGCATGTATAGCTAATCTTTGTTCGAGTCTTTAAGTTTACTCTCGTGCTAAGCCATACTTTCATTCCTTTCGTTATCGACAAGGGATAACAAAAACACCAGTTCGTTCAAGTTAATTGCGATAGAGGGGTTTAACCCTGCTTTTTATGTGTTTATAGAAACTTCGAATAATGTGGACGCCACGTCATTATTAGTTGGAAGTTAGAAGTTATTTAAGTGTACCTGTCAAGTCACCCTTATATTTCTTAGCGTGTGAGGCCTGTTTGTGCTGCATTATTTCATCGGGATTCACTCTATTTGTTTTGAAAATATATGGACTAGCAATTAATTTTTACGTGTTAACGTATTAAATGGTAATTAGAAATAATATTCTATGTAGTTGCAGTATTTTAAACGCTGTCGTACGCAATTTTTGTTTTGTATAACTGATATTTCCTCCAATAAAATAAATTAAATTAAAGTTGTTTTTGGATTAATTGCTATAGAAAACATTTGTTGAAGCGGTCCCGGCATGTATTGTCAAAGGAGATTTTTATATTTCAGTTGAAAATCATTTTCTGAGCAATTATGCATAATTTCAATTGCAGATTTGGAAAGGGAATAAGAGAAATAGTTCTATTAGGCCTCTTGCTCTTTTATTGAAGCTTAAACACGCCTGGGTTAGGGTCATCTTCACGTGCATCGCCATATTTGATTACACAACTTGAGATTGGTATACTGTTTAGATTCAGATTGAAAATCCCTGACCGTTTATACTATTCGATATATGTCACGTGAAAATCCAAAAGAGTACGCGATGCGATGCGCGTTCAAACAAATCGCGAACTTTCGCGGTTTAATGAATTTAAGTATAATAAAAACGTATATGCGTCAAGATAGGTTAATTCTGATTGTAGAAATGAAATGTTTATTAAACTTCGTTAAAATGACCCCCAATGTGAAATGTCTCTACTTAATTAACAGAAATAGAGGAAAATCGCGTATGTTCGCAGATTAAACAATTAGCCTTTGATATCCGGATGCTGTAATTGAGAAACTATGTATAAATGTTTATCGCTTTTGTCATCTCAAATTGACACGTGGCGTGCACTTGGAATGGAGAAGGCTTTGGAATAGACCACACAGAGATTACGGAGAGGTTTGAAGAAACATATGTTTACATATGTATTACATGAAAAAGCACATGTATTGCATGGTCGGAAATTCCTTTGTATTTAGCTCCGCCATACGTCTACTGTTGACACGTTTGTAACTTTAGTTTTCGCGATATTTACTATATTAGATTATTTGATCTTTTCTATATTTAAGCAGTGCTCTTTTGGAATGTTATGATGGGCTTTCTTTGTTTCTCCTGGGGTCATGAAAAAGATGCAATATCAAGTGACCAGATTTTTAAATGTTTGATATTGTGTAAATAAAACTAAAGGTGTTTTGAAACCATTTCAGCTAGCGTGTGTTGTTCGCTAAATACTCCCCTTAGAAACCCTATGCTTAGCAAGAAGCATATGGACAAAGACAAACTTTTGTATACACTAGCTATGAACATTAATTATATTCTAGAGAGCAGGCTGTGTGATTACAAAAGAGCATATTTATGTTTTTCATCTTCTTCATATTAAACGAAATTTATAGATAATACTTGTTTCTGTAGATTTTATATAATAATATCTAGCAAGGTATGAACTCATATGATCACTTATCATGCAGAACATAGGTGAGCAGCAACCAGCTTTAGATATTTTGCTTCATCTGAGAGGCTTAAAATTAGTCCATTATTTCAACCCCTATATCGGTGAAGGTAGCCAGATTAAATTTGTGAATAGCTTTCTAAAACTTCCTCCAGTGAGTTTTGCTGCTGACAGCTCCTCTCTAGGGGCTATACGAGCAACATAAGTGGGTGTCACAATCTGCTCATTTAATTCTCGAATGTGTGACGAAAATGCTTCTTGAAATGTTGCAATTAATTTGCTGAAATTTTAAACTGCCATGCTTATTTATTTTCATAGTTATATCGTTTCGTGGAGGTACATCGAAAACATTGTGTTGATTTTATTGCAGTGGAGGAAAAATTATATTATGGTAAAGTGAACCAAAAACTGTAAAGTGAATACATTGTTTCCCATTCTACCATAATGAGGAAATACATTTTATGTTTCTATGATACAACCAGTGGTGAGAAAATAGTGCAAGGATCGTGCCATGGCCTAATGGACAGACCACTCGCCTCTCACCAAGAAGGCTCGTATTCGATCCGAGGTGACATCATGTGGGGTTTGTAGTGGGCAAAGCGGCGCAGGTGCTGTTTTTTTTCCGGTTTTTCCTGCAATTGCATTCCATCGGAGCTCCATTTTCATTCCATGTATCATCAATATCATCGCCTGCGGTGCCATATTAGTAAAAGCGGCCGTTAAACATTATAAATTAAGGTTTTATAGCAACAGCTGCTAAGGGCATTTGGCATTTTTTATAAATGTATAGACACAATGTTTCACAGAACTAGCCACGTTATGTTAATTGTTATTTCCCTCGACTTTCTCTTTTTAATGTTTTAATTTACTTTGCACGAAACAATATTGGTAACAACTAAACATGTATGTAAATTCGTGTAGAAGTGCCCGTTGAGCCTGGCAACAGTGTTATGGATGTTCATCTGATGCATTGGGTATATTATATTTTAAAATTAATTCTATTACTTCAAGAACAAATTAACAGACGGGTAGTACGCAACCATTTACGTATCTTAATACTCATAGTATAACTTTATGTCAATAAAACCTCAAATGAAATAGAAAAGACAAGAAAAATGAATGAAAAATTAAGGCCATTCGAATTCGACACATTGTGCACCACAGCCTAACGTGACATCTATTGCGGCTGCCCTTTCCCAGAAAAAAGGGATGAAGGGAAGAAACGACAGGTGTAAGCCTCAGGCAGGTAGGCCACAGAGGCACGCAGAGGTTCCCAATATTTCCTGGCTCAAGAGTCATGCACTACCGGACCTGCCGAGAGAGAGAGAGAGAGAGAGAGAGAGAAAGAGGGAGGGAGAGAGAGGTGTTTACACCTTCGAACCAGGCACCCCACAAGGGTGTCTTGCCCTTTCCTTGGAGTAAACATCTGTGCATATGCCCGACACCGCCTCACACCACGAAATTTAAAAGCATATACTAAACATGGCAAAGAAACAAAATAAAATGAAAATGAGGTAAAGGAAATTGAGCCAGATGGCTATCCTTAGAATTTTCCTATCGATCTGGGAAAAGAACAGAAAAGCCAAAGTCAGAGTGCGCTGATAACCGTAATCCAACTTGAGTCGTCCCGAGTGCAAGACTCACGGGAGTCAACTTGCTGGGTTGCATGAAAAGGAATATGTACCTACATAAGCTCTCTACTACTATTTTATCAAAATTCGAAATAGCATAGTTTAAAATATATCGTCTTATTAAGCAGTTAGCACATTTAACTTTTCAAAACCAGTTTAACTGGAACGTATGCCTCTTTATACGTTGGTCTGCGACACCATTGTAAGTTTTTGAGACAATATTAAGTTTCTAAGAAAATATTCTCATTATTTTCTCTCTTTTCAAAACTATAGGCACAGGTACTTCATTTTATCAAACATTGCCTTTTTCTCAGATAGTTAATGCACACAACTCCTTAAATTACCGTTTAGCTTCTTATCCACTTGCTTGCCCACTTTATATGGAGGACTTACACCCCAGGACTCACAAGTCAATGCCTAGGAGCAGACAAGCTATGGACCAGAGTATCTAGGGATGGTCGTATGAATATGAGGAAGTAAATGATATGAAATGTGGATGAACGGTGACAATAGAGCAGTTGGTGAAATGAATGCCGGGAAACCCGAGCACTTGGAGAACCCACTTGCCACTTCATCCACTTGCGATTTAAACTGGGCCTGGGAGAACCCGATTTCTTAGATTTTAAATGCTTAACTGAAGCTTTTAGACGAACATTTTATATAATTTTCTTTAGAGTGAAAAGAGAAATGGAAAAAGAAGGGATGAAAAAAGAGAAACCCAAACTTCTCTGATCCATTGGCATTAATCATTAATGTGGAATAAAAATAATAAAACTTCTCTTCAATTAATTTGGAAGAAAAGAACTAAATGTATTTTAGTGTATTCTTCTAATGCAGTTTTAGAACTTAAAACTTTTCAGCGTATCTTCCATGTATATCAACGTGTAGCTTCAAGAAGAGCTAGCTTATTATATAGCGATATTATAGTGATTTTAAAAGGGTGTCTATCACTGTGTACTCTTCACAATGAGGTGTAAGCTCAGACACGCAGAAGCAACGCAACACAACACAAGAGTTTGCGAACTCCAAACTTAAACCTTACAGTGCTTACACAGAGAAAGAATTCTGCATTCCTTCCCCTATGCTTTTGCCTGCTGTCCAACAACAGATGATCTCAATGCGAGATTTTACAGCGCCTGCTGTACATACATGCCTTTCCATTTGACCCTGTCCGCATTTCCCTCAAGAGGTTGACGTGTCCTTGCAAATCCTCTTGATTTAATGGATGTAACCAAGCTGTCTTGGCTCTCATAAGTCATCAAGCACAAAGATATAATTCACATTCATTAAACGTGCAGCTTTATGACCTTCTGCAGACTCTATGCTTGAACTATTTTCAATATTTTTGGTTAAACAGTTTTTGCCGTGAACGTCAGTTGTTAGTATGTACGAGAATTTCTATAACATATTTATTTCTAAAATATTGAGTGAATTTTTCTATATAATACTGTTAGTTATATTATTCAATTTGAAACTTGCGAAACGCTTGGAAGATTGCACATGTATGCAATTTACAGATCTAGAAATCCGTGCCAACTTCTTACGTTACGCTTACGAGGGGATTCTGAATATCATTCCCTCGCGCTTACGCTTATGCTGCGTTATGTCTGCGCTTATATCTCATTGTGAATGTGACTTTAGAGTTACCCAATATTCGTCTTCTCAGAATAAGGTTAAATTAAGTAAATTAACGTACCGACATTCCAAATTCACTGCAACAGCAGGGGTGAGCGTGCTAAACATTAAATTGGGCTTATTTTGTATAAAACAATAAAAAACAAAATCTACTGCAATTTCAAAAAGAATTTTATGAAACATTGGGACATTTAAAGCAACAGACACACACATACATACACATTTTAATTTAAACAAAGTGCGTGGTTACACTAGGCATACACTTTTCGATCCTACGATTTTCCTATATCTAAAGATTTATCAGTTACATAAAATTGTTTGATAAGAGCGTTTTATATACATTTTGAAAATAGTATCTCAAAGTGTAATAATTAATCAGTACAGTTGGAATAGAGGAGAAAATAAAAGGAAAAGAAAGTTGTTCTTCGTAAAAGAATTTCGGGTGGAAAATTCCATACACATTGTGTGCCTGTATGTTTTTTTTTTTTTTTTGTTTTTTTTGTTTTTATGCTCATAGATAACAAATTTAATTTGCACATGCATAGTATCTTTTCGTAAAGATAATTTTTCTTTGAATTTAATGGGACCTATAATCTGCATCTCAGTCAAATCGCATACTTCCTCAATTAAGTTAACGGTGGAGAGTCACATGTTAAATGAAACTTCAAAATATTTTCTTTGCTTCTTCGCTTCAGAGTTTGAAATATAATTTTCTAACAACTTTAAATTAATTTTAGATGTTGGAACTTTTAACAGGGATTAGTTCTATTTATTTAGTATTCTTAGCGTTGGAGATTCACTTTATTCCTTAAATGCTTTCAAAATATGTCACAGAAGGAGTAGTAGAGGAAATTTTAAAAATTTGAGCATTTATTGTTATTGCCATCAAACTAACTGAAAATATAATTCATTTTTATTCATCATTGAATCCAAATAAATATGTAATTTCATCTCCCTAAATGTAATAATAGAACCCTATGTGACGTCAAGTAAAATACCAAGTGACATTGAAAATAAACCTGTCGGGATCAAGTAAAATGGCATAATTAGAAATCCATGCTAGCAACAATCAGAAATAATAAGTCATGTAATACCTCTGTGTTTTTATAGTGTCTAACGAACGCTATTATTACATAGGCATCGCAGACGATGACACTGATGATAAATGGAAAGAAGATGGAGCACCGGAGAAATGCAAGGGCGGGGATCCCGAGAAAACCCGACTTGTGCCACTTTGTCCACCTCAAAATCCCACATGCGGTTGCCTGGGATCGAAATCGGGCTTTGGTGAGAGGCGAGTGGTCTAATCACTAGACCTTGGTGCCATCAATGTGTGTGTGTGTGTTTGTACTATGTGTTGTGTGTCTGTAGTTTCGTCACAAATAACTATTCTGCTGAAAGTTAAAGTTTTAATGCAAGCGCTGAGTTACTAAGAATCATCTGCAAGCCAATAAGAGTTGCATGTCAAAAGTTAGACGTATAATCAAGCATTTCTTTCCGAACTTTACCGCGTAACAACCAAATTTATTGAGTTACGCTAAAAGTGCAATGCAACCAGGAATGTTTTTAACAGTAGGTATAATTGGTGAGCTCTATTAAATAATTGACGCCGTTATTAACTACGTGAGACTCCTTTATACCTACGTTTCCTATTCCATGCTTGCATATTTCTCTTGCCTAACAGTGTAGGCAAATATCCATATTTCTGTACTGAGAACCAGCCACGGGATTTTTTAAAATAGTTACAAAATAACGAGGGAGAAAGCAGGGGAAGAAAAATCTACTACAAGGCTGCTGAACATGTAGATACTTTATACAATTATTGTGTCATCCTCTGGTCATCTGTCGATCATCGCCTTTGAAATGCGCAGATTTCGATCCACGACCACTGAGAACATAGCCAGCCCGCTTTTCGCTTTTCGCTCGGGCGGTGACTTTGAAGTGAGATATCGCCCTCCGTGGTGTAATGGTTACCATGCTAACTTTATATACCCAAGGTCGCGGGTTCAAACCCAGCGGAGACGATGGATTTTTTCCGGATGTAAAAATCATTAGCATGGCTTCCTTCGGAAGGGAAGTAAAACCGTTGGTCCCGTGTCGTAGATTTACGGCACGTAAAAGAATCTCAAACCTGACTGAGAGGCCTCTGAGCAAAATTAAGCGGTCTTTCACACCCAGTATAGAATGGGACGCTGAGAAGAGTTAAAGAGCGTCCATTTTTTTTGAAGTGAGATGATAAGGGTGCTGTCTGTTTTATATGTGAACACACTGGAAAACTGCTGATTATAGCGTGTTGTTATACATCATTTAACTTAAATAGTTTTACTGTTAAGTAAACTAGCTGAATTTTGAAATGTGTATTCACTGCTTATAATTTTAAATATGTTATCTTTATATCTGATGACCAAATCAGGAAAACATCGTATACGCATTTGCTGTTTATAGATCTAATTGTTCCCAGGAAGTTCAATGTGGACTATCATCTATTTGTCAGCTTCGCTTTAGTATAATCTGTCTCACACAAGAATATTCCTGGTGTCAACACATGGGTTAAAATCTGATATGAGAGAAAAAAAAAAACGCTTCAACAACGTGGGTACATTTTGTTTGTGTATATATTTTATGTATACAGTGACATAAATCGTTTTTGTGCGAAAATACGAGTAGAAAAAACTGATTTGTGGAGAGATTCCAGTACACCATCTTTTTGTTTTTACCTCGCTGACCGCTCAACCATGGAAGCAGCTTAAACCATTTTGTGTGCTTGACATGTATGAATTACGTATATTTAGCATTTCAGAACTTTTTTCGTTGCTGAAATATTTTTTCTCGCTCTCGCTCTTGTTGTCTCCCTCTCTCTCACACACATACACCACAACATTTATTAATCTGTTTCTAAAATAATATCTTCCTGGTTTTGCAGCCTCAGGAAACAAAGTTAATTCTATCCCAACATTGCATTTTAAGTCGAGTGTGGCATAGGGACCAACTGGACATTATACTGAAACTCACTTACCTGCTGATGTATCCTGGTTGTGTTTCCCGATGTTGTACTATTAGCTTCCCTGGGTGGTATGAAGATAATAATGGGTCTCGGCGTCGCTGTTACTGAAACAAAGCAAAGAAGCACCCGTGTAAGGGGAAATAAAACATTTTGAATATGAAATGTACTAAATACATTATAATCTATTGCAGCCACTTCTGTCCCTTTTGCTATTCGAGATCGCAGAATGAGACGAGCTTTACAATAACATTCGCAGAAATGCAACAACAATCTGCTAAAGAAATACAGATAACTAAATACACATTTCAAATAAAAAATTAGTGGAAAGTGTTATATAGTAAATGGTACATCAGGTAAGCTGTAATATTAACATTCACAACAAACGCAAGCACTTAACAGTTTAAAACAGTGATTTAGCATAAACAGTGACACAAATAATAATTATAATATCATTTCTATATCTACTTCAAAATATGTTCACCTGAAAAAAAAATCCCTCATTAATAGGTAATAATACAATCCATATATTACAAACACATCTTTCTTCTAGTTCTAAGCTAGATGCATAAATCCATGACCACTAAAAGCATTTATTTTTCTTTTACATATAGCTAGCACATCTTGTTACCAAAGTCTCGGCTGCATCCTGTAAACACGCTAAGGAAAGTATAGTAGGCACTACAAAACTCATCTACTTAATAACGAAAGAAAAAGCTATTTAAAGAACTGTGTAAGATCTTGGAATGTATTTGTTTGACCAAATTTTCAGTGGCAATGCAAATAATGAAAGTAATGATAGTGTTCATTTGGAGGATGCAGTGCGTAAAATAGTTACTGATATTTTGTCGAAAATAAAACCAGCCAGGTGGTATTCAGTAGCTATAATCATGTATATGAAAATAGTGCAGAAGGGGGAAATATACACGCATTACTTAATATTGTGTTAGCTAACAGCATGTACTGCGAGAGATTGTCATGTATTCACGTGTTGCAGACATTTTGGACAGACGTGGCATTGATAAGTGCTACACAATTGCTACTGATGGTGTATCTGTTATGAAAGGAGTTCGATCTGGTATGACAACTGTTGTATGAAGTGATGGTGCATTACGTGGCCGATCGAATAGACACGAATACACAACCAAGCAACAGAATACTGTTCGAAGCTTGTGGAATATCAAGGTATTCTAAACAGGATATACAGTCGCCTTGATCAGTCAACAAAGAATTCCAAAGCATTAAATGATATGCAATAAATATTTAATGAGTCAAGGAAAATGCTTGTTAAAACTTTGCCATTCACTGAGAGAAGCGATAAATTCACAGAATGTAATTGGAATTCTTTGTTATCTGTGTTGGAAAAAGATGGGGAAAAAATAGCTGTGGCTTAGTGAAAATATAAAGTGTCTAAAATGTTTATCATTATGGTCCTTTGTTGATAAAATTTTCTCTTGGTCTTTTCAAAAGTCATATTTAGATCCAGAGTGCATGCAAACTTGAGTGAATTCAGGATACAAGGGTTCAAGATCTTAAATTAGCAATTAGTACCAGAATTTGCAAAAACAATGTATCTTTGACTACCCATATTTCAGGTTATTATAAATATTGAGTTAGTGACTTTAAAGAAAAACTCATCCTATTACCGGTCACTTTGGTTTGCATAGTAAAACATTGGTACAACTTAATAGTTAAATAAAATATATATAAGAGTAATAGAATTAAGTATTTTGTTTTGCACTATTATTGTTAGGCACTTTTCGCAATACTCACACACAAAGTATGCTATTTCGTCACAATCTGCATGTGCCCAACCACGACGCTTGCAACACCGCATCCAATCCTCTTCGAAACATTCGCCACAAATGGATGTGGAAGGATGAAGGATGTGTCGAGTAAAAGAGAGAAAAAAAAATAAAAAAAAGTTCTTGGCTCCCAAAAATATAAAAATCCACTCCGAATTGGATTCTCAAAAATGTTTCAAAATATTGGTTATCTAAACAATACATTTAGTATTTTTTAAAACTATAGAGATTCCTTCTTTTTTTTCTAGAGAAAGAGAGCGAGAGAGAGAGAGAGAGAACTGTTCGTGCCTGATGCGTACCATTCTGCGCAACACATGCTGTCGTATGCAGTATAAAGCTGTTCGGTGGAATAAACCCTTTAAAAAGCACCATAATATGCATAATAATACTAACTGCGCCGAAAGTCGTGTATGAAATAAGTATGTCTGTAATAAATAACCATAATAATCTGTTGATTCAACATCACACATTGAAGCCCAGGTGTTTCTTTAGTTGAATGGCCAAGAAACCAGGGGTTTTACGCCTCCTTTGAGTTATTATTTACTGTACATCAATCAAGTCTACCAAAAAGTATTGGTACAATCTAAAAGTATGGTATTCAAGGATTTCTCAACAATTAAGAAAATAGTCATAACTTTCGTATTAATATTTTATTTTAAATGTACAACAAGTATCAAATATGAGTTTGAAAACATCTGCGTAGCGCAGTTTACACTCCATTTATTGAAAGTTAGAAAAACTATCCCTCGGAATCGGACTTTTCCAGAGCTTCATTTGTATCTTGAATTTCAACTTCAGTTCACATAAATTGACGAAAATGCAGCATTTTAACATTTAAGAACACGAAACGTAACACCTTCAAGGAAAATTGTGCGACTACCCGAGAGCAGCCAATATTACTAACTCTCCTAAATTTCCTAATAGTTGACTAAAGCGAGAACAGATGGTAGCACAAATCAGACAACTAAACGATAACAGATGCATGCTCTTTGCCGCATAGTCCAATACCGAGTTAAGGTCGTGAAATTGCCTTAGAAATTCCTATACTCGGGCGTGGGTCGCATGAATATTTCGCACGGCCCGAGCTATACTTCAATGTGAAGAGAAGCGGGGGGAGGGGGAGGATGTTTGCTACAAGCGAGAAGCGAACCTGCAACCTTCACCAGAGGAGTAACCTACGTTTTGCCACAGTTCTACAGTGAACACACATGAAAAGTAGCAGGTTTAGTAATGCCGTACAGCACAAACTGTATCATGTTTTGTGTCCTTAATATTTTTAATTAATATTAATAGTTTGTTGTTGAAGAAGCTTAAGTTATCAATTTGAATTTGATTATTAATCAAATGGGTTATTAATATTAAGATTTGTAACTTGTGACAACTGGGTGCTGCTTCACAACTGTATCGCGGATGGTGTACACAAGGGGCTGTGCCGTGTAGGACTTACGAATTTGGCGTTCCACACATGACTCATTTCTTTTCACAGGTGTACATAAACGGTAGGTATTGTATTCTACCCAAAAATTCGATACCGAGATTTCATATGTGTGTGTATGTGTTTGTGTGTGTGCCTGTGGATAGATTAGCACGAAAACAAAAAATCTGTTAGATACTAAACTTGCTATTTAAGTACAGTATCTTTAAGGATGCGATACGAAGACTTTCAAGAAAATGCCTCAAGCCCCAATTAACCTTTACATGGAGCGTTTTTCGAAAATGTTGTTTTTCTCAAAAATGCCTTTAACGATTTTAATTAAAATGCCTTATGCTTAAGTATTTTCAGATTAAACGAAATGTATATGTGAAATTTTCTAGGAATGGCCTCAGAAGACCTCTTCATTCCGATGGCTTTTATATAACTCGTAGACCGTAAGAGATAGACAAGAACTTATTACACAAAAAAGTAGATCTCATTAAAACACATTTATATCACATACATCTTTATGTATATTTAACCGTTTTCAAGTTACTCCTCCGTAATTGGCATGTTTTTTAAACTCTTAAACTTTTCTCAAGTGGGAAGTCAGCTTTCGTTTCATCTCTTGTTTTACTTCCGGGAATGCAAAAGAGAAACGAATTTCAATTGATTTATATAACGATAGCTTTTAAAAGATTTGACTATGGCTTTAGTCTAGTGCATTTTCTTATTTCCCTTCTACTTCCAAGGAAGCAAGTAATAAGACCAATTCTGCTAATGTTTATCCCGATCAACATGAAGAGTCTTTTTGTTTGTTTGTGGAACAGAGAGAGAAAGTCATGTGAATAGAACACATCAGATTTTGATTTTTAATTCAGCGTTTCTATAAGTTTGATGTTCATTTGATTTTTTTATTTTCTATATATCTATTATATTATGTATAGAGAAGCTATTGTATTCCACCCAAAAAAGTCGATACCGAGATTTCACCGAAAATAGGCACATGTTTTGGGTCCCTCTGAATCCAAAAAAAGCATTTTGGGAAAAACGTCCCTGTGCTGTGTGTGTGTGCGTGTGTAGGTCTGTGTATGTGCGTGTGTATGTCTGTGTGTGGACTGCATAGTTCAAAAACGAAAAGACCAAATTGGGTATTTAAGTTAGGTATCTTCCAAGGATGCGTCACGAAGATTTTCAAGAAAATCCTCCCACCTCCAACTACCCTTTACATGGAACTTTTTTTTTCGAAAATTTTGATTTACTCAAAAATGGCTCTAACGATTTTGATTAAAATTTCGTATATTTAAGATATTTACATGCCAAATAAAAGTTATGTCTTGAATTTTCTGGAAATAGCCTCTGAAGATAACTTATTCTGGTTGAAGTTTACGGAATTTTGCAAATCTGCTAAACTGTAAGAAATGCACAAAAACTTACCAGACAAAAAATGTAGATCACGTTAAATTTTTTTTCGGTAGTGTTTAGCACCCGCTTTTACTACTTTTGGCACCGCAGGCGATGACTCTGGTGATACATAAATGAAAATGGAGCACCGGTGGAATGCGATGGAGGGGGAAACCGTGAACAATTTATACTTTTCTCATACAGGAATTTGTCAACTCCTCTCCCATTATTTCGCTTCTGCTTACAAGGAAACAAGTAATAAGACTATTTCTGCTATTTTTTTCTCGATTAGCATGAAGTAAATGGAAGCATAAGCTTTTTAACAATAATTTGTTGCAGAGATGTAGAGAAAGTCATGTGAATGGAACACATCAGATTTTTGCAGTATGAAATGTTAAACGTGGGTTTTTTATTATTTCTCATTAGTTCATCCAGAGAAAAAGGAAACGCATTGCTAGCATACAATTTGAAAATTGCTAGTCTCAGCTTAGTATTATACACTTAGGGTTACTACCTTTTTTATTTTTATTTTTACATTCCCGGACAATTTTTTTTTTTGAGAGGGTTGGACAGTGTGCGGGGAAGAAATATTTTATACTACTTACAATCAAATATCAACTTAATGTTATAAAATTCAATGAAGTTTTAAAAATAATGGACATTTATAAAGCACATTTACAATGGATATTTCTTATATTTACGTATCTTATATTTATAAATTGTGTCGCTTATACTGCATGTCATTAAGTACAATCAACTGTATCTTTGATCATTGAAACTTAAATGCATACTTCTTGTTTGATTTTTCAGCCTTAACAAGCAAGGGTTTAAATAGAAGGTAGTCATAAAACCATTGATTCGAAACTGAATTTACATTGAATTTCATCTTAAACCACATTTACGTCCAGGCTATTACGATTATCATTGCATTATTTATAGGAATAGAAAGTATATGCTGAACAATTACAAACAAATTTGGTAAGGAATCAACTCCAGCTTTTGCAAATAAGAAGTTCCACTTTGAATCGCTTGAATTATGTTTTGAAATAAACTCTGGAAGAACTGCCTTTGTTCCGCTGCTTGTCAAAGCAACTATGTACTAACTGATTATTTATTTTCAATGAAATAGATAGTAAATAATTGTGAAGTTAAAAGTATCATGATGGAAAAATAAATCATATTCCCAAAAATATTAAGCCTGGATCCGGACTCCGGACTGTCCGGATCGGTGGTAACCCGTTGGGAGCTATTTATCATAAACATATCATAAAGGTATGTATTGCAAACCTATCATAAAGAAAGTAAGTACGAGTAGCATAATAAACTTTTGAATTAATACGTGTTAGAAGTATTTGAATACATGTAGTTAGAAGCGGTATTTGATCATTATAAACTGCATTTTTAGAGTCTCTCTGCCTACCAATTTAACGTCTAAAGCCGCTGGGCTTCCGGTCTTTCAACAATAGATTATTATTTTGTCCGGACCTGTCAGTGTTTGACGCTGAAAAATAATATCAGTTCACAACGATGTATTCTGTTATGAATGTGTCTGTGAGAGACAGTTGTCCCACCCACATACATTCCCGGTTTGTAATTATTAGTGTGACTGAGTTTTGCACGTGTGTGTCATTTGTTTGTAGACAAAACAGAGTTGTCATTAACAGCCACAGTAGTTGATTACGTGTCCCCAGAAATAACGAAACAAGAAAGTAATAGTAATGCCATTTGAATTGGAGAACTAAAACATCAATTCCACTAACAGGTGGTGCTCTTTTACTGACCAGAAAACATTATTTCAATCTTTCCTCTCCCTCCCAGTCACTATCTTTCGAAGGCTTCACTGCTAGATTTTCCCTTATTGCAATAATAAGAGCCTACGAAGACAGAAAACACTGTCTTTTATTCATTAGTAATATTACGAATTCCTAATTATTCCAAAAATTATTACCTGTAGGTATCCTCATGCAGCTATTAGTTATCGTCTTAACAAGTCAACCCCCCTGGCCGTGCTCGCTAAAGTCCCTAGCTTTGGTGCTTCGTGGCGCAGGGGACTGTGGGTTAAACTCCCACCTTGGGCATGGGTGTTTCTGTGTTTGTAAATGTATATGCGTACACAAAAGGTAAAAAACGGCAAAACAAAGGAAATATAGGAAAATGAAAAAAAAAAAAAAAAAAACCCCTTTTTCCGAACATTTACTGTGCTTCCTGTTTGATTACGTTTTGCTGTTCCAAAACACATACAAATATATACACATTTCAAAAACCCATGTCCAAGGCGGGACTCTAGCCCACGATCCCCTGCGCCACGAAGCACCAAAGCGAGACACTTTTAACGGATGCGGCCATGGGGACCGGTAACCTTCATTATTAAACCTTTGAATAATTAAAGATCTGTTCTTATATTTTCTGTTTCATTGTGTATTGTTATGATGAATAACGTCCTGAACACTTCGTTAACTTATTAAATGTAGTGTTTATTAAAAAAAACAGCATTGCCTGAGATTTGCTGAAAAAAAAACTACCTATATCATATTTTGTGTGTGTGTGTGTTTGAAATATAAATATGCTACCTCGGCATTTAGGTAACATTCAAACCTTACATTTTAATTATAAAATTAATCATTACAAATTATTTACCTATTATTTAATTTTTTCTGATGTTTAAACTATAAGGTAAATTAAATTTGGAATATAGAAAGGAATAAAGGTGTAGATAATTTAAGTAAAATAAAATAAGAAATTTACTCTAAACAAAACTAATACTGGAAAGCTAGCAACCTATGTCCTTTCTCGCTCTCCATCACAATTCATCAACGGCAATCTTATTCATTACAGACAATACCTTCTAGATAGGTAAGGCCTCACAACACCACAGTGACGTCACGTACAAGAGGCGATCGCTTGCTTAGCATTGACATTATAATAAATAAATGATAAATACTGGTTTATGTGCGCAAAACACATGAACAATAATATTTTACTCATCTTAATATATAGAAGTCAGTGTATGCATGTATGTATTTGTATGTATATGTATGCATGTATGTATTAATGTAATTATATGTTTGTATGTATTGGTAATAGAATTCTACACTGTTGTTCCGATTTCGACCAAATCTGGCACAGTTAATTTTTGACTCAAGGCGAAAAATGCTGTCTAGCTTATAATTCATATTCCGTTCTATATTTCACTCACATGACTTTCTCTGCACATTCTACAGCATACTATGATAATATGGGTTTATTCTTTATGTTAACCAGATACCCGTTCACACAAATTGAACAGATTTAACCCTTAGTTATTCTAGAGTAAAACTCCATATTCACTTTGATGTTACATTCACAAAGCTTTCTCTACACATTCTCTAACTAATTGAGATATCCATTTACAAAATTCGAACAGATTTAAACCTTAGTTACTGTCTGGCTTACAATTCGGTATTACATTCACAGGATTTTCTTTACACTATTCTTCACGTTAATCGAGGTATCAATTTACACTCGTTCAACAGAATTGGCCCTTAGTTACTGTCTGGCTTAGAATAAGATATTCGTTAGATGTTACGTTCACAGAAATTTCTCTACACATTCTCCAACACAGTATGCAATTTTAATGCAAATAGAGTATTTTATTGAACATTAGAGACCAAAATATACCTGCAAATATCCTAAAGATTTGTGATCATAGATTTAAAGATGGAATAGTTGTTCAATAATAGTACACCTACTTTTGGGCAAGTGCAACTTAAACTATGCTGTAGGTATAAATCGTCAAACCATGAACAACACCGGTGATTTTGGCTAGTTAAATTGAATAAATAAAAAAGGAAAAGGTAAGTAACACAGAAAGCAGTTAAACAGGATACCATGTAAGCTTTTAATGGTCGCATTCATCTCTTAAAATTACAATACAATTTAATAAGTGAAAGCAATATACAAAATAGCCTTTAAAAGCATTATGCTTACCGTAAAAAACGTATTTAAAATGAATTTATTAACTTTGATATTGTTTTATTTGCGATTGTTATTATCATTAATGTATGACCATAAAGCTTAATGCATGTCTGCATGTTCCTGCATACTTACAACTATGTATTTATACCAAATCCGTCATTCATATTCCTTAGAAAAACATAAAACACTATACCGACATAAAAATACAGAACGGACAGAAAAAAAACATTTGGAAAGAGGATTTGGGGGATTTTCAGTACGAATGCATGTATTCTTTTATGCTGAAAAATTCTAATCTAGTTAACAAGGAAACTTTCTTCAATGTAAACCTATGTGGAGAAACAAAGGAAAAAGACTGCTGCACTTACTGTCAATATATTTTTGACTAGGCAAAGAAAAAAATTTACAGCAGTGAAATATTAGCGCAAACAAAAGAGATATGATTTTCAGTGACAGGGATATGCCTCTGCTGGATTTGAAAGATAGCTGGGTAGATAAAATCTTTTTAACAACTTAAATGCAGCAAAACACATTAAGGTTATATATTTTATAAATTAGGAAAGAATAGAGAATTTATTTATGCCAAAAACAAAACTGCCAGATTTGAGCATCTACTCAGTAACTTTAAACTAAAATAAATTCCCTTTTGGCTTACTACATTTAGCAGGTTAAGCTTTATCATCACTTAAGGTTTTTCTAAGATTGTGAGGTAGCTTAATAACCTCAGTGATTTACTAAATTCCGCATACTGTCTTTTTATTTTGCAAAATTAATTCCCTAATGGTTGCTAAATCTAACAGGTTATGTTTTATCATCATCCACAGGTTTTCTTACCTTGGTGATTTGCTAAATTCAACATTTTAATTCTTTTTGTAAAATTATTTCCCTTATGGCTTGCTAAAAACTAACAGGTTAGGTTTTATCATCACCTTCAAGTTTTTCTAACGTTATATATAACTTAATATACCCAGTGATTAGATAAATTTAACATGTTAGTTTTCTTTTTTTAAATTACTTAGCCTAATGGCTTACTAAATCTAACAGGTTAGATTTTATCATTGCTTACACTGCAGTAAGATTAAGGTATAATTATTTTCTCACGGTTTGCTAAATGTCTAAGGTTATATAGGTGGAGCTAAGGCTATGGTAGCATTACCTCCCCAATGGACTCAATTGATAAATCTGAACAGGTTAGGTATAATTATTGCGTGATATTGTTATAGTTTGCTTTTAATCTAGAATTCTACAGTGGTATTGAATATCAATGTCAGCTGCAACTAAGATTTTTTAGCATTACACTACCAATGACTTCCTGAACTAAATACAGAAGAGGTTAGGTTAACTACCTTCCGGTAATTGTATTGCTCTAACCATTGTAATTATTATTAATATTATTATTAAAAATGGTCACATTTTATTGTTATTTATAACTGCAGATATGTGAATTGCACTATTAAACTGCAATGATTTTCTAAAGACAACAGGTTACGTTTACATGCTATAATATGGATTGGTATTCACTTATTACTATTTGCAAAATTCTTGCATTTCTAATAATTAATAGTTTAAATATGTTGTAATTAATATTACCACAGAATAATTCATAACTTTATAGCTTTCCCTTGGAATGGCATTCAATAATTTCTGTCATATAACCTATGGTTTCGAAAATTTGAACACATTAATTTTATTGTCCAGATCATAATTTCCCTTGCAGTTCGGCAACAGCACTTAAGCACCATTATTACACTAAATAATGCACTACAATAATCACATACAATTAGCAAGAATGCTAAAACAATACTCATAACAATCCTTCAAACGAACTTCGCAGAATGGTAGTTCGCCTCCAGGTAATGACGTCACAGGAAACGGTAAAGGCAGTTGTTAGGCCTTCCAATATCTAGAGGGTGTTGCTTTAGAGCATCTCTCATCTCGATCCTTCATCTCCTTCCTCCCTCTCCCAAACGCTCTTCTCTTCTCTCTATGTCTCCATTCTTCCTCTAACTTATCTCTATAATATGTTTACATGTCTCTCTCCAAGCTCGCCTTAGTAAAAGTGGGCGTTAAACATTATAAAAAATTAAGAAAAAAAAAAAACATTCTTACAATTTCCTTAAGCGAACATAACTTCTTTGAACCCATAGCTACCATCCCATTGGAGCTACATTATTGTTAAGCATCTCTTAAGTTTGGATATTATCTGCCACATTGGCTTAATTAAATTGCTTCTGTAATAATTATGTCCTGTAAAGGGTAGTTTAACTTATCTATCTGCAGTGTTCTGTCTTCTGTTCTAATTAACATTCCTCAGATCTGCATATTTCTAGTGCTCTGGTTGATATTTTTTATTTTTTTATGCTTGTCTTACATATTTTCCCATGTTGCTTTATTTACATGCTCAATCCAGATTTGTAGGTATTTAATTAAGTCCGAATTCTCAGAATTGAGTTATATAATATCTTTCTAATTTGTATCTTTATCCAGGTAAATGGCCGCGCCGAGGCAGAGGTTTTCCCGCAAACTTCCCTTCATTCACGTACCTCAGACAAAGGATTGAATGGCCTAACACCATCAACTACTTGGGAGTGAAGCTTGATAAGGGCGTCACTATTGGGGAGAACATCAAAGAACTAAGGTATCGGAGCACTGGGGCTGCGGCCTCCATGTACTCGATGCTGAACTCCACAATGCCGGTTCCCCTTAAGTTGTGCCTTTTGAGGGTACTCATAGTCCCCAAACTAATCTGCGCCTGCAAGATCTGGGGCCTGGCGGCACACTCCAATCTGCTGTGCCTCTAGGATTTCTCTACAAGACTCCTGCACGAAGATGCCGGTCCCCATGGCCGCGCTCGCTAAAGCGTCTCGCTTTGGTGCTTCGTGGGCAGGGGATCGTGGGTTCGAGTCCCGCCTTGGGCATGGGTTTTATATGTTTGTGCAATGTGTATATGTTTGTAAAAGAAACAGTAAAACCAGTAAACCAGTAATCAGTAAAAACCTACGGGGGGAAATGTAAATAGGGATACAGTGCCGGAGTCCTGATCAGACTTCGTTACTGTTTTAAAAACAAAAGAAAGAAAAAAAAAAAGACTGGTCTACCATACCTGGATGAGGAGATAAGGCGTCGGGTAGTAAAATCCATCGGAGCGCCCTCGTTGGGTCTCTTGGGGATAACAATCCAAGAAACCGCCGCTTCAGGCGATACCGACTTCCCTGCATGGCTTACGGGCATCCCCGGTAACGAAGGAGCACCTCCAGCAACTGCTACGGCTAAGCTCCTTATAATCCTTTAAGAGTTGCTTGGATTTCAAATTTTAAACCTTAAAATAAACTAATATTTTGTAAAATAATTAACCACCGGTGCACAAGGGGCGTTGCACCAAGACTGACATTTGTTGAGGAGCACAGTTGCTACCTCCTTTCACTCCCCAGCCTCATTTTCACCCGTCATCCTGCAATGTCCACATTCCTGTCAGTACGTGGTTAAATTCTAGCAAGTATGGGAACACGTCGGGCTGCCCTCAGCCTGTGAACTGCTCGTCGTCATCATCGAGTCGTTAGACTACACGCCTCTCACCTAGACGGCCTGGGTTCGATCCCAAGCGACCGCATGTGAGGTTTATGGTGGACAAAGCAGCGCAGGGCGGGGCGGGTTTTCTCCGGCTTCCATCGCATTCTACCAGTGCTCCATCTTCATTTCATGTTTCGGCATTGTCATCGCCTGCGGTACCACAAGTAGTAAAAGCGGGCGTTAAACTCTACCAAAAAATTCAGGTTGATTATACGTTACATTAAAAATTAGTGCGTGCTGATGTAGGTATTTTGTACTTCACAATAATTAAAAACTTAATATTCGGATTTATTATCTTTTTCCAGTACGTTTTTTGTGGTACATGTCCAGTAATATAGTAAATAAAATTTCTGGGTTGTATATAGTTTAATTTCCATGTTTTGTTACTACTGCACGCTTTGATTTTCCCGTAGAAAATGACTGCTGCACTCGATAACTTCCCAGTTGAAAACTGAATATTTAGAATATCCTAGACATCTGTAGTTATTCAAATTCTTAAAAGAAGAATAGAAAAGCAAACATTAGCATATTGCAATAGAAGAATAGTTTACCACTCCGAAAGAAAAAAAATTGTAGATAAGCGTTATGTAAGTAATCTATGAAATGTTAATAAAAACAGTTTCTCTACATAATTCCGCATAAATCCATAAATTTACAACAGTCTCTCCACTATTATTATAGTTGATAATTGACAGTAACTATATTAATATTTCTCGGATACTAAGTAATGTAAGTCACCATTAAAGTGTTCTCTGAGGACAGACACTCAGGATGGTTGACCGGGTAAAAATTACGAATTAGTTGGAGGATTGAATGTCATACGGGCATGTTGTCACAGTAACTCAATGATTAGAGCAACTGGATGGAGAGCGTGAGAATATTTTTCAAATCTCGGATGTGGCATTGAATTTTCACCTGATTCTAATAATGATAACGATTGCTTATGCAAACAGGATTGTTCCAATACTTTCTCTGCCCACTTTCTCTACTATTCTTACAAAATCTTAATAGTCTATATATTTTATACTAATCAAGATAAACATTAGCAGAAATGGTCTTATTACTTAGTTCGTTATAATAAGTAGGAGGTAAATAAGGGAATACATTAGGCTAAAACGATGTCAAATACTTTAGCACCTAGTTGCTATGCGACTAGCATTCGGTTTTCTTTGCATGGCCAGGAGTAAAACAATAACAAGGAATATCTTGGAAATTATTAGCTCAAAAAAAAAAAAAAAAAAAAAAACAACATCAAAAAAGCATGTATATGACAAAGTGTGTGCTTTAATGAGGCATTTTTTGGGTAGTTAGTTTTTGTCAATCCGTATGGTTTACCAGTAATGAAGAAGTCGTTCAGAATGAAGAAGTCTTCAGCGTCTATTCCCAAAAGTTCAAGATATACATTTTATGTGCCATGTGAATATCTTTAATATACGGTATTTTAAACGAAATCGTATCAGATATTTTTGAGAAAATCAAAATTTTGGAAATTTTCCCATGTAAAGAATAGAGTGTCGAAGAGGAATTCTTCCCAAAGTCTTCCTGTTGCATGCTTCTAAGATACTGAAGTTAAATACCAAGTTTGGTGTTTAACAGACGTTCGTTTTTTAGTTTCTTGAAAATTTTCGTATCGCATCCTTGGAAGATACCGAACTTAAATATCAAGTTTGGTATTTAACGGACTTTTTTTATATATGCTGCCCACAGAGACACACAGACCTTTTTCTAAAAATGCTTTTTTTTGGAATCAAGGTGTCCCAAACATGTATTTTCCGGTTAAATCTCGGTATCGAATTTTGGGTGCAATACAATACCTTCTCTATACACTATGTACATAGCACGTGTAGAGAAAACAATGAAAATAATTTCGGTAGTAAAGGTTTAAGTTCAGTTCCTTAATTACAATTCCCTTATTGTTCAAACTATTAGGAATAACAAGCTATATTTTGACCAACAACTATTACACATTTTTCATAAAATCTTGGATTTCTTCGTTTACAGAATTTGAGAAACAGGATGCACAAAGAATCAGAGTATGTTCTTTACAGATGCCGTTTTTACACTTCATACAAGTTTTTACATTTTTGCTACGTTTGTGATGTGGACATTTTTCTCTCTCTTGAGGTCATTGGGTCACCGATGAGACCTTAGTTGTACACCACATCTGTTCAGGCTTCGGTTATTTCTCTTAGGGGATTAGGGATTTGAATTTGAAGCTCCGTCTTATAATTCTTCTACTAAATCTCTTAGGAACTAACGTCTTCTGTTGGTTCTTTAACAATGGTATGTTGGATTTTGGGCAGAAAATAAACATTTAATGCTCATTGCTACGACGTCCATTATACTCATCCATAATGCAAATGGCCATCTCTTCTCTTCATCTCTTGCAGGTTTTATTATGTACCTTCTGGTCTATTTGATCTATTTCATCCTTTGTGGATCACAGAACCTTGTTATATCTGTTTTTGTGTTGTTGTTTTTTGCGTGAATTTGTTCGATGTCTTTGTAATGATGCATTATGCTAATGAGAATTACTATTTTTTTGTTCTTTTTCGGGAACATAACTCACCATTGTGATATCATTTCTAAAGACAAACAATGAGGAATTCACTGATCTTGAGGCGGACGGTTTCATCTCATTGAGGATTTCTGGTTTATTTTGTGCGAATTCCCCGCTCCCCTTACCTATACTGTAATTTGCAACCGAAGCATCTTTTCTGTAAGTGAATACTATTGAAGTTGTCAACAGTAATGTTTCTGATAGATTCTCCTATGCTTTTAGCAACATCTTTCACCACATTCAATACCAGAGTTTTCTGAGTAGGTTCATTTGGTTTACTCCCCGTGTGCACAATTCCGTCTAAGGCACATGCAGATGTAACACCACATAAACCAAATATCTTCATACCATACTTGGCGGGCTTAGAGGGCATATTATATTGGATAAAGCTACACCTTCCACAGAATGAGAGTAACTGGTGAACAATGGATACGGTCCACGTGGCCGCGCTTGCTAAAGTGCCTAGCTTTTGTGCTTCGTGGTGCAGGGATCGTGGTTTCGAGTCCCTCCTTGGGCATGGGCGTTTGTATATTTGTAAATATCTATCTGTTGGTAATTAAAAAGATAACGGATACGAAAGGAAACATAGGTAAAATGGAAGAAATAGGAAAAAAAGAGAACAGTGCCGGAGTAGCAACAAGGCTCTGGAATTGTATTTTATAATAATAAAAACAAAAACAAGAATAGCAACTATGAGCGGATTCATTAGGAGTAATTCTGTATCTACACAGTCATGTCAAGAAACATACATTGTGAACAGCTGCAAATTTGTTGTTCTGCTTATATTCTCGAATTATAATTCTCTTATAGGGACATCCTCTCAACACCAGCAAGCAGTAAAACAGCAACAAAAGCCTCCATTTCAGTAAGTGAAACCTTTTACCACGTTTTGCCATCTAAAGCAGACACTTGCTTTCTATGTTTGAAAAATTGATTGCGTTCCCTAGTATTTTCTTTGAGATAAAATAGTCCCGGCTTACTTAAGTTTTACAGGTTTTCAATCCACGAGCCGGACCGAGTGGCTTTTTATGATATTGAGAATAGGCGTACGAGAAATTGCAGGAGGATCTAAATCCCAAATGGTTAAATTAACACTAATGTATACGCTGGTATATCTCAGCTTCTATGTATAACTTCATTTTCAGTCTCTGATGAATCAATACTATCTGAAGACTGTAATCTTAAATGTGTGCCTAAGCTTTCACGGCCGGTGTCCACAGTTTTAAAAATTAAAATTTCTGGGTTATTTTGGCGTTGTCTGTAGGTTAAAATATTTTGTTAGGGCATTGAGATACTGAGTTGTTAGTTTTGATGTATCGAGATCTCACCGGAAATACATGTTTTGTGGTCCTCGAGAAAGAAAACATTTTAGAAATATGTAGGTGTACATGTGGCACAAATACGTTATAATAATCAATGTAATAAAACCTTCAAACGCCCATTGTCGTTTACATGTTTCATTTTCATTATTTTTTCAGTAGATTTTCTCCAAAACGTCTCTAACAATTTAATAAAACTGAAATAAAATGTATAATGTTGTATTTTGGGGAATAGCGAGAGAAATACTCTTCATTTGGAGTATACCTAAGGAATAGAATAAGAACAGTTATAGAAATGCTTTGGTTTTTTTTGTGAAACATACGATTTCTGAGATGAAAATCCTCAGCATGTTTATTTGTTTAACGTAACTGCATTTAAATCATATGTTGGTTTAAGGAAAATGAATAGGTTTGAAAACTAATTTACTCTTATTCATTCCTTCTTTTTTTTTTTCTTCCAACAAAAATATATTAATATTAGTTTTAGAAATTAATGATAATTTCTTTCCTTTGAAGTTTTAAAAGATCATGAGAGAACGTAGGCTTTCACGGCCGGAGTCAGTGTAACTAAGCGATGTTTCCGGGCTGTTTTGCCGTGGTCTGCTGGTGTTAGAAGTCCCAGACGTTTCGTCCACAACTACGGTGGACATCTTCAGTGGCGCGGTCGAAGTTTTCTTGGAGAAGGTTTCATCAAAATCATAACGTCCACTTATTAAACATTTAACTATCACTGTTTTCCATAATATGAAGTAAATTAAATCATGGCTGCTTACACCATTCTACAGGGAAAGAAAAATGAAATGGTAGATTATTCTATTAAACTCGCCATGGGAATCATAAAATGTTAGCTACTCTGCTAAGATAGCTAGTTCAATATGCGACATACACTTAGCTCCCAGGGGTAGTGGAATTGCTTGGGGAGACGCCAAGATTATCTACAGTCGTCTTCAGCTTTATTCATGGACAACTATTGCCAGTTGATGCCACGCTATTCTCCTGACTTTAAATGCAGGCCTCACAGATTTTTATAAACTTTGCTCTGTTCAAAATTTGGATTTTGCACATTTATTTCAATTTTATTTTATTTTGTACTATTCAGTGTAACTTTCTTTCTTGATCATATGTGAAAAACTTTGTATATTTTTACTTTCTCTACACTCACTATGCACATAGTGTATAAAGAAGGTATTGCACTCCATCCAAAAATTGATACCGAGATTTCACCAGAATTATGTTTTAGGGTCTCTTGTATCCAAAAAAAGCATTTTCACAAAAAGGCCCGTGTGTGTGTGTGTGTGTGGCCGTGTGTCTGTGAACACGATAACTCAAAAACGAAAAGAAGGTAAAATACCAAACTTGGTATTTAAATTTAGTCTCTTTCAGTGATGTGACATGAAGATTTTGAGAAAAATCCCCCCCACCCCAAACTACCCTTTACATAGAACTTCTTTGATTTTTTTTAAAAATAGCTCTAATGATTTTGATTAAAATTTTGTATATTTAAGATATTTACCTTTCAAATAAAATGTATATCTTGAATTTTCTGGGAATAGCCTCTGAAGACTAGTTTATTCTGGATGAATTTTACGAAATTTTGCATAACTGCTAAACTATAAGAGATGGACAAAAACTTTCAGCACAAAAAATGTAGAGCACGTTAAAACACACAATTTATGGTTCATACATTTTTTCGTGGAGTTGATCGTTTTTGAGATATTTCTTGTATTTGGTTTCAGCTCTGAAAACATACTTTTCTCATACAGGAATTTGTCAACTCCTGTCCATACAAACAAAGGAATTTCAGTCACATAGCAACTAGCTTTTGGCTATTCACTTTAACCAATGGTACTCCCTTATTTGTCTTCTATTTACAAGAAAGCAAGTAACAAGGCTAATTCTGCTAATTTTTTCTTGATTACCATGAAGTAAATAGAAGCATAAATGTGAATGGAACACATCAGACTTTTTACTTCTAATAGTTCAATATTATGGTTAATGGGATTGCTTTATTTAACATTCTCTGAGTACGGTATTTTAACCTTCCTTGAAACAGAAAATACAATTTGGCCTTTCAAACCATTTTCTCAGATATATAATTTATATATAAATTATATATAATATAGTGG
Source organism: Hymenopus coronatus (assembly GCA_030762935.1). Lineage (NCBI taxonomy): Eukaryota > Metazoa > Arthropoda > Insecta > Mantodea > Hymenopodidae > Hymenopus > Hymenopus coronatus. The sequence continues at coordinate 42,219,820 of CM060885.1, read as the reverse complement.
TATTACTTTTACTAAATTACTGACCGTAATGTATATCTACTATATTTAATAGAATTAAACTGTAATCTTAAAACATCAAAAATGTTTGTGCACCTTACACCAAGATATAGAAAATTAAGCTAAATTTAAGGTAATGGGTTCATACCCCATCTATAGAGTTAATCTTTCTTTTCTAATACCCAATAATTCTACAAAATTCCTGTTTTATAATCATGGCCATTGAATTTATTTCTGTCAAAATCGGCCAATAATACCCAAAAGACAGCTTTAGTTGAGGTGGAAAAATTATTGAAAGCCTTTGTTTTAAGGTTTACTTAGTACTTGTGTTGTTTTTCACTTTGAAATATGCTTTTTAAAGACGTACGCCCTTGAAGCCCCAAATATAATACAAATTTTCAGTTCAGGGACTTCGAAGAAGAAATACTAGCATCACATCCAGTACTTTCGTCTTTCTTCCAAGACAGCTTAAGTAAAAATAAGCGAGAGAAAATAGTGCATACATATTGGAAAAATTCATTTTTAAAATCACGGTATAACTGTATAACAGAAATCAGTTTCAGAGAAAATGTTCATCAATTAGCTGGAAATACTATGACAGAGCCGATAAAAAAAGAAATGCGCAGACTACGGCTTGAAGGGGCCTCGAGCTGCAAGACACTCCAGCTATCATCGCTAGGGGCATCTTTCGAGATTGGGAATTTTTAGAAATAAAGAGGTCTTTATTAGAAGCCTCTTTTCGTCAGCGTCATTAGTAACAAATACGGTGTCATTCAACGGTTGTAATATACCAACAGCCTCATTTTAAAAGCTTGTGTATGGTAGCCTACTTTCATCAGTTTAAACAAAATATCTTGCAGCTCTATTATTATTTTTAAGCGCTTAGTTAACAAAATGATTGCAAAACTTCCTGCATTTAGATATTTCCATTTAAATTTATCACCAAGGGTCGTTGAGGCCTTTATTTCGCAGTTTCTTTTGGGCGTGCTTACTCCTTCTACTGCTTACCGCTGGAGTATTACATTTAGTTTTAGAATTGGATATCCAAGTTTCATTGAAAATGTGCCTCGAAAAATTGCGAGCCAAAATAGAGCACATTTTCAAAAATTACCACCCATTTATATTCTTGTTTGTATCTCATACATTTTAGTATTAATATAAAAGTTCTTCTTTTTCTATATTACGTTATACTAAGAACTATGAGTCAGTGGAAGTATGAAGGCTGCAAGGCTAGCAATTTTTCATCGTCCCTTGAGGTTTCAACTATATCAGTGCTTGGTGAATACTTCTTAATCTTCTTATAGTAAATGGATGTAGTAGCATCCACTACATGGCGAGACTACATCAATAACAGATCCAATGTTTCTATTTCCATCCTTCTGTTGCACGGTCTCTGTTGCTGCAGTAATCATAGAGCCTTTGGATATTTCACCCACTTTCTTCTTCAGAATGATTAATGAGCAAACTTTGATGGTGGAGGAGATAAGTCCAATATGCCACATAAAAAATCACCACTTTTTGTCCCTTCCCATTGCATCACAGTCCACACACAAGCTTAAGACTGGTATCATAACATTTGTGTCCAGTATATTCAGAAGTAATGATACCTTAGCTGTAATACACGTTTAACATAATAAAACACAGTCTTAATCTGCCTTCAACTCTTTTCCCGTACACACACACACACAATCTAAGAAAGAAAGCACAAAAAGTTTGGGGAAAACCCTTTTTATTTCTCTAAATTGTCTTCTTTCAGCTCGTTACACTTTCCCCAGTGATATTCAATAGCTTCGATACTCTGTTTATAGTGAGAAATATCGAGGTCTGCAAAATAGCCATCACTGCAGACTCCATCACTTCATTATTGGCAAATCTTCTACCACCAAGCCATTTCTTCAAATTTGGAAACAGAAAATAATGAGAGGGGGCTAAATCTGGCGAATAGGATGCATGAGGAAGCAATTCGAACTTTAACTTATTGATTTTGGCCATGACGATAATGGACGTGTGAACTGGTGCATTGTTTGATGAAAAAAAAAACTTTTTTTTTCGCTAAATGCGGCCGTTTTTTGCTCGATTTTATCACTCAAATGCTGTACAAGTTCGCATAATATTCGCCATTTATTAATTTTTCTTTTTTGAGATAATCAATGAAAATTATCCCGTCCCAAAACCTGATGTCTTGACAAAGATGGAACTGTTCCTGTCTTCTATTACTTTCAGCCAATGTTGAATTAATAGTAATACATTATTTACATCAATGTTATTATCACTATTTAGTTTCAGTTGTAGATATTATAATGTGTTTCTTTCTTGAGAGTAGGAGAGCTCTCTGAATTGTGATAGCAAGATTTCTTCTGTATTATGCTGAGTTTCCGGGTTATGTGGTTGTTCATTCTGCACCGTATAATGATTACCCCTAAATTTATGTATCATGGAAAACTTAAGTTATCTAAGCATTTTAAATATTTAGTTTAATAGAATGAAGAATTTTCAAGCCGCCAATGAGAAAATAAATTTCCCTCCAAAAATGTTAATAACTATCTTCGAGAGGATGTATATTGTTTTTAAGGAAATCCATACTCCATTTAAATGCATTTTTAAGTATGTAAAACATTGCACAACACCATAAAGGTACTATCGTGTATACGATGGTGGTTTGGTAATTCTGGAAAATGTTCATAAACAAATGAAACATTTTTGTTATGGTTTCATGGTTGGTGAGTTTGATTATTCAAAGGTTTGTATAAAAATACGCGGCATACAGTTCATTGTTGACAGCCATCTGAATTGAGCAATGTGTTGAGTGGGATTGAAAGTGGAGAAAACCAAGTTTTAAGTTATTAAACATTTCCATATGAATGGTTGCACTGAAACAAAACAGAATTTGATGAAGCTGGATAAATAAAGTCAGACTGAAAAAGTCAATGCCATAGCGGGGATTTGAACCACGGATCTTTCGGTCTCACGCCGGGTGCTCTACCACTGAGCTACCATTGCAACATGCCGGCACCGCATTGAGCTTCTCACTGACTCGTATGTTTCCCGGTAAACCATACAAGGTAATCTCAAATTATTTTGAGATGACAACCCCAATGGCGACTTACAATGTTGTAAGTAAGTACTTTAAGTCCCAGGATTCATAGTATAGCCAACTATTATGGACAATTGTGATAATTTTAATTGTTTTCTCACAGAAACCGTGTGTAGGAATGGAGTTGGATAGGTAGAGTTTGGTATTTAACCAACTTTTCGTTTTTAAGCTGTGCTCCCCACAGATACGCACACACACACACACACGTACACAAACACAAACTCTTTTTAAAAATGTTTTTGCTTTGGATTCGAGGGGTCCCAAACATGTATATCCGGTGAAATCTCGGTATCGAATTTTTGGGTCGAATGCATTTCCTTCTCTATTCAGTATGTATATTGTACATACATGCTAGAAAAAGTAGAAAGCTGACGTCTGTTACGCAAAAGTTTGATTCTTTTTTAGGTTTACAATAAAATCCACACTCATGAAGTCTAGATAAAGCAAAATGGATGTGTTTAATGTCCTTGTGAAAAGCTTCAGAAATTATTAACAATCATCGATGTAATTATGTAAAAATACGTGAAGAATTTTTCATTAGGACTTCTTTTAACAATTGAAGCAGGCCTACAACTAAATATTAAGCCCATAGGCCAATCGTTGGAAGCGGAACATTTATCCACAGATGACGAAGCTACTTATGTTGTCGAGTTGTCGAAAAGGGCTTAAAGAAACGAGCATCTGAATGCGCATGGGTGCGTTGTTTGGTGAAGAAACCTCTGACATGTTTAGAAATGTACTTCTTACTAGGTACAGGGGATAGTCAAAGCAAAACGTGATTAGCATAGAGTTCACGAAGAAAAATATAATTCCATTAGCAAAATAACAAAGGCATATTACTTCTTGAAATTGCCAATAAAAGTAGATGTTATACCAACCTAGAATGATCAAGAGATAATAACAATCGCTGTAAGGTATTTTTCTGAAGATATCAGAAATCACTCGAGAGTTACTAAATTGATAGACATCAGAGAAGCTATAGAACTCTTAATTGCTTTTGAATCAAAAGAGAAAACTGGCGCAAAGCAGAATCAGGAACCTCAACATATGAACCATAGTAATCGCCATGCACCAGAGGCAGGAAGCTTAATAAAAACCCAAACACATGCCCAAAACAACCGATGTCAGCACACTAGAGGGAATCAAAATGGAAACGTCCACAACGTAGTCAAAACATTAGAATGCGATTCAGAAATACATTACTGCAAGTCAACAAAATGAGATATAATTAATTTTAGTCGCCAAGAAATTATGTAAGTAGCGCAAGAAATTTCTGCTGAAAACACAGAATACACAAATAATGTACATCGGGGTATTACGATAGTACGACTTACTGAACATGGAATCGCGGTTTAAGGACAGGATACTTTTTCTCGAGGACCCAAAAGCTTGTGAACCAAGGGTGAGAAAACAATGAAAACCTCACATATTTTGATGTGGTAATTTACTCCAAAGCTGCAGCTGCAGCTAAGCCTCTCCTGCAGAAGAACTTAACAGCCGTTGTTGCAAGCGGTAGTGGAAGAACTAAACAGAGGTTGTTCACCTCAGGAGTCTTAGTTCACCTACGTAGTAAGGCATTTGTTTGTTTTGTTGTTATTTATTTTTATTTATTTTTTTTACTCAATTCATCCTTCAGAAACCCATCCAATTTACCCTGGAGTCCCTGTAGAACGGAAGTAGAGCAAAAAGAATAGATAATATTGCAGAATACTCGTACAAAAGTAAAAAAATAAATAAATTGGCAAAAAAAAAAAAAAATAAATCCACTAAAGGTATAAATAGAAATACAAATTAAAACTTTTAAAGCAGACATAAAGGCAGCAAAGACTGTATGTAACGAAAACGTTCATAGAATTGTACCAAACAAACCTGAAAATTCAATACCAAACTCTTTGCAATGTACATTTTTTAAGGAAAACAAAGAAATAATAAATTATAAAGCAATATCGAATGCTGAAGTAAGTCATTTCACAGTTGTACCGAGTATCCAACCAGATACAATTCTTGAAACTTTACTCGAAAGCCAAATTAGATTGATTGTTGAAAAAAAGATAGCAAAAGAAGCCGGTAAGGAGATGACAATTCCAAGAGAAGCTAACTACAGGCCTGCAAGATATATCTAGATAAGACGAAAGATTATTTGCGAGTACATGCATATTTTGAATAGATCAATGGTAATAAATAACATAACTGGATCAAAAGAGCATGATATAGGTCATGAAAATGTATGCAATAAAATATGTCGCGTAAGTTGTGTAAAAATAACAGTCCAGTAATATCAACTAATAAATAAGAAAGTAGTGAGAGAAATGAACGCAAGCCCAACATCCTCTCGACCTTTGTAAATGCAAAGCAGACGCAAGCCACTGTTTAATTGAACAGCAAAAGAGCTTTGTAGAACAAGAGTTACGGAGAAACTTTGATGTGCATGTAACGTCTATGAACATACGTTTGAAATTAAGTGCCTAGTAGCGAAGCTTTACAAGTAGAGTTTCATACCGACGCTGTAAGAGAGAAGGAAAACGTAATAGTTCGACGAAATTATAGTAAAATTCAACTTCTGAATACATAAATGTAATCTGCTTAATATGTACACGTACCAGAGACTAATGGGTTAAGAAGTTCAATGGACAGAAAAGCCTAACACACACGCAACAACGTTATTTGTCAATAAGGTAGTGGACTATAAATAGCATTACACAAGTTATTTGGTGTCTGAACAAAAGAATTGATGGCATAATACGTGGACGACTTCTAAATCTATGATAATTTATATGTATCTAGAACATCTATATCACGTCTTAGGCAAGCTCGAAGGATGTAGTGGGATTGTAAATCTTAACGGATCCAAATATTTGCTTAAATAAACTAAATTTTAGGATACCTCATAAAACATTAATGTGTTCCATTCATATGGCTTTCTCTACATCTCTGCAACAAATTACTGTTAAAAGGTTTATTCTCCTTACTACTTTATATTCATGAGATGAACATTAGCGAAATATTCTTATTACTTTGCGCCGCCGCACGACCGCTGCACACACAGCACAGCATAGATAACTTCAGGATACTTCCAAAACATCGGTTCAAAAAAAATAAACAATATCTGAAGAAAAGGGCAAACGAAAAGGTTCAGTTTCAATAAACAACCAGTCGCTGGCTCCAAATTGAATTTATTTCAGTTGGAGTAAGTTATATCAAACTTCCATTCTGGCTGGAGCAAGTTATTGCACACAATATCTATGAATTAAAAACCAATTATAAAAAAATGTCTTTTTAAAACAGTAATACCACATACACTAACCCCGACTACCAAGCCATGAACTAACTGAATACATTTAATTAAAATCTATCTCAATCATAAAAAAGAATCAAGTAAATATAACATGAACCCTTGAAAAAAACTGAGCTTATATTCTATACAACTATATACACTTACATATATATATATATATGCTTTTCTTATGTTTTAAATGAAAGAATAGCAAACATTACGGAAAATACACCCCAAAAGAACAGCAAGAACTCTCTCTATACTGAATTCACTAGAATAATTTAATACCCAAAGTTCTCCTATTCCTTTAGGTATACTCAACTCATTAATTAAACAGTAATTAATAGGTGGCCAAGTAATAACAATCTCCAGCCCAAAAAAAAACTGCATAATTTTATATCCATTCAATAAATAATGAGAGCAAAAGCTTACAACTAAATGTCTGAAAATAGCTCATTTGCAAAAGATCTGCCAAACCCAAAATGAATTATGTAAGTGCAGTAAGTTAGTATAATTAAGCCCAAAGAAAAAATTACCAATGAATAATAATAAAAAATCCCACCATAATACCAGAGCAAAATAGTTTGCATAACAAGCTATCAGGAAACCCCAAATCACACACAGTAGTTTAGCCAGAAAAAAAAAGTTATTGGTACGATAAAAATTTAAATGAAATCCCAATTAAGAAGATATAAGCCACAGACAGTGATAAGGCAGAACATGCTCATTTTGGTTGGACAAGTCTCTCAACAAATTTCCAAGTACCAGAATATACCACTACGCTATGAATTCTCCCTTGTTAATCAACCAGAATTTTATTTCATTTTTCGAAATAATTATCCTATTGCAGGAAGAATAAGATGAAGCAGCCAAAGATGCTCCAAACATCTGTGTAGCCTACCAGATTTCAAGACTTCTGGCCGTGACTACACCAGCTTCGTTAAAGGTGTGATTATCCAAAAGTGGAAACAAGAATAGTCTATCTTGTCCAACAGTAAATTACATAAGGTACACACTTTTGTTCATTCCAGCTACTCTTTGAAATCTTTTCATTTAAGGACCAGACTATCCTGACTCGACTGGACATATGTCCTCCACACATTCATACCTCTGTCTCCTGAAAACCCACCAATGTGTAATAATTGCAATTGCCAACTAACTGTGAGACACTTCATTACGAACTGTAGCCATTTTTATGTTTAAACTTTAATACACACCATTGTTACACAATAATGCATAAACTGTTCTTATAGTTGTACAGCAATTACTTGTTTTATGCATACTTTTTAATTGTTTACGGTTTACACTGTTAATGTACGCTAACTTTGTAACCCCAATGAGTAGCTGCGATACAAGAAAAGGTAAATTGACTTTAAATAACTAATTCAAAAATAAGGAATAATCTTGATTAGTTATTTCTTTGGTGGGTAATTTGTTACGGAACATTTTGCTATTGTTTTTGCACAGGAAATCTTGATTGCCTGGGCGGGTATCCACATAGGCTTCCCCTTACTTGGGGAATCCCAATGTGGTGAACCAGTTGAACTAGTTAGCTGCACCTCCGTAAGCGAATTCATTTTTACTTTCTCTAGCCCCGTATGTACAATGTACATAGGGATAGAGAAGTATTGCATTCCACCCAAAAATTCGATGTCGAGATTTCACCGGAAATACATGTTTTAGGACCCCCTGAATCCAAAAATAAGCATTTTCAGAAAATGTGTGTGTGTGTGTGTGTGTGTGTGTGTGTGTGTGTCCGTGTGCCTGTGAACACGATAACTCAAAAACGAAAAGTAGCTAAAATACCAAACTTGATATTTAAGTTCAGTATCTTCCAGAGATGCGACACGAAGATTTTGAGAAAAATCCCCCCACCCCAAACTACCCTTTACATGGACATTTTTTTGAAAATTTTGATTTTCTTAAAAATGACTGTAACGATTTTGATTAAAATATCGTATATTAAAGCTATTTACCTGACAAATAAAATGTATATCTTGAAATTTCTGGGAATAGCTTCTAAAGACCTGTTTTTTCTGGATGAATTTTGCTTAATTTGGCATAACAAACCGTAAGAGATAGACAAAACCTTACTATACAAAATATGTAGGCCTTGTTAAAATACACAATTTACATCATATACATTTTTTTTCGTGGAGCTTACCGTTTTCGAGGTATACATTGTTATTAGTTTCAATTGTGAAGTACGTATACTTTTCTCAGACGGGAGTGTCCGTTTTTCTTTTGTTCTACTCCTGGCCAAGAAAAGAAGCGATTTGTAATGACAATCGCATAACGACAGCTTTTAGAACATTTGACTATCGATTTAGCCTAGTGTATTCCCTTATTTTCTTCCTACTTATAAGGAACTAAGTAATAAGAACATTGTGCTGAATACCTCGATTAACAAGGTGCAGAAAGAAGAATAATCTTATGTAAGAAGTTTGTAGAACGGCTAGAGAAAGTCATGTGAGTGTAACACATACGATTTTTGTAAGAAAATTCGCATAAAATAGAATTTCATTCAGCAATTAGCAATCGCAGTTAGTACTTGATCTGTTAGTATAAAACCTAAATAGCTTTCTAGAAACTTTGTCACAGCTGAAAGTTTCAACCTTACCTAACTTTTGCTTTGAAAAGCGTTGCAGCACAGTGTATCACTTCCACGCAGATTGAACATCGATGCATCATTTATACTGTATTTGTATTCCGTGGTTGAAGCGACCATGTTCAAAAGTAGAATATACATTCCGAAAATAAAATACTTACGCCGAGTGTTATCCGAAAGAATTCTGATAAACAAACGCAAAGCATCAAGCATTAGAATTAGAATAACAATATTACATCCTTTAAATAACCATGGCGTGTGATGCCTACTGGCAGCGGTGACTGTATTCCTCTGTGAGGAATGTTTTTCCTGCGATTTGATACTGCTCGCTTGTTTTATTTTGCCTCATTTACATATGTCGAGAATTCTCCTAGTTCTGGTGAATATTGCCAATCCCCTTTCCACAGATCCAGGGCGGAACATTGTGTCGTGCAATAATATTTGCCTTGCGTTCACAGGAAGTCAATTTCGCGTCATGTTGGCATTCAGAGGAGCTAGCAGACATGGAGTACAAATAACACTCGATAGACAATATAAAAATGTGTTCCATTCACATGCTTTTCTCAACGAGTTCTGTGCACAAAGTATTCTTACTAAATATTATTCTAACCGCTTCATGCTAATCTAGATAAACATTAGCAGAAATGGAAATGTAGAGCCAGACTGAAAAATTCAATGCCACAGATCTTCTGGTCTCCCTACAGTTGCTCTAACCACTGACCTACCATGGCAACATGTCGATACAGACATGGTTCAAATCCCGAATATAACATTGAATTTTCCACTCTGATACTACTATTCCAACTCTTGTCCTATACAAGGCTAATGTGGAAGAAGCAATTACTTCACAATGATTAGCGGAAATGGTTTATTTATACCTTGAAGGTACAAGGAAAATAATGGAATATACTAGAACTAAAGTAATTGTTAAATCTTATAAACGCTGCCGTTGGCGATTACATTGAAATTCGGCTCTCGTTGCATGTCTAGAAGGAAAGCAAACGAAATAAATGCAACTAATGATGACTTCTCGTTTGAGAAAAGTATAAGTAGTTCCGACTGGAACCAATAGTAATGAATATCTAGCAAATGATTAACTCCAGAAAATAAAAATATGTGATATACACATAATTTTAAGCTAATCTACAATTTTGTTGTTTGGTTTTGTTTTTTGTGTAACAGAACTATTTCTTTCGCTTTACTGGTTATGCAAAAGTCCTCCGGGATGATGGGACCACGGAGTTCTTCCAAGGAAATTCAAGATATACATTTTATTTAACATAGAAATATTCTTACTATCTGGTATTTGAACGACAATTTTGAAAAATGTTCCATTTAAGAATAGTTTGGAATGGGGTGATTTTCTGAAAATCTTCGTATCGCATCCTTGAAAGGTACTAAATTGAAATACCAAATGCTTAGCCGAGTTTTCATTCTTGAGTTATGCTGTTCACAGGCACAAACATATACACACATACATGCACGCGCGCCTTTTTCTAAAGATCTCCCATTATACATTCGCATAACTTTCTCGGCCTGTGCTGCAACATTCAACATAATATTCTTATAAAAGCCCAACCTTCTATCTATTTCACGCTATCTTTAGTAGAAATGGTTTCATTACGATATTATTCCGTTGACAAAGGATAGGTATAGTGAAATTCAATAACCTAAAGCAATAGTCCAATCTTGTAAAAGCTCGTGTCTATGTGATCGAAATTCCTTGCTCTTTGCTTGAACAGAATAAAATAATATGAATAGCTACCTCCACTTTGAGAGGCATAAACGTATTTGAAAATTTAAACCTATAATAAACAATATCTAGGAATTGGTTAGCTCCACATCAAAAATGTATTTCACATAAAATGTCGATTTTGATGAGATCTACGTTTTTCGTATAGTAAGATTTTGACTATATTTTACAGTTTACCAGAATGAAGTGAACTTCAGAAGCTATTCCCATTATTTCTCATATAAATATTTTAATATACGGTATTTAATCAAAATTATGAGAGCCATTTATGAAAAATTCCAAAGCATCGAAAAATATTCCATGTAAACGATAGTTTTTAATGGAGAGATTTTCTTGAAACCATTCAACTTTGACTATAAATTCATATTTTATTATGAATAAAATATGATGTGTGTGTATACAGAGTATTTCTAAACGAAGATAGCAGTCGATTAACTTACACTTTGACTTGTCTGAAACTTGATGTCGCAACTTTCAAACTCTTCCATTTAAAGTTTTATGTGTGTTTAAAAATCGCACACATTAGGCAGCGAAGCAACTACACCACGCCTACTGGGACCTTCGTTACCAACCGGCATCTCTCTTGGAGTGGGCCAGGCACGAGCCATTTGGTTATGTATGGCTGCCTAATCCATGGTGATTTTTGTAGAGCTGAAGAGCTGAAAATTATATACACGTATCACATACGGTATGACCAACAAGGTCCACATCTTCGTTTGGTGTTAATGAACTCTACCGAAATATTTCCACAGAATATGTAGATTACTTAAATAAGTGATTTGAGATAGGAGACTTATGGCCTGTGTATTCAAATGTCGAAGTAACGGCTATAAGTTTTTAAAGTTCCAGTACGCCACTGGCTAATTTATCAACCATTCGAGAGCATAACACGAAAAACAAAGGGACATATTACAGCGTACCTCTCTAGCGTATGGTTATGATACTGGCTTTCAAGTGAAAGATAGTTTCCTAGTTCGGGTCTCGTTCACGTATCGCGGCACTTCGTCTGGAATGAAAAAAAAAAATAATAAAAAGCATTTATTTACTCTATGACAGGAATCGAACTCATGACCTTTGAGGGTAGCAGCTTCCCACGTTTCGCATTAAGCCACCAGCGTAGTTGAAATAACGCTTCTAGAGTAGGCTACCTCAAGAACGTAGTAAACGAGCGCTCAGGGTCGCACTATCAAGTGATTAATTCGAGATTTTACAAGATTTTTGAGACATTAAATCTTGAGAACGCTAGTAACGAGATGCTAAAAATCGATATTTCTACACTCTAAGCCATTTTTTTCAACCTGCTTTGCTTTAACACCGACTCATCAGCACCTGATACCCACATGTTTAACGCTATGTAGTTGCGTTATGTTTATCCGGAGACCATGCATCGCCGATCTCAAATTACTTATATCAGTCATGTGCACAATTATATTTTATATACATATATGCAAACGCATATATTCTTTTCAAGCATGATCTTGAACATGTAGGGGTGTTTAAGTCGTGATGAAATTCACCAAGGTTTATATATATCGTAAGCCAAATACATTTCCATCTTGTTTCCTTCTTAACGCTTATGTAAGTTCAAAATTCCGCTTTATTATCTTGACTATGTATTAGTCATCATTATGTATACCATCTGGTAGTAAGATGGAACTAAAAAAAGCGTAAAAAAAGTTATTAATCTCGGCCTATAACGATCCAGTTCATACCCATAACAATTCACAATAAATAAAATGAATTGTAAACTATTTTTCAAGCTATATATTACTGCAACTTGATTGTAAATATTACTTATTTTATATCTAAATCTACAGTAAATATGGCATTGAATATTTCGGTCTAACTTTACCTATCTAACTCCTGTCCTACAGCACGGTCTTTGTGAAAAACAATTAAATTAAATGGATTAACGTTTTGAATTTTCCCAAAATGGGTGTAAAGAGGGTAGTTTCAGACACCCTAAAGAAACACACATGTCGATTTTGCACATCTCTGCCAAGTTCGACGAATGTAAATTCGATTATTTAACCTTGATATGGTGTTAATATGATCAATTAACTGTTTGAACATGTTTAGTAGCGATGTTGCCCACATGATCAGCAAATTGCTTGCTGATAATGTCCGTGGTATAGAAGGATCTCTCTGTTGTTCGACTGATGATTTGGTACAGTAGGTTGTCTTCAGCGGAATTTCAAAAATCGCTACAATTATTCCTTTTTATTATAAAGTAATTTACCAGGTAATTAGTTCTACTGGCAATTGTTTCGTACTTAAAGTAGTAAATTATTGTTGTTGCTTTTATGTGTTTTTTATTGTTTTTTTTTCCAGAAATGTGAGTCTCTACTGACTTCTCTATTTGGTTGTTTTTATGTCTTAGGTGTTTCCTGTAATGTTATTTGTACGTTTCTTTTAATCTTTATGTATTCTTCAGAGCCTTTACCGTAAATTCCTACTTTCTTGGATCTGGTTTACACGATTACGATGCATATTAGTTTACAACTGTGACCAATATTTTGGCTCGTAATTTTTGATTTTGAATGAAAACCCACATCATGCCTGTCAGTGTTTAATCCGTGTGCTTGTGGGCCTTAATCGAACAATAAAGTTGTTAAATTTGACTTTTAGTTCTCAGCTAGGGGTTTTTTGGCAGTGTTTAATGTCAGCTTTTACTACTTGTGGCACCGCAGGCAGGCGATGACACTGATGATACATGGAATGAAGTTGGAGTATCGGTGGAATGCGATGGCGGAGAAAACCGGAGAACCCGAAGGGAACCCGCCTCCACCACAAATCTCACGTGCGGTCGCTTGGGATCGAACCCAGGCCGTCTAGGATAGTGGTCTAACCACTCGGCCACGGCGCGGCCTCAGCTGTGGATGACACTCTGAGAAGAGAATAGTGGGAGAATCAGAAATAGATATGATAATGTACGGTAGGTTGGATAGTGGGTTGCGTTGTACATGGTTATTTTGTCGAAGGCATAAGGCAGCAATTCAAGCCGATTAAGCTTAAATCATCCTACTCCATTGAAATTATTGGATGTTTGTATATTTCTAAATATTCTACGTGATATTGTTACGTGGTTACAACGACTCCTGTTTTTACGAACTTGTATATCGTGTTTATCTAACATACGGGCGCGCAATTGAAGTTCCTTATAGGTTAACAGAAAACATTTTATCAATTCAAATGTCCTTTATTATATTTTAATTCCTTTAATTACTACGCCCAAATCATACCATAGTTTCCAAATGCTTCCTTTTTCGCTCTTTCATGGGAAATTAGAAATGCTGATTTTTCTTGCGATGTTTTGTTGTGCCTATATAAGGACGCGTTAAATGATGTTTAGCTGACCAATGGATCTCTTTATATATTTATTTATTTTATGGGGAGAAGTATTGTTTCAATTCGATATTCAGTATGTTGCCGATTCTATCAGTGACGCCCTTAACGCTCGTCAGAAATACCTTAGCTCTTGGGCTAGGTCGATTTACTCTATATGAAAATTTTTGAGACAAATGGTAAACTCCTTTTTACTTCCTCTACATAGTAAGTACTTGGTACATAAGTGGAGAAGGAATTGCACTTGACCTAAAATATTAATACTGAGACTTCATCAAAATACAGTTTAAGGGTCCCTCCCCTGTATTCCCACCCCCGGAAAGAAAAGAAATCACTTTAATAAAAGGTCTGTGTGTTTGTTTCCTGTGTCCGTGTGGCTGCGAGCACGATTGCTCAAAAGCGAAAAGTCGGTAAAACACCAAATTTGGTATTTAAGTATCTCTCAAGAATGCGACGTCAAGCTTTAGAGGAAAATCCCTTCACCACAGACTACCATGGAAGAACTTTCGACAATTTTGATTTTCTCAAAAATGACTCTAACGATTTTGATTAAAATACCGCATATTAAGATATTGACATGAAACATATTGCATTTTCTGAGGGTAGCCACCGAAGACCTGGATGAATGTTGCTGAATGTTTCAGAAGTGATAAACCGTAACAAATAGACAAATACTTATTACACAAAAAACATAGTTCTCGTTAAAAGACACAACTTATGTCATATACATATTTTTTCTTTGAATTGGCCACTTCAGAGATATTTCTTGTTATTGGTTTCAATTGTAAGATAGTTAAAGGTTTATTCATACGTGAATTCATTAACTCTTGGTCATCCAAAGAAATCCATTTCAACCATATGGCAAGCGGTTTGTAAAATATTTGAATATCGTTTTGGCCCAGTGTACCTCCTTATTTCCATTCTACTTATAAGGAAGCAAGTAATAAGGCATTCTCGAATAGTACGAAGTAGATAAAAGAATAAACTTTTCAACAACAATTTGTTACAGAGATGTAGAGAAACTCTTGTGATTGGGTACATCCGGCTTTTACTTTCTCTACACGTACTATGTATATAGCGTATAGAGAAGGTATTGTATTGCACCCAAAAATTCGATTCCGAGATTTCACCGGAAACTAATTTATACACTGTGCTAAACGTAAAATTCAAGAAACTTAACTCTAAATTGGAGAATGGCCAGCTTAAAGATCTGTGAAAGGTGCAAGTCTAAGGCTTAAAAAATATTATCCGTTTCAATGAAGTAGTTAGATTCCATTTTCACTATCTATGGAGCATAAGAAAGGAAGTTAAACCCATAAAACTAAGGTTATGAGAAGCGCTTTATTTATTACCAGGTTTGCGTTTCATTCAAGGGATCTTCAAAGGACAACTTATCTATGTTTTATCCCTACACCATTGATTCAAGTAGAGCAATTTCAAAGGAAGGAAAGGGCACTTCGAGCGTTCGGTTAAAATGTAACCTAGAGTATTTCACTAAAATGACTTGAAACACAGTTTCAATATGAAAATACACAAACAGAAGTTTATGTCCCTAATGAATATGTACTATATTCTTCCCTCTATACAAAAGAGATAATAAAGAATGTGAAAAATCAAAACTTTGCATTACTTTCACAGTTTTTATATACTTCAGCATAGTATTATTTTCAATAGCAATTCCTCTTATAGTCCCTCTTCGACCATTTTGGTTCCGTACTTAGACTGTCATTTCGGCGAGTTGTTATCCTTGTATGGAAATTGTTGCTTTGCGAAGGTGTCGGAGTGACATACTCTTTTGTTCAATGTTTTCATTATGTTCTGTTTTACGTTGTTGCAGTGCGATTCTATGTCTTTGCTGCTGTTGACGTGATGTCGTCCTTGTGCCTCTTGCGTTTCTGATTTGGTTTAAAGATCTAAGTTGCAGTCTCCATGCCATTTGATTTATACAATCTTTGCTTCCTCTGGGTATTGATGTATCCGTATTTTGATTCTGGTCTGAACTGTTGTTCTGATTTGCTGAGAGATGATCTGGGTTCGGTATTCGGTAAATTCCTTACTTTGACCTGAAACAATAAAAAACTTTTCTGGTTATGCACTGAAAGCAAATCTTATTATTGAATGTACTCAAAGCCTCATTTTCCACTTACTTTATCTTCTGTCTTTAGCTCTCTGTTTTTCACGTATGTGCGAGAATGCTCTTTCTCCTTGTCTCTTTGTTTCTCTTCCTCTTTTCCTACCTGTTTCTCTCTCTCTCTCTCTTTCACAGTGTATGCATGGGTGCATGTGATTGCGTATGTTTCTCTTTGTTAGTCGTTTTTCGCATCAGTTTCCTGTCTTTGATGGGTCACGTGGTTATTCGGCAATATACAATGTCGTGTGTATGTAATAGTTGTTAGCTTGCGATCATTATACGCTGATATTGTCCTTGGCTACTTCAAATCAGAGTCTTTTTTCTGGGATTGCATGTTAAATTTGATAGGTTGTGTGATTAAAGAAATATTTAAGGTGATAGATGTGCTAAATACTCTGTATTCGAGAGGAGGAAGACTTGTCAGTTTAATTTTAGAATATGTAATTGTCAAATGAAGGGAAATGATTGCAAATGAAAATGTTAAATCTTTAATTCAAAATCTTCTCGGGCTTCTAACCAGGTAGAAACTTGGTTGACACCAACGTTTCGAAGAAGTGCATCTTCCTCGTCTTCAGGGTGTGCTTCTTCGAAACGTTGGTGTCAAGCCAAGTTTTTACCTGGTTAGAAGCCCGAGAAGATTTTGAATTAATACGTCGCCAGGAAAGCTTCAGTTCTTATTTTATGTTAAAGCTTAATTTAAAACTGTTTACTTGAATTTGATATCTGTGGAATCAGTAAGATGATATATTTGAACATTGATGACTATAAAAGATGCGGAGTGTAATGGATAAAAAGAATTCATAATCATAAACGTTGAATGTTTACAATAAATGATGAAAATATACTGAAATGTTGCAATTGTGCAATGAAAGCGGTCAAGGCATGCGGGTATGGTTGAAAACATTGTTAATAATGGAGGGTAACAATAAAGAATGTGTTAGAATGCTAGAAAAAACAGTAATATTGTGCTGAAACTGTAGTATTGTCGTGTGTTACATATGCAATGTATGCACTTTAAAATGTGTAACAAAGCTCGGAAGGTGATAATATAAATAATAATAGTAATTATGAATAAAATTAATCGATTAATATTAGTATTAAGTAGACATTGCAATGTTATTAATGTCAGATGTTGTCTCCTGTGTTAACGGAATCTCTGATCTGATTTTGAATTGAAACTGTCAAACACATAAATACCTAATAAATCATGATTTTGTAATTGTAACATTAAATAAAATAGGTTTTCAGCATCGAATTGCCGCGAAGGAAGACGTTAATGTGTGTGCTGGAAATCCACGTTCGAACCCTTTGATAGGTTATAAAAACAGTGGCAATTAATATGATATCATTTAATGTTTATGCTTTGAAATGTGAAGACATTTAAACCCAAAGGCAACAACTTTGTGCAGTTCTTGAACATATGACAGTGTTAGCGAGCAACAAACTTCGCATTCCAGTTCCTTAGTCCTGATGATGTCTTCTTCTTCGCTGATGTTGGATACGGCGCTTGTTTTTATTTAATGGTCTGAGGGTCTGGACGATAACCTACCTACCCCCTACAAGTTTTTTTTCTCCTACGCGAGAGGCGATAAAAGCAAGGGAGGATTAAGAAGAGAAACAGATGGTGTTGATACTAAGCTCTGGACATTCGCGGAGTTTGCTGGCGTGAGAGATATGCTTGGAGATTATGATCTCTGTATACACAAGTACTGATCGTGTACATGTACGTTGGTATATGTGCGTATGTGGTTACGCGTGTGTATGTTCATTTATGTTGTATATACGGAGTATATGGGAGTGATTGTATATGTGTATGCGATTGAGATGTGTAAGATTACAAGATTACACACATGTGCGTATATTTATGTATTTGTGCATGCAGGGCCGTATTTACAGGGCAAACCGGGCAACTGCCCAGCAAAATTACTGGAAAGCTGAAAAAAAAAAAGCATAGACATGAAACGACAAGTTCATTTAAATTTGCCGCTCGCAGAAGAATATTAATTGATGCATGTTGGTTATGCTGATTAGTTTGCACGCTATGCGCACGTAGCGGAGACAAAGCGAAACGCAGTCCAATAGTGAGAATCGATTAACACACGCAAAGATGAAGTATCTGTTGTTATTCATTAACGTTAATTTTCTATTAATTGTTAACTGAGGTAATGAACAGTAATTATTATTGTAATTATATTGAGTTCTTTTATATTTAATGAGCCGGCATTCCGGCATAATGAAGTAATAGGCCGTTTTCTCAGTTTCAGTGTCGATTGTCACTGAATAAAATGACAGGAAGAGAGAGACTTAATGGGGATCAGTATCATTCATTAGCGAAAGATAAAATAAAAAGAGGAGAAGACGCATTGAGAAAAGTTCCACGCCTTGATGTGTTTATAAAATCGACCCCAAGGAGCTCATGTCAAGCAGAAACGCCCTCACCAAGTGAAGCTGTTAAAAACTATGGGGAAACAAGTACCCCAAATAAATCTAAAAATGAAAAAAAAAACTTTTATCAAACGAAAGTGAAGGCGGAACTTCCATCGTTGCTAACGGACCCTTTATAATTAGTGCTGATCCTTTTCTTTGGGAAAAACTGATAAAACACGGGACTATATTGCAATGAATGGGGTAAAACAAAATAAAGAAGGTGATTTTTCTAAGTCGAAACATCAGTTTACAAATGGTGCCACAAGACGTTGTACTAGTGCATTTTTTCAGAGAAAGCTGGCGAACAATGAAATTATTAACAGAGATTATTTAGTGTATTCTGAAAGTCAGGGAACATTATTTTGTGCACAATGTACTCTTTTTGGAGGAACAACAGACTTGGCAGGACCTCGTGGTTTTTCAAACTGGAAACATCCAGAACCAATTGCAACTCATAAAAACAGTTCAAGGCACCGAGATTGTGTCCTTGGTTTAAAAAAACATAAGTTCCATTTTGACAAGGATAGATGGAAAATTATTCTAACAACTTGAAAATGAAGTTCGGTGCTGGCGTAATATGTTACAAAGGGTTGTTGCTGTTGTGAAGAAACTTTCCTCTTGAGGCCTGCCTTTCCGTGGCAATGATGACATTCTTGGAAGTGTTCATAATGGTAACTTTTTAATGTGCATGGAACTTATTGTCGAATTCTTGCTAGCCACATGTCACTATATAAGGATTCTGGAAGTGAAAAAACTTCATATCTGTCTTTTGCTATATATAAGCAAATGATCAAAATCATGGGGAAGAGAGTTGTTGAAGAAATAGTGGCACAAGTTACTGCAGCAAAATACGACTCTATAATTGTTGACCCCAGCCTTCATATTGCACATAATGACGAATTAAGTTTTGTCTTGCGTTATGTCAACAAAGAGGGGTCAGCTGAAGAGCAGTTTGTTGAATTTGTGCCGAATCCAAGACATGGTGGCCAGGATCTGTCAAATGCAGGGATAAACTGTCTTGAGAGACATGGATTGGACACAGGTAACTGCAGAGGACAGCGTTATGACAACGCACCAAATATGTTAGGTAGTTATTCAGGCTTGCCAGCTAGAATCAGAGCTCTCTCTCTCCTTATGCTTTCTATATTCCTTGTTCAGCACACATTCTGAATTTGGAGAGTTCAAGTGCAGCAAGATGTAACTAAGCAACTTATTTTTTTGACATTTTGCAAGGAATATTTAATTTTTCAGTGCTTCTAGTCATCAATGGAATCATTTAAGAACATTTTTCAGTAAAGAAAACTTGAATGTCAAGTCCCTCTGCATAACCCGATGTTCAGCTAGAGAAGAAGCTTGAACAAAATGGCGAGGCAGTTGTTAGAGCACTGTTGTCAATAATAGGAACTGAAAGTGAGAATTCTTTGGTGAAATCTGAAGCAAAAGGCATAATGAAGAAGTTGTGTAGTCTTGAGACATCTTTTATGACTGTTGTTTGAAATTCTATTCTTGAAAGGTTCAATATTGTAAGTAAGCAGTTACAAACAGCAGACATGGATGTAGCCACTGTTTGTAATTTGTACAGTTCTTTGGTGGTTTCTTGGAAGAAATGAAAATGGGATATGAAGTTTTCAAGAATCTAGGACAGAAGAAGTTTGAATCTCTTTGTAACGTTATTACAACTGACCAGGATAAGAAACGCATAAAGAAAAATAAAAGATTCCTTGATGAATCTGATTCAGATGACTTACAGATGTCTTTCCTTTTGATTCTGGATAAATTGATTGAAGAACTGAACAACAGAGTTTCTTCCTACAAGGAATTCGGTGAACCATTTATGTTTTAGACAAGTCTGAAGATGCTTAGCCCACTTGAAATTCAAGAAGCATCTTCCAGACTTCAGAAAGTCCACAGTTCGGATCTTGAAGATTCAGCATTTGTAGTTGAATGCTTACACTTCAAAAGCTACACAGAAAAGGATGAAAATGCGTCGCACTCTCTTGCACAGCTGTGCAAGATGTTAACCCTTTGTTGCCTGTCGGTACCTATAAGTTCCGCTTGTTTTAAGCGTAACTATACAAATAGGGGTATACTTTCGGATTAATTTCATGTTATACTAACCTTCAACCATAAACAACAAATAATCAAGGCTGCTTTATTGTAAAAATATATACACTTTTTGACCTAATATGCAGTGATTTTTTTAAATAAATAAAAGAGTGAGACTCACATAACTACAGTTAAATGTAAACCCAAACATCACACCGATTATTTTACTTGGGCTCTCCCCGTCATTTACCGCATTCACTGGGACTTGAACTTGCAACATTTGGCTTTGAATCGATGGCTAGTCCATTACCTATCACCTAATACTCATAGTCATTTGAACCACGTTTTTGGTAGTGCCTTTGGCAGCATTATGAAAACTGGTTTAGAAGAATTTAAACTTTTAATTGGGAAGAAAAATATTAATAAGGGATCTATATATATTTTAATTTATATTATTTTTTCTATTATTTCATACAATAATTTTATAGGTTTATTCCCATATATTTTTACTAGAACTCACCTTTAAACTTTAATTAAAGAAAAACGGCATATGTAGTATATTAATCAGGCAACTAAGGGATAAAAGGTAACTGTCTAGAGAGTGTTTACCCAAACTTAAACATAGTACTACAAATATATTTGAGCAATCTTGCTTCCAACTGCTCAACTTAGAGATCATTTTCTGCTCTAAGACGCATAAATAATTATTTAAGAACATCACAAGTGAAGGATCGTCTTATTCTTCTTGGTGTTCTTGCAACTGAATCTGACTTAACATTGAAAATGTTCTATAATTAACTCATAAACTTGTTTGCAAATGACAGGGCAAGGAGGAAGCCTCTTGTTATTGAAACAGTATATGTTTTGATATCTAATGTGGTGTGATGCCTCTTTAGTGTAAGTTCTTTCTGTTAAGATGTTTCTACTTAAATT
Organism: Hymenopus coronatus; assembly: GCA_030762935.1. Taxonomy (NCBI): domain Eukaryota; kingdom Metazoa; phylum Arthropoda; class Insecta; order Mantodea; family Hymenopodidae; genus Hymenopus; species Hymenopus coronatus. The sequence continues at coordinate 42,198,212 of CM060885.1, read as the reverse complement.
TTAATAAACTCACTTATGGTATTTACCACTCATACTTATGTATCCAAACTAGTGAAACCACTCTCTGTGTTGCGAAAATTTAATTTTTTTTGTCCAGGGGCGTCAGAGGTACTAAATTCGGGCCTGTGTGCATGTATGAATGTGTATATGTGTGTGAATTTGTGTATCTTTTTGTGTTCGCGCGAGTGGGACTGTATGGATAAGAGTGGGGATATCACAAGTCCCTGATATATTAATGAACAAAACATTTAAAATACCCGCCAGGGTAGTGTGGTGGTAGCGTGTCTGCCTCACATCCAACAGGTCGTGAGTTGGAATCTCGCTTAGGGTGAGTTACCCGGGTAAGGTTTTTTTTCGAGGTTTTCCCTTATCCCGAGAAGACGAATGTCGAGTAACTTTAAGCTCCATGGACGCCGAGATCATTTGAGCATCATTTCACCAATTTCATTCATCGTCCGATATGACCAACCAGGTTAAAGGACGTTAAGCTACCAAAAAAAAAAAAAAAAAAATGCTCGTTTCTCTCCTTTTCTATCTAATTTCCTTAATGACGTTTAATTTGTAGCTGTTACATTCATTTACTGGAGGGAATGTAGTTATATTGTACTAAATAATCTGAATTATTTTTATCTGTAGGTTTCAAATGATTGTGTAAATAAATAGAAAGGTATGCTGGAGACTCCACTAAAGGTGTAATTGCTTGAAAGAATTGAATGGATATATTTTATAATGAATGGATTGTGATAGCAGTAAAGATTTCTTCAGGGAAATCAGTAGCACGTTGAAGTCATTAAGGTGTATTAAACTTTAAGCATACATATTAATTAATAAAAAAATCATAATAAATGTAATTTCGATTATAGGCAAAATTTGAAATCAGCATTGAGTTCACCTGAAAAAATTACTTTGATTAAAATGAACTTAAACATGAAAACTCGTTAATAGGTTATTTACTTTAAGTTTACGTGTATATAAACAAATGAGTATAGTAAGTTTAATCTAATTAATAGATTCTGATAACTCTAACAAAATTTCGACAAAAAAACAAAAAACAAACAGGAAACGATGTGAGGCCTATACCTAGAGTGAAAGACGTGACTTTGGTATCCAAATCATATCAACTAGAATGAGTATTGCACTATGTACAAGGAGCATGTCCAGTTTACCGATACACTATCTTCTCTTTCCCCTTTGGGTAAAGCGCGGTTTAGAAGGGGCCAATACCTGGGTGGTAGTCTGACATGAAGATAGCTACAAAAGAAGCTAATGTGGCATATTGTTTACACTATCAGCGTATTACCTGTCAACGCTATACAACGCTCCATTTATCTATTGCCAAAATTAGGGCCATGCACACATCCCTTCCATTGCCGGCATCCAGTAGTCAAATTTATGATTTGTCGTCTCCCCCACGCTCCCCCCTGTGGTGTTCCATTGGTATGGTAATTGGTCCTTAGCTAATTGGTCACCGTTGAACAAACATTACTTCTATACTCAAAGTATAGAAAGTATGCACGCCCAAAGGGCCAATTCTAGAGAAACTGTCCTTCATCTTGGAATAGAAGGTACAGCTTTATTGCACTATTAGACCTTTTAAACGGTAATGTTGGTATTTTTGGAACTTCCTGTTAATCATCTTTTCTTTTCCCATTCTCTTGTCACACTCCGTGGTGTAGTGCTTACCTAAGGTCGTCGGTTCAAACTCGGCGAGGACGATGGACTTTTTCGGGTGTAAAAATCCTTAGCATGGCTTCCTTGTGAAGGGAAGTAAAGCCGTTTGTTCCGTGCCGTAGATTTACCGCACATAAAGGATCTCAAGCCTAATAAAGAGGCCTCTGAGCAAAATTAAGTGGTCTTTGATGCCCAATACAGAATGAGACACTGACAACCGCGGTGGTTAGAGATCCATTTCCATTTATTTATCCAATGTATTTATTGGGTGTCATTATGGATATAATAACTTCAGATTATACATTAAATTAGTGTTATATGTAGTCAGATCTTATATTTAGTTGTTTACTGTATTATCTTACACTTATAATTAATTGATTATGAAATCATGAGGAAATTCATAAAGTGACGGGTTGGTGTTAGACTAAATAGCAATAAAAGGATATTTTATTTTATTTTGTTGCACTGACTTATAAGCTGAAGTTGTATATCTTTATATATAATCAGAGTAAGCACAATATGCATTTTAAAATTTGGAAGTACATATGTCATTTTGCACTCTAAACATTGCACACATTACAGAAGAATCGGATGTGTTCCATTCACATGACTCTCTTTACATCTCTACAACAAATTATTGTTAAAAAGCGTGTGCTTCTTTTTACTTCAAGGTAATCGAGAAAAAATTAACGGAAATAGTCTTATTACTTGCTTCCATGGAAGTAGAAGGGAAATAAGGGAGTAGCATAGGCTAAAGTATTAGTCAAAATCTAGTTTGCTATGACTAAAGTTCCTTTGTTTCTATGGACAGGAGTTGACAAATTCCCGTATGTGAAAAATATAAATTTTTAAAGCTGAAACCAATAACACGGAATATCTCAAAAGCATTCTACTACACGAAAAAAACGTATATAACATAAATTGTGTGTTTTAGCGAGCTCTACATTTTCTATTTAGTAAGTGTTCTGTCTATCTCTTATGGTTTACCAATTATACAAAATTCTGTAAAATTCATCCAGAATAAAGTAGTCTTCAGAGGCTATTCCCAGAAAATTCAAGATATACATTTTATTTGTCAGGCAAAATATCTTCAATATACGATATTTTAATCAAAGTCATTAGAGCCATTTTTTAGAAAAGCAAAATGTTCGAAAATTTTTCCACGTAAAGGGTAGTTGGGGGTGGGGGGGATTTTCTTGAAAATCTTCGCGTCACATCCTTGGAAGCAATTGAAGATAAATACCAATGTTTTTTTTTTTATTCAGGGGGACCCAAAACATGTGTTTCCGGTGAAATCTTGATATCGAATTTTTGGGTGCATTACAATAACTTCTCTATACACTGTGCAGATAGTACGTGTAGAGAGAGTAAAAAGGTCTGATGTGTTACAGTAAGAAGACATTCTCTACACAGTTATTTAACATTTTTCGATCCATTTCATATTAATCCAGATTGTTTGCAGAAATGATTTTATACTGTATTTTCTTGCAGGCATAGTGATCAGGGGAATGCAGTAGGCTTAAGCAAAGTAAAATAACATTTACACATTGTTTATCATGCATATATCTTAAATATATCAAAATTTAACTAACACCGTTAGAGCTATTTTTAAGAAATTAAAACTAAAACAAGATTTTACATGCCAAGGGCAACAAGGGCTGGAGGCGATTTTCCCGAAAATCTTCATGTTACAACCTCTAAAAATAAAAAAATATAAATTCAACTATAATAGTGCGACTACGCGATCCTATACGTGCACCTTACATTGACGCCCTGAATGTTTCCAGGTGCTCGTGCGGCTTGAACTTGCACCACTCTTCTGCATTGTCGCAGGTGAAAGTAAGATTAACACGTGTGCGGGCGGACGCTTTACATCAAACCCACAGATACAGCCATAACTGCGTATAAAGAACACATGCAATTATAATCCTCAGGTCTAAAAATTACTTACTGTGTAATCGCGGACTTTTTAAGCGGAGCTGACAAGGTTAGAGCACGTCAGTTTTGATAGCAACTTCTAAGAGTTGAATTAGAGAGCGTTAACACAGTGGAAGGTGGATAGAACGAGCGTCGAAGCGACGAAGAAGAAATTATTCGATAGTAGCTTTGAAAATACATGTTAAAACTTATTGCAAAATACAACATAATACTCTTCTTGCAATGAGTACATAGTAGAGCAAAATAGATGTTTATAGATTAAGGAAAAGGATGTGTTAAATTCACATGACTTTCTGGCTTTAGTCGTTTATTAATGGGCGTACACCCTATATCTACAAAAGTTAAACTCTCTATCTGTTTTATATAAACCGAGGTAAACCGTTGCAGAAATAACTGAAGTACACATTTCGCTATAGATATAAAGGGAATAGCGATATTCACCTGTTTAATAATTGGATGCTCTATGCTTCTCTTAAAGTTCCTATCCATCGCAAGAAAAAAAAGCTGATGTGCTCCATTTACATGATGTTCTCTACATCTTTGTAACAAACTATTGTTAATAAGCTAATTATTTTATCTATTTAATGTTAAAACATTAGCAGAAATGGTCTTATTACTTAGTTCCTGTATAAGTAGTAGGAAAATAAGGGAATACACTGGGCTAAACCGATTGTCAAATGTTTTAAAATGTGGTTGCTATGGGAATGAAATCTGTTTCTTTACGTTGCCAAGCATCGACAAGTTCCCGCATGAGAAAAATTTAAGCATTTTAAAACTGAAATGGATAACAAAGAGTTCTCGATAGGACCAACTCCCCGAAAAAAAATGTATATGACATAAATTGTGTGTTTTATCGCGATTTACTTTTGGTGTAGTAAGTTTTTGTCCATTTCTTTTGTCCGTTTGCCAGCTATATAAAATCAATAAAATTCATCCAGCATAAAGAGGTCTTTAGAGGCCAGAACATTCAAGATATACATTTTATTTGGTATGTAAATATCTTAAATATAAGAGATTTTAATCAACATTGTTAGAGCCATTTTTGAGAAAATCAAAATGTTCAATTCTTTTTTCCATGTGAAGGGTAGTTTGGGGTGGGGGATTTTCTTGAAAAACTTCGTGTCACATCCTTGAAAGATACCAAACTTAAATACCAAGTTTAGTATTTAACAATCTTTTCGTTTTTGAGTTATGCTGTCCAGTCACACACAAACACACACACACATACATACACGGACCTTTTTCCAAAAATGCTTTTTCTGGGTTCAGGGGAAACCAAAACCTGTGAAATCTCGGTATCGAATTTTTGGGTACAATACAATACCTTCTCTGTTTACTATTTACATAGTACGTGTAGAGAAAGTAAAACTGCATATTAACAAGCCTTAGAAAGAGTGATGAAGTATTGAAGAAGTCTAACCGCTAATAATGGATATATGTTATTTATTGCTTATATGAGGTACATTGTGCGTTTTAAAGGGATATACATTGCTCTATTCTATGGCTGAAGGAAGAGGACCTCACAGGCTATTACCAGAAATTTCCCAGAAGATGTACGTTTCATTTGTAACGTAAATATCTTACGCATTAGTGTTTTAACTATCAAAATTGGTTGTTATTTTCAAACTTTTGTAATGGGAGTTCGGGAACAAGTTTTATTGAAAATGTTCGTCTCCCATGTGAGGAATCTTTTGAACTTATAACACCAGTTTGGTATTTATAGCAGTTTTCGTATACCAATTAAGCAATTCACTGCTGACTCGTGTGTAGTTTTGGTAAAATCTCAATATCGAATTTTTGAGTGCAATGCATAAGGTCTCTATCCGCTATGTGCATGGCAGAGATCGAAAAAATAGTCCGTGTCCTGACATCTTTCTAAGTAAGGAGCTCATGCGAAGAAAAGTGCAATGAATACATATTTTCAAACATACTTCCATCTGGAAATAATTAAATACAAAACAACTGATAATTCTGAAATAGAATAAAATCGTATTTTTTTACATATCTGAATATGATATACAGTATTCTCGTTGTAAATTTTGGCGTAAGGTAATATATTCGTCAAATTTGAAAATCCACAACATGTAAGGTATCTTCTTGAAATTTATATCAGTTATTACAAAGAATTCCAGCTTGCATTGTTATTTAAATATTAATTTTACTGTCCATAAATTCATTGCTCGAATAAAAGTGCTCCACCCGATGCTTTTCTAAAAAAAATTCAAATTTTACAGTAACTGAGTTTACAAACGGAACTACCATATCAGATGTTTTATATTAAACTCTCTTTACTGTGTAAAAAGGATACTTTTTGTACTCTCGAAGGCTCTTAAATGTTCAAAATTTGATATTTATTTTTCGAAATCGTAGCATTATTTCTAATAAACTATATGGTAAGTTTCTTTAATATGCTTCTGAAAGACTGCGCAATGTCTTTTAAACAAATTAGGAAAATACTGTAACTTTTGCAGCATTTTGAGTATGGACAATTCTGAAAACAATTTTGCGAAAAAAGAAGGTTTAAAGTTGGGCATGTCTCTTAATAAGTGTGTCTCTGTTAATTTATAGCTCAGTTGAGTAAAAATAAACAAAGGCCCCTCCTCCCTAACAAAAGAATTTTGCCCAAAATTCAAACTTTTAAGAATGAAGAAAACCATTGGTTCCATTTTATATACTTTTATCATTTTTATACTCATAGGTACAATTTTTTTTAATTCTCATAAAAATGGAATCTATGAGTATAAAAATATACTGTAAAGTACATAATAAGTGTTTAATGTATATATATATATATATACCTTATTAGAACTAATAAAGAATATTGGAATACACATCTTATATATTTATTATTGGTTGGTAGTTCAAATGGTCTAAGGGAGTCGAGGAAACAATATATTTTTCTTATGTATTATTTTGTGGTGGGAAGAAATTTATTCTTTTTAATTTCAGCAAGTTTTTAAAAATGTTAACAGCGGTCTTTACAGTATCTCGGATATATCATGTCTTAATCAAAATCTTTAACGTAATTGTGAGAAAACTAAACTTTTCGAAAACATCTCCAGCAAAGGACTTCTAAGAATGTTCTGTGTGCTGTGTCGCATTCATCATTTAAAGGCACCCGGATTAATTATCTCATTTTTAAGTTTTTCCACTTTTTTTATTACTTTATCTCCCTTCTTTTCCCTCTCTGTCTCTCTACCTCTGCCTCTCTTCTCCCCCTCTCTCTGTCCCCCATTCATGCACATATTCAGTTTCTCTAAAATGTTTTTACTTCCTAACTAGTTATATTATAGCAATAATATCAGGATTTGTTTTTAAAACCTAAGCAGAACATCGGTTTAGGTACATCTGTATCTTAGGAGATGCCATCCTTGTTACTAAACCTCTTCAAAAACATGGATTTATGTTATCAGTGGCCGCACCCCCTTTCTTAATGAAAACGTTGTGTTTCATGGAACCTGACACTGAATCTGATGGCGCCGCTTCATAAATCAGATGTCTGTGCTAGGAATGTCTCATTTGAATCATGGTCGCCAAAGCGCTCGGCTTATGTTTCCATGGTCAACTTGTACTTCATTTGTTTTTATCATTCCTGGCCTTCCCACCTAATGAAGCTAAAATGTTGGTAATACACTGGAAACGGAAAGTGGTAAACCAGGCTGTATATAAAGTATTCCTGTTTTACGTTTGAGTGAAATAAAAGTAATCGTGACGTGTTGGAATGTACACAAAAAATTCTGACGCTTACCTTTGTGTAGTTATAGAAAATTATAATGGACTGGCATTATAATGACAGTTGAAACACAGAAAATAAAACAGTGAAAGCACGATGATGCTATATACACAGTACATATTGTAAAACATAATTTAATATCGAATGCACTTAAAATATACATTTTTACAACATTTTTCACTAAAAAGACAAATTATAATTGCTTAAATGTTATATTGATGATAAGAGTCCAGGATTTTCTGAAAAGAAGGGTTAGCACTTTTTAAACACTCAAAGTGATACATAAAACTAATACTCCCGTAGTAATGACAGTTCTAATTCACTGCCATACGGGAGGCAGAACTTGGAATTAACGGATGGAAGCGAATGTAATGCATATAGGTGCTCATTATTTCATTAACTTCTACATAAGTACCTCACCGAGGAGGCGGTGCTGCAATAACCAAGCGACTCACATTCGGTTGGTGTCTGGTTAGATCTGCGGTGATTAGGACTCTGATCCTGAGTTTTTCGAGGTTTATCCGGGGTGATAGGATGTTGACGGTCCATCTTCTACCACAACTTTCCTGTGCCCATCATTCCCTTGTCATCTTTTTCAGGATTGTAGGACCAGGCGGCGGTATCCGGTGGTTTGCGGCTAGGTGGTCGATGTGCGTCGTAAGATGATCAATTTGTCAAGGCCTGCCTTGGCACTCTTGAGCGGGCGCCTCTTCGGGGAACCTAAGTGACTCGGGTAGCTGTTGGTGGGATGTATTAGATCCGAAAACTTTAGACAACGCGTCTACATTTGCTGCCATTGTTTTCCGGATCTGGTCGCCCTTCGGATCTCTTTCCACACCCCTTTCTTCCACAGGTCGGAAAAGGGCGGGAGCCTATTGCACTGCAGGAGTATTTTGTTCGTTCGCATCTTTACCTTTACGCAATTCACACATTTATTGCTTATTTAATATTGCCTTGGCCACACCGATTATTTTACATTCTACTGAATGTTTTCTATGGCGATTTGAGACTTCACCTTGCTATGTGTTTGTTGGTTGGTCGACAGACCTGATACATCTGGTGAATGTTAACGTGACTACTAGTGACAACCGGTGAATCCAAGCGGAACAAACACAATGTACACCACACAAACTTATAAGAAATCCAGGTCTTGATGGTTTCGCCGTGAATTGTCAAAAGCAATTGTCTTACTCAGCTAAAGTAAAACTTCATCGAGGCAAGAAATATCTACAGAAGGAGTTTGACTGGGTGGTATGGGGACTTAGGAAAAGGTACTAAGCTCCATAGAGACGTGATTTGGTCCATATTAAATGCGGTGTGCGTCGATACGGAATTTGACCGTTTCGACGTGACTTTTTTGCTGATGGTTCCAGCAAACGACCAGCACTCGCCGGTAGCCAACAGAGCTCTGTTGGCCTATATTCATCAAATACAGGACATTTTGACAAGTGTAGTTTGACGTTTGAGATTGATGTACACTCTCGTTGTTTCTATGTTTTATTGACATTTTCCCTTTATTCTTCCTGAGCTTTCTCCTTTTACAATTTACTTCCTCCGTCTTTTCCTTTGTATTTCTTTTGGCTTACTTTATTCCGTTCTCTATTTTTTTCTTCTTCGTTTTGACCGTTTCGTGCCCACGGGACTCCGTGTAAAGTCTTCCAGGGTGTTGGATTTACAGGGGCCATATCCTGATGGCCATGCTGTTTCACGAAGGCTGATCCAGAGGGTACGATATTAATTATAACTAATTATACGAGTTACAAGTAAGCTTGAGAGGGGTGTAAATTGCGCTTGGGGAAAGGACAATACCTGGAATACAATAGGATTGTGGTGTTATGTCATTCCTGAAATTGTTTAGGGAAAAATGTGTTGGGGAAAAAAACTGTTTTCGCTGACGTAAATATGGCGGTGAATGGTAGAATTAAGGTTTACAATATTAGGGTAGCTAACCGTATATATTGCAATGATATTTTTTCTTTCTTTGTTGTTTCCTTTCCATGGTGTTGTTTGAGTGGTTTTCGATTTTCTTTTGTACTTGCTGGCTTCTTTTCCAGTTTATGACGGACGGGGGAGGATATTACAGCTGGCGGAAGATGTTCCTGACAGGTAATTTTCATGTAACCAACAGACTTGTTTCCTTTTATGCTGACTGGTTTTGTTCTGAAAATGGAATGGAACATATTTTACTCTTTTAAGATAGTGATAATAGATTTAGGGCAGTAGTTTTCTCAGGGATTTGCCTTCTTTACTTAAGATGAACCTATTTCCTATTTTGCCTTTTTATGCTTTAATCCATGAATAAAAGCTGCTAAACAATTTTTAAAATTGATCTTTGGTAGTATAGCTCAAAACTTGGGTGCATCAAATGTTCTAACTAGGTGTCTAGGTATAATTTAATTGAAGAATTATATTTTTTTAGCTTTACAAGTTTCTGGTGAGTTTGTATCCGTATATCCGGTAGCTTCCTCTGTGTCAGCGTCTTCTTGGCAGTTTCTTCCTTGCGTGGCGTTCAAAGCCTGGGTTTGCAGAACGAATGTATGTTGCATCTTGTCTGAAACTCAACTAATGTCTTTCAAGTGTTAATAAAAATCTTCTATATGCTGCCGAACCTTATCGTGTATTAATGCTATGAGTGATGTGCATTGTTTTGGAACATAACAATACATCACACTTCCTTTGGTAAGTAAAGATAATCTTGCATAATTTTCGTTGTTATGTATTCGCCTGGTGTTTCCGTTACTATTTTTTCCTTATCCTATTTGTCATCGGCTGTTTTATTAAAATTATGTATTCCTTATTCAACTAAGTAAGTTTTCTTTTTGTATTTCTAGTCTATTCCAATGTTATCTCTACTTAACATTTCTTTATTTTCTATATGAAAGGTGTTTAGTTTTGAACTTTTATTGGTGTTTTTCGCTCGAAAAAATTTAATTTTAACTTCACGTTAAGTTATAATTATTGTTTACATAGACTGCCCTGTTAATTCAGGAGTCCTTTTTTCCCTTAGCTTCTAGAGTCTGCACTATTCGCTTAATGTATCGACATAGCCTGTGGTATGTCGATACTTGATGTTTTGTTGAATTTTCTGTTCCTACTTTCACTTCGTTTTACTTATTTTGTAGATTTGTTATTATAGTAGTTGTTCTTTTGTAAAGCGATTATTATTATAATCATCATCATTATTGCTTATCACAGGGGAATGTCGTAATGCTTATCACTCTCATGCTTGCTAAAAAAATAAAATGTTTATACTTGCAAACTTGTCCTTTACTTGATTATTGTAACGTTATAAAATCTAACATCTGAAATTTATACTTTTACTTTTATTCTCTTAAAACCTTCACTATAATTGTTTCATTTCATTAATGCGTGTCTTGCAGAAGTTGTCTATATTTCCTTTTGCTTCTTTGAAATTTGTATCTCTGTAATGACATAAAAATGGGGCATTGTAAAATAAGGATTACTTCTACGTTTCTTAGCCCACAGTAAAACTTTTATTGTTCCTCCTTTGCTTTGTCTATTAATTATTCCTTAAGCTTTTTAAGACATACCGTGGTCTTTAATTGGTTCATAAACATCCTCTCTTTAAATACCCATCTCTTTTACTTTCAGTTATAATTTTCTCTAACTTAAGTGATTTATTCATTTAAATTATTTACTTTTCTAGAAGTTCTTAAACTTGTTCAATTTAACTGATTTATTTAACCTCCCTTATTACTTCTAAGATGTGAAGAGTATTTTGTTTTTATTTTCCACTATTCTAACTTAACTGTTTCTATCACCAACTTAAAGACTACTTCTCACTGCTCAGGCTGGGTAATTCCTGGCAGGATCTATTGTCTATTATGACAATCGCATAACTGTGTAAAAAAGGCTTCTGTTACGGTTTAGGACAACGTCATAGCCGATTTTCAGGACATTTGTTTTTACATGTTATTTTTTAACTACTTTAACATAAATTATCCCACGAATTCTCTATTGAGAGGAAAAAATAATTTCTTCACATCTTCTCTAGTTACCGCTAAATATTACTTCATATCTCGTATAAAAAGAACGTTGGTTTGCTGTGAAGTATCTTTGGTACCTTTGTACATTTAATGCTGAATTTGAGTGTGACAGGACCACTATGCTCGAATATGTGAACAGTCAAATAAGTCAAGACCTGTCACAACGGCCATCCTTGTTTCATTGAATGAGGGGATGTTACTCCAGTTGAGCTGTTACCTTGCACGTTAACGGTATAACTTGATGGGATTTCAGATATCCTCATCAGATAACCTTTTCAGCCCCACTTGAGCGCTGCAGGTTGGAAGCGTACGGATATGAGGACTAGGTCGTGCCACGCTGCCACAGCCGTCCCATTTTTTGATAGTATTTAACGCCCGCTTTTATTACCATGGCACCACTGGTGATACATGGAATGAAGCTGGAGTAACAGTGGAATGCGATGGCAGAGAAAACCGGAGAAAGCCCGCCCCTGCGCCGCTTTGTCCACCACAAATCGCACTTGCGATCGAAAAGTGATAAAAGCAAGTGAAAAAGCCAACCTACAAAATGAGAAGAACAGTCAATTACACATAAGTGATCTGAAGTTTAAGTTTCTTCCCACTACATCTTGTGACATGAAGAGAACATATTTGGAGTATAAATCGTGTTTCATCCCTAATGTTTTGAAACATTAAAATGTATATGGTTAAACATTGCAATAGATAAATAAGCTTTGTTTCTGACTAGATTATTACGATAGAGTAAAGAATTCAATGTGCCACATATAGTTTAAGTGTATTGTTTTATCCCTTTTTCGAGATATGGATGTTGTTGAACCCTCTAATGATGTGGCGGAAATAGCTACATACAGTCAAGAAAACTACGCAATTAACGCTTATCCCATGGGCGAGGCCAATCCCTCACAGTCCAATCCTTCTCCGGGTCAGTGGCCCCCTCGCTAGGGGAGAAAACCTGGACCAAGTTCACTTCCTTACAGTGGAGTTGACACTTCTTCGCATTCAACTTCAGGTTAGCTGCCATCAATCTCTGAAGAACCCTGGTCAGTTTAACAAGGTGGTCCTCGAAGGTATTGCCTAGGACGATGATGTTGTCCAGATATATAAGGAGGCGTCGTCATACGTCAACCTTCTCATCACCGACCCCATCAGGCGCTGGAAGGTGGCTGGCGCGTTGCATACACCAAAGGATATAACTGTAAACTGCCAAAGCATTTGGACGGTTGAGAATGCGGTTTTCTCTTATCCTCAGGACCCAAAGCCAGAATCCCGACTTGAAGTCAAAACATGGAGAACCACTGGGCTACCGTGAGGGAGGAGAGAAGATCCTTGCTGATGACAAAATTCAGTTTCCTAAGTCCTTACAGAAGCGTAGCGCGCATTTCTTCTTTCCCACTAAGACAACGGAGGAGCACCAAGGGCTTTATACCCTTCTATAATCACCCTGCTCATCATGTCTTCTAGCAAGTCTCGTATCTCCACTTGCTTCGTCATAGGGACACGTCCTGGTGGTTGACGAATTGTGCGGCTAATTTGGTATTGTTTTGATGGAGCACTCAGTCAGTACGACCGTAATCGCCATCCCCTCGGCTGAAAACATACTGGTATTTCCGAAATAGGCGCCACACCTGTTCTAGTTTTGCCGCGATCAAATGGCCTGCCGCTCTCCTTAGCAAGTCCTCCAGTCGGAGCCCATGTTCTTGTGTAGCTGCCTGCCCACCCCAACTCCGTTCCGGTACTTAAATCTTGGTTGGCGTCTGATGGATTAAATAGCCTCACAGGCACTTCTTGGCAAACAATGTCCTAGCAACGCACACTCAATTCAATTTCAACCTTTATCGCTGGCGCCTTCGTCACGATCTGTTCCTTGCAACTACGATAACGTCCCCCGCCAGGATTCTCTGCACACACTTGGTTTTTCGTCCGGGCTTTGAAGCGTCAACTCAGCGTCAAGCCTGCCTCTCTCTCTCTCCCTCTCTCTCCCTCTGACGTCGACCGCCGCGTCGTGGCTTGTGAGGGCATCCAGACGCACTAACACATTCAGCTACCCTCGCGACAAACACCCAGATTTACGATACTCTGACCAAAGGTTAACTCTAGCCAGATCTCCTTCTCCACATGCTAGGTGTCAACCAATGATATTACTAATTGGTAGGGCCGATTTGGTCTCCTCAATGACAAATTCCTCGCGACGGCCACGGCGGTGCCTGTGTACACTATAGCAGGACGCAATGTGCCACGTATTCAGCTGTCCACAACAAGACTGTCATCTGGTCATCAGCTCAAGGTATGCTCGAGGAGTTTTTGATGGCAGCCAGACGCGACCCTCGCCCCTCCGGTACTTATTCATTTTCCGTCTGCTCATCGAATTGGAATGGACGGTCCTTCATCAGGTTTCCGGACTGGTGACACCCCGCAACACACTCCACTATATCTCTTGGAGGTCCCTGAGTTCCTCCTTCATTCCTGTCGTATCAGAAGCTCCTAGTCCTCGATGTAGCGGCTTTTGTCACCTGATAGCTTCCATATTTAACGCGGCTGTTGGTGCCTCGAGGATGGTGTTGTACTCTCCAAGCATAGGACGTCGTATCTCGGCGTGGACATCCCGCCATCAAAGAGTGGGCTGATTCTCAGACGACCTAACTGGACTTACGGTTTACCAGAGCTAATCGTTCGATGGCCAATACGAACTCCTGTAGTGTCTCTCCTGGTTGCTGTTGCGTCTAGTTGGGTTCACTGCGTTCCAGCAATGGTTTCCGAAGGCCTCCCAAATGTCTCCGGAATCTTATTTAAGACTTCCGCCCCCACCGCTGGATGCTCATTATCTTCTGCACTGCTTTTTCTTCTGACTAACGGTTTTATGTAGTGACAGCACCGAAGTGTAGACTGAAGGCTTCAAATGTCGACGTACCGTCGTTCTTTGGTAGCTTGATATTCGGAGATGATGTGTTGCGTTGAGACGTCTCGAGCTTCATGTCCTTAAGTCTTCCATCAAGCAGTTCTTCTATCATATCATGACGCTGCTGTCGGCTTTTCCCTCCCATTCCCCGCGGTATTCCAGGGCGTCAATGGATGGTCAAGGCTCTTTATCGCCCTAACTCTCCTCCACGTCCTTCTTCACACCGAGAACTGCTCCTCGATTTTTCCAGAGAGTTCCATTTGCACTTTCTTCGTTGCCGACACCATTTTATCTTCCAACTTTTACATGCCAAGTTGAATTTTTTTCTGTCTTCTCTATCACTCCACACTGTTCCTGTCTTCATTTCCGTCTGCACCAGCTCTAATGAAGAATTCACTGCCATCGTTTCATCACTCATGTCTTCCGTGTTGGTGTTTACTCTCTTCACTTCAATTTTTATTTCCGTCTCCATCTTCTCCGTGCCAGATTTAATTGCCTGCACTTCACTTAACAATTGTTGAAGTAATTGCTTCATTGCGATGTTTAGATTCTACTTCTGACCCCAGTGCAAAAAATGGGAACGCTCATTTTGTTAAATTCACCATATTCGTCATTAGGGCACTGCTACTCTTATGTATTTGCAGTCTTAAGAACATTATATTCTAGAGAAGTCAGCTAATAATGCCAATATCAAACAACTGAGCAATCGTCACTCACTAAATTGACTTTTAATTCCGCCGTCTCCCCCGCCCGTCTCCCCCGCCCGCCTGGGCAGGTTATTCTTATATAGTCCCGTAGCAACGCTCCAAAAGTTTCAGTCTTAGAAATTTGGAATATTTACGTTTTATCAATTTACTCCAGACTACTCTGGAAGAGGAATTTTCTTGGCCTAGAGATAAAGACGGTCAAGAAATCTTGCAGGGTAAGGATTTATTTCCCCGGCAAACGTGTCGTTTGCTGTGTTATTAGAGCGGGCCAGGCAGCTGTGTCTTTTGGCGGAACGGGACTCAGCCGTGTTCAAATGTACATGCAAAGTCAATCGCAACTTCTCTCTTTTATAATGTATTTGAAAGAATGTTTGACTTTAATCACTACATAAACATTTCTATAGCTGTGGTATTTTTTTACCAACATAAATTCAAACTTGTATAGGGATTTTTTGTGCTTACAATGTGTGCATACTATAACGAAACCTTCGAGCGTTTGAACATGAGCTCTCCTCTGATGCTTGTATTTAACGTTTCCTAATGTACTTCAGTTCCAATTTAGCATGCACCACAATTTTCTTCTACCCCTCACAATCAAAGTGTATCTCAAATCTCGTTTTCTTGTCAACCTCGTGATATTCCCTACTTTCTCTACAACGCTATTTAGTTGCTGGGATTCTGCACACTGTCAGAGACTTCCTTGTCACATTTGAAGAATATTAGCAATGTCTATACTCTCTAATCTATTACTGGCAACTATTTGTGTTTACAATTATTTTAATAACTGTGTGAGTGCTATTAGTCAGCTGCTATGTCTTTTCATTCGTTGATACGGACTAAATTTATTTAGATTTGGTACAACAGTTTATATGTTTATACTTTTTACACATTTTTTATATTTCAATGTCATATGCATTAGTGTTGCTGACTTCTCGTTTTAACCTTAATTCTAATTGACCAAATAAATAAATTAACTCACCAGTTATCCTATTTGGACATTTGAGGTCCCAAGTTGGGGGAGAACCGTCGTGAGGACACACGCATTCGTACTTGTGATCAGGCTTAGGGTTACAAGCCGCCTCCGATCCACATAGTCCAGGTCTGCAGCCTTCTGGAAGGAAGATGGCATACATGAATATTTGCATGGTAACTATTCTTCGAAGAATTAGCTTTCATGTTTTGGTAGTGGAGAAGATGAAAATGAAGCGCTGCTTAGGAATAAGGGAAGAATGTATAGAGATGGACAGGGAATATGGTGCACTGCTTATTCTTGGAATACTACGTTGGTTTATGTAATTTTATTCGCTGCAAACAATTTAAAAAAAAATCTGATGTGTACCATTCACATGACTTTCTCTACACCTCTGCAACATATTATTCTTAAAAAGCTGCAAATCAGAAAAAAAAAAAAATAGCAGAAATAGTCTTATTACTTGTTTCCTTGTAAGTAGAAGCGAAATAAGAGAGTACCTTAGATTAAAGTGATAGTCAAAAGCTGGTTGCTATATGACTGAAGTTCCTTTGTTTGTATGGACAGCAGTTGACAAATTCCTGTTTGAGAAAAGTATCAGTTTTTCAAAACTGAAACCAAGAAAAAGGAAAATCTAAAAAACGATCAACTCCACGAAAAAAATGTATATAACATAAATCGTGTGTTTTAACGTGCTCTACATTTTTCGTGTACTAAGTTTTTGTCCATCTCTTACGGTTTAGTAGAATAAAGTAGTCTTCAGAGGCTATTCCCAGAAAATTCAAGTTATACATTTCATTTGTCAGATAAATATCTTTAATATACGAAATTTTAATCAAAATCGTTAGAGCCATTTTTGAGAAAATCAAAATTTTCGAAAAAAGGTTCCATGTAAAGAGTAGTTGGAGGTGGGGGAATTTTTCTCAAAATCTTCCTGTCGCATCCCTGGAAGATACTAAACTTAAATACCAAGTTTGGTATTTTAGCGACTTTTCGTTTTTGAGTTATCGTGTTCACAGACACACGGACACACACACACACACACAAACACACACGGACCTTTTTGTGAAACTGCTTTTTTTGGTTACAGGGGACCCTAAAACATATATTTCCGGTGAAATCTCGGTATCGAATTTTTTGGTGGAGTGCAATACATTTTCTATTCACTATGTACATAGTGAGTATAGAGAAAGTAAAAAAAAAAAAATCTGATGTGTACCATTCACATGACTTTCTCCATATCCCAGCAACAATAATTCTTAAAAAGCTTATACTTCTATTTACTTCATGCTAATCAGAAAAAATTAGCAGATATAGCCTTATTACTCGCTTCCTTGTAAGTAGAAGCGAAATAAGGGACAACCGTAGGTTAAAGTGATAGTCAAAAGCTGGTTGCTATGTCAATGAAGTTCCTTTGTTTATATGGATAGGAGTTGACAAGTTCCTGTATGAGAAAAGTATACGTTGTTCATAGCGGAAACCAAAAATAATGAATGTCACAAAAACGACGAACTCCACGAAAAAAATGTATGTAACATAAATTGTGTGTTTTAAAGTGCTCTACATTTTTTGTGTAGTAAGTTTTTGTCCATCTCTTACGGTTTAGCAGTCATTCAAAATGTAGTAAAATTCATCTAGAATAAACTATTCTTCAGAGGCTATTCCCAGAAAATTCAAGATATGCATTTCATTTGTCAGGTAAATACCTTTAATATCCGAAATTTTAATCAAAATCGTTAGAGCCATTTTTGAGAAAATCAAAATTTTCCCAAAAAGTTCCATGTAAAGGGTAGTTGGGGGTGGGGGGATTTTTCTCAAAATCTTCGTGTCGCATCCCTGGAAGATACTAAACTTAAAAACCAAGTTTGGTATTTTACTGACTTTTCGTTTTTGAGTTATCGTGTTCACAGACACACGGACACACGGACACACACACACACACACACACACACACTCACACACACACACGAACACACACACTCGGGCCTTTTTGTGAAAATGCTTTCTTTGGATATTGGGCACCCTAAAACATATATTTCCGGTGAAATCTCGGTATCGAATTATTGGAGGAGTGCAATACTTTCTCTATACACTATGTACATAGTGCGTATGGAGAAAGTAATAAGCTAGGCGTCTACGTTATTTGAAAGCACGCTCGTTTCAGGCACACATTTCTCTTTCCCCTTTGTTTCAGTTTTCCTTTGTGTTTTCTCTTTAGTGTTTATAGAATCGAACTAACAACATTCTGGTGAAAGAAGAACATTATTTGTTAGCTTTTTCCCAAATCCCTCAAGAGATGAGCATTGTGATTTTTCAGAACCACGTTGTTGACGTCATGGTCCAATCAAGACCCACGCGAGAGCCTTCAACAGACATTTCTTTGTGTTCCAACAGATGGATGGTATCGAAATCAAGACAAGCTCCAACTGCAAGTATGACCATAGCTGCTGCAGTGACGGATATAGACCACCAATCATAGTTCGAAAGTGATTTTTAGAAACTCCAAGTACAATATATCATTTTGATGGGTATTCCATAGCATTATTCTGTTTCTACCCGCTACCGTTTGAACCTTCATAAAGCTTTAACTACGAAAATTGACCTAAACTACCCAAAGTAATTAACACTCTAGCGAATAAAGTATTCTTCATAAATGCAACAGTGATTTCACTTGTTAAGTTCAAAGTTATCGTAATTAATCTTCAGCTTCTTTCGGTTTAAACATTCCGGTTTATTTAGCTTGTTTCGAAACCACAGTGTATTAACATGAATTAATGTCGCTTTCTCTTTCTGGACCGTCAATTTGATTAATTGAGAAATCCGGTGGATGGATTGATGATTGGAGCACTTCCATTAGCACTAAAAATTTGCCTAGCGCGTAAGTTATCCGAAAATATTATTATTTTACTGGGTCTTGGGTCATAAAAATATTTTTACTAAAGTCGATTTCATACAGATCATCACGTAAATAAGAAGAAACAAATAGGATTGGTTATTCTGCCCCTGCAGCCTTCCTAGCCTCTCGACCACCCCAAAGAACAGGTTTGCTTGCGATGGGAATATTTTATAAAACGTTACTGCTTATAAGTATTTTCCTTGAATAAGAACTTTGGTAGGCAGCAGGAAGTAAAGATTTACATTTTAGTTTGTCATACCCCGGAGACAGTAGAGTACGGCCCGATTAGGGAACTGCTGGGTTTGCATGATTGTCCATCCCCTTTATCTCTTCGATTACACTGTCCAATGCGGAGCGAAGCTGAAAAATAAACCTTTCTTGAATGGAAAAAAAAAAACGTGATATAATCCATTCACATGACCTTCCCTACGTCTCTGTAACAAATTTTGCTTCAATCATGATGTTTTCTGTAATTAGTTGAAGGTTTGATGATAAAGGGTAGATTTTGAACGTGCTTATTCATGTTATATATATAATTATATATTATGACAGTGACGTTACAAACTTCTAAATGTCTCTCTACCAGCTCTTTAGATGTCCTCTCCGCCCCCTCCCCCACTAAAAGAAACTTGAAAAAACTTTTAATAATAACAATTACCAGGTGTTTATTTCTCAACTATTAGAAACTATATTTATAAGTAGGTAACATAAAATCTCAAATTGAGAGCGGGGCCTAAGTTTAAAAATCTGATGTGTACCACTCACATGACTTTCTCCATATCCCTGCAACAAATAATCCTTAAAAAGCTTATACTTCTATTTACTTGATGCTAATCAGAAAAAATTAGCAGAAATAGTCTTATTACTCGCATCCTTGTAAGTAGAAGCGAAATAAGGGACAACCGTAGGTTAAAGTGATAGTCAAAAGCTGGTTGCTATGTCAATGAAGTTCCTTTGTTTATATGGATAGGAGTTGACAAGTTCCAGTATGAGAAAAGAAACCAAAAATAAAGAGTGTCACAAAGACGACGAACTCCACGAAAAAAATGTATATAATATAAATTGTGTGTTTTAATGTGCTCTACATTTTGTGTAGTAAGTTTTTGTCCATCTCTTACGGTTTAGCAGTTATTCAAAATTCCGTAAAATTCATCCAGAATAAACTACTCTTCAGAGGCTATTCGCAGAAAATTCAAGATATACATTTCATTTGTCAGGTAAATATGTTTAATATCCGAAATTTTAATCAAAATCGTTAGAGCCATTTTTGAGAAAATCATGTAAAGGGTAGTTGGGGGTTTCGTGTCGCATCCCTGGAAGATACTAAACTTAAATACCAAGTTTGGTATTTTACCGACTTTTCGTTTTTGAGTTATCGTGTTCACAGACACACGGACACACGGACACACACACACACACACACGGGCCTTTTTGTGAAAATGCTTTTTTTGGATATTGGGGATATTGGGGACCCTAAAACATATATTTCCGGTGAAATCTCGGTATCGAATTTTTGGTGGAGTGCAATACATAGTGCGTATGGAGAAAGTAAAAAGTGGTAAACGTTTCGTTTATTGAGTTTCAGAAATGTTAAAAATTAATATTAATAAGAATATTAATACATGTAGATTTAATGATACAATAAATTATGTACGATCATTTGGTTTCTGCTATGAAAAACGTATACTTTTCTCATACTAGAACTTGTCAACTCCTATCCATATAAACAAATGAACTTCATTGACATAGCAACCAGCTTTTGACTATCACTTTAACCTACGGTTGTCCGTTATTTCGCTTCTACTTACAAGGATGCGAGTAATAAGACTATTTCTGCTAATTTTTTCTGATTAGCATAAAGTAAATAGAAGTATAAGCTTTTTAAGAATTATTTGTTGCAGTGATACGGAGAAAGTCATGTGAATGGTACACATCAGATTTTTTATTACACATTGCATGAGATTTTCTTCCTTGGAAAACAAAAAACCAAGAAATTTGTTATCTATTAATATCACATTTAATTGTAAATTACTGCCAGCACAGTTAACCTTAAAATAAATTCAACCCTTATTGATGCGAATACATAAATATTAGACTTTTTATCCTTCCGTTCTTTAAACAATTGACTTAAGCATCCAAACTGCTAGCTTGAACCTAGAATCCAGGATAAAGGATAAAAAACAATTTTAAAATGGCAAACTAATTTACAGATCACTTATTAACCAAAGCGCTAGACATTCGCCTCCTCATCAAAAATAACCATGTGTTTCACAGATTGAGATGGGGGAGATAGTGTTAGAGGGAGAGAGGAATATATAGAAAGGGAGGCACGGAGAGCGTGAGAGAGAGAGGGCGGGAGAAAAGGTCTAAATCACCCATAAAAATATATGTCTTCTGGAGATTACCTGCGTCCCCTGTTCCTTTTAATCCTGAAAGGCTGCAGAATTTCCCCCTCTGCAACCCTCCCCGAGATTAGACAGATGGATACTCAGCTACTCGTTGGGGCTCCAATTTCCTGATGTAATCTTTATAATCTTCATTGGGATAGGTACATAAGAAGAAAACTCAAAACAAATGCCGAAGACACGTTACCGAGAGAGCGTTATTTGGAACCTTCTGAAGAAGATGAAATGTCCTGATGGTGAGTCGTGTTTGAGCAGCTGCAGTAACATCCTCCGTGTTCTGGTTCCCAAAGTCGCGGGTTCAAACTCGGCGGAGGGCCAAGGATCTTTTTCGGGTGTAACAATTCATAGCGTGGCCACTATCGAAAGAGAAACAACTATCGAAAGAACAGCAATCCTGGTGAAGAGACCTCTGAGCAGAATTAAATGGTTTTTCGCGCCCAATATAGAACGGGTCGCTAAGAACCGCAGCAGTTAAAGAGCGTCCATTAATCAAACTCAGTTTCAGCTGCGATGATTATGATATTCAGGTGAGTGCCACCTACAATCATTAAAATTGTTATGACGTGACGTATTTTTTGATGAATTTGATTGTATTGAACGGGTGAAATTAACTTCACATCAAGTGGGTTTTCACTAGTATTTAATTGAATAGTGTCAACTCGATTCTTGTTTATTATTAGACATTATTATAACCAGCTGAAAAATCCGATCCCACAGCTGGGATTTGGATACGTTCTCGCGCTCTCCGTGCGGTTTTTGAGGTACCGTGACAACATACCGGAAGAACATTCAATGTTCCAGCTGATTCATATGTTTCTCACCCGGCTAACCAACATATGTCTCCCTTCAGAGAGCATCTTAATGCCGACTTACATTCGCAACTACTTAATATCCGGGTAAATATATATAGTTATCTACTACGAACTATAAAGCTATTTTATTATAAGCGTTTTAATACTCCTAGTATATTTTAAATTATAGCCGGGTAAGGATTTTTTTTATTATTAGAACCAGCTGAAAAATCCAATGTCACAGCCCGGATTTGAACATGGTTCCTCCGTTCTTCGTGAGGTTGCTGTAACATTGAGCTATTGTGACAACATGCCGAAATGACATTCAATATATTAACTCATTCTTATGTTTTTTACTCGGTCAATCAAGCTATATGTCTCCCTTTAGAAAGACATTAATGGCGACTTGCATTCGTATGTACCTAGTATCCGGGTGAATTAATAAAGTTACAACCAAATATAAAACTATACTATTATGTGGGTGTTTTAATACTCCTCCTATATAGGAGAAGATTAGAAACTCATAATTGATGCTTGTTTACCTACTTGTGCAAGACATAGATGAATTTTCAACGGAGGACACGGTCGGGCACTTCAAAGATAGCTTTAAATGTATTAATCTTATTGGTATAGTCGCCCTCTATTTTGTAGTAATCACCATGCCAATCTCTTGTACTGAAGGTCGCGGGTTCATACCCGCTGGAGGACAATGGAGTTTTTCGTGCGCAAAAATCCTTAACCTGGCTTCCTTCGGAAGGGAAGCAAAGCTATTGGTCCCATGGTGTAGATTTACGGCACGTCAAAGAACCTCAAGGCCTGATGTAGAGGCCTCTGAGATTAAGCGGTCTTTCCCGCGCAACAGAGAACGCGAGGCTGAGAACCACAGCAGTTAAAGAGCGTCCACTCCATTTCATTGGTATATTATTTAAGGCTGACATTGCCGAAACTGAAAACACTGAAGGAAACAACTCTCGTATACTACTTGTTATAACCGCGGGTATGTATGTAATAAGAACTATGAAAAAAATACTCGCTGTTGGCACACGTCCTTCTGATCTCAAGGTCTCGGGTTCAAACTCGGTCCGGACCGATGGTTTGAAGTGTGCTTAAAAGCGACTTGGATTTGCAGAGAACGTCTGCGGGACGAATTCCGGCACACCGGCGGCACTAATATGACCTTGGCAATTGACAGCGTCGTTAGCAAATAAATAATTTTAATAATAAAATAATAACGATGTCAACGACAGTGTGTTACTGCGCATGTAATGGATTAGACAGCTCTTCAGGGCCTTAAAATAGATTTGAATAGAAACAATATATTTATTCAAGGCGGCTTATTTTATACTTCAACATGAGGACTTAAAACATTTTGTTTTAAATTGACGGTTTTTTAAAATATTTGCCGTAAGTTTCACAAGCAGTGTAGAGAATTTAGCTCTGTTTTACTATTCAGAATATTCTAAGCGTATCAATATATATACATATATATATATTATATAAAACATATATATATATATTCTATAAAACATATATATATATATAATTTAAAAAATTAAATACCGCATAGGTATAGTCTTTTATATAAAACATATATATATATATATATATATATATATATAATATAAAAATTAAATACCACATAGGTATAATTTTTTATATATTGATACGCTTAGAATATTCTGAATAGTAAAGCAGACCTAAATTCTCTACAATATTTGTGAATTTTACAGCAACATTTTAAAAAATCGTCAATTTGAAACAGACATGTTTTAAGTCCCCATGTTGAAGTATAAAATACACCGCCTTGAATAAAAATATTCTTTCTATTCAAATCTGTTCTAAGGCCGTGAAGTGCCGTCTAATGTAATAGTTGCGTGTTGACACTACATGCGCAGTAACACACAGACATTGACATCGTTATTATTTTATTATTAAAAGTATTTATTTATTAACAACGCTGTCAATTGCCAGGATCATATGAGTGCCACCGGTGTGCCGGAATTCGTCCCGCAGACGTTCTCTTACATGACTATATATACAAGGTGGTTCACCTCCTTATTAGTCGCCCTCCGTGGTGTAATGGTTACCATGCTGACTTCATATACCCAAGGTCGCGGGTCAAACCCGGCGGAGCACGAAGGATTTTTTCGGGCGTAAAAATCCTTAGAATGGCTTCCTTCGGAAGGGAAGTAAAGCCGTTGGTCCCGTGTTGTAGATTTACGGCACGTAAAAGAACCTCAAGCCCGATAGAGAGGCCTCTGAGCAAAAGTAAGGGTCTTTCACGCCCAATTAAGAAAAGGACGCTGAGAACCGCTGCAGTTAAAGAGCGTCCATAAATAACATGCCATTGTTTGTTCCTTATTATTTTTGGAGATAGGCAATACTTCATACTCTAAAAGTAATAAGGTCGAAATTACCGTGCTTGTCGGCCCTTTGGTAACCATGCAAATCTAGCCTGCTCTTCATCGGAAAATAAATCTTAGCAGCAATAGTTACTTCCATTCCAAAACCATGCGCTCAATAACTCCTGTTACAGTACATGTCATATCAATAGGATCGCTGTCATTCGTTCTGCAAATTATAATGAATGAAGGCTAAATGAACGGCTTAAGCTACAAAAAGGAGACCATAACAGTTATAGAGAGATCAGAAGCGGAGAGGGAGACATGTGCGACACTATGCCTACAAGTTCTAAGGCAGCAAATGGGCGCAATCATTGTAGCTCAACAGGTTAATTTCTTGTTCCCTCGTTACCTACAGCGTGTCAGCTGTTCGAGTCCCACAGTCTGCGTGCACTTTTTTTTTCTTTATATATTATCCATTGAGGTGCAAAGTTAGATCTAAAATTTTTAGTTGTAAACAAAAATGTATACGAAAGAAGAACAGACAATTCATTTTACGTGTCTTCAGTTATTAATTTTCTTTCTAATTATTTTGAAAAAGAAACTTCACTAAGACTTTAAAAAATAAAGAACATTTTAAAAACGTATAAAGGTAATAAAAAAAAATTCAAAATACTGGAACACCTAACATGTTATCGATTGTTCTTCGTAGTAAGACAATGTTCTCTGCAAAATTTGGCTGCTGGAAACTTCGGAGGGTTAGTGAACACTACCGGAAGACTGCATCTTGCTCTCGGTAATGATGTTTTCAGGTTAGACTGTAATCTGCGGGTTGCATAAAACCAGAGAATAAGGGACAGGTGAATCACCTTGTGTATTTTATATACACTGAAATAATTTGCGAGATTGTGCACGTGTCTGATATAAGTAATTTGAGAAGGGCGATGCATGGTCCCCGGATAACCATAACGCACGCACTACATAGTGTTAAACGTGTGGTTATCAGGTGCTGATAAGTCGGTGTTAAAGCAAAGCAAGTTGAAAAAATGGCTTAGAATGTCTTTAAAACTGCTGCCCGAGTATAGAAATATCGATTTTAGCAGCTCGTTACTAGCGTACTCAAGATTTAATGTCACAAAAATCTGTAAAATTTCGAACTAATAACTTAACAGTGCGGCACTGAACATTCATTAACTACGTTCTTGAGGTGGCCTACTTTGGAGTCGTTTTTTCAACTGATCTGGTGGCTTAATGCGTAACGCGGGAAGCTGCTATCCCTAAGGTCATGAGTTCGATTCCTGTTATAGAATTATTGGTTTTTATTATTATTTTCTTTTCATTCCATTTGAAGTACCGCGATACGTGAACGAGACCCGAACTCGGAAACTATCTTTCACTTGAAAGCCAGTATCATAACCACTATGCTAGAGAGTTGCGCTGTAATATGTCCCTTCGTTTTTCGTGTTATGCTCTCGAATGGTTGATAAATTAGCCACTGGCGTACTGGCACTTCGGAAATTTATAACCGTTACTTCGACATTTCAATAAACAGGCCACAAGTCTCCTATCTCAAATTACTTATTTAAGTAATCTACATATTCTGTGAAAATATTTCGGTATAGTTCATTAACACCCTTGGTATATATGCGCAAGGGACTTAAAAAGGACCTTCAAGATGTAATATACTTTGACTATACAATATATATATAGTCCTTTTTAAGTCCCTTGCGCATTCTGAATTCCATAACGAAAGGTTTATTTCGTGTGCATGCATTACACGCCATTGGAATAATTGTTTTTTCACACAAGCCGTGTGTAGGACAGGAGTTGGATAGGTAGAGTCAGGCTGAAAAATTCAATGCCATAGCCGGGATTTGAACCGCGGAACATGCTATGCAGGCATATTGCCATGGTAGCTCAGTGGCAAAGCAACCAACTAGTGATCGGGAGATTCATGGCATTGAATTTTTCAATCTGACTCTACCTATCCAACCCCTGTCCTACACACGGCTTGTGTGGAAAAATAATGAAACCAATACCAATTGACCATAATAGTTGGCTATACTATGAATCCTGGGCTTAAAGTACTTACAACATTGTAAGTCGCCATTGGGTTGTCATCTCAAAATAATTTGAGATCACCTTGTGGTTTACCGGGAAACATATGAGTCAGGTGAGAAATGCAATGCTATGCTGGCATGTTGCCATAGTAGCTCAGTGGCAGAGCAACAGGCTAGATATCGGGAGATCCGTGGTTCAAATCCCGGCTATGGCATTGAATTTTTCAATCTGACTCTACCTATCCAATTACACGTCATTGTTCATGGGTGCAGGACCTTGCACCCGTGGCAGAGGTCTATTTCCTTCTATTATGTCTGCGCCGCAGAGGTTCGAAATTCGGAGTACAGAGAGATTGTGTCTGTATCAAACACATCATCATGAGTAGACGATAAAGTTCTGCGATCAATACGAGACAAGGGAAACTTACGTCGTTCGGTTGTACCAATTAAATGAAGCGACGCAGCAGTGATTATATCAAACGATCTAATTCTCAGAGCCAAAACTTAGTTAAACCATTGCTATTGGTCAATCCTGATATCGGTGGCATGCAGCGGAAATATCTTCCTTGTGATTGAGGGTATTTTGTGTGTAATTGTTTAACTGTGTACCTACGTGCCTTTGAGTAAGCCTAAATGAATAATGCTAAGAATATAGTTGGTAGACGACTAAAGTTTCAGGACAATGTGCTCCATTCACATGACTCTCTACATCTCTGTAACAAATTATTGTTAACAAGCTTGTTTGTCTATCTATTTAATGCTAAACCATTAGCACAAACGGTCTTATTACTTAGTTCCTTTATAAGTAGAAAGGGAATAAGAGAACATACTGGGCTAAGCCAACAGTCAAATGTTTTAAAATATGGTCGTTATGGGATTGAAATTCATTTGTTTCCGTGGCCAGGAGTTGAAAGTTTTCGTAGGAGAAAAATAAGTATTTTAAAGCTGAAACCAATAACAAGGAATATCTCGAAAGTGACCAACTCAACGAAAAAAATGTATATGACATAAATTGTGTGTTTTATCGTGATCTACATTTTTGGTGCAGTAAATTTTTGTCTGTCTCTTACGGTTTAGCAGTTATGCAAAATTCAATAAAAATCATCCAGAATACAGACGTCTTCAGAAGCCATTCCCAGAAAATTCAAGATGTACATTTTATTTGTCAGATAAATATCTTTAATATATGATATTTTCATCAAAATCGTTAGAGCCATTTTTGAGAAAATAAAAATGTTCGAAAATTTTTCCATATAAAGGGTAGTTGGGGTTGGAAGATGCTGAACTTGAATACCAAGTTTGGTTTTCGTTTTTGAGCTATGCTGTCCACAGACACATGCGGATCTTTTTCTAAAAATGTGATTTTGGATTCAGAATATATATTTCCGGTGAAATCTGGTATCGAATTTTTGGGTGGAATGTTACATTCTGTATACACTATGTACATAGTACATGTAGAGAAAGTAATAAAAATCTAATACGTTCCATTCATATGACTTTCTCTAGCTGTTCCACAAACTATTCTAACAAAAGATTATTCTTTCATCTATATAATGCAATTGAGATAAATATTAGCAACAATTGTCTTATTACTTGCTGTCCTGAGATTTGAACGGGCATAAGGGAATTACACTAAGTTAAAATGATAGTAAAAGCTCTTAAAACCTGCTCGTTATGTGAAACAGTTAAATTTCGGTTATCTTTGCATGGCTAATTGTAAAATAAATGAGAGAAAAAAAGAAAGGGAATATCCCGATTAAGAAAAGTTTAAGTAGTTTAAAATAGAAACCAACAACAAAGAATATCTCGGAAACGTTTAACTCTACAAACAAAATGTATATGACATAAACTGATGTTTCAACTAGATTTACTTGTTTCTGTAGTAAGCTTTGTCTATCTCCTACGGTTTACCACTTAAACAAAAGTAATCCAGAATGAAGGCTATTACCAGAAAATTCTAGATAAACATTTATTTTGTCATAAACATATATTAAACAAATGCTACTTTGATAAAAACCGTTACGTCCATTTTTGAGAGAATCAACATTTTCGAAAAATGTTCTATGTAACGGGAAGTTGCGCGTGGGAGACGTTTCCCCTAAATTTTCTTGAAAGCTACTGAAATTTAAAAGCTAAGTTTAGTGTTTAACCGACTGTTTGTTTTTGAGTTATGCTGTCCAGAGGCGCATACACACACACACACACACACACACACATACAAGAACCCTTTTCAAAAATGCCTGTTTGTTATTATTTATTCAAGGAGCCGCATAATATGTATTTCTTGTAAAATCTTGGCACCGAATTACCTGCTACAAGTTGATGGGATATACATTCATCATTTACATGTTAATGTTTTGTTATGCATTGCTTAAATAACGCGTTCATATTTCGACTTTATATTTAATTATTAATCTTAATAACAAGATTGGTGGTTACGGTTCAACTATTTTATACTTCTATTTTAAGCATTTAATTGGATTTTAGAATATTAATAAAAACATAGAAAGAAATAAAGGAAGAAGGAAGATTATATAAGATTATTATGAAGGAAGGGAAGAAAGAAATAAAGAAAGA
This sequence comes from Hymenopus coronatus, assembly GCA_030762935.1. Taxonomy (NCBI): domain Eukaryota; kingdom Metazoa; phylum Arthropoda; class Insecta; order Mantodea; family Hymenopodidae; genus Hymenopus; species Hymenopus coronatus. The sequence goes on along the minus strand of CM060885.1, from coordinate 42,169,219 downwards.
AAAATAAATAAGTAAATATATAGGCTTCTTCTCCATTACTGATATAATTTCCGAAACTATGTTCTAAATTGGACATCTGACTTATTACATTTTACTTATACAATGTTAATTTAAAGCCTTCCCGGCTCACACGATCTCTCTTCTCACTTTTCTAACTAGGCTTTTCAAATCAATATCATACTCATTCTTACTTTCTCTACACGTACTATGTACATAGCGTATGGAGAAGGTAAGGCATTTCACCCTAAAGTTCGATACTAAGATTTCATCGGAACTATTTTTGGGTCCCCCTGAATCCAAAAAAATAATTTTTAGAAAAAGGCCCATGTATGTCTGTGGACAGCATACCTCAAAACGAAAATACCGTTAAATACCAAACTTGGTATTTAAGTTTACTTAGTACCTTCCAAGGATGCAACACGAACATTTTCAAGAAAATCGCCCCACAACTAACTACGCTTTACATGGAAAAATTTTCGAAATGTTGATTTTCTCAAAAAGGCTCTAACGATTTTGATTAAAATGCCATATATTAAAGCAATTTACATCCCAAATAAAAGGAAATATATTTGGCATTTTCTGGGAATAGTCTCAGAAGTACTCTTTATTCTGGAATAATTTCATCGAATTTTGTTTTACTGGTAGACCGTAAGAAACAGATAAAACTTACTGCACAAAAGATGTGAATCTCGTCAAAACACACAATTTATGTCATTTACGTTTTTGTTGTGGAGATAACCGTTTCCGAGATATTCCTTGTTATTGGTTTCAATTGTAAAAGTACTTATACTTTTCTCAGACAGGAAGTGTTCGTTTTTCTTTTGTTCTACTAATGGCCAAGCAAAGAAGAGATTTGCAATGACAATTGCATAACGATAGCTTTTAAAACATTTGAATTTTGTTTTAATAGTGCATTCCTTTAGTTTTCTTCTACTTAATAAGAAACTAAGCAATAAGAACATTCTGCTAATATTTATTTCGATGAGCAGTGCGTATAAAGAAGAATAATCTTTCGCAAGAAGTTTGTAGAGCAGCTAGAGAAAGTCATTGAGTGTAACACATCAGATTTGTCTAAAAATGCTTTTATTGTGGCTGTTTCCGTTGGCTAATGCTCATTTGTTTTTGCAAACAATAAGAAAACTACGAGAGCTGAGATTTTATCAGTTCATTGCTTTCTCTGATGTCAATAATCTCCAACAAAAGTTCATATCTGTATGCTTCTCAGAAAATGCAGATAAACCGTCCAACATTTCGTCAATGCGATGTTCGACTCAGGAAAGCGTCCTTGAATTATGCTCATAAAGAGCCATAAATTTGCTTCGTAAAGAGGCTTTCTTTTGTTCGTTCACCTCTCCGATAAACGTTTTATTCTTACTAGAACAGATGTTGTTACTGTGATTATTTAGCAATAGTAACACATCTAACAGTTTTATTGATACGGTTTTAATTTCTTTCTTTTTTAAAAGAAATTCAGTTATTCATTTAAAGAGGAATAAAAAAATGAGTTCATATATTTTTAGATTCTGTGTCGCTGTCGTACACATGAAGGGGATGCGCATTCTTCTCCAAATTTCTAGTTTAACCTTGAAACATAAAAAACAGCTTTTTAAGTTGAGTGTGTGAGTGAGAGAGAGAAAGAGAGAGACAGAACAAAAAGGGTTATTTAAATAGGAGTCATTCAACCATACCAAATTTTAAACTTCTCAAACTATAGAAATTGAGAGGTCACAGAAAGTATCTACTTGAAACATCCTATTGCATGCTAAGTTTTTATTATTCTTCTCCCCAATATTTTCTAACTCTCAAAGTACTCGTACTTATTGATATGTGAGGTTGCTCAGGCATTGCCATTATGCATAAGATACACATTTCAAATGTTTAGTCAAAGGCAGCAAATCACTCTTCATTCGTTTTTAGTTTTGTACAAATTAAAAGTTATAGTACAGAAAAAAAAATCAGAACACATTACATAGTTCCATATGACAGCCTCTGTTTATAATTATAATTATTAGCCGTTTCTGAAATTTTCATTTTTCCATCTTTTAAGTTTGTCATGAATTGCTATACAGATCTGAATCACATTTTTTAGTCCTATGTTAAGCATACTTATAACTATTTTTACCCACTATAGTTTATTTTTGTAATATTTATGCAGACTATCCTTGAAGCAGTTTATTTTGCATGTACTTTTTAATAATATAATATAAAATTTCATTACAAATTTTATAATGTATACATTGTATTTGAAGAAAAAAGAAAGGAAGTAAAATGCTGAAAATCAGGACACTATATGCTTACTGTAACATTTCAGGCACCTCTTATGGCATCAACGAGAAATAGCATGAGCAATAGCACTTTAAAAATGATTAAAAAATTGAATAATTGAAGTCAATAATAAAAATATTTCGTAATGGATGATGAAACAAAAAGTAATTTTAAATATATGTTGTACATTACACAGATCTTCGTTATTTATGAGTAATTTATGGACTTCTCGTAATACAAAATTAATTCTGAATTAAAAAAAACTCCAGGATATTCCCAAAATTGAACATATCGTTCTAATTTGTCTTGAAACATTTCAAATATAGTCTTCAAAAGTTTCTGTATAAATTTAAATCAGAAATATAGGTTTATAGGCTCAGATCAGCATGGTTTAAGAGAGAGCAACTTAATTTAAAAACAATAAGCCTGTTAACATCATACATAATATTTAATTTCGGCATATTCCAAGATTGCGACACGCAGATTGTAAGAAAATCGTCCTACGCGAAGCTGATATTTACATGGAAGTATGTTTAGCACGTATTTAAAGTATTTGTACATCAAATAAAATTTCCGCTTTGATTTCCCAGAAGATCATTGGTTTCTGAAAGATGTGTGTCCTTAATAAACATTTCATCAGTATGTAGGTAATCTGAAAGACTTGTATCCTTAATAAATTCATCAGTAGGTAATGCTAGAGAACGCATGTAAGCCTACTAAAGAATTATTAGAAACTTTAATTAAAAAGAGGTAGATGAAATCCTCGTACTTATAAGTAGAGTTTCTTAAAACAGAGTGTGTGTAGTTTCTTCTCTCTTTTTTCTGTTTTTCAGCATACTCTTTCTAATTTGATTAATTTTAAAATAGTATAGTTATACTTTTCCATGTGGTAAGTAAGTATTCGTTCTTTCTTATTGTCATAAAACTACATGGAACTTCAAAGCTTTCATATTACGAAGTAGTTTTTAAAGTTATGATTATCACTTTACTTACTTCATTCTTCGTAAATCTACAGTGAGATGTGTGAATGTGCTATAAAAGTGCGTGCGAAATTTTGTGGCGCTGATTATCTCTGAAATAATCCTTGTTAGGGATTTTAGCTTTCAAATATCCTTTTCAATGGAAAGTTTCTTTTGCATTACAATTTATTTTAATGTCTGTTTCGATTAGCATGAAGTAGATAGAAAAATAAGGTTTTTAACAGTAACTTGTTACCGAGATGCAGAAAAATGCATTTGAATGGAACACTTCAGATTTTTATTACTTGCTTCCTTTAAGTAGAAAGGAAATAAGGCGATATGCTAGGCTAAAGCGATAGACAAATCTTTTAAAACCGGTTGCCATGTGATTGAAATCCGTTTCTTTGCATATCCAGGGGTTGAGTAATTCTCCGTAAGTGAAAAGTTTAAGAACAATCACAGTATGCACAGTTCACTTTTTTACATCACTAAGTTGGATTAAAATAAACATTAATGGATGGTCAAGGTTGGATTGAGGAAGGAATGTAGTATGGCGTCTAACGGAACAAATTTTCCTAGCTCAGCTATTTGAAATCTACAACAACGTATCTAATTTTTTTGGTTTCCTTACCAATTCAGCAAAATAAATTACGCATAACCATTCAGAAAGGATTTTTTTTGTAGCTTAACGTCCTTTAACCTGATTGGTCATATGGGACGATTAATGAAGTTGATGAAATGTTGCTCAAATGAACTAGGAATCCATGGAGCTTAAAGTTACTCGACATTCGTCTTCTCAGGATAAGGGAAAACCCCGAAAAAAAACTTATTCGAGTAACTCACCCTAAGCGAGATTCGAACTCGGGACTTTTTGAATGTGAGGCAGACATGCTACCATCACACTACCCAGGCGGGAAGAAAGGATTTGTCCAAGGACTTTAATTAACAGAATTATTTTAATTCCTCATGCACTTACAAATACTGCTTTATGCCAGAGCCCATTCAATAAATGTTTTTGCTATCGTAATTATCATAATTTAATTAAACTGATATTTTTTTACTGAAAAATACCGATCACACACATTAATCATCTACGCTGAACATTTGCTAGGGTACGCAAGATTAATTACCAGCGATTAAACACGCTGTGACTACACGTATCTCCACATCAAATTACCAAAAATAATTATAAATAAAAAACTGATCAACTATCCTTCAAGTGTCATTGAAATTTAAATACACATGATTTAAACATTGCATACAGTTTCAAAGCCAACATAATTGATTCCAAATGAAAAGAATTTATACTCTTACGCCTGACTGCATATGTCGTGTGCGAAACAGAAGCGACGAAGAAGATGTCTATCTGCTTGGCGAACTCAGAGTGAATGCAGCTTAAAGCCACGTGGGTATGATCGAGGTATGACACTTGCAGTTATATGACTTCTTTCTTCCGGCTATTAATGTCAGGCGCGGTCTATTGTTCAGGTTAAATAGTTAGACATATTGTTAAAAGTCTTATTCGCATACAGCATGAACGAAAATGATTTTTGGTATCTTTAGCTGAGAACGAGTAAGAAGTCAATACTTTTCCATGTGATTATTTTCACAGGAGCAGATACTCGCGACTTCACATATCCAAGGGATAGACAGGACAAGGCACGTTTTCAATGCACGTGCGACACCCTCTAAACATGCTCTGAATACAATGCCACCCTTACAAAGGCTATTGTCAATGAACTACAGGTGATAGAACTCAGGTGATCTCAGACAAGCTAATTTCACAGTTGATAGACGTCGATGATGGAATGATACGGTAAAATGTGTTCCATTCACATGACTTCCTCTATATCCGTGCAACAAATTATTGTTAAAAACCTTATACGTCTATTTACTTCATGCTAATCAGTAAAACATTAGCAGAAATAGCCATATTACTTGCTTCCTCGTAGCTTGCTTGTTTTTTATTCAATTAAGCGCGCTACTTATGCCGATTAGTAGCTAAATGATAACTTCAATTGAGAAGAATAGAGGTGAAATAAGGGAGTAACATAGGTTAAAGTGATAATCAAAAGCTGGTTGCTATGTCACTGAAGTTCCTTTGTTTGTATGGGCAGCAATTGACAAATTCCTGTATGAAAAATGTATAGCAGAAACCAAAATTAAGGAATGTCACAAAAATGACGAACTCCACGAAAAAAATGTATATAACATAAATTGTGTGTTTTAACATGCTCTACATTTTTTGTGTAGTAAGTTTTTGTCCATCTCTTACGGTTTATCAGTTATTCAAAATTCAGTAAAATTCATCCAGAAGAAACTAATCTTCAGAGGCTATTTCCAGAAAAATCAAGATATACATTTTATTTGTTGGGTAAATATCTTTAATATACAAAACTCTAATCAAAATCGTTAGAGCCATTTTTGAGAAAATCAAATTTTTCGAAAAAAGTTCCATGTAAAGGATAGTTGGGGGTGGGGGGATTTTTCTCAAAATCTTCATGTCGCATCCCTGGAAGATACTAAACTAAAATACCAAGTTTGGTGTTTTACCTACTTTTCGTTTTTGAGTTATCGTGTTCACAGACACACGGACACACGGAGGCACACACACACACACACACACACACACGGACCTTTTTCCGAAAATGCTTTTTTTAGATAAAGGGGACCCTAAAACATATATTTCCGGTGAAATCTTGGTATCGAATTTTTTGGTGGAATGCAATACATTCTCTATACACTATGTACATAGTGCCTATAGAGAAAGTAAAAATCTGATGTGTACCATTCACATGACTTTCGCTATATCCCTGCAACAAATTATTCTTAAAAAGCTTATACTTCTATTAACTAATCAGTAAAACATTAGCAGAAATAGCCATATTACTTGCTTCCTTGTAAATAGAGGTGAAATAAGGGAGTACCATAGGTTAAAGTGATAATCAAAAGCTGGTTGCTATGTCACTGAAGTTCCTTTGTTTGTATGGACAGCAGTTGACAAATTCCTGCATGAGAAATGTATAAGTTTTTCATAGCAGAAACCAAAAATAAGGAATGTCACAAAAACGACGAACTCCACGAAAAAATGTATATGACATAAATTGTGTGTTTTAACGTGCTCTACATTTTTTGTGTAGTAAGTTTTTGTCCATCTCTTACGGTTTAGCAGTTATTCAAAATTCAGTAAAATTCATCCAGAAGAAACTAATCTTCAGAGACTATTCCCAGAAAATTCAAGATATAAATTTCATTTGTCAGGTAAATATGTTTAATTTCCGAAATTTTAATCAAAATCGTTAGAGCCATTTTTGAGAAAATCAAAATTTTCGAAAAAGGTTCCATGTAAAGGGTAGTTGGGAGTGGGGGGATTTTTCTCAAAATCTTCGTGTCGCATCCCTGGAAGATACTAAACTTAAATACCAAGTTTGGTATTTTACCAACTTTTCGTTTTTGAGTTATCGTGTTCACAAACACACGGACACACACACACACACACACACACACGGACCTTTTTCCGAAAATGCTTTTTTTTAGATAAATGGGAACCTAAAACATATATTTCCGGTGAAATCTCGGTATCGAATTTTTTGGTGAAGTGCAATACATTCTCTATTCACTATGTACATAGTGCCTATAGAGAAAGTAAAGTTCGATTCTAGGGCAATGTATTAAACTTTATTCTGCTATACCCACTATACTAATTTAGACTAGATTTCGAATAAGCTCTAACTAATAGATATGCTTATTTACAATGTCATAAATATATACAAATGTGCCTTAGAACAGAACGATTGAAGCGATTGCGATATGTCAGATAAAAGAATAAATTGTAATCTCAGGTACTTGATTCGATTACATAACTTTGGAGGATTTTTAATACTTTGGTTGAATACTGAACTATAGGGAGCCGTACATTAATAGTGCAAAAAGTGAATATTAGTGCATTTAGCATACAACATTTAGGGTACCTAATGGGTATAAATAAGAGAAGATATAAAGGAAACGAATGTCTCTGAGATTGAATACTGATACAAATAAAATGAACTTTCGTGGGTTCGTGGATCGATGCAGTGAAGGTTCCATTACTGATGTTCTCAAAACTATGAATGTTATATAACTAATGAACAAAAGAAAAAAATCAGGGCTCATATTTATCGGAGGTTAGTTTGAGATCATTAAACAACTGCGTTCAAGGGAATTGGATACAACCGTATTATCCTAAAACAGAGCCAAGAATGGGTGAATTTATTAAAAAAACAACTGCAATAAAATATTAAATAAAATGCTGTTTCTAAGACTCCATGAACAAAAATAAAGTAATTATAAAATCGTTCGTGTGAGGTCATATGTGTTAGTGATGAGAAGTTCAGATAAGAGAATGAAGTGATGATTATTATTATTTATTTATTTACGTGCCGGCATGATGCCATGGTAGCTCAAAATTAGAGCAACCGGCTAGAGACTGGAGGATACGTGGTTCAAAGCTCAGCCATGGCATTGAAATTTTCTGTCTGACTCTACCTATTCACTCCTGACCTACAAGTCAATACTATTTGATCATAATAGTTGGCTATACTATGAATCCTGGGGCTTAAAATACTTACGACATTGTCAGTCGCCATTGGGGTATGTCATTTCAAAACAATGTGAGAACACCTTGTGGTTTATCGGGAAACACACGAGTCAGTTGAAAAATTTAATCGTACCGGCATGTTGCTATGGTGACTACAGACCGGGAGATCTGTGGTTCAAATTCCGGCTATGGCATTGGATTCCTCAGTCTGACTCTACCTATCCAACTCCTGTTCCACACATGTGTGAAAAAAACAATTAAATCAATATATTTATTTTATGATTATTTTTTAGCCTAACTAATAACAAAAATCTGATGTGGTCTATTCACACAGCTTTCTCTACTTGTTTTGCAAACAAACTTTTCTTACAAAAGATTATTCTTTTATAGGAGTCGTGGTAATCGAGATAAACATTAACAGAAATTATCTTATTACTTGCTTCCTTTTAAGCAGAAGAGAAATAAGGGAATACTCTAGACCAAAGCGATAGTCAACGATTTTAAAAGCTGATCAATATGTGAACAATTGAAGTTTGGTCTGGTTTGCATTGTCAGTAAAGCAAAATAAAGATAAAACAAAAGCTAATCTCGTTTAAAAAGATGTGTATTTTAAAACTGAAACAGATAACAAGTGACATCTCGGATACGGTCAAATGTACAACAAAAATGTATAGGAGATAAATTGAGTGTTTTAAAGAGATGTACATTTTTTGTGTAGTAAGTTTTTTCCCTATTTTTACGGTTTACAAGTTATGCATACTTCATCAAAATTTATTCAAAATGAACAGTTCTTCAGGAGCTATTCCAAGAAAATTCAATATACATTTTATTTATGATATAAATATCTTAGATAAACGGTATTTTAATAAAACTTTTTAGAGGCATTTTTGAGATAAACAAAAATTTCAAAACTTTTTCCATGTAAAGGGTCGTTTGGGGTGAGGGATTTTCTTGAAAATCTTCGTCTCCTATCCTGGGAAGATGCCAAACTTAAATGCCAAGTTTGATATTTAATCTGGTATTTATCTTTGTGTGTATCTATTTGCCAGTGTGTGTGTGTGTGTGTGTGTGCGCGCGCGCGCGCATATGCAGCATAGCTGAAAGACGAAAAATACGTTAAATAGCAATTGATATTTAAGTTCAGTATCTTCCAAGGATACGACGTGAAGATTTTCAGAAAATTCTCCCACCCACAACTACCCTTTACATGGAAAACATTTCGGAACTTTTGATTTTCTCAAAAATGGCTTCAACAATTTTGATTAAAATATTTTATATTTAAGATATTTACATGACAAAAAACATATTTTAAATCTTCTGGGAGTAGCCTCTGAAGACCTTTTTACCCTTAAAACTTCTTTTTCTTAATTTTGCATAACTAGTAAACCATAAGCGATAGACAAAAGCTTACTACACAAAAATGTAGATATCCTCAAAACACACAATTTATGCCATTTATATTTTTTTCGTGATGTTGACCGATTTCGAGATATACCTTTTCTCATACGGGAACTTGTCAGCTTCTGGACAATCAAAGAAACGCGTTTCAATCCCATAGCAACCACACTTAAAACATTTCACTGTCGGTTTACCCTAGTGCATTTCCTTATTTTTCTCCTACTTAATAAGGAGCTAGGCAATAAGATCGTTTCTGCTAAACTTTATCTCAATTAGCATGAAGAAGATAGAAGAATCAACTTATTAACAATAATTTGTTATAGAGATATAGAGAAATCCATTTGAATGGAATACATCAGATTTTTATTGTATGAGTACCGTGGAAATAAGGTCACCTAACTCAGAGCTCCGATTTTACTGAGAAGTGTGTTCAAGAGATCTTTCCCCAGCTGGACTTCCCCTTGCACTGAGCACTTTTTTGAAATCGTTATTTTATTAAAATCTCTAACATGCAGTATTTTGTTTAAGGTATTTTCATAAAAAATGTATGTCTTGAATTTCCTATGAATTACCTTTGATATCTATTCATTCTGAAGGGCTTTTGCAAAACTGGTTAAGCTTTAACTCTTAGAAAAAATAACACTACAAAAATTTATAGCTCGTGAATCTTTAAAAGTTAGACAAAATCATACTACGAAATGTAGATCTCATTAAAGCAAACAATTTATGTCAAATCAAAATATATGTTCTGTGAGATATTCCTTGCTATTGACTTGAATTTCCAATACTTCGGCACTTATCAACAGAATAATTACCTTCTGTTTCTCTATAGACGTGCAAAGAGAATTGAATTTCAAAGCATCACATAGCGACCCGTCTTTTGCACTTAGACCTCAGTAGAAATTACAAGAAACATTCATACTGTTTCACTATAATTCCGCTCTCAACCGAAAGAAAGTGGAGGAATAACGAAATGAACATGAAAATATCCTGTCCGAGTAAAACCAAACTAAACTTTAGATATATAAACTATCAATGAAGGAAAAATCTCTCAAAGTATATTCATTGTACACGATGAAACACAAACTGAAAACGATTTGAATATACTGTAGTTTACCCTGATCGCACAGTGCTCTTGCTTCATAATAATATATAGTTAAAACATTACCACAAATAACATTCAACTATATTCAAGCTAAATACAATTAAATCTTAATTAATACATACTGATTCAAAATCCTGCATACAACATCTGCAAGAGAGTGAAGGAAACGGGCCCAATCTTACAAAGAAATTTGTATTTCTAACAATTTCAGTTTCAGTTGAAACGATTTAATAGAACTGTACGCATCAATGATAAGTTAGGTCATTCAACAGAATATGTCAACACTCGGGGTTATCTAACAATTCATAAGTGTCTCTTTTCTCTTCCAGAAATTCGCCAATTTCCTCCCACAGAGTAAAAGACCTAACATTTGACTAAGCCTTAACCACTTTATCTCTGAATGATAAATTGCGTCGCCGTATTTGCTGTTCATTTCATCAAGAAATGGTTTAATGTTCTACAGCGGATGAAGTTAACTAGTGTCGAAACAGCTAGGATAACGTCACGGTGATTAGCTGCCTTTATACATAGCGCCTTCTGACGTATAACGCAATGCAACTTCTGCACGTGCCCCCATTAAGACTCGACTTTTTCTTTATCAGATCTGCCGTTCCGAGGCCTTATGCACCATCTGCAGCTACACTGCACAATCTCTACTGTTTAAATTCCTACTATCCAGTTTATACAGCCATATCAAATGCCATTACCTTTTGTGGTTCCATTCATGCTTCTCACTCTTATAAGTTCTTCTGTAGTTGCGAAGTCCGTGTCCATGCTGGAACCGGTAATTGTGCAGAATTAATTGGGTCAGTTCTCAAACACTCAATAAAAAACACTAGATCATATTTCCCTTCTCAATCGTTGATGCTTAGCACTAGCCGCTAGTTTTTCAACACGCCTGCTTGATGAAGAACAGTTTTGGACAAAACTGACTTTTTGGTGACACAATATTTCAGCAGCAACAAAGAGACTCCTTTACAAATTCTCCTTCCGCAAACGGTTTTCCATGCTTGGTCATAAGCTTTGAAGCCTCGTGACTTGCTTTCGTAGCATTCTGTTGTTTCATATCTCCGCCTTGAATTAGAAATTCTTTGTTACAGAGTTCCTTTGTCCTCTAAAACCCTCATGATCATTAAATTTATCAAACTCATGTTTTGTCTGGAAATGTCTTTTTATACTACATTCCTTCATAATTGCGATTACATGTTAACAAATCGCGCACATCACCTTGTTCATATGGTGCTTTACAAAGTAGTTACCCTGCCAACACTCATTGTATTTGTGCACTCGCTATCAATTTTGCGCTTTTCGGAAAGCATTTTTCACTTTATGCAACACACTTGGCAAGTAAATTCACTAAGAACGAAATAAACACGAGGAATGGAGAATACAAGCACGCTGTCACGCAAGGAAAGAGGGGTGAATAGATGACGTAGATAAGAGACCTTCTAGTAATGTCTTTGGCTGTTAGACTGGGACGGTGACTTGTAAATCTGCTGTGTACCATTCACATGACTTTCTCTATATCCCTGCAACAAATTATTCTTAAAAAGATTATACTTCTATTTACTTTATGCTAATCAGAAAAAAATAGCAGAAATAGTCTTATTACTTGCTTCCTTGTAAGTAGAAGCGAAATAGGGACTACCATAGGTTAAAGTGATACTCAAAAACGGGTTGCTATGTCAATGAAGTTCCTTTGTTTATATGGATAGGAGTTGACAAGTTCCTGTATGAGAAAAGTAAAGTTTTTCATAGCTGAAACCAAAAATAAGGAATGTCTCAAAAACGACGAACTCCACAAAAAATGTATATAATATAAATTGTGTGTATTAATGTGCTCTACATTTTTTGTGTAGTAAGTTTTTGTCCATCCCTTACGGTTTAGCAGTTATTCAAAATTCAGTAAAATTCATCCAGAATAAACCATTCTTCAGAGAATATTCCCAGAAAATTCAAGATATACATTTTATTTGTCAGGTATATATCTTTAATATACGAAATTTTAATCAAAATCATTAGAGCCATTTTTGAGTAAATCAAAATTTTCGAAAAAATGTCCATGTTGGGGTGGGGGGATTAATCTCAAAATCTTCATGTCGCATCCCTGGAACATATTAAACTTAAATACCAAGTTTGGTATTTTACCGACTTTTCGTTTTTGAGTTATCGTGTTCACAGACACACGGACACAAGGACCTTTTTGTGAAAATGCTTTTTTTGGATATTGGGGACCCTAAAACATATATTTCCGGTGAAATCTCGGTATCGAATTTTTTGATAGAGTGCAATACCTTCTCTATACACTATGTACATAGTGCGTATAGAGAAAGTAAAAATGCACCGCCTGCAGGAAAAGGGTTTAAAAATTTCCGGATTTTCCTCAAAATATCTTTTGGCCATTCGTTATGGACTTGTAAGATAAACATTTTGCGCCCCGTTGGAATCCGTTTCGCCGGGCACCAGTGGGCCGTAGTTTGGACGGGCCTACTATACACGGTCAACAGGTAGGTGATACGGCTTCTCATCTATTGTAAGAATACCCCTTACTCACCAAAGAGCTCTGCATGTTGGACGCTACTGGCAGGCACGGAAAACATGGACGGGCTAGGTAAATTTATACTTAAGGCAAGACAGCTGAGATCTGAGGAGGCTGCCAATAGAGAAAAGGGGGGGGGGATAAGATCAACTAAACAAAAGTGACTACAATGTTCTACATACATATATATTATGTCATACTTAGGTCACTGTTGTGCTAGGGTTGTATATATTATGAGTATATATGTCTTTTAAGTGTAATTATCTATTATAAGAGGGTGCATTTATGAAGGTGTACTCTGTGCTGTAAATTTAAATTGCTATATTTTAATATCTTTGTATCTTTATTTTCGGATTCACTCTTAATTTTATTGTTGTTTAATATTGCTTTTGACTGTGTATTTCCTTTGTCTTTTTATTTTCGTGTTTACTCTTCTAATTCTTTGTTGTGGTTGTTGTTTTAATATTGCTTGTAATGTGTATTACAAAAGCACGTACGGTCTGTGGACCCGTGAGACTGTTGAAATTCTATGTATGATATTGCTATGTTAATAAATACACTTATTCATTCAAAGAGCTCTGACTTTCTGGATTCAATTTCAAACAGCATAGAGCCTTTCAATTATCTGAGCCCAGAGTCTGATTGACTTCATGAGTACATCGAAGAGCCCTGGAATTTTGGGGCCACTTTCCAAAATTGAAGCAACTTTCAATCAGCTTGGCCAAGAGTCAGACTTGTGAGAGTGCCCGCACTTACTCAAAGAGTCCTCATTTTTTGAAGCAAGTTTCCAAAATTACAGGAGGTTTCAATAAACCGAATCTTGAATCTGACTCAATTTAATATTAAATCCTTACTTTTAGAACAATTGTAACAACACTAGAAACGCGTAATAAATCTGAAAATGTAGCACTGTAGTGTAGTTTTCCTCTATTCATACCCATGCTTATACTAAACAACACTAATAAGCATGTCTTCTCAGTGGAGCATCAGAAAAATTCAGTAATTTTGCTAAAGAAAGCGACTTAAAAATCGTAAAAAGCAAATGGATGGATGGACGGACGGATGGGCGGATGGATAAGCAGGTGTGTAGATAGTTGGCTAGGCAGGTAGGTAAGTAGTCCAGCACTCAGCAAAGAAATTCAAACCGAAATCACTCTCCTCTTTTCTATTTATCTCTTCCCCTCTTTCTCTAACTTTCCCTGTGATTTATTCATAGAAGTTTTGATCTACACATAAAAAAACTGGATGGACAGCAAATATAGTCAATTAATTTAAGGCTTGGTTCGCGATGGGAAAAACAAACACTCGATATAGGATATGCTACGCTACAACAGACTACCCGGTCGCCGAAGGTATATTCCACCATGATCCCTGAGTTAAATTATGAAATTCAGGAGAACTGATAAGAAATCTAGTTTGATTAGAAGGTGTATGTATATCTAATACAGCTTAGAAGCTCTAATTTTCTTGCTAGCAGACTAACTTTCAGAGGCATAAAATCGCGTAGTATGTTGTGTTTATGGGCTGTTTTTGTGACTGGAATAAGCTGTAATAAGCTTCCACCTCTTTTAGTTCCTAAATTTGAAATATATAAGTAAGCATCTTAACAGAATTGTTAGCTACTTCCAGGCAATAAAAAGGAATTCGACCTGTGGCATTTACATTACTTCTCTAAACATTATCAGTTCATTCTGTATGGCATTCACACACCATTATTGCAAAACCTTATTACTCAATCTACTTAATATTTGTGTAAATAAAACTTTGCAGAAGTGATTTTATTACAAATTTCCTTGTAGATATGAGGACGGATTGATAATTCTGGTACACCTCAGCGAAATATACTGATACAACTTTTGGTAAACAACATTCTTGTAAAAGTTTTGTTAAAACTATAAACAAATTTAGCGTATGACTTTTTGTTTGCTGTCATTTTTAGTAATTGATGTAACATTTTTACACAAAATTGATCAAGACGTGTATCGTAGAATAGTAAAACACTTTATTTGAAGATAATATGTGTTTTTGGTCCATTTTCACACATAGTTTCTGAAAATGATGCTTAAAATGGCGCATCACGTCACAATTTTTATATATTTTAGATATATAGTATCGAGAACGAGTTCGCGTACCAGCCGGTAACAAGCGTGGTTGCCCACCCACTCCTACTTACGCAGGTACTTTACAGAATGTAAGAATGAACATATGTGCAATTTAAAAGCATTTGTCAGTTACAGCAGTTTTATATGTGACTGTACTTCAGGCACTGCAACGAGTAAACTCCAGATTTAGACGGATGTTGACATTTATATCTGGGTAGGGATGTCGGCTAAAGGTTTAAAATAGGTTATTTCACTTGCGAAAATAATCTGTTAGTCTCGTTGTGGATGTGTGGTACATTGTGCTGCAATTGCAAAGAACCATTGGAAGTGCATAAATAATCTACACAATTCTTGTTATATTTGTGGTTGGTTTGCTCCCAAAAATCTGAGAAGAAAATTTTATAATGTTACCAAACGTACACATCATTTATACTTAGGTGTCAAATTGATGACCAGGTGACCCCATCAATGTTGTATCACTTGTACGTCAAATCTTTGGTTATGGTTGCATGGCAATCTCAAAGCATTACAATTTGCTGTACCTACGTGTGACGAGAACCAACAAATCATATTAAAGATTGTTACTTCTGCATGACAAATATATCTGGACTGTCTAGGAAAAGTAAATATGTTATTCATTATCCATATATTCCTTCTGTCATGCGTCCTGTTCCATATAGCGAGGAATTACCTGTTTCTGCACACCCCTCAGACATTGAGTGGTGACGTTAATGGTGAAGGAAATAGTAATTCCCAGGCTGAGTTGTACCAGGAGCCAGAGACTTCTATTTCAAAAGATCCTGACTTTCAATAAGAAAATTCTGAAAGTGAAAGCATTTTGTAGAGCAAGTAGACTTGAATGATTTGGCATGGGACTTAAATTTGTCAAAAGAAGACTCTGAACTTCTAGGTCCCAAGCTGTAACGATGGAAATTATTTGCACCTGGTACAAAATTACAGAGTCTCGAAATAGACATCAGAAATTTGGAAAATGTTGTTCTATGCAACAGAATATGTGTTTCTGTATATATATCAATGATTTAATGAGTAAACTAGGAATTGTCCATAATTGAGATGACTGTTTATAGATTCATTAAAGTTCCGCTTAAAGACTGTGTTACTTCATAATGGTAACGAACTTCCATCTGTTCCAGTTTTTCATTCTATAGGTCTTAAAAAAGGTTATGAAAGTCTGGCCAAGATTGTACGTGCTTTAAAATATTAGGTCCAGTATTAGGAAATATGTGGTGACTTTAAAGTAATTGGTTCGCTGCCTGGATTACAAGGGGGATTCAAAAAATATTATTGATTTTTGTGTTTGTGGGACAGCAATGGGGCAAGCAGCAGAAATATGTCCGTGGGAGAGTAATGTAAAACAAACACCATTGTTTCAGCCTGATAAGATTCTTCTCCCTCCCTTACATATAAAACTTGGGCTGATGAAGGCTTTTGTTAAGGCACTCAACAAGGTTGGTAGTGGATTTGCATATTTGCATATTCTACAGTTAACTTGGCAGTCATTTACTAGAGTTATGCGTGGTTTTCTTGGAAACACAAAGGAAAAAAACTTTGATGTCAAATGTGTTAGAATGCTACAAAGACGTGGGTTGTAGAATGCCTTTGAAAATCTATTTCTTCCATTCCCATCTAGATGTTTTCTAGAAAATCTAGTTGATGTTAGTGACGAACAAAGGGAACGATTTCATCATGACATTTCCGTCATGGAGAAGAGGTACCAAGGTCGTAAGTACCCAGTAGTGATGGGGGATTATTGTTGGTTTCTTGTGAGGGAAAGCAAATAGGAGTACAAGAGGCAATCACATGCTACCAAGCACTTTTAAGCAGAGTTACAGGTATGTTCCTTAAATATATACCTACTCCAAATATGTATTATTACATGCATGCAACACAGCATTTTAAATTAATCTTAATTCATCATGATATATTTTTAACCTGATACAAGATTTCTGTGGCAATTTTCAAAATCACACATATTTTTCATTAAGACTTTTATCGCGAAGGTGTAATTTTTTTCGGTAGGGTAATTATTACATTAATGAATGTAAATGTTAACGTTCTTTCACTGTAGATGTTGCATATTTTAGTCGAGGTTTGCTCCGAAGTGAATGGTGCATAGAATTTATGACATTTTAGAACACCATCACTTCAGATTCGCCAGAATAATGAAATGGTAGTCTTCTAATATGGATGTGTATATCGTATTCTGCATGAAGTTCTAGAAATAAAGATGCTAAGTGCATTATGAGCATCGTATTTGTTGACTTCAGATCAAAAGTGCCAATAAAGCACATTTCAATGTTAAGAACTGGAAAAAACCGTAACGACTTCTGGAGTCGTTATGTGATTATGTATGGAACCGAGATACACAACTACTTCCCAGTGGAAACAGCAGCCTTGCTAAAAGGTAAAATCCAATGAAGAAAGCGATAATTGTCTATCGCCGGGAAAAATTATGGCTACGATATTTTGGGACTCTCAAGGTATAATTATGATTGAAAATGGGTAAAAAAGAGACTGCTTGATGCTATGGAGCTTTACTGGACCACTGTATTCAAAATAAAGAGGTCTTCAGAGGCTATTCCAGAATATACATTTTAGAGGTGTAAATATCCTAATATACGGTAATTTAATCAAAATGTTACGGCCAGTTTTGAGAAAATCAAAATTTTCGAAAAGTTTTTCATGTAAAGGATAGGGGGGATTTTCTTCAAAATCTTCAAGTCACATCCTTGGAAAATACTAAAGTTATATACCAAGTTTGGTATTTTACCGACTTTTAGTTTCTGAGTTATCGTGTTCACAGACACCCGGACACACTGACACATGGACACAAACAAACAGACCTTATTCTAAAAATTATTTTTTTATACATGGGACCCCAAAATGTCTATTTCCGGTGAAATCTCGGCATAGAAGTTTCGATTGGAATGCAATACTTTCTCTATACACTATGCATATAGTACGTGTAAGGAAAGTAAAAATGCTTTATTTGGATACAGGGGAGCGTAAAACGTGTATTTCTGGTGAAATTTCGGCATCGAATTTTTGGGTGGAATGCAGTACCTTCTCTATGTGTAGAGAACGTAAAACTGGAATCTCGTTGAACTCGGTTATTGGATTTTCAGCCCAAAACACAATGCAATGTGGTAATTATTTTCAGTTTTTTGAGAGTTCTGATATGTTTAACCTTTAGCAAAGTTACCTATGCTCCATGTAATATTTTCGTTTGCTTATTTGCTGCCGTTTTGAGTTACTAAATACTGAGAACGGAAACACATATTTCCCGGAACCTATATTTGTGATTTAGATTACCAAGTGAACACTAGAAATATTGTATTCTAAGTAAAGTCAGATAATATCCAGATGCTTCGTGATGCCATATCTTTAAAAGTACATGACATAAATGGCAAGCGTTGAGACGATAAACTGTCAGATAGAGAAAAGCAAAAGCCATTAATCTCAAGCAGTTCAAATTTATCGCTCTCGATATCGTAAGGGGATCATTAGTTTTAAAATGATAGTTTTATTAACAGCCATTCACATAATTTTATTTCTTTTGCATGTTTGTATTTTCACCGAGCTGACTTCCGTAATGACGGGAATCACGTGTCGTTAGTTTTTGTATTCCTACAGCTTCCTTAACAAGTTCTAGTAAAAATGTGTCATAATTATCAGAAGGAGCCATTTTGAGACAAACAAAGTTTGTCAGTTTTCCTGCTCTGGTACCGCAGGTGATGACACTGATGATACATGAAGATGGAGCCCCGGTGGGACGTAATGGCGGGGGAAACCGGAGAACACCCGCTTCTGCGCCGCTTTGCCCACCACAAATCTCACATGCGGTCGCTTGGGATCGAACCCGGACCGTCTAGTGAGAGGCAAGTGGTCTGACCACTGGGCCACGGCGCGGTCCTCATAAGTTGTAAATACAGAGAAAAATGAATGCTAGCTGTTTTTACTTTCCATATCACGCACCTATCATGTAGCTATTTAAAGAAAAAGTTTCGAAAAAAAACAAAACAATACAACTTTATATAAAGCTTAATTGTGGTGGGAATTTTCTTCAAAATGCACATCCTACTTACACACTGAACTGTACTCAGTTTGATATTTATATGACTTTTCTTTCTCGAGTATTCATCTTAACTACATACATACATACATACATACATACATACATACATACATACATACATACATACATACATACATACATACATACATACATACATACATACATACATACATACATACATACATACATACATACATACATACATACATACATACATACATACATACATACATACATACATACATACATACATACATACATACATACATACATACATACATACATACATACATACATACATACATACATACATACATACATACATACATACATACATACATACATACATACATACATACATACATACATACATACATACATACATACATACATACATACATACATACATACATACATACATACATACATACATACATACATACATACATACATACAGACATACAGACATACAGACATACAGACATACAGACATACAGACATACAGACATACAGACATACAGACATACAGACATACAGACATACAGACATACAGACAGACAGACATACAGACAGACAGACAGACAGACAGACAGACAGACAGACAGACAGACAGACAGACAGACAGACAGACAGACAGACAGACAGACAGACAGACAGACAGACAGACAGACAGACAGACATACAGACATACAGACATACATACATACATACATACATACATACATACATACATACATACATACATACATACATACATACATACATACATACATACATACATACATACATACATACATACATACATACATACATACATACATACATACATACATACATACATACATACATACATACATACATACATACATACATACATACATACATACATACATACATACATACATACATACATACATACATACATACATACATACATACATACATACATACATACATACATACATACATACATACATACATACATACATACATACATACATACATACATACATACATACATACATACATACATACATACATACATACATACATACATACATACATACATACATACATACATACATACATACATACATACATACATACATACATACATACATACATACATACATACATACATACGCACCGAAAGGGGAGTTCTAAGAGATATATTTTCGGTGCAGTCTCAGCATATTATAATCATATTTAAATAGAATACAATACTGCTTCTACCAACTTAAATAATTAGAGAAACTGAAAAATGTATGCGCTACATTCATATGACTTTTTTAACTCTTCTACAACAAACTATTCTTACAGAAGGTTATACTTTAATATATTTCATACTTAATGAGATAAACATTAACGGAAATAGCCTTATTACACATTTTCTGTAGGTACAGGGGGAATAAGGGAATAAGCGAAAATCGTTCTTTTTTATAACCATAATGAATAAAAAAGGAATAACGACCTCTCTTTTGAGAAAAGTATAAGAATTGGAACATTTAAGCCATCAAAAGGAAATATTTCAGAAATCGTTAAATGTACTCGCACAAAATATGTGTAAACATTTTAAACAGATAGTATTTTATTCAAAATCGTTAGAGCTGTCTTTAGAAAATTAAACTTTTCGAAAAATGTTCCATTTAAAGTTGGTTTGGTGTTTGAAACTCTTCCTGTCACAAACATGGAATATGCTGAACTTAAATATCAAGTTTGCTGCTCAACCGCTTTTCGTTTTTGAGTTATCCCTTCATATTCAAGCACACGGATAGACACAAACCCACACACACACACACACAAAAACACCACCGATATACACATACACAAATACACACGGAGATTTATCTAAAAATTCTTGATTCAGGGCACTCAAAACAAATATTTCCGGTGAAATCCATACATAGTACAGAAAGTAAAACCTGGACCTTTGCATTTAATTTACTTTGTCTCTTCATTCTTCAAAGATCTTTGATTTCACTACTTCATTTTAAAAGGAAAACAAAAAAATTATATACACATGTTTTAATAAAATATTTTTGTAGGCACAAGAAGAATAAGGGAATTTTTTGATAATGTTTAACGCACCGCAGGCGATGACGCTGATGATGCATTGAATGAAGATGAAACACCGGTCGAATATATGCCGGTGGAAACCAGAGAACCCGGAGAAAACACGCCCTTGCGCCGCTTTGTCCACCACAAATCTCATATGCGGTCGCTTGACACCGAACCCGGGCCGTCTAGGTGAGAGGCGAGTGATTGACCACCCAGCCGCGGCGCGGTCTAATAAAGCAATGCCGTAGACTTAAACAAAAGGAAGATAAATAAATATCCTTATTTAGTTGAAATTAAGTAAGAAGCAAATTAATTGTAATCAACTTTATATTCATTGGTATATATTTTATTATTATTTATATATATTTTTTTGGAGGTAGACTTCAGTAAAAATTGGTCGGATAATATTTCTGATTGTTTCAATACATACTATAACTCTGTTAATAACGAATAGCTATGTGATGGTTATGAACTCCCATTCTCTGCATGTCTACGGAAAAAAAAAAAATGAATAACGACTATGCAGTTGAAAAAAGTGAGACATTTGAAAATTCCAAACATTAATAAAGAATATATCGGAAGTTTTAAATGGCATAAACAATGGAAAGTTGTATTGTTTAAAGAAATCTAAATATATGATCTAATAAGTTTTTGTTATTATGTTCTAAGTCCACCTCAAGAGACACACTGACACGTTCATCCTTGTTATTTAAATGCTTTATTACTTTATCTATTACTTCTTCTTTATTTTTTATTTATTTATTTATTTATTTTTGTTTGAGAAGCTTAACGTCCTTTGAGATGTGTGATCGAAAAAAGCTGCTAACTTATTATTCTGTTTTAAAGAAACCGGCAGGTCATATTGGAGGGCGAATGTGTGAACGGGTGGGTACCTACTGCGCGTGAAAGGGTCAAATTTCCCCAACCGCGCGCGAGGTGCTGAATTATGACAAGCCTACTGCGCGGAGATACTGAATTGTAAACAGACTTACTGCGCGCGAGCTTCTCAAGGGTAAACATTCCAACAGGGCGCGAGGCGGTATACGACAAATACGGCAAATGCTTGCTAGTCTTTCTCATGTAAGAGAAGTGTGGCACCACTAGTACATAACGTTAGTCATTTGTTTCGAGAATAGTTGTGGCTATAGGCTTCGAGCATATATAGATAGAGAGCGCATGACCCAATTTCTCCCTTGCTAGGAGTTGAAACCAACAACAAAGTCACGTGACTAAGGTAGAAAATTAGGAGATTTCCCATAAGCTATACCGGAAAGATCTGACGAAAATGTTAAAATAAAGCTGAATTTTCGTATCGACAAGTAAATCGTGTAAATGCAAGAGTTACAATTGATACCTCAGTAATATAGGACACTAGATAGTGTACATTCTATGTTTAAAACTGGTGCCTGACCTGAAAACCTAATAAGGTGAAAGATAGGTTAAGTAGTTTTTATAAAATTAGTTTTTAGTGAAGAATTTGACTAATTACAGAGGTCAACAAGCTGTTAGTATTTAACCATATTACGAGACTATAACTAATTAGCATATTAGAGTGCTAAAGTGTGGGCCTGTTATTTGCTGTGGAAATATTCTTGGAGATTGGCGAATGTGTTTTGAAAAGTTCATGTTTTTGCGGATTTCATAGTGATAACTTAAAAGTTGACCTTATGCAATTTTTTAACGATAGGGTTTATTCCCTAAAGTGTTATTTGTCTCTTACATGTGATGAAAAAAGTGTAACGTAATAATTTACAAAACTTTTTAAATGCTAAACCATATAAACAACTAAACCTCGCTTATTCCTTTACAGTTTGTATATGTAGGCTATTATTCATCGTTTTTACTTCATTAATTCGATTTCATTTGTATTTATGACATTTTTAATTGCAGAATAATACAAGAATAAAATTGACCAAAGTGATGTGTTTACATAATAAATGCATTAAAAGATGTTATCTTGAAGTGAAATAGTGTTATTTGTGTGAATTCCCCACGTGAGTTGTCTTAAATTTAATGGAACTTTAGGAAAAAGACCCACGCTAAAGTTAGACCTGCATTCACTACTTATACCGTCATCAGCTGATCGAGATCTCGGTTTCTAGCGTGGGACGTCGTGCGCTCTCTATATTGGTCGAACGCTGTAGGCTAACGACTGTCGAATGTTTCGAGTGTATAAGATGGCATGCTGTTTATAAAAGATGTACTCATCGTGTGTGTTTTTATAGAGCAAAGGATTCCAGTGCTTCTGTGCAAGCAAGAAAAGTCAAAAGGGAGAAAATTTGGGTGTTATAGATGGATATAAATTTTGCAGAGTTAGAGAAACACAGCGAGGAGTATCGTGTAGGTGCACTGTTAAAACATGTAAGTCCGTTATTTATTTAAATGATACTGCTACTCGCCTTTTATTCAGTAATGGAGTATGTCATATTCACGAAACCGTTCATGGTTTTGATAGGCAAAAATCTCTAATAGTGTAAAGCGCAAAGCTGTTACTGAATTGTCTGAAAAACCATTAAGGTTGAAAGAGTTGTAGTGAAAGAGTTGGCGTTTCATGTAAAGAAGTGAATTGCATTAGGAAATGTATTTATCGCGCTAGAAGGTCAATTTTGCTGCCATTACCAAAAACGTTAGACAAGTTCACAAAGCTTTACAGAAAATGGCAATTTTAAGTATGAAGAATGAAAACTTGCTTCTGATTAACGATAGTAACTTAACTTAATCATTTGCGGCGGGGAATAATCACAAATGCTATGTGCGAGAAGGTACTTTCAAATACTGTTGTAATTTTTTTTACCAATTCTTCACAATTTATGTATCCAATAAGGGTCAGTATATTCCATTATTTTTCTTTTTTTTTTTTTGTTTTGTTTGATATTGCTAAATTAATTGCTGTAATTTTATTAATATTAAGATTGACCCTTAAGCAGTTGTGGCTGATTTTGAAGTAGCTATACATAAAACAATTTTTAGGTATGGCCGTCAGCATCTATAGTAGACTGCAAATTTCATTTCACACAGGCTTTGTGGAGAAAAATTCAAACTTTCGGACTGTCTTCAGTACAAAAAAGTACTGATGTCGGTAAATGGTTGCACTCTCTCCCGAGAAAGTAGGAGATGCTTTTGTAGAAGATCTAATGAGCATAAAACCCATCGATCCTAACCTTACAAAATTTGCAGATTATTTAACAACTTTCATAAGTTTTGATTCTGCGCTTCCTCTAGAAATTTGGGCTTCTGACACTTATCACATCACATAAAACAACCAATACTTGTGAGGCATTCCACAGGAGTTTAGGACTTAGCTTTAACAGTGCACACACACACACACACATACACACACACACACACACATATACGATATATGCCATTTTGTTGATGCTGTCATTTAAACTCAGACAATTATACATAAAGATCTAATGTGTTCCATTCACATGGCTTTCTCTACATAGCGTAAAAAACTATTGTTATAAACCATATTCTTCTATCTACTTTATGATAATCGAGATGAACACTAGCAGAAATTGTCTTAATTACTTGCTTTCTTGTGAGTAGAAGGGAAATAAGGGAATACACTAGGCTAAGACGATAGTAAAATCTTATAAAAACTGGTTGAAATCCGTGGCTATGCAGTGCCAAGAGTTTACAAGTTTCCGTGTGAGAAAAGTTTAAGCATTTTAAATCTGAAATATATAACAAGAAATATCTCAGAAATGGTCAATTCCACGAAAAAAACGCATATGACCTGAATAGTTTGTTTTAATGTGATCTACATTTTTGTGTAATAAGTTTTTGTCTGTCTCTTGCGGTTTACCAGCTACGCAAAATGCAGTAAAATTCATTCAGAACAAAGAGGTTTTAGAGGCTATTTCCAGAAAATTCAAGGTTACATTTTATTTGCCATATAAATATCTTTAATTTACGGTTATTTAATCAAAATTCTTAGACCAATTTTTGAGAAAGTTAAAATTTTCGAAAATTGTTTCTGTGTAAAGGGTATTTTGGATTGGGGGATTTTTCTCAAAATCTTCGTAATTAAATGCCAAGCTAAACATTTTACCGATTTTTCGTTTTTGAGTTATCGTGTTCACTGATACACGGTCACGCACACATACACACATAAAAAGGGTGGTTTTTTTGGATACAGGGGAACCTAAAACGCGTATTTCCGGTGAAATCCTGGTATCGAATTTTTGGGTGGAATGCAATACCTTCTCTATATACTATGTACACAGTACGTGTGGAGAAATTAAAAATGAATGATACAGCTAGTGACAAATCTAAATCTGCCCGCGAAAAGCGTAGGCAGTACATAGTGGACTTAACTTTAAAATACAAACAAGGACTTATTCCACGATTGCCTTTCTTAAAGAATGTTATTATTAAAAGAAAGGCACATAATTTAAATGCATGTTTTAACTTGTTGACAAATTCCCTGTTCTAGTATGAGCATTTTATACATCTGCATTTTTAACCATACCTATGACTGGCAAATGGGCCTGCGTTCATAGAGAGTTCTGTCTCCAAAACTTGGGAGGGAAAATGCAGTAATGACCGCCGCGCGCCGTTGGGGCCGTCTCAAAAAAGGACTACCGCGTGCAGTAAATTTACTTGTTTATCGTACGAAAATAGTGTGTCCGTATTATTGATCTCCCTTTCTTTGAATCTGTTAACTCTCAAATCTGCTGGTTAGTTTCACATTGGACTGTTATGTTTGTTGTCTTAATAATGCCTGAATAGGACTCATAATAGATGTGTAAAATACAATATATTTGTGCAAAATTTGTCAAAATTTTTACCTTTTTTCGTACTGGAATATATTGCCATATTAATGTTTTGTTTTCGCACAATCGATTCCTTAATATAGTATTACAAGGTAACTAGTTCGTTATAATCAGTATTGGGCCACTAAAGCTATACCAAAGAACTTGTTATAAAAATATTGATTACAAAATATTCAAAATACAACAAATTTTTCTTTCTCTAACATGCATATACAACGTCCATAGTAGGCACAGAAGATAGGATATTCCACCCAAAAATTCGTGACGAGATTTTACCGGAATTAGCTATTTTTGGGGTCCGCTGAATTCATTAAAAAACATATTTAGAAAAATCTGATGTGTTTCGTTCACACGACTTTCTCTGTATCTCTATAAATTATTATTTTAATACGCTTATCTTTTATTTATTTCATGCTAATTGAGAAAAATAGCAGAAATAGTCTTATTTCTTGCTTTATTGTAAGTAGAAGTGAAATAAGGGAGTAAGATAGGTTAAAGTGAAAGCCAAAAGCTGGGTGCTATGTGACTGATGTTCCTTTGTTTGTATTAACAGGAGTTGACAAATTCATGTATGAGAAAAGTATACATTTTTCAAATATGAAACCAAGAAAAAGGAATATCTCAAAAACGATCAACTCCACGAAAAAAATTCATATAACATAAATTGTGTGTTTTAATGTGCTCTACATTTCTGTGGGTTAAGTTTTTGTCCATCTCTTACGGTTTAGTAGTTATGAAACATTCATCCAAAATAAAGTAGTCTTCAGAGGCTATTCTCAGAAAATTTAAAATATACATTTTATTTGTCAGGTAAATAACTTTAATATACGATATTTTAATGAAAATCGTTAGAGCCATTTTTTAGAAAATCAAAATTTTCGAAAAAAGTTCCATGTAAAGGGTAGTTTGGGGTGGGGGATTTTTCTCAAAATCTTCGTGTCGCATCCCTGGAAGATACCCTTAAATACCAAGTTTGGTATTTTACCGACTTTTCGTTTTTGAGTTATCGTGTTCACAGACACACGGACACGCACGCACGGACCTTTTTCTGAAAATACTTTTTTTTGGATACAGGGAACCCTAAAACATATATTTCCGGTGAAATCTCGGTATCGAATTTTTTGGTGGAGTGCAATACATTCTCTATACACTATGTACATAGTGAGTATAGAGAAAGTAAAAATGTAACTCAAAAACGAAAAGCCATTAAATACCAAACTCGCAATTTAGATTTAGTATCTTCAAAGAATGAGACACAAACATCTTTCAGAAAAGCCTCCCCTCTTAAACTGCCCTTTACATAGACACATTTTCAAAAATGTTGATTTTCTCAAAAATGGCTTTAACGATTTCGATAACCCATAGTATGTTAAAGATAGTTACATGACAAATAACATTTATATTTTGAATTTTATTTTTATAGTTTTTAACGCCCACTATTGCTACTATGGCCCCGCAGGCGATGACATTAATGATACATGGAATGGAGATGCAGCACGGCGGAGAGAATCGGAGTTCTCGGAGAAAACCCGCCCTTGCG
Organism: Hymenopus coronatus; assembly: GCA_030762935.1. Classification (NCBI taxonomy): domain Eukaryota; kingdom Metazoa; phylum Arthropoda; class Insecta; order Mantodea; family Hymenopodidae; genus Hymenopus; species Hymenopus coronatus. The sequence goes on along the minus strand of CM060885.1, from coordinate 42,141,800 downwards.
CCGCTTTATCCACCACAAATGCCACATGCGATCGCCTGGGATTGAAAGGCTAGTGCTATAACTACTTGGCCACGGTGCGCCCTGTCTTCCTCTTCTGAGTAACTTTTCTAAACTAATAAGCTGTAAGAGATAGACTTAAACAGAAATATAGATCTCGTTAAAACAGCCAATTTATGTCCCATACATTTTTGTTGTGATGTTATCCATTTTCAATATATTCTTTGTTACTGACTTCCATTTTAAAATAATCATACTTTTCTCAAACCGGAAGTCGTCCCAGTTTGTTTTGTTTTGCTCTTTCATGCAAAGAGAAGCGAATTTCAACGATAATTGCAAAGCGACAGCTTTGACTATCGCTTTAGCCTAGTGTATTCCTTTGGTTTCCTTCTACTTATAAAGAACTATGCAATAATACCATTCTGTTAATGTTGAAATGGATTAGCATGACGTAGATAGAAGAATAAGCTTTTTAAGAATAGTTCGCGCAGAATAGGTAGAAAAAGTCATATAAATAGAATACAATATATTTTTATAGCTTTTGCTAAATTAAATACACAAAAATGGGGAAAAAAGATACAAAATACATATAAAACTTCATGATCTGCTTAATTGTGCTTATCTAAATAGCAATGTTTTGTTTCCGCAGCTTTCAATCACAGTCACTTTAATAACTTATAAATAATTTGATAATTAAGTATTACTTTGATAGAATTCTTAATAGTTGTTAAAACTGATATATGAATTACTAAAGAAATTCGACATAATCTTCTTTTATATTTTGTTTTAAAATCATATATATATATTTTCCCCCTTATCTATTAATGAGATCGTTTTCCCCCTATGTTGTTTCACTGCAAAGATAAGTTTAGTATAAGAGAAGATACTTGCAACTAGGCTCTGTTAATAATAATCATTGCGCTAAAGACACAGCTCGTCTCCACTCAAGGTTTAAATGATAGCCACGATCTTGGCTGTTTTCTTAAATCATTGACCCTGAGGAACACAAAAGAGCTCAGTAGTTGCAGTGGGGATATGTTTCCATAGCAACACACTACGTAGCTGCTGCGGTTGAAAATTGGCTATTTCCAATTTCAATTTCTTCGACGCAGGGTGTTTGATTAGTTTCATTAAAAAAATATGATGTGTTCTATTCTATCTTTTCTGCAAATAGACCATCCTTACAAAAGAGTCCTTATTTATCTACATCAGGCTAATCAAGATAAACATTAGCAAAAAGTATTACTTGCTCCAATGCAAGTAGAAGGGAATACACAGTCTAAAGCAATAATCAAATATTTTATAAGTTCATCATTACCTTAAACAATTGAAATTTGGTTCCCTTTTGTATGTCCGAGATTAAAACAAAAGACATATTAAACAGAATTTTTGACCCTCCGAGAAAAGCTTATGTAGTTTAAAGCTAAAACCATTAACAATGAATATCTCGGAAATGGTAAACTCCACAAAAAAAATGTTTTAATTAGATTTATATTTTTATCTAGAAAGAATTTGTCTAATTTTTACGGCTTACGGTTTACACATTTTTCAGTTAGGTTGGAGAGATTTTTTTGAAAATCTTCATGTTGTATGCTTGGAAGATATTGAATTTAAATACCAAGTTTGATATTTCACTGACGTTTAGTTTTTGAGCTATGCTGCCCAAAAACACCAAACACATACGTACAAATTTCTAAACATCTCCTGTTTTCAATCAGAGGATCTCAAAACATGTATTTCCAGTGAAACCTCAGAATCAATTTTTGGTTGGAATACAATACCTTCTCTACCTACAATATATATTGTATGTGTAGAGAAAGTAAAAACTCAACATCACGACAGACTTGAAACAAAACTAACTTTCAGTCAATATTCATACAAGATATATTCGAGTAGTGCTTGCAATTGCTTATCTCAGTCTTTATTTGATACTCAAGATTCTGTAGTTTTACGGAATCTAAAACGTTCCACAGACGTCTCTAAGGCGGTTGCTTGTAGACAAAATGATTTACTTCTTCACGGAGAATCGTTTAAAAACAACTATGTTATGGCGGGGACAATATTAATGAAAGCAGAGCCCATTAACATGCTTTTTGAGGGCGCTGCATAATTTATATCGCACAGTAATGTCACGAAATCGTAACAATTTCTTCTGTCTCAGAAACTCTGGGGTTTTCAGATAGAAAACATTTTTTATTAAACCATTTCATTTAACCGCCCTAAGAGGATGCAGAACGGATACAGCTGTGAACATCACTAGGTGATTTTGTTTACTAATGAGGTCACCCGCTCTGTAAAGGAAATGTGTTATGTCACATAATATGACATTCTGTTCCTCAGGGATGCCCAACAAGTCAGAAGAGGAGAGGGTGAATAATCCTCTTACCTCCCGACCTTTTGTTGTGATCACTTTATCAAAAATCTGATGTGTTCCATTCACATGACTTTCTCTGCATATCTGCAACAAATTGTTGTTAAAAACCTTATGCTTCTATTTACTGCATGCTAATTGAAAAAAAATAGCAGAAATGGTCTTATTACTTACTTCCTTGTGAGTAGAAGCGAAATAAGTGAAATAGGTTAAAGTGATAGTCAAAAGCTGGTTGCTATGTGACTGAAGTTCCTTTGTTTGTATGGACAGGAGTTGACAAATTACTATATGAGAAAAGTATGTTTTTCATAGCTGAAACCAAAAATAAGGAATATCTTAGAAACGATTAACACCACGAAAAAAATGTATATAACATAAATTGTATGTTTTAATGTGCTCTACTTTTTCTGTGAGGTAAGTTTTTGTCCATTTCTTACGGTTTAGCAGTTATGCAAAATTCATCCAGAATAAAGTAGTCTTCAGAGGCTATTCCCTGAAATTTCAAGATATACATTTTATTTTGTCAGGCAAATATCTTTAATTTACCATATTTAAATCAAAATCGTTAGAACCATTTTTGAGCTAATTAAAATTATCGAAAATGTTTCCATGTAAAGAGTAGTTGGGGGGGGGGGAGAATTTTCTTGAAAATCTTTGTGTCCCATTCTTGGGAGATACTGAACTTAAATACCAAGTTTTGTATTTAGCGGACTTTTCATTTTTGAGCTATTCTGTCCACATACACACACGCAGACTTTCTTCAATTTTTTTTTTGATTTAGGGGGATCCAAAACCTGTATTTCCGTTGAAATCTGTATCGAATTTTGGGGTGCATTACCATACCACCATAGGAAAACAGAGGAAAAAGAAAAAGGAATACAGTCACTGCAAGCCTCCGGAACGATATTAAAAGTAAACAAACAAAAGAAAAACGTTTATACAGGCTATACACATAAAAATGAAATTTCCGTACCAATGAGGAGAATCTCACAGGCTATTTCCGAAAACTTTAAATATACGTTTTATTTTTCTTGTTAATATCTTACTCAACAAAATACCAAGATTGATGTTAAACCGACTTCTGCTTCCTGAGTTATACTGTTCACATACATACACACACACACACACACGCGCGCGCGTTTTTAAAAAAGTTGTTGTTGTTTTTTTTTTTTTTTTTTTTTTTTTTTTTTAAGTATACAATAGGCTCAAAATATATGTAGGTATATTCACGATAAAATCTCTGAGTGCAGTTTTTGACTGTAATGCAATACTTACCATACCACCGTAATATAGAAAGTAAAACCTCTTTAAAGAGTTGACTACCGCTTAAGCATACTAAATACTTATTCTCGGTATATCTACAATAATATGTAATAAAACCATTTCTATAAATACTTAACTTTGTCACACAAATTCGCTTTAGTAAGAATTGCTTGTTGAAGAATGCATACAAAGGAGATGTGAATGTAACTCATACAACTTATTTTTATTTCTAAATGCATTCAAAGAGTGAGCCACTTGTAGCCAAGCATAATGATTTGCATTTATCAAAAGTCTTAACCTGTTTTAATCTCCATTATCCATTTCAATTCTAGTTAATGTGAATCGGCACAGAAAAATCGGCAGAGTAAAATATTTGTCATACATTGTATGAAAATAAATGTTAGTTGGTTCAAACGTTACACATGAAATAATATTTAACCTACTTGTGCTTTCAAAATGCCTGTTTTTAAGTTACTCTTCAGGTTTATCAGATCATGCACCCAAATAAACGTAAGATTTATTGTACATATTTTGTCCATCCTTGACTCTGGAGACGAATTTGATTATATTCAATAAAGTGCTCCTAATGATGCTGCTATTGTTTTCCCACGAAGCTGGTTGCCCTTTCCCGAATTGGACGCGGGTGGCTCATTGTTGTTGGGGTTATTTCTGTTGGGTGGAGGAACCCGGTGTGTCTTGTCAGCAGGCGGGCGAGTGCCAAGCTGTTCCCATACGGTCCCAAATCTAAACAAACCTCTTCCGAAATGTTTTCTTTAGTAAAATGCCTCTCTTTCTTAATGTTTAGAGAACACGTTGCGTGCAAAACGGCATCTGAACAATGCTTCGTTTCTTGTATTCCTAAAGAGCTTTGTAAAATATATTTGCAACGTCAAGGACCTAAGAGTGTACGGTCGTTACCGTGGTATTAAGTTATTGAAGTATTTTGTTTTGTCAGACCCGAAAGCATGAACGTGTTTTGAATACTGGCATATAAGTAGCTTTATTTTAATAACACAATATATGATATTGAGTGATAAAATGAAATCTTAATGTTCTTCATTGTAATGCAATTTATACAACCGATTACTTATAAGAAATAAACTTAAGCGTACCGTTATAGAGCTTATCACCGCGATGTCACCGAAAATACACGTATTGTGATTTCCTGAACTTAAGACTTCATATTTAGAAACATTTTAGTGTGTGTGTGTGTATGTAACAAAACGTCAGTGAAACACCAACTACTATTTAACTACTTTCAGAAATGTGACACAAAGACTTTAAAGAAAACTTTCCCACTTCAAACTACTCTAAAAAGGAAGATTTTAAAAAGGTTTTATTTTCTCAAAAACAACCGTTTGTAACGATATTGTTAAAAAATACCATACATTGGACATATTTACATAACAAATATGCATATCATGATTTTCTGAGAATAGCCTATGATGACCATTTCGCTCAGAAGGCGTCTTCTGTAATATTGTATAGCAAATAAATTTTAAGCTTTAGTCGAAAGAGTACTGCCCAAAAATATAGATTTCTATAAAACACATAAGATGTACCAAATAATTTTGTATGTCATTTTCGTAATATCCATTATTAATGTTTCAAATTGTTTGAAATGTATCATTTTAAAGTACTTTCGATAGTCATACACTGCTCAATTGAAAGAAAATATTATGGATTTTAAGGTGTGTAATTCTTAAAGATTCATCTGATGCTTTTCCTTTGCTATATAAAACGAAATGTACATTACCTATAGGTATTTCTCAATTAAAATGAAATAGTTTAAAAAATAAATATCGTTAGATTAGCTTGTATAGTCACTAACGAACGATAGGGGGCAGAGAAAGCCACGTTGATGTGGCGCATAAGATCTTTATTGATCATTGAGCATTTCCACACAATTTGACATATTTAATTATATAGGGTGATAATCGTTTGTGAATCAAGATATGAACGTTGGTGCTTAGATCCTATTGATGTGGCTTTCAGCGCCAATGTAGTCAGCGTAGATAACGGAAGCACCTAGTCGCGTGCTTTAGCAGTGTTTTCGTAAACATAAACATGAAATACAATGGTTAGTTAACTTAAGGGTTGCCTAGTCTTTAGCCCCGCTAAAGAGTCTATAACTTGCAACTTACTGTTTCATCATAATATTCAATGAACGAAAGGTAAATAACTGGGAAAATAAGCTGGGATACCTACGCTAATAATGCTATATTTTAGAGGCAGTTTAACGTTAGTGATCTTGAGGGTATAGGCAAGGAACTGGTAAAGACAATAGAGGCAAAGATACTATCAGTAAGCTACCAAAAGGTTGTAGATAAGGCTCAACAAAATAATGTTCTCTCTTTTGCGGTGAGACCAGAAGTCTCTTTTATTGCCTTTAACTCGTAATACTAAGTGAAACATTTGAACATTTAACAGCTAATTAATATTTGCAGTAAGCAGCTAAAAGTTAACTATAGGCTACTTACAGTTATTTGGGATTATAAGTAGAAGATAGTCCTAGTTAGGGCAAAATACGAAAGTTTCGCATTCAGGACCAACCTCAAAATTGCCCGAGTCATAAACGATCTTTCGAGTGGATAACTGCCCTGTTCCCTTTTACTTGAAAGCTAGGACAGGTTTACTGATAACGAACAAGGAAGCCCCCATGTTTTTCCTGACGTGCTACCCAGAACATCTGAAATGTGACATACCTCACATATAAGTGATTACTCTCAAAAAGACTAATTTTCAATGTTACATAAACATTCGAGCTCCTAAAAGTTTCGAATCTGAGACATCAAACTACAACCTAATTCAAATAGACCCTATAGACTGTAATATTACAAAACTGCCTTTGCGAAACAACAGTACATTTTATATATAAAACCAATAGTAAACAATATAAATCATATCAGTCTGAATAACACGAATACGGTTAAGGCGTGAATCAGAGGTTCTATTTCGATATTTTCTTATAGGGAATATATGCCTGTATATTTATTATCATTGAGTTATAAGACTTTAAAGTTGTCAACCACTGCATCGTTGGCTTAACAGTAACGCTAATTTTTGTTCTTTTTGGGTTTCGGAATATTGCTTCTTCTTGTTTTTTAATATTTTCATAATTAGCCTAAAACTTACGTTTTATTATTTAAAGTATTTCATCGTATATTGCAGGTAGGTAACCTCAGCTATCAGATTGATATAAAAGTGTTAAGGATGTGTGTCTGTGGACAACATAGCTCAAAATAGAAAAGACTGTTAAATACCAAACTTGGTATTTATGTTTGGTATCTTCCAAGGATGCGACACGAAGATTTTCAACAAAATTCCCCCATTCCCAACTACTCTGTGCATGGAACTTTTTTCGAAAAGTTTGATTTTCTTAAAAATGGCTCTAACGATTTTGATTGAAATGTTGTATATTAAAGATATTTACCTGACAAATGATATGTATATCTTGAATTTTATGGGAATAGTCTCTGAAGACTGCTTTATTCTGGATGAATTTTACAAAATTTTGCATAACTGCTAAATCTTAAGAGATAGACAAAAACTTACCACACAAAAAATGTAGAACACGTTAAAACACACAATTATGCAATATATATACTAGCTGCCCGCCCCGGCTTCACACGGGTGGTGTACCTAAAGAAAAACTTGGACAAAATCTTCCCTTTACAGTACGGTCATGCAATGAAATATAATTACATTTAAATAATTTGACAACACTTTATTATAATGCCTTGTGATTTACAATTTTCCTTCCGGAGAGAAGAAAGTAGCTTGGCATAATAATAGTAATAGTAGTAGACGCGCCGTGGCCGAGTGGGTAGACTACTCATCTCCCACCTAGACGGCTCGCGTTCGATCCCAAGCGACCACAGGTGAGATTTGTGGTGGACAAAGCCGGCGCAGAGTCGAGTTTTCTCCGGGTTCTCCGGTTTCCCCAGCCATCCATTCCATCGGTGCTCCATCTTCATTCATGTATCATCAGAGTCATGCCTGCGGTGCCACAACTAGTTAAAGCGGTCGTTAAATACTTCCAAAAAAAAAAAAAAAAAGTAATGGTAGCGCATCCATAGTGTGGCGGGTATACGCTGCCATATGTAATGAATTACATTAAGGAGAAAGTCACAAATTAACATTCATGCTTCTTCCGAATCTCTTTCTTTCCTTTATTCCTAATGTTTTCCACCTCTTTCTTTATTTTCTTCTATGTCAAAACAGTCATTTCTAAGTCTAACAATGATGTAACTAAAGAGCAAATAGATCTGCTTGGGCAATTGATAAGCTTTTATTTGATGATAGCTTTGTGCGTTTTAAATGTCTCCATTTAACACAAATTATAACTTGATCAAATGTATTAAGAGCACCGCAGTTGTACTGTGGTTGTGACGAGGGTAGCTTCATGTTCTTTAGCAAGCTCATGTACCACATAACGTCAAATACCGCCTGCGGTGCCATTAGTTAAAGCGGGTGCTAAACACTACAAAAAATACACACACAAAAAAAAGTCAAATAACCAAAATCTGCAATAGGAAGTTAAACTTAAAACGGATTCCCGTTATTTCTCAGCCATTTTCAGATTGCAAGAAGGGTTAATGGTTATGTGCATTGCTTATAATTTGTTCATTTTAAAGAATTACAGCAAAAATATACTTATTTCTTTATTTAAACGATGTGACCAAGAGAACGATGGTTAATACATAAGAAATATATTTGATTTACACAGTTATCTTGTGTTATTGTCTCCATAACCGGGTGCATTCCCTTACCATTGAAGGCGAAAAATAGAGCAGTAGGAACTACGGCCATCTGGTGGCAATTAATAAGTACATATCTTAGGTATTCGTCGCTAGGAAAGCTTCTTTATTTTAAACGATAGCAGAAAGGAAATGACAGTTAATAAATAAAAATATATTTGAATTTCACTGCTGCATTATCTCATCTCGATAAACTGTTGCGATACTTTAACATTGGATAGGGGGGGGGGGAATATAATTATAGCCATCTAGTGGCAAATAAAATAAGTACTCACTCTAGGTGTTCGCCGTCAGAAAAGCTTCTTTGCTTCTTTATTTTAAACAATAGGAGTAAAGAAAGGACAGTTAATACATAAAAATGTATTTGAATTTCACTGCTGCGTTGCGTCAATGTCTTGATAAACTGGTGTGTTGCCTTAACATTGAATGGGAAGGGAAATATATAGCAGTGCCACGACCATTTAAAAACAAATAACTTGTACCACTGCCATCTGGCGGCCATTAACTGAAATGCGTTCACTTAGCACGGTTTTTATTCATATTTCTGAGATTTTAAATACTTTCCCGTACTATTTTTAAACATTTTCATTTCCAAAAACCTTGTCGTGACAATAACGAACACAACAAAAAAAAAAAAGAATTGTTCAATTTGATGCAGTCGTTGGGAAGTGATACGCGTACATACATTTCAGCATTTTTATATATATTTCTGGAGTTGATGTTTTTTTGTTTTTTTTTTAAATATTCCTTGTTATTGGTTTCAGCTTTGAGAAGCATACTTTCTCATACAGGAATTTGTCAACTCCTGTCCATACAAACAAAGGAACTTCAGTCACATAGCAATCAGCCTTTGACTATCATTTTAACCCATGTTACTCCCTTATTTCGCTACTACTTACAAGCAAGCAAGTAATAAGACTATTTCTGTTATTTTTTTCCCAATTAGTATGGAGTAAATAGAAGCATAAGCTTTTTAACATGAATTATAGTTGCAGAGATAGTCAGTGAATGGAACACTTTGGATTTTTTTAATTATTATCACGAAGGTACGAAAGTGCTTAACAAAATACGAATTAGTGTGCTAGTCAAAAGATATGGGTCTCAATGGATGAAACTGCCAAAATAGATGAATGCAAATGTTGGATGTGCTAAAAATTGACGCACCTGGACCAATGTTCTTTCTAACATGCGAAACTTCCGAGAAAGTAAAGTCTCCAGAGTAAACTTTGTTTGACAATTTAATACATGGCTAAAGCAGCCAAGGGGCTTTAGATTATGTATCCCATGAGAAAGAATGTCTTGCTTTTGCGCATGTCTTGTACAATTGCCAAGAGAAACCATCAAACATCCCTAATGTTGATAAATTAATTTTCCGTGGCAAAAAAAGCTTTAAGAAGGCTCCATTAAGGCTGCTGAAATTCAAGCAACAAGCACCTCCACTGCTCCACCTTCCTCAGCTATTTTACCTCGGCGGTATTCTTGGCTTAATGCTGCTGAGTAATACTGCACCTTAAAAAAAAAAAAAAACCCTTTCATACGCTTTATTCAAATGAATCAAGTGCTATCAAACCGTGTACGAGATATTCAAGTTGTCTGGAAAGTAAGCGTAAGGGACAACCGTCGGTCTTTTAAAATGGAGTGTTTGCAAGTGACACTTTATGATCTAATGCAATTAGATACTGAAAGGACCTATGAACTAATTTGGAACATTTTATCATCTAATGTACAGTAGTAAAAACAAGGATTACTGTTTGGATAATGTTATTGTTTTCACTATATATCTTGACCTGTTTGTTCAATTCATATGTTTGCAGTGGTTATGGAAATAAGTGCCAGTTATTTTCAAAACTTGCAAAAATTTGGTCCTGTACTCTTACTAATATAAGTCAATCAGAAGTTCTTTTAAATGAACTTACATAAATCTATATTTTATTTTATATATAATATTTATTAATATTATAAGCTATAAGTGCAAGAATGTTTAGTTGATATTTATGTTAATAAAAATTCTGGTTCTATATAATTAATACATATGCTAGATACTATATTTTCGTTTTAATTTCCTAAACTTGTATATTATGAATTTGCATTACAGTTTCTAAATAAAATCATACGCAGCATATGGAACTTGGGAGCTTTATAAAAGAATCTTGCCGCTTTTAAACTAGCCCTACTTCATCAATAGATTGTGTAAACTATTACATATAAAAAACACTGCTAATTGATCTACTGCATTATTGGGTTTTATGTTGCCTAGATAACTCGGAAGGTTTAGCTACGCTGTTAAACATTTACTCCGTAATAGGATTACAAAAGTTGATGTTTGACGTAAGAGGATTATCGGTTCGAGTTTTAGTGGATTTTAAATCTGAAAGTGGGACTTGTGCTTTTATGTTCATTTATATATACATCGAATAAATAATCTAATCCCGCTGAACCAAATGGGCTAACACAAAACGTAATTTCACGTCAGTTATGTGCAGTCCTGTTAACTAATTAATTTCCGATAATGTAAGTCAACAGGAGAAAAAATAAAACAATGTACTCTTATCTCTTATTTATGAGATTCTTAGGTAGATAGCTTTCTTGAGTATTGAACATATAGCAAAAGATCACCTCAGTTAATTCCTTTCAAGCAAATGTTCAAGCAATTTCATTCACATGAATTCTGTCGCAGTGCACTATTGGAATGTGACTGTTTTTTTTTGTTTTTTTTTTGTGTGTTTTTTATTATTATTTAACATCTCAGGATCTTCAATATCTCCATAGATTAGGTGATTTCCTGACAATTTTAACTGTAATTAAGTAAAGCTATAATGTTTACTGGAGAGAGATGGTTGTACGTCTTTTATTACTTTCTCTATACGTACTATGTACATAGTGTATGTATAGAGAAGGCATTGAATCCCACTCAAAAGTTCGATGCCTAGATTTCACCAGAAATAGACGTTTTTGGGTCCGTTGTATACAAAATAAGCATTTATGAAAAAAGGTCCGTGTATGTATGTGTCCGTGTGTCTGTGAACACGATAACTCAAAAACGAAAACTCGGTAAAATACCAAACTTGGTATATAAGTTTAGTAGGTTCCAAGGATGCGACAGGAAAATTTTGTGGAAAATCCCCCACCACAAACTACCCTTTACATGGAAAAATTGTGGAAAATTGTGCCTCAAGATTTTAGTTCAAATACCGTATATCTTTACACGACATTTAAAATGTATATTTTGAATTTTCTGAGAATAGTTGCTGAAGACCTGTTTATTCTGGATGGATTTTACTGGATTTTGCATAACTAGTAAACTATAAGTGAAAGACGAAATCTTACTATACAAAAAATGTAGATCTCATTGAAGCACACAATTTATGTCATGTACATTTTTTTCGTGAAGGTGACCATTTTTGAGATATTCCTTGTTATTGGTTTCAATTTTAAAATACTCAAACCTTTTACATACGGGATTTGTCAACTCCTGGCAATGCAAAGAAATGGATTTTATTCACATGGCAACCAGATTTTAAGAGATTTGACTATCATTTTAGCTACTGTATTCCATTATTTCCCTTATATTCATAAGAAAACATTCCTGCTAACGTTTATCTCGAATAAAGAAAATTGAAATGGCGTTTTATTTATGGACGCTCTTTAACTGTTGTGGTTCTCAGCTTCCCATTGTATACTGGGAGTGAAAGACCGCTTAATTTTGCTCAGAGTCCTCTCTATCAGGCTTGAGATTCTTTACGTGCCGTAAACAGAAGAATAAGCCTTTTATCAATAATTTGTTATAAAGAAGTAGAGGAAGTCATGTGAATGGAACACATCAGATTTTTTTTTTACTTTCTCAAACGCACTATGTATGTACCTACATAGTCTATAGAGAAAGTATTGTATTGCACCCAAAAATTCGATACTGAGATTTCACCGGAAATACATGTTTTGAGACCCCCTGAATAAAAAAAACTGTTTTAGAAACGTGTCCTTGTGTACTGTCTGAGTGTGTGTGTGTGTGTGTCTGTGTGTGGGTGTGTGAGCGCATATGTGTGTGTGTCTGGGCAGCATAACTCGAAAACGAAAATATTTAAGTTCAGTAATTTCCAAGGATGCGACACGAAGATTTTAAAGAAAATCCCTCCACTCTCCAACAACCTTTTACTTGTAGAAAGCTTCCAAAGTTTTGATTTTTTCAAAAATGGCACTAATGATTTTGATTAAAATATCGTATATTAAAGATCTTTACATGACAAATAAAATGTATATCTTGCATTTTCGGGAATAACCTCTGAAGACATCTTTATTCAGGATGAGTTTTGCGGAATTTGTATAACTGGTAAACCGTAAGAGATTGACAAAAAAAACATATTTAACAAAAATACAGAGCTTATTAAAACACATAATTTATGTTATACGCCTTTTTTCTGGAGTTGACCGGTTTTGAGATATTCCTTATTTGTTTCAGTTATAAAATAATTATACTTTTCTCATACGGGAATTTGTCAACTCCTGGCCATTCAACAAAGGAACCTCAATCACATAGCTCGCCTAAGGTGTCACAGTAATAAAAGTGGACGTTAAACCATATCCAAAAAAATCTCATCTTTTAAAAGATTTGACTATTGATTTAGCCTATGATACTCCGTTATTTCAGGTAATAAGACCTTCTATGGTAACTTTTTCTTGTTTAGAATGAAGTAAATAAAAGAATACGCTCTTCAACAATAATTTGTTGCTGAGATATAGAGAAAGTCATGTGAATGCAACACATCAGATTTTTATAAATTGATTGTTTCTTCTTTTAACAAAAGCCATCTCTAGGATAAGCTTGGAAAGGAGAATCAGAGTGAAAAATTCAATGTCATATCCATTATTTGTGCCACGCATCTCCAGTTGGTTGCTGTAAGCAACTGGACTGCCTGACAATGTGTCTGCATCACATTGATTTCCTCAGTTGATTTGCATTATATCAATAAGACACAAGGAATTTTAAAATAATTTTTGAGACGAAGTGACCAAATGATGATTTACAATGTTTTACAATTTTAAATCCCTTTTTTTATAGTTAAATGCTTTTTGCTCAGTCAATGCAGCAAATTACTATTGCACACAAGCTATTATGCACAAGGAGAAGATCGGTTTAGCAGAATAAGAAAATATAAATCTTAAATGGGGTATTTTTGTCTCCAAATTATTTTCTTACCTTGTGGTTTACTTGGAGAACTTAATACTGTGCTGAATTGTTGATGATTTATTTACAGCAACCAAACGAAGTAGAAAGTTTTATTGTTCAAAATCCGGCTGTGCCATAGAATTTTTAGTTGATTCTGTCTCTGCAATACGATCTATCACCTGTTCAACCTCAGCCATTTTATGTTTTTTGCAACGATGATTATTCTTAATCATTTGTTTGTTTGTTGGTTGTTTTGCTTTTGTGTATGTGCGGTTTTTCTCATTTTTGCATCATTTAGTGAAATTAAAGAAGTTAGATGAAATTAAAGACACGAAATAGACGGACTTATGCACACTTATTTTGGATTCTGGAAAAGCGCTATCTAAAACGTAAAAGAAGTGGGTGGTGAACACTGCAGAGAATTAGTTTTTTCTTTCCCTCTTGTACACTGAAGGAGAAGGGAGGCCACGTTTTGGCATTAAGATCCTTTGGAAACGCGGCATATCCAACGACAGGAGACAATGTTAGTCCAACTATCAGGATTCTCTCCGAATGAATACCTGGAAGGTCTGTAGATTTGCCTCGTCTCTAGCTTATAATATACAACAATAGATGATAAATAGGTGATGTATTATCTAAGTAAGTGTATCGGATAGCTTCATATTACCATAATGGAATTGCTGATGTTAGATATTCTTCGAAGCAGTCAGTTGTGTCTGACTGCAGATGACACAGGTTCTATGTCCAGTTCAAAACAGAGCAACCGAAGTCGCAGTCCTAAAACTTAAAAGTTATAATACAAAGCTTCCCAAGAATGATACCGATTCTAGAAATTACTCTTTTCTGCTATGGATCCAGAAGTTTTATTATTTTGGAGAAAACTAACTGACAACGGATTATTGCATTGCAAGGGAGATCCTACGGTTCGTAAACTTATTTCAAACGGTGCTCCATCGTAGCAGCGAGTACTCCCGTTGTTCTCGGGGAAGGGGGGGGGGTAGAACACTTTAAGTAGTCAAGAGATTTTTTTTAAAGGTAAAGAAACATTTTAGCATCCGTTTTTTGGCAGACTTGTTAAAGTGGCTCAATGGTGGCGAAATTCACCTACCCGCTTTGTTTGAGGAGCAAACTTTTCTGACTAAATATATTTCTGAAAGAGAAGATCTGACGTCTTCAGAACAAGCATAAGCCAAGCATTTCGCAACCTTGATCTTCTTTGTTAATCTCATTTATCCCGATAAGCAGCACCGCATCAGAAAAAACACAATAGAGCATTGGATACTGTGGGAAAATTACTTGACAAAACTTGGGCAACATATCAAATTATAATAATGACGCATATGTGTGCGTATGCCACGCAGCAGAAATGTTTGAGTGTCTGTGTCCGTTAATCTGATAATGATTCCCTAACCTAGACGTGTGTCCTATTTTTTTTTTCCCGCAGACTCTCAAAAACAATGCGTAAACTTAACGTCCAAAAGCTTCATATAGTTTACAATCCACCTACCTAAGAGATTAGATAGGTGATACCAGATACTAAAATCTAAAACATCTGCTTCTCATTGATTGGTTTTGCTCGAGAAATGGCTGTATATGCTCTAAGACACTGATGTATGGTTATTATATCAGCATTTTTTATAATGCTTAACACCCGCTTTTAATACATAGGCATCGCAGGCGATGACACTGATAATACATGTAGTGAGAATAGAGCACCGTGGAATGCGATGACGGGGGAAACCGGAGAACCCAGAGAAAACTCGTCCAGCGCCGCTTTGTCCACCACAACTCCCACATGCGGTCGTTTTATAGCATTTCCATATGCTCTCGAATGATTTGAACACGTTTATAAAATGTTCATCTTTTACAGTTTTGTCCTATTTTTCTCTAGTTTGGATCCTTTAGGCACATTTTTTAATTCTGCTCCTTTAAGAGGCATATTGTATTATATTTAAAACTAAGTTAAGGTGGTAACATGGAATGCGAAGAGATATGCTAAGTACATTTTTTACTAATGTCCTTGATTGAATACTATATCCGCCTGGAAGGAGGAGATGAAAAATAAGAATAATAAGCCTAAGACAAACAAATAACTGAAGCTATACAAATCTAGAGTACAAAACGGTTGATGCAACTATAGTTGAAACATGTTTTTCAAATGGGAAGAGTGCTACGCTGCAGCGAATGAGATGCGTTATCGTGCTCTGCGTTGCCAGGTCGCTACTTTTTATATTTCCCTCTCATTCGCACATTGAGCATGGAAATCTCATCATTGCTGCTTCCTTTAAAAAACGTGTAGCCTAAAAATAATACTTGGAGCCTGGCTACGAAATACCTGCCTTTTAGATTCGCCACTAAAAGCCATTGAACTTGTTTTATTCCTGACTAAACGGCAACTAAAAACTGTTTTGCACTCTGTAGGGACTAGGGTTAAATAAACATGATCCCTGATTTCGAGACATAAACATTAACATGTGATGACTGACGCAGCATTCTACTGCTAACAGGAGTGTGTTCGCTCTCTCTCGACTTTAACAGCTTGCTAAGCGTAATAAATGTAAAAATTCTTTTAGTACCTACCTGTCAACAGTTTACATTCCATTTCTGTGTAATTACGCAGGTATATACACATATAGAACATGCATACATTTAATAAACATAAACATACAAATAATAATATCATTGCATGCTTCTCTGATTCTAATTATGATATAATACATGGATATGTTTATTAATGGTATTATGAAAACTATTTGAGCTAAAAATCTGGAGTTTTTATGGTTCTGCTACAAACATTACTGCCTATCTTCCTCCTTAATTATTTTTTGCAAAATTTGAATTTTTTGTCTTAGGGCAAATAGTATTTATGAGAGACGGAATCACTTAGCGCGTTCTCCCCAGTTAAATGGAAATGCAAAATGTCAACACAGAAGCACTCCGATTGGCTGCCGGCCTGGCGGCGCTCAAGGACAAACCTCATCGCATTTGAAAGTCACTGTACTAACTCATTTTCTTATTATAAAAATCCCAAATCCACCTAGAAGGAGGAAGTGGAGAAGAAGAAGACAAATAAGTAACTGAAACTACAAGACTGGAGTATAAGACATTTACTTAATCAACTCCTTATGATCTGGGATGGTATATCCGCCTAGATGCCTTAGTGGCAGTGACAGACTATTCAACTGTCTCTCTTCTGTGTATTTTTACTTTCTCTATACGCACTATGTACACAGTGTATAGAGAAGGTATTGCACTCCACCCAAAAATTCGATACCGAGATTTCACGGGAAATATATGTTTTAGGGTCCCCAATATCCAAAAAAAGCATTTTCACAAAAAGGTCCGTGTGTGTGTGTGTCCGTGTGTCAGTGTGTCTGTGAACAAGATAACTCAAAAACGAAAAGTCGGTAAAATACCAAACTTGGTATTTAAGTTTAGTATCTTCCAGGGATGCGACACGAAGATTTTGAGAAAAATCTCCACACCCCCAACTACCCTTTACATGGAATTTTTTTCGAAAATTTTGATTTCTCAAAAATGGCTCTAACGATTTTGATTAAAATTTCGTATATTAAAGATATTAACCTGGCAAATAAAATGTATTTCTTGAATTTTCTGGTAATAGCCTCTGAAGAGTAGTTTATTCTGGATGAATTTTACTGAATTTTGAATAACTACTAAACCGTAAGACATGGACAAAAACTTACTACACAAAAAATGTAGAGCACGTTAAAACACACAATTTATGTTATATACATTTTTTTCGTGGAGTTCGTCGTTTTTTGAGACATTCCTTATTTTTGGTTTCTGCTATGAAAAACGTATACTTTTCTCATACAGGAACTTGTCAACTCCTATCCACATAAATAAAGGAACTTCATTGACATAGCAACCAGCTTTTGACTATCATTTTAACCTATGGTACTTCCTTATTTCACTTCCACTTACAAGGAAGCAAGTAATAAGACTATTTCTGCTATTTTTTTCTGATTAGCATAAAGTAAATAGAAGTATACGCTTTTTAAGAATAATTTGTTTAAGGATATAGAGAAAGTCATGTGAATGGTACACATCAGATTTTTTTGTATTTTATCTGCACAACTGCAATGATTCTAAAGTGTTTATTTTGCCTTTGCTTTCTTTTAATTTACTTCTTTTATTTCCCCCTCGATTTAGAATCACGGTTGTGGTATATTGAAGTTTTTAAAATGTAATAAATTAAAAGGCGTTAGAGCAGTGCAATATTGGAAGTTCCATTTTTCTCGAAGCAGAACGCACTCAGTCCTTAGCAAGAGAAAACCTTTTATGGCGGAAGCTTTCAACGCTGCTTCCTTCCGTTAACATCACCACCAGCTGTATCACCCTTCCCAGAAATGACCCCTAATGGTGGATCAAATGGTATAGTTAAAAACACATCTTCATGGTCTGGAGAGTATTCTGGGCCCTGGGTCCTAGAGTTTCACGCTCTCGGGCGTTCTTCCTATAACATTAATTGAATCGGTGAAATGTGTATTTTAACAAAATATAAAAAAAAAAACCAGAACAAGTTGCCATTATCATTCTACCTTTTTATAATAATATATGGTTAAAATTATTGTCATTAACCATTACGTTGTGATATGCATTAACAGAAGCCCGGACTCAAGAGTTCTAAAGACAAGGCAGAAATTAAAATCATAATCGTTCGCAATAAAGTATAATAAATAAAAGTTTTAATAGAACAATTGCCGGATTTCGTCTTTAATATTTCTTTGGAAAGAAATCGTGTATTTTGATTTCCCTGCTTAATTAGTTATATACAATAAAATGAAGCGATTGATTAGAACAAATCGGTTAAGCAAACAGATGATGTCATTATGAACTTGTGAGGACGCCGAGCATAAAAAAGCAGGCAATACTGAGTAGGATAGAGACACTTTTATCACAATTCGAATATAAGGGTATAAGTGTACAGTGGTGAGGGTCATCTCGCGCAGTGCAAACTGCGAAGATCATCCTCAGGAGGAAGTGATAAAGAGAATGAACCATTAGAGGTTACAGGTTGCAGAGGCGTGCACAAACATCTAAAAAATTTGGTAATTTTGTTCGATTATCAACTTCAAGCAATCGAATATTATAAGAATCTAATTCATTTTGAGGAAGTATTCGATTGCTTGAAGTTGATAATCGAACAACATTACCAATAAAAGTATTAACACGAATTCTAATCTCACCTGAAGATGTAATTCATTCATGAAAAATTCCTAGTCTTGGAGTAAAAGCTGATGCTATCCTGATTTAATTGTCTTTTCACACAAGCCGTGTGTAGGACAGGAGTTGGATAGGTAGAGTCAGACTGAAAACTGCAATGCCATAGCCGGGATTTGAACCACGGATCTCCCGGTCTGCAGCCGGTTGCTCTACCGGCATAGAGCAAATATGGCAGCATGCCGGCATAGCATTGAAGTTGTCGCCATTGGGTTGTGATTTCAAAATAATTTGAGATCACTTTGTGGTTTGCCGGGAAACATGCGAGTCAGTTGAAAAATTCAATGCTATGCCGGCATGTTGCATTGGTAGCTCAGTGGTAGAGCAACCGGCTAGAGACCGGGAGATTCGTGGTTCAAATCCCGGCTGTGGCATTGAATTTTTCAGTCTCACTCTACCTATTTAATCTAATAGGTCCTGTCTGGAAGACCCGTTCCTCTACTGGAGCTGCTTAGAGAGAGTGAGGAACAGCATTTTTCACTACATGTCCTTTGTGTCTGCGAGAATTCTTTGCTTTGATTAAGGATTCGCTCAATCTTCCTGGCGTTATCCTACGCACGAAATCCTGAAGGAAGCGAAAAGAAAAAGGAAATAATGTGAATGAAAGCCTAGCGGATGAGGAACTATCCTAGGCAGTATTTTCTTATAACAAAGAAAACCACGAAAAGCCCAATATGGAAGTGAAGGGTCAACAGAATTCAAACCCAGGACCTCCCTAATTTGAGCTTCCTCCGCGGAGCCATCTCGCTTGGTGGTATACAATATAAGAAATTTCTGTAATGTTTCTGTGGATCCATTTGTTTAAATCGCTATTCAAAATAAAGATTTTTAAAGATATTCAGAGAACTTGAGCTACGTGAAGTAATGTAAATGTATCCCATTTTATGTTTGTTTTGGAAATTAAAATGAAATATGCTGCCATAACTATGAGATTTTTTATAGTTTCCGTAATGATGTGTACATACTGAACAATGGAAAATAAACTCAGTATGATGCACATAGCCTAAAACCATGTCCGTCGCTTAATTTTGTGCCAACTACTGTCATCTTCATTTATCTTCCAGGTAAGGGTGTATGAATCTGTTTAGTGAGCATTTTAAACATATAAACCTGAAATAAAGTAGAGATCACAAAAAAGCTGAATTGTCCAGTTTTCGTCAGATTTACGCACAAAGAAAAGTGAAGTTCTTTACACAGTATCTGCAAGTCATAGCGATGTTGAGTGTGTTTTCACTTTCTCTAGTACTTATCTACAGTGTAAATAATAGATAGAGAAAGTATTGTGTTTGGCCTAGAAATCCTACAGCGAGATTTCATCGGAAATATATATATATATATTTTGAGGTATCTTGAATCCAAAAAAGAATTTTTAGGAAAAGGTCAGTCTGTTTATTGAGGGCAGCATAACCCAAAAACGAAAACACACTTAAACACCAAGCTTAGTTATGTAAGTTCAGTATCTTCCGAGGAGGAGATATGAAGATTTTCAGGAAATTTTGCGATTTCCTAAACAAAAAACTTGGCTCGACGAATTTTATTAAAATTACATATATTAATGATAGTTAATTGCAGGTAATTTTTTTCAGAACTGCCTTTGAAGTACTCCTCATTCTGAATGACTTATGTTTAACTGGTAAGAAATGGATAACAACTTACCACACAAGATAATTGTTCTCGTTAAACGCACAATTTACCATTTACAGTGTTTTGTTATTTTTGTTGGTTTCAGAGATTTTCGCTGTTAATGTTTTCAACTTTAAAATGCTTATATTTTTCTCAAACAGAAAGGCCTAATTTGCTTCTTCTCTCTTTTGTACTTCTCTTGGCTATGGAAAGAGATCCGTGCACCGACACCTTGGCTTTAGTGTATAAAGCTATAAAGAACTAAGTAATAAGACATTTTTGCTAATGTTTATTCTGATTAGCATGTAGATACAAGATCAACCGTTTATAAGAATAGTTTTTAGCAGAATAGATAGAGAAAATCCTATGAATGGAACACATTAGATTTCCAAATTGCTTATTTTAGTCTAGGATATAATACACTATAATGCATACATACTAAAACTTTTTTCTAATTAATGAAATCATTAGATGCACAAACAGGGGCTCATTTTTTCATATATTTGCTTTTTCTTCTCGTATTTGCAATTACTTGCTCTCCCTTAAATTTTGAAGTCAACTCGCGATTTTTGAGTGGTTGATTCAACGTGATTCTATGAACTATATGGAATATGGCCGGCCAATAACTTTGAAATTGTCTACCGTAATAACTGTTTAATCTTAGATGGCGGTGAATCAATAGTGTTTCCCACAGTACTGTTTAAATTCCATGCCCATTTGGATTGGTAAATAAACTTGCCATTTTTTCGTGCAATGAGAAATCCTGGGATACAGAATGTTAGTTGTAATGCTTTTCTTTTGGAATTTTAATTCTGATAATATATAACAATATTTTATTCCGCTCCAATTTAACATAGAAAAGAGAAACCAGCTTTTTCGTGTATGGATTTAGGAATAAATTAAATAAACACACATCCTCAAAACAAAAGACCACACAAACTTGATGTCATAACATAAGGTTATTAAGTCTCTTTCGTTACAACCCTTAGTTGACTGTTTTGAGAGCAATTTCTTCCTCCACTTTATTTCCATCGCGTTTGAATTGCTTTTACTGGACGATCTGAGCTAATTTTTAAACGAATTACTTTTGGAACGTTTAGTTCAGGGAGCGATAAGGTTCTGCTGACATCGGTGGAGCAGGAATATAGTTGGCGAAGACTAATGCTTCATTCCGGAACATCGATTTCAGGGATGGGGAGAAAATCTTTGGAAACTCTCTTTTGAGCCCGTCACAGCTTTGTGCTCGGGTTCGTGAAAGGTTGTGGAGTCAATGCCCGCCAAATTGAAAATCTCTTCCTGTCATCGTTTGAAATAGGTTTTCGACTTCAATAAGAGAAAAAAGAGAGAAGAGAAAGGAGTATATCTTTACAACGTTTTCACTGTATGGATTTAACTACACAGGATGAGAAATAAAAATACATTTCGTCGCTTATGAAACCATTTAATGTAGAAATATATTCACATGAACTTACGTATCTAGTTTAGCACATTTTAGAACATACTAATGTCAAGTATCTCACAATATTAGTTTGTATGTATCATTTGTGCTCTTGGTATACTGACGTGCATTTAATCAGTGATCCAATGTATTACCAGTGTAACAAAAGCTTTCTTTTTCTCCAACAATAGCTTTTTATTATTCCACAAACTATTTGCATTCTACTCACAAATAACTGATTCTGCCATATAGTCTCTTTTCGACGTTCGTTGCAGCGATACAGCTCGCTCACGTCGAACCCACTCACTGTAGCACGCGATGCATCCCTGGAGAAAACTGCACACATCGGCAGGGCTTCGATCCACATTTTGTGTTTGTTGGTTACGTCACTGGACATTTTAAAAACAGCTGCACGTGCAAAACCACCGCAGCTACACCAACTCACAATGTAACGCTTATAGTACCTCATAATGAGACGTTGCTGTTTATGTTGATAATAGCAAATTTAACTCAGTCTTCTGCCACCGTAAACATCGTGTGTTAGTGCTTAACGCCCTCTTTTACTATAATGACACCGCAGACGATGACATGATGATACATGGAACGAAGATGGAGCACCGGTGGAATGCAATGTCGGGGGGGAATCCAGAGTACGCGGAGAAAAGCCGCTCCTGCGCTGCTTTGTCCACCAGAAATCCCACATACGGTCGCTTGGAGTCGCCTTACTGAGAGGCGAGTGGTCTAACCACTCGGCCATGGCGCGGCCTACTCTCCTTAATATTCTCATTGAACAAACGGTTCATGGCGCGGCTGTTGATAACGAGCGAGGAGTTCATTGTCTTGTGTAGCTCGACTTTAGCCGGGTAGCTGCCCGTCACACTGGCTATCAACAGTTTGGCTACCTGGGATGCGCACAGCGCTTCAACCAGGAATGTGTCATTACGAGATCGCACGCACGACTTCACTGGACTAGCTATTTTATCCAGGCCCATTTGATTCCAAATGGACTAGCCGACTAAATGCCCTAGCTTCTTCTACTCTCCGAATCACTAAGTAGTGAGGACCACAGACTAGACTACTTCTTTTCCAATAACTAAAATGTTTTTGTTATTGTTGTTTTGACCATAAGTAATGTTCCTAATTCATCCCCAATGTTCCCCATACATCACGGAATCCAACGAGGGGCCATCCCACTGGTTCCACTCACCCTGTAGTTCGGTGTAGTACCTAGTCCTGGCCGCTGAAGATGGTTGAGTTAGTCCCTATCCTCCTGTTTAGGCGAAGCAGGAACCAAAACAGTTCGAGGTTGCGCACCCTCCCAGTCATTGAAATGCAGTAGCCCAAGCTCAAAAATACAACCCTGAACCATCCAGGATATTCCTTTCTACCGACATGGGTCTTCACGCACGGCCTACAGCGGGTGGGCGGTTTAACGTACTGACTCCCTCACCACTCAGAGGTTGCCCACACGAAGAATTCAGATTGGTGCGTCAGATCCGTACATACCGTAGTAGGCCCCTGGAGGATGATCCTACTTGTTGCCAGTTATAGTCGCGGGTAGGTTGCCCGTGAATTTAATGTTCTGCATCCAGAACGAGCTCCAATTACACAACATGAGTGGGTAAATTAATTTAAATATTCACAGACACACTACGTAGTGGACCATTGAGGAGAGTATGTGATGAGCAGACAGTGTGCAATGCCTGGCATCATTTTCGAAAAGTCCTCAAAAATCGATCTGCAGAATGCTAGTAATTCAAGCATCTCGGAAAGCAACATTCAGCGCAAATTGCACAACAAATGGCACCTATACAAACAGAAGACGATCCGGATCGAAGACAATAATTTTGCAAATGGGCAGTGCGACAATGTGAGAGAGATATCGATTTTCTTACCACTGTTCTCTGTGGCGATTATGCCAATTTTTACATTAACGGAGAAGTGAATAAACAAAACACGCGATACTGGTCACTAACCAACGAAAGGAACAAGGTGCGGAACGCCTTATGGTGCGGTGTGGCGTATGTAATAATGGAACAATAGATCATTCTTCTTTGACGGCGTCGTGAACGGAGATATTTACCTGAAGGTGCTCCAGGTGATTTTTTCACCTTATTGAACCCTGATGGTCTTTATCCCGCTTATTTTCAATAGGACGGTGCTATAGTATGATACAGTTTACAGTTTCGTAATTGGCTGGACACAAAATTATCAGGACGTTGGATAGGTCACCAAGGGCCAGTGAATTGGCCCCCAGGATACCCGTATTTGATACCTCTTGATTTTTGTGGGGTCATTTGAAAGCTCTGGTTTATGCTGTGAAAATACAATCCTAAGATTATCTGAAACGACATATCTTGGAGTGCTGTGATTCCATTACTTCGCAGTGTGATGGGTGATTGGAAAAAGTGTCTCGAGTTGTGTATAATAAGACAAGGGCAACACTGATCATACTTTGCGATTTTCAATAATTCACCTATGGCTTCAGACTTATGGGGAGTACGAAGTCCAGTGTATTTTATTAATGCTCCTCGATGAGAATTTCTGGGTGAACTCAGATATAAAAAGGCTTTGGTTTATTTGGATGACATTGTTGTACTGGACAACACATGTCATGGTCTGTTACAAAATCTTAAAACTTTTTTTCCCCAACATCTGGGACTCACGTGTTCAAGCTTATTCGTTAGAAATGTTTCTTTGCCAAGGAAAAATTAAATTGTTAAGCTTTGAAGCTCCAAATATGAAATTTCTTATGTCTCAGATAAGCTGTTTGCATTCAAATTTTGTCTTATCCTCAAAGTCTTCTCAAAAATTGAAAAGAATTGTGTGTGCTTAATTTTTATTAGAAATTTATTAAAGGCTAAGCTAGTATTGCCCATTGCTTATTTAACTTAGTAGGAAAGATCAAACTTTTATATGGATACCTCAGCAATTTGAAATTTCTTCAGTGTTTAACAGAAACTAGATGAAAACTAGTGGCGTTTGCTTTCTAAACTTTGACAAAATGTGGCAAGAAGTATAATGTCCCTGAATTGTAATGTTGGAAATTGTTTTTGAACTTACTCATTTTAAATTTTGTTTTTGGCTATAAAATGTATTTTGTATCTGATCATTACCCTCTTTGTTTTCTTAGCAGCTTAAAAGCGTTATCGGGATGAGTAACTACATGATATCTAAAATTACAAAATTTGACTTAACTAATTCCTATAAATGTAGTAAGAAACCTGATAATGCTGATGCATTGTTGAAATCTCCTGTTCTGCAACTTTAAAAAAAGTAATAGCTGGGTGAACTCCCTACTTGTCTTTGTTCTCCGCTAGAAGTTGCTGACAAACAAAATCAGGAGGCACACTTGTATCTCTTATGACAGCGCTTAAATATCTTGTACTAAAGTTCAAAGGCAAGCTGCCACTTATGTTTTCAAGTCTAATGCTTTGTAAACAAAAGCAAATGCCAGCTGTACTGTTCCTCTTTATTCATTAATTATTTTTGAGCCGTTAAACATGATTTTTTTTTCATCTGTCACTATGACCTTTCAGGACATTTAAGTTTTCTAAACCTTTCAACAAGATACATTCTCAATATATTGGTGTCTGGATGAAAAAGGATATTTAACATTTTGTGCGCACTTGGCCAAGTTGTCATTCCAGGAAAGGACCTAAAAGCTTCATCTCATTCCTGTAACTTCTGTAAATGCTGGCACACTGATCCCTTGAGACCCCTTCCAAACTTTAATTCTGTACATAAATACATCATTGTCTGCACAGAATATGCTTCTCGATGGGTCGAGTCTGCCTCAGTTTCCTCGGGTACATTGCTCAAGTTGGTAACTTCATTTTGCATAATAATATTTGCAGATAGGAGGTCCTCTTCTACTTAATTGCCTGATCGTGGATCAGTTCACCATATTTTGTTTTTCATTGCAATTTCGGTAAAATAGCATAACATTTTTTTGTTTTTTCTTCTTAATTTTATAATTTTGAACTATTGGATAATTTCAGTTATTTCTTTATAAAATTCGTTCTAGTTAATCCTGATGAGAGAGCGCGAGGTCTGTCTTGACAGAACCCACCTGTTTAGCAGCAGAGGTATCCTCAAAAGAACACTACAATTGTCTGCACCACGTTGGGGCATAGGGACACGTAGAGGTGTTACCCAACCTAGCGATGATCCCTCATTGCGACATTACACTACCACGATCTTCATCTACATCGGTGCCTGCCTCACATACACATGGTCTTTGGGACATAAATATCACTGGAGAACTTCGGAAAAAAACTCAGCAACAATCTCCAGCTTTATCGAGATCTTTTCACTATGGTGGTATAATACGAGGTAGTAAGTAATCATTTACCTCATTAGCGGTGCACGGAATTTTAATTATTATTATTATTATTATTATTATTATTATTATTATTATTGGTGGTGGTGGTAGTGGTGGCAGTGGTAGTGGTGGTGGTGCTAGTAATAGTATTATATTATTAGTAGTGGTAGTAATAGTGTTATTAGTATTATTGTTGTAGATGTCATCATCCTGCTTGAATTAATACACATGTTAGCACTCAGACTCCGAAAGCTATACTAATTTTCCTATGTTCTGTTTGAAAAAAACTATTTTTAATCATGTATTTCACCAATTCATTGACAGTGTTATTATTTTGTATGTAATTTTTTATTTTAATCCACGAGGGCGTCAAGATTTTGAGAGCTAAGGGAGATATGGTCATCCCAGAGTATAATTCAGTTTAGATAGCTTTATTAGTGTCAATTAATGGTTTTTGCTCACAACCATTATGTAGGATAGTAGTTTCATAGGTAGAGTGAGACTAAAAAATGCAATGACATAACTAGGATTTGAACCACGGATCTTCCGGTCTTTAGCCGATTGCTCTAATCACTGAGCTACCATGGCAATATGCCAACATAGCATTAAATGACTCAACTGGCTGGTATATTTCCCGATAAGGCACAAGGTGATCTCAAATTATTTGACATGGCATACCCCAATGGTGACTTAGAAGTCATAAGTATTTTTAAGTCCCGGGCTTCATAGTTATACCAATTAGGTCCATTAGTGTTAATTGTTTTTTTCCGCACAAGACGTTTGTAGGTTGGATAAGTAGAGTCAAACTGAAAAACTAAACGTTATAGCCGGGATTTGAACCACGGATCTTTCGGTCTCTTGCCGGTTGCTCTAACCAGTGAACTACCATGGTAACATACCAGCATAGCATTAAATTTCTCAGCTGACTCGCATTCCTCCCGATATTAGGTTGACAATAAGCCGGAATAAATGTCAAGACAGTAGGGAGAAGGGAGCCCGATATTAGTGGCAACGCATATATTCCATCTTTAATACAAGCTCTCTCAAGCCGAAAATATGTTGGGGGAACACCAGAAACCTCATCTCTTCCCGCCATTACAAATACCTGTATCATGACCTCTTAAAATATAATATAGCTTGAAAGTTTATGATATTATTTTATTTCTGCTTTCTCCTTTCTCCTTTCATCACAAGCGAATACTTTCTTTCTTATTTGAATGAGCTCTATTAGAGCGGAGTTCCCGAGTATTAATACGGAAGGTTGCTAAATTTGAACATCTGTAATGTAATTGGTGAGCAATTTTTGGGCTTTCAACCTTCCATGCGGTGAGAATACCACAAAAGTTGTATTCTGCAAGCTGACAACATTTCATCTACTTCTACAGGAAAGCAACAAAATGTTGATTTGAGTTCTGCATAAAATCAAAGGCTGAAAGAGAAAACACAATGGATAGAGTCAATGACACAATTTTTTTTATCTTATTTTATTTGGCCACCAAGATCTCTCCGTGGATGTCATCGGAATTATGGTTCTCTGGATTAGAAAGAAACTACTATTAAAAATGAGAGTAATTACCAAGGACAAATAACAGGGATCAAAACTTTATTTAATGAATTGTTGGAAGAGTGCTTCATACTAAAGTTCTTAAATACGAAATCAAAGAGACATGAAGTTCCGCAATTTTGGCATGCATAGTATTCGTACTAATGCATCCAAATGTTTTTTTTTTTTTTTTCCTATTGAAGCTTGTGATATATCAAGCACAGAACAGATGTTCTATTTGTGTATAAATCTTTGATGAATACAATTAAAGTCTGAGAGATGTTGTTCAATTTGATCCTCTTAGTGACCTAACAATTTCACTGTTGAAACAAGTATAAAATCCTTAAAAAGATTTTGTTTCAACTTAGACTACCTCAGATGACAAGGTTATAATGGTCTTGTTGCAATGAAAGTTAGTTTTAGGAGCATATTCCCATATATCTAAAATGTGCGCTTTAAAAAGTTGTCTACATTGTAATATGCTTATATACATACTCTAAACTGGGTTTCCGGATATCTGTACTACTCTGGACACACGTGTTTCTTATGCGATGACCTCCCTGTTATTCGTTCGGAAGGTATCGCGCAATTTCGGAAGAACAACAGAGCAACAAAATTGAGATTGAAGTACTCTATACATTGTGATACCTATACCATTGTGATACCTATTACCTATTACCAAGGTATCATTTGTCTATAAGTGTAGATCCCAGAGTTACACACATGCATACCCACTGTTTCAGCTAATTCGCGGCAAATTAAATAACCTGCCCACCATAATGCCTAAGGATCTGACACAAGAATGTTTCTTTGGCTGCCAAGATTACGAAAACACAAGCGGGCTACCTCCCTCTTCTCCCTCTCATCCCCCGCTGCCCGTAAAACTAGAGCTCAAGAAATGGTGCGCACAAAGTACAAAGTCCACCAGAAATGTAATGAAAATCATACAGATTATATGCGTTTTCGTGAAGACACAAACTTGACTGTTAATTCTTAAAAACCAATTGATAAGGCCGTCCAGATTTAAATAAAACCTTTAAAACAGTTGTTACAACATGATGCATTAATCGGTATGATTTTGACTTTGTTTCCACTGAGCTTGAGGATACAGTCATGGACATTGTACTATGCACTTATTTCTATCTGAGACGTAAACCAGGTAGTATCAAACCTTTATTCTCTATTGTCTGAAAAAAAGCAACAAAAAACAAAATTTGTTCTAGCAAACCAAATAATAGCCAAAATTTTTAGTGTACATTTTCCGTTTTGTTGATTTATCCAGACAGAAAATATTAATCTCTGCAGAGCCCTCGAAGCGCTCACTGGCTATGAGCGTTGAACAAATATAGAGTTCTCTTGTGCTAATGCTAATAAAAGCTTCGTACATTACTTTCAGAGGGGTCTTAGGTATTTGAAAAACGTTATATTAAAATAGATAATCAATCCAATATGGGCGTTTAATCAGACTCAACATAATAATTTTTACTGCGGATTCTGTGGATGAATGCTAACGAAAATACTAACGAAGTTTCAATTGACATTCTAATTCTACATAATTACAGTACCCAGCATAAAGATCAACTCTTCTTCTATTAGAGCTACTACAAAAGTCTAGATTGATCTGTAGCCCACACTCCATTTCACAATCAGATTGGAGCAATGAAGGTACTGGTGTGACATTATGCAAATGAGCTTGACTGTAATGAATTAATACGGATTGCTGAGCTCCATCTTTGGTATGCCATTTAGTATGAATTGATAATCCACCAAAATTTGTTGTAACTTCTACGCCGAATGGGAACGTGGAAAAAATTCCACAATAATACATCACTGGATCCAGTTTTCTGCCTCTAATGTGGTTTCGAGTTCTTTCTTTCTGAAAAACTGGAGCCTCTTTTCTTTCACTAGAGTTTTGTATCTTATTTCTTCGAATTCCGTTTAACGTTTCTTCTGTTTTCATTTCTCCCCATTTGTGAGTTTTCCTCTCCTGATAAGATATCACTTTTTATTGAACCTAATCTTACTTTTTCTCTTGGAGAATTTCTTTCTGGTTGACATCGTGAAAGAGTCCTTTGGATATTTCGATGATTCTGCAACAATAAGCGCCATAATATAATTGCATATTCTCCAGATTATCGTTGAGCAGCGTCATATTGATTTGACGCATTGTCCATCGCTGTACTGCTTTGTTAGATTCTGTGACATCAATGTGCTTCGATGTGTTCGCCAATGGGCTCTGATTCCTTAATATTATTTCAAAACGTGTATGAAGAACATATAATCTGTGATCAGGGGACGGAAGGAACAATTCCCGCTTTCACTTACGCGAATTATTTGGCTTACCAAGCCCAGAAGAAACGGATATGGTAGAGAAACCGCAGCCCAGTCGGCCGGAATAGACTCGCATAGGTCTCTGACGATTCTAAACTTGATGGCTTGATGACACAAGCAAGCTGCTTAGAAAGGTTTCACTCTGGTAGAACCGTGCTGAACTCGACTCATGCGAGAGTGCTCAAAAATGTAACCGTCATATAGGTTCGATAAGAACTTTCCAGAGCAAGCATCTGCGTCATATATCCGACACTAACCTAGACATACCCGAAACATAAAGGCATAAAGGAGGAAGCGGAATGTTAAGAAATGAGGGAACATAAATTCGTGTTAGAAGAGGAACCAACTTTCGCCCTGCTGACAAGGGAGAACCACGGATAATTCATGGGCAGAGTCCTAGAGATTTTACCCAAAATCTCCCAAATGCGAGCCTCAGATGTTACCGCGTAGCCATCTCGCTCACTGTGAACAAGATATGTTCTCCCCTTACTTTAAATATTCTGTATATCTGAGTCTAATGTAACGTTTTCACAATATTTGGAGAGTGATTTCTCTTAGGTAATTTTACTATTTACTAGCTTACCATCAATAAAGCTGTGTGTAGAGTTCAAATTGTTTTTCCATAATCGGCTTACCCTCCCCGTATGTAGGACTGACACTCCTCCCTCTAGGACTAGGGTGCCTATCGGGGAGCCATGTAACCACAGAATAAGAATCTGGACCATTGGTTGGCCCGTAGTCAAGTATGAACTGATGATGTAGATGGTATGAAATGAAAGTAAAATGGATAATAGGATAGGTGATGATGGAACAATTAGTGGAATGAGAGGCGGGGTAAACGGGAGGGCCCGGAGAAAACCCACCCAGACGCCATTTCGTCCACCACAAATTCTGCTGGCGGGCCCTTGGGATCGAACCCATATTTCATTAATGTTAGGATAATGTAATTTTCAAAGTTCAATATCTGAAGCTTTCATTTGTAATGATTTTTCCCAAAATCTATTATATGGTGGTAATAACAACCATTGCTATTCCAACTACCTACCTCTATTCATCCAACAACAATAGTAATAGTAATAATAATAATAATAATTAATAATAATAATAATTCGCCTATTACAGACATCCTTTCATTAATGTGTACGGTGTCACAGCTTTCAGTAAAACATTAATTTGTTTGAAGTGGAAACATGACTGTGTTTGTCATATTAAAGGTTCCGAGCAAATCCGACTGATGTCAGCTGGACAGAAATCTCATTAAACTTTGAAAGCCGGGGTCCGGCCCGTAACATTATTAAACCACTAAACTGTTCTACTTCTGTTTCTGAAATGTAGGAGGTTAGCTAAATTGCATATGAATTTGGATATACCAATTTTGCTCCATTCATTAGCATATTGTCGTGCATAAAATGTGGCACTGACAAACTTAACCCTATCTTTTGACAGTGTGAACCACTTCCATTGGTGGAGAATAAGTTCTAGCCACTAAATTGGCAGGAAACCTTGCTTCCCCTAAAATATGGTCGAATGGCCAAACAATAACATTAACTCTTAAAACTATTGGACATCAATGATATTAAAGTTATGAATATTCAGATTTTTTACTTTCTCGTACTATGTACCTAGTGTATAGAGAAGGTATTGTAATGCACCCAAAAATTCGATACCGAGATTTCACCGGAAATACATGTTTTGAGACGTCCTGAATAAAAAAAAGCATTTTTAGAAAAATGTCCGTGTGTGTGTGTGTGTGTGTCTGTCTGCCTGTTTGTACGTGTGTGTGTGTCTGTGTATCTGTGAACAGCATAGCTCAAAAACTTGGTATTTAGGTTTGGTATCTTCCAAGGATGCGACACGAAGATTTTCAAGAAATTCCCCCCCCACCCCCAACTACCCTTTATATGGAACTTTTTTCGAAACTTTTGATTTTCTCAAAAGTAGCTGTAACGATTTTGATTAAAATATAATATATTAAAGATATTTATTCGACAAATAAAATGTATATCTTGAATTTTCTGGGAATACCCTCTGAAGACTCCTTTATTCTGGATGTATTTTACGGAATTTTGCATAACAGCTAAACCGTAAGAGATGGACAAAAACTTATCAGACAAAAAATGTAGATTACCTTAAAACACACAATTTATGTCATGTACATTTTTTTAAAGGAGTTGATCGCTTTTGAGATATTCCTTGTTATTGGTTTCAGCTTTAAAAAGCACACTTTTTTCATACAGGAATCTGTCAACTCCTGTCCATACAAACAAAGGAACCTCAGCAACCAGCTTTTAACTATCACCTTAACCTATGATAGAAAAAACATTAACACAGAAATAGGTGTATTTCACTAAAACACACAATTTATGACAAGTACATTGTGGAGTTACTCACTTCCAACACAATCCTTGTAATCGGTTTCAGTTTTAAAATAGGCATACAGGAAATCGTTATTCATTTATATTTCTACTGATCAAGTATAAATAACGGAGTTTCAAAGCCACCACATAGCACTCGGCTCCTAAAAGATTTGACTGTCACCTAACTCTATTGCACACTTTTATTTGCATTGCATTTTGATGGAAATATTGCTCGGAACATTTTATCTAGATTAACGTGAACTAAGTAAGAGAATAATACTTTATGTACGACGTACAATGTACATAGTAGGGAGAGAAGGTAAAAGTTCCACATTGAGAGTTCATCGGATATGTTTGGAGGATATACTTATCTCCCTCCCAAAAAATTATTTGTCTGTGTGCATGTGTGTGTGTGTATGTGTGGTGTGTACAGCATAGCTCAAGAGCGAATAGTCGGTAAGTTAGCAAACTTGGTATTTAAGTTCCGTATCTTCCAAGGATATGACATAGTTAAAGATAAGTTACAGACAGCGAAACAAATTCTGGTAAAATTTTAGTAATAAATTAAACGCCTGATTATCCGGAGTAAATGTTTTCACAATTACAACATTTTGTCTTACCAAACGTATAATGGTCATGCCGTGATTAGACCACTCGCCTCTCACCTAGATGGCCCAGGTTCCATCCCAAGCGACCGCATGTTAGATTTGTGGTGGACAAAGCGGCGCAGGGGTGGGTTTTCTCCGGGTTCTCCGGTTTCCCCCACTATCTCATTTCACTGGTACTCCATCTTCATTCTACTAGTCACTAGTGGCATAAGCAGTAAATGTGGGCGTTAAACACTACCCAAAAAACCGTATATTATCCCCAAATTTACCCAAGCTGAAAGAAAATCCAATTTTGCCTACCCTAGGTGTCTAAACAGCAAGCTTCACTGTGCTTATTGAAGAGGAGACCGTCTCACGATGATGTTCCGAGTTCAACTCACTTTGTTGTCTCCCACGATGGCTTGCTAATGGTCGCGAGTGATAAACCATTCTGCTCTATCCCACCAGGTTACAGCAAAGTTGTATATTACGTCACTCTTGCATGATAAACCATTCTGCTCTATCCCACCAGGTTACAGCAAAGTTGTATATTACGTCACTCTTGCATGTTGTATGGAGAGCTAGCTTCTGCCGTAATTGTGACGTAAGTGGTCATCAACAGTGCGGTTTGAGCTGTAGAAGGGAGTAATGACTCAAACAATTACGGGAAAACGCCATCACAACTATGACTATACTTTTAAACAACATCATGGACATCTCTATTATCCAGTATGCTAGAAAACTGCCCGGTTTTTACACTTCCCAAGGATTGTACTTTTAAACAAAATCATGCACATTCTCTATTATCCTGCATGCTAGAAAAAAGCCCTGGCTCTACACTTCCCAAACAAAACAACGAACTGACAAACCCCAAAAATTACCGCCCCATTAGCCTGCTGAACACCATCAGCAAACTGTTAGACAGAATCGTTCTCAAGTGATTCAACTCCTCCACAGAGTCAAACATCCTTATACAGGAACAGTTTAAGATCAGGACCAAACACTCCACCACATGCAATCCGTGCGTAACCATGCATATCACGAACGGCTTCAACATCCTCAAATCCACAGGGGTAGTCCTGCTGGACATAGAAAGAGCCTTTGAAGACATATGGCACGCAGGACTGCTTCGTAAACTATAGGACTACAAAATACCAGACCTCAATATCAAACTCATGCTAATTACCTTGCCGGTCGGACTTTTCAATCCACGACCGCCAAAACCAGTACATGCGGGCGTCCTCCAAGGCAGTATACTCGGTCAGTACATTTCAACGTCCACATTAATGATATCCTGCAAGGCCCATTCGCTTCATATACGCCAACGACAACACCGCCATGACTATATCAGCCTCTCTGACTCCCTTGACAAGACTTCAAATAGCACTCTTCACCCTAGAAAACTGGCTCACCAAATGGCGGATTAAGGTAAACACCACCAAATGCCAGACCATAGTCTTCTCGAAGCGCACTAAACATCGACGTCGAGCTCGCACACTGCAGCCGCTCCAACTTTGCGGCAACAACATCGAAAGCAAAGCTGCAGATGTAAAAATCCTTAGCATGGCTTCCTTCGGAAAGGAAGTGAAGCCATTGGTCCCGTATCGTTGTTTTACCGCACGTAGAAGAACCTCAAGAGGTCTCTGAGCAAAATTAAGCGATCTTTCAAGCCCAATATAGAATGGGATGCTGAGAACCACAGCGGTTAAAGAGCGCCATTAAAAAATTTCCATTTACATTTAATTTTTTCTCCTGCCTGGGGATATGTAGCCCAAGCCACGTTGAAAGCTACAGCAATTTCAAAACAAAATCCTACACATTATCGCGAAAGTCCTAATCATCACTCCGGTAAACGCCCTTCATAATGAACTTAAACTACATATCATCGAACATTTTATCATGATACTTGTCCACGTCATGTACTCTCGGGCCGCAAACAGTCACAACCCGCACGTCAACACTCCACGCACAATGAATACAAACGTTCGCTCTTACTCATTGACAGAAACCTTTCTGAAACCATCACAGAAGAAGACATCAAAGAGACTACCTGGCGAAACACAGTCTTAGCCCCAATCTCTCTACCCGACTCCTCTTCAACAAGCTCACAAAATTCATACAGGCGTATTTGTTACAAGTTACCCTCCAAGTCGCTGCGGTCCGGAGGGAAGAGTCCCCCTCCCCCAGACCTGATTTATGATATGAACTATGGACGGCTCCTCAATGATAACCGCACATGCCCACGGACACAGGTTAAGAAAAACCTGCGTAGTATATCTGTAGTGCTCGCTCAGTAATATTAGTAGTATTTACAACCGTTGCTAGAAATGGAAATGGCGGGTTATTTATGGACGCTCTTTAACTACATTGGTTCTTAGCGTCCCATTCTATATTGGGCGTGAAAGACCGCTTAATTTTGCTCAGAGGTCTCTCTATCAGGCTTCAGGTTCGTTTATGTGCCGTAAATCTACGACACGGGACCAAGGGCTTTACTTCCCTTTTGAAGGAAGCCATGCTAAGGATTTTTATGCCCGAAAAAATCCATCGTCCTCCGTCGGGTTTGAACCCACGGACTTGGGTATACACAACCGTTGCTACCTTGAAGTCAATCACTAACGCCAAGATCACCTTACCTTACAGTTGCGTGGTTTAGTTTTTCAAGTAGATTAGTAGTTGTGACTGATTATTTCATAAGGTTAGCACCGCATACCTTCTATCACTACAAAGCTAAATGTGCGCACCATTTTACAACATCCACACTCCTCTTCCTAAATCGAAATCAAATGGCTCACTCCCTCATAAACGCCAAGACTAAAGGCCTCCTTCGCAAATCGCGGTAATATTCAGGTTTACTCATGGCTGTTGCCAGGCATCATTCTCCGCCCACGTGGTAGCATGTGTGGTATGCCAGCCCCCAATCTTACCAACAATAACCAGGGTGCAATAGTTTAACCTGAGCAACTTGCTTGAGAACATACGTGTATGTATGGGGAGGAGATGTAACTTTTACGGATGATTGCCACCGGGATGACGCTCTTTTAAAGGCCGATCGCTATGTGGTTGTAATGAAATTCCGTTCTCATTTCTTGATCAGGAGAAAAAATATGAATAACGAGTTCCCATTTGAGAAAGGTATAAATATTGGAAAACTTATGTGGGAAGTAGTTATCTCCACAACAAAAATGTATTTGGAACAAAAATATGTATTTTGATGACATCTCGTTTTGTGTATCTCTAACTTTAGCAGTTATGCAAAAATTATCCAAAATGAAGAAGACTTCAGAGGCGATTCCCAGAAAATTCAAGGTACACATTTTATTTGTCCAGTAAGTATCTATAGCATAAGGTATTTTAAATAAACTAGGGCCATTCTTAAGAAAATCATAATATTCGAAATTTGTTCCAAATAAACGGTAGAGGTGGGGGAGTTTTCTGAAAATGTTTGTGTTGCATCCTTGCAAGATGCGCCGTTTTTGTTAAACGAATTCTCGTTTGAATTGTGCTGTTCACAAAAACACAAATATAAACACAGACATATACACGGACCTTTTTCAAGAACTGATTTTTATGAATTGAGGGAACCTAAAACATGTATTTCAGTGAAACCTCTGTATCGCATTTTTGGGTTCAATACGATACCTTCTACTTATGTAGTATGTACGAATGTAAAACCTAGGATATTCATGAGCAACTTCAAATATTTTAAATTTCTGATGTTTTGAATACGAAAAACATTACCAATTAAGATCAGCGGTGTTTCCATTTCATTTAAGATGGTTATTTTCGTAATAAAGCATGTCGTGGCCTGCTTTTTGAACTTGCGCTGGAAAAAAAAAAAGCAAATGTTCCCGGAAAATGGTGCAGTACAGCACTTCGTTGAAATCTGGTTACTGATCTCAGAAAGAACGTTTCCTGAGGTTGAATTCAACGAAACTTTAATTTATTCACAAGTTGATAAGCATCAGAAGCTGCACAGGAAATGTTGTTTCCCATGAAACTGCCAGGAGCCTTGATTTCGTAGTTTGACACAAACTAATGGTCCAAAAAGTGTTGCTTATAATAGCAAAAACTTTTATATTAAAGTAATCTTTTGGAAATCATAATGGTTTACATGTTATTTAAAGATTTTTGTGAAAACCATTTCATGTTCATTACTTATTACCCAACAATTATGGCTGAGTGAGGCTTTTCCTTATGTTACACCAGTTATATTTTTGGTGGAAACTGTGACATCACGTGAATATTATTCACATACAGATTAAGAGAAAAATTATACTCATCTTTAACCTGGTATTTTCAATTCATAAATATGCCCATTAGTTATAATGTTTGAAATTAAAATTAAAGTACTTATAATTTAACCAGTTAAAATTCTTCAATAAAATACGTCTATCTTAACAATGTTAGGTATTTGTTAACAACATGTGTGTATATTTTTATGTATAGTACCTTTTGTACCTTCCTTTCTGGATTTTGAGGTATGTAGATAATATCTGATTTTCTATTTTCCTGCTGCAGATGTAGCAAACGCGAAGTCTTAGCAAACAAAATAGCCATTACTTTCTCTTTCGCATAAAATGAATCTATAATAAGTTTATTTGTAGCACAAGGTAGTACTTTAATGCATTTGTGTTCTAGACTGTGCAGACGAAGTATTTAAGTAATCTTCTAAGCATAGTTCAATATTTTTCAGCAAAGTGTTTTTTGTGTCTTTATCAATATCATAGTGAATTAAATACTCTGCCCTTAATGTCCAGAAGTAGGTTAACTCAGCTTTATTATATGAGTTTGAAATACACCTCCTTGGTAATGTCTTGTTATCATTAGAACCATCTGAAAAATGCAATACTACAGCCGGAATTTGAACACGGTTCTCCCGCTCTCCGTGCAGTTGCTCTAATCACCAAGCTAATGTGACAACATGACGGAATGACATTCAATCTTGCAACTGATTCATATGTTATGACATTGGATTTTTTAGTTGGTTCTAGTAATAAAAATATTACCCAGGCCTTCTTCTTCTTCCAGAGCAAGGATTGGGTTTATTCCCGTTCCGAGGCCAGTTTTAGTTGAACTGCTGCTTCCATATCTTTTTGGGCCGTGTTCCTACTGGATGATAAGAATATGCTTGCCACGGCAGACGATAAGGAAGCATTCTTTGTACATGCTGGTGCCATCTCTTCTGATACTCTACCATACTGTTTTCTATATTCTACTCCGCTCTTATTTCTTGGCTTCTGTTTTGGTCTCTAAGGCTCACTCTTAATATAAATCTTAAAAATCCATTTCGGCTGCTTCAATTCGACTTTTATCACTTGTTCTTAGCACCCATGTCTCAATTCTGTACATCAGGGAGGACTTTGAGGCTATATAGTCTTACGTGGATTTATTTATTCATTTTATTCCCCAAATATATTTTTATACATCCGATTATACTGCTGTACTTTTGTAGATTACTTTCCAAGTCTTTGTTTGTTTTATATATTGATATTTCACATTCCAAGTATCTGAAAGTATTTACTTGTTCTATTATATTGTTATTTTAGCTCTAATGATATGTCTTCCTCTCACTGCCATTACTTTTGTTTTTGGAATAGATATTGTCATGTATATTTTTGCAAAGTGTTGTTTAATTTTGTCACATTAACCTGGAGACTATCTTCCAGTTCCACCAA
Organism: Hymenopus coronatus; assembly: GCA_030762935.1. Lineage (NCBI taxonomy): Eukaryota > Metazoa > Arthropoda > Insecta > Mantodea > Hymenopodidae > Hymenopus > Hymenopus coronatus. Next base: position 42,103,120 of record CM060885.1, on the reverse strand, counting down.
CAGTACTAGATCATCTGCAAAGAGGATGTTATTAATTAAAATACTGTTTCCAGTATGCAGATAAGGTGATATTTTCTTGCTTCCATTCGTGTATGGTTTTATTCATATATAAATCAAACATTATTGGAGAAAGACCACAACATTACTTTAGCTCTTGATTTATTTATATGGGATATTTGTTTATTTCTATAACAGTATTATCACAATGAGATTTTATTGCATTTAATAATTTTTCTGGAATTTTATACTCACTCATGATTCTCCACCCTATCATAGGCCCTTTCATAAGCCAGGTACAATAGATATGCTGGTATATTGAATTCTCCTCTTTTCTCCATTATTTAAGTGCATATATCGCATCTCTTCACAAGATCGTCCCTTTCTAAATCCTCATTGCTCTTCACTTAGATAGCTTCTGCTATTGCTTGCAGTTTCATTTTAATTATAAGGGAGTAAGTCTTGCATACTGTGTTTAGTAATGAAATGCCTTTGTAGTTGAAACAGTTTTTTCAATCTCCTTTGTTATATATACGAGTTACGTCCAGAAAGTAAGTTCCGTTTCAATTTATCTCCGCTGCAGCGCTACGATCGCAGTCCCGCACATGCGCGGTAGACGCTCTGTATCAAGGAGAAGAAACGTGCGCCATTTTGAGATCGCTGTCAGCCACATACGCTTTGTTGTGCTTGTTTACAATGTCAGTGTGATTGAAAATCCCGCCGCTTGTGAAATCAGATCTGTGATTCGTTTTCTGAATGCTAGGAAAGTGAAACCAATTGAAATTTATCGGCAAATTTGCGAAGTTTACGGACAAAATGCGATGACTGATTCAATGGTGAGAAGATGGGTCCGACATTTCAATGAAGGACGTAGAGAAGTGTACGACAACGCACGACCACACATTGAAAATGTGACGAAAAACCTCCTACAGGGATTTGGCTGGGACGTATTTGACCATCTTCCGTACAGCCCTGACCTCACTCCTAGCGACTTTCTTCTGTTCTTACATCTCAAGTCTTTCCTTGGCGGCCAACACCTCAACAATGACGAAGAGCTGAAAGAAAATGTTTCCAACTTTTTGAAGACACAGGCGGCAAACTTCTATGAAGAAGGTATACAAAAACTTGTGCCACGCTATGACAAAATTTCGGCAGTTATGTGGAAAAGTAGTTTAAGAGTTGTAGAATTTTGTGCAATAAATAATTATTCTGTATTTGTACACAATTTAATTTTATTACCAAACGGAACTTACTTTGTGGACGTACCTCGTATATATATTTATTAATTATTTTTGCATATTTCCATTCATTGGCAATCTTCCTTCATTCCATATTCCATTTAATAATGCAAAAATCTCTTCTTGTACTTCAAACTAGCATATTGTATGAGTTGACTATTTATACTATAAATTCCAGGAGCTTTCCTGTTCTTTAAATTCTTCAGGGTATGTTATAGATCTAGTATAGTTATTGCATTATATTCATTAACATTCTTTGTTTATACATCGTTAGATTCTTCTGCATTTATAAATATACTTTTATAATATGTAATCCATTCTGGTTAGATATTAAAACAATTCTTGCAGTACCTGTTTTTTTCATTATTTAAAGTTTCAAAAAAGTTGAAACCACATCTCTTACTTCCTGTAAGGTCATATTCTATTCGCTTAACAAAAATTTCACAATTTTATGTGTTTGTCTTGTCAATTTACGAACTATTGCCGTCCTATATTTATATTCAATATAATTTCCGTTTAGGATGAACTTAGCCATTTTAGGTATGCTTCACTTAGCCATTTTAGGTATGCTTCTTCCTTCTTCTTAATTGATTCTTTTAGCTCTTTATTCCATAGTTTTAATCTCTTTGGTTTCCTCTTCCTTTGTGTTCCTAATGCCTCTTTGCTTATTTAATAAGGGCCAATTTCAGGGCTTTCCAGTCCTGTTCTATATCTCCCACTCTTCCACTTATTATGTTATCAAGTGTTGTTTGGTAAAGCTGTGTAATACTATATTGTTCCAATAACGGCATTTTCAAAGTTCCATCTTTTGTTTTGTAAGTTAATGCATTCCTTTTTCTGATATATCGCTTAGGACTATTTATTTTCGAAGCCACCATATAATGATCTGTGTCCGCTTCAACCTCTCTATAATTCTAATATCTAGAAATAATGGCTATATCTTTTGGTTTGCAATAATGTAGGCTGTTATAGATTTACTACCTCGTTCCATCCTTGTGAGGGAAGAAGATATTTGTATACATTATTATAAGAGCAAAAGTCTTTGAACATTTCTCCGTTTTATTTAAAGTATTTTCACCACGTGGTCTGGTTTTTAGGTATAATTACTTTACTAACTCTAGTATTCAGATCTCCCAATATTAATAAATAGAATATTCTTTCCAGTTGAACTTAAATGTTCCTGCAACTCCTTGTAAAAATGTTCCGCTTCTTTCACATTACCCGGCGGAGGAAGATGGACTTTTTTCGGATGTAAAAATCCTTAGCATGGCTTCCTTCGGAAGGGAAGGAAAGTCGTTGGTCCCGTGTCGTAAATTTACGGCACATAAAAGAACTTCAAGTCTGATAGAGAGGCCTCTGAGCTAAATTAAGCGGTCTGTAATTTACAGCGAAATGTATAATGAAACTGTGTTTCAAATGTTTATATAGATTAACATGAACTATACAGAAAAGTGTTCTTTCGTTGGAATAGTCTGTAGAAGCTACATAAAAATAAACGGCGGCAATGTGTAGAAAAATTGTTATTAACATGCCTTTCTTATCGTCAGCAATCTTTTAAAAGCTTATGTTTCTGTTCATTTGAATATTTTTCAAAAAAAAAAAACATTGCCCTTTTATTTAAAATCTATTATGAATTACTATTAACAAGATTAAGCAAGCTTCAAAACAAATTAATAATATCAGTTGTTCAATATTTACTTTCACCCTTAAAACTTCAACATATTTTATGCTACCGGGGAACATTCATTTGCCTTACTTACCGTTACAAAAATTACATCAATAATGACCAAGTGAGCTGTATTCTTGAATGGAAATTTTCAGGAAGCATGTTGTTCCCACTACACTTCAAAATAACCAGAAAAGAACATTCCAGGCTCATGACTTATTCAATGTTAGCGTGTTTCGTTTATTACAACATTCTTATTGCTTTACGGGTTCAACATTGGACCAGGTTTATAATTTACCGAGATATACCTGTTACAAAAGATTAGAAAGAAAAGTAGGTGCAATGAAATAAGTTGCAGGCTGTAAATAAAACAGACACCATTTCCATAGCAGAAATTGCTACTCATTGACTGCATAGGTAATTTTTGTACAACAGGTGTATAAATGTTTTCTGATATACAGGGTTACTACAAAAGAAACAGACAACTTCAACTGCCTGTAAAACAAAAACTATTAGAGATAGCATCCTAATTATTTTGGAGGTATGTTGACAAACTCTCAGAGTTTCGTTTGTTACTATTGGTAAAGCTGTAGTGTTTTGTTTGTTGTTGCAGAAGCTGAAATGGCGGAAAATCCTGTGGAAAAGGCATAGTGCGTGTTGGAATTTGCTAGAACGCAATCAGCAACTGTTGTCCAACGACATTTTAGAACACGTTACCACAAAACGCCACCGACTAGACAGTCAATCTACGACTGGTATAGAAAATTCGAGACAACGGGATGTTTGTGCAAAGGGAAGAGCTCGGGAAGACCAAGAGTTTCGGAAGAAAACGTTGAACGTGTTCGTTCTGCCTACATAAGAAGCCCTCAGAAATCGACATCTAGGGCAAGCATGCAATTACAATTCCACAGCAAACTGTATGGAAAATCTTGCGGAAGCGACTGCACATGATGCCTTACAGATTACAGATGTTGCAGTTTCTGAGTGAAGAAGATAAGGTCATACGGCGTGACTTTTGCATCGACATGTTGCGACATGATGAAGACGATGCTGGTTTTTGTGAGCGCATCATTTCATTTTTGTGGTAACGTGTTCTAAAATGTCGTTGGACAACAGTTGCTGATTGCGTTCTAGCAAATTCCAACACGCAATATGCCTTTTCCACAGGCTTTTCCGCCATTTCAGCTTCTGCAACAACAAACAAAACACTACAGCGTTACCAATAGTAACAAACGAAACTTTGAGAGTTTCTCAACATACCTCTAAAATAATTAGGTTGCTATCTCTAATAGTTTTTGTTTTACAGGCAGTTGAAGTTGTCTATTTCTTTTGTAGTAACTCTGTATTTACTAGGTTAATTACATTAAGTATATCCTCTGATTTTAGATGACACTCTTGAATGCCGTTACAGTCCATAGAGTATTAAAGTGGAGCATTAGTAGCCTACTGTGATTTTTAACGGCGAGAAAATGGTTTCAGGAATAACATTACGGCATTATGCGATTTTTTAAATACAGTATTTTCTCCCTGAAAAGGAAGCTGAACTAGAACAATAATAATATATATTTTTACCTTTTACTTATTATTACCCAAATCCTTCTTTTAAATTTAGTATCTGCACAGCATAAGCAATTCATTGTGGATGAAATAAGAAACCTCTGATTTGAAAAATGCATTCTAAACTGATTTGTTGAATTATATAATACGCATTCCAGATAAAAAAAGATGTACTCGTAGTATACTTACGTATGGATTTTTATTTTTATTAGTTTTCACTGAATACTATAGTTTCTGTACTGAAACTACATACGGATTATCCTCCGAGTTTTATTGTACCAGCACAGCAATTTTAATTTATAATAAACAAAAATTATCTATAACCATATTTTATTTTCAAAATTGCCTAAAATATATTCCTTACACAAAAACTTATTTTTCTCTATCTGGTTTGTGTTTTAGGTAGATATGAATTAATGTTAGAACCAGTTTCAATCAAGTGCAATAGGTGGATGTTGGAGGCTGTAATAGCAGTAATAATTCGAAAAGGAAGTCTAATATCCATTTTTGTATATCTTTACACCAGCTCTCGAGAAATAAATTCACGAGCGCTTTACACTTTAAATGTTATAGTTTAACATGTTCTAAACTTCAAAGAAACCAAACGAATAAAGCAAGTATCTCATAAACAGAACATTTTACGAAAGAAATCCTTTGACATAAATTATACATTGTAATAATCTTTAAATATTTTGCAAAAATATCTGGGTGTCTTTGAGAATTCTGTTTTACACAAAAAAGAAATAAATAAATCAGTAACAAACAAGCCTTAGGGGGAAAAGAGAACTTGCGGACTTATGATACCAACATCCCAAAAATATTATAAACAAAATAAAGCATTACAATTATTTCAAAGAGCAAAGAATTCGAGACATGTTACATAAAGGTTGTTGGAAATGAGAAAAAAAAATTACTATCCAATTTTTGTTAACGATTTTGTTTTTTGACGCACGCACTTGTTGCTATATGCGCACTTTTGTAAATTTCAACTTGAGTTCAAAGTTCCATCAACATCTTGTAGATTTTGTTAATATGTTTATTGTACTTCTGCGAGTTTTGAAACAGTATGATTTATCCTATTTTACTCTCAAGTAAAGTGTTTTTAGAGGAAGAATAGTAACACAGCACAGCAGAATATACAGCAGTTAGTTTTTAAGTCCATCTTCATAGTCATTGCACTGTGCCAGAAACGTATAGGATTCTTAGCACTGAAATGCTAATAGTTCAGTTGATTTGACAGAATAATGAAATGTTTGCTTGCAGAAATGTTATGATGCAGAAGGTGTTAAAACCACTACTGCTGCGGAGTCTCGTTTATTAAACACTGAAATTCCCAAGAAATATTTAAAGTTTGCTTCATACTTTCATGGTTCAAATTAACCTGACGTTTTCTCTTTGACATGTAATTAACTTCTTGTCCAATAACGTTAAAGAGAGAGCCCCACGTGTGAACTCACCACTTCACTCAGCACAAAGTGATGGATCGCAACCCCTCCTGCTATTTTAGTATTTCGACTCTAATGAACGATGCTCGGAAAGTGCCACTCTCTACAATAAGTTAGTCTCTTGTTTGGCTCTAACTTTTCATGTAACACTATCATAAAAATTGGTTTTTTATTTTCTCTAAAAGGCGTCATAGGTCGTACAAGCCGCGTGGGTTGAGTATTTAGAGCGGATGTTCATGATTGTTAATAACAGTAAAAAGGAGACTCAAAGCATATGATGAATTAATAAAAGTTGTAGCCTTTAGTCTACAAATTCTACTGAGTGAATAAGAGACTTATTTTAAATCAGAAGGGCCATTGACTTACATCTGTGTGTGTGATATCGGAGGGGATGCCGCACTGCAGCCATTGGCTTATTGTACGTCCGACTCCAGGAGGATAGGATGAGGTGAGAGCAATTTCAAAGGGCGGCCGAAACTGATTGGCAGGGGAAGAGCCACCGTGTAGGATCCCTGGCATATTACAAGCCGTTCTGTATGCCGACGCGGGGAATGCTAAGAGCTCGCGCTCCAGGTCTGAGCAACCCCCCTGGGTCTATAGACGAATTCCAAAGCCATCTCGCCACCGAGAGCAGCATTTCCAGAGGCAGTCACCACCACGGAAGGGCGCCACCACCATAGTCCTCGCCAACATTGCAACCCATAGAGAGACCGGTTGGATGAAATGGATATGTAATTAAGGGACAGGAAGTTCGGTGGAATCAAGAAAACTATACAGCATTTGCCTACTGACCTGGGAAAACCCCCCAAAAACCCAAGGGATAAAGCGATCGGCCGCAGGAATCATTCTGATGACCTCCCGAATGACAGTCTCAGACGAAACGCCTGAGCCACCTGGTTCGGTGTTTACATTTGTGGTGCGTTCACTTCTGTGAATCTTCTATTAAAGTAGCTTCGTCTATCTCTGCTCACAAAACGTATCACGAACTATTGTACACACTTAAATCAAAATGTAATACAATCTCGTTTGAAAAAGATACAAAATCTTAGATGCTTTAGAGTCCTAAAATGTTTATTAACATTTGCTTGAAGCATCCAATTAGTATTCTTATTCTAAAAAATCTGATGTGTTCCATTCATATGACTTTCTCTATATCTCTGCAATAAATTATTTTTAAAAAGCGTATGCTTCTATTTACTTCCTGCTAATCGAGATAAAAATAGCAGAAATAGTCTTATTTCTTGCTTTCTTGTAAGTGGAAGCGAAATAAGGGAGTACCATAGGTTAAAGTGATAGTCAAAAGCTGGTTGCTACGTGACTGAAGTTCCTTTGTTTGTATAGACACAAGTTCACAAAGTCCTGTATGAGAAAGGTATGTGTTTTATAGCTGAAACCAAAAACAAGGAATATCTAAAAAACAATCTACTCCACGAAAAATATGTATACAGCATAAATTGTGTATTTTTAAGTGCTCTACATTTGTTGTATGGTAAGTTTTTGTCCATCTCTTACGGTTTAGCAGTTATGCAAAATTCCGTAAAATTGACCCAGAATAAAGTAGTCTTTAGAGGCTATTCCCAGAAAATTCAAAATATACATTTTATTTGTCAGGTAAATATCTTCAATATACGATATTTTAATCAAAATCGTTAGAGCCATTTTTTAGGAAATCAAAATTTTCGAAAAAAGTTCCATGTAAAGGGTAGTTTGGGGTGGGGGTATTTTTCTCAAAATCTGCGTGTCGCATCCCTGGAAGATACTAAACTTAAATACCAAGTTTGGTATTTTACCGACTTTTCGTTTTTGAGTTATCGTGTTCACGGACACACGGACACACACACACACACGGACCTTTTTCTGTAAATACTTTTTTTGGATACAGGGAACCCTAAAACATATATTTCCGGTGAAATCTCGGTATCGAATTTTTGGTGGAGTACAATACCTTCTCTATACACTATGTACATAGAGAAAGTAAAAACTATGTAAGTTTCGTCAAGGAGTTTGTTTCATAAGTAGTTTAAATCCTAAAAGCACGAATGTTTTATACACAGGATACTAAAAACGCAGGCTTTTTTGGCAAACTACTAAGCCATGTAGAAGCCATGCAATATTTTAGGGTGGCTTCCGTACTGTCAAAATGAAAAGGAAAATCTTAAATTACATTTAATATGTTCGCAAAATCTGTTCAAAATATCACTCTTCTTCGCTGCACATCATGGTTTCTTCGCATTAAGCTTTTCCTCATTCTCGTTAACATTGTTGTTGTGATTGTTACTATGCTGCAATAGTTTATGTAGAAATTCTGCTCCATGGCCTCCGTTAAGCAGGAACACATTTGATAGCGCAAGCATTCGCCAATTTAAAAATTCGTTGGGGTTTAAACCGGTCGTTTTTAGAAGTCAATCATGCCTCGACGAACCACAACAGATCAAATCTTGAATGAGTCTTAAACGTAGTGGGGAGAGAACGGTAAAAGTGTCATTGAATTATGGAGAGCAATCGTCAACTGTACACAAGCGCCGCAGTAACGAGAAATAAAATAGTGCTACAGCGTTGAATTACATGAATTTATTGTAATCAAAAGAAATTTTAATAAAGAGGATTTATTATGTTTTGTAACTAAATATAGTTTTCTAGTTACGGCTAAATTATGGTTAGTTACATATGGTGATGAATTCTGAGAGTGATTATCCTCCGCAGCTATTTTGATCTGTCAGCTTCTTTCTTTAAACAAAAAATACAGTTCCGGAGGCTTGCTGTATTCCTTGTTTCTCCATTTTTTGTTTTCAATTTTCCCAACATTTTTTTCTCTATTTGATTACCGTTTTTGCTTCCAATATACACACCTTTACAAACACACAAGGCAGGACTCGAAGCCACGATCCCCTGCGCCACAAAGCACCATGGCGAGGCACTTGGGTAAGTGCGGCCATGAGGACTCGTACATATGGTTGAGCTGGATTGCCATGACTTCAAAACTGCGGGAATTTCCTTCCAGGTTTACAACTAGTGTGTAGTCAGCGTTTGGATTGACACTGTCCAATCAGTATTTACCATGTGTTGCCACATCTACAATACAGAATGATATAGTTCTACAATGGAGCTATCTTTGGAAATCTGCACATCAGCAACAATGCTTCCTTCCCCTTAATTCATACCACTTTACGAATTCCATACTCGGTCAACAGCATTGTTAAACTCTGTGACTTTATAGGTTTCCAGAAATTACATTTCATGTAACTATAGAGAATCAGATGTCTTAGGGAATGTCTGGAAAAGCAGGAAGTGTTCAAGGCAGGAATTACGTCGGATGCGTGGGATATCGACAAGAGTACAGCAGAGTCCTGTCCAAAGCCCAGAAGAAAACGTCTATAAATACTGAGCTAGAGTACAGCAAATAGTGCATAGTGAATATGCATAAAAACAGCCTTAGGTTGATATATAGGGTAAACTTTAAATCAAGTAGTAACTAAACTGGATAAGTATGCGATGTGTTGAGAAATTTCAAGTTTCTCCAATCGCATTGCAATGTGCAGGTGGATTTGAAGGCCGCAAAGAGTATTAGGCGCACTACAATAGAGTCAATCATCATTGGTGGTTAAATGAATCTTGTGCATCCGAAAAATTGTTAGGATTTTATCATGCGCTAACACTATTTCAATCTGGTAGGTAATTCCGGCAAACTTTATACTATATTCGTGTAACTTTTGAGAGTAACTTAATTTCAATGTATATGAATAGGCACAACAGGATTTGCTCCAACTAGTAGTTACAGATAATGCTACTGGGCAAGAAAAAGTACTGTGCAGATTTAAAAATATAAAATGTGCTTACATACTGTAGATGAAGGAGAGAAATACCTCGACACAACAAAAATTCTACCATGGCCATAGTTTTTATCCTAAAGCAATGAAATTTTGCACAGTTAATTGTCTTGACATTTTCTATGACTGTGATATTTTATAAGTAATTTTGTCAACAAATAAAGAAATTACACTATATTAGAATTTTCAAAACATCAAAAATGTATATACCTTTTTTCTTAGTATCTCTTTGGTGAAGTTACTTGAAAACAACTGTACATAAAGTATTATAATTATGCTATATTTTGATGTAGAATTTTTTTCTCTAACTCCCTTCAATGATTTTTAAAGTGTTTTTCAAGCTATGTGAGTTTTTTTATTTCAAACTATTATGTATTTCATAGCACAATACCTATAGAATCTTAATCAAAAGAAAACTATACACGCCAAAATACTCATTGTGGACTGAAATATGTGTGAACTAAATTTCATTGACATATCTCAAATAGTTTCCAAGAAAAAGCTACATAAGTGTGAACAATTATAAACCCGAGAAAACGAGAAAAGAGAATTTTTGATTGTTTTATTTAAGAAGTTATCTACATACTTTAGATACTGACTAAAATCCATCATAACTGTAGTCAGCTTCCTCTTCCTGATCAGAAACTAAAGAAACATACCTTCTAAATATTTATAACTATGTTTGCCTGTAAGAAATGTACAGGGATCAAAGCTGATAATCAAACAAGCAGAAAAAGTGGACGTGGTATATCAAGTCCTAAGTTTTTAATTTATTTGGACCACAAAGAAATCGAATTAGGTTATGAAACTTTGGGAATATGTAGCTGAATGTATTAACAGTCAATTAGTAAAATAAACAATAAAATTAAAAATTCGCCATTTTTAGAATACCTATCAGTGGTGGCAAACCAAATGTTAGCTCTACACACATGTATACAGTGGAAATTTTAGTGCAAGCAGCAGTAATACGCCGTTTCTTATCATCTGGTATATTTGGTATGTCCTTGTAGACAGTTTATTTCAACCCCCCCCCCCAAAATAACCTAAAGGAGTCAAATCCGGTGAACGGCCCAAGATACAGGTCATCTTCTCAAGTTCAACAATTTGGAAACAATCCGTGAAGATAAGCTATAGTAATTCGTGCAATATGGAAGGGGAAGCCATCATGTTGGTAGCATACGTAGCTTCCTCTTAGTCTGCAGAGGAACGTTTTCTAGCAGCTGTGGAAGATGGTTAGCAAGCTGCGTTGTTTGTGTGAATTCAATGTTTCTTCTTTGAAAAAAAAAAATGATGTGCTGACTATTTTTAGCTGATCCAGATATAAACTGTTCTTACAAAATATTATCTCTATTATGCTAATCAGGGTAAACATTAGCTGAATTGGTCTTATTACATGCAATTATTGCGTTTTCTGTGTGTTACACTAACACTTTCGCGTAACTGGTTGAAGAGGTTGATGAATAATTGCCGCGGTGGTTGACCTCTTCTTGATATGCTTTCTCACATACCGTAAAACATCTGCCTTCTGGCTACACTCTCCAAAAACCAAGAACATGTCAGGTTTTCTGCATTTATAAATCCCATTTTCCTCTCCCGACCCATTGCTTGAACTATCACAAACTGACTAAAAAGTCGCAACGCAATCAGTGAACGGAAAACACGATGTAAACAAACATATAACATCGAAATCCAGCAACTAAGCAGGTTGAATGGAAAAATCAACTATCGTAAGAAAAGGGTTACAAGACAACATGAAAAGGTTATCGTCTAAAATACACTTAAAGTGTACTTAAATATCGTCAGTATACTTTGACCGTTGTTATCAAGTCCTTAAAAGAGAACCCTACTAATACAACTATGGGGGTTGAAATACCTCTTGCCTGAGGGCTTACAACTGCCTTAAAAGACATAAATGATGTGTAAGCAGACAGAAAGCAACAAAATACTACAAAATAATCTCCAAATGACTGTAAAAGTGCTAAATGCCATTAAAATGCTAGAAAATATTGTAAAATATGGGCATAAAAGTCTGAAAAGGGTTAAAATGTCGTTTTAGAGCTTTATATATCCTCAAAATGGATGGAAGTAACTGGAAAACATATCATGCCTAATAATGCAGAAACTATCTAATCCAGAGACCTAAATACCCTCCCTAAATGGCATGGCATGACATTAAAAACATTCTAAAGAACAGTGGTAACTCTAAAATCACCTTAAAAATTCTCAAAAATGAATTTGAAAGCACCACATACCCTGAAAAATAGTCCTAAAACGTGCAAAAACACTTGTCTAATTATTAAAAGCATTAGAAAACACTGCAAATAATATAAAATATGACAAAAACGTCTAAAAAGCGAAAAATACCTGTTTTATATCCATAAATACTCTAAATGATGCATACCCTGAAAATTACTTCTCCTAGAGGCCTAAATATCCTCCAATTGAGGCGGAATGATATTAAAAGCAGTCAAAACAACTCTGCCAACACTAAAATCGCCTTTAAAATCCCGGAAAATGCATTGAAAGCACAAAAGACACTGAAAAAATAGTCCCTAAGTGTGCTAAAATGTCTGTAAAGCCATTAGAAAAAACTGCAAAATACTATGAAGTGTGATAAAACTGCCCTGAAACTAGCTGTCTTAGGTGTCCTAAACGCCCTCCAAATTACCTTAAATGTCATTAAAAGCATCCCAAAACATCTGTGATAACGCTAAAATCACCTTGAAATCCTTTAAAAATGCGTGTGAAAGCATTATATTTGCCGAAAAATAGTGTCTTAAAGCGTGCTAAAATGCTTGTAAAACTGTGAAAAAGCATTAAAAAACAGTGCAAAATTATGAAAGACATGAGGGGAAAAAAAACCCAAAAAGCCTAAAATACCTGTTCTGGAGTCACAAATATCTTCAAAACGGCGTGAAATGAGTGGAGAAAGATATGAATATCCTGAAATTAACTGTTCTAGACCCTAAACACCCTCCAAATGGTATGGAATACCTTTAAATGCATTAAAGAATGACTGATATATAACTAAAAATAATATGAAGTCAGTGAAAAGTTGCTAAAATATCTGATGAATATCCTCAAACTATTGTTCTAGAGGCCTATACACCCTCCACATGAGATGGAGTGTCAATAAAAGCAATCTAAACAACTAAAATCATCTTAAAAATCCTGGAAAAAAAAGTGTGTCAAAGCTTTATAATCGCCGAAAAATGGTACCCCAAAAACGCGATAAAATGTTTGTAAAAGTGATAAAAAGTAATAGAAAAAATCTGATGCGTTCGATTTACATTATTCATCCTATAAAAACCGGTCGCTCTGTGAAAAAATTGAAATTCCATCTCTTTGCTTGTCAGGAATAAACAAACGAGAAACGAGAAAAATCGGATGTACCCATTCACATGAGTTTCTCTACTCTCGTAACAAATTATTGTTAAAAAGCTTATTCTTCCCTCTACTTCATATTAATCGAGATACACATTAACATAAATTGTCCTTATTACTTGATTCCTGGTAAGTAGAAGGGCAACATTTCTAATTATCCCATTCACATAATGTCCTCTAGCTGTTCGGCAAGCAAAACATCAATCTGTTATCTACATCATGATAATCAACATACCTAAACATAAGCAGAATTAGTTCTATTACTAGCTTTCTTGTAAGTAGAAAGGAAATAAGAAAATGCATGGGCTAAAGCGATAGTCTCATCCTATAAAAGCCGGTCGCGATGTGAAGCAATTGAAATTCCATCTCTCCATCAGAAATAAACGATAAACGAGAAAAACGAAGTCTTCCTGTTTGAGAAAAGTTTAAATGGCTAAAATTAAAACCAATAATCCGAAATATCTCACAAACGGTTAACTCTACAAAAAAAATGTATAAGACATAAATTGTGTGTTTTAATGAGATGTACATTTTTTGTGTACTAACTTTTTGTATATCTCTTATGGTTTGCCAGTTACACAAAAGTTATCCAGAATGAAGAGGTCTTCATGGGGTATTCCCATAAAATTCAAGATGTTCATTAAGTTTGTCATAAAAATATATTAAACATAAGGTATGTCAATCAAAATCGTTAGAGCCATTTTTGAGAAAATAAAATTTGTCTATAAAAGTTCCATGTAAAGAGTAGTTGGGGGTGGAGGAATTTTCTTGAAAATCTTCATGGCGTATCTTTGGAAGATACCAAACTTAAATACCAAGACACACACGCGCGCGGAACTTTTTCTAAAATTGCTATTCTTGGATTTGGGAAGCCTAAAGCATGTATTTTCGGTGAAATCTTGGTATTGAATTTTTGGGTGCATTACAATACCTTCTCTATACACTATGTACATAGTATGTGTATAGAAAATAAACATACTGTAAAATAACATTAAAGGTTCTCAAACATTACCCATAATGCAACAACAAAAAAACGCTAAACATGTCGGAATACTGGGAATAATAAAGCAAAGCGTACGACTTCAAAGGGTCCTTAAGGGGCTGAATCATACATCTAATACTCTGGACCTAGGTTAGGATCCCTCCTCCTCCTCCCACTCCTCCTAGCATGGCACCTTGAATCCCCTCTTTTCCATGTATAGCCCTAGTGCTGCTCTCTCGCTAGGGTCTCCCTCCTCCTTGAATTCCCTATCTTTAGGCCCTGAACCAGCTCTGTCCTATCTTAACTGCTCTATGAACTTATTTTTCGAGTAAATAAGTCTCTGCATTTTGGAATTGGAGCAAAAGCAGTGGGTTCTTCCTCTAAGTTAGTAATTCCGTAGCTTGAGAGTCCAGCTTATTTGTAGTCCTTAGCGCATGTTCATAAGGTCGTATTCCTGTATGAATCTACGTTTTGAATGATCGTTTTTAGAGATCCAGAATTCATCCAGAATAAGCAGGTCTTCAGAGACTATTCTCAGAAAATTCAAGATATATATTTTATTGGGCTATAAATAGCTTTACTATACGGGATTTTAATCAAAACTGTTAGAGCAATTTGGAGAAAATCAAAATTTTCGAAACTTTTTCCATGTAAAGGGTAGTTTGTGGTAGGGATTTCCTTGAAAATCTTTGTATCGCATCCTTGGAAGATAATTAAATACCAAGTTTGGTATTTAACGGTCTCTTCGTTTTAGAGCTATGCTGTCCACAGACACACACGGACCTTTTTGTAAAAGTGCTTTTTTTCAAACTTGGGGAACCCTAAAGCATATATTTCCGGAAAAATCTCGGCATCGAAATTTTGGTTGGGATACAATACTTTCTCTATCCACTATGTACACAGTACAAACGGGGCTAGAGAAGGTAAAAAATAACTGTATATGGCAAATTGTGTGTTTTAAAGAGACCTATATTTGTATACAGTAAGTTTTTGTCTATCTCTTACAATTTACCAGTTATATAAAACTTATACAAAAGTCATCCAGAATGAACTGGTCTTCAGAGGATATTCCCTATTTACATTTTAATCAAAATCTTTAGAGGCACCTTTTAGAAATTCAAAATTTTCAAAAAAAGTCCATGTAAAGGGTACTTAGGGGCGGCGAGTTTTTTGAAAATCTTCGTGTTGCATCCTTGGAGGATATTAAACTTGAATACTAAGTTTGAATACTTTTCGTTTTTGAGCCATGCTGCCCAAAGACGCACACTCACAAACAGGCACACATACCTGGACATGTTTCTAAATTGTTTTTGGATTCGATGGGTCTCAAAACACGTATTTCCAGTGAAATCTCGGTATCAAATGTTTTGGTGATATACAAAACCTTTGTATAGTACTTTGTGCTTACGTGCTAAAGAAAGATATTCCGAAATGAATGAAGTTCCTGGGAGCTTCCTATATTTTCCCTGGTTTTAGAAAAAGGCATTTAGTTTGTGCTTTGGTTACAAAAGTAATAAAAGCGTCTTGAACGTATAAAAGTACTATAATTCCAGTTGTATTTTAAATAAATCATTTTAACCTTTTTGACGACGTTTCATGGTGAGGTTTTACGCTCCGATCTCGGGAACATGTTTCAAACAGTATTACTGCCTCTATGTTGTTGCTCTCTTTAGTGTACCAACAACATTGATTGATTATGACTGTTTAAACAGACTATTTGCTTATGTAAGCATACAGACTAGCAATATAATTAAATTTGGTACTTCTCGGATTACGTCCCTGCCGATGTTGCTATGAGGAACAGATTGATGCGATCAACATAGCAATATCGTACGGTTGAATTGAGGATTGACAAATATCTGCAAGTTTCTTTAGCTCCTTCTGGCATGCAAATAGCTTTAAGAATTTAGAACAAAAATTACATTACTGAGAAACACAAATTACATTAATAGTGTGATTATCCTAAAATATAAATTTTTATTTTATGCCTGTAGAACAAGATAGTGAAATATATTACTGATACGTGTTTATAGATTTGTAACTCTTGAAAATACAGCGAAGATACCATAGCCAACTGGAAATAGTAAACGAAACAGGCAAAGCTGTTTTCTAGAGTTTACACTGAATGAAATATACCTAAACCGCTCTGTGTATTTATAATGTACATTAAATTCCAGTATAAACATTTAAACCTTCCAAAACCCTGTTCCGAGTGATTGATAGATTTTCAGCATAATAATTCAAAGCACTATGCATGGTTAGACTACTCGGCTCTCACCAAGGCCCAAGCTGATTCGATCCCGGGTGAACATATTTGGTATTTGTGGTGGAGAAGGTGGTGCAGTGGTGGGTTCTCCCCGCCACCGCATTCCACCGGTACTCCATCTTCACACCATGTATCTTCAGTGTCAACGCGTGCGGTACCAAATGTTGTAAAAGCGGGTGTCAAAGTCTATCCAAAAAAAAGGGGGGGGGGGATTGGAAGCCTGTGGAACAGACTACGTGCACATCCTTGTACTAGAAGATACATTAAAATCAATCATTTTATTTTTAATTCCTTCCCTTACGTATACCAAACACAAATGATACGGTTTTCCTTCGCTATTTGAGAAATTTGCCCGTAAATTGTTCACTAAGTTGACATCCTAAGATGTGCCCAGTTTCTTTTATTAGCGTAGAATAATTTTGTGCAAATACAAGGATAATAATATATTATCTATCTGTACCAACAGCTGTCGATTTATATTTTTTTCTAATGAACAAAACTAAACAGTTGAAAACTTACAGGTGCAAAATGTTCTCTCAAAAACAGCAGAAATCTTATGGAAATTTTCTCTCCAACAATGACCGCAATTTGTGCTTTTTCCTGCTGGAATGGTTAGAACGTTTGTTTTCCAGTTGGTATTAAGGTGCCAGATGCTATTAAAATCCGTTAGCATAGTGCAATCATACATTTTTCAATCATTGACATTAGGTTATCAGATAAGCTTTCATTAAAGATAATTTAAAATATAAATTAAAGAATGTTTAAAATATTAGCCGGTGTCAGGGTTTAAAAGGTTATAAACGGTACAATAATGTACTAATGCTAATAGTAGTATCATTTAGAAGAAAAATTCAATGAGGCAATGTCACAAGAGCTTTTTAATTTTTACTGATTTTCTTCATTATGATTAAGTAACAAATTATGTTCCCAATTGAGTATAGGAGTTTTAATGTTTTATAGCACCTACAGTTAATAACGCAAAGTTTGGCATGATATATCAAATGAAAGAGCAACTCATTCAGTTTTGATAATGCACTCGCTGGTTGGTTTCATTTGTTTCGGCTGTCTGCTGTTACATTAGTGCTGTTATAAAAGCGCTAGTGTCAAAATGGCGACTAAGATATTCTGTGTTTTAAGAGTTTTATACGACTAAATCTGCTTTCCGTAGGTAGTTCAATTGCGAACCTCCAAATGGTGATAACATTGATAACATAAATAGAACGTATGCTCAGTTTAAAACCACAAGCAGCTCGTGTAAAGGGAAGAGTACGGGACAACCAACATTGATTGCAGAACTACTGAACGGGATAAAATCTTTCATGCGTAGCCCAAAGAAATTTGTTTGAAAGGAATTGTGCCTAAGTCTGTATGGAAATTTAAGAATTTAGCTTAGAACTAGGCCCTTATCGTTTGCAGTTACTTCAAGCCTTAAAGCCTACAGACTACGTTTTACGTACCAACTTTGCAACGTTAATGTTGTTGCATAACAATGACGAATTTTTACTTTCTCTATCCTCACTATGTACATAGTGTATAGAGAAGGTATTGCACTCCACCAAAAAATTCGATACCGAGATTTCACCGGAAATATATGTTTTAGGGTCCCCTGTATCCAAAAAAAGTATTTTCAGAAAAAGGTCCGTGGGTGTGTGTGTCCGTGTGCCCGTGTGTCTGTGAACACGATAACTCAAAAACGAAAAGTCTGCAAAATACCAAACTTGGTATTTAAGATTAGTATCTTCCAGGGATGCGACACGAAGATTTTGAGAAAAATCCCCCCACCCCAAACTACCCTTTACATGGAACATTTTTCGAAAATTTTGATTTTCTAAAGAATGACTTAACGATTTTGATTAAAATATCGTATACTTAAGTTATTTACGTGACAAATAAAATGTATATTTTGAATTTTCTGGGAATAGCCTCTGAAGACTACTTTATTCTGGATGAATTTTTCATAACTACTAAACCGTAAGAGATGGACAAAAACTTAACCCACAAAAAATGTAGAGCACGTTAAAACACACAATTTATGTTATATACATTTTTTTTCGTGGAGAAGGTCGTTTTTGAGATATTCCTTTTTCTTAGTTTCAGCTTTGAAAAACTTATACTTTTCTCATACAGGAATTTGTCAACTCCTGTCAATACAAACAAAGGAACATCATCACATAGCAACCAGCTTTTGGCTTTCACTTTAACCTATGGTACTCCCTTATTTCGCTTCTACTTACAATAAAGCAAGAAATAAGACTATTTCTGCTAAATGTTCTCGATTAGCATGAAATAAATAAAAGATAAGCTTATTAACAATAATAATTTACAGAGATATAGAGAAAGTCATGTGAATGGAACACATCAAATTTTTAGATCTTATACTCTTCAGTGATGAATCAACATTTCACCTAAGTGGGTATGTGAACGCTACAAGGAGTTTGTACAGTTGCAACATGACTCCCCTAAATTGAATGTTTTTTGTGCAATATCCCGGCTTAGAGTTTATGGGCCATGCTTTTACGGTGAGGCAACTGTAGCTGGTGATTCTTACCTGGATGTGCTTCAGAAATACACAATTGCAAGAACATGAACCAGAAAACTTTATTTGGCAGTGAGATGGCGCCCTGCCCCACTGGTATATTGAAGTACGCAATTGGTTGAACAACACTTACCCGACCGCTGGATTGGCCGAAAGGGATAAAATGATAGAGCTTGTTTCGCATGGCCTCCACGTTCTCCACACCTTACGCCATGCGATTTCTATCTTTGGGGATTTGTAAAGGATCAAGTGTACATGCCTCTGCTACTACCTGACTTCATATACTTAAGACAGAGGATTGTAAGAGTTGTTGCAACAATTACTCAAGATACACTAATCAAAGTTTGGTAAAAACTTGTTTATATACTCGATGTGTGTCGTGTGGTGAATGGTGCACATATTGAACATTTGTAAAAAATAAAAATCAAGAAAAACAGAGTTGCTGTTTCATTTGATATATCATTCATGATTGTACGCTAAAAACTGTAAGTACTACAAAACATACGCCTATATTCATTTGGGAACACACTGTATAATATGTGGTAATTATACTGGGTAAATATGTATTGGAGTAAAATATTTCGGGGACATCATTCTTATATAAATACACTAAAAGGAATTAAAATAAAATTCATATGAATGTGGGTCTGAAAATCATTTTCAAAGAGTTGTTTAGATTGACATCAGCGCTAATTACTTGAATTGAATTGTTGTGAATTGGCTGGCTGGCTTTTGTTTGGTTGTTTGTTGTAGAGTAAAGAGTGAATAATTAATTTAATTGAATGCAATTGTTTTGTTATTTTAGCATGGGTATTTGTTGTAGAGTGTGAAAGGCAAGAGAAAATATATGTTGTGATTGAACAGGTCGATAAGCATTAAAGTTGTATGACTTTGCAAATGGGGATGCACCACGAATTTTATGCAGAAGGGTACGTCGTTAGGCAGTTACTTTTTCATAAACAGTTTCCCGAGTTCACTAATACCTTTTAGAGGTGTATTTGGGATGTTGATAGACAAAGAGAGGTACGAAGTATTCATCGTGAAGAACGAGTTCTTCGTGATGTGGACGCAAACTCAGCAAGTAGCTTAAGACGCATTACAGCAAGGTTGGTCCTATGACTGTTTGCAGAATATTGTATTAAAAAGTTTTGTACCCGTATCATCTTCAGCAGGTGCAAGGAATAAATGGGGCTGATTTTGAATCAAGAGGAACTTTTTGCCATCGGTACAAATTTTGATTTATTTATGAACTACTTAGCATGCACCTTGTTCACTGATGAGCCTGGACTTACCCACGACGGTGTTTCTAATTTTCAGAATACCCATAACCGTGGTGTAATGGTTATCATGGTAATTTCATATACCCAAGGTCTCGAGTTCAAACCCGGCGGAGGACGATGGATTTTTTTCGGGCGTAAAAATCCTTAGCATGGCTTCCTTCGGAAGGGAAGTAAAGCCGTTGGTACCGTGTCGTAGATTTACGGCACGCAAAAGAACCTCAAGCCTTATAGAGAGGCCTCTGAGCAAAATTAAGCGGTCTTTCACGCCCAGTATAGAATGGGACGCTGAGAACCACAACAGTTAAAGAGCGTCCATAAATAAAACTCAATTTTCCATAACTGGGTTTATGAACACACACATGAAGTACGATAGAACAGACATCAACAAAAGTTTTTACTAAAAGTTTGGGGTTGACTCATTCACGATACCTTATTGGTCCCTATTTCTTTCCTCCTTGTATGAATGCAGATGTATTCAGTTTCTTAGAAATGAGTTGCATCTTTTAATTGATGATAGGTATATCGCTGGGCATCTCTAAAGAATTTACTTTTGCACGATGGTGCGCCGGCTCATTTCAGTCAAGTTAGTATATAATTACATAAATTATATTTCGGCACAGATCGGTAGCTCGAGGTTATTGATTGCTTGGTATGCTCAATCTGATTTCAATTCAATAGAGTTCTTCGTCTGGAACGTTTAAACTCTCTTTGACCAAAACTCGATTTGACCAGATACGAAACATTCCAGGAATTGCAAGGCTGGCAGATAGAGAAGAGATAGCTAGAACCCAGGCATAGGACGTGCGTGGAAGCAGGAGAAGGCATCTTTGAGCAATTTCTAAAACTTTAAAATTGTAAATCTCTAAAATATTTAAAACAAAGTTTAAACTCAGTAATAAATAAACTCAGTATAAATTATCTTCAGATATTTTCATACGCATTTTTTTAACTGTTTTGATGTTTAGAAGAGACCCAAACATTTGACATAAGTAAAGATGCAAGCTGTATAGTTAAGTGCTTGCTAATTACAACACTTATATCAATTCTTTATTTTAAAAGTGAACATTAATTGCACATGAATGTTTCTGAATTTGATTCCGGTAAAATGTTTTTAAATGTATTTACCGTAAATGAGACTTAGATTTCATTTTAACTTAATATGAAATTCGTTCATTTGGTATCATCGCACTTTAGCCTTATCGGACCACATAGATGTTGTCATATAATAGCTGAAATATTCATTTTTCGTAAAATGCATATTTACATTGTAGATTTTTCTTAATATTATAGCGATGTTTAATACATGCAGCTCGGGCTGGTAATTGTATTTTCGTGTTTCTCATACCAACCTCACTAAAAAGTTTAGTCTAGTGTACCTTTGATTAGGTGTATTGCCGAATTGGAAGCCCTTTGTATTTTATTATATTTACTTAGTCTTGTATCAATTTTCCTCAGATGTTCAAGCGAGTACAAATACTTTTATTGTTGTAGTAAATTAAAAATACATCAAAGGAGACAGATATTTAACAGAATTTTTAAGAATATGTTGGAATCTCTTAGCTTTTTATCCATGTTTTCTATTATCTAGGTATTTTTCCATCTCACATGTTATATATATATATATATATATATATATATATATATATTCCTTCTATATGGTATGATTGTCTCGTTCGCTTTTTCAGTCTTACTCAGAGAAATATATACTATTTTATTTCGAAAATGTATTGCAGGTCTGATGGTGACACTGAAGCAGAAAAATAAATGGGCATTCGTAACAGACTTAATTGAAAAATTCATAAAACTTGTCAATGCGAGTTTAATTTAATGCCTCACAAACATGATAGGAGACTTTCCAATTATCCGCAGTTTTCGAAATACCGAATTCTCTCCAGATAATGGACCCGTTCTTTAGGAGTAATATTTCAGCCTGCTTGTTTTCTGTTAATTAGCCACGAGTGAAATTCGTGAATTTGCGCAGGCGTTATAATCTCATAACTTTAGAAACAAGTAAAATTAACTATATGAAATTAGTAGTGCTGTTTGTTACTGTTTGTACAGAGAAGAAGAAGTACCCTTTACGCTTCTAAAGTTCATGAACCTGAAGAAAGCAAAACCTAATGATCTAGGTTGTTTTATAAGATTGTTGGCATAAATATAAGAAACGACACTAAACAGAATTTGAATAGCAGGAACATGTATAGAACAAACAATGATTATTGCTATATAGAAAAATGTGATGTGTTCCATTCACGTGACTCTCTCTAGATCTCTGCAAAAAAAATATTATTAAAAAGCCATTGCTTCCATTTCCATCATGCTGATCGAAAAAAAAATTAGAAGCTATAGTCTTATTACTTGCTTCCTTGAAAGTAGAAGCGAAATGACGGATTATCATAGGTTAAAGTGATACTCAAAAGTAGTTGCTATGTGACTGAAGTTCCTTTGTTTGTATGGACAGGAGTTGATAAATTCCTGAGTGAGAAAAGTTAAGCTTTTCATAGCTGAAATAAAAAACAAGGAATATTTCAAAAACAATCAACTCCAGGAAAAAAATGTATATAACATAAATTCTGTATTTTAAAGTGTTCTACATTTGTTGTGTAGTAAGTTTTTGTCCATCTCTTACGGTTTAGCAGTTATGAAAAATTCCGTAAAATTCACCCAGAATAAAACAGTTTTCAGAGGCTATTCCCAGAAAATTCAAGATATACAATTTATTTGTCAGGTAAAAATCTATAATATTCGAACTGTTAATCAAAATCATTAGAGCCATTTTTGAGAAAATCAAAATTATTGAAAAAAGTTCCATGTGAAGGGTAGTTGGGGGTGGGAGGATTTTTCTCAAAATCTTCGTGTCGCATCCCTGGAAGATACTAAACTTAAATACCAAGTTTGGTATTTTACCGACTTTTCGTTTTTGAGTTATCGTGTTCACAGACACACGGACACACGGGCACACACGGACCTTTTTCTGAAAATGCTTATTTTTGGATATAGGGGACCCTAAAACATATATTCCCGGTGAAATCTCGGTATTGAATTTTTGAGTGGAGTGCAATACCTTCTCTATACACTATATATAGTGCGTATAGAGAAAGTAAAAATATGTCAAAGAATATATTTTCATATTCAACATATGGTTGCAAACAACTTTAAAGTTTGGGGTGTACCATGAATAATATAATGAGTTCTTGTGAGGTGAAACCAAGAATAACTATAGCACGAATAGGCATTTAGGAGAATAAAGGCCATACTTTTTGGACATGAAGAAATAACCAATCAGGAAACTAGGAAGACATTTTGTGGCAAATATCATGTTGTATAAACCGGGAAACTTGACAATGTGAAGAATCAAATTAAACGGACTGGAAGCACATGGAATATGCGCTTGAACAAGAATGGAGCGTCAAAATGCACACACAAAACAAGTAAAAAACTTATTTGTAAACACCTGGTGATATAAGAACAATGCTCAAATATTGGCTGCAACAGTAGATAAAATTCTGATGGTTCCATTCATATGACTTTCTCTACATCTGTGCAACAAATTATTGTTAAACATCTTCTGCTTCTATTTACTTCATGCTAATCGAGAAAAAATTAGCAGAAATAATCTTATTTCTTGCTTCCTTGTAAGTAGAAGCGAAATAAGGGAGTACCATAGGTCAAAGTGATAGTCAAAAGCTGGTTGCTATGTGACTGAAGTTCCTTTGTATGGTCAGGAGTTGACAAATTCCTGTATGAGAAAAGTAAAAGTATTTTAAAGCTGGCACCAATGAAAAGGAATATTCGAAAAAAAGTCAACTCCACGAAAAAAAAAGTATATGGCATAAATTGTGTGTTTTATCGTGATCTAAATTTGTTGTGTAATAAGGTTTTGTCTATCTCTTACGGTTTACCAGCTATGCAAAATTCAATAAAAATCATTCAGCATAAAGCGATCTTTAGAGACCATTCCCAGAAAATTCAAGATATACATTTTATTTGGCATGTAAATATCTTAAATATAGGAGATTTTAATCAAAATTGTTAGAGCCATGTTTGAGAAAATTAACATTTTTGAAATTTTCTACATGTAAAGGGTAGTTTTGGGGTGGGGGTATTTTCTTGTCGCATCCTTGGAAGACACCAAACTTAAATAACAAGTTTGGTATTTAACGGTCTTTTCGTTTTTTAGCTATGCTGTCCAAAGACACACACACTAACCTTTTTCCAAAAATGCTCTTTTTGGATTCAGACGGACCCAAAACATGTTGTTCCGGTGGAATTTCGGTATTGAATTTTTGAGTGGAATACAATACCTTCTCTATACATATGTACATAGTACGTGTAGAGAAAGTAATAAAGTAATTATTAAGAGATGTGTGGAAGGAGTAGGAAATGAGAGAAAACATTGAATATCATATAGAATATTGAGACAAACGATTTATATGCAGACAAATATGTTTTACAATCATCGAATTTTTCTACCCGCGGTCCAATAAACCATTTTGTAAATATTTCTTTCAAATGTGATTATTGTTTTTTCCCACACAACCCCTGTGTAGGACAGGAGTATGGACGGAGATCAGGAGATCCGCGGTTTAAATTCCGACATTGCTATTGAAGTTTTTCTCTGACTTTATTCATAGAAAGACTTGTTTTAAATTTACTTCTTACCCACCAGCACAAATTTTGAGAGAATCAGTTTCTTTGCGCATTTTTAGTACTTACATAAGAGCGTACTGAAAGATGAATGCATAATTTTTAAAGCATTTACATATATTGATAATCCATAGCCTTATGTGTGTTCAAAATGAAAAAAAAACCGGTACTTAATAGCGTATTACTTAAAATACTAAAGATTCAAACAAACAACTAAAACTTTCTCTGAAAAAACTATTTATAACGTATAAGCCGTTTGAGATGAACCAATATTTACTTTAAAAATTGTTGGTATTTGTTAAACACATTATTTATCTCAATAGACTTTGTATTGTAGTAATCCCAGGCAAAACTAATGTACAAAAACCCCAAAGGGAATCTTTACATAAACAAGTTTCCTAAAAGGCATACGGAAAATTGTGTAGAAAACTGCCGAAAACACGGTAGAGTTTCACCATATTTATTTTGAATAACCTTTTTTTATCAAAGTCATTACGAATATATCTGCTTTTAACATTCATGCAACAATCTCTCCACATACTTTCTGAGATGGGACAGAAGAGGAACAGGGGACATACATAGTTGCATTAACTTCTGTAATTGGGTCACATCTGGAAACATTTACATAAACCAGCAGTTTACAAAAATTAATCCATCTGGAGAATGTACAAAGAGGATAAGTAAACTGTGTGGCGGTCCTCGTTGTTTTAAAGGGGCTACGGGTTCAAATCCCGCGTGATGGTTCCGGAGATAAGGGATGGTGTGGATGTGTGAACGGCGTAGCTCAGGATATGTCAGCATGGAATATTTCTCAAGTGTGGTCTTAAGAAACAAGTGGTTTCCTTTGAGTTCACGATTACTGTTGAAATAACTTATTTCTTTTCTTTCATATAACCTGCTGTCGAACACACACGCGTTCCTCCTAAATTCTCCCCCCTTTCAGCTGCTATTCGCGCGACCGTATCTACCATCCCTTATTACTTGTGGCACCTAATATGATGTATTAATTAACACTTCTTCTATAACGGCCGTACATAGCCCGTTCGTCTCCAGCGCTGAATAAAATAGCACGTCTTATATCAGCAAATGAGCCACTTCTCTCGGCCAACAAGAAACTCGTTGCTTTTTTCCTTCGTCATGTCCACCACTGAGCGAAATTCGAAATTCTGCTGACACGAAACCTGTATTTTACTTGGGTAAATAAAAATTACACTCAAAGTTCAATTTGGCAAGACTCCTCAAAAAAAGGTGCTCTAGAGTACCTGTTGGAAAGGACAGTCGGCACATCATTTGTCATGTAGAATCTGCTAAGACAGGATTCCTGTCTGAAAGCAAATGGATTTTTCCGTTCAAAACTGTCGAAGACTATCATGAAGGCAAGACAGCTGATACATTTAAAGAATGGCTTCTGAACAGATTCTTAAATTATTTAGAAGAGGAAGCATACTTATAATGGATAATACACCATATCATTCGGTTATTGAATACAAACTTATGAATACGATCAGTAGAAAGAATCAAATTGTTGAATGTTTGTAAAGAAAAGGAGGTGGTTGACTTTTCAGCAACAGAAACTAAAACTGAGTTATTGCGACAAATACTTCCGTTTAAAAATCAGGAAAAACTGTATCAGCTGGATCAACTGAAATCGAAATGGGGACACGAGGTAATCCGTCTCCCTCCTTACCACTGCCAATATAATCCAATTGAGTTAGTATGGCCTCAAATAAAACGAGAGGTTGCAAACAGAAATAACACCTCTAAATTGACTGACGAACGACTTACACACGAAGAAATTGACAAGGTAACACAGCAAGACTGGGAATCCTGCATGCAACATGCATAAAAACTACAAGAAGACTACTTTTGGAAATAAATAGGTCGTGATGAGATTTGGGACCTATCATCATAAATTTACAACACTCAGACAATGAAGACAGTGACAATAACGAATTATTGTCTCTTGACGTAACTGATGACAGCGTTACGTAGGAGCCACTGCCAGTTCCATTGAATTAAAACAGGAGGTAATCCATAAACTGCAATAATATAGCATTTAAGAAAACGTGTACATAATATGCAAATGTGAATGTTTGAATTTCAAATTTAAAAACTGCAAAATTATAGAAATTTAGAAAAATCAGTTAGGCTTTCATTACGTAGACCATTGTGTCATCAGGCAAATTTGCATATCAGTGTGCAAGTGACAGGGAAATATGAAAAGAGTTGGCGTAACGACCTGGATACGCAGAGCACAATAAAGCATCTCATTCGCTGCAGAGTAGAACTCTTCCTATTCGAAAAACATAATAAACCTTCTCCTTCGATTTAGGTGATCCAATAAGCGCTCAAGGCGTTCTCGAACATCAGGTCAACATACCTCAAATGTGAACAGCATGATGCAAACACTTATTTTCTGGGCTTTATGGGTAACCTCTAAGAGGTGTTCTGTTTCTAACTTACTACTTATTTATCTCTAGTGTAAAAGAAAAAGTATTAGTAAATATTTGTGACTCTAATATTTCACAAAATTTACTCTACTCTCTTTCATATTAATTCATATCACCGTAATATGACCCTGTTTCAAACCAAAATACTTTAGTTGCATTACACACAGAGACGCGCTCGCACTCACACACACATACACTTATATTGTGTGTATCTTGATGTTCAGTCTAACTACTCCTCAAGCTCTATCTGAGCACCTATAGTTTACTCAAATCCACTGTACAAATACATTGTGGCAGTTCCCTCCGTGTGCAGCAGCGTTTACGTTTGCCTTGGAATGTGAGTCGACAGAGTTGAAATACTGCATACACACAAAGTGCGGCGCGCCGGTAGCTGAAGGCTTTGAGATGCGAAGTCGAATATGTCAGAAGCTTCGACTTCCACAAGCTTCCAGTAAGCTCTCTGAGGTTATTTTCTAGCAATAAAAGAGGGAGAATCATGTTGCGTAGTGCAGTGAGTTGTGGTCGTCGTGAGACTGGAGTGTTAACGCGCAGTGACGTGCAAGCAATTAACTGTCTTCGTATCGAGCTGTCGGGTAAATTGTTTTTAGCAGAGAATTAAAGGTTTTATTTGCAGTCCACTTTTGACTCAATAAAGACATTTGTTACACTGGTGTCAGAAATAGAATTTTCAGACCCAGGTGAAAGACATAAAAAGGTTTCTATCCAAAATGAAGGAAACGTAAACTTGAGCAAAAGAAATGAAATTCAGAATGGAAAAAATGATGGAGGAGAAGTTGGAATCCGGAATAGAAAAGATAGATGAATGGAACAAATGAAATTTGGAATGGAGAAGATAGTGGAGGAGGAGAAGCAGTGATCTGCCTACTTAGGAAGCGTGCGACCCAAGGAGCAAGTCCGTGGGGCTTTCCGTTAGGCCAGTGCCTATTTTATATACTAGAATCGGCATAGGGAAAATGAAATTGAAAATATGAAAATGCAACTCGGCATGGGGAAGATTAAGTGAAGTCGGTGAGGGAGAACATGAGTACGGAATTAACCACTAATCTCGAGGAACCACTGGCAGGCGTTGAGAAAAATACGGCGGAATGATGAAGGAACTTGACCAACCTGGAGCGAGTCGGTGAACGCTTTGATGCCGTGGAAAACTTCGGGGAAAGCTTTAATGCCCTGGTGCCAAAGAACTGAACGCCACATGGAAAAGATGTTTGACGGAAGGTTGAAGGACTTGAAGGCCGAAAAGCTAGGACGCTGTACAATAACCACCGTGTCAAGTCATCCTTGAATGACTAACTTTGAAATCTTCCGCCAACAGTTCGCCGCCATCGCCACTCATAACTGAAGGTCAGCAGAAGAGGAAGCCGCAGAGCTGATAGCTAACCTCCGGGGTCGGGCGGCAGAAGTACTGAATACGATCTGGGGATATTCGGAGGACCGGTTCGGGAACCATCGCTTGGCTACTGATAAACGCAGTCAGCTTAAGGCGCGGCTGCAACAGCCAGGTGAGACGATGCAGGAGCTGTTGAACAGCTTGTGAACAACCTTGTAAACAAGTTACGTATCCCAAGAAGCTGTCTACTCCGTGCGTGACGTGAGATACGACAGCGCCTGATGCTCGGTGACTATAAGACGATCCACGAGGCATTAACGGCAGCATATAGAATGGAGGTGGCCAAGACCACATCCCATCTCAAGGACCAGGAGTAAGCGAAGCAATCCAAGGACGACGACGACCTTTAAGTGATGTGTGCAGGGGCTGACGAGCCAGTTCATCTAGTGAAGCAAACAAGTCGGAGCAAGTGGAAAACGAGTAAGGACCGTCGTGGTTAGGGGCACGCCAGGACTGTATTCAACACCCTCTCGAGTGACGCAATGAGCCCTAGGCAGAAGAGTGGACAACAGCCTCATCGCAGACGGCTTGGATACAAGGGAAGAGGATACTAGTAGATACAGGTGTAGTCGTGACTGTAATCAGAGCTTGTCGTGGCTAAGAGCTTGCCAAAGTTCTAAGGAAATAACTATACATTACATACTGCCAAGTTTCCAATATCAATTAAGACCTTAAATAAGTCAGACCTAAAGTACTAACATAAGAATAGCATCATAAAACTATAGATAGGTGTCTAATAGAAACAATAAATCTGAAGGACCAGTCGAATTTGATTATGGAAGATAATGAGGTTAATGAGAAGCATACTATTAATCACGTAGTGATTTTATTACTGCAAATTAGAAACAGGTATCAAGGAGTGCAACCTACGCTCAAACACGCAATCTGCCTGACAATACTGAAGATGCCGATTCCCATTGCAGCTAGCTTTGGTACATAGTGGCTCATAGGATCGCGGGTTCAAGTCCCGCCTCGAGCATGGGTGTTTGTGTTCTTTTAAATGTGTGTACGTAAAACAGAAAAACAATTGGATGCAAACAGAAAAACGCAAGGAAAACAGAAAAAAATTGTACAAGAAAAGTCATCAGAGCAAGAAACCATGCAAGCACTGGTTGTTTGCTAACTGTAAGTGGGCTGCGATTGCAAATGGAGCTTAAGGCTTAAGGCCAAGTGTAGTTGGGCCGCACCGTGAGAATCATTAGGAGACGTATGGCCTGGCTGACAGAAGAAGGAGCAATCCATCACAGCTGGCCATGAAAGCTGGTCATTCTACATGCACCACCCAGTCTTCGGGAAACAATCGCGCTCTTTGAGATCCAACTGGAGCCCGCCCTAGTCAGACCTTGGCTAACTCAGCGACGGCTTCTTCACAAAAATAATATAAATTGTCTGAACTCGTTGTTTCTCTCTCGCGCTTTAGTCTAGGTTTTCTTGGTTGCATCGTATGCTGTATTTTCATTACTTTCTGCACCCACTATAAAATGTACTATAATTTGTATCTTTTTTCTTTTACGAAAGCTTGTTCCCATATCAACATTATTTTCATCTCTATAAATATTTGTAGACGTAGTTTGATTTCATATTTCGTTTTAGATACAAAAACAATAAAGAAAAGCGTATAGGTAGACAGTTACTTAAATGGTTCGCTATAACCTGGCTTTAAAAACCTAATCTTTCTATAACACCAAAAAAAACAATACATACGTGACAGCACTTTAAGAGAAAAGCAAAGCATTGAAAAGCTCACCTCTATTAAAAGATCTATCAGACGGTTGTTGCTAATTGTTTAAGTAAATTTTAATGTTTAAACAAATTTACATATTTTATGTAGTTGGAGTATTTAGTTTTCCCTAGGAATGAGGTAGATTTTAGGTCCATGGTCTTTATTTGTCTCGCAAAGAGTATTATACATGCGGGACTCAGTCAAAGCTGTTAGTCATTTTGAAAAAATAAAGGATATTATAAATAGTTTCCATATAATGGATAGCCTTCAGTGGAGAATTTCCTTGAAAATTTTCTTTATTAATCCAAGTGTGTGTTTCTGTGTTTTAGACACATGCATAAACACAAACACAAAACATTTATAAATATGCTTTTGGTTCAGAAATCTAAAAACATTAATGTTCTTTTACATTGTGATATATTTTTGGCGGAATTCAATACTTATTCCCCCCTAACCCTGTTAGCTATGTGGAGAATGAAATGAACATTAATAACGTACTCAATAGCTTAATTGCTCGCTGGTGCTTTGGTTTTTGCACAGTTTGCATTAAGCCATGACCGCATAAATTAAAAAAAACAATCTGATGTGTTCCATTCATATGACTTTTCTATATCCCTGTAACAAATTATTGTTCAAAAGTCTGTTATTCTATCTACTTCATGTAACCGAGATAAACATTAGCAGAAATACTTTCCTATACGCAGAAGAGAAATAAGGGAATACACAAAGCTAAAACGACAGTCAACATTTTTAAAAGCTTGTTGCCATGTGGAAAAAATCCGTTTTATGTATTGCCAGGCGTTGAAAAAGTCCCATATGTTGCAATCACATGACTTTCTCTACATCTCTGTAACAAAGTATTATTAAAAAGCTTCTTTTATCTATATCTTGCTCATCGAGATAAACATTATCAGAAACTGTCTTTATTGTTCGGTCCCTTGTAAATAGAAGGGACCGAATAATAAGGATGATTTCTGATAATGTGTTAAGGGATAAAATATGTGTTCCATTCATATAATGTCCTCTAGTTGTGTGGCAAACAAACATTTTATTCAAAAGAATAATCTATTATCTACATTATGAAGTGGCTAAAATTGAAACTAATAATCCGGAATATCTCGAAAATGGTTAACTCTACAAAAGATGTATATGACATAAATTGTGTATTTCAATGAGATCTACATTTTTTGGGTATTAAGATTTTGTCTATCTCTTACGGTTTTTCAGTCATACAAGACATCCAGGATGAAGAGGTCTTCAGAGGCGAGAAATTCCAGGATATACAGTTCGTTTGTCACACAAATATCTTAAACATGCTGTATTTCAACCAAAATCGTTAGAGCCATTTTATATAAAATCGCAATTTTCGAAAAAAGTTCCATGTAAAGGGTAGGGGGTGGGAGAGTTTCTTGAAAATCTTCCTGTCACATCCTTGGAAGATACCAAACCTAAATACCAAGTATGCTATTTAACGATCTTTTTGTTTTTGAACTACGCTGCCCACATACATGCATCCATCCATCCATCCATCCATCCATCCATCCATACATACAGACATACAGACATACATACAGACAGACAGACAGACATACAGACAGTCATACATACATACACACATACATATACATACACACACACACACACATACATACATACATACATACATACATACATACATACATACACACACACACATACAAACATACATACATACATACATACATACATACATACATACATACATACATACATACATACATACATACATACATACATACATACATACATACATACATACATACATACATACATACATACATACATACATACATACATACATACATACATACATACATACATACATACATACATACATACATACATACATACATACATACATACATACATACATACATACATACATACATACATACATACATACATACATACATACATACATACATACATACATACATACATACATACATACATACATACATACATACATACATACATACATACATACATACATACATACATACATACATACATACATACATACATACATACATACATACATACATACATACATACATACATACATACACACACACATACATACATGTATACGATAATTTTTCTAATTTTTTATTTGGGGGGTCTCAAAACATGCATTTACGGTGAAATCTCGGTATTGAATTTTTGGCTGCATTACAATATCTTCTCTATACACTATGTGCATAGTGTAGAGAAAGTAAAAATGAAATGAGATTCCTGTTAGCACCTATTATCAAACTGAACAATCAGGATTATCAGGATGAAAAGTGATAGGTTGCTCGACCTTTGCACAATTAGTAAATTTCGGAAAAAAAGGAGTTGAACTATTAAGGTTACATCTTGCTTATTAAAGGACAGTGAAAAAAGTATATAATGTGTTGATATAACTTTCCCTTCTCATTCTTCAATAAAATATCAAAAAGAATATTCTTCTTGATACTTCTTTGCATTAATTCATACAGACGTTTGAGAAATAAGTTTATTACACACTTTTTTGTAGATAAAATGGCAATAGGGAAGCTAGTATGTTCACATGACTTACTCTAATCACTCTTCAACAAATTATTATTTAAAACGCATATTCTTCTATCTACATTGAATTAATTGATATAAAAATTTGAGAAATGCATTTATTATCTATTTCTAGATATAATGGTAATGGGGGAATACAGTAACACTATTTACATTAGTAAATTTAACAAATTTGGTCGCTATGTGATCACTTTGAAATGCCGTTGTCTTTCCTTGACCGATAGAAAGAAAAACGAATAAATTCGTCCCATTAGAAAAATAGTACTAAAGTAAAATACTGCAAAAATTAAATCAATAAATATCTGGAAGTGGTTAGCCGCTTACTTTTCTATATTTTGGTGTAAGGAGCACAATCATTTTTGATATTTTAGGATCACAAAAAGGGCATGCAGAATGAAGAGGACTTCTGAAGTTATTCCCATAGAATTGAATTTGTCATGAAACTATATTAACATGTGGAGCTTTACTCAACCTCTTTCTAGTCATTTTTGAGAGAAAATAAAATAATTTCGAAACGGTCTCTATTTAAGGATAAATTGGAGTGAGTGGATTTTCTTTAAAATCTTCCGAGTCGCATCCTTGATAGATTCTGAACACAAATACCAAGTGTGGTATTTAACGGACTCTCTGTATTATAATTTTGCTTTTCAGGAACACACATACAGATACACATATAAACAGACAGACACACACACGAACTATTTGTAAAAGCTAATGTGTTAGATTCACATGGCTTTTCTGCTTATTTTGAGAAAACTCTTCTAGAAAAAGCTTATTATGTTATATACGAGTATCGCTGAGATAAATATTAGCAGTAAAGGTTTTATTTCATACAATGGGGAATAAAGTAATATCTATATTAAGCCAAAGCAACAATGAAAAGTTTTAAGAGGAGGAGCTATGAGATGGTGTTGAAATTCCTTTCTTCTTGCATGACTAGGATGAAAAATTCTGATGCGTAACATTCTCATAACTTTCTTTATCCAAAATGGCGGTTCATTTAATAACCGTTTTAGGAATGAAGTTGCCATTTTTTTCAAACACAAATAACTTATTTCTTTACATAGTCCCTGAGACATATACAGCGTTAGAGGCAAATTAGTGGAAATAATTTGACCATAATAGAGAACAATACTTGTAATACGCAAGTGTAACTGATTTTGCCCGCTTAATAGCATTGTCATAAACGAAGATTAAATTTCAGGGTCTAATGTGTTTTGAATGGCCCTATGCTACGTCTCTCCTGTGTTGCACGTAAACAAGTGAAACGGCCAGCTTCTGTATTTAGTAAAACTCGCACACCACTAACATGCATTCATGTCATTCACACGAAGAAACGAGAGATTGATTCAGTCACAACTTTCCTTACATATGCTGAAATAACAGATATTCATTAACTGTATCATCGGAGATTTCTAAATCGCTATCTTCCCAAAAGACTAAGTTTGTTAAATGCAGTGATATAAATGTTCGCTAATTCACCTCCCACCTGGATATACTTCTCCCAACGTTCCTACCATTTGTTGACCTGCAGAAAATGGGAATTGAAAAGCTCTCAAAGAGGACCTCCTTATTTGATATAAATTTTGTGAGACATTTTCTGTGTTTAGGAACTAGAAGATATCAAAGGGAAAAAGGTCAGGCAAATATCGTTATAACGCAAATCAGGCATTTTGACAGCAATAACCTGATCAATGTGGTGCTTTGTCGTGAAACAGCACTTTCTTCCTCGCCAAATGGGGCTGTGTGTCCTTCAGCATCTTGTCGAATCGGGTCAATATAGTATTTTCCAGTAATCGTTTTAAGAGATGCTGTAAATGGTTTTCTCTAGTCTATCCATTGCAATTCCACTTTTACCTACCCGAGGGATCCTGTCAACTCAAGCAACATGAGGACAAACTTCGGTAACCAACCTCTTTGGCGTCGCAAATCGACGAGCAGACGAAAATGGAGATTGAAACTGTCGGAATGACGATAAAATGTCACTCTGCAGCGCACTGGAAACCTTGAACCGGTCTAGAAGTTGTAACTCTGCTCAAAATAACAGGAGCAAAGTCCCTAACGGCAAAGGGCAGGTAGGGCAACCCCAACGAAGGGGAAAATACATCGCTAGACAAGTTATCAGACGTTAAAGTGTTCCTGAATATGTTGGTAGCATCTCAGAAGAACTACTTTATTTCTATGACAAAATTGCAAAGAATAAAAATAAACAAAAAGATGTAACGTACAACGTGAATATTATGTTATGGAATGCACAGTTACTGCAAAATTTAGAACGATATAAAATATATGCAACTGGAATGAAGGTCTTCAGAGGTTGTTCCCATAAAATTCAAGATATAAATTTTATTTGTCATGTATACGGGAATTTAATCAAAATCGTTAGACCCATTTTTGAGAAAACCAAAATTATCAAAATTCTGTTCATGTAAAGGATAGTTGGGAATGGTGGGATTCTCTTCAAAATACCAAAATACCAAATTTTGTATTTAATGGACTTTTTATTTTTTAACTATGTTGCCCAAAGACACGGATATTGTTTCGAAAAATCTGATGTATGGACCATTCACATGACTTTCTTTAGCTGTTCCTACACACAATTTTGTTGTAAAATGGTTAAATCTAAAGAAAACAAATGTAAATTACATATTTTTTTCTATAGTATACGGTTTACCAGTAATACAAAAGTTATGTAAATTTTCTGCAGAATGCTTATCATGAACTTATCTTAAACATATGCCATTTATCAAAACTCTCTGACCCATTTGGAGAAAATGAACATTTTCGAAAATTGTCCTATGTAAAGGGCAGTTGGGATGCAGCGCTTTTCTCAAAAATCTTCCTGTCGCATCCTTGGAAGATACCGAACTTTCATACCCAGGTTGGTACTTAACCGACATTTCGATTTCAACACAGACACATAATTAAATATATTAAACCGTAAAAGAGAGTCAAAAACTTTCTACACAGAAATGTGGATCTCGTTAGAGCACATAATTTAAGCTGTATAACTTTTTTCTTGTAGAGTTGAATTTTTTCGTGATATCCCTTGTTATTATTAGTTTCAATTTTAAATTACGTAACTCTTCTCAAACGGAATCGTGCAAAGCGAACCGAATCTCAATTGTTTCGTATGGAGATCAGCTTCTAAACGACTGCTTTAGCCTTAATGTTCTGCCTTGTTTCCTTACTAGTTACAAGAAAGCAAGTAAAAAGACCAATTTTGCTAATGTTTATCTCGATTAGTAAGACGTAGGTGAAAGAATAATCTTTTGTAAGAGTTGTTCTTTATGGATCAGCTAGAGAAAGTTGTGTGAATGGAATATTGTTATTACTTTCACATAACATATTTTTGAGATGTACCTTGTTATTGGTTTCAGTTTTGAAATACGTAAGCGTTTCTAAACGGAAATATATAAACTGGCAATGCAAAGAAACGGATTTAATCTCATGCAATCAGCTTTTAAAACATTTGACTATCAGTGTGTTCCTTTATTTTCTTTCTATATACAAGTAAACAAGTAAAAGACCATTTCTGCAAATGTTTACCTCGATTAGCATGAATTATATAGAATAAGCGTTTTAGCAACAGTATATGTAGAGAAAGTCATGTGAAAGCAACGCATCAGATTTTTATAAAACGTTCTGTGTATGTGTCCGTGTTTTCGTGTGCCTGTGAACAAGATATCTCAGAAACGAAAAGCTAGTAAAATACCAAACTTGTATTTAAGTTTAGTATCATCCATAATACAACATCAAGATTTTGAGAATTCCTCCACCCCAAACTACCCTTTACTTGAAAAAATGTTGGAAAATGTTAATTTTCTCAAAATGTCTCTGACGATTTTCAATAAACACTGTATAATAAAGATATTTACATGGCAAGTTAAACATATATCTTGACTTTTCTGGGAACAGCATCTGAAGGTCTTTTTATTCTGGATGAATTTCGCTAAAATTTGCATACCTGTGAACCGTAAGAGACAGTCAAATTTGCTATACATATAAATTTATATCTCGTTAAAAGACACAATTTTACTCATATACACTTTTTTCGTAGAGTTGAGTATTTTTTAAATATTCCTTGTTATTGGCTTCAGTTTTAAAATGCTTACATGTCTGCCATACGCGAATTTGTAAACTCCTTGCTATACAAAAAAAAAAAAAAAAAAATCAATCACATGGTAACCAGTCTTTAAGATTTGATTATCCTCCTAGTGTATTCTCTTACTACTACTTTCAAAGAAGCAAGCAATAAAGACAATTTCTGCAAAAGTTTATCTCGATTAACATGAAATACATAGATAGAAGAATAATTTGTTAGAGAGATGGAGAGAAAGTTATATGAATGGAACAAATTCGATTTATGGAAATTGAAACTAACTTTTACATAGAACAAATTTCGAAAAAATTTATTTTCTCAAAAACGATACTAGGATGTTGATGTAAACACCTATTTTTATCTATAAATATTACAGATATTTAGCGACAAAAAATGTATAGCTTGAATTTTCTGGGAGTAGCCTCTGAAGTTGTTTTTATTGTGGATGAATATTGCTGAATTTTGCATACTGGTAAACCGAAAGAGAGAGACAAAAAATTATTACATGTAGATCTCGTTAAAACATGTAATTTAAGTCATATACATTTTTTCTTGAAACTGTCCATTTGCAAAATATTCCTTGCTATTTGTATCAGTTTTAAAACCTTTAAAACGTATATCATACGGGAATTTGTAACATCCTAGTCATGCAAAAACAAAAAAAAACAACAACCAACAAATAAAACAAAACAAAAAATACGGAATGAACAACAAAACATAAATCTTTTTAAAAAGTTCACTATGTCTTTAGCCTAGTGTTTTCCCTTCTCTGCATTCAATAGATCGAGTAAAATAAATAAGAATTAATGTACAACAATCGTGTAAGCCAACACTTTATTAAGGAAAATATAAGCACGGTTTACAAAAGGAATGGGAACACATTAAAGACGTCGGTAAATCAGCAACTAAAAAACACTGGGTTATCGATATAAAATGATCAAACGACAGCATTAAAAGTATGGATAGAAAGGCGTTTAAAAGTAATAATGAATAATCTGATGTGTTCCATTCACATAACTTTCTCTACATCTCTGAAACAAATTATTGTTAATAAGCTTATGCACCTATTTACTTCATGTGAATTAAGAAAAATCAGCAGAAATAGTCGTATTACTTGCATCCTTGTAAGTAGAAGTGAAATAAGAAAGTACCATAGGTTAAAGTGATAGTCAAAAGCTGGTTGCTATGTGACTGAAGTTCCTTTGTTTGTATGGACAGGAATTGACAAATTCCTATAAGAGAAAAGTATAAGTTTTTCAAACCTGAAACCAATAACAAGTAGTATCTCAAAAACGTTCATCTCCACGACAAAAATGTATATAACATAAATTGTGTGTTTTATCGTGATCTACATTTTTTGTTTTGTAAGGTTTTGTCTATCTCTTACAGTTTACCGGTTATGCAAAATTCAATAAAAATCATCCTGAATAAAGAGGTTTTTAGAGGATATTCCCAGAAATTTTAAGATATGATTTTTTTTTTGTAGTTTAACGTCCTTTAACCTGGTTTGGTCATATCGGACGATGAATGCAATTGATGATAAGATCCTCAAATGATCTCGGGGTTCATGGAGCTGAAAGTTACTCGACATTCGTCTTCTCAGGATAAGGGAAAACCCCGAAAAAAACCTTACCCGGGTAACTCACCCTAAGCGAGATTCGAACTCACGACCTTTTGGACGTGAGGCATACAAGCTACCACCACGCTACCCAGGCGTACTCGATATACATTTTATTTGTCATGTAAGCATCTTAAATATAAGAGATTTTAAGGCCTTCCTGCTGAAAATGGTCAGATTTTATCTTTAATGGTTGTTTCCCTTCAGTTAAAAGTTTCACAGATAGTTCATAATGATTAGTTTCCTGTGGCGATTAAGATATTTATTATGGACTTTCTTTTTTACTCGACATTTTGCGTCACAGTTAGTCTAAAAGGATTTTCCAGATGCAGCTGATCTTTAGAACTCTATGATTCATTGCTTCATGGAAGTGTTTCATTGCTGATTTGTTGTAGTTACTCTTTATGACATAATAATCATTTACTTGTATATCCAGCTTGCATTTGAAGAAACCTGTTCATTACCGATACGAAGACAAAAGAAACGGTACTAAAATAGCCTAATGTAACCAGCCATCAGTAGCATGCAGTTCTAAAAACTTGAATTTATCAACAACACACTTCTTATGTATTCCTCCGTTTTAGAGCAAGGACGCACACCAGAAATAATTGTTACAAATTCTGTGCACTAAGGTCACCAGGCTACATATTAGATCGGTTTTTCCCTGTTCAAAGGTCAAAACTCAGCCAGCCTCTTATGTACATAGCATCTCTGATCCTTGTGAATGCCTTTGTTCACCTCAATATCATCCACTAAACCTAGTAACACAAATATTTCGTTAACTAACACCACTAAGATACTTCAGTTCAATAATTGTCATTTTATATGCAGTAAATAAACATTTAATATGTTTTAAAGAATATGAATGGTCTTTACACTATGCAGACAAAACTATCCACCACCAGTAACGCTCCCAGCGAAACAGATACCCTGAAAAACTAATACAGAAACAGTGAAATATCTCGGTGTACTCCTGGATCGACGACTCGCATGGAAACCACATATAAGCAACACTTAAACTAGCCCGAGCAAGACTGGCAAAACTCTACCCCCTCCTCAAAAAGATCTTCACTCAAACTAAAAAACTGCACACTACTTTACACGACTCTATTAAGACCACTGCTACTATACGCTTGTTCAGTTTGGGGAGGAACTAGTCCTTCTGAAATCAAACGTATCCAGACATTTCAAAACAAAATATAGCGAATCTCAACGAATGCACCATGGTTTGTCAGAAATGGTCAACTACATAGAGAAACTGGAATCAGCATCATTCAACAGTCAATTTCTTCACAAGCCGAACAGTTTTACAGCAAGCTAAAAGACGTCTCAGGAGCCATTCACTATTCTCTTGGCAGAAAATCTAGCTATCCAACTCGCATCAAGAGTCGCCTACCACTGGACCAGCTCTAAAATAAAAACAAAAAAATGTACCTACTTATGAGGGGCCCAATGGGGCTTACCTCATTTCAATGTTATTCAGTATCATGCATGTAAATAATGTCTAAAATCAATGATCTGTAGAGCGCACATGCGCTGATCGATCAATAAATCATTAAAAAAAAAATATATATATGAGCCTGCAAAAGTATAGTAAATACATGTTATTGAATTTCTTGGTGTAGTATCTCGTTTCACTGTTGTATTAACACCTTCCTTCAGTTCTGTTTGCTGAACTTTATTATAAAGTGTCTTTACAAGGGGCATTGCAAAAATGTTCTACTTTCTTGAGTAGCAAGAATATACAACGTGCATTATCCAAACTAACTGCAAATAAAATACAATTTAAACCAGGGTCCTGTCGAGAGCAATAGCAGGGAATATAAACATTGCTTATTCCAGTCATTAATAAAAATATTCTATGCTTCCAAGTTTTGTTATCTGCCTCATGGTTACACCCCTGTACCTCCTTTAGGCAACTACTGTCCGCAGATGAGAACACTTTTAAAGACGTAGAAGCGGAGCAGAATACTTTTACATGCGTAATATTCCCTCCAGCAATAAATTGTAAAGTTGGTTGAACGTGCTAACAGAGTAACAAAGATTCAATAGTGCACTATGGATGGAAGTAGTTTCTAATATTCTAAAGGTTTATGAAAACTAATTTCAATTGTTTGGCCAAATAATCTGGTATCTCTTTCCAACATGAAGCAGAAACAGGTGTAACATAAGCAAGAGTAAAATATGTGTAGAGGAGATGTGCTGCTTTCCTTGCAACATCGCTTTAATTTCGACATTTTAAACAGGTGATTGTCGCTTCAGCCTCCTTATGCTCACGAGTAATATAAAATAATATAAAGTATACACTGGAACTACTTTTGGCTAGCGTTTTTCATAATTAACAGCAGTTATGAAGAAAACCAATCTAAGTGAATAATTTTAGAAAACTATGAAAATAAATACAGATAAGTAGAAACAGACATATGAGCATTACACTTTAGATTGTTTAAAGCTAATATTATTTTCTTTCAAAACTAATATTACACAGAATTATACAGAAAATGTAAATATTTAAATTCTTGTCGCTGTCTTCTTTCTCCCAAAGGATGTGCAGTAAAGCACATATGAATGTACTTTATAGGAATTGAAGGTGAGGCTTTACGGACGATTTCGATTTTTCGAGAATTTTTATAAAGTTTTGAATATGTATAAAGCTTTCAATTCATGTAACGTTAAATATTTTATTTCACACCTGTCAAATTTCACGATTTTTAACAAACAAATATTAACGAACCCCACTTAGTCTATCTATACAACTCTCCCTGAATGGATGCCTCACAGCAAGCACTATGTGCTGAGCAACTTCAGAATTACATAACTTATTCACTCAAAATAATACAGTTGAACACAGAAATTGAAGTCTTTCTCTACTACTTCGTTTCCAAATTCCACTCGCATCATTATCTGCTAATTAAGTGTGCTATAATTTCCTTACATCGTGCTGAAGTTGGCAGCCTTTTTTGAATATTGAAGTAGTTTTTATATCATAGTTTAGTACCAACGTGTGACATAGTTTGAAATGAAAACTATAACACTAGTAGCTTTCTTGGTCTCTCTGTATATTTTTCGCAATTTTCTACTTTGGAAAAATCATATTAAACCATCCCAGAGAGATACAGGCGCAGTTATTCACATACTCTGAGCTTGTTTCATTCGGCTGAGAAAAGGGATCCGATGGAACCACTTCCCAGATCCCATCAGTGATAGAAAATGGGCTTGAAATGGATAATGTCTCAGGAATGTACCTGTTTCACCAGAAAGCTTGGGGATTGTTCCAAAGAACACGATACAGAACTTGAAAAAGATGCACAATACCTTTAGTAACAGCAAACCAATCCAAACTATCACTAAATACATCTACACAATAGAATGCGCATTTTACTACAATGTTTTGCTATTTCACATACTAGCCTTCATCTAGCGTTCTAGTTTCCATTAAGCAGTTGAATTA
The DNA here is from genome assembly GCA_030762935.1 of Hymenopus coronatus. Taxonomy (NCBI): domain Eukaryota; kingdom Metazoa; phylum Arthropoda; class Insecta; order Mantodea; family Hymenopodidae; genus Hymenopus; species Hymenopus coronatus. The sequence goes on along the minus strand of CM060885.1, from coordinate 42,060,954 downwards.
TTACAGAACTTTAACAACAGAGTGCTACATTTTGCAACAGAAACAGAAGTCATTAACGATCGCATTTTCCTTCGAACATATAATGCTTATTTTCGTGACTGTAAGCATTTCCATAATATACCAGTTGTAATTTCAACGTTTCTCACAGTAAAATTTGCTTCATTATATGGCCTATGAATGCATGAAAATCAGTAATTTTTCTTTTATGTAAAAGCCCATCCTTCTTGAACGATAATAGGCACTAATAGATGATATATTATACGAGGTACGTCCAGAAAGTAAGTTCCGTTTCAATTTATCTCCGCTGCAGCGCTGCGATCGCAGTTCCGCACATGCGTGTAGACGCTCTGTATCAAGGAGAAGAAACGTGCGCCATTTTGAGATCGCTGTCAGCCACATACGCTTTGTTATGCTTGTTTACAATGTCGGTGTTGATTGAAAATCCCGCCGCTTGTGAAATCAGATCTGTGATTCGTTTTCTGAATGCTAGGAAAGTGAAACCAATTGCAATTTATCGGCAAATTTGCGAAGTTTACGGACAAAATGCGATGAGTGATTCAATGGTGAGAAGATGGGTCCGACAGTTCAATGAAGGGCGTAGTGAAGTGCACGATGAAGAACGAAGTGGGCATCCATCTTTGCTTACAGAAGAACTGGTTCACGCGATTGATGACAAGATCCAGGAAAACCGCAAGTTTACAATTAGTGCTCTCGCTTTGGAATTTCCCCAAAGCTCACGATCACTAATTCATGAAATTGTTACCGAAAAACTGAAATTTCGTAAACTCTGCTCACGCTGGGTACAGGCGGAAAACTTCTATGAAGAAGGTATACAAAAACTTGTGCCACGCTATGACAAATGCCTGCAAAATTTCGGCAGTTATGTGGAAAAGTAGTTTAAGAGTTGTAGAATTTTGTGCAATAAATAATTATTCTGTATCTGTACACAATTTAATTTTATTACCAAACGGAACTTAATTTCTGGACGTACCTCGTATTTAATAAACCATGTACTTATGATTATTAAATAGGAGTGTATGTGCACCACTGAGTTTTGTCTCCACAATCTATATCCTAATATGAAACCATTTCTTATCAGATTTTATCAACAGTGATATTAAGTGAAGCATCTAAACTTAGTCTTCCCATATCATTTCAATGGTAATGCCAATGGATAAACCAAGTTTTGTTCATGAAAATTGGATGTGACAGAAATGTAATTCTGCCGAACAAATGTAAAACTCACAACAAAAGAAGGTAACAGCCCCCTGGATAGTATGCGGGTAGCGTGTCTGCCTCACATTCATCACGTCGCGATTTTGAATCTCGCTTAGGGTCAGTTACCCGGATAAGGTTTTTTTCGGGATTTTTCTTTATCCTGAGAAGACGAATGTCGCGTAACTTTAAGCTTCAAGATCATTTGAACATCATTTCACCGATTGCAGCCATCGCTCGATGTGACCAATCATTTTAAAGGACGTTAAACTACTATTGGTAAAAATTAAACTTCTGGAAACTGTTCAAATTAGATAGCGGTGTTTTCAGGTATATTAATGAAATTGTAAGTCAGCGTAGGACTATGTCATCCCAAAATAATTTGAGAAGTTCCTATGGTTTATTAGAAAATAAAGTGAATTGTTTGGAAAGTGTAGAGCCATGCAGGCAGCTGCCATAGTAGCTCAGTTTCCGGAAACCGTGGGTCAAATCTCGAATATGGCTCTGAATTGTTCAATTCAATTGTACTCCATCAATACTAAGTATCTTGAGCTGTTTGCGTAAAATAAATATAGAGTTGATTAAAAACTAAACAAAGGTTCCAGAAATAAAGCTTTCTTGTACCGGTAGCTTGTGATGACAGAGTCAAAACTTATAGATAAGGAATTAATTAAAACAAACGACTTAACAGATAACGGAAATTAGATAGAAATGTGTGGTTTTGATAAATGGAGAACTAAAGAAAGCCGCTATATGAACTGCTGAACTTTAAGGTTATTTGATCTGAGGTCATTCACAGAGTAGACAGAAAAGGTTCTTCGAAGCCTGAACTAGATGAAAACTATCCTTGAAACCCCATTCAAGTGAAACGATAACATGTAACAGCTGTTTAGACAGAATAATATCATTATCAGCTGCTCGGTGATACACTTCACATAAAAAATAATTAAAATATTGTTACATATAAAGAATGTGCTACAAATGCATTGCCAATGTTACATCTATAGGAATTGAGGATTCAGTCAATGCCCTTTACCAGAACGATTTCGCTAACAATAAAGTTGTTTAAGAAAGAAAAAAATCACTTGGGAGAGCGCCAACAGCATAGTACAGAAACAAACCACTGCTCTGGAATTATGACGTAACAAAAAGCAGATAAAAACAAGTAGCACTATGCCGCCTTCAAGATAACGGACTTAATTAGAAAGATTGTCTTCTCTGAGCCTCAGCAACACAACAAAATATCACGGCTTGTTCGAAGGGAAGGTTCGTATTCACTACCCAAAAGTGCTTAGAAGAAACTGAAAGCCGAGTTTATAATTGTCTCAACGAAATGAGACTAATGGAAAGAAGTTAACTGGTCACCAATTCCTTTTCACGTGTTTTTGTTTTTGTTTGTTTTAAGAATTATCTCGATGGTTATTCTTCGAAATTCTCTGATCAAGGAAAAAAAAAATAGAATCTAATACAGGTGTGGAAAATACCTCTGAGGAATTAATTGTTGCATGACAGGTGATATAAGGTACTGATTAAGGTATAGCAAACTAGACCAAAAACCTAATTCCTAAACTAAGACCTTGGTTGGAACGAAACTATTGTGAATTCAGATATTATCTATTCAAAGTTTTTACGCATCACGGATGACTTAAAACATATCTAAATCGTTATCGCCTTTGCGAAACAGAGAATTTTTATACTGTGTTCAAAAAAATGTGCGGAATATAGTTTTATATGTGTAAAATGGCACAATAACAATTTAAAAATAAAACGGGGAAGTTACACCAACAAACTTTGTTCCAAAAATTCACCAAAAATATGGAGATTGTATTTGTGACGGCCAGAAGCATTATGCCCACTAAAGTAAGAGAAATGAATGATACATATATGACAATATTGATACACTAGCAAGCAGTCCATGCAGAACTACTTCTTCTTGAATTAATACCACCAGTTGGTTCCAAGAACCTACCTGGCTTGCAGAGGACTTTAGTTGGTGAGAGTTCAACTCATCTTTTGTGTGTCTTTTCCTTTAGCACTACTGCAACTACTTACTACTTTCCTCCTCCTCCTCCTCCTCCTCCTCTTCCTCCTCCTCCTCCTCCACCTCCTCCTCCTCCTACTACTACTACTACTACTACTACTACTACTACTACTACTACTTCTTCTTCTAGTACTACTATTGCTTCTTCTAGTACTACTATTACTTCTTCTTCTAGTACTACTACTACTATTATTACTACTTCTTCTTCTAGTACTACTACTACTATTACTACTACTACTACTACTATTATTACTACTGCTACTTCTTCTAGTACTATTACTACTATTACTACTACTACTTCTTCTAGTACTACTACTATTACTACTACTACTATTACTACTGCTACTTCTTCTAGTACTATTACTACTATTACTACTACTGCTACTTCTTCTAGTACTATTACTACTATTACTACTACTGCTACTTCTTCTAGTACTACTATTACTTCTTCTTCTAGTACTACTACTACTACTACTACTACTACTACTACTACTTCTTCTAGTACTACTATTACTACTTCTTCTAGTACTACTATTACTTCTTCTTCTAGTACTACTATTACTTCTTCTAGTACTACTATTACTTCTTCTTCTAGTACTACTATTACTACTTCTTCTAGTACTACTATTACTACTTCTTCTAGTACTACTACTACTTCTTCTAGTACTACTATTACTTACTCCTTCTAGTATTACTATTACTTACTCCTTCTAGTATTACTATTACTTCTTCTTCTAGTACTACTATTACTTCTTCTTCTAGTACTACTATTACTTCTTCTAGTACTACTATTACTTCTTCTTCTAGTACTACTATTACTTCTTCTAGTACTACTATTACTTCTTCTAGTACTACTATTACTACTCCTTCTAGTACTACTATTACTTCTTCTTCTAGTACTACTATTACTTCTTCTTCTAGTACTACTATTACTTCTTCTAGTACTACTATTACTTCTTCTAGTACTACTATTACTACTTCTTCTAGTACTACTATTACTACTTCTTCTAGTACTAGTATTACTTCTTCTAGTACTACTATTACTTCTTCTTCTAGTACTACTATTACTTCTTCTAGTACTACTATTACTGCTCCTTCTAGTACTACTATTACTTCTTCTTCTAGTACTACTATTACTTCTTCTTCTAGTACTACTATTACTTCTTCTAGTACTACTATTACTTCTTCTTCTAGTACTACTATTACTGCTACTTCTTCTTCTAGTACTACTATTACTTCTTCTAGTACTACTACTATTACTACTACTTCTTCTTCTTCTAGTACTATTACTTCTTCTTCTAGTACTACTACTACTACTACTACTACTACTACTACTACTACTACTACTACTACTACTACTACTACTGCTGCTATTCTACTACTACTACTACTGCTACTGCTACTACTACTACTACTACTACTACTACTACTGCTACTACTGCTACTACTACTACTGCTACTACTACTACTACTACTGCTACTACTACTACTGCTACTACTACTACTACTACTACTACTACTACTACTGCTATTCTACTACTACTACTACTGCTATTCTACTACTACTACTACTGCTACTACTACTACTACTACTGCTATTCTACTACTACTACTACTGCTACTACTACTACTACTACTGCTACTACTACTACTACTACTGCTACTACTACTACTACTACTGCTACTACTACTACTACTACTGCTATTCTACTACTACTACTACTGCTACTACTACTACTACTACTGCTATTCTACTACTACTACTACTGCTACTACTACTACTACTACTGCTACTACTACTACTACTACTACTACTACTACTGCTACTACTACTACTACTACTACTACTACTACTACTACTACTGCTATTCTACTACTACTACTACTACTACTACTACTGCTATTCTACTACTACTACTACTACTACTACTACTGCTACTACTACTACTACTACTACTACTACTTCTACTACTACTACTACTACTACTACTACTACTACTACTACTACTACTACTACTACTACTACTACTACTACTGCTACTACTACTACTGCTACTACTACTACTACTACTACTACTACTACTACTACTACTACTAATACTAATACTACTACTTCTATGTTGGCACCAAAGCCTTTTGGTTAACTATATTTGAGTGATAGAATATAATTTTTAGATTTCTGGCAGTTTACTGTTCTTCCTCGCATTCTGAATGAACCGTATCAAATTGACGGCGAATTTTGGCTAGGGACTTTGCCCTCTTTGGTAACAGTTTGTTGCAAATTACGCACTGTGGTTTGTTAAGGAGAAGTCTGCTATTTCCTGTGTTGTTTTCCCTGTGCCACTTACCTTCAATGAACTCAAGTTTTGGTTCTTAGCTTCAAGGAATCTGGTCAGATCCATTTTTGCCGAATCGACCATAAACTTACAACTTCTTTCTAAACTGACACCAAAAGCTCTTTAATACACTACAACCAATAAGCATATTCTTGGCAACTGCGTAAAAGTGTATTACTGCCGTATTGCGCATACTTCCAAATGTAAAGACACTAAAAACAGGATGAAATATGAGAATCAAAATTTATTTTACTTCGCATACAAGACACAATCTAAAATCAAAAATGAACGTTATAAAATCTGCGAGGAGCTCGCGAAAATATTTTAAGTATACTGTAACAAATATAATCTAAGCGTCTTGACAGAAAATTTAGTAAATCTGGGGGAAATTTTCCATTTTACTGAGGGTAAGGAAGGAAAAAACATTTCTTGTTAGGGGACAGGGAACGGAAAGGGCATGCATATGGTCAGCGAAAGAGTATCATACCTCAGTATTTACAAGCATATGTAAATAATAATGATGATAATAATAATAATAATACAAATAATAATAATAATAAACGGGGAGGGGAGAAAACTACATGCTTCCTGTGATATTAATTGAGATCAATGGCTTTGTAGAACAACGAGGCTCTGTCAAAGTATTAAATATATTTTATAATGAAGGTGTTATAAAAATTCCCTAGTTTTTAGCAAACTGCAATAGACTGAAAATAAACGATTATAATTAAATGTTAAAGGAATTTGTCAGTTATTAGTGATCATAGATTCAAGTCTATCAATCCCTTACTATCCTCACTTATTCAGATATTTTCTCTAATATTTTATGTGTAATAAGAGTTGAATAAGTTTTGTCTTTATTAGACTTCCGTTTGCATCTTTTCATGTATAAAATGTGTAACTTCTGAGGCATATGAGATGCAATGGAAATATAAATTTTTTTTAAAAAAACGTCTGCAGAAAAATGTGTCTAATGTTTAGTTCGGAATGTCTAGTATTTATGACATTTAACTTTTGAAATAATCTTAGAATAATGAAACACAGTAGTAACAAGGAGTAACAGTTATAGACATGAATTATTCTTGTACTCAATTAATTTCGATATATTAAAGTGATTCTACAGTATACAGTATGAAATTTGTATATAAAAGTTTTAGCTTTAAATTAATAATATTATTCATATTCATATTCATTTATTTCATCCTTCAGATCATGTATACATGATATGGACTCGTCAATAAGTTACATAGGAATATAACAATAAGTTAAAAGGACACACACACACACACACATACACACACACCCATATACACATATGCATACAGCATTTAGGGTCACCACACATATCCATACTGCCTTAATTAGTAAGACTTATTTACATATTCCATAACTGAATAAAATGCATTCTCTAATAGGTACAATTTGAGTTTTTTCTTTTCAATATTTTTTATATTAAGGGGTAGCCTATTATACAGTTTTATTCCATTATGATTTACACTGTTTTTGGCTAGATTCGTTCTGCAATATTGCACATGTAGATTTCCTTTCTGCCTTGTACTATGATAATGAATCTCTTGGTTATCTGGTAACTGATGCCTTATTCTTCTGATATGATGGATAACTCCTAATATATACATACTTGGTGCAGTCATAATCCTTAACCTTTTGAACAGTTCCCTGCACGGAGATCTACTTGATTCGCCAGTCATTATTCTTATGGCCCTCTTTTGCAACCGAAAAACTTTTTCAGATTCTGTTGATGCCCCCCAGAACATTATTCCATACCTTATATGACTATGGATGTATGCAAAATAAGCACTTCTAAAAACTTGCACACTCGTCACTCTTTTCAATGTACTCAATATGTAACATCCCACACTTAGTTTCTTGGTTAGCATATTTATATGTGTCCCCCATTTAAGATCTTCTGTAATAATTATCCCCAGGAATTTAGTTTGATCTACATATTTTATGATTTCATTGTCTATTTTTATTTGTGGTTTTGCCACATTTCTATGATGACTCGAATGAAAACTCATAGCAACAGTTTTTTGTGTATTTAATAGCAGTCTATTTACCTCAAACCAGTATATCAATTTCCTTATATCCCCATTTACTTTTTTCTGAAGATCTCTGTCATTGTTTGCTTTTAGCAGCAGGTTTGTATCATCAGCAAATAACACCACTTCAGACTCCTGGACACATAATGGGAGATCATTTACATAAATCAAGAAAAGAAGAGGCCCCAATATAGATCCCTGTGGTACCCCCTGTCCTACCTTCCTCTGCGTAGATTGACATCTTTCTATACTGAGATGTTCTTTATTCAGGTTGCTAATTTCTACTACTTGAGATCGATTCGATAGGTAAGATTTAAACCATGCATTTGCTATTCCTCTAATACCATACACCTCTAACTTTCTCAGTAGTATATCATGATCAATCACATCATATGCCTTCGTTAGATCAAGGAACAAACCTATTGATTTCCCTTTCTTTTCAATAGCAGCAATGAAGATTAGAATGAAGAAGCAAACAATTATTTATTTATTTGTTATTTATGTAGTATCTTTTACCCCTCTAACAACATTTAAGTTGTGATTCAATTATAATTCAGTTTTGTCGAATTATATTCCTTATACTTATCAATAAAAAACACATAAGCACAGTTTTAGCTTCTCTACCTAATATGACATTGGGAGAAAAGTTTGGAAACAGAATGTTCTAAAGTTTTAGAATGGAAGATGGCTATGACTATGGACTCATGCACCTTATAATAAGCGAGCTTCATGTAATTAATGCATCTAGGACAGATCCGGCAATGCAAATTGAATTTGTTACCGCGGTTTTGTGTATATTGTTCTACATATAGACTGCATAAGCCATATACTGCATATGAGTACAAGGTACATATTTACGTAGAGCCCCTGAAAATGGGGTAGAGAGCCGCACATAACTCGTGTGGCTACTGTAGCCTATTGGTGAGAGGGATGAGGGGAGACACCGAAACGGCGAGCTGATCCAATGATATCAGGCGCAAGTAGGGATAGTGTCCCTAATGATGATTTGTGTTTAAGTGCGCTCAACTTCTAAGGTCATTAGCTCCCTAGATAATAAAATCAGAAATAAAAGCACAATGATAATAAAATCGATAAAATCGAAAGGAAAACACCATTACAATAAAATGCAGAATAAAATGGCAGCTAAGTGACGTATAAAACCTAGGGAAATTTAACTACCAATGACGGAAGTCAGAGACGAATCTTAGAAACAACAAAGAATGGAGAGAAAGGGTTATAAAGATAATTAAAACTGCATCCACAAGGCATAGTCGTGGGTGATAAAACTTTAGAAGCTTTACCCACCACTCCATTGTCAGCCGTCAAACATAAAAAGCAATTAAAACAAGATTGTTAGAGCAAATTTCACTTTGGATAAACATTTAAAAACCTTTTCTACCGCTCTGGTATCATCGGCCTCCGAAGGCCTAGCCAGTCGCAGAGGGCTCATAGTGGTGCTAGACGAGCACTCTCTACCAAGACATGTCGGACTATAAACGCTTCGCCACAGAGCGGACAGATAGGTAGAGGTTGCTTCTTAAATAAATGTGTATGAGTAAAACAATAACAGCAAACAAACAAACAAAAAACAGCAGCCAATGTGCAATCGAGGAAAAATAACCTCCTCACGACGAGATAAATTTGAGGAAGTTACTCTGTAGATAGCAAGGTCCTTCACCTCCCTGAGTTTGTTGTCGCGGAGAGTTGACCATTCTCCATGCCAGCACGGTCCCGCTCTTTGCACTCAAAGCCTTCTTCGGCCGTTACACAGTTAATTGTAACACTGGGCTTCGTTGATGTCTTCTTTGCCACCAAATTCGCCAGTTCATTTTACGGCAGTAAACACACGAAGAGTGATGCTGGTAACTAGAAACCTTGAATGCGAAGCATTGAAGCAATATACACATGTCTGGATCCTCGGTTTCCATTATCTTCTCTGACGTCATGCACAGCTATACAAGAAAGAGCTGTAAACCAAGACTTGAGTTAGCCTTCGACCGTGATGATAGCGGGTAATGGCGTGAGAAAGCTGTCAACGGTCTATGCGTCGAAGCGGTGAATTGACTGCAGCATTGAAATAACGATAGTTATTTTGTAACCAATTTAGAAATCAATAACAAGAATTTTCTTACATAACATTGGACTGCGAATAACTGAAGGTGGATTAAAGTGTTTAGATATTCTTTAAGTTCACACACTTTAAAGTAAACCAATAACTGGATATGTAGACACTATAAAAATCTGATGTGTTACACTCACACGATTTTCTCCAGCAGTTCTACAAACTTCTTATATGAGATTATTATTCTTTCTAAACAATGCTAATGCTCATTACCTACTTAGTTCCTTTTAAGTAGGAGGGAACTAGAGAATACACTAGGCTAATCCGATAGTCAAATATTTCAAAAGCTGTCGTTATGCGATTGTCATTACAAACCGCTTCTTTGCTTGGCCAGGAGTAGAACGGACACTTCCTCTCTGAGAAAAGTATAAGTTCCTTACAATTGAAATCAATAACAAGGAATATTTCGGAAACGGTTACCTCCACAACAAAAATGTAAGGGACATAAATTGTGTGTTTTGTCGAGCTCTATATTTTTTGTGCAATAAGTTTTTGTCTATCTCTTACAGTTTAGCAGTTAAGCAAAATTCATACAGAGTAAAGAGTTCTTCAGAGGCTGTTCCCAGAAAATTCAAGATATATACTTTATTTCGGATGTAAATATCTTTAATATACGGTATTTTAATCAAAATCTAAATGTCAAATATCAAGTTTGGTATTTAACGGTCTTTTCGTTTTTGATCTATGCTGTCCACACACACACACGGATCTTTTTACAAAAATGCTTTTTTCGGATTCAGGGGACCCCAAAGCATATATTTCCGGTGAAATCTCGACTTCGAATTTTTGGGTGAAATACAATACCTTCTCTATCCACTATGTACATAGCACATACGGGGCTGTATCACAAAAAGGCATTCTTGAATGCATTTTGAAGTAACATCCCCAATGACGACTTTCAAACTATCAAGCTCTTTAATCCAGAACTGAACTCAATATATGCCATTGTCCATTATAAAATGAGTGGTGAGAATCGGAGAAGTATATACAGGAAGTATGAGAAATAAAACATCACTTTAGTGAGGTGTGTAAATATCTGCGTAGTATATCACTTTGCTACGGACCACCGGAACTCATGTGGACGTGCGCTATTCTACAAAATATGCTTTTATACAGCGAGTTAAGACGTAGTTTACTGCTTTATAACATAAAATAGCAACCAGGGAACAGCCAAAATAATTGTTTTTCACTAACATGCACAAAAACACTAAAAGATAAACCAAATCTTGATAGTTGAGCAGTCCGCTACAGTTCTTAATATACAGTGAAAAGAGTAGAATTGACTTGGTCGTAACGTGGTCCATTTGAAAGTCAATGTGCTACCTACCGTAGGTTCGAGCCCAGTAAGCAGCATACATTGTTTTTTATTATTTTTTTTTTTTTTAGTTCAGATTAGTACTCTTTACAACCGATGTAGATTAGTTATATAAGTCATTCACTCTGTGACGTGTGAAATCTTTTATTTGCTGCTTTCGCAAACTAAAAAACAAAGAAAAACACTGCAACCTGATCTCTGGTTGCTTTTAAATGCAACAAAAAGGCTAATAAAACAAGAGAAAACAAATTCTAATACTTTGTGGGGTCCCCATTATTTGCTATCACTACCCTCAATTTTCGGGGCATGGAATCCACTAGCATTTGAAAATAAGTGAAGTGAATTCTGCTAGTGAATCCCAAGTGTCTGTTATGGCACACCAGAGTTGTGTAGCATGATTCATTCTGGAACTCGAGAAAGCCTCTGCTTTACTTTCGTCCAAACATATTCAATTGGGTTGAGATCTGCTGACTTTGTAGGATGTTCGTGTGCTCCGAAAACTACTTTTAAACTTTGGCCGACTTGTGGATCGAATGATTATCCTGTTGCAATTTAATAATACCTTCATGATAACGCTCTTGGGCAGATGGAAGCAGGACATGTTCTAAAATTTCAGAATAGGTTTCCTTATTCAGCTTTCCATGATCACGTTCCGGCATACCGGCACCTTCCCGAGATATGTATGACTAGGCAGTAACGCTCGTTCGACCATTCCTTGCAGCTATTGCAACATTTATCAAGGAAATTCTGCAGGAGAAACATGAGTATGGCAAAATAATGATGTCAAATCGAAATAGAGATAACTCAAACTGAAGTAATTAAATAGGAAAAATGAACACCATGGTATCACTGTCTCTTGAAGCAATGCCTCCAGCAGTTCCAAGAGACGTAATATGACGGGAAGTAGGGGTTTTTAGTTGGTGAAAATCCAACTCCCACACAGAGTGACCAAATAACGCATATCATAGGCCTGTAAACAAATACAGGGGAATTGACATTTGCAGTAGGACGTAGCTTCGTCGGAGAAAACTACTTCGCTCCAATCGAAGTTCTCGTACTGTACAGTATGCCAATCTGTTAATTTTGTGGACTTCAGGTAGCACTTTCTTTGCTGCCGTACGTCTACGCTGGATTCCGGCATCTTTACAACGGTTGCTAATCGTCCGTGCACTACCCGGTAATAAAGATAAAGCGTTGTATTCAGCGGCCGTCAGAAACGGATCTCCTTCAACCTCTGCCATGAGAGATATGTCTTCATTCTCGGTAGATACACGCGAGCGACCGGTGCTCTTCCTTGCAGCAATCTGTCCCTCTTTACGATATAACTTTGCCCACTTCCTCTCAGTGGACTGTGGAATATCACAAACGCTACCCGCTCTGGTGGCCGTTTAACCCTGTGAAACCAGAGTGAGAACACCAGAACGTTTATCAACGGCCTCTGCCACTTCTAAAGTATGAATGAAGATGTCGTTGTAGTAGTAACTGAGGACTAATGGAACCAAGCACAAACATTTGACCAACGACAATAACGACAAAGGAATCAAGATTATCAGCAGTAGTTGTAAACTTTGGCTATTATACATAATATATATATCTGCATATTATCTAAAATTCTCAAATTATAACTAATGTAGCGAAAACTCTGTATTATTATAAATTAAGAATGTGAAATAGAAAATATGATAGAAGAAACAATATAAATGGGGGAGAAAAGAAAGTAATGGTGTTGTAGAGGTTTGAACTTAGGTTCGGTCATTTTCCAAGCGCTTGCGTTATCCCTGAGCTATTTTTGCTTGTGTCAGAAAGCGCTCTCCTGCCACATTCATATATCTGCTGTACTACTAGACATGGTTCTTATGATACCGTGATTCCATTATTGTATTCAGGGTACTTCATGGCTTCTGAACCAGCTCATTGGTTAATTCAGTTGATTGGGAATTGGTTACTCCACCAATATAGCATCAGGTAGAAACACTTTTGGGTTTGTTTACTAATTGGCTAACGAAGAATGAGTTGCATGGCGCTTGTTGCCGAATTCTTTATCAAGAACCAATAGAAATGCGAAATACGGTGCAAGACACAGCCTGTCAATGCGTTCGTCAGACGATAACGTATGTCGCAGACACTGTTAGGTAAGTCTAGCTGCATGCTGGAAATAGTGACCAGTGTAAACCTCGCTGCGATACGAAGTAGAACTTTGAAATATTCTGCTCCCAGAGTGCGCTCAATCATTTTTGCCATGACTGTACATAAACATGGTATTGTTCTCTACCTAAAAAGCCGATACCAAGATTTTCTGGAAATACAGTTAGTAGACTCTTCGTTTACTGTCCCCTGTATAAAATAAATTAGAACACACACAATATTTATGTCACACAATTTACCTCCTCTAGCATGTATGTGCAATGTGCATAGTAGGTAGAGAAAGACCTGTATTCCACCCAAAAATTCGATACCGAGATTTCAGCGAAAGTACATATTTTGGCTACCCTGATCCAATAAAACGCATTTTAGAAAAAGGTCTGTTATGTGTGTTCTGTGTCTGTGAACATCGTAGGTAATTCAAAAACGAAAATTTGGTATTTAAGTTTAGTATCTCAAAAAGATGCGGCCCGAAGATTTTGAGAAAAATCCCCTCACACCAAATTACCCTTTACATGGAAAAAATTTCGAAAATCTTGATTTTCTCAAAAATAGCTTTAACAGTTTTGGTTAAAATACTGCATATTAAAGATATTTACATGTCAAAAAAGTGTATACTTTGAATTTTCTAGGGATATCCTCTGAACCTCTTCATTCTGGATGACCTTGCATAACTAGTAAACCGTAACAGATAAACAAAAGCTTAAATAACGTAAACTGTAGCTCTCATTAAAACACACAATTTATGTCACATACTTTTATTTTGTCGAATTGACCATTTCCGAGATAGTCCGTATATTTGGTTTCAGTTTTAAGATACTTAAAATTATCTCATACGACAACTCGTCAAGTCCTATTCTTTCAAAGCAAGAATTTCAATCATATATCAACAACTTAATATATATATATATATATATCGCTTTAACCCAGTGTATACCCTTATTTCCTTTATACTTATGCATGGAACTAAGTATTAAGTCAATTTTTCAATTTTTGTTATCGTGATTAACACGAGGAGGACAGAAAAGTCAGTTTTTATAAGAATTGCAGAACATATAGAGAAGGTTATGTGAATGGAATAGAGTAGAACTTTTTTTTTTTTTTTTCAGAGAACTCCACATTTCTTCTGTCTAGTATTTTCTGCAATCACAAATTCTGTAATTTTATTTTAAGTAATACCCGATATGTGTATACCAAGTAATTCTTATCACTAGAACACAGACATCCTCGTGTACTTTTGCTTGTAAATCAATTCCCTAGATCAATACAATGATCTGATGGCCCATTGGGCTCCATGGTGGAGTACAGATAATATACACCTTGCACATATTTATTTATTCAGTGAAAACAAAAATAAATTAGTTTAAGAATATATTTGGGAGGGGGTAACATTTGTGGATGCTTTGTTATAAAGATATTCAATGTGATCAAAGTCACCTAATTTTTTTGCTGTTGTTATTTAGCTTGGTTGATACTCAAATAATCAATAGAGCTTAAAGTTATTCGACATTCGTCTTCACAGGATAAGGGAAATCCTCGGGAGAAGAAGAAAAGAAAGAAAAATGAAAGCTTATCCGGATTACTCAACCGCAGCGTTGGAATTCGCGGCCTCCTGAATAACCTGGGCACGGCGAGGCCTTGTGTTGAGAATAATGTCCTAACATACAGGGCAGTGTCGAGGCGGGGAAGTAAAGCAGAGAGTAACGCTACTGCTTCGTTGGGGATAGGAACAATTGGAGCACCCACCAATCTGCCTTATGAATATTATGTAAAGCTTAATTTTGAGGTGTGTTCACTGTCCGTACTGCTCATACCCTCTCTTATTATGTGTATATTTAATATTTTCCAAAGGCACAATTATTTTCTCTCTACCAAAAAAAAATCTGATGTGTTCCATTCACCTGACTTTCTCTATATCTCTGTAACAAATTATTGTTAGCAAGCTTATGCTTCTATTAACTTCATGCTATTCGAGAAAAAAATAAGAGAAATAGTCTTACTACTTGCTTCCTTGCAAATACAAGCGAAATAAGGGAGTACCATAGGTTAAAGTCGAAAGCTGGTTGCTATATGACTGAAGTTCCTTTGTTTGTATGGACAGGAGTTGACAAATTCCTGTATGAGAAAAGTATGTTTTTCAAAGCTAAAACTAAAAACAAGAGATATCTCGAAAACGATTAACTCCACGACAGAAATGTATATAACATAAATTGTGTTTTAACGTGCTCTAGATCTTTTGTGTTTTTGTCCATCTCTTACGGTTTAGCAGCTATGCAAAATTCCGTAAAATTCATCCAGAATAAAGTAGTCTTCAGAGGCTATTCCCAGAAAATTCAAGATATACATTTTATTTGTCAGCTAAACATCTTTAATATACGATATTTTAATCAAAATCGTTAGAGCCATTTTTTAGAAAATCAAAATTTTTCAAAAAAGTTCCATGTAAAGGATAGTTGGGGGTGGGAGGATTTTCTTGAAAATCTTCGTGAAGCATCCTAAAGATACCAAACCTAAATACCAACCAAGTTTGGGTTTTAACGGACTTTTCGTTTTTGCGCTATGCTGCCCACAGACAGACACACATTCACACAGACAAACACACACGGACATTTTTCTAAAAACGCTTTTTTTTTATTCAGAAGGTCTCAAAGCATGTATTTCCGTTGAAAACTCGGTATCGAATTTGTTGGTGCATTACAATATCTTCTCTATAGACTATGTACATAGTACGTGGAGAGAAAGTAAAAAAAAGTTACATATGTTGCATTTTTCAGCTGGAGTGTCAGATTCATTTAAATGAATTTTACTGAAATACGGAGCACATTTAACAGTATTCGAATAGTATAATTAATACATATGTTATGCAGTTGTGAGAATTTCTCCTTGGGTTATTTGTAATATACTCGTACTATATGATCTCTACCACCTTTTAAATTTCTATTGTACAATAATACAAAGGATAACTAAATTTCTATACGTTAAAAGCATTGCTGCAATGAAATACTTTACCATACGAACCGTACAAGGCCACGCTTCATAATCTAAATGCAGTTTAGGGAGGTGGAAGATTTGCTTAGAAATCTGAGTTGTAATGAGACAGGTCTGAATGTGGCAGGCTGCGATGATGGTCCTCCTTGTAGGACATCCACCATAACATGCGACATGGCCACCACTGCAGTTTCAGCACTTGGGAGTCTCTGAAGATGCACGAGGACAGACCTCTTTAGCGTGGGGGCCTCTACACCTTAAGCTGCTCAGGTTGCGGAAGCAGAAGTAGCTGAGTGGTTAAACTCCAGGCACCGGTGGCATTGAGAGGATCCACCAGAGCCCTTGGATGGTTCTATTTGAACCCGGAGGTAATAGAGGGCGGTTACGCCGTCTATTTTGGCCTCCGGCTCGTTTGCTACTAGTACGAGGATGAAGGGGGAGGAGAGTTTTAGGCCCTTGCACATTTGGAGCAT
Source organism: Hymenopus coronatus (assembly GCA_030762935.1). Lineage (NCBI taxonomy): Eukaryota > Metazoa > Arthropoda > Insecta > Mantodea > Hymenopodidae > Hymenopus > Hymenopus coronatus. Next base: position 42,044,262 of record CM060885.1, on the reverse strand, counting down.
TCCTGGTGAGCTGCTTCACCAGTATTTAGGTTATGCACTGGCGGATAAAGTCTGCCTCGATGTCCCCCAACGAGAAAACCACGGATGGTGCTACGAATGTATTGGCTTGTTCAGTCCAAACATAAAATGGGGAAGATCTTTCTGTTTTAGGAGTTGTAGAAGGAGAGTCCTCAGGTATTTTCGGATGGTAGACAAATCGGCTGTTGTTCCTCCTAATCATGCAGTAACACGACAGGGACAGTACCTCCTTAAGGAAGCCTACCAACCCCTTAAATTCGTCCAAGATTATAGTAGAAACGTACCTTTTCAACCCAGATTTCTGACTGGAACCAGAATCGGTGGGGTGGGATGTTGCAGGTGATAGGCCAGATGGCGCACCCCATGGCTAATCGGGATCGCCTTCTTTGTTTCCTCGTGGCGACTGGACGTAAGTCTCCTCTGTCTGTGAAGAGGCCGGAAGAGGACTACAGGATAGGATAGGACAGAAGCCCTGCCGCTGTGGCGAGAAAGTTCTGTTGGAGTCAGACTCCGGATTTTGGCCTGACGAGAATCAAGATTCGCGCGAGAGACCTTTGTTGGTTCATAACTTGGCCTGGTCTAAACATCGGATCTTGCCCTTACCGCCTTGGCGTTCCTGGCAAGATTTCTCATTATTACCCTCTCCAGCAGTAGAGTCACTGGAGAGCAGGGTGGCTGCAGCTGGCAATGGCAGTTGCAGGCTGGCTTGCAGGCCCGATTTGGGCTTTGCGGGAGATTGAGATTTGGATTTAAATTTCATCTTTAGGGACAGCCAGAATGAGTATACTGTCCTGCACCCAAAAGTTCACTGCACAGAATAAATCTCATCTACCCTCACGTGCAGGCAGCCGGGGCTTGAGAAGCAAGCCGAAATGGAGGACCGGACACCAGAGGGTTAGATGACTGTGGCCTTGTTCGGCTACCGCTGTCTGATGTACTTCCGATGGTCTGCAAGCACATACTTCTGGTATTATAGAAGTACGCTACTCCTCTTTAAGAAACGGATTGACCTGAAGCTGCCCAATAGGTCGCTTCCGTAAGTGGTGGCCGACCAATCGGTAACTCGAAGATGTTATTTTATCTTGAGCTGGGGAAGCTGGTGCCTTCGTAACTGACTGAGAGAAACTTTCGGTGAATGAAGGCTTCTGCTCCTGGCGTTAAAAGGGACGAATGCCCTAATCTAGGAGTGGAGTTCTCGGCACATCCTCTCACCGCTCGAAAAATCCACCGCCGCCACCCAGTAAAAACTATATTCTTGTTCAGTTCTAAAAACTCAGTTATGGCTCCTGGCACGAGATTTGTGATAGGTTAACACACAGCTTTCCGCTTAAGTTTCTCAAAGGTCCGCACTTGGTGTCGTGTAGCGGTCTTCCACCCCACTTAACTTTCTAAGCACGAGATCTGATCTTATCACGATGCTCTCCGTTATGGATGACCCAGGACTTTGAACACCAGGAGTGTATGAGATTCCCTGCTAATGTGGTCTCTCATACATAGGTCAGACGGGCCGCACTATCGAAGAGACGCTCCTTTGTCCGGAGAAATCTACAATGGCAGAGGATTCTATCGAAAATGGCCATAGGATCCTCTTCGATCCAACATCGATAGCTATGAAAGCCAACGGTTACTGGGATTAGAATCCCCGGTAATTTGTTTAAATGGAACCAGAGCTTACAGCTTAGTGAGTCCTAGCAATCTAGCTTTAACAAGACTAAAAACAAACTGAAAGAATCCTCCTATCTATTCATGGATTCTCATAGGATCTCTAAAGTCAAGCAGCATTAAATGGGGTCAGCACTTGAATGAGTGGCCACATTGCATGAACAAGAGCGAATCATCAGAAAACCACTGCATAAACTGTTTGGAGACCTGTCACTAGATCTCGTACCAGGAGAAGTCAAGCAGCAATGGACGTGGATAGCACTTGAATGGTTGACCGCAACACGATACTAAAAGCGGACCTCTGAGAAATTTAAGCGGAAAGCTGCGAGTTAACCTATCAAAGTTTCGTGCCAGGAGTCATATCTGACTTGTTGGGACTGAACACAACTACAGTTATACCTCCAACCTATAAATACCCGTTGTTACCCCAGTTTCCACTAAACTACAGACCAATTAGTCCATTCAGGAGTAGAGAATTCGACTCGAAAAAGTAATTCTAAAACGACTCAATGTCCAATTAAGCAAAAGATTTTAATTCCGGAACAGTTTCGTTTACGAGCCAAACACTCAACTACACTAAAACTAATCAGAGCTACAGAAAAACGTTACGTACGTTTTCAATGTAAACAAGAAGACAGGCACACTTTTGCTCAACGTCGAACGGGCATTGGACAGAATATGGCACGCGGGCCTACTAAAGAAACTCAAAACTCCTAATATATACGGCTCACTAATCAAACTAATAGCTAACTACCTACAGGACTGCAAATTTCAATCTGAAGCCAACGCCCAATCAAAGCAGGAGTGTCTCAAGTTAGCCTACTCGGACCGAATCTATTCAACATAATTCATTAACGATATTCCAAACACCGAAAACACCAACATGTACATTTAAGTAGATGGTAATGCCATAATGACATACTCGGGAAAAACTGTTTTTATACACAGAAGACTACAGAGCGCCCTCAGTAATCTGGAGGAGTGACTCACGAAATGGCGCATCAAAGTTAATGCAATTAACAAGCAATTATATTTACTAAACACAACAATTACAGATTTCTAAGACACCAGTTACCGTCACTTACCACATTTGGTTAAAATATAGAATTGAGGGACAAGGTGACATGCTAGGTCTTAAAATGGATCAGGGCTTAACTTGGAAACACGCTTATTACAAATAGGGGTAAAAGTCAATGCACTCATAAACATGGGTTTCCATCTAGACCTCAAAATGAGACTCACGTTCAATACTCACTTATGCCGCACCAGTATGGGGTATACCGCCAAATACTACATAAAAAGACTACAATCAATGGTAGCTAAAGTACTGTACGCAAACAAACAGACACAACACGTCTCTTTCTCCATTTAATAGAGCACTGACACATGACACCACAGAAGACAACATACAACTGTTCTTAGACAACCTCCTAATACCCTGAAACCTTCCTACACCAAAATACCCAACATTAATCTTTTTCAATCTTCTGTTTTTCGTTTCAGACAAGTCCGTTGTAGAGCCCTCAAGCTCTCAACGAAAGGTGAAGTGGCCAGGGAGGCAGAGCCTCCCACTGTGATCGACGTGGCAGCGAACTTCGAGTCACTGCATAAGGAGTGGGTCACACAGTTGACGACAGGAAGGACATGGATCACTTTAAGGATCAGTCGAAAGACCAAGAGCCTAAGGGAGCAAGACCTGTGCGGGACTCGACCCGCAAAAGCAGCATAGAATGCACACAACGCACTCAATCTATTCATTAGCATGAAACATGTTAATAGAAATTAAGTTGCACGTAAATCACATGACAAGCAGGCACACTCTGCACAAACTAAATAAGCAGACAATTAAGCAACTAACACTTCACCTTATTAAAATGCAGGTAAGTCCACTAGTATTGCTCAGGTTACACTCACCATGTTAAGTCGTGGAGAAACTTTTTAGTGAATATACCACACTCGAGCGGGGAGCTCCACATATCCTCCTAGCCATTGCATATCGGCTTGGAGTCGATTGCAGGAATGCATTTTTCCCCCTCCTCGGTAAAAAAAAAAAGGTTACTATAACCTAACTTTTAGGAACACCTCAAGGAACTGAGGTGTTGGGGCTGCGGCCTCCTTATATCCGATGCTGAAATCTACGATCCAATTCCCCTTAAGTTACGTCTTTTGGGTGCTCTCATAGTCTCCATGTTAATGTATGCCTGCGGGATCTGGGGCGTGGCAGCAGATTCAACTATGCTACTGCTTCTACGGGTGCAGAATAGATAGATGCCTCTGAGGCATTTATTCTGTGCTCTTCTCTTTTCTCACGAAAGCTCTGGTCTGTCATAGTGCAGAGATTAGACGCCGCGCATTTAAATTCAACGACGGTTTGCCCTTCCCTTGGAGCGCCCCCGTTTAGGTCTCTAGGGGTTATAATCTCGGAAACCGCCACGTCAGGTGATATCGGCTTCCCGGCATGGCTTGTGGGCACCTCCGGCAACCAAGCGGTATCTCCAGCAGCTGCAACGTCTAAGCTCCAATACAATCCTTCTAAAAGCTGTTTGGTCATGAAAATTTCAAACCATAAAATGGACAAATTTTGTAACATAAATACACCAGTGGTGCACAAGAGCCGTTGTACCATGACTGGCAACCGTTGAGTAGCAAACTTACTGTCTCCTTTCACTCTCCAATCTCATTTATATCCGCCATCCTGCAAACCTCATACTCCCGTCAGAACGTGAATGGGTGCACGTTTAACACACCCTTCGGCCCAGCAACTGCCGTTTTGCCAGTTCCCTGACGAAGACCACAGAATGGTCGAAAGCTTGAATTGTCACGATTCCAACACCAAGAAGGCTTCAAATCTTAAACGCCCTCTTTCAACAATCTATCAGACTTAACTTATTTATATTTTTTTTAATACTCATAACTTCAACATATTTAGTGTTCAATTTTGTAAAAGTAAGCTGCGATGTGCATTGTTTGTTTTCAAATTATATGCATATAAATTAAATAGTAGAACTTGAAGCTTAATGAAAGAAGCATAACATTTTACAGTAAAACTAAAAGGGTCATCATGACCTAAGGAATCTTAAGAACAGCTTTAAGTTTAAAATGTGTTTGTTTGTTTAATTCAAGGCTTTATGAGCGGTGGTTCTGAACAGAAGCAAATGCATAACATTACAAGACCGGAATTACATTTAAATTAGTAATATAAATTTGTTCGGGCCATTGGGGGCTAATTTTGAATATTATGTGAAGAAAATTATTGTTTTATCTACATTAAGACAATTAGATTTAATAATTAAAATTTTATTCATAGGGTTAAATTAAAAATAAAGTAGGAATTAGACTTCCTTCGAAAAAGAGATAAAAGAAAAATAACCTAATGTGTTTCATTGTCGCTTTACGTGCTGTAAGGTTACCATGTTAACTTCATATACAGGTTCAAATCAGGTTTACGACAATGGATTTTTTTGGCATAAAAATCCTTAGCATGGCTTCCTTCGGAAGGGAAGTAAAGCCGTTGGTCCCGTGTCGTAGATTTAAGGCACGTAAAAGAACCTCGAGCCTGATAAAAGAACCCTGGGCAAAATTAAGCGGTATTTCATTTCTAGTATAGAATGAGACGCTGAGAACCACAGCAGTTAAAAAGCGTCCATAAATAAAACTCCATTTCCATTTTCCACGTGACTTACTCTAACTCTTCCCAAATAGACGTTTCTTACAAAGGATTACATTAGCAAAATTGGGATTATTACTTGCTTCTTTGTAAGTAGAAAGGATACTGTGTTAAAGTGATAGTCAAATCTTTTAAAACTCCGTCACTATATGAAACAATTGAAAATCAGTTTTCTTTGCTTACTAGGAATAAACAAAAGAGAAACGAAAGGAAAGATCTTTAAGCTTAAGTAGCTTAAGTATCTTAAAATTGAAACCAATAACCCGGAATTGCTCGGTGACGGTTTACTGGACAACAAATGAGATAAATTGTGTTTTAACGAGATCTACATTTCTATGTGGTAAGTTTGTCTATCTCTTACGGTTTACCAACTATACAAAAGTTATAAAAAATCATCCAAAATAAAGACGTCTTCGGAGGTTATTCCAGAAAATTCAAAATATTCATTTTGTTCGTTATAAAAATATATTAAGCCTATGATATTTTAATAAAATTCACCTGAGCCATTTTTAGAAAATAAAAATATTCGAAAAATGTTCCATATAAAGTGTAATTAGGAATGGGGGATTCTCTTGAAAAGCTTTGTGTCACATCCTTGTAAGATACTAAATTTAAATACCAAGTTTGGTACCTAGCCAACATTTCGTTTTTGAGTTATGCTGTCCACAGACAGACAACACTTTTTTCCCCAAATACTTTATTTAGAGGGGGACATGTATTTCCGGTGAAATCTCGTTATCGAATTTTTGGGTGCAATACAGCCTTGTCTATCCACAATGTACATTGTAAATACGCTCTAAAGAAACTAGTAAAAAATTATATTTAATATAGAATAACTGCAGGGTTAATATTTACTTAGTAAATTCGGTTAAGTAATTGCTATGATACTGATATGTTTCATAAATATTGTATTAGTGTTCATTTTCAAACCTTCCTGGGTGTGGTAGGTGTTTGAGTAGATATGACTTTTCTCAAAGCTGGGCCAGGAAACAGTCGTGCAATGAAAGCGCATAGCGTTTGTCTTTGTTTCGCTTAAACATTGAATGTTCATGCTTTTGACCTACAAAACGCGAATATGAAGTGTTAAACCACTTTTGGTGAGAGGCCACAAGCCAAACATGATCCTGTTGTTTAATGGCAAATGCAAAGCATTGCATTTCTTTTTGCGGCGATGAAGAAAGTGGTAATGAGTCTACTGCGTCATTTCACTTAGCGACGTTAATTCTCCTGACAAAACTTGCAATACTTGATAAAAAATGATACCATTATCAATCTGAGCATTAATAAATATAGGTTTGTTTTAAGATTGTTATGTGAGCGGTGATGTCCAAGAAATACCTATGAGGATAACTTCTGAAGTAGCAGAATAAGCCATCAGTATCTGCAACTACGCAGGAACTCCGAGGAAGTAAGTCTGCGGTAGAACCCATATTACACTGATATGCCAGTAGGGGATTTTATTTCTGATAAGTTGAAACTACAACAATGTAAAAGTTTCGTACGAGGACAAAAAAGAAGATTTCAAACCAAGAAGCTCGAAAGAACCTCATTACTTCTTCATCTTCATCATCATTATCGGAGCGGGCTTTAGATTTCTATCCATGGGTTTCTAGATTGTCCCGAATCTCTTCTTGCTCTTGGTCCCTAGTTTAGAATTTTCTTAGGAATGCAGCTAGAGACCATTTGATAAATATGTTGAACCCATTGTTTCCTGTTGAGTATTTTTTCTCCTACCGATATTGTATTCAATTGTTTCCAAATATCAGCATTTCTAAACTTCTCTATTCACCCAGAAGGATCACTCAGGCAGTTTCGTCTGTGGAGCATTCGGAAGGTCGCGGTATCGATCATCGACTGCCCAAGCTGACATGGCCTTATTCGTGGTTCTCCGTTGCCGCCAAGCGAATTCTGGTGTGGTTTTTCTAATACTACGATTTTGTTTCTGATCCTGCAGTCCCGATTGTTTAATTTCATATCACCTTTCATGATTCGGGGCTTGACTGAGTACTTCCTGGTGTATGATACGCGGCGGATATAGCTGTGAAACTGTTTCCTCCCCCCGTTCTTACTGAACCTGGGTAGTTCAGATCTGTTCATCAAGAGGAACGTTGAAGTGTGCCTGCCGGAGTATTTCCATCTGTGAATTTTAGGGACATTACAACATTCGATTGCCGCTACCTGACCTGGGCAACAATACTTTGAAATTTTCATCTCATCCCTTCCGCTTGGAGATTGCGCAAGGTACAATAGGCCAGTGCTCAAATCTTAATTTGCTCCTTGCGTGGAAAAATAAGGATTTCTTATCGTATAACGTTTTACAGATCCGATAAACTAAATTTCGTTGGCTTGGCAGTTTTTAATATTTTTGCACATTACAGAGACATTTTCAGATCCATTTAATTAAACATGCGTGTCATTACGTTATAGAACCTGTATTAATGTTCTTTGAAGATAAAAAGCAGATAGTTTATTTGTGCTTTCACTGATATATTTAAATGTAACTTCAGATCCCAAATATTTAAATTTAAGGTAAGTTTCTAAAATTCTGTTTTCTATGATAAACCAATGGTTTTGCTTTTTGTATGGAGATTCTAAAATTATATTACACTAGTCAATGAAGGCTAAAATAGGGGAAATGTCGGAAGAAATTATTATGAAGCTGAATTGTGTACCATTTATTAGTACTTATTTAGATATAATTTGTCAAATGTCTCTTGAATTCCCGTCGATGCTTATCTCGCTAGTCTCCCTTAAACCCCTTTTTACAAGCCTTTATAACATTATTCATACCTATCACCCTTGCGCTACATCACTGCTTTTCATACTTATTTTTGTTGTATTCTCGAGATTAATGTATACAAAAACATTTCAGTATAAGTTTTAGTTAGCAATAACAGTTTATTAGATATTTGCACAAGTTTGTAAATCATAACCTTGAATTTCTTGTTTTTCCTTTGTGAAAATTGTTGCTTCTATAATTTCCCAAAATAATTCAAATAAAAGTAGTAGGACAGAATCTCAGGTTCCTTTTATTGTTTTTATTTCTATAAATTACAAGAAGATGAGAGGCAGATAATAGTAGGCGCGCGTACCGTTTTGCGCTGGCTGATGCGACCGTGAGTCGTGTGAACCGCCCCGTTAACACTCCTCTGCTTGCCTGCCTCCCAACAGCAGCTTCATTAATAATATTAACTATAATAACAATTTATAGCTCCGTAGCATTTAATTATATTAAATTATTTTTCGATCTATGTGGTAGTACTCTTATATATGATCTATCATGATCTGTCGTGAATACTGCTTACGGTCTTATGGTGGATATGCATAATGGCGGCTGCGGTGCGGTCGAATAGTTAAACCACTCGCCTCTCATCAAGGCGACCGCATGTGGGATTTATGGTGGACAAAGCGGCGCAGGAGCTGATTTCTCCGGGTTCTCTGGTTTCCCCGGTCATCGCATTCCACCGGTGCTCCATCTTCATTTCATATATCACTAATGTCATCGTCTGCGGTGCAATATACGGTAAAAGCGGGTGTTAAATACTATAAAAACAAAACAAAAAACAATAGTACACGTTTATTTGTGGTATAAATATTTTACTCCAGACTCTGATAGCTTTGGTATTCGTTTAATTTGCATTAGTATTACTCGTATGATTTTGGAATGAAAGGAAATATAGCAATTTATTATTATGGTAACGAAATTGAAATTATAGGCCAACCATGTGCTACATCATTTGTCAATGTGACCGAGCCAGCTGTGTGTTCTTTTGGTAGGAGATAATTTAGTAACTACAGGGTAGGATTATTAAAAATTAGCTGATGTGAAGAAATTTCTCAACTAAGAGGAGAAAACTGTTGTTGTTTTTTTTCAGTGAAGCAGGGGGGATAAACCGATCGTCCGATAGCAAAAAGGACTGGTGATTGGAAATGTACGTGGTTACAATAGTAGAAATACTTTGTTTGTTTGTTCTTGTTTGTTTTTTTACGCTGCCAACGTTTATGATAATTAACTGAGGATGACAGAAAGAGAACCAGAACTGTCCACTAAAAAAAGAAGAAGAAAAAAAAAGAAAGAGTGTTTACATTAAGGACATCAAAATAATATTTGTCCAAGAGCAGGAAAACACGTACATCGAGCAGTACCTTATACGCCAGCCTTAGTTTGGCATATATTATGGTAGAGATGAAATTTTAATTACTCTTTCAAAATGGTGACCGTGACTGCTTTCGTTTTGAAAGTGACCAGCAATAAAGATTCTAGTACATCACACTCCTTTTCTGAAAAAAAAATCTGAATTGTTCCAGTCACACGATTTTCTCTACACCCCTATTAGAAATAATTATTCAAAAGCTTATTATTCTATCTACTTCGTGATAATGGAGATAAACATTAAAGAAAGTTTCTTTATTACGTGCTTCCTAGTAAGTAAAAGGGAAATAACGAGATTCATTATACAAAACGATAGGCAAATCTTCTAAAAGCTGGTTGCTCTGTGGTTGAAATGCGTTCCTTTGTATGGCCAAGAGTTTATAAATTCCCGGATTAGAAAAACTTAAGTATTTTAAAACTGAAACCAATAACAATAAAAGATCTCCAAATGTTCAAATCCACGAAAAACGAGATCCAGATATATTGTGCAGTAAGTTTGCGTGTATCTCTTACGGTTTAGTAGTTGAATCAAAATTCATCAAATTTCATCCAGAATAAAGAGGTGTTCAGAGGATATTTCCAGAAAATTCAAGTTATACAAGGTCGGGAGAATCGGGTAAGAAATTAGAAAAGTATTTGTCTGACAAGTCTTTAATATAAACTCCGATTACGTTACACGTTTACAAACTGTAGTCTTCTATAAACTCATTTCACTATTTAGGAATCCATAAATATTGTCCAGAATTATACATAATGACTTTGTTCATAGTGCTGCATGACCCTATTCACCTTCCTCATATTGCATGAATCGGGTTAAAGGGATAGGCGAATAGGCTCAGTAGAAATATTAAAATACCATTCGAGAACAATACTTCTACCGCAGATGTATTTCTTTTTACCCACTGCAGTAACACGTCTCTCATGATACCATTATTTTCCTTGTTCTTGACACTGAAATCAGTCACTAAATTTGACGAGTTTGGGATCACTGAATTTTAACTTTCAGAGTACACAAGATGGGCTATCGTTACCATCTTTATCTTCATCAGTCCCTGTTGAAGACTTAGGCCGTTTAGACATTCCCTTATTAGTGATCTGCTTAATGTCCTGTTGCTGAAGAAAATGTTTTCTTTCCTTTTGCAATCTTTCCGTAGTCTGTAACATATGTTCTGAAGAATCAGAAGAACTGTTGTTTTCTTCCTGCCTGAACGTTTTGGTGTCATTTTATTTGGAGATAGTAACAACAACTCGTGGTATGAAAAATGTGTTCTCTTCCTGTACTAGATTTGCTGGAGCTAACTCGGGTTCAAGTCGTCTTTCCGATAGTGAATTTCCATAGTGTGAAATTAGCAATATAAGTTTGAAGACAGATTTCTAAACCAAAATTCTATTACATTGAATATTTCCAATTGGGTAATCATAATATTGGTTCACCTTTCATGTATGCTATTCAGTGCACAGGAATGATACCCATAAGCAATACTATTCAGGAAATTCTGATATTAATATTGTGAGTGGGTTTGAAAATAGATTTTATTAAAGCAAATTTAACTAGATATTTTTAATATTTATAATTGGTTGAGATGATCAGGCGTAGTGATTTTTGTTCAACTTTGATATATGCTGTTGTGGGCACCAGGTTAACATTAGAAAGAATCCATGATAATTAAAGTTGATGTCAGAATGGGTGCGTTTGGCACTGAGAATGTTTTTGAGGAGCATCATGAGCAGCATGAGTGTCGCTGAAGTATCAAGCATGAGTGAACAATGTTCTATGCATTTATTTTTTGTGTCTTTTGGAGGAGTTATCCTAACCAAGGTTAAGCCAACATTTGATTTGTTTTACTCTGCTATATTTTATTTATTAGGAAAGTTTAGTGTGTCCATGCAGTGCACTTAGTATGGGGTTGGTTATATTTGACCCGAGTTTTGAAAATGTGTTAATTCTTATTTGCACTTGGCACACGTTATAACCCAACTGTTGATCAACCTTCATATTGGTCACTCTGATATCCTTTGTTTCCTGATAAGGGAGTTCAAACGAGGAGCCTCAAGGCGCCGTACCCTAAAATGCGCAAAGTCCAGTGATTGAACAAATGGAGATCATCTTTAATATTAGAATAAAGCAACTACTGCCAGCCAAACCCATGTATCAATTTCTGGTTTAGATAGTATGGAGAGTAAGATTCAAAAGGGGTTTGGTGGTTTTCCGAGACATAACATAATTGGACACCTCACGCAGGAAATATGGAACAGAAAATTTTACTTTTCAACATATACTGTGTGAGTGCGAGGTGTTCTGCAGACAGGGATATGTAGGCTTATGCACCTTTTTCTTGGAATCTGAGGATATAGGATGGGCCAGTATCAAAGACGTGAACTGTGATATTTTTACCGTTGAATTTGATTGAAAGTCCACTTTAAAATGCACAAATGGCTCTAGGACCCAAATGGCTCTAGTTCACTGTCCTTGTGAACTAGAAGGGCTCACTGATTTCTCCCTCCCTTTCTTCTTTATCATTATCATTGCTCTCTATCCAACATATGGACTTCGAGGATTCAACAGAAATCCATAATTTTGGGGTTTCCTGAATAAGAGAACATTTTATTTTAAAAAAAAAGGAGGTAATTGTGTTTGGGTGTGGGTGTGTGGAGGGGTCTATCAGTCACAGACTGTAAGTGTGTTTGTTTGTAGACAGAATTATTAACAAACAGCTGGTGTTTAACTTCAATACCCCCCCCCATCTAAAACCACACTTTAAGCATAAAAAATGTTTCGTTACGTTCGAATTTTCTATAAATTAGCTGTAGGGAGCTTAAATTGAAATAATATAGTAACATTTTTTATTGACAATGAATACTTCTTCGAACTGCTTGTAAATTCGTCATTTTCATTGATTTTGTATGATTGAAAATATAAAAGAACGGACAGATATGCAATACTTTTGTAAATAATATTGAATGCAGAAATTTTGTGTCACAATCCCAATTTTTTGTATGCTAGCCGTTTCCGCGATATTTTCTATTCCTTCATTGAATTGGTTTTTCTCGTGGTCATACAAAGAACATGAAATTTCACAACCATTACAGATTATTAAAAATGTGATGAGTTTAATAGATAAAACATTTAGTGAAGGTTCGCGATGAAACCGTTCTGCTTGTTCAGATTTCCTCCGGGTTTTGCTCAACCCTCTTTGCCGGCAAATGACAGAAAAACACGTACATTAAACTTAGGTCTGAAACGTTTTAATACTAAAATGTTTTCCCAATTATAATTTCATTTCATATATGATCAGTATCCAACGCCTGCGGGACTGTATGCAGCAAAATGGTCGTTAAACACTACTAAAGAACAGTTTGACTCTCGCTTCAGCTACTATAGCTTTCTTATATCTGTAACAAAATTGTAAATGTATAATAAAAGATTATCACTTTTAACAAGAACTAAATAGAAAAAGAAGATTTTATAAGAATAACGTGGAAGAGTGAGTAGAGAAATTCTTTAAAAGCAAAACCTACCTACATTATTTATTATTGGAATCCCGCATTTTTAGTTTCTCTATCATGTACAGCGTATGAAGAGCTGGGAAATCTGCACGCAGTTAAGGGAAAATGCTCATACGGCTATGTTATATAAAGATTGACTTCGCAGCCCTTCCTCAAACTGTCCAATGGGTTTGGCTGGTGTAGCTTTTAGCAAATGACCATAGGTTATTTAAGGAAAGCTAATTTTTACTTTCTCTACACGTACTATGTACATAGTGTATAGAGAAGGTATTGCACTTCACCAAAAAATTCATTATCGAGATTTCACCGGATTTATATGTTTTAGGGTCCCCTGTATCCAAAAAAAAAAAGCATTTTCACAAAAAGGTCCGTGTGTCAGTGTGTCCGTGTGTCTGTGAACACGATAGCTCAAAATCAAAGTCAATAAAATACCAAGCTTGGTATTTAAGTTTAGTGTCTTCCAGGGATGCGACACGAAGATTTTGAGAAAAATTCCCCCACCCCAAACTACCCTTTACATGGAACTTTTTTCGAAAATTTTGACTTTCTTAAAAATGGCTCTAACGATTTTGATTAAAATACCGTATATTAAAGTTATTTACCAGACAAATAAAATGTATATTTTGAATTTTCCTTGAATAGCCTTTGAAGACTACTTTGTCTGGGTCAATTTTACGGAATTTTACATAACTGCTAAACCGTAAGAGATGGACAAAAACTTACACACAACAAATGTAGAGCACTTTAAAACACACAATTTTTGTTATATATATTTTTTTCGTGTAGTTGATTGTTTTTATATATTCCTTGCTTTTGGTTTCAGCTATGATAAACTTATAATTTTCTCACATAGGAATTTGTCAACTCCTGTCCATACAAAGGAACTTCAGTCACATAGCAACCAGCTTTTGACTATCACTTTAAACCTATGGTACTCCCTTATTTCGCTTCTACTTTCAAGGAAGCAAGTATAAGACTATTTTTGCTAATTTTTTCTGATTAACGTGAAGTAAATAGAAGTATAAGATTTTTAAGAATAATTTGTTGCAGAGATGTAGAGAAAGTCATGTGAATGGCACACATCACATTTTTAATTATGTGATATGGTTTTATTACTCGCCGTATAAGATAGTGAATGGTACGCAAGCGCAATAAAAAGTAAAAGAAATAGCATATATTGCAAAAATGTGAATCTATAAAGTTATTGAAGTAAACGCTTAAACACATAGATACATATAGATTTACTTAATTTATCTTTAAACATCACAATGTTATTAGCTTCTGTAGCATTAGTTAAAATTGCTGTGTCTACTTCCTTTCATGAACATAAAGTACACCAATAATCAAATACTTGTGGAAGAAAACAACAAATGGGAGAACTTCCTCCATTTCAGGGCGTTAAACGGCACAGCAAACAAAATTTCATATGATTACCCAACTTAAAGTGAAACAAATAAACTATCCATAGAAGAAACCTATGTAACTTAGCTTACTGAACAAATTGATAAATATCATTATGATACAAATCTGGAAGGAATACATGATAGAAAAAACTGTACCATTACTTTTCGTTGAATGCGCTCTCACAATAACAAAAAAAGAAGGTAGCACAAAATACAAACTGTCCTTTGCACACTTCTCAAGTTAATTAAATATGTCGAATAACCGTTGCAATATTATTAGGTATACTAGAATTACGTCTTGGAGAAGCTATTCGAAATTGGAACGCCGCGAGCTGAATTCCTTCATTTCCCCTACATAGCAGGTGGAGAAGGTAATCCATCTAATAAATCCATATCGAAATCTCATGAGAAATTGATGCTCGAAGTCCCTATAGAAGAAAAAAAAAAGTAGGAAAAGATGGGTTTGAGTGTATCTCCCTCTCCTCTGCCCCTCTCTCTTTCTGTCTGTGTGTGTGTGTGTGTGTGTGTGAACACTATAATTGAAAGTATCCATTAAATACTAAAATTAATATATGCAACGCAAAATGTTTCAAAAAAATCTTCCCACCCCAAACTACCCATTACATAGAACAGAGTTAATTTTCTCAAAAATGGTTCCAAATTTATGATTAATATCACGTATATTATACATATTTACCTGGCAAATAAAATGCCTTGGTTGAATTTTCTGAGAACAACCTCTGAAGCCCTCTTCATTGTAGATGATTCTGGTGTAACTCGTAAAAAAAAAACAAAAAAAAAACACTAAATTTTAACCCCCCCCCCCAAAGAAAGAAAGTTTATATCGTTATACACACAAATTATGTAATATTTTTGTGTGGAGTTAACTGTTCCGAGATATTTCTTAATACTGGTTTTAAATGTTCAGTTCTTTAAAAGGGGAAGTCGTTATTCATGCATTAAATGCTGGTTATAAAAGGAGAAATGAATTTCAACTGCATCACTCAGCGGCCAACTTTTAAAATATTTGATTATCGTTTTAATTAGATATTACCTTATTTGCCGTCTACTTACAAGGAACAACCTATTAGAACCAGTTCTGCTAAGCTTTAATATCATATAGTAGAGAGAAGAATAAGCGTTTGAAAGAATAGATTGTTGCACATAAGGTAGAGAATATTATGTGAATGGGACGCGTTATATTTTTACTCTCTCTACACGTACTATGCACATAGTGTATAGAGAAGCTATTGCACTCCACCCAAAAATTCGATAACGAGATTTTACCGGAAATATATGATTTAGGGTCCCCTGTATAAAAAAAAAAAACATTTTCAAAAAAATCTTATGTGTTACACTCACATGACTTTCTCTAGTTACTCTACAAACAAACATCTTACAAAAGAAAATTCTTCTTTCAACACCATGCTAATCGAGATAAACATTAGCAGAATTTTGTTACTTAGTTCCTTATAAGTAGACTGGAACTAAGGGAATGCACTGGGCTAAAGGGATAGTCAAGTGTTTTAAAAGCTCTCGTTATGTGATTTTCATTTAATCGCCTCTTTGCTTGGCCAGGTGTAGAACAAAAGAAAAACGAACACTCCCGTCTGTGAAAAGTATAAGTACTTCACAACTGAAACTAATAACAAGCAATAACTCTAAAACGGTAAGTTCCACGAAAATAATGGTAATGGCATAACTAGTGTATTTTAACAAGATCTACATGTTTTGTATAGTAAGTTTTTTCTATCTCTTACCGTTTACTAGTTATTCTAAATTAAGCAAAATTCATCCGGAATAAACAGGTCTTTAGAAGCTATTCCCAGAAAATTCAAGATATACATTTTATTTGTGATAGAAATGCCTATAATATGTGATATTTTAATCAAAATTGTTAGCCATTTTTAAGAAAAACAAAAGTTTCTAAAATTTTTCAATGTAAAGGGTAGTTAGGGATGGGGGATTTTCTTGATAATCTTCGTGTCGCATCCTTGGAAGATACCAAACCTAAATACCAAGTTTGGTATTCAACCGTCTTTTCATATTTCAGCTATGCTATCCACAGACACACACACACGGACCATTTTTCTGAAAATGCTTTTTTTGGACTCAGGGGGTCCTAAAATATGTATTTCCGGTGAAATCTCGACATCGAACTTTTAGGTGGAATACAATACTTCTCTATCCATATGCACATTGTACGTACGGGGCTAGAGAAAGTAAAAAGATCCGCGCGTGTGTGTCTGTGTGTCCATGAACACAATAACTCAAAAACGAAAAGTCGGTAAAATATACCAAACATGGTATTTAAGTTTAGTATCTTCCAGGGATGCGACACGAAGATTTTGAGAAAACTCCCCCACATCCCCAACTACCCTTTACATGGAACTTTATTCGTAAATTTTGATTTTCTCAATAATGATTCTAACGATTTTGATTAAAATATCGTATATTAAAGATATTTATCTCACAAATAAAATTATTATCTTGAATTTTCAGGGAATAGCCTCTGAAGACTACTTTATTCTGGATGAATTTTACGGAATTTTGCATAACTGCTAAACCGTAAGAGATGGACAAAGACTTACTGCACAAAAAATGTAGAGCACGTTAAAACACACAATTTATGTTATATACATTTTTTCGTGAAGTTAATCGTTTTTGAGATGTTCTTTGTTTTTAGTTTCACCTTTAAAAAACATACTCTTTTCATACAGGAATTTGTCAACTCCTGTACATGGAAACAAAGGAACTTCAGTCACATAGCAACCAGCTTTTGACTATCACTTTAACCTATGGTACTCCTTTATTTCGCTTCTACTTACAAGGAAGCAAGTAATAAGACTATTTCTGCTCATTTTTTCTCGATTACCATGAAATAAATAGAAGCATAAGCGTTTAATAATATTTTTTGCAGAGATGTAGAAAAGTCATGTGAATGGAACACATCAGATTGTTGTTTTTTTTTTTTTTTTTTTTTTTGTTTTTTTACTTATACTCTCACAGATTGAAAATTTAAAAAATTGTTTCTTCGATAATGATTCCGGCAATTGCCAAGATCATATCAAGAAACTGGTTAGCCCAAAGGAGGTCGTTTATGTGCCAGTAAATCTATTGCAATGGGGCTGTTACTTTTTTAGCTCACTTAAAGAGCAATCGGCCTAAACCGGGTTTGAACTTAAGACGTTGAGATCGGAAGACCAGTGCCCAACCCAGACCAACAAAAATTTGCAGACAGTCTTCCATATACACTCACGCATACAAAGAGATGTTTTTCAAGAATACAAGTTTTTCTAGAGACTTAAAAATATGAACTTTCATAACTTTTTAGGACAGAATTTTAAATAATATTAAAGGGTAAAGAATGTAATAAATTTCCTAAATTATTCACTAACTTTATGTAAAGGTGTTCTCTTCTAAATTATTTAACTGGTTGTGGTACAAATGTTTTGTGGGATTTATAAGTGAGTTAAATGTAGTAATTTCTTATTCTCTAAACTTTTTCTTCATTAGTATCTCCCTCCCGCTTCGGCGTCCACGCAAGTATTTGCTTAAAAAATAACACTGCTGCTTAAAACCGTACTGATAAGATAGAGACTTCTAAGAATTTGAGAGAAACGGAAATGAAGGTCATTTTTTAAGTTATACATTATTTTTCATTGATGCAATCAACACCATCTTCCGCTGGAAAAAGTATTCCACCGTCCGTGCTTTACTGAAATTTAAAATAAAGACCGTACTTATTTAAGAATAAGTTAGAATAACAAGCATTGACATCTGAAAAATACGAATAACATTCTTTGTAACATGATATGCATATCTTAGATAATCTATAATAGTTATTTATTATACAAGTGGATAAATAGAGAGTTTATCGTAGAATTTAAAAATTCTACGAGCGGATAATAGAGGTTTGTCCACTTGTATAATACAAACAGATAGTAATAAATTAAATAAGAAATAAGATATTGAATTGCGGCGTTCTTATAGTTATAAAATATGGTAGGCTATGTATGAATACTAATTTTGTTTTTATTGCTGCTAGTTTAAATTGATTAAGTTTACGATAGACGTTGAGAACGTTAATATATCGGTTCCAAATGATATATTAAAGAAGCAGTTGAGGGTTTATTTCCATTGACTTTACGGAAATTATACGAAAAAGAGTTTCAGCAATTTAAGGGTTTGCAGATACGAAGAAATATTCAGGGCACTAATGAAGAATATCACTTTGATTTAAAGCCCAAGATTTCTTATGTCGTTTCTGCATAGCAATGGTGTCTATTACAAGTATCTGTAGGATAAAAAGAATTTAACGTTTGCCCTTTATATTGAAAATGTATAACACATTAAGCATACGAATGAATGCAGTAAAATGCTTAGTATTAAATTGCATAAAAATATCAGCAATAAATGTTTTCATCGCACAAAGTTTGTGTTAGACTGCATCATATTCTTAAGCTTTAAGCCAACTCAGGAAAGCTCTCATAATTTAAGCTGTTTCCCTTCCGGATTGCTTCTTAATAGCTAATTGTATTATCATTCATTTGTTATTCCTCGACCGCCATATTGTTGCGCCTTCTATTTTACGTTACTTCCATGGGTTGAAAATGCGCTCACGTATATCAGAAAATACAAAATAGACTTACATTTCCTGCGCGCCTGAAGAAACGTAAAATTGCAGAAGTTCAACAAACTCTCTTATATTAAATTCGTTAGTCGTTTATATGACATTTCATTATTCAAATGCCATGTATCCTATCGTTTTAATTATGTATAACATGCGTGTCCATTAAAGACCTTGCTAATGATCATAAATCATACCAACCCCCATCACAAAAGTTTCTTTATAAAAACAAGCAGTTCTATCTCCTTATAACAAAAGGTATACATTTTATGGAATATAGATTGAAAACTTAATAAGAGTATTTATTGTTGAATACATTTCCAAATTTGATTTTGAATATTTCTTTCTTACCACGTACTACCTATGTAGCACATTGTAGCTAGAGAAGGTATTGTATCCCAATAAAAAATTGGATACCAAGATTTCACCGAAAATACATGCTTTGAACACCCTGAATTCAAAAACTAGCGTTTTTTTTAGAAAAAGGTGTAAGTATTTAGGCAGCAGAACTCTAAATTGAAAAGTCTTGGTATTTGAGCTTAGTGTCTCTCAAGGATGCAACACGAAGATTTTCAAGAAACCCCCTCCCCTCACAAACTACCTTTACATGGAAAAGTTTTATAAAATTTTGATTTTTTTCAAACATGGCCCTAACGATTTTCATTAAAATGCCCGTTTATTTGCCATGTATATTTCTTGAATTTTCTGGAAATAGCCTCTTCAGACCTCAATTTTTCTGGACGGCTTTTGCTTAATTGGAAGAGATAAGCAGAAACTTACTGCACAACTTAAGTAGATCTTGCTAAAAACGCAATTGGTCAAATACATTTTCTTTTTATTCTGGGGCTAACTGTTTCCGAGATTTTCCTTATTACTGGTTTTAATTTTAGAATACTTAACCGTTTCTCAAACGGGAATTGCCATTCCTGGTTCTTTTGTTTTACTCCTAGCCATGCAAAGAGAACTGAAATTCAATAATCTTGCAACCAGCTTTTAAAAGATTTCACTATCGTCTTAGCGTAGTGCAGTCTCTAATTTCCCTTCTACTTATAATAGAACCATTTCTGGTAATGTTCATTTTGATTAGCATTAGCATGAAGTAGAATAAACTTTTGTAAGAATGACTTGTTATAGAATAAGAAGAGAAAACACGTGAATGGACACATCAGGTTATCAACTGCAGTTCAGCGACTCTTAAGTTTCTTTTACATGCGTTCTTTTTTTCTTTTCTCATGTGTGCATTTTGTCTTTGTATTGTTAAACATGTCTTTAACTGATAGAAAACTAGTTACACTGCAGTAGATGCGATCATAATATTCTACCTCTTTAGTGTAGTCTATGCGAGTCAAGTATTTAATTGCGGATGAGACAGTTTATTATCTACTAAGAGTGCAAAAAACTCGTGTAATTCATTCGAAGGGGCTATCTAGTATTGATTTGATGTATAGAAAGACCATCAAAAACGTCACACGCCAAATATATTTTGAATTAACAAAAATAATCATATATTAACTTTTTTTAAATAATAAATAATAAAATACTAACTTCTTTTTAAATGCTCAAAGTCATCATAATAGCTTCATCGTCAGAATTTAATTGGGCTTACTTAGGCGACAGAAAGAGTAAATCAAAACTTTTAAATGTAATTATGGCATCATTGTTAGACATTGATATAACCCTTCAATATAAGAATCTTTGTTTGCGACTTTTTGTCTAAAACTGAATTTCGAGAGGTTATATACGCGGATAGGAAGATATCAAAGTAAAAAAAACTAAAGGGATAGTAAAATATTTTCAAACCTGCTGATAACTATGAACTTTTAAACCCTTTGAACGTAAACCAAAAAACATAAAGAAAAAATAATTATATGTTACGCTCATGTGAATTTTCTACACATTTTTCAACAAATTATATCATGGAAATTATCTTGGGAGATTATTTGGCCTTCCAGGACCATTTACTCATCAGAATGTGACATTTTTTTCTTGTCTTGATAATTAATTAACATCCAACCGGGAGAATTGTATCGGAGGCCCTCGAGCTTAGAATTATTCGACATTCGTCTTCTTTAAATAAGGGAAAACTATGATAAATTGACTTAAGAAATCCATTAAGAATCTGTGTTGATGGAATAAAAGTTGATGAGTTTATCTTTAATGAATTACCTTCCTGTCCGGAGGAATTACATTCAAATAAATGGGTTATTAACATAAAGCATTAAAAATTAAAATTACTAATTAAAAGGTCGATAAGAAAAATTCGCGAATCAAATCACCCAACCCACGATTTACCAAGACCGAGGAAAACTCGTCTAAATTTGATTGATTACTCAAATGGTTTAAATCCATTTATTGCCGTAAACAACCTTGCCCAGGTAACTCTTGCTAACCAAGTTTCCAACTCGGGGCCCTCTTGAAAATCAGCTAAAGCTCTGCTCTACCTAATCAAGATAAACATTGTTCTGAATTTGTGCTGTTATATTGGTTTCCTTTGAGTATATGATTAATAGACAATAGGTGTTCTCAGATATCCTTTTCTGAGGTTTGGTTTGTCATGACAAGACGAATGAAAGTTGACTAATTCTACGTATAGAACCGGGCTGATTTTGTCACCCTCCGTGGTGTAACTTCATACATCCAAGGTTGCGGGTTCAAACCCGGCGGAGAACGATGGATTTTTTGGGCGTAAAAATCCTTAGCATGGCTTCCTTCGGAAGGGAAGTAAAGCCGTTGGTCCCGTGTCGTAGATTAACGGCACGTAAAAGAACCCCAAGCCTGATAAAAGAGGCCTCTGAGCAAAATAGTATATAATGGGACTCCCATAAATAAAACTCCGTTTACATTTATGGGCTGATTTTCGCATTGTTTTACCCTTTTCATGCGTCCAATAACACCTACCTGGTTAAAGGAAGTTAAACTAAAAGAAACAAAACAAAAAAAACAAACAATATATTTTATCGATTGTTGTCTCCAGCTCCAGGAATAAATTACCTGTAATCAAACGTACATGATAAAATATTATAAAGCCAGAATAATTTTCATGAAAGTCATTGTGCATACCATCGGTTGCTGACATCATCATCGTC
Source organism: Hymenopus coronatus (assembly GCA_030762935.1). NCBI lineage: Eukaryota > Metazoa > Arthropoda > Insecta > Mantodea > Hymenopodidae > Hymenopus > Hymenopus coronatus. Next base: position 42,022,136 of record CM060885.1, on the reverse strand, counting down.
CCTATCGTACGATTCATGTCGTAAGATGGCATGTGTACATGTAGCCCAAGACGGTCCGAATTTAGCAAGCACTTCAGTAGGGATATCTTTAGACTAATAATTTTGGACGGAAATTTAAATGTAAAATCAATCACTCAAAACTCCTGCACTTTTTGCTTGAACTTTCGCACACTTAAGAAACATCGACCACCTTTTGCGTTAGCATAGTGTGGAAAATGAAACATTAAATAAAGTTAACAGTTTGAAACGCTAGCAGCCATATTCAAATTTTGTTCTACTCAGAAGTCAGAACCAAACAAGTAGAAATCTAAGGAAATTAATAAAAGTATGATTAATGAAATTGAGCAAGGTTTAAGTGACAAGTGAAAGTAAACTCTGAAAGTTTCAAAACATTACAAATTAGAGTGAAAATAATAATGTAAACAAATGTGCTTGATTGTAGGGTTTAAATATTTTGCCGTTATTACGGACTTTCTTTCTTTTAAGTTCGTCGTATAATAAATCATGATGTTACCCCTTTTGTCTTTATGAAGTTCTAAGGACACTCTCAGAATCCTTACAGTACATTGATCGTTTTCAGTGTCACAGATAGGATGTTGTCTAGGCTCAGTCACACGGTTACCATTTAGTTACACACTGGCTGGAAATTAGTTTCCAGTGCTCACAGGATTTCACTGGGACCTCCCCCTCTCCAAGCACTACCGGAGATTCACTCTATGCAAGCAACCACTAAATGTACAGCCTGTTGTGAAGGTCCACGGTGCATATTTATTATTTTGTTTAAGTTGTTTATATTTTGTAATAAAATTTATGTTTACTTTAGAGCTGAATATTTATTTTTGTGTATATACACGGGATTTCTCCTCTACCTTATTCGCTTGCTTGTAAGCAACTTACTAATTAACTTAACCTAAAGGCATGATAAACAGATTAAAACTCAAATGGGCCAGAATACGCCTCAAACATCAAACTGTCAAATGAAAGAGACGGCGAACCCAAAGAAATCTATACTGATTTCATACTCCCCAGATATGATGCAAACGTCTTCAATCATAATTTTGCTGTAATTGTAGGTTATTATACATTATCTTATTTTAGTGTTAGTGTATTCTTAAAGTTAATAGCTTATACCCACTTAATTTAATTTCGTATCAAAGATAAACAATCAGAAATGCAAAAACTACTATCCGTATTATTTGCTTAGTGTAATGCGTATTAAAGCAAGTGCAGTATATTAATACTTTTTACATATTTATAGCATATTTATGTATTTATTGTCATGGCTTTATTTAATTTCGAGCCTGTTATAAACATAATCAAAATTGGACCCTCTCATATTTGTAACTATCACAAAGGATAAAATATCAATATCATTTAATAATTTTTACTTTCTCTATACGCACTATGTACCGAGATTTCACTGGAAATATATGTTTTAGGGTCCCCAATATCCAAAAAAAAAAACATTTTCACAAAAAGTGCCGTGTGTGTCCGTGTGTCCGTGTATCTGTGAATACGGTAAGTCAAAAACGAAAACTCGGTAAAATACCAAACTTGGCATTTAAGTTTAGTATCTTCCAGGGATGCGACACGAAAATTTTGAGAAAAATCCCTCCACCCCCAACTATCCTTTACATAGAACTTTTTTCGAAAATTTTGATTTTCTCAAAAATGGCTCTAACGATTTTGATTAAAAGTTGTATATTAAAGATATTTACCTGACAAATAAAATGTATTTCTTGAATTTTCTGGGAATAGCCTCTGAAGAGTAGTTTATTCTGGATGAGTTTTACTGAATTTTGAATAACTGCTAAACCGTAAGAGATGGACAAAAGCTTACTATACAAAAAATGTAAAGCACATTAAAGCACACAATTTATTTTATATACATTTTTTTCGTGGAGTTCGTCGTTTTTGAGACATTCCTTATTTTTGGTTTCTGCTGTGAAAAACGTATACTTTTCTCATACAGGAACTTGTCAACTCCTATCCATATAAACAAAGGAACTTCATTGACATAGCAACCAGCTTTTGGCTATCACTTTAACCTATGGCAATCCCTTATTTCGCTTCTACTTACAAGGAAGCAAGTAATAAGACTATTTCTGCTAATTTTTTCTGATTAGCATAAAGTAAATAGAAGTATAAGCTTTTTAAGAATAATTTGTTGCAGGGATATAGAGAAAGTCATGTGAATGGTACATATCATATTTTTTACTTTTATTCCAAATACAGGTAATGGCTAATGGCATCAATTGACGTACTTGGGTTAGCATCTAAGTATATTTATTTCAAAATATTAATTAAAAATTCCTAGAAATAGATTTACTTCTGGAGTTGCTATGACAGTCTCAAAAATATCACATCCCCGAAAGATATTTGTTGCTGAAGACTTAAGAATGCCTGTACGATAAATCCAAACTGTAGTAGTAATTTGGATAATTGAAATAAAACTATAATAATGGAATTTTCATTGCTGCTGTACGTGCACAATTTTCACTGCATGATAGTGGAAAGGTTCACTGTCTTAGACAATAGTTTCACTATTGTGTTACATCGTGAGTCCAATTTCTGTACTCAATACAGCAAACGAAGATTCAGTTCTAACTGGATCAGAAACTCGATCTCTCTCGACACAAAGTGAAATCGATTTCCGTATTAAATGTAGGCATGTATAGAAGAGCCTACTTAAGTCGTGCTGAAACCATACTACTATTAACGATATGTGATAAATATGATGTGTATCATAAAACTCCCGTTAAGTATTATTTTTAAAATTACTTAATACCACATTTGTTTTAGTCGTTAGGAAACCAACAGTGGAACAAAAATAGAACTACAGTGGAATGCAAATCGATTTCAGTTTGTCTCCAATTTTGTATGTAAACACGTGGTACTCGAAACGGAAATAAGATTCACATTTATTTAAATACTCCATGTAAATTTAGTAGCATCACACACGGTTTACTTATTTCACTATCACAGTATGTATGTTAAAGCAAGAACTTCTGGGAAATAGTCATAGTTAGAGAAAACATTAATGCTGCTATACATACGAAATGGAAATGAATTTTTATTTATGGACGCCCTTTAACTACTGCGGTTCTCAGCGTCAGATTCTATTATTGGGCGTGAAAAAACGCTTCATTTTCCTCAGAGGTCTCTTTATTAGGCTTGAGGTTCATTTACGTGACGTAAATCTACGACACGTACATTTTTACATTAAATGTTGAAATTATTTTAGAAGAATGGGGCTTTATTTCACAGTATAATTTAATTTACCTACCTAACTAAAAATCTTCATTTTTCTCAGAAATGTAATATAGATACATATAAGAAAACGTTAATCACCATAGCTGCATTTGGAATAAAAAAAAATCATATTTAAAAATTTGATATAGTGATTTTTCAAGTTATTGCTAATACGTTAAGCAGTGTTTATTTGCTCCTTCTTTTGTTGCGAAGCCTGAGAGTTTAATCCCAGCACAAACTATTGCATGAAATATCTTTCATGGCTGATTCTTAGACTTTGCACACTGAAAATGCATATAAATAGGAACACAGATGATTTTTTTTAGTATAAACTTCTAATAGATTTTTATTTTACAGAGTTTTTTCAAGGAAGACGAAGGTTTGTGTTCTCATCTATTATAGGGTGATTCCGAATAACTGTCCCCTTCTTTAAGTTATAGGTCATATACTCCCTTGCAATGTGGGTTGCCTATAGTGGGATTCAAAGGGGAATATAAAGTATACTGTGTTTAATTATGAGCTCTGACTCTTTAAGTGCACTGGTGTGTGTGTATGTGTGTGTGTGTGTTCGTAATGAAAATACTGTCATCGAATTCAATTAATATGGTACTGCACATTTTATGTAATACGATAAACATTCATGGCGGACTTAACAGGAAACTCAAAGAGTCAACTTATGACAAAACAAAAATCCTATTTGTTACTGCCTCGTGGTCAAGTAGTCAGCGAGCTGGCTTCTCCCCCCAGGGTCCCGGGTTCGATTCCCGGCTGTGGGGGGAATTTTTCTTTAATCAGAATTATTCTCAATCCCCCACAGAATCTGGAAATATGAATGTGAGAGTGCCTGTGCGTGTGTTTTTCGGGTGTAAAAATCCTTAGCATGGCTTCCTTCGCAAGGGAAGTAAAGCCGTTGGTCCCATGTCGTAGATTTACGGCACGTAAAAGAACCTCAAGCCCGATAGAGAGGCTTCTGAGCAAAATTAAGCGGTCTTTCACGCCTAGTTTAGAATGGGACGCTGAGAACCACAATAGTTAAAGAGCGTCCATAAATAATACGCCATTTTCATTTTTTCACGTAGTTTGTGTGCCGCAACTTGCCGCACACATGACATTGGCTGTATCACCTCTCAGCAACCACCCGTGCAACCAGTCCTTCCACTGATTACAAATAAAATGTAATGCTTATTAATGCTTACGCAACAACTCTGCCGTTCATTTTTGTTTCCATAGTCCTTATGGCAACTACTGGACACTCCAAACTTCCCGTCAAAACTCACTCAACTGCCGCGCGCTGTGCATTCTCATTTGAAAACTAAAAGGTCTGCTGTGTGCTATTCACATGACTTTCTCTACATCTTTGTAACAAATAAGTGTTAAAAAGCTTATTCTTCTCTCTTATTGATGCTAATCGAGATAATCATTTATCAAAAATGGTCTTATTACTTGCTTCCCTGTAAGTAGAAGGGAATTAAGGAGAGTAAACTAGGCTAAAGTGATGTCAAAGCTAGTTACTATGTGTTTGAAATGAGTTTCTTTATACAGCTCGGAGTTGGCAAGCTTCCATATGAGAAAAGCTTAAGTATTTTAAAACTTAAACCAATAACAAGAAATACCTGGAAATAGTTAACTTCACGAATAAATTTTATATGACTAAATTTGTGTTTTAAAGTGATTAGCGTTTTTCTTTGTGGTAACTTTTGTCTATTTATTGCGGTTTACCAGTTATACAAAGATCATGCAGAATGAAATTATTCCCAGAAAATTATTTGCCATGTAAACAGCTTTAATGTACAGTATTTTAATCAAAATCGTAGATCCTTTTTGATAAAATCCAAATTTTAGAATTATTTCCTTGTAAAGGGTAGTTTGAGATTGGGGAATTTTTTCTCAAAGTCTTCGTATCGCACCCTTGGAAGATACTAACTTAAATACCAAGATTGATATTTTACTGACTTTTTCTTTTTGAGTTATCGTGTTTACAAACACACGGACGCACTGACACACAGACACACGATAGTTTTTTTTTGGGGGGGGGGGATACAGGCTCCCTTAAAACATGTGTTTCCGGTGAAATCTCGGTAACAAATTTTGGGTGGAATGCAATAAGTTCTCTATCTATTTGCTATGTACAGGGCTCGTTCTCTCCTTTTTATAACGATTGAGTCTAAAAGCCACGAACCGGCTGCGTGGTATTTTGCCTGTGCGCGTCCTCGGCGCTATCACAGAAAGACATGAATGAAACCATACATTTTTAAAAAGTACTTTTAAAGGATTTCCTTACCAACTTTATGAAGGGAGATACTGAAACTTGCCACCGTCGTTATCCATACATTTTTGGCATCTCTTTAGGAAAACTGTCCATCACTCGCCGTAGTTCACCTCGAGAAATGCTGGAAATTTCCTGCCGGATATTTGGTTTTAATTCTTCCAGGGTGCGTGGATTTGTGTTTTACACTTTGTTCTATGTTACCTCAGAGATAGAAACCACAGAGTGTTAGATCGGGGAACCGAGGGGGCCACAAATATCTACTGATTATTCTATCCTGAAACAATTGTTCTCATTGAAATATTGGCCGTATAAGCTGTTGCAGAACATCACAGTTGTTTTATATGGTTTTAATTTCAGCAATTTAGTATCTCTTCTCATAGAGCCATAAGAAATATCTATTTGTGAAAAATGCCTAAGAGCGATTTGGGGGGGGGGGAGATTCTCCAGACGATGATCGATGACATCTAATGTTTCTTCGGTAACAACTGTACGCCATCTTTTAGATTCTTAGCCTGAATAATTCCTGTGCCCTGAAATGCATTGTAAAGTTCATAAATTGTTGTACAGCTTGGAGCTTTTACACCTGGATATCTTTCTGCAAATCGTACTTTCATTTGGCCAGCTGACTGAGTTAACGCATACGAATCATAAATAAATACACGCTGTGTATTATAAAACATATGCTGAACCATGTATATCTTTGTGGCTAAGTAAAAGACAAAATAACAAATCACTCGTAATAACTGAACTAAAACATATCACTGTCAACCCAATACTACAATTTTAGAGCAGAGAAAAAGTGCGTCAGAAGCATGTCCTGGTTTACAACAGCATTGCAGAAACACTGCGCACCGGTTCGGAGGGTTTTGACTCTCTCGGTACCTGTCGATGACGTGGCAAGAAACTTACAGAAGTAGTCGCACATGCAAACCACCGCAGGCGTCGCAAACTCACAGAGAGGTGCAATAATCGAAGCTTCAATGTAAAGTATAATCGGCTGCGCACATGTCCACTCATGTGTGCAATTACGGTGGGCTAGACAAAGTCATAATATGGTTTACAATTATCAACTAAATTATTAATACACTATCAATATATAATTTATAATTATCTAAATAATTGTGTGGAAAAATAATGGAGTATTTCATAATAGGTGTGTGTGTGTTTATATATATATATATATATATATATATTAATTTTTTGTATTAACAAATAATTTAGCAATTTCAGTACAACTGATACAACAGTATGATATGCGATTAACTATAATACATGACGTCAGAATAAGGCTCGTTTCACATTGGGATACTGATGACGGTCGCTGATAGAGATACATTCGTTTGAATTAGAGGGTTCGATTCCCAGCTGGGGTATGGCATTTTTCTCTAAACAAGATCAATGCAATTCTCTCAGAGTCTGGAAATGTGTGCGCGACTGTACCTGAAAACAGTGAAAAAAACAAAACAAAAAACAAAACAAAACAAACAAAAAAATGCCGATCCCGGTGGCCGCGCTCGCTAAAGTGTCTCGCTTTGGCGCTTCGTGGTGCACAGGATCGTGGGTTCGAGTCCCGCCTTGGGCATGGGTGTTTCTGTGTTTGTAAATGTGTGTATGTTTGTGTATGTATATGTAAAAGGAAAGCCTCCGGAAGTGTATTTTGTGATAAAAAAATTGGAGTATTCACACCCGGACACTACACTGCCTCACCGAGTCACTGTGACCCAGCAGTGTCTCACCCTCGCCACATGTGTCGGAGAGGGTCACTGTGTTCAGTGCTGTCACCGCCGGACATACATTAGTTTAAATTGGAGTGTTCGCGCTGGGACACAGATCACAGACACACTGTTGCAGATTTGTCAACAGACAGTCATTCATTTTACATTACACTGCATACATTGTAACCATGAGTTTAGATTTCATTAATATGGAAGATTTCATAAGTGAAGCAGAAAGTCGTCCTGCTGTTTGGCATTAGCAACAAAGTAGTGAAAATGAATGGTTGGCAAGAAATTATAAATAAGTTTGTGCCTGATTTTAATTAGAAGAACATGAATAAAGTAAACAAAATTGGTAAGTTATATGTTATTTTTTCACTTTAATACCATAAGACTACCGCAATTTAGTTTCTACCCCTGTACGAGGTTAGGAGGTTATAACCTTCAGAGACATTTGCATCCCTCATTCCCTTTATTTTGGGTCACCAATAGCAAGTGTGTCTTTATGCAGTATTAATGCGAGAAGAATGGATTATTATTGGACTAATTAACAAAACGAAATGAAAAAACGAATGAGCGCGGAAACCATGGACTCACCCCTACAGGGCGAATCAAAAGAAAATTTAAAAAATACTTTTATTTCAAAATTGTCATAATAAAATTAATTGTGCGTGTTATTGTCGTGTTAAGGCCTTATGGTCCGAAAAACAGGTCCATTTCACTAGCTAATTAGTTGGCAACACCTGCAATGTCAAGGAATGCTCACCAGTGTCCCAGTGAGAAACGAGACTTAACAGCGAACAATTTTTAGGCGGGTTTCAGGGATTATGAATTCAGTGTTTTCTTATCGGAAATGTATTCCCGTAACGGTCTTGCTATCGAGCTGGTGGACATTAATGTTAACTAGCGCCATTTACTACAAAAACACTTTCACTTCCACTTTACTTACGCAGAACTATCACAGCACCTTTACTGCCGTACGTCAATGATTGCGAGAAAGAGGTACTTTTCAAAAGCAAAAGGATCGCATGGGAATGTAGAACAGTGGCTAGGAAAGAGGTCCCTGGCGGTGTCCATAATTTTCCGTCCACAAGCTAAAGAGCAAGTCAGTCTTCGGTTACTAGAATTGTGCGCTAAGAACAATAATTACATCCATATCATTTCACCTGAGTTCAAGCACTGGGGCCAGATGACTTTTCACCCCTTCTACAGTTTGTCCAGTGGTTTCTTAATAATCACATTGGTCAACTAAGATTTCCTACAACCATGTTGTGAATACACAAGAAGGTTTTTACATGAGAGGACATGCTTAACATACATAAGTCATATTTGGACATAGCAAAACTCTAGTGCTATTAAGATTATAATTACCAACCATTGTTTCTGGTGAACATTTATGCTGGTATTGTGAATGAAAGAATCTTGGAGCCCTATTTCTTATCTTCACGTTAGACGGGTTGCATCTACCTACAGTTTTTACAACATACTTTGCCAGAACTTCTGGATATGTTCTTTTAGAAATACGTAGTAAATGTGGTTCCAAGGCGATGGGGCTCATTATTTCGGTGAAGTACAGGATTTTTATTTAATTGTCTAATGTATCCTGATCACTGGATCGGTAAAGGAGCACCAATATCATGCCCAGACTCTTGTGTATAAGTCGCCGGTTATTAGTAAAGAGTAGCTAATGGCCAGGATCTGCATTTGTTATATCCAGGTATTTCTGAAAGAACTCGATAATCATTATCAACTATGTTCCGAAGTCCAAGGGTGGCATTTAGAACATCTTCTATTAAATTTTTTTTGTTTTTCTTGTTTTAACTATATTTGAATTCTTTTAAGAGCATAAAGCATTGTTGTCAATTTTCTCAACTAAGTTGTATAATAGTGAAAAAAAGTTTGACCAATAATAGATACTCTTTGCATATGTTTTTGTCAATTACATGTATTTTAGATCGATTAAACATGTGACCAGTTCTGAGTACATGGATTTAATTAAATTCATATTTACAAGTGGTTTTGTGTTGTATTGTTTCAAATTAAACATACTCCGCTACACGTGTTTCAAAACGTTCCTAATCATTGTGGTAAACGTGCGTAGCGGCCTGTTCGGCAGAATTTAACTAACCCGACGCTATCTTAAAAGTCGCTCCAGTTCTCTAGCTCAATACAGACTAGCGGACAGTATTCGTTGTAAGTCTTACTCAACCTACATAAGTGGTTGTGTACAACATGAATGGAGTCTTTCAGAGAAAACATTGAGATTCATTTTAGGACCGAAATGTCTAATTTATGATAAAGGGAAAAGAATATATAAAATCTGGAACAGATGTTGTCATTGCTATTATTTCACACCGTGTTCAGCCTCTGTAGAAGACAGATAATTTGTTTATATACTTCCCAGTTTATTTGACGGAAAACATCAGGAATCATCGTTCTAACTTTCTCAGCAATCCATTCTTCGAGCAGCAGCCTAAGACAAACTCAATAGTTCATTCTCCTTCCAGCCGAAGTAGCGAGACCTTCCGGGAACGAATCTTAATGGAACTGTGTAGACGTTCATTTTGACAGCAGTTATCCATTCAGTTGTGCTTATACATCTCTTGTTGCCATTCGTCGACTCATGTATGAAAGTTCCCTGAAGGCATTTATGAGATAGTTTTAAGACAGAACTTAATGCTTTGCTTTTAGATGTAATGTGGGTGTTTTCATCCGGTCTCAACTTATTTAGGTAAATTTTTGTGCATTTTGAAGCAATCTCATTGCCTTAAAGTACGGGTATTAGATATTTCTAATTTATTTGTAATGCTAAATTGCTGAAGGTAGGCCTCTCAGGTAGCTCTGACTAAACCAAGATCCCCGTGTGTCCTCTGAGAATATAAATTACTGACGAAATATCATATAGATTGATTTTAATTATTTAGGAGAAGCAGAAAATCCCATACGAGTGGAAAACACCAATTGTGTGCCCAATTGAGGGGGTTAAATTGAGTTATAGAGAAGTTATGTGATGTACGAAGTTTTTACAAGTGTAATAAATAGTAAGGATCTAGAAGGAATACCGGAAGAGATTTCCCACTTCACTACTGGTCACTTATTGCATTAATATAATACAGTGAAGCATAAATAACACTGAGCAACAGTGATTTCATTGCATGGAACTTCTGAACATTTCCAGGGTGAAACTTTCCTACAGAATCCAGATTTGAACTCAGAAAAATCTTATCACATTTAAAAGATATTTAAGAGCATAATAAGTAATAGATATGCATCATTTATTTACATTCAATAAAGTCTGTGGCCGAGTACTGCCATGGCCGCTATTTAGTTACTGGAACGCAATTGCTGTAAAGATAAAGCCAGTTAATAGTGAAACTTTGAACGAAACTTCTTAGAGGTAGAGGCACAATTACGAGAAAATTATTACCATTATTATCACCCAGAAGGATATTGCTAACTGATGTTATGACATGCACTGGTGAACTGCATGTCGGAGTTAAAATCCTGCCAGGACCGTTTTATTGGAGAGGTTTATTCTCTCTCTCTCTCTCTCTCTCTCTCTCTCTCCTTTTTTGTTTGCTTGTTTATTTTATGTTGCTTGTGCTCTTCAATCATCATAACTGACAAATGATACTGAGGTACAATTTGAAAAGGTTCATTTTCCGAATTATCATTTCATTTCACCGAGTGTCAATATTAAGCTAATGCTGAATTCGATGAGGAGCAAGAAGCTGAGGTTGATGAGAACTAAACAAACACCATTTTTGTACTTCTCAAAATTTCATATTCCCAAGTATTTAATTGTGCACTTTTGTTAAAGATTTCCTTCCTGTTTTCTATCATACCATGACATGTGTATGTTTTGCACTAGAAAGAAACTGAAAGATAGTGCTGATTGTCCATCTGCTTTCAAGATGGTCACAGTTTTGTACATTGTAATATTTCAGGTATTCATAGACATTCCGAGAAGAAGTCTTAAAACTGAAATGTTTTCTTTCATATATTTGAAATATCTTTTTGGAATTGATATTTTTTTTTTCCTTCTAAAATTGTTCAGAATTTCATAACCTGGCACTACTATCTGAAATTGTAGCATTAAAGCATTCCCAGGAATTCTTTCTTTCGCTTCAATTTTGAGCTTGTAATGAAATTGTGTCCTTTTTGAGTAAAATGCATTTCTGAAGTAAACATTTAGTTTGTATTCATTTTTCAAAGATCACAATTTCAAAGCTCGTTATTTCTGAAGTTGTGCCATTTGTTACAATTGGAATTAAACGATGCTGCCAAATTGCAAATATATATATCCAGCGCCTGTGGTGCGTAAGCAGTAAGGAAAAACCAAACTACTTGTAATCGAAATGAACTGTCATAACGCGTTTCAATCTAGGTAGCGTGTCGTTTTGTAAGGCATTGCAAAGTTCATGCTCCTTGCATGATTACAAGAAAATGTATGAATTAAGACCTCTCATAATTTGAAACAAAAGTATTTTATAATTTAAATAAATTACGAGGAATATCTGGGATATGGTTAGTTAAAAAGCAAAAGAGACAACCTGCATACTTTAACAAGATCAACAAATGTCTTGCAGATAGCAACATTTTGTGAATCTCTTACGGATTGTCGATTATGCAAAAATTATTCAAAATTAAGAGAAATCTGGCGGCTGTTCCAGAAAAGTAAGATTATATAGGAATATGCACATTCATATATGTGTGTGCGTGTGTGTTTAAGATATTTTCGTGACAAATAATACAGATATATATTACTTGTCACGAAAATATCTTAAACATTGATTTTTGAATTAAAATTGTTGAAAGCATTTTTGAGACGGCCAATGCTATCTAAAAGCGGTACGGTAGCTCAAGTTGGGGGATGTTTTATTTGAAACCTTTATGTCACATCCTTGAAAATTGCTGAAGTTAAATAAAAACCTTGATATTTATCGGAGTTTCCGTTTCTAAATTATGTTGTTCACATACATGGGCGCGCTTACACAGGGCATAAAAGCTGACCTTTTCTAAAATATCTAATGCGTTACTTTCATATAATTTCTCTACACACTATCGTTTTTATATACTTTTACTACTACGAAGGCTCATTTTTCTATGCAGTTCATGTTATGGAAGAAAGAAATTTTGCAAAAATACGTTCATTACACATTTCGTTGCAGGAACCAGGGAGAGAGAGGGAAAGTTGAATTGAATTTCATATGTTTTAAAAACGAGTGGCAATTTACTGACTCTCAAATTCTTAACTCCTTCGACAACATCGGGGAAACAACTGAATAGCGACAGTAAGTACTTTAAAGAAACATAACTTAGTTTTGAGGGGAGAGGCAGTTTAACGTCCTTCATCCTGATCGGGCAAATCGGACGTTGAATGAATGAGGTGCATGGAGACTCAAATATGGCCAAGGTTGATGGAGTTTAAAGTTAGTCGACATTCGCCTTCTCGGGATAAATGGCTAAATAACATTATCTTTGTCTGAATCCTTTAATTTAAAATAAATATGTAATGTTATTTGTTTGGCATACACCAACAAATATAGAGACTTAACCCCAGAACATCCCTCCTAATGAGAAATATATATTCCTAATTCATTGAACTTTGACATAGTTGCAACATTATCCTCATTAAGAAGAAGTAGGGACAGCAAATGCTTCAAATAACGGCCATACAGTAGTGTAAACTGCATGTGTATACATGAATCACAAGAGAAACTTTGTACTTGCGCGATAAGAAAATCACATACGTCTTAGAGAAATTGAAAGCACTGGATATAATTGATTTTTTCATTGACCTAAGAATATTGTAGTCTAAATCTCAAGGAAATTGATGCTCTAATCACAATTTGAAGTACGAGATCATATGGACCGCTTCCACTTTTTAATTACTATTTTTGACACCTGTATAAGATTTATATTTATATGCGGATGTACTCAAGTGTGTTATCGCTTTCCTTTTACGATTTATGCGTATATTAAATTCAGAGCATAAAGAAAGGGTCTCCGTATTTAATCTATTTTAAACGTATGAGATATTTTCTCTCATTCCAGATGTATCTGTTGTTCTTTTATCTAAGAATTATACTATGCATTTTGCTGTTGTAGAAAATAAATCAAAATAATATTTGAGATGTATTTCAGTAATTTCCTAATTTATATCTATCCAAAAATTTAATACGTTTAAAATATATAGTTTTCATCTAGAAATGAAATCAGAGGTTGATATCAACGAGTACATCGAAACTATTGATGACAACATGAATTTTATACCTTCCAAATACTTGTAAAAGATCACTATAAGAAGAAATATTTGTCATGTTCCACTTGACAAAGGTCAATCCGCCGGAGAACAGAATGCTTATTCTATATATTTTGATAAAATATTTAAATTCCAAAATGCTTCTTGTATTTTCAGGAAAGCTTTAATACAAGAAAGAAAATAATACTTAAACAGGCTTCTTAAACTCGGAATGTAATGTTTTAATTCAAACTTTTACTTACAGCGTACCTAATGTAAGCATGAAATAGGTTACTTGTAACAGTTAAATCCAGAAGTGTTCAGATGCCAATCAATGCATTTTATGATAAAAAGAAACTAAAATAATTGTTTTATATTTCAATTCCGAGAAATATAATAAAATAAACTCAATTATTTATTAGAATATTTCTGAAGCGAAACCGACATCTAAACTATTCTTGTCATGTTTAAAAATACAATAAAGGGATATAAAACTACACATAATATTACCGAGGGAGAGAACTGCACGCATTTAGCGGCCGCCCAAACGCCACTCTGACCTCTATACCCATCGGCAAGACGAATGCTGGGGTAGTTTAAGTTCTACCGCAATTACTTTTACTTCAGTTATTTTCTCTAGCACATATGTACAATGTACTTAGTAGGTAGAAAAGGTATTCTATTCCATCAAAAAATTCGAAATCGAAAAATCCTCTGAATCCCAAAAAAAGTATTTTTAGAAAAAGGTCAGTGTATGTGCCTATGGTTTGTGTATGTGTGCGTGTGATAAATTCCAAACTCCCAAGAATGTGCCACGAAGATTTCCAAGAAAATCCCGCCACCCTAAGCCACCCTCAACAAAATTTCGAACATTTTATTTTTCTCAAAAATGGCTCTAACGTTTTCGATTAAAGTACCGTATATTAAAGATATTTAAATGGAAAATAGAATGGGAATAGTCTATGAGATCATCTTTATTTTGAATGACTTGTGCATAACTAGTAAACTGTAAGTGATAGAAAAAATGTATACGTAAAAATGTAGGTGTCGTTAAAACACACAGTTTATGTCCTTTACATTTTTGTTTTAGAGCTAACCGTTTCGGAGCTAATACTTACTATTGGTTTCAATTTTAAAGGACTTATACTTTCTCAAAATAGAAGTCATCCGTGTTTCTTTTGTTTTATTCCTGGTCATGCAAAGAAGCGAATTTCAATGACAATCACTTGGCGATAGCTTTAAAAATATATGACTATCGCTTTAGCACATTGTATTCCCTTAGTTCCCTTCCACGTATAAGGAACTAAGTAATAAGACCATCCATTCTACTAACGCACACCTGGTTTAGCATGGAGTACAAAGAAGAATAGGACTCTTTTTTATCTTTTGTAGAGCAGTTAGAAAAAGTCATATGAATGGAACACATCAGATTTGTTTTCTTCCTTCTCATCTTTCAAGTTTCGCCGTTTAAGACGGAGATGCTTGCATCAATGAAAGAGTAATTTCAGTGGAGAGAGTTGTCTGGTTGTAAATGTACTCTACAGTAGTGAGCTAGAAACCTTTATGTCTCTGCGCGTCTCTGTTACCTGTCTGCTTGCGACCTGTAGCTTCCTGTGGTTTCTTCACTTCCTCCTGAGGGAGGGATTAGAGCCATAACATATGTAGACGATCGTGCACGAGGCTCACGTACACATCGCCAGACAATGCCATGGTAATTCATTAAATATGAATCAAACATCAGCTGAATTGTATCCTACAATAATGGTACTAGGCGTTTGATATGGTAGAATGAGATATGTCATGTTATGAATAATATTTTAAACTATACGATATGTTATTTTAGTTCACAAACAGAACCGATAAAGATGTCATAAGATGTTCAAACTAACCTACGGCAAGGTTTTATTGACATATAAGCAGTAGTCACTGAGAGGGGCGGAAACGATAAATACGAGTACAGCCGAATGACGTAAAACCTTCCAGAAAATTGTATAGCATAACTTAGTTTTAAAAAA
This sequence comes from Hymenopus coronatus, assembly GCA_030762935.1. Lineage (NCBI taxonomy): Eukaryota > Metazoa > Arthropoda > Insecta > Mantodea > Hymenopodidae > Hymenopus > Hymenopus coronatus. The sequence continues at coordinate 42,006,641 of CM060885.1, read as the reverse complement.
TCTGATGTGTTCCATTCACATGCCTTTCTATACATCTCTGCAACAAATTATTGTTAAAAAGCTTATGCTTCCATTTATTTCATTACTTATTACTTGCTTCCTTGTAAGTAGAAACGAAATAAGGGAGTACCATAGGTTAAAGTGATAGTCAAAAGCTGGTTGCTATGTGACTGAAGTTTCTTTGTTTGTATGGACAAGAGTTGACTAATTCCTGTATGGGAAAAGTATACGTTTTTCAAAGCTGAAACTAAAAACAAGGAATAGCTCAAAAACGACCAACCCCACGAAAAATATATATAGCATAAATTGTGTGTTTTAACATGCTCTACATTTTTTGTGTAGTAAGTTTTTGTCCATCTCCTACGGTTTAGCAGTTATGCAAAATTCCGTAAAACTCATCCAGAATAAAGTAGTCTTCAGAGGCAGGTCCTAGAAAATTCAAGATATAGGTACATTTCATTTGTCATGTAAATATATTTAATATACGATATTTTAATCAAAATTGTTAGCGCCATCTTTGAGAAAATCAAAATTTTCGAAAAAAAGTTATATGTAAAGGGTAGTTGGGGATGGGGGAGATTTTTTTGAAAATCTTCGTGTCGCATCGCTGAGAGATATCAAACTTAAATACCACACACACACACACATACCTCTTTCTGAAAATGCTATTTTTGTATTCAGGGGATCCTAAAACATATATTTCCGGTAAAATCTCGGTATCGAATTTTTTGGTGGAATTCAATATCTTCTCTATCCACTATGTGCATTATAATACGGGGCTAGAGAAAGTAAAATGAGTCAATCGGAAAGCAGGATTTTGAAAATAAACTAGAGCCTAGTTTTGAAATACAACAGTAACGTTCTAAGTTTTAGAACAATCCAACAATGGAGAGCACGATAGACGCGGCTTATGAAATGAGGTCTAATAGTGACCTCGAAACAAAGTTTAAGAGTTATTCTGGTGGCTGGAGACGCAGCATAACTACCGGAATTCCAGAAATTTATCCGGAAAGAACGCTGGGAATTGGAAAAACGGGTCCCTCTGTCGCTGGATCTTCGGCATTTACAGAGACTCTAGGTGCCGAACTGTGACAGTCAGCAACTACCACTCCAAAAAAGAGGTGAAACATCCACCTCAGCTAGTCTGAATTACAGCTACAATTACCATATTGATTAATGTAACAATTTTTTATGTATTAGGGTGTATAATATGAAATAAAGGAGACACGAAGATGTTATGAAAATTCTCCCATTCTAAAGTACCCTTTAAATAGAAAATATTTCGAAATTTTTAATTTTCTCAAAAAATTACTAACGATTTTGATTAAAAAAATGTGGAAAGTACGTGCACCGAAAGCAGGACAAATGTGAATCTTTATGCAAACTCAAATGCTCCTGAGCGCGTCTGAGTGCCTTTGATTCCGCATGAGAAAGCTCAGGTGACTATAGTGGAGTATAGCGACAGAAACCCAAATTTCTATGTGTCTTCTGCGATTATCATTAACTGAATCACTTCGTCCAGAGACAAGAGTTGCGTACGACTGAACATGATCGAAAACAATAGTTTCAGTAGCTGTGGCAACACATCCCTTTAATTAGTATTCAAGCGCCCAGAAAATAATTAACTACGTCATGCTGCTGTTATTACACATGTGTTTCGGTAAACCATAATACGCAGATAAAGTTAGCGTCACAAGGTGTACCTCGCTGTTATATAACCCATACATGTACATGCACATGCCATATTGGTACGTATGTTTATAACAAATATAAAGACCTAACTGCGGAGGAAAAGAGATAACACAGTCAAATGAGCCCTGACTGTTGGGTGCAGTTATTCAACCTAAGGTATGATTTCGTAACTTGAGTGTAAATTACGATTTGTAAACAATATAAAAGCCAAAATATGGCGAAGCAAAGAGGTTGAGCAGAAAGAGAAGATACAGCAAAAGAAGAAACATGTATTTATATGATGTTCTGTCACATATATGACAATGATCTCTTCGCAGCTGAAATCGGTGTTCACGGACTGAAATGAAATTATATTTACTTTCTCTACATGCACTGTGTACATAGTGTATAGAGAAGGTATTGTATTGCACCCAAAAATTCGATACTGAGATTTCACCGGAAATAACATATTCCCCCTGAAACCAAAAAAATCATTTTTGGAAAAAGATCCGTGTGTGTCTGTGTTGGTGTGTTTGTGTGTGTGTGTCTGTGGATTGCATAGCACAAAAACGAAAAGACCGTTAAATACTAAACTTGGTATTTAAGTTTGGTACCTTCCAAGGATGCAATACGAATATTTTCGAGAAAATCCCCCTACCCCAAACTACCCTTTACATTGCAACATTTCGAAAACTTTGATTTTTCAAAAATTTCTCTAACGATTTTGATTAAAATCTCTTATATTTAACATATTCGCTTGCCAAATAAAATGTGCACATATCTTGAATTTTCTGGCAGTAGCTTTTGAAGACATCTTTATTCTGGATGAACTTGGTGGAATTTTGCATAACTGGTAAACCGTAAGAGATAGACAAACACTTAACATAAAATGTAGAGTTCCTTTAAACACGCAATTTATGTCATATACATTTTTATCGTGGATATGACTTTTTGAGATATTCCTTGTAATTGGTTTTAGCTTTAAAATACTTTTAACTTTTCTCATACAGGAATTTGTCAACTCCGGTTCATACAAACAAAAGATTTTACCATCGCTTTAGCCTAGTGTATTTGCCTATTTCCCTTCTACTTACAAGAAAGCAAGCAATAAGACCATTTCTGATAATTTTTTTCTGGATTAGCATGAAGTAAATATGAGATTAAGCTTTTATAACTATTATTTGTTGCAGAAATGTAGAGAAAGTCATGTGAATGGAACACATAAGTTTTTTTTTTCATTTCAATTGCGCATAGAATCTTACTGCGAGAGAACACCTGTAGCCCTTCCAACGGAGATATAAGACAAATGTGATATGTTATACTCACGAGCCTTTGCTTTTCTCTCATTTGTGTGTATATACCTAGGTATATTCCACAAATTATTCTTATAAACGCCTATTTTTATATTTAATTTAACTTAATCGAGTTTCACCTTAACAGAAATAGTCTCTTTTAAGTAGCAGTAGCATTGTTGTGGCAAACCTAAATCATAGATATTTGGATTGCGAATTCAAGAAACGAGAAAAGTATATGAAATGAGAGCGAGTTTATAAAGCTTAGCTATCGGACTTCATTTTCTCAAGATATGGGGAAGTCCCAGAAGAAGTCTTAATCAGATAACTCACTCCTATTCAGATACGAATTCATGACTTGTTTAATGGGAGAAGTAAGTGTATTTTTGTTTTGTATTTTCAATACAAATTTGGTTTCCAAATCAATGTAACCGTAATATGTTTTTCTGTTATTAGTTTTGGTTAAATAGTTACCTATAAAGTTCTACTTATCGCACACACCTTATCTGTAACAGTTTAACCAGAATTCCAGAACTGGGAGAAATCATTTCGAGTATTTGGCCAGTAATGCAAAATGAAGTTACAAGTGTGCAATTAGATTCATTTTGTCTAAGTATTCGAAGATCAAACATTTCAGCACGGAGATATAATCTTGCATTTTGGCAATAAATATTATATCTTAGAAATATATTATTGGAGATAACCGAATTACGATTGTACCGCCAATAAATGAACAAAGAAATCATTAAAATGTTACAGAGGTATTATGATGAATCCAGGCATAAAACACGCACTTTGATGCAATAAACTATGATAAAACCAAAATAACAAAATTATCTCAATAGGTACAACAATGGAAATTTCTTATGTTATTCCAAAATGTTAATTTGTTTAATGACCAAATTGTGATCGTACTGTAGTCCTCTCAAATCAACATTGTATGAAACAAAACCCTCTTGTTACTCTGGCATCAACTCACAGAGCGGTATAAAGTATTGATTCTGTCTCATTAGGCAGAAAATTGTTATTCTTTTAATCTGTAGACTGAATGAAGTTTGTAAAACAAAATGAAATATCAGCTCTCGAGCGAACATTAATGATTCGGACAGCTGTTGTTTAACCAGCAGTACAGAACACGAAATCCATTATTCCCCAAATTCAGAGTCTCGAAAGCAGAGCAAATGTTTCATGAGTTGCTAAGAAATAACATCTGAAAGCTTTGAACAAAGCAATATCAGGTAGGCTTAGTAGAGTTAATAATTAGGAGCGTATTGGTTGTTTGAATATCACTAAAAAAAGAGAAAGTTTTGTTCTGACAGTAATGACATGTTTAATCTCTGAAGAGTAGTGATGATAACTAAGAGGATAATGAAAGGACATCTGAATAACCAACAATAAATCCAAAAGGAACAAAAAAAATCTGATATGTTACACTCAAATCACTTTCTCTAGCTGCTCTACAAACAGACTTCTTTCAAGTTCTTTCTACACAATGCTAATCGAGACAAACATTAGCAGAATGTTCTTATTACTTAGTTCCTTATAAGTAGAAGGGAACTAAAGGAATGCGCTATATTTTCATGCAAATCGCTTCTTTACTTGGCCAGGAGTAGAAAAAAAGAAAAGTATAAGTAATTTACAATTGAAACTAATAACGTGAAATATCTCGAAAATGGTAAACTCCACGAAAAAAAAAGTATATGACGTAAATTGTCTGCTTTAACGAGATCTACATTTTTTGTGTTGTAAGTTTTTGTCTATCTTTTACGGTTTACTAGTTCCATAAAATTCATCCAGAATAAACAGGTCTTCAGAAGCTATTCCCAAAAAATTGAAGATATACATTTTATCTGTCATGGAAATGGCTTATATTTCAAAATCATTAGTCATTTTTAAGAAAAACAAAATTTTCAAAAATGTTTCCTATATAGGGTAGTTAGCGGTGGGGGTATTTTCTTAAAAATCTCATTGGAAGATACCAAACTTAAGTACTTAAATACCAAGTTTGGTATTTAACCGTATTTTCGATTTTGAGATATGCTGTCCACAGACACATACACATACAGACAGACAGACACACACACACACACGCGCGGGCCTTTTTCTGAAAATATTTTTTTTTTTGGATTCTAAAACATATATTTCCGGTGAAATCTCAGTATCAAATTTTGGGTGGAATACTACACCCTCTCTATCCACTATGTACATTGTACATACGAGGCTAGAGAAAGTAATAAATTGTGTCGATACTGAATGAATAATGACGAGGGGGGAGATGCATTAGGTACCTCTTTTCAAGGTTGTATATGTTCGACTGTATTTCAATTTTATATTTGCCTTGAATATATAATTGCTTGTTTTACTTATATTCCATGCATATTGTATCGCTGAGAATTGCATACGTTATTCTTATTGGCTTTCTGTAAAGGTTCGGGCAGCAAGTGATGGACTTTATTAAATTTCGATTGTGTCGTTACGCTTTCTGCTTTGAAAAAAAATTCTGATGTAGAGAAAGTCATGTAAATGGAATACAGCTCTGCAACAAATTATTGTTAAAAGTATTTTACTTTCTCTAGCCCATATGTACAATGTACATAGGGATAGAGGAGGTATTGCAATGCACCCAAAAATTCGATACCGAGATTTCACCGGAAATACATATTTTGGGTCCCCTTGAATCCAAAAAAAGCATTTTTACAAAAAGGTCCGCGTGTGTGTGTCTGTGTGACTATGGACAGCATAGCTCAAAAACGAAAAGACCGTTAAATACCAAACTTGGTATTTAACTTTGGCATCTTCCAAGGATGCGACACGAAGATTTTCAAAAAAATCTCCCCCACCCCCAACTACTCTTTACATGGAACATTTATCAAACATTTTAATTTTCTCAAAAATGGCTCTAACGATTTTGATTAGAATATCATATATTAAAGATATTTACTTGACAAATAAAATGTATATCTTGAATTTTCTCGGAATGGCTTCTGAAAACTACTTTATTATGGATGAATTTTATGGAATTTTGCATAACTGCTAAACCGTAAGAGATGGACAAAAACTTAACACACAAAAAATGTAGAACATGTTAAAACACAATTTATGTCATATATATTTTTTTTTTTCTTGGAGTTGATCTTTTTTAGATATTCCTTGATTTTTGGTTTCAGTTTTGAAGAACTAATACTTTTCTCATACGGAATTTGTCAATTCTTGTCCATATCAACAAAGGAACTTCACTCACATAGCAACCAGCTTTTGACTGTCACTTTAACCTACGGTACTCCCTTATTTGCCTTCTACTTGCAAGGAAGCAAGTAATAAGACAATTTCTGCTATTTTTTCTAAATTAGCAAGAAGTGAATAGAAGAAGAAGCTTTTTAACTATTATTTGTTGCAGAGATGTAGAGAAAGTCATGTGAATGGAATACATCAAATACTTTTTCGTGGAGTTCATCGTTTTTTTAGATATTCATTGTTTTTGGTTTCAACTTTAAAAACATACTTTTGTCATACAGGAATTTGTCAACTCCAGTCCATACAAACAAAGGAACTTCAGTCACATAGTAACCAGCTTTTGACTATCACTATGTGACTATGGCACTCCCTTATTTCCCTTCTACTTACAAGGAAGCAAGTAATAAGACTATTTCTGCTAATTTTTTCTCGATTGGCATGAAGTAAATAGAAGAATAAGTTTTTAGCAATAACGTATTGCAGAGATGTAGAGAAAGTAATGTGAATGAAACACATTAGATTTTTTACTTTATGATAAACGCGAAAAAATTAGCAGAAATAGTCTTATCACTTACTTCCTTGTGAGTAGAAGGGAAATAAGGGAGTACCATAGGCTAAAGTATTAGTCAAAAATTGTTGCTATGTGACTGAAGTTCCTTTGTTTGTATGGACAGTTGACGAATTCCCGTATGAGAAAAGTATAAATTTTTAAAGCTGAAACCAATAACAAGGAATATCTCAAAAATGATCCACTCCACGAAAAAAATGTATGTAACATAAATTGTGCCCTACATTTTCTGTTATGTAAGTTTTATCTATCTCTTACGGTTTGCCAGTTATGCAAAATTCCGTAAAATTCATCCAGAAACAAGTAGTATTCAGAGGATATTCCCAGAAAATTCAAGATATCAATTTTATATGTCAGGTAAATTCTTTAATATACGATATTTTAATCATAATCTTTAGAGTCATTTTTGAGAAAATCAAAATTTTCGAAAAATTTTCCAAGTAAAGGGTAGTTGGGGGTGGGGGATTTTCTTAAAAATCTTCGGTCGCATCCTTGGAAGATACTGAACTTAAATACCAAGTTTGGCATTTAACGGACTTTTCGTTTTTGAGCTACTGTCCACAGACACACACACGGATCTTTGTCAAAAATGCTTTTTTTAGATTCAGGGGGACCCAAAATATGTATTTCCGGTGAAATCTCGGTATCAAATTTTTGTGTGGAATACAATACTTTCTCTATACACTATGTACATAGTAGTGTAGAGAAAGTAAAAATCATTAGAGACTGTAGCTGTCATCACCAAATACAAAAAGCATGTAATAATATACATATTAATTCAAAATCTTCTCGGGCTTCTAACTTGGGTGTCAAGCCAAGTTTTTACCTGGTTAAATGCCCGAGAAGGTTTTGAATTAATACGTCGCCAGGAAAGCTTCAGTTCTTATTCTATACATATTAATATTGACTGCTTAAGAATCGCTATGATTGATGGCATGATCCGCAATAAAGGAAATATGAAATAAATTACAGCCTCTTTCAAAATTCTGAAAATAGACAAAAAAAAAACCGCATAGTGTATTTAAAAAAATCATCGCCGAGTTCTCAAATTCCATTCCTTACTTATGGGGAAAGAGGGGGATAGAAAGAGAGAGATTATATAGTGAAATACTCTGTGCTATGTGTGGGGATTACCGCGCTTTCTTGTTTAATATTATAACAACAATAATAATAATAATAATAATAATTAATAACAGAACATGTTAACCTTTTCGACCTGTATGCACTGTTGCTGCATAGAGAGGTCGGGAATTCAAATACAATCCTGGAAACTCCTCTTAATGAGCGAAATTCCCTCACCGTTTCCGCTGATATGCAAGGGGATTAAAACATAGGTTGCCTGTGCGAACACCGCCGTTGTTTACTTAGATTTGCTCCGTTGAGTTCTGTAACTGTTGAATGCATTAAGGGTTATCTGCATACGTGAAATACGGCACTATTGGGTCACCTGGTATATGCCTTCGTTTATATAATTTGGTTTCAAGTAAAAAAAATAAACATAGGTTGTGGCAGCTTGGTAACAGGGTAGTGCAATTGTTTATAGTAGGGTGAAACTAATTCTTCCGAATCTAACGCGATATCACAGGCAGGATGTAGACCTCGCATCACTATTTTGTATGACAATTCTGAGCTTTTTATGCTCGAAAATAGGCTATAGCTTTATTATGAGCATCAATGATTAAAAATAAATGCTAATTGTGATTGCATTTTTATATGTGCTAATGTTTTCCGCCTGAATGCTTACAAAATGATATTCATATCCGTTGCGTTCTTAACATAAAAATCTGATGTGTTACACTCACATAACTTTCTCTAGCTGTTCTACAAACTTCTTACATAAGATAATTCTTCTTTCTGCACCTTGCTAATCGAGGTACTCATTAGCACAATGTTCTTATTACTTTGTTCCTTGTAAGTAGGAAGAAAATAAGGGAATACATTAGGCTAAACCAATAGTCAAATGTTTTAAAAGCTGTCGTCACGCGATTGTCACTACAAATCGCTTCTTTTCTTGGTCAGGAGTAGAACAAAAGAAAAACGAACACTCCCGTCTGAGAAAAGTATAAGTACTTCACAGCTGAAACTAATAACAATGAGTACCTCGAAAACGGTAAGCTCCACGAGAAAAATGTATATGACATAACTTTTGTATTTTAAAAACACCTAAATTTTTTGTATAGTAAGTTTTTGTCTATCTCTTACGGTTTATTATTTATGCCAAATTAAGCAAAATTCATCCAGAATAAACAGGTCTTCAGAAGCTATTCCCAGAAAATTCAAGATATACATTTTATTTATCTTTAAAATACGATATTTTAATTAAACTCATTAGAGCTATTTTTAAGAAAGTCAAAATTTTTGAAAAAAAGTTCCATGTAAAGGGTAGTTTGGGGTGGGGGGATTTTTCTCAAAATCTTCGTGTCGCATCTCTGGAAGATACTAAACTTAAATACCAAGTTTGGTATTTTAGCTACTATTCGTTTTTGAGTTATCGTGTTCACAGACACATGGACACACTGACACACACACAGGATCTTTTTCTGAAAATGCTTTTTATGGATACCGGGGGTCATAAAACATGTATTTCCGGTGAAATCTCGGTATCGAATTTTTGGGTGGAATATAATACTTCTCTATCCCTATGTACATTGTACATACGGGGCTAGAGAAAGTAAAAAGGTGGTATTTATTCTGTTTTTTTCAGATTTGTGTTGTTACTGGTTTTGTTGCTTCATCAGTTGACGTGTTAACTAATAATTCAAATGGGTCCTTTGTAGCAAAATGCTCGAAATCCGATCGTTTTCTCTTGGCTTCATTGCTTACAGCGATGATGGTGGAGGTTACTTGGAAGAATATAAGTGCTGGTAACCACTAGTAATTAAGACTTAGTAAATTGCTATCAGCAACTTTCCGTTAAAACTAATAGGATTGTTAACCTACCTTGCTTCGGGATGTCTCCATTGTCTGAATGCGTATGTGCGCCCAGAGCCAACTCAGCTGCTGAAGACGAGGATGAAGACGATGATGAAGATGATATTATTTCAGCCACGGCACGAAATTTTTTGTCCATTACTGTGACAGCCATGCTATTCATGATGTATCTAACGTTTGATCAGTGCTGCCAATCCATTGCGCCACCTATGCAGAGACAAAATAATTCAAATTAATGTCCCTGTTTAACTTTTCTAGAATTATAATTCTTCTATCTACTTCTTGTTAACCAAGATAACATTTTATCATGCATTTAAACATTTCGTTATAGGTTTTGAATGTAGTACTCCTATTTAAAAAAATCTGATGTGTTCCATTCACATGACTTTCTCTACATCTCTGCAACAAATTGTAATTAAAAAGCTAATTCTTCTATATACTTCATGCTAATTAGCAGAAATAGTCTTATTACTTGCTTCCTTGTAAGTAGAAGCGAAATGAGGGAGTTCCATAGGTTAAAATGATAGCCAAAAGCTGGTTGCTTTATTAGTTTTTCAAAGCTAAAATTAAAAACCAGGAATATTTTAAAAATGATCAACTCCACGAAAAAAAATGTATATGACATATATTATGTGTTTTATCGTGAGCTACATTTTTTATGTGGTAAGTTTTTCCCAATCTCTTATTGTTTAGCAGTTATGCACAATTCCGTAATATTCATCCAGAATAAAGTAGTCTTCAGGGGCTATTCCCAGAAAATTTAAGATATAAATGTTATTTCTCAGGTAAATATCTTTAATATACGATAATTTAATGATAATCGTTAGAGCCATTTTTAAAAAAATCAAAATGTTCACAATTTTTTTCCATTTAAAGAGTAGTTTGGAGTGGGGGATTTTCTTGAAAATCTTCGTGTCGCATCCTTGGAAGATACCAAACTTAAATACCAAGTTTTGGCTTTAATGTTCTTTTCGTTTTTGAGCTATGCTGTCCACAGACATACACACACATACACACAGACAGAACACACACACATGGATATTTTTCTAAAAATGCTTTTTTTTTTTATTCAGGGGGTCTCAAAACATGTATTTTCGGTGAAATATTAGTATCGAATTTTTGGGTGCAATGCAATATCTTCTCTATACACTATGTACATAGTTCATATAGAGAAAGTAAAAAACAAATAGCGAACGGCAGCTAAAAATGTTTATATGTTAGTTCATATGACTTTCTCTACTCTCTGTTGTTTCTTAGTGTGTGTACAAACTATTCATACGAAAGTTTATTTTTCCATATACTTCGTTTATTTGAGATAAGCATATACAGAAATACCAGTGTCACATGTTTCAATGCACATACAAAAGGAACATGATGATCTGAACGCGCCGGTCCCCATGGCCACGCTCGCTAAAGCGCCTCGCTTTGGTGCTTCGTGGGCTGGGGATCGTGGGTTCGAGTCCCGCCTTGGGCATGGGTGTTATATGTTTGTGCAATGTGTATATGTTTGTAAAAGAAACAGTAAAACCAGTAAACCAGTAATCAGTAAAACCACGGGGGGAAATGTAAATAGGGATACAGTACCGGAGTCCTGATCAGACTCCGTTACTGTTTTAAAAAAAAAAAAAAAAAAAAAAAAAAAAAAACGCTGCATATTGCCTTTAAAAGTCCGTAGGCTTTCTTGCAATCGCCAGAAACAACTGAATGTCGGAAGGATTATGAAGATTGGGAGAACAATATTAATAAGGGCCATCTCAGAAGTCGTTTGAGGCATAAAAAAATATTGAGAATAAGCAGTGTGTTACATTTTTACTTTCTCTACATGTATTATGTACATAGTGTATACAGAAGGTATAGCATTCCACGTAAATATTCGATACTGAGATTTAAACGCAAATATACGTTTTAGGAAAAAGGTCCGTGTGTATGAGTTTATGTGTGTCAGTGTGTCCATGTGTCTGTGAACACGATAATTCAAAAACGAAAAGTCGTAAAATATTAAACTTGGTATTTAAGTTTAATATCTTCAAGGGATGCGACACGAAACTTTTGAGAATAATTCCCCCAACCCAAACTACCCTTTACATGGGAAAAAATTTGAAAATTTCCATTTTTTTTCAAAAATGACTTAACGATTTTGATTAAAATACCGTATATTAAAGATATTTACATGACAAACAAAATGTATATCTTGAATTTTCTGGGAACAGGGTCTAAAGACCTTTTTACTGTGGACGATTTTTCTGAATTTTGAATAATTGGTAAACCGTAACAGATAGACCAAAACTTACTACATAGACAAATATAGATCTCATTAAAGCACTCAATTTATGTCATATACATTTTTTTTTTCGTGGAAATGACCATTTCTGGAATATTTCAGGTTATTTGTTTCAGATTTAAAATACTTTTCTCACACTTTTCTCCTGGTCATACATAGGAGCGATTTCAACTACATGGCAACCAGCTTTTAAAAGATTTGACTATTACTTTAGCCTAGTGTATTCCTTTGTTTTCCTTCTACTTACAAGGAAGCAATTAATTAAGACAATTTCTGATAAAGTTAATCTCTATTATCATATAGCATATAGAAGAATATGCTTTTTAACAGATGTGTTAAAGTGATGTAGAGAAAGTCATGTGAATGGAACACATCAGATTTTTTTTGTGATGTACGGTACAAAATTCCTTCCAAATGAAGAGGATTTCACAGGCCATTCCCCATTCTTTTGCAAATAGATACCTTTGATATTCAAAAATTGTAAAGAAATTGTAAGACGTTTAATTTTCTACTACATCACCGTATCTGATAGAGCATGGTAGTTGTTTGTAAATCCCTTCTCTTTCCATCATCATGAGGGAGAGAAAGAAAGAGAGAGAGAAATTGAATATTGAGAAAAGTGTATTACTATAATAACACGATTTAAAGCAAAAAAGTGGAATATCTAATAAATTGGTAACTCCACAAAACAAGGAAATGTATTGACATAAATTGTGTGCTTACACGAGAGCTACTTTTTTCGTGTAGCCGGTTATGCCAAGTCATTCAGCATGAAGAAGGCTAAAACAGTAAAACTAATCATACACGTTTCATTTTTCATGAAAATATCTTAAAGATATGGTATTTTAATCGAAATCGTTAATAGGCCTTTTAGAGAAATTAACATTTAAAACAAAACTCCAGATAGGAGGTAATTATGGTGCAAGGATTGTTCTAAAAATATTTGTCTCGTATCATTGGAAGATACCAAAAATAAATACGAAGAATTGTGTTTATTTGATTTTTCGTTTTTCACTTATGTGTTCACATTCACATAAATACACACACATACACACAAAAATATTCAGCTAAAAGTGTTGTTTTAAAACCAGGGATCCTCAAAATAAGTATTTTTATTGAAATCTTGGAGGAATAGAATATTACCACTGCTTATCACAGGTAAGAAGTACAGAAAGTAAAAATCGGATTATTTATCTTGATTTCGCGTTAATAAAAACAAAAATTGCAGGAATTATTTTATTACGCATTTATTTGTAGCTGCAAGAAACTTAAGCGGTAGTTAAATGTTTTTAAAGCAGGTCGCTTTGAGGGCTTTCAAATTCTGTTCTCTGTAAAAAAAAAATAAATAAATAAAATAAAAATAAATAAATAAATAAAATTTGTTTTATATTTACATGACTTTCTGTACCTTTACGGATTTTTAGTGAGTATACAAAATATTAAAAGCTTACCTATCAATCAACTTCATTTTAAATCATTAAGATAGATGTTTATAGAAGTAGCAACATTACACATTACATGTATATGTACAAAAGGCTATATTCAATGTTTAAGAAATGAACGTCTTAATATTCCAAACTGTTTGCACGTAATAATGCAATATATGAATATGAATATCGAAAGAGATAAAATATCGAAAATAAGGATAAATTATCGAAAACATATCATGTGCTCTATTCACATGACTTTTTCTACATCTCTGCAACAAATTATTGTTAAACAGCTTATGCTACTATTTACTTCACGTTAATCGAGAAAAAATTAGCAGAAATACTCGCTTTCTTGTAAGTAGAAGCGAAATAAGGGAGTAAAATAGTCAAAAGCTGGTTGCTATGTGATTGAAGTTCCTTTGTTTGTATGGATAGGAGTTGACAAATTCCTGAATGAGAAAAGCATAAGTTTTTTAAAGCTGAAACCAAAAACAAGGAATATCCAAAAAACGATCAACTCCAGAAAAAATATATATAACATAAATTGTGTGTTTTAACGTGCTCTACATTTTCTGTGTGCTAAATTTTTCTCCATCTCTTACGGTTTAGCAGTTATGCAAAATTCCATAAAATTCATCCAGTATAAAGTATTCTTTAGAGGATACTCGCAGAAAATTCAAGGTATACATTTTATTTGTCAAGTAAATATATCTTTAATATATAGTATTTTAATCAAAATCGTTAGAGCCATTTTTGAGAAAATCAAATTTTTCGAAAAATGTTCTATGTAAAAGGTAGGTTCGGATAGGGCATTTTTCTCAAAATCTCTGTGTCGCATCTCTGGAAGATACTAAACTTAAATATCAAGTTTGGTGTTTTACTGACTTTCTGTTTTTGGGTTATCGTGTTCACAGACACACGGACACACACAGACCTTTTTCTGAAAATGCTTTTTTGGATTCAAGGGACCCTAAAGCATATATTTCCGGTGAAATCTCGGTATCGAATTTTTGAGTGGAGTGCAATACCTTATCTATACTCTATGTACATAGTATGTGTAGAGAAAGTAAAAATTTAACCATTACTAATGGATAGCCCGGAAATAACTTAATGTCTCAAAAAATTAAACAGAATAAAGTGTATGCTTTAAAGAGATTTACATTTTTATGAAGTACGTTTTCGTGTTTTGCTTAGTCATAATTTTTTTTTTCTTTTTTCGAAAATCTGTGTAGTATTCACATAAAGGTTATTTATAACCATTATACAGACTATTCTTACGAAAAACCTATTTTACCATTTTTTTTTTCAATCTACATAAATCTTTGCAGGAGTAACTGATTACACCTTTTGTTGCAGGTATAAAGAGAATAGCGATAGGCTAATATATAGCTAAGAAGCAGATGTAACATGCAGGCCTTTAAATTTGGTACTATTTCCATGCAATTGCAACAAACAAAAAATCTGATGAGTTCTATTCACATGACTTTCTCTACATCTCTGCAATAAATTATTGTTAAAATGCTTAGGCTTATATTTACTTTATGCTAATCTAGAAAAAATTAGTAGAACTAGTATTATTACTTGCTTCCTTGTAAGTAGAAGCGAAATAAGGGAGTACCATAGGTTAAAGTGATAGTTAAAAGCTGGTTGCTATGTGACTGAAGTTCCTTTGTTTCTATGGACAGGAGTTGACAAATTCCTGTATGAGAAAAGTGTTTTTTAAAGGTGAAATTAAAAACAAGGAATAACTCAAAACTGATCAACTCCACGAAAAAAATGTAAATAGCATAAAGTGTGTGTTTTAACGTGCTTTACTTTTTTTGTTTGGCAAGTTTTTGTTCATCTCTTACAGTTTAGCAGTTATGCAAAATTCCGTAAAATTCATCCAGAATAAAGTAGTCTTCAGAGGCTTTTCACAGAGAATTCAATATATACATTTTATTTGTCAGTAAATATCTTTAATATACTATATTTTAGTCAAAATCGTTGGAGCCATTTTTAAGGAAATCAAAATTTTCGAAAAATGTTCCTTGTAAAGGGTAGTTAGTTGGTGGTGGAGGGACTTTTCTCAAAAGCTTCATGTCGCATCTCTGGAAAATACGAAACTTAAATACCGACGTTGGTATTTTACCGTCTTTTCGTTTTTGAGTTATCGTGTACACAGGCACACGGACACACATGCACGGAACTTTTTCTGAAAATGCTTTTTTTGGATACAAGGGACCCTAAAACATATTTCCGGTAAAACTTCGGTATCGAATTTTTGGGTGGAGTGCAAATACTTCTCTGTATACTGTACATACTATCTGTAGAGAAAGTAATAACAAACGAAAGGACACAACAAATTGAGTCATTAATATTCATTGATATCTTAAAAATGGCTTATGTCATAGAATGGTTATGTGAAATCAATTGAGTGTTTTAAAGAATAGGATGTTTTATGCGAAGCTTATTTTTACTTTCTCCACACGTACTATATACATAGTCTATAGAGGAGTTATTGTAATGCAACCAAAAATTCGATACCGTAATTTCACCGGAAATACATGTTTTGAGTCCCCCTGAATCCAAAAAGAACATTTTCAGAAAAAGATCCGTGTGTGCGTGTGTGTGTGTGTGCGTGTGACTTTGGACAGCATAGCTCAAAAACGAAAACACCATTAAATACCAAACTTGCTTTGCTAAATTTTTTTATTTTCTCAAAACTAGCTCTAAAGGTTTTGATTAAAATCTCTGTATTTAAGACATTTCCTTGACAAACAAAGTGTATATCTTCAATTTTCTGGGAATAGCCTCTGAACACATTTTTATTCTGGATGAGTTTTGCTGTATTTTGCATAACTGATAAACCGTAAGAGAGACAAAAGGCCCTACCTAAAAAAAAAAAGTAGAGCTCGTTAAAACACAATTTGTGTTATACGCATTTTCTTCGTGTATGTGACCGTTTTTGAGATACTCTTTGTTATTAGTTTCAGGCTTTCAAATACTTATGATTTTCTTATTCGGGAATTTGTCAACTGCTTCCCATACAAACAAAGGTACCTAAATCACATAGCAACAGTTTTTAAAATATTTGACTAACGATTTCCCTTCTGTTTAGAAGGAAGCGAGTAATAAGACAATTTCTCTTATTTGTTCCTCGATTAGCATGAAGTAAATAGAAGAATAAGCTTTTTAACAATAATTTGCTGCAGTTATGCAGAGAAAGTTATGTCAATGGAACATATCAGATTTTTTTGTCTATCGTTTAACGTATAATAGCAGTTACACAAGAGTATACGTATAGAGAATGCTTCCGTGTGATAATAACTTCAGAAACTATGCCCAGAAAATTCAAGATGCTCATCCCTTTTCATATAAATATGTTTCCTATTTGGAATTATAATCAAAAGCTATTTTCGAGAAAATCGCAACCTGTAAAAAAATGGTCCATGGAAAGGTTACTTGGAGATGGAGAAATTTTTGGAAACCATTATGTCGCATTCTTTGAAAAGCTGGACTTAAATACCCAATTTAATATTTAATGACTTTTCCTTTTGAGTTAAACTGCTGAAAGCTCAGCGACACACATAGATGCAACACACACACACACACACACACACGAAACCTTTTAAAAATGTTGTATTCTTTGGACTCAGAGACCTCTAAGCACATGTGTTTTTCAGTCGACTTTCGGTATCGAATTTGTGGGTGGAATGCAACACGTTGTCTGTCTACTCTGAATGTGGTAGAAAAATTAAAAAGCTAATAATTTCCAACGGCAATATATTTGACGTTAAAGACCGGTTATTGAAAAAAAGTCCTGTTAAATAAAGAAATCAAACAAACAAGAATCACATCAAAGAAAAGAAAATAATGTATACAGTCTACATGCTTACTCCAGCTATTCTGCAAAGATTATTTTAAAAAAAATGATGTTCTATCTAGCTAATTCGTGCTAATCAAGATAAACCTTGGTTCCTGATAAGTAGAAGGGAAATAAGGGAATACACTGCTAAAGTGATAGTCATGTCACCCATGTGTTTTCACAGCGATTGTCATTCGCTTCTTTGCATGGCCCTAAGTAAAACCAAAGAAACACGGACGATTTTTTTGAGAAAAATATAAATATTTTTATCCTACAGATACTTGCTATGCAGAAACGACATACTAAAGCTTGGACTTTAAATCAAATTGATAGTTATTAGCGCAACAGGTGGGATAAAGTAAATAAATACATGGTTGATAACTACAAATTTTCTATATCTTTTTCGTATAATTTCCGTGAAGTCGACGGTAATAAAGTTTTAACGTCATTTGGAATCGATATATTAACGTCCATCGCAAATTTAATCAATTTGAAACTAGCAGTAATAAAAACAAAATTAGTATTCATACATAGCCTACCATATTTTGTAACTATAAGAACGCCGCAATTCAATACCTTATTGCTTATTTAATTCATTACTATCTGTTGTAAAATAATTAACTGAATATTTGTCATGTATTAATTTATCGTATCTATAGGATAAAATACTGTATTATTTTAACCCAATCTATATTATCCACTTATATAATAAATAGCTATAATATTTAAACCAATAATAAGGATTATCTTGGAAGCGGATAGGTCCTCAACAAAAATGTAAAGGACATAAATTGTGTGATTTGGTGAGATCTACAAAGTTTGTGTACAAGTTTGTGTCTATCTCTTACGATTTACCAATTATAAAAAATGTCATTCAGAATGAAGAGGACTTTAGGGGCTATTCTCAGCAGAAGCCCACGCTGACCTTTTTTCAAAACGTATTTCCGATAAAATCTAGGTATTGAGTTATTAGGTGGAATACAATACCTTGACTATCTGCTATATACATTGTATATATATATATATATATTTATATATATATATATATGCTAGAGAAAGTAAAAATCAGGTAAGCTACATTTACGTGACCTTCTCTAACAGTTTTTCAACAAAGTGTACCTAAAGCACTTATTCTTATACACACTTCATGCAAATCGAGATAAACATTAATATAATATCTTTGAAATTCCGTTCTCTCTGCTTGCCTACCGGGAGGAAGAACTGTTAGAAAAAGAAGTGTGGGAAAAATTTAAAGAAATAGCAAGGGATATTTTCAAAACAATTGCACAAAAATTGCTTTTAACATAAATTAAGTAAATTTAAAAGCCTAAGTTTTAAGTGTAATACGTTTATTCTGAATATTATGATTTAGCAATTGTACAAAAGGCATCTAGAATGCAGAGGACTTCCAGACACTATCCTCAAAAATTTCAATATATATCCTTCATTTGTCATAAAAATCTTAAATCTTGTCATAAAAGAAGGTATGGTATTTTCTTAGCAATCTTTATGTCGTAACCTTATAAAAAATAGAACTTAAATATCCAGTTTGGTATGCAGTACAGGACACACCCAATCATCCAAACACATATACACATACTTGTGGACCTTTTTCTGAAAATGCTTTTTTTAGATTCAGGGAATCTCAATACATTTCCAGTGAAATCTCGTTATAGAACTTTTATGTTCAATATAGTACTTCCCTGCTTATTATACGTAGTAGAGAACGTAACCGTCACATGACTCATCCTCTTATTATTCCCTTTTGAAGGCCTTCTACAAACAGATGATAAGAAAACTTATTTTTATATACGTGTGCTGGCTATAATAATACATTAACCCCTTACGTTAGCTTATGAGAATCCAAAGGTTATCCCCTAACTTTTGTAACCGATTAAAATGCGAAAAACTGGAAGCGAGAATCAGCTAACACCTCAAAAATGAATGTTGCAAGGAAACACTTTACTTGACAAACTGAGATCCTAACCAGGTGATCAGGTATGATATGGTAAGCAATTGTTCTTTGGTATTACTAGTTACACAACATCATAAAATGCAAATGACTCGTTGGATTAATTAGGAAGATCTCAAGGAATATTTACATAAAATGAAATACACGTATTTTATAAATCTAACGTAATCTATGTTATTTTAATTAAACTGAATTGTTCCGAGTAGGGTACGGGTGAAGGAAATTTTTAAAAATCTTCACAATTATCCTTAAAATTATGAAATTGTGAAATTAAATATATCTTCAACCTTACGGTTAGATATTAGTGGTTCCGCTTTTCACATACATAAATAATAGTATACATCTTATTTTTATTTAAGAAGCCTCAAAATGTGTTTTTGTTGTGAAATCTCGGCAACGGATTTTGGGATTGAAGTCCTTTCCTATAATATTTGAGCAAGCGGAAGTTACAAATCTGATTAGTTTGCTTAATTTGGTTTTTCTATATTTTATGAACATATTTTACTTTCTCTATTACGTAATTACAATAAGTAGAGAAATAATAGTGCTTGATCCAAAAATTTGTTAACAAAATTTCACAGGAAACATATCTGACCCTCTTTTAAAACAGAAAAAGACCGTGCACATGTGTGTGTGTGTGTGTGTGTGTGTGTGTAAAAATGATTACTCTAAAAGGAAATATCAAAAGTGGTATATAATTCCAGAAACTTCTATAGATACGCTTTTGGGATGCGAAACATTTTAAGAAAAATTCCCCATTCCTAACTACTATTTAATTGGAAAATTTTTAGTGAGTTTTGCGTTTATTAAATATGTCTGTATCAATTATGATTAAAATACTAAGTGTTAAAAAAATTCTTTCAACTGAAATGATTATATTGAATGAGTTTTTGTGTAATTGCTAAACCGCAAGAGATAGACAATACTTTACTGCATAAAAATGGAGAATTCTTCGTATCAAATAACAATTTCTGTGGCGCTAAACATTTCCAATATATTTTTTGTTGTTGGTTTGAATTCTAAAATATTTACTATTTTCTTAAATGAAAAATCGCCTCTCAAGTTCTTTTTCTCGTTTTTTAGTTTCATCTTCCTTCGTTTGTTTGCTTGGTTTTTTTTTCTTTCTGTCTTTGTCTCTCTTTTTTTTTCTTCTATCACGTACACATTAACCTGAAAAAGTAGTGCAATCTACTAAAAGATTAGATATCAATATTTCATTGGAGATAAAAATGTTTGGAGGCCCCTGAATTGAAAAGTATGTTTTTAGAAAAACGTCCGCGCTTGCGTGTGTGGGTGCGTGAGTACGTCTCTCTCTCTCTCTCTTACTTTCCAAAGATGCAATTCGGAGTTTTTTTAAGAACTCCGCTCAAGCATACTCTACATAATATAATTTTTCGTTGTTTTTTTTTTTTATTTCTGACAACGATTTTGAATAAAGTACCACATAATAAGAATATTTACATAGTAAAGAAATTTAGTTACCTAAATTCTCTGAAAATGACCCAAGAAGTTTTCTGCATTCGGAAGAAACTAAATATAATCCTGAATAATGGTGAACTTTAAGCAACTGACGAAAGCGTACAACTTAAATATGTAGATTTTTTAAATTTAATTTAATTTTTTCAGCCATTATCGAGATAGTGTTATTAATGACTTAAATTACTCAATTCATTGTCATCCTTTTAAAATGATGTAGTTTTTCAGTGTTTCCTCAGGATTGCATGTAAATTTTAAGCTCTTCTAAAGCATTTTTAAAACAGTTGATTATCGCTAGCTTACTTGTATTTATCGCTGGAAAGCTTTATCGCAATTAAAATAAAGTAGACAGGCAACCACATTTTTGTAAGAATAATTGTATAGTCACTTATAACCGTTAAGAAAAATAAAAAGTCATGAGAATGTGCCACAGAGGGCTTTGGAAAGAGATTGGATTTTCTTGCACCTACAAGGAAATATGCAATAAGATCATTTACCTGGATATATAGATTAACTTTATATATAAAATAATAAACTTTTGTTGGATAGTTTGCTGCAGAATGGGTAAAGCAAGTAATGTGAATGTAAAAAATTGTTTTAATGATCAAACTTTTTGTTACTGTTTGTGTAAAACATTTATTTCATTATTATTATTATTATTATTATTATTATTATTATTATTATTATTACAGTATATTATACTATCAGTTTCAATGGTGATTGTTATCAAAATAATGGTGCACAATAAGATAGCAGAACTTGGTAACGTACCTCTAACATCCAGGAAGTGAGATCGAAAAACAAATTACAAACTAATGGACCACTTGTACCACGTGCTACTGCGGATTCTAAGAGCAGATCTAGTTCACTGCACTGAGATACAAAACCTACTGAAGAGAACGCAATTCGGTAGCGCATAGCTACTCCCACTTTTCTCAGCGCATGCGTTAAGCCAATTAGAGAAAAAATGATCAACCCTCCTCAGCTCGGCCCTTCCTTGTTTTGGTCCAGTCCAGCATCCCTTATCTGCTGACTACCCCTCTTTGTTACAAGTGGTGTCTCCGCACCCACCGTTGAAATACCGTGACGTCCCCAATAAGCTTTTTTCGACGAGTTCTTTTGACCTATCTTTCAGTTTGAAGACGGTTTAACGTAGAACTGTTTATTTAACAATGTTGTCTTCCAACATTGTTATCCTAAGGAATATACTCATGAAGATAATTTGTCAGCCCATTGCGAATTCCAGAATAAAGATAAATGCCTGTCTATAGAAGAGCCATTTCACAGAAATTCCACATAAGGAGTAAAGTTTTATTTCAATACTTGAACATTTGAAGCAAGCGTGTGTGGATTTATTATGATCATGAGCTGCGTTATTCAATAATATTCAAAATATCAAAGAATAAAGTAATTTAATGTTAAGAAACCTTGTGAATACAAAATAACATGAAAAATCTTATATGTTACACTCACATGACTTTCTCTAGCTGCTCTGCAAACTTCTTACAACAGATTATTCTTCTTTCCATACAATGCTAATCGAGATAAATAGTATCAGAATGTTCTTATTGCTTAGTTCCTTATAAGTAGAAGGCAACTAAAGGAGTGCGCTATGCTAAACTGATAGTCAAATGTTTTTAGCTATCGTTATGCGATTGCCATTGCAAATAACTTCTTTGTTTGGTCAGAAATAGAGCAAAAGAAAAATGCACACAGTTACTTGACATTTGTCTTCTCAGGATAAGAGAAAACCCCGAAGAAAAACCTCATCCGGGTAACTCACCCTAAGCGAGATTCAACTTCACAACCTTTTGCATGTGAGGTAGACACGCTACCACCACACTATCCAGGCGGGCACTATACAACCTGCTGTCCACAGTCACACACATGGACCTTTTTCTAAAACTGCTTTTTTCGGACTCAGAGGACCCCAAAAATATACTTCCGGTGAAATCACGACATCGAGTTTTTGGATGGAATCCAATACTGTCTCTATCCCTTTGTACATTATGCATACGGGGCTAGAGAAAGTAAAAGTGTAGCAAATGTTGTTTTTCGACGCGCAATGTTTACGAGATGAATTTTGAAACTTAATCCAGATGTTTTATTTATTTATTTATTTATTTATTTGTTTAATCACACACATGGTCTTCCTTATCCCAAGAAGCTGATCCGAATGGCTCATAATGTCCCGTTGAAACATTGATTCTACAGATCGTTTTGTTTTTAGTGACAATACATGGAACTTAAAAGCACCCCTGTCTCGACTTTTTTCTCCCACATGTCCAAGTGCGAAAAGAAAAATATTACAAATGAGCATTATTCTCTAATAATAGCTAATTCCTTGCATTTGTGGCTATTAAAAAGTACTACATGGTTCTACCAACTAAGTGGCAGAACGTACAAAGATGCAACATTTTTTCCCCATCGTTCGTCTTTCCTAGAGCAAAAAAAAAAAAGAAGAAGAAAAATGTAACTATAGCCTATATTTTCTTCGCCACATCAAATCTCGCTTGCAAGCTCTACCGGGTCTTCAGATTTATTCGGCCTTCAGCGCCAATGGGTTTAAATGCATAACGTTATTATTAGTTCAGCGAACCCCTTGTCTCAAAGGGGAGGCTCGAAATTGAACCTTGGATTGTATACACTAGCGACGTCGCAAAAAGGTTGGTGTACTGGGCGATGTTTTTCACTACGATATTTTGTTCGTTCTTTTTACATGAGATGGAAGTCACCACCGATCGCAGAATTGCATGGTTGAGTGTTGAACTGAAAGAATACGTTATCTATCAGCATAAATCTGTAGTTGCGAGTTTACGAGTTGCAAGCGATTGTATCAAATGTAAATATTCACATCCGCCCCCTTCTACCCATCGTTCGCTAGTCTTCTACAAGAGGCGACGCGTGATAAGCTCGCTACCTTAATATTAACGCCATGCGCAGAAACGACTGGCGGGAAAAACCGAATAAATTTGAAGACCCCTATTTAGTGCGATCTTGCGCGCAGGTACTTGTAGTCCCGAAGCGGGCAAAGTTCATTATCAGCGCTTGTCATAGTATGTATGTACCATGCAGCTGATTGCAGAGCGGTACCAGGCAGATGATTGCTGAGCGGAAAACAGGTATAAAGTCGTGGTTACAACGTAATGTTTTTCGGCATAAAAGCCATGGGAGAGAAAATCGGATAGGTTTATTTTAATGTGTTTTATTACAAAAAAAAAAAATACATCACAACTTGCCACATCAATGAGAAAATGGATTCATGTCAGTTGGTTTGGTTATCTAATTCCATGCTCGTGGTTTTAAATCTGGCCGAGACCTATGGTGCCCCATGTCAGTAAATTTATTCGTCTTGCGGGACTAAATCCCGGTACGTCGGTGTTGCTCATACGATCTTGGCAATTGATAGCGTCGTTAACAATTATGCTAGCGGAGAAACTGCTTATACTCGAGACTTATGTTGCGCCCATTGTAAAAGTAACCACCCATATAGCTCCTGGAAATATCCGCGTTTTCTCGAAGAAAAGACCATCCAGAAATTGCGAGATAAGGAACGCCTGACTTTTCCGTAATCCAGGCGCCTTTTCCAACAGCTGCAGTTTGCGACTATCTCAGGCTACGCCTAGGCGACCCGCGGCACTCCTATAGCCCCAGTGGCACTAAAAACCGACACGTGTACGCATACGGACCGTCATTGACCACGACAACCTTGCAACCCTTAATAACCATAGCTTGCTCTTCCAGTTGCCATTTCACCAGAATCTAAGCCCTTACTTAGACCGCCATCATCTTTGCTGCCTCTCACGAACGTATTCCAAAAACCCAAGGCCGCTGATAAACTCTCAAAATCCCGTACTCGTTCTACGAGCCGAAGAGGATCCTCCTGATTCCGAACATCCGCGGATTCTGACGTTGCGGCAGGCTATACTATCGTGGGCCCTAGGTGCGCAAAGAATAAAAAACCTCCACCTTAACTTCGCCTTTCTTGGTTTGCCGACAAGTGTTTGCATACCAACGTCCCAGCTGCAACCTCAAGTCACTCTGATTCGCCGAAAACCTCTCATGGTTCTACCCTTACTCTACGGTTCTCCTGCCGTAGAATACCCGCCGTGTTCATATACATAAGGTCGAACTGCAGCTGTTACTGTGGTCTTTCAACCTTGCAAGCTCTTGCTATCCGACTTAATATCCCGATGTCTATTTTACTGTTTGTAATATCTACATTCCCCCTTCGTCTGTCCCCTGCACCACTGATATGGCCTTCTTGTGTCTCAGTTCCCGGAACCTTTTTTTTTTCTGCTTGGTGATTTCAATGCCCACCAACCCTCATAGGGTTACTCTAGGGCATGTGCGCTGGGGACTGTTCTTGCTAATCTTTTCGATCAATACAATCTCGCTGTTTTGAACACCTGTGAATCTACTTTCATTTCCGACTCTTCTGCTACGCTTTACCACTTGGACTTTTCTGTATGCTCTGCACAGCTTGCTCACCACTTCCAATGGAACGTTGTACCTGACACTCATCCCAGCGATCATTCCTCTTGTGTACGTACCTTCCTCTCACACCATATTTCCTCACCGCGTGCGGTCGCTCTGGCCGTTTTCAGCGATCGACATTTCGATACAGTTACCATATGGCCAAGCACTTTAAATCTGTGGTAATCTCCGCTGCCCAGCAATCAATACCCCGGTCGTCTTCCTAACCTAAACAAATTCCGGTCCCTTGATGGACTGCCCAGTACCGGGATGCTATTAGTGATTGCAGGAGGGTTCTTAGGATGTTTCACCATTACCATACGCTGGGACGATTTATCACTTTTAAACAAACACGCGCCGGGCTCGTCGAATTTTTCAGGATAGCAAACGTGCTTGTGTGAGATTAGCTCCGTCATATTGCCGGTAAGCAGCCTAGTTCTTCAATCCGGCGCTTCTTGTGGGAACTAAACCGACGTTGATCCGGTCGCTGTTCTTGACGCCCTTGGTAGTACGTTGCAACCGTGTCCAGTTCTGCCAATGATCACCCGGCGTTTCTTACCATTAAAGCGGTGATTCTATTTCCTGTAATCTAATGCTGAGTGCTATAACTCGTCTTTTAGCATGTGGGAGCTGGATACTTCGTTAACATCTTCTCGGCATTCCTCTCGAGGACCCGATGGCATGCATATCGCAATGCTACAGCTTCTCTGCTCTGACGTTAAACTTTATCTTTTGAGCCTTTATAACCGCATTTGACACGAGGGTGTCTTTCCTACGGCTTGGCGTTAAGCCGCCGTTGTTCCCACATTAAAACCGGAAACGTATCGTAGATTTCCTTCCAGCTACGTCCTATGCTCTCGGCAGTGATTTATATAAGGAGATGGAGTGCATAATTAATGGACGGTTGCGATGGTGGCTTGAGTCTGAAAAAACTTCTGTGCAACATGCAATACGGCTAATGCCGATACCGCTCCTCGACCTACCACCTCGTCTTCCTCTCGACTTACATACTGAATGGAATTGTACGTAAGTGTCAATATTTTTCCATCGAAAGAAATCTTATGACTCTTGCTGGAGGGTTGGCTTATTGCTTGCCTTGTATAAGTGGTGTTCCCGTGGGCTGCTTCCAGAGTTCCTTTGGGGGTTCATTAAGAACCGGGGGTTTCGTATGCGTGTGGGCTGTGTTTACTCCCGTATTTTTAGTCAGGAAAACGTAGAACCTCAAGGGTTGGTACTCATTGTCACTCTCTTAGTTATCGCCATCAATCCTATTGCTGAGTGTCTTTCTGCTGGTATCTCCTCCTCCTTATTTGTCGACTTTACTATTTATTGCAGCTCTCGGTGCACGTGTCTTTTGAAACGTCACCTTCAAGCTTATCAACCCGTCACTTTCAAGCTTGTCAGACCGTCTCCACGGTTAGAGTGTAGAAAATGGTTTCCATTCTTCTGCCGAAAGGATAGTTCGTGTCAATTTATGGCGTCGAAAACCTTACGAACCACCCTTCTTATGCCTCGGGGCGGAAGGGCTGCGCTTAGTCGAAGCGGTGAAGTTTCTCGCATTGGTATTCGATAATAGACTTAGCTGGTCGTCCCATATCTCTTCCTTGAAAGTTAGATGTAATCGGCAGCTTAATTTCTACGTATTTTATGTGTTACATACTGGGGAGCAGATCGCACCGTGTTATTATAGCTTTGCCTTTCGTTTGTCCACTCTAAACTTGATTACGGGTGTATTCTGTACTCTTCGGCACGTCTTTCGGTTTTACGTCGTTTGAACCCACTTCACTCTTGCGGCTTCGTCTCGCTGGTTGCCTTTCCGACTAGCCCAGCTGTTAATTTGATATATACACGCTGCTGAACCTCCGCTGTGCTATAGGGCGACGTACCTCTGTGCAGCTATACTATCCGACTGTTGCCTTGCCAGATCATTCATCTTTCAAATTATTCTTTGACGAGTCTCTTGATCGTCAATGTACTGTTAGCCGGCTGGCCTTGCCTCCCGCAGGGGCTCGCTTTCGTCTGCTTCATCGGCTCCTGGATGTTCGTCTACCGCTAATAGAATGTCCCCCCCCCGTTGTTTACGCTACGACACCCCGTTCCACCTTGCATGTTGAAATCAATCACTCTGCCCTTGGCTATCCTCGCCGCATTTTTTTGAGTTGAACGATGAGTTTTAAAACCCTTGTTTTATATACATTAATGACCGTGGTCTAGGATGTGCTTTTGTTCTTAATTTGCGGAGTTATGTATTTTATCTTTTGGGGCAGTGTTTGATTTTTACCGCCAAACTGCTTAGTATACATCAAGCTCTTCTTTTTATTCGGAGACAGCGCTTCAGGCAGTTTGTCATCTCTAGCGATTCCCTCAATGCACTACAGAACCTTCGAGAGCTGTATCCATACCATCCTTTGTTACAGCATATTCAAGAACGCGTACATTCCCTCGCTGACGCCGGCTTCAATGTGTTGCTTGTTTGGGTTTATGGCCACGTAGGAGTGAGCAGAAAGGTAATAGAGGATGCTGATGCCAAGTCTGCCATTTTGTTGTCTACTGTTTTTAGACCCACCGTTTCTCCAGATGGTGTTCGTGTTCACCTGCGTCGGACCATTTTTTCGCGCTGGTTCACGGAATGGTCAGGAAAGGTGTCAACTTCGAGAAGTCAAGCCCTTCCTGTCCCCTGAACTTCTTCATCGCGTGCATGAAGCCGTGATGAAGTGATTTTAGCGCGACTATGTATAGGGTTTTGCTGTTTTAGCTATCAGTATATTTTACGTGGGGAACCCGCTCTTCAATTAGCCTGTAATGAACCTTTGTCGGTGCGTCATCTTTTATTGGAGTACCGCCTTTTTACTGTCCTGCGTGCACTCGTGTGTCTGTTCACTGGTGTCTCCACCCTACTAGACGAACCTCTAGTCCTTGCGAGGGATGATGTTTTATTTTTCTCGCCACTGCGGGCTGTACAGTCGGATTTAATTTTATCTCGTGAATGTATCTTTTTACCAACTCGTCTATTAGGTCACTTTTTCCTTCTTTCCTTTAGTGGCGTTATGAATGACATTCCAGTCCTTCGGGTTTAGTCTGGCCTTGGTAGTCATTTTATGCTGTCCCCCTGGTTTTAACATTTGTGCCGTATTCCTGTTTTAGTCGTTTTTATGTTTTTATTTTTTCAGTTCTTTTGTTCGCCCCAGTAAGCCTTAGAAGTTGTGCGTCGTAAAACCATACTACTACTACTCCTGCTACTGCAGCTACTACTACAACAACTACTACTACTGCTGCTGCTACTACTGCTACGCTTACAGCAGTACACGTGTTGACCAGCAAAGTTTTCAATCGAACACCAACCCAAAGAATTTCGCCCCATCTGCGAATGGAAGTAAATATGGCCGAAGGTAGGTATCGTTCTCTAAGCCATAAGTTAACACAGAGTGACTTCTCAGAGAAGTCCGATCTCAAAGCAGAAAGGTTACCCAAACAATGTTGAAGACGGCGTTTCAAAAATGGCGTACCCTGAGAGGAACAAAAGATGACAAACCCGTTTACGAATAAAGATGGGACACTTGGGAGAACACATTTCGATATGGAATTAATAACTACAGCCAACAGCGTTACGCTTAGTACAGATCCCTGTGGCATTCCGTTCTCGTGAATAAAAAGATGCGAAAAAAACTGAGCCGATCCTTTTTCGGAAAACCCGGTATCTAATAAACTCCTGAATGAAAAGAGGTAGCCGCCATGTATTCCACGTATTGTGGAAGTAACATAATGTCCCTGCACGCCAAAACGTATCTTATGTCTTCTCGAGGTCAAAAAAATCCCCAGTGATTGACAGTTCTTGAAAAAGCCATCCATCATCTGCGTCGATAGCAAAACAAGGTGGTCAATCGCTGACCAATGTCTTCGAAAATCGCAATGGGTGTTAGTGGATTGTGGGATTCTAACCGGCATATCAACTGTCTATTAATCATAGGTTCCATCACCTTGCAAACGCAACTTGTAAGGTAAATATGACGGTAGTCGAAGGAAGGTGACGGTTCTTTCAAGATTTCAGAAAAGGTATGACGGTGGCCTTCCCCGTTTGTCTGGAAAAGTGGGGTTAATCCAGACACGATTATAGATCTCGAGTACTACATAGACTTTAACAGTGCCTCCTTCAGACTGTGCATGAAAAACTTATCTATCATGCATTTAGCATTGCTGAGTAGGAGTGTACGTTGGTTGCTAACTGTCATGACTTTAACTTCGCCTCCTGAGGATTGTGCGTGTGATAGTATCGACTATATGTTTAGCAATGCCCCTTACAAATTGTGCATGTGTTACTATTTTCCGTGGTTTTTACAGAGTCTCTAGGTGGACCGTACAAGAGTTACAAACTACCATGACTTTAACACTGCACCCTGCGGATTGCTCATGAGATATTGACTAATATGTGTTTAATAGTGCCTCCTGCGTTGTGTATTTGAGATAACTACAATGACTTTAACACTGCCAAGTTCACACTGTGCATAAGGCAATATACACCATCATCTTAAGAGTGCTTTATGTGGACTGTACGTGAGTTACTGTACACCATTACTAAACACTGTCTCCTGCGGATTGTACACGGGTTACCAGCTACTTTATCAGTGTCTCCTGGGGAATGCACCCGAGTTACTGGTTGCGATGACTTCAACACTGACCCTGCGTGTTTTCCCTGTTTTACTAGCTAGCATGACTTGAACACCGCCTCATTACTTCAAAACTGCGTCTTGCTGACTTAACATGGGATACTATCTGGACTGCGTCCTATAGACTTACCATGAGTTCATAATTACCATTATTGGTATTTGCGGGTGCACATGAGTTACCACCATGACTGCCTCTTTGGACTGTACTAGAGTTTTAAAAATCTGATACGTTCCATTCACATGACTTTCTCTAGCCGTTACACAAAAAAGAAACTTTCCTTACAAAAGATGATTCTTTTATTAATAACATGTTAATCAAGGTAAACATTAGCAGAAATTGCCTTATTGCACGCTTCCTTGTAAGTAGAAGGATCAAAGGAAATACCCTAGACTAAACCAATAGTCAAATCTCTAAAAGCTGGTCCTATTTTAAACAACTGAAGTCCAGTAAGCTCTGTATGGCCTGCAGTAAAGTAGTAGAGATGAAGCGAAGCGTCACTACCCGTTTGAGAAAGGTTTAAGTAGTCTAAAATTGAAACCAATAACAAGCAATATCTCAGAAATGGTCAGCTCTATATATAAAATAAACGTACATATATGACCTACATTAAGTGTTTTAACGAGATCTAAATTTGTTGTGCAGTAAGATTTTATCTATCTCTTACGGTATAACTGTTATGTAAATTCTACAAAACTCATTCAAAAATGAGGTCATATGAGGCTATTCCCAGAAAATTCAAAATATGCAGTTAATTTGTAATGTAAACATTTTAATATGAGGTAACCGTTGGAGACGTTTTTGAGAAAAAAAGTCAAAATGTTCTTTTTTTTTTGTAAAGGGCAGTTTGTGGTGGGGTATTCTTTTTTGAAAATCTTCGCATCGTACCCCTGTAAGATACTAAATTTAAATACCAAGTTTGATTTCGACGGCTTTTTGTCGAACGTATCTACAAAAATACATTGCTTCTTAAACCACTCAGCATGAATCTTGCTTAGTGTTAAATGACTGTAAGGCGTTAAGAGTTAAAAAACATATTTAGAGATACGTTTCTTTGCTGCTCACTTTGTTTAATTGTGATATAGATAAGTTAGTTACCCCTCTTGATGGGAATACATTTTAAGGTATTTTTGAGGCTGTGTTGCTGAATGATGTTAACTAGACTGTGAGAGAAACATTGTAAGACATTGGTCTGCATTGATAGTACAATGGCTTCTAAACAAGCTCATTTACTAGTAGAACTGGCTTTATTTAAAAGCAAGAATCAACAATCTGACAACTCGGTTTCATCTTCTTCAAATAGTAAATTTGAATTAGGAGTTGCCGAGATAGTAAGAGCTAATAAGTAAAGTTGGCCAGTAGTCTTTATCTTTTTCTGTACCGAATTTTCTTGCATTAATCCTTTCTTACGTTTATTCTATTTTATGAACTATAATAATAGTAATAATAACAAAAATAATAATAGTAACAATAATAATGCCAGCAGTAGGAGCACTTTTTAAGGTAAGTGAATTTACAAAATCTGTGGTGCTTCCCTTTGAAATGCAATACAATATCAATTGTAATAAATTAGTTATCTAATTTTATTCGAATATTTTATCTTGTCAACAACAAATATGTTTAAATATAAATAGGAAACTGTAGGAAAACGATTATAGTTTAGATTCCTGCTGAATTTTTACAATGGCAGGAAAGTGACGGTAAATCACGTTGATATTGATGAATATGATGAAATCAAGCGATTCGGAATATCTACCAATTGTGACTCAGTTACGCATGAAGAGAAAGAAAGATTCCTGCTTATTTCCAGGCAAACAGTAAACCACCGGAAAATGTTATCATACATTCATGCCACTAATAGTACATTAGAGCATCTATGTCCTCCAAGATACAAAGATGGAATTTTGGCCAGTAAAGAGAATGGGTGAAGGAAAATCAGGAAGTTACAGTAATGAAAGCTGATTATAATATGGCCAGCAACTTGCTTTAATATATTAATACGGCTGTAGAAAATAATTAGCTGCAGGCACTTAACATAAAGACTGAACCTCAAATATAGAGCAGCAAACTCAAGAAGAGAAGCATAAGAAATCACGAAATGCAGTAGTAGTTTAGGATAACTGGAGAATAAACATACAAATAGAAAAACACAAATAGGTCAGCAAGTTCGAACGAAAAACGGTAAAATTCGGTCATAGGAAACCATTAAGCGGCAGGTTGTTCTCAGTGGCCTCACAAATACAGTTTTAATTTTCATGAAGATGATTGCAAAGCAATCGCTAATGCCTTTTGTAGCCTGCCTGATATCAATAAGTAACGACAGTATCTGAATACGGTTGTTATCGAGAAATAAAAGCTCTGACTAGGATATATGCAGATATTTCAAGCAGACATAAAAGTAAGATTTTACCTGGTGAAAAATTAAGACAGTTTTTAGGAAGTAGCCAAACATTTTTCTTGGCTACTTTTAGCATATGAGAAACTGTTGTCTTAAATAAAGAAGAAGAAGTACGCCTTGGTGCCGAGGCAAAAGATAAGAGAGCAAAACTAAACGCCTGCCGTAAACGCACTTGAAGAAAGCAAAATGTACATCATAGATCATATTGACTCCTTTACCGTGAGCCATCCCATTATATACAAAGAAACAACTAAAGAATATGTATCTTCAGCTCTGAAACTCTCTAAAATGTATGTGTATGTTCAAAAAACTGAAATTGACAATGTTCTGCCTGAAGAAATGGTTGTATTGTAATGTTTTCTATACCAATTTTAATATCTCATTCCATGTGCCAAGAAAGGCAAAAGTGACAAATGGTACACTTATGATCAATTCAATGATGAAGAAACACTTAGGATTAAAGAAGCCCACAAAAGACGGATATCAAGAAAGGAAAGCACTAGAAATACGAGATCTATGTGTATATAAGCATGACGCTGAAAATGTCACATGGAGGCTGGTAGGTATTGTCCTGCAGTTAGCTATATTCTACAAACGAAGATAAACTGTGTATAATCTTACTGTTTACGATGTAGCAACAAGAGAGGCTGCAAACTAGGTATATGTGTCTCTTGTGTTTGTGACTATATGAAAAATTCTGCTACTTGTAATCAGGAATGTCTGATTCTGTGGGGACAGAGTAAAATTCAATTGTGAGTACCATGTGTCCATATGCAACACAGTCATCACTTTTCCGGCCATTAACCGTATATTCTTCGAGCCAGGACATTCTGAAATGTAATGTGCCCACAGTGCTTGCCCACATTGAAAATGCCAGTAGAATGTGCAAATATTTCACCCACTGGCTGGTTTGCAATAGAAACATGTGCCTCGGCTATCCATTAATATATAGTCAAAGAAATAGATCAGTCAGATATATACCACTTTAAATCTATGCAAGCGGAAATTCTAAAAATCAAAACAAGTTGACACCGAAGGCAATACCGTAGGCTGACTGTATATAATTGGCTTTAATTCAGGAAAAACTATCCTTATTTTAAATATAGTCAACTTGAACACAGAGAGAAGACATTTTTCTATTGCCAGGCTTGTCCTTAATCACGCGCATAGCCTGCCATTGAAAATAGCCAGGCATAAATTAAACAAACTCTTGGATTTGTGTAAAGTGGCATATTCAAATAACAGCACCATTATTTCTATAACTCTTTGGTGTCCAATGAAGAGCCAGAACAGAAAAAGAAGCAAGTTTAAAAGAAGTATAGAGAGTAATTTTGATACATTTTTCAGCTAAAGCATTAAAGAGCAATAGTGTAAATAATGGCCTGGGTGGAAGAATGTTATATTAATTGGTTAATATTGAAATACTTTAAATTCACGATAAACATTTATTGTAAAACATCATGTCTATATGACAAAAATCTGTACTTATAATACGTTATTAAAAGGTATTAGGTAATATTTTGTTAAGTTGTAGGTTTAATCTAATGTTGACATCATATTGAGGTAGAACTTACTTGATGGAACAGTTATTCCTAAAGTTTGTACATTGCTACTTATGAAAATATCAATAAAATAATTTTAAAACATATTTAATTATTAAGAAAGAAAACCCTATCCTACATGATAATACATGGTTAGAATGAAACGAACATATCTCACTAGCATTTATTATATAAAAGCATTAATATGAAGCAGTTTATTTAAAACCTAATGCACATATAATTGATGGGAAAATGCTGAAGTTTAATATTTAAAACTCTATTTCAAATATCAAATCGAAACCTCAAAGTAGAAAAAAGTTTTTTTTCGCGGTCCTGAAAGTGGACATTTTATAGATACGTTCGTTTGATAATAAGCTGTCAGTTTTTACCGGCGTTTTTGTTTTTGAGCTATGTTATCAACAGGCACACGCGGACCTTTTTCTAAAATGCTTTTGCGTATTCAGGGGACCTCAAAACACATTTTCCGGAGAAATCTCGACATCGAATTTTTGGGTGAAATACAATACATTCTCGTGCTGTCTGTGTGTGAGCTACTAGCTGCCATGAGTGTTAAAACGCCTCTTGCTAATTAATTGTACATCATATACCAACACGTTAACTTTAACAATGCATATCTACTATGTATTGCACATGAGATGCCAACTAACAGTGCCACCTTACCGAATATAAGTTAGGACTAGAGCCCGGATGTTAGGCAAAACGCCTTTTTTAACCGAAGAGTAAGAAAGACCTATTAGAGATAAACACGTTTCCACACATTTGGGGACGGTAGGCACAATTTTTAGTTCGCCTTTTTTGCCTATTTTAAAGTTAACCGCCTTTTTAGCCTTTTTATCTCATTATTGTATATTTTCTTCTTTTTAATACATTTAAAAAAACCCTCACATGGATTATATAAAAAATCAAAAACTAATGGTTGTCACCTCACACGGTATTTGCTGAGAATATTATTCTCCAGCAATACATATATTTCCAAGAAGTGTTTGAACAGTATAACAGGTTACTTCGGAGCTTACCGGCGAAAGAAAGTATTACGTGGAGGGTGTAGAAAGGAATGCATGTTTGCAAGTGTATTTTGTAAGATTTGTATTATTCGCCTCCCTCCCCCGATGGTCAACACATCCCTTTTCAAGCCAGGTAGCTCTGCAAAGTCACCTTTATCTTCAGATTCCGTTATTGCGTACTTCCAACTCTCTAATCTCTTCTCACACCCCTCTTTTTGAGACAACACACAATCGGGTTTTCCCGGTCTCTGAAAGAAAGTAGATACACTCAGGCCTCAGCAAGTAGAATCTGTTAGTTTGAGACTAAACTTGTATGAAGCAACTCCATCTGCAGTTTTCGTGATTATTGCAATATCTATCATGCCGAAAGTGAGTGCACAGTTAAGTAGTAAATTGCATGGTTATGTCCGCGAATTCGATTCAGATATGCTATCTACCGATGGCACTTTTCTGATGTGCAAAGTTTGTGAAAAAAAAACACGAGAAAAGGTATTTCATACTTCAACGTTTTCTAACAGCGAAGCATAAGACTGGAATTACTAAAATGGCCAAGTAGAAGAAGCTCTGTTTAATACCAACAGCAAATGCAGCAACTAGTAAACAATCTCAGTTTTCTCTGGATTTGTGCAAGACTTTTTCCAGCAGTTGACAACTTAAAAAAACATCTTATTGTGGCATGTAAACAAGAAAAGTGAATACATATGAGATAGTTTATTAAGTATTTGTCTATTTTTGTCTGCTTCCGTGATTATTAAAGACCTATTTCACTGCCTATTCTAACTAGTTTAGTGTCTATATGCCTGCCTTTTTTAACCAAAATAAATGCCTAAACATCCGGGCTCTAATTATGACATTAACAGTGGCTTATGCGGGCTGTACCAGAGTTACTATGCATCTCGACGTTTACATTGTCTCTGTGAACTATACATGACGTTAATTCTGACTCCTGGGACTGTGCAAAAAATACCCTCTACCATGACTTTATCACCACTTCCTGTAAAGAATATCTTTACTATCATTACTTTACACTCTTGCGGAGGGTATATGAAATACTATTCACCATTACTTTAAAACATCCTTTGTGTACATTATATGAGATATTAAGCACAATGACTTTAATAGCACTACGTCGTGGGAATTCTAAATGAGGTACTATCTACCATGACTTTAACACTACTATTGGTGAGTTCTACATGAGATACTATCTACCATTACCTTAACACTTCCTATTGCATAATTTACATGAATTACCATCTCCCATGACATTTTACTTTTTCTGTGGTATGTAATGAGACCCTTAACTACCATGGCCTTACTTGCGCCTCTTGCGGACTGTACCTACATGAGTTACTAACTACCATGGATAAGTAACAATGAATATATGGTTAACTCAATGTAAAAAATCATTCACAAGGCTTTCTCTACATCTCTGTAACAAATGAATATTAAAAAGCGTATTCTTCTATCTATTTCATGCTAATGGAGAAAAAAAATAGCAAAAATGGTCTTACTTTTCTTTTAAATAGAAGCGAAATAAGGAAGTACAATAGACTGAACCAATAGCCAAATGTTTTAAAAACTGTTTACCATCTATTTGAAATTCCTTTGTTAGTATGGCCAGGAGTTGACAAATTCCCGTATGAGAAAAGTATAAGTATTTTAAATTTGAATCCAATAACAGGACAACTCCACGAAAAAAAATATATAAAACATAAACTCTGTGTTCTAACAAGCTCTATATTTTCTTTTTATTTACGAAGTTAGTTTTTGCCTAACTCTTGCGGTTTACCAGTTATGCAAAATTCCACAAAATTCATCCAGAATAAGGATAGTTTGTCATGTAAATATACGACATTTTAATCAAAATCGTTAGAACCATTTTTGAGAAAATCAAAAATTTCTAAAAATTTTCCATCTAAAGGGTAGTTGGGGTGGGGGGATTATCTTAAAAATGTTCGTGTCGCATCCTTGGAAGACACTGAACTTAAATACCAAGTTTAGTTTTTAAGAGTCTTTTCGTTTTAGAGTTTTGCTGCCCACACACACACACACACACACACACACACACACACACACACACACACACTGACAGACAGACAGACACACACATGGACATTTTCTTAAAATGCTTCTTTTTGGATTCAGGTGGTCTCAAAAAATGTATTTGCGGTGAAATTTCGGTATCGATGTTTTGGGTGCAGCACAATACCTTCTCTGTACACTATGTACATAGTACGTGTAAAGGAAGTAAAAATCTGATGTGTACCATTCACATGACTTTCTCTGCATCTCTGCGACAAATTATTGTTAAAAAGCTTATGCCTCTATTTCTTCATGCTACTCGAGAACAAATTAGCTGAAATAGTCTTATTACTTGTTTCCTTGTAAGTACAAGCGAAATAAGGGAGTACCATAGGTTAAAGTGATAGTCAAAAGCTCGTTGCTATTAGACTGAAGTGTCTGTTTATATGGACAGGAGTTGACAAATTCCTGTATGAGAAAAGTTTTTCATAGCTGAAACCAAAAACAATGAATATCTCAAAAACGATCAACTCCACGAAAAAAATGTATATAACATAAATTGTGTGTTTTAACGTGCTGTACATTTCTTGTGGAGTAAGTATTTATCTAAGTCTTACGGTTTAGAAGTTATGCAAAATTCCGTAAAATTCGCCCAGAATAAAGTAGCCTTCAGAGGCTATTCCCAGAAAATTCAAGATATACATTGTATTTGTCGTGTAAATATCTTTAATATATGCTATTTTAATAAAAATCGTTAGAGCCATTTTTGTGAAAATCAAAATTTTCGAAAAAAGTTCCATGTAAAGGTAGTTTGGGGTGGGGGATTTTTCTCAAAATCTTCGTGTCGCATCCCTGGAATATATCAAACTTAAATACCAACTTTGGTATTCCACAGTCTTTTCATTTTTGAGCTATGCTGTCCACAGACACGCACACACACACACACACACCTTTTTCCAAAAATGCTTTTTTTTATTTCGGGGGGACCCAAAACATGTATTTCCGGTGAAATCTCGGTATCGAATTTTTGGGTGCGATACAATACCTTCTCTAAACACTATGTACATAGTACGTGTAGAGAAAGTAAAAAGTTAATTAAAAAAGTGCATGCATGTGTGCGTATGGGTCTGTAAAAGTTATAACACAAAAACTAAAACTTGATTACATAAAAAACTAGGAAATTAGTTTCGAAAGTTCCAAGGGTTTCAGATGAGGATTTTAAAGAAACTCCCTATCTTAAACTAGTCCTTATAAGCAACATATTTTGAGATTTTGTTTTTCCTAAAGAATGGATCTAACAATTTTGATTCAAATGCCCTACACTACACATTACACACAATTACAAACTCTTCACATATAAGGAATTTTGAATACCTTGTTTAACTGGTCAACGTTAACCGATAAGCGAAAACATACTAAACAGCAAATTTAGATATCTTCAAAACACAGAATTTATACCAAATAATTTTGCAGTACATATTTCTATAATTTATTATTAAACATTTTCAAGGATTTTCTCATTCATTGGTCATTTTTAATATTCTGTTGTTTCTCACGATTTCATGGAACATCTTGGATTTTTAAAGCCAGGATATAGTGTGGTGTTTTTTTTTTATAGTCGCCTAACTACTAGGTCTTTTAGCGACCTTTCATTTACAAATAGGGTTTTTACAGAATAAACTTAAATAAGTAATTACATCAGGATTACTGACATTAAACAAGCAACAAGATAGGATCTTAAAGGTATGAACTATAAATAATAACAGAGTCACGATTACAGTAGAATTTGTAATTATGAGAGTAAACCGTGGTAGGTTTAATATACAGTGTTCACTTCTTAGACGTTTGACTATCGTTTTTCCCTTTATATCTATACAAAAATGTATAATGTAGCTATTTCTGCAAGAGTTTCATCAATTAAAATGAAGCAAATCGAAAAATCAACATTTTTAGGAATAGTTCTTTTTACACTCTAATAAACGAACTGAGTAGAGAAAGTCACATGAATTGAGCACATAATTTTTCTTTTTTCTGATCAAGGAAAAAAAATAAAAAGGAAATTCAAAGCTATCACACAGCGGCCTGCTCCTGAAGGATTTTAACCTTCACTTTATCCTTCTGTATGGTCGAACTCCCATTACATGTATAAGGAAAATTATAATAACAGCATTTCTACAAACGTTTATCGCGATTTACGTAAGGTAGAAGAAATCATTTTTAGGAATAGTTTGTTATAAATTGATACAGAAAGTCATGTTATTGCAAAATTAATGCTTCTTACTTTGTCTACCATGTACATATTAGATGGAAATCGTATTGCATTCCATGCAAAAATTCGATGCATTGAGATATAGCCGGACCTCAAATTTTGAGTCCCCTGAATCCAAAAGGAGTATTACAAAAAAAGCTTGTGTGTGTGTGTGTGTGTGTGTGTGTGTGTGTGATGTGTGTCGTGTTTATCACTATATCTAAGTGTGTATCGTGAACAGATATTCAAACATTAGATTACAAATAAAATGTATCTGTTAAATTTTCTGTCTATAGCTAAAAAAGTTGTCTTAATTCGGAAGAAAAAAAATGCTTGTATAACTGCTACATGTTAAGTGATGAACGAAGACATACTTAAAAACGAAATATGTTTAAAGGAAAATATGTATTTAGAGCAACGTTTTTAGACATTAAAAGTTTCCAAAATTCACGTTATAAATTGTTCGATTCGTGCATTACTGTATAATTTGTTTAAGTCCTTTGAATTTTCAATTGTTTCTTGCGATTGCATGGAATGACTATCGACTTTAAGGCCAGTGTAGGTCACTCAGTTCTTAAACATTTGAATATGGTTGTTTCCTTTGCATTCTAAGAAATGCTAATGTAGCTATTGAGGCACATGGTTTTATCGATTTAGATTAAAATGGAATTTATATATATAGCAACAAAACCACTACTTTTGAGATTTTATAGATATATAAATATATATGTTTAATAATTTGTTTAAATATATATGTAATAATGTATAAATATATAAATATATATACATATATAATCTCAAAAGTAGTGGTTTTGTTGGTATCAAAACAGAAAGTTTAGTTGAAATGCAATACTTGCTCTAGCTACAACAGATAAACATTGGAGTAGTATATGTTCAAAAGAAATATATTCTTGATCCAGCGAGCGTCACTTATAAATAGAAGATAAAAGGGGCAATGTTAAAATACTCCTCTGCTCTGAGAGTTAACTCCAAATATCTACTTCGGCGAACGTATGCAATACGTTCAGAGGCCTTAGGGTAACATAAACTTCCATAGGGCTTCGTTTGTCAGTCATTATGTGAATATCGTCAGAAGGGGCGCAAGACAAACAAGGTAGAACTGTTTAACAACTACATGTAAATCAGTTGTGTTAACAAGAGAACTGCCACCGGTTTGTTTTCTCGTTTGTTTTTATGAGCTTCACTTGTTACACTGTACGTTCCGAAATATTTACATAAATTAGAAAATTTGTGAAAACAATGTTGGTATTTATGCCATGAAAGAAGGATTTTCTTCTGTTTTTGACCCCTCATATTTGCGAGCAAATTCCATCTGCATGTGTAAAAGGTAAGCATTTCAGGCAGATATTTCTGGTAAAACGGAATTAGAGTCGTTTCCAAATGTTATGTCTTTGGTATGGAATAAATGAAGATATATTTAATCTAAGATAACTCCTCCTTTCAGATAAAAATTACAAGAAGCAACCTTTGCATGAAAAATACTCATACTCATACGACTATCATTACACCATTCATGTGCTATTTTTCAGCCTATCCGACTGCCTATATCAACTATTTAACATCATAGTCTATTATACAATGTCGTATACACAGTCGTGAAAAGACGAAGGGGTAGAAAAGTACAACCTCGCACATGGTCAGTTGTGTTCAAGTATTATGTTAAAGATTTGGAAAAGCGGATAAAGGTTCCAGGAAGCCTTTCTCAGCATTACTGCATTACTGAACATAGGTGAAGAGATGATGCGGCTTGCTGCTTATTCTGATCAACGAGGAAACATGAACAAGATAATGAAAAGAGACCGATATACTTGCTTCTATTCATGCTCATATTTACTCGTTTCCTGCTAAACAAACGCACTATGGAAACACAGTTTCAATATCTAAATAGTGAACTGACTGCAAAAAGAATACATGATATATTTCTTGCGTAGTAACCTAAGAACAATGCTTCTTATCACTATTATCCCAGATATTTTAATGTTGATTTCTATTTAGAATTTGGTGGGTCCCGTGTAGATATATGCATTGCATATGAAAAAGTATATGTTAATTAAAAAGCAGTTCACTCAATAATGGTGCTAAAGGTATTGCTGCAGCAGAACTCCAAAACGTCGCAAAAAGTTTTACTGGTACTGGAAGGCAGTAAGCGTCGAAAGAGAGAGGATTTTCTTGCTGTAACGCTTGACTACATGAACATATATTTTGTTTCAAATACCAGTTGAGGACTTGTATTATTATCTGCAACTTACTGCTCCAGTGTTCTCTGTGTATAACATGAAAATTAACTCCGCAGCCTTCTGTATCTACTATGAGGGACAGGCTGGAAAACGTCCAAATGAGGCATGAAGTTTTCTCCTTCATTACTTCGCACCTCTGTTTCAACCAATATTA
Source organism: Hymenopus coronatus (assembly GCA_030762935.1). Classification (NCBI taxonomy): domain Eukaryota; kingdom Metazoa; phylum Arthropoda; class Insecta; order Mantodea; family Hymenopodidae; genus Hymenopus; species Hymenopus coronatus. The sequence goes on along the minus strand of CM060885.1, from coordinate 41,965,155 downwards.
AAGAATTCTGGTTATTTTTCGACGGTTATTCTGGTTATAATCAGAACAGTACACTTATCAGGCTTTTAATGGCATTAACTACTCAGGAGTTTCTCGAGAATCAGACTTCTTTTACCTATCAAAGGACACTTCTTTATACCATCAGAGAGGGACTTTGCGGTGTGTGGATAGACTTCATACAAAGCAAAACGTATGCCAACGCGTAGTTTGCTCATTGGTAAAGGAAATTTCATAGTTTCTATAGTTGAAAATGAGGATCTGTATGATTTCAGTAACTCGTGTCCAAATGTTTACAAAAACAAAACTGCCAATTCCATAGAGACTTTTGTTAAAGACGCTCGCAGAGACAAAGACTTGTCCTTCAGTGTCTCAAACTTCATAGGATTATGCTTTTCTGCAGAACAGTTGAGTATAGTAGTGGCAAAACTATTCATTGAGGAAGCATTCAACAGTCTTTCTATTTGGGCCAAACTATCCACATTTCTCTGTCCTTCCTACCAAAAAAGCTCATCCTAACGGTGTGCCCAATCAATGAAATCAAACTTCGGGGTGTATACAACATATTTAAATATTTTCCAGACAATGAAGACATCAAGGATTTGTATGAAGGCATTAAGAATAGAAAACAATATAAAATCACTAAAATCAGAAGGTATATTGTAGGTTGGTTTTATGAAAGTAATTGTCATATGCTTATACACTCTACTGATATTGTTTCAGATAATTTAGTTAAGCAATTTCAATGTATTATCCATGTTTTAATAATATATACCACAATACCCCAGAATTTCCAAAGCAATAAACCAAAATTAAAGCTAATTTTAAAAATGACTCACGTCTTCCTCATATTTTATTGTTTTTTACCCTGAAGAAGGAATCCGCTAAAATTGTTTGATGACCACACTTTGCAGGATCAAATACGTGCTAATATTCAAATGTGAGATGTAGTGTTTTCCTATTGTCCTAAACAATGTGTGCTCAAAGTCCTCCAATATGTGAACATCAAAAAAAAAAAAAATGTCAGCGCATTCCATTAAGGATGGGTTTTACCTTGTTCTGCTCACGGAATGAATGATGCAACATTTATGCGTTTATTCAGAAAAAAAAAAAACTTCGAAATAACAGTTTAATGCCTGTTAACAATTCTTGAAATGATCTCCAACCGAGTGTTATTCTCATCCTCATTTTTGGGATGTTGTTTGGATATCACATTCACAGTGTGTTTACTCTTATAACAATAATTGCGAGTGCCACTCGATCGAGGTCGTTGCAAGGATATAGGAGACTATGAAGCACTTAGGCACATACATAATATACCTACGTAAATGCACACAAAAAATGTAAATGGCGTGTTATTTATGGACGTTATTTAACTACTGTGGTTCTCAGCGTCCCGTTCTCAATTGGGCGTGAAAGACCGCTTAATTTTGCCCAAAGGCTTCTCTATCAGGCTTGAGGTTCTTTTACGTGCCGTAAATCTATGACACGGGACCAACGGCTTTACTTCCCTTCCGAAGGAAGCCATGCTAAGGTTTTTACACCCGAAAAGATTCATCGTCCTCCGCCGGGTTTGAACCCGCGACCTTGGGTATATGAAGTTAACATGGTAACCATTACACCACGGAGGGCGACTGCATGCACACATACACATATACATACATGCATACCCACATACTACATTCATATACACACATACACACATGAATGGCGAATTTGCAAAGTGACTTACATATATTTTCAGAAACAACAACTAAATTATAGTACCATAGAAACCTGTTTCATATAAATTATAATACGTTTTTAAATATAAAAGCATACTACATTAAACTATCACAGAAGTATATACTTTTCTATCCTTTTTTAAGTTAAGAAACAACAAAATATGAGGAAGATGAAAGCCATTTTTCAAATTAGCTAAATTTTGGTTTATTGGTTTGGTAATTCTGGGGTGTTAAAATATATATTTATTAAAATAAGAAGAATAAATTGAAATTGCTTAACTAAATTATGTGAAACAGTATCAGTAGAATGTATAAGCAGACAACAAATACTTTTACAAAATCAACCCACAATATACCTTTTACTAATTTTATTTTGTTTCCTATTCTAAATGCCTTCATAAAAATACTTTGATGTCTTCATTGTCTGGAATATATGTAAACATTTTGTATATATCCTGAAGTTTATTTTCATTGGTTGGGCATACACCGTTAGGATGGGCTTTATTGGTAGGAAGGTCAGGGATATGAGGCTAGGTAGGCCCAAGTATGAAAGAATGTTGAATTGCTCCCTCAATGAATAGTTTTGCCACTACTATACCCAACTGTTCTGCAGAGAAGCATAATTCTATGAAGCTTGAGAACTGAGGGATAACTCTTTGAATCTGCGAACGTCTTTAACAAAAGTGTCTATGGAATTGGCAGTTTTGCTTTTGTAAACATGTAGCCACCATTTACTGAAATCATACACATCCTCACTTTCAACGTAAGAAACTATGACATTTTCTTTAGCACTGGAGCAAACTATGCGTTCGAACACGCCTTTCATTGTATTAAGTCTGTCCACACGCATCGGAAGTCTTTTCACCACCGCAAAGTCCCTATTTGATGGTACAAAGGGGTGTCCTGTGATAGCAAAAGAAGTCTCGACAAACTCCTCAGAGCAGTTAATGACATTAAAAGCCTGATAAGTGTATTGTTCTTATTTTACCCTGAATAACTGACGAAAAACATCCAGAATTTTTTAATATTGGTTGAAACAGAGGTGTTGAAGTAATGGAGGAGAAAACTCCATACCTCAATTGGACGTTTTCTAGCCTGTCCCTCATGGTAGATATAGAAGGCTGCGGAGTTAGTTTCCATGTTATGCACAGAGAAAACTGGAGCAGTAAGTTGCAGACAATAATACAAGTCCTCAACTGGTATTTAAAACAAAATATATTTTCATGTAGTCAAACGTTACACAAGAAAAGCCCCTCTCTTTCGACGCTTAACCTTATTGCGATATCCAGTGCTTTGTAAAAAATGTTGCTGCGACGTTTTGGGTTCTGCTGCAGTTATACGTTTAGCACAATTATTGTATAAACTGATTTCTACCCTTAATTGGTTTTGTCTGGATGGACCCCAATAGCGTGCAAGGAACAAATTTCGGAATGGTGAGTGTTTCATCCCCTAAGAAAGTATACTTTAACCATTGTTGTTCTCTCTCTCTCTCTCTCTCTCTCTCTCTCTCTCTCTCTCTCTCTCTCTCTCTCTGTTGAAGCATTTTCTTACAATAAGTATCCTCAAATGTTAGGTATCTTTTTTAGTTTCAAAGTAGAAATCCATTTCTAGCTCTTCATCAAAAAATGGAGGGTTAATTTCGCTGAGTTTCTGATTCGTTATTGACATTGTTAGACATAATGTGTTACAGGTGGTCATAATTTGTTGCTGTATGTATCTCAAAAGACTGTGTTTGTGTACTGCATTCGCATCTATGGTTACTTCCATCAACGGTATCTGTCACTGTTGGAAATATTAACATTTTCACGTATAAATACATTTTGGCACTTCCCATTTAGAACACAATTTCCTTCTACATTTATAATTGAATCAGCCATTTAAGAAAGGCCTCATCCCCGTGCCTTTTTGAGTTCTCGTCGGCTGAATGTTCTCTGATGGTAGACCTATGCATTCATTGTGAAGTAGGCTGAATTCCAGTTTTCTGTATAAGAGAATCAAGGGATCGCATGTAGGATTCATTTTAGAAACGCCTCAGCTCTTGGAATAGAGGCCATTCAAAACTGAACTGAATTCACCTGACATCTATGAAAGTATTACAACTGATTAAGGGACCCTGGGACTGAAATTTGAATTTTCTACATTTTTATAGCTATTAAATTTATACTTTGTACACTTAAAAGTGTTTAAATGATAAACTGACACACAAAGTTTTAGCATTATATCTTGTATAGTTTAGCAGGAATTAATTATTTAATTTATTCACTATGCGGAAATAACTTAATATTTAAATTACTCCATGCGCATAAAAAATTAAGATATGACAATACTTTTATTATTTTCCAAACTGTAGTTGCTCTGCAAACACTTTCAGCCTCTGGTAAAAGTAAAATACAATTACTTTTAAGTAAATAATTTTTTTTGTATTGATAAACATTAAAAACCAGTTTTTTAACTTTTTTTTTTTTTTTGGTATATAATTTTTTAAGCTGAACTTATTTATTGATTTAGAAAAGAAAGACTGAAGTTGGAGTCACATATATGCTAGACATTCTGGAAAAGTTCTATAGCAATATCACAGAAACTAATGCTCATGGAGGAGATAGTGTATCAAAAAATGTAAAGTTGAGAAAAATCAATTTTTCTACAAACATGCATCAAATTTTAGAATCAGGTTACCTTATTGTCCTAAAATTGCCCTGCTGCATATGTTACACCCTCCCTCTTTTGTTTGGTAGTCTCTCTCCTCAATTTCACAACTTTCCCCTTTTGGCGAGCTGCTTTCTTCCTCTGTGATGATGTTCGTGCACTGTGACAAACTCAACGATTGTCGCGTCTCTTCAGAAGTTTTTCCTGTACTGTAGAGATTGTGCTGGTGTTCATAGCAGATTTCAATTCTTCTGTTGAGGAACATCCCATATTAAATTCTGAAATTGCATTAGCTGCTGCAATTTCTATCCGAAAGCGTGATACAAAAGTAATTTTGGGGCATTTTCTCCAGATCAATGAATGCAATGACTCATTTTGATTTTGTGTAGCCCCACGCACACATCAGGATAAGAGTTCATCACATGCTAATCTGTGGTACACTGGCATTATTTTGAAGACTATCTGTTCTGTTAGTTTCACTGGCATTTTGGTGTAACTTTGAGATGGTGAATCTTCAGCGCTGCTTCTATTATAAAAACACCATGATGTGAGACCTTGAGGACACTTACCATTCTGAGGTTTTGCATCTGTTGACACATAGTGACTGAGGGTTGCATAAATGGCTTGCTTCATTTTGGGAATACTAGGAATGTTGTTCACTATTGCTTGTCTGTAGTAATTTGTCAACTTTGTAATTGTGGCAGTGGTAAGTGTCCCAACTCCTCACCCTCCTAGCTTTACTCTCTTCTTCTTCTTCTTCTTCTTCTTCTTCTTCTTCTTCTTCTTCTTCTTCTTCTTCTTCTTCTTCCTCCAGGTTTCCAACATTTGTTGCAGTCCAGTGCCCATTCTTTTTGCAACATGGTTGACACATTCTTCTTTCTTTAGTTCAACTGTGCTGCCATATACATTTTCATTTACTAAATGGTTAAATGTTTTGTAATCCCCATCTGACAGCACAGTTGTATAGCGCATCATGCACTCTAAAACAGACCGCTTCCATAGTATGTCTGCTGCAAAAACCTCCATTGCTGTGGATGAGCCTTCATAATTGTTATTGCACTCACCACTAGATTTGTGCCCCTTTAGCCAAGCATGGAATTCAGGTGTATTATCTCCTAATTCTGAAGATGTGACTTAACACATTAGACAATACTTGGAAACTACAGTATAGTCTAGCACCAATCCAGTCATAATATCTATGACAATTCCAATATTGTAATTAGAAGTAAATCCACGCTTGTGCCAGGATCCATCAAAAGTTACAGCAACATCAATTTGGTAAAGCTATACGAGAGGACCAGCACAAATATAAATTTTTAAGAATTGAAACTAACCTTATAATCCATTTCAGAGTATGTAGGAGCTAATATGTGTTCATCTAGAATTGGAATCCATCCCGTATATTTGGTTGAAAATTCTAAAAAAAAAAAAAAAAAAGAAGAAAAAAAAGAAGCAAGTACGATACTACACGCAATCATCGTAGACCTCCGGTATACCAACATTCCCCGATCTATATTAGGATGTAGCATGTAACGATACTACACGCAATCATCTAGACCTCCCGTATACCAACATTCCCGGATCTATATTAGGATGTAGCATATAACGAAGGTGGATGGTCCCTGTTGCTCTTGAGAAACGTGCAAGGTAGTTCAATATTAAACTTTCGAAGAAGCTCTCATTATCGAAAACTAGCAGTCTTTGGACCAAGTGATAGGTGGTGATTACGCTTGTCCAGCTCAGAAGAGAAAGAAGGGGTAATTGTTGGGTGTAAAGGCATGCACTTAAGTCCACTACAATAATTAGCAAGCAGGACATATCGCCGACGACGCAGAGGAGGTTCTGCCGATTCGGGGTAAAAATTCACAAATGGGCTGTTAGGAAAAGCTTCAAAAGCCACACGGTTACCCTGACTATGGACAGTGTCTAATCATCTCAGCACAGATGGTCGTGTTGAAGAATAAATATTGCAGCCGTAGTCTAACTTGGATCCGATTAGTGTACGATAGACGCAGAAACACTATCCCTTCCGCTCCCCAAGATTTGCCGCCGAGTATTCCTAAAATATTCAGAGAACGGTCACTAGCGCTTTCAGCTGTGCTACGTGTGGTGACCACTAAAGTTTCCAATCGAGCATTAACGCTAGGAATCTCACCTCATCAGCGAAAGAGAGAAAATATATCCCGAATCGAACAGACATCGCAACCGCCTCCTATGGCGACGGGAGGTAACCCAGATGGACTTCTCAGTGGAGAAATGAAATCTGGTTCTCGAGGTCCAGTCGGAAAGATTGTCTAAGCTCTGCTGGAGCTGGCACTCCCAAAACGACGTACGCTGACAGGTACAAATCATTGCAAAGTCGTCTAGAAATAAACAGATGAGACACACTGCGATATAGAATTAACCACTATAGCAAACAGTGTTATGCTGAATACCGACTCCTAGGGCACACAGTTCTCTTGAATGAAGGAATTCGAAAAAACCAAGCCGACACATACTCGGAAAACGCGGTCTTTCATTAACTCCTGAATGAATATTCGTAGGCCTCCAGGTATATTCCAGTTGTAGAGGGAACGTAGTATCCCTACTCTCTAATACGTATCAAAAGTCATCTCCAGGTCAAAAATATCCCAAAAGTTTGAGTTTTTAAGAAAGCCGCTGATAATCTGTGTCAATAGAAACAAGGAGGTAAGTCGCTGACCGACGTCTTCGAAAACCGCACTGTGTATTAGTTAATGGAATTACGGATACCAGTCACAGCTCAAACCGTCCTTTAATCATGTGTTCCATTACGTTGCAGACTCAACTGATGAGGGAAACGGAAATAGGGCTATAGCTGGAAGGAAGACGACGGTCCTTTTCAGGTTTCAAAATAGGTATGAAGATGGCATTTTGGGAAAAGTGGCGTCAACCCAAACACGATTATAGACCTCGAGCAAACAATCCTTATTTTCAGGAGAGAGAGAGAGAGAGAAAGAGAGAGAGAGAGAGGGAGGGAGAGAAAGAGAGATATTGCAACATCTGCACGTGGATTCCATCTGAGGAATCTTGAGATTTCATCTGAGCCTTAACTCCAAGAAACTCAGGCAAATAATTATTTGGGCTAGAAACTCGAGCAAAAGTGCAGATTAAAGTGTGAGCAACGTCAAACGTTGCTGTTTTAAACCAGTAATTTCCATTTTGGTCGATTTTTCGGCCAGACACTTTAACTGATCGCATACGACACAGAGGAAACTATATGTTGATTAAAGGATAATAAAAACTACTCCATGATATCGTATTGCTATCATTGACACGCATGTTCTTATAGTGTATCAGATTATCCAGTTTAGTGCGACGCTGGAATACCCGGAGAGCGCATCTGTTAGCACGAATGGCTACCCGGCATTCAACTGACCACCATGGCACTGAAAATTGACGGGGTTGAACAGTCGAGCGCGGAATACATTGCTCAGCAGCAGAAATAATTGTCTCTGTGAGGTGGTCGACTACCATCATAGATGCTTGCTCGACATAAAAACAGCCGAACATATGTAAAGCTGCCAGTTGGCTTGATTTAGGCTCCATATACGTAAACAGACGAGTGTTAAGAGACTAATGAGATATGGAAAGTTACCCAATTACCAAACACTACACAACTGTAAGTTGAGGCATTCTTTATTAATATTGTACAAGAGTATACTTCCAACCTTGATTGGCATTGATATTCATTTACTCGTGGCTGCATGTGCTATGAAGCGCATTTAAGTGCTAACACAAATATTTTAACGGTAATGTTGCTGAATGATGGGGTGTTTACTGGGCCACATTGCTAATTCATAACAGCTTTAGAAACCGAAAAGGCACTGGACGAATGAGGAGACAGTGCCAATGGAACGTAACCAGTTAATATCCGCTATATGGCAATAGTAGCACGGTTATCTGTTTTTGAATGACAGTAGTAGTATTTTCCATTCAATGATAAAGAAACGCGCCAATTGATAGAGTCAAAGACTTAAGGTAACGGTGAAATTCAAATATAACTTCATTCATTAACTATCGTTTCTTTGTTCCTTTCGTTTAAAATAAATAAGTCGCACTTATTTCACGTAGAAAGTATACTTTTTTGTTCCAATTCTTTAAAAGTAATAAGCACATTAATCAATAAACCTAAGAAACTGCAAATGGTAGAGAAATGAAGGGATCCGGATAGTAATCCACTTTGGTTAAGCCACTTATTGCAGATGTTGGTTATTTGAGGTTATGTGACACTTGAACTTAGCTAAAGGCGATATCGTAAGAACCTAAAGATAACCCCGACACATTGCAATTGCAGCGCTCTTTATATATTTGACTAACTGATATTTTGGAGAAAATATAGAAATTTAATACACCTAGTTACTATCAAATAAAAAGAGTTTCCTTGCTTTCCGCACCTTTAATTACATATTTCAACGTTTACCTACCCCGACACATTGCAATTGCAGCGCTCTTTATATATTTGACTAACTGATATTTTGGAGAAAATATAGAAATTTAATACACCTAGTTACTATCAAATAAAAAGAGTTTCCTTGCTTTCCGCACCTTTAATTACATATTTCAACGTTTACCTACACCCTATGGGCGCTGCTTTCCCTTCTTTTCCCAATTCCTTTGCCATACACCCACAATACGGAAATGCTAGCGTTTTGCTGAAGTACGGTTTGTGTCCAGCAGCCACCTTGTGGTACTACACGCTACCATATATACCATATGCAACATGTCAAATTGTTTTTCCAATTTTTTTAAATAAAAACAAAGGACAATGGAAGGGGAGAAATCTCTAGTTGAAGGAATATTAAAACAACCAAATGCTTGGGTCTGACAGAAGTTATTATTGATAAATTGGTATGATTGCAGTATACATAGCGCCAAGGTCGTAACTTAATTTTGTTCCAATTTCTTACCCTAAAACTGAAGGACAAAATATCATATTTTGACCAAACATTGTTGTTTCTCTCTCATGCCTATAGCCATTAATTCCATTTTACATGAACATATAAGCCGGCCAAGGCGAGTGCAGTCCTACCCTGGGAGCGCAGAACAGGCGAACTAACGTGATAAGGCATACAACTGCATGCATACATCATGAAATGCTGTGGAGTCTGGTTTACTTCACTAGCAGCCGCGTAGTATTCAGGATAGTGATGGAACGCAAAGCGTGTTATTTATGTTCTTAAGTTTTGTGACGAAGAGAAGAAAGAAGCTCAGAAAATGCCCATTACAAATGCTACCCCAACCGGTTAAAATAAGACTACGATATACAAGATCAGAAAGGAAGGCCGGCTTGAATGTGGGGCGAGCAAAGTCACAAGACCGGTAAACCTCTTGCAACAAAGTCGTTTTGGACGAGTGTATCATTAGAAGAAAATATCAGGAATATTACGAGGTTAAAAAGAAATCCCTGCATTGCGAAAATTATTGAATTTTTGCAGGAAGGAAAGTAATTTTTGGATTAAAAAAGCCGCTTAGGAAAATATTGAAATTTAAAAGTGTAAAGATAAACGGAGTTTACTGAGAAAACGCTCTGACGTAGTGGTTCAAAGCGCTTAACTTTTGAGAATGCTATTGGGTCAATAATAGTAAATGACTGAATAAACTCCGTTCAGAAGATGAGAAATATTCAAGAAACATGTTGAAATAGAGATGTATTACTAGAAGAAGAAATGGAAAGGATAATAATCAATCCAGGATTCCAAAACAATGCTGAATCGGGGGAAGAAACGGCTACTGGATCGGAGACCGACACGGCAAGTGTCACGGAATAATGCCAAGCACGCAAGAGAATGAAAGAGATGTACACATTTATTGTATTGTGGTTTTGAAAATATATTTAATTGCTTATAATATGAACATATGAATATATACACGATTTTAACACACACAGGGGAAATGGCCTCAAGAACTATTGCTCGCGCTTTCCCAACTGGACTGTACAGGCGGGCGGGGAAGCCTTACATGTACAAGTGGCGCTCCCCGGCACAGGACTGTACTCGCCTTGGCCGGCCCCTATTGAGTGCACTAAATAAACGATCCTGAATATATGTATTAGGCAGCCATATATAGGATACGTGTACGTAAACACTCACACACATTTGGGAAAGACTAAAAAAGGGTGACAAGTATCAGAAATTATCCCAAAACTTATGACTTGCACTGTAGACTACACGTATTGCACTCCGATCCCGAGGAACACGGGATTATCACGGTTCTGGATTCATAAGCACATAATTTGATAGTAATTATTTCTCGCGATAACTGCTAACTGGGCGAATTAGCAAGAGATTTTTATACTCCGGAGTAGGTTGCTAATTTTGTCTGCTTGTCTAATCTTTGTTGTGTATCAATAAAAACGTTAAGTAAACATGCAGTTAAGCCAGATAATTACTTATGTGTTACAGCTAAATAAAATTGGGTGACTTCGCTCCCAGGAGGAATATTTTGGTCCATTTTGTAATAAGTTTGCATTCTGATTAGTGTATGCACAGCTGTAGACCTTGAGAGAAATACTTTTGCTTCATTGTTGGTTATTCTGTGAATCTCAAATAGGTGCCACTGATTTCCCGCCAAATTATACTTTTTTTTTTTTTTAAGCCAAACGTCCTTTAGCCTGGTTAGTCATATCGGGCAATGAATGAAATTGGTGAAATGATGCTAAAATAATCTCGGGATTCATGGAGTGTAAAGTTACTCAACATTCATCTTCTCAGGATAAGTGAAAACCTCGAAAAAATCATTATCTGAGTAGCTTACCCAAAGTGAGATTTGAACTCTTGTTTAATGTGAGGCACACACGCTACCACCACACTACCTAAGCAGGCTCTTTGGTTTGTCTGATGTGTTATATGGAGACAATTTTACTATAAGAAAACTGTGCTCCAAAATCATTGTCTGCCATCATATTCATTTAATGTGAAGTAAATTGCATCTTTAACTTTTGACAATACACTTATTCATTTATTAAATTCCATAACTTCTTGGTATAAAATCGCCTATTTCCTAAAAGTGAGGGATACTTTACACTTATTTTGAAGCCAAGTATACTCACAGCAAGTTTTCTGTTAACTACGTATTCTCAAATACTGTCATTTTTCCATTTAGAATGTCAAGTTTGCACAAAAGGCTACTATGGACTAAAAACTGTGCAAACTATTTGGGAGAAAATTTGCAAAAATACTTGGCAGACGTAAAAAATAGAGAAGTTTCACAACAAAAGGCAGAAGTTCTTTAAAATACCAAGGAGGTCAATAATAATTAAACCTGGAAGTAGTCATAACAGGAGGCCAGGACAACCTCCAATAATCTCTGAAGCTTCCTTTGTTCATTGCATTATATCATTTAGTGAATATGACTTTGCTTGAGTTTGATTAGCAGATGATTGTCAAAGCATATTATCTCAAACTGGAAGAGTTGTAAGAAAATTAAAAAATAATTCACCTGGTCAAGAATGGGACCTGGCATTTGTTAAGACACTGAGAGCTTTCTAATTGTTTTGCTACTAACATTAAGCGTAGCTGAGCATTAGTGAATGAGCAGACCTTACGTGAGCATGTCAACTTAACTACAGTAGCTGAAAGAATACCATCACAAAATATTTGGAACTGAATCCAACCTAACAAATAATGCAGAGCAGAAAAAGTGATTACTAAACGAAGAATGCAGTATCCTGAAAAAATTTGCAACCCATCCAAGAGCAGAGATATTCTTCCTCCTTATGTAGTAAATCGCTCATGTATGTGGTGCATGTGAACAGAAAATGGGTCTTCAGGATGCCAATACAGCAGTACTAACACTGGATTGTTTGACTCCCAAACTTTTTGTGATTGGTTTGAAACTGTTATTGCCAAAACTGAAGAACACAGGGGTGGGATGGTAATTATTGGTGACAATTTGACCTCATACTTCTCTATGCATGTGTTACTTTGGTCAAAAAGATGACATAACATTTGTATGCTTACCTCCAAACATTGGCGACAATTTGACCTCATACATGTCTATGCATGTGTTACTTTCGTCAAAAAGATGACATAACATTTGTATGCTTACCTCCAAACATTGGCGACAATTTGACCACATACATCTCTATGCATGTGCTACTTTTGTCAAAAAGGTGATGACATTTGTATGCTTATCTCCAAACAGTAGTCATCTCACTCAACCACTTTTATGTGGCTTTCTTTCACCCAGTGAAAATTGCCTGGAAATTTTTTCTCAGTGGAAAGAAAGCAGTGATGGTTTTAGAAGCACAACCTTACAGAAACAAACTTCCTTATGCTACTTGAAGCAAAAGTTTGATGTTGAGCTCACTATTTACGGGTATATTCCAGTGACTCAATATGCTGATATTGAACAGATACTGGAGCAGTATGAGGAAGAAAGACAATTAAATTATTGGCCACAGGTAAAAAGAATTATGATCTCTTTCATTCACATGAAGCAGTGAAGTAGGTGGACATGTGATGTTCACCTATGTTCCATCAGCACTGGTTTGGCCGTTAAAATGCAAATTAACTTCAAATTGGAGCAGTCACCCCAACTTATGGTATAAAAAAACTCTATACACTAAGATCATAAAATACTGCTTATAGAACAACTGAAAATGACTTGCATCACTTATTGCTAATTACACATTTGCATCACGCTTTCCTCCATATAATGCTGTTTTATATCGATAAAAAAGTGAAGTGAACATGCATTTAAGCCAGATAATTAGTCACATTTTACAGCTAAATAAAATTTGGTGAAAATGAAATTACGCTCACAGTTACAACTGGGGAATAAAGGATTAAAATTAAGTATGTGCAAGAGATTTCTTATGTATACAACTATCAGAATAATGGCTGGATTGTGAGAAAGTTTGCACTATTGTAATTGTGCAAATATTATTGTACCATTTCTTTAAGAAATAAACAAATAGCTAGATGTAATGGTAAAAGTTCTAACCCACAAAAGGTAAAGATAAAGATAAATATTCATAAAAAATGAAGAAAATATAAAAAGAGAAATAAGAAATGGAATAATAAGACAAGCGAATAGTTGAGCTATTAATCATTTTATTTTCTTTAATTGTGTATTATCACTTTCATAAAGTTTTCCTCCAGATATAATTCAGCATTTTAAGTTTATAAACAGCAGTGCTAAAATTGTTTTCACCTGCAGATTACTCTGTCGAGCAACATATTTGAGGGAAGAATCCATTTTAAATCACTGGCACTCATAATATCATGCCCAATGCAGATTTGAATCTACATTTCAGAACGTGAAACCAATTTTGGGATTCCACACTTTGACATTTTATAAAAGCACTTAGCGTTATTGAACACAATTTTCTGGCATTTATTCACTCCTAAAAGCTTGCTGGTAAATTTGTCACACAGATCACTAAATATCTTAAATTACATCATTTGCCAACCATTGTAAATTTTCTCCTATTCCTCCTTTCTTATTGATCTTTCCAAGATTTACTTAAATAAGCAGGAAGGTAAGGAAACAGTCAAGGAAGTGTTTCCTCGCAAAGCTTTAGTCTAGAACATAGGAATTTCTTCTCATTGCCTTGTCCATCTTCATAAACATTATCCACAATATCCCCTCTTCAAAATGGTTTATGCATATTATTGACCACTTTGTTGGGGTCCAATCTTTTCTTGGGATAAGCTTTATCCATGAATTATGCAATATTGGGTTTGATGGAAATTTGTTAACTATTGTGTAACCATCTTCACTGGAGTTGCAATTGCAACCGAATATACAGCATTTGTCTGGCATCTAAAACAAGCATTGCATGATTAATTGGTACATGCTTGTTATATTATCCACTAGTGATTAAGAACCCTTCCTAACCTCTTCTGCATATATCTACGTAACTGAATTATACATTAAATTAATTTATTGTATTTTAAGCTTACCTTAATTTCAATGGATTTTCTGTTGCAGTTTTGAGATTGTTAAACTACAATTTTAAACTGTGCCTTAATATACATGTGAAGAGGAAACTACAACTGCCATATTTGCTAGCCTTGCCATGCTGGCTTCACAGTATTGCCAACTCTATCTCTAGTTTTCTTGAAGCTGACTAAAAAAATGGAAATGGCGTGTCATTTATGGATACTCTTTAACTACTGTGGTTCTCAGCATACCATTGTAAATTGGCCGTGAAAGACGGTTTAATTTTCTATCAGGCTTGAGGTTCTTTACATGCCATGAATCTAACACAGGACCAACAGCTTTACTTCCTTTCTGAAGGAAGCCATACTAAGGATTTTTACACCCAAAAAATAATTCGGCCTCCACTGGGTTTGAACCCATGACCTTGGGTATATGAAGTTAGCCTGGTAACCATTACATCACAGAGGGCGACGAAGCTGACTGTGGTGCATGCATACAGGAACGAGGAAGCAATTATAAACAGCTAATCATTACTGTTAGTCATTATTGCAAACATGATAACCATTAAAACAAACTAGAATGCTATTGTAACTGTTACATCTAATGCACGTAATTGTTATGTCACACTACTATTGTCATCTAATGAACTAGTCCAGCAATTGAATAAAGTGCCATCTTACACTAGTGGGTCAACAATTACATGTATACAATCGCTGAAAATATTTCTGGAACTTAAACCAAACAATATATAAGGCATAATGAACTAATCCAGCAATCGAATAAAGTGCCATCTTGCACTAGTGGGTCTACAATTACTTGTATACAATGGCTGAAAATATTTCTGGAACTTAAACCAAACAATATATAAGGCATATGCATCCAAAATAAACAAGGGAAATGCAGGATCATATCACACTACTTTGCAAGGCTCAAGGTGTGGGTATTTCCCTGATAGAGGAAGATAAAATACAATGCTATTAAATTTTACATATAAAATATACAAACCGTACAGAATTGCACACTCCAGTTAATATATATCCAGAAGCACCTATGTAGCTACCCATAAACTGCCGATGTGGTGGAAATCCCAAATATATAATTGTACCATAGTGATGATGAAGCCAGATGCAATCATAAGCAGCCAGTGAAATGGAACTGGTTCAGAAACTCCATAAAGAAGCCTTCGAAGCAACAATTCATGTCTTCCACACCTCCATTGGAACTCTTTAAGCTTCTCTTGTGCGATATGGTTCCTTCTATGAAGCAGGATTTCCAGCTTTACTTCCCCTTGGGAGGAAAGAAAGTAAATCCTACCCAACTTTTCAAATAATCAAGAGCTCTATAAGTTAAATTGAGTTTTATTTATGGATGCTCGTTCTTAGCATTCCTTTGTAGCATGAAAGAGCCCT
The DNA here is from genome assembly GCA_030762935.1 of Hymenopus coronatus. NCBI lineage: Eukaryota > Metazoa > Arthropoda > Insecta > Mantodea > Hymenopodidae > Hymenopus > Hymenopus coronatus. The sequence continues at coordinate 41,949,473 of CM060885.1, read as the reverse complement.
TAATTCTGCCCAGGATATTTTACATGTAAATCTATGATACAAGACCATGTCTTTATTTCCCTTCTAAGGAAGCCCTGCTGAAAAAAAAATATCCATCACCCTCAGCTATGTTTGAAGCTGTGACCTTAGGAACCAGAGGCTAGCATACAACAGTAAATGTCACTGTATAGAGCTGATTCTATCAGCTAACTAAAGCTACATTGTGTAAAAATTTCAAAGCTGTAGGTGCTATTTGTACAATGTGCAAAATCTAACATGCAGTCTTCCCTTAAGAGGATTCATCAAATTAGAAACATATGCTCAACTGGCAATGTATTGCTTATTTGCCTTGTACACTTGTGTGGGTTTTATTGGAAAGGCAGAATTATATTAAGAGGAGTTTCAAAATTCAGAAATCATTCATTTGGTCTTTCAAATATTCTCATGGTCTTCAGGCTCCCTGTTTCATTGGCGACATACTTCCTTATTAGATACAAAATTGGTACTGTTAATTGCAACTGGTCACTTAAAACAATTTTCTGTTATTTTTAATTATGGCATGGCTGAAACATTGATACAAACGTACCAAGATATAACAAGATGCTGACTATCCTGTTGACTAAATTCTTTGAAACAACTTTAAATTCAAGCACACATTCTAAAATGATTCTGTAGTCTTATGTTCTAAAGCCACATCCACACAAAAAGATTTAAGAGCAAGACTTTACAGCACTTCATGCACATACTATTCTTCAATTTTAATCATGCTGCATGTATCACTTTTGAATTGCTAACACTAGAGTTTTTAAATGCATTATTCCTATTAAAGTGTAATTTTTTTTAACCTATTTGTTTATAACAGATTGAGTGAAATATATTGTTGCTTATGTTATTCAAACCAACTTTGATGCATTTGGGAGATTTCTTTCTGTAATTTACAGATCTTGAAACCTGTTTCAACTTCTTGTGTTATGCCTGCATTGTGAATGGTCTTCCCTCATACTACACTTGTGTTGCATTGCTTTTGCACTGCAACTTCAATGTAGCTTAAGGGCTAAAACTTGATGCATGACTTATGCACTATAGGGTTAGTTTTGCCTTTAGTGTATAGGAATTATTTCATACGAGTAAATCCTTAAAAAGAGTAGGAGGCAAGTCAATTAACCAATTGAGTCAAATTACGCAAGGTTAGGTATAGGTTAATTAGTTTACTAAATGATTTTCATATGTTTTGTTTTCAGAAATTTCCAACATTTTTATCAAGGCATATGAGTAAAGCAAGTATGTATGAACTCTGTTAAGGTCTAGGTTAGTGCGAGTAAAAACTGAAGTTAGGTTTTAGTACTTTCCACTGGTTTCACCAAAGCATTCCAGTAAAGAAATCACAGATAAGTTCCATTGCTTATTTGAAATATATTTCTATACAAATATTTTTCACTTATGATGGATATACAACTACAGCATCATTTTCCTCAATTGATACAAAACTCTACATTTTTCTTGGGTTAAAATGAACAGTTGTCTGTTTCTCAATCAAATCAATAATTTTAAAACAAAAGTGAAATACATACTTAATTGGAAGATAAAGAAAATGAGAGGATAATTATCTTTTAAGAAGGCAAAATGGTTTTCAACTTGAAGCTATGAAAATGTAGACTTCTTAGTTATTAAATTTAATTCATATATCATTCAAGTTAATTGGATCCTTATATCCGACTACTTGAAGCTATAAAAAGTTTACCAATAAAGATATTAACATTAATTCTTACATCATCTGAAGATGTAATTCACTCATGAACAATTCCTAGCATTGAGTAAAAGCTGATGCTACTCCAGGATGATTAATCAAGCAACCATTTTGTACACATACTCTATATTGAAGTTTCAATTCTGTGGCATTAAGTTTTTTTTTTTTTTAATAAGTTATTAATATCTTTGGCATGGTTTTGGTTTTCGTCTTATTCCTTTCATTTGTCATTTATGGCATTGCTAATTTGACAAAAGGTGTGCAAAGGATGGAAAATTCTGTGGAGCATAGTATGATTTAGTGGGAATAAATAGCACAGTTATAATACATCCTTAATAGTTCTCCCTCAATTCTGGTTCCCACGATCCCTCAAATTGCACAAGAATCAATTTTCTCTCTCTCTCTCTCTGACTAACCTAGATCTAACAGAGCGCATGCTCACCTTGCTTACATTTTATGGTGAACTTAACACAAACTGCATGAAAATCAGCTTATTTAAACATACAATACCCTACAGGTAACAGAGGGCATGATAGAATTGCTTTCATAGCCTCCTATACTAGGATGATTTATTTTATGTGCATTATCACAGAAAATTAAAAAAAAAGTATGACAAATTAACTTATCCACATACAGAAATGAGAGGAGAGTTTAAACTTTTAAAAATCTGATGTGTACCATTCACATGACTTTCTCTATATCCCTGCAACAAATTATTCTTAAAAAGCTTATACTTCTATTAACTTCAGTAAAACATTAGCAGAAATAACAATATTACTTGCTTCCTTGTAAGTAGAGGTGAAATAAGGGAGTACCATAGGTTAAAGTGATAATCAAAAGCTGGTTGCTATGTCATTGAAGTTCCTTTGTTTGTATGGACAGCAGTTGACAAATTCCTGTATGAGAAATGTTTAAGTTTTTCATAGCAGAAACCAAAAATAAGGAATGTCACAAAAATGACGGAACTCCACGAAAAAAATGTATATAATATAAATTGTGTGTTTTATCGTGCCCTACTTTTTTTGTGTAGTAAGTTTTTGTCCATCTCTGAAGGGTTTAGCAGTTATTCAAAATTTAGTAAAATTCATCCAGAATAAACTACTCTTCAGAGGCTATTCCCAGAAAATTCAAGATATACATTTTATTTGTCAGGTAAATATCTTTAATATACAACATTTTAATCAAAATCATTAAGAGCCATTTTTGAGAAAATCAAAATTTTCGAAAAAAGTTCCATGTAAAGGGTAGTTGGGGGTGGGGGTATTTTTCTCAAAATCTTCATGTCACATCCCTGGAAGATACTAAACTTAAATACCAAGTTTGGTAATTTACCTACTTTTCGTTTTTGAGTTATCGTGTTCACACACACAGACCTTTTTCCTAAAACATATTTCCGGTGAAATCTCAGTATCGAATTTTTTGGTGGAGTGCAATACATTCTCTATACACTATGTAAATAGTGCCTATAGAGAAAGTAAAAATGAGTACAGTCTAGATGCCAGAATGCTATTCTTTTACATTTTGTCTGTTTCTTTCAGTGATTCATTGAGTGTAATATTTTAATGGTCTATTACACCTAAAAATATTTTAGAAAAATTTAAACAATTTATTCCCTTTAAAATTCTTAAGTTCACCCCCATCCCACTGAGAAATGGCATTTTCTTTTCCTCCATTTACATCTTTTGCTGGAACCTGGAGTACTTTAAGACAGAAGCTCAACTGTAATTATAATAAAACCAAGGATTTTAAACAACTACTTTAAATACACAAATAAAATAAAAACAAAATTTGATAAGAAATTAACATTCCCCATGAAAGACTTTTATTTCAAGACAAAATACAATCTATACAATTAAAATGAAAATTGGCTTAAGCAGTATTATTACTTTAAAAGGCCTCTTTGTTGCCCCATCAAAAATGTCTTGATTCAAACTTCAGATCTGAGACCCTTGTAATAATTACAAGAGTTTAATATCAGTACCAGAATAACAAAATTAGATCACACCTAGCTGCTAATCTAATATACATATATCACCACAGGCTAAGCTAGAAAACATATAAATTATCAGCACACTAAAGATAATGAATGAATGAAAAAAGTTTACACAGGACAATATTGCACAGCTTTTGTCATATATATATATTCCAATTCCAACAATATCACAATTCAAAGGAACAAAACAGAAGAATCTTCATTGACATTTAAAATATACCTATTTAAAATATAACTACTACTAAATAAACAAACGAGCGTTTGTTTCAAATGGGGCATGTTGGAAAATGGGGAAGTCTGATTGTTTTTATAAACTAACAGCATATTAGTAGCAGAGAGTACCCAAATGGAATGGTGCAGATATCCTGAAATGGCCTTTTAAGGTACTGAAGCAATATAATAAGATAATCTCTTAAGCCTTATGTATTTTTTAACACTACAGGACAGCCCTTTAATCACAGATGATCTGAGCTAGAACTAGTAACAATTTTCAATTTAACAAACAATATTGACAATTCATTACAGTATCTTACTTTATCCTGCACCTTGGCAAAGAGATACTGCAGTTAACATGTTCCTTACAATGGTTTATTCCATATGCATCACAAACAATATAAAAAAAAATAATATAATATGCACCAGGTCCATTACTAAATATTTGGCAGACCATGAAACAAATCAGTCAACCACACTGCTTTCTATCTAGGACTAGACAGAGGGTTTCTATGGCAATGCATTCAAGAATGTTATACAAATAGCCAATATAACAAGTCTGATAATGTTGCTCCCAATTCAGTCCCCCGCCCTCCTCCTTCTCTCTTTTAATTTTTGTTTGTTCGTTTTGTATTTTGTTCTCAAATTAATTTTTTAGGCTTTCTTTTTAATCAGTATAACGGCTGTAACTTATAAGCTTTAAACCTGCCAGTACAATGTAGTGTGTGTAATTTTTTAAAGTATTGCCAATTAGCTGATTGAAAATTATGCACTAGCATTCAGTTCCAAGGATCGGTTTCTCTTTTTTGCACATCACTGTTCCTCACATGCTGAGGTATCCCCGGGCTTGAGAACGACGCCTTCCTACTAAGTATGCAATTAGCACCACTGCGACCAATCCAACAAGCGCACATCCTACAGCAATGGGAACAATGTCAGGAGTTGACGAGCTCTCACAGTCTTGAGCTGCAATATTTTAGGACACACACTTTAGAAAAAGTAGTAATTCTGCATTCTTAAACAATGTTTCTACATCTCTTTTATAAATCATATTAGATACAAGTATACATTACTTTAAATACCAATACTTTTGATTATTACAGTAAACTTGGTGAACTAATGTACTTTTAACAATTAGTATACTTTAAAATGAAAAACTATTTCACAACATTTGGATGTTTAATCATTTGATCTTTCACACTGTGGATAACAATGCAGTAGGAACAGTAAAATAACTTGCACGATTCCTTCATGAGAATCTTAATGAGGGAATTACTATACCAATGTACTTAGGCTATTATATCAGGAAATATTTAAACAGGCTTCACACAGACATTTGTACATACATTTCCTGGATTTACCCTAAAATTTTGTTTTGATTTCCCTGACTCAGATAAGTAATTCTTTTTATGACTTATAAGTGTTATTGTCAGCCTATTCATTAGTTTCATGTCAGTCTTTAATCAACACAGATTTTAAAATACATACATTTTACAATTTCTTTACTGGTTAAGCCCATCAGCCTTCCAAAGCTTTCCTTTTTCTCTTGATTTCACTTTTATTTTTAGAAAATTCTCACACATAGATGGGGTATGAACCCAATAGTTTAAATTTAGCTTACTTCTCTACATTTTGGTGTAAGCTGCACAAACAGTTTTGTTGAATCCACTTCAGTTAGTGATGTAATTGAATTACTTATTCATCTGAAAAATCATCAGATAATGGTCCTAATTAAGCAATACAATGTACAACCATTCATAAAGAGCTACCAAATTATAAAATTAAAGCTATTTCAAATTAGATAAATCAATTGTGATGTTATAATTCCTACAAAATCTTCAGGAACTATGACAGCACCTTAGCTCCAAAAAAACAACCACAGCATTCAGAAACTGCTGCGCAAAAATTTAAAAGAATTTAGGAAATTAAATGCCCAGACTGTAAAATCAGCAGTTGCCTATCATTTTTGGCCATCAAGACATGAAATCACACAAAATATTAAAAACTGTTAAAACCAGCGTATAAACCCACAGAATTAGGAGTCTGGGAGATCTACATCATGAAGAAGAAAAAGAGCCATATCATGAATTTTGATTTACCACCATACTGTAACCTTTTGAAGTTCATAGATCCAGCAACAGATGCCTCCAAAAGTCTTACACCACCAACCCCAATGTTGACGCCAACGAAGCAAGATTTAGTCAGAGTTAAGGGTTGAACATGGGAATTAAGTGTTCTCGAACTGGTCCCACTAAGCAAAAATAAGTGATGTTTGTGCTACAAAAACCAACTCAACTTCTTTTGTTTTTTACTTGATATCTTTGTTGTTTGGCATTTAACCTTTGATTCACACAAAACACTTCCATTTTATTGAGTGATTGGAACATTGTTTCACTCACATTTTGTTGTCCAACATAAAACCTCAATTGTTGTAAGTGATCCATGGCCTCAGCAATTGTAGGAATTGTTTTCAAGGGTTGTTCTGGTTCTTCATCTGAAGATAGGGTGGCAGCTTGTGTGTTCATGACACTATCCAAAATGTCTGCATTGGTTAGCTCCCCACAAACTGTCAATTCATCGTCCATGTGCACAAAATCCTCGGAGAGAACACCATTTTCAGAATTCACAGCTTCCCAGTATTCAAGTGTAGGCACAATTGTTTCATTTTCTTCAAGACCAAGTTCAATATGACAGAAGACTGCCTTTTGGAAACAGCTATGGTGTTTGGTTTCACTTGGTCCCATGCAGTATTACACATACAAGCTGCTTCAAGTTAATACAATAAATATAATTTGGCAAAATTCATTTAGCAATGTGGCGTCGCTATGTATAGCACGGGTATCTTCCACTTGTTTCAGGTTCATAAAATCTTTGTTTACAGTGATAAACAGTGATTTGCCTCAGTTTACTTAATCAACGAACTAATTGAGATTCTTTTAGATTTTCTCAAACATTGGTTATTATTTGTCTTGTTACTATCCCAAGATCGTGGCCGCGAGGGAGAGAACAAATTACAGGTAATAACATAACTATAAAAGATAAACAGTGTGAGGAGCTTATATATTCTTCAATAGCACTGAACACAATCAAATACACTATAGCTTAATACAGGACACTCTTGTGTTATTTTGCACGACATGCTATGCCAGCGCATTCTAGCCTTCTTGAGCAGCGATAAGGGTGTTGCTGTAGCTTCGGTATAGCCTATGTAAGAGCAATAACGATTAATAAAAATGTAATATGTCTACAGAGTGTTATAAGGATTATCAGACAGAATTATTGAACCATGTCTGGTAAAGTTTGTGCTGTTTGGCTGCAATAATTTTGAACTTCTGAAGCTTTCCAAAACCTTTTTCCGCTTTCCACGAAATAAAACAATGTGAAATAAAACAATGTATGTAGATTATATTATTGTGAAACGTTAATATACATAACCACTGCAGGGAAGCAATAATCTGAAAATGAGATCATTGCTGAGCATCTGAGGAAAATCCATTTATTGAAATTTATAACAGTAAAGTGTATGTTTTCCATGATGCTCCACACCTGTTGAAATCATCGAGGAATAATTTGAAAAGGCATGATATATTCTGTGAAGATGGAAAGGTTTTTTGGAACCACATTGTAGAATTTTATTAAAAAGACAGAGCCATGAAACCTCGGTTAGCTCCAAGGTTGATCAGTCAATGTATTGAACTGCCAGTGAGGTAATGTTTGGCCGTCGTGTTTTAAGCCATTCTGTCAGTTGTGGCATTAAAACGCATGTTGCGTTTAATTCTATGTCTGATGAAACATTAGCTACTGCTAATTTTATTGAAAAAATGGACTGTCTATTTGACATTTTCAACTCGTCTCAAAATCATTGTGCTAAAGAGTTGCGCTATGCAATAAATGACGAACGTAAACATTTACTGTATTTGAATGAATTCTCAAAATTCTTAGAATACATAATTGTAATGAATAGTTAGCATAAGAAACCTCCTTGTTTTAATGCGCATACTGGCATTAAAATTATTGTGGCAGGAGCTAAAGTGTCAATATCGTTTCTCGTATTTACTTACAAGGCGACTCACACCAGACTGTTTGGAAAATTTGTTTTCCGTTGTTAGGGGTAAGGGTGGGAACAATGTAACCCCAGATTCCTTAAAATTCAGACAATGTCTTAGACTTGCAATTACAACTGTTATTACAATCGTCTGACAACATAAATTGTGCAATGGATATGAGCAAGTTTTTAGTTCTAAAGCCTGATTTATAGGAAAAAGGCATAACATTTGTAATTCAGACTTCTGTACTAATTATACCAGAACAGCAAAGAGATGATTTTCCAGTTAATGTTCATCAGCGTGCAGATTCATATATATGCAGCTGAATATGTGCAACATTGCCTCATGAGGAATGTATAAACAAATTGGTAGACTTTGATGAGAGCAGAGGTAGTAAATTAAAAATGTGCATATTATTCCGAAGCGTTATGAAAATGCTAGATTCATATTTCACAACGAATCTGCTTATGCAATGTACATCAGCAGCAATACTCTATTTAATGTTAAATTAAGGTTAAAGATGTGTGTAGATGATACATTATTCACTTGCATAAAGTTGTAAATATGTGTTTATTGACAAAGCAATCAATGTGTTAATAAAATGTTATTTAAATGATGAAAATGGAAAAAAGAAAAGTGAAAAAAAAAATTTCTGTAGAGCCAATACCTTTACATTGTTTTGTATTGTATTGACAAAATATTGTTTGAATAAATAAAAAATAACAATGCATAATACAATATCATTATTGGGTTTATTCTTTTCCTAATATTCAAAATTAATCGCTTGTTCCTTAAGGCCAGGCCGCTAGGAGCGCCACTGTCTACCTGTCTCTCAGCTTAACACTGGAGAAAAAAGAAGTGTCCAGTATTAAGCTATAGTGTATTTGATACAATTACTAATACTGTATGATTACATTGATAAAATATGATTACTTTTCACTAGCATGGTAACAACACGTGATCCTGCTAAACGCTTTGCACTGAGCAATGTCAAAGTTGTGCCTCAAAGCTTATTCTACATTTTTCTCCTTATTAAACATTCTTTAAGGAAGTATATAGTATACACTTCCTTTTCTCTATTTGTGGATTACTTTTGTACACATAATATTCATTGCATAAGCTATTTGCACTTAGTGAATATTTCAATATTTGTATGCACATCAATTGGGGATGCGGTATACTACAGGGAACAACATCCTCCTTCACAATGCTTTATGCATGTAGCAATATATATACATTTTTTTTTTTTTTTTTAGATAATTGATTCTGATCACAAATGAACCTATACTTGAAATACACATTAAATTCAATATTCTAATATTTACAGAATAATAAGCTAATTAATTTTTCTTTCCAACATATTCAATTTCTCAATATGGCATCAATTGCCTTCCTTTAATAAAGCAGTTGGTTCCCATATATACGTCTCAAAGCACATTTATTTTGAATTTGCCACTTTTGCCCAAATTCGCTTCTAACAGACCAGATGCCTGTAGAAATGCTTGAAATTTTTTATTACTCCCTGATCCATTGGTTGCATTTCTGATATCATATTAGGGGGGGGGGGGAAACAAAACTTTGATATTCCCTATCAATGGAATACTATTATGGGCTGTACAATTGTCTATAAACAGCAAAACTGCAAATTTGTTTGAAAAACTTTTTGTCTAACTTCAAGAGTCATCTACTAAAAGTTTCACTCATCATCCAAGCTTTTTTATTAACTTCATATTCCACTGGCTTAGATTTAACATTTTTAAGCACCAAGGATTGGCTAACTTTCCAATCACTAGTAATATAAGCTTTTCAGTGTCACCCATATTGGCACCATTAAGGAGTGTGATATGTTTTTGCTAAGTTTTCTCCCACAGCATCGTTCTCCTTTAAATGCTTGAAGTTGGGAGATAATGGGTTAATATCTTCCAAGTATGAAACAATATTTTCAGGAAAATCATACCTACCCAAACTACCCTTTACATGGAAGTTTTTTTGAAAGTTTTATTTTATCAAAAATGGCTCTTAACAATTTTGTTTAAAATACTGTTTATTAAACACATTTTACATGGCAAATAAAATGTATTTCTTCGATTTGGGAAATAGTCTCTGAAGTCCTCTGAATTCTGGGCAAGTTTTGCAGAACTAACAAACCATAAGAAATAGGAAAAAACTTGCTGCACATAAAATGTAACACACTTTATGACCTGTACAGTTTTGTTATGGAGTTAAATCGTTTGAGAAATGCCATGTTATTGGTTTCAATTTTAAAATACTTAACACTTTTCTCAAATAGAAGTCATCTGTGTTTCTTTTGTTTTAGTCCTGGCCATCAAAGAGAACCAAATTTCAATTATAATCACACAGTGACAGCTTTTAAAATATCTGTAGCCTAGCGTAGTCCCTTATTTCTCTTCTATTATAAGGAACTAAGTAAGAAGACATTGCTGGTAATGATTATCTAGATTAACATGAAGTAGATAGTAGAATCTTTTATAGGTAGAGAAAGCCATATGAATGCAACAGATTTTTTAATCTTAAATTCCATTCAAAAGGTAGAACTACAAGATTTAGAAATTTCTTTCTAAGAGTCACCAAATATGCAACATGCACAAGGGCAACAGCATTCAATAGTATAATTCTCAGACAATATACCTTCCCTTGCAGTAATATGTAGTCCACATATGTTTTCATCCAGAAGCTGCCACTGTAAACATACACCAATCCCTAGGCGACTGTATCTTCCTCAAACTAATACATTTGAAGAAAGCAATGATAATGCCTATGGGACAGTCCCAATACCTCCCAAACTTAAGAACAAATCCCACTTGCGCCTCATTAAAATATCAAACCTTTCAACCTTAAGACGAATTACCTGAAAATTTTTCACGAACAAATTAGTTTTTTCTTTTGCTTTTTTACCAACGTATGAAGAGTAAGGGCATCTGCTTTTCCAATGAAAATAGTTTCAAGATAACTTTCAACAACCAGATTCAAGATCTGACCAGCAGCAAATGGTCACATAACTTCTTTTGGTCTACCACATTTTTCTATCATAATATAAGGAGATGATCAAAATCTTCCAACAATTTCCACAGCCTTTTCCACTCAATTGTCAACCTGCAGTCATGATATAAATTAGAGTTTATTATTTCCTGTCATGAAGGCAGTATGCTTTGCTATAGAACCTTAGGAACAACATTTTATGTTGCTGGGTATCCTCTGAACAAATATTTAGAGTTGTTTTTCTGCTGGTCTTAATTCCTATTATTTTTCAATATTACTATGATTAACTTTAGGCATCCATTTGGGCATTTTTAAAACCAGGAAAAGATTTATCAAGCTTAATATGAGGTTAAAGAGATGTACAATGCGTATCGGTATCATGCTTTAGTGAAGCTGTCAGAGAACCAAATGGGAAAAGCTGACCTTGAATGTTACCTCCTGGCCTTTCAAGAATTTTTTTTTTTTTTTTTATTTTTTATTTTATTAGTCCCTTTGCCCATTCAGCTGATGGTAATGTCTAAATTCTTTAGTTACTGATGTACTTTGTGTGCTTTCTTTTCTTCCCTGCTTACTTTTGTGATCGGGTTTCTAGTACTCTGCACTGTTTGGTTATTTTTGTCCTTCCAATGTTATATTTTTTTACAACAGCAACTAATGTTATCAAGGTGGATTTGATTGGGATGTTCACAGGCGATGATTCCATATCACTAAATCCGTTGCATGTAGAATATTTCAATCTGAATTTGAAGCATGTCTATCATCATTTTGACCAACAACCTGGGGCACTTATTTGTCATAACTTCAATATGCATTTAATATTGCATGTCATGAAGCTTGTGATCAAGTTTGGTTTTCCAAAGCTTCATGCATTTCTGCCTAACTGCCCCTGTCAAAGCTTTGGTTGCTTACATATCTTCTTCCCTAGGGACACATAGCAATTGCGAGCTTCTTATGCTGACAGTGCACCAGTATAATCTGAAGAGGAAACCCAGCCCCTTTGAGGTAGATGTTTTAAGGTCCAACTCCTGTTTTCACTGTTAAACTTCAAACAAATTATTTGGGACCCTACAAATTTATAAGTTCTTTAAGCGCACCTCATTTGTGTTGGGCTGTCGTAAATTAAGTGCTGAAAGTCCTCACATTTTGCAATTGAAATTTTTTGCCTGCTTGAAACAAATACTAAGTAGCAGTAACGTTTTGGCTGAAGTTACATTATGTCCTTCAAATGCACTCATAAGCCAAACTATACAAAACAGCTCTAAATGCAATTAGAAACATTTGATAAACGTTCAATGTTAAAGTTCAGTCAAGTCAGAAGAAAATCAACTATGTGTAAATATCCACAAACCTTTTCACCAGTGCTCTGCAAATATCAGCTAAGTAAATAAGCCAGCTTAATGCAAGGGATACTTACCATCACCAAATTTTGTGTCATTCTTGCTGTGGAAAGCCTGCAACTGCACATGACTCAAAGTCATTTTAGCTTGTGTCTCATTAGTATCCATCTTCATTAATTCAATAGTCTGCTTTTTGACACAGAGATATGATTTGTTCACAGCAGTAGAGAAATAAGATTCACCTGTCTGCAATATAATGACACTCTTCTCTGAAAAATAAATAAAACATTGCATAAAACAGCTTATGCTATTTTGTTCCACACTACACATTAACTGCAAGGAAACAAGTAGTGCAATATTCAGTTGTTCACTAACACAGAATTCAAATTTAATCAAAATAATTTTGAGTGTAGCATTAAATATATTACATAAATTACAAAACTGTTAGGAAAACCTCCTATTTCTATGTGATCTCATTCATGGCTGATAATATTTCATAGAACTTTAATATCTGCTAATATTTTACAATACACGAGTACGGAGCTTCTCTTTAGAATAACAATGAATTTTGAACCAAAGAAGTATTTATCCCTCTATGTAAATAGATGAAATGATCCTGGAGTAAGAAAAGAAAATGGCCCTTTTACAAATGACATTAACAAGGACCCATCAATGTTATGAAAAGTTATTTGTATATCACCTGAAAGAGAAATCTAGTGGCAAAACCCTCGAATATTGCAACCTATCACTATTGAGCATGCACACACACACTCTTATACATATTTTGACTATGCCTTGCTAGCCCATAATCACCGCATATTTTAGCAGCTTGCTTTAGAAAGCTTAGAGCTTATTATTGTATATGTTTCATCGGCTTCCAAAGTAGATGCACTCATTGTCTTATAGGTCATAATTTAATGTGTGAAGACAAGCAGTGTTACCTCAAAACTTTAGAATGAGACACTGAGCTCAATTGAAATTGCGAGAATGTTTGTTTTGTTTTCTGGAAACTTCTTTTAAAGTAATTAACAGCTATAAAAGGAGCAGCTGTAAAATTGTGAGTTCTAGCAAGCAATTGTGCAAGAGCAGTCAACTATCTACGCAACAAAACATGATAAAGTGATGCTTTAGAATTGTTGTGAAACTGAAGAAAGACATGTGGTTTTGAAGCATAAGACTATTTGTAATCAAGATTAAAGTAAATAAAGAGCAGTTTTGATACACAGTTTTGATACACTGGTGTCAGAAGTAGCGTTTAACACCAAGATGGAAATGGAGTTTTATTTATAGATGCTCTCAGCATTCCATTCTATATCGGGTGTGAAAAACTGCTTAATTTTGCTCAAAGGTCTCTTTACACAGACCTACAGCTTTACTTCCCTTCCGAAGAAAACCAATGCTAAGTATTTTTATGCCTGAAAAAAATTGATCTTCCTCCACCGGATTTGAACCTGTGACTTTGGGTATATGAAGTTAGCATTGTAACCATTACGCCAAGGAGGGTGATACTGGAAATAATGAAAAAACTACCGACCAAAATGACGATGGAAAACAAATCAAAGATTTGAATAATAAAGTTCACTTTTTGTTTCACTGGTGCCAGAGGGGTGGGATCAGCCTATTATAGCAAGAAAAGAATTACGATACCTAGCACTAGTAAAGGCTTCCAAGGTTTTGAGATAGTGTAGCTGTTCATGATTTAATTTTGACTCCTGCAACAATGAGTATGGGAGCCAACAGAACATGTGCCACAATAAAGCTAGCTTTCCAAAGCTAACATGCAGCGATTATGGGCCAGCAAAGCATAATCAAACTGTTACTGCCTCAGGGTTAGTTGTCCTGGCATTAGGTGCCCTTCTGCACCATAAGGTGCTCCATGTCATGGTTGTTGAAGCTTGGTCCAGATAGGGCAACATAGCCACATCATATCATCCTGCTGACCTGGCAATTATAACTGGCCTTCATCTGACCACCTGTTACCTGGATGTGTTATGTACGTCTAATGCATGTCATGAGGTCTTTCTACAAGATGCTCCACGTGTCAACTGCTGATTGTTCTGCACCAAGATGACTCCCAAACATAAGGGTGTATGGTAGATGCAGCTCCCTGCCAAAGTCCAAACTGGCTAGTGTTAACCTGGTGGAGTCTTTGAAGAGCAATAGGCCAATAAGAAAAATGGCACACATATCACATTATTTCTGATGGTTGGCCACAACATTCTGCAAATATTCAAGAGTCTTGATGTCCCACTCAACCATGCAGGCCTGTTTGTGGTCAAAGTTGGTGCTGTGATTGCTGTGTATCTTCAACAGCACTTCATAGTAACAAAGCAGTTCTTATACAAGGCAGATTGCAATGTCTTGGCCTCCTGGACAGGGATGGCATTCACCTCTGGCCACCTGGTGAAGTAATCCATGGTGACCAACAGATGCTTGTTGCCCCTGTCTGACACTGGGAATGGTCCACCCACATCAATGGCTATGCATTCAAAAGGTGTTCCTGCTTTATACTGCTGCATGTGACCCTGACTCCTGGTCTGTGGGCAGCCTCTTTCCATGCACACATGACATTGGCAGCACCACCTCTCAATGCTTGCCCATAGTCTCAGCCAGTACTATGTCAGAGATTGTTCATCATTTGGTTGGGTGTAAAATGTCCTCGCAAGTCCACACATGTGCTTTCTCTAAGACTTGTCACTTTACTCCAAGGTAGGATCAGTTGCTCTCTCTGGTTTTTCCCACGAGGCAACTTCCTTACTCTAAAGAGTACTCCATTGGGCCTAGCAGAACTTGTACACACTACTCCTGAACAAGATGTCTTCCCAGGCCAGTCTCGTTCCTGTCTCCACATCTCAGGAGTGACATCAAGTCAGCATATGCCAGTTGCTGCCTCTTTAGGCCTGCACTATCCATCCAGATGCAGATACAGTTGAAATGACACAAGACAGCTATGGCATGCACCTTCTCAACCATAGTGCAGTGACCTCACTCATCTGGATTGGGTTGTCAGTGACATGGCATCTGCATTGGAGCGACTGCCTCCTTTCTGATGTGAAGTTGTATTCTTGGAGCCTTTGGACCCAACAGGCCAGGTCTGGCTTTTCAGGTTCTTAAACCTCAACAGCCAGTTGATATGGAGAGGTCAGTCCTCAGATGGAATGGCTGACCATACAGGTACTTGTGGAAGTGCTCCAATGCTTTGCTGCTGCCACGAATTCTTACCAGTAACACAATAGTTCTTTTCTGCATGGAGAGCATCTTACTGTAGTAGGCTATTACCTGTTCCTGGGGTAGTGCATATCCAATTCTGGTATCACTGATGTTCTTGATGAATGACAACCTATGCTTCTGCAGGACTACAGGAAACTGAATGATGTCGCCAGAAAGGACTACTTCTTACCCTAGACTGATAACATTGTGGGCTCTGAGGCAGTTATCGCCGATGTGTATATGTATTTACCTCTAGTCATGCTTGATTTGGAATTCATGTATTTACCACAAATTCTAATGCACATATTTTGTTATTTCCATTCATTTTGTGTATTTCATTTATTTGTGTATATAATAAGGGTAAAAGAGGGTAAAAGCACGTGTTTGGAGGTGTATGTCCAAAGTCCAAGCCAAATTTTAGATTTAGAATGTTAAAGTGAAAGGTAGCGGCCATGACAGCTATGTCGCCATGGAGCACAAACAACATGTTGAGATTAGGTCACGTGTGTGTGAGATGTATTGACATGCTGGCCAATGGAGCCACTCCAGTGATGGATGTTTGAGGGGTTAGCATCGCTTGCATGCCAGACACTGAGGGACGTTTAGAACACTGAAAATCGTTGCCGTAAGAGGCAGATGGGCATTACGGATGTCAGCGTTAGGAGACGCACTTTGATATAGCCTGCCTTTGAGTTGTGTTTGCGAGGCGTCACACGTGTTGTTACAGCTTGAATGCAATAATGTGGGGATTTGGTTATTTCAGCCACCCCACGTGTGCTTACTTATAAATATGTTCGATATGCGAAAGTAAAGTGAATTATTCATGTAAAAGTGCTTTGCGTTTTCTTTACCAACCTGTGATACTGCCGGGACCGCTGCCTTCTATCCTCACCCTGAGACCCAAAAGAGAAAACCATGCAACCTAAACTTCCTTCCATTAAAACCTAGCCAGGATTGGGAAGATGACGCCAGCCTGCAGCTGACACATGGGACCATTGATATAGGAAATTGTCTCAACTCACTTGTTGGAGGATTCTGGCAAACAGCCTTAGATCCCAGAGACAAGGAGAAGCCAGTATTCTGACAGGCTTTGGGAATTTACAGTAATGTCTTTTGGTCTTTGCAATGTGCCAGCCAACTTCCAGTATCTCAAGGAATCAGTGATGAAAGTTGACTTATGCCTGCCCACTCTATTTGGATGACATTGTCATGGGCAATTTAGGAAACCATCTCGAGAACCTGACCAAGATATTGTAAAGGCTGCAGACAGCTAACTTGAAGTTAAACGAAAAGCATCAACTCTTCTGCAAGAAGGTGAACTACTTGGCCCACTTAGTGTCACCATCTGGAATGGCAAAGGACCCTGAAAAGGCTCTGATAGAGAGATTGGCTTCCCCCAAAAGACAAACAAGAAAGTATCTACACGGTCAGCCATTCCACCCAATGACTTACACTCTGCCTTAACTTGATGACTGTTAAGCTCCAAAAAAGAACTTTGAGGACTAGATAGCCCATTGGGCCCAGAGGCTCCAAGAGTACAACTTCACATCAGAACACTGAAAAGGAAATAGCCACTCCAATGCAGATGCTTAGCCCAGAGGAGCTTGGCCACTGCTTGGTTGAGGAGAAAGAGCATGCCACAGCTGTCCATGTCATTTCAGCCATACTTGCAGCTAGAAGGAATAGCTCAGCCCTGAGAGGGAGCAGCTGGTGGATGCCAAGTTGGGGTCATTCTTGAGACAAGTGGAGGTACAAACCAGACCAATCTGGGAAGACATCACATTCGAGTAGTGTACAAGTCATACTGGGCCCAATGGGACTGGTTGAAAACCAAGGAAGATGTACTCTTCAGAGTATGGGAGTCACCTGATGGGAAGACCCTTGGAGTAAGGTGACAGAAGTCCTGAGGAAATATATGCAGTGACTTTGGAAGGACATCTTGGACCCAATCAATAACCTGACAACAGTACTACTGGCTGAAGCTATGGGCAGATGCTAAGAGTTCTGCCACCATTGCCATGTATGCACAGTAAGTCATGGTCCACAGACTAAGAGCCAGATTCGCCTGCAGCAGTATAATGTAGGAGCACCTTTCTAATGCATAGCTACTGATGTACCTATGTCATTTCATGTCAGACAGGTGGAACCAGTATCTATTGGTTGCCATGGACAGATTGCTTCACTAGTGGCTGAAAGTCAAGACCTTCCTAACCAGGAGAGGCTATCTTGAATTGCCAGAAGAACTGTGATCAGAAATAGCATATCTCTATAACAGGCAGAAATAAAATGTAACACAACACACACAATTATGCACTTGCATAGAATTAAACCTTCAGAATTTGGGAGCAGCAATTGAGTACATGGAGCATCTTGAGGACCGATTGAAATCATGAGATGGCCCACCCAGGTATCAAGTGACCAGATGAATAACATGACTGGCAGGCCAATAGGCCAGGTTTCCTCTAGTGTAGCTATATCACCCTATGAGGACCAAGGGATGCTATCCCAAACTTTAACCATGGCAAGGACTATACCTATTAGTCAAGAGAATTAATTATGTCTACCACATCCATAGGCTCCCCCAAGGGAAGAGGCTGATAGTACACTTGGATCGTCTAGCCTGTTATGACCAGCCCTGAGGAGGCAGTGTGACTATGCCTTGGTGGCCCATAATTGCAGCATGTGTATTAATGGTTTGCTTTTAAAAGCTTATAGCTAATTTTATTGCTTTTTCACATAAGCTGAGTATAGGACAGCAGTTCGATAGTTACAGTCAGTAGTACTGAAAAAATTCAATGTCATAGTCAGAATTTGAACCATAGATCTCCGGTCTCAAGCTGGTTGTTGTAACCACTGAGCTTCCATGGCAACATGCTGACATGGTATTAAATTGACTTTCATATTTCCCAGTAAACCACAAGGTGATCTCAAATGACTGAGATGACATACCCCATTGGCAACGTACAATGTGATAAGGACTTTAAGACATGGGCTTCATAGTTTAGCCAACTATTAAGTCAACTTATGTTAATTTTATTGTTTTTCACACAAGCCATGAATAGGATAGGAGTTGGATATGTTGAGTCAGCCTGAAAAATTCAATGCCATAGCAGGATTTGATCAAGAGCACTCACTGTGAGAGTAGCAAATCTTGCAAACATTGTATGCCTATTAAACTATGCATTAATTTCTTTTCTATCTTAACACGGTAATCACAAATGTTGAATGAATTAATATATGCTTTAAATACTTTAAACTACTGTATTTATCCTCTTTTTTAGAACTTAATTTTGGAATTTAGCATATCATCTCTTTAAAAAGAAGTGACATCTTCAATTTTTAAACACATATTTTGAGCATGAACAAACTAAGGAATGCTTTTTCTCAACAACCACTATTTCAAGAATGAACTTCCCAACATACATTAATGCAAGTAAAGCAATAATGAACTGATGTAAATAAAATACAAGTAATCTGCTCTCTGTGGTGGTCACCTCGTGCTTAGCTCTAAGGTGATTGTCCCACATGGCTGGAACATGTGGCTCCCACCTTGTCCTAGGCCTCGGGTTCTCTTGTCTCCGGAATATGTTTTAAATACTTATTATGAGTAAACAGAACACAAAGTAAAATTAACATAATTACTGAATTTTTCAAACTTATCAATTAGTCATAAAAAATATTTCATCATCGATATTTTGCAATAATAGCCCAATGTATATAACAATCTATGGATCATAATGGTTGATTCACTTGATAATATGCTCTCTACAATTTGAATGCATTCAAAATAATCAGTGATCAAATCATGTCAATCACACATTCACAGCATATTTCTGGAACACAATTTACTTACCTTTAATACCAGGGAAATCCTTTTCAGTAGGATATATTGTAACACTGATGTTTGACAGTTTGAAATGATTATCTGATGCATTCATTTTAAATCCCATATATAAATGGTCTGTGCTGGTTCCCCAGGCTAACTCAATGTTCTCATCCTCATTTCCGCATGCTCCACTGGCTGTGCTGTTCACAGGAACATACATTTTTGCAAAACTTGTCTGTAAAATTGATAAAACATGAAACTTTAGAATGAAGATAATGCTCAGAAACTTGTCAATACATCCAATTCCCTTAGCTCAAGTACACAGAATGTTCATTTATATCCAAAACAGCCTCTTAATGACTTATTTTTTGAAGGCAATTTCAGCATATAAAAACTAACATAAGAACAAGGCCTTCTCTTGAGAAACGAATGCAAAGCAGTAACTAAAATTTCAGTCTGAGTGACCACTACTTTGGTAATCTAGTTCCGTATAAAACTGCATACAATTTTACAAAATATACATGGACAGCAAACTTAATGTTCTCGTAAAGTTTAATCCAACGTTTTAAGTGGATTTTTAATCCAAAAGTCAAGCTGCTTCAAGTTAATATTGCTTTGATATAAAACACAAGTTTGTATCCTTTAAATCAAATACAGTTTTGGTTCAAACTGCCATAAGGTCAGGCCAACATTTGCACAAACCATGAGTCCACCTTGTTACTAACGTATGTTGCCCTAAAGTCTAATGTATATGTGGCAGATTTGTTGTGTTTTTGCACTAGCCTGCATGATTAAATTATTAATGTGGAAGGTGAGCTTAAGGGGACCACTCTTCCAAATCTAATAGTAACAGAGCCACAGGACCCAAGACTCTTCTAAAACAATGCTTGGTGATAGTTACATACACTGAAACCATGAAATTTTATTTTCATCTAGGTACTTAAGATAATATAATTGAAGAGCAAATTCCAAATGAAGAGTAATTGCCTGGAGGAGGACCTAAATATAAATACCCTGAAAAGGAGTAAGATGCACATCTATTGAAATTTAAGCATTTTTACTACAGTATGATAATATGTGATACTATGTCGCCCTCCCGTGATGTAGTAGTTACCATGCTAACTTTATATCCCTAAGGTCGCAAGCACAAACCCAGCAGGGGACAATGGAATTTTTTGGGTGTAAAAATCCTTAGCATGGCTTCCTTCAGAAGGGAAGTAAAGCCATTGGCCCAGTGTCGTAGATTTACGACACGTAAAAGATCCTCAAGCCTGATAGATAGGTCATTACTTTTTTCATTTAGGTCATTCTGAAGAGTGGTCTCATGCATGGTATTTTGAATCTTATTGTAAATAATGCAATCGTCTGCAAACAATCTAATCTGACATTTAATATTTATAGCTATATTATTAACAAAAATAAGAAAAAGTAATGGACCCAGTACCGAGCCTTGGGGCATGCCCAAACTTACAAAATCCTTTTCAGACAGTTCTTTACCTACTCCTACTCTTTGTGTCCTTCCTTTCAAAAAAGGTTCTATCCATGACACTACACGATTATTGATTCCTATTTTTGCTAGCTTTTGGATGAGTAAATTATGCGGCACTATGTCAAAAGCTTTAGAAAAGTCTATCACCGCAGCATCAATCCTTCCCTCTGCATCCACCTCATCTGCCAAATCCTGAAATAATGAGGTTATTTGACTTTCACATGAATACTCAGATATAAACCCATGTTGCGCTTCTTTGAACCATTTCTTGTTTTCTAACTTCTCCCATAAGTTCCATTACTTTACACACACTACTGAAGTTAGGCTAACAGGTTGGGAATTGTTTATTAACCCCTTTATATATTGGAACTACAATAGCAGTTTTCCAGTCTTCCGGTATAGCACAGTTGTTAATTGACATATTAAACAAGAGCATTAGATAGGGAATAATGGGTTCTCCCACTATTTTAAACATTTCTGTAGGTATATTATCTGGTCCTCTCAATTTTCTATTCTGAAGCATCTTGATATAATATGACATACATTGAAGCATTCACAAATAATGTAAATTACAACTACAATTTACACATATAAATGTAGACCGAATAACTGGATCAAATACAACTGTGACCTAGTCATCAAATTGGATTGACCTACATATCATGGGCATAGTATCAACATATAATATAGGTACATTTACTTACCATTTATTTCACTATATTTCATGAAAAAACAGAAAAAACTTGCCCAGCAAGTGAGCATTAATTTTTTGTCCACTATAGGCTCTCACAATTTAGATTCACCTGGTCTTATATCATCTAATGTTGTCGTAAAAACTTTTTGGGCTATAATACAAAAATTGACACTAACTTTTTAGTTTATATTGGTTGAATGTACTTGATCCATAAAATATTTTATCTTCATTAACTTCCCTCTATGGAATTCTACTAACACCGACGCTCCAGTGCTGATGCTGCATTTCTGTATTCACTCATCTTTGCCTGCAGTATAGGCTTTATATCTTCGATTTCATCTATTTAAAAATTGGATATCCTTGAGCTTGAACGCTGTGTTATAGTATCTTGTATGAAGACAGTTCTTAAAAAAGACAAAAAGGAGAGTTTTTCTGATATCTGGAATAGCAAACCTCATGTTGCTACATAGATGCTTTCTCTTTCAATGACATTTGTTTTGCTTGCATATAAGAAAAGATTTTTTGCAGATTTCCTTGTCACACTCTGAACGGCAGTTGAGTTTGTGTTGAATTGAAATGGAAACGCAAAACAGAAACTTGAAGACACTAAGTTTCAGTGCAAATGTTAAAATCATTTGTGAAGTAGAAAAAGGTGTTAAAAAATAAAGACAAAATTGTGAAGGCAGTTGATGAATCTCTCTGTCCATCACAATGGAAAAAACTAAAAACAAGCTTTCCACAACTGGGGTGTATGATAACAGTGGTTTTGAAATGTGTGAGACAAAAACATTCCAGTGTCTGACGATATTATTTGCCAACAAGCTGAAAAATTTGCTAAAGATCTTGAAATTCAGTCATTGAAAGAGAAAGCATCTATGGAGTAAGATTAGGTTTGCTATTCCAGACACAAGAAAAGATCTCCTTTTGTCTTTTTACTTTCTCTACATGTACTATGTACGTAGTGTATAGAGAAGGTATTGCACTCCACCAAAAAATTTGATATCAAGATTTCACCAGAAATATATGTTTTAGGGTCCTCTGTATCAAAAAAAAGTATTTTCACAAAAAGGTGTGTGTGTGAACATGATAACTCAAAAACGAAAAGTCGATAAAACACCAAACTTGGTATTTATATTTAGTATCTTCCAGGGATGCGACAAAGATTTTGAGAAAAATCCCCCCAACCCAAACTACCCTTTACATGGAACTTTTTTTGAAAATTTTGATTTTCTAAAAAATGGCTCTAACGATTTTGATTAAAATATTGTATATTAAAGATATTTACTTGACAATTAAAATGTATATTTTGAATTTTCTGGGAATAGCCTCTGAAAACTACTTTATTCTGGGTCAATTTTACAGAATTTTGCATAACTGCTAAACCGTAAGAGATAGACAAAAACTTACCACACAAAAAATGTAGAGCACATTAAAACACACAATTTATGTTATGTACATTTTGTTTGTGGAATTTATCGTTTTAAAGATATTCCTTGTTTTTTGTTTCAGCTTTGATAAACTTAATACTTTTCTCATGCTGAAATTTGTAAACTCCTGTCCATTCAAACAAAGGAACCTTAGTCACATAGCAATCAGCCTTTGGCTACATGTTTAACATATGGTACTCCCTTATTCCGCTTATACTTACAAAGAAGCAAGTAATAAGATTATTTCTGCTAAATTTTTATTGATTAGAATGAAGTAAGTAGAAGCATAAGCTTTTTAATAATAATTTGATGCTGAAATGTAGAGAAAGTCATGTGAATGGAACACATCAGATTTTTTAAAAACTATCACCAAACAAGATGCTGTACTCGATGACAGCAAAGTGTTCCAAGTTCAAAGATATTCAATTTTTAAAATAGATGAAATCTAACATATAAAGCTTATACTATAGGCAAAGATGAGTCTAAATACAGAAATGCAGCATCAGCTGGAGAGTAGGTGTTAGTAGAATTCCGTACAGGGAAGTGCATGGTATTATTGAAAGTAAATTTTCCTACCATTTATTGCTTCGCACACACAGCACTTGGCAATACCTCCTATTCCATATAGCTACCTCTGTAGCTGGCAAGTGTTCTTCTGCAACTTCATTAAAGCGGTAATGATTAGCAAAACCAGCTTCTCTGAAACAATTTTTTTATTTCTTTCATGTTTCACATCGTCCCACGTTTTTTGCAGTAGGTGGGTGGCATCCAGCTTATTCAAATCATTGGTAGGTTTATCCTTTTCAATGTTTCTGACAATTCTGGAGATGGCTCACTTCTGATGATGATTTAAATTTCTTATCACACCTTGGTCCATGGTTACAGTTTTGAACCATGACTTTGGGGTGGACAGGACAATTGTTAATAAAAATGATCACATTCCTCTTTTCCTGATTGAACTTCATGCCAATTTTCTGGATCCATGCCTTTTTGTTGTTTTCATGCAATACAGACAAGGATCTTACACCTGAAAAACCTGGTTTGGCATATCTTTTGATCACTAACATTTTTAGTTTCTCAGTTCCTAACATATTGGCTGCTATCATGACAGTTATTCTTTCTTTGATTCCTTTTCCATTTTGGCACTTTTCACCTTTAAAGGGCAGTGCTTTATCCAGTAAGCACTTAAAGAAAAGTCCTGTCTCATTTGCATTAAGAATGTCATCCAGTCTATAGCCTCCCAGCAGAGTAGGTAGAACATTCTGTCGGTATTCATCACAAGTATTACCAGACACATCAGCACCTTCTGCACGATACAGTTTTGGTTTTTTAACTTTTCCAGCCAACCTGAACTTGCTTGGAAAGACTGTATTCCAAGATCTTTAGTGAATTTTTCAACTTGTTGACAAATAATATCCCTAGACACAGAAATTGTTTTGTCTCGCTCATTTCGAAACCACTGTTATCATACACAAGTTTAGGAAAGCACTTAATCTTTTCTGTTATGATGGGCTGAGAGATTAATCAATTGCCTTCACAATTTTGTCTTTATTTAATCATGGAAAGGGTACTTTATAGAATACCATATTGTTGTGAGATATCCTTCTTTTTAATCCCCTTTTTCTACTTCACGAATGGTTTTAACCTTTGCACTGAAACTTACTGTCTTCAAGTTTCTCTTTTGTTTTTCCATTTCACATTCAACACTTCGCTGTACAGTAAAACAAAACCTCACTAAAAACAAAAGGAAAGTTTTTATTCAATGGAATGAATCATAGTTTTTATAAAAAAAGGTTTTAATTTGGTAGTTTTAGTAGTAGTAGTATTGTAGTGCATACAACTGCACTTTACGAACTCAACTGCCATTTAGGGTTTAGAAATCTGTAAGACAGAAAAAAGCACCACTACAATGTGTTGGCAGGTGAAAGTGACTGCGCATCACAGATTGAAGTTAAAGATGTTGGAATTAATATATATGTGGTATGTATCTCCAGACTTTGCAACTTTTAATTCACTCTACAGTAAATAGAAATTTGAGTTATGGAATGAGAGATATTAAGAAATTCAAATTATTGAAATTAGACTTAAAGAGAAAAAATAACACACAAATCATTAGGTAATCAATTGGGAAAGGCTTCAACATCGAAAAATTGAGTTATTGAGGTTCGATAACTGGAGTACAATCAGTCATTCAAAAGTAAGAGGAATAAGGATGGATGCTTCAGTATTGGTAACCAACAATACCAACACAAACTATACCATGAATCCCTAAACTGGCAATGTTAAGGAACTGAATAATTAATAAATTATTCTTGTAAGTCATATTTCATAAAATAGTTTCTTGGGATAAACCAGTATGGAATTAGCCTGTTACATGTGAATAGCATTTCTTATAATTAGGTTAAATGATACATTACCTTATTTTGTATGTTCATATATGTTACATTTAGCATTATAGCCATGTGGATCATGATACAGGTTGTATTTGTGGATGAATCAGTGACATTCCACTTTCCAACATGTGACTTTGGTTCTGGTGGTGGCACAGTAGTTGTAGATGGAGCCTGGGTGGAAGTAGTTGTATTTGGAGCCACACTGGTAGTCATGGTGGTTGTGGTTGTAGTAGCACTGGTTGTGGTAGTTGTTTTAGAAGTGGTGTTTGTAGGTGATGTGCTGGTGGTGACATCTGGAACAGCAGTGGTGGTCTTTGGAACAGCAGTGGTCGTAGGTGGAAAGGTGACAGTAGTATCTTCCGGCAGTGTAGCGACTTCAATTTCATTTCCGCCTGCAAAAAAAAAAAAAATTTGTCTGGAGAAAAATTACAAGATACAATTGATGATGCTATTAAGCAATGGATACATTTTATTTAATTTCATTTTATCTTAGTTCTTTATCTATAAGCTATCAAAAGACAAACATAGAAAGTGAAGAAAACAGCTGCCTGCAATGCAAAGTCTGATTCTAATCATAGTAAAGCTGTGATTTTGGCAAGATATAATCTTTATACAGGGTGGAAGGTGACCCGTATCCTTGAACAAAATGACTAATGAACTCAACAAAAAATCTTATTGCAATTTTTATAGAAGAAAGTGAAAATTGCTTAATATTAACTATTTTAAATTAAAATGTTAGAAACTCAAAATAGTTCCCGATGTTCTGTTTTCCTCTTGCTTTAATTATTCAGAGTTTCATAATTTATAAAGAAGGGAACATAGTTGTGTAACTTAGGTTTCTCATTTCTAGTTTCATACATCTTTATAAATAACAGTTCCTATTAATAATTTGTATAATGGTTAAGTGCTTCTTAGAACCATATTCTGAATGATATTTTGATTATGTTAAAATCATGTGTGGTTTTCTGTTTATTTGCATATTGGAGGTGCTTATTTGTTCATTGTCATAGCATTGTCTATCATAGTTTAAAAGAATGATCATAGGCCTCCTTACATCCTGTATACTACGCACCTTTACTTGGGCGCTTGGCTCCCTAGTCTTCATTTGATATGTTTCATGCAATTTCAGGAGCAGAGTAGAGAGAACATTCAAACGAAGTGCATTATACACTCTAGTGGCTTCAATGCTAAGTTTTCTTTCCGTCTGTTGATCCCAGATTTCATGCAAGTTTCAATTGGTTTAATAATTCAGCTAGTTCACAGTAATTAGCTAAAGCCTCAAGGAAATAAACTTCCTTTGGTTGACAACACTGCAGAAAGGCAGGCAGGCAGCATTTCTTCCCCCATCTGTCGTTTCCCCACAAATCTAGCACCCAGGAAAAGGTGTTAACAAGTATAAAAACCTCAGCAAAAACTGTGATTATCATACTTGTCATTTTCAATCCCACCTCTAATTGCAAATTAGATTGACATTAAAACAAACATATGCAATATTTTAATATGTTTCTGGCATACAGCTATTCTATTTTTAAGCTTGGTATTTAGGTTTGGTATCTTCCAAGGATGAGACTCAAAAATTTTCAAGATAATCTCCCCCACCCCAAACTACTCTTTACATGGAAAATTTTTATTTTCTAAAAATGACTAACAATTTTTATTAAAATACCTTATGTTTAAGACAGATTTATGACAAACAAATTGCCTATCTTGAATCTTTTGGGAAAAGCCTCTGAAGACCTCTTCATTCTGGATGACTTGTATAACTGGCAAACCGTAAGAAATATACAAAAATTTATTACAGAAAAAATTTAGTTCTCATTAAAACATACCATTTATGTCATATACAATTTTGAGTTAACTGTTTGAGACATTGTAGGTTATTGGTATCAATTTTAGCCACTTAAACTTTTCTCAAGTGCAAAGACATCTTTTCTTGTTTTTCGTTTCATTTATTCCTGGCAAGCAGAGAGATTGAAATTTCAATTGTTTCACATTGCAACCAGCTTTTAAAGGCCAAGACTATAACTTTAGCCTGTGTATTTTATTTCCCTTCTACTTACAAGGTAGTAGTAATACACTAATTCTGCTAATGTTTATCTTGATTAGCATATGTAGATGACAGATTAACGTTTTGATTTAAAGGTTTGTTTACCGAACAGCTAGAGGACATCATGTGAATGAAACCCTTTTATTTACAAGGAACCAAGTAACAAGGACAATTTCTGCTAATGTGTATCTCTATTATCATAAAGTAGATAGAATTTGTTTCACAGATGTAGAGAAAGTCATATGAATGGATTACATTTTTTCATCTTAATCATGCAAATAGAAAAGAAATCAAAGGTAATCACATAGAGACCAGCTATCAGAGATTTGACTAATGCTTTGGCCTATTTCCCTTATACCTACAACAAATTAGTAATAACTATTTCTGTTATTGTTTAACTTGATTAGCATGGAGTGAATAGAAAATTAAACTTTTTTAAGAATAATTGTTTCAGAATAGGTAGAGAAAGCCATGTGAATGCAACATCAGATTTTTTCTAGACCTGTACACAAGTCTTTTGCCTTTTCATTCTTTTGTTGTTTTTATACTAAAATCATTCATGAGTGGATTTTAACCACAAAAGTGCTATAAAAACCCAATTAATGAGTTAAAAAGTTAGGTGATGGAACAGCTGAAATTCCTTGGTAGCCAATCATCTTCATATACCTCCAAATAATACCTAAGTGGCTTTAGGAAGACAACAGCAAGTTGAAAATATCAGGATTTGAATGTGGGTAGGTGAATGGAAGGAAATGAGAGCAATGAGGAGCAGTTGGAGTAATACTTTACTTTTATAAATTCCAAAACCAAGCTTTGACACAAAAATGCTACCTCCATACAACATAGGGCATTATTTAGTATACATTATGTTATTAAACTAAACCATTAAAATAAAAATGTATTGCTTGTAGACTTATATTAAATTGAAGTTTATTTATGGTTGCTAACTGTTGTGGTTGTCAGACTACCATTCTATATTGGGCAAGAAAGAAAGTTTAATTTTGCACATAGGTTGCTTGAGATTCTTTTACATGCTGTTAATCTACAACACGCGAACAACAACTTTACTTCCCTTCCAAAGAAAGTGATGCTAAAAATTTTATGCCCTCCCCCCAAAAAAAATCCATCGCCCTTCGCTAGTTTGAACCTGTAACCTTGGTAACCAGAGGCTAGCTTATCACCGGACCATGGAGGATGACTGTAGACTTGAAAGATACAAATATTATACATTCTCAATAACTAAGTTATAATGGTTACAGTTAAATTGTAATTAGCCTCAAATAGTTAAAATTGTATGACTTAATTACGAGGATCAAATGAAAACAGCGAAAGTGTCATTAAAATTCTGGTTTTCTTTTTAGGTGTTTGGAAATTTGTAGAGCCAGTCCTGGTCATCTTTCTGAGCTGATAGTATGAGGTAGTGCCGGTAGGTATGATTGGAAGTAACCGATTCATGATTGCAGCACCACTTTGCAGTTGCACCAAGCAGGTGCAGCATGGAGTTATTCAATTTTATGGAGTGAAGGTATGAAACTGGTTGATATTTATCGGAGAATGCAGATGCAGTATGTGAATGCCTGTCTGATACAGCAACAAGTCTATGATTGTGCCAGAAATTTGCAGGAGGTGCAACTTTATTGACCTGCTCCACATCCAGCTCAGGCTCATCCAGTTGTGACAAGCCTCAGCAGATCGGCTTATTCAGGAAAACCAGCATGTCACCCTGGCTGAAATGGCTTCCCTGCTGAATATGAGCTTCAGTTAGTACAACACACAGTGCATGATGAACTCCATTACAGAAAACTGTCCACCAGGTAGGTTCCTCGGCAGCTAATGCAGGAATTAAACGACTATTGGGTTTACACATTTCAAGAGCTGTTGAGAAGGATGAGGATCTCCTAGCTCACATTGTCACCAGGGATGAATGTTGGATGCACCATTTTCAATCAGAGATGAAACGTGCGAGCAAAGAATGGCAACATTTGTCTTCGAGAAACCAAAGAAATTTTGCAGCCAGCCCTCTGCAGGGAAAGCCATGTTGACTTTCTTTTGGGATAAGAAAGGTCCTATTCTGCCCCCACGTATGACAGTGATTAGTGCCATCTACATGGACCTTCTCAAAAACAATTTGAATCCAGCGATATGCACAAAGCAAAGGGGACTGCTGACTGCAGATGTTTGGCTTCAACATAATGCCTACCCTCTTGCTGCTTTTGCAATGAAATAAATAAATAAATAAATAAAAAAAAAAGGGGGGGATGCCTCCTACATCTCTCACTCACCAGATTTGGCACTATCTGAGTTCCACATCTTTGGTCCATTAAAGGAGCACCTTGGAGGGCAGAAATTCAAGTCTGATGAAGACGTCCAATCGGCAGTGCACAAGTGGCTATGTAGTCAACCAAAAGAATTTTTCTCACGCTGTACTGAAGCACTACCTATCTGATGGCAAAAGTGCACTGAACGGAGCTGTGACTATGTAGATGTATAACATGCAATTTAACATTATCCCTGCAATAACATAGTTGAAAAAAATCAACTCAGTTTTCATTTGATTCTCCCTTATATAATTCATTTAACTGTTAACAAGCATTTCTCAATGATGAATCTTTCCAGTAGGTTTTTAAAGATTATTTTACCTTGGGCTACTTGTGATATACAAGGGAAACTTATTGTCATAGTAATTCCTATAATATTGGGTCTTTGTTTACAAAAGATTTTGCTTTATACTCGCTATGTAGTATTTATTCCTCTGTTATGATAGTTATCTTTATCTGTGATTAACTTTACCTTTTAATTTAATTAACAAAATAACTTTTATACATATAATGATATCAGTATTAGAATATGATTGGTTGTAGAATACCTAAGAATCCAGCTTTATTACGACCTTTATGAAGATTGGAGGATTAATAACATTAAATATTTGCCATCTTAATATTAAATATGAGGTTTTGTATAACTTGCTTGATAATTGCTCAATGCGGAGCCTGCAGTAGACTTAATAATTTTCTCTTTACGTCTTGCAGGTACATAAAAAATTATAGGAGCTATTCTCTAAAAACTTCTGACACTCAGACAGATTAAAAATATGTGTTCCATTCACATGTTGCTGTTCCACAAACAAACTTTTCCTTCCAAAGATTATTCTTTTATCTACATCATACTAATCCATAAGTCTAAAGTAAGAGCTAGAGAAAGTAAAAATAATTTTAAACAAGAATAATTTTTTAATTTGGGTTACTAGTACCTCCCTATATTTCAATGTCATATGCAATGTGAGAGTGTATAGTGATATAGTACTCAATTTTTAACTTTGATAACATCATTATTTTTCTTAAATACAAATTAAAATGGTTTTTGTTCAGTATATCAAAATGTTTGAAGTTGATAGGTTTTTATCACAAGTAATATAACAAGAGCTCCAACTTTTATCAATAAATTTGCTAGCAACTTGTTGCAAGCAAATTTATCTAGTGAGAAGTTATAGCTTGAGTTGTATTTAATAAGACTATTTTATGGATAAAATAACAATGATGAAGCCTATATGGACACGAAGAATTATATTCCTAAAATCCCATTTGTCTGATATATTTGCACCAAAATCAGTGTAATTCATCAAACACTCCATCTCTCTGAACTGATGGAAAGTGTGCATGAATAATGGAAGCAGGGGCAACTTTTGTTAAGAGCTTTCACGAATTGTTTCATAATGCCACGGTTCATGTGTAACGGAGGGAGTAGAATTTTTTTTACGATCAAGAGGCACACTAGTAATATTTTTACTTTCTCTATATGCACTATGTACATAGTGCATAGAGAAGGTATTGCACTCCACCCAAAAATCCGATACTGAGATTTCAATACCAAACTTGGTATTTAAGTTTAGTATCTTCCAGGGATGCAACACGAAGATTTTGAAAAAAATCCCCCCATCCCAAACTACCCTTTACATGGAACTTTTTTCGAAAATGTAGATTTTCTTAAATTTGGCTCTACGATTTTGATTAAAATTTCGTATATTAAAGGTATTTACCTGACAAATAAAATGTATATCTTGAATTTTCTGGGAATGGCTTCTGAAGAGTACTTTATTCTGGATGAATTTTACGGAATTTTGCTAAACCGTAAGAGGCGGACAAAATTTTACTGCACGAAAAGTGTAGAGCATGTTAAAACACACAATTTGTGTTATATACATTTTTTCGTGGAGTCATCGTTTTTGAGTCATTCCTTGTTTTTGGTTTCTGCTATGAAAATTTAAACTTTTCCCATATAGGAATTTGTTAACTGCTTCCATACAAAGAAAGGAACTTCAGTGACATAGCAACCAGCAAGGAACAAAGCAAACATAGCAACAAGGAACCAAGTAATACAACTATTTCTGCTATTTTAGTCTGATTAACATGAAGTAAATAGAAGTATAAGCTTATTAAGAGTAATTTGTTGCAGAGATATAGAGAAAGTCATGTGAATGGTTCACATCAGATTTTTTGATTCACATTCCAGTTACAGCCATTGGCCAGTTTCCCAAAATTTATCGCTTGCCCTCCTATCCCATTCACAAATAAAGCAAGGGAATTTTGTGTATCCTCCTTTTTTTCCCAATGACAGACCAATGAACTTCAAGTCACCACATATTTGCAGTACTTCATTACGTACTACTGAATTTCAACAAGACCATTTCTCTTTTAATTTTGCTCAGAGGCCTCTATCAGATTGAAGGTTCTTTTAAGTGCCATAAAAAATATGACATGGGCCTACTGGCTCCCCCCAAAAGACATGCATTATGTCCTTCCCCCCAATAAAAGACCATCATCCGCCACCTTGACCTTAGGAACCAGAGGCTAGCAAGTTGATTAAGCTGTTGTGAATTGTCAAATTCTTCTGGATCAGAAACCAACTGTTGGAAATCACGGACCTGCTCGAGATTCACTAAAATTGAGGTTTGCTGATAGTGTAGGTATGGGTAGTTCAGGTCCATGAGGGATAGACTGTGTGGCAGACTTCAGATTTGCATATTTAATTCCTTTGTTATAGCCAGTAACTTTGCAAATGCAAAAGTAACAATTGCTAAGGTGATTCAGTTGCTTTCTCCATATCACTTGCTGGCAAACTCAATTGCCTTCTTTTTCCTTCATATCAATGTAATCCTTCGACACAATGGTTGCATGCAATATAAGGTGTGAACATTCATCCTGATCAACTGTCACTTTGAAATAGGAGTAATATAGTTTCCTTATTTGTGAATCTATTTTATGTAACTTCACGTCAAACAGTAACATCCACAAGTGTACAAAGGACTCTATAGACACTGCCTCCTGCCAATCCATCTTGATGTAGAAGTCATGCTCAAGTTATACATGAACAATCAAAAGCTAGATGTGATAGTCAAAAACTAACTTCATTTTTTAAATCAGGCACAGATTTCTATTAAAGTTGTACATTTTCTTTTATACCACAGAATCAATGTTGACTAGTATAAATCATGGGGCACATGAAGTCTTCAAGTACTCCTTTTTAAAGTTGTCATCTAAGTTTTTCATGATGTGTAAATTTAAACGCAGCAGTGACAGTTGAAAATTTGTTTACAAAAGCCATACTGAGAATTGAGTAATGTATTCTTTGATTCAAGGAAACCATCACGCCTGTTGTAAATTATTTTCTCATTTAACTTTACAACTATTAATGTTAAGGCTCTAGGTCTATAAACTGCTGGCCATTTCATCATCCCCCCTTTTATGCACTAGTGTAACAAAGCCAATTTGTAACAAATCAGGGGAAAACACATTTTCCAATGATTGATCAGTCAAACCAATGCATTTACTTACAAATGTTTAGAGTTCTAGAAGTTTAAGCAATATACCATCACACTCAGGAGCATTATTTTTAAACTTACAGATATTAAGAGCCTACTTCCTCTACACTGGTCTCATAAATTCTGAGATATGATTATGCTGTTAAGTTCTGTACTGATACTAGTCACTTTTACCAATATTTTAGAAATAGTTATTTAAAAAGTTACCAACTCATTTGAATTTCCTAAGTGCCCTCTCGTATTATTCAGCCAAATGCTATTTTTTACGTTTTAGCAGTCTTTTCTTGGTTACTTAGCATGCTGTTTTGGCCTTTCTTTTTCTCTCTACTGGAGAACTTTTTAGTAATTTATCAGCACCTGCTCATACAGGTTCTTAATTGTTTAGTAACTCTTTATAAACAGTCTTGTCACTTTGAAGAATTCTCAAATATTTTTTATTCTTTCACTAAGAGCCATTATTGCTTTAGGCATTTTCATTTTTATGCATGAATTTATCCTTACAATCCTTTGCTTCATTGGATAAGCTGAATTATAGTGGTGACCAAAAATTATGAAAAATGAATTACACTTTTCGATGGAAATACATAACCCCCCCCCCCAAAGTTTCATGAACTATTCATCAAAATTTGTAGATTTGTTCTTTAAGATCCCTGCAATAAAAATAATTATTAAGTTAATTGTATTTTATCTGTGATGAGTTATACACAAATGCTTTCTTGGGCTCTTGGCTCCCTAGCTTTCATTCAGTAGGTTTTGTGCAATGTCAGAGACAAAGTACATTATACACTGATATAATGGCTTTAGTGTTAAGCTTTAATTCTGTCTATAGATCCCATACATGCAAGTGCCATGTGTTTCACTTAATTCAACTAGTTTGCAGTAAATTAGATAACCTGTTCACCATAATGACTGAAGGTTTCAAAGAAAAATATAATCTGGTTGATAACACTGCAAAAGACAGGTAGGCTTCCCTCTGCCCTTGCTTCCCTGTAAAACACTCAAGAAAAGCTGTGTGTATAGCATTACAATTTTTTTTTTTTTGTGCACCTTTTAAGGATTTCTCCTTGTTTTTTTATCTTTTACCTTTTTTTGAATGCCTCTCTTTTTGCTGGTCTGCTTTTCTCATCCATTTTCTGTTTCCTCCATTCCTTGTTTTGTTTCCATTCTTACCCATGCTCTTGTTAATGGTTTTATTAATTCCAATACTTTATGTATATTAATGTTTCTTCTAGTTAAACTCTATTCTTACTTCTATAATTTGAGTCCTTGCCTAACTCTTTTATAGACTCACTATCCTATTCTCCATTGCCTCATTATCTATCATCCCTATTTCCAATGTTATCGGGAAATGTGCTAGCAAGTAGGGGAAGGATTGTATTCCAGTAAAAATTTGACCTCGAAATTACACCAAATGTAAGTTTCGAGATCCCCTGAATTAAAAAATTAAAAAGTTTTGGAAAAAGGAAAGTGTGCATGTGAACACCATAATTATAAAAATCTGATTGTTACACTTGCATGACTTTCTCTAGCTGCTCTACAAATAAACTTCTTACAAATTTATTTTTCTTTCTACACAATGCTAATCGAGATAAATATTAGCAGAATGTTCTAATTACTTTGTTCCTTACAAGTAGAAGTGAACTAAGGAAATGCAGTAGAATAAAGTGATAGTCAAATATTTTAAAAGCTGTCATTATGCAATTATTGCATATTGCTTCTTTGCTTGGCCAGGAGTAGAACAAAAGAAAACGAACACTTCCTATCTGAGAAAAGTGTAAGTACTTTACAATTGAAGCCAATAACAAGGAATATCTCAGAAACTGTTACCTCCATAACAAAACAAAGCACATAAATTGTGTGTTTTGACAAGATCTACATTTTTTTGTGAAGTTAATTTTGTCCACCTCTTACGGTTTAGCAGTTAAGAAAAATTTGGCAAAATTGATCTATATATATAAAAATGAATCACTGAAATGTATGTACGTGTATCATTTCCGAACAACTGCATCAAATCGAACCATTTTTTTTTTTGTGTTTGTTATTGTCTCAAGGTTTGCGGAAAAGAAAATGATTAAAAATAATATGGGAAAGTATTTAAAATCTCATAATGTGAATAAAAACTGTGCCAAACGAATGCATTTCTGTTAATAGCCACCAGATGGCAGTGGTATCATGGGGATTTGTTGCTAAATGGTTGTAGTACAGCTATATTTTCCGCTCCCCATTCAATGTTAAGATAACAGACCAGTTTATCGACACAATGATGCAACGCAGCAGTGTAATTCAAATATTTTTATATATTAACTGCCCTTCCCTTACTCCTTGTTTAAAATAAAGCAGCAAAAAGTATTTCTGGTAACTAACAGCTACAGTAAGTACTTATTTGCCACTAGATGGACACAGTAGTGTTTTCCCTCCCCATCCAATGTTAAGGTAACGCAATAGTTTATCAAGATGACACAACTCAGCAGTGAAATTCAAATACATTTTTATGTATTAACTGTCCTTTCCTTACTCCTATCGTTTAAATAAAGAAGCTTTCCTGGTGACAAAAACCTAAAATACGTACTTATTATTAGCCACCATGGCCGTAGTACCTACTGCTCTATTTTTACTTTCTATAGCCCCAAATGTACAATGTACATAGGGATAGAGAAGTATTGTATTCCACCCAAAAATTTGATACCGAGATTTTACCGGAAATACATGTTTTAGGACCCCCAGTATCCAAGTGTGTGTGTGTGTGTGTCTGTGAACACGATAACTCAAAAACGAATAGTAGCTAAAATACCAAACTTGGTATTTAAGTTTAGTATCTTCCAGGGATGCGACACAAAGGTTTTGAGGAAAAAAAAAAAAAAAAAACACCCCAAACTACCTTTACATGGAACTTTTTTCAAAAATTTTGATTTTCTTAAAAATGGCTCTAACAATTTTGATTAAATTATCGTATATTAAAGATATTTACCTGACAAATAAAATGTATATCTTGAATTTTCTGGGAATAGCTTCTGAAGACCTGTTTATTCTGGATGAATTTCGCTTAATTTGGCATAACTAGTAAAACGTAAGAGATACACAAAAACTTACTATACAAAAAATTTAGGTGTTTTTAAAATACACAAGTTATGTCATAAACATTTTTCTCGTGGAGCTTACCGTTTTCAAGGTACTCATTATTATTAGTTTCAATTGTGAAGTACTTATACTTTTCTGTCTGTTTTTCTTTTGTTCTACTCCTGGCCAAGAAAAGAAGCGATTTGTAATGACAATTGCATAACGACAGCTTTTAAAACATTCGACTATTGGTTTAACCTAGTGTATTTCCTTATTTTCTTCCTACTTATACGGAACTAAGTAATAAGAACATTGTGCTAATGAGTACCTCAATTAGCAAGGTGCAGAAAGAAAAATTATCTTATGTAAGAAGTTT
Organism: Hymenopus coronatus; assembly: GCA_030762935.1. NCBI lineage: Eukaryota > Metazoa > Arthropoda > Insecta > Mantodea > Hymenopodidae > Hymenopus > Hymenopus coronatus. The sequence continues at coordinate 41,912,821 of CM060885.1, read as the reverse complement.
GTAGAACACAGCTAGAGAAAGTCATGTGAGTGTAACACCAGATTTTTCTTCTTCAATGCTAAGGGAATGCACCCGGTTATGGAACAATGACACAAGATAACTGTGAAAATCAAATATATTTCTTATGTATTAAACTATCGTTACCTTAATCACATCATTTAAATAAAGAAATAAGTATATTTTTGTTGTAATTCCTTAAAACAAACAAGTTATAAACAATGCACATAACCATAAACCCTTCTTGGAATCTGAAAATGGCAGAGAAATGACTGGACCCATTTTAGGTTTAACTTCCTATTGCAGATGTTATTTGACGTTATGTGGTACATAGCTAGCTAAAGGACATGAAGATACCAGCATCACCATCACGCTACAATTGCGGTGCTCTTAATACATTTGATCAAATAATATTTTGGGTTAAATGGAGAAATTTAATACATAACTATCATCAAATAAAAGCTTATCAATTGCCCAACCAGGTCTACTTGCTCTTCGATGAAAACCTAAAATATTTGCCACCACAGGGCAGTGGTACTTACTGCTTCATTTTTCTTCCCCATTCAGTGCTAGGGGAATGCACCCGGGTTATGGAGATGATGCAAGATAACTGAAAATCAAATATATTTCTTTCCTGGCAACGAAAACCTAATTACGTACTTATTTATTTGGCACCAGATGGCCATAGTACTTACTACTTTATTTTTCTTCTTCAATGCTAAGGAAATGCATCCGGTTATGGAGACAATGACACAAGATAACTGTGACAATCAAATATATTTCTTATGTACTAAGGTTCCCTTGGTCACATCGTTTAAATAAAGAAACAAGTATATTTTTGTTGTAATTCTTTAAAATGAGCAGGTTATAAACTATGCACATAACCATCAACCCTTCTTGGAATTTGAAAATGGCAAAGAAATGACAGGACGCATTTTAGGTTTAACTTCCTATTGCAGATATTGGTTATTTGACATTATGTGGTACATGAGCTAGATAAATAACTTTAAGATACCTGCATCACCATCACACTGCAATTGTGTTGCTCTTAATACATTTGATCAAGTAATATTTTGGGTTAAATGGAGAAATTACACAAAGCTATCATCAAATAAAAACTTATCAATTGCCATAATAGATCTACTTGCTCTTTAGTTATGTCAATGTTATCCTTAAAAATTGCTGTTTTGACATAGGAGAAAATAAAGAAAGAGGTGGAAAACATTAGGAGGAAAGAAAGAGATTCAGAAGAAGCATGAATGTTACTTTGTGACTGTCTCCTTAATGTAATTCATTACCTATGTCAGCATTTACCTGCCACAATATGAAAGGGCTACCATTACTGTTATGCCAAATACATCCTTGCTTACCCATGTTAACTGCATGTCATCCTTTCCACAATACCTTATGGGTGCTCTGAATTCGTCCTTTTAGCAATACCACCCACATATGCTACATTGCGCAAATCATAGCGCTTCATTGCGCTTTTCAGATTCAAAGGCATTAGACATTTGCAATGGTAAATTCCTGTTGACACTTCTACTGGTCTTATTTCGTTTCAATCACATTTTTGTCACTTCACAACGTCAAAGGAAGAATCAATATCAAAAGTGTTTCCAAATATTTGTGCAAATTACAAAAACTATGCTTGGTTGAGCAAGCAAGGCATTTTAGCAGCAACTAATAAGAATGTAGATGATTTGAATATAAGAATTCAGGTTAAAATTGATGGACAAATACATGCATTTAAGTTGATTGATTTCATTACCAATCCAAATGAAGTCGTCAATTATCGTGCTGAATTCCTAAATTCATTGGATTTGCCAGGAATACCACCACACAATTTACAGCTCAAGGTTGACTCAGTGATAATTATGCTACGCAATCTCAATCAACCAAAATTATGCAGCGGAACAAAACTCACTGTTAAAAAAATTATGAAAAATTTTATTTAAGCTACTGTAGCATAGGAAAGCTCAAAGGCAAGGATATATTTATTCCAAGAATACCACTAATGACAACCGACTTTCCTTTTGAATTTATGTGTGTTGTTTCCGGTGCGCCTTGCATTCATAATAAATAGCAAAGCCAATCGTTAGAAGTGTGTGGAATATACCTTGAATTGTCGTGTTTTTCGAATGGGTAGTTGTACGTTGCATGCTCGAGTCTGCAAACCATCAACGCTATTTGTTTTTCTCTCTGGAAGGAAAAGTGTACTTTACAAGGCATTACAATAGAGTATTGTCAAATTATTTAATTGTAATTTTACTTCATTGCATGGCCCTATTGTAAACAGAAAATTTTGTCTAAGTTCTTTTCATTAGATACACCACTCATGCGAAGTCAGGGCGGGCAGCTAGTTTAGAATAAATAAATCTTCAGAAGCTATTCCCAGAAAATTCAAGATATACATTTGATTTGGGATGTAAGAATCTTTAATATACAGCATTTTAATCAAAATCCGTAACAGCTATTTTTGAGAAAATGAAAAATTTCAAAAAATGTTCCATGTAAAGGGTAGTTTGAGGCAGGGGAATTTCCTTGAAAATCATGTCACATTCTTGGAAGATACAAAACCTAAATACCAAGTTTGCTATTTAACATTCTTTTCATTTTTGAGGTATTTTGCCCACACACACAGACCTTTCTCTAAAAATTGTTTTTTCGGCCTAAGGTGCAGTAAAACATATTTCCTATGAAATCTCAACATCTAATTTTTGGATGGAATACAATATCTTCTCTACCCACTATGTACATAGTACATGTGGGCTAGAGAGAGTAAAAACACAGTCTTAAATATCAAACTGATATTCAAGTTCAGCATCTTCCTAGGAGCTATTTGCAAGAAATCCCAAATTACTCTTTTAATATATTTAGAATATTTTGACTTCCTCAAAAATGACTTAACGACTTTAATTAAAATTATGTTCCCAAACAAAATGTATGTATTGAATAGCCTCTTACTACACAACTATGTAGATTTTGTTAAAGCTACACTGATTTCAATTTTAGAACCCTTGCCATTTCTCAAGTGGGAAGGTATTATTCCCTGGTCAAACAAATGGAACAGAATTTCAATATTATATAAAAAGAATTATACCATAAAAAGATTTTGGTTCCGATAAGCTTATTGTATTACTGTATCCCCAAGCATGTTTAGGAAATATGTAGTGAAACTATTTCTATAAATAAAAAAAATAAAAAAAAAATAAAAAAATAATAAAAAAAAAAAAAATAAATAAATAAAAGAGTTTGCAAGAATAGTTTATTGCAGTAAGTGAATGTAATATCAGCTTTCTTTCTTCCCACCCCCACAACATACTTGGTAGGTAAGAGAAGGTACTGCATTCCATCCAAGAATTTTACAGAGATTTCTCTGACACCAAAAACATTTTTAGAGAGAGAGAGAGTGAGAGTGTGTGTGTGTGTGTGTGTGTGTGTCCAGCCTAATGGAAAGTTGTTTAAATACCAAATTTTGATGTTTAAATTCAGCATTTTCCAAGGATGCAAGATTTTAAAGAAAAAATCTCCACTCCAATGTATCCCTTTCATGTAATATTTTTTTTCAAATTTTGATTTTATCAGAAATGGCTAACAATGTTGATTAAATCCTATACATTGAAGACAGCTTCATGCCTAAATGTATATCTTCAATGTTCTGGGAATAGCCTCATAAGTCGTCCTCATTCTTGATGACTTGAATAGCTGGTAAACCATTAAGAAATAAGACAATCTTACTATATACAAAATGTATATCTTATTAAAATATACAATTTGTCAAATGCACTTTCGTGAGGTTAACCATTTGAAACTCATTAATTGTTCAAAAATTCTAAAGAATCCTCATAAGGTAGTCAGTTTTCTTCTGGCCAAGCAAAACAAACGGAATCTAAATGCTATTACACAGTGATGAACTGTTAAAAGATTTGGCTTATTACTTTAGCTTAATTTATTCATCTTTGTAATAAAATTATGTCTGTTAAAGCTTAGATCTTGATTATCATGAATTAGAAGAATAAGAATAATTTTTTCCACAATATATAGAAAGTTATGTGAATTATCACATCCCTCTCCCCCCCAGAAGATGATATTTTGAATCTTCAGTTATATACTTTGTCTTGCTTTTTCCTGATCTCATCTCTCCCCTATGAGGAAATTAGTGTCCTCATTTCCTGCTGACTTATTTATCTCTTCCTAGCATAGAGATTACCTATCACAAATTCTATCTCTGGCAACAGTTTCACCTCCTTCATATCTGGCTCTTAATTTATTGTATATGATGCATTGTCATAAAAGTTTGATGTTTGCGGTGAATTATGAACTACCACTATCCCTAAACTTACAAGACTTTGTACATCTTTAATTACCACCATGTTACATTTTTAATCTCATTTGTTATTCTCTGCTCTTAAACTTTTCTTTTACAAGATTCCTACTGATCAAGTTTCTGCTACTCAACCACATCTATGCCTATTGTGCATTTTAACAACACACTATTAAATATCTTACCTTTTGAGGTCTGATGTCAGCAACGGTAGTGAGCAGATGTGTTAATAAGATGTTTGATAGAAGCATGAAAATGAGAGTAAAACTCCAAGTTTACCAGGCAAGAATAGGGAGCTTTAGAAAGATCAAAATATCAAGGTAAAGAAGGTACACTAATAGAAACACAAATTTGGCTAATACTGGTTGTGGCTATCTTATCAATAAAAAAATAATTGATTCTGGCATGGACATAGCTGGACTAAGTACTGTAGAAGTTCAGAAGTACAACAAATGCCTTTCCCCCTCTTCACTGCTGTTTCCTTTATTCTCCTAATTCTTTTTAAAACTGCCTAGTTCACCTTCCTTGAAAAAGTATTACACACTTTGATGTACTAGGTGCATAATGAATACAGGAAACTGAACTGATATACTACTCAATTCACTACCTAATACACACACTGGATTCTTTGGATCTATTGTCTTGAATTGCAATCACAATTACTTTTCAGGTAAAACACCATCAAATAATGCATTAAAATCTTAATGAAAACATCTGAGACAAGTTTTTGTTAGTTTATCAATTTGTTATTGAAAGGTGGATATTCCTAAATGAATATAACATCAGTGTTTCACTTCATTTTATGGCTTTTGGATTAACTGTGATATCAAAACATAAATAAGAAAATATCTTTATTAACATTAATTTCTAAAAAATTCCAACATGTGATGTACCCAACTGACTAAGAGGTCATTACACAAGCTACAACAGATATCATATCAGTGCCTTCGGGATCAAGGTCCGCATTGGCCAAGAGCCAACAATTTTTCATCCACATTTGGCAATTATCTTCTCCATCTACACTGCCAAATACCTGCTAATGTGGTCAAGACTAGTAATATTCTGTGTCTAATAATATGTGACACACACACACACACCACCATCACCCAGGGTTGAGAAAAACAGGAAGTTTTTATACATTTAACCCCCCCCCCCCACTGGGTTTACAATTGCACAAATAATAATTATTACTCATTAGACATTGCTCTAATTCAGTATTGCTGATTTCATTAATGTAATAAAACATTTTAGTGCACCCACCAAATTGATTTCTGAAGTGTTTTGCGCTAAATTTAATAATCTAATATTGTAACCTATTGTTTGTATTAGTTAAATATTTGGAATTTTACTTATCTTGCCGATTTTAAATTTATAATTTAGTTGCACTAAAATGCCACAAAGCTGAATTAATGCGCATGGTTTGGCAACAGTAACACTGATTTTAGGTATATAATTTCCTGAAAGTTACTAATTTTAAGTTAAAGTTTTCAGGTTCGCAATGAATCCATGTAAGTGAACCAGTAGCATCGCAAATAGTTTAAATTCATTCAAAGAGCCAAACTCAGTTCATCCAACCAAGTATGACAAGATGCTCATATCCTAAGTATAAATATTAATGCAAGTGTTCCATCAATTATGAACCTACTACAGGAGTTGAAAGGTGGATTACGTATTTCAAAAGCAAAATGTTGCATACTGCCACAATATTGAAGGAATTATCTATTCTTGCTTTCTGCACAGTGGACAGTAGGCAATTTGCAAGAGCATTGAAGAAATTTGCTTTACTCCAAGGGCAATAGGTCGTGATCCCTGTTGTAGCTGACATCTAGCAAGGATAAATCATTGTAATAATTGTGATTATATGATTTAGTTAATCATGTTTGATACCTTAATTAAAGCCATTTTATTTATTAATTATTCTTAACAGGGGAAAAAATTCATCATGCCCATTTATCATGTCAGGAAGTAAAGCAACTCCAGACTAGAGGTTATTCACAATCATAAGAAGGAAATATTTTGTAAACATGACAACATTTTAGTGTCAAAATTGAAAGAATACGTCACCTACAAAAATGATAATACAAATGTGGGTAACTACTTTCAACTCCACTGGAATTATATATAAATGAAACTCCAGGGATACCCAATATTAACAATCCTATGTTAGATTCTCTTATAGACAATTATTGTAGCAATCAGTTGCACTTTGCGGCTTACAATTAGGACCTTAACATTAAAGTAACACATCCCAAAAGCATGTCAAGTATGGGAGTTTCCCAATGGTTTCATTAATTTTATATACCACCCTCTACTTGCTCTTTAGTTATGTTATTGTTAGCCTTAAAAATGGCTGTTTGACATAGATGAAAATAAAAGAAAGTGATGGAAAACATTGGGATTAAAGGAATGAAAGAGATTCAGAAGCATGAATACTACTCTGCAACTTTCTCCTTAATGTAATTCATTACCTATTTCAGTATTTACCCGACACTATGAAAGTGCTGCCATTATTGTTATGCCAACAGCATACTTGCTTATCTTCACTGTTAACTCTATATCTCATCCTTTCCACACTACCTTATGAGTGTGCTGGTTTCGTCCTTTTTGCAGTACCAACTATATATGCTACATTGCTCAGATCATTGTACTCCATTGCATTTTTCAGATGCAAATGCATGATTAGACACTGGCAATGGGAAAATTCCTGATGATACTTCTACTGGCCTCATTTCGTTTCCACCAAATTTTTGTTACTTCCCGATGCCAAAGAAAGAATATTGAAAGTGTTCCCAAATATTGGTGTAAATTACAAAAACTATGCTTGGTTGAGCGAATGAGCAATTTTAGCAGCAACTAATAAGAATGTAGACAATTTGAATATAAAATTTCAGAGTAAAACTTATGGACAAATGCAACCATTTAAGTTGATCAATTCAGTTACTGATCCAATTAAAGTTGTCAATTCACTAACTGAATTCCTAAATTCATTGTATTCACCTCACAATTTACAACTCAAGATTGACTCTGCAATAATTATGCTATGCAATCTCAATCAGCCAAAATTGTGCAACAGAACAAGACTCACTGTTAAAAAAATTATGAAAAATTTGATTTAAGCTACTATAATCATAGGAAAGTTCAAAGGCCAGGAGGATGTGCTTATTCCAAGAATACCTACTACTTATGACAACTGCCTTTCCTTTAGAATTTAAGTGTGTTCAGTTAACCGTGTGCCTTGTATTTGCAATGACAATAAATCCCAAAGTCAACCACTAGAAATGTGTGAAATATACCTCAAATTGCCGTGTTTTTCACATGGGCAGTTGTACGTTGCATGCTTGAGAGTTGGCAAACCATTGGCACTATTTGTTTTCTCTCCAGAAGGAACATTGTACATTACAAGTCATTACAATAAAGTATTGTGAAATTATTTGTTATTTTATTTCATTACATGGTCATATTGTAAACGGAAGATTTTGTCTCAGTTTTTTCATTAGGTACCCACCCATGCGAAGCAGAGGGGGGCAGCTAGTGTTTAATATAAATTCCACGTCCATAGTCTAGTTTTAATTTTGTTTCCTTTTCATGTCCTTTCAACAGAGAAAGGGAACAGATGAAAGCAGTACCTGAATTGAATATTTCAGCAACTATATCCATCTATCTGCTCCACCGGAGATTAAAGCAAGCCTAACTGCTCTAACTTTAGGTTTTATGAATCCTTCATTTAATAACTACTAGGTTTCATTTTTGCTTTCAGCTTTTACGAATCAAGAGCTAAGAAAATATTCAACAATATAGGTCAGAAAGTACAGTGGAAAAGAAACATGGCACAAACAATCCAAGCAACAATTCCCAATACTGTAGTAATGAAGTTCAGTTATTGTTAAACTAGAGTCTTCGTCACAAATGCAGGCTAATGCACAGTAGACAAATATCATATAGTCACATTGTTTCAGAGTGCATTTCACTTTTGCCTCCAGTGAAATTTAATATTCCAAGCTATAAATCCATTCCATTGTGTAATAAATAGTAAAGGTTTAACAGTTCTGCTGAAGCAAAACCATGTAGTGTTCTTCACAGCCACGCCAGAGAAATGGTTGTGTGTGCAAATACTTACTGAGGAAGATGGAAGAAGCAGGGATCCCTCTAAACAGTATTGCAAGGAAACAGCTGTGCTTGTAAAGTGGGTAAGCGTATTGTAGAAAGAACTGCCAGTAAAGCAAAAGTCTGCATTAATGCAGGAGAAAGTGTTAAATTTAACTCTCCTGGAAAAGTGCAAAGAAGGAAAAACCAGTGACTGACCCTGATGATTTTGATAAGAATTTGTTACATCGAACAATATGTTCTATGTATGAGAATGGAAAGTTTCATACAGCACAAAAGCTTGTGAAAAAATATAACAAGGCACAGGCTTTGAGGGCAGTGAATCTTTCATGCTCCACATTTTGAGGAGAATGAGATCTTGTTACAGGAAATGCCAAGAAGGAAGGAAATTAATAATGGAATGTAGCTGCAAGAGTTGCATTTCTCAGAACAGTGCATTCCATTAGAAACCAGGGTAACACTAAAATTTATTATATGGATAAAACCTGGGTAAATCAAAAACAAACCAGATCAGCTTGCTGGCAGATGAGTGACAGGACTGGAGGTTTAAAAGTTCCTTAAGAAGGCTGCTTGATCTTATGTCATTCTGGTTCTGCCAATACAGGTTTAATCTCAGATAGCAAATTTATTTTTCGCTCTAAATCTAAGTCTCCATCTATCATGCAAAAATGAATGCTGCTGTGTTTAAAAGCTGGTTACTGAACCAATGTTTGCACAGAGATCCATTATAGTAATGGACAATGCAAGTAATATTTGCAGAAAAGCTTCAGGAAGATGATTTTCAGAATCAAATACCCAGGGATGCAATCTATCATAGTGAACCAGTGATAAACAAGGTAAGATATGTTTTATTATGTAACTAATTTGAGTTAAATATGGACACTACAGTTTCACTTGCTTAGTTTTTTTCCAAATGCATCTCAAAGATCATCTTTAGCAGGCACAGTCAAACACCCGCTGACAATGAACATCTTTGAAATGCATCAGGGAAAATCTAAGTGAAACTATAGTGTCCATATTTGACTCAAATTAGTTACGTAATAAATTAAAAAGTTCCACTGTATAAATCACTTCACATCATACCTTGTTGATAAGATAATATGTATTTACACATGTGACAACAAACGAATGCATAGCTTTGATTCATGCCAACTGCCTGCAAATACTTCCCTCCTTTCTCAGTCTAGAAAAAAATGTTAATGCAGCACTTCGTGTTCATTATAAACCTTATATGGTACTTGAAGTTCCTTCAAAGCCTCTGAAAGTACCTAGTTACAATGCATCAAGACTTGCATCCGATATAATCCATCTTCCTATTTATATTTTTTTGGAAAAATGTAAGCATTAGCTAAAAGAGTAAAAACCTTAAGCACATGTATAAGTTAATATGAGGTTAGCATAAGTGTAACAAAGGTGTTCAATTACTGGAATTGCACGATAGCAAATATTCCATTATTTGGACCAAAATGTTCAACCACTGGTATTTCTCTTGACATAATAATAGTACATTTAAGATCAAAGTGTCTAGAAATTATTGTTTAATCGCTCCTCACAGAAAAAATTTAGAGGCAGAAATTCCACTAATTGACCATTATAAAAAAAGGTGATCATTTACTGGTTCCATACTGTCCAGTGGTTGTCCATCTCAGAAAATTTAAGTTCCAGGCAGAAATTTAGAATTTAGCCTTACATAGTGAATTTTTATATAGCTGATTGAATTTTGGACAGATTTTTTTTTTTTGTTTTGGGAGGAAGGGCCTTTGTTTAATTTTACTTAATTCATCCCTCATCAATCAATCCAATCCATCTGAACTGGATTAATAAGTAGATTTTTCAAAAATGTGGAAGAAAACAAAATAGGCAGCCAGTAGGAGTTTCTTCAAGTACAGCAAGTCAGACCTAGAATCTGCAATTGATGCTTATCATTCAGCCATAAAGCTCAGACAGGCAGCTAGAGAGTATGACATACCACTCTTTTGAACAATGTTAGAGGGCAAGTCCCTATAAAATAGAAAATGGGTCCAGCAATACATCTGAAGCTGAGGAACAGCTTTTGGATTCATGCTAATGCAAAGAAGGAGTTCCCAACGAATAGCTGAACACTTTATGACGCTGTAAGGAATATAATCTTAGAAAATCGGAGGCCTATCCCATTTAAAGATGGCGTGCCTGGCAAAAAATGGTTCTATTCTTTCCTCAAAGCACCCTGAGATATCTGAAAGAGAAGCACAGAGTACAAATTCTGCTTGTTTTGCAATAATTGAAGAAAACATTAAAACTGCTTTTGCCATCTTCATGATCATCTGAAAGAAGAAAATGCTAAAGATATTTTATTACCCAATGCTGACGAGTCAGGATTTGAAACGTGTCCAAAAACAGGAGCCCTATAAGATTGATAATCTTTGTGAAATTAAAGCAAGTAATGAGAAAGAAGCCATGACTGTAATGGCAAACTTCAATGCTGCTAGTGATACTATTCCACCTATGCTAGTATATCCACTACAGAGGATTTCATATGAAATCAGGCAACATTTAACTGAAATGTGGGGCACCAGCTGGTTCACTGGATCTTTATATTATGAATATATGATAAATAAATTTCTTCCCCAAGTGAAAAATCAGAACATAAAAGTTCCAGTTTCCCTCCTAGTTGATGGTCAGAAGTCGCAAACAGAATGTCATTCTTCAATTTGCACTGTATCCCAATGCCACACAATCTCCAACCAGCTGAATTCACAGTGTTCAAACCACTAAAATCAGGTTGGAAATCAGTTGTATACGAACGGGGAAAGAAGAAAACAAAAAAAAAAAAAAAAACAAAAAAAAAAACAAAAAAAAAAAAAAACTGGAAATAAAGCTGTCATAAAAACTATTTTTGGAGTTTTACTGGAGGCCATTTTCAATGAAAGAGCATCACCTTAAATAAAAAATGGATTCAGGAAGTGTGGAATATTTCCATTCATTCCAGAAGCTGTTGATTATGGTTGATGTATAGGACATAAATCAGAATCTATTGATAAAGAACATATAACAGACCATCATGAGTTATCAGCTGAGAAAGAAATTTGAAGCAAATATTTTCTGGATTAACAGAACAAGACACTAATGTCCCTCACAAAGTGAACGCTCTCATTGTTCTACAGGAACAATGAAGCAGTAGTGTAGAACATCATCCAGAACTACGAAGATCAAAAACACCAGAACCATCAGCCAGTATTGGTACCATGAACCGTAACATTTTTAGTGAGCCCAGATTTTGCAAACCATATTGCCTGGCCCACCAAATCTCCAGTTAAGATCAAAAGCAGAAAAAGCTTGCCATTTGCAACAACGTTGAAACAGTGGATTAAATGGAACAAAAATAAAGAATTGCAGAAATTGGAGAAGGAAAATACAAAAAAGGCATGTTTAGAAATACGGCATAGGGTTACAAAGTGTGAGAAACAAAACAAAATGAAATGCTCACTGAGAAAAAATAAAACCCATAACAGGAAAAGAGGCAAAGTTACAAATCATGAGAACTTGAGGGGTCTTTAGAAAGGAGTGGAACAGTCTTGATGGTGTGTCATTATTGTCATCTGAAGAAGAAATGCCAAGGAAGAAAACCAATGACATGCAATTTGAAAGAGGGAGACTTTGTTTTAGTATCCTTTCCTAGTCAGAAATCTTCAACATACCACTCTGTATAGTACAAGAAGTTGTCAGTGATAACGAAATTTGAGGTAATGGCACTTAAGAATTGTGATGATGGAAACATTTCATTTAAAACAGATGAAAATGACAGTGTAGTGAAAAGGATGAAATAATAATAATAATAATAATAATAATAAAAAAAAAACTTCACATGCCGAATGCAAAAACTGTCACTGCAAGTAGCAGGTTGAATTTCCAGTTCATGCATACCATTAAAACTGGGAAGCATAATTAATTGTTTGAAAAATATTGTCATATGTTTTTACATACTGGAAAATTTATAATTTGTAAGCTTCTTTATTGAACTCTTATTTCCCAAGAATTGTTACTTTTAGGAACAGTAATGCTACATTATTTTTTTGTTATTTCATAATTATGAGAAAGAAAGTAAAAAATTGTAATTAAGTTGGAACTTTTCAAGATATAGGACAGTATTACACAATTAATTATCAGTATAGTAGTTATCTACTAGTTGCATATAAGTTAAAAAGACAGTGGTCAACTACTGATTTTTGCTGGCCAATTTCTAGAGTTTCAAGCACTTTCAACTGCATTTGATCAAAATTTCACTATACATATATTTGAAACTCTAATAAAATTTTCACAGATTACAATAAAGTGCTTTGAATTTTGAAAGTACTTAAATGGTTTAATTATCCAATCAAGAGTAAAAACATTCACTCTGAAATAAAGAAACTTACTTCGGACATGTTTTGGCGACTGTTGCCACTATTTTCAATGAAATTCATGATGAACTCTTGGTAGCAGCCTGTGGAGGTAACTCTTCTGGATAGATGAATTTTGAGATGAGCCTGCTTGCGGTACGTCAAAATTTATGATGCTCTTGTTTTTTTAAAATTAATAAATTTTCCCAAACTTAAGTCAATTAGATTCTACGCTAATTTTAATAACTTGGGTTCACTGTAAAAATGATGGTTTTGAGTCAAAAAATGCTGTACTACAGCTGACTTATCTAGTCTGTTTATGCCTTAAATATCTCATGTGTTCTTTAAAGCACTGTCTCATGTTTCTTTTTGTTTCCCTATATACACCTTTTCACATTCTTTGTAGCCGATTTCATATATCCCTGATTGTTTCAATGTATCTTTTGTGTTTGTATGAAAGAGATTTTTTAAACTGTGCTTATTAACTGAGGCTAAGTTCACATTCCATTTTTTGAAATCTTTTGAAACTGTTGGTGTGCCAAAGGGTGGTCAGTGAATGAAGCTGGTTTCTGCTGTTATTTTTTTTTAGAGTGATAATTTATTTTACTTTCTTCTGCTTCATAAATTTATTAATCTTCTTCTTTGTCACATGTTCTGGGTAGCCATTCTAGATAATGTAGACGATATAGTGGCAGTAGTAAACAAAAAAGTAGTCTAGGACAGCCTTAAATTGTTAAATCTTCAGGGCAGTTCCATAAAATTCCCAATGGAAAAATAATTGCATGGCATGCTTCCCCTTATTGGACCTGAAAATAATCAGCAACCACAACAAACTAGAATTTGGAATCTAGAGGAAAGAAATACATAATTAACACCTACAACCCAATTTCACATAAACACACCATGATCAGCATTCAGACTGGTAAACCTACCATTAAGCCAGAAGGAATACAAAATAGAACTTAATAGGATCATAGAAATTGCACAAAAGAATGGTTATACAGAACATTAGGTAAAGAAGATTAATAAATTTATGAAGTTCGCACTCCAAAGAGAATAAAATTCACTTACTGCCCTTTGGCACACCAAAATCAGCTACAAGGAATGTGAAAAGGTGTATACAGGGAAAACAAAAAAACATCAGAGTTTTAAAGACACATGAAATATTTCAGACAGATAAGTGAGCTGTAGTACATCGTTTTGGACTCAAAACCATAATTTTCACAGTGAACCCAAGTTATTAAAATTAGTGCAGAATCCAATTGGATTAACAGTTTGGAAAAATCTATTAATTTTAAAAAACAAAAACAAAGTCCTAAATTTTGACATATCACAAACACTCATCTCAAAATGCATCTATCCAGAAGTGTGACCTCCACAGCCCGCTACCATGAGTTCATCAGTGAATCTGTTGAAAATGGTGGCAACAACCACCAAAACATGTCCGAAGTTACTTTATTCTTGAGTGAAGTTTGAGTGTAATTATGTTTTTACTCTTAATTGATTAATTATTTCACTGTGCATTCCATTAATGTTTTAAGGTTTAATTATTGCTTGAAAAATCCCAAACCTTAATTGGTCAACTACCAGAGCAGTCACCCTATAACCACATTATCAATTCAAGATTGCTAATGCAGAACTGTAGCACTATTCACATTGTTACTGTACTAAACTTACAATCTAATAATAAAAGAGCTGAGAGATTGCTTGTACCATACACAATGAACTGACCTAGCAGTTATCACCAAGACAGTAAACTGTGAAGCACTTTAACCAAAAGTTTGTGGATACTCTGTATTGGCAGCAAATAAAATAAGTGTACACATTATGAAGAACACTTTCACAATCGGACAGGGGAGTTCATGTCAGACTACAAATTAACATGATTATTGCTCTGAGTATTTTAATTACGTACTGTAATTGAACAATTTTTAAAGGTTGATAATTTAAGAATTGTTCACATAAAGAGGTGGAAATCAAATGAGTCATAAGCTAGAAGGGCTTAACCCTATAGGTCTGAATCATCAACTTCCATTTATGAATCTGATGAATCAGAGTCTTTGGATAAATTTTGCATTCAAGATAATTTATTAGCGGGAGTACAAAATATAGCAATTCTTACCATTTCCTTTTGAACACTATTATACAATGGACTCGGAAACACCTATGAACTCTTGAGTTCCATCACTAGAGAAAGCTGCTTTTCACAGATTTTATTAAACACGTTTAGCACAATTGTCTATCTCCATGATTAACTATTTCTTATTTATGTCTCTGCATAATGACCACGATTTTTCTAAGCTGTAAGCATTAATCGGTGTGACCATGACACTATTGAAGGCAATATTTTCACAACACATTAACCATGTTTGACTGCTTAGCAAAAATCGGAAATGAACTACAGCACCAGTGTAGAATCATAAAAGCTCTGATCTAACAATTCATTTACTTATATATGAATCTTAATATACATTTTGTTTTATAAATTTAACTGTTAGAATGACAAGCCTGCACAAGAATAGGGTGCTAATAATCTAGCAGTTGAGCACTCAAACCTCAATCATCATCTGCACAAGAATAGCTACAAGAAGTTATGATCTGAATCAAACTGTTCTTTGTATAGGAAGAGACGACATCTTAAGTGCAAAAGTTGTAGTTCAGCCACCAGCCAATGAGATATTCCCTTATCACATGGTTTTGTTTACATCTCCTTTGAACTTAAAGTGAAATAATAGGCTAAGTCTTAAAGTAAAGGACCCTGTTATACATTGTGACAAGCAGTTCACCTCATTCCCATAAATTACATACTCTGAGATGCATTATTTCAATCCAGGTCATATATAAACATACAAATCTTGTAACAGAGGACCCTGTCATTTCCTGCGGCTTAATACAGCCTCTGCTTGCCTCATTCATTTTAAACCAAATTTGTAGTGGCTTCTGCCTTCATGTCTCCGCCTATGAATATGCCTGTTAGTCATACTACTCCTGCCTGAGAAGTCGGGCTGCATTACATTGCAAACAGAACAAAGTTTTATTGCAAGAGGCCCATTTTATGCTATAACAATAGGCTAGAATCCAAACAACCAACAAATTAGGAATAAAATCATTATTTATAAATTTAATAGAAATTTATCACAATTTACTAGCCCAATAAATATACCCCTTTTCCCAGGATCCAATTATCTTCCGCAAAGTAGTCACCATCTTTGTATTTTCTTTGCCCAATTTTGCACCTGTCAATCTAAAGAGTGTTACTGACAACATCTAGGAACAAATTATAGGCAGATTTGGTACCAGTTTTGGTGTTTGAGTGCAGAAGGAAGCTTCATTAATCCAGGAGAACCACAGAACTAAATTATAGCAAACTTCAAGATTAAAGCAAAATATGTGGTAGCTTGTACATTTTCTTCCCGAATCAACAGGAACAAAAGATGGAGCTTTGTGCAAAGATTAGAATATTATTGTCTTTTTTTCATTGATATAGCCCCCTTTTAACTTCTATAGTAATATCGAGGGCTTTAGTTTAGAAACACCTGTTGGGAGATTTTTTGCTGGGTTTCAGTGTGGCATCACAGAAAATACAGAGGTCTCTCAGCATTCAGTATACAAAACCTTTTGGAAAGTTGGTTGAAACTACACAAGGGTACGAGAATTTGATTGGATCAAATTTCTGGCAACTGTTTCTGCATTTCAAATAACTGAATATGGCAACAGTGCAATACATTCTCAGATGCAATTGGAGCTTTGGATTAAACTCATATCATAATAAACAGAAATTTCATATAGACAAAATCTTTACCAGGAAAGCGTTTACAAGTGGCATGGTTCTATTCAGGAGAAAAATTCCAATGTCTGCAGAAATATTTGTAATAATAACAATTATTTGAATGAATTATTTCTTAAAGATGGAGGTTATGGGATTCATATACACCAAATGTAGGTATCTTGCCAAGGAACATGTTATAATACACAGAGGTTTTGGCTAGGCAAAAGTGTGTTTTCAAATAATTCAATAAAAAGCAAAGTTAGCTAAAGAGTAACATTATTTATGTATATTGTATGATTATCCATAATAAAACATTTCCAGGAACATGATTACAAGATTCTTGGTCCAAGACTGTGGAGTGGAATAAGAGCAGGAAGACCAGCTTATAATGTTGATCATGAACATGAGGCTGATAATGGTGATAGAGAATGCAGGTAAATTAGGGAAAGGGGACCCAAGAACATGGATCAAATAGCAAGAATAATAAGCAATTACATGAGTAGGCTTTTATAACCAAAGGAATACTACAACAATATATTTAACAGGAACTACATGTATTTTAATAAGTTCAAGTCTTGGAATTATTTCAATTAAGTTATTATGAGTGTTATTAAATAATTTTATTGACACAGTTACAAATACAAATTAATACATATAAAAGTACTGCTCACTTCCGTTATCTTTGTCCTTTATGGCACATGTGATATGATGCTTGTTATAATGTTCTACAAAAATAAGCTTTTGCACTCCTTAACACAGTAGAAGTTTTATAAAAGCATGTCTATTTCAAAGTAATTAAATAAATAATAGATATGTAAAATAATATTCTTTTAATGTTTTATTCATAACTTTCACTGTTTTCAGAGGATTTATCTCTCCTATCAAGTCCACACACCTTCTTTTCTATTCTTTCATGTGTATAGGCTTGGTATTTGTGTTTAATATCATCCAAGGGTGGGACACAGAGCTTTTGAAGAAAATCCCCCACCTCAAACTATCCTTTACATAGAAAAATGTTTGAAAATGTTTTTTCAAAAATGGCCCTAACAATTTTGATTAAAAATACAAGATATTTGAATCAGAAATAAAATGTATATCTTATATAATCTGGGAATAGCCTCTGTCATTATTCTCGATGGATTTTGCATACCTGCTAAACCAAAACAGACAAAAACTTACTACACAAAAATGTAAATCTCGTTAACATACATAATGTATGCCATATATGTTTTTCTTTTAAAGTTGGCTGTTTTCACATATTCCTGTTATTGGTTTCAATTTTGAAGTAGGTTAACTGTTCTAAAACAGGGAGCCTAGTTTGTTTCATCTCTCTAGTTTTGCTGCTTGCCATGCAAAGCATACTGAACTTCTGTTTCACATAACGATTAGGTTTTAAAGGTTTTCTACTCGCAGACAAGTAATAAAACCAATTCTGCTAATGTTTATATCGATTATGATGTACATAAAAGAATGTTTTTGCAAGAATGATTTGTGTGTAGAACAGCTAGAGTAAGTCAAGTGGATGGAACAACAGCTTTTTTGTTTTATGCTGCTTTTCATATTATTTATTTTCCTAAATTAAATTTTATTATAATCCCTAACAAGAATGTTTCCTAAATCTTGTTTATATCCGGCCACTGCAAATTTCTAATTTTTTGACAGTTACGATTTTACTATATAGTTTTTTTTAAAACATCCACAAAACATGATTAAGAATTTTACGGTTCCCTTCTCCATTTTAACAGTATAAATTGCATCATAAATGCTGAAATAAACTTTTCCATAGGTGCAACAATATGTTATTGACCTGTTTACACAGATAACAGCACATGAATGAGAACTCAGGTAGCGCATCTCACTTTGGGGGGGAAATTTTTATTCATACAAAATTAACAAGAAAAGTCTCACTTCTATTAATACCATTCAATGAATTGTTGGTGCCACGGGTTAGCTACATCGCTTTGCATAAGTACTTTTGAACCTAGTTTTGTACATCCTATTTTATCTGAATTATTAGGAGATATAAGTTATCTTTAATGTATCCATCATATTTGTCACTTTCCATAATATGCAATATCTAGCTTGAGGTAATCTGGAAAAAAAAAATTGAGACATAATGGAAAGAAGAATGTTTGGAATTTTACCATTAGCCTGTAAATATATTCTTAGCCATATTGTCATTTGTAATAAATAACCCAGAAAAGTTTACAAAATATGCAGATATTGATAACAAAGAGACCAGACAGACATGACTTGCATAGCCAACAAATAATTTGCAGTCATTCCTAAAAGGGGTTTACCACAAAGGAATAGTTTCATTTAATTCACTTCCCTCTTCCATAAAAGAATTGCTGAACAAAAACAAGTTTAGATACCTTATTACTCATATATATTCATAGGAGGATTTCATTCAATCACAAAATACTGGTAATAATGTAACATTGTAAATAAAATAAACATGAATAATCTAAGAATGCATGTGTATGTTTTTGGGAACAGACATGTAATTGAAAATTAGCAAAACTGACACCTCTGAAAATTGTCAAGTATTATTTGTAAATGAATGCATTAATAAGTATGAATAAATGTAAATCTTGTCATGATCCATAGCCTAGAGTTTGGGCAGAGTCTAATCTCATAATAAGATCTAATGCAATGCTACGTACATATGAACTAAAGTTCTTGCATGTTTAGGGTAACTTCCATGAGGCTATCCAGTAGTGCTGCCTTTCCTATGAAAACAGAATCACAACCTTCAAGCTAATGTACTGATGTTCTACACAGCAGCATAGTCTGTACAATTGATTGCAAAATGAATAAAAACAAGGATACAATTAGGAAACGTGCATCAAGTTTTGTAAAATAGAGCAATGTCAGCTATGTAAACCAGTCAGATATCTTAAGACATGCATTTAATTTTTAAAATGTATTTTTCTAATCGTGAATTTGCTTTCTCTCTTTCAATTTCCTTTCTGGATTTGTTAATTTTTTTAACATAAGAGTGTAGATATTGAAGAAAGAAATTGTGAATGGAAATGCTCAAGGACATTCCCTTCCTTATCGAGGCTCCCTAAAAATGTTATCTTGTTTCTAATCCCAAATGTCACATTCGCTGCCACTTCTAAGATTTATTCTGCAAACTGACAAGTTTCTATCTAGAGTAAAAATCTAAATACGGTATAAGTGAAATTAGGAAACAGAACACGAACCTAGGGAAAGCACTTCCTTGTTAGTACCCCCTCTCAATTTCCAGAAATTTATTTAAATTAATGTTCATTATAGTATGCATTAATAAATCATATTATACCAGGCCGTTGCATTTTCAACATTCTGAAACACCGTTGAAAAGGTATACAATTATTGTTAAAGAAATGGCCTTTGTTTCTTTGATCTACCGAACTTTTTTTTTTTACTAGCAACAAACTACTCACCGTATGTAAAAGCAATTCCTGCTGCAATAATAATAATAATTAATGCTTGATGATGCATTATTATACTCGTTTTCTGGCTACCTTAAAGAAACAATTGTATTTAACCAGCCGTAGTATCACAAACCACAACTTGATCCCTGGGATATCAACTCTAATCTCTTCCTTAAAGAACAACTCGTGACTGGCAGTTACATTCGGTAGTTGCCCCCCCTCCTCCTGATGATGACGTATACGGCTTCTAACAATTTGTCTTTAAATGAGAATAAAAAGATAATTATCTATTTAAATGAAATTTAATTTTAGTATAATATATAAAACATATTTATGGGAATTAAAATACCGAGGAAAATGTTTATATTTAGGTATTACGATGACAGTACTTCAATGCAATAATGGCTGACAAATACAAAGTGGAGGTTATCATGTTTATGTCAAATCTGCGCGGTAATTCTGAAGTGTATTGTTTGATTCCGTAAAACTCATTTAAAAGTTATCCTTTCGTACTATATCAGTATATACTCAGGGATAAATACGGTCATATATGTCAAATATATTCGTTTTAAGTACAAATTATATTGAAATGAAAATGGAAAAATATACACAGCATAAGAATTGTCATATAATACTAAAAGTTTTAATTGTCTTTATGTGCGGTATTGTTAATATTTATGGTAGTAGCGAAAATTTTACGGAAATCAACCTGCCAGAAGAGCACATTCCATATTATTTTAATAGCTTTCCTAATGTAGCAGAAAGATGTAACATAAGCACAGAATGCCCACATAAGGTAAGTTCTTTTTTGGAATACATAGCTCGAAATTTGTAAAGGACATTGTTAAGAAGGGAGAACGAAGCATTTTTTGATTTCTAACGTAACAACATAAATATTTTAATGTTGTATGTCTTACATGAGATGACTGCACGACTGATAGCAATTTTTGCTTTATGCAACAATGTATCAAGATAAGCCTACAGCTGATCAACAAAAGAAACTGTTTATAGCGCATATATTATTGTGACGTGTTTTGCTTCTGCCGTTTTCCTATGACAGATTGAAGGGTTAGAGGAAATTTATATTCTACCCAAAATTCATTTGTGAAGATTTCACATCAAATACATATTTAGACCTATTGAGGGGAAAAAACAAAACAAAAAACTGAGTTTCTGCTTTACTTGTCGCGCGGATGAGGGCCTATCCCTGGTATACTTGTTGCCATTATTATTCTGCATTCGCGGCCTTAAACGCTTCACTCTCCTGAAAAACATCTTCCGAATTAGGGTTCTCAACATTATGCTATGCTAAAGTGCGCGACAGATAAAGCAGTTGACGCTAAAAGGCAAGCATTCTTAGAAAAAATATCGAGGTATGCTCATGGACAGCATAACTTTATTTATTTTTTTTATTTATTTATGCTAAGCTTTATACAGGTGAATATGACCTGTGTTCAGCCCTGGCTCTTTACCGGTCATACTCATATTTTACAATAGTTTATTAATTCTAGTTTATTACACCATTTTGTCTATTTACTGTCCATATCCATTTATTTTTCACTTTGCATAAGAATTGTCCAATCTTCTTACTATCTTTTTGAAACATTTCAACTACTACTACATTTCTATCTATTTTAAACCATTTCTTATTAATATACTTTTTTCTCCAAATTTCAGTTCCTTTACATTTAAATAAAATGTGTTCTATATCTTCATTTCCGCCACATATAGGACATTGATTTTGTGGAATACCTTTCCTTAAACCTTTTAATCTCCATACTCCTGCTTTCAGCCATGCAATACCTTCTCGCTCCTCTTTATTTGTCACATCAATGTACTTTTCCCTTCCCCATGAGACTTTCATTGGTATATAGAAAACTAAAGATCTCTTTTCAGTTATTTCACTAAATATTTTTTGTATTTCTATATCCTCAAATCTTTTCCTTGCCAACTTCCAGAAGTTATTCACATTATTTTCTCTTCTTCTCCACATTTCCCCTAACCCACTACTTTCCAGGTTATTTCGAAGACAGTCAGCATAACTTAAAAAAATTAAGACCCATTTAAGTACAAAATTTGGTATTTAATTTACGCGTTGGAAATTATTTTTTTCAAAGCTTATAAATTGTGTGAATTTGGTGTTCTATAGTAGCACATACTTGATATTTTTCAAAACGTATAATTTATATAACATTTCTTCCCAGAAGTAGTTTTAAGTTAAGATTTTGTACCACCCTGCATTGCTACTCTGCTGAGCTGATTGTTGAAATTTCATTTCACAGTTTCCCTGAACTAATATTTTGAATATTTTTATAATTTTAAATAACGAAGTAGTCACCTTAAACGACCTCAGGCCTCAATCATATCTCATTTTGAAGCTTATTAGGCAGAGAATGAAGGCCTACAAGCTCGGTTTTGTTTTCTATAAATGATAAAAATCTTATTTTGAATTTAAAAATTTACAGCATTTTAAACAGCTGGTCACACTATTGTACATATTCAGAAAAACAAATTGGTGTATTGAAGTCTTGAGATAATTCATAGAAGCTAGGTAAAATTTTTAATTTCAAATTTTTCCCCATTTTTGATTGGTAAAATCTTTTAAGATTACCATGCCAAATAAAACCAGGAATAGTAAAACTGTAGATTTTTCATCCCATCATGTCATTAGTTTGCAGAAAATCTCTGCAAGCATATTCATTCCATGGCAAACTGCCCTGCTACAAAATGCTGTACAATTTTTAACAAGATGACTTACTAACAGTACTCACATATTGCTATATTCTAGCGAGATGATTTAACCTTTTGTTGGTTACAGATCATAATCTTAAGAATTGATGCAACGCTTCATTTTAATCAAAATTAATAAAGTTACAGATGCATTCGTCAGTGGCATAGCAGTTAAGAAAATCAGATACATAATCTCTATACATCCCCTTATCAGCTAACATTTTTACTAATAATGTAATATAGTGACTAATAGTGTATTTGACCCTTAGTCACATGGGTCATTTTGACTCTCCTCTTATATTTTGGATACTTTCACATCTGTGTAGGCTATTGCACAATTCTGAAAAAAAAAAAAATCAAGAAGCAATCTTAATAATGTATATAATGAACATAACATGTACTTATTGAACAAAAACAAATTACATAATAAATTACATATATACCTCAAATACTTGATACTACCTCTAAGATAAATCATATAAGATAAGTTTATTACATTGTATTGAGCTTCTTAACTTTATTCATGTTATTCATCACTGTTCATGTTTTTAAGGCAATCCACAAAAATGAATTGTAAGTGCAATTTACATATAACTTTTGTGGATGAAACACAAAAACTGTTAGAATCAATTTTAGCTAGTTTAGTATCATGGCACGAATAGACTTTGGGATATTCAGTGTAAAGCCCTCTTCACTATTGTTGGTTTTATCTGCTCATATCCAGTCTTTCTCAAGTAGATACCACCTTTGCATTGTAGTTTGAAAATTATTATTATGTGTGAAAATAATCAGTGACTTTTATACCTCTAATGTTAATCAGTTTATATCCTCTTTTCTTTTATTAAAGAAGCTTCTCAAAATACGTCTTTCCTCTCCAACTGTTAGCTTGTCTCATTAGCTAATGACAGGTTACCAATCAAAGCTGTACTTCACTGATGGTAACACATCTTTGCATACTACACTAGTATTTCGTGTAGTTGTTTTTAATGTGTAGAAATGTATTGTATGAAATCCTGACTATAGTAATTAGATTTCAAACATATCACTCACAAACATGGTTCCCTAAACTAATAATTTTGTAATAAATAAACTGTAATTTGTGCTACTAGTATGACAATTTAATTTTGGTTTCAAACTCGTGCATCTTTTCATATGATAATATTTCAAAATCGAAGGACTCAAAATAATTATCAAGAAAAGAAGTATCCATTAAGCTCAATTAAATTGGTAGAAAACAGTCAGCATTTGCTCTAAAAAAAAATGGCGTGTTATTTATGGACGCTCTTTAACTGCTGTGGTTTTCAGCATCCCATTCTGTACTGGGCATGAAAGACCACTTAATTTTGCTCAGAGGCCTCTCTATCAGGCTTGAGGTTCTTTTACGTGCCGTAAATCTACGACATGGGACCAGGCTTTACTTCCCTTCCGAAGGAAGCCATGCTAAGAATTTTTACACCCGAAAAAATCCATCGTCCTCTGCCGGGTTTGAACCCGCAACCTTGGATGTATGAAGTCAGCATGGTAACCATTACACCACGGAGGGCGACAGCATTTGCTCTGATACTGTTGATGGTAGCATAGTTATTTGGTATAATGCATGCAATACCAGGAAATTTGAAAATTATTGATTTTGATAACTTGCATAGTGGTCAAAATAATGATCAGCAATTTAGGATTAAGAAGAGAATTTTTTTTATTATCTTTAAAATGTGTCTTCTTTCTGGAAATTGGTAGGATTGGCAGCTTGTTGTTCAATATACTGGAACCTATGTCAATTTTCTGCACATTTTTGGCATCTACTTTGAAGCTAAACCTCTGAATTTTCTGTGAAATTGAAGTAATGTATTAAGAATACCTAGCTCCTCATAGTCGCATGGATTTGTCTTGATTTCAGCATGTTTCATGATTACCCATTATTGATAAGAAAATTGAATTGGAGTATAAGGTGAACTATATTTTGATTCTACATAATTAACTCTTAAAGCATACAAGATTGACTATCCCTCTCAATTTTTGTGTGACCTGACTGGCTCTAAGAATGCCATATCAGCTAATGCTATCCTTGCTGGTAGATCAGTAATTTTAAGAATGGATACTTTCATAATGTTTCAGGCACAGCTTGGTCACAAAGCATGTTGGGGTTATGAGCCAGGATGCAAACTCCAGGAGTCCTATTCCATTCCATCTTGCCCAGGTGACCATAAAGGCTGGGTAAAAACCAAACAGGATCAGCTTCAAACCTTTTATACTCAAGGAGATTTTGGTTATGTAAAGCAGCAGTTGCAAGAAATGATGGTTATGTGTGAGCCCACATTTTTGGTAATTTGAATTTAAATTGTGGTTATTTTTAAGTATTAACAGAGAAATTTGAACTATATAGCAATTTTATTTTACTTTCTGTACCGTATGTCTAGTAGGTAAAGGAGAGTCTGGTGTCAGCTCGAACGAGGATGGATATAGAGCAAACGAGGAGCTGGAGAAATTAGAGTGAGTGTGGAATTGCAGATGTACCATGCAAGAATCGCAGATTTAGAGCCTTTAAAATAAAAAAGAAAGGCATGATAACAATATTGATGCAAATGGGGTTGGTGATAATCATTGCAATATTATTGATAATGTCCAGAATGCAGATGAACCCAGTACCATCAGAGTTTACGCAAGTGATGGAAATGCTGAATAAAAGGGAAATCAGTTACATGAAAAAATTGATAGGAATATACAACAGCTGAAAGAAACTATGAAGAAACAGAAAGAAGAAATAGAACATTAATTTTGGTGGAATGCAACAGAAGAATCAAAAATATGTACAAGAAATAAGAGATGAGTTGATGCAGGAAAACCTGCATTTTCAACAGATGACTTCTCAGTGCGATTCAAAAGGTATGCGACAGTATTACAGGTTTCTGCCCACAGTTCTTTTGGTAATTTATTGGATTTAGCGTAGAACAAGTGCACTCCACAATGGTGCAATTTTCTTGAAAATGATAACTAGCTTATTTTCAGTTTTTGACCCTTCATTAATATTATACATTTATCAATTAACTGATTAAGAACTTTTAATTTACGTATATTAATCCCAACATCAATATGGTTAATCCCTCTGCAATAACATTTTGCTGTGGTACATATGTTGGATACAATGTTCTATGCCTCTGTTTGCAAGCAATTTAAGTACCTTGCATTTTCCCTGATGCATATCCATCACAGAATTCTTTTTGCACTCATTCACTTGATGTCCATCTTCTTGAATACTCTTTTCATATGTATGTGCTGATGACCAAATCTTTCATGATAGACTTGCAGCATATCCGATGTCACTAGGTTCATTGTGCAGGCTGTGTCAGTTTAACCCATGTATATCAAGCATATGCAAATCACGATTTCCAGCCATCATTGTTTGTCCAGTGGCTTTATCTTCAAGAATGATAGTTTCATCCAGCTCTGTACAGAAACTTCATCATGCAGGTGCTGTCACGGAAAATAAATGAGCACTTGCTTCAGGAACATAAAGCATATTTTTCAAATGAGCATTTTTCCAGGAGTTGTTCAAATGTATTGGAGTTTTCACAATTCCCTGTCCATGAGCTTACACCTATTTTTCAAGTGAAATCTATTCAGAAACAGTAAATTTTTATAAGATTCAAAATATTGTTTGCATGCAGTGAAGTGATGTATGACACCACTGTTGCATTACCATCTGTCTGCTTCAACAAGGTTATCAATTGAAGCATCAAGGACATGCTACAAAAATCCAGCATTCTTTTCACACTGGTTTTGCATAGTGCTGCCATCTGTATTTTTGAATGGACACTCCACTGCCTAGTGGGCTAGCTGCTGATATTTATGTAATGGAAATTTCTGTTTTGTACGTTCAACATTCCTTTTGTGATTTTTCACTATTTTAACTTTTATTTTGTTAATTTTTCTTCACAGGGACATCATCATCTGCGGTAAATGTTGCTGATACCACCATGGCTTCGTCACACAATGCAATAGTGCACAATTTTTCAATCTCAAGCTCAACTTTTGATTTTCTGATGAAATTGTGTCTTATAAGTCTTAAACTGGTCATATTCTTTTCCCAGCATAGATAAACTTTGCCGAAAAAACATTTTCTTCTTGCCTCTTAAGTTTGTCATTCATATCAACAAAAAGCTTCTGTAATTTTGCAATATGTGTGTTTACATCTCTTTGTCATCACATAGAACACGGAAAAAGGCTTCAATCAACTTGTTTCATCATTGCTTCTTTTGAATTATGCAGTAACTTATCCCAAATTTCACTAGTATGGTTGCATGTCAACATGAGCTCAAATACAACTTTTCCTAACAAACTTTCTGCTTTCCCTTCATCTTTCCATCATTTTTGAGATGATGTATGTTCTGCCGCATTACATTTTCTTCAAGTTCATTTTTGTACACTGTCGATTTCTTCAAGTGCATATGCTCACAACATCGATACATGCCATTTGCATTTGACCCAATCCTCAGGACCTTCAAGACCGCTTGTATTTAATAGTCTCTGTTACCGTTGGTCATTTTTTGTTACACACGGGGTCCATTCATATTGATGATAACCACAAACAATAATGTCTGTGCACTAGTTTTCACGCTATTAACTATATTTATCTTTAAGTAGATTTACATTGTATTTACAACAAAAGTAAAAGTAGTCTTTTGTATCTTCTAGCTTGTAACAAAAGCTCTGCAAAACCATCATATTTAAAATTGCATTATGTGATGGGCAGGTGAGGAGAAGAAAGTAAAAGTCTGGGAAAATATCAAGATTGGTTTGAAGAAAAATGTAAAGTAAATAAAAGAAGTGTAAAAGAAAGCTTGGTGAAATGGAGGGAAATTAGGGGGTATGAAATCTAAAGAAGACTATCTCCAAACCAACCATTTATATAATGATTTATTAAATGGTTAAAAAAAAAAAAAAAAAAAAATTGGAGAAAGAAAAAACTAAGTAACGATTAAAAACATTGGTAAAAATAATGCAAGCCAAATATGAAAGAGTATAAAAACAACGTATAAAAGTCTGATGTGTTACACTCACATGACTTTCTCTAGCTGCTCTACAAAACTCCTACAAAAGGTTATTCTTCTTTGTACACAATGCTAATCAAGATAAATGTTAGCAGAATGTTATTATTTAGTTCCTTATAAGTAGAAGGTGCTAAAGTGGTTGTCAAATGTTTTAAAAGCAATCGTTATGCAATTGTCATTGCAAATTACTTCTTTGCTTGGCCAGGAGTAGAACAAAAGAAAAACAGACACTTCCTGTGTGAGAAAAGTTTAAATACTTCACAATTGAAACCAATAACAAGGAATATCTCGAAAACGATTACCTCCACAACAAAAACATAAAGGACAAAAATTGTGTGTTCTGTCATGAGGTACATTTTTTGGGTAGTTATTACTGTTGTTATTGTTATATAAGATGTAGCAAGAAAAAATAATGGAACTTCTAAGTGCATTTGTCTTGAAACTAACATATCAAATATGTACAATAGCTTTCAATGTTTTGATAAAACATCAGAATTTTCTAGGCTGGAAGGTCGTGTCTCAGGGTAAAATTATTAACACCCAACATTTTGGTCAACTCTTAAAAAAGACATTAAAGATTTTAATGATTTATCTAATATAGGGTCTTTCAACAAGAGTGTCCTAGTCATTTTTTTCATGTGGTTACAGTTGTTATTGACAAATAGCCATGGAACGTTACAGCATTCTGCAACACGTAGAAATTGTGAACATTTATTATCAAAATGGATCATCTGATCCCATAACCTTACATGTATTTTGTGAAATTTACGATGTGCATAATCGTCGCTGCGAGAGAACGATTTGGCGTTTGATCAATAAATCTGAAAGAAGTGTCAGCAACCAAAGAATGCTTGTACGTAATTGACGTAAGCGCTCCAACAAAAACATAGGTGCTGTTGGTGAGAGTGTAGTCGTGAACAGAAACAAATCAATTGCTCGTCGAGTGCAAGAATTGGGGCTTTTGCCAACCACAGCTTCTGGACATGAAGTTTCACGCTTACAAAATGGTGTTAACTCAAGAACTAAAGCCTGATGACCGTAGGTTGTGCCGTGCATTCACTAACTGGGCTATGGAGCTGACCCAGATTTTTGTCGAAAAATCATCTTCAGCGGCAAAGCCCACTTTTGGATGGATAGTTGTGTTGACAAGAAAAATCACAATCCAATGCAGATTCAAGAATGACCAATTTGACAATTTGAAATTTAATTGACAATGGAAGCACATGGCTTCTGAAACATGTTTTCCGAAATAAAAAAGTAAGTGATGTAGTGTTACAAAATCGACTCAACTAAATTTCAAATTGTTAAAACACATCACTGTCTCAAAGTCCACCATATATCAGGATAAATCAAGAATGACCACTTCATTCCCAAAAGGTTACTGTGTGGTGTGGATTTTGATATGGTGGAATCATTGATCCATATTTTTTCCAAGATGAAGATGGAAAAGCTCTGTCAATGGAGAAAGATACTGGGCTCTTATTAGGGACTATTTTTGGCCACAAGTTGATGGTATGGGTCTCAGAAACATCTGGTTCCAGCAAGATGATACCACATGTCATACTGCTCTCGAAACAATCAATCTTTTGAAGGATAAGTTCATAGGTTTCATCATTTCCCATGGTGATGATGTGTATTGGTCCTCGAGGTCATGTGATTTAATGCCATTGGATTACTTTTTGTGGGGTTATGATAATTCTTAAGTCAACAAGTCAGAAACAGTAAATGATCTTTTAATCACATCATACGTGATATTCGTGAAGTTGGATCTAATTCATGTTCTTCTTCTGTCATTGAAAATTGGGTCAACTGTATTCATGCAACCCAACGAAGTCGCGGCGGTCACTTAATTGATGTTCTCTTCCACACGTAATGACATTAATTATGTTCCAAAATAAAAAAAGAAATAAACCTCTATCATTTATAGAATGTGTGTTATTTAAGTTCAAAAATAGGACACACTTGTTGAAAGACTGTATATATCATTGTTACTCTGTTTATCAGACCAAAAACTGCAACAGGAAGTAAATGTGAAAATATATTTCAGAGTATTAACTCCAATTAAAGGGCCTTGCTTCCAGGGAAATGGATCTCCACATTTGTTTCCTGGGGAATGGGAGCTACTTTTTGCACATTCATTATGTCTGTTAATATCACCCCGTATAAAGGACCCTTCAATCAGGTGGGACAGTGTTACCTGAAGCTCGCATTCTACACCCTTTAATGAGATCACCTCAGAGAGGTTTCTAACCTGCTAGCTGACTAGATTTTCTTCTGGTTTATAATTTTCCCAACTTCCAATTAGAGAGAGCTCTAGTGACTACTTCATGTCAGAACCAATGTGAATAAGTTGTACAGTGAAGAGTCTAATATACCTGGGAGTGACAAAAAGATTATATTCTATTACAAATTAATCTTCTTTGTATTCCCTGGAGCTGAGTAAATTTATGTTTTTTGTAATACGTGTATTATAACTTTGTTGTTCTCATTCTGGTTTTTATTCTCATTACTGTAAATTAAGCCTTTCTCACAATCTCATGGAAAGAGTGGAAATTCAAGTCAGACATATAGCAATTAAACTTTTGACTTGTCACTTTAGTTTCTTGGGTCTCCTTATACTTGTAATGAAATGTGTAGTGAAGCTATTTCTGATTAAATAGAAAAATAAGGCAATAACAAAATTGATAAATATAAAACATTATTAGTAGTGAAGAAATGTTCATATTAAAACTTACTTCACTTTTTTCTGGTGGTTAAAAACAAAATGTTATTTTACCACCAGAATTTTTTCATTTTAAAAGGCAAGATTAATTTATAGATGCTATATAAAAATAAACAACAGTGGTTTCAGAAACTCTTGTGAATGCAATATATATATATATTTAATGATAAAGAATAAAATAGTAATTTTAGGTTTTTGTATCCTAGGATGATTCTTCATTGGAATGTACAAAGCACCTTCGTTTTTGTAGAGGCCGTAACTTAATGCTCAATTTTACTGACTTGGTGACACGTTCAGAACCTTTAAGATACAAAATGGATGTTCTCAGAGAAGGTCAAATTGGTGGATTTTGCAGGTAATTAAGAAAAGATACTATTGCTATAATTTGCAGGTTTTTCTGAATTTGGATATTAACCTATTCTTACTTTATTTTTAAACAGCACAGTTTTATTATGAAAGTATTTTTATCCCTTAAGAAGAAAGTGGGAACATAAATTTTACTCTGTCTACTCTAAGTTAGAAGAAATGCTGCATTTTCATTATACAGTGAATCCAAAAAATGTGCTTGTAAGAGAGAAAGAGAGAAGTTCCTCAAAAATGCCTGCAACAGTTTTGTTTAAAATATATTATAGATCAGGTATGTCAAAAGTCAAATGCATGCTGGTGATTGCTGTGAACATGTACCTGTCTGTATATGCAGTGTGACATTTGACTGGCCTGACTGCAAGTAGAACAAACTCATAGAAGGGTAGTGCATAGCAGTGATTGCATACTTACATTTCAACAATTTATTACCTATTAAATGCAAACCAAAACAGTATATGAACTTTGTGTAATGACAAATAATGCCATTAGTAGGAGTTAAATGAATAAAGTTAAGAGGAATACTCTTATTGAGTCTTCCTTGTAAAATAGTAATAGTAAACTTTTATATTTCTTGGAAATTAGTCTTTCGAAATCAGATATGAATTTTATAGTGGAAGTAAATGCTGTATTTATCCAAGTACAGTGCATTCCCTGAGCGATCAAACTGCCCCGCATCTGCACCGTAATGGGTGAGGGTCCGGTCTGGTCGCTTGGGAACGCACTGTACAATACAACCCCAAGTGTAAGATGACCCCCTATTTTTAGTACCAAATTTTGCAATTTAACGGTGGTGATTGTTTCAAAATTTTACTAAATGATGGAAACAGTAAGAGTAGTGGTGATTATGTGACAACAATGATGGTTGTGATTTTCTATTTAGACATTATTCAATTCATTATTTCAAACAGTTATGATTGAAATTAGCGCAGAAATGCACTCATGGGTGGAGAATTGTAAATCTGCCCTTTACTGTGCAATCATTGTACGTTAATACAATATTGTAATTGATGAAAATCCTTCAATGTAGTTTTAGCCTTAAAAGATAGAATTTTGCCCACAGAAATAGCAATTTGTTAGGTTACTAACTTTAAAATGCAAAATGAAACATATAAAAAATGGCTGTTACATCATGACCTTCACAGCAACGTTCCACATTTTCTCTGCGCTTCTCCACTTCCAACACTGCTCCCATATCTACAAAAATGAAACTTAATTTTTACAGGATGCCAATGGAACCTGCATTTCATATCATCCACTTCCTCACGGTCATGCCTGGCAATGGACTGACCACTCGTTCCAGGTTCTCCATTCTGTAATTTCATGCCGTTGGCTCCTCTGATCCCTAGGGCATCCGCTTGTAAGTTCTAGGGGGGTTGTCAGTTCTAAAAAATACAGGGAGGGTAAGCCAACTATGACACAAGGAAGTTTTGTATCATGAATGCAAGATGACCTATAATTTTTGTAACTAAAATTTTGGAAAGAAAACTGTATTGCATTTGGATAAATACAGTAGTGTTGTAAATAGTATTATAGAAGTAATCCCTGCCTCTTGGGCTATCATGTGGTATTTGTAGAGCCTCTTCTTGGGGACAGCTGCATAAGGTTTATGTATCTACTTTTAAATATTGAAATTGTCAACTGCAAATTTATGAAATTTTGTAAAGCAAATGGGATCAATGGCTGGCGGCAGCAGCGGAGGAGGAGGAGGATCTGAGTGCCTCAGAGAAGCCATGCATGCAGGGTCTTGCAGCCCTTTGTGCCTCTTAATCTGGGCATTATGCAAGGTTGATGCTCTGTGTAAAGCAGATCACGTCCTTGATATTAACCTTATCATTTTTGGGCTCCACAAAAAATGAGCCTAGGGAATCTATGCATAGTGAATACTTTGCATTCACACGGAATATGCAGGGAGGTTTAAAAATTCTTCCCACATTTCCTACATAAAGGGCCTTACACAAGTCCCATTATATATAAATGCCTTATCAGAGTTGTGACTAGTGGGATATCAACAATACCTCTGAGCCGATGCTAGATAGCTTCAAAAGAACCTCACTTAGTTAACCACCTTGATCAGGAATATATTTTTGAGCCTGTTTGGTGGTAGGTAGTTTTTTCCACATCTCAAGATGACCTTCCCTGTAAGCTGAATTATCTCATACTTGAATTTCTGAAAGATGTAGCAGAGAAGGGCTCAGGTCCAACAAACTAAGCTCCACTCCTCTGCTAACATGTCAACCATCTCACTATCTCTAATTCTGTCATACCCAGACAAGTGAAAACTGATAGCAGGCACAGAGTATAGTCTTTAGCATTGCCATACCAGTTTGGATGTGGACCATTATAAAGATTTTCAAAGCTGCCTGGCCATCCGAGCAGATATTCACCTCCACTCATCTGCCAGATACTAAGAATATTGTAACAATTTTTTTTTTTTCTCCTATAAACTCTCTTTATTTCTTCTATTTGAAGAACTAGACTGCAATCAAAATCTGCTCACAAATAACTTTTTTGTAGCTTAATGCCCTCTAACCTGATTAGTCATATTGGACATGAATGAAATCAGTGAAATTAGGTTCAAATGATCTTGGGGTCCATGGAGCTTAAAAATACTCTTCTCAAGGTTTTCCCTTATCCAGGTAACTCACCCTAAACAAGATTTGAAATCATGATGTCTTGAATGTGAGGCAGTCATGTCACCCCTACATTACTGAGGTGGACACAGATAACTTTCTTCAATACTTTGGTAAATATTCTGCCATATAATTTCTTTTTGACATTCGCTGTGGCAACGATTACTGCTTGCTGCGAATTTCCGATCAAAACTCGTTCAATTGTTGCACATCATGCATTCCTAGTGAAAACTGAAATTCCGGGCTTGCTTCATTCCCCTTTTCATACCTCTCGTTATGTGACTGGAAACTTCTAGAGGCAGTTGTACTTCTGGCAACTGTAGGTGTCACAAACTCACTCAGGTATAACAATACTAGGTTTTGATGTCAACAAACCATCTGACAACACAGGTATCCACTGGCACAGGTGTAACAAGTCCCAGCTGCAATGTTAAAAGAACACTGCTGGCACACATGTCCACTAATGCATGTGTAATAATGGATGATAACAATCAGCTATAATTTATGAAGCAAGCTGTACACACACCAGTTGTACAGTACACATGTGTGTATAGTACAGTTGATTACCCTGACCAGCACCATTCGTAATGGGCTAGATGAGCTTGGTGTACTACTAGCCTCTTCCCTCGAGGCAGCCTCTGGATTTGGGAGTCAACATAATTTATTCTCTTCACAAGGTATGGCCCTTGCCGTGGTTGTTAAGCTTGGGGCAGCATCGCTTGTTCCATGTAGAGCAAATCATACTTGGAAACCTCAGCTGTTGGCTTGTCAGTCATAATGGGTCTTCATCAGGTTGCTTGCTATCTGGATGTGTTAATTCACCATCTCATGCTTGTCGTGAAGCTGGTCTATGAGATTCGGTGTAGTCAACTTCTGGCTGTTCTGCCCCAGGAGGACTTTCAAACATCAGATCACAATGTAGACGGCTCCTTGCAAAATACCAAACTGGCTGGTGTCAACCTGGTGGTGTCATGGGTTGAATGGTGGTAGGCCAGCAAGAAAAATTGCAACCCCAAATCTCAATCTTTGTGGTGATTAGCCACAGTCTTCCTCAAATGTTCTTCTAGAGTCTTGATCTACCGTTCAACTATACCGTCTGACTGTGGGTGGAGAGATGTGCACTCCAAGTGCTCTAGTGCCTTTCATCAGGTTAGACTCAAAGTTGGTGCCCTGATCACTGCAGCTCCAATGGTACCCCATAGCAACAAAACAGTTCTTCTACAAGGCAGCTTGCGATTGTCTTTGTCTCTTGGTTAGGGATGATGTATACCTCCGGTGAAGTAATCCAACAGGTACTTGATAACCATGTCTGCCACAGGGAGTGGCCCAGCGACATCAATTGTTATACATTCTAAAGGTGCTCCCAAGTTTATATTCCTGCCTGCGACAGACACCATCTGCTGGTCTGTGGGCTGTGACTTTTCGCACACACATGACATTAGTGGCACCACCTCTCAGCATCTGCTCATAGTCTCAACCAGTAATACCATTGTTGGAGCTTGTCAATGATTAATTTGGGTACCGAAGTTATCAGGACTTCCACAGCCTTGCTCTGAGGGTGGATCAGCTCTCTCTGGGTCTTCCTATCAGGTGAATCCCATACTCTGAACAGTACTCCTTCCTTGGTCTTCAATGAGCCCCATAGGTCTTCTTGCACACACTCCTCCTTGGTGCAATGTCCTCCCAGCTTGGTCTAGTCCCAGTCTCCACTTCTCTCAGGAGTGATCCCATCTGCTAGTTACTTCCTCCTCAGGCCTGCGCCATCCGTCCAGCAGCAGGCACCTCCAATATGATACAGATGCCATGACATGCTCTCTCTCCTCAACTTTGGTGCAGTGGCCACACTCCTCTGGATAGGATCGTTGTGGTGTGGCATCTGCATTGTTGTGACTCCTTTCTTTCTGATGTGAAGTTTTACACTTGGAGCCTCTGGACCCAATGGTCTGATTAAAGCTCAACAGACAGGTGAGGGCAGAGGATCAATCTTCAGGTGGAATGGCTGACCGTATTTCTTTTCTGATTCATCATTTATTCTTTTAATATTTGTTTAACCAGCAGTTCAGCACAGAATAGAGTACACATAATTTAAAGTAATCGTTGTTTTCTTGTATTTTGTTGCCTACAGTATTCGCCTTACATCCCAATATAATACAAATTTTATAAATCTTATGCGGACAGTCACCTTTCGCGGACCTATTGCATCCTGTTGCTTCTAAGAGCCCCTTCTCTTGACCATCAACTTTCAAAGACCTATCCCATCGAGTTCATTTTCTAGAGTCTTTTTTTCCTTTTCATCAGAATTGGATATGTTGAAAAAGTATCCCCATTTCTAAATTTTAAGTTTCATTTTCCATATTTTGACCCCTACCAAACTTACTCTTTTCTCAATATTTAATATTCTTTGATTTCATTGGTTCAGATATTTCTCACAGTTTCTCCATGCTAAACTTCTCTCTCTCAGACTTTCCAGATAAACCTAAAATATACGTCTTAGATACATCTCTCCTGGAATGCAGTAAGCCCATTCCTTCTGGCTCAATAAACTTTTGGCTAACCAAGCGCTAAATTTCTGTTATATTTGGACTGAGTTTTATCTTATTGTTTCTAAGACATTCTGACTGTAATATCTGCCCTTTAAGTGTACACTTTCTACAAGGAAAAATTACTGCAAACTTTTTCTCGTCTGTTACATTTCTTATTCTAACATATTTGCAATTATTTATTTCCCTTGTATATTACCTATTCTCTATACATTCAGATTTATAATTATTTCTATTTCATTTTTTATATGTGTTTAAATTATTGGACCTTAAAAGACAAGCTCAACGAGCTGACAGAAGGGTTTTCTTTCTTTGCAGCCTGGCATGTTTCACAACATACACAAGTATTATCGCTTGAATCACAAAACCTTTAACCATAGAACAGTTCGCTTAGACAGCTATATATTAATGAGCTTTTAACCAATTTTTGTTTCTCTTCAAAGTGCTCTCAAGCTTCCAGCCAGGTGAGGCATCAACGTTTCAGGAGCATACATTGTTCCCATCTTCAGGGTTACTGAATAAATAGAACTGATGTGGTCTTATTAATATAGGTATGTTATTGAGTTCTGTGATAGCCAATCAGCATGCCGAGGCATGACCAGTGAGTGGAATGGAGCATGGATGCGATAGAAAACTCTATGATTCAGGAGACTCTTCTAGGAGTCTGATTTGTGTTTCTCTGCTGGCTTTTTTTTTTTTTTTTTGCAGGTTAAAGGTCAGTTTCCAAGCACTGCTCAATTGTAGTCCTGAATCTCTCTTGAGATTGCATCTTTCCAAGGTGATAGCCAGTGCTTCTTTTACTATCTTCCAAGTTTTCTTACCCTAAACTTGAGCCGTAATGTTTCCTTTCCCAGTTATAATTTGATTTCATGCATCCTGCATCTTTACCTGTAATGCCTATATTAATATATAATAAAAATAGGCTATAAACAGTATTCAGAATTTAAAGAATATCTTTTAGTAATAGTTGACTATTATTTCAACCTGCTGCACAGTGCAACATCTGTATTAACTTCATGTCAATGGAGGGAAAATAAACATTAATTAATAAACAACTTTACATGATGAAATCATTGTGAAACTAGTCCAAAGCAAGGATTCCAAAAGATAAGTGAAGATTTGTTGCAACTATTATTTTTATATTAACTTTAGTATAGATTTGCATAATCACTAGTAAGGGTAATGAGTAGTGAAGTTATGTGGCTGCTACACAACATAATTTTTCTTTTGTTTTAAGGTGCATGTTTGAGAGAATTTTGTTTTATACATGAGTGATTCAAGGTTTAACTAGCATTTGCATTTTAAATTGATAGGTTGCATACATCAAGACTACAAAATGAATGTGATCACATAAGTCCGTTACAGTCCTGGGGACCTGAATTACGATACTTCACTGCTCTTCCAAGAAAGCCAATAATTGAAAAAGACTGTGATGTAGTCATCGAAAAGCCAACCTTTATACTGAAAATTGATGCTAGTAAGTAATGCCAAAGTTAAGAATGGCTATAATCACTTTGCTCATCATGTAACCCACCTAAACAAATGAGCATGGCAAACCTACAAATATAACATTTTCTTTTTTGATTAATGTCCCGTAACCTGGTTTGACTTTTGTCACTTTCAACCAATTAGTTGTCGACAATTTATTAATACCTTTGACACCAATCCATTGTTTACTACTCAAAACTGGCTAGTTGGGTACATGATGAATGCTTTCAGTATGATCTATTTTTTCAGGCTGATATGGTAAACCTTAAATTATAATATGTGAAACTATATTTTCATGAATTTTGTAACATAGGAATGATGTTTCTGTTGCAGCTGTCAACATGTATCACCACTTCTGTGATTTTTTCAATCTCTATGCATCGCTTCATATAAACTCAACTCATCTTAGCATGTTTTCTACGGATGTACATATTCTCATCTGGGAGACCTATACATACCAATCAAGCTTTAAAGAAGTATGGGAGGCTTTCACCTCACATCCTATATGGGACCTAAAGACTTTCAGAGGAGAGAGTGTTTGCTTCCGAAATGTTGTATTTCCCTTGTTACCAAGAATGATTTTTGGCCTGTATTATAACACTCCTATTGTAAGTATTTTAAGAGTTTAATTAGTAAAAATGCTTAATTCAGGAAATTTTCTAAATTTTTTTTACAGATTGTACATATGCGATTTTCATCAAGCTATTTCTTTAAAAAATAAAGTGATGGAATTAAAGGATATGCAACACATTCCATCAAATTGTCTGAGATCAAGTTGAAATAAGTAAATTCTTCCCATGCAGTATGTTACTAAAGAACTGCAGTAAAATCCCAATTGTCGGAGCTACAATTAATCAAGGCACTTCTACCATAAATGCTCTACTGTGTATACCTATTTTCATTTTACAAGACAAAAAATTTCAGTGGGACTATAACCACGATTTTCTGGTCACCCTCCAGTTGCTCTAACTGCTGAGCAATCATGACAACATGCTGACATGACATTAAATCACAAGGCGATCCCAAATTATTCAATTATGTAAAACCCAATGGCAGCTTAAAATGTAAGTCCCAGGCTTTGTAGTTTAACCAAGTATTGTGTCAGTGATGAATGCTTTTTCCACACAAGATACATATGGATAGGCAAAGTCAGAAATGTAATCCATAACCAGCATTTGAACCATAGATCTCCCGATCTCCAACCAGCTGCTCTAACCACTGAGCTACTGTGGCAACATGCTGTCATGGCATTAAATTCCCCAACTAACTGACATATCTCCTTGTGGTTTTGGCGACTTGCAATTTCATAAGTACTTCCATTTTATAGATCTAGGTTTGTTACAATAATGTTCCTGAATTGGTCAGATTATGCCTATTAAAGGAATTACACAGAATAATTTAGAAAACGATACCATGTGCATGTGATTTGGTTAGAAATAGTGCCCGTTTCTGTGGTACAGCTCATCTGCCTCACATTTAAAATATCTCAAGCTCAGTTATAGGGTGTTACCTGGATATGGGTTTATTTTTCCAAATTTTCCCTTGCCTTGCGAAGACAAATGTTGGGTAACTTAAAAGCTCTATGAACCCTAGGCTCATTTGAACATGATTTTGCTCATTTCATGCATAGTCATATATGATCTACCAGGTTAATTAATCTAAAACAAAGTAGTTAAAGTCAATATTAGTATATAACTTCATAGCAACAAACGTAATATTCTTTTGAATGCAATTAAAACTGTACAAGCAGAGTACAGGCAGCATACTGGTAATATTATAAATTAGCTAAATTAATCAATGTAACAAAGGCAGAAATTCTTTGGTCTACTTGTACCACCATTATATTAAATTTCACTTATGTTTTGCTAGTAATGCTTACTTATTTCCAGACAGTCTAAAAGCATAAAAGCTGAAGCTGCTAAAGAACAAGTTATCTTATAGTATAATATAATATGGTGTATGTCCTCATTTTCATGATTTACTTTAAGAAATTTAGGGAGTCATCTTTTAATTTTTTTTATTTATTTTTTTATTTACTCCTTTGCTATTTAAAATCTTTGATCTCAATATGTATTTTAAATTATTACAAGTGTGTAATTCATTTTTTGTGTTTAATATCCTTTAAAAGTGATTTAAATGTAAATGTCCTGTTATTTATGGACGCTCTTTAACTGCTGTGGTTCTCAGCGTCCCATTCTAAATTAGGCGTGAGATTATTAATTTTGCTCAGAGGCCTCTCAATCAGGCTTGAGGTTCTTTTACGTGCCGTAAATCTACGACACGGGATCAACGGCTTTACTTCCCTTCCGAAGGAAGCCATGCTAAGGATTTTTTACGCCCGAAAAAATCCATCGTCCTCCGCCGGGTTTGAACCCGCGACCTTGGGTATATGAAGTCAGCATGGTAACCATTACACCACGGAGGGCGACTTAAAAGTGATTTAATTGTGTATTCCATTTCCATTATTTATAATGTGTCTTAAGTATTGCCTTCAATCTTTTCTTTTTTGCATGACTGTTTAAAGAACAGTAGAATTAAATGCGTTGCAAACTAATAGGAATGTTTGTAGAAACACTTTCTTGGCCAATGATACATTTAGAAAGTCCTTTCTGTAGTGATAGAAGGTAACTAAAAGTAACTAATTTTTATTTGTGAAGCTTAATAGACACTCTGTAAAGCTGATGGCTGTCAGATAAATGTTTTTTTGAAAATTAGCATATACTATCAGCTGCTACTCCTGCTATTGTGTTTATAGAATTCTGCTCACATACATACAAAGAAAATTTTAAATACATAATGAGTTTAAAAAGAAAACAGTTTATGGTATCTTTAGAAATGAAGATGAAACACTAAAATGCTTAAACCAACGAGAAGCAATTAAACAAGTGGTGATATGACTGTAGGGAACTGGAGAAGATATAGAGCAGAAATCAAGAAGCAGGTTTCAAGAAGATTGTTGGTGAATGGAGCTGAAGCAGAAAGTCCATGGAACAAAGCATTAAAACTATGGTTTGTGTTACCCCCATAGCATCTTCTCCAAACATCCACTAAATTTTATAAATGGTTTCTTTTTGAGAATCGCCTAGTTTTAGGCAAAATTTGTTGCAGTATCTTTGCTCAATTCGTTCAGTCATCTTGTAAAAAAACTAAATCTGATGAACACATATAACAGCACCTCACTTGGCGACCTGCAGCCAGCAACTGACACACGCGAATGCGGTGAGAAAATTCAAGTATGTGCATTAAGGTTCCTCCTGTCACCATGCACAGTGGCGCCGCCATAGCATCACTACTTTACTTGGCAAAAATTAAGGTTGGATACCCTTTACACAGGCCTCATATGCTAATTAGTAGGGATATATGCACTCTTTATTTACTCAAACTTATGAAATATTACTGCAAGATTTAGAAAGTGACCACACTTAGTTCAAAAAAACTTTACTGTGAAAAATGTAATTTATTGGGTAACTGAATATTGGGAAAAAGTAAAAGAATCAGTGCTGGTTAAAAGTTGAAATAATAGTCCTGGCAAAAGCAAGATATCAAGTAAATTGAAGTACATAGTACAAAAGAACCTCTTCTAGGTCTTGCAAATGCTCGTCAGTAAATAGATGATCTACTGAAAAAGTGTTAATGAGTGGAAGAATGATGAGTACAATGAAATGGTTGTCAAAGCGTTATTAAGTCTTATGACACACAAAAATGATGAAAGTGATGACAACACAGAAAGTCCTTGTAAAATTTCAGATGGTGTAAATTATATCAAAATATATTTGGGAGTATTAAACAGCAGGATGATACTACAGCTGCTGACATTTAGATGAAATAACACAGCAAAGAAACGAAGAAGTAGTTTGAGGCATCAAGTCAAGTCCTCCAACATGTTGCAATGGGCAGTGGGGGTGCCCTCTTTAAACTTCCACACTCAAAACGAAGCCTTAACAAAAATCTTGGCATTAGCAATGAATTATTTGTCATGTATCTGCCATCTACTTCAGTGGTTTCATCTGTGGATACCCATATCTTGGTACTGCCAACTCTGTTTCTTATTTTCATCATTGTATTGTATCATAAAGTCAGATAGTTATTTCTTAATGTGGACTCAAAGGGAATGGAATAATTTGTGTACTCCTCTAGGAATTATTTAGAAGCACTACCCTAGTTTACATAAAGGAATGTTGGATGAAACCATCATTTCACAAATATCCTTAGACAACTGGGAGGAGATTTGTCCGATGAACTGTTATATGATTTCTCAAACAGCAATCTCTTCTTTTCTGCGCATGCCATCTTTACACAACTTTTATATTTAGCAGTATTACAATGTTGTTGCATTGTAAAACATTTCTTATATATAATTTTCATCTCACACGGCACTTCATCAGTACTAAAATACCTTTCTTTGAAATCCTTAATAAAACCTCACATCATCACATTATCATGGTGCTTTTATTATCTTGAAACTGCATTAATCTACTTATTCATTAACAGACAAAGGATACTGTATGGGAGCACAGACAGTATGTCATCAAAATTCTTTTTGATCACTTTGCAGGACATGAAAACTGAACATTGGCTTACATAAATGGGGAAGAGAGAGAAAGAAAAGTTATTTCTTTTTCACACACAATGAATCATGATTCTGGTCTCTTAAATGAACGTGTGCAGTTCTAGGTAATCTAATCTTTCACCTGCAATTGTGAGTGCACATTCCTGCTACTCAAGAGCAAGTTGCTGAAAAAACTTCCTTACAATCAATTGTGTAAGCATAATGAAATAATGTTTATAACAATATTTGGTGACGTGTTAAAGATTACATAAATATTGCTAGAAGTATGCTCTTATTTGTATATTTGATCTAAATATGATGTAAAGCTGAAATAAGGTGAATAAGCATTTATATGACCAGTCAAAATTGTTCCACCATATTCACAAATG
Source organism: Hymenopus coronatus (assembly GCA_030762935.1). Classification (NCBI taxonomy): domain Eukaryota; kingdom Metazoa; phylum Arthropoda; class Insecta; order Mantodea; family Hymenopodidae; genus Hymenopus; species Hymenopus coronatus. Next base: position 41,870,388 of record CM060885.1, on the reverse strand, counting down.
TTAGAAATGTGCTTAAATAATTTAGGTATGGAAAAATAAGCCAAGATTAAAATATGTCATAGAAATCAAATCTTAGTAATGAGTGTGAAAGTGACTCAGCAAGCAGGGCATAGCTGGTTAAAAATATCACAGCAGTTGAAGATTAAAAGGAAGTCAGTTATTTCCATAAGCGCATTATATTTTCATTGCTACAGAGTCATTTTACTCTTCATAATACTAATTTTTATGAGGGTCATACTGAAAGTTTTAAGCAGCCCAGTGTTAAAATTCAACTTCTAACAATGTAACAAAAAAGGACTGTAGGATTGTAATCTACTGACTTTGACTTTATACCACATGTTGCCATATTGTGATGAGGTTTCTTCGATCACATGACCACAGGCAGTATTTCCAAAATGGCGGACATTGATGTTTCAACAGTGTGCTGTCATTGAATTACTTGTTAAAGAGGGAAATTTTGCTGCTGGAATTATGATGACTTTATCTTCGATCAAGTGGCCACAGGCAGTATTTCCAAAATGGGGGACATAAATGTTTCATTTCAACAGCATGCTGTCATTGAATTCTGTGTTAAAGAGAGAAAATTTGCTGCTGAAATTCACTAAGACTTCAACAAGCCTATGGAGAATATTGCAGTGGCCACCATTTGTTGCAACACAAATATTAATATAACAATAATTTGTAATAGAACGTCACACTTATCTTTATGGATAAATTCAATTCAAGGACATGTTTATTAACTTTTTTCATCCTGGTCATGCAAAAAGAAAGGAATTTAATAGCAATCAGCTTTTATAAGATTTGACTTATCATTTTAGCCAAGGTTAGTTAGTCTCTTCTACGTAGAAGGAACTAAGCAATAAAACCATTTTTGTTGATGGAAAGGTAGAGCCAGACTGCAAAATGCAATTTCATAGCTGGGATTTGAACCAGGATATCTGTGGCTCAAATCCTGACACTATGTTCCAACTACTGTATTACACACGCCTAGTTTGGTAGAAGCAATTAACTCACATTTCTGCTAACGTTTATCTCAACTAGCATGAAATGGGAGAAGAATAAGCTTGTTGCATAATAGGTAGAGAAAGTAATGTGAATAGAACACACAAGATTTTTATCTGAGTAGACTGATTAGTGCAAACTTTTATTCAATATAAGTTATTATCAAGTTTCCTTTATCTTGAATTAATTTGGGAAGGGTAGTGGCATTTTTTACATCACTGCTACCACTGATAATGGAAATGAAATATTTGTAAATGAAGCTGACATTTGTCAGGATTATATCAGGTATGCGGGAAGTTCATCCACAGGAGTTAGTTTTCCTACCAGTAAATCTACTGACATAGGACTGACAGTTTTAAGAGACTTAAAAACCAATGGTCTGGGATGGGTTTGAACCTCTGACCTTGGGATCAGAAGGACAGTGCCTAACCTTCTAAGCCACATAGTTAAAGGAGGGATGCTGTTATGAGAGCTGGAGAGGACAGAACTGCTGTGTTGTACCATAAGCTGCAAATCAGAGTGGTTCAAATTATATGTTTCTTGTGAAATAACTTTTTCTACTACACCAGCCATATGTAGGGCATTAGATTGAATGATACAGTCAGACTGAAAAATTCCCTACCATAATTGGGATTTGAACCATGGATTTCCATGACAACATGCCAAAACCACTAAATTTGCCAACTGATTCACATTTTTCCTAGTCAACAAAAGGAGATCTCAAATTAATTTTGAGATGATGTATCCCAGTGGTGACTTACAGTGTTGTAAGTACTGGGCTCCATATTAGCTCAATCATCAGCCATGTATAGGACTGGAGTTTGAAGGGTAGAGCTAGACTGAAAAACTCAATGCCAAGAACCTCCTGATTTCCGTGCAGGAAAAAACACATTCTGGAAAAATTACATTAGTTATGTAATTGGCAACAAGGACTTAAGATGATTGAGGTAAAGATTAGTAAGAGGTTGAAAGACAAAAGCAATTACTATTTTTGCTGGGAAAAATCAATTAAGCTTTGCATTTGGAAATGTGATGCATGTTATGGTAAGAGTATGTTCTAATGGTTCCTCTTCATCAACTGTATATCGGGATATAAAGATGATCATGGAGAGGCAATTCAGAAAAGTACAATAGTTTAAGATTTTAAGGTTTCGTCTTGATTATTTTGCTCTACCAAATCACTGATTACAATAACATCTTTTTTAAAATAAGAACTGAAGCTTTCCTGGCAACGTATTAATTCAAAATCTTCTCGGGCTTTTAACCAGGTAAAAACATGGCTTGATACCGTTTCGAAGAAGAGCATCTTCTTTGTCTTCAGGGTGAACTGATCAATTCTTCGAAACGTTGGTATCAAGCCATGTTTTTACCTGGTTAGAAGCCCGAGAAGAATTTGAATTAACATCTTTTTTGTTCTTCATGATTTTCTTGCTTATGTTATAAATCCTTTTCTCAAACAAGGCTTCCAGCATGTCCACAAACAGCATTTCATCAATCACTGAATCATATCTTACAGAAACAAAAGTATTTACTATGTGCATACATTTTCTTTGGCACTCTGGAGCAGAGTAATAGCATTGAGATATGAAGTTAATTTACCCTGCCTGATATCTAGTGACTTGAATGCAAAGGCTTCATACTATCTGTAGATCCCAAAGTTCACACGCATGCGTGTGCACTATGTTTCATTTAATAATTCAGCTAGTTTGCAATAAAATAGATAAACCTATGATCTGAAGCTTTCATGGCGATGGTTACTGATGAGGGCTTCTCGGGTTATCTGCCATGTCTGTTTATAAAATTCGCCAAGCTTTTGGCCATGGTGCTCTATGGCCTTTTTCAGGAAGTTGTATAAACATGACACGGCAGATCACCTGAGAAGCCCTCATCAGTAGATAAACCTACTCACCATAATGGCTGAGGGCTTTAATAAAAAAAACTTTCTTTGTTGACACCATTGCAGAAAGACGGGCAGACAATATCTCTTCTTCCCTTGGTCCTCACTTTCCCATAAAATTAGTCCCCAAGAAATGGTGTGCACATAGTAAGTTCTTTGTATAATTGGAACTTAACCATTTGTAATTAAAATCTCCTTCCTCCTAGTATTATTTTGAATCAATACTTAATGATATTCTGGGTGTTATATTGTTTTTCAATGACAGCAGGGTAAGGAAATGAACTTATCATACTCATAAAAGCTATACACACACTTTTACAATAAGTTCAGAATATGCAACACTGCAAAATGGAAGAAGAATTAAACCTCTAATAATGTAAGAATAGGATGTTTCTTAGATTTTTGCTTAGTGTTGTATGAAAAGAATCTTTATATAATATAGCAGCAAATAAGAGGAATGCATAGGCCATTAGTGCCTGTATCCACATTTGTGTGGTAAGCAAAAAAGCTCTGGAAAAAAATCTGATGTGTTCCATTCACATGACTTTCTCTACATCTCTGCAACAAATTGTAATTAAAAGGCTTATACTTCTATTTACTTCATGCTAATCAGCAGAAATAGTCTTATTACTTGCTTCCTTGTAAGTAGAAGCAAAATGAGGGAGTTCCATAGGTTAAAATGATAGCCAAAAGGTGGTTGCTATGTAACTGAAGTTCCTTTGTTTGTACGGACAGGAGTTAAGAAATTCCTGTATGAGAAAAGTACAAGTTTTTCAAAGCTAAAATGAAAAACCAGGAATATCTTAAAAATGATCAACTCCACGAAAAAAATGTATATGACATATATTGTGTGTTCTATCGTGAGCTACATTTTCTGTGTAGTAATTTTTCCCCCATCTTTTACGGTTTAGCAGTTATGCACAATTCCGTAAAGCTCATCTTCAGGGGCTATTCCCAGAAAATTCAAAATATACATTTTATTTGTCAGGTAAGTATCTTTGATATATAATATTTTAATCAAAATCGTTAGAGCCATTTTTAAAAAAATCAACATTTTCAAAATTTTTTCCATGTAAAGGGCAATTTAGGGTGGGGGGATTTTTTTTAAAATCTTTGTGTCGCATCCTTGGAAGATACCAAACTTAAATACCAAGTTTGAGCTTTAACACACATGCACGCGCACACACATACATGGGCATTTTTCTAAAAATGCTTTTTTTATATTCAGGGAGTCTCAAAACTTGTATTTCCGGTGAAATCTCTGTATCGAATTTTTGGGTGCAATGCAATATCTTCTCTATACACCATGTACATAGTTTGTATAGAGAAAGTAAAAATTACTAGGTGCAAAGTCCTTTGGACCTTGAATTTGAACTCCTGAACAGCAAGCAGTGGAAATGGTAGCTAACACTAAAGTCTAAGCAGCTGAATTAATTTGAGTTGTAGGATTAATTTTTAAGAAAGAGGCTTAAACAGAAGCAGTAAATGCTGCAGTTTTTAGAATATTGTGCATGTTTTTGTTTTTACAGATATGGGGATGTGAAAAAAGTGGTTTATTTCATGCTTTTTCCAAGCACATTCTTCATAGGCTTAAGATTCCAGTTCATAAGCGCTCAAATACCAAAATCCATGTAACATTATTATCTCGTGATACTGCATATAGAAGAATTCTCAATGAAGATGAACTCATTGAAGGATTAAGACAGAATGCAGATTATGAGGTGAAAAGGGTAAGTTTGCATTTTACTAGAAATTGTTCTGAGCTGTAATTAGTAACACTAAAACATCGCTGATAAGTAGTTTTACCTGGACATATTTTGAGACCTGTTCACCTTATCATCAAACATGCTCCAATTGATTTATATGTGGATTTTGAAGGGGTTGGTTTTGACTTGATTGGTGCTCTAGTTATGCACTTCCACAGTGTACTGTAAGGTAGCAAATGAAAGTTCATTTTATTGTTTTGGTTTTTATGATAAAAATGTATGCTCAAATATTATCTAATTCTGTTGCATACCTTATAGGTTTTATGAAATATATTTTGATTTTGTGTTTTGATAACCAGAAGATTTGTCTGTATTTAACTGCTCTTGGATGTTTCAGTCCTGTTTTTACATTTCTCTTAGTTTTTCTTATATAGAGTTTATTGCACTCACATGCTATTTTGTAAATGCCAGATTTTTAGTTCTAAGATGTGACCTTTTAGGTTGATGCACAATGTCCTTTTACTTATTTTAGGAAGCCAATGTGATTTTGAATTTGTTAAAGATTTATGATTTAATCATAGATGATATGTAATTTTCTTGTCTTTTGCTTGACTTAGTTTTATGTCTGAGATTTGCTTTTTTGTTTGAACTTTTTGATTTTCTTAATAATCAGTTAGTGGTAGCAACCATTGTTAACTATTGCAGATATTATGTGGCCACATTGAATCTTAGATTCTCTTCCTTTAATGATGTGAGCTAGGCCAGTCATCACCAATTGTTTGATTTTGTGCTAGAGCAAGCATGTTTGTTATGTGCATGCAGTGGGTAAGCATGTTATTTGGTCTCTTGTTCTTTGCATAGTATGTTGTGTGTCAGTTGTCAATGTTGGAAATAGAAAGCAATCCTACATGCATACTATTGACCCTATGTTTATGCCTCATTCTTATGTATAGAAAGTGGTGGAATAAGTATTTAGTTTGTGGCAAAGTTCTACACACAGAAAATCCAGCATAATTGCCCAACCTATGCAAGATGATAGTTAGCAAGGTGAAGACCATTTCTTTCAAATTTTATTAGATACCAATTAATTATTAAGCTCCTATCCATATTCACTGCTATAAATATGATGATTTTTTGTTGCAACTAATTCTCATATTGTTACTGTTACAATGGAGTTTCTATTTTATTGACTAAGTGAAGAAGCTTGTTTGTTTTGCTATATTAATAGTATAATTGTCATTTTTTGCAATGATTTATGTTACAACTACCAGTTACAACCAATATAAAAATATGTACATGTTTATATCAGAAATATAAATATTAATGTAAGAGACATTTCATTGTAAAAATAAAAATGAAATGTCATAAATATATTCAAAGATAATAATTATCTCAATAACAGCTTCAGTATTATACTCCATATAAGACATTTCAATAAAAAGCAGAATCTTACAGATGATCACAGATTATGTCACCTCACATTTTCAGAAAAAAATGTCAGTCATAACTGAAACATGAGTTTACATTTTCATCTAAAATTGGGAGGGGGAGTAACTGATGATAGCCCTAGAGGAAAATGTTGCAATGTAAAATATGTGATACAAATGGATGAAGAAAGTTTTGAAGTTGAATTGCCCTGCAAGACAAGAGAGGTTTTGGGGGATCAAACAAACGTAATCAAAGTATCCTCATAAAAATATGACTAGGCGATTGACATTATTCATATCCCATAAAAAGCACAGTAATAGAAGCAGAGGGTTTACATACTCTATATTAAGCTGATTTCTATTTTTACAAGGGTTGGGGCAAAAGTCATGGCAACTATTTATTTTCTTGAAGATACCAGTCGGGTTGGAAAATGTGATATATACAGACGCAAGGATGAGGTGTTAACTATATGTGTGGACAATGAATAGCATTGAATATCGTAACACTATTTTATTACAGTAGTATACAGGGCAATATTGCCTTCATGGTGCAAAAGAATGACAACACAGTACACATGCAGTTGAGAAGACAAACCTGAGCCTAAAAACCCTCAAAGTAGTCCCCTGCTACTGTCACCACACGCTGCCAACGATGTGGGAGGCGCTGAATACCATCTGTCGCAGCAATTGCCGCACCATGTGTGAATCGGGTCATCTGTTCATGCACAGCATTAGCAATGTCCTCTTGAGTGGTAAACCACCTACCACGTAGTGGTTCCTTAATCTTTCGAATGAGATCAAAGTCACAGGGCGATATGTCGGAAGAGTACAGTGGGTGCTCCAATGTCGCAGTAGCTGCCCTACACACTCTTCTATGTGGTTTTGTATTGTCGTGCAGAACTATTGCACTGTCAACAAGATCTGGACGTTTCTCCCGAATGCTGTGTCATACTTGTTGCACCAGGAAGTCCCTGTAGTACTGTGCTGTCACTGTTCTGCCATGTGGAACAAAGTGGCAAACAATGACACCCCTGACATCATAAGCGACAATCACCATCAATTTGATTGGGGAAGGATTCTGACAGAACTTCTGCCTCCTTGGTGATCCAGCATGTTGCCACTCCACAGACTGATGTTCAGTTCTGGTTTGTATGCCCTGGCCCAAAATTTATCGATGGCAATTATTCGTGACAACAATTGATCGCCATCCTGTTGCCTGCGTGCAAGGTGGTCGGAGCATATTGCATAGCGCACCCACCTTTGAACTTCCATCAGTGCATGCGGTACCCACCGTGATGTGATTTTACGTAGTTTCAGCTCATTATGCAATATCCTGTGGACGGTGCATTTCTCAATGCCAATTGCCCTCTCTAACTCCAGTAGCATCCATCGTCTGTCTTCATCCAGGAGCTGCCCAATGACGACACGTGCCATGTTGGCCCGCACACTGGCACATGCTGAACGTTGCTCATCACTGGTTGACACACGTTCCTTGCTGAAACGTTCCTACCCACTGTGCTACTGTACGGTATGGTAGGCATTATTCTCAAGGGCTTCCACTAATTCACTGTGACATTCCATCACATTTCTCTCTTGGAGCATGGCTATTTTAATGTAAGCACACTGCTCAACATGGGTTACTTCTATCTTGTATGACACTCACCAAATGACTGATTTTACAGCCCTTGCTGCGCTATTACCAGCTATCACAGAGCTACTATGCCTGCAGAACTTCTACACGACACATATACATTGGTGATCTGTTCACATATCTACTAGAAAAAAACTAGTTGCCATTACTTCTGCCCCAACCCTCGTGTTTGCTTCTTCAATTAGGAATATATTTACTTATTTCATATTTTTGTGAAAACAAAAAGGAATATGTTTCCATTTTTATGTTGACCATAAATAAAAACCTTAAACTCAAATCAGCTTTAGCAACTGGAAATTATACTATAAAAATATGCATCATAAACATTGCATATTTCTTCACAAAAAAAATTATTCAAGGATACGAACCTCAGTAGGCTTCACTGCTATATACCTATCGTTTATAATGACTCAGTTGTCAGCACATATTTGGTAGCTGGAACTCAATATGTATGGTGAAAATAAACTAGACTAAAAGTATCCTGAAATAATATGTAAATTGGCCATGAAAACAATCTGAATTGCAACAAATATACACTTTGAGAATCTACTTTTTTTTTATCTTAGAATATACTGGACCAATTTCTCTATTATTCGTATATATTTCAAATACATTTGCCTTATCCTTGGCTAAGATCACCTGTTGATTATCCGCTTCATGTAGAAGTCTTCGGCTAGAAATCTGCTTCATTGGATATAACATAAATTATCAATAGTTTGTTAATTATATTGACTTCTGGGTAACCTGATGATTAACCTCTGCCAAAAATTAACGGAATTATTTACAAAAAATTGTCAGTATCCATAAACTGTAGAACTGAAGGAGGTTTCTTGTTACTCATTGTGAAGAACCAAGATTATCTTAAATTTGTATATGCCTTGTGAATTGGATATTACACCTAGAGACCTCTACAGGAAGCTTATGGAGTCAATGCTGAGAATCAAGAAAAAGACCCTAAAATACTTGAGCTAAATTTTGTAAGTTTTTATAGGTTAATAGCAACAATTTATTTATCACTGTGTTGTCCCAACAAAAGCTTTAATCTTTCAGGTTGTTTATAATAGAAGCATGGATTTTAAAGCACAATTAGAAGTTACGCACAACACTGATATATTTATTGGAATTCATGGGGCAGGCTTGACACATCTGATGTTCCTACCAGATTGGGCTGTGATATTTGAACTGTAAGTTTTCACATTTAGTGCTTAATGTTTATAACTCGCGCCAAATTCCATATTTTTAAACAGATTTGGGAAAACAAAGACACAGTCAAAAGGGTAGAAAATGATAAATTTAATATAATTTAAATGTAAAAAGTGACAGAATTATTATGTAATGAGGACTGTGAGACTCTGAATCAAGATAAAAACACTGTAACTCCATTTATACCATTTTATTAAAAAGGCATGTTTCAGGGAAACATTTTCTCCCCATCATTTAATTTGGTGGTCAAGTAGTGGCTAGCTGATTCAATCATTTGTGTTGAGCTGTGGTCCATCTTACTGGCCAGTGTAATGGTGTCATCCACTGTCAAAATTTCAAAATTCATAACTTTATCCTCATTTTTATTAATAAATATTTTTCCTTGGTGCTAGATTCTAGATATTTCTTGATGTGTTTTAATAATTTTATTTTGTATTATGATTGTAAATATAAGCCTATGCGAACTTATCTTCTTGCTAAATTTTGCATTCAACTCTAACAATGAGTTTTCAGAAGTATGAGTTTTGTATAATTTATAATTACATGTCTGTTTCCAAAAACCTACTCATACACATGCATTCTTAGAATATTCATGTTTATTGTGTTTACAATGTTACATTATGACCAGTATTTTTTGATTGAATGAAATATTCCTCTGTATATAAGGTGTGACTAATAAGGTATCTTTTTAATTCTGATCTAAACTTGTTTCTGTTCATTTGCAATTCTTTTATAGGAGAGGGAAGGGAATTAAAATTATTAAACTAATAGTAAACCCTTTTTGGAAGCACTCTTTATGAGCTCTTTGGAAACTAGGATAGAAAAGGCATTTCCCTGGATATTCAAAGTATGGTACCGCTATATAGATGACATCTTTGCAATAGTCCCAGAAAAACACCTAGAAGATGCACTGAAACTGCTAAATTTGCAAGAAAAATCCAAAAAATTCACAATGGAGAAGGAATGTGATCTACAGCTACCATTCCTCAACCTTAAAATCATAAAAAATGAAAATCACCTAACATTTGGCATTTACAGAAAACCTAACCACGTAACAGTTATATAAAACAAAAGAGTTACACTCCCATTCCCTGGCATGCAGTACTCAACAGTCTTACACACAGATTGTTAAATATACCAATGGGCAAAATGAAATGAAATGGCCTGTTATTTATGGACGCTCTTTAACTGCTTTGGTTCTCAGCATCCCATTCTATATTGGGCGTGAAAGATCGCTTAATTTTGCTCAGAGGCCTCTCTTATCAGGCTTGAGATCCTTTTACGTGCCTTAAATCTACGACACTGGACCCACAGCTTTACTTTCCTTCCGAAGGAATCCATGCTAAGGATTTTTACGCCCGAAAAAATCCATCGTCCTCCGCCGGGTTTGAACCCGCAACCTTGGGTATATGAAGTTAGCATGGTAACCATTACACCACGGAGGGCGACTACACCAATGGGCAAAAAAGCATACTACTGTGAACTGGCAAAAATGTTGTACATAGCTACAGAAAATGGATTCCAAACAGAATTGGTATACAAAAAAGTTAATAGGGCCAAAAATAGGAGGAGAATTAAAGGAGTCAGTACACTCACTCAACACCAGAAAGAAAACAAAGATCTACAAGAAGTTGACATACCACCCTACAACTTTCTATAAACTCAGAGGATCTTCGAACGACACATCATTCTAGCCCCAAAAAACAATTACTTCATAAAAATATTTTAAATTCTAAATTAAAAGATGATATCCCACAAGAAAACAAACCATGAATATATCAGTTCAGCTGCAATGACTGTGAAAAAACCTACATTGGCCAAACAAAAAGAAATATAAAAATGAGCAAAAGAACACCACAGAAATTTTAAATTCAAACAAGAAGAGAAATCTGCAGTAGTTGGCATTTTTTGAAAGAGCAACACATCCTAAATAGAAGCCCAAAAATGCTCAAAAATATCATAAGGAAGACAGAATTAAAAGTTTGAGAAAACATATATTTGGAAAAACAAGAACCGCGTTTTCAACTTTGAAATCCCAAATCCCACCAGGCAACCTACTGATGCAGAGGTTCATCAAACCACCACCAGGGACAGAGACAACCACTGGCAATCAACTAAAGGAATTGACAATGGAAGCATGGCTTCTGAAACATGTTTTCTGATAATAAAAGTGATGTAGTATTACAAAATCGACTCAACCTATTAATTTCAATACTGTCTGATGTTTCAACTGTTTCTTGTAAAACTGAAGCTCTTGAAGCCCATCATACCAGTTCAAATGTTTTTCATGTTGTACAAATCTGGACATCCATTGCAGACATGGTGTTTGGTGTTGGTAATTTGGATGCATTTTGACAACATTGCGGAGCATGTGTCTGCAATGGATGTCCAGATTTGTACAAGAAGATAGCTTTACTGTATGTAATGGTTTTTTAAAAATTTTAAATCTTTGCATAATCTCACTTTAATTTAGTAAATCATCAAGGAACAGGTCATGCCTCATTAATTCAGAACATTTGATCTGTAGGCTGTTGTTGGTTTTCCTTTAACATAGTTGGTCATATCAAATGATGAATGAAATCAGTGAAATGATCTCTGGGCCCATGGGGCTTTAAGTTACTTGACATTGATCTTCTCAGAATAAGGGAAAACCCTGAAAACAAACCTTATCTGGTAACTCACCCTAAGGAAGATTCAAACTTGGGACCTGTTGAATGTGAGGCAGACACACACTACCCACTAAAACTAGTTCTAGTCCACTTGGGCATATACAATACACTGCAATACAAATAAATTTGCCCATCACTAATTTTGTATTTTAATAGAACAACATACACTTTCCTCATTATTCGTAGATATTCATTCTTTGCACTTACTATACTGGATACAGCCAATTTATTGGTGTTCAAGCTAACTGTTTTAGAATGGTGTAATTCCTCAAAAATGAATTCTTTTTGGCTCAGACTGAAAAAGTTCAATATTATATTCACTCACTTAGGAATAAATGAAAGGCTGATGCCTATCGCTTAGTATTAACTGGATTATGAGAAGTGATTGGTCAGTTTTTAATTTCTAACTCTCAGTTTATATAGCTTACTGTAGATAAAATTGCATGGTGACCTTGTCACATAAGATACCTCGTAATGCTGCATATCTGTTATAGTGTTGGCTTCCTAGCAGCTGGGTAATCTGGAATACACAATAATGTCATTGATAACCTTTGACTTTAACCTGGTATTCCTGATGACAAACTAATGTGTTGAATAAAATACTCATTTTTGAGGTTTGTTTCCCTTTAAAATTTGGAAACAGCAATCCATTGCATAGGACTATGTTACATATCCACAAAAACAGATTGTGTGTTACTTTAAATTTGTTTCCCTCTTTACATTCCTCCAGCTCTTCACCTTAATTTCATTTTTGTATTTTATGTTAGTTCAGTTTTATTGTAATAAAAAACATAACATAATTGAAATTAATATTTGAAATATTGCAGATATAACTGTGAAGATGAGAGCTGTTATCTAGACCTTGCTAGGCTGAGAGGAGTTAAATATATGACATGGCAAGACAGAAACAAGTTGATACAGCAGGATGAGGTATGCATTTAAGCATAAAGCCCATTGCCATAAAAATGCTAACAATGCTGTGTACATACATCTTCAAGCTACAGTTTTCCCTTTCTTTTCCAGGGTCACCATCCAGAAGGTGGTGCACATGCCAAGTTCACAAATTATGCCTTTGATGTTGAAGAATTCTTAAGACTTGTTTCTTTAGGAACAAAACATGTTCGGCATCATAAAGCGTTTCTGCAATTTCACAAGATACATGATGAATTGTAAGACTAATCAAGAAAATGAATTGCAGAGATGTAAAATGCCCTTTCCTACATATAATGGCATTTGGCTTACATAAGACTTCACTGATATATCCGCTTAAAATAAACATAACAAGAGTACGAACTTAAACTGTTTCTCTAAACTGTGATTTTGTTATATAGGGTGTCCAGGAAGAAATTTAGTGGAGAAAAGCGTTACTCTCTTAGAAATTAATGAATTTGTCGGTAATTTGAACATTCAGATAAGAGCCAAAAATGTTTTGGGTACACTGATACAAAATTGACCATATATGAATATCTGGTTTTCTTACATTGAATGAGCATAATTGTTGCTGCCCTGTTTTCATATCTGGATAAAATAGTCAAACTATAACACTCCAGCTACCGTACTTTCCCTTTCTGGCAAAAGTAATTAGGAATAGTATTCACATTGAGGTGTATTTCAGTGTAAATAGTATTAGTATTTTCTCTTGCTAAGATTAAAAGTTCGGGAATGGAAATAATAATTTCTGTTTTCCACTAGGTTTCCTTGAACATGCTATACAGTTGAAAGAGCTGTAGTTGTCCCTTGTAGGGGCAAGGATTGGCAAGATTTTTGACATGTCCCAATCTTAATAATTTGTAATAGATTATATGTATGATTTAGAGCCTGTATTACAATCTCTGGTTAAGATTCTGATTAGATATTAACTGAGGGTCAGTTCTAGTTTTTGTTAACTGGGATTTTTCCTAATAACCACAACATAAGTAGGAGTTAGAAAAATGATTTGTTACATTCATCTGACTTTCTTTACTCATTCTTAAAAATGCCTATCCTTCTTTCTTCATGTTAATTGAGATAGAGATTTGCAGAAATGTTTTATTATATATTTCCTTGTAGATACAATATGAATAGGGAAATACACTAGACTTAAGAAATAATCAAATTTTTAAGAGCTGGTTGCTATGTGATGGTGTTAAAATTCCATTCTCTTTGCTTGACTAGAAGAAAGAAAAACAAATGAGAAACAATATCTAGGAATAGTTAACTCCACAAAAAATTGCACTTGGTATGAATTTATGTGGTTTAATGAGATCTAAATTTTTGTGAGTAAATAAAAATAGTCTACCAAATTCTGTTTTAGGTTTATTTCATAATTCCTTCACAAAAACAGATTTATAAAGCATTGAAAACAATAAAAGATAAAGTCTATCCTGAGTTTCTTAAAAATATAAGACCTAAAAAAGCATTGCTGAAATTTTATAATGCTGATTGGAAAATCATATTCCCTAAAAATAGGAATAAGGCCTTCATTGTTCAGTGCTTAAACCAGGAAAATTTGGAAGGGGAGGGAGGGGGAAACAAACAAACAAACTGAAAATTATAAACCAATTTCATTAACAGCTTCATAAGGAAAATTATGTATGTGATAGTAAATTTTTTTTTTTTTTTTTTTTTTTTTTTTTTTAACTCTGCAGGACAATTTAATAAAAAAGCTCAAAAATCTGAGTATTAAAGGTAATATGCTCAGATGCTTTTCAGAATAAATATACAATGATATGCTATATTAAACACAGCTCTGTTTAATGTATACATAAACAAATACAAAAATTTGGAATAAAACTGTTCTTTTTGCTGATGGCTTGGTTATCTGGTACACACAGAAATCAGCAAATATACAATAACAAGATCCAGAGAGCACTATCAAAGCTCAATTATGGTGTAATAACAATTTAATGACTGTGATTACCAAAATAGTGCAGTTTTAACATTTTTCCTGAGCCAAAAAGGCAGTAGAAATTGATTTAAAACATGGAGATGCTAAATTGACAAAAACTGAAAATGCCAAATATATTCAGATATACATTTTGATAAGAAACTAATTTGGAGAAAACTTATAGAAATATAAGTGAAAACAGAACAAAAGGAGCCAGACTATTAAAAAGATTGGCAGTAACAAGTAGGATAATTCTAGAAAAGCATTAAACACAACCTTATATAAAACCAGACTTGAACTTCTAAGGAGAAATCTTCATAACAGCATTAAAATTAAGTTAAAACAGCCTTGGAACAAATGCAAAACTACTCTTGTGCTTAATAACAGCATCCAACCATGAAAACCCAATTATATTTATACAAGAAGCTATAAATTAATAGAAAACCTAGAAATTCAAAAAATAAAGAGAACATAATATATGGTACCAATCCAATTGACAATGGACTAATTGATCATAATGTAAACTCAAAAAGTGCATTAACAAAAATGAAATATCTCCTGATATGACAAACACCTTAGGTTTGAAACCATACATTGTGGTGGTATTTGGCTGTGGCTTTAGAAAGGGTATGGGAGGAAGTTGGATTTCTGGCTAGCTAAAATAAGGGTTTGAGGATCTCAGGGTTGGTTGGTGCAGGGAATGCTGAAAGAAAAGTCACTTGTTTCATCCACTTCATGCCTGGTATGGGCCGAACCCTCATAATAGATTTTCCATTCTGTGGTTTCATGCCGTTGGCTCTCTGACAGGCTTCTGACCCCTAGGCATTGGCTTGTAAGTCCTGGGGGGGGTGTCAGTCCTACAAGTACAGGGAGGATAAGTCAATTACGAAATGAAACGATAATTTTTTTAACATTCTAAAATGCACCCATCTCTTCCAGACCCCTCCTCCAAACTAAACTATGATTAACCATTATATATAGTAGCTTAATGCTTAGAAATGTACAGATAGCTAAAGTTTATTTTGAGATCTAATGCTACAAGTTTCACCTAGGTGACATGAAATCATGCTTGAAATTATGTTAACTTTACCAAATTGTTAACATACTCCAGCTTAACTAGATTGCCTAGTGTTCATAATATAGGGCACTCTGTATAACCAACAGTTTATGCACAAGTTAACAAACCTATGATTTTAACTGGAGATTGTAATATAAGCCCTTAAAGGTAAAGTAATGCCCAAAAGTAATTTCAACAAGGGAGATTTTTCTGAATGATGGTTTATAAATGTAATAATTTTCTTCTGAAGCATTACCCATCTCTGATGTGCTAGGCTGTAAAATCCAGATAGCCCTCTTAAAGTAGTCTATGTACAAAAGAGGTTAATCTTTACCGTAAGCATTTATTATGCTAATATAAGCTGTTTTATTTCACATTAATTTGTTGCTTCAAGAACTGACATTAGATATTTGAAAATACTTAGTTTTCACTCTTGTGCATATGCTTTTTCTGTAATATCTGTTGCATATTTGTAACAGATATACCACTCCCTCCTCTGTGCTGGTCGTCGCAACCAACATGGTCAAAGTGGGCTAGACAATCTAGGAGTACCACCAGCATCTTCCCTTGGGCTAAACTCTGATGCAGTAGACTACTTCATTAATCCACCATACAGTTTGGTCCTTGGATTGGGTAGGGTGATGCAACCATACTAGATCTCCTTGCTGGAACCTTTGACTTGGTTTGGTGGTCATAACAGGTCTTCATAATCTGTTTGAGCTGATGGGCCATCTTGTGCACATCATGGAGATGTCAATGAGATTCTCCATATAATCATTTACTGGCAGTTCAACCCCAGGGAGGCTCCCTCACATTAGGTCACTTGGTAGATGCCACTCCCTCCTACAGTTGGTGTTGTGTGCTGACAAGTGGTAGGCAAGAAGGTAAAAACACCACCCTGATATCCCAATCACTCTGGTAAATGGCCACCACCTTCCTCAGGTGCTCCTATCTGTCTTCTGGTGTACAACACATAACGGTTCTCCAAAGCAGCAGAATAGTTCTTACATGAGGCAGTTCTCAATTATCTTGGAGTTGGCTAGCCATCCACTGTACTCCTGGCCGCTGAGTGGTTTCCAGTATTGGCCAATACCACAGCACAGACCCGTGAGAAAACCAAGGACTGCCATTAACAACTGACCAAGTTCTCAAATCTACAATTGGTGGTGTCATACAAGCAAATAACATTAAGGTACCTCTTGAGTCTTCTAGTATGAAAGAGTGGCAATCAGCAGAATATGATGCAGTGCAGCCCTAAAGACTGCCTCAACATAAAGGCTGAATAATTGGTGATAGCAAAA
Organism: Hymenopus coronatus; assembly: GCA_030762935.1. Taxonomy (NCBI): domain Eukaryota; kingdom Metazoa; phylum Arthropoda; class Insecta; order Mantodea; family Hymenopodidae; genus Hymenopus; species Hymenopus coronatus. Next base: position 41,853,609 of record CM060885.1, on the reverse strand, counting down.
ACAGTAACCCAGCAGCAATCATAAACCAGCCATTAAGCTCTGTTAGCTTTTTGTCTGCTTCTTTTTCTTAATGCTACAATCATTGCACATCACTTTGCATACATATCATGCATGTGAAATCCCACATCTTGTAATGGGCTGCAAAGGTAACATATATTGTTTTGGACTGCACAAATTTGAAACAAGAAAATCAATATTGCATAATTTTCTAGATGTCTGCTTACTAGATTCTATATTGATACTGTATTCATAGTGCAGACAAATATGAAGAAGAAATGACATGAATTGCACAAATGTACATAAAGTTTATGACACATGCACATATAAGGTAAAGAAAAGTTGACTGAATTTCTTGTAATTTCTATTGACATTTCTATATACCAGTTTTCAGAAAAACCATAATAGGTCTCTTGGGTTTCTTCCTTCGTCATTACATTGGCTGTGGAAAATATTAACAGTCCTATTTAAAAGTACTATGAATTTTCTATTTTGGTCTGTACATTCTGATAATATTATGCTTTTTAAAGAAATGTATATAAATTTTGTACTTAATTTTTATTGATTCTATTTATTTGTAAAATTTCCTTATTTATTTTACACATGACAGCTTAAATTAAGAGAATAAAATGAAGAAACAAAAATCCATTCCTCATTATTGTATACTCCTAATAATCTTGCATTTAATATAGATGTGATTCTGTTTGGGTTTATTTTACAATTTCAGTATATGTAACAAAACAGTGTATGTTTTCCAAAATATTGTTTGATACAGAGGAAAACAGAAGAAATAAACTGAGTGCATACCAGTTAGTGGCCAGATGTTCAACAAGCTGCAGACTGAATAGTGTCAAGCATAACAGGAACTACCTTTCTAATTACATGTTTATGCCGAATATTATCTATACATTTTACATCAATTCATCATTTTGGATTTGAAGCAGCCGCATTGCTTAACTTTGATAATTTCCAAGTAAGAATCTTAATTTCATCTTTCGTTACCATACACAATATGCATGTATGCGTACAAAAATGCAAGTACATTGACTAATGTATAAACGTTTTGCACCTTTTTATGTTTCATAGCATCAACCCATTGCATTGCATTCCAAAGGTGATAAAGTTTCCTGGAAAGTATGTACATAAGTGAACTACATCTCATCACATTTAAAAGTACTACTTTTTTAAGTTATCTGCATAACAATATAGCAGAAAAATGTATGAGAAACACACACATTTGTTTTTTCTTACAGAAGAGAAGTGCTATCACCACATATTCTTCAGACAACAATAAAGAGTGGTATCTTTGATATCGAAGCTGCTATGCCAGTATATGATGAACGATTATTTTGCTATATTTGGACATCAAATTTCAAGTGTCATTGTCACAGGTATTCCAGAGTTAATTAACCTGCCTGAAGGTTGCCCATATAAACATCACATCTCTTCATGTTCATAAGGCTGTTCTAACAACAATGCAGTAGAAAAAAGTGTGAAAATACTACATTTGGTTTGTTTTCTGAAAGTATACTCTTTATTACTTGAAATGATGATTACAATGATGGTCCTTATTGTGATGTTGCAGTACAATTTTATCTCTCATCACTCGTAGACAGTTACTGACTGCTCTCTCTAATTCAACTGCACTTTTGGAGCGCTTTCTCCAAAATTAAAGTGTGTGACTTCCAGCTCCACTTATACCTCTCAATGACAAGGCGAGAACTTTTCAGAAGTAAGGGTCGTTATTGCACATGTAAATTGTACAAAGGTATCAGAAAGTTACACATATGTGATTCTGCAGCTTTTTGATGTAGTGTGCCCGTCAATCACACACATGTTCACTTATGCAGGTGTGACAATGGATCAATCAGGGAAAGGAGGTCGCCAGCAACAATCCATGGTGGCAAGGTATAACCACAGGCATTTGGTGCATAGTCACAGTGAATAGTAAGAAATTGAACACAGTTTAAAAAATCTGATGTCTTCCCTTCACATGACTTTCTTTACCTATTCTGTAACAACTATTCTTTAAAAAGGTTTATTCTTCTATCTACTTCATGCTAATCAAGATAAATATTAGCAGAATGGTTATTACTTAGTTCCTATATAGAAAAGGGAAATATGGGAATACACTAGGCTAAAGTGATAATTAAATCTTTTAAAAACTGATTGCTATATGATTGGAATTCATTGCTCTATGCATGACCAAAAGTAAAACAAAAGAAACAAGAATGACAATTTCCGTTGAAAAATTGAAACCAATAACAAAGAATATCTTGGATAGGAAAGAAAAAAATCTGATGTGTACCATTCACATGACTTTCTCTATATCCCTGCAACAAATTATTCTTAAAAAACTTATACTTCTATTAACTTCATGCTAATCAGTAAAACATTAGCAGAAATAGTCTTATTACTTGCTTCCTTGTAAGTAGAAGCGAAATAAAGGACTACCATAGGTTAAAGTGATAGTCAAAAGCTGGTTGCTATGTCAATGAAGTTCCTTTATTTATATGGATCAGAGTTGACAAGTTCCTGTATGAGAAAAATATGTTTTTCATAGCAGAAACCAAAAATAAGGAATGTCTCAAAAACGACGCACTCCAAGAAAAAAATGTATATAACATAAAATGTGTGTTTTAATGTGCTCTACATTTTTTGTGTAGTAAGTTTTTGTCCATCTCTTACGGTTTAGCAGTTATTCAAAATTTAGTAAAATTCATCCAGAATAAACTACTCTTCAGAGGCTATTCCCAGAAAATTCAAGATATAAATTTTATTCGTCAGGTAAATATCTTTAATATACAAAATTTTATTCAAAATCATTAGAGCCATTTTTGAGAAAATCAAAATTTGTGAAAAAAGTTCCATGTAAAGGGTAGTTGGGGGTGGGGGATTTTTCTCAAAATCTTCGTGTCGCATCCCTGGAAGATACTAAACTTAAATACCAGGTTTGGTATTTTACCTATTTTTCATTTTTGAGTTATCGTGTTCACACACACACACGGACCTTTTTCCGAAAATGCTTCTTTTTAGATAAAGGGGACCCTAAAACATATATTTCCGGTGAAATCTCGGTATCAAATTTTTTGGTGGAGTGCAATACATTCTCTGTACGCTATGTACATAGTGCCTATAGAGAAAGTAAAAAAAATGAAATGCATATGACAAAAATTGTGTGTTTTAATGAGATCTACATTTTTTGTTTAGCAAGTCTTGTCTATTTCTTATGGTTAACCAGTTATGCAAAAGTCATCCAAAATTAAGAGGTCTTCAGAGATTACTCCCAAAAAAGTCAAGATATTTTATTATCCATGTTAATATTTTATTCAAAATCGTTGCTAATTGAAAATTGAACTTTCAAAAAATCTTTCATATAAAGGGTAGTGAGAGATCAGGCATTTTCCTGAAAATCTTTGTGTCACATTTTGAAAGTTATTAAACTTGTTGTTATACCAAGTTTAGTATTTAATGGACTTTTTGGTTATGATTTATGCAGACACACACATGGAACTTTTCCTAAAAATACTTTGTTTTTATCCAGCTTCCTCAAAACATCTATTTTCCATAAAATCTTCTTATTGAATTTTTCGGTAGAATACAATACCTTCAGTACCTTCTATACACATACATAGTATTTTGTAGAGAAAAGAAAAAGTCTAACGTGACATTCACATGACTTGCTCTATCTGTTCTGCAAACAAACTATTTAAAAAGATTATTATTTTATCTACATTAGGCTAATTCAGATAAACATTAGCAAAAATGGGATGATTTCTTGCTTGTAAATAGAAGGGAAGTAAGGAAATATACCAGCCTAAAGTGATAGTCAAATCTTCTAAAAGCTGTTGCTCTGCGATTGATATTGAAATTTGGTTCTCTTTCCATAACCAGCAGTAAAACAAAAGAAAGAGGAAACAGATGAAGATTTCCTATTTGAGAATTTTAAAATTGAAACCAATAATAGAGAATACCTTGGGAATTGTTCACAAAAAAAGTTATACAATTTAAATTGTTTGTTTTAACATTATCTAAATTTTATGTGTAGTAACTTTTTGTTTATCTCTTCTAGTTTATTAGTTATGCAAAATTGATTCAGAATGAAAAGGGCTTTAGAGGACTATTTATAGGAAACTTAAGATATACATTTTATTTTTCATGTAATTATCTTTAATATACAATATTTTAATCAAAATTGTTTTTGGGAAAATTAACATTTTCAAGAATTTTTCCATGTATATGGTAATATGGGATGGGGGGATTTTCTTGAAAATCTTCATGCTGAACTTAAAGTATTAAGATTGGTATATAAACAACTTTTGCTTTAGAGTTGTCATTTTCACAGACACATGGACCTTTTTCTAAAAATGTTCCCTATAAAGAGTAAAGCACACAAATTTGCGGCCATCTCTATAGAATGAAACTTATGATACCAATTTTGTGTAGCAATGTGTTGTTGACTTCTACATTGTGTGCTGCCAAGTAAAACAGTTGCAATATTGTGGATAAGTTTTAGTACCTGGCAAGCTGGAACTTAACATTGTTTATTTTTGTTTCCTTTCTCTACTTTTTTATTAATGGAGCAGTTAATCACTAAATTAACATTCATAAAATGATGAATGTATCTCTAGAAAATGGTCATGATGTACTCTGAGGAACTGAAGTCTTCAAAACAAAATTTAATTTATGTAGCCCAGAAATTCTATGGGATAGGTATGATGTAGCTTTTATAAGGGAACAGTGACGTTCTCAAGTTTTCTGAAAATTTCTCAAAGCAGAACACTCGAGAAGCACTGGGATTCGCATTCCAGAAGGTTTTTGTTACATCTGTGGCACTTTTCAGCCTTGTCTCTAACTATGACATCTCGCAGCCACGTGCCTCAGCGAATGTGAGAGATCACATGCATGGATGGCATGGTCACAAAGATAGCCTTAAATATATGTTATGCAGACTTTTAATTTAAATGTTGTTATTTCTTTAGGCCTTGCATAAATATTACACACATGTCCCTGCATAAGACATAAAACTATGCAAAATAAAATCCAATTCTTACATTATTGTTTTTCTTCAAATGGTAACAAAGTGTTGCTTTGGTGATATGATAAGCAACAACTCATTCTTCCCTCTTTGACCTCTAAATAAGCAGCAGCTACATTGTTTCTGTTCCATTCCGTGTAGAAACCTTTTTTTATAATTCCTCACCAGATCTGAAATTCAAGGTGTCAGAAATGAATGAAATAACTCAAAAGGGAGAATTAAAATATATGTACTACCTCTATATGTCTTACATTGCAGAGCAGTTTGGAAATTATGTAGCTCCAGAAATCACAAAACAAAGTAAAAAAGTGCACAAAAAGATCCCTTGGGAGAAAATGTCGAGGTGGTTAACTTACCCTAATCAACTTGCCCCGATCGGAAACGTAAAAAAGACTGACTTTTGTGATAGGATTAACAACAAGATACAAATAAATAACTGTGAAAAGCATATTGTCTAAGGCAATAATGCATAGCAAAGGATAACTAGATATCTTACCTGTTAAAGCACAAGAAGTCTTGAAAATTACAAAACGTCGGACAAAATTCATGAAAGTAATCTAACAAACAACGGATTGCCGGTAGCAACTTCAGTGTATAAGTTTTTATTGTCTAGCAGTGTGGAAAGCTAGTAGTATCCGTAAGGTGCTGCCTAATTATATCAACCTAAACTAAGTCATTTGTCATCTTACTTCGCTCATTAACTTGCCCCGGTCTCCCCTACAAAATTCCATATATGGGCGACTCAAATATTCCAAAAGATTTTTAAGAATTATAATATAGTTTTGTCACTCCAGAGTGAATTCGGTGTCAAGAATCTCATCCCTTCCATTAACTTGCATAAAATCTCAAAGCACAAAACTGGCAGTTATTTTTTTTGCCAGGGAAAAAAATCTGATGTGTTCCCTTCTCATGATTGGCCTTTAGCTGTTAGGCAAACAAACCTTTTATTCAAAAGATTAATGTGTTATCTACATCATGCTAATCAAAATAAATATAAGCAGAATTATTTTATTACTAGCACAGGTTTAAACATTAGTCTCGACCTTTAAAAGCTGGTCACTATGCAAAACAATTGAAATTCAAATCTCTCTACTTGCCAGGAGTAAACAAACAAGAAGAAAGATGTCTTCCATTTGAGAAAAGTTTAAGTGGCTAAAATTGAAACCAATAATCCGAAATATCTCAAAAATGGTTAACTACGCAAAAAAATGTATATGAGATAAATTGTATGTTTTAATGAGATCTACATTTCTTTGTGTCGTAAGTTTGTGTATATCTCTTACGATTTGCCAGTTATACAAAAGTTGTCCAGAATGAAGAGGTCTTCAGAGGCTATTCCCAGAAAATCCAAGATATACATTTTGTTTCTCATAAAAATATGTTAAACATATGCTATTTTAATCAAAATCATTACAAGCCATTTTTGAAAAAATCAACATTTTCGAAAAATGTTCCATGTAAAGGGTAGTAGGGGTGGGGAGATTTTCTTGAAAATCTTTTTGTCGCATCCTTGGAAGATAGCAAACTTAAATACCAGGTTTGGTATATAAATGTCATTTTATTTTTGAACTATGCTGCTCACAAACACAGATAGACACACATACAGACATTTTTCTATAATTTTTTTTTTATTCAGGGGATCCAAAACATGTATTTTTTGTGAAATCTCTGTATCAAATTACAATACCTTCTCTATATGCTATGAACATAGTACGTGTAGAGAAAGTGAAAAGGACTATAGGTACCAGACTGAAGGAACACTTTAGCCATTTAATAAACAAACACACTGATAAAGCAACTGTTTCAATCCACTTCTGGTATGAGTAACATGATTTAGAACTCTACAGTCACCTGTTAAAACACAAAATACTGCTGAACTAGACACCTTGAAAAAGCATAAGCGGAAAAGTTCATTAACCTCCCTGTAGAAGAAAAGAAATTGACTATCACAGATGGCTCATCTACATCTGATAGTTGTATGAAGCATCAGTACACAGCTATGCATAATAAAGCATATTCAGATACACCTGGCGTAAAGTTCAGATATCGATGGCAGTGGCTTTATGGCTGATGTTGTCTTTGAGTTCTTGAATTGTGTGTGGATTTCTTTCATACACCTTGTTCATCAAGTGTCCCCACAGGAAAAAATCACTTGTTACTGCATCTAGTGAATGAGGCTTCCATTTTAAAATAAAACTTTTCTCAAATGGTAATTTATCATTCCTTTTTCTTTTGTTTTACTCCTGGTCATGCAAACATAACCAAATTTCAATTACAGAGTAACCAGCTTTTAAAAGATTTGACTATTGATTTAGTCTAGTGCATTTTCATTACCTTTCAACTTATAAGAAAATAAGTAGTAAGACCATTTCTGCTAATGCTTATCTTGTTTAGCATGACATAGATAGAAGAATAAGCTTTTGTAAGAATGGTTTGTTATAGAGTAGAAGGAAAGCCATGTGAGTAGAACACCGTAAGATTCTTTTTAGGAAGTTAGTTTTTTTTCTTCATCATACAAGAGAACCAAATTTCATCACATAGTAATCTGTTCTTAAAAGATTTTACTATTGGTTTAGCGTAATGTATTTCCTTATTTCCTTTCTACCTATAAGGAACTAACTAATAGTACCAATTCTGTTAATATTTATCATGGTTAGCATAAAAGTGTTTAGAAGAGTTAAGCTTTTGTAAGAATGGTTTGTTGCAGAATAGGTAGAGAAAGTCATATGAATGGAATATGTTATATTTTTTTGTTTACATAAATAACATTTACAAGTTATAGTACATATGTGTTATTGATCTATTTGTGGAAAAAATATTATGCTTATCTTGCCCATCTTTCTTTTTATTTTCTCTACACGTACTATATACATAGTGTATAAAGAAGGTATTGCATTCCACCCAAAGATTTTATACTGAGATTTTACTGGAAATACATGTTTTGGGTCCGGGTCCCCCTGAAACCAAAAAAAAGCATTTTTGGAAAAAGATCTGTGTGTCTGTGGACATCATAGCTCAAAAATGAAAAGACTGTTAAATATTAAACTTGGTATTTTAGTTTGGTATCTTCCAAGGTCGCGACATGAAGGTTTTCAAGAAAATCCCCCCAACCCAAATTACCCTTTATATGGAACAAATTTTTAAGATTTTACATGCCAAATAAAATGTATATCTTGAATTTTATGGGAATAACCTCTAAAAACCTTATTCTGGATGATTTTTATTGAATTTTGCATAAGTTATAAATCATAAGAGATAAACAAAAAATGTAGATCACGATAAAACACACAATTTATGTCATACATATTTTTTCGTAGAGCTGATCATTTTTGAGATATTCCTTGTTGGTTTCAGCTTTAAAAACTTATACTTTTCTCATACAGGAATTTGTCATCTCCTGTACATACAAAGGAACCTCAGACACATTGCAACCTGCTTCTATCACTTTAACCTATTGTACTCCCTTATTTCGCTTCTACTTGCATGGAGGCAAGTAATAAGACTATATTTCTGCTATTTTTTTCTCAATTAGCATGAAATAAATAGAAGCATAAGTTTTTAACAATAATTTGTTGCAGAGATGTAGAGAAAGTCATGTGGATTGAACACATCAGATTTTTTCTAATTTAAAATGCATCTACTTTTATGAAATATTTCTTAATCATGCAAGTATGTATTTTGAAATTTTATTTGGGTCCTGAAAACACACACTCTGAAGAGGTGAATTATACAGTACATATTTGGCATTCCTTTTTATTCCACAGCAAAAAATGTGTTCTGTGCTACATCAGTATAAATTGTTGGTCAACAGTTTGACTAAACTTAATATTATGTCCATGGTTTCAACAACTACCTATTTTTGTATACTCTTGAATATTGTGAAATTAGCATTCTCTATTTCAACTAATACTGTCATCCTCATTTATGCATTAAGGTTATAAATCATTAAAACTGTAATATGTTTACTGGAAGCATTAAAAAGAGTGCCATAAAACCTTTAATACTGCAGTTGATTTTAATATTAGTAAAAGGAATAAATATTTATATTCTGAAATATGATGTTTTCTGCATTATTTATGTTATCTAAATGTGTTTAAAACAAAAAATGCTATTATTATGCAATTCACTGGAAGCAAATTTGAAATTATTTACTTCATCAACATTGTAATGATATGCGAGAGAAAGCCACAGAAACAATAACAAATCAACATTGTTTCCATGAGTATATTAACTGGCAGCTTTGGAAGCTGTAGATGAATTGAAAGAAACTGGAATCAGGTTAAGATTGCCTTCATTTGTGCTTGCCATAAAATGTTCCACTTTCTTCAAGAGAGTTGTAATCCTAGGATGTGAATTAAAAGATCTGGGCTACATAGTACTGTTAACATTTTGAGTCACTGCATGAGTTATAACATCTGAAGTGATCTTAAGAAGTCTTTGGAGCACTATAACCAAAAGAAAATGCTTTATGATTAGTTTTTGGGAGGAAACACTTGATTTATTTTTGTCCATCATGGAAAAACAGGAAGTCCAGTAAACTAACACAAGTGAAACTAGGAGCGTTTAGTCTAATCTGCCACTAGTTTAAGTGCTTCATTATAGTTGAACCAATTAAAAAGGTTTTTATTCAACAAAATGTGGTATTTTTAAAGAATTTTTGTTTGTGAATCTAAGCCTGCTTCCATATTGATAAACAGGTCAAAGCAATACTTTTGTACTCATCAAAGTTAACTGGTAGAGAAGGCAAATATTAAGTAACCTTTTAATGAACCTCTTGTCATGAAAATTACATTCCTGATATTTGATATACAAAGTGGGAGGTTAATAAGTGCAGATATATCATACTACAGAATAGAGCATATAACACATAAGTGTATCTCAGTTTGTCCATTTACTAGCATTGTCATAATTAATTCACAAATTTCAGAATCCATATCATTTGACCAATGCAGCTAAAAAACAAGTAATAAAAGTTGAAATCTCCAAGCATTATTCAAAATAGCAAGCATTGATTTGGAATTATACAGTTTGCATCTTAAACTTGCAACAACATTTGGGAGAATTTTGAGAAGAAAGCATTTGAACATACTGGCACATGACTCATTAAAAAAGTTAAAGTACAAATAATCTTTCCTCCAAAAAGCAAAAAATCAAGATATCACATTCTGAAAACTCCTATGCAGTTAATCTATCTCAAGAAAGTTTTAGTTTCGCAGAAATTAATTTTCTAAATAAAGGCTTCAAAACTTGCGTCAGGTTTGAAAATGTAGAACAATATATAATAGACATTGAAGCAGCCTTTTCAAATCTATGCCAGAATGGAGAAGCACTTATCAGGAATGAATGTGAAAAACCGTTAGAAGATATTAAAAACACTAAGTTCAGATAAATTATATAGTACAATCTCTGAACTCAAAGAGTGTAGTATATACAAGCCCAACACTATAGTCATAATGAACCAAGATAAAGAAAGATATTGAAAGCGTGCTTTTTCTCCTATAAGGTGAGTCCAATGAAATCAAATGCAATCCCATAAATAGATTTATACAAGTAAATGCAGCCATTAAGACAGCAACTTACCAGAGTCAGAGATTTTAGAATTACCTAAACCTGATATCCCTAGCCTGCCACATCTATGGTCTACCAAAAATCCATAAACCTGATAAAATTGACGAATCATAAGTTACATCATCCCCCACATATCAGTTAGCTATGTGGCTCAATAAAATTCAACCTTTTTCCTCCTTTCGAAAACCTAAGCATTAAAAACTCTTTTGAGTTAGTTGGGAAAATAAAAGATATTCATCTATCTGAATGACAACATGCTTATATCTTTCAATGTTGAGTTTCTATTCCCAAGTGTTTCTCAGAAAATGTCTTCTCATCTGTTTGGAAAACTGGCTTTCATCTTTAACTCTCAATAGATGAAATAGAGGAATTAAAACATCCGCACTGAACAGTCAACGTTTAAATTCCTTGGAAAATATTACCAACAAAAATCAGGATTAACAATGGTCAACCCATTATCACCTCTGTTAGTCAATCTATATATGAGCAAATTAAAATGCATATTACAAAATCCTTTACTCACATCTTCAAACAATGGTATTGTTACATAGATGATGCATTTGCAATAGCAGCCGTTCATAAATAATGCTTTAAAGTTACCCAATCTTCATGAGAATACAATAAAATTCACTATGGAAATAAAATAAAAATCTATATAATAACCCTGGTTAAATTACCTAAACAAGGGTGGTATTTAATAGTTATTAAACTTCACATTTATAGATTTATTTAAACCAACATAATTTTAAATATAAAATATTAAAAGTAAAAATATAATAAATAACAAGCTAAAACATCAAACACACATACCTACATGCATAATTAACACCAATAATTACTATTACTACTTCTAAACAATAACAAATATATAAAATCAAATTAATTTATCTTTAAATTTCATTTTAACTAAAATATAATAAATTATAATTAATCTATTATCCTTGTTTTATTATTTATATATTTTTATATATTCATTTTTAAGTTATTTTTTTTTATTTTTAAATTATTTATAAACAGTTTAATTTCACATATCTATTACTATTAATTACTAACTCCAATTTACTGGAATCCAGTAAATAATAACTGGTAACCAGTTATTAAAATTCTAAATACTACATTTAAGTTGTTGCTGGTATCTGGCAACATACAATACTGTAGGTACTGGTACCCAGTACTAATTCTACTTTAAGTGTGTTATATAAAATCCAGGATCTACATAACCAAAAATTCAATAATCAACATTTTAAAATTTACTATATGGGTAATTTTATTATATATATATATATATAAATGTTAAATTTACATTATCTTTTCATTAAATTCTTTAATCCTTTATGGATATGTTAATAATTTGTAACATTTCATTTATTGATATAAAGTGCTGACTTTAGCATCTGGAAATACTCTTCGCCTCTTCTGACCATTGCCCTTATGTCAGATGGGTGAGAGTTTTCACAATGTTGGAGAAACCTCTGACAAAACGATGGTAGTAGCTGCATAAGCCCAGGAAACTTCGCAACTCCCATTTGTCTTTTGGGTGAGGTCAATATCTTGTCGTCCAAGCCTTCTCTGTGTTTGTGGTCCAGTTAATTCACTTCCTTGTGAAGAGTTGGCACTTCTTCAACTTCAAGTTAGCTGCTTGCAGCTTTTGCTGTATCTTGGTCAGGTTTTCAAGATGTTCTTTGAAGTCACTACCCACAACAATGATGTCTTCCAAATAGAGCAGGTAGGTGTTGTAGATCAACCCTCTTATCACTGATTCCACTGAGGCACTAGAGAATGGCTGGCACATTGCAGAGACAAAAAAGGCATAACCACAAATTGCCAAAGCCCTTGGCCAGTTGAAAGAGAGGCCTATTAAAAAAAAATGTAAATTACGTGTCTGATGAACCAGGCCACTCTATAACATGTCAGTAATTAGCAAATCTGCATTGATTAGTACTTGAGCATTTATAGACAAATATTTCTTTCTATTCTTAAACTTTTCAGCATCACCACCTCCAGGTGATTATACTCTTACATGGATGAAGTTAATGCATTTAAAACTAGGAAATTTTGCTATTGATAGGATTGTTACTTTTTCAATTTTTTCCTCAGTTTCTGAAAGTCTAATGTAATCTTTGGTCAATATTGTAATAGTCATGCTAATATTTTTCACTATTATTAATGCTGTTGCTGTACTGACACCTATGAAATCACCAAAAATAATTAACATACATACTTCCAAAAGCATAAAATTGCAGCATAGTTAGTTTATTGATGACATTGCATTTTCTTAACATTAATTTTACTTTATGAGCATTATATAAAATAGTAATACAAAAGTAATATTGCTAATAATAATTATTCTCATGATTACTAACTTTTCAGCAGAATGATAACTTTTTTTTATATATCAGACCAAGAATTAAAAGAACGGATGGTTTTGTTGAGTGGAATTGATTAAAGTTGGTTTTTGGAGCCTGTTTGAAGGAGTTTAGGCTACCAAATCAGTGCTTCATATGTTATAGATGGTATGATTATCCTGGCATATATCCAAAGGATCATAGCAGGCCTTGATCCTCATCTTTTGCCATGTGTGCGTCTCATTGCATCAAATTTAATTATCTTGCACATGTTATTATTTTCTTAAAATGTTGATTCCAGTCCATCCTGGTATCTAAATAGATTTGATTTCTTTACCTTGAATACATCCCTTTATATTTTTCTTCTTGCTAAATGGTACTATGACTGTTTTCTGAGTACCAATGCCTAAACCCTCTCCTCAGTCCACTTTGTCACAGTGTTGGGCCAACTGCATGAGCTCCCTGACAGTTACTATGTATTTTCCATAAACCGTGATGATGATATCGTCAGCATAGCCCATGATGCCAATGCCTAGGCTGCTTACTTATTGAGCAGCCCATCAACCACTAGGTTCCACATTATGGGTGACAAAACTGTGGACAATTGCTCACGACCCTAGTACCTATGCTGCTATCCATGAGGCTTGTATGGACTATTCTACCTTTCAGCATACATTAAATCCACCTGATACAGGTTTTGCAATGCCATGCTTTCTTGCAGCAATAGTTATTGCATTAAAGGAGGTATTATCAAAGGCACCTTCAGTGTCAATGAAGGTGCCTAATGTTACCTCCTTTTCCTGTATGGTCTTTTCTAAATTGATAGTCCAATCTTTTAAAAGCTAGTCACTATGCAACACAATCAAAATTCCATTCTTTTTGTATGAGCAGAATGGAAAACAGTGAATAACATCTTCACATCTGTGAAAAGTCTAAGCACTGGAATATCTTGGGAACTGTTAATTCCATGAAAAAATTGTTTTATCAAGCTTAACAAAAATGTAAAGCACAAAACATGTATGTATCTTACAGTTTACTAGATATACAAAAGTCATCCTAAATGATGAAGGCTTGCGAGGCTAATCCCAGAAAATTCAAGACAAATATTTGTAATGAAAATTCCTTATACAGAGTAGTTTTTTAATGTGCTGCATTCTGGAAAGATGCTGCACTTAAATACCTAGTTTGGTATTTAACAGATTTTCTGTTTTTCTTTTTTATTGTGCTGTTCATAAATGCACATACATGCACACACACACACAGATATACATACCTTTTTCTAAAAATGTATTTTTTATTTATTCAGGGGACCTCAAAAGATGGATTTATGGTGAAATCTTGACATCAAATTTGGGTGGAATACATTACTTTCTTTACTATGTATGTGGATAATATGTGGTAGAGAAAGCAAAAAGTGTACATTCCTAAATACCTTGAAAATGCCACACACAATACATATTGTGAGGGTTGTCTTATAAGAGGCTATAACAGTACTTGAATGCCTCTTTAAAATACTCCATAAGCACTGTTTATTCTTCATTAAAAACTTACACTATTCACAAATGCACACGTGCATATACACTCAGGTATGCTTTAAATAAAGGATAGCCAATATATTATTTAACATTTACAATATGTTTACATGACTAGATTTTCTCTTGATTGGTGCAAGTTATTCTGATATCACTTCAGTTAAGTTCCAAGAGTGTGTACCTTTGGAAGCATGGATGTATACATAATGCTATGCCATATTTAGCACACCTGTACCTTCTTTTTTTCCTTTTTTGAGCTAGTGGAGTTTGCAGACACGTAGCAATGTCTCATGGCTTTTACATTTTAGGTGTAGATGGCATATGTCTGTTAATCATGAAGGTAAATCACCAGCTGATGTTCTTCCAATTGTAGTAGTTTGGTAGTGTGACAGTTTTGAAAAAAAATATTGATTATTCTCAGCTAAAAGATGGCCATTGTGATCATTGTAAACTGTCTGAATTAATTTAATTTCAATGTCCAAAAGATAAAAAATAACTTTTTATAAACATTTTGTAACTTTCATACAGATTCTAGTGAACTGATCAAGTCTAATCTGTTCACTGCACCCAAATTTCTGTTGCATTCTAGGAGTATGGGTTCCTGGCTGTTTTAAGTGATGGTTTTAAGATCCTGTGTGTGCATGCGGTTAACATGCATACCTCCCACTTGCCTATTCATTCAAGACATGTACTTGTCCTTTCTTCAATTTGGGATCTATCCCCTAATCTTTTTTACAGTTCCTCAAATGTAAAATTTTTATGAAGGCAATTTTAGAGGGATGGACTAAAAGTTATGAGCCTTTTGCAAATACTTGCTCATTAATAACCGCAGAATTGGAAATCCCAAATCTTGTATAATTTCTATGGAGGCCTGGTTGGAGACAGTAACATCTATAATGAACCCTCTAAATCCCATCAATAGAGATATTTTGAAAGGGGTTGAATGTTTTCTTCAGGTGGCATAGAATGGGCTTCAGTTTATGTAACCTTTCTGCCTAAATTTTGTTATTGAAAAGAAAGAGAGTAAACAAAAGATGCTTATCTTGAAACACGTATTCTAAGAGTGGAGTGCATATAAATGGATCTTTAGACAAATATTTTTCTTTAACTAATTTTTTCAACAAAGCCACTGGAACCAATAAGTACAGTTCCACTGATAGTGTGCTTTTCCATTTTTACAGCAGTGAACTGGGAGAGGGGGGGAGGGGGGTTAAAATTTATTATGTAGAAATATATAGTATTTTTTGTCTCACCTGCAATGTTGTGAGCAAATGAGCAGCTTGAAGCACTTAAATGGGATCAGCTAACAGAAATACCTGCATTTTACTCAGTAAATGGAAACTGTGGGGGCACTAAGTCACTAGAACAAAGGAGCACAGGTACAAATCCTTTTTGGTGGGGTCAATTCCACATTTACAGCTTGCCAATAAATGTTTTTATTACTAAAATTGGATAAATCCAAAGGAATTGAAACATAATCCTCCAGTAAGTCTTCATGAACTGCATCTCTTGTAGAAGTCATTTTTATCATCTCTGTAATTCTGTCTTCAAGGGTATCATATAAATGCATGACAGTTGCACATGCAATACAAATATTTTTCTGGGTCGCCCCACAATGCAAAATACTCTTGAACAATGATGGTCTTCATAGGTCTGAGCAGTTCAATGCCTTCAGAGAAGTCATTTCCAGCCTATGCGTGTTCAAAGTTAGGAAGGTGTATACTCAACCATACAATGCAGACACTGTAACATGTGCAAGAATATATTTAAATGCAGCATTGAAGAGGTTTAAGTGTAGTAGAATGGAAAATTTGCAGCTAATGGTGTTACTTCGTCAGGAAATTTGGGAGCTAGCAATAAAAATATGCCATGCTGGTTTAGCAAACAGGCTTTGCAGCATAAACTTTATTTACACATCTGCCATTTGTTTTTTATTATATCACAATAACTTTCAGCTCTTCAAGAACAAGGACAATTAAGCACTGATATACATTGACACTAATCACCTATAATCACCTGTATGGTGAATCAAAGACTGTTTATAGCTTCCTGTTTATGAGGCATTTCTGTTAATAGAAACTTAGGACCATATAAACTTGATGTTAACCAACCTGTCTCGGCTATATAAAAATGGTGTTTGCAAAGGAAAAAGAGAAATGTTTTGCATGGTTGTATATGCTGGTGCAGTGAAATTTCAGAATTCTTTATAGGGAAGTTTCATCCTCTGGCCAGCCATTGGAGATTCAGAGAGGAATATGGGTGTGAAGTATTGTGCACATAAGACTGATGAGGAAAATTACTAGAGTTGGAGAATCATTTGAAAAGGAAGAGATACTGTATAGCTATTAAAAATAATGTTATTAAATCAAGAAGTTTTAAACAATCTTTAGGGCCACCTTCTATTTCAGTGCAGTAACAGTTCATTTTAACCATTCTTAGAACATTAAAATTTTTTTTATAAATATAAGGCAAGTCAGTATCAAGTCAATTACACTACACAATGCATAAAATGCTTGCACTATTTTACTGGCTATGTTTCTTCTTGTATTGCTGCAGAAAAACTTAGCATATATGCTCGTTTCCTGCACATTGCACATTATAATAACTGAAAGCACATTATCTTTCAACTGAATGTGCAGAACTGAAAATTTAGTGTGTTAACAAATAATCTGCTTGGTATATTATGTACTACCTAACAGAAATAGAACAGTCTAAATCTAGTGCCTCTGCCATCCTGAAATAAGCATAGAGTCCAACAACAGCAGCAGTAGTTGTTGCCAGAAAAAATCTTGTGTGAAAACGGGGTACTCGTACACGAGGGATTAGAATCCAGTGTGGCAACATTCTATTCACTTCAGCAATGTGTTGCCATAAAGCACCAATTGTATGTCTTCTGACCCTTGGAACGCGTGGAGTGTCATCATATCGTCGAAGTTGCAATCTGAATCAAGTTCAAACACATTCATTGAACTATCAATAATCAGTACACTAGAACACTGTGAACAATTAAATATTATCATATCACTCTGTGTAATAATATTTGGTGGATAAATCTTTTGCTCATGAATAAAGATATAAATTAATAAATAGTAACATAACGCCTTCATCCATTCAAACGTTCATTTATGCTTTAATGAAATCTTTAAAACATTTCAACATATTGATGCACTGCAAGCACTAAGGGAGAATCCATTGCATTTATAAAAGTTATACCTTCATTTACTGTTCAGTAAAAATGAGACAGTGAATTTCTTGATTTTGTTTGTTGCCAGTTTGAGTACAGATTTTAAAACTTTCTCAGATGATCTGACAGAGAAAGTGTGATGATTTAATTTCAAATTTTTACTGAAATATGCTCATGTATCGGTACTCAACAATTCAGAAAGAGAATCTTATTCATCTGATGCAGAATTGGCAGTACTAGATGATACAATGTATATCACCATTTCTAAACATGAAGTAGAGAGTGCCATGGAGAACATAATAGTTGATACAAACCCTGGTCCAGACAATATATTAATGACAGCACTTAAAGATGATATGTGTTATGAGATTATAGCACTGATAGCAACTAACATACTGACAAGAACACTAGTGCCTGAAGAGTTTACAATTTGGTCTGTTGGGTAATAGAATGAGTATTGGATAAGCAAATGTAAAGTTAGTTAACTTTTCCAAAAATCAGCATGGTTTTACAAATTCAGCCAGAACTCACATCAACACTTCAATTCTGAAATCAGTCCTAACATCTGCAAAGCATTTCAAGATAGACTGATCCTTAATATGTTTGGATATTGCAAAGGCATTTGACAATGTGGGACATACACATTTGAAGATCATCTTTTTGTCACTTGCAGTACCTTCAAAGTTTTATAATTTAATTATCTAATTACAGACAAATAATACTACGGAAATAGAATCCCAACATCAGAAAACTAAACATACTTATATAAAAAGGAGTAATGCAAGGTTCTCCTCTATCACCTGCTTTATACAAAATATGAGAACTCATTGACAACTTGAATTACTTTGTCCTTCATGAACCAGTTTTCAGCTTTGTATAGTTTATTCCCCTTCTTAAACACCATAAGTTTAGTTTTATCCTGATTCACCTTCAGACCCCATTTTTTGCAATAACTGTTAATTTCCCCTATAGCTAACTGATACTGAACATACCACCAGATCATCAGTGTAAAATAACCCGGGATATCTATATTTTTTATTGAAGGCATATGAATACAGGCATGCTGTAAAAAATCCAAAATAACATCAATAAACAGATTAAATAGTACAGGAGTTAATTTACAACCTTGTTTCAGCCCTCTCTCTTATTCCACAACCCTAGTTACTTCTCCCTTTATACAAAATCTGTTCTAATAGTTTAAGACTTCCATTACCTTACTCTGAGGGAGGATCAACTATTCTCAGTGCATCTTCCTGTCAGGGATTGCTCCCAAACATTACACCTTACTAGGTCTTCAATGAGTCCCATTGGACCCAGGAGGACTTATATGTACTACTCCTGGATGCAATTTCTTCCCAACTTCTCAATCTTCTGATATCAGTGTAACAAGTCTATTAGAATATATGTCTTTAATTCAATGCTGTAGCACATTGCTTCAATGCTCATTCAAAGTTGATGACTGCTCTCTCCAATTCAATTTCGCACTTTGAATGTTCTATCGAAACTTAACTCTGCAGGCATGACAGGTCCTTTTTTATATCTCTTGATTATATAACAAGAAATTTTCAGAAATGGAGGCCATTACTGCATCTATACATCATGTGACAATGCAGGGTTTTAATGCAAACCACCTACTCACATCATGTTAAATTTTATGCACACCTGTGACAATGCATGGAACTATGGAAACCAAGGCACTGCACACATGGAATAATTCAAGGCGAAAAGGTGCACATAGTCACAGTATGTAACTATCAGCTGTAACACAAGCAGCAAATGTTAGACAAGAAATTCATTAGAAGAAAATTGTCAGCAGCTCTCTGAACAGTAAGAAACAATTGCTATGCCACATGCTCAACTAATGACTACAGCAATATGCCAGTAAACCGCAATGGAAGTATTTGGCTTGCAGTGCATCTTTGGAATACTTCATACCCTTGTAAGATAATATGATGTGTTTAAGCATATGACATATTTGCTCACAATTCACTACCCGTTCCATAATTTCTTGATCCTACAATTTAAAGAGTGATAGTAACAAATAAGATAGGCATTCCACTAAATACCAAAACAGCATAAATATTTTTGGCATGTGAATTTACTCTTGTATTAAGGACTTTCTACACTACAAACAAGTTCTAACATCTCAATTCTGTAAGCATGTATACTTACTCTCTGTTAAATCTTTCTTGCACTTCTGCTTCAACGCTTTCTGGTGGGTACTGTTCATATAAATCCAAGGCTTCTTTCAGAAGCTTTTCGAATGGGAGATCATCTGGAATCTGTAATTAAAATTTCAATGTAATTTCAATTATTTCTCTCCCTAGGATACAGAACAAATACTACTTATGAATGAGATGCTCAAATTCATTTGCTGGGTATCCATAACCATTGTAGGTGGTACAGTTTATTTCTTTGGAGGTTTATGTTTACAATTAGCTCAAAGTAATTTTTAACGTCAATCATTCCAAGATAAGATGAGACATATCAAAAACAAAGTAATGCTATATTTGATAATTTTACATAATACATAATTTAACCATGCCAGTTCTATCTTCAATCAATTAAAGGGAAGATTAAAAGCCAATGTTAAAGTTGCTGATTTTATAACACATCATATTTAGGAATTACTTATATTCCTATATTTTAGGAACTATTTATGATAACGGCATCAAGAGGTGTGCTACCTAAGATTCCAAACAATCATTGTTGATACTAGATAAAATATAATCTGGGCTTGTGGACTTTGGTCTACTGTAATCTTTGATGAACCTCTGTTGAGTTCACATCCATAAAAATCATTTTCCTAATGAAAGATGAGTTTTATGCAAATGTTATGTTTAAAAGAGCATTTAAAACTCTATCTGAAATGCTTTCAGGACATATCTAAATACTAATATTAATTAAAAAAGCTTTAAGCATTACATTAGGGGTTTTTCTAGCACTATGATTATTTTTATATTGCTTCTAACAATTGTTATTTTGTAAAGCTTAATTTTCTAAGATTCTACTTCACGTTAATAAAAATAAACTTTGCAGAGGTAGTTTCACTGCACATTTTGTTATAGATTCAAAGAAGAAGCAGGACACTGAAGCAGTTTTAAGTATTACAATAAATATCTTGTATTCACTTTTAATTAACTTTAACTTAATAATTAATCAATTAGCCTATCAATAGTTACACATTGAATTTCCTGTCTATGACATTGCAAGACACAATTGAATGGCAACCACACTTGGGGAGGGGGGATAATAACACCAGATATTTCAGAAATTGTTGATAGACAAAATGATTATTTGAAAAAAATTGGGGGAGGGGGAAATAATAACTATCGCTTATAGTTACCAGATTTGTAAAACTAGATAAAATTCCTTCAGAATGAAGAGTACTTCACTTCAAAAATTCAAGATAAACATTTTATTTTCCATGCAAACATTTTATTTTAAAATACAGTATTTTAACAAAAATTGTTGTTGACTTAAAAAAAAATAAAAAACATTAAAATGTGCATAAATTAATATTTTTAGCAGTATTTTTTCTCAATCTCTAATATAAATGTTTATGTGAAGTATTTGACAAATATTATTGATTCTATTTTGACAAATTAATGTAATTCTAAAAACTATTATTTTTAAAGCTACTGTTACATTAAAACTTTTAAAACTCTTTGTTGCTTCATTCCCCATGGATGTTAACTTTCACTAAAGTTATTTTAGAAATGAAATGAATGGTGCTTAGCAAATTAACTTTATTTGTATACAAGGTCAGGCAGTAAAGAAACTGGACTGATTGTTGTGTACATTTCCAGCTTTATCGATGACAAAGAGAAGAGTGGGGGGATTGGTCTTGGGACTCTCCCTAACACTTGTACAAAAGTTCGCGTCAATGTGATGGCTAGCTTGGCTGTGAGCCTTCTTAGAAATGGGTTGTGTGTCGACATTATGCTACACTTTAAAGTAGAACATGTTAACATCAAATTCCTCACAGAAACAATTTTTTAAAACAAATTTATGGTGATTAGGTCTATTTCATACACAAGTTTTCAAGTGGGTTAAGGGGTTCAAGGAGGTCAGACGTGAAAGAAAATCCAAAATCTGGCTGTCCTTACACTTTGAAAACTGAAGAGAATGTGGAAAAAGTGGTTAGAATTGTTCAAGAAGACAACCTCCTAAGCATTTGAGCAATTTCAGAATTACCTGCATCAATAAGGAAACCATTAGGCAGATTTTGCATGACGATCTGGGCATGATAAAGGATTATGCTTGTGTGCCAAGCTTGTGCTTTGCGATAGGAGTGATGGAGTGGATTTAATATATAAAGTTGAGAAATATCTTTCCCTTTGGGACAACAGACTTGAAATGTATTCTAAGACAGAAAAACTGAATTCATGGAATATTTCAGCCTATTTCATTTCTAATTTTGGAAGCAGAAAGGAGATATTATGAAATAGTTATTTATGATACAAGTGGTAAAAATGGTGTTTTATATTGCGAGTTTCGTAATCCTACAAACAATATAAAACAATTTTAACACGTGTGTCATACATTATTTTTTAGGCAGTGTCAATATTTATAAACATAATTATAAATAGATTGTTTTACCTATTTCATGGAGTTCATGCTTAATGGTCTGCAATATTCAGCTGTTGCCTTGCTTAGCATCAGTGTTGACAATATGATTTACTTGTACAGAACAAAAACATTCTATACAATGGAGGCAGTGTAGCAATTGTATTTTTGCTCTCTCCCCTGTTTGTATAATTTCATCTGGTTCAGCAGATTCCATGTTCATGACATTAAAATCATCTGCCATTTTATGGATCAACATGAGCTTTCAGAGTCATAGCCTACTTGAATGAGGCCATGGACACACAAACCAAAGTTGTCCACATGTTATAATTTTATAATTGAGTGGTAGTTTTTTTCTACTTTTAACACTATTGACATCTGTTAAAATGCCTACTTTTAGCATAAACTGTCTAAAAATATAGTTAGATAAATGTGTAACAATTAACAAGGCTAAACATAAAAATAGATTACTTTAATTTCCATTGAACATAACATACCACACAAATGGATATTTTTGGACTAATTGGGACTAAATTATATGCTATAGTTGCCCTCCATGATGTAGTGATTATCATGCTAGCCTCTAAAACCCAAGATTTGCAGGTTCATACCTGGCAGAGGGTGATGGATTTTTTCAGATGCAAAAATCCTTAGAATGGCTTCCTTTGGAAAGGAAGTAAAGCCAGTAGCATCATAAAATGTTTACTTTCACGTTAAAGAACTCCATACCTTGAAAGAAGAAGGTTTCTGGGAAAAATTATGCCATTCCCATCTGTAAGTCATGATTTTGTCCTGCGGGATAAGGGATCAGATGGTGATGATCTATCCTTTGTTACCATGGCACATAGTGGCAAACTCACAAACTAGAAATTAAAATCTGATCATGGAAACACTGCAACAATGCCCTATGTTTCACTTAGGAGTTACAGGAAATAATGTATTTGAGGTAATACATTAATTTGAGGCAATTTCTAAAAGTTCTAACAACAGACTTTAAATTCATTCCATTTGCTAAGATACTGTATATTTTTCAATTATAAAAATAGTGAGGAAAATGTTGCCTTAATTTGTTAGCTTTCTTACTTCTCACTTCCTTAGAAGTTTTGCAATTGTAAAGTCCCTCTACTGTGAGGGTGTCATCAAACTTGTATCAATATCTGTCTCACAAAATTGTAAAGAATACAGCACACTTTGATGATATGTTTGCACAATTTTTACATCAGTATTAAAGTTAAATAGAAAATTGGCCACTTGTTCACACTTACTTTTACTGACACAAAAATTATCAAACTGTATAATACTTAATTCCTTTACTAAGCCAAAGCATTATTAAGTGATGCTTTTGAAATCATCTTACTCTATGTCTTTTCATTTTAATTAGAAGGACAAGAAAGAGGAGCTCCAAATTACTCAATGCCATATTTGGCACTGACACAACGTGCAAATAATTTAGAAATACTGCAGTTGATAGTTATGTGACTAGTTGATTAAATAGTAACTTTAACACAGATAATAGTGGCCTTAGATTTAAAACCGAATCTTCAATTCAAAGTTATGCCAATTAGAAATTTCACAACGCAGCAACCCTTCTAATGGGAATAAATATAACTTGTGATCTATTCTGTTTGGCTGTTCACTTTCACTTCTGTGCAGTCAATTATTACTCTGCAATTGGAACATATTAAGAATATGCAGTGGGCATTGCTTTTTGACATTTTCTTCACCTGGCTAAAAATCGAAGTTCACCATAGTAGCTGCAACAGTCTGCTTAAAATCTTTAATGTTGTATAATGCACCTCAACCAAAACTCTTTTTTTTTTTTTTTTAATAATAATCTTTATTCACCATTAAGCTTACAATTAGTGATAGGTTACGTCAGTCGTTATTTAAAAATATATTTACAGGTGCAGAATATTTACAAATTTATGTACAAAAATAATCTAAGAAGCTGAAACAATTTAAATCTTATGCATATTTAACATTTTAGTAGTAATCATGATTTACTAATTAGGTTTCCAAGTAACACATACCACTATATTTGCTTATTTATGGTCTAAGACATAGGGTACAGTATACTTTAATAATAATAATAATAATAATAATAATAATAACAATAACAATAATAATAGCAATAATAATAATAATAACAACAATGATCATCATAATAACAACAACAATAATAATAATAATAATAAAATCTAATTGGGTACTATTATATTTTACATAAATTCACTAGCTTGAATATTGTATTCTAAGAATTCATCTACAGATAAAATGCCTTTTGTTTAAACCAGTTTTTAGCTTTTTAACAAATATTATTTGTGGAAGTTTTTTTTACTTCTGAAGGGAGCTCATATCCAGCTGATTGCTGAATAAGATAATCTATTTTTCAATTCCATCAGAAAAAATAAATAAATAATTTAAAAAAAATTATAAAAAGGTATTACCCTGATTCGAGCTGCTAAAAATAAATTAATGTGACAAATTATTGTCGATGTCATTTTCTGTAAATGCATTCACTGAAGTTATTGAAGCTCCAGAATGTAAAAATTCCATATTTTTATGCTTCTTTGTTTCACTTCTTTTCAATAATCTTTTGGAATGGCCAATAGTCAAATCATTTGAAATCTTCCTCTTTCTGTACACTTTAGGAAAGACTGTAGCACATATGCTGGGTTTTGAGGATGAAATGTTGTTCCAATGAAGTGTTCACTACACATTCTTAAGTATGGTGTTAGTTCCTATGATGACCCATCTGAGGATCAGTGGTGGCTTGTGACTTGCAGGTTTGGAAAGGTAGAAGCTGAAGTTTTTGCCTTACACCGCACTTTCTGTCCTATAATTTTTATTGAAGTCAATGGAAAATCAATCCATATGATTCTAATTTATCCACTTAACTGCATGTGTTTTTCAGCGCAGACATAATCCTATGCATCAAAACAATTTAGAAATAAAGCCTACAGTAAAAATCTATCAGGTTGTAAATTAAACTATATTAATAATTATTCTATTTGCTTAATGCTTTTCAGCAGCAGGGGTCATTTATATTATATGATGTACCCATCCATTAAAATTTCAGCAGAACATATGATTTTATAACAAATGGATTTTCTCTTGTTTTCACAAAATAAATTATTTATAAACCTTAATCACACATACAGAGAAGTCTGCATTTTAGAATATATTTCTTCTTTTAGTTCTACCATCTATAATATTTATTTAGAATTGGTTAAGTGGAAACAGCAGTGTCGGACTCAAACTCTATGAATTAATGTTGAAACTTAAAAGCAGAATAGCGAGTGACAGTTGACAACTGTATTTCTCGTTGCAGGTTGCCCAATCTTTACACATGTCTGAATTTTTATGATGATATAATGTCATCAACACTCACTGGAATCACTGGAAAATGTTTAAAGAGTACTAAATAAAGTGTAAGAAATTATGTATATGCCTCTCAAGAAAGTAAAAAAAAAAAAAAATATGACTATAAATAAACTAACAAAATTAATATTCCTATAACATTCTCCCCCCCCTCCCTCCCCCCCCTCTCTCTCTCTCTCTCTCTCTCTCTCTTTTTTCCTGCAAAATGGTTTCAATCAGATGTGGAGAGAAGGGTATGAAATCCGGCTTCTTTGATTGTATTAAGCATTTTTATCATCTTGAAAGTTGAACATGTGGCATGCACTTTAATGTGGTCTAAGGAATCTTGCAAATGTTGTGTTGTTATTTATGCATTTATAATTTGTTAACTATTCATTTTACTTTAAATGTACATTTATACTTATTTTATAATCTCCACCAAGAACACACCACTTACAAGTTATTTGTTAACTTAGATACTTTATATAACTTCTACTTTCCAACACTGCAACTGCTAGCTATGCAACTAACATATTACATGTGTGTGAATCACAGATGTAACACAATTGTATTGGCATGTGCAAATGTTACCAACTTAGATTGCAGTATAAAGGAAATTATTGCTTTTCTGCTCTGAATCTCTTTAACTATACAATGCTGTACTTTAAATTCCACTATGATTAAAAATTAATGTAATTTACAATTACCTAATTGAAATAACAGAAGTAAATATTAGATAGGACTGAGCATATTTTATTCATATGGTGGCAGTATTGAAATTGAAGGATTTCATTAGGAACAGATTGTGATTATAAATAACCAATAACAAAAATGCCTTGGACTATGCCAAATTTCTGTTACTTCCCTGCTCCCCTCATCAACAGAAGCAGTCCCCTCTCCATCCCTTATCAGAACCCATAAATGTAATGATTGTGGGATGGATTTGATGTAGTCTGAAATACACTCTATGATGAAAACATTGACATTGTTCAGTAGAGGCTTTGCAAAAACATTTCAAACAAAAGAAAATTCTATACACCAATTTGGGAAATGCAAAAATTTATACTGCAATGACATCTGATGTTATCCTTCCTTTTCCTCCTTTTTTTTTATTTGTTTTTATTTTTGGGACATTTATTGTGAGGGGCTACTCTAGTCCTCCATCACCAGATGACACTGATTCTGAGACAGATTACATATAGTTATCTAAAGAAATAAAAAATAAAAGAGAATTTACTTTAAAGGTTACTGCTTGAATCCATTTACATTGCCTTTCTGTTTCAGTTTTTTTTATCATAAATGAATAAAAAGTTATGTCAGTGACCTATTTGAGCATCCAACAATGCAACATAGTGTTCAACTTTTCTTTGTTTTGGCATCACCCTGAGCTTTCTACAACTCTTTACATGCGAATTGCTACAAAGCTGAAGATGGGAAGTCCATAATTGGTACACTAGCAGTGGCTACATATATGTGCATAGTGTCTATAGAGAAAGTACCAGGGTCGGCTGATAAGTCCCAGGCCTCACACAGATATGGTGCCACTAGGCCAGTTAGACAACAGCATCGTATAGTTTAGTTCTAGACAAGCTTGTATCCATAGTTAAAAGTCAATAGCTTATTTAGTTTTCGAATGACAGAATTTTAAACAAGACAAGTTTTCTCGAAAATGGAGGATTTAGAAAAACGAGCAGTGATTAAATACTTCCATTTGAAAGGGTTAACACCTAAAGAAATCAAGGAGGAAATGGACTTGACAGTACACTGAAAGACCTTGCCCCTTCATATTCAATGATTAAAAGGTGGGTTGCAGAGTTTAAAATGGGACGTACGAGCACTAGTGATGAGCCTAGCTCTGGATGCCCTGTAGAAGTGACAACTCCAAAAATCATTGAAAAAATTCATTGTTTAGTACTGTAAGACTGCAGATTAAAGTTGTTTGACATAGCAGAGGCTGTAAACATATGAAAAGAACACGCCGGTAAATATTTTAAGTAATGCTTTGGGCTTTCACAAAGTCTGTGCAAGATGGATGCTGCATTTTTTGACACCTGATCAAAATTGCAAAGAAAAACTGTTTCTGTTAGGAATGTGGAGCTCTACCGTAAAAATCCCAGTGAAATTTTGAGATGGCTTATTACCATGGATACATCACTACACTCCAGAAAGTAAATCACAGTCAAAACAGTGGATTGCACCAGGTGAACCAACTCCAGAAAAATCAAATTCAATTTTGTCAGTTACAGGTTATGGCGAGTGTTTTCTGGGATGCAAAGGGAATTAATTATTTTTATTATTAAGAAAAGGGTAAAAATATCACTGGTGACTACTATGCAAGCTTACTGCAACGTTTGAGTTGTGAGGTGAAAAGAAAAATACCTCATTTGGCAAAAAAAAAAAAAAACAAACTTGTTTCATCAGGATGCTCTGGCCCATTGCTCAGTCATTACAGTGGGAAAAATGCACAAATTAAAGTTTGAATTGCTTGAACATCCACCCTATTCACCAGATCTAGCACCCAGTAACTACCATCTATTCCCCAACTTCAAAAAATTTCTTGGAGGAAGAAGATTTCACAGGAACGAGGAGGTCATTGATGCGGTAAACAGCTATTTTGAGGACCTTGATAAGTCGCACTACAGAGATGGTTTAATTAAATTAAAACACTGACATGACAAATGTTTTAGCCTTTCTGAGATTATGTTGAGAAATAAAGCAACAAAAAAATGTTTAAATGCTGTTTTCATTGAGAGGCCCGGGACTTATCAGCCATCCCAAGTAAATAGCACTTGCAACATTGGTGATTAACATATCTCAGAATGTGATGACTTTAAAGAGTTTGGTGCATATATGAGCAGTGACATAGCCAGAAAAATATTAAGGGGGAAGGTGCTATCTATAGGAATCCATTTTTGAACACATTGTATAAAATATAATAATAAATATGAATTAATCCTGAATTGAAGTATTTTTAAAAATCCATTTTATATTCATAGATTGGAACTAATTGGAATTAAAGTTAAATTTTGGTATTACTTTATTTATTTTTTAGCATGGGGGCTATGCCTTTGTATATGAAAGATGTGAAAAATGTATAGCAATATCATTTCATTTATTATTCACTAATGAAACTACAATGTATTGAATATGTGGCGTATTTCACAATGGTAAGCCAAGACTGGACAACCAATACTCCAGCTGTGGTGTATTTTTTTTTATTTATTTATTCATATATTTAAAGGCCTTTGACTTACTTGTGAAAGCAGTGAATGTATACTAGCCATATCACACTCCTGTGCAAAAATGTCATCTTTCCTATGCACCACTAGCACTGTGGCCAGATATAATGGCAGCAAAGGTGGAGAAGCCAAGAAGAAATCGTACAGGCGCACTACATCTTTGTACTGATTCAAGCTGTGACCATACCATGTGAGGAACCATGGTAGGCTAAACATTGTTCCAACACCAGCCCTGTGAAGAAGTACTCCAATAAGTATATAGCAATAATTAAAGGGTACTTTTATACATTAGAAATCCATATTGAATAATTACCCCTCCTTGGAATTGTCAGTCTGATTAACACAAGCTAAAGATAAGCAAGATGAAATAAGTAACAGGAACA
The DNA here is from genome assembly GCA_030762935.1 of Hymenopus coronatus. Taxonomy (NCBI): domain Eukaryota; kingdom Metazoa; phylum Arthropoda; class Insecta; order Mantodea; family Hymenopodidae; genus Hymenopus; species Hymenopus coronatus. The sequence continues at coordinate 41,824,394 of CM060885.1, read as the reverse complement.
ACAAAAATGCAGGTTGGTAAAGTAGGCTAAGCTTACTTGAAGTTAGCAATGTACTTGACAATTTCATGAATTAGGCAACTTATGAGTTTTTCTTTACCAATTTCATGTAACATGCAAACTGCCATGTTTTCAATTATGATTTGTTACAGTTCAACCTGGATGCATTTTAACATATGCTACAATGAATATTTTAGAGTTGGATATATTAAAAAACATTTGTTTGAAAGAAAAAATGTATTTTAATGTACTATAAATTTTTATGGTAACTTTTATAAGGTTTTGAAGTTACACAAAGACATTCTCTTGAAAATCACTTTGACTTCTACTACTGCCTTGTAGAGTTTTTCTAGTCAATGGTTTGTATTCCCAGTATATTATGCAGACGTGCTTTGTTGCTAGTTTACCGTATGCCAATATAGCTTTGCCAATCAGCTGCCATGTTAAGAATAACAAATGATCGTGAGTGTCTATTAAAACAACTTTTGTTACCCATTCTTCTTATATGAAATATTAGCACTTTATTGTTTTTAATGTACACAAGTTAGTTGTTTACAGTATGTCACATAGATTAATACAATATTGTGTGATTTACTCTGGTTAACAAACACGGAAAGGAACTGAGCTGAACCGTTCCTCTGACTTGTGGCTGGAAGTAACCGCTTCATGCAACATCAATTCGTAGCTGGCATACTTCATATGTTCTGCTTAAAGGCAAGTTATCCTTGCCTCATAAATGCAATAATCACTCACAATTATATGACAACAGAATATATAAAAAGGAACACTGAATAGAATAGTAATAAGTATTCATCAAGATTGCTGAATCTGTTGGTAGAATGTTATGAGCTTTTTTAAGATTATTTCTAGAGGGAGGTGGGATTGTTATACTAACAAATGTGCCCACTACTATAGTTATATAAATTCTCGTTAGCTCTCACCGAATCTTAATATTGATGCAAAAAACAACTTGTTGAACTTCAGTTGAGTAAAACCACCATTGATATTCAAACTTAATTTCTTTTGAATTCAATCAACGTGATTCTGAAGGAAGAGACCTTTTGAGTTTATAGGCTTCTATTGTTGCTTTTAATAGTCAAATCATTCTATTAATTAATTCTTGCTGTTCATCACACTTAACTTTGACCAGGATGTTTTTTGAAAATGTTACATTTGGTCATGGTGTTTAAGTCCCTTAATTACTGCTTCTTGTTTAATGCTATTTGGTACTTTTTCTATAATTAAAATATTTTCATTATGTTCTGTATCATTGGGTTCTGGAGGACTCACGTTTGCTGGAAGTTTGAAAACCTGCCCTCAAAAGAGATTTTCAATTCTGAAATATGTTGTGCATACTTAGGAAAAGGCTGAAGGTCCATCAAACTCAGTACAGCTGTTTCATTCAAAGGAGCAGCGTAAGATCATGCTGAGAAAGATGCATTCCAAGAAGAACATGTTTTGCTCTAAATTCTAAACGAGCTGAATAAAGATGGGAAAAGATTGACTTACCCAGCAAACATAGATTTAAGTTGTTCTGGTGGCTGATGATATTGTAACAAAAACTGCTCTTTATTTTTATTATGTAACTAATTTGAGTCAACTGTGGTCCCTCTAGTTTCACTTACTTAGTTTTCTCCTGAATAAATTTCAAAGATGTTCATCTTCATCGTCGGCAGGTGTTTGACTGGCTTCAGAAGAGGAGGATTACATTCGTAATTACCTCTGTGCTACCATCTGGTTTTCTTGGAGTAATATTAAGGTGTTATCTGCCAGTGATATTTCAAAATTCATAACTCTATGTCTGCTTTTCCTTATGTGCATCCTTTCCTAAATTGCTAATTCAGTTGTGGTTTTTACATGTTTAATAATTTTAATGTCTGGTTTGATGTTGTGTTGTGATGTCCAAAAGTGATGTGATATTGCAGATTTGTCTGCTTGTTTGAGTTTCATGTTCCTGAGGTGTTCCTTCCATCTTGTTTGAAGGTTTCTCTTAGTCTGTCCAATGTAAATTCTGGGGCAATCCTCACAGTTTATTTGGTAAATGCCGGATTTTGATTTGTTTGGTATGGTGTCTTTTATTGGATAGGTTAAAAGGTCCCTGAGGTTGTATTTGTTTTGAGGTGCTAGCTCTACATTATGATCTTGGAACAGCTTTTTGAATTTATTGTGCAACTGTGGATGGAACGTGAATTTACTGTGCTTTTGTTTCTTATACCTTTGTATTAGTTTGTCCACTAACTCTGTTTCGAAACCATTTTCTGTGGCAACTTTCTTTATGTGCTGGTATTCCTGTTCATATTCTCCTTTTTCCAGTGGAGTGTTAACTAATCTTCGTGTCAGGCTGTGAAAAATTACACTGGAGCCAACCCAAACCAAAAATACAGTAAATTCATGTTCCACCCACAGTTGCACAATAAATTCAAAAAACTGTTCCAAGATCATAAATCAGAGCTAGCACCTCAAAACAAATACAACCTCAGGAACCTTTTAAACTATCCAATAAAAGACTACATATCAAACAAATCAAAATCTGGCATTTACCAAATAAACTGTGAGGATCGCCCCAAAATTTACATAGGACAGACTAAGAGAAACCTTCAAACAAGATGAAAGGAACACCTCAGGAACATGAAACTCAAACAGACAAATCTGCAGTACTTTTGGACATCACAACACATCAAACCATATATTAAACTTATAAACATGTAAAAACCACAACTGAATTAGCAATTTAGGAAAGGATATACATAAGGAAAAACGTGCACAGAGTTATGAGTTTTGAAATACTACCAGTAGACACCACCTTAATATTACTCTGAGAAAACCAGATGGCAGCACAGAGGTAATTACGAATGTAATCTCCCCTTCTGAAGCCAGTCAAACACCTGCCAACAATGAAGATGAACATCTTTGAAATTTATCCGGGAAAAAACTAAGTAAGTGAAACTATAGTGTCCACAGTTGACTCAAATTAGTTATGCAATAAATTTAAAGTTTCACTGTATAAATCACTTCACATCATACCTTGTTGCTCTTTATTTCTTTCAATTGATTCTGTTTTCTAATAATCATCTTTATTCAATGCTTTCAAAAGAATTCAGCTGTACAGTTCTCTTTCAATGTTTGACAGCTGCAGCTATAACTACATGCTCCAAATTTCCCATCGAAACTGACTCTACAACTGCATGCTATACATTTCTGTTGAAACTGAACAATCTGCAGAGCTCGTTCTCTCCTTTTTTATACCTGTTAATGATGTGGCAAGAAACTTCCAGAAGCAGTCACACGTGCAAACCACAGCAAGTGTCGCACTCATACAGGTGCAACAATCACAGCTTTGATGTTAAAGAACTCACCAATGGCACACTTGTCCACTCATGCAGTGTAACATTGCACAGCAACAATCAGTTATGACTTCTGAAGCAAGTTGCTCACCTAAGTGCAGCAATTAGGGCTGCAAGGCAGTCATATTATCTATCAGAAATACAAAGTCTCGCAACCAATTTCCATCCTTTAGAAGCATGCACTAATCAGGAAATTCTTTATGTTGTTCTAAAAACTTCAAAATATTATATTCAATTCCCAAAATCTATCCAATGCAGGTCCCCATCAAAGCAAATAGACCTTATAATAAAGTAGGATTTCCCCTTGAAGTTCATTAGCTTCAAAGATTTTACAGAATTTTCTTCTATTGGTGCACATGCACAGATTTTCTTTATACATCACAGGAGAAATACATATACAAAGGATGTGCAAAACTTTGGTACAGATACTTTCTTGATGGATAATGCAATGGTATTTGAAAATGTTGTGTTTTAAGTAATTTTTCAATATAGTCACAAAACCTTTCATTTTAACAACCATAGCATACATCTGTACATACACTACCTAGTTTGTCCCAGTTCAAATTGTTGTTTTCCATAAAGTTTTATATTTCTTGAAAAATGTCATCTTTAGTAGAGACCAACTGACTCAAATCAAGAAGCTCTTCAGATACTTCAAATTATTCTTTGACACAACATACACATACAGAGCTGAGCAGTATTAGCTATGTTACAAGACTCGTTTACAGCTGTAACATCTTTTCATTCCTCTTTGGCTAGACATAGTTAACACTAACACTAATTACTGAACATTCAAAATCAGGTGTTTACAGAATTGATTGTTCAGATTGCATTAAGTTTTACATCAGAAAAACGAAACAAAGTATACAAACCAAACTACAAGAACACATGAAATGTGTGAAATACAAACAAACAGAAAAATCTGCAATAGCCCATAATTTCTGGTCTACCAATCATGAAATCACACCAAATATAAACTGATAAATCCAGCCAAATATGCAGCCAAACTTGACACATGGAAAAAGATCATCATAAAAAACAAATCACACATGTTAAACTTTGAATTACCGCCAGGAAATTCACTATGGAAGTTCATCACACAACCACAAGATGCCATCACAGACAGTCTACCTACCTCAACAACCCATGGATCAAGCCAGTTGGATACATGCACGATGGTAACAAACCATTTCCAAAGCATGTTAACTATTAAGTGATATAGTGTTTATAAGTCCAACTTATTTCTTCTAATGATAAACACATCACTGTTACTAACCTTCTACTTAATAATATTACATGTTAAGGTATTTAAAAACTAACTGAAGTGTAAGAATCAGTCCAAACCAAAATATTAATTATTGATATTAACTGCAGGAACCATGCATTTGAAATAAAACAACTTCTTCATTCTTTGTATATACTACTGTTAAAGTATGAAATTATCAGCAAGTGTAAAATTAAATTTACCTTTCCATATAATCATACAAAGTGGGATGCATTCTCTTCATAAGGGGATATATATAATTGAGCAAGCGAGATGTCTTGTCCATTGTTGGCTCCATTAATTCCTTAAGATGCTCCGTCGAGAGTTTCTCCATTATTTGGAATGCCACAGCTTCTCCAACAACCAAAAGAAAAGTGACAGCAACATCATGATAACCCTGTATAATGTCAATATTTGAATTTCACTACAGGTTACAAAAATTACTTTACATTTTAATAATATAATACATAAATAATTGAAATAATAAATAATGTAATAAATAAAAAATTAAAATAATATATCATTTAAAAAATAAATTTTAATAAATAATAGATTACTTTGCATTTAAACTCATAATTTTAGACATACACATTTTCTCAATATGAAGATATCACTAACATGCATTTCAAATAGATAAAAATTGCAATCTGACCTGATAATATCGAAGGTGAGGATATTTGATTATGACCCGTAGAATTAACCGTGTTAATTGGTCCTGAAGTGCCAGTCTTTGCTCATACGGAATACCTGTAATAAAAAGCAACCTGCCGTTATGGTATTATTAAAACAAATGTAAATTTAACACATGTATTGGAGAATCAAGATGATGGGAAATTCAGGACCTCTTTCTGCAGACCTGTGCTGCAATTTTATGATTTCCTCTAATATATGCTGATAAAATTTGATGTTATCTTTCTCAGTGTTAAACTAATAATGTACACAGTATTTTTTTGGAACATGGACAAAATTAAAGGCAAATATTGATAGATCAAGAATAATTGGCATTTAAGTTGATCTTGATTAACTTGGATTCCAAAATAAATTTATGTTGTACTTACTGACAATTTATAATTTCTCAGTTTATTTATTTGAACTTTTTTGTAACTTGAATAAAATTGCTAGTCAGATAGTGATGATAACTTCACTTAGATACTTAGATTTGGATATGTTTCAGAAGCAATTGATTCCATCTTCAGCTGTGGTTCAACTGCTAATACTGGAGATATCATCACTGATGTGGTTACAAAGGTGGCATCATCTGATTTCCTATGATAAAACTGCTGAAACTATTTATTTAATGGTGGGGTTTCAAAATTCATTTTGTGTTTCTTCCTTTTTATGATATGGGTGTTTTCCCAAACTTTTTAAATCAGAGAAGATACTGACTTTTTTCAATAATACTGGGTTCATATCATGGTTAGCAGCTCAAAATTGGTTTGCTTCAGCTGATTTTTTTATTTATTTGTTTGTAATGCATCTAAAGTGTTTCTTTCTTCTTATTTCAGTGTTTCTTTTTGCTTTACCTACATACACAATGTTACAGTTTTCATAGTTATTTATTTTATTTGTTTGTTTGTACTAAGCAGCAGTAAAGAATATGACTGTGTACACACCTGCCCAGGCTGTATCTTGCTATATTTATACCCAGGTTTTTATTAATATCTAAAACATTTTATTTTAATGCTATTATTAATAATTATAACAATAATAATACATAAATAAAAAGTACCCAATGTTCAAGAGAGCCACATTCAACAGTTTATTTACTTATTTATTTACAATCCATTAACCTATATTTCAGTTGCAGCTCTTTTTATGTACATTTTTTTTTATTTTAGTCAAGTATTCACATATCTTCTTATTATCTCTACTAAAGAATTTAATTAAGATTACCTTGCTGTCTAATTTTAATGATTTTCCATTTGCACTCTTTTCTCCAAAAAATTATCATGTTCCAGATTTTCCTTTCCTTCACAGTCCTTCTAACCACTCCTGGTTTCCACTTTCCTTGGCTTAAAATGGCCATATATCAACACTAAACAACAGATATTGGAGTTCAGAAAATCCTGATATTGTACACAAAATGCCACTGCATGACCAGAAAATTGGTTTTTGGTGTGCTGTGGAATTATAGGGCCTATATTCTTTGAGGATACAGTGTACAGGGATACAATAATCAAACCATTCCTGGAACATCTGAGTGACATTAAGTACACACAGGCATATTTTCAACATGGCTCTGCTGCAGCACATACAGCTGATATCTCATTGAAATTAATCAATGAAATTTTTTAAGTCAGGGTCATCAGTAAAGGACCATGGCCACTGTGCTCCCCAGACCTTACGGTATGCGACTTTTATTCATAGGAGAGCTTAAAAAATAAAGTGTACTGAAACAACCTGCATACGTTTGGTAGAACTGAAAGACAATATCAGAAGAGAAATGACTGCAATTTCAGAAGAAGAATTAATGTGTGTTAATGGAAATTTCCTTAAAAGGTGTGAGAGATGTAGCACAAGGACATCATTTCCAACACCTTCTGTGGTCATTATAGGCATGTGTGCGTGTAAATCTATGTGCCTGAATTGTCTGCTATGCGCTTAAGTTCAGGGTCTGTGAATATTCCACACAGACGGCAGCAGTGGGCCACAAAGCAGGCAGCCACGAAACAAAAATAAGGCACTGTAGATTGTATAAATTAAACTTGTTCTGTGGCTCTAAACTTATATTATATTTCTTGAAACTTTTACTGAAGCCATAGAATAGAACTGGATGATAAATGAATTTTGCAAATTGTAGTCATAGTTCTTGTGCTGAGGGTAATGTTCTTACTGATGTTTTATTTTGTTTCTGATATTTGACATGCTGGGCACAATGTTGAACATGTGCTTTTTGTTGTGCTTTGGAAAGGATGTAGCCAAGTTGACCAGCCTTAGGTAAGGCTATTGAATGTGAAATGTTGGCAGGGTTTTTATCATTATCAAATTGAACAATTCTTTGTAACTATTGTCCATTACACTTTTCCAACTCTAAATTTCTAATTTTTGCAACATATTATCACATCAATGCTACTTATTTTATCAAATGTAAAAATAAATTGAGGAGATTAAATTAATCATGCTTTAAACCTATAAAGTGAATAATAATTTTGAGGTTATCTGAACAAATTATTGAAATACAAGACATTTACCTCAAAGTGTCTTTTACTCACTTTTAGTTAATAACAAAAATCTAATGTGTTACACTCTCATGACTTTCTCTAGCTCTTCTACAAACTTCTTACATAAGATTATTCTTCTTTCTGCACCTTGCTAATCGAGATAATCATTAGCAGAATGTTCTTACTACTAAGTTCCTTATAAGTAGAAAGAAAATAAGGGAATACACTAGGCTAAACCGATAGTCAAATGTTTTAAAATCTGTCATTTGATTGTCATTGCAAATCACTTCTTTGCTTGGCCAGGAGTAGAACAAAAGAAAAACAGACACTTCCTGTCTGAAAAAAGTATAAGCACTCACAACTGAAACAAAAAACAAGGAATATCTCGGAAACGGTTACCTCAACAACAAAAATGTAAAGGACATATATTGTGTGTTTTTATCAGATCAACATTTTCTGTGTAGTAAGTTTTTGTATATCTCTTACCGTTAAGCAGTTAAGCAACATTTAGCAAAATTCATCCAGAATAAAGAGCTCTTCAGAGGCTATTCCCAGAAAATTCAAGATATACATTTTATTTGGTATGTAAATATCTTTAATATATGAGATTTTAATCAAAATCGTTAGAGCCATTTTTTAGAAAATAAAAATTTTCGAAAATTTTTCCATGTAAAGGGTAGTTGGGAGTGGGGGGATTTTCTTTAAAATCTTTGTGCTGCAACCTTGGAAGATACCAAACCTAAAGACCAAGTTTAGTATTTAACAGCCTTTTCGTTTTTGAGCTATGCTGTCCACAGACAGACAGAGACAGACACACACACACATAGACCTTTTTCTGAAAATGCTTTTTTTGGATTCAGGGAGTCCTAAAATATGTATTTCCGGTGAAATCTCAGTATCAAATTTTTGGGTGGAATACAATACTTCCTCTATACACTATGTACATAGTACGTATAGAGAAAGTAAAAATTGCTTTAAAAATGGTTTACACCACGGCCATCTCTAGTCATGGCTTTGCTACATTACAAAGCAAGTTAGATCATCCTGCTTCACATTCTGTTAAATGTCTGAAAACCTCCATGTGATTTTCATATTTTAAAGGAAAATGACTTAGTATCTTCGATATACTACGACTATTGACTTGCCGTTACACAGTGGCTATTTTCTTTTAAGGCTGCTTTGTATTGTATTTTTTTAGGGTGGAGGGATGGAACAGATTAATGAAATAAATGCTTATATGCAGTCATTAAATAGGACCATTCAATACATGAATAATTTACAACAATACTTTCAATTTCCTTCTATTGTCCAGTTTGATGAAAATTTCTTTCTTTGCCCTTAAGTAATTATAATTAAATAATAATTATTACTTGTAGTTTGTTACCGACAGTGGATATTATATTTTAAATCACAATGCAATTCAAATGAGCGCAGAATTTTGCCTTTGCTTTCATTTTAATTTATCAAACCATGATTTTAATATTAGTTCAAACTGACTACATAAAGAATTAATTTTTAAAGCTACTTTCATTATTACTTACAGCTTCAAGCATAGGGAGGCTATAATTTTAAATATAAGAATGATCATGTTAATAATGTTTGGTGAAGCATAACAATTGTAGAGGTCTTATTAGGGATAAAAATTGAATCCTTTCTACATCTTCGCATGCTCGATGCTATGCATTTTAACATCACATTTAATAGACGTCCACCATTTAAGTACACCTCTACCCTAATATCCTTGTTCAGTCTAATGCTTGAAGTTGTTACAGGAGCATTAGTTATGTTGGTTTAAAAACTATACAACTCGACTCGTTTTACATACTGTCCAGTCATTTTTAGTTGGTCATGGCACATATTATCTGCAAAAGTAGGAAAATCCTGTACACAGTTTTCTTCCTCTGCCTGTTTCTTTTCATCCTCATTTAGCTTTTTATGGCAATGATAAGCTTCTTCTCTCCTCTGTTGTGATATCTTTTGCTTAGTTTAATTTTACAACTTAGATATGAAAGCAATAAAGAAAAATCTGATGTGTGCCATTCACATGACTTTCTCTATATCCCTGCAACAAACTATTCTTAAAAAGCTCATACTTCTATTAACTTCATGCTAATCAGTAAAACATTAGCAGAAATAGCCATATTACTTGCTTCCTTGTAAGTAGAGGTGAAATAAGGGAATACCATAGGTTAAAGTGATAATCAAAAGCTGGTTGCTATGTCACTGAAGTTCCTTTGTTTGTATGGACAGCAGTTGGACAAATTCCTGTATAAGAAATGTATAAGTTTTTCATAACAGAAACCAAAAATAAGGAATGTCACGAAAATGACGAACTCCACGAAAAAAATGTATATAACATAAATTGTGTGTTTTAACGTGGTTTACATTTTTTGTGCAGTAAGTTTTTGTCAATCTCTTACGGTTTAGCAGTTATTCAAAATCTAGTAAAATTAATCCAGAATGAACTACTCTTCAGAGACTATTCCCAGAAAATTCAAGATATACATTTTATTTGTCAGGTAAATATCTTTGATATACAAAATTTTAATCAAAATTGTTGGAGCCATTTTGAGAAAATCAAAATTTTCGAAAGAAGTTCCATGTAAAGGGTAGTTGGGGGAGGGGGATTTTTCTCAAAATCTTTGGGTCACATCCCTGGAAGATACTAAACTTAAATACCAAGTTTGGTATTTTACCTACTTTTCGTTTTTGAGTTATCATGTTCACAGACACACGGACCCTTTTCCGAAAATGCTTTTTTTTAGATAAAGGGTACCCTAAAACATATATTTCGGGTGAAATCTCGGTATCGAATTTTTTGGTGGAGCGCAATACATTCTCTATACACTATGTACATAGTGCCTATAGAGAAAGTAAAAATGAATGACCAAATTATGAAAACACATATTTCCATCCTTCTCTGCACATTTCTCAAAAAAAAAAAAAAAAAAAAGAAAAAAAATAGAAAAGAAAACTCGCATAATTTTTCTGACAATGTTTCACACATACTGCAGATCTACTACTTGGTGACCAGTCTATCTTATCCATTCGGCTTCATCAGGTACTCAAAAAGAATTTATAGATCCTTCAGTTTTTATATGTTATAATATCTTATGCACCCTGGCACTGCACTCAATCTGGTATGGTTATGCAACATTTTTATTGCCACAGAGATTATAACAATGGACATATTGGCAAAAATACAGAAGCCAAGGAGAGCATTTTGCATTGAACACCTGTAAAATTGCTTAGATAATAGGATAGGTTGCAACGTTACCACATTTACCAGGGCTGTGTAATGACAAGAGATGGCTAAGTTTACACAATAATAATTTAGCAGTCAACATGACGTTTTGACCAAGACAGAGCTGTTTTTAGCTGTGTCCCAGCCGCCTCCAAAAGAAAAAGAAAAAAGGGGGAATCAACCATTCGTACCAGTTTAAAACAATCTACAAATAAGCACATGAATATAAAATATACATCTGCAAATTTATCGAATTTCAGTTTTAGTTACTTTTAATGCCTGAACTGTTGGTTTGTTAGTATTTAATATTGAGCAGCTGGGAATTATGCCATTCACTAATTTGCACTCCAGTATTTTGAGGAAGGTTGGTATGATGATTGAAAGCTGGTCAGTGGAGTAGATGGTTTCTCTCTGTATCTTCAAGTTCGAGAAAGGGCATATAGGAGATTCTGCTCTATCAATCCTATGTAGATGTTTGTAGTGCAGTCATGCCTGTTAGTAATCTAAAACATACTCAACAGGATTTTTTGATAGTGTAGTAATTCTGGTCATGCTGTTATGTTGAAAAAATTAATTTTCTCAATGTTTTCCTTTAGTGTGTGATATGTATTCTTCTCTAATTTTTGTATTATATGTTAATGCAATTATTCTTGAGCAGAATATTAGTTATTTATCTTGTATTCCACAATGGGCTGGTATCCATTGAAGCAATATTGAAGTACCTCTCTTATTTAAATTGTTTTATAATTTTGCAGCATTCTATAACATTTAAGCTTTAGGCTGTTGTATCAGAAGCCATGGATGTTGCTGCTGCTTTTGTATCAACTAATTCTTACAACTCTCTTTATTTGATACAGAGGATTTTGCAAGCTGAGATGGATCACTAAAATTTAAACATGAAATTGTGCAGAAGCTGAACTTAATCTTCTATGAAAATATATTAATCTCTAATATATTAAGACTTTAAGTTAAATAAACTAGTATGCTTTAAAAAAATAGTGAACACACACAATTATTTGTTAACCTGGATCTGTAAGTGCACACATGTAGTCCTTCATTAAGAGAATGTTTTAAATATTACTACTACTGCTAATGATGATGTTGATGATGATGACGATGATGAAGAATGAATAATAATAATAATAATAATAATAATAATAACAACAACAAAAATAATAATAATAATTATTATTATTATTATTATGATCATTTCTAGTGTCATTTGTTTCAAAACATAAGAAGTTCCAATTCATCTCTGTATAGACCTATTTGATATTGATTTTAATGTTATTTTGAGTATGCGAGTTTTAATCTATTTGATTTCTTGGACTTTATTTTTTCTACGATGTACAATGCAATAGGTAGAGTTGGTATTGCATTTCACCCCAAAATTTGATACAAAGATTTCACCAGAAATGCATGTTTTGAGGACCCCCAAATTCAGAAAAATATGTATCCCTGATGATTGCTGAGATCAGGTCCTGCTTTAAAGAACAAATAAAACCTACTCAGAGCCTTCAATTCCATACAAACAAACCTCCACCTCGTCTGGGACTAATGCACACAATGACAGATGTTCGTAAATCCAGACGAAAACCACTCCATTCTGCTTACCAGGAGACATACTCTGGCAGTTCAGATACCCAACTCTTCCTACCAAGGCCCAAGGATATAATGGGGAAATTCCATTCGATACCTACGCATCACTTTTGATAAGAGCCTAACTTTTCATGAACACCAGCAGGGAGCAAGAACAGAGTGGTGGCTCTCTTCTGGTCTCCCAAATGCCTGTTCACCTAAAGTTACATTTTTTCAAGGCACTCATAATCCCACTGAAGATCCATGTCTGCAAGGACTGGGGCATGATAGCAAACTCCTGGATTTTCTGGTTACCGCGGATTCAGAATATTTAATATTAATTGGCATAGATTGGCTAGAGTCATGAGAACATCTTGTCAGATTTCTGGGGGATTATTTATCTATTGAACGCTGCTGTAGGCAATTCCGAGTTCCCCACATGCCTTGTGGGCACCTCTGGTAAAGAAGGTATTAAACCAGCCAAGGATGCTGCTCTGAAAAAGCATTGAGGAACCTACATTGTTGTATTACCTCATCATAAACCCTAAACACCAAACCTAAAGCCATCCTAACATTCCTGTGGTTAAACCCTCACAGGACAGATACACAGCAACTACACCTAGGCTTACCAAACTCCAAGGCTGCCCTTTCCAAGATATTCTTTATTAAAGGTTTTTTACTGTTTAATATTCTGACATTATTTTAAATTCCTTTCAATATTAATATGTTTCTCACAAATGCATGGAAGCAGTATGGAGTAATAGATTTCCAGTTCTTAAAAATTTGAATGCCATTATTCCTTTGCACCTGTATATCAAACTGATTGGAAATAATGTTTTTCATTACTTTTGCTAAATGCTACTGCATATGGTACATTGAAAAATTATCTGCAACTTTATATTGAAGCACCTTTCACCATTGCAGACTCAGTATTTGGTTCATCTTTTTTTGTAGCAACTGGATTTCATTTTCAAAATATGCAATACAGTATTTATTCAATTACAGTCATTTTTCAGAACTTAATTTGGCAATTTAGCATATTGCCTATAAGAAGATAACTTAATTTTTAAACAAATTTTAAAGTATCCTGATATATGGTGGACTTTGAGACAGTGATGTGTTTTAACAATTAAAATTTTAGTTGAGTCGATTTTGTAACACTACATCACTTACTTTTTTATTTCGGAAAACATGTTTCAGAAGCCATGTGCTTCCATTGGTAGGAATTGACAATGGAAGCACATGGCTTCTGAAACATGTTTTCCGAAATAAAAAAGTAAGTGATGTAGTGTTACAAAATCGACTCAACTAAAATTTTAATTGTTAAATTTTAAAGTGTTGCACATATATTTTGAACAAACTAAGGGACAATTAAGCTACAAGCTCTTGTTCAAATTGTGGTACGACTACTTATTTATGCCATGTATTGGTGAACATACACCCTTTAGAAATTATTCAATAATTTCTTGACACCCTTTAGGAAATTTTTTATTTATTGAAATAAATTCATATATTTATGCGCTAATTTTTTAAATGGATAGATTTGAGTAAACACTCTGGAACTGCATAAAAAATAAGTTAGAGGTGAGTGCTTTAACCTTAGCTCTGATAAAATACAGCACAGTATCGAGAAATATTTCTTTCTTTTGGTGTGCACAAAACCCTATTTTTCTCCTTTTACAAAATTGAGGGTTAGACTGTTTTTACGCACAAGTCTTAAATTCAACAATGCTCAAAGTGCTGAATATGGGAATGTTAAATAATAGTTTAATACTAGGCTGATTGTGTGCTTTTTCATCAGAGATCCTCTGCAAAGAAACAAGAAATAAAGAAAAGAAAATAATTGTGCTCAAACACAAAATTTAAAAAGAATAAGATGATTTCATTCATGAACTTAATAGAAAAACAAAAAAATACTTAAAACTTGTTTACTGCACCTGGTGGGAATCTCTTCAAAGACCTATTAACGTCCAGCACCACCTGATGATATTCTGCATGAGCTTCAAGAACATGCTGAGGGGGTGGATCAGTGGCTGCTTGAGTGTCAAGTCCAAGAAGTTTTGGCCACACTCTTTTCCTCACAGAATCTGGCAGTACAAAGTAAACAATAGAATGATACCATTTAGCACTGTAAAAATAGAAAATGGACTATTTCTTAGTGATATAATTCATTAGTGCTAAGTTAATATGAAAATGTATGGGGAAAAAAATAAAGGGTGGGAGGGTATTATGAACTCAGTTCAATAAGAACCCTTATTAGCAACGAAGGCACCTTTTTTTTTTTTTCAAATACAAATCATTTAATTCTCAACAAAGTCACCTTTTAGGGATATACTCTTCTCCCAGTGTATCTGCCATTTTTTAACTCCTCCAAAAAATAGGAATTATCAAGCTCTGGAAAATATGAATCTATTTTGTTTCCATGAGCCATTTTTCATGTTTGGGAACAACAGCCATCCACTTTGACAGCAACAACTTCAGATGAGTATGCTGGTGTCTTGTCAGGTGAAACAGCACTTTCTTCTTCATCAAATAGTGACATCTCTCCAACTTCTTGTCAAACCAGGCTAATAACTTATTGTAGTAAACTCCAGTAATTGTTTTTCCTTTTTTTAAGGAACCAATGATTGATACACATCGTATCCCAAAAAATCGTCACCAATACTTGTTCATCAGACGGAACAATCTTTGTTTTCTTTGGACAGGCTTATTAGAAGCAACCCATTGTTTTGACTGTTGCTTGGTTTCTAGAATACAATGATGAATCCAGGTCTCATCGACAACTTGATTAAAAAAGTCCTTCGAATTTCACTTAATTAGCTCCAAACACAGCTTTGAAGTTGAAAGCTCCACCCAGCGCTGCTGATAAAAATTATAGACCCCCAAACACTTTTAGCCTGCAGGAGTTTATCAGACAATATCAAATGCTTCACCTGTCTTTTTTCGAAATCAGAATATTCTATTTTGTCTTAAACACAAATGTGCTATCACAAATGAATGAAAAATACAGAGCTTCCTGCTTTTCTTCTAAAATTGTCTTAAATATGTTTTCAACACACAAAGATAAAAATTCATTCTGGGCTTTCCATAACAAATAATGGACTATATTTTCATGTTTTCCTCGATAGCTTTTAATATATCTGAACTTACCCATAAAAACAGACCATACTTAGCCAAAAAGTTTATATTAATCTGGCTCTCTGAGCTTGTAACTACTTCCCACTGACATCTAAAACTTTTTTAAGAGTTCAGATAAGAAGTCTCTTATTTTTACTTTCTCCATACGCACTATGTACTTAGTGTATAGAGAAAGTATTGCACTCCACCAAAAATTCGACACCGAGATTTCACCGGAAATATATGTTTTAGGGTCCCCAATATCCAAAAAGAGCATTTTCACAAAAAGGTCCGTGTGTCTGTGAACACGATAACTCAAAAACGAAAAGTTGGTAAAATACCAAACTTGGTATTTAAGTTTAGTATCTTCCAGGAATGCGACATGAAGATTTTGAGAAAAATACCCCCACCCTCAACTACCCTTTACATGGAACTTTTTTCGAAAATTTTGATTTTCTCAAAAATGGCTCCAACAATTTTGATTAAAATTTTGTATATTAAACATATTTACCTGACAAATAAAATGTATATCTTGAATTTTCTGGGAATAGCCTCTGAAGAGTAGTTTATTCTGGATGAATTTTACTAAATTTTGAATAACTGCTAAACTGTAAGAGATGGACAAAAACTTACTACACAAAAAATGTAGAGCACTTTAAAATACACAATTTATGTTACATACATTTTTTCGTGGTGTTCGTCGTTTTTGTGACATTCCTTATTTTTTGTTTCTGCTATGAAAAACGTATACTTTTCTCATACAGGAACTTGCCAACTCCTATCCATATAGACAAAGGAACTTCACTGACATAGCAACCAGCTTTTGACTATCAGTTTAACCTACAGTTGTCCCTTATTTCGCTTCTACTGACAAGGAAGCGAGTAATTAGACTATTTCTGCTAAGTTTTTTCTGATTAGCATAAAGTAAATAGAAGTATAAGCTTTTTAAGAATTATTTGTTGCAGGGATATGGAGAAAGTCATGTAAATGGTACACATCAGATTTTTTACAATAGTTGTGGAATGTGGAATCCATGCCACTAACTTCTATTCTTGGTTTCTAACACCTCCATGCTAAATAATTATTTTTATGCTACAAACTATTATCATGTTCAGGAAGAATGAAGTTGTGCTCTTTAAGTTGTTTTTGCATAATCAAATCCTTCAAGTATTTAACCTAACCTACACAAAACAGGCCTTTTGGAAGCATTTGAAAATAATAAAATGGCAAGTAGAAGAGTTTTTTAGTCTGTCACTCCACACTAACCAATCCTCTTCTCTTCAAATTTGTTGTTCTATTATTTGGAACACAAGTGATGTTCAGTAAATGTTCTACATTGTTTGCCCATATACAGCTGTAGTGTTCCAAGGTCAATATTTGAAAGAACTCATCTAACAATTTTGTCTCTGTACTTTTTAATTAATAGGTATGGCCATTTCTCAAAGTTACTTGGATTCCAGTCACAACATATTGGTGAAGCATGTTGCTCTTCTTTGTTAGGTGACAAAACATCTATATCCCCAAATAGGTCACGAGTTTGAATCTTGCTTAGGGTGAGTTACCCAGATAAGGTTTTTTTCGGGGTTTTCCCTTATTCTGAGTAAACTAATGGCCAGTAACTTTAAGCTCCATGGACCCCGAGTTCATCTGAGCATCATTTCACCAATTTCATTCATCGTCTGATATGACCATATACGGACCCATGAGGTTGAAAATGGAAGCCTAGGCTTTCGAAACTAGTCCCTCATAATAAAAATGTAAGTGACGTAGTGTTAAAAAACCAACTCAACAAATTAATACCACATATAATTTGACAGTCACTGTTACTAAATTCCTCCAAACATCAATCTACTGTGCCTGAAGTGCCTATATGTGTGGACAAGTGAGTTAAAAAATCAGTCATTAAGTAATTGCTGCATTTAGGTATGGAAATGGATTGATAGTTTGTTTACAGCAAGTTCAATTAGTAAAATTGTAAATATAATTTAAAATAAAACTACAGATATTTGCATGAAAGAAGCATAAAAAATTATTATAATTTAAATAAAAGGATTTAATGAATTTAGAATTTGTTAAACTTATATTAGGGCATGTGTGTGAACTTATGGCGAATATGTTGGTTGTGATCATTTTTTGTTGTCTACCCACATATTCTTATACAGAATGGCTGTGGCATATGCACATTGCAATTTTACTATTTTTAAATATTTATTGTGGCCAAACTAAGCTTTTGCTCCAAAAAAGGCACCTCAAAATATCTTTACAATGTTGTTTAGTATACATTAAAGCACATTTGAAACAAATTGGTCACAAGGTACCACAGCAAATAATTACCACTAGACAGGTAAGCTTTGAGTATCAGGATCAAATAAGGGTCTAATGGGAAGCAAGAGATAAATAGGAAGAAATAAAAATGAAGGTCTAATGGAGTGTAAGGGGCAACTACGTTAGTATAAAATGTTTAATTTTTTTTATTCCTGAAACCATGCTTTTGCACCAACAATTTCCAAAATCATCACTGAAGTATTATTTAGTATATATTAATCATGGTTTAAAAGAAATGGGATACACGCTAAAGCAAATATTTATCTTAATTTAACTATGAATTCATCAAAATAATACACATAAAAATGATAAATTAATTGGCATTTATTATGTAGAAAGATACTAATCCTATAGGGTCATTATGTTATATGGTAACCCATTTGTGGCTTTTCTCTCCTTCACTACTCCCACGCAGTCTGCCAGGACTTTAGACTGCCAATTCCTGTTCCAAAACACATTGTTACCATTTCTGTGTTGCTGAGTCAGGTGCACGTGCAGTCAATCATTGTCAGTTAGGTGCCTCTGTCACTGCAGTAAACTTGGTGCATCACTTAACTGTGGAAGAATATGTGTTAATTTGTAAAGTTTACTTTAAGCACGAATTTGCTTGCTGTGTAAGAGTTTGCTGAAAAGTTTACAAACTCTGTACCACCTGCAAGAAAAACTATACATGCTTTGTCAATAAATTTGAAGCTTCGGGTTCAGTGTTGGGCAAGAAACATTGTAGAAGTAGTTCAGTGTTAACAGAAAACAAACTGGATGAACTCAGTGCCACTTGGGAGTGTTTGCCTCGAAAATCGCTGAACAAATTAGTGTAGCAAACAGGTGTATCTCCATCTGCTAGAAATGCTGCACATCTGTTGAAAATAAAACCTTAAAAGCAAATGACCCTGGTAAATGTGTGAATTATTGGAATTAGTTTTTCCAATCTGTAGAAAGAGGTTTCACTGACCCACAGTTTTTATTTTTCACCGAAAAATCTTGATTTCATTTAAGTGGAAGTGTGAATACTCACAACAGTCGATATTGGGCTTCAGAACATCCTGTGCTATTGGATCAAATGCCTTGCCATGATAGGAAAATTGCAGTTTGGTATATAGTAGTGCTAAAAGAATAATAGGCCCCATTTACTTTAATGAAACAATAAATGCAGAGTGATATCAGAGTATAATTCTCAAACCATTTTTCGATTGCTTGACAGAAGAAGAGAAGTCATATGGTTGGTTCCAGCAAGATTCTGCAACAGCACACATGGCTGCTGAGTCGTTAAACATGTATGAGAGGTATTTGAAGATAGAATTATTAGTGTTGATTTGTGGCCCCCTTGTTCTCCTGATTTAATGAGTTGTAATTTTTATTTAGGGTTCTCTAAAAGATAAAGTGTATCACTCCAATCCTTGCACATTAGAGAAACTTAGAGATAAGAGATAATATTGTGCAAGAAAACACAACAATTCATGCTGCTGAGTTCCAGCAAGTGAGTGGCATTTTTAAGCAATATGATTCTTGTTTGAAAGCAGAAGATCATATCTGGCATCTATTATAAGGTAAGAATTTTGGTCTGCCTCTGCCCGCATAGCTTTCCAGGCATCTCTCAGCTCTCTTGAGCATTGCTAGAGAGCACATGAGTGAGTTACCACATAAAATAATGACCCTGTAGTAATGTTGCTACCAAAGGATGCATTCATTGTAAATACCTATAGTCTATTAAAAAATATGATATTAAGTTTTAAATATAAATGAGTACTTTTATTACTCTGATTAGTTATAAACAGCAATATGCTTTAATCAGCTGGAAAAAAGTGATTTAGCTTGTTATTTACCAATACATATGTTGATGAACTGAAAGAACTACATTTGTGTAACAAATTACCATTGAGAAGGCCACCTTCTGAGAGTGCTAATTTCCTTAGCTTTGATGCATCAATTGGATCTTCTGAAAGTGCTTGCTGAATTTGTAGTAGTTTCTCTCTTGTAGCTTCCGACTGTGGTGCTGAAAAGAGAAAAAGTTCTTTTAGGTAGCACAAATACTCAAGAGTTTTAACTACACTTATAAGATACACTGTGAAAATCTAGTCTACTCTTCATATCTTCTAAATTGTGTGTTAGGTTTTTAATACACAAATTCATAATCAGGCTTACTATTCTCTTATACATATTCATGTTACAATTTAACTTTGCATTAATAGCTATGTTGATAGAAATCTGATAAAACTATTGACGATTGCTAAAAAATGAAAAGTTCGTTTTAGTTGTAGCATACCTTCATCAAAATTAAGTTCTGCTGCAACACAACCATTCTGTTCCAGCCCTACTCTACGCATATCACGTGTATTTAAGTGAGGATCGACATTATCTTTGTCGATTCGTGTTTCTAATGCATTTTTATATTCTTCTTTGACATTTTTGCTGGGTTTCTTTTCTTTATCATCCTCATCTGAGCTGCTAAGCGACGTCACCTCTTCTACCGCATTTTCCATTGTTGCGATGAATACATTTTATATTGTGCAACTAATCGTACAAGTCTCTTAGAAAAACCTCGAGAACAAATTTCTTAGTCTTTAAACACGTACAGTAAGTACATGTAGAAAGGCATTTTGATGTGGAATGTTGACATTGACACTGCATCTGACATAACTTACTTCGGTAATCAGCTGAGCTTCTGTTGGTGAACCTGTTAGTAGTAGAAAATATAATTCTGACTTCTATCTTGTAGACAGGGCTGCCACTAACTACAGCTAAAACTGGAATTGAAATTAAGATGATATAGTTATTGCTCAATCGTTTATCATTCATAGTTCGTATTTTTAATACTCAGTTAGAAAACATAAGTGGCCGTTAAGTTATGGCACTGACTAAAGTTTGCATTATGTAAAAAGAGAAAGTGATTAAAATACGTAAGTGAGGTTATGTTGTATAATGCTAGACGTTATCCAGTTAAAGCAAGTAGTATATATACATATTGTACACATTAATCTAATCTCTCATGAACCTGTAGTATACACATATTTACACAACATTGCAATCTGCAGATCCTATTATGAGATTAGACTCTATGCCCAAACTCTAGGAAATGGATAATGTCAAGAATTACTTTTATTCATACTTATTAATACATTTACAGTGCGTTCCCTGAGCGACCGAACCGTCCCGTGGTTGCACCGTAACGCCGCCGCGAAACGGTCCGGTCGCTCAGGGAATGCACTGTATTTAAAATAACAACTCTGACAATGAATTTTCAGAGGTGTCAGTTTTGCATAATTTACAATTATATATTCGTACACATGCATTCTTAAAATATTTATGTTTCGGTAATTATTTACAAGCTGGGCCGCTACATCTCTGCGCTGCGACATATGCCAGTTTTGCACTCTAACGGGACCGGTGTGGTTAGAGAGGGATTATGCGTGGGGAGATGGTTTAAAAAACTAATGTTGTATCCATTGCGCTGTTAGGAGTTGTTGGAAATTTCTATAATGAGGTACTACCACGATATAAAATTAGAAATATAAATTTATATACACACACTAACCTAAACGGATTGGAACCTAACCTCGCGCTAAATTCGAAATCCACAGGCTTTGAAATTGTCATAAATACAAAGTCAATCAATCGCACTTAGTTTCATTCGATTTTAGAGTAGCCGAACTTCTGCATAATAAAATTCACTGAACAGCTGTATCTGCGTGAAACATACTTGCCATACATCAACACAGCGTCTAGCGACATATGCCGGTGTTGCATTCCACAACACTGTTCGCCTGCCGCCGACAATGAAACTCAGGTTTTAGGCACTTAGTGTGTAGTATTATTATATATTTACATTACAAACGTACTACAAGGCCAGATTCCCGTCCCACATTCTCCATTCCCACTCCGGAATCCCTTACATAGTGGACGTTGTGCGAGAAAGAGCTCGCACAATATACACTAAACTTGCTCCCCACCCAAAACCCCAGGTGAACACTCTCGGTCTTTACGACTACACGCTACCAAGGAGACGCGTAAGCTACCGCCTTCCCAAGGACGCCTTGGGATGGTAGTTTTCCGGCCGCCTCTCCCTTTATTGTTCTACCCGCCAAGTTAAGCAGCATCGGTCATGGTCACGACTCGGACGGGTGACCATCCAGTTGTACTCCGACCAGATCTGCAACACTGGCTTCCCCCACCCCGTACCTATATCCCTTCAGGTCTCCCCGCTAGCCGGCACTGCTTTCCTTGACAGCCCGCAAGCGGCTGGCCAAGGTAAGCAGCATCGGGCCTGGTCCCTCTCTGGGTGGGTGGCCACTCAGATAGGTAACCCAGCCTGCGCCGGCTGCACAGAGGGAACACCCTGCCCAATTACTTTGACACAGACAAAAACGCTTGCATAAGACTACATCTTTTATATCACACGGGTAAATCCGCAAGAAAAGCGGATAGGTACCGTGGTGATTTGCCCCCGCCCGAGTACACTCGGGCGACTAGTTCCTGCTCCTGGCTCCTGGCTACAAGGCTTCTTTATTTATATTCTACTCCTTCTAGGCAGCATACTTCATAAATATTCACCAAAAAGGATCGCTATGCGCACGTAATAAATTAGCATTTAACTTAATTACGGAGCTTTTCCGATAAAAAAAATTGGTGAAAACATAACAAGTATAAACTAAAGTTACAGTCAAACCACAATTTGTTTAATTTCTAGATAGGCCCAAGTTCTCAACAATAACCTATGTTTCTTATATTCACAATGTTACATTACTACCAGCATATTTTATTGAATGAAATCCTCTGTAAAGAAGGTATGAGTAAAGGTTGAACGCTCTATAAAGCAGAATACATTATTCTATCAATCTCAATAATCTCTCAACACTCTCTGTGTTAGATAAAAATCATTTGCTATGAATATGTATTCAAATGATTGAAAAAGTATCTCTTAGGAGCTTCCCCAGTCAACGTTACTTAGATCATTATCTTTTGACGCAAAAAGAATCAAACAGAACAAATGAAATATACAACCGAGAATGTGAAACCTGTCAGTAGACAAAACAAAATTCTAGAAGCAGTATGTTAACTGTGCAAATATTCCAAAGATAGTTTCTGTGGCCTTGATCTTTTACTTTCCCATTTTGCTTTCAAAAATTGTCTGGGTTTTCTATCCTCTGATATATGAAACAAATGTCCAAACCATTTTAGTTGTTTTTGTTTAAGTATTTGTATTGTAGATAGAATACTCAACTCTTCTCTTACTGTTGTATTCATAACCATGTCTCTTCTAGTTTTCTGCCCAATTCATCTTAAATGTCTCATTTCTACAGCTGCTATTTTATTTTCATGTTTCTGTAGAAGAATCTAACTCTCTGCTCCATAAAATAAAATTGGTAATATTATTGTTTTAAAAATAGTACTTTTTGTGTTGGATAATTTCTTTTTTCGTACTATTGTATAATTAATTAAATAGTAAATTGAGTTGGCTTTCCTAATTCAGTTTAGTATTTCCTGCTCTCTTTTCCCATCTTCACTTATTAGCACTCCTAAGTATTCATAAAGTATCTACCTTGTGTTTGTCTACCTTCTTGAAATGCTGTTTGTTCTTTATTCAAATCCTGTTCTACTTGTTCTCTTTTTTTCATATTCTCGTTCTGAAGTTAAACATATAGGTCTATAGCATTCATTTTCATTACCTATCTTATTTATTGGAATAATACTAGGATTTTCTTTTCTGTACACATTTCCTGAATAGGATTCTCAGTATTCTAATTAATTCTTTCCCTCCATGTTTAACAAACTCTAATGCTATTTCATCTTTACCTGCTGCCTTTCCCAATTTATTTCTTGCACTGCCATTTTTACTTCAATTTCTTCGTCTTCCTCTGCCATTTGCTCTTCATTAATATTAGTACCTCTTCTATTCAAAACTATATCATTTGTATTATCTCTACTACTAATATTTTTATGTTTACCTTAAAGTTTCAAATGCAAGGTTTGTCCAATTATTTATTGGAGCAGTGTAAGTCATTCAAATCCACCACCAATAACATGAATATAATATGAAAAAATTTACATGTTTTAAGCAACCATCATGTGTTCTACTACATGATTAAGGAATCCACCATGCAGGCAGTGAAAGTGTATGTCAGAAAACTTGATTATTGAACACATTTCACTCTTCATACACAAACTCATGTATGTAGTTTTCTAACAAAGTAATTTTATGCTTCTCTGTAAGGAAGTCCAAGTGTTTTCATTGGTATATTTTCCTGTTTTGACAATGATATTAATTTTTGGGAGCACATCTTATTAAGAACCCATCTATTTCCATGATTGTTTATGATGGTATTTTCTTCTTTCAGCTTGTGTGGAAGAAGTGTGTGTCAGCAATGGTCTTACTATGAACTTATCTAGTACAACAGGAAAAACAAAATGGATGCACTCTCAAATTATAGCAGTTACAAAGAGTTTCATGAACAGTCTATGCAACACCTAAATGGCACAACTAAGGCAGAAGTTTTGTTAGTGGTTTTACCTGCACCTCTTGGAGTGCTACTTGCAAATATTTCATTAGCACTTATCAAATCTAACATCACACAAGCAGTGATCTCTTATCAGGAAAACCTTATACACTTTGTTAATGAATTTTTGGCACTTGCTTTACCTCTAATTTTGGGTTTCACTGTTCTAAATCACAATCTGCAATCTTTTGTGGGAACGCTAGGTGTTACAGTATTTGCAGCCATAAGTTATATTTTTTATGTCAAGTCAGAGAAAGAATTTTCAAAACAATGGAATATTAAGTCACTTTTGCTGTTTCAAATAGCACAAGGTAGGAGAGCAGCAATTTCAAATTTCAGAGCAATGGTTAATTTGATGACAGCAATTTGTATACTTGCAGTAGATTTTAAGATATTTCCTAGAAGATTTGCCAAAACTGAAACTTATGGCTGTGGAGTGATGGATACAGGTGTTGCACTGTTTATTATAGCTAATGCAATTGTAGCTCCTGAAGCTAGGGGCATGGCAGACAGTGTCTCTATTTCAAAATCCATCAGAAGCAGCATTCCACTGTTTGTCTTGGGTGGAATAAGATTTTTTGTAATACAACAAACTGACTATCAACAGCATGTATCAGAATATGGCGTCCATTGGAACTTTTTCATAACACTAGCAATTACAAAAGTACTGTGTGCTGTAATTCTGCAGTATTCATGGGCATGTAATTCTTTGTTGTTATCATTACTTCTCATTGGAATACATCAGGTGATACTGTTTGGTGGTGTTGGAGATTGGGTGCTAAGTAATCAAGTAAGAGACAGTTTTATAACAGCAAACAGAGAAGGAATTATTTCTCTTTTAGGATACATTGCACTTTATTTTGCAGGCATTCACATTGGTAAAATTATTTGGAATGAACAGCCAGACTTTCAGAATGTTATAGGTATGGGCAGTAAATTAATAATTTTAAGTGTAATTTTTTGGGGTTTGACAAATGCAACTGAGCATAGCTTTGGTGTGTCACGACGATTGGCAAACCTTGGTTATTATGCTTGGATGGTTGCTTATAGCTCAACTATGCTTTTGCTTTTCATAGTGCTGGAAGTGGTAATTTGTATCATTAACAAATGTGAAATTAGTGAAAAATCTAGCCAGGCAGTTGTTTATAATATTGAAAGTGTGCCTTTAATTTTAAAGGCAATAAACTATAATGGACTTGGCTTTTTTTTGCTCGCAAATATGTTAACAGGAGTAGTTAATATGTGCTTTCAGACATTGCTGTTGGATACATTGGAAAGTCTGTTGATTATATGTAGCTATGTATTGATCATATGTGTCATTAGTGTATTCCTACATCAAAAGCATATAAAATTAAAAGTATGGTAAAGTTAATACAATAGGCTTTTATCATTGAAAAATATTATTGGTATACTCCTCCTATATATGTTACACTGGATAATGTTTTTTATTAACATTGAAAAATATGTTTAAAATCTGCTGGTATGCGGTTTGAAGTATTGTGTTCATGGAAAACATTTTAAGTGTGTATGCTGGTACTGAGCATATTTTAGCATTGGTACGTTGATCTGTATGCATGAAGAAATTCACGAATGGTGGTATAAAAAGTGTGTAAAAAGTTTTCTTTCAAGTTTTTAACAAAACCACTGTGTGGAATAAATTGTTGAACATTTTTAAACTGTTGAAATTAGTACAAATTATTAAGAATTTGTCTAAAGCATTTCATATTTGTTTGAAATTGACACAAAAGTTAAGGGATAAAGAGCATGTGATTTTCTCTACCATTAATATTTCACAGAGCCTTGCAGGTATCTTCTCGCGTAAAGTTATTTGTTCCTTAATGATTAGTTGTAAAGTATGAAAATATCATTTTTTGTGCTATGAGCTTATGTGGGGGAGGGATAAGAATCACATTTGTAGTGTGATTAGCTGTTTGTTAACTCTTGTAAGTCTGTTTACTGTAGTTTAAATCTTGTTGTCATTAAGCTGAGCTCATAATTTTATCACTGCAATGCAATGATTAAAAGTATAATATACTTAAGGCCTAAAGTAACATACAGATTATTCATGGGTAATTTTGATAATTGGAGCCAATTTATTGAATTGTGTTGTTTAACAGCTTAATTTATTAAACATAAAAATAATAAAAATAAATAAATATAGTCATCAACATTTACTGAGAATGTTATTTTTTTCAAACAATGCCTACCTTGCCCAAATGCAATTCTCATTTATGAGACACAAATAAGAACTTTTACTGCAAATATTTCCCTTAAAAAGTAGGTTAACTATCCTTGCCCAAGGTTGCATATTTACATTTATGTCCATTCTAATCACTTGAAACATTTGAAAACTACACTTCACATCATTCACTGCCATATTTTCTTTCTTCGATACACTGAGTTAAGATTAATTTAGTGTCTTCCAAGGTACAATTTTGATTTTTGAAATCTTGATAGGTAATATTTTCCCAAAACATTTAACCATGAAAGTAATGCACATTTAAAAGGGTTTAAACTCTTTCAAATAAAATCATTTGCCATTAACAATACAGGAATGGTTAATCCTATCCTTTTATGACATTTCATCTACCAGCTAGCTGTTACATGCGTGTAAGGAATTCTATCAGTAAATTTGGTTTGCCTAACTGTTAAATAAACATCCCTTTATGGCGTATTAGTTGTCCTCTGGGTATGAGCATGTCTGCTTGCACCATGCGTAACTTGAAGGAGGAGATTCACTGAATATGTTCACAAGGTGTAAATTTTTCCCTCAATAGGTTTTATATTACATATTATGGTTTCTCATAAGTATAAAATTCATGAAAATAATCAGAACTTCAAATGCAAATTCTTAGAGAATTCAAAAAGGTGCACTTTGTTATGTCAGTACTTCAAATAAATTCATTAAGAGGTTTTTGATAAAACAATTATTAGGAAAGAATATTTACATAACAGATAATTTGAGATGGAAGAAGTGTATGTAATTCTCTGTCTTGAACAGTGTCTCACCCACATATTATACCCAGAATATAATTATATGTCATTTACACTAGTCTCTCTTGCAGCGGCATGTAGTGTCGTGACATGTAGCATGCTCCGTAAAATTCAACAGAAAATAGACAATTCCATTGATAACAATAATGAAGAGTGTAATTTTGATATCTTAAGTGATTCAAATAGTAGTGGTATTAAAGGTAAAAGAAATGTAAGTGAAGTAATAAAGAATCAAGGGAAAAATTGGAAACACACTACTCATCAGGAAGCATGTGCTGAAATGGAAGCTATCGCGTCACTACAGAAAGTAATAGAAATCTTAAACATGGATCTTCAGCAAGCAGGACAAGAAACTAAAGAATTACAATCTGCTAATCGACAGTTGAAACAGAACTTGATTTTGTTAGGCAAGGTGATACAACAGAAGGAAAAGAAGGCTAAAGAAAATGACAAACACCTCATGATGCCACAAGATGAAAGGATGGCTTGATGCTACAAATTCAAGAACTCCAGTGCTCACTACTGCCTAAATGGCAGGAAATAAACCAACAATGAAATGGGTGATCGTTGCAGGAAAAGATACTGGAAAGAATGTTATAGAAGTGGACCAGAAAACATCAAATGCCCAGACTACAAGTGTGTGCGAGCTGAAAAATCCAGAAATTCAGACAGCAAATAGGTTTAAGGTGTTATCCACACTGCCAGAGGAAAAAAACCAGCCGAATCCTGCTCAAGATGCTACTAACCTCAATAATACAATGAGTTCAGTTCCTGAAGTAATAAAAAAGTGCTAGGTTTGGCAATTCAATGATCGCCCATGTGAAAGTAAATAGGGCAGATAAAGTTCATAGGCATAAATGCTAATCAGTGAAAAAGTGGAAAATAATTGTATCTGTGGTAATTTTATGAAAAATCTAAAAGTTGTAATGTTACATGTAGGTACAAATTACTTAAAGAGAGCAAGAAATCCAGAAGTTTTAGGTGAAGTGCGTCATAAAATCTGCAAAACAACATTTTTCTTAAAGTGGTAATTGTAATAAATAGTGTGATAAAGAGACGAGATGGCAATTATAAATTCATCAGGTTGGTAAACGAAAAAATAGATGGGCGTATGAAGCCTTAAGAGCTCCGTATGTGGATGTGATTTATTGATTTCTCATAGGGAGAGATGGGCTGCACTTTAATCGTAAGGGGTCAAGGAGGACTGGGCAGGTCATAAATAATGTTATAAATATAATTAATAGGGAAATGGGCAGAAAGCCTACTAGATGTGTCCATAATTAAAAATTGAAATGCAAACAATAATGTATCTGCAGAATCAGGGACTAATTGCTTATTGCATGTAAATGTGCAGGGAATGTTATAAAAAATAGATGAATTCAACCTTTTGATTGAAGATATGGCCTTTATAAAATTAGAAATCATTTGCCTCAATGAGCATTGGCTAAGACAGGAAGCAATACAAGCGTTAAACAAAGTAAGTCTTCTCAGCAGCTGATTATTATACCAGAAGTGAATTAGATCGGGGCGGCTCCTGTATATTAGTATGCAATCACCTCATGAAACATATTAAATGTAGAGATGATTTAAAAACGTTGTGCATAGAGAGCAATTTTGAAATATGAGCCATTAAAGTTAGTTGCCTGAATTTAATAGTGATCTCTATTTATAGGGTACCCTTTTATAACACACAAAACCTTTTCCTTACTAGATTAGAAATTCTATTAAGTGAATTACAAAATGACAAAAAGAAAAAAATAATAATTGCCATGGATAGCAACATTGATCTCTTCAAAACAAAATCAACTCTAGAAAAATCAAATAATAATCCTCCAGATGGGAAACAAAATAATATGTATATTAGCATTATTAATTCCCATGAGTTAGAAGTCAGGCATACTCTCCCCACTTGAATTGCTGGGTCATCCTCAGCGTGCATAGATCACATAATAACGAATAAAATTTATGGTGATAAAGAATGCCTGGCATGGAAAACTGGCCTCTCAGATCATAGAGTGATCCTTCCTGTACTGCTGACAATGTGCAAGATCTCTAGTAAGCCCAAAAGGATAATAGAATGGTGTAATTATAGTGTTGAAAGTATCGCTGAATTCTATGAAAAAATACAAAATATCAACTGGTCTTTAAACAGCACGGAATTGGTAGATTCCAATTACAACTCTCTTCTTTCAGAATTGCTTAAATATTATAATGAATGCTTTACAAAAATCATAGGTCCACAATCATTCAAAACAAATGGAATGGTGCACCAAGGGAATTAGGGTATCTAGTACATGCAAAAGATTATTGCACAAAATGTATAAGACTACTACTAATACAAACTTTATACAGTACTGTAAAAACTACCACAAAATATTTAAGCAAATAATTAAGAAGGCAAAACAAATTGCTATAGGAAAATTAATAAAAAATGCAGACAATAAAAGCAAAGGAACATGGAAGATAGTAAAAAGTGAATTAGAATTAAATAAGACTTATAGGGGAGAGTATGGATAAAGTCATTGTTGAATCATTAAATAATTACTTTGTAAAGAAGAAAAATTCGAGAAGATCCCCCATCTAATCAGGAATCAATTGAGGGATTATGTAATCAGAATTGCCTTATATTAGAGTCACCACTTCAATTTTCAAGCATCACTCCAGAGAAAATTAAGGAAATAATAACAGAACTTAAACCAAAAAATTCATATGGGTGAGATGAACTGTACCCATTCCTTATTAAAGAAATAAAGCAGGAAATAAGTTTCTCACTTTGCCAATTAATAAATCCCTTCCCTTGTAACAGGTATTTTTCCAAGAGGAATGAAGTTTGCACAGGTAAAACCCATTCACAAAGGAGGGAAAATGGAATGTCTTCTGCTGGCAATCAAAATTCATGAGGTTTCCTCCAATTTTTTGTTCATATATATATTATTCTTTTGAAACTCATAGTATCAACAACAGACACCACCAGTAGCCAAGACCAAGATGTTTCTGAGAATCACGCCATTTGGCCGTAGCTGAGGATACCTTCAAGTAAGGTGAAACAATTGTCCTAATGGAAAACAAGGTTTGTGAAACATAAGAATATTTATGTTGAATCAATGTTACTTAATTATATATTTAATAAATTCATTATGATAGAAAAACTAAACTTTCAATTAGGGTAACAAATTAACATATCACCCTTGGTATAAACATTTTCATTAAGTCCTTGACCAAAGGTTAACTTAATGCACACAGATGATCCCTGAATATCATTATTATTTGGGATTCCTCCTATTATCATAGAAGTAGCATTTAATGTCAGCATGTCTTCTGAATACCTTTCAACTTCCATCCTGAATTTAAAACTTATCATATTTACCCCTACATCTGTTAGCAGTTCCTAAAGTTTGTCATAAGCAGTACCTAAGTATTTGCCTTTACCCAGCCCAGATAATTTGCTCTTATGTTTGGAATTTTTCCAAACACATTCTTTCCAAAATATTGACCTTTCTTGCAATTCAGAATCATCCCTCAGAGCTTCCCTGTGCTTAAAACACATTTTGTAAGCTGTGCCGTGGCCAAGTGGTTACACTCGCCTCTCAGCTAGGTGGCCAGATTCAATCCCAGGTGATCGCATGTGGGACTTGTGGTGGACAAAGTGGCACAAGAGCTGCTTTACTCCAGGTTCTCTGGTTTCCCCCACCATCGCATTCCACTGGTGCTCCATCTTCATTCCATGATCATCAGTATCATAGTAAAAGCAGGCATTAAACATTAAAAACAAAGACAGAAAAAAAACACATTTTGTAATCAATTGCAAACTATTCATTTCTCTTCTGTAGTGAAAACTCACTTTATCAGTCTTGGTTTCAAATACATTCACAATAACTGAACCTTTATCTTCTACATGAAGAAAAAGAAAATCTGAAAAACTAAATGAGCACTCTTTAACTACTAAGGTTCTTAGTGTACTATTTTATATTACATATGAAAGACCTCAGATGCCTGATAGGCTAGAGGTTCTTTTATGCGCCATAAATCTATGACATAGAACCACCTGCTTTACTTCCCTTTCAGAAGAAACCAAGCTAAGAATTTCTATGATCAAAAAAATCCATCTCCCTCTGTCAGGTTTGAATCTTGGGAACTAGGGAAATACTGAAGTTGCTTTTGTTGGCTTTTGTTCGATTTTTCATTTGAAACTCTGAAGAAGTTTAACAATTATTCTCTGGCAAAAATTCTTTTAATGTTCACTTCACATTCCTTTGAACCTTGCTTTAAAAACTTGTTTAACTTATTGTAGTTTCCAATCTTTCAGTTTTGTTAATCATTAGCATTATCTTTATTATTGAATCCTTGACTCACAGTGAGCTTGGATAACATTTTTTATACAGATCTCCAAGAGAAAGTATTGTTTTGTTAATGATATTCACTGAATTTTCTCTCAACCAGTTTCCAAAATCAGTATATTGCTTATTCAGAGTGTCTACTGAAACCGGAAATACTGAAAAATTGGATGAAATGTTCATGTAACATTGATTTCAGATTAAATTTTTAAACAATTGGTTCAAAAACACCTGATTCAGTAAATAAGTGAAATAGGATCTGAAGCTTTCCTGGCGATGAACATATTGTAGCTTGAAGCCAGAGAACGTCTAGAATAAATAAGTGAAGGTTGGGAGTTTCCACATATTTTCCCTTTGTTTCATACTGCCTTTCTTCTTCATGTCCATATTGTTTGGTTCTAACGTATTTCTATCTTATTAGATACAAGAAGTATCTTATGAAGTTACAAACAAATCTCCAGTGTCAATTGTGCAATATGTCAAATGTTATCATGCATGTAAATTTATTCTGGAATGTGTGGAGGCTTATATTATATTGTTAGCATCACAAATTCTCACTGACAGATTGGCCATCCAACTCTATCTGACAGAATGAGGTAAATTTTGGAGTAATTACTCAAACTAAAGATTTGGTCGATTTTGTTCCATGACAAGTGTTAAACAAGCCATTGATCCAACATCTTTAATAACAATTGCTGCCCTATTTAACTGGAATTCTTTCTGTGATAAAGTATGGCACAATACTTCTGCATCAGTAAAAACAAAAGCCCAAACACAAGAAAACTTTGTGTGACCCCACAGAAGCTGAAAAAAAAGAACTAAACTGGCCCTGGCTACAGAAGGGTAGTTGCGTATTTGTTGAACCTTTCAAAGGAATAGTGATAGGAACTTAAATAAGGAAGAATGCTCTGCAGGAGGAATATTATAATCTGTTCTTTTAAGAGCTACTGTTTTCTTTTGAGTTTCCTTATAAAATGATTTCTCTGTCATTACCTTTCCTCAGTGGTCTATTATGTCCTGTGTATAACAATATAGAACATCAATGCAAATGAGAAATGCAATTTATAGTTTAAAACAAAAAAATCTGATGTGTTACACTCACATGACACTCTGTAGCTGCTCTGCAAACAAACTTCCTGAAAAAGATTATTTCTTTCTACACCATGCTAATCAGGATTAACATTAACAGAATGTTCTTATTACTTAGTTCCTTATAAGTAGAAGGGAACTAAAGAAATGCGCTATGCTAAAGTGAAAGTCAAATGTTTTAAAACCTGTTGTTATGCGATTGTCATTGTAAATCGCTTCTTTGCTTGGCCAGGAGTAGAACAAAAGTAAAACTTTCGGTCTGAGAAAAGTATAAGTACTTTACAATTGAAAACAATAAAAAGGAATATCTTGGAAATGGTTACCTCCACAACAAAAATGTAAAGGACATAAATTGCGTGTTTTGACAAGATCTACATTTTTTGTGCAGTAATTTTTGTCTATCTCTTACAGTTTAATACTTAAACAAAATTTGCAAAATTCATCCAGAATAGAGATGTCTTAAGAGGCTATTCCCAGAAAGTTCAAGATAAATATTTTATTTGGGATGTAACTATCTTAAATATATGGGATTTTAATCAAAATTGTTAAGAGCCATTTTTGAGAAAATCAAAATTTTCACAATTTTTTCCATGTAAAGGGTAGTTTGTAGTGGGGTGATTTTCTTGAAAATCTTTGTGTTGCATCCTTGGAAGATACCAATACCAAGTTTGGTATTTAAAGGTCTTGTCGTTTTTGAGCTATGCTGTCCACAGACACGTACACCACAGACCTTTTTATTTTTTCAGACTCAGGGGACCCCAAAACATATATTTCTGGTAAAATCTCGACATTAAATTTTTGGGTGGAATACAATACATTGGGTATCCACTATGTACATTATACATGCGGGCTAGAGAAAGTAAAAATAATATGTGTTTATCACTGTTTGAAAGGTATTTAGACAGTTGAAACTGCATGTCTATCAAAAACTGTTTCCTTTTTACAGTTTTCAAATATGTAGCATTTAACTGACAGGAGATGAAGGCAGATTTGACTGCTTTTTACTTTCTCTACACGTACTATGTACATAGTGTATAGAGAAGGTATTGTATTGCACCCAAAAATTTGATACTGAGATTTCACTGGAAATACATGCTTTAGGTCCCCATGAATCCAAAAAAAAACAAAACATTTTTGGAAAAAGGTCTGTGTGTGTGTGTGTCTGTGGGCAGCATAGCTCAAAACTGAAAAGACCGTTAAATACCAAACTTGGTATTTGGATGGTATCTTCCAAGGATGTGACAAGAAGATTTTCGAGAAAATCCCCCCACCCCAAACTACCCTTTACATGGAAAAAATGTATTTTCTCAAAAATGGCGCTAACAATTTTGATTAAAATCTCTTCTATTTAAGATATTTGCATGCCAAATAAAATGTATATCTTGAGTTTTATGGGAACAGCCTCTAAAGATATCTTTATTCTAGATGATTTTTATTGAATTTTGGATAACTGGTAAACTGTAAGAGATAGACAAAAATTTACTGCACAAAAATGTAGATCACAATAAAACACACTATATATGTCATATGCATTTTTTTCGTGGAGTTCATCGTTTTTGAGATATTCCTTGTTATTGGTTTCAGCTTTTAAAAAACTTATACTTTTCTCATACAGGGATTTGTCAACAAAGGAACTTCAGTCACATAGCAACCACTTTTGACAATCACTTTAACCTATAGTACTCCCTTATTTTGCTTCTACTTACAAGCAAGAAATAAGAGTATTTCTGTTAATTTTTTCTTGATTAGCATGAAGTAAATAGAAGCATAAGCTTTTTAACAATAATTTGTTGCAGAGATGTAGAGAAAAGCATGTAAATGGAACACATCAGATTTTTTTTACTTTAACCCTACCTTTCTATTTTCAAGATAAGAAAAATAAAATAAACAGGGCTGAAGAAAAGAGGAAAGTCATTTTGATGTATAATTCAACAAATTACTGAATTTTATTAAGTATTATATTTCCATAAATATTATTTTTCAACATAGTAAATAAAGAGCTGCAAATCTCTGAATGCTGCAGATTCATTCCTAAAAGTACATAACAGGCAAAAAAGTCACTATACTGCTAAATAATAGTACAATATCACAACCTGATACAGTACATTTGTTACAAAACTTGGCTGCCAGCAGCACGGCCTGTTTGACCTTCGCTGCATCTCGCTGTGTGTGCATCCTACATCCATTCTGTGGTCACTCGTGTGTCAGTCTTACTTCCATCCTATTCCAGTTCACATGAATAACATTATGAATGTTTAGGAGTGTTTGAAGTATTTTGAAAATAGTGTATACAGCACCACAAAGAGAGTTTGTGTATGATATATAAGTGCTTACATAATTTTGTAGGGAAGTTTTAAGGCAATTTGAAATTAAATTTCCTGGAGTGGATGTTCTGAGTAAAGAGACTGTTCATTTGCTTGTAAATAAATTCAGGGCGATAGGATCAATTTGTGATAGGAAAAGAAGGTAAATAGGTGTGTGCTTACGAAGCAGCAGAAATTATACAAAATCAAAGAAAGGTTAGCATGGTCACCTCGAAAATCTCTGGCACCTTGCACAAGAAACTGACATTTCGAAAGTTTCAGCATGTAAAGCAACAACTTTTAAAACTCAAACCATTCAAGGTTACTGTTATCCAGAATTGCTTCCATGTGATCACCAGAGCCAGTTAAATTTCTGTAACTGGATTTTGAAGAATGTTAATGATGGAACAATCGATCCATGATTAATACTGTTCAGTGATGAAGCATGGTTTCATTTACATGGTCATGTGTCATCACAATACAACCGATATTATGCTATGGGCAAACCCAATTTTGTTCGTGAAACTCCCCTGCATGATCAAAAAATTGGGGTATGGTGTGCAATATATGGATACAGAATAATAGGGTCTACTTTTTATGAGTGTACCATAAATGCAGAAAGATACAGAAGTAATATACTGGCACCTGTTTCAAACAGCTGACGGACATTGAATGTCGGTCTGGATATCCAGCTGTATTCTGCCACGCACATACAGCTTACGAATCATGATGATGAAATTTTTGATAGAATCATTAGGAAGGGTTTATCGTCTACTTACAGCAAGTTATTTTTGTTTATGAGGCAACTTGAAAAATAAAATATGCAAAACTAATCCCCACACGTTAGAAGAATTAAAACAAAATTTCAAGACAGAAATTAACACTATTTCGGAAGCTGAGCTGATGCACATGAATAAAAATTTCCTCAGAAGATGTATTGATACAGATGGAC
Source organism: Hymenopus coronatus (assembly GCA_030762935.1). Classification (NCBI taxonomy): domain Eukaryota; kingdom Metazoa; phylum Arthropoda; class Insecta; order Mantodea; family Hymenopodidae; genus Hymenopus; species Hymenopus coronatus. The sequence goes on along the minus strand of CM060885.1, from coordinate 41,788,200 downwards.
AGCATTTCCAACATCTCATGTGATAAGGTATGTTTTGTGTTTATTCTGATAATTGTTAATGTGATTTGAGATTTTATTTGATGTCCACGCATGTGTGACTGGGAGAGGGACCGTGTGCCTGATGGCCAAGTTTTGTAGCATACCTACTGTACATAACATAATATTAATGTACAGTATTACAATATAATAAAACTCATCACTGTATTATATTTACACAGATATTACTTGTATATTTTTGTATTTTCAAGAAAATGTATCCAAAGGTAAAGTAAGGTACATGTATGATAATAAATAATGATGAAGTTAAATTACTTATGGTAATGCTGATTATTTCTACTTCAGAGTTCACTTTTTGCTCTCTATATCTAAGTACAAAATGTTGTTGCCAAACTATATAAAACTGATATCTGATGATCAAACCCTATAAAAACTATGCAGAGTTTGCTTTGTTTTCTTTGTTATTTTATTTAATCCTTTTCAGAAACTTCTTTAATTTAATATCCTGCTGGAGTCTTGATACAAAGTGATTTAGTAATAAGATCAATTTCTAGAGACTGTTCTATATTTGTACATTCACTTATTGTCAATTTAATGCAAAATGTATTGTATACTTAATAATTATTAATACTATTTAAGGATATCACAGTTTTCTCCTCTTATTTTTTCTTCAGCTAAGAAAACAAATATCACTTAAGCTATACTGACAGGAATTATTGCACAAGTTTTTCACAACATGACTATTTTGTCAGAACTGCTGAAGCACAACATTCAATTTTTGTCACCACCAATTTAACATGAGAGGAGATGTACTCTTGTCTAGTTGGTGGTTGTTTTTTAATGGGACTGAATGCCTCCTATCTACACAATGTTAAAAATGCAAAGTTTTGGTGTACTCAGCTCCCTAACTTTAGCTTAAGGAGATAATATTTGACCATGATATTATCTATAACGTTTAATACCTATTAAATATAATTAAATTGCTATTATTCATTGGAGGTTTTTTCCCTGACTTTTGTTTTCTTTCAAATGTAAAAAAAATTCATAAAACCTCAAGGCCAATATTTTTAAAAGCCAATATTTTAATTTAATCATTAATACATTTCATATGATAGAAAGAGCAGTTTAATATTATCTATTGTTAAAAAAATGAAGTTTCTTTGTTGAACTGTTTTCATTCTGAGCGTACTTGAAATTCTAAAAATGTCACACAGAGAAAAATGGTGTTAAAAGTAAAACCAACCTAACAAGAATAGACTTGAATAAGTTTAAAGAATTGCTTTTATAACACACTACAGTGGTAGTTCAGAATCTTAATCTTAAAATGCCACTGCACAGCAATCGGCAAAAAAACAACAGTTAAATATTTTAACCCACATCAAGGTATTTGGACTCCTTAAGAGAAATACAATAACATATTTTCTTAATGACAAGCCCCTCAATTTTCTCAGGTTTCAATGCTTCATTTTAACAGCTAACAACAAACATTAATGAATAGAACAGTTCTTACAAATTAAATTGTTAAACCCATCAATAATTTAATGCCTGTATCTCTGGATTACCATCTGCTTATATGTACACATACAGAGTTTGCCAAAAGTATTTTATTCTTAAGAGTGTACTCAAGAGACCAAGTATAAAATACTGCTTCTGTCATGGACGGCTCAAAACTTTTAGTTGTAAGCATTATAATTTATTTGTTTGTGAGGTACTAATAACTTTAAGTTTGAAAATGTATATTTACACTTACAAATTATATTTCACTTCATAAAGTTAGATTGTTGAAAGTAGTGTACTTGCAGATCAATATGAGCTTTGCATCAAATGAAAGATACTTTGATGTGCCCTTTAACAGATCCCATATAATTTCAAGTCAGCTGCAGAAATTATCCTGGCTGATAGCTTAGCTGCTTACCCATTAAGTTTTTATTATTAAACTATGTGAGCCAAATCCTCCAAACAGTAATGCCACTTATATCAAATGAAGATCATCTGAACTAAAGTATATTTGTGTGTTTGTTTTCCTAGCACATGCATAACTATGGTAGTTGACATTCTTTCCTCACATCCACTTCACTTGGTTGAGAAAATGTTTAAAATAATTTTTAATACAATTACATTAAAACTAATGAGTATTAGCTCTATAAATAAATAGAGTAAGTTTTTGGTAAATCATAGACCAATGTCTAAGATTATTTGAATTAATTTTAGGACTAGTCATTTGGTTTCCTTTTTTCAAACGCCTCACTATCTCACCATCATCAAGTAGCTAAGACATAACAGAAAAATAAAAGACAAACTATACATCCTAAAAGAGTTGTTCAAATCTACAAATTAGGATGCTAGTGCACTCTCTAGCCTTGCTTTTATATTTTTAAACACTGTTTGAAATAATTGTGCCAAATGTACATTAATAGGATTTTGAATATTTCAATTGATATTCCTAACTCTTTTTTGCTTGTCATATTAGCTCCCTTCAAATCTTTAATAGTTCAGTTTCTAACTTGATTACTTGTGTTTGTATTAAAGGAAATCTAGGCACATTAATGATCGCTAATAAGCATGAACTCGTCAACTTATTCTATTAACTATGAGGTGCTATCCAAAATATTCAGAACTGGTGTTGTCACCTTGATAGCAGTTGCAATAGTGCTGTGGAATGATAGATGGTAGCACAGCATTCCTGAGTAGTCAGTGAGCTGATTTCACACAGCTGAGTGAGCAAGTTGAGCCTCTACAGTTCTTTCCTTTTCATGATACCCTGTCTGTGGTATGTGGCAATTTCATGATGGATTCCAGAATGGAACAGGGAGCATTTATCTGATTATATGCAAATCTCGGGGGGAGGCTACAGAGCCTCTGGCAATATTAAAGTGTTCACAGGGAACCACATGTGAGATGTACAGTGTATTTGACTAGCACTTTTGTTCAGGGTATCATACAAATGTTGATGAAAATATTCAAATGGGAAGGTCATCAACTGCACAAACCCTTTATTGTTGCTAAAGTGCAACAGCTCATTCATGCAGATCATTATTGAACTTATGAATACGACACAGACAACAAATCCTAGAGGAGCCCATTGGAAGACCAAATAAAGAGCACGCTCCTCATTTTCTTTGGTAACAAGGGCTTGGTGCACAAATAATTTATACTGCAAAATCAAAGACAATTCCAAGTACTAATGTGACATTTTTTGAACAGTTCCATTAAAATGTGTAAATATTTTGACTCCTATGTTGGCAACAAAGGAACTAGCTGCTGCATCACAATAATCACACTGTGACACTTTGTTGCTCGCCAGGGATTTTTTGACCCAAAATAACAGGACTATTGTCACCATTTACCTTACTCATTCTGATTTGGTACCCTAAAACTTTGCTCTATTTCATCATCTGAAAAGAAGTTGAAAAGGCTGTCAGCTTGTCACAACTGAGCAAATCCAAGAAGAAATGTTGGTGGTGCTGAATATTCTCATGGAACATGATTTCCAGAATGCATTCAGAAATGGCAAAAATACTGGGCTCATGTGCACAAGGGGACTACTTCAAGCGTGATGGCAAACATTAGGTCCAGGTGTTTACTAGATGGCAGCACTAGTCTAAAATATTTTGGATACCATCTTGTAGAAATATAGATATTAAGAACAAATTAAGTTTACACTATTCAAAATTGGTAATAATGGTAACACATTTTTATAAAGAAGTCATGACAAAATTCCTTTTAACATAAGAAAACATCAAATTATAATGCATATGTAAACTGTTTAGTTTTGTTTGTGTGGTTCTTTCAAATATTGTAACAGTATAATGAACCAAATTTGCATGAAACTTTTTTTATTTTGAATTGCTATTAGAGAACAAAATGCATCAAATCTCTAAAAAGTTACATGCATATTCATTACATGACTCAAATGCTGCAGTGCAATAGAAAAAAATGAATGCTTGCAACTGGATGTTTTAAAATATTAGCAGCAGTAAATGAATGAATAAATGAATATTTCATTACTAATATTTACATAAATTATTACATTAGTTACAGTATGAACCAAAATCATTTTATAATAATCTACCAACATTCAACCAATTCACATATTCATACAGTAAGTTGCCGAGTTCCCATAGAGACCCATTGTCTGAAACATAAAATTAGACAATAGGACCCAGGCTGTTACAATATAACTTAACACTGTCTGCCAAACGGGATAAAATATACCTAATGAGCACAATTTATAAAAACTATGCAGAGCTTTTGATGGCAGAAATTTGCAATGTTTTCCTTGTTATTTAATATAATCCATTTTTGAAACTTCTTTAATTTATTACCAAGCTGAAAATCTTGATACAAAGTGATTTAATGACAAACTATACTGAAGATCAACTCTAAGGACACAACTAGAAAAGCTTTGAGTGTTTTAAGAAATTACATGCAACAATTTTGGTAAAACATGCATAGGAAGACAACAGCAATATTGATATAAGAAATGTAAAATATAAACAGACTACTAACACAGTAATTACAGGGCATTTCTTGTCCATAAATCAGAAGCTGAAAGTTTTTTGTAACGGCTGCCTCTTCAGTGGAGTTCCTTTGAGAACCCTAGAAGGAATTTTGAATACTTGTAAAGGAAACTGCAAAAACACCTAGCTTAAAGAAGCAATATATTAGCTTCATGTCAGGGCAGGGGGGGGGGGGGGGGGGGAGGTTGTTTGTTAATTATGCTGTCAATTGCCAGGATCATATCAGTGCTACCAGTTTGCTGGAATTCTTTCCCACAGGAATTCTAAAATCTATTGACATGGGACTCATTTTAAGCACACTTAAAAACCAGCAGTCTGAGTCAGGTTTGAACCTGCGACTTGGGATCAGTAGGTTAGTGCCTAATCAACTGAGCCACCTAGACCAACACTTGATTTCGGAGTGTCTACATTTCAGATATATATGGAGCTTTTCAACACAGAAGACAAGAACTTGGTTTATCAGAGGTGAACTACAGACTCCTGATGAATCACTTAAATTGACAATGGCAGACATATGGAATTTGGGTAGCTTCTTTTTTGGCTACTCTGTACCTAATGCAACAAATAACAATTGCCATTTTAATCCCTCCCAGCACAGCTGAGAATCATCAAATGAGATTTTTATGTCAATAACCTCCTGACTGGAACTAACATGAAACGTAAAACTTGATGTTAATTCTAAAACCAACAGGATATCCCTAAAGATAATGATGTTCCATTAACTTATACATTTTGGGTGCCATACCAGCAGAACTGACAGTGACACAACATACTTTGTAGTGTTCCCTTTGAAGATGGCATAATAAAGGCTCTTGATCTGAACTGGCATCTTGGGAGTACTAATTACTATTCACTGGCTAATCAGTGATCACCATGGTAACTCTAAGTGAAGGAAAAGGAGGTGCTTACTAAAATCGCCCCTATGAGGGTGACTACATAAGTATTGAGTCAGGGAATATTGGGAAAGCATTGTTTTTGAGTTGGAATAATTAACTTACTGGTAATGCATTGGTAGCAGTCACAGCATTATTGCATCATTAATTTTCCTGCATTTTATGTTTGAAGTCTGGAAGGTGTGAACATTCTTGCAAGTGTAATGGAGATTCAGAGAGAGCATTTTCACTATTTCAAATGTGACTTAAATGAAACAGTCCTTGAACATTTGAGAAGGGCTTTTGGCAACTATTTTACATCACATGCTGCCGTGGTTTGGAGAATTCAAGAGAGGGCAGCACTCTCTTGAAGATGAAAGAAGAGTGGCAGACAAACAACAGTAGTGACTTAGAACAAAAAAATCACCATTGTAGAAACAAAGATTAGAAAAGATCCAAGACTAACCTACAAGGAATTGAGCTGGCATTAGCAATTAGTTTGCCGTTTCAACCATCTTTCATGAACACTTATGTATAAAAAAATAAAATACAAGATGGGTGCCCCATAATTTATTTGAACCACAGAAGCTCCATAGGGTGGAATTGTGCCTAGAAATATTGCAAAGATTTAACTATGAAAAGTCTCACTGTATTTCAGATAATGTTTCGAGTGACAAAATATCAGTTTGACCCAGAAACAAAACAACAATCACCCCTTGTCCAGGTCAAGAGAGTGCCAGAAAGAAAATGGTGCTTCTTTATTTTCCACAAGTGGTTTCTTGGCAGCAGTTGTGCTTGATAATCATAAAACTGTTACTGCAAAATGGCACACAAAACTCTAAGAACAGAATTAATATGTCATCAGAAAAGCTCATCTCTTACTTTGGTATACAGAAGTTTAATTCCAAAAATGTTTAAAAAAAATCCAAGAAAGGCATCCATAGACAAGACTAAGGGGTATTCTGTTGCATATGACAATGCATCAGCTCACATAGCTAATGTTACAATTGAGTTTCTACGAGCAACAGGCAAAGCTATTGACTATCATCCTATAGCCTGGCAATATGTGATTTCTTCATGTTCTTTATGGTAAAGAACTGGCTTGAGGTCACTGATTTTCTAGCCCTTAAGAAGCTGCTGCAGCATACAAAGAGAAGTTATCTGCAGTGCTGGAAACTGAGTGGCGTGGAAGCTTACATAGGTGGTTCCAGAGGATGGAACTCTGCATACAGTGTCAAGGAGAATACTTTGATATAGATTAGATTGAAAGTCCAAAACAATGTTAGGCTTTTTCTACCTAGAATCATTACACAAGTTGGTATAATTGACTTTTCATTGATGCATTCCTTCTATTGTTACATATCATTTTATAATTTAGTTAAATTATAATTGATGATTATCAGTTGATAAAAGCTATTGAAAGCTATATGTGTAGTATTAAATGCTCTATTCAGTTTTAATTATGATGCTTACAATTGAGCAACTTATTTTTCTTGTTGATCATGTTTTTCGTCAAGGCAATAGATGCACAAATTGAATGCAGGAAATAATTGCTAAAATATTCCCCAAAAACACCTGCACCTTATCGTAATATAGTTCATTAACCTATTGGGAAAGTTCGAGAGACATACTCAACGTTAGATGCGAGCAAGCTGGAAGACCACATAAGCTAAATAGAAAGAAGTTGTTGAATGTTTCTGACACTCTACTTGCAGCTCATTAAAATCATTGCAGAAGTTGGCACACAAAAAACATATTGGAATTGCAACCATGTTCAAAGCAGTTAGGAAAACATTGAAATCATTAATGAATAGAGTAACAGTGATGATGATTAAAATTAAATAACTCAGAAGTTTGAGACAAGTGAAGTTTTAATCAATGTGATGTTGAAAATGAGTCGGAATAGTAACACTCACCTCACTTATATGTAATTGTTCAAAACATATGTTTCAAGGGCAATCGCCCTCTTCTTCAGTTGAAGTCCGACTGATGGCTGCTATTTGTGCTCTGTGGTCTATTACGGTGGAGCCATCTGGTGTTCTCAGTAGAAGTTCAAAATCATGTGGCGGTATTTCAAAATTCATCAGTTGGTCTTTTTGTTGTGTAATGAGAATATTCTCCCAAACTGTAAGTTCTGCCGGGTTGTTTACAGGTTTTAGCAATTTTATGTCATTTTGAAAAATTGCTAAAACCTGTAAACAACCCGGCAGAACTTACAGTTTGGGAGAATATTCTCATTACACAACAAAAAGACCAACTGATGAATTTTGAAATACCGCCACATGATTTTGAACTTCTACTGAGAACACCAGATGGCTCCACCGTAATAGACCACAGAGCACAAATAGCAGCCATCAGTCGGACTTCAACTGAAGAAGAGGGCGATTGCCCTTGAAACATATGTTTTGAACAATTACATATAAGTGAGGTGAGTGTTACTATTCCGACTCATTTTCAACATCACAGTGATGATGATCATAAAAAGCAAATCTGTTAATGCACATGGCTTATAGCTTTTATTGAAAGGAATGCCATAGCTATCCTTGACTTCACCTTCTGTAAAGAAAAGCCTGGTTCCACCTCTCGGTTATTTAACAACACCATTATGTTTGATGTCCTTGCATGATGAAAAAATTGGAGTGTGTATAGCAATACCAGATGACACATTATTAGGCATTTATTCTTGAGGGAACCATGAATAGTGAACATTATTCAGAGTCTTGAGATTTTACTGGCATTGGTTATTAATGATATCTTCTTGAGAAGTCAGTCAGATGAGTGTTGGACTTTGTCCAAGATTTCAATGACACTTTCAGTTTCTCTAAAGATGGCAACAGAGTGGGTCGTTGAAAGCTTGGACAGTAGCCCAACACTCACCTGGCTGACTTTCTGGGAGTATATCATTAATAAGTGGCCATTATTGTTTTGGGGAACATTTCATCTCTGATTATTTATGCCAACCTTGCTTGCCACACCTTACTCTACCAGATTTTTTTCTTTGGAGAGCAGCAAAATCTGTAGTATTGCAATCGCCCAGGCAGATTTTGTTACTTAAAAACTGAAATAACTGCAATGTGAGAAGCACATCACAAACAAATACACAGAAAGTGTTTTATCAATAAAATTAAGTGGATTCCCTTAATATATCTATTTGTGGATAGCATTTTCAACATATTATGTTGTAACTGCACAGTGGCTCTCTGAACACCATGCAGGTCAGAAAATTAGATCTCTGATGGTATGATTCTACATATTCTTTGAACTATAAGATGCAGAATTTCCACATTAGTCTTCCAGGTGGGCTCTTGCATACAAACAATGTAATCCCCAATGCAAAGTACAGAGAAAATGTTACATATAATTTTTTGTCTGTATGGCAATCAAGGCTGCACACATAGAGTTGGTCAGAATGTGATAAATAAAGCCTTCATTGCTGCATTATGGTGCTTCATCTCCAAGTGTGATGCAAGGTGTAAAAAGTTAAACAAGCTGACCTGTTTGCTCTGTTCCCAGAACCACAAAACATTAGTATCTACCTTCACAGTGCAACAAAAAATACAATGACATTTTATTCCTCCTCATACTTTTCACATTGTCTTGGCAGATTAAGTTGGTGAACAGCCATTTAACGAAAACAGTTGGTAATAATAATATCACCTTTGAAGAGATGACATTATTAACTAAATTGAGTCATGTTTAAAATTCTGTCCTTTAGTCCTGAAGAGAATTCATTTCTAACATCTGGTCACTTCTTGAATGGCAAACCTTGGTTTCCTGAGCCAGGACCATCATCACACCTGTCAAGATGCCAGGAGATTGGTGGCATCAAGTACAACTGGAAAAAGTGGTTGAAGGATTACTTGATCCAGTTCCAAGAGTGCTGAAAATGGCTTCACAAACAGCCAAATTTTCAGCATGGGAAATCAGTGGTATTGAAAGAAGACAAACCTCCTTCTCTCACGTGGTAGTTGAAATTGTTGAGAAGATGCATCCTGGGAGCATTAGCTTAGTTTAGTAGTGACAGAATGCACTGCACAAGATAGTTATAAGTAACCCTTAAAAAGGTTGACATCATCCCCAAGGATTCTGTTTAAAAATTCCTGATAGAGACTCAATGTAAATTATGTTATTTATATGTTTATGATTAAGTGAATCAAGCAAACAATTATTATGAAGGGCAGCATTCTACAATGCCCTCAACACACACACTCTTGAGATGAAGCTCAAAATGAAATGACCCTTATAATATGCATCTTCTCAAAGTAGATAATCAAACAGTTTTACCAATAAACATGTGACAGTGCCATCTGTGTGTGTGTGTGTGTGTGTGTGTGTGTGTGTGTGGGCACTCTCACATTCACCTGTTGTGTTGAGTAGGTGGAGTTGAAGACCTATGAATACATAAAAAAGGAAGTGTAGTATGCTGGTAATTGGAGGCTTTGGAACATGACACGTTAGTACACGCTTGATCCTTCTAGAATCTTGTTTCTATAAGCTTCCAGAAAGTTCTGTGGTATCATTTTCTAGCTACAAAAGGAGGAAGAATTTCAAACCAGTGTGTGTGGTGAATTGTAGTGAGTTGCGAGTGACTGAATTGTTAGTCCACAGTGGCATGCAAGCTATAAACTGTACATGCATCAAAACTTCAGTGAATTATTTGTAGCAGTAAACTAAAGAATTTATGTGTAACCAATTTTTAAGTCAATAAAGACTTAGTTACAGTATTAACACAAATTTTTATTAGATCAAAAGACGTAATTCACTTATGAAGTATTGGAGTGAAGGACAATTAAATCAATGTAGAGCATGGGTGCAAATTTGGACAGAGTAAAAAGGAAAGTGAGCCTGCTAGTCTTTGGTTTCATGAACAGGTTCTTTTTGTGTAGTATAGCAGTTAGATATAATTTAACATAAGGTAAGTTCAGATTAATAAACTAGAGTTATAATTAAATAGTGCTTTATTGCGAGAGCTACCTGAGAATCCTGCTTTCTCAATATGAATTCTGCATAGGCATAAATCACCATTATGATAGTTAAAACTAAATCATGTAAGATATCCAGGTATTTTTGGATTTAGTTTCTTATTCTGTCATCTTCTGATCATCATATTTTCAAAGTGAAGACTGAATAAGTCTACCTACATGATAATAAATTAGTGAAAATATGTCTCAGAGAGCTCAGTGTCTATTTAGATAGCAGCTTAATATCCAAATAAAATGCACATTTAATCCTGCATAGTTATTCACAGTTACTTATATAATTAAAGACAATTAATTCCGAATTGAGAGATTCTGGTACTAAACTTCTACACAATTAGGGAATATTACATTTATATTTTTAAAAAATTTACAGTTTTCAGAAATTTTCTGGCATCAATTACAGAAAGTAAAAAAGTCACCTTAATTTTAACTATTTAATATGCATCGGACTTCTATAATAGAAACAATTTGCATTTTCTGTTATAAAATTATTTTTAAATAATGTATTGCACACACTTCTTCAACATTTATGAAGACACTTAAGTCCAAATATAAAAACTGGTCAGAATTTTCCTTGAGATCAATATTCTTTAACCTTGCAACAAGAAGTTTTCCCTTTATTCTTATAATCTTCTGATTAGGTTTCTAATGTAGTTTAGAATGCGTTCATCCTGAAGAATATTCATATGATCTAAGCCTGGAAAGGTTCTATGATAGACCTCAGCATCTTGTTTGCCTTGCCAGAGAAGACATGCTTCTAAACTTCGTTTGTTAACTGTTCCGTCTCCATCACCATAGATGAATGTAGGGTACCCAGGAAAATTTCCAGATTTATACACCAACCTGTAGCAGACATTTGCATATGAATTAAAATAGAAGAATCATTTTTAATAAAAAGCATAACACATATGATATACCTGTGAAATGGTAATCGGTACAGAAAGTTATGCCAGTGCTAGACATCATATTTTTATATTTGCATGTTTTTCCAGAAACTTAGAATGAAGGAAATAGCTGTTGTTTAGTGATATTTGTATTTTTAACAATCCAAACTTCCTTCCCTTCCACCAAGTATCAGCTAATCAATTCTGTCTACATAAAGATTAAGGTGATTTATTGCGGCATACACTTACAATGTTTGATCAATAGCTCTGTAAACTGATGATTTACCAAGAAGGAATTTAATAATATTTACATAAAAAATAAAATTTGAATGTACAATATAATATATGGAACTATAACTTTTACTAGATACCTATACATTACAAAATGACAAAAGCATTATGGGAATCCCATTCTAGTTCATTCATATATCCAGCTACTGAATAGTAGATCTTATCCACTTACATGTTATTTACTATTTTGTCAAAATATGTTGGGTCTTTAATTGCTATAATATTGCTAGGCAACTTATTGTAAACCTGTATTGCAGCATATAGCCAACTTTTCTCATACCTATATCAATTATTGTGTGACTGGTTTCAGGTTATCTTTGTTTTTTGCTCCACGACAGTGATGAATTTGTGAATTGCATAGTCTTAGAGAGAGAGAGAGAGAGAGAGAGAGAGAGAGAGAGAGAGAGAGAGAGAGAGAGAGAGAGAGAGAGATGTACTTCCTTGGAATAAACAAATAACATAAATACATAAACTTGTGTATTTTAGTCAATTATGGTTGATATTCTTACATATAATTTTATTGTAAAATGAAAATTGTATGCACTTTATCTCTGTTTTTAAGTGCAATCAAAGAATGAAATTGTGCCTTTGGTAATGTTGTGTGTGACAATGCTTAAAATTGTCAAGTATACTAGCAATAACGAATGATGATGATGTAGATGATAATAATAATAATAGAAAATTCTTTTGCATTGTGTCATAAATGCTCATAGTTTTGCTCATTTAGCAAGATAGACTTGTCTTCAACATATGTTAAGCAATTTGGAAAGTCATTAGTATATAATATATCATAGTGTAGGTTTCCCAAGACACTTCCTTGTAAAACTCCAATTTTTATTAGTTTCCAATTTGATTTAACAGTACCTGTTTAGTTATTTGTAATGACTCTGCCTTCGATTTTTAGGATAATTTTCAAATTATTTTCATTCAATGTTTCTAATACCATAAAAATCTAATGTGACTAGCAGTGTATCATGAGTGATGCAGTCAAAAGCTTTGAGTTGTCACATATTAGAATTGCTGTCTGCTGTTTTTTATCTATCATTTTAGAAGCTTCATTTACCAAATTTACTAGTGAGATATATTTAACACCTTTGCGGAACTCATGTTGAGAACTATTTAGCTATTTAACTTGGCAAAATATTCTAGATATGAGTTGTGAATCACCATCTTTGGTGGAGAAAGTAGGAAGAATAGAGATTGGTTGGTAGTTTTCAGTTTTCCCTACTCTTCTATGACAGTCCTGGTATTGTCACTAGATTTCAAAGATTGAGTAGAAACTAAGAATACTTCGGTTTCCATGCTGAGAAGAATAGAGAATAGCTAAGAATGATTAATGAAATGAAAATTGATAAATTATAATGTATTCTAAAGTAATAATCTGAAGATAATCACAAAGATATGAAATTACTTTTCCTGAAGGAGTACTGCTACATCTCATTCCTCAGCATTATCATATCAATGTAGCATACACAGCTGGCATAACCACACTTTAGGAAAAGGGCAATTGACAGATATTATACAGTGTGAAATCTCCTTTAATGAAGATGTTAACTATAAATTCTAACATCTAATTTCAAAGAATATTTCATTAAAAATACATAATGTACTTTGAGCAAAATATTTCTAATTTGATTTTGAATCCACTTATTTTAACAAAATCACACTCACCACTTTGGTGATCAGCAGTTAGTATACCAGCATTATAAGACTTTACAACTGATAATAAATAACTAAACATGATACATGACAAAAAAGTACAATGTATCCCTCCTAGTCTTAGTTTATTAAATTGTGGAAATTGGGTCCTTGTTTTATTGTTTATGCCCATTAAACATACACATACAAATTGATACACCATAATTATGTCCATGTATTTTACAAATTCTACCTAACTGCCTCGATTAATTGAAGGTTCAGATTTGTCATGCCCTCTAAAGACAAGCTCTTGTTTACTTTAAAACCATACTGCATGAATGAAATGCTTCAATGAAAGAGCTTCAAAAGCTCTTTGTTTTGTTCCACCATCTCATCATGAAATGATGTTTCATTCCATAACAGAGTGTCTACTCAAACCTTGCCAAAATTTTCAGCATAAATGTAGCTTTGATGTGGCCAAGAAATTGTTCTTGTTAAAATACCACTTTAGTGAAATTTCCCAAGTTAACTTTTCATCTAGTTAGTATTTCTGTCTTGGCCAAACAGTAAACATTAAATAAAATAATCCATTACATTTTAATTGCCAGCTAACCAAGAATATTTCTTATATGGCACTTGTGCTCTTACCTCAACTTCAGTGTCAGTATGGGATAATCCCAGCTGAAGCTGTATTATGATCTCCATAGAGAAGCTTCAAGTTGCGCATGTCCCACACCTGGCACATGCATCCATTCAGCCTTCCAGGAGGGAGGAATGGGTAAAATCTTGGATAACAACGTGTGTCTGGTGCGAGCATATTTCGACTTGTCTAAATGCTTTCTCACTTTCCATATGCATTATACAATTAACTTGGCAAAATTTTAAACCTCGCTCGCAACCAGGGAAGCATTAACCTTGCTAATCAGCCAGAAACAACTAATGGCATTATAGGTTCATTTTTGTGATTCTGTGCAAGCATTATTTATTCAAACATTGCACTGCCTTGAATTTTCAATCTTGGGACATTTATACTTTGTATTTTAATTGTGAATATTGTGTTCATTTACAGCAAAATCAATGTTCTCTCAGTAGCTATTAAAATTTCAGTTATATGACGATGAAGTGATTCCATTGTCAGAAGAAAATTTTATCCACAGGTTTCCCCATGGTGCAAAGATGAATCTGCTGAAATTCAATTGTTTTTCTGGGAGGAATATCTTGAAACATGTAAGGTTATTGTAACTCATCCATAAATCCAAAAGTATAGTTATTACCATAGCAGGGTAAAAAGGCCTTGTTAATCCAGAGTCTTAACTTTCTCCCGATTTTGTTAGCTTCACAATTAAATTCTCAGCTTTATACATATACCTTGAAACTTTAGGCCTATAATTGCCAGTATTCTCTGCAGTAAAACAAGAAAAACCTGATGTATTCCATTCACATGACTTTCTCTACACCTCTGTTATTATTAATAAGCTTATTCTATCTTTTCATACTAAAACATTGACAGAAACAGTCTTATTATTATTTCCTTATAAGTATAAGGGAAATAGGGTATATACTAGGCTAAACTGAGAGCCAAATGTTTTAAAATGTTGTTGCTTTGGGATTGAAATCCGTTTCTTTCCATGGCCAAACATTGAAAAGTTCCTGTATGAGAAAAGTTTAAGTATTTTAAAACTGAAATCAATAATAAGGAATATCTAGAAAACTGCCAATTCCACAAATAAAAATGTATATTCATAAATTGTGTGGTTTATCAAGATCTACATTTTTTGTGTATTAAGTTTTTGTCTATCTTTACGGTTTACCAATTATGCAAAAGTCAATAAAAATCATCCAAATAAAGGTCTTTGGAGGCTATTCTCAGAAAATTCAAGATATACATTTATCATATAAATATCTTAAATATAAGAGATTTTAATCAAACTCATTAGAGCCATTTTTGAGAAAATAAAAATTTTCGAAAATGTTTTCATGTAAAGGGTAGTTTGAGGTGGTGGGAATTTTCTTGAAAACCTTCGTGTCGCATCCTTGGAAGATGCTGAACTTAAATATCAAGTTTTGTGTTTAACAGACTTTTCGTTTTTGAGCTATGCTACTCACACACATACAAACCTTTTTCTAAAAATACCTTTTTGAATTCAGGGGTCCCAAAACATGTATTTTTGGGTGCAATACAATACCTTCTCTATAGACTAGAGAAAGTAGTGTAGAGAAAGTAAAAATATAACCATCTATACTTATAGTGCATGAATTGGTCAGTACATTAATAGATTTTGTAATAGTTTGTACATGTTTCTCCCCACAAAAGTTAATGTTTTTTTTTTTATCTCATTTCACCACTTAAAATATTTCGGTATTATAAACCAGGAGAGGGATAATTTGGCATTTGCTCTCTCACTGTTTCCAAAAACCTTTCTAGTGTGTTGTATTTTTATTCTTCTACCTTTACAAATGTTCTGGAATGAATTTTGTTATATTCCTGCTTTTAATTTTATGCATTGGTTTGAAACAAGAGATTCAAGTATAGGATGCACTGAAATTTACTCTTCCAAATAAGCAGTTTTTAAAAATGTCCAAAGTCCGTAGATTTATATCTTCGTTGGTTATTTTTTTCTTTGTTCTTCTTGCTTCAAGTGAGCAAATAAATATTATAGAACATTTTTTTACCCTCAATAGAAGTTAATAGCACAGTTTCCACTTGTTCCTTGACATCACAAAATGATCTGCTGCGAATATTGGTCAATGAACAATGGTTTTTTTCCTGCCTTGATTTAAACCAGAAAGATACTGCATTTCTCTTATGCTCAATGCCAATATTCTCCTTCTCATTTTTCTGTGGACTGCAAATATAACTAGAACTACCGGACTTCCTCGGAGACCAATTGGTATTGTTAGAGTCGCTAAATTCTAACATGCGACTCAAACCTAGTTCTGTTATATCACTTGCACTGATTGCAAGAATGTCGCTATCTTCTATGTTTAGAGTTGTTTCTGAAGTAACAACAAAACCTGTAGGATTTGTTTCTAACAATTTAATAAAATTCTGGCTAATTGCTATTTCTTCTGAACTTATGACTCCTGTAGATAAGCCACATTCTTGAAAATGATGAAATGTGAACTCTAGCCAATAAGAGGATTCAGGTTTGAATTTTTAAAAGAAATACAATATATATATATATATATATATATATATATATATATATATATATTTATATATATATATTTATATATATATATATTTATTTATATATATATATATTTATATATATATATTTATTTATATATATATATATTTATATATATATATATTTATTTATATATATATATTTATATATATATATATATTTATTTTACAAGTATACATCTATGGCAGGTAGAACACACAAATAAACTTGTGCTATGTTTCTGTTATGCACATACGGCTGACAGACTGTCACCCATAAGGGTTTTCCAGTCCCCTCCCTACCTATGTATAACATAAATAATGTTACAGATTATACAATCAGTTTTCAAGGTTGTACTTCCATCAGACTTGCAGAGCATCAAGAGACCACTGAGTTGCAACAGAGAGAAGTTGTGTTGCAAAACTTTGAGAATGGAGTGGGGTGATTATAAAAACCATGTGACATTAATAGCTCTTTACAAGGTGGGAAAATCATCAACTGAGTTTTTCACAATCCTTAAAAAGCTTAAGATGAGCACAATGTTTGTCTATCAAACATCAATAGACCAAAAGACCAAACACCTAATCAAAGTAGTGGCGGCTTGCATTTGAAGAATCTGGAAAAGAAGCAATCAATGATGTCTAGTAAGTTGAACATTTCAATAATGTCCATGTTTCATGTGCTCTCTTCCTGTAAGAGTCAGATTTAAAGAAATGTTGTTTGACTGTGGAGGATAACATTGCTTCCAGGCATCGAAATAAATTCCATGGTTTATGGTAAATTAATGGAAGGAGATTTTCATTTCCTGCCTCAGTCAGTATTATTAAATGTTCAACCAACATTTTTCAACAATGAACTTTGAAATCTGTAAAGATGCCCAAACAAAGATAACAAATAGTTAGGAAGGAAAAATTCCATTCATACATTTTCCAAAATTATTTGAGATGGATGTGCTGCACATTGATCCATAAAAAGAAGGATCATCTTCTATTTTATTCTAATGTCCAGTTTCTTTATACAACTTTTCCATAGTCACCATAGTCATACAAGACTTCTTATTGGATTCATATTCTGTTGGTTTTGTTTTCACATCCTTAGAACACCTCAGATTCTTGGATTTTCCTATCACAAACGTGGGAAGTTTGTCTGATCTATCTGCATTGGTGGCAAGAAGAACTTTTATGCGATTTTACTTTTCTTCCCTTCATGGTATGAATCACCCTTTTTAGCAATCTAGCAGAGGATGATGGATTTTTCAGGCAGAAAATTCTTAGCATGGCTTCCTTCCAAAGGGAAGTAAAGGCATTATTCTTGTGACATAGATTTACAGCACGTAAAGAACCTCAAGCCTGATAGAGAGGCCCCTAAGCAAAATTAAGCAGTCTTTCACGCCCAGTATAGAATGGGACGCTGAGAACTACAGCAGTTAAAGAGCATCCATAAAAAAAACTCCATTTCCATTTCTTTACTCTTTTCAGCTAATGTGTTGCTGGGAAGGAGATTGTAGAATAAGCTAGATTCATCACAGTTGTAGGTGTTTTGAGACTGATAATCACTTATGATTCAAGGAGAACACCTTCCAGCCGAGTTGCACTGTGATGTCATCCACAGCATCAACTTGCCACAAATTGTTTTCCATGATGTTGATAATTTTAGCTAAATCTATCACTTTTGCATTCAGCATGTTGCCATAGATTGCTAGAGCTGCAACCCCATTTCTGCTGGAACCATGTGAAAAGTGCCATTTCCAAATCAGCATATCTCTCCCTGCTGATGGCTGCATTTTGTTGATCCTGTATCCAATTTTAAAAACATCCAAAATAACATTTCTGTTACTGATGACTGCACATAGCATAGTATAAGCAATTATTAAGTCTGAAGTATTTTGGTTTTGTGTGAATTAAATTCCATCTGTTGTATGAATTTTACTTTCTGATCTAGTGTGTAATATTTCCTTTTTCCATTCACTATGGCTGATTAAAAGCATTGAGAACTGAAAGACAAAACCACTGTTCAACAGTAAACACCTGATGCTGAAAATTGTTATCGTTACTTCTTGTTTGTTGCTATGACATTGTTGCGCTGAAAGCTGCTGACTCTACCAGCAAACATCTTGTCTTTAGTTTCCATGGCTGAAAAGCCACCCACTCAACTCGCGTCTTTGTCAACAGAGATAGCATATGTTGTATGCTTATTACAATAATGTAAAACTCAGGTGTATTTCACTGAAATTGAATACATATAACAGCAAATTATGTATAAATGCATTACGCATAAATAAGGTCCTATTAATACTATCTAAATTACAATTGAGGGGGGTCAGCGCAACAGTGGTCTAACCCAGAAAAATATTTGCTTCACACTAATAAAAATTGTTAGGTATATCTCAACATTATCTTAACAGTATTCAATGTGTATTTGTGTAATGATCTGGAAAAGTGTCAGTGAACAATCAGTTCAATTAAAATTAGGTTTACGTTATTCTCAAAGAAACCAGGTGTGTTTAACTGAGTTATGCTCCATTTTTTAAAAAGATGGGTTAGACCACTGTTGCACTGACTCCCTCAATTTGCCTTGGGGTCTAAAAAGATTTACGTATAAATATGAATTACTTAGAACAGCGATACGTATATAAAATAGGTTTGACTGTACTTATTTAATATATAATATATTATGCATAACATACAGTGCAATCCATATGAACAGATGGCATTGATCGATTGTTACCATGATTGTTATCGATTCTCCCTGAGCCACTGAGATCATTAAAACAAATTTCACATTTCTATGAGCTTTCGGAGAGAAATTATGGCTTATTAAAATGGTTCACATTTATATGGATCATACTGTATTATTAAGTTCAATTAGAAGCACTAACATAAGGTGCCATTAATTGCAGTTAATGCATCATCAATATTTTCACATTTAATTTCCTTGCCCATAACTTTAAGGATACTAAAAGCCAATATGTTTATAAGTAATTCTTGCTGCATTAATCAAAGCAATAAGCATATTTAGAAGAACCAAGCATTAAATGAATCAACATATACATTCTTACAACCTAAAACCCAGCTTAAAATGTTTTATCTGCTAAAGGCTACACTCTAAGAGGTATATCTTTTATAAACTACCTGAAAAGAGTACCTGAACCCTTGACTCATTATGGGAATATTAGATGTGTGCAAATCAAGAATAACATTAAATGTAACATTTTAAACAATTATTGACTGTATAGATTTCACTCCTATAAAAAAACACAATTACATATTCCTTTGCATGAGGGATTTACAAACGATGTGCAAATACAATACATAACAAATCTTTGCTTAGCCTGCCTCACATTAAAGAGGTCCAGAGATTCAATAATGGTAAGGGTGAGTTACCTTGATAAGGTTTTATTGAGGTTTTCCGATATCTTTAGAAGGCAAATGTTGAGTAATTTTAAGCTTCATCTACAATAAAATAGCATAATCAAAAGACAGTTGATAAATCTAAATCATTGTGGGAAATAATTATGGGTGAAAACAAAACTGAAGCAAACAATAATTATTGAATTAAAGTAAGGGCCAATACTAAAGAAGTCCTAAGTTGTTTCTGATTTATTCAACAATTTTTACACAAGTGTTGCTAAAAAAAAAAAAGGAAGAAGAATAATAATTCATTGGTGAGAACAGATAAATTAAGTCTAAAATATAATGTAAATGCTCTTTTTATTTTTAATGCTTGTCACGATTGAAAAAATGAAAACAGTAATAAAAACAAGAAATAAAAAAATCAATAGAAATTGATGAATATTCAAATTATGTATTAAAAATGTGCATTGTTTCTAATTGAACCTCTGTATTTAATAAACCTTTCACTAACCAGTGGACTATTTCCTGAAAGGCTTAAAGAAGCTTAAGTGAAACCTATTTACAAGAAAGGTAATAAGCAGGGTTGATTTCTAAGTTCATCGTTAGCAAAATCATTGTAATTTCAAATACTTTCACAGCTGGTTTCTCAACGTGGTAGTTAAAATTAACTACTTTCTATTGTGAGTCGATACTGTTGCTAAGTTCCCTGTAGCTACAAGAAACCATTATGTACCTGGAAGGAGTAATCGATCATTAGTTTGCTAGATATTTGGCATTTATTTTGCATACTGGGTAGCCAAATTATGTGCTGAAAATTGGTTAACTGTAGATACATTTTTAAACTTCCGGTCATATAAACTAAACTAAACAGAATTGTTACTGTCTAGAACAGTCAAAAAGAACAGTTATAAAGCTTGATATGGAAAAAGAATCAGTTTTTGAAAGAAACATGTGGGCAAAAGCAATGAAGTTTTACATTGAAATTTCTTCGCATGGTACCACTACATATGTAATATTATGAGAGCTTTCAAATCAGTTGTTGAAAATAGAGTGAAAGCAGAGTTCCAAAACCAGCCAAGAGCAGTAAAAGATATATTTAGACTATCTAAGTGCCCATCCAGTTCTGCAAAGTGGCCGCTTGACACCACAAATGTAGCTGCAAAATGTTGAACAATTGTGGGCGAGATTGGCACAACATTTAAACAGCTGCAACAAAGGGCCCCAGAAAAATGTGAAAGGGTGGAAACATTTAAGTACATAGTATGATCTCCTACTTATCATTTAGTTACAGATAAAAGTTAGTTCGTTTTAGAATTTTCATAAGCATTGTAGGTCGCAACAAATTTCACCATTTTTAAGCAGAGGACAATGTTTTTTTTTGGTGTAAAAATCCTTAGCATGGCTTCCTTCAGAAGGGAAGTAAAGCTGTTGGTCCTGTGTCATAGATTTACGGCACGTAAAAGAACCTCAAGTCTGATAAAACAGGCCTCTGAGCAAAATTAAGTGGTTTTTCACACCCAATACAGAATGGGACACTGAGAACCACAGTAGTTAAAAAGCGTCCATAAACAAAACTCCATTTATTTTGCCATTTTTAAGAATGTAGGTTATGCTTAAGTTCCAAATAGATTCAACAATCACCATAAACTAGAAATAAAAATAAATGGATTCCCATCTGGTTTATAATATTTTGCATGTAACTGCCTGTAATGTTGGGATTCGACTTGCTAATTTATAAAAATGTGTGTGTTATTTCCTTGAAATATAAAAGATTATGGGGGAGAAATTCCAGAATATTAGCAATCTGAAATTGCATATAATTCATCACACATACTGACCGGCTTTCTTGTTAATTTTTTTTAAGTAGGTTTTATTTAATGCTATGTAGGAAATGGTGCTGGGAAAGTTTGTTACATAAGTTTCTACTAAATATTATGCGTTCTTATTTTGCATAATTACAGCAATTATTCATTTTGAATTTCTGTCTTTATAGCCATAACTGAAGCTCATAAGAAACAGCATGTTACTGTATGCTTATGTTTTAGATCTTCACAGATTGGAGGAGTTCAGTGGAGAGAAGGTGTAGGCTGTTTCAAGCAGACATGAGAAGAACTGGTGGTGGACCCATGACTGCCAAACAACTTACACTAATGGAAACCGAGCTTCTTCAGTTACTTGGGCCAGTGGTAATTTGTGGGATTGGAGTACAGGAACCCACTGGACTAGAAGTAAGTATATTCTAATTATTATTTCTGAGGGTTTTAGAAATGATTTACAACCAATTAAGTTTTGTTTACAAAATGTACTCCAGAAATAGCTAAGGGTCAAATGGGCTGCACAGGTGCCACCACCACCAGCAACATCACCACTACCACCTTTACCACCAGCACCATATCAGTAGCAGCACTGCTGCCGCCACCATTACCACCACCAATAGCAGCATCGCCACTGTCACCAGCACCATCACACTGCCACTACTGGCATCAATCTCTTGGGAGGATTCCACAAGTTTTGGATTGCAGAACAGGTCATTTACTTAAAATGCATGCAAGAATAAAAAGTCATAAAATGTTCAAAATGTTCTTTTATTTGTTTTTTATTTGCATTAACAATATTTAATACACATTCGGTAATAATTTACATCACTCTGATTACAGGTTTATCAGCAGAAGACCTTCGTTTGCTACAAATGTTGTACAATGAAAGCCTAGTGTCTTCATTAAATCAACTTATTAAGACTCTGGAAGAGCAAAATAAGATAAGGACACAAGAGGCCAAAACAAATGCCCTAAGATTAAAGTTAGCACTAGCAAAGGCCAGAAAAGATGGGGTTGAAATAAATTTTTATTCATAGGGAAGGGGAATCAGTATTTTTGCCTTTACTGTTTAGCTGTATTTTAGGTAATATTTATTGTGGCAAAAGGATGATCCATGCATCTACAAGATTTTGTAAACTAAATTAGGTAATGTATTAGGTTAAGCCAATGCTACTGAGGAGACCATCAGTGTTACTTCTAATAATAATAATAATAATAATAATAATAATAATAATAATAATAATAATAATAATAATAATAATAATAATTTGTTCGTATTATTGTTATTATTATCACATACCCACACCCACACACTTCTTAGTCAACATCTTTGGAACTACACACTTAAATAGTTATCATTAATACTTATGTGATGTCTTGTTATATAATTCAATGCATTTACATTTTAGTGAAATTATTTACCTTCAGAAATGCAGGTACTGCAGTTTTGCGAATAGCAACTTGCAGATGAGGCATAAGTCTGTCAATCAGCACGTGAGCCATTTCTTTGGGAAACTGAAAGTGTTTTAAAATTCCTGTCTGGCATGGAAAATAGGCCACTTTTGTCCCTTAGTGATTTCTGCATACTTCTGTGCCGTAACCTGTGAAGAACAGTTATTCCTTAAACAGTATATTCTTAGGTCCTTAATTTGGCATCAGTCAGGTTATAAGTTTATTGGTAAATATTCCAATCCACATACATAAAAACCTATTAAATGATTGTAACAATTCACTCAATAAATTTCATTTTTCAGTTCCAACCTTGTTCCTACCTCGATTCATGCTCCTCTTCTCTCTCAAACTTTCCAAAAGCATTACTAACAAGCATCCATGTTGAAAAACTTGCAACAGTCTTAAATGAGCTCTTAACAGGAGCTCCTGGCCGGTAGTTTCAATTTAACTATCTTTGCGTCACATAGCAATATCGTTGAGAGTTAGAAATCAAGGTTCGGCCTGTAACGAGTAGCTACAGCCTCTTAGTTACCAGTTAGTGGTAATGGTAAGCTTAGAAAATAAACCTGAAGGATGAGGTTGAGAATTTCAGATCAATATTGGAAATTTAAAATAAGAACTGAAGCTTCCCTGGCGACGTATTAATTCAAAATCTTCTCGGGCTTCTAACTAGGTAAAAACTTGGCTTGACACCAACGTTTCGAAGAAGTGCATCTTCCTCGTCTTCAGGGTGAACTGATGGATTGAGCTTGCGGAGACTGGCATTTATAAGAGCTGGAATGAAGGTAACATATGATTGGTTCGCGTGATATTATGGCCTGATATTTAAGATGATTGAGACATGGGCACGGACTTCGTAGAAAACTATTTATAGCAGTTATACAGCTAATGTTTTGTGTTTGAGCACGCACCTGCTAGAAAATAAGCCTTGGAAGACTGCAGGTAGAGGATTAGGTGTTAAGGCTCTTTAACATCGGTGTCCATGCAGAACTTAGTTGTAGGCCAGAATTGCGATTTAGATTATTTGTTTCAGATGAGATGGCTAAAGCTTCTTTTACTCTCCTTTCCCAGTAGTTCGAACACTTTGCCACTATCTTGGTGTTGGTAAAGTTAGCTCTGTGGCTTTGTTCTATATAGTGTTCAGCCAGTCCAGATTTTTCGGGTTGCATAAGCCTTATTGATCTTTGGTGTTCAGAAACGCATGTGGCAATAGTGCATCCTGTTTGGCCAATGTACGCTGTGCTGCATTCGTAAGGAATGTGGTAGACGCCAAGTACTCTTAGAGCTAAATTATTTTTAACTGGCCTGACCAAATTTTTGATTTTAGGTAAGCCACCACCTAAGTTTCCATAGTAAAATTAATAGGAATGTTATATATCCAAAGATATGTGTTTCAAATACAAACTATTCATACAAAAGATTATTCTTTTATCTACATTGTGTTAATTGAGATAAACATTAGCACAATTGGTCTTTTTACTAGCTTCATTGTAAAAGGGAATGAATTATGCTAAAGCGAGTCAAATCTTTTAACAGCTGGTCACTCTATGAAACAATTGAGGTTCGGTTCACTTTGCATGGTCCTGTTTGAGAAAAGTTAGGTAGTTTAAAACTGAAACTAATAACAAGGACTATCTCAAAGATGATCAACTCTACAAAACCATGTATGTGTTTTAATGAGATCCCAATTTTTTGTGTATTAAGTTTTTGTCTATCTCCTATAGTTTAACTGTTATACAAAATTCTGCAAAACTTGTCCAGAAAAAAGAGGTCTTCAGAGGCTATTCCCAGAAAATCAAGATATACATTTTGTTTGTTATAAAAATATTTAAAACAAAAGGTATTTTAACCAAAATCATTACCTATAGGTATTTTTGAGAAAATAACAATTTTCAAAAGTGTTCCATTAAAGGACAGTTAGGGAGGGGGGACTTTTTGAAAATCTTTGTGTTGCATCCTTGGAAGATACTAAACTTAAATATCAAGTTTGGTATTTAACCAACCTTTTGTCTTTGAGCCACACCCACGCCCACACAGACAGGCAAGTAGGCAGGTATGTTACAAAAAATGCTTTTTTTGGAATCAGGGTTCTTGAAATATGTATTTCCGGTGAAAACTTGATGTTGAACTTTTGGGGGAATACAATACCTTCTCTATCCACTACAGACATTGTACAAACGGGCTAGAGAAAATAAAAATTAAACTGCGGGAAGACGAGATTAAGTATGAAAAACCCTATAAACTCTTGGCTTTGTTATGGTGTGAGAATTTAAGTTGAGAAATACATATAGACAGCCTGACTAAAAAACTGAGGAAGATTTGCTCTTTGATAATGCCAGTTAAATCATATGCATATTCTTAGAGTAGTTTAGTTTACATTCATTCATAGCTTACTTATGGGGAAGTTCTAAAACAGCATTAAGGTCTTCAGGATACAAAAAAAAGGAATTAGAATATGTCTAATGCCTCAAATAAAACTGAATGTAAATCATATTTCAAAATCTTAAACTTTTACCTTTACCATGCTTATTTTATAGAACACTTATCTATAAAACAGAAAATTCAAATTCCTTCAAAACAAATGTTGAAATTCATACACATACTAGTGCAAAGAATAATTTATTTGTAAAGTCACATAGAAACAAACTACGAAAATAGCTTTGCACATGTTAGCCTACATTTATACAACAAACTACCCCAATATACAAATAATATTGAATCCAGCTAGAATTCAATTATTTAATTTAATTTTATTTAATTTTCTATAATAGATTAAATTTTCTAGTGTAGTGAATTTCTATATAATGACTAGTGGACCCGACAGACGTTTTCCTGTAGTCACATCTTTAATTAAAAAATTTAAAACTTTTTTGAATAAGCTGTAACAATCTGGACCGTTTTGAGTGCCTTTCTGTTCTTTCCATTATATTTTAAATTTTCATCGAATCTCTGTATTTTTAATCTTTATGCATCTTTTTATTTTTTTTTTCCTTGATTTGTCATGTGTCCTATAACATTTATATTTTCCAGAAAATCACATCACCCCAAACTACCTTTGCATGGAAAATAAATTGCACTAATTACTCTTTCAATAATCGGACATTTTTCTGATTAATGTAATAACTGAATGCTTTCTCTCAAGTTTATATCAGAATAGAAACTTTCCAGATCTATTAGAAAAATGCTATCCAAAGTAATTAATTTTAGAGCTATGTAACTCACAATATGTTGTATAAACTTGCATGTATACATGTAAACAAAAATTTAAACATCACATTTTGTAAAATTTTTACAATGTTAACTTTACCTTTCAACAGTGTTAACTCCATAGCCATGCAAACAGTGCACTTCTACTCCTGGAGGATCAAAATTGTGCGTATATTTTTCAACATCTTTTCTCATTTCCCAGCCAGTAGGATATCCAATATCTCTAAAACATCAAAGACATTCTGGTAAAAGGAAAAATTTATTTTCAAGATAATTTTTATAATAATAGATGATTTGAATCCATATCATGTGCCTTTCATTTTTCCAATTTGTCTACAAGGAGTTTACTAGTTCTAATATGCAGGTTATGCAACTGTCACAATATACTGTAAAAATAATGCTTAATGGAATAAATTTAGTTCCCTCCAATTACTGCATAAATACATCATACTAGACAACATGAGGATATAAAAAATACATTAAGCTGAAATTAGAAATAATACACACAATAGAAAAGTTGCAACTGTATAAAACACTATCTCAAAATAATTCCAGCCTGCACACATGCACGCATGCACACACAAATTATTTAATGAATTGCTTTAATAAATGAATTGCTTAGATATTTGCACAGGCTTATTTCTTCTAGGGTAGGCAGCAAACAATGTATCACGCATTCTATGTTGTGGCTTCATCAGGTCAGGATGTCTTGTCACTTACTCGATGTAGCAGGATCATGGTGAGCTAGGTGCATGCTGGGTAGCTACTCTTGTCTTGATGCAGAACTTGAATGAATTATTTCTTTCCATCTTTTGTTAGTACAATATTATAAATGTAACTTAGATTTGAATAACAAAGTTTTAGAATCTAGAACATCAACCTGCTAATTCCCCCATACTTTAACCCCCTAGGCTGTATGTATGGTGTAAAGCTCCTATAATAACTCTTCAGTTTTTAAATTGTTCCTAATCTGATGTTCCCTCTTTAGGATCCTTATCCACTTCTCTCTCTTACATTTCCTAAGAATTACTGCATCATCTTAATTGCTTTTTTCCTTGGACTAATCAACATTTTAACCACTATTATTTATTTGTTTAAATTATCCCATTCTTTGCTCCATGTATCCTCTTTCCATCTTTTGATCTTTATACATTCTATTAAACAATGTAGAATATTACTCAATTTCTAGCATTATACGTTTACTGGGTAATTATTTCCTCTTCGTTTTAACACTAATACTCCTGAAACACATTCATGCAAGACCTATTCTTTCCAATTTCTTACTTATGTCTGTATATTTCTCCCTCCCCCAATTTGTCTTAAAGATCTTATATAATATCAAAGAATTTTTATCCTCAAAACTTGCCCACATCTCAAAAATGGTGGTCATTGGGATAGTGACACAATCAAACAAACAACAAACATTATTAAAATGCAGTAATTCTTGAACTCTAAAGCCTACAAATGCTAAATTCATATTAAATATAAGTCAGACAAATGGAGAACATACTGGCAACAAAGGGTAGGAAGTAAATCATGAATATTCTGAGACAAAAGTTTGCATAAGATGTGGGACATGTAAACAGTTGTGATGCAATATAGCAATCAGCAAGTATTAAAAAGAAGCAATTATGGAACTTCAGGATCTCCAAATGCTAAAGTGACATCAGTTATAAGTCAAATAAATAGAGGAAACAAACAACAAAGGGGAGGATGCAAACTGTGAAAATTCTAAGCATCTTATGGTTATAAATCTGCTAAAAAGAGACTTACAAAATGCCCAAAGAGAAATAAGCTCATTAAGACTGGAAAACAAGGAACATAAAAAGAAGGAAACTGAACAATGTGACGAGAGCTGGTCCTGCAACAAAATATAACCTCAACAATAATTATGTGAGCAGGAACAACAAAAATGCTTTAGTAATTGAGGAGGAGGAAAATATAGTAAAAGCTGAAGTGAAAAAGTGCAAATCTGTGTATATCAAAAATAAATAGAAGTAAAAAGCAAATGCTAGTGATTGGCGACTCATTATTGAAATTTTCGGGAGAAGTATACATGGAAGAGGGGCATGAATTGAGATGTTTTCTGAGCATCAAATTAGGAGAGCTACAAGGCAAAGTAAATGAAATGGATCTAAAAAAGAACTGAGGTAATTCTAATACATATAAATAACATTAGAAGGAGAGTCAGGGCAGAAGAAATAATGGGGGAAACAATGGACCTGCTAAACTGCATCAGACATGCACCAGATACCAAATAAGTAGTATTTTAAGAAGATGTGATGTTGGTGTAAAAAGAATCAGAAGAAAAATCAAGGACTAGATGGTTATGTAGAACAAAAAGTGTTTAATGGTAAATGGTAAATTTTGGTTAAATAATAGTGATTTTGGGCGAGATAGAATTCACCTAAATCAAAGGGAATCCTCAGTATTTGGATACTTAATGTGTAATGCAATATCTTCCTTGATTAAGGGAAACTAAGGGCAAAGGGATGGATGACACTAAGAAAAACAACATATATTCAACGTCAGGACAGTACCTAATAATAGATACAGTAAGATAAATAAGTCTATAGATAAGGAGGTAAGTAATACATGGAGCAATAAAAACTTGTTTTTAATTCAATAAAATGTCCAGTACATATCAAATAAATTAGTGGAAAAAGAAGTTATGCGGTATGAATGTAAACCTAATATTTTGGTGCTAACAGAGCAGGGCTCGATGAAAGGCACATTAAATACGTAACATGCAAAATTATAAGCTAGCAGTATCATAAAAGTGTAGAATGGGTTAGTCAAATTGCAAAATTGGATTGAGAATTATGAAGTTGAGAATTGAAGTAGCAATGTGAAAACTCAAACAAAAGTAGAAAACTATTTGATTATTGGTTTATACTTTCATCAAATGTTAAAGTGGATGATGTTTTTAAACAGACTTGAAAATCTTCTAAATAGCACTTAAAAATAACAAAAATACCATAATTTAGGGAAATCTACCTTTTACACAAAGGTATACTTTACCTATTGGATGGTATTTAAATATAATTGAAACTATTTACAAAATAAGGTTTATTATAATCATACCAAGGCTATTAAAGTTCAGTTCACTTATGCATATTTATTATGAAACACTTACTCAAAGAATTGCTGGAAATCAAGCCTTGTATAGTTCTTTTCATCAGTTTGTACAAGCACTTCATCTGCCTGCCACAGCAAATTTGATGGCATGAGCCATGCTAAACTTGGTGAGGTGATCTGCTGTTCACGCATTACACTTTGTCTCAGGGCAAAGGATCCTAAATTGTCTCCTGAAAAAGCACATTTTCAATAAATAATAGTTCACTTAAAAGAGATGTGAACTAAATATTATTATTTTTATATTCATTAGTTAAGGTTGTCTCATTACAGCATCAGTATCCACTTGTTTCTAAGCAAATCCATTTTTAGGAAGAGCCAAGAAAAATATTTTTCTTGGGTATGATAATATTAAGACCGTGCCATGGCTGAGTGGTTATACTGCTTGCCTTCCACCTAGGCAGCCTGTATTCGATCCCAAGCACCCGCATATAGGATTCGTTGTGGACGAAATGGCATCTGAGCAGGTTTTCTCTGGGTCCTCCAGTTTACCCCGCCAATCATTCCACCAAATACCGCATCTTCACCTTTCCTATCATCCATTCTGTTTCATTTCATCCACTTCTTCATGCCATGCTTGACCTCTTGATTCAGGTACTGCATTCAGTGGCTAGGTGTTGTTGCTTCCCGACAGACTTATGATCCCTAGGCACCTGCTTGTAAGTCCCAGAGGGGTGACATTCCTACATTCCTTGTTGAGTTTGCATGGTGAGTAATGTTAATGTTTCCATGTTTTTAATGTACTGAAACTTAGTCATTCTTTGTATTACCTTACAATAGAATTTTAAATTTGTGATCAATTTCTTTTATAGTTAAATTAAATAACTCAGAAGTTTGAGACAAGTGAAGTTTTAATCAATGTAATAGTTGAAAATGAGTCGGAATAGTAACACTCACCTCACTTATATGTAATTATGTTCAAAACATATGTGAGGTGAGTGTTACTATTCCGACTCATTTTCAACTATCACATTCTTTTATAGTATTTAACGCCAGCTGATACTACATATGGCACCGCTGGCAATGACACTGATGATACATGGAATGAAGATGGAGCACCGGTGGAATGTAATGACAAGGGATAGCAGAGAATCTGGAGAAAACCAGCACTTTATCCACTACAAATACCACATGAGGTCACCTGGGATCACCTTGTCTAACCACTCGGTCTAACCACTTAAATTAAGTGCTTCTATAATGGATAGGAATAACGGGAAACAAGCAAGTCAATTGAGAAGTTTAATGCTGTGGCATGTTGACATGGAAGCTCAGTGGTAGAGCAACTGGCTAGAGACTGGGAGATTCGTAGTTGAAATTCTGGCTGTGGCATTGAATTTTTCAATCTGACTCACTTAACCAACTCCTGTCCTACAGCTGACTTGTGTGAAAAACCACTCAAATTAACACTAATTGATCATAATAATTGGCTAAACTATGAAGCCAGGGACTTAAAGTACTTATACATTGTAAGTTACCATTGGGGTATATCATCTCAAAATAATTTGAGATCACCTTGTGATATACCAGGAAACACGAGAGTCAGTTGAGAAGTTTAATGCTATGCCAGCATGTTGCTATGGTAGCTCAGTGGTAGAGCAATTGGCTAGAGATTGGGAGACCCATGGTCCAAATGCTGGCTATGGCATTGAAGTTTTCAGTCTGACTCTACCTATCCAACTCCTGTACTACACACAGCTTGTGTGAAAAAGCAATTAAATTTATATTCCTTCTATAATATTAGCTGTTATATTTAATTTTAAGAAATACAAACCACTATATGTAAAGTTATATATTTTGGAGTTTCTAAAAGGGATTTTGGATTTAGAAGTAACAGTACATTTTTCTATTGATATTATTAAGTTAAATTAGATTTGGTGAATGTTAAAAGAGGTTTAGTAAATGTACTTAGAACAAACAATATGCAATATACCTTCTCACATTTACACAGCAGCAGTATTGCTGAGTTCTAACTATCCTAGCAGTGTGACATTACACAGATGGCCACGCAATTTGAAGAATGGTATGTTTTATCTTTTCTATATAACACAAATACTTTCAATTTTTGGCATTCATATTCTAATTTTCTGTTATTTATCATTTATTTTTGGATGTTGTCATATTGTTAGTTCAGTTATCCTTCAACATAAAATGCTGTATGTCAACTGCCTAACAGATAGTTACTAAACCATGTTAAAGTACCTAAGCATTTGGTAGGTTAATTTCAATAAAACTGTATACAATGATACACATAATTATCACAAGTTTCAGTGTGCATGTGTGTGCATGCAGAGCAAATATCTCTCTCTCTCTTCCATGGATGCAACACATCTCACCTCAAAATACTACTTTCTCACCTCTGATTTATTCACTTCATATGATTGATACATGGGCATGAGAAATAGTATATATATCTTAAATTTTCTTTAGCTAGCCATGAATCTACCTATATTTAATTGAATTTTATATAATTTTGTATAACTAGGAAAGCTTAAGTGATACACAAAAGCTTACTATAGGGCTATGATAAATATGGGGAGCAGGGTAGCAGGTAACTGCAAAGATTTTATAAATTGGAAGGTGAAAAGTTCTTATGTGTGAAACAAAACAAAACAAAAAACAGTTTTTAAAATAGCAACAGAGAACACTTAACAAATTGAATCACTATGCTGTGGCTATTTCCAACGCTTCTCCTTGATTCAATCTCCCAAGTCCTCTTGACATTCCCAGAAGTTTCACACAATGTTCATGCTTCTACTTGGTTAGAGGTTTTGTTAGAGTATCTGCTGCCATTTTTCACATGCAATATGCTCCAAATTGACTTCTTCAGCCTCTACGGTTTCTCTAACAAAGTGATGACGCATGTCTATAAGTTTGGCTCGCGTATGGAAAACTGGATTTATGGCCAAGTTCTGTGCACTGAAATTGTCATTATATAAGGTTACTGACTCTATAGTGCTCGGTTAAGAAATTGCAAAGGTGAATATGTTCCCTTGCAGCATCACTGAGTGGCATGTATTCTGCCTCAGTAGTTGAAGAATTGGTCAGCTTTAGTGAGTTTTACACCAATAGAATGCAGGATTGCATTCAAACACATCTTTAATGTATATCTTCTGAATCAGGAAAATTTTATCATCAATGCTGAAATCTATACCCAGAAAATGTTTCACAAACCCAAGGCCCTTCACATCAACATCATTCAGATGACTTCCAAAGATAACAATCTCCTTAGGGTCTTACACATTATCAGAATTTCATCAACATATATAATGATCATCATTTGTTTCTTAATCTTGATTCTTCAGGTGATGGATGAGCCATCTTTTGCTGGTGTATCTCCTTGGTTTTGTAAATGTTTGTCAAGATATTGATACCAAGTGTAACTTACTTGTTTCAGACTGTATGTGTCTTCTTCATGTGGCAAACCAAGTTTTCTGACAATAATCTTTGCAACATGCATTTTGTTCATGCACTGTCTCGGAATCTTGATTCTTTCCAACAATGTGCTTCAGTACTTCCTCTATTTCATTGGATAATTCCATGAACACATTTTTATCCAGAACACCATTAAGATAGGCAGTTGTGACATATTGATGAATCTTCATTCTATTCCTTGCAGCAAATACAACAGCCAGGCCAATAGAATCCAATCGCACAACTGTAGCAAATGTTTCATGATAGTCCCTTACACAGATTTGGGAATATCCTAGGCAACAAGTGACACACTTTTTTCAATAGAAGACCATTCTTTTTCATATTTATTTTGGAATACAAAACTACTTTCAATTACATCTTTAGCTTCAGATCTTAATGCTAAGTCCCAGGTCTGATTTCTGAATATTGACTTAATTTCATCTGCTAAAGCATCTATCTAACCATTTATGTGATTCTCTCCCAGACAAAGCTTGAGAGATAGGAATTTCAGTTAGAAATGCAAAGATGATTTGCTGGAGCTTTGTACCCAGTTCTAGACAGGGTCTTCCTGGTCATCCAGTGTAGATCTTTCTTCTTCCAAGTTTTGATTTAGGTGACACTTCCCAAGGAAAACCATGGAAATCTTCATCAGATTCCTGAGTTGAGATAGCATTGTTTTCTCCTTGAGTTCATTTGAAGTTAATTTTGACAAACGAGTTATCACCATGCAGGGAATTTGGTGATTCTTCTGAAGTTTCTTCATCTAGTTCAAAGTCTCCACATACATTTTCTAGGTCATATGAGCAAGTTTTGTAGGAACTTAATGTCTCTTGATACTTTGTTTCCTTTGTCTGGATTAGATATAATATCCCTTCATTTCTGCACTATATCCTACAAAGATTCCTTTTCTGGATTGTGGTTCAAGTTTACTTTTTCCTGGTAATCTATCCATGATGAACTCTTTGACACTTTGCATCCAAATGGCTTGGAATCACTCATATCAAGTGGTTTGCCATACCAAAAGTTCCCATCCAATTTCTTTGCGAGGCACCTGTTTCTAACAAAGTTTGCTGTGTAGACTGCCTCTGCCCAAAATGTTGCTGGTAGCCCTGATTGTGTTAGTAAGAACCCTGCCATCTCCATAAGCATCCTGTTGTGTCTTTCAGCACTACCATTTTCCTCAGAATTAGAGGGGGACATCAATCTTCGCCAAATTCCATGTTTATTGAGGTATTTGTGAAATTTCCAGGTTATAAATTGTGAATCATTGTCAGATTGAATACATTTGTCATTCTTACCTTGTTATTACTGAAGGTATCAAATTCTGCTTCATGTATTTTACATTGCACCAACAGGAATAGTTGTCGAGCGTGATGCAAAATATTCCCATGTGATGCAACACACATTGGACTGCAAATATCCGAATACATGTCACTCATGTCAGTTTCCCTGTCCAAAGTCTTTGAGAATGAAGGTCAGCTCATCTTCCCCTGCAGACAAATATTGCAATCAAGCCTTTTATTGATGTTCTCGAAGCTTATTCCCTGCAGTCTTTCTTTCTTTACAGCTTTATGGATATCTTGTCCCAGTTGGATTTGCCAATATTCCAGTTAATCTTTCTTTGGTTCTTTCTCTAGGTGATCATCCTCGGCTTTGTTCTTACATTTGATTTGTCTCTGACCTCAAAGAATGTAGAGTTCATTTTGACATTCTGCAGATAAGAGAGCATGCCCATTGCTGTCCACTACTTCGGCTTTTGCTTTTCTAAAAATTACAATGTGACCTTTTTGTGATAACTTGATTATTGATTCTTCCAGATTTGTAAATAGATCTGACACGTAAAAAGTGTTACCTTTGCGACTGTTGAGGTAGAACCTTTTCCTTTAACCTCAGTGCATGAATTACTAGCTAAATTCATCAGTGAACTCTGTGAAAAGATCAATATCATTGCACATATGAGATGTGCAGCCACTATCAATGCACAAGGTGTCATAATTAGCATCACAAAAACTTTGACTTCAGTTTGTAGCATTGTCTGTCAAGATATACAGAGATACATTGTCAACTTTGTTGATAGAATGATTATCATTCTTCTTTGGTAGTTTAAAATTCTTTGAACGGAGTCTGATTTTTCTACAGTTGTAACACTTCATTCTTTTATCTTTTTCATTGGGATCATTCTTCTTGTTTTCATTTTGTTCATCATCACTATTCTGGTGACAATTGCCTTTGGTGAATTTACCAGCAATCATTGGGTTCTGCTTCAAACTTTGACTTATATATTTTCACGTGTTAAACTCTTTCTTAACTTATTCATAGAATCTCCAGAATTGGTAATGCATCCCATGAGGAAGTGGCACAACAAAAGTTTTCAAAACTTTACAACAAGCTTCGCAGCAATATAATAGCTAGTAGATCCTGATTTATTTCTACTTCTATCTCCAAAAGTTTGTCCACGATATCAAAAAATCTTGTATTCCATTCACATGACTTTCTCCACGTCTTCATAACAAATTACTGTTAAAAAGCTTATTCTTCTATCTACTTCATGATAATTAAGATCAGCATTAGCAGAAATGGTCTTATTACTTGAATAAGGGGATATACTAGGCTAAAGTGATAGTCAAATCTTTTAAAAATGTTGAAATGCTGTAAAAATGAAATTTTCTTTGCATTGCCAGGAGTTGACATATTCCTGTATGTGAACAGTTTAAGTATTTTAAAACTGAAACCAAAAACAAGAAATATCTCAAAAATGGTCAACTCCACAAAAAAATGTATATGACATTGTGTGTTTTAACGAGATCTATATTTTTATGTAGTAAGTTTTTGTCTATCTCTTATGGTTTACCATTTATATAAATTTCAGCAAAATTCATCCAGAATGAAGAGCTCTTCAGAGACTATTCCCAGAAAATTCAAAATATGCATTTTAAATTTAAAAAAAAATCTTTGATATATTTTATTTTAATGAAAATCATTAGAGCCTATTTTGAAAAAATCAAAATTTTTCAAATTTTTCCTGTGTAAAGGATATTTTAGGGTGGGAGAATTTTCTCAAAATCTTAGTGTTGTATATTTCTTTGAAGATTCTAAACTCAAATATCAAGTTTAGTATTTTACCGACTTTTCATTTTTGAGTTATTGTGTTCTCTTTCTTGCACGCATGTTTGCACATACACGCAGCCCTGCCACACACACATGCATGTACGCACACACACACACACACACACACACAACCACAGTTTTTTTTTTTTTGGTTCAGGGTACCCTAAAACATGTATTACCAGTGAAATCTCAGTATTGAATTTTTGAGCGGAATGCAATAACTTCTCTATACGCTAAGTACACAGTATGTGTAGAGAAAGTAAAAAATTACATGTATGTTCTTGTGCATCTTTGCCTTCTTGCATTTTAGTGAAATCAACTGATTTAAAAGTGCTGCCTTCCGTGGTTCTTTTGATTGATAGATTTCTTCTAACCTGATCCACAGTGTGCTGGAAGCTTTGCGTCCTTTCATTTGTTTGATTTCAAATGGAGTGATAGTGAGAGTAATACCAGATTGTACTTTTAAATCACCTTCCATCCATGCTTGCATGGCTGCTATCCGGAGTGATTTCAGGTTTCGTTTTACTGCTGTTAATGTAGTTCCTTGCATCATTCTTAATAAAAATAGCATGCATTTGAATGTTCTATGTATCTTAGTGATCTTTGCTCAACACTTCCAATTTTACTGTGGTGGTATTCATCCTGCAGTGTATTAACAATTTTTCAAACTAAGAAAAATATCCTTCACTCCAGAAAACCGTTAGATTCACGCTAGTGATTAGGAAATGTTCACATATTGTACTTAGTGATTAATCCTAGATGAAAATATCTGGCCCCATAACCTGTTGCATTAATTATGGGTAGAAGCGAACCATGTAGATTGCTAGAAATGAAGTGTCATATAAATGTTTATACTATTTATTAAGTTTATACACATGAAATGCACATTATCATAAGATAGAGAACATTCTTAGAAGGTCAAAAGTTCTTATGAGTGAAACAAAAAAAATAAATAAATAAAAAAATAAAACAAAATGGTTTTTAAAATAGTTATCATACATAGAACATTTAACAAATTGAATCACTGTGCTGTGGCTATTTTCAAAAGCAGAGAAAATGTACAGCACATTAAAATACACAAATTGTAACCAATAATTACCTTTATTTTATTTTTTTTTATTTTTTTATTTTTGGTAGATTGTTAATATATTCTATATGCATGTTTAAATATTTCCAAGGTGTCATCTAATGGGCATGCTTCAAAATTTGTGAAATTTCTTCCTTTTGTTCTTTTCATCATAAGAACATGCTACCAAGAATAAACATTTGAATGCTATTTCTACATGTCATAACTTTGCCACTAAACACTTCTTGTTAGATTTAAAATCATTACATGCAAGAGTATACTGTAAATAACATAACATGGGTAGAAGAATTACGTTTATATGAATTGCGTAAACCATAATATATTTTAATGATGAACACAGTGGCCATGAAAATTTGCACTGAAAGTTCAATACATAATCAATATGTGTAAATCAAGACAGTACTGAACCAAAGTTTTCACAAATCTAATTCAATTTTAAAGTTAATATACCTTTGGACATGTTTTGAGTTGCTGTTCTCATCCTTAGCTGATCTCAACTAACAAACAGAAGGCTAAATCCCTTTCGTGGCTGAGATTGGACATATTTGTTAACCAAACTCTTTTTTCCAGGAATTTCAAAATTCATAAGATGATATTTCTCTTCTGGATGTTTACTTTTTCCCATACAACAACTCTCTGGTTATGAGATGTTTTATTCATTTTGTGTCCATATGTAGGCGGTGGTTGAGAGATGTGAAACAGAAGTGTCCAGGAGTTTGGGGGCAAATAAGGGAGAGTTTGCGTTAAATGGAGAAAATAAAATGAGTTGTGGGCCAAATCAAAGGTGGATGGAATAGTGAAAATGGAAGTTCGAGTGGAGCGGGTCGGAAAAATGAGAGATCTGTGAATATGTGTTGTGACTGGAGATCGGGTGACGCGCATGAGAGTGTAGCATCACTTCGGTTAGTGATCGAGATCCTCAGGAAAGACCTCGTGGCGGCAAATAAAGAAATAAACGAACTAAGAAGTGAAAATAAAAGAATAAGGAATGAAAATGAGAAAACAACGAGGTGCAAGGAGGGAGATGAACAGAAATGGCCTAGCAGAAGTGAAACAGCTCAGTGGGTAAACGTGAATGCAAAGCGTCGGTCCCGGGGAAACAATTTAGCGAGTGCACGGAAAGATGAAGCTCTGCTGTCCAATAGTTTTCAGGTGCTGGAAACGAACCCAGCAGCACAAAACCAAGCCGACACAGAAGAAACGGTGCATTCTGAAGATGGAAGCCAGCAGGAAAGCACGCCGAGCAAAACTAAAAATGTGGGTGAACACGTGTTCGAGAAAAGATCAGCCATAATTATAGGGGACTCATTAGTACGTCATACTAGTGAATATGTGGACGAAGACATCATAGTGTATTGTTTCCCAGGAGCCAGGCTACAGCATATTGAAAAGAAACTATGGGAAAACAGAGATGACCCGGACAACATAGTTATACACGCGGGCACTAACAACGTACGCAGCGCAGACACGCCTGATGATATCATGCGAGAAACGTTACAGCTGGTGAAAACCACAAAGGAACTCTTTCCACGAGCCAGGATTTGTGTTAGTGCTATTTTACGCCGCAGAGATGAAGATGATCGCTTCATAGACGCTATAAACTCAGTGCTTGAATGGTTATGCAGTGAACATGACTGTATGTATGTGGATGGAAATACATGGATTAGAGACTATGACTTGGGTCATGATGGATTACATTTGAACAGAAGGGGGGTGAGTAAATTTGGCAGGTTGTTAGGTAGGGTTGTAAGCCATCTCAGGCAAAAAAACCAAATTGTGTAGTGAGCGGTGTTGAAAAAAATGGAGTCTATGGTTATCTGGCAAACATAGAAGGTAAGGAAATCACTACAGAGCCCCAAAAGGCTTGTACTCAACTTGATACCATTAGTAGGAAAAGGGGAGGGGAAGAAAAAAAGCAGACAATAGCATGCAAAACATTTCAGACAGGTAAGAAAAATTGTTTAAAAATCTGCCATTTAAATGTTCAAAGCTTAAGTAACAAAGTAACTGAATTAGAGGTACTAATGGCATCGGAGGAAATGAATGTACAGGTACTATGTCTCACTGAACACTGGCTCAGTGGGCAGAATGTAAATTGTGTAAATATAGCCAATTTTAAACTATCATCAGTATTTATTAGGGACAAATATATGCATGGAGGATCAGGGATATTTGTTCATGTAGAAATAGAAGTGAAGGATGTAAAAGAATTGCAGTATTTAAGTGTAGAAAAACATTTCGAGCTCTCAGTCACTGAGATAACAAAAACTCAAACAGTAATAGCATGCATTTACAGGACACCTGATAGTGACTTCAATACATTCATAAAAAAATTAGATGAGCTACTGCAGAAGTTACAAAAAAGTATAAAAATATTGTCATGTGTGGGGATTGGAACATTAACTTACTGCAGCAAAGCCAAAAAAGCATGGAAATAGAAAATTTATTCAGGGTTTTCAACATAATTAATACAGTACAGGTTCCCACTAGAATATCAAAAAACTCGGTGTCACTTATTGATGTGTTAGCTACAAATATGAACTATGATCAGCCGGCGCAGGTAATGGAAACAGGTATCTCGGATCACAAAGCGCAAATCCTAAAAGTATCAAGTCAGTCATTGAACAAAAGTAGAATAACAAGCAGTAAAAGGCATTTTAATGAAGAAAATCAAAAGCAATTTAAATACCTATTAAGCAAAGAAAGTTGGCATGACATTTATGAAGAAAAGGATGTATATGCAAAATTTGATAAGCTAATAGAAACAGTTCATCACAATTTTAATATAGCATTTCCACTGAAACAGGTTAGTATAAAGAACAAAAACCAAAAAGGGTGGGTGACCAAAGGTATAAAAGTATCCTCACAGAGAGTCAAATTCCTATCAATGTTGGAAAAAAGGGGAAAGGTGTCAAGGGAAAACTTAAGTTATATAAATAAATATAAAAAAGTATACAGGAAAGTTATTAGGGATGCAAAAAAACTGGAAAATGATAAATATATTCAAAGAGCAACAAACCAAAGTAAGGCAATCTGGGAAGTAATCAATAAGGAAACCGGGAAAAGAAATTTGTGCATAAACCAATTTGAATTGATGCATGAAGGGCAAAAAATCAAAGATCCAGTTAAAATAGCTGAATTGTTTAATACATATTTTGTTGAGGGTCCAAATAAACTAGTAAGAGATAAATATGACACAGGGGTTAAAAAAGCAAGAGAAAACAGTAAGGTTAAAAGATGCATGAATTCAGTATTTATTAAACCTATAAATGAGCAGGAACTGATAAGGGCAGCAAAAGGGCTGAAAAGCAAGCTCTCAGCAGGTCTAGACGAGATTCCTGATCTAGTAATAAAGGTTTGTGTAGAGGAAATAGCAAAACCATTACTGAATATCTATAATACCTCCTTTGAGACAGGAGTTTTCCCAGATAAATTAAAAACAGCTAAAGTTAGGCCCCTCCATAAAAAGGGACCCCAAGATGTGTTACAAAATTACAGACCAATTTCTATGCTATCAGCATTCTCCAAGATTTTGGAGAAGCTAAATGTTCAATAGAATTAGTAATTTTTTAGAGAAAAATAAAATTCTCACAGATACACAACATGGTTTTAGGCGAGAAAAATCTACCGAATCGGCAGTTTGTGCCCTAGTTGAAAAAATTATTGCTGCTATTGAAAAGAAAGGGAAATCAATAGGTTTGTTCCTTGATCTAATGAAGGCATATGATGTGATTGATCATGATATACTACTGAGAAAGTTAGAGGTGTATGGTATTAGAGGAAAAGCAAATGCATGGTTTAAATCTTACCTATCGAATCGATCTCAAGTAGTAGAAATTAGCAACCTGAATAAAGAACATCTCAGTATAGAAAGATGTCAATCTACGCAGAGGAAGGTAGGACAGGGGGTACCACAGGGATCTATATTGGGGCCTCTTCTTTTCTTGATTTATGTAAATGATCTCCCATTATGTGTCCAGGAGTCTGAAGTGGTGTTATTTGCTGATGATACAAACCTGCTGCTAAAAGCAAACAATGACAGAGATCTTCAGAAAAAAGTAAATGGGGATATAAGGAAATTGATATACTGGTTTGAGGTAAATAGACTGCTATTAAATACACAAAAAACTGTTGCTATGAGTTTTCATTCGAGTCATCATAGAAATGTGGCAAAACCACAAATAAAAATAGACAATGAAATCATAAAATATGAAGATCAAACTAAATTCCTGGGGATAATTATTACAGAAGATCTTAAATGGGGGACACATATAAATATGCTAACCAAGAAACTAAGTGTGGGATGTTACATATTGAGTACATTGAAAAGAGTGACGAGTGTGCAAGTTTTTAGAAGTGCTTATTTTGCATACATCCATAGTCATATAAGGTATGGAATAATGTTCTGGGGGGCATCAACAGAATCTGAAAAAGTTTTTCGGTTGCAAAAGCGGGCCATAAGAATAATGACTGGCGAATCAAGTAGATCTCCGTGCAGGGAACTGTTCAAAAGGTTAAGGATTATGACTGCACCAAGCATGTATATATTAGGAGTTATCCATCATATCAGACGAATAAGGCATCAGTTACCAGATAACCAAGAGATTCATTATCATAGTACAAGGCAGAAAGGAAATCTACATGTGCAATATTGCAGAACGAATCTAGCCAAAAACAGTGTAAATCATAATGGAATAAAACTGTATAATAGGCTACCCCTTAATATAAAAAATATTGAAAATGTAAATCTGTTTAAGAAAAAACTCAAATTGTACCTATTAGAGAATGCATTTTATTCAGTTATGGAATATGTAAATAAGTCTTACTAATTAAGGCAGTATGGATATGTGTGGTGACCCTAAATGCTGTATGCATATGTGTATGTGGGTGTGTGTGTGTGTGTGTCCTTTTAACTTATTGTTATATTCCTATGTAACTTATTGACGAGTCCATATCATGTATACATGATCTGAAGGATGAAATAAATGAATATGAATATGAATATAGTTTGTCCTCCAAAAGTATGCATTAATAACACAAACCATGACATCATATAGACACAAAATTAATAAAACACCTCACTAACAGCTATCAGTGTATGAGAACACATATCCAGAAGAGTAAACTTCATCTGACTCATGAATTTTGAAATTCCAAGAGAGGAAAATTTGATTAACAATAAATCCAGCCTCACAGTGATAAGCTGAGGAAGAGAGCATCAGCTCTTGAAATAAGGAATGTTAACCTTAAAGTACAAGGTGTGCTAAAAGTTGTTTTGCCGAAAAGTGAGAGCAAATTAGATTTATTAAGGGCCTTAATGCATTGTAGTGTTAATAAGTGGTGATTGCTAAACACCAAAACAACTGTGAGTCATTTCATAATCTGTTTTATATTCATCTGTTCATGTTGTCACTTTTTGTTTATAATTTGTTGTGGCTCAATAAATAATAATTAATGAAAGATCAATGAGGTTTTATGTTATAAGGGGTGGCATTATAAATCTTCAAAATTAGTGTTACAAGACTTACAAAAAGATATCCAGATGTTTAACCACCAACAAAACATGCAATTTATAATTTGAGAGCGATTTAAGAAAACTGAATGACGCACAGGCTTACCACAAAGTGTTTGACCAAGGAGTGCTAGAAGTGATAAAAATATGAAATTTGTGTACGGAGTTATGTTATCAGACCATGTGAGTCTATTCAAAAGACAGCTCTTGAATTAAGAATCACATTGTGTCTAAAGTTATGTGTATATTGACCAAAACTGTTGTATTTTTTTTTCCCAAGGAAACCTCTTTAAGTGATTTAAGACAACCTATTGAAAAAGATTTTCAGAACTCCAAATTATTTAATAAGATTTGTTCTGCAGTCCCTGAGCATTGTTTATTATGTATCAAGGATGGCTTGTACAATTTGATAAGTATTTGAGACATGAAAGCTTAGTTTTAATATTTTAGGAGAGCGGTTTTCAGCACAACCTGCATATGTGTGAATGGTTCAATTAGGTACATATGTTGTTCATTACTTCACTATGCTGTTTCCAAACATAACTAAGGATAATTTTTCATTGGTAAACAAAGTCATGTCAGCTAGGGTATTGAATTATAGGAGACACATTAGAACACCAACACAATACAAGATATAATAATTTCAGCAGGATGCATAAACATTATGCAATAAAATGAGAGCTGAAGCTTTCCTGATGACATTTAGAGATATTATGCAATAAGTTTGCTTGAACTCACTTGCTGTGTCATTGCTTAGGGAACATTACTGGGAACATGTATTTCACAATTATTTTGAAGTTATTAAGAGGGTTTTAATATTTAATATTGAAAGCAAGTTTTTCTCTTTTACCTTTATGAATTATTTGGTTATATATAAACTTAGTAATTTTATTCATAAGCTCAAATGGGTTAAGTTTAAAGATACTACCCGTATTTGGGAAAATCTAAATTTGCCTGGGGAAGTAAGTGCTGGTCACATCGCCTCCCCATATCAGTTTGATGATTGCCCACCTCTATCACACATAAGAGGGCAAGAGGTTGGCAATCAGATTTGTTGGCCAGGTCTCATTCAGGCTATAGTGTTACAAGATTATTATTCTGCCTTGGAATTATTCAAACGTTATTCATATAATTAAGTTTTATTTTAACACATATTGCTTGACAGTTTCCATAATAAACTACTAAATCTTCAATCTACTTGTAGAAATGTACTTACCCACCACAAATACTTTCAGTGCTTTCATTGATCCTCCCCATACTGCAGAGAGTGTGATTAATGCTCTGATGTATTTATTTTTCCAGCTATTTGACTGTTGATGCAGGAAATGCAGGCTCATTGGACCCCCCATACTGTGAGCCAACAGGACGACAGGTTGATAATCATTCATAATATATGTTTCTTCCACCAGATTTTTGAGTTTCACAAAATAATCAGTATTTTCATCTAAAAATGCACAAATCAACAAAATGTATTTCTGTAAACATATTAATATACTAAAATAAAAACCACAAGTCGTAAAATATGAAATCAAATATTTACTTTATCGTATTTGGTATCAGTGTTCCATGGAAAAAACCCAGGTATATTGTATCTATTAAAGTATCATGAAATGCATGATATTTTTGAATAGCCATTTGATACTGCTATATATAGGTATATTTGAATGGCTCCAGAGATTCATTCTTTGTATTAATTTTTTAAGCTTCTTACCAAAATTTAAAACACTATCTGGAAACTTTGAATACCACATTCCTACCTTTTACTAATTTATAAGTAGAATAAAAACAGCATTTACTATCACTACTGAAATATAATAACAAATAGACTGCATTTTTTGTTATATTACTTGCCAAAGTTAGATGGCCTTGATACCAGTAGCCAGGGGGATCTTATGTTTCCAAAAAGGCTTATCTTAATGCTGAAATACATGCAAAAAAGATTCAAAAAGTTAAAATGCAATATTACTACAAAATCCTAATGGTACTGAGATCATCTAACTTTGGTACACAGTATACAAATATTGTAGTTCATTGTTTATGAATTTTACATCTTTAATTATCATTAAAAAAAAGCCTAAATTTATAT
This sequence comes from Hymenopus coronatus, assembly GCA_030762935.1. NCBI lineage: Eukaryota > Metazoa > Arthropoda > Insecta > Mantodea > Hymenopodidae > Hymenopus > Hymenopus coronatus. The sequence continues at coordinate 41,743,681 of CM060885.1, read as the reverse complement.
AAGGAAATATTGGGAAAATATGAGACTGAAGCTGAGAAAAGATAAAAAAAAATGTAATTTTTTTGTATTAAAAATGAAAATTTCTATTCACTATCCCTGAATATGACAAAAAATTCTTCTATATTTTCAGGTAATGGTCAACATTAGGGATGGTTGAAAAATAACTTACATTTAAGTTGCAATTCTTTGTGCAGCTCTCTCTCTCTCTCTCTCTGGTTCTCATTTGCTTTTCGTCTATTGTTCTGTGGTGTTGTGCATACTCCTGTCACTCACATTTTCTTTGTAAAATTAAAAGTGTAATCTTTGTAAATATATTCAAAGATAATAAAATTATCTGATTTGATTTATTTAGTTTTTTCTTTCATTTTTATAAATTGTATTATGAAATTAGTATTTTAATTGAAGGCTTGTATGAATGGTTGAATGGGGCAGGTTTGCAATTTTGCCATGGCACATCTACATCATTTATCAAATTAAGAATGTGTGATATGAGATGATACTCTATTTCATATTGCATGAGGTAACAGGAGTATTCTGTGGTTTAATGCTTACTGAAACTCTAGAACTTCATGTTTATCTCTAATTTTGAAGTGGTACCAAATAGAATGAGTAATTGATTGATGTTTGGAGGAATTTAGTAACAGTGACGGTCAAATTATATGTTTTATTAATTTGTTGAGTTGGTTTTTTAACACTATGTCACTTACATTGTTATTATGAGGGACTAGTTTCGAAAGCCTATGTTTTCATTTTCAACCTCACGGGTCCAACTGCCATTGCTGGCTGCATTTGCTTGTACTCTCTTCTCTGGTGGCGAAATGATGAACTTCTTAACTAAACTGTCTACTGGATGGATTTCAAAGTTTATTAGGCGATCTTTGTTTTTCCATATGAGGATGTTTTCCTAGGTTGTGAGTTCATTGTGGCCTGACATGGTTTTAAGCAATTTTTGGATTTGGATCTAGATTGTGGTTTTCTTTCTAAAAGTGAAATGCTACTACCGATTTATAAATCAGTTGAAAATGAAAGCATAGGCTTTCGAAACTAGTCCCTCATAATAACAATGTAAGTAATTGTAATTTATTAGCAGCCTATAGACTCTTTTCGAGTATCGGGCATTGTCAGTTTACATTAAACAAAATTAGCATTAAATAAACTTAGTCTACATAAATTATAAAAATACATTAATATATACAGGATGTTTGGTTTAACAAAGTATTAATATAGTCTACATAAATTATTTTAAAAATTCATTGATATCATACACAGGATTGTTCAGTAAATATGTCTTGAGACATTGTTTAAATTTAACAGCATTTTCATTTTTTACATATGCAGGGAGTCGATTATACATGTGTAATCCTATTATATAGGGATCTTTATTTACAGATTTTACATTGTAGCTGGTATAATGTAAGTCAAGTTTGCATCTAGTATCATGGTTATGTATTTCACTATTTAGTTTTGGTTTTTTCTGGTTAATTAAGTTACTTTGTATATGTATAGAGATACTACAGTAAACATCTTCTCTCTTTTAAAAACTTCCCTGCATGATTCTCGACACCCCATTTTAAACATAGTTCTGATACATTTCTTTTGTAGCACTAGAACCCTTTGCATATGCATTTTATTACAACCCCCCCATAATTCAATACCATATTGGATATGTGAATAAATTAACCCATAGTATATAAGTTTTAGAACCTCAACATTACAAGTTTTTGCAAATTCCCTCATTAAATACAAACCTTTACTTATTTTTTTACATAGGTCATCGATATGATTAGTCCAGGACATGAGTTTATCTACTTGCATTCCTAAAAATTTGTGAGAATCAGATTCCTGTATTGCAACATTTCCAAAGTTAATATGAAATAATATATCTTTTTTCTTCTTGCTTAACTCAAATTTAATTATATTTGTCTTGTCAGGGTTATTAGTGAGGTTGAGAGATTTAAAAAATGTGTTTATTCTTAGCGATTCATTGGTGGCTAATGATTTCAAGTCAAGATCATTGTTTGCTTTACATATAATAGTGGTGTCATCTGCATAGCTTATAATTTTACAATTAGGTGTCGAATACATATCATTTAAATATAAAATAAAGAATAATGGTCCAAGTACTGAGCCTTGGGGTACACCGTATTTAACTATTTCAGCACTTGATTTAAATTTTGTTCTTTTTTTTCTTGTTTGAAACTTATTTCTGTGTATTGTACACGACCTTTTAGATACGACGAAATTAATCTATTGGTAACCCCTCTAATACCGTACTTTTCTAAGATTAATAATAATGTATCGTGTTGGACACAGTCAAACGCCTTAGATAGATCAAAAAATATGCCTACAGTTTTCTTTTTTTCATTTAGATTACTTAAGATGTTGTGAGTAAAGTCTATTAGGGCCGTGGTGGTTGATCTTTTAGCCCGAAAGCCATGCTGAAAATCATTTAAAATATCATATTTTTCAAAGAAATTCATAATTCTCTTCAATAGTAATTTTTCAAACAAGCAACGTAGTGTTAAAAAACCAAACTCAACAAATTAATAAAACATAGAATGGGTAATGTTGCCGACTAAGGGTCTGTTTACAGTGCAACGCCACAAATCCATACCAACTTTAGAAAATGAAAAAGCACTGTAGAAATGAGCAGACAATGCCAAGGGAGCGCAACTGGTTAACAACCACAAGATGGCAGTAGCAGCACGGTTATATGTAGCTAAATGGCAGTAATAGTACTCTGTTTTTCTTCCCCATTCAATGATACGGTAAAGCACCAGTTTATTGAGACAGTGACATAACACAACACAACGGAAAATTTAAATATTTTTTATATATTAAGTGTCCTTTCCTTGCTCCTATTGTTTAAAATAAAGAAACAAAAACATACATATTTATTTGCTGCTAGATGGCCTTATTACTGCTCTAATTTTCTTCTCCATGCAATGCTAAGTGAATGCACCCGGTTAAGGAATCAATGACACAAAATAACAGTGAAAATATAAGTGAAAATAAAATACATTGTTATGTGTTAACTATCTTTCCTTCCTCGCATCCTTCTTTAAATAAAGAAATAAAAATATACTTGTTTCATGTATAAAGTATATTTTTGTTGTCGCAATATATTCAAATTTCACTGCTGTGCTGCGTCATTGTCTTGATAAACTGATGTGTTACTGTATCATTGAATGGGAAAGAAAAATAGAGCACTACTATCACCATTTAGCTACATATAACGGTGCTACTACTGCCATCTTGCGGCTGTTAACCGGTTGTGTTACCTTGGCACTTTTTCATTTTCTAAAGTTGGTATGGATTTGCGGCATTGCACAGTAAACAGACCCTTAGACAGCAACATTACTGAAATTTCATGCAAATTTTAACCACAGTAATTATGTATTAAAATAGCAATAAAAAATGGATTTGTAGTTTTGCAAGTTTTCTGAAGAGAAAAGTGTTTCACTAAGCAGTAAGCACTAAGGGTTTCTAACCATTGCAATTATGCATAATGACATTTTAATAGAAATGTATGTTAATTATTATCACATAATGTAAAATGGTTTTTAAGATTCAGTTATTTTCAGGCTCTTCTTTTGAAAAGGTTATGCTTGGGGCAACTATTACCATTAACAACTGATTTTTTCCATTATGATTTGGTGACCTTGGACCAACATTAGTGTTCAGAATAAGAGCACAAAAAGGAACAACAAATAAACCAAAATGAAAATACAGAGAATAGTGTGTTTAGTTGTATAATGTTTCATAATTAGTATATTTGTATAGATATACACATATTGTGCATTAAACATACTCACTTGGTGCTTTTCTAAAATCATATGGTGCTCCCCTGATGGAGATGTTTCGTTCATAGCCATATTCCAATAAAAGATTAGCAACAGATTTGAAGTATGCTCCAACTGAGGCTTCACTTGGATCTAACCATTCCACAGTTGTAGAATTGCCAAATCCTGGGATTTTGATCTGGACACCTGGTGTGTTGGAGGTGATCCTTGTTTTGTTGTTATAGACTAGTTTCATATTGTCAATCTGTAATAGTGATTGTAAAAAATTAAAACCAACCTTGTCCTCCTCTTGTATCACTTTTTCTTTCTTTACTATTTAATATATAGGAAGTACTGTGCATTCACACAAAATATGTAAGGATGTCAACTACATGTTTTGAACCCCACTGAGTCCAAAAAAATGACTCACTCACTCTCTCTCTCTCTCTCCCCCTCCCTCTCTGTACCTCAACTCAAAAACAAAATGTTTGATGAAAATTAAACTTAATAATTAGTAACTATATTTAGTATCCTCCAAGGATGTGTGACTAGAATTATCAAGAAAATTCTACCACCCTAAACTGCTCTTTACTTTGCAAGTTCTTTATTTTTTATTTTATTAAAAATTAATCCTGAAATTTTGATTCAAAGATCATATAATTAGGATCTTTAAAGTATTAATAAAATGCATATTTTGAATTTTCTGGGAATAACCTGAAAATCCATTTCACTGGAAGTAATTCTGCTTATTTTTTATATAGCTGGTAAACCATCTGAGTTAGATGAAATTGTGTTACACAAAGTATAAATTTTATCAAAACATAATTAATGTCAAATAAATTTTTCGGTGGCATTAACCATTCCTACATTATTCTTTCTTATTGGTTTGAATCATCAAAGTGTATATCTTTTTTACCACTAATTTGCTATTTTTTTCTTGAAGTTCTACAGAAAGCGAAATTTCAAAGCCATCACCTTACGACTATTTTTAAATATCTGATAATTGCTTCAGCCTTCTGAATCCCTCCTTGTGCCTACAATAAAATCTATTTTGTAACAAATGAGAACACTATTACTGTAAGGACACTGTATCATTTAGGCTCTCAATTTAATATAACATTGCACAACTGATCTGTTGAATCACAGTTACAATTGAACAACCGAGTTACATCTCACAATTAAACAACTCTGCATTGTACACTATCAAATATCCACACTCACCAGCTTTGTAAATTTTTAATTAGCTGCACTCCTTAACTTCACTGTACTCGTTCACTGTCCAACTGGCCTTAGTACGCCCCTTATACAGGTTCCATATACAAGCTAGAACATTCTGGATGGTGAAGTTACTTGAAACTGCTGAAAAGAATCTTCTAGAACAAAATTGCTTAAAGTGCACAGAAGTGTCTCAATGGACTTCGTTTGTTATGCTTTAATATTCTGTGAGGGATTGGTCAGAACAATAACCACACCTATTCATCCACATATGCTCTCTGCAGTCCCATTGCTCCTGCCATAGGGATGATTATTTCCAATCAGCACCATCATAATGGACTAAACAATTTAGTGTACCACCAGCATCTTCCCTTGGAGCAGCTTATGGATGCAGTAAACTATATCATTGATCTTCTTTACCATGCAGAACAGTGTTTGCTATAGTTGTTGAAGCAACACCCCTTCATCTGTGTACAGCTATACAACCACACCATATCTCCTGCTACAAACATTGTTAGATGGCATGTTGATCGTAATGGGTCTTTACATGGCACTTGCTTCCTGCATGTGTTGCAGCACTGTCCAAAGCGCATCAACAGGTTCTTTGATTGTGGACCTTTCAGATGAACATTCGCAAGCATCCTGCTTTTTTCAGGCACAATCACACCTTTAACCAGTAAAATCCTGCAGATCCCAGAATGCCTGTTGGGGTTCTGGAGTATCATCTCATCTCGGCCGAGTTGCAAGACTCTCCTTCCAACATTGTCTCATTGGGCCCCTGAAGGTATCCAATCCAGCATCACATTCTTAGCCACTCTCTGACTTCTACCAAGAAAATTATAATGCTCTGACTTAAAGTCTATTCCAGCAAGGCCTACTTATTCACTGGCAATGTGTCACCTAATGTCTTTAGTATTTGAAAGAGCCAATTTGCTTTCCTTGTTGGCAAGCCTTCCACCAAGTCACGATTGCAGTCACATGTGTATTTGTATACACTAGTATCCAGCACTGTTTTTCTTATATTCATCTATAATGAAGCTCTCCTCTATTTTGTTGTCCAGGGCACACAGCATCACTCATGGGGACAGCAAAGGTGGCTCCAATGTGCCCCTTGCCATGCTGGACCTTATTAGTATTTCATCTGATCGTCGGCTTGGCTATGGATAGTGCTTCACCAGGTGTGGGAAACATGGCAAAATAACTAGGTCAGTGCACATGCATAAGAGGGGACAAGCGCAATTCACATAATAAGAAAGACATACCTCGAATCAATTGAGGTATGTCAGCTAGCTGCCTTGGTAGGTCAGTGGTTAAAGCAACTAGACCAGGAGACCTGTAGTTTAAATCCTGGCTATGCATTTTAAATTTTCAGTTTGATTCCATCTTTCCAGTGCCTAAAAGATCTATACTGGCTGCAGCTCAAGAATGAAGACTTAAAACACTACATAATAATAATTTGATACTCTGCCAGAGCTAACTTTCAAATTCTGTTACTCCAACAGGGGTACTCAAAGAGCCTAACTGGGAGGAGCTGCATCTACTATGTGACCTGATTTTTATTTATTTATTTAAAGATCCCAAAGAACCTAAAGTCTTGTAATTAGGGACAGTTCAAATAAACACATTTGGCAGTGATCTATAAATAACAGTACATAATAGAGCATGTTAATATACAGTTACACAGCAAGAAATTTTGGGAAGTAAGGAATTATGTCATTTTAGGTACATGAATATAAATAAAAAAGCAATGTTTGGGAATTTCCATGGGACAGAACAGCAAGTAGTTGATTACATGGAGAATCTTCTTGTTCGACTTCACAATGCATATGAGATGGCCTGTCAACACATTCAGGAAGTGACTGGATAAAGACTGTTATGACGCGCAGGCCAACAAGGTGTGATTTGGTGTGATTATACTACCCTACCAGGCCAAGGGGTGCTCCCCAAAATTGCAAGGGCCATACCTCATGTGAAAAGAATTAATGATATTGACTATTGCAACCAAAGGTTGCCCCAAGGGAAACAACTGGTGCTACATTTAGATTGTCTAACCTGTTGCGATGGTGTTGGTTGGAACAAGTTGAACTGAACTAAGTTTTATTTATGGATGCACTTCAGCTGCTATGGTTCTTAGTGCCCCATTCTATATTGAGTGTGAAAGACCACTTAATTTTGCTCAACTTATCAGGCTTGAGTTTCTGTTATATACTGTACATGTAAGACATGGAACCACCAGTTTTACTTCATTCTGAAGGAGGTCATACTATGAACTTTTACATCAGAAAAAAATCCTCCATTGGGTTTGAACCTGTGATTTTGGGATCCAGAAACCAGTTACTCCTAAACCAAAGAAGACAATAATTGGGCCAAGTGTTTACATAGCCACCAGAATTGTTGGAGAGGTGAACACATGCAAAAGTGGCCACTTAACATAGCTACTTGGATTGTTACAGGAGCCTGCTTTGCTACTTTAGCAAAAGAACATGTGCAATAATGGCCTAAGATAAAAAAGAAAGAAAGAAGAACAAAAATTGTCTCTGCCTTTCCGCAGCTCAGGAATATTCTAATGCATGTGTGGGGGCTATACAAGGAGAGCTGATTGTGACAGAGATTTCAGAGAGAGAAAATAAACTGGGTTAGAGAGAGACAGCTGAATGTACAATCTTTGAAGTGTGAGAAATAAAATTGTTTGCAGTACTTGAATAAGACATTTTTGTCACATAGTTTTATTACCCATACCCTGACTTGACACATAAAAGCTATTGTACCAAATGTTTAAGGTCAGCAAATAACAATGGACAATTTATACAACTTCCTTTAATTCCCTAGATAACCTACAACAATTTGTAAGAGAATAGCACCCTGTCTTATTATTATTACTGTATGTAGATTATGTTATCACAAATTAGTTATAATGTTATTGCAACATAGTGTTTTTACTGCTTGCTCAGCTGTTTCAACACAATCTCGGAGGCAGAAGTTTTTATATTAAGGTCTGGATTGTAATTAGCTTTGGCTCACATTAAGCTGAAATATACACTTATGTACCTGCATGATCTATATTGTATAAGCATTGATTAATAGAATGTTTTGTATGGATGAAACAAACAAAAACAGAGTTAAATAACTCAGAAGTTTGATACAAGTGAAGTTTTAATCAATGTGATAGTTGAAAATGAGTCGGAATAGTAACATTCATTTTCAACTATCACAAAAACAGAGTTGTTGAGTTCTATCCATGTACTCACCCAGCAATCAATGACAACTGGAACAAGTAGTTCCATATTCAGCCATATATTGAAGAAATCATTTGTAGTTTTTTCACATAGGTAATGTATTACTTCAGTTTTATTAAGTTTAGCTTCAACTTGACTTCCTCCATCTCCAGGAACTGAAAAATAAATTAAGTATAAAAATAATTAACTGCATGAACTGTTTCTATTATTAGCACGTTCAAACCTCATTATTTGTAAGACTGAGCTTTAGTACATCAACCACTGATTTCATTGGGCAGAATGCTACCTTATCCTGTGCACAAGAATTCTGAGCTCCCTGTCAAGCCTTAGTGACACCCATTTGTAATTTTGTCACAGAACTTCATACCAGCTGTGCCATGTTTACACAAGGGCCACAAGGGCCTGGGCCCAAGGTGGTAAATTCTTAGAGGTGGCAAATTTTTAGAGAGAAAAAAAGTGACAAAAAAAGAAGAAAAAACAGCAGCAATGATTGCAGGAATTTTTATTAGTGAGAGGTAAATCGTGGATAGATGGGTAGAGATGTGCGCATTACTCAACTTGCAACACTGTCTCTGCAATGTTTTTGCGTGCCTGGGCATGGATGCATCCGATGTAGAAACAGAGGCTTTGAGTAGCGCGGTATTGGTACTTATCTTAATGTTTGTGTGAACTTCCCCATTTTATTAATTTGGTGAAGTTCTAGTATAAAGTAAACGTCAATATGGACAATAGGAAATGTCTGAGTGGTGCAGGTTACAGAAAATTTGTTGAACAAAAGAGGAGGAGAGAAAGGGAAGTGTTAGATCAAACGCCAAAATTTCATGTTTTCTGTCAACAAAGGACTAGACTCTGTAGCTGCAAGTTCTTCCTTTCCTGAAAACTTGAAGTTACAAAGTTACAGTGCAGCAGCAATTGTGATGAAAAGCTCAAGGTTAGTGAATCTGAAATTTATAATCACTAAATGAACAATTTCACAGCAAGTGAACCGAGTTAGGCCTAGGGAAAGTTTCATCAGACTTTGTTGCTGATGAGATCCTTTCTTTTGGGAAATTAGTGAAAAAATACAAGATTACTTAGTACAAAATAGAATTAGCCAGAATAGAAGCCATGATTTTGCAAAGTCAGAGCAAGCATATCCTGATAAACAAAGATTTCTTTCCAAGGATTTGTTTGAAAGGAAATTGTTGAATGAAGGTATCAGCAGGATTACTCGATTTACTCTCCCAGTCAGGAATCACTTTACTGTGCACCATGTAAACGGTTTGGGGGTTGTTCTCAGTTCAGTATAAGTGGCTTTAATGATTGGAAACACGCTAGTCAAAGGGTAATTGAACATGAAAATTCCAGTGCACACCGTCATTGTGTTATAAGTTTCAAAGAAAGGAGAAATACTCTATGTAGGTTGATAAACAATTTATTACTTAGTTAAAAGAAGAAGTAAAGTATTGGAGAAAGTGAGGGTAGTGGCTGTACTGAAAAAACTTTCATAAAGGGTAATGCCTTTTCGTAGAAATGAACAGTCTGGCTTCTTAAGGAATGATAATTTTATGTATTTAGAACTGATAGCTAAACTTGATCCATTCTTAGCAGGTCATTAAGTTAAATATGGAAACCCAAGTAAACGAAACACCTTATATTTATCATTTAGCACTTATAAAGAAAGTATAAATCTTATGGGGAAGACTGTCACAGAAGAGATCATAAAGAAGATAGTTGATGCAAAGTATTTCTCCATTATTGTGGATTCTACCCTTGATGTTTCATACTGTGATCAGTTAATTTTCATTATAAGGTATGTGAATAGAGATGGTGTACCCCAAGAGCGGTTTATAGAGTTTATGAGAAATGCTGGGCATACCAGGAAAGAATTGATAGATGCAGTACTTTAGTTCCTCAACTTCCATGGATTAGATATAATGAATGGACTGCCATGAACAAAGTTACAATGATGCTGCAAATATGGTGGGAACTACTCTGACATACAAGCCCAAATCAAGTCCTTCAATCCCAATGGTATTTTTCATCCCTTGCTGCACTCATTCCCTGACTCAGGTAGGATCAAGTGAAGCCACATGCTGTAAAATGGCTACAACATTTTTTGACTTGCTACAAACAATTTATAATTTTTTTTAAAGCATAAATGCTAATTGGGTTGCAGTCAATAAAGCTCTTTGGTACATTTCTGAAGAGGAAAGCGAGAAAGCTGTAATTAAATCAGAAGCAACTGGGATATTGCAAAAGCTTAACTCTAAAGAAATTGCATTCATAGCACAGTTTGGGGGAGGATTTTGGAATGTTTCAATGCTGAATACAACACAGAAAAAGTTGACATATCTGCAGTAGTTAACTTTATACTTCACTTCTAACTTTCATAGATGAGATCACAAAGTCTTTTAAAGCATATAAAAAGTTGGGGGAGAGAAAACTTGAGATTACACAACTTGTACGAATCAGTGAAACTACAGAAAAACATGTGATGAAACGAAAGACATTTTTTGATGACTCAGACTCTGAGTTGCTGTGGTTTGCAAATCTGATGACGACATATTAAAGACCAGTTTTTTAATTATATTGGACAGATTATTCACACAGCTCAAGAAGTGTCTTGGTGTCTATGAAGAGTTTTCTGAAAAGTTCTCATTCTTATCCAGTTTGATGAAAATGGATCTTGATGAACTCTATAATGCTGCAGAACAGCTGCAGCATGTTTACTCAGAGGATATAGGGGAGTCTTTTGGAACAGAATGTATTCATCTTAAAAGATGATCTTTTGAGTTCTGAATATGAGAATGGTCCTTCTTTGCCTATCTTACATAAAATGCCAAGAGAGAAGTATTTCTTTGACATGTTCCAAACTTCAGGACTGCTCTTGAATCATCTGGCAGTACAAGCAATAGAAAATGATTTCACTGTGAAACTGGACTTTGAGAATGTGATAAATGTATTTGCTGATAACGAGGCAAGAAGAAAGCCATTGAAGTATTGAACTTCTGACATTCTTTGTAGAAATATTAATTATTTTTTGGTTTCTACTGAGTTATCCTGTGTGTGTGTGTGCATGGGGGGGGGCTAATAAATCCTAAATTTTGGACACGTTGCAACAAATCTTTCTACTCTGAAATCAAGGTTAGTTACCATAAGACTGTTCACTATTTTCTTTTTTTAAAGATTTGATTTCTTCTTTAAATAATATATGCCTATTTTAAATGGCCTGTTTGCAATTTTTTTTTTTTTTCCAGAATTGTCTATGTTGTTGGGGGTTGCAGAGAAAATTGTTGAGCCAATGGGCTCTTATAACCTTATACCATGCTGAACTATTCAAAGATTAGCAATTCAAACTTAAATTTCTCATTTTAATCTGATGTGTCATTTTACAAAGGTACCAAATGTAAACTTGCTTTCAAGCAAAAGTAACATAACCCACATCAGCACAGCTAAGTCCCACACATAGCAAACATTGTATTGGATGCTCAAGTGTAAGTAATTTTGCATTTAGAATATACAAAGTCTGGAATAAAAGAAATTAGACATTGTATACAAGAATCTAAGCAAATGCAATATTAACCTTCCATTGGTCACTAGAGGCCTGCGAGAACCCCAGCATATTTTAAATGCTCTTATTTTTTAATGAATGCACTTAAGCAATTATCTGGCTGGAACATCTAACAATACACCTTTCTTGACTGTTTGCTGCAGCGACATCCATATCTGTTTGTTTGTTTAGAATGATTGATAGTGAAGACTGCAAGAAAGATTAATCAGTAGTCATGTGTCACCCAGGTCAATCGGACCCTGTGCGCTTACTCTCATTGCATCTTGGTATTTATTTTTCTAGTTGTTTTTACCATCTGTTGAGTATTGTAAGATTATTCCTAAAGTTATCTTCTTTGGAAATAAAAACCAATATTCCACAAGACAAGAAGCATCTGAAAACACTGGCCTTAGCTTTGCTCTCACAACAGTTATATAGAAGAGTAATTTGCCACATTTCTTCTTCTTATTCTTTTTCTCCTCCTCATCCATTTCCTTTCACTATTTACCATCCTTGTATGGAAGATTTACATTCTCCAGAACTCACAAGTCTGTGAATATGTCAGTTGAGCAAAAGAAAACACTGCGCAGATTAATTCAACCAAGTAATACAGCCAGCCATAGGTAAGAAAAAGAAGATAGAACAAGATCGGAAAATTATAAAGGAATTATATTGCTTTGCTTAGCCTACAAAATTTATACCAAAATGATGACAGGCTTCAGAAAATGTAGAAGTTGTAAAGATAATGCATTCTCTCTTAAGCAAATGAAAGAAAAACATAGTGAGATCAAACTAGAAACACACATTCTCTTTATAGATTATAAGTAAGCCAGTGAGTGGCAAAATTATGGAAAATATTAGAAAACAAAAGAGTGTCAATACTCTTAATAAATGTAATTAAAAATGTATATGTGAGAGCTAATATCAGAATAAACAAACAAGAACCAGTAATGATTTCTAAAGGTGTTATAAAAAACTACTCAATAACCACTCTTTTGAATTTATGTTATGATGACATGATATGGTAGCAACAAACAATAGGAGGAATTAATTTGAGTACAAGAATATAAAGACAAAGGTTTTCACAGATGAGGAAATACTAATAACAAAAGTGAGGATGAATATCAAAGAATGACACAAATTAAACTTAATATCAAAAACATATCATATGGAAATTTTGATAAAGAAAACAAAAGTCATGGCATTTAAAGGTAATCACTAAGTCCAGTCCAAAATAATTATAAAAAATAAAAGCATAGAACAAGTGTCAGCATTTAAATTCCAAATTGGTCTGAAATAGAGACATTAACAAAAAAACCTTACACAGTTAATTACATAACAGAACCATAAAGAGAACACTGCAAAATAAAGGCAAGAAAGACTCCATAAGGGAGTTGTACAATACAATGTCATTCCCAATTTATTTATGGATCAGATAAATGGGCACTTACTGTAGAACACAAAAGAAGAACACAAAACACTAAATGAAATTCCTCAGACTTATAGCAGATACATAAGACTGGATAACTAATGAAATAAGGCAACAATTAAATATAGAAGATTTACATAAAACAATAAATGAGTATAGAAGCAATTAGAACAGCATACAATTACAGACCTCAATGACATAAAAACCCAGGATAATCCAAAAATTGGATTCAAGATAATTTTGGAATTGGAACAGGCCAAAAAAGGCCAATAAATTTATTACAGCTTTTCCAAAGGGGCAGTAATTATTTTGTTTTACAATTGTACAATGATTTTAGTTATGTACAAAATTCTGACATTTTTATGTCAAACACAGTTGATCATATAAATGATTAAGTAGATAACCATTTTAATTGCAAAAAAGCAAAGATTATCTCTGGGCCAGGCTTGTTATGGAATAAGTGGAGTAAGATTGATAGACAGTTCCATCCATGCAAATGATCTGAGGAACTAACTGCTCTTGCCATCTACAGAGTAGTATACAAAACATCAGGAGAAAAGAGAGATAAGTCCAGTACAGATTTTTACAGTAGGAGCATCATGCTGCAGAAAATGTAGGAAAGAAAACCAGAAACTAAGACATGTCATGACAGAAATGCCATCCACAGTTTCCACCATTAAATATGCATAATCAACCTCAGCAAAAATTGTGCAAGTTGTACAACCAAGAATGTGACATATCACCATCACACTGTCCCCCCAAAAGATCAATGACAACTGAATATAGTAGAAACTAAAACAGAAAGAGTGTAGGAAGGGTGCTGTCGTCTACTAAGAATAATTTTTGTATTCTTTCTTACAATTTGTGTACACTTTTGTAAACAGCTGGAAGTGTTTCTACAGTTTTGGTTGGCAATATCATATTCTGCACATGTATGGTTTATTGGTGGCTACACAGAAATAACGTAGGCCAACACTCTCACACTCGCTAGCGGACACAGCATCTATCCTGCACCATTAGCACATTGAAACTCAAATACCTATTGGGTGACTATTTCTTTTATTATTATTATTAATATATATATATTTATACATTCCATAATCTTAAATATAAATTATGGAGGTCATATGGTATGCCTAGGTCAACACACTGATCTTGGCATGAACACCTGAAAACAACACAACTATGTCAAGGTGTGGAAATACAACTGCTTGTTTAAAAATATAAACCAAATAGCTAAGCACCCCACTACATATGAATGCTGACCCGTATAAAGTTGTACATAATCTGGCTTAATGCTGATTCAGCATTGTTTGCATTCTAAATAAGAAAACCTAATTAAATATTAACGTATTCCTTACCTAAAATAATAGGTTTTACTGAAGATCTTTGTATAATACTAATTGGAGATACTGTAACTGTTAAAAATGAAATGAAAATCACAGAAATTGACGAGAGTATTTTCATCTCGAAGGACTAGTTTCAATTTATCACAACTCACTGAACAACACAGTTACAGTTACCCTTTGGCTTTGTTATTTTTAAAACGTAAATAGGACCCGATATGTTTGCTCTTGACGCATGTGCATGTCATGCGATGAAACGTCAAGAACATCTGATTTCCAAAGTCCAATGTTGCCAATTGTTATTTGTCATAAAATTGTAAACAGATTCGAGGACAGGATACTCATGGTCATAGCCCGTGGTCAAGCATGTTTTTATTGGAATGATGATTGATCGAAATACATTGATCTTGGGACGTCAATATTTCCTGACAGCTAATTTTAAACCAAAATGAGATTCTGAAACTGCTTATAACATCCAATACAGTCCTAAAGTGCAAGTGCACTGAGAAATAATAAAACAAAAGATTCACAAACGCACGTAAATCATTGCTGCTAAATAAAAGAGTTTCAGTATATAATTTTAGTTCGCGAGCAAGACCTAAGCGGCAATTTTGAGTAACTAATAACCTCATCGATTGCGTTTCGGCCTCCGTTCCATGTGGAGCGTTTCACCCAAAATTTCAGTTATTGTTCGTGCCATGCACCCTTATTTAATGCAGTCACGCATGCCACTTTTGGTGCGTTTCGTGCCATCCTCTCAGAAATAAAATCAATTCTATTCCTTAACCTGGGAAAACTCAACTCCATGTTTAGTAGCAAGTTATAAGCAAACAGAACCAATGCTCTGCCCATTAGAGATGGCGGATATTAAGCAAGAACTGAAAGGAGTTGATGATCAACAAAATTACTCTGTCGGCAATAACACGGACCCAAAGAATATGCAGGAATTAACACAATATGTAAGTAAAGTGGAGGTCAGTTAATTTTGTGTCATTTAGATTCAGTGAATGTTATTTTTAAAGAAATGTACGTTAACAAACTAGGTTATGTTGCGATATTCTTTAACCACATAAGATTTCGTTGTGTGTATTTTGTTACACGGTTATTGTTAAGACGAGTAATACAAGAACGATACTTTTGCTGGCATTTTGCAATAAGTAAGCTATACCAAACAGCAGCTCATGGACGTTGTCAGGATTGTCTATAATGTAACATTTCACCCCACCCTTAAAACCAATACGTTGCAATTAAAATAAAAATAAAAAACAAGCTGTTATATAGATTCCACCAGGATTATATAATGGTCAGTAAATAAAATACCATCACCAATTATTCTCAGACATTTAAAAATGTTAAATAGTCAACTCATTGACAAGTAAGTCATTATATAAGCCATTAAAATTCAAATGCACCACTTCATTGGTAAATGGACAACACAAGTATGGAAACTCTGCATAATCCATGCAAGCATTTTAGAAGTTAATTTGTACCCTATTCACTGTTAAAAATTACCTTTTCACTATACTGGACTTGCTCTTCATGGACTATTTGGTTCCAAAACCTGTCAAGATTTTTAATAATCTAATCATGTAATAAACAGGGAATCTTTCACTTAACAAATAGTCAATCACTTGAGGATCTTTAACAAATCTGTTATCACATTCATTCAGCTGCTGAATGATTTGCAATTAATACAGAGTGCAGGGCTATACTTAACATTCTATGCATGCTTCACGTAAAATGCAGTGTTCATATCTGATGCCTTGCTGAATGTTTCAATTTAGTTCAATTCAGTGTTGGTTGTATTGATCATTTACAGTATGATCTGTAACAGTGTTACAGATATGTAGAAAATATAAAATAAGTATTTACAAATTACAAAATACATATTTACAATTACTATTTCATAAAATAATTTGAATTATTTAAAATATGTAATTTAAAATTAATTCATACAGTTGCTAGTAATTAATTTAAATGCATTCCAAAACAATTTTACAAAAAAGTTCTTACCCATTTATCTCCTAAGTTTAAATTAATAGCATTGTCAAAAAACCAGCCAGTGTATGTCCATTGCCAGTTTATAATATATAAAAGCAAGAGGGACTGCAAAGTGCAGTATTTTGAACCAGCTCATTGTTTTCAGTTCTCACAATTCTTGTTCACAGGTCCTTGTCAATGATGGTTGTTTTAGAATGTTTCAGGGGGCATTCTTTGGCAGGGTGATCCTATTTTGTTATTTTAACATCCTTTAACCTGGTAGGTCATCTTGGATAACAAATGCATTGGCTGAAATGATACTTAGATGAGCCCAGGGTCCATAACAAAAAGTAAAATGTAATATAATTAACAATATTAAAATTATAAATAAAAATAATTAATAATTAAAATACCAAATTAAATCTTTCAAATTAGAGATAAACAAAATTTATAATTTATTTTAATATACTCTGATACAGAAGATGCAATTAATAAAATCACCATAACATTACTCAAAATTTGTCTTAGGATAAGGAAGAACCCTGAAAAAAGAAAAACCCTTATCTGGGTAACTCATCTTGTCTGAGATTCAAACTTTGCTCTCGAATGTGAGGCAAAAATGCTATCCCTGCTTTACAGAGGCAGGCTATAAAAAGAAGAGTTATTTGTGGCGCTCTAGGTTTCAAGGAATGATTACTTTAATGCATATTACTGCATTACCAATAAAGTACAATGACCTAATAGAAATATTTCACTTTTAAGAAAAGACTTGCCAGATGTTCCTATTATACAGAATTTCCTGTATTCAAGGAGGAGAGTCATGTATCATATTACTGTCATACAGGACATCAAAAATCCTGAATTTGATTCTATTTGCATTTTGAAATATGGGCAGGTTCATTTGATATGTAGGTATTGTTAAGTATTGGTCATACAGTCACGTGGTACTATACTGCTTCTGTGCATGGTCAGTTCATGTTACCTTGAAGAGTGAAGACAAATACTGGGCTTGTGATGATTGCACTTTTTGGAAGAAAATGAATGAATGATTCTTCCCCCTAAGAAAAGGTTTTGTGTTTATAACAAAATGGAAATACTGGTCAGCAATGATTTTGGTGCTGCAGTTTTTTGAGCTAATTATGTATAAATATGATGCCCTGAATACAAATATGCCATTAATTTTTGCCTAGCAGCTGTAATTTGTTAGATGTGACATTTTTTGCAAAATATACATTACACTATCATATGGTAATAAAAAACTGAACATAGCATTTTCTTTATTATATTATATAATTATTATATACGTAAAGGAATAAGTCATCGCTATTGTTGGTCAGAAATTTCCTTGTGATTGACACGTGGGGTGTGTCGTCTGCTGTCGGGCTTATCAGGTCGCTGACCATTGTGTAATAATGCATAACTGTCAGAGGCATGATTTCATTGGCATTGTAATACTTATAGGTTCAATGGAAATTAATGCATGCATTCTCATGCATGAATGATTTGATTGATTTCATTCTGTAAAAAGTTTGGTTGTGTTATACACAGTGGTTCCGTAAGGATTTACATTTATAATCATTACTACCTTTTATATATCAGGGACATTGCTTTTGTTTTCTCTCCCTACCAAGAGTGACATGGTGACTTCAAAATATCTTGAGATTATGTTAGCCTAAATAATAAATCTTTTACATTTAATAAAGTACAGGATCCAATGTTGAAAGGAATAGATGAGGTATTGAAAAGGAGAAAACTAGTTAACATATGAGAACTGTGATAGAAGCATTTTAAAGGAAGCAATGGAACATGTGGCGACACAGATGGAGAGCGAGTAAATATGGCAACAGCATACCGAGACAGCCACGTGTTAGCAAGTAATTTCTTATTGAACACTTTGGAAGCTTCTTTTCCATGACGTTCTTGAATGTATTTTGGAACAGTCCATTTTTAAGCTCAGCAGTTATCTACCATCATGAGCATGTCCTATCTTCCTTGGTAGTGGTCCTGCACAGTTTTAATATCATGGTGAAATCGTTCTTGTTCCTCACTGGTGTCTTCTAGATTTTCAGGAAAACAGTAAGTGGCAGTGTAAATAGTGCACCTTAATACTCATGTTGCACCCAAGGGATCTTAAATTGTTAAGCATCTCATTTACCAGTTTAACATAGTTTTCAGCTTTGTGTTTGCCACAAATGAAGTCCAGGCTTTCAGCTCGGCTTCATTCATCCCATTTACAAAGCCAGGATCCTAAATGGGTTGTCTTATTTGTAAGCCATCAAATATCCCTGCTTTAGTTTTTCTGTACTCAAGTGAGACATTTTATTTCCTATAAATGCAAAGCATGATCCATTCTTATCCATTCACAAACTGCTTCATAAGGCCCAGCTTGATATGCAGTGGAGGGAAGATGATTTTCTCTCGTTCAACTAAGGGGTTGTTGATAACATTTTTTTTCCTCAACATCCATGTTTTCTCTCTTAGGTTACTCTTTTGTAATCTAATGGTGTATTTTATTTCTGCTATCCCAGAGGCACAAGAAGCAAGGATATTTGGTGTGGCTACTTTGCTGGCCAAGGAGAAATTTTACCATTTTTAAATCTATACAAATCACCCATTGATGTTTATGATACTTTATCTTCTCCAAGATGAAAGCTATAGTGTTATATTCTTCTTTCAGTTTCATTGAGTGAGCAATTGGGATTGAGCCATATTTGTTCCCATTGTGTAGAAGAACACATTTCAAACTTTGCTTTGAGCTGTCAATAAATTGGTGCCAATCATCAGGAAAATACTTAGGACGAGACATTTTTTTCCAAGAGTCCTCTAAGATTATCTTCTTGAGAGAAGAAGGGTTCAGTAAAAGGTAATTTTAGTTCCTTTTTCCAGTAAATTCCTCTTGTTCAACCTGAAAGCCAGTAATTCAGAAGCTTCTTTTGACAAGTTGAGATCATAGTGAGATCATTAAACTCATCCTGGTTATATTCACTGTCACCTTCGTTAGTATCAGAAAGGTCCGAGGGACAATTCTTGTCCTCACAAAGCTCTGGTAGTTGGTGAAACAATAGGATCAGGACTTCCTCTGAGTGAGGGATCAGGCATCTTGCAGAGACTAAATCAGGGTACATTCACTTGATACAATTGTTTCGATTGATTCCATTAATATTTATGAGGCAAAAATAAATCATCTAAGTGGTGTCTGGATTCTCTCCAAACCATCAGTACGCCAGATTTCAGACGTTTCCTTTTTCCAGTAGTCTACTGTCATAAATGTTCTGTACAAGTTTTACAGACCTGATGTGGTGTCTAGGTTTTATTCTGATCACCAAGTTGAACACCAAAGTATCCAAGTAAGTTCTCCTTATAAAGTCACTAACAGCTTTTGTGTTTTCTTTTAATGTGAATTCTCTGCATATAGGATGATTGACACGTCTTCTACTTGAACTCATTTTATTTCTATTTAGAAAAACAAAACAAATACAACAATCTAGACCACAGTATCTTTTAGGTTAATTTTATAACAACTGTGATCTACTCTGAACTCACAAACTATCCTCAACTTAGTTGAGGCATTAACCAGACGTGTGCCACTGTCAATTCAATTAGTAAGTGCTTACACCATCTGGTGGATTTTCTTGGAACTAAGTGGTCATCAGACTGGCAATATGATAAATATACAGGACCCGATCCTTGTATATTATATTGAGAATTGCACATAAATACAACACAGATTTTAAAAAATAAAGCTGATAGAGAAAACTGATATCTCAAAAAATCAGAGCTGATAGAGAAAGATTGATTTCATATTTAGAGTCAGCGACCCAAATATTTCTAAAAACAATTATAAAATCCCAGATACCAAAGAAAAAAATTTGTTAGACCTGTGTTATTCATGGCTATCACCTGTGAAAAATGTAGTTGCAAGTTTTCTGAAACAAATGGTGGTGAATCCATTTGATATTTACAGGTGGCGTAAAAGACTCTGGGCAAAGATTGAATTTATGTTTCATTACAAATACAAACAATACTTACAATTATTTTTTATGTTCAAACTGTTTTCTGTCTGCATTAATACATCTTTGAAGTGGTAATAACAACTAAATGAGTTAAAACTTCCTACTGTACTATGTCTTGCTGGTCACTGTCCAGTGACTTTAGCATCACCCTGTATATTTCAAGGTTTAGGATAACTGAATAGATCAAAATGTTAATCTTCCAAAAAGAAACTGTTAACATTTTTTAGTTGATGCATTTAATTGGCTATCTCCAACATGAGTTTATTAAGGTTGTATTTGGTGTGATTTCTCCTCAAATTAATATGTAATTTTTTTTATTTCTTTCATTTATGGACACACTTTAACTGCTGTGGTTCTCTGCATCCCATTCTGTACTAGGCATGAAATACCACTTAATTTTGCTCAGAAGCCTCTTTTTCAGGCTTGAGGTTATTTTACATGCCGTAAATCTACGACACAGGACTAACGGCTTTACTTCCCTTCCGAAGGAAGCCATGCTAAGGATTTTTACAGCCAAAAAAAATCCATGCCCTCTGCCAGGTTTCAACCTGCAGCCTTGTAATGAGAACAGTTTTAATTTTGAACAAAACTGGAGAGTTGAAAGGAGTAAATATTTGAATTTGATTAAAATATGAAATTAAAATCACACTGAATTATAGTGGGACTATCAATGTTTTAATGACTTTCTTAAGAATGATATACCATGTCCAGCCTTTAAAATTGGGCAAGGGAGTGGAGCGCATGAGTGTCCCTTATTGCCATTCTAAATTTCTGACAAGTCTATTTAAGAAATAAAATCCTTTTTTTTTTTTTTTTTTTTAATACTAAATGTGTTGATAAAATTCAAATAGAAATTCAGGAAACTGCTTCAGGCAATCTTGCCCTCCAACCAGAAACTGAAATGAACGCACTGGAATGATCCCAGTAGACATACCATTGTTTCACCCATTCACTAGAATTGTTCACTAGAATTGTTTTTCATGTGGGAACTCCACTGTGGCATTCATCAAACCCCTCCTGCATAAATGCTAGTCTGACACAAAATATATGTTGCTCCATAAGCTAAGACGCCATTCCTATTGAAATCCACACTTATAAATAAGTCAAACTTCTCCCTGTACTTGTGAAATACAGCCATCTCAAAATTATAGGTGTACAATGGAGGAAATAATGTTCTATGCAGATAGACTTCCCAGATTTTTAATGACAATAAGGAATGCTTGTCGGCCCCTACTGACTGTGGCAAAAATAAGTTAAATATCAAGTTACAAAATTAAATATATATATTTGCCTCAAATGTGTGTGTTTGTTCAGGTTAAAAGGTATAGGTATAGGTACCTTTCCTTGAATTGGTAAAAACAAAACCCTTACATAGTTCTTAAGATCATAATAAGGCACATTTTTATCAAATTCATTTACTCCTTTCAACATTCCACATTTTGTTCAAAATTGAAAATACTATCCCTCCAGGGACTTAGTAATCGAGACATTAATACACTCATGTTGGGGATATGCAATTAAAGTTATTACTGGTAAATGTTAAAAATTAATTTTCAGATGAATCAAAGTTCAATATTCAATGACTTTAAAATTCTTTGTAAAAGGAAATCACCTAAACCTTTTGGTCCCACCAGTTCTCTACTAAAATTTTCACTTTGCTCCTGCTACAGGCGAATTTATTTATTTTGTTGGAATTGTCTCTAAAATCTGCCGAATGAGTTGTACATTCCTGTTGAATTGGATCAGTAAGAGAGAGGTGAATTGGATCAGTAAGAGAGAGGTGAATTAAGTAAAAATAAACAAAGGCCTTTCCTACCTAAAAAAGAATTTTTGCCCAAAATTCAAACTTTTAGGAATAAAGAAAAACATTGGTACCATAACTAAGCAGGTTTTACATTACAGTAATACGCTGCATTCCACTTGCTGTAACTGATTGTTCTTTATTACTATTCTTCCTCATAAGGAATGTGTAATTTTCTGTTTAAAAGAAGATTACACTGAACTTTTATGATACGTTGTAAAGACATGTTTCAAACTGGATTTCTGCCATGTGCAACAAAAAACTCTGCCTCGCAGATGTTACTGCATACTGTGAAACTGATTTTTCACAAAGATAATTTAATTTTCTCATTTTTTTAAATGCATAGACACCTTTTCTTTGAAGAGGAATCATACTTGTTGTTTCAATAAGTATCAAATAACAAAAGGATAAAACCACCACAAGCCACATAAACATTTTTTTCTCATCATGGTCTTCCTAAGATGTGACCATAAACACAAGCAGCTGTTATATATGGTGTGAAGATTTGAGTAGTAGTTACAAATGAACATGCAAACATTTTAAAATACTATCTTTAAGCATAGAATGAAGATATAGGATTTTTGATAGCCTGTGTGATGGTTTGGGATACGATTTTTCCTTCTCGAATAAGGGAAATTCCTTAAAATATGGGCTGTCTGGCAAGTTTATACAGGCATACTTTCTTTCCCCAGTAACATATCCTCTTCCTCCGCTATGCTTGCACATATAAACAGTAAGCATGTTTCCCATACAGTGATGACTGTAAGGTATAAACCCATAGCTAGCTGAAAATGACCAGCCTGTATTTTGGCATATTCATAATTTTATTCTTAACACACTCTCTAATGTAATAAGATTTGTATTTTGTATAACCATACATTAAGCACAATTCTCACATCCTAATTTTCAATTCATGTATTTGACATGGATTAAACAATATTGTAACATTTTTTTTATAGGAACGGGGGAATAAACCAAGTATTAGCTAATGTTAACAACATACTTGAAACAGTGATATTTTAGATTATTTACTTAGAGTAAATATTATTTCTTATGTGTATAATTTTTATTTTATTATTTCAGGTTCAAACATTGCTGCAAGGAATGCAAGACAAATTCCAAACCATGTCTGATCAGATTATCACAAGGAATATCCTTTTGAATATATGTGAAAGTTATTGTAGTAATTTTTAAACATTGCTGTGATTTGTCAAGTATATTTAGATCACAGGCTTTTGTGGGGGGAAAAAAAAAATTGTAGTTCCAAGACAGCAATTCATTTTGCATACCAAATTTACCTTAAAGTAATACTAAGATTGTTTATAATGCTCAAGAACCTAGTTTATCCAGACTGATGGAGCTGGAGATAATCCAGATGAATGATAATTCAAAAATAAATTATTAAATGGAGACAAACTGTGATGTATGACAAGAAATTTGGACTGCAAAAGCAGATAATAATTGGTATCTAATGTTGAGCAGTTGGCAATGAAGCCATTCGCTCTCTTGCATTCCAGTATTTTGATGTTATAATATCATGTTGACTAAAGGTTGGGCAGGGGAGTAGATGTTTCCATCCATATTTTCTTTAAGTATACGGAAAAGGCACAGAGGAGATCTCACTATACCAATCCTCAATAAATGTTTATTGAGACAGTTACGGCATGTTAGGAGTCTAAAAGTTGCTACAGAGGATTTTCTTGGTAATGTAGTGATTCTGGTCATGGTTTTCCTTTTGTTTGTAATACATTATCTTTGTTAATGTTGTTATTATATGTTGATATAATGATTCTTTTGATAGAGTGATAACTTATTGGATCAGATGAATTTGATGTAATTTTACTATCTTGCTTGGCTAGAAAGTTAGCTGTTTCATTACTCTGTATTCCACAATGTGCGGTATCAATTGAAGTATTAATCTTTTATTTAAATTCATTAGTTGTTTCATGATTTTGCGGCATTCTACAATATTTAGGTTATTATGTGTTACATCAGATGTTATGGATATGATAGCTGCTTTAGAGTCAGATGATAATACAACTTTTTCAAATTTATTTATATGATATAATAGGTTTTGTAAGCTCTGAAGTATTGCCAAAATCTCCTCATCAAAAGTTGTGGTATTTAAACTTAATCTTTTGTAGAAAGAGAAGAGAGGGCATATTGCACCTGCGCCAGTATCACTGTTATTTGGTAAGCTCGAAGCATCAGTGTAGGCTATCATGTAGCCATTCATTGGTAGGCAACCTTAAATTTATTATTTCTAGTGTCATTTGTTTCAGAACACAGGAAGAGGTTTCAGATTTTGTAAATTCTTTAGCTAAGTGAAGATAGTGTTCAATATCAAATAGTTCTAACTGGTTAGCATTTGTTTGTATGTTTTCTTTTAAGTAAGGAAGTTTATCCATGTTTGATTTCTTTGACTTTAGTGAGGAAACTTTGTTGAGTTTTTAGGTTTACTTCTCTCTCTCTCTCTCTCTCTCTCTCTCTCTCTCTCTCTCTCTCTCTCTCTCTCTCTCTCTCTCTCTCTTTTTTTTCCCAGTCATTATAAGGTACTCTGATTAATTTTTCATATTGTAAGATGGCTGCTTGATCAAGTTCAAGTCTTGGATTATTTGTTAAAATTTGTAGAGCAAGTACTGGGGTAGTTTCAACAGCTCCAGTTGCTAGGTGAAGAATTTGATTTTGTAGAATATTAAGTCATCATCAACTCTTCATGGATTAGGAGGATTCTCCTGTTCCGGCCTCATATTTCTTCCCATCTTTTAACTGGTCTTCCTATTGTTCTGTAGCCTAGAGGTTTATATTTGTATGACTGAAATGGAATGCGAGAGTTATCCATTCTTTGTAAATGGCTTTCCCATTTTTCTCTATTTATTTGTATCCTTTCTTTTAAGCAAAAAATGTCTAATTCTTTCCTTATGTCTTCATTTCTAATATGATCTTGTCTGGTGCAACCTTTTACTGCTCGGAGATATTTCATTTCTGCCGCTTGTATTTGGCTCCAATCTTTCTTTTTAAGAGTCCATGTCTCTGAACCATACAGTAAAACTGGAACAGCCATTGTCTTATAGAATTTTAGGTTTGTATCTTTTCGGGTTTTCCTTTTTAAGGTACGAGCTATTACTCCACAAATATATTGGAACTTACTCACTTTATTATTTATTTCTTCATTGTTTGTCTTGAAGGTTACATTACAACCCAAGTAATTAAATTTTATCACCTGTTCTAACACTTTATTGCTTAACACTATCTTTGATCTTTTTATATGTTTTCCTATAAATGCCATTATCTTTGATTTTTCTATTGATATATTTAAACCATAATCCTGGATCAATTTTTGTAGCTTGTACTTACTTATTTGCAGCTTATCTTCTCGGTCTTGTATTAACATCATGTCATCTGCAAAGAGTAGCATATTTAAGGCATTATCTTTATTTATTTTTATTCCTAATGGTATTTCATCTTTTAATTTTCTGAGAATATCATCCATATAGATATTAAATAAAAGCGGAGATAAACTACATCCTTGTCTTAAACCATTATTAATTATCATATCTTGTGATAATCGTCCATTTCCTAAAACTATTTTTATTTTTGTTTCTTGATATATATTCCTGAGTACATCTATCAATTGTTTTGGGTATCCTTTTTTATCTAATATATGCCAGAGTCTAGTTCTGCTTACCTTATCAAAAGCTTTTTCTAAATCCACAAAAGCTATATGTGTTTCTAAATTATATTCTCTTCTCTTTTCAATAATTTGGTTAATAGAAAATATATTATCGGTGCAGGATCGTCCTTTTCTAAATCCCATTTGGTTTTCTAATAATAACGGTTCTGTAATTATACTTAGACGTTTGTTTATGATTTTTGTATACAGCTTATAGCCTGTGTTCAGGAGACTTATACCTCTGTAATTACTACATACATTTCTTTTGCCCTTTTTAAATATATTGATAACGTGTGCATCGTACCAGCATTTAGGAATTCTATTCGTTTTCCAACATTTGTTGATAAAATTAAGCAGTCTTACATTTAATTTATCTCCTCCATACTTTATTAATTCTGCATTTATTCCATCTGGTCCTGGAGCTTTTCTATTTTGCATGTTTTGTAAAGTTAATTGTAATTCTTCTTCGGTGATTAAATCTATAGATGTTTTAACTGTTACTTGATCCTCTATTGACTTTCCATTTTCTTCTAATTTATACCATAGTTCCTTATAATATTTCAACCATTCTTCTTCAGATATATTGTTTATTCTCACTTTGTCTTTCTCTTGTTTTGTTAACGTCTTAATCACTTTATAGGCAAATTGTTGTCTGCCATGTATGTCGTTTTCTATCTGGCTAATAAAATTCTCCCATGAATTCTGATGTCCTCTTCTTGTAATTGCCTTTGCGATGTTTCTTTTTTCTTTATAATTTTGTCTTGATTCTTCAGTTTTATTTTGTAGAAATCTTTTATACGCTGCTTTTTTGTTGTCAATAGCTTGTTTAATTTCTTCATTCCATATTCTTAAGCCAATTTTTCTTCTATATTTATTTCTTCTTCCGATTGCTTCTTCTGCTGCTCCTTTGATTGCTTTAATTATATTGGACCATTCTTTATCAATATGTTCTTCTACTTTTGTATCTTCTAGGCAAATGTTTAATCTTTCTTGATAAAGCCTCCTGATACTAGGTTCTTGAAGTAGGTTTATTTTGAAAACCGTTTTATTTTGTTCCTCGTTTGCCCTTATTTTTGATTTTTTCCATCTTGTCCATAATTCTATTTTAGATATCACTAAATAGTGGTCGGAGGATATATCACAACCCCTGTAAACTCTAGTATGTATAATCTGTGATATTAATTTTTTATTTACCATAATATAATCAATTAATGATCTTTGACCACGTGCATTCCATGTATATTTATGAACATCTTTCGTTCTAAAAAATGTATTTGTTATCTTAAGTTCATTAAAAGTTGCAAACTGTCGTAATTGTTTACCATTTTCATTAATGTGGTCTTCTCCAAATTTTCCTACAGTTTTAGGTATAGGTTGTTTCCCAACTCTTGCATTTAAATCTCCAGCAATGATCATATATTGGGTTTTGCTTTTATTTACTTCTTCTTGTAATTGTTCATAGAATTCTAAAACCTCTTCCTTTTTTCCCTCTTCAGGACTATACACTCCCACAACAATTAGATGTCCTCTGGGGATTTTAAACGTTACTTGTATAATTCGTTCATTAATAAAAGTATAGTGTTCAATTCTCTTTGTCCATTTTTCATCAATTAGTATTGCTACTCCTTTTGCTGCTCTTTGTTTTAATGAAACCCCACTATATACTAAAGTGTATTTCCCTATCTTTTCTGTACCTTTTAATTTCTTTTTAGTTTCAGTAAGTACCGTTATATTTACTTTCATTGTTTCTATTTCTTTTACTAGTTCTTCTTCTTTTGTGGATATTCCTCTCACATTCCATGTTCCTATTTTTAATGGTTCTGCAATTCCAAATCGTGCGTCCTTTTTCTTTTGCTGTGGTCGAAATCCGATATTATCAATCCGGCTATTATTTTGAGGCTGTTCAGTATGTAAAAGTTTCACTCTGGCCGCGGTACGAACGCTGCGCAGAGCTAGTTCAGTGGTGGGGCTGCCACCTCTCTGCTCCTGAACTCGCAGATGCTTTTCGGGCATTTACCCTAGATGTGTTGTCTTCACCTCGACTTTCGAGCCACATCCACCCGTTGTGCCAGTTTTGGTCCACCCCGAGTATTTTATTTCCTCGGTACCACCTATATCTAGGAGGCATTCCCCGATCCGCCACCTGGGGAGGCGCCCGATGGGGGATTGGCACTAAACCCCTCACGGGGTTATTAAGTTTTTCTATATTTGCAGTTATTAATATCTCTTCACAATATTTAAATGTTGGTTTAATACACATCTTGTAAAAAATGTTTAAAAGTTTGTGTAGTGCTTCCCCATTTCTTGCCTGCCAGTCTTTTTAATAGTGGTAATATTTTCTCTGTTGTTTTGGTTATATTATCAATATGTTTTTTCCACGTTAATTTTGTATCAAAAACAATACCTAAGTATTTGGCTTCATGTGTTTCTGTGAGTTTTTCCATTTAGTTGAAGGAAAATATTTATTGGTTTCTTCCTTATTATAAATAGTTGATAATTTGCTTTCTGTGTATTAATTTTCATTAAATTCTGTAATGTTGTTGTCTATATTTATTAATTGTTGATTTTGATTTTTTGGTTTAGAATTCCATACATCATCTGCAAACATTAAGACTTTTACTAACAGGGAGGAGACCCTTTAATTCCTTTAATAATTAACTGAAGGCTTAAAGGAACTGACCTGGACAAAAGCCTAATGTCCGATCCCTCACCTTCACATGGTGCAGCTGTTAGTAACCACATATCAATTTTGTTATAATAGAAAGGAGACCCGTAATTGCTTCTATAATTTGAAGACTTAAAGGAACCCATCTAAACAAAATTATGTGATGAACTAAAGGGAAGGGCTGCTCACCAACAAGCACTGGTCAGGTTGGTGGGTTATTGATCTGGACTGATATTTCTTCCTTTCCACATATCAGATCCCCCCCTTTACCTTTCCTATCAAGTCTTGCTTGACTTAACTCTTGTTTTCTTCGATCCCGATGGTATTAGAGTATTCGAGGCCTAGGGGATCATTTCATTTTCTTTCCTGTTCATACCTTTCTTAGGTGATGTAACTGCCATTTATGGTGCCTAATTTTAAACGGTTACAAAAAGTTAAATATAAACATTACATGATTTGCATTAATGAAACTCAAAATAATTTGGAAATAAAACATTAAATGACTACAATTTTTGATGTATGATACAGAAATTTGAGCTGCAGAAGCAGAAACAAAATGAGTTGAAAAGTTGCTCAGATGAGACATCTACAATCATAACATGAGGTTAAAGTCCTTTATGTTTATATGTAAATGGAAATGTAGAAGGGAAAGGCAAAAGTTGCAGTTATGTGAAGCTCGTTAAAATATGCCATCTGTATCAAATTTGTCTTTAGCATTTGCAATTCCTGAAACACTTGTTATTTTATATTTCAGTTTTTCAGCGCAAAAGACTAGAACTATGCCTATGAACTTTGAAACTACCAAACTTCATGCGAGTTCATGGCAAACAAAAGCAATTTATATGGATAGTTGAATGTTATTACAGTATCTGGCAGGAAATCAAAGAAAACATTCTTCAGCTTTTCCTCCTCAATAAATTAGGTAATTTCATCTTGAGTCTTCTTTCCTCTGTTTGATTTCATATTCCCAATAAATAATTCTCTCTCCTTTGTGCGCCATCTGTAATTTTCAGTGGTTTTAGTTTCCTATATATCTTTCCTGTTCTACTACTTCTATTGTTTTCAAAGTTGCTATTAATGGGAAATGGTAGCTATTCAATACCCTTTGTGAAACCTTAAAATCTACAAGATCATTATCTAAGTTCTTTGAATATAACATATAATCAATTACACTTTCTGCCCCTTTATTAACAAATGTGAACTCCCAGATTTGCCTATCCACTTGATGCTTAGCAACTACAAGACAATCCATGAGACATTAATGGCAGCACTATGGATGGAGACAGCCAAGATAACAGCTGCACTGACCTCGAAGATGAGGAGTATTTGCTATGGCAGGGAGAGAAAGAGATAGCCCAGAGAAGAAGTCTTTTCAGTGGTGTGTGCTGGAGGTGTGGCAAGCCGGGTGCACCTAGTGAAGGATTGTCCACACAAATCCAACCATCAGATGGAAAATGAGAAAAGACCGTTGGGGCCATCTTCATCATCCCCTCAAGTGACACAATGTGTTTTTGGCAGAAGAGTCAATGACAGCTTTATCACTTACAGCTGAATACCAGGAAAGTTGTGCCGGTACTAATAGACACAGTTGCAGTCATAACCTGACACGGTGAAGGGCTTGCCAACATGAACATCCAGTTGGCCCAACCAACTAGTGATGGCATCAGATGGCATCTTGCCTGTGGATGAAACCCTTCTGGAATTAATACTAGGACTGAGAACTTTGAGCCTAGGGTTCGTCGCAGATGTGGCTGAGTATGTTATAGTGGGGCTGGATCCTTCAGGAGACATGAAGAGCTGGCCAATATCGACCAGAGGACCTTGCAGTTTAGCTCTAGAGCCCCCATGAACATATGAGGATCTACAGGGTAAACTTGGTGGAAAATATAGTTGTGCCTGCTAAAAGCAAGATGATGGTAAGGCACACCTGAAGGGCCAACATCAAGGAAGCGGTTTTGAACTGGAAGACACCATTGAAAGGATTATACGTTGCCTTGGCATTTTTGCCTTATCAGGAGGAAATGCCCATGAGCTGCTTAAGCCAATGCATATTCAGGTCAGGATGGGGTTAGGAAAGTGCAAGCCAACAGGGAGTGTATCGCCATGCAAGGTATCCCTGGGGCCCTGCTGAAAGTCTTCCTGAACAGAGTGGCCAACCATATCTCAGCTTCACAACTTGAGAGCATCTGAGACGATATCAGTCTGTCTTCAGCCAAAGGAACAACTTTTATGGTTGCATTAACCAAGTACTCCATAACATTGCCACTGAAGATGCCTGACCTATACGGCAACCACCAGACATGTTCCTCTGGCAAAATAGGTGAAGGTACGGGACATGCAGGAGGACATGAGATATAGGGGAATCTTTGAAGAGTCCAACAACCCTAGTGCTCCCCTGTAATCTTGGTGAAGAAGAATGGTGAGCTCTGCTTTTGTGTGAACCTTGCACCCTGTCAGAAATTCCAGGAGTGGTATGAACCTTACCACAACAGCTAAAGTTTGTGTCAGTATTTGTTTATTTGATTCAAAGCTCTTAAACATGCACAATGGCACAAAGAGCTCATGAGCTCATAAGTTTGCATCTTAGATTAGCTTAAGATGTTAGTCTGTGGGATCTCCGTTTCACACCTCATTGAAACAATTTCTTTCTTTAGACATAATGTGTATAATTTTACAATATGAACATAATGTTCAGAAATTCATGGTTCTCACAGTACGCACATGTGTGCATTAGACAAGACTTTCACAGGTTAACACTCGCAGTGGTTAAAGCTGCATAATATCTACATACAGATAAATTCAAAGTACTGATGTTTGAATCTAAGCAAACTTTAGTTTATTTTTATCCCCCCCACCCATTCCCAAAAGCATAGTTCAGTTACTACGTTTTAAAGTACACATTATATAAATGTTTTCAACAAACCTAATTATTTTATTGCATTAATCTATACAAGTTCTTTGTCAATTACTGCACATAATCTTGAACATTGCATAGATATCATTCACATTCTTTTGAAAGTAATTTATTCTGGAGGGTTTATTGAATTGGCTTCAGAAATGTAAACTAAGTGTGTTAGTATTGCTCAAATTATGTACCTTTTTGAGAAAAACAAGAAAATTAAAAAACTAAAAAATGGAAACCTCAGAGAGCGGTGCAAACTTTGTTCCATGGGATTTGATGACCAACAATATACCAACTCTCCTACCAATATGTTAGGGCAGAGCGCTCTCATAACTATATGATCTGAAATCTGCTGAACTGTTAATCAGCGGTGTGCACACAGGCAATTTTGCCATAGTTGCAGTCCAATAATTTTAAATATTGCATTGATTGTGCACCAATGCCACATTCCTTTGACTACTAGCACACATATGAGGAATTCTGAATGAAAATAGTATACATACATCCACATTCTTTGAATTTACAGCCATTGTTATGTGGTCCAGAAAACATGCCAGAATTTTAACATTTGGCAAAAGGGAGAATATCTCAAATTTTTTATCTAGGACTCCTCTACAATCCTGCCAATTTGTGTGGTTGAATTCTGGAACCTTGTATATATACTTACATGCATTCCTACATGTATTGGTTTTTAGCATTCTTAACATCATACATACTACTCTTTTCTGCAGCATGAATGTCTTTAGAATGGATGCTTTTTGTGCTGTATCCCATAGAATGAACCTGCAACTTAAATGAGAGTGAATAAAGGCATAGTATACTTGTATGTTATTTATTATTATATATATATATATTTTTTTTTTTTTTTTTTTTTGAGCTTAACGTCCTTTAACCTGATTGGCCATTTCAGATGATGAATGAAATTTGTGAAATGATGCTTAAATGATCTCAGGGTTCATGAAGCTTAAAGTTACTCGACATTCGTCTTCTCAGAATAAAGGAAAACACCCAAAAAAACCTTATCTGGGTACCTCACCCTATCGAGATTCGAACTCGTGATCTGTTGAATGTGAGTCGAACACACTACCCAGGCAGGCTGTACATTATTTCTGCTGTTTGTTTTAAAATATATAAGCCATGTTCATTTTTCTTATGCCTCTCTAAACATGTCCGTGGCATTTCAAATATTGTCTTCAGTAACCCTAGAAAATTAGAATCTGTGACTTAAATTTGTTAATTTTCTGTTAACTGCTGGTCTATGTTTTGTTCCTAACACTGATTTGAATCTATTCTGTTTGGTTATATTTAGTACAGTGTCCAAGTTAGCTGATTGTAATTTTAAATAGTAGCTGTAGCTGTATTTATGTTTTTTTCATGAGTACAATTAGTGCCATATGCATACCTAATAGCTGTTCCCCCTGAATCTTTTATGATTTTAAATAGATTGTTGATATATAGCAAAAACAACTATGGTCATAATTTGAGGCTTATGGCATTTAATGTGTTACTTTTTTAAATGATGATCAGATTTTAGATCATTTCCACTGGTATTGTGTATTATTTCCATTGTTCTCTGTTTTTCAGATAAGAACTTAACCACTTTAGTGTTGTGCCTCAAATACTGTAATTTTGAAGTTTTTTTGTAATATTTCAATATTTATGCAATCAAAAATCTTAGATTGAGGAAACTTGTGACTATATATTCCTTTCTGTTTATTACATTTATAATGATGTCATTTCATTTGCAGATCGCCTATACCATTGATTTTTTTTTTTTTTTCCTGAAATTCAAACTGGTAATTCTGAAGAATTTGAAATTGGCTACAGAAACTTTGTAGCTGTTCTAAAAATATTATTATTTTGGGACAAGTCGAGCATAAAGCTATTAGTGTGTAATTTTCCATCGCTAATTTTGAATTTTTTTCTTATATTGGTCTAACTGCTAGCTGTTTTATCTTGTTGCAGAATATTTCAGGGTTAAAAGAGTGATTAGTTAGGTGGATTAGGTATTTCTGTAAGTTCATGTTTACATACCATATCATTTCATTTGTGAATTTGTCCAGTCTCCTAGATCTTTAATGCTTTAATGAATCTATCTGGTAACATTTTCCTCGATAATTTTTTGTAGTATTATAAAGTTACTCTTTTTTTTTTTTTTTTTTTTCATTTATGAGCTCATTACATTTTTTGATTCCCAGATTTTTTAGAATGTTTATATGGTACTCACTGAAGTATTCAGCTCTATGTAGCAATGTACCCTGTGCAGTGGCAAAGTTGATTAAAATAATATTTGTATCAATCTTTATGTAGCATTAATTGTTCATTTGATGGAAGATGCTTGAAAGTTGTCAATTGTTTTCCTTTATAAGAGTATGTTACCAAATTTTAAATTTATTCCTCTGTTTTAATTAAATACCTGAGTGCTACTGAAATCTTGCAAATATCCAAAGAAGCTTGTGATAGTGGTGTGATTAAATTAAATTAAAAACAAATAGGTCGGTTTTTGTAACACAAACATCACTTAGTAATTACTTACCTGTTTCGGGAACACTTGTTCCCATCTTCAACCCTTCATTCTGACACTTCTTTGTATATTTGCAAGATTTCAACCTGAATGCTATGTTCACATGTTATATGTAACTAAACATGTATTGCTTTGTTCAAAATTATAATAAAAATATATCATAAAGTATACATAAGGTATGTATGTGAAATTGCAATGGATAGAGTGAATTGTGGGACTTCATTAGATAAAATTTTTTTCTAGAAGTCTGACACATTAGCCAGAAGCATAACATAGCCACAGTATTAATGTAACCTCTGATGACTTGCAGAAAATAGATACATTTAATTAAATTGAAATCTTATTGTTTCAAACTGGGTAAAAGCTCTACACAATCTTAAAATAACAAATTTCCATTCATCAAAGAAATGACTGTATTAGACAGAACTAAGAGTGTTTAATAGTAACTGCATTCCTATTTTGTTGCTAATTCAAAACTATATACAAAAGAAGGGATAAATGCATTGTATGAATCTACATATTCACGCAATAAACATGACTCTTAATGACAGAATTAAATGAAGCATGACTTCACTCCAAATACCCAACTTCTGGAATTACTTCACATAATCGCATAAAGTTCAGACAAAACTATAAATATTGTAGCTTTTCTATTTGATTATCCTGATAAGCAATTATAAGATAAAATATAAACATAATCATTTTATTTAATATATTATATGGTGAGAGTGTACTATGCTGTTATAACTCCAACTAAATGAATTTTTTCCTCTTATGAATGCTTTTATTTCACTTGGAAACACAATGGTATTTCCTTAATAAAATCCACTAGATGAAATGGGCAACAGAATAGATGACTTGGAAAAGAACATCGCTGATTTAATGACACAAGCTGGTGTGGAAGGTCCTGACAAGTAAAGGAAGTGCCAAATAAGATTTACACTCTATAGCTATTCAAGAAGAGGAAGAACATACTAAGAACTTTTTTGCAAAGACAGATTAATGTGTATTATTTTATATAAAGTTGTGTTATAGATGGCCTCTTTTATCAGTGAAATACACTTCCACGTATGTTGGTGTTCTTATTTCTTATTCTCATTTTCTATTGAATTATATGAAGAAAGGAATGTATTCAATCATGCCAGGCTGTTTCATACTTCTTTAATAAATGTCTAGAAAATCATAGATAATATTCTGGTCAAATGCAAGGTGTTATTTTCCTGGACCCTCTACTCACTCTCCCTCAGTGTACAAAGCACCTTTGAATTGCCTTTATACTAGATGTAAAAATTGGTATCAATATCAGAGTTTGAAGTTTCTTATATGCTTGCTGTAGAAACAGATGCAGAATTCACATAAAGGATGTTTCCGAATTCACTGCACAAATTCAAGCTAGCCATTGCTCTGCAGGCTTAAATTTTCCTTGCTAGGGAGTAAAATCTAATATGTAGTAGGATGCAACTGATTGGCTGCCACTCAGCATTACAATCAAGTGGACAAGTGTAAAAACAAGCTCATTATTGCTGAGTATCTAGGGTGCAAAACTGGAAATAAATGTAAGATTAGAAACAAAGGTTTGAGTCTTGTAGAGGAATCACCTTTTTTTTTCCACTCCTTTCTTTCCATTGTTGCAAAAAGCTGGAATTTGATTCTTATTGCTTAAAAGTACTTTTGTGGTTTAGCAGAGCTATGAAACACATTAGCATCACATTGAAATGATGTCATATTGGGTACCCTCTCCTCTAAGCTTCAGCTTGCAATCACTATATGGAGCAAGAGTAAACGTTAACCATGTGTCGTGTCCATGTGCTAATATGTAAGCCAGAAGGCTGATGACATGGCTTGCCTTGGGTGAAGCATTGCCACACTAAACAAATGATTCCTGACATCCCCTGGTACAGGCATGGGAAGCTCAGAACATAGGGGACACTTCTACCCATTTTCCACTTAGCAGATAGAAGTTGCCCAGTGCCAAATGTGAATGTCAACACACATTTGCCTACAAAGTTGCTAGTGGTATGTAATTTAATTGGTCAGAGCTAAAGGTATTTTGTCAAAAAATGTGATTTAAGTTTCATTGACAGCATGCCATTTACCACAGCATATCTTAACCATAGTGTGGCAGGCCCATCTTACATTATCATCCTGTGTCCTTAGTTTTGCATGCTTTAGGTCTAGGAAGTAACTTGCACCCTTCTTTGAGGAGAAATGCCAAAGGATAAACATGATTATGACTTGTGGACTAAATAACATTTCTGATAGTATTGTACTATAAGTCATTTTACACAACGCTTCATCAAAATTGTTACTTACACAGCATAACTGGTATCGTAGGATCTGCCCTACATCATCAGCTGCATACAACTACCAGATGAAGTGAGTTATTTGTGGTGGTTGGCTTCTCCTTTGGTGCAGGGTTGACAAACTTCAACAGAACATTTTCTTCTAGCAGGAGATCAAAGTTCATAAGTGTGGTATTGAATTTTTACTTTCTCTAGCCCTGTATGTACAATGTACATAGGGATAGAGACCCAAAATTTTGATGTTGAGATTTCACTGGAAATTCATGTTTTAGGAACCCCTGAATCCAAAAAAAGCATTTCTGAAAAAAGGTCTGTGTGTGTGTGTGTGTCCATGGATAGCATAGCTTAAAAACAAAAAGACGGTTAAATACCAAACTTGGTATTTAAGCCATTTCTATCCCAAATAGAATGTATATCTTGAATTTTCTGGGAATAGCTTCTAAAGACCTGTTTACTCTGGATGAATTTTGCTTATTTGGCATAGCTAGTAAACTGTAAGAGATAGAAAACACCATCACTAAACAAATGTATAAAACAAGTAAACAAAGTCATATCCCAATCCATAGTGATTAAAATTTCAGACTGGTCCAAATGAAAATCAAACAATCCTGCTATAGCCACAATACATGGGCTTCCAAAAATCCATAAACCAGGAAATGAAATGTGCCCAATCATTAACAATAAATAACCCCACATAGGTGGCCGTGCCGTTAGATCACTTGCCACTCACCTAGATGGCCTGGGTTCAATCCCAAGCGACCGCATGTGAGATTTGTGGTGGACAAAATGGCGCTGGGACGGGTTTTCTCCAGGTACTCCAGTTTCCCCCGCCCTCTCATTCCACCGGTGCTCCATCATCATTCATGTATCATCAGTGTCACCGCCTGTGGTGCTATAATTAGTTAAAGTGGGCATTAAACACTACCCCCCTACCCACATAGGTACTACATATTTGGCAAAATGGCTAGTTAAAGAAAGTCAACAGTTTACCAAAATGTTATAGCCTAAGTCTAAAAAAAAATCAGTAGAACTAATACAGAATTTTCAAGATTACAAAGTTTCTCCATGTGACAAATTATTTTCCTTTGACGTAAAATCACTTTTTCCAAGCATTCCTCTTCGAAAACTAACACAATTTCTGACCGACTGGTTAAATTCCATAGACTTAAAACCAGAAATGATTGAAGATTCCAAAAAAACTCACCTTAACCTGCTTTGCTCAAATACACCGCAGTTTCCAAACTAAATTCTACAAACAGAACGTTGGCCTGACTTTGGGTAATGCATTGTCTCGATTTCTAGCTATCCTGTAAATTAGTTTTTTAAAATATATAGTACCAGATCTTTCCCCACATCTTCAAAGTGTGGTTCAGATACATTGACAATGTGTTTGCTATGGTCAATGAAAATTAATAGACAATGTATTTAAATTATCAACTTACAGGAACCAAAAATAAAGTTCACAATGGAATTAGAAAACATCAGTGCATTAGCACTCTTAGATATCAAAATTATGAAAAACAATTGAAAGATAAATTTGGAATATACAGGAAGGAAACAGAGATGGATAATTACATAAAAGCAAAGTATTTCAACCCAAATGCACATTAACATGCCACATTTAACAGTTTGATCAATATAGACTAATAAAAATACCGCTGGAAAAGTCAGAACACAATGAAGAGCTTAATCACTAGAGACTGGATTATATGCATTTGCACATTTATCCTCTTTTCACCAGTTATTGCATATTTTAACCAAAAACTGGTGATGATGCATATTTCGGACTATACTTACAATATTTTAGAAATCTAAGAGGTCAGGCTAAAGCTTGTCCTCGTTTTGATGTTTTATAGTTATCACAACATAACTGTGCAGAGTCAATATGCCTTCTGCCCGCACTCCTGCTTGATCCCCTCGCTGTGATTTAACTTCCAGAGGAAACCAAAAAAAATTGCTTTAACATGGATCTATGTGAAGCATTCATTGGAAGTTATATTCCTCTTCACAAACTTACAAACCCTATCCTCAAAGGTTTTCTGCACAAACATTGCTTAAATCAACATATACCACATGAATCAACTTTGCATAAGAATTACATGCCAACAATTTATCTACATGTATTGGAAGAAATAGGCATTGAAATAATCACTAGATAGGTCAATGAGGGCATTAAAAAATATATTCCCAGAATCTTTTGCAGATGAAAGATGTTTGTGTTTCTCTCAGATGCTGCACCCTACATGATCAAACCATGAAAAGCCCTCCAAGGATTTTACACAAATATGATCCATATTTGGGAATGTAAAAAAACTGATTTCATCAACAAAGAAAGTGTTTCTTAAGGTATCTGCTCGCATCAAGGTCAACAGAGAAAACTAAAAAATGTGTCCTTATCTCCTGAGCCAGTGGTAACTCATTGGGGTACCTGGGTCAAAGCTGTTGTTTTACAATGAACATTTCAAGGCTATCAAAAGTGTGTAAGGTCATGAGTTCGAATCTCGCTTAAGGTGAGTTACCCGGATAAGGTTTTTTTCAGGGTTTTCCCTTATCCTGAGAAGACAAATGTTGAGTAACATTAAGCTACATGGTCCCTGAAATCATTTGAGCATCATTTCATCAATGTCATTCATCGTCCGATATGACCAACCAGGTTAGAGGACGTTAAACTATCAAAAAAAAATGAAGATGCTCACAAGGAACCTTGGTCTATGGCATGGCTACTGTGTCCTCCATCCCGGACAGACGTATTGGAGGGTAAGAGTGGATAGTGCCTCAAACCCGCCCCCCCCCCTGGCCAGTTAATGCAGTCATGACCTGGTGCCGCTACTTCTCCATCAATTGCCCCCCCCAGGGACCTCATGAAGCTGAGTGCACCGTGGTCCAGGTCTCCGAGTGGAGGAGAAATCCCCACACCGGTACTGGGAATCGAACCCAGGTTTCCATTTTGGTAAGCAGCTGCGCTACCACGGTGCTAAGGAGACGACCAATAAGTGCCAATAAATGCACCCAAATTCAAATAGTGTCCAGTGACCTCAGTAGATGTAGAACAATCCTTTTCTGCTCATAAAAATGTTTTGAGCAAT
The DNA here is from genome assembly GCA_030762935.1 of Hymenopus coronatus. Lineage (NCBI taxonomy): Eukaryota > Metazoa > Arthropoda > Insecta > Mantodea > Hymenopodidae > Hymenopus > Hymenopus coronatus. The sequence goes on along the minus strand of CM060885.1, from coordinate 41,704,194 downwards.
CAACGACACAATCTTACTACTGATCGTTTCTGTTTACCATAGTAGCAAAATGTAAAAGAATTTGTTAACAATACTTTTTTCTGATGAAGTAAATAATAAAAGTGTCGATAGTATGTTGTTTTTTAAATAATATAAATATACATGTAATTAATCATTATTTTGTTTTTATTATTTGATGTTTCATATTTTGACACTTTCATGCATATTTTAAGCATTTTTACTTTCTCTACACGTACCATGTACATAGTGTACAGAGAAGGTATTGCACTCCACCCAAAAATTTGATACCAAGATTTCATTGAAAATATATGTTTTAGGGTCCCCTGTATCCAAAAAAAGCATTTTCAGAAAAACTTCCGTGTGTTTGTATGTGTGCCTGTGAACACGATAAAAAACGAAAAGTCGGTAAAATACCAAACTTGGTACTTAAGTTAAGTATCTTCCAGGGATGCGACATGAAGATTTTGAGAAAAATCCCCCCACCCTAAATTACCTTTTACATTGAACCTTTTTCCGAAAATGGCTCTAAAGATTTTGATTAAAATTTCGTATATTAAAGCTATTTGCCTGACAAATGAAGTGTATATCTTGAATTTTCTAGGATTAGCTTCTGAAGACTTTATTCTGGATGAATTTGACAGAATTTTGCATAACTGCTAAACCGTAAGAATGCACAAACCTACAACACAAAATATAGAGAACCTTAAAACACACAATTTATCTTATATACATTTTTTTGTGGAGTTGATCGTTTTTGAGATATTCCTTATTATTGGTTTCAACTTTAAAAAATTATACTTTTCTCATGCAAGAATTTATCAATTCCTGTCCATACAAACAAAGGAACTTCAGTCACACAGCAACCAGCTTTTGGCTATCACTTTAACATATCTTACTCCCTATTTCACTTCTACTTACAAGGCACACACTATTTCTGCTGATTTTTTCTTGATTAGCATGGTAAATAGAAGCATAAGCTTTTTAACAATTTGTTGCAGAGATGTAGAGTGTCATGTGAATGTAACATCAGAATTTTTATGCATATTTCAAGCTTTATATGTTGCTTTATAATCTGGTCTCTATTAATCACATTATAGACATTGCAGAAAATAATGGATATAGTAAAGAAATGGTAAACAAAAAACTACAGAGAATTAAAAGAAAAAAACATATTGCAGAAATGGACAGTGAAACTGGTGAAAGATAATAATTTAGATCCCAAAGCAGGCTGCCCATTTTCTAGGGGTGGTTAACTATTTCTCTAAATTTATTCCTGGTTAGGCAGAGCAAGCTACATATTTCAATGTATTGTGCGAGGTCGTAAAGTTCAAATGGGGCAAAGAACAGATTCAAGCATTTGAGAAGCTTAAGAATGTTTTTATATCACCTCCAGTGTTGGCTGTTCCAGATTTTCTCTTGCCGTTGGTTTTACAAACTAATGCCTGTGGCTCTATAGTAGCTGGCATTTTACTTCAGGAATTTCAGAAGGGAGAAGAGTGGTCTCATATACATATTGCATGCTTACCACGCAGGAATAATTATATTCTATGTATGAAGTCTAGGAAAGTGGCCGAATTGCAAATATCTGCATTTAAATTTAACGTTAGTTGAAATTAATCTAAATTGTGTTGCAGATGCCCTGACTTGCAAGTATGGTAAACAAAAAAGAACCCTTTAAAATCCCCCTCCTTGCCCATTTTATCAGTTCTCGGTGATTGCCCATTGTTCTAGGGGATATTAGTAAGCATTACGGAAGTGATGAAATGCTAGCAGGGTAAAGAAAGTAAACTGTATTCCCTGAGAATTGGGGTTTTATGTTGTACATATCATCATGGGCAAAGTAAGGGGTGGTATTTGATAGTCTCAAGGACTGGTTTCCATATTTTCATGATAGCCCATAACCATCTTGAAAGTATTGGGAGTGTACAAAACGAGTTGTAAAATTCATGATAAGTTAATATAGAAAGATATGGATACTGATAAGCGGTTGAAGGATGAGGCATCATCTGCATAAATTGTCTAAATCTGCTCAGCACACACATATTGGACTTTCAGCATCTAATGTGGCTCAGAGGCCAATGTAAAAATTGTTATTGGGCTACAATGGAGCATTACCCAGGAGTAAGCAAGTAAATAAATGTGTGTTGGTTATAGCTGAGTCCTTTACAAAATACATATGGTTATCACCCATGAGGGAAGCCAACAAGCTAATGCAATTAAGGGTTTATAATCTGTGATTTCTTGTTTTGGGGTTCCTGAAATTATGGTGGTCAGCGACAATGACATATCTTAGGTCGCATCTGTTTAGAACATTTCGTTTTGAGCCCGTTTTCCAACAGGTAACTATATCCGTGAACATCACTTGTTGAAAGAGTCAACCAAAATTTAAAAATGCCTTAACAGTGCATCATCACAAAGACCTTTCAAGGAGGAATAAAACTTTATTTTGGTTATATTTTGCATTGCACAGTGCCAGACAAACTCATGGGAATGTCCATTTAATGTAATATTTTCTTTCCCTCCAAACTGTCCATTAGCAATGGAATTCACATGGTATTCTTCCTGATTAAATGCATGTAGAGCACATCAGAGAATGTTGGAATCATGCCAGAGAAATATAAGAAATCATAAATATTTTAATAAGGATAGAAATCAGTATAAGTTCAAGGTGGGCTATATTGTCTATATGAACTATTCTCATAGCAGCACCAGTGTGAAATTTACTGCAAAACTTGCACCCTGATATATCATTTTTCCAGTTTTTGTGCTTATCAAAGAAAAGGAAAGTAATGAAAGGTCATCTGAGCCAATTGAATCGCGACTCCTGTGCCTGGGAAGGAGAGTTTTATTTATACATATGTTTTAAGTGTTATTGTAACCTTATTGTAAGGGAATGTTGAAAGTCATTCTTGCATGTTTAATTTTAATGTTTTGGATAACCCTGGTCGTGTGGAAATGACCCTGAGTCAAGAGGAGGGTGCAAAGAACAGAAATTGGCTCTATCGCACAGAGTTTGCTGACTCCAGCCTCTGTTGGTAGAATTAATGGATGGACCCTAAGTATAAGGAAAATAAAAGGCTGGCTCCTTTTATTTCTATTAGGAGGGGGGATTCCTGTTACAACTGCTAAAAGCATGTTGGAACCATCTCCAAGTGTTGGCAGTTCTTATGGCAGCTAGAGGCATGTTGGCTGCCTTCACCACTCACTCTGCCTGGAGTTGCCTCTGCAGAAGTTGTCATCCTGCTTGTAGTAGTCACCTCTGCTCTCCACTTCACCTCCACATTGGGCTTTAGCAAGTCAGGGCCATATCCTGCAGAAGTCTCCTCCACCAAGTGCAAAGCTAACAACTACTGTCTTCAAATGAATCTATGAGAAGCATTAATAACTCTTCTACCAGTGTTGACCAAGTCTGTGACTGGCAGCTGTGTTTGAAGAAGGAAATGTATTATGACAGTAATTGTTCACAGCACTATTAAGGTTGACAATATGAACTTCGGCATTTCGATTTAGGAAATGGAATTAGACAAGAATCCAGGCACCACACAGAAGGGGGTAATTTTCCACACTATGCTTCTGTTAAATAAGGTTGAAACTGTTTGGTTTTCACAATAAATCAATACAAAGTTTTGTAATATTTTGAATTGTAATAATTGTTGCATGGCAAGGTAGCTAGACTTCGCTTAGAAGCCCGAGTAATCGCTGGCGCTGGGCAGAGCAAACTTGCTGTTGATTGCGGTGTAGCAATGAAAGGTTTATACATGAAGTACCCAATCTGACATATAGATAGCGGTTGTGTCAAACAATAGTAAAAGTACCCACTTTAGAAAGCTTAAGTTTGGTAATTTTACATTGTTTAGCATTTCTTTTGCAGCCATCACTAATATTACAGCTGAGCTAGATTCTACTTTGGAGGAGTCTGCTCCTTCATTTACAACAGTGAATATTGGTTGGCAGAGTTTAAGCGCGGCCATACGAGCTGCCAAGACGAACATCGCAGTGATCGACCATATGAGGTTACCAGTCCAGAAATTGTAAAGAAATCAACAAAATGGTATTGGATGACCGTCGATTAAAATTGCATGAGCTAACAGACATTGCAGGCATTCCAAAAAGTTCTGTACATCGCATACTGACTGAAAATTTGGATATGATAAAGTTGTGTGCAAGATGGGTGCCGCATTTGCTCACAATTAAACAAAAATAGCATCGTGAAGATGTTTCAGTTGAGTGTTTGGCAATTTTCACTGCAATAAAGCTGAGTTTTTGCATCGATTCATTACAATGGATGAAACCTGGATCCATCACTTCACACCTGAGACAAAGGAACAATCAAAACAGTGGATTAGAAGGGGAGAATCGGCTCCAAAAAAGACAAAGACAGTTCCATGCAGGCAAGGTCATGGCATTCAGTTTTCTGGGGCACATTTGGGACAATTTTCATTATCTCAAAAAAGGAAAAGTAATCAATGTAAATATTATGTGATCTTATAAACATAAGCAGAATTAGTCTTATTCAGAATTGAATTCAGGGGACCCCAAAACATGTATTTCCAGTGAAATCTCTGTATCAAATTTTTGGGTGCATTGCAAGACCTTCTATAAACACTATGCACATAGTATGTATAGAGAAAGTAAAAAGGAGAACCACTTTTACTTACTTATTCCATATGACTGGCGAAATTAATTAGAATTCCTGCGAGTATTATCCTGAGTTTGGGATTGCAGCAAATAAACCCCCGTGGATCAGTGGAAGGGTAGTAGTGTTTCAAGGAACGTGCCTGCTGATAAGAGAAAGGGAGGGGTGTGTCAGTTTGTACCAATGGTTTGGTACAACTGCACGCTTACATAAAGCAAAATAAAATACAATTTAACACCGTGAGACACATGATTGCAATGATACTCCTCACCTATAGAGAGATAATGGGGTTGAGAAATTCATCTATCATAAGAATTGCATTATATCTCTTGTATTGGTAATTAGATATATTTTATTGAATTTTGCAGACTTTTTAAGTTTATATTTCTTGGACTTCTTAGTGTTTTTTTTTTTTTTTTTTTAATTTTTTTAATGTGCATAAATATGCACTGCAGTTAATCACTTAATACTCAACAATTTCAGCATCTAAGTTAGGAGTTGGAGGGAATTATCAGCATAATAAATGAAGTCAGTAATTAAAAAATGTTGCTTTATTGCTAAAGAAAATAATATCATAAAAATATTTATAAACAAGCCATAAAACCAAATGTAGTTAAACATTAATTATCCAAAATCTCTATAAAATAAGATATCACTTGTAAGCCCATATAAATTCTTATGTGCTTCATTACAAAACTGCAGTCTCTGTGCAGCATTTCGTTTCACTTTAGAAAACACAATCTGCACAAAAAGAACATTATATTTACAAATCAATGCACTGAAATTAGCACATAAGAAGCACAGACACAAATTATCCAACACAGAATATAAATAACAAATATTTAATACTGTAAATATTTTATTGCCATTACTTTTGGATTTCTGCTTTGTATGCTATCAAGTAAACCAAAGTACAGTTTTTGCCCTGAATTAGCATGTAAAGGAAAAATATTTAAGACCTACTGTTATCTTTCTTGAACAAAAAATACATTTTTTAAAATACAATTGTGTATTTTTATCATTTCTCATCACTAAGATTTTCCTGCTTTTTAAAGTACTTGATTTAAGGTTGGTTTGCATTTCCTGTTTCTTATTTTGCATTTTCTTCTTTCCTTTAGTGTTGCATATTATATTTGTATAGCTGTAATCTCTACATGCAAAGAAGCATTTAATGCTGTAACATTTCATCCCTACACAATTTCAATATTATCAATGATCATCCTAATAAGTACAAAAGAAGTCAGTGGCTTAATAAACTGGTTCTTCTATATAATTTCTTTTTTTGAGTAATTAATAATATAATGAACGACAGGGATCTGCAGGAATAGCCAGAACCCTTTAAATTTTGATTACATCCATTTGCATAAAATAATTTGCTTCAATATTAATGCTCTAGATCCCAAATCAAACTGGAATATAATTACGATTTCCTTATAATTACATAAAATGAACTAGAGTCCTTTTACTATAACTCTAAGAAAGCCTGCAAGAAAAAGTAGTGAGGCTTTTAAGTGCATTTATCTCTAAATTAACAAATGATATACACATGTAATATGTTCAATGTTTCATTTTTAATGAAGTTCACATTAATGAAACATAGTTCTGCAGAAATGATGTTCTGTCTTAAATTCTAAGCGTGTGTGAGGGGGGAAAAAGGAGATAAGGACATTTTAGTTTATATGGTTTTTAGGAGAGTGGAAGCTGAATACTGTTTCATTGCACTTATTTTCAGGCTTTAAAATGACCAAACCAGAACAATTATTGCAGGGTTTTTTACTGCATACACTTATACCACAAATACTTTGATTCATAGAAATGATGAATGTTGCATATATTTTCACTACAATACAACAATCTACAATTAATTAAAATATGTCAATACAACACACCATTTAACCTTTCAGATCTAGAACCCTTAATGCAAAATCTGCATGTTCTCTTGGTCACTAACATTGAAAGAGATCATTTGGAAAACAGCACATAGTAGACGATTATATCCTATAGCATTGCTAAAAAAACCTGCCATATTTTAATAGAAAACGTTTTGCATCAGAGCAATGTGTTCTTTTCATATTAATCACTCTTCAATATTATCAATGATCATCCTAACAAAGACAAAAATTGTAATCAAAAGTCTTAATATTTTCAGGTCAGGTATTATAGAAATTCAAACAAAAATGAGTTGGTAATATAGTGCAGCAATCTAACCAAATTACAGAATTGGGCATCTAATAACACTAGTCAACAGTGGTTTTGGTAGACAAAGTACATATAAAACTTAATTCTATACTGTAATGTGACTAAAATGTGAAATCAGAAAGTGCCCATCAAGTCGGGATTAAAAGTTATGACCTGCAATTTATATAACATAGTTGAATTTACTGTATAATTTTTAAGTGCTTTGTGTTTGAAAGGAGTGTGATAAAAGTTAGTACAGTGACCTTTTTTGTTCCTAACTTTAATGTGAACTACTTTTTAAATGTAATATGTAACATTAGTGTATTTTATATAGTGTATTTAAACCCTCCAGTCACATCTGCTTACTCTTCCTTCTATATTATCTCAGTCTTTGATTTTTCTTTTCAGGAATTTATCTGGCTAAGTTCATTCGACAGAAAAGTGTTTTGTATGCATTGAAAATACAACATGAAGAAATCAAAACGTGGATGTACAAACTATCCCGATTCATTTTGTTATATATGTGGTGAATTCACGACAAGGAAACAAAGACAACCAATTTCTAACTTACTGAAGATGTATCATTTATGCTTCAAATGCAAACTGGGAGATCAGGATTAAGAATGGGCACCTCACGTAACTGCACTGGGTGCAATTCTAAACTAACACAATGAAAGGGAAAAAAAGAGCACTTACCATTTGGCATACCAATGATCTGGCGAGTGCCTCAAAATCATGAGATGTAGATGGTATATCGACATACCATCTACATCTCAAACTTTCAAAAATAATAGGATATACATTATGGACAAATCTAGAACAAAATTCATTTGATAAAATGGCCAAAAAAGTAAATAAAAGGTTTCCAAAATCTAAGCCCGACGCCACACAGAATCAAAACAGACAAACATAATTCCCAAAATGTGATTAATCTTTCGGACAAAACATTTGAAATAGAAGAATTGGATTTTCTTAATAAAGGACAGAAAACATGCATACAACACTCTAGGAATGTAGAAGAATTCGTAGTAGATATCGAGGTCGCAAAAGAAGGAAAAGCCACTGCCAAGAAAAATGCGATAAGGATTAAACGCGAAAAACCATTAACAAACATTCAGAAACAGAAACCTAAAAGCAACCCTTTCAAACACATCATAAAATCCTTGAACAAAAAAGACGTCATTTACACAAAAGCTGGCAAAGGAAACAAAATGGTCATACTAAATACAGAAGACTACATAAGTCTCATAGAAGAATCTTTGGCGAGTGACGAGTTCACTACAATAAAATCCGATCCTTTATGCAAATGCACAACTGCCATAAACAATGCTATAAAAACCAGCAACATTATCCCAAAATCACAACATTGAAGAATGAAAGTAGACAATCCATCTATTCCTACTATGTACGGACTGCCCAAAATCTACAAGCCAGGAAACAAAATGAGATTAATAGTAAGCAACATCAATGCACCTACCTATAACCTTGCCCGATGGCTAAACAAAAAATTACTCAGTCTCCCAAAATTTGAAACCCGAAGCATAAATAATTCCATAGAACTAATCAACAATATAAAAGACCTAGAATTAACACCTAATAATAGACTTGTCTCCTTTGACGTCAGCTCCTTATTCCCAAGCATCCCCATTGCCACCCTATTGCAATACTGCCAAGAATAGTTTCAATCCATAAACTTAATGAAAGAAGAAATCGAAGAAGATTCCAAACTCATCCACATCTGCATTGAACAATCCTTCTTCATCTTCAATGGCAAATATTATAAACAGAAATCAGGCCTCACAATGGGAAGTCCCCCGTCACCATTCCTGGCAAATTTATTCATGAGCTTTTTCGAAACAAAAATCACCAATGGATTCCCTCACATTTTCAAAACTTGGTTCAGGTATGTCAATGATGTATTCGCCATAGTAAATGCTAAACTAATAGAAGATGCACTGCTGCTACTAAATTTACAAATCCCAGAGGTAAAATTTACCATGGAAACCAAGAAAGACAACACCCTTCCATTTTTGGACCTCAAAATTATCAGAAACTATAAAAAACTGGAATTTGGAATCTTCAGGAAGGACACGCATGTCGACAACCACATAAAATCTAATAGCTTCAACCCAACTAGCCACAAACATGCAATCATCCACAGTTTGCTAAATAGATTACTTAATGTCCCTATGGAGACCAAAATAGGACATATAAACGTTCAGGGCATTCAGAATAAACTCCTATTAATTAATGATTTTGCTGCTGAAAATTACTTTGACTTTCTATATCTGTGAGCATTGGTGCCAAGAAAATGAGATAGTATTTAATAAGTTAGAGGATTTTAAATTAGTAAACAGTTATAATAGGCAATATCATATACATGGTGGAGTGGCTATATATGCCAGTAAATATTTCATCTATAATTGTAGTAGACTTGAGCTAGATTTATGTTGTATTGAGCAAGATTTTGAAGTGGCGGATATTTTAGTACAAGAATGTAAACTAATTGTAATAGCACTGTATACATCTCCCACGGGAAACCCTACTGTTTTCCTTGAAAAACTTGAGGAGCTTTTTAATTTTCTCTTAACATTTAAATGGAAGCACTTTAACTGCTGTTGTTTCTAATAATGATCAATGACCTTCCATCTTTTGTTAGCTCTCACACTATTCCATATGCTGATGATACTACCTTTTTTAATATGAGTAAAGATTTTCAGACATTTAAATGTATAGCAGAAAACACACTAATCCAAGCCGATAAATGGTTCAAAGCTAACGGTTTCATACTTAATCAGGGCAAAACATAATATATGGTTTTTAATTGCAGGGATACTCCTATAGCTAATGACTCGGATAATGTAAAATTCTTAGGTGTTGTAATTGACAATAAATATATTGATTATATATAATGTCTAAGCTTTCTAGAGTTATATATTTGATTAGAAATTTGAAAAAGCAAGTGCCTGAGGTGTACATACAAACAGCATATTTTGCTTTTTTCCAAAGCATTATAGCGTATGGTATTTTACTTTGGGGTAACAGCTCACATGTCTCTCCAAAATACTTTTACTTCAGAAAAAGGTTATTAGAATAATGTCTGATGAATCAAAGCTATCTCACTGCAAACCATTATTCATTAAATTAAAAATAATGACTGTAGTAAATCTATATATGTACACCGTGTTATTGTATATGAAAAGCCGAACATCAGAACTACAAAATAGACAAAATATACATTCCTATAACACAAGATCATGCCAACATATTGATATTCCATATTGTACACTAACTACAACTTTCAAGAGTTTTGAAGTACTAGGGTCTTAAATGTATAATAAGCTATCTTTAGACTTAAGACAATGCCCCGCAGCAATTTTTAAGCAAAAATTGTATGACTGGCTTGTTGCAATGCCTTTTTATTCTCTTCAAGAATTTTTTGAAATATAATAAGCACATCTGCTGTACCACTGTTAATCTTATATATTATGACATTGTTGTAATCAGTATAGTTATTAATTTTTTTTTTTTTTTTTGCATGTATTACTTTGTATTATATTGTACCTTTCATTCCTGTACATATTCTATATTGTAAATGTAATATCATTTGTAATATCATTTTGTAATTATTTGATTGTATCACTCTGAGCTGCATGAGCTCAATGACAGTAAAATTATTATTTTTATTATATATTATTGTTATTCTTAATTCTGGAATTTCTTAAAACATAAGGTTTCTCATTATGTACTTCCCCATAGCAATCGAATAAGAGAGATGACCGTATGGGACCTTTTCCTACCTTGAATATATCTCCATAAGTTGTCCTCACTAAAGTTTCTTTTTGGTGTTTAAATTCTTAAGCAATAGAATCAAGTATTGTCAATTGCATAATACTCTGGTATCTAGTTTTTTTTTTTTTTTTTCTTTTTTCTTCCCAAAGCCAGATTGTTCATTTCTTTTTCAGTGTAAATTGAAACTCTGTATCTACCAAAGCTATTCTACATTCCTCTATTAGGAGAAGTTAAGAGAACATAATTCCTGTAATTTTCATTCTAAGGTTTGTGGCGTACTAAAGTAAGAAAATGTTATAAGTTACAAGTATATGAAAAATATGTATCAAGTGCAACAAATAATTAAAATATTGCTTACAATTTTATATGTGCAATAAGCTATTGTCAGAAAATGAGCTACAAAGCAAAATGATACCGATTTGGGTGTGTTGCTCTGCTCCTGATTTACTGGAATCAATTATCCTATGAAATGAACATACTTTTGTTCCTAATACCACTGACCAAAGTTCAGAAGTATAATGAAGGTACAACTATTTTCAAAAGGGGTGCTTTAGTTACATTTTTAAGAGGTGAAATCAACACAGGTGAGAAACCAGCATAAAAAAGAAAGAAAAAGAAAAATGGATTTATGGATTAATATCTGGAAAACTTCCAGTCAGGTTTTGTACTGATGGAGCAAGCTCAATGCTGGGAAAAAGTCTGGGGATGTAAGCCTGCTCTTAGACAAATACCCTAGCATAGTTGTGTGCCATTTGCTGCAGTCACAAGATAAAATGCATCTCAAATAAATTCATTTCACTATTCCTTGACAAGATCTAGAAGGTTAGTCAAAAGCTCTGCATCACCTAAATAACTTTGGAAGCAAAAGGCTGATTACATGAAACTTAGAATAGAGATAGTGATATACAAAAAATGATGATTTTTTTTTATTATTTCCAGTGAATGAAATAATGACCATTTTAATTTTTTTTACACATTTTGATAGCACACTCCAATAGCTTTTCAACAAGATACTTGTCACCCTCCTTGGTGTAGGGTTTCTATGCTAGCCTCATATACCCAAGGTCACAGGTTCAAACCTGATGGAGGAGGACAGATTTTTTTCAGACATAAAAATTCTTAGCATAGCTTCGTTTGGAAGCAAAGTAAAGTCATTGGTCCTGTGTCCTAGGAACCTCAAGCCTAATAAAAGGCCTCTTAGCAAAATTAAGTTGCCTTTCATGCCCAATATAGAATGGGATGCTGAGAACCACAGAAGTTAAATAGTGTCCATAAATAAAACTCCATTTTTTTTTAACAAGATACCTCTCCAATATTTATTGCTGGTAAATAAAAGAAAAACAGAAAAGTGGAACCTTAATAGAGTAAAACTTTTTTTTTCTTCCCTGTGATATGACGGACTGCTTTATATCCACAAACACGTGTTTGACTGTCTTTTGCTTATATCTATGGAAACACGGTAATTTAGGCCGATTTACGGAATTGTAACATCTACTCAGTTATACAATATTCTATCTGATGTTACAGATACTTGGAGTTGCTTAAAAATCATATTCCAGCCATCCACACCCAGTTCAACCTTCAGCTACCAAACAAAACGGAGCACCAGCACTTACTGATTTTTCCATAACAATGGATTAATACGAGAGGTCACATAAAGTGACCGGCACCTCAAATTTGTCACCTTTGGGCCTCTTTTTGTGGGGTCTTTTGAAGTCAGTGGTATATCAATATGACCCAATAATTTAGAAGACTTGGAGTACAGAATGATATAGAGATATCCCTAAATCCTGGTTGTCATTCCTTAAATGGGTTTTATCCAGAAGATAAAGCAGCGAGGTATACCTTTTAAATACTTACCCTTCTGTCAGTGTGAATAATAACTTCACAAAGAATGGGAGGAAGTAAATTAGTCAATAGAGTTTAAAAAACTAACTATGCAATGTTGAGTAAGCCAGGTAGCTACTTAATATTTAGAATGAATCACTGTATGAATATTTTTAATCTAAATATTGTTTGCTCACTGCATTTGTTGCATTGTATTTTTTAATATTAATTTTAGTCTTGGAAAACAAAAGCATTCCCTTGTCTCAAGAGTAATGTCTCAAGTCTAGTGTATTCTGCAAGATGCTACAATTTTGATGAAACGTATATATAGTAAGTTAAGTATATTAACTTTCCCAGACAGTTCCACATTTTGGAATAGTCACTTGGAATGCTTTCTTTTTTCTTGTTGTTTGACAGCCTTCTTCTTAATGATTTGAAGGTTTTTCTCTGAATTTACAATATTGATATTTGGCATTACAAGCTTGGAACTATACCACACATTTGTATGAGGAGTTGCTGCTCAAATATTTTGCTGTTGCTTGTGATAAATTCGGTTGTAAAGTTTAGCACAGTAAAATTAGTGCAGCACCAAGCTGATTTAGGACCTTTTTATCTTGCAAGTACAATGGAGATTGATGACACTCTTGATACAAACTCTTGCACTTCACACACTCTACCATTTGATTGCAAACACCTATTCTCTGTCCAGCCTTACTTCACCAGTAATATAAACAAAAACATGTTGCAATGGCTATGATTGGTTACTGAGCTTTATACCATTTTTCTCCATCACAAAATAGTTCTTAAATGCCGAACAATGTTGTCTGAATAGTATAGTATGAATGATTAAGAAATAAAATTTACTCATATTTTAACCGTCATTCCTTTAAGTAACAATACATATCCATTATGCAGTTCAACAGCAGCTTCTAGTCAGTAAGTAATGGCAGACACGTGTAATGCCAGTGTAGAGAAACATAAACAAGGAAATAATTTCTAATGTATATACTAAGCTTTGTGAAAAGTACCTTATTTTTCCATTAAGCAATGTTCTCAGCTTAAGGGAGATTTTACTGGTATTTCCAAAGCAGCATAAAGTTTGCAAAATTCTAAAATTACTCAAGGTGTGACATCTTGTGTAAGCAGCTTTTCAACATTTGACAGCCAAAAAATGCAGTGAATGTGTGTCACATATTGTTTGGGGAGAGTAAACTAAGTAAAATTTGTAGGGAATGGTGGACATTGCTGTTGGCCCACTAATTATCAATCTCTGTGATGATTCAGACAGTTCAATTGCAACTGCAACAAATGACTTGCATCTTGAAGGAAAAAACGACCACTTCCATTCTCAGATTAGCTCTTCTGGGTAAGTCACTGCATTATGACAGTACATTAAAGAAGTGTAGTGTATGATTGTCTATATGTGAATGCTAACATTTGCAAACAACTGTTGGAGTGATTTATGTACGCAGTATGTTAGCAAACTTAAAAACAACATGTTTGCATAATTTTACGGGAGAATTTTATTAGATCCTGTTAATGACTGGAATTGCTAGATTATTTTTTTCACAAGATGAATATTCACCAATATCACCTTCATTCAACTTTTCGTGGCACTTTTTCTCTGTATTCTTACCTTCTTTTTAGACTGCCTGTACTTTTCTTCCTTGAGCTATCTTGTTCCTTTCTTTTTATTCAGATAGTCAAGGTTCTTTAACAGCCATAGCATTTTTTATGGCTTTGTCAAGTATCATCCTCAAGTGTTCTTCTAAAGCCTAGTTTGTGAATGCATTAATCTTAATGCATATTTATACGTATCATCAGATGAATCCATGTTTGTGCAGAATTCTGTGTAAAAGTTGAAGTAGAATTCCAGCAGTAGATGTGGACAGTTTGAAAGCCCTTATCCGAACTAACTGCCCCATTTTCCTTGATGAAGTTATACCTTGATTTTTCCACTTGTCATAAACAACATCTTGTCTATTGAGATCACAGTAACTCTATGACTAATACTTCAGCTTTCTCTTCATTGCTGTGGCCTGTAGTGATTGAATTTGTTTGATTTGTCTTCTTTCTAGGATAGTTTTTTATGGATACTTGTAAACAACCTGCTAAAGATTACTACTGAATTTGTAAAAAATATAGTGTGCCCTGTTTAAAATAAAGTTGCAGTTTCTGCTTTACATTTATATCAATATTATTTTATTAACCCTTTATTGCCTAGCGTCTATGAATGTAGATATTCTTTTATGTAGTACAGAATATTTGCTTGCCTTCAGTGCCTATAGCTGGCAGCACCAACAGACTACTGTTTGTTGTAGTTCAAAATGGAGAAAGCACATGGAATTGGCGTCAGGTGAGTGTGTGACTTTAATCTTTGTAATCCTCGGTTGTTCTCAGTACTAATTCAGAATATATGCTTCATATGCATTATGTAGTACCAAAGTGTGAGTAAGTAGTTGCATCTTGTAAGTGTTATATTTTAGGTGGAAAATAATTATGTAAAATTGATGTCTATTATAGTAGACGATAGGCAAATAATGTAAATGTGATATAATGCCAGCGCCATATTTGAAAGTTACAAATGCAGACGATAGGTATTTATGGACAGTCTCAGTCCACTAACTCCCACCTTATACAAATGCAAATCTAAACTTAATTTTCTCTTGCAGGGCATTTTATGGTACTAAAGTCAGGCAACATAACCTAGCTCCAGTACCAGACATTGATAGTGAAGATGATTTGGAGCATTCCAGTGACTCTAGTGAAGAGTATGTGCCACAGGATGAAGTAGAACATAGTGATTTTTTCGAGAGTGAAGATAGTGAAGCTGAAAGTAGCAATACATTATCCTCTAGGGCAGATTTAGCACCCAAACCTTTTAATCCAAGAACGACTCAACATTTTTATAAAACTGGCTCCAGTTCTAGCACAACAAACCCGAATACACAATGTCCAACAAGCAAGAGGTAACGGCAGCTTGAAGCAACCAACACTTCCTTTTGTGAAGAAACACCTTCACAAAAAAAGAAAAACTTCACAATTGTCAAATGAAATGGTAACGCCCCGTACACATGGGATCAAATTGGACAGGTATTCAGCCAGTTGGGCAGTGCAGCAGGTATGACTGCAAAAAGAAAGAGAAGATATCTGTGGATAGACCTGCAATAGTAAAGACCTACAATGAAAGAATGGGAGGTGTTGATAACGCAGACTTTTTGCTGTCCTTGTACAAGAGCAGAAAATGGTACTTGCGACTGGCATTTCACTTTCTGGACATTTCATAAATGCTTGGCTGCTATATTGCAGTATATAAGGAACTGGATCATTGAAGCACTTCAAAATGGACATAGTAAGATGTCTCCTTGCTGACGTACCTTTTGAAGAATCAAATGACAAATCTCCAGTTCCATCACCTGTGAAAGCTCCGTCCAGAGCCACGACGAGGGGTTGGCCTGTTAGATTTGATGGGAAAAATCACTTACCAATACAAGGACCAACAGTGAATCCACAAAGATGCAAGATGGATGGCTGTACAAGAAAGTCACATTGTTGCACCAAGTGTCAAGTGGTATTTGTGTATTTTAGGCAGCAATTACTTTTATAAATATCACACTCAGAACTAATTTGACAGTGATATGGAAGCTTACGTAGGAGTGTTATTTGTGTTCATTAGTTACTTTTAGTTATAATAATAAGAATTGATTACTTATATATAATTATGTATGCCATAATATATCTTGGATTAACAATTTTTCAAATACTGTATTAGTTTTGACAGCACTAGCTGGTAATTAAGTTTCTCACAGATCACTCAGTATAACGCCAATACCTGATGTCTACTTTTGTAGACGTTAAAAATTTCATGGACCTTGTTAAAAAAAATTCAAGACAGTGGTTTTTAAACAGAGAAAGTGGGTATTAAAGTTTCCTGAAATTATTTTCATGGGAAAGTAGCTAAGTAATAAAGGGTTAATTTATAATTTGAGTTCCCTGTACAAAGCTATCTCTGTACACCAAGTTTTGTGCTAACCACATGCTTTAAAAGTTATTTAGGTAATGCTGGACTTTTAATTAACCCTGTATACTTATTACCATGAAATCAAACTTAACTTGTGAAGACTACCAAAGACTTAGCCTTCGATGCCAACAAATGGGTTGCATAAAATGTTACAGATATAAGAGCATCATAAAGTATGTCCAGCACTGTAGTTTCATTTTGTTGAGAATAAAGAAAGCAAAATTATGGCTAGGTTAAAAAAATGTTAAAGACCTGGCCTTGATGATTGATATTCTTGTAGAGTTGTCATTACTCTCCTTATCACTTCAAAGCCAATCTATAGAGATTAAAATCTGACAAGCTCAGTATGAAAGCTATAAGGGCTTTATATCTCATAGACAAAGGGAAATATGAGTCTGTCACTGAATAAACCATTAATTCTATCCTATTCAAAAACATTAAATTTACCAGGAACCACAGATTTAGACCCTAACAGGAACCAGCTGCTCAAAATAATTACTGATAAGATGGAGAATATATAAGTATAGTAAAACAAGTTATTCTCATTGTTTTCTTTAATGAAACCTAATGTAGGCAGCACATGTAAAAATTTCTCACTGACTGAAGGAGAAGTGAGACTGCAAACTCTGAACATTGAGTGAAATATATGGAACACAACTACATAAAAAATTAATTTACAATTTTCGGAACATAAATAAGCAATAATAAGCAGTCACTTTCAGGTTGGTAAACATACTGATGAACAACACAGAATACATCAAAGAATACAACAAAATTATGAAAATAGTACACAAAAATGGCTTCGCCAAAGAGATAGCAGACAAAATAAAAAACTTCAAAAAGAAGAAAGAAATCAAGGAAATCACTACATTGAGTTATATAAAAGACAAATAAATTCATGTTCCACCCATGGGCCTCTCAAAAATTTGTGAAAATATTCAAAGAACAAAGCATAACATTAGACCCAGTATGAATGAATGAATGAATAAGTGTATTTATTAATATAGCAATATCATACATAGAATTTCAACAGTCGCACGGATCCACAGACTGTACGTGCTTTTGTAATACACATTACAAGCAATATTAAAACAACAACCACAACAAAGAATTAAAAGAGTAAACACGAAAATAAAAAAGACAAAGGAAATACACAGTCAAAAGCAATATTAAACAACAATAAAAATTAAGAGTGAATCTGAAAATAAAGATACAAAGATATTCAAATATATCAATTTAAATTTACAGCACAGAGTACACCATAAATGCACCCTCTTATAATACATAATTACACTTAAAAGACATATATACACATAATATATACAACCCTAGCACAACAGTGACCTAAGTATGATATAATATACATGTATGTAGAACATTGTAGTCACTTTTGTTTAGTTGATCTTATTCCCCCCCCCCTTCTCTATTGGCAGCCTCCTCAGATCTCAGCTGTCTTGCCTTAAGTATAAATTTACCTAGCCCATCCATGTTTTCCGTGCCTGCCAGTAGCGTCCAACATGCCATTAGACCCAGTAAATAAGCACTGCTTAAAAACACCTTCTCAGGGCCAATGTAAAAGACAAAATTCCAACAGGAAAAACTCCAGGGATTTATGAAATTGGCAGCAAAGACTGCAATAAATTATACTTAGGGAAGACAAACTGGAACCTAGACACACGGTTCCAACACATGACAAAAGTGAGGTATAAACAAACTGAAAAATTAGCATTGGCAGAACATTTTTGGTCCACAAACCACCAGTTGAAAGAGAAACCCCTATGGTTAAAAACTCTTAGGAAACTGGTAGAACTCTCCATTTGGGAAACATTATACATCTATAAAAATAAACACAACTTGTTAAACTTTGAAATCCTAGGTGAAAATAATTCTCATTGTGCAGTACATCCAGCCAGGAAAATGCCATCCATTGGTCAAGGAGGAAATACGGTTGAGACAATCGTCTCCAAAACACGTCCCTGTATGTTCTGAGTGAAGCTAGAGTAAAAATCATCCCAGCTTGTGCATTAATATCAAATAACTTCACTGTGTTTCCTATAAACATTTACAAAATATATGGAATAAGTTTACAGAAATTCAGACTTTTTTGATGAGCATCTTCCTGTTAAGACAAATACCAGCAATATTCAAGAGTACTTATAAATAGTAATAAAAAAACATTTGCAGTCAATTCTGCTAAAGCTCTGAAGCAGAGTGCTTTAAGTTCTGATGAGCTTGATTTGCACATCACAGAGAAATATATTAAACACCTTACACCATGTCAATTAACACTTTTAGTATACCACTCAACAACTGGAATGCTACAAAATAATTTGATTAATGGCTAAGTGTTTGATATCAAAACAAATTAGAAGAAAAACCTGTAACTGAAAACAAGAAAGGAATTTGTAGCCTCCTTACTGCCTGAACTGTTTTAAATAAACTAACATCTTTCAACTGTGTAAATTACAGCTGACTGTCATAACACTATTTGGCTCACTAATATGGACGAACACTATGTTTTAACAGAGATACAGATGAAAGAACTGGATATTAAACTATTTGAATATCACTACTGTTGGTCATCTGCACTATTCTCATTGAACTAACTATTTAGGAATGTTCATCATACTAAGAATTTGACCATGGTAATCATAACATATTGTTCACAATGTGCAGGTAAACTCCAATGAACATATCCAGAGGTATATCTCATCACCTTTTTCCACCTCTTTGCTGAAATACATGCATGTACTGTGCATTCCCTGAGCAACTGAACTGCCCTGCAGCTGCACCATAACAGGTGAGGGCAGCTACCACAAAACAGTACGGTCACTCTGGGAACGCACTACACTTGTCCAATGTGCAATGGAGAGTGGTAAAAGTTGTTCCAAATTTCTTTAAACATGATGTCTTAATGGAATTTTTAAGCTATTTTCATGACAAATGAAATCAAAATATATCTTGAATTTTCTGGGAATAGCCTCTGAAATTCTCTTCGTTTTGGATGAATGTTGCATAACTGGTGAACAATAATAGAAAAAGTCTTCCTAAAAAAAAAAGTAGATCTTGTTTAAGTACAAGACTTATGTTAATTTTTTTTTTTTTTTGGGGGGGGGGGCATTAACCATTTCTGGGATGTCCCTTTTTTATTGGTTTAAATTTTCCAATATACTTTTCTCAAATGGGAAACCATCATTCATTCATTTCTTTTTTAAACTCTGGCATTACAAAGATAACCAATTTTCAAGTCATCACAGTTCTTAGAAGATTTGACTATACTTCAGCTGTGTTTTCTTATTTGCCTTGAACTTCAAGGAAATAAGTAATAAGACCATTTCTGCTAATGCCTTATCTTGATTAACATGAAGTAGGCAGAAGAATAAGGTTTTACTTATCTTGATTAGATGAAGCAGACAGAAGAATAAGGTTTTTTTAAAAATAGTTTGTTGCAGAATAGATAAAGAAAGCCACGTGAATGGAATGCCAGATTTTTTTTTCTTTACTGTCTTTTCACATTGATTAAAATTCCATCTAGCTTAGTTGACATTTGTTTTCTTAAAGACAGAAAAAAGAAGAAAAAAAAAATTTATCTCCAGAAATATAAACTTGGAATCTCTTGAATTATACGTACTATATCCGCATGATGGTGATGACTTCCAACTTTGGCACTTGGCTTGTTAGGTTACCAGATCCTTGTGTATGTGAAGTTTATGTATTTTAACATGCCTGAAAATGTGTTAATTGCACTAAATCCATTGATTGCTCCCTTTATTTCTATATTGTTCTTGGAACTATGCTAATTAATATTATGATATGTTCGCTGTGATTGTGTGGATTTTCATTACTACTTCAATTAGGGTATTTAAGGCATCAGTCACATAAAAAGCCTTAATGCATTAAAAACTACAAAGTACTAGAGAGAGCGTAACATTATTAGGGTGCACTGACCAGCAAAAATGGAGTATTCCTTTCGGTTGGAAAATCTAACCTTTACAATTATGCCATTTCATTTTAACACAACACAAGTGAAGTGGGAGATAATGAAACCATCAAGTCAGATTTAATTCCAACAAAAGTCTCTTTAAACTTTTACCATCATCAATACACCAGAAATGACTGTTTGTGGTAAAATCTTGATCAAGAATGGTGCACGAGTGCCCAGCCTTTGTTTAACTTATCATTTACTTTCATCAAAATACTGTAGTGCAAGAGAGCAAACTGGCTTCATTAACAACAGAGCATTAGGGGAGAAAAAAGAAAATTATTGAAAGTTGTCATAAAACATTCATGAAGCAGTAGCTGTAAAATAGCTTTGTAAATTATGAAAAACAAGTACAAATGAGATACACTGATAATGTGTCCACCCCGTTCAAACCTGAATCTCATCTCTTGCCCATGTCTCTACTTTCTGTTTGGTTATTTCAAGCCCTGAAAATAAGTATACTTACACTTTATTCATGTTATAAGTAGATGAGAAGCATGGTTGACTGATCAGAAGAGCTGGCAGAGAAACTTCTGTTAATGGATTACACACCTATAAATGCACTTGACATTATACCATGAAGGAAAGGCATTGAGTTCACTGCTTTAGTTTATCTACACTATCATATATGCCCATTCTTGTTGCATTATTAACTTCAGGGTAGATCTTTTAAGTTTAATTTCTCTTGTGGATATTTAATAGTGTCTACTCTCCTGAAAGATTACATACTAAATGTATTATAATATGTAATGGTTCTACTCTAAATATTGGCAATACCAACCTAACTTTCTACTGTAGTACCAAAAACCTCACATTTTTTAAATAATATAATCTGCCCATCCAATAATAAAGTGAATAATTCATGAAAATATTATAATATAATATTCCAAAGGCATTAGTATTTTCCTCTGCTTGCTCTCAGCTTAGCATTTATGATAATTTATCTGAAAATCATTCTGTGCAGTCTGACTGACAAGCAAGATGGAACTGTTAAAACTGGAACTGCCTTAAACACCACTTGTTGAATATAGTTTTGACGTTTTTCTACATTATCAAAAATATCAGCATGAATGCAATGATTACAAATATGAGGGACTTCTTAAGCTTAAAATGTTGTTACATCACTTTTAATATTGGACGGATTTAGTTTTACAATGTTACCAAAGTGTTCACTTAAAACGATTTCTTACATGTCTCTTTTCTTCTTCTTCTGATATCATTGAAGAAGATTCATCTTCCCCATAATCATCTATATTAACAGATTCCAAGGATCCTTCATGCCGAGGTTTCAATACTTCCTATAAAAATGAAATTCTCTTATGTTTATCCTGTAACAATAGTCAACATTAATTGAATGTGTCATTGCAGAAAGGTACCCAAGTCACTTGAAGCAAAGTTTTGAGAAACTAAAAACAAAACTGTCCAGCTGAATAACTAAGGAATATAAATAACAAAAAAATAATGCTGGTTAATCTTCTGATAATAAGAAATAGATACTTATAGACAAGCGTTTACAAATCAAATTGGCTGACTTAGTACCTTTCTGAGATAAAACCTGAAGAACATAACTATTATTTATATAAATTAAGAGATTAACATCACTGGTAATAAAACTTTATCTCAAAAATATATCAGCTTGTTATACATACTAAACTTTATATATGCTAACTTTGCATTTTCTTAATACAAATATGTTTAGTATAAACATTAAACCTTGGTTTGTTATTTATAAATGTTCAGCATATGACCTAAATAAAATTTGTTCCTACGTATTCCTCAGGGATATATACTACTCTATTTTACTGAACATTTATCATCTGGTTACAATGTTTGAGTGAATGTGTGTGGACTGAATCAGATGAAAGGCGTATTTGACAATTCCAGGTGTTTGTTATAACACATCCTTTCTTTTTGAATGAATACCCAAAATAGCTAGGATATATTGAAGAGCATTTGATGTTTCTAGAGATGTCATAAAACTGAGACGATCATTTGGTAATCACTTGTTTAATTTTTAAAGTAAATGCACCAGTTTTGAAGATAAAATAATAAATTCAGATTCACTAAAGCAGTGTAAATATGCTATGTTCTTTGGGACAAATTTGTCAATATAATCATTAAGAAATTAAACTTCATCTGCACCTTTTCTTCCTTATCCCTCATATTACAGATCAAATGTGTTTTTTCCCTGACTTCAAATTGTGAGTGGAAAAAAACTAACAGTTAACTATTAATATAAAAATAATAGTTGCAACAAATCTTCACTTATCTTTTGGAATCCTTGCCTGGACTAGTTTCGCAACGATTTCATTGCATTATCAACATATCCTTTTGGTCTCTTTTTTGATGTTGTTTATTTACACTGTTATGGTTACTGCTACTAGGTGGATTGTGTACTAATGCATTGCTAACTACTGGAATCAAAACAAATTTGGTAAGAGTGTCAATTGGAGGTATATCAAAATTCATTGCATGATTTCTATACTTTAATATAAATATTTTCTCCCAAACCATTAAATCTATGGGCCCATTTAAGTGTTTTAATAATTTAACATCTGGATTTATTTCATGATTAAATTTCCAAAAATGTTCTGCTACAGCTGTTTTATCAATTTGTTTGTATTTAATATTCCTAAAGTGTTCTTTTACTCTGGTTTCCAAATGACATTTAGTCTTACCAATATAAACAAGGTCACAATTTAAACAGTTTAATTGATAAATGCCATATTTTTTATTTTTTGAAATTTCATCCTTTTTAGAAAAGCCTAACAAATTTTTTATACTGTATTTATTTTGAGGAACCAATATTATGCCATGCTCTTTGAAAATATTTGTGAATTTTTTATTTGCCCAAGGGGGATAAGTAAATTTTTTAAAAATGTAATTATCTTTTATTTTCTTAAGCGTAGAAATATCTTTAATAGCTTTTTGACATTTAAACCTCTCAATTTTTTTATTTATAGAATCAGTATTAAAACCATTAATTAAAGCAGTTAGGCTTTTCTAAAAAGGATGAAATTTCAAAAAATAAAAATTCTGGCATTTATCAATTAAACTGTTTAAATTGTGACCTTGTTTATATTGGTAAGACTAAATGTCATTTGGAAACCAGAGTAAAAGAACACTTTAGGAATATTAAATACAAACAAATTGATAAAACAGCTGTAGCAGAACATTTTTGGAAATTTAATCATGAAATAAATCCAGATGTTAAATTATTAAAACACTTAAATGGGCCCATAGATTTAATGGTTTGGGAGAAAATATTTATATTAAAGTATAGAAATCATGCAATGAATTTTGATATACCTCCAATTGACACTCTTACCAAATTTGTTTTGATTCCAGTAGTTAGCAATGCATTAGTACACAATCCACCTAGTAGCAGTAACCATAACAGTGTAAATAAACAACATCAAAAAAGAGACCAAAAGGATATGTTGATAATGCAATGAAATCGTTGCGAAACTAGTCCAGGCAAGGATTCCAAAAGATAAGTGAAGATTTGTTGCAACTATTATTTTTATATTAATATTTGTGTTATTCTTCACTGTTACTAGCTTCTTTTTACATTTAACAGTTAACTATTTCAAATAAAAGATATATTGATGGCGGTGTTGGTAGGTATAGGTTATACATGAAGACTTAACACTACAGCCAGTTTGTTTTCAACATTCATGCAGATTTTCTTGCTTTTCTTTAAAGCACTGTAATAGTGGTTACTACTACTTTTCTCAATTATTAGTTTGCAAAGGCTGCCTGTTTGGCTGTTCAGATTGTGGTTTATAATCCTATTTTTAATTCTTCATCAGCAGTACACATCTTATCCAAAAAAAAAAAAAAAAAAGAGAGACCAAAAGGATATGTTGATAATGCAATGAAATCGTTGCGAAACTAGTCCAGGCAAGGATTCCAAAAGATAAGTGAAGATTTGTTGCAACTATCATTTTTATATTAATATTTGTGTTATTCTTCACTGTTACTAGCTTCTTTTTACATTTATAACTTTGTGAATATGTTGATAACTTGCACTTGGGAAAGCAGTGACTATCCAAGCTAGTGATTTAGGAATCTGTGTAGTGCAGGTTTTTCTTGTATAGGATTTTTCAAATTTACAGTATCATTACCATAGGTTCCTTTCTGTTCAGAATGTGGGTAGTGCCTGTGTACTGAAAAATATCATATCTCAATTTTCCAAAAAAAGTGAATTGGGTTCCTATCTCCAATGACATATTCAATTGTGTATCTTACACAGGAAAGTACATTTCAAATGGGATCCAGAAGTGTCTTACAGTCGTGACGGATTAACTGTAGTTGCAGTATGCAATGTAAGTGTTGGTAAATCTAGCAATGCATTAAAGAGAGACACACCATAATTCATTTTCAACTACTGCAACTCAGTTTAAAAGATTATACTGTACTGAACAGGAGTGAACTGAAGGTACCAGAGCATTTGAGAAACATCAGAAAAAAATGCATTAACTTCACTATAAATGTGTATTCCTATTTCAATAGCACTGAATTGATCTCTGCAATCCATTTCTTTCAAACAGCACTGTTTTCTATGTAAAATGGCTTCAAATTTAAGTTTGATTGTGAACATCCTTAGTTCATAAGGAATGGAATGCAGTTCAGTTAAGAGTAGTGAATCAATGACTCAGTGAAATTGTGATTCTACAGATCAGTTACATTGTATGTTGAGTGTGTACACAACAGTGATATAAGTGCATATGTTGCCTTATGTTGGGTGCCTTAGTGGCAAATAGTGTGTTATAGCAATAGTGCTTTCATTTGTTATATTGTTGTCACAAGTGGGATAAAAGACCGAAAATAGACGGAATGCTTCAGGAACTGTTGGCCAAGATGGAGAGATAGAATCTGAAATGGAGGAAATGAAGAATGAAATAAATGTAAATTCCAGAATGGACAAAATGGAGAATGAAATAATGACAGTCAAATCTGAATGGAAAGTGAAATACAAGAAATTTTTGCAATAGAAGAAATGAGATATCAGATGAAGTTGTTGAATGAAATCCTGACCATAAAAATGTTTCAGATAAAGACAAATCTATCAACCAATATTAATGAGCAGCTGATCAATGTGAAAAAGGACAGGAAAAGGACATCCATATGGTCAATGCTGCATATATCAGCAACATCTGATGCAATTTTGCAAGAAATGAAGAAAATACAAAAGAAGACAAGGAAGGACCATTAATGTAGCAGGTCCCTCATTAGTCAATATTGGATGCCAATCAGCAACCAAGAGTAACATGCCAGGAAGGCTACCCAACTCTATGGCATGGACTCGCGAGAAAACATAAAATACTGGCCGGTTCTCACACCTTGGTGTTGTCAGGTGGACAAATCACAATAAGGAATCCCTCAGACCTTCTAATATAAAAAGACTGACAACTAGGATAATGCATCCACAGCAGCCCTGAAGACAGCCCCAACAAGAGGCCAAACATTGGTATAAACAAAAAATATGGTGTGGAATGAACCAGAAGTCAAAAATACTATTAATCTTCTCCATTGTTAATACAGAATATTGAGTCACTGATTTTTAATGCTAGCAATTTTCCATACAATTATTATGAATGCCAGCTAATGAGGGTTATTATTAGAAGGTTTTGGTAACCCTAAACTTGAGTGTGCATCTATTTATAGAATTAGAAAAAACATTATTCATAAGTTTTGGAAGTTTATTATATAAACATCTACAGCATTTGATAAATAAACGTAGCATACGAACTCATGCTGTAACAAGAGGATTGGTATCCATTTCTAACATGTCTCTGTTTGTGTCAGTGTTACATAATGGTTTATCGCCCTCCGTGGAGTAATGGTTACCATGCTGAATTCATATACCCAAGGTCGCAGGTTCAAACCTGGCGGAGGATGATGGATTTTTTCGGGCGTAAAAATCCTCAGCATGGCTCCCTTCGGAAGGAAAGTAAAGCCGTTGGTCCAGTGTCTTAGATTTACGGCACGTAAAAGAACCTCAAGCCCGATAGAGAGGCCTCTGAGCAAAATTAAGTGGTCTTTCACACCCGGTATGGAATGGTATGCTGAGAACCACAGCAGTTAAACAGCATCCATAAATAAAAAAAATGCCATAAATGCCAGTTACATAATGGTCATCTATGTGTACTACTTCGAATACAATGTAATTGACTTTTGTTATTATACTTATTCTCTGCACATTCTCTGCAGTGTTAGCAGTTATTTTTTACTCTATGGAATTTTCAAAAAGGCTTATTCAATTCATGAATTGAAATTAGGTGTTTACAGCTACATGCTCATCAGAAAGAATAGGACATTTCATTGTGAAAGAAGTATCCATATTAATATGCTTGGGTAGTGAGGTGGTAGCATGTCTGCCTCACATACAACAGCTCGCAAGTTCAAATTTTGCTTAGGGTGAGTTATCCGGATAAGTTTTTTTTTAAGGTTTTCCTTTATCCTGAGAAGACAAATGTCAAATAACTTTAAGCTCCATGGACCCCGAGATCATTCGAGTCTCATTTCACCAATTTCATTCATCGTCTGATATGACCAACCAGGTTAAAGGACATTAAGCTACAAAACAAAAAAAAATTAAATAAGTATCCATATGTAGTGCAGTTTTAAAGACACACATATCTCTCTCTCTCTCTCTCTCTCTCTCTCTCTCTCTCTCTCTCTCTCTCTCTCTCTCTCTCCTCTCTCTGCGCCTCTCAGCCCCCCTCTAACATTAATATGAAGTTAACATTAATTATTCTTATGCTATCAAATTCACTGTCATATATCATGCTGGGCAAATATGAATTCTACACTGCCTGTCCTACATCTATGAAAAAGTACACAATAATGTGTCCACTGGGAGAAATAATTACCAGAGGTTCAATATTGTAAAGGATCAAAAAAATAAAATCTAAAAAACTCTTGAAAATGTAAGCCATAATAAAACTAGCCTTGCCATAATAATAATTTTAATTTTAACAACAACAATGATAATGAATAAAGCATAGTAAAATTGTAACATCACTTATCTTACCACGGCATCACTGCTTTTAGTAGGCGAGTGTGGAATTCCTTGTGTTGGTCGTCTGAAACTATTAGGTGTGGTAAAGAGGTTTGCTATAGAGAAAGAGCTGCTACGAAAGGATGTTCTTTTCACTGTTTCTAGCCTTGAAACTGAATCAGGAACTCTCAAAGCATTTCTGAATTCCTGGGAATGAAACAGATTCAAACAATTAGCATGCGTCAGACACAATTTTGTTTTTAGTATTAGGTAACAAAATATATTAAGAAAGTAAATTCTTATATTTATAAGAATTTAGTAACAGTAAGGTCAAAATCACACCTTTATATACCTTTATAAATACACATAAAACTCTGCTCTTGTAACTAAGGCCTATTATTTTCTTAAAGATTAGAAGTAGTTGCCTTCTGTGACAAACTTAACTGCTTATTTGTCCAAAATGTTAGTGCACAACCTTGTGAATTGCCTTTAGAGGGCAGCAAACTTGATTAAGGGACCACATATTTCTTTTGGGGGAGGGGGGTGTGGAAATGGAATAAGCATTGTGTAGCCACAAACAGCACAAGTTAGCATCAAAACAATGATTAGTACAAGGGCAACAATAACGTACTGCTCAGGATGAATAAAATATCTATCTTCTTCACAAGCATAAAGTTAAATATGAAATAGCATAATAGAAAATGATTACCTCACAGTGTGAATGTGTATATGCCATTCACATGTCTTTCTACCTATTCTGCAACAAACTATTCTTATAAGAGCATATTCTTATATTTACTTCATGCTAATCGAGATAAACAGTAGAAATGTTGTTTTTATTTAGTTCCTTGTAAGTAGGGGGGAAAAAAGGGAATGCATTAGGCTAAAGCGAGTCAAATATATTAAAAGGACCTCATTTATTCTGTAATATAACACATGCCCAACCATGTATATAAATTGTTGATTTCCCACATTATTTACCCATTACAGAAGCTATGTATATTGTGAGTGTGCCATATTCAACCATTCTCACATTTGGCTGGGTATGTGGTGTGTGGAGTTGGAGAACTTGGAATGTGTAAACACAAAGTGCCCTGCCCCAATAACCAGAAACCTTGGAGCATGATGTATCTAGCATATGCCAAAACCTTTGGCTTTTACAATTTTCCAGCCTTTATTTGAAACCAATTTTTTTTAATCAATAAAGATGTTTGTTATACTGGGTCAATTCTTATGCATTCCATTGCATGACTTTCTCTAGCTGTTCCACAAGCAATTTTTCTTAATCAAATCTACTGAAAGAGCTCGCTATGTAAAATAATTGAAATTTGGTTCTCTTTGCTTGCTAGAAGTTTCAGAAAAGCTTAAGTATGAAGCTTAAAACTGAAACCAATAACCAATATCTCGAAAATGGTTAACTTTACAAAAAAAAAAAAAAAAAAAAAAAATGCATATGACATAAATTGTGTGTTTTAAGATCTATATTTTTTGTATGGTAAATTTCTGTATCTCTTAAGGTTTACCAGTTATACAAAAGTCATCTAAAATGAAGAGGTCTTCAGAAGCTATTCCCAGAAAATTTTAAATATACATTTTATTTATGATGTACATATCTTTAATATACGGTATGAAATGGAGTTTTTTATTTATGGGTGCTCTTTAACTGGTAAGGTTCTCAGCATCCCATTCTATACTAGGCATGAAAAACTGTTCAATTTTGCCCAGAGGCCTCTCTATCAAGTTTGAGGTTCTTCAATGTGCCGTAAATCTACAACATGAGACCCACGGCTTTACTTCCCTTCTGAAGAAAGCCAAGCTAAGGATTTTTATGCCCGAAAAAGTTAGCATGGTAACCGTTTACAACACGGAGGGTGACTTTTAATATATGGTATTTTAGTCAAAATCATTAGCCATTTTTGAGAAAAACATCTTCAAAAATGTAAAGAGTAGGTTGTGGTGGGGGGATTTTTTTGAAAATCTTTGTGTGACATCCTTGGAAGATAAACATAAATACCAAGTTTGATTTTTAAACTGTCTTTTCGTTTTTAAGCTTTGCTGCTCACATAGACCTTTTTCTAAAAAGCTGATGTGTTCCATTATCATAGCTTTCTCTAGCTATTCCAAAAAAAAATTTTTTACAAAAGATTGTTCTTTTGTCTACATCATGCTAATCTAGATAAATTGGTCTCATTATTTGTTTCCTTATAAGTAGAAGAGAAATAAGTGAATACATAAGACTAAAGCAATAATCAAATCTTTTAAAAGCTCATCACTATGTGAAACAGTTAAAATTCAATTAGTTTTGTATGGTCCCATTTGAGTAAAATATTTTAAAGCTGAAACCAATAACAAGAAATATCTCAAAAACAGTAAACTCCACGAAAAAATGTATGCAACATAAATTGTGTCTTTTAACAAGATCTACATTTTTTATGTTGTAAGTTTTTGTGTATCTCTTACAGTTTACCAGTTATGCAAAATTAATCCAGAATGAACAGGTCTTCAGAGGCTATTCCCAGAAAATTCAAGATATGCATTTTACGAGGGCCGTTCAGAAAGTAACCTCCGATCGGTCACAGTGCGGGTAGTAGCGACGCCATCTGTGCATTCACGCACTCAGCAGGCCAGTCGGCATCAAGCTGTGGTCGAGTGAAAGTCGTACCTGCGCTAGTTTAGTGTTTGTGGCCGTTTGAAATGTGTACTGCAATAGAAAACCCCGCCAAATGTGAAGTGCGTGCTGTTATAAGGTTTTTTACAGCCAAAGGATATTCTGCAGCAGCTATTCATCATGAGCTTTGTGCCGTGTACGGACCAAGAGTTATGAGTGAAGGAGTGGTCCGTGAATGGGTACGTTTATTTAAAAGTGGACGAGAAAACGTTCATGATGAAGAGAGGAGTGGTAGACCATCATTGGTCACGGACGAACTCGTTCAGACAGTTGATGCAAAAGTTCGTGAAAACCGACGTTTCACAATGTCGGAGTTGTCTACTGATTTTCCACAGATTTCTAAGACTCTCTTGTACGAGATAATGACAGCAAGATTGGGTTACCGTAAGTTCTGTGCACGATGGGTGCCCAAAATTCTTACCGACCACCACAAAACTCAAAGAATGGCCTCTGCATTAGACTTTCTGTCACGTTATGAGGCCGAAGGTGAACCATTGTTAAACAGAATCGTGACCGGGGACGAAACCTGGATTAAGTACGTGAACCCTGAGGCAAAAGAACAATCAAAGATGTGGGCACATTCAAATTCGCCTACCAAACCAATAAAAGCCCGGCAAGATTTTTCTGCCCGAAAATTGATGGCAACGGTGTTTTGGGATGCAAAAGGGGTGTTGTTGGTTGAATTCATGGAACGTGGGACGACCATTAATCAAGACGTGTACTGTGAAACACTAAAACAATTACGACGGGCTATACAGAACAAACGCTGTGGTATGCTGACTTCCGGTATCGTTTTTTTGCACGATAACGCCCGTCCTCACTCTGCTCGCAGAACAACAGCCCTTCTTGAGTCCTTCAAGTGGGACGTTGTCAACCATCCACCTTACAGCCCAGATCTGGCGCCAAGCGATTATCACCTCTTCATGCATATGAAGAAATGGCTCGGGTCCCAGCGGTTTGATGACGACGAAGAGCTCAAAGATGCGGTCACAGGCTGGCTCCAGGCACAAGCGGGTGATTTTTATGCAGAAGGAATTTCAAAGCTTGTGAACAGATACGATAAGTGCCTCAATCGTTATGGAAACTATGTAGAAAAATAGTGCAAAGATGTAGTTGTAAGATGTATATATTAAAATATTTTTATTTAACTTGGTGAATTTCTTGCAATCAACCAGAGGCTACTTTCTGAACGGCCCTCGTATTTGTGATGTAAATGGCTTTAATATACGTTTCTTTAATCAAAATCGTTAGAGCCATTTTTGATAAAATCAACATTTTTAAAAATGTTACCCTATAAAGGGTAGTTTGGGATGGGGGATTTTCTTGTTGCATCCTTGGAAGATACCAAACTTAAATGCAAAGTTCAGTATTTAACAGTCTTTTAGTTTTGGAGTTATGCTGTCCACAGACACACATACACATGCTAAAAATTGCTTTTTTGGACTCAGGGAATCTCAAAAAATATATTTCTGGTGAAATCTCAGCATTAAATTTTTGGGTGGAATACAATATTTCCTCTTTACACTATGTACATAGTATGTGTAGAGAAAGAAAAAATACCCATCAGTATAATTATGATGATAATTGTGAAAAAAGATGCTCAGTGCAAGGTTTAAAGATTTGAAGGTTGAGAAGCCTGGATACGACACAACATCTGTGCGCATCAAGCCACCCAAGTATGATGGGGCATCAATCTTTTAAGTATTCTACCTACGTTCGGCAGAAGAGGAAGCAGTAAAGCTGATAGTAAGCCTCCAGGGATGTGCAACAGAAGTTACTGAATACGATCCCATGTTGGCAAAATCTGAGATGCCCTCAAGAAGTACTTGGCTGCAGCCTACCACAACCAGCTTATAGCGAGGCTGCAACAGACAGAGGAGATGAGGCAGCAGTTCACCGTGGTGATCGAATAGCTGGCGAAGAAAGCCCTGGTGAACCGACCACGTAAATTATGTGTCTCAGCAAGCTGCTTATTCCTTCGTTGATGGAATGCATGATGCAGAGATATGACAAAGCCTGATGCTCAGCTACTATATGACGATCCGTGAGTGCGACAGCAGCACTTGAATGGAGGCAGCCAAGATGACAGTTGTGCTCATCTCTAAGACCAGCAGTATTTGCTATTACAGGGAGAGAGAAGCAACCCAGAGACAACTGCCTTCAAATGGTCATTCTGGGGGTGTGGAGAGCCAGGTCGCTAATGAAGCACTGTCCACATCAAGATGAGCAGGTAGAAAATTAATAAAGACTGGCATGATGAGGGGCATGTCTTCACCACCCGCTCGAGTGATGCTACTTGCCTTGTGCAAAAGAGTGGATGACTGCTTCATTGTAGACGACTGTATTCAAGGGAAGCTGTGCTGAATACTTGCAGATACAGGTGCAGCCATGACTAATAAGACCTGACGTGCTGAATGGCTTACTAATATGGACATTCTGTAGGCCGGCCATACCAACTAGCGACGGTGTCAGGCAACATGTGAAGGAGACCCTGTATGGTTGACACTGGAATGGAGCACTGTGAGTCTCTGGGGTTCATCGCAAGGGTGAATGAGCTTGTGATAATGGTGTTGGATGCCCTCAGGAGGAATGAGGCAATGGTCGGCCGGAGGGTTTTGCGACTAGGCAGAGATGAGGTGTTGCTCTGGAGCTTACATGAACATCTGGGGATCTGCCAGGTATTCCAGAAGATGTAGCTGTGCCTGCAAAAAGGTGACAGTGAAGATGTACCTGGAGGGCCAAAGGTCAAGGAACCTGGTTGGGGGGGGGGGGGGGGAAGGAGTCTGTGACAACACGTAAGTAGTTCATGGCATTATCACCCAAATTTAGGATTGTGAGCCAGAGAATAGTCTTCAAATTTAATATTACTGCATGTGATGTAATGCTAGGTGGTGTATCATTACTTGACAGGGCTCCGTGAAGAAGGGAGAAGTTACCATTGGCTCATCAGATGGATTAGCTCTTGGTTGGAATGTGTGTCCCCACAACATGAGACAGTTATTCCTGTAACCTGGGTGTTTGTGTTTTTTTGTTTTTTCCCCTCCCCTGCTATGTTTCGTCCTCTTGACTCTGACCTGATTAGTTTGAAATAATGTCGCTATTGAGCCACCTGATCGGCTACATCTTCTTCCTCCTCTGTTAAGAGTAGTATTTAATTTTTCGAATACAAAGGTTAATCAATTAAACTGGGTTTTACAGTAGTCACTTGATATTGAATAATTCTTTGGGAATGGTCAAATGAGATTCTTATAGGTGGTCATGCTTTCCCTATTAGGAACGCTGTCTGCTTTAAATTAAAATATTTAGATATTAGAAGGCTGATTAAGTATTTTGATCAAAAGGCATGTCATTTTAGAGCGTTGTGTGTTTAGGCTTTCAAGCACTTTGTATCAAAATGGGATTCCGTTTTAGGCAGTTATGTGTTAAGCTATAGGAAAGTGACCCATGATAATTATAATAACTACAGTATTGGAATATTAGACACTCGTGTGTATTGAAGGTTACTTTATAGTTAATTGTTAGAATTTTAGGGAGGAGGTATACTTCAACTAAGGTTACATGTGTGTTGACTATTTGGTATCAAGTAATGCAAGCATATAAGCTTTGTAGTCAAAAGGGACTCTTCCATTTGTTGGTAGATTAAAAAATATATGCTAAAGTGTTTTAGTTGTAATAGTGTGGAGAGAATTATTCCCCAATGTTGTTCTTTACTGCATGTATTGGAGTAAGAGGGGTATGATTGCCATAAGGGTGCATTCCCCTTACTTAACTAAGAATGGATACTAAAAAGGGGACACTAAATTTGTTATTATATAGATGGAGTTTAATTTGCGCTTCCTGGATTCCATACCAAGTTTAATGAGGGAATAAGATTGTCTTGCCCCCTGCCATTATTATTTCTTTTATTTTGCATAGTAAAAGCTCACCTTTTTGGCATCTTCCCAATTAACCCAGAATATTTTCCCATAGGTCATCAATGAATGAAAATAAGCATAATAAGCTGTCTTTAGAATGCTCTTATTTATATGCTGAATTAATGGTCTGATTGCAAAACATGTAGAGCTCAAAGATATAAATCATTATTTGACAAGTATTTGACAGATAATCAGGTCTAAATGATTGTTTTACTATAAACTAACATGATAATCTTGTTTCACTTTGATTTATTGCAAATACAAACTGTTCTTGTTTGTTTAATCTGCTTCTAAATGAATTAAATATGGATTTTATAGCCTATAAGAACAAGCTAAGTACTAGAATCTTCCTTTGTTAACTTTAAGAGGAGGACCAGGACAACCATAAAGGCAAACCCTCTTTATAGCATTCCAAAAATTTATGACTTGTAATGGGATTAACGTTTTTTTTTTAAAATATATTCTTGTAATATTATTGTATGTAGAATGTTTAATTAATGTTATTCTTTTGGATGCAACCCATGTATGTTTTAAACTTAATGACTAAAAATAAACTATTTATCCAAGGCATCCATGCAGCCAATGGATGTCTTGCTTGGTCCTCAATGTGAAAAGACATTTCTGTTGACTTTTTGATCTCATTGGACATAGCCAGAAGTATTATATTGGTTACTTTGTTTATCTGGAATTAGAATACATTTCCATAAAATTCAGAAGTTTAAATGGATATGAACTAAGGAAAATCTAACTATGCACATGTTTTCTATCTCATATTTATGCATTCTCGTGAGAGACAAACTTTGAGCATGTAGATTTGCTTCACTTAATTATGTACAATATGTTAATATACAAATTGCTTCTTTATTTGCACCATTTGCTTTTTAAAAGCTTATATTTATTGAAGATGAATACAAATTCAACAGACCTCTATTTTTAGAAAGTAAGTTTCCTTACAGCCTCTAGTTTGAATTATATAGCTTTTGTTTCATTTAAATATATAGTAAAACAAAGGAATAAATTTGTTTTCAACTGTAACTGTAAATCTCAAAAAATATTTAAAACCAACACCAATTTTGACTGATGTGATGTGATGGCATGGGGAGAGGAATTAAAAGCATCCTATTACTATGTGATACTAAGTGCAGTAGAAGACATGGGTGCATGTCAGCTGCATGTTGCTGCATTATACCAAAAATATTGACAGAAGTGATCAGTATCTGCAAATGGGTATCTTTTGAATATGATTTTTAAAGTTATGCATATATTAAAAATGTGACCGACTATACTTGACATACTTTCCGCTTTCTTTCATAGTAAGTATACTTATTTTTATTCTACATTACTTTTATCTAAATGAGCATATCATTTCCATAGTAAAATACTATTCTATTATCATTTTTAAAAATTACATTCACCAAATGTTTCCTTCAATGTAATTTCATTTCCAATTGTTATTTTATGCATTCTAACATTAAAAGTTTTGTTGGAAGTGAAAAATTTAAGCGAGCTACTTGTTTAAATGCCAACAAAATTCTTTGACATAATAAATAAAATGACATTATATGTGTGTATATACATAGAGAGAGCGAGAGAGAGAGAGAGAGAGAGAGAGAGAGAGAGAGAGAGAGAGAGAGAGAAAGCAATAATATTCAGTCTATCTTGCAATGTTAACCAACTTTTTTTCTTCCTAAAAATATAATGTCTAAATTTCTATCAGATTGTGACATTTCATGATTCTGAAGTTTCCATATTTTTAATTTTAAATGAAAAGCATTAATTACAATGCATTATAAAGAAACTATACAGTAAGCGTTGGGTTTTACAAGGATTTTAATGGGTTATAGCAACTACAGCAATGTGCTAGTGCTCAAAATGTTACTGTGAGAGCAGCTGAAAGCAGCATTTGTTATGCATTTTACACTTCCAATTGAAACCAAACCTCAAAGCAGAATGGAAGCATGAACTATTTAACTATAACAAACAGCATGATTTCTAAAAAATAAAAACAAAGCAAGAATAATGTAAATTGTAAATTATGCTAACCTACTCTAATGCTGTATGCAGTAATGGTGATATCCTTTCTTACAGTGAGAAATGTACTTCAAGATATATCATAAAAATTATTATTGAGC
Organism: Hymenopus coronatus; assembly: GCA_030762935.1. Classification (NCBI taxonomy): domain Eukaryota; kingdom Metazoa; phylum Arthropoda; class Insecta; order Mantodea; family Hymenopodidae; genus Hymenopus; species Hymenopus coronatus. The sequence goes on along the minus strand of CM060885.1, from coordinate 41,668,038 downwards.
TGTCTGCCCTGAAGTGGCAGAGTAGTGTTTCAAACTCAAATGACAATTTATTTAATTTCATTTACCTCTCCTAGTTATTTATGAAATTATAAAATAATGTAGAAAATTTTGGTGGTGACCTATGACCCTTAAAATTGTAATTTCTTTCAAAACCGGCTATTTATAATAACAGATGAAAAATATGCTGATATTCACACAAAAGATATGAAACATAAACATCCAACTTTCTTAAACTCACCCTGACAAGTCTTCCAATTTCAGAAAATATGGATACCCTGTAAGTGCCCTTCAGCAGTGAATTGGTCAGAATAGTCAAGTAACTGTTTAGATAATCACAGCAGGTAACATTTTAAACGTATGTAACTTCTCTTTGTTCCTGCAGTGATACAATAACATAAAAGTTACACAGTCTTCACATAATAAATAGATTCTTAACATATACAATGAAATAAAAGTGAAGCTCAATGAAGATTCCCCCTCCCAGGTCACGTAGTTAACCTCTTTAGAAACTAAACATAATGATATTCTGAGATTTTATTATGCAACATGGTTTGATTTGCAATGTTATCTGTACACAACTTTCACTCTTTACACAATTATTTAATACACCCTGCTAATGGTTTTGATTATAACATGCAAAGGAAATGAAGTAAAAACTTGAGCTATTAAAATATTTTGGCATTGGTATTGCATGATAATAGTACTAAAAAGCAGATTCAATGCTCTTTTGTTCAGCTGTGTCTTAGTTGATAAATCATGCCGATCTACATATTGCTCTGGAATGAAGTATCCAATGAACTTGTCTTATTTTACATGCATATTCTGTGAAGCAGCATCAGTTTTCTATTCCATGGCATTTTAAACTAAATGTTCAAGCCTTCTTCTCCAGCACGTTCTCCAATCTATTTGGAAATCGTTTTAACATTTTAATAATATATTAAATTAATTAGATGTTTTATACACAAATCATAAAGAATTACGCTTTACAATGGTGAAAGAATTATAAAAATGTGATGTGATCCATTCATATGATTTTCTCTACATCTCTGTAACAAATTATTGTTAAAAAGCTAATGCTTCTATTTACTTCATGCTAATCGAGAAAAATTTAGCAGAAATAATCTTTACTTGCTTCCTTGTAAGTAGAAGGGAAATAAGGGAGTAGCCATAGATTAAAGTGATAGTCAAAAACTGTGTGACTGAAGTTCCTTTGTATGGACAGAAGTTGACAAATTCCAGTATGAGAAAAGTATAAGTTTTTCAAAACTGAAACCAATAACAAGGAATATTTCAAAAACGATCAACTCCATGAAAAAAATGTATATAACATAAATTGTGTATTTTAATGTGCTCCACATTTTTTTGTATAAGTTTTTGCCTTATCTCTTACAGTTTAGCAGTTATGCAAAATTCCATAAAATTCATCCAGAATAAAGTAGTCTTCAAAAGCTATTCCCAGAAAATTCAAGATATACAAATACATATTATTTGTCAGTTAAATATCTTTAATATACAATATTTTAATCAAAATCGTTAGAGCCATTTTTTAGATAATTTTCGAAAAGTTCCATGTAAAGGGTACTTGGGGGTGGTGGAACTTTCTTGAAAATCTTTGTGTCGCATCCTTGCAATATATCAAACTTAAATATCAACAGTCTTTTTGTTTTTGAGCTATGCTGCCCACATGCACACACGCCCACCCACACATGCCTTTTTCCAGAAATGCTTTTTTTTTTTGGATTCAGGGGGACCCGAAACATTTAAAACTATTCACCTCTCTTTCAGTTACAATTAAGACTATAACAAATATTGATTGTTTTAAATGTAAATCAACAAATCTTTAGTGGATCACTATTTTTATGATTTAGACGATTTTTTCTCAAGCAAAATGGCAAAATTGTTTTAAACCTAAGCAAAACTTTTATTGAAAGTGTATTGTTTTTGTAAATATTATATATTGGTATTTCACTTAGTATGACCTTTCACTTTACCAAAATTAATTTAATTATAACAAACCTAAAATGAAGAATGCAGCAGGGGCCAATGGAATTATAAATGAAGTCTTGAAACATCTGGGAGGTAAAATCACTGAGTTTTTTATTTATTGTTTGATGATTGCAATTGGAAAGGATGCTTCCCCTATTGCTGGAAGGTAGCAAAAGAATAGTGTAGAGAAGGATTCAAAAGAACCCAAAGAATATACACCTGTGTCTACTGAATAGTTTAGGAACAATTTTGGAAGTAGTAGTATGTAATTGGCTTAAAGAGCTTAGAAACATGTTAGGTATGAACAATTACTAACTTGAGTTATTAAAAGTGGGGGTGAATTAATTATGAGATAGGCTAAGAAATTATTTGGATTATTAAAAATAAATAATTTATATAAATGACAATATTAAGAATAGACAAATTTAGAAAAGTAAATCTTTATGATACGAATAATATTAAGGTACTAGATGGCACTTAATTACTAATGTAGAGTTAGATATAACTGTTAACAAATGGCTGGTTATCAGTAATTGTTAATTGTTTACCACCAAATAAAATAGGTTTAGTTATGAGTATAGAGGAAGAGAGGAGAAAGGGAAAAACAATTTAAATAAAATAGAAAAAGGAATATATGTAAATATGATATAAATACAGGGTTACTACAAAAGAAATAGACAACTTCAACTGCCTGTAAAACAAAAACTATTAGAGATAGCAACCTAATTATTTTGGAGGTATGTTGAGAAACTCTCAAAGTTTCGTTTGTTACTATTGGTAATGCTGTAGTGTTTTGTTTGTTGTTGCAGAAGCTGAAATGGTGGAAAATCCTGTGGAAAAGGCATATTGCCAGTTGGAATTTGCTAGAACGCAATCAGCAACTGTTGTCCAATGGCATTTTAGAACATGTTACCACAAAACGCCACCGACTAGACAGTCAATCTACGACTGGTGTAGAAAATTCGAGACAACGGGATGTTTGTGCAAAGGGAAGAGCTCGGGAAGACCAAGAGTTTCGGAAGAAAACGTTGAACGTGTTCGTTCTGCCTACATAAGAAGCCCACAGAAATCGACATCTAGGGCAAGCATGCAATTACAAATTCCACAGCAAACTGTATGGAAAATCTTGCGGAAGCGACTGCACATGATGCCTTACAGATTAAAGATGTTGCAGTTTCTGAGTGAAGAAGATAAGGTCATACGGCGTGACTTTTGCATCGACATGTTGCGACATGATGAAGACGATGCTGGTTTTTGTGAGCACATCATTTCATTTTTGTGGTAACGTGTTCTAAAATGTCGTTGGACAACAGTTGCTGATTGCGTTCTAGCAAATTCCAACATGCAATATGCCTTTTCCACAGGATTTTCTGCCATTTCAGCTTCTGCAACAACAACAACAAACAAAACACTACAGGGTTACCAATAGTAACAAACGAAACTTTGAGAGTTTATCAACATACCTCCAAAATAATTAGGTTGCTACCTCTAATAGTTTTTGTTTTACAGGCAGTTGAAGTTGTCTATTTCTTTTGTAGTAACCCTGTATATAGAAATAAACTAGATATCAAATGACAAAAGTAAATAATAATAAAATAATTATTATTACTATTATTATTAAAAGTATAGTGAAATTTAAAAAGTGAATACTATATTTAAAATGACTTCTTTATAAGATAAAAGAAGTAATAAATAATAATTATTATAATAATACTATAATTTATTTTAAAAATGTATAAAAGTAAAATAAATGGATTATATAACATGTTATAAGATAAAATTATTAGTAAATAATACTATATTAATAAATGGAAAAGTTGTAGATTACTATTTTACAGATAGATAACCTATTTAATCTTTTCAGTTACCAACTTCACTGATACATAGTTACTTTCCTGGAGTTGCTGAATTTGGTATCATATACACTTAACACCCTGGTTATGTATGTATATGTACCTTTCCCTTTAATTGCACATTTTTATACCTGCCAACTTTTTTATAACTTATAACCTCTCATCAGTTTTATTATTAAGATCCTCTCTTTCTTTGGTGATTTTCCTTCCCCATTTCTCTCTTACTTTCTCTGTATAATTACCTATTGTTTCAGAAATTCATTTTTATTGTTTCCAAAAAGATTTAAGTACACTATCTCTGGTGGTAACTTTTCCAGTTTTATTCCATATTTTCTCTCTCCACATTTTAGTTTCTTCACACAAAACTATTCAGTGTAAATTGTTTTTGACATTGCCACATACAGGGCATAGATCTTTATCAACTATTATATCTTTTAATAACATTATACTGTTCTTTCCATTTTTTTTAGAGACATCAATGTATTTTTCTCTCCCCCATACTTTAACATTCATATATAATTTTAAAGTACTCTTGTCCCTTAAGCTACCTAATGTTTCTTGTTACCCTATACCATCTATCCTCGCTTTCACTTTATTCAATAATTTTTATCCCCCTACTGTTGTAATTGTGTAGCATCCTCAATCCAAATTCTTACAATTTCCTTTAATTGACATAACCAATTTCTTTCCCATTTTGCTGATACTTGTGTCCTAAAACAGTCTTTGAGAATATTTCCTTCCTCTAGTACTTGGATTATGTTTCAACATTTCACTATCCATTTGACTATTGCTCTTTTCCTCCCAGCTCTTCCATATTCAACTAATGTTACTCCATTTGGAGCTATTCTTGGCAATCCCAATATCATTTTGCAAAAAGACACATGAATTTAATCTATGCATTCCCAGCCTTTTTCAGTCCCCCAAACCTCTATTCCATGCATCATTCTAGATTCCACTGTTGTATATATTCTCTCTCACATTTATTACTCTCATATTTGGCACCTTTTTTAAGCATGTTCTTGTGTTATTAATAGCTAATTTCCCCTTACCTAGCACATTTTACATTGTTGTTTAGCCTTACTCCTAAGTAACCAAACTTGTTTAAAACTTTGGATTATTCCCCTCTAACCACCATCTCTCTTCTGTTGAGTTTATTTCTGTTCTTACAAACCATAATTTTTTTCAAAATCTTCTCGGGCTTCTAGCCAGGTAAAAACTTGGCTTGACACCAACGTTTCGAAGAAGTGCATCTTCGTCTTCAGGGTGAAAGCTTTAGTTCTTATTTTTACATAATTTTTTTATTTACCTTTATTTATTTTTAAACCCCACTTTTTACAGTATTTCTCCGTTGCTTGTATTACTTTCTTTAAATCTCCACTTGTGATTGCTGCTGCTACTAGATCAGCAAAGAGCATTTCTTGGAATACATTCTTGATAAACAAATTAAATAAAATGGGACTTCATTTACAACCCTGCCTTAAACCAATTGCATTTGGTACCCAATTCGTTACTTTTTTATTGACAAGCCTAATGCAATTCTCTAATAGTCATATGAATTTCTCTCTCATTCCCTTTGTTCTCAACTTATACCAAGTGTCTCCCTTTGAATGGATTTGAAGACCTTTTGTAGATCTGCAAAAAATAAATATATCTTACCTCTTTTCTTTCATAGATATTTATCCATTATTGTTATTATAAAAACATTGTCAATTGTCGACTTTCTTTTTCTAAACCCCCCTTGTAGTTCTTCTCTCTCTGCCCATTCTTGTAGATGCTTTGCTAGTACCGTGTAAACACTTTATCTATCACCGGTCCCATATTTAGTTAAAGCCATGCCCATGGGACCAACAATTTTTTTCATCTCCCCTAACATCAAACTTAGGCAATTCTGGGGGGGGAAAAAAAAAAAGCAGAAAAATTGCAAACAGACTATTTAAAAGAGGTATATATTATTTAAAGAAGAAATCTTTGAAAAAACTTGTGGTAATTAACCCTGAGTTTAGAGTAGAAAGATTCGTTGCAGCATGTCCAAAATTTAGGGTTTATTAACGACACACATACAAACACACAGATGATAACACAGTAGAAACCAAAAAATTATTAATATTTCAACAAAGTATGTTAGTAGTTCAATACTTCAATGGATTTCTTCTTGCCTTGTTATCAGCAAACACATTTATCAAATTCTCAAAGTTCCAGTTTCACAGTTCAGATCATTTTCTACTGCTAGTACTGCCAGGTGACTCAAACGCTCCTGAGTCTGAGAAGCACTTAAGTAATCCTTAACCCTTCCAAGGACTGAAAAGAATTGTTAAGTAGAGCAGATTATTGCTGGTGTGCTCAAATAAATTTGAAGAGCAATCCTGATGTTTGGATAAATATCAAAGAAATATTTCTCTCTTAGCACTTTAAGACAGGCAAAGAAGGACCATTCTCATATTCAGAACTTTTAAGATGGACACATTTTGTTTCAAAAGACTTCTTTATATCTTCCGAGTAAACTGCTGCAGCTGTTCTGCAGTGTTATGGAGTTCATAAAGGTCCATTTTTGTCAAACTGGATAAGAATGAAAACTTTTCAGAAAACTCTTCATACACACCAAGGCACTTCTTGAGCTGTGTGGATAATCTGTCCAATATAATTAAAAAATCTGATGTGTACCATTCACATGACTTTGTCTATATCCCAGCACCAAATTATTTTTAAAAAGCTTATACTTCTATTAACTTCATGCTAATCAGTAAAACATTAGCAGAAATAGCCATATTACTTGCTTCCTTGAAAGTAGAGGTGAAATAAGGGAGTACCATAGGTTAAAGTGATAATCAAAAGCTGGTTGCTATGTCACTGAAGTTCCTTTGTTTGTATGGACAGCAGTTGACAAATTCCTGTATGAGAAATGTATAAGTTTTTTATAGCAGAAACCAAAAATAAGGAATGTCACAAAAACGACGAACTCCACGAAAAAAATGTATATAACATAAATTGTGTGTTTTAGTGTGCTCTACATTTTTTGTCCATCTCTTACGGTTTAGCAGTTATTCAAAATTTAGTAAAATTCATCCAGAATAAACTACTCTTCACAGGCTATTCCCAGAAAGTTCAAGATATACATTTTGTCAGGTAAATATCTTTAATATACGAAATTTTAATCAAAATCGTTTGAGCCATTTTTGAGAAAATCAAAATTTTCGAAAAAAATTCCATGTAAAGGGTAGTTTGGGGTGGAGGGATTTTTCTCAAAATCTTCGTGTCGCATCCCTGGAAGATACTAAACTAAAATACCAAGTTTGGTATTTTACCTACTTTTCATTTTTGAGTTATCGTGTTCACACACACACACATGGACCTTTTTCCGAAAATGTTTTTTTTTAGATAAAGGGGACCCTAAAACATATATTTCCGGTGAAATCTCGGTATCAAATTTTTTGGTGGAGTGCAATACATTCTCTATACATTATGTATATAGTGCCTATAGAGAAAGTAAAAATTGGTCTTCAATATTTTGTCATCAGATCTGCAAACCACAATTTCATTTTCTGACTCAGAGTCTAAGTCATCAAAAATTTCTTTCATTTCGTCACACGTTTTTCTTTAATTTCACACTCTCATACAACTTGTGTAGTCTCAAATTTTCTCTCTCCCATGTACACTTCGAAAGACTTTGTCATCTCATCTATGAAAGCTAAAAGTGAAGTATAAAGTTTCACTAATTCAGATATGTCAACTTCTTCTGACTGTAGTATTATACTCAGTGCATTGAAACATTCCAAAATACTCCCCCACACTGTATCCATGAATGCAATTTCTGCATTTATACTTTTGCAGGCATCTTCTCGATCTGACCATCTTGTAATGCAAAGAGATTTTAAACTCAAGTTTCGAACTTCAAAATTTGACTGTAGAATTTTTCAGCATTCTGTAGATGCCGAAAAAAAATTGTAAATTGTTTTTAGCAAGTCAAAAAATGTTGTAGCCATTTTTCAGCATGTGGCTGCACTTGATCCTACAGACTCAGGGAATGAGTGGAGCAAGGGATGAAAAATACCAAGGGATTGAAGGACTTGATTTGGGCTTGTAGGCCAGAGTAGGTTCCCGCCATATTTGCAGCATTAGCATAACTTTGGCCATAGCAGTCCTTTATATTGAATCCATGGGAGTTGAGATACTTAAGTACTGCGTCTGTCAATTCTTTCTTGGTGTGTGCAGCATTTCTCATGAACTCTGTAAACCGCGCTTGGGGTATACCATCTTTATTCACCTACCTTATAATCAAACTTAACTGATCACAGTGTGAAATATCGGGTAGAATCATCAATAATGGAGAAATACTTTGCATCAACTAACTCCTTTATGATCTCTTCTGTGACAGTCTTACCTATAATATTTATAATTGTCTCATAACTGCTAAATGATAAATATGTGTTCCTTTACCTGGGTTTCCATATTTAACTAGATGACCTGCTAAGAATGGGTCAAATTCAGCTATCAGCTCTTAACACCACATAAAATTACCATTCCTTAAAGAAACAAACTGTTCATCTCCATGAAAAAATAATCCCCTTGAAGAAAGTTTTTTTCACTACAGCAACTACACTCTGTAGTGCACTTCTCTAATAGGTTACTACATCTTCTGAGTAATAAAGTGTTTATCAACTCTACATAGAGTAAGACTGAAAAATTCAATGCCATAGCCGGGATCTCCCAGTTTCTAGCCAGTTGCTCTTCCACTGGCATTGAATTTCTCAACTGACCCGCATGTTTCGTGGTAAACCACAAGGTGATCTCAAATTATTTTGAGATGACAACCCCAATGGCGACTTACAATGCAGTAAGTACTTTAAGTCCCAGGATTCATAGTGTAGCCAATTATTATGGTCAATGGGCATTGGTTTTTTTTTTTTTTTTTTTTCCACACAAGTCGTGTGCAGGACAAGAGTTGGATAGGTTGAAAAATTCAATGTCATAGCCAGGAATTGAACCAATGATCTTTTGTAAATCCTTTGAAAACCTGTAGAACTAACCATTTTGGAAAAGCTATTCATACATAAAAAAAATTGCACAAATAAATTTTGATGCCCCATATGAAAATGATCTTGCACACAGTATGTCCAGCCAGAAAATGGCATCTACAAGCACAGGATAAGTTTAGCAAAACTATGACACTTTTATCTGGGCTTTTGTATTTTAAGTACCTCTCTTTCTCCACTCACATCATCCACGCACCCATTTGGTCACTCAGGAATATTTTCTAGTAATAATTATGGACTTAACTTAGTAAGGATATCACCTATTTTCTGCAACAGCCTACAGCTTTTAAATGTAGTATACCATCAAGATCAGGCAAAACAGTTTAGGTACATACAAAATACCTAGGAGTGTATTGGAAACGTGAAAATGAACAGTACACACAAAATCCTACACTATAAGAATAACAATGAACAGATTATTTTGCAATACAAATAGGAGTCCTAAACACAGGTAAAAAAAATACTTTACGTACAAAATCATTCACATCAGTAGTAAAACATTTGAAATAGATATATTCTCAATGATTTTGGCAACTGATGGAATGCTGATAACTCTTATTTTCAACTTAGTATTGTACTAGAAATTGTAACACAGGGAACATCACTAAAGAATGTGCTTCATTTTCAACAGGCTCCAACTAATTCAAATATGCATCACAAGATACTGACACACCAATTACATTTAAGTTTTCTATGTTTGGTTGGATAGTATTGCTAGCAAGATGCAATATACAGAGGAGATTAATATTATTGAAATTATACTGCCAAATTATTTAACTTTAGTTCGATATTAAAAATTCAGTATTCACATTTGCATGTGGAACCATATTTCTTATTACACTGCTCATATCACAGTGTTAAAGTGCAAACATGTGGAAATAGTGGAGTGAGCTAAGGAGGGGTAGATTACTGCCTCCAAAAGGTGGATTTCCCCATGTCTGATCATGACAGTTTTCTACATTTTATTTAGAATAAAATTCTATTTCTAAACAAAAAATAACTGAAAGGAAACAGATTCAAAATGCTTAATTCTTACTACTGATAAAACTTAAAATACCAGTTACCTATTGTGATAAACTCCCACTTTTTCCCTGCTCAACAAAAAGGAGAAAAAAGAAAACATACAATAAACACACAAACTAGTGCATCTTATTGCAAAAAAGACATACATGAACACTTGAAAAAACATTGTGTTATATTTAGGTGCAGATTGATATAAATTTTTTTACCGCATCCATATCTCCTCTTATTTTCTGAAAGCCCTGCAACATGTTTAAAATTCTTATTCATGGATTTCTTTCAAGACAGCTCATTGAAAACATCCTTATAAACTTTTGCTGCTTCTCTATATGGGTCAGTCCATTTTAAAATGGACAGTAAACACAAAAAAAATGACCTTATATATACTTTTTAAAATCAGCATTATTTTGTGTCCAAGTTGAACCAACAGTTCCTGAAAATTTTCACAAAGTAGTTCACACATGCACAAAGTAGCTTTTGTTATAATAAATATTAAAATAAATGTATCAGTAAAATGTCATCTTTGAATTTAAATATATTATTCATTTGGAATGTCAATTTGTATAAATAAACATAAAGATCGGTAAAACATATTAGTTATTTATCATCTTTAACCATATATTTGTTAATTTAATAAAATTGAGTTTAAATAGCCACCACAATTTTAAAAATTGGGAAAAAATTCAAAATATTGTATTCGCAATGTGGAATATTTACAATTTAAAAATTCTAGTACATCAGAAAAAGGAAATCAAAATAAAATATCCCACGAAATTCAAGATTGGCATAAGAAGGGCTGGATGGGTGAGTGTGCACCTCCTCTTGGGCAACACTTATCACATCAGAGCATCTCATCCTTGAGGGTCAAGAAAAACAAATCCCGTATCTGTAGGTCACGTGGAAATTTCTTTCTAACTCAACACAAATATTTTAAAAAAATGAAATAAAGAGAAAACATACATTATTTGGAAACATACCTCATACATTATTCAATAAATATATGGTTTTCCTTTTAATAACACCAAAATACTTTTTCATATTTTCTGAAATATCTTCAACATTGCAACTTGTGTCACTCGTGGTACTACTAATACTAGAATGCACATTTACTTGTACACTGCAGCTAGGTTGTGTTTCTACATTATTAGTTATTTTACTTTTGAGTTCCTTGGAACCCCAAAATCTCTGCAACTTCAGCCTGAATTTTGTACCAATTCTAACTTTATCTGAATGTTCTGTCAGAATAGAATAAGAATCTAGTATGAATAGAGCTGTCTTTCTCAGTCCTTTGTTGACCCTTTTTATGTGGGCTCTGTAGAAGAACAAAACAGTATCTACTTTTATCTCCCATGCTGATAAACCTATAATGCATGAATCATTAAAATATGAGTACACATACTATACAGCCACCAAATTTATGCCAATTTAGTTTGTTATTGCTTGGTTTTATTTTTCTCTAAATCATTATAATTACTTATCTCTTTTGGAGTTTGTCACTATCTAATTCTAACTACTAAGCACTTCATACATGGCTATAGGTACAATCTTGTTATGTACCGTATAGATATGCTGCTGTGCGCAGGTACACATGTTGAAGGGGGAAAACACTTCCTGTTGCAAAGTTCAGGAATTACTTTTCCCCATTCTATCAGTGGTACCACTAAACTGAAAAGTGGTATCTCTAAGAGACCACAGAAATTTAGGTATTTTTTTAGATCAAAAAGTTAAAGCAATTAAATTTTTTCCATATCAACTCCCAAAAAGTAAATAATGTTTACTTTATAGACAGTTACAGGAGGCAGAATGTAAAAAGATATGAATTATTTAACTTAAAAGTAACAAATTGTAATAACAATGTAAGACTAAGTGATAAATTACTCATATTTTGCAGAAATCTTATCTTCAGTCCCTATAAGCACACAAAATTTAAATTCAAAATAAATTATAACGTGTTCCTCTATCCGATTTCTTATGGAATGACCCATATAATAGTTTAATTTCTTACAATGATGTTTGTTACTCACAAAAAAATACCTGTAATATAAAATAACTTCAAAAATTATTTGAGCGAAATAGACTGTGTATTGTGGATTTTCTCTTCTAAATGCAAGTGAAAAAGAAGCAAGCAAATTTCCTCAGTACATACCAATCTTCTTTTTTTTTTTTTTTTACTTTAAGGATGTTTCATAACCGCAAGGACAATGCAAGTATAAATACATTGATCAAGGGTTATAATAAAAGTCAGATTGAAGCTATAACTTTATTAATACAAACTGTGAATAATATTACTAAAATCAAATTGTTTTGTATTTCATTAATTGCATTATTGTGGTGAAAAATAACCAGAGCTGGCATGCACCATTTATTTCATATTCTATTTTCTTCTGGTTTCGCTGTTCACTGTTTCTTTGTGCATAACATTGCAACAAACTTCATGCAACCTTCTCTTCCCCTTTCAATCACTTACTAGTGTGTAAAAACACATATTACTGCTACCTCTTCTGGTGCTGAATGCCTCTTATTGACACTTGACATGCGGGTAAGGAAACAGACACAACACAAGACTGTACATCATATCAACAACCTGCTGGTGCATGAAATATGCTCTTGTTTTTAGCTGGCAAAGACTTTGAGAAACTTATGCTACTGAGAGGTCAGATCTCTTTGAATTCTTCTCGATTAGCCTACTAGCTACTTGAAGGCCCAGCTTCACCATGTCGGTCCCTCCCTCTTCATAGCTCATGAATATGAAGCAAGGGGATCAAGATGGTATACCATCAGCTCCCCATGAGGTTGATAAAGAATGTGATATGGTACACCATTGACAGGCAATCACCTTATATGGTTCTCCCAGGATAGTCACACTAACCAGCAAGGGATTCCTGTGAGTGGCATTAATACTGTCCCCTGAGCCAGAAGTAGTGTCTTCATGATGTTAAGCCAATTTGATGGTGGCATCCTCCATCCAAAATCATGTTCATTAGGCAAAAACCTGCATCATCACCACTCTTTCGCTGCATGCCAGAACTACTTACTTCCTATACAAGTAAGAGTCTTCCTGGCTGCAACTTCTCCTCCGGATAGTTCAGTAGGATCTCGTCATGCCTCAGAAGGAATCAACTCTGGCATAAAAGAACTGGCGGGCATCCAAACCCAAAATGACTTTCTTGGTGATTAGCCTGCTTCTGCTAACTCCAGATAAGCTTCCTCTGCCATGAGCAAGATTTCACCAGAAGTGGTTCATAGCTCATAGTGCCTGACAGGCATTCTTTTAGGTAGTTCCTGCCCATATGAGGCCTGATAACAGTGAGACAATAGTGTACCAGTACCCTATGATGATGGTAGTCACCCTCCAAAGTATAGCTAGCCTTATATACCTAATGTCACAGGTTCAAACCCAGCGGAGGACAATGGATTTTTTCGGGCATAAAAGTCCTTAGCATGGCTTTCTTTGGAAGGAAAGTAAAGCCATTGTTCCCGTGTCATAGATTTATGAAACGCGAAAGAACCTCAAGCCTGATAAAGAGACCTCTGAGCAAAATTAAGCAGTTTTTCACATCCAGTATAGAATGGGATGCTGAAATCATTGTAGTTAACAAGCTTCCATAATAAGCCTCTATTTCATTTCATTTACAATGATGGTCCCGAACTTATCCTGTGCTACCCGACACTCCTCACCATTCCCAGCCTTGATGTTCAACCCCAAACAAAGGGAAAATGACGACAGTATCAAGGTGCCCCTTTCCATGTCGGTAATTAGCAGTTTTCTTATTCCTTTACAGGAGCAGCAGCATCCTTAGGTACGCGAGCTGTCTGCAACTTCAGCACATAGATCTCCTGTTCCCATTTCTACCATGGAAGCGGTTGCTGATGTTGATTACTGACATTCGTGGATGTCGTCAGCATATCTTTTCAGCCTTAATCTAGAGAACAGCTGTTTCACTTCCCACTCTCTAATGCCACTGATAAATACAGAGCTCCCCTCTAGAAATAAAGTCTAATAGTAAATCCACCAGATCCCTGTCTGCTAGCCCTTCTTACAAATTCTTCAAGGTTTTACCCAGATTCAGCTGGGCAAAGTAAGAGCAGCCAGTTTAAGTTGTCGGCCAAGCCTCCAGCAGGAAAAGTTCAAAGAGCTTTGGCTGGTTGTCCCTCCAGGCCAACCAAAAGCTGTCATCTTTTCTGCTGGCATCCATTCATTATGGGTAGCAGCAACAGCCTCATGCTCCCATTTAAAATAGCACCTACAGCATAGTGCTGTCAAAATCTATTTTTGCTTTAGCCAGTCACATAAATGTAGGACCCCTACAAGTTCAGCACAGATCTTGGTTTCTATACAGCAGTGTATTTCCATTAACGTCCATCATCGTTTTGTTTTTCTCCACTTGTTGGTCCAGACACTCTTTCACTGTAGTCCCTATCATCTTGAATTTTTTTGTTCTGCTGGCCTAACAGTTTTCTTTGCTGATTTAGATGCTCTTCCACCACATTTTTTTTTTTTCCAGTTCAGATCTTATTTCTTTCAACACCTTTGCAAGTCTTCAACCCCTTCACAGGAGCATTACACTCATATTACAAAATCAGTATCAAAACCAAGTACAGATTCATTTTTATTATTTCAGTGCCCTTCTCCAGAATTCCATACTTCCTCTTAATTTCATTTCCAATTTCCACCATTCCAGATTTTACTATCTTCATTTCCATTAATAAATTTTGAAGAATTTCTTCCATCCCACATCTGACACCAACGTGAATTCCTCCGGTTGTTCTTCACTTTTATCTTGCATGTAACCTTATAATAAAACACACTAAAAGGGTCTTTTTCCTCCCAAATCACACACTAGCATTGAATACAAAATCCCTCTTCTTTCTTTCCAGTTGCTCAATTAAATACCAAACAGGACTCCTTTCCCCGATGCTTATCCAGCAGAACTCAAGAAGTATTTACCTAGGACCAAATACAGCACTTTACATCACAACAACCTGCTACCATTGCAAATCACCTTTCTTTACAAGAGGCGCTTCGAGAAACTTTAAGGCTGCTGAGTGGGACAGATTTCATAATTTTGCCATTCTGATCCACTTCCTATTAAATCTTGCGAGTTGGCAGAACATTGTTTTCCCCAACTCCAGTCAAGGAGGGGAAATACAGGTAAGTCACACATAGCCAGAAACAAGTGTGCTGTTTGTAAGCAAACATAAACAGAATGTCAGCTTTGCAATGCAGTATCATTTTCATAGGCTCCAAATGAACTGCAAATGAATTTACTTGCTCTATAAAATTGTACAACTATAATGTTTGAAAGAGCTTGGGAGTCATTGCCAAAGGATTTATTTTCCAAATTGCAATTATTTGCATCACATTTAATGGCAATGTTTGGCTCCACATACATTTACAAGCAAAGCTTCTCTAAAATGAATTATATTACGAACCAGCATCGCAGTAGACTATGTGACGATCATTTGGTTTGTCTATTAAGGCTCCATACTTATCCTAGCAGAAGATATTGATGGACTCATCTAAAGTAAAATATATCACCAAAGTCACAAAAAAGATAACACTAGAAGCAGATGAGGAAGGCCTTCTGTTTAGAAACATTTCATTATGTTGCACATTGGCATGTACCAATGTTTCACACAGAGTGGAATAAGTTACACACCTTTCCCTCTGCTGCTTTAATTTGTACATGCCTGTACTTGATGCTTAACCTGGAGAAGCAATCCCCCCCCCCCTGCTCTCTCTCACCAACAAATCATGCAGCACCGGCTAGCACCGAAGAATGTATCCACCATCCTCAAAACAGAGGCCTAGGTTTGTCACTTTATAATTGCAATGTTAATAATGCAAGCACACTTTAATTTTTTGGAGTAAAGTCTCATCCTTTTGTCATCAAGAATATCTATATACATCAGCATGTAACAGTTTATCCCATTTTCATTGTCTCGTGCACATTATAAATTTCTAGCTTATATTGATGAGACAGTCAAACGAATACAGGTTAAATGCTAAAATGTGTAAAGTAGAATTCTCAAGGGTGTTAAGGATGTTAAATGACAAAACAATACTGTTTAGTTATAAACAATATTATGTTTATTCAAGTATTTTCATTGGTTCTAATACAAGAAACCATGTCAATCCAAAGTATTCTTACCAGACCATATTAAGTGTATGTAAATAACATTTAGCTAACAGACATATAAAGTAATTTATAGTTTTTGATTACTGGAAGTGGTACACTGTGAAGCTAGCAATTAGTAATTTTAATTGGAGTCGAGTAAACACACACGTACTTCAGTTTTTGTGAAGCACATGTGTGTATACTCAACTCCAATTAAAATTATTAACATAAAATAATGCCTAAATCTGAAATTAGGGTTGCCCTCCATGGTGTAATGGTTACCATGCTAGCCTCATATACCCATGGTCGTGGGTTCAAAACTGGCGAAGGACGATTTTTTTGGGCGTAAAAATCCTTAGCATGGCTTCCTTTGGAAGGGAAGTAAAGCCATTGGTCCTGTGTCATAGATTTATGGCATGTAACAGAACCTCAAGCCTGATTGAGAAGCCTCTGAGCAAAATTTAGCAGTCTTTCACGCCCAGTATAGAATGGGATGCTGAGGACCACAGCAGTTAAAGAGCGTCCATAAATAACACGCCATTTACATTTATTTCTGAAATTAGGAAAAGTGGTAAAATTACATTTAGATTTCCTCTGAAAGGTGTTAAGTCACTGAGCTTAAAAAATGTATTAACAGACAGATATTGATCTTCCACCCCTCACCAACCTTTTCCAACAGCTTCCAAAACCGTTCATTTTACTTGGAGATTTCAACAACATAACATGTTATGGGGCTGTCAAGCTTCGAACCAACAGGGTCAAATTGTCGAATCTCTCATCAGCAATTTTGATTTAGTAATTTTAAATTCAACTTCTCCGACTCACATTGACCTAACTCACAACACTTTCAGCACCATAGATCTAAATTTATGTACTGCTGATATTACTCCTCCATTACACTGGCAGGTAGATTCACATCCTATGGACAGTGACTATTTTCCAATTATTATTAACTCCAAGTATACCTCTTCTCAGCCTCCATGATCTACACAGTGGAATCTAGTCTCAATTTAGGAAGCTACTTCAAGCATTAGAAGAAATGCCTCAACCTGACCAATTTTCCTATAAGGATATTGACTCAATCATCACAGAATTCTCTGCAGTCCTCATCAACAGCGCTATATTATGTATACCCATTAGCCAATCATCTTCTCGTCCTTGTACAGTTCCATGGTGAAATGAAAGATGCCAAAAAGCAGAAACACAGAGTATAATATTGATATAAATGACACCTTAATATGCAAACCAAACTGGAATTCCAATGCCTCTGTGAGAAATCAAGAAGAGTAAGAAAGAATTATGGCTTATATATATAAATATATATCATCTCTCACTAATAAGACTTCTCAGACAGAGATGTGGCACAAAATACAAGCCAAGTAGAACTTGTTGATTGCCATTTGTGTCACATCTTCATTCTGTTGATTCCACAACTCCTATAACTGATCCTCAGATAATTGTTGATACCTTCGCTCTCTGAAATATTAGCAACTCCAGATTTTGTCCTGTATACCATCAGCAGAAATATGACTTAGAAAACTTGGACGCCTGATTAATCACATCTTAACTTTAACAGAATTCAAGAGCCCTGGACTTGACTATATCCCTTACAAACTCATCAAGCAAATGCCTAGAAATGGTTTAATGTATCTCCTACACCTATACAATCACATATGGGTCAACAAATGTTTCCCAGATCAGTGGCATATATCAATCACTGTACCCATCTCTAATCCCAACAAAAAGAACTTTTGTCCTATTTCCCTAATTTGTAACATGTGCAAACTTTTGGCAAAAATAGTGTATAAATGGCTATGCTGGTATCTATGAAGTACCGATTTTTCACAATGCTCAAAGAGGTTTCCGACAAGATCATTCAACTCTTGATAACCTTTTGGAATGTGAACTTCGTAATGCCTTCGCAAATAACCAACACCTAATTCTGGTTAATCTTAATTTAAAAAAAGGCTTACGACACAGTGTGGAGATCCCATATCCTCTCATTAGAAGACTATTAAATATGAGGAAGGATGTTCATCTTCAAAACAGGCGCTTCAAAGTCAGAGCCAACAGGTGTTTCTCCCTGGAAAATGGAGTACCTCAAGGTTCAATCTTAACTGTAACATTAATAATGTATTTTCCTTCATCAAATCTCCAGTTAAAGGTATACTATCTGCTGTTGATCTCACTTTAATTTACAAAGGCAAGACAATTGAAATAACTCAACATTTACTTAACAACTGCTTACAGCAACTACTGAACTGGAACTATCCCACAGGTTTAATTTTGCCCCATCTAAAAGTCAATAATAATATTCTCCAAGGCTCGCAAAACTTACTGAAACCGAATCTTATCATCGATAAACATCAAATCCATGTAGTCAATGTAATTCGTCTTCTTGGTGTACATTTCGACTCACCTGAATTCCTCACCTTAAACACCTTAGGGAGAAATACCTCGACAAACATTCTACTATGGCCATAGTTATTGTCCTAAAGCAATGAAAGTTTGCAAGTTAATTGTCTTGATATCTTCTATGACTGTGCTATTTTATAACTAATTTTGTCAACAAATAAAGAAATTACACTACATTGGAATTTTCAAAACATCAAAAAACGTATATACCTTTTTCTTAGTATGCCTTTGGCGAAGTGTACATAAAGTATTAGACTTATGCTATATTTTGGCACAGAAGTTTTTTCTCTATCTCCCTTCAATGATTTTTAAAGTATTTTTCAAGGTACGTGATTTTTTTTTTTATTTCAAATTATTATGTATTTCATAGCACAATATCTATAGAATCTAAATCAAAAGAAAACTAGCTGTGCCAAAATATTCATTGTGGACTGAAATATGTGTGTACAAAATTTCATTGCAATATTTCAAATAGTTTCTAAGAAAAAGCACATAAGTGTGAAAAATTATAGAACTGAGAAAATGACAAAAGAAAATTTTGTTTTATTTAAGGAGTGATCTACATACTTAAATACTGCCTAAAATCCACCATAATTGTAGTCAGCTTCTTCCTAGTCAGAAACTAAAGAAACATACCTTCTAAACATTTATAACTATGTTTGCCTGTTAGAAATGTAGAGAAACAAGGGATCAAAGCTGATAATCAAGCAAGCAGAAAAAGTGAGTGTGGCATGACAAGTCCTAACTTTTTAATTTATTTGTACCACAAAGAAATCAAATTAGGTTATGGAACTTAGGGGAACATAAAGCTGAATGTATTAGCAATTAATTAGCAAAATAAAACAAATTGAAAAATTCGCCATTTTTAGCCTAAAGCTCAATGTGGCCAATGTCTTAATGTACTGAAAAGTCTATCAGCAATATCATGGGGAGCTTATTTCAGTATGTTATTATGCCCTTATAAATCCACCATAGAATCTAAACTGGACTAAGGGTCTATAGTCTACAATTCAGCAACTCCCACACCTCTTAAAATGCTAGATTCAATCCAGTCTTCAGTGTTGTGAATTGCTTTAGGAGCATTTCATATCAGCCCCATAGAGTGCCTACAAATTGAAGCCAACGTACCCCTGTTACAGACCAAAAGGAAAATCTTAAGTTTATCCTATGCAACACATACAGCAACAAGACCACCATCTCTAGTTCATTCTCACACATTTCCCTCCAACCATTTAGGAAATATCAAAGAAACAGCATACTTTCATATTTTCCAACTCGTCTCTCAACTTACATAAGGAATTTAACATTTCTCTGCCTTGTTCCATAGACTTGAATTTTATACCATGGAGACCCAAATACCCCTCTATTGACACATCACTGATTAGACAAGGAAAATCATAAGCAAGCAATGTCTTATAAATGTCTGTTTAAGGAATGTGTGCAGTTTATCCTGATTTTCACTGATGGATCCAGACTTGACTGGATCGTGCAGCAGTATTTCCTGATTGCACAATACAATATATCCTTCCAAATTATCTTTCTGTCAATTCTTGCAAATTATATGCAATTCAAGTTTCATTGGAATATGTTCTAGGAAAAGACAACCTACATAATTATCTTTTCCGACTCTAAGTGCTCTAACAGCCCTTCAATAAACTTCAAATCCTCAAAATATTGTTAAAGAACTTCAGAAGCTATACAACCAAGCACTAGTCTAGGGTAAATTGGTATCATCTGCTTCGACTCCATCTCATGCTGGAATTCCAGGAAATGAATTAGATGATCAGGCTAAAGAAGCTACCAAACATCCCCCACAGGACATCAAGATTCCACATATAAATTCCTCAATTTCATCAAAAGGACTTGTATTAATCAATGGAAATAAACATGCAAAGCCACATCTAGAAGCAAATTACATGATATTCACACCTACAAGGCCAGACTTCAGCACTATCATTTCAACCATAAAGATCAAGTTGTATAAACCTGACTATGTATTGAACATACTTCTTAATGCATAAGCACCTTCTTGACAATGAACTTCCTCCTGTATGTGACCTCTCCAGAACTAACCTCACAGTTTGCCATCGCTATCTAGAACTTAAGAGAGATGTGACGTCCCCAACAGCCTACCAGACACCCTGAACTCTGCACAACGAACCATAAATTTCATGAAATTGACAAAATTATATAACATATAATATCCTGATATATGGTGGACTTTGAGACAGTGATGTGTTTTAACAATGGCCGGTCCCCATGGCTGCGCTCGCTAAAGCGTCTCGCTTTGGTGCTTCGTGGGCAGGGGATCGTGGGTTCGAGTCCCGCCTTGGGCATGGATGTTATATGTTTGTGCAATGTGTATATGTTTGTAAAAGAAACAGTAAAACCAGTAAACCAGTAATCCGTAAAACCTACGGGAAAAAAAAAAAAAAAAAAAAAAAAAAAAACCCAACAACAACAATTAAAATTTAGTTGAGTCGATTTTGTAACACTACATCACTTACTTTTTTATTTCGGAAAACATGTTTCAGAAGCCATGTGCTTCCATTGTCAATTCCTTTGGTCGACTTCTGAAACATGTTTTCCGAAATAAAAAAGTAAGTGATGTAGTGTTACAAAATCGACTCAACTAAATTTTAACATATAATATGTTTATGTTTTTCAAATACTGTAACTTCATTTATATTCATGAATGTATTTTTGCAAACTTGAATCATCTCCTATTCCATTTGGAACACTGTACACTGCGGTATCTGCCATCTACTGGCATCCTCATTCTCGTACTCACGTTTTTGATGCCTCTGGACCTCATCAAGGCAAATATGTTGCATACAAAAGTTCTTCTGACTTATCCAATCTACCTTACAGAATTCAGTGAAGACATCCAGTTTTGAATCTTTGTAAAGTTCTATGCATTGGACTTTGCAGTTACATTTTTTCTGCAAGAATGAGTAAGATGTAAGTTAGCAAATTAATAGTTAAAACCTAACCTAGATAATGGTTTTATTATTAAATCACAATTTTATAATTTTAACATGAGTTTACATACCTCAAGTGCTGGAGACTGCTTCTCTTTACGTTTTGTATTACCAGACATGTTCACAATAAAATATATTCTTTTCACTTTAAATAAAGGTAATGTATATATCGTTATTTAGCCTCAGAAAGCAAAACCCTGATATGCGTTCAGAACTGCCAAAATAAACAATGCTAATTTTCTTTTCATCAGTGATAATCACAATGTGGCGCTTAACACTTTACAAGTGCTGAAGTTTACACCAGTGCCATCTATTGCCATCACTTTGAACTTGAAGATGATCATCAGGAACATAGCGCTTTTGAGAGGAAATTAGCTTGGCTTAAAGTACTTTCTGGCAAAATATCTCAATTTTGCACATTTTGGCACATAATACCTTTGAGAATTCCACTTCATATTTCACCTGGAATAATTCCCTGCAGCTGTTAAACACATTTTACCCTACAAATGTGAGATAATAGTTGATCTCATTCTTGAAAACTTTTAAATTTAGAACAGATATGCAGCTATGTGTTCTTGTTTGGTTGTTAGAGGTTTGGGGTCAGTCAGAGAAGAATATAATTTTATCTTCAACAGAAATTCTTTGTACAATGGAAGCTCTTTAATATGGCATGGTCAAGACTTCAGCCAGGCTGAATTAGCAACTTTGCAAAATTATCAAATATCATAATTTTAACCAAAACACTAATAACAATGCAAACAATTAGAACATATTTAAGAAAAACATTAAAGTATAAAAATGAATTCAAACATTGGCAAGGATGTAAAAAAAAAAAAAAAAAAAAAAAACTATAAAGCACAAAAGGAAAATTAATCTACATAAGCATTACTGTTTAAAAAGAATCTTTGATATCACAGTGCTCCTATGACTCTCATCATTTTTCCAAAAAGTTGCTACGGATTGTAAACAAATTGTAACCTTTGTTGGATTTAGCAAATTTTATATATGTGTGCAATGCATCAGAAGGCTGCTCCTAAGAGAAAGACTTTAGCCTCATCTATCATGACTCCTCCATTGGAAACCATCTTCTGAACTCGAGCTTGTTGTAAATTAATGACACTTTGTAAAATCTGTTTGTCACTAAATTCTTTGGCAGCTGGCATACTTTTGTCGACTTCAATCCAGTCTATAAATTTCCTTACAGAGTACATCTCTTAAAGTGTTGTTTGGCACTTGAACATGCATACATGCACAGTTTGAAATGTTTCTTAACTATTACATTGTGTTATCCTTTACATACATTATATCTAAGATACTGATTGTTAAAAATATAATACTGTACCTCCAAATCCTCATCTTCATCAATATTATCTATTTCTTGATATGCTTTTGTGTAGAACTCTACAGCTTTAGCATGAAAACTCAGTTCTATTGTTACAAAAGCAAACAGTAGTGATTTAATGTCTTGTAGCTTTTTCTTTTCAAACATATCAGTCTGCTCTTCCAAAGCTTTCACTGTACGGGACACATCAGCAGTCGCTTTCAGCAGCTCTGATTCTGCTAGAGACTTCAAACATTTAAGGAATTAAACTCTGGAATAAGGCCAATATAAAACAAAAAGTACAGGATGGCTCTTGGAGTTTTGACAAGGGAGAACTTTACTCACACTAAAATGCAAGCAGAAATTAATTTTACTTTGATATAGATAAGTTAAATCTATACCACTTATCACCACATTGCAGACCTCCCTTCCTGTAATGTGCATTTACTTTCTGCAACATATCTATGACGAGTGACTAAATCTCTTTAACACATTATAGTAGAAAAGATAAGTACAGTGTGATCCATGTAAACCTGAATCATTTTAATAGGCAATAATTTCTCTCCAAAAGCTCATAGAAATGTGAAATTTGTTTTAATGATCTCAGTGGCCTGTTGTTACTAATATTATATTTCCACGCTCCTGCCTGTATAAACCATGATGTTAACAAAGGAAACACACACATAAGAGAATTAACAAAAGCTTAACGTGATGCTATTCACAATGAAGTTGCACAAGTGAAGCTATAACACAAAACCACCTTTTTATACATTAAAGTTGTTTTTCACAAAGGATACAATTTGTTGTCTGTTACGTGGATTTCTTTCTCGTATTCTATCTAGCTGCTTTCTTCGTGCTAATTCTCGATCACGAGCAATGAAAGTGTTTTTCACTTCTTCCTTTGCATGTTTACATATAGCTTCATACTGTGAAAACTCTGACACAACTTTAGTTTCTAATCGTTGAACTTCTGCATCCCTGAAAATTTTAAAAATTTGTTCTAAAAGCAAAATTAAAATTGTTAAAGAAACATACATTTTTGTTGAGTGTCATAGACACACTATCCTCATCAGCAAATGGCAGAGGCCTTTGATTCACTATTATTATATGACCAACATAATGCAAGTAAAGATGTGTCCTTTTCTTTATCAGTATAGCAGCCAGAAAAATATTAAAGCAAGCAAGAGTATGTATAGGGATCCACTTTTTAAACAATCAAATTATAAAATCATTCTATCAAATAAAATGATAAAAATAAATTAATCCTAAATTTAAATATTTTAATAAAAGTGATCTTATATTCACAGATTCAGATGCAGCAATTGGAATTAAAATTAGGAATTTGCTATTACTTTTTACATGATTTTAGCAAAATCTCCCTGTTCCTCCATTCTTTACCACCCTATAAATATTGTTAGGATCATTGGTTCAGCAGTGAAATGATACCAGTATTTCAGTTCCACGTGGTGCATGATTCAGAAAAGTAATATTTCTGTATTGCTGAAGATAACAGAACAGTGGTACAACCATAATTCATAGGTAAAATGACAATATTACATTTTTCAGAAATAAATTAAAAAAATTTAGAAAAAGGTCTGTGTTAATATATTATCCACTATTGATAAGGAATAATCCAAATTAAAGAAAATTCCTAAACCCTGGCCAAGATTATAATTTGGGACCTCTGGTAGAAGATTTCTGATCACTCCATCATGAACCAGTCCTCAGATTGTTATAAATCTCTTTACTTTATTATTAGTCTTACTTGCAACACATTTTCAAAATATCTCACACTTTTATAGAATACACATCCTAAAATTTTATAGAAAGGGTAAATTTACCTATGATCTCCTAGACAAGAAAGTGTCACAGAAAACTGTGATAAACCACTCTTCACGGATTTGTTCACATTTTCAGCTTCAGAATAATCTTGAATTGCTTTCACAAGCTCATCTGATTTGTCTCTCAAGCTGTAACATTGTAATTTCAAAAGTTATAGAATTTTTATGCAATATTTAACTTCTCTACCAAAATGTGTTAGAGGGAGAGAGAGGGAGAGAGAGGGAGAGAGAGAGAGGGAGAGAGAGGGAGAGAGAGAGAGGGAGAGAGAGAGGGAGGGAGAGGGGGGGGTGAGCAGGCCATGCCAACTGGACATACAATTAAAATTGATGTCTTATAATATTGCATTTTTTCATCATTTGATTTAATGGAATCAAAAACAGTCTATGATTCAAAATATGTATAAACACTACATTTTGAAAATAATCACAATATAACACTTAACAATATTATTATTACTACAAAAATATATACACAGAAATAATACAAAGCTAAATGAACTACTGTTAAAGAGTACCCACTATTGAATGGTTTCAGAGACTAGGTAAACCAAAAAATCTTCAAACAAAACTTTATTGGATTGGAAATGGCCCCCCCTAAAAAAAAAACCATTATACTTCAACTAAACACAATTTTCAAATTATATTTATGCAACAAACCATTTCTCTATATACTAAATTGCTAGGAATATAGTTAGACGAATATGTAAAATGGGAAAAACAAATTGAACTGCTAGCATTAAAACTAAGTAAAATTACAATTTAATTAAATATATGAGAGAATCTGTAAATATAAATGTGTTGAGAATTATTTATATTTACTTACTTCCATTCTGTAATTGCCTATGGAACACTAAGCTGGGGTAATGCAAAAGACCTAATAAAAATATTTAGATTGCAGAAAAGAGCGATATGCTAAATTGTAAATACCTCTTCTTCCACCAGTTGTGAACCATATTATAACATTCCTCTGTGTTTATATCTATGAAGTCTTAGTCCTGACAACATCTTGGATCTCTCAATTCAAAACAAATTCACAAGTACATACAAGAGGTAAAGCAGATCTATGTATTATAAACCATAATAAACCTTATTTACAGATACTTTTGAACATAATGCAGTATTATTATACAACAAACTGCCAGATAACATTAAAAGTATAACTTTGGAAAAAATGTACAAATTGGCCCTAAAAACATTTTTAATGGAAGGCTGTTTTTATTCAGTGGAAGAATATTTAAATTACAATTTCTCTTGACTATGCTTCCTAAAGATTTGTCTTTTGTGAAAATTAATGTAATGCCTTTTATGTGTGTAATTTAGTTTGTAAGTTTTTAGTTTTATAAGCTTAGACAAAGCCCATATCTTTGTACAAGATATAAACAGTGAATAAAGTATGATATGACAAACAATTACTATGGTATGGACATATAACATCCATTGATTAAAATAAGATAGTAAAATAAAATTACCAAAATTGCTTATAAATGGATGCCATCAAGCAGACAAAACAAGAGGGCAACCTTCAGAACATAGAACATTTTTATGTAAAGTATAAAAGAGTGACAATCAAGAGGGCAATGGATAGATAGGACAGGATAGTTTTTTTTTTTGTTTTTTTTTTAAATATGAAAGGATGTCCAGTTTAATTTGTTTTTGATCTTCTGAGAATGTTGTAAACATTTAAAAGTAACATGGGTGGAGAGGGGTGGCAGTAAGAAATTGAATGTTTATGGATGCACTTTATTTGCTACGGTTTTCAGCATCCCATTCTACTATACTGGGCGTGAAAGACCACTTAATTTTCTTGATTCTTTTTATGTGTTGTAAATTTACGACATGGGACCAACAGCTTTACTTTCCTTTCGAAGGATTTTTCTGCCCGAAAAAATTAATCACCCTCTGCCAAGTTTGAACCCGTGACATTGGGAACCAAATGCTAGTATGATACCTCTAGACCACAGAGGACAATGATGGCAACAGCAGTGATTTTAAGGATTAAGTAAATAATATTGAATGCATTAATAGCTGAGGTTGTATTCAAAGTAGAGTATTATCAAGTGCATCTTAAATTTTATTAATTACCATTTTACTGCAATCACATCTATCCAACACATACAGGATTTTAATCAAAATTCAATCAGTTTTTAATAAATTCAAAACTAACTAAATAATTGACATGTAAAAAACCAGTCTTATGGTGAGGGGGAGGTTCTTTAAAGAATATCTACTTAACTAAAATCCCAATGGTTATCAACATTTTGAGAGTTATGTTGTTTTCTCTAAGGCAAGAAGAAGAAGAGATGCAAGTGATAACATGTTTTGTATTATAACCAGGACTGTCAATATGCATTGTGTTCCCTAACCATCATTCATTTGGAAGTTACATGTTCTATTGTCACCGAAGCAATTGGTAGTTAACATATAGACAGGGGAGAAGAGTGTAAAGTGATCATGATAAAGTGACATCTACGTTGTGGAATTTTATCTCTTTGGCCTTTCCAAGCCCCTGAAACATGTTCTATCTCTTCACTTATTGGCATATTTTTTTTTTTATTTTTATTTTCTGATTTTTCATAATTTTATAAGAATATTATCTTCTTTTCCACCTGCTTACCCTCCTCATATGGAGGACTCGCATCCTCCAGGATTTACAAGCTAATACCTGAGACACACGCCTGCTGAGTAAACTAGCAATGGATCAGAGTATCCAGGAATAGGGGATCAACCCAATGGCTGGTATGAACATGAAGATAATATGAAATGTAGGGAAATTGATGGTAAAAGAAGTGATGATGGAGCAAATGGTGGAATGAATGGCAGGGGGAAATGGAGACTCTTCTCTTTGGTTGCACAAAGTCCTCAATTATTTGTTGTACTTGTGCTTCTACCTGAAGATAAAGGATAAAAATACTACCTATGGAAATTTACTCAGATGCCACTTCATATGCCACAAATCCCACACAGTCCCCTAAGATTGAACCCAGGCCACCTAGGTGGGATTCTAATCATTCTGCTATGGCGTGGCCTGAAATATTATCAACCAAATTTGATGCATTTTTTAAAACACTTTGTTCCAAATATTGCTACCATAAGTTTCATTGTGGGATTTTGATTTTAAATGAATTGTAGTCAGTTTTCATACGTAGTTTGTTAACCTTTTTCTTCAGGTAGAAGCACATGTACAATAAACAATTGAGTAATACATGCAACCAAAGAGAAGAGCTGTATTTAATGTCTAACCTATTACTATGATTAATATTCTCTTGATATATCATTTAGAAGACATTCTTAACAAATTACATCCTAGCAAATAAAATAAAAAAAATGCTCATGAACCATGTGATAAATGAAATGGGAGAAGTGATTCAATAAAGGAAAAATATGAGCTCTTGAACAGTATATGAGCATATCAATAAGATAAATGAAAATAAATGTTTCATACTTACGCTGCTGTTTTTCGAGTGTATGCTGCAAAAGCTGTACAGAGTTCAGCAAAATGCTTCTCCACTGATGTAATTCTTTCATGAATAAATTTTGCTTGCTGCTCGCTGTGTAAAAGTAAAATAATTGTTAGCACTTCTTAGCATTTTATTAATGGCATGGAAATTTAACACCTAATTCAAACAGGATATGTATACAAAAAATTATCCCTCTTGTTTGTACATTTTGTGACTTAGTGCATTAATGCAGAAGCAGAAAATATGGTACTCTTAAAGTCATTTGGACTTGCAGGCAATTTAGTCTCTCTGGCTAGTCCTGTATTTAATTCTCGTAAGCTGCAGGGAGATAAAAGTTTATTTTTGTATAGCTATTGCAAATTATGCTTATGAAAGCCTATTTTTCTGTTGACTTCATTCTTATCAAAACAAACCTTTGCAGAAATAGTTTCAGAAACATTGTTTTTTTACATAGGGCATGTATATTTTTGGGTAAAACTGAATGTTCCTTAAATACACATAGTTATGAAAAAGCTTACTGAATTAGCATAATTTAAGTCATATTTATGCACGCACACATACACACACACACACACATATATATACACACATTTTTCTCTGATACAGAATTTCTTAGTAAGTAAATGGTTATATCCATCATATCTTCACTCTTTCAAGAAGTAAAGAACTTTCTCATGCAATTTCTTTCTTCTGTATTACATTTCTCAGAATTGCACATCTCATTCTATTTCATGGAAAATGCAAGTGCTTACCTTTCTGCCCTATTTTGTTTGAATTCACAATATGGACTTCACCTTTATGCATCAGTGAATTTGTGTAGCTTATTGTTATTCTATGAGCAGGTAGCTGCTTAAGTCATTCTGGACCCTGGACTGCAGACAAGTGTCTCATTGGCTCATTGTGTTATTCAATCTTGTTGAAGTCTGAAGTGTGTAAGGTATATTTCAGAAGAAAAAAAAATGCAAAGTGTCAAGGAAAATTACAATAGCTTATGTCTCAATATGGTGAGGTTACCCTTGTCTAGGTTCCAGGTCAGGTTGGCATCAGAGGTAGTGAAATGGCAGACAGACTAGGTGGGGAGCAGATCTTGCGTTTGTAGAGCCCAAGCTCATTTGCAGTGTCCCCCAGAAGCATAAAGGATAACCCAGCTTATAGCTTGGACGCATCTTGAGATTTGAAAAAAGTAAAATACAGCCAAACAGGCTCTTGATTTTATTCCTGGCCCGGATGGCAGTCAGGTTTTGAACCTAACTAGAACCTGGTTCAGAGTGGCTGTTGGCTTTTCACTGGGCACAACACTCTGAGAAAACATTTATTCATAATGGGACTAATTGAGGATCCCATGTGTAGGAAATGCAATAAGGATTTTGAAACCCCCCAGCACATTTTATATGAATGAGAGGCCTTCACTTTTCACAAAAATGTAACCCTAAGTTCCTTCTTTAGGACCCCACAGATATAAGACAGGCGGACATCGAGGACAGGGTGCAATTTATTGGGACCATCGGACGTGACACAAAGGACTTTAGGAGTCAACATGCAAGCCTCACGAGAGGCAACAGTTATCAATATGGTGAGAAAATATTTTCAACTGACAGTAAAATACTGTGTGGTAAACTGTGCGATGTAAGAATAACTGTGGAGCGCAACAAAAAGGCACAAGTATAGAGTATAATGGATTGAAAATGGAAAAACACTAGAGTAAATGCTGCTAGAGGAATCTTCCAATCTTATTCACAAGTCTGTGAAGCACATTGCACAGATTTCCTTTGTGCTGACATTCCCTTAGTAAACTGAACCATCCAAAGTGATGTTAATTCTTAGAAAATACACAGGCAAATTTCTTCCTGTTTCTTCCACATTAAGAAAGGACTATGTCTGCCAAAACTATGAAAAAAATAATGCAATAAATTTGATAACAGGTTGTAAATAAAAATATGGACATCAATTGATAAAACTGTAGACTCTATAGGAAAATGTAATGGCAAATGTCATTGTGAGATCTTTGGAAGAGGGTCCAGGCAAACAGTTACTAATAAACTTTGAACATTACAAAACTAAATTGCTTTAATAAGTTGTTTCACAGGCCTATAGGTACTATTTGGCCCGAAAGCATTAAGCATAATGGTGTATTACTCTTTAAAGATGTGCCTTATAGGGTTAAAGAACCAATTCACATTTAGCTCATTACACAAAATTGCAGAAGCAATTCATAATAAATTCAGCGATGTTGACAAATTTATTGGGTGTCTCAAAAAGGTATTTTTGAAAGCCCCTTCACATGTTGCAGCATTTAAGTTGATAGCTCCTGACATTTCCTAACCACCATTTCGTATTTTTGATAAGATGGGTTCCTGAATCTATGCCTGCAGCTATTACTACCAGAACTTTGTTGTGAAAATCATTATTGATTCATTTGATAGCAGTGAAGTCACTTCAATTAAATTACTAAAGAATTAAATGTTTAATGCAAAATTTCAGGCACTTTTGTACTTAAAAACAAATTTTGATTTATTCCTGCTTTGGGGTAATCAAAAGTCCACTTGTAAAGCAGATAGAACAGATGAAAAAATGGTGAATAAATTAATTGTTTGTGGTGAAAAGGGAAAAGAAGTATAAAGAAAATGGGAAATGTGTTAGACAAAAATGAGGGGAATCACACACTGTGCTCCATTTCAATATTCTATCGGGTGAAAAATTCTATATTAATCATTTAGATTCAAATGATATTGTCCGATTTAAATGTGCTCCTTTGTGTCAGCTGAAGAAGAAAGACATTTTTTGAAGTATAAGGTTTTGTTAACTGCAAATAGGAAACTTTTTATCTGAAAATTTGTGTTGCAATTCAGGGGTCATAAATTAACTAAAATAGATAAAGAAAAACAAAAAACAAAGAAACCAAAAAAACATCACAGGTTAACTAAATTCTAATGATGCTAATAAAAAGCATGAAATATCAGGTTTCATAGCTTAGCTTGCTTCTCATGTGCATTTCATTCTCAAATAGTTCATTATCAAATTGTTAGGTCATATTTGTTATGTTATTATGCATATTTTTGTAAAGGTTTTGTAATAATATATTTTTACTTTCTCTAGCCCATATGTACAAGGTACATAATGGATAGAGAAAGTATTAATTTCCACCAAAAAATTTGATGTTGGGATTTCACTTGAAATATGTTTTCAGATCCCCTCAGTCTGAGAAAAACATTTTTAGAAGAAAGGTGTGTGCACGGGCACAAGTGAGAGTGGACAGCATAGCTCAAAAAACAAATTGTTTGTTAAACACCAAACTTGGTATTTATGTTTAGCATTTTCGAAGGATGACACACAAGATTTTCAAGAAAATCTCCCTCCTCCAACCACAAACTACCCTTTACATGAAATTTTTTAAAATTTTGTCTTTCTCAAAAATGGCTCTAATGATTTTGATTAAAATATCATATTTAAAAATGTTTACATCACAAATAAAATTATATTTTGTTGTTTCTGATAATAGCATCTGAGGACCTGCATATTCTGGATGAGTTTTGAGAGTTTTGTTTAACAGTTAAACCATAAGAGAAAGACAAAACTTACTACACAAAAACATAGATCTTGTTAAAACACACAATTTATGTCAAAGCTATATGTTTTTATAGTGGAGTTGACGGTTTTTAACATACTCCTTGATCTTGGTTTCAATTTTAAACTCCTTACTTGTCTCAAATAGCACCATGCAAAGTGAACTAACCTCAATTGTTTCACATAGTGACCAGAGTCAAAAGATTTGACTATCGCTTTACCCTAATACATTCCCATATTTCCCTTCTACTTACAAGAAAGCAAGTAATATGATTTTAAAATAATAAAATTTAATAAGAATAGATTTATATGGAACAGCTAAAGAAAGTTCTGTAAATGTAGAACATCAGATTTTTTTATGCACATTATGGGGATTTTAGGTCATAAAAACCACAGCCCTATGATAAGGCTAGTGAGGAATGAATTATCACCAGCATTTAACAATTAAATAGTTTAAAATATGTGAAAATCAATGGCTAATTTGCAGGAGGCACTGAACACATGATGAAACGAGCTTAACAAATAATAGAACGAGCTTGAAAGGAAATGTATGTTATATGCAATGAATATATATGTAAGTTAAATAATGTGTATTTTCTAAAATTTTACTTCTGTATTTATGCATCAATCATACACATTTGTGCGTGTTATATCCAAGTTTATGCAGATTTCAATTTTATTTTCCCTTACAGAAGACATTCATTGCATATTTTACATGTGAATTTAATGCATAAAATATCTATTGCTTTTGTAACTTATTCTCTTATTAGAAATACACATTGCATCATATGCATGCTTGTGTCATGTTTGTTGCAAATTAACCACTCATTCTGAAACGCAATTACACTACTTAATAATAATAAATAATAATAATAATAAATTCATTGATCTTCAGTCGTATTAGCCACGATGAGCATGATTTCAATGAACACAAGAGAAAAAAAATCTGATGTGTTCCATTCACACGTATTTCTCTACTTTTGTGTAACAAATTATTATTAATAACCTTATTCTTCTATTTACTTCATGCTAATCGAGAAAAAATTATCACTTCTTGATACATTAATATACAACCCCCCACATAAAAAAGAAGTTCTATATTTGTTGCTAAATTTTACATTAACTTAATACTTTCCCAATCATTTCATGCATAATACTATATAATTTGCAATGTTATGTTTTAAATATTATGTTACATTTTATCTACTGTTTTGTTTTTTAGTATCATTGTTTTTAATTTCTGCACATTATTTGCACATATTTGTGTGTGTCAAGCCATGTATAAGCACATTTCTCTTTTATTTTCCCTTATAACTAACTGAAATTAAGTATTATTTATGGACACACTTTAACTACAGTGGTTCACAACATCCCATTTTATATTGAACTTGAAAGACTGCTTAATTTTGCTCACAGGCCTCTATCAACATGAACACCATGCACTCCTATTGCTACAAAAAAGGTTGAACTGAAAACTGAGCCTGCAATAGTAAAAGGTGCATTGTTTTATTTTTAAACTATCAAAACATTAATGTTAATATTTTATTTTATAATTTTCTATGGTTTATGAGCGTTTTCTTCCAAGTGTAAGCATTTATTAATAACTTGAGGTTCTTTTACATGCTGTTAATCTTTGACACAGAATTTTACTTGAAAAAAATCCATCATCCTCTGCCAAGTTTGAACCCGCAATCTTGGGTGCATGAGGCTAGCATGATTACCACTACACCATGGAGGGCAACATTTCCCCTTATAGAGAACACACATGTTTAAAAATCTAGCAATGTTGTTACCAATTACGTTTGTAAAGGTTGGCATCCAGAGATTACACTGTTCTGATATTGATCGTTTATTTAGTGCTGCATGTGATCACCATGGTTAATACATTCATTGCAGAAAAGACACTATATAATATTGGGAACCTATGTTACGAGGGCCGTTCAGAAAGTAACCTCCGATCGGTCACAGTGCGGGTAGTGGGGGGAGTAGCGACGTCATCTGTGCATTCACGCACTCAGCAGGTCAGTCGGCATCAAGCCGTGGTCGAGTGAAAGTCGTACCTGCGCTAGTTTAGTGTTTGTGGCCGTTTGAAATGTGTACTGCAATAGAAAACCCCGCCAAATGTGAAGTGCGTGCTGTTGTAAGGTTTTTTACAGCCAAAGGATATTCTGCAGCAGCTATTCATCGTGAGCTTTGTGCCGTGTACGGACCAAGAGTTATGAGTGAAGGAGTGGTCTGTGAATGGGTACGTTTATTTAAAAGTGGACGAGAAAACGTTCATGATGAAGAGAGGAGTGGTAGACCATCATTGGTCACGGACGAACTCATTCAGACAGTTGATGCAAAAGTTCGTGAAAACCGACGTTTCACAATGTCGGAGTTGTCTACTGATTTTCCACAGATTTCTAAGACTCTCTTGTACGAGATAGTGACAGCAAGATTGGGTTACCGTAAGTTCTGTGCACGATGGGTGCCCAAAATTCTTACCGACCACCACAAAACTCAAAGAATGGCCTCTGCATTAGACTTTCTGTCACGTTATGAGGCCGAAGGTGAACCATTGTTAAACAGAATCGTGACCGGGGACGAAACCTGGATTAAGTACGTGAACCCTGAGGCAAAAGAACAATCAAAGATGTGGGCACATTCAAATTCGCCTACCAAACCAATAAAAGCCCGGCAAGATTTTTCTGCCCGAAAATTGATGGCAACGGTGTTTTGGGATGCAAAAGGGGTGTTGTTGGTTGAATTCATGGAACGTGGGACGACCATTAATCAAGACGTGTACTGTGAAACACTAAAACAATTACGACGGGCTATACAGAACAAACGCCGTGGTATGCTGACTTCCGGTATCGTTTTTTTGCACGATAACGCCCGTCCTCACTCTGCTCGCAGAACAACAGCCCTTCTTGAGTCCTTCAAGTGGGACGTTGTCAACCATCCACCTTACAGCCCAGATCTGGCGCCAAGCGATTATCACCTCTTCATGCATATGAAGAAATGGCTCGGGTCCCAGCGGTTTGATGACGACGAAGAGCTCAAAGATGTGGTCACAGGCTGGCTCCAGGCACAAGCGGGTGATTTTTATGCAGAAGGAATTTCAAAGCTTGTGAACAGATACGATAAGTGCCTCAATCGTTATGGAAACTATGTAGAAAAATAGTGCAAAGATGTAGTTGTAAGATGTATATATTAAAATATTTTTATTTAACTTGGTGAATTTCTTGCAATCAACCGGAGGCTACTTTCTGAACGGCCCTCGTATCTTAATAATGGCAAATATATTGAATTTCAGAGAAATATGACAAACTTCCATATTCCATCGTAGTCTAGATCATACACTTGATTGGAAGCTTGCACACTCATTCGGAGGTGGAGTTGTCTATGGTTACATTATGGCATTGTGAACATTGCAGGCCACAAGAGTAAACCAATGTTGACGGTCCTAGGTCATAAAGTATAACCAAGGCATGTTTTTAGAAGGAAAGAAGAGTGGAGCAGTTTTGGCCCATATGCTAAGCTGCAAACCCTAGCCTTATTTGAGGGCTCTACAATGTACTAATGTCTTTACAATTCATTGAGAGCTATCATTGTTACAACATATAACAAAGCTAAAATGGCCACAAAGTAGTCAAAGGAGTTTTTAATGAAAGGAGCTACAATTTTCACAGATGTGTATAACAAAAATATGGCATGTTTATATGGGCTGCTGAAGTCTTCCTCTAAAATAAAATATTCTACTTAGGGTGGATGGGTTAAAGACTTTCTAATGTCAAAACTATAACTGCGTTACAACTTATCCCCAGAGACAAATCAATCTATAACAGTCACATCACTGCAGCAATATGCGCGACAGCCAATCCCCATCAACACCACCCAACACACCTTTGACTGCTTCACCTATAACCTCCATCATATCACTATTTGTAGATCTGCTGCAACGTGATGCTGGATAAGTAACAGGTATAAGGAACAAGTTAAACATGTCCGACTCATTTAGATGTATTTACATCACATTTCCTGGAAGTTTCTAAACTCTGATAGATGAAGTACTTTGGCCAAGAAATAAACTGCAGATTAGTAAAATATCATTGCCTTTTATCATCTTTCTGCATATATTCTTATGGCAACGTCCCAAAGGCACATATACATTCGGTAATGTTGCCGACTAAGGTTCTGTTTACTGCATGTTGCAAACCCATTTGAAAAAGCGCTATAAAAATGAGCAGGCAGTGCCAAGGGAATGCAACTGGTAAATAGCTGCTAGATGGCAGAAGTAGCACGCTTATTTGTTAAATGGCAGTAGTATGTTATATTTTTCTTCCCCAGCAATGCTAAGGGAATGTGCCAGTTTATGGATGACACAAGATATCGTTGAAAATAAAATATATTTTTATGCACTATCGTGCATAGATAGTTTAAATAAAGAAATAAAAAGATACTTATTTTACACGTAAAGTACATTTTTATTGTCGTGATTCTTTAAAATTAACAATTTATAAATTATGCGCATTAACAAATAACCCTTCTTGGATTTTGAAAACGGTGGAGAAATGACAGGACCTGGGTAATATAACGTTTTAGGTTAACCTACCTATTGCAGATGTTGGTTATTTGAGGTTATGTGCTACATAAGCTAGCTAAAGATGATTTCATCAGAATACATAGAGATACCCCCGTCACCATCACACTGCAATTGTGATGCTCTTAATACATTACATCAAGTAGTATTTTGTGTTAAATGGGGAAATGTAACACACAAAGCTATTATCAAATAAGAACTTACTAATTGCTTTGTTTCTTTTTAACGAAAACATAGAAACATTACTAGTAAATAAAAAATTATTATTATAGCTCAAACAGATCTGCTTGCTGTTTAGCTAGGTCATTGTTAGCCTTAAAAGGTTGGGTTATTATAGAGAACTTCGGCCGCTCTAGAA
This sequence comes from Hymenopus coronatus, assembly GCA_030762935.1. Taxonomy (NCBI): domain Eukaryota; kingdom Metazoa; phylum Arthropoda; class Insecta; order Mantodea; family Hymenopodidae; genus Hymenopus; species Hymenopus coronatus. The sequence continues at coordinate 41,631,507 of CM060885.1, read as the reverse complement.
ATTAAATAAATTGTGGTTTGACTGGTAGTTTGGTTTATACTAGTTACGTTTTCATCAATTTTTTTTATCGGAAAAGCTCCGTAATTAAGTTAGGCGCTATTTTATTATGTGTGCGTGGCGATCCTTTTGTGAATATTTATGAAGTATGCTGCCTAGAAGGAGTAGAATATGAATAAAGAAGTTTTGTAGTATTTTTGCAATGTAAATATATAATAATACCACACACTAATATGCCTAAAACCTGACTCTCATTGTCGGCGGAAGGCGATCAGTGCTGTGGTATGCAACACCAACATATGTCGCTTAAGCGCTGGGCTGATGTATGACGAGTATGTTTCTCGCAAATACAGCTGTTCAGTGAAGGCAGTAGAATGTTAAGAATTCTTGTCAATATTAAAAATGAAATAATATAATACCTTAAGCATGTTTCTTTTTGGTTATTATGCAGGACTTCGGCCACTCTAAAATCGAACGAAACTAAGTGCAATTGATTGACTTTGTATTTATGACAATTTCAAAGCCTGTGGTTTTCAAATTTAGCAGAGGTTAAGCTCCAATCCGTTTAGGATAGTGTGTGTACATAAATTTGTTTCTAATTTCCTATTGTAATATTTGGCGGAGAAATATGTTTCAGAAGATTACATTAAATACGTATATAGAGCAATTGTTTGGGATGACTGGTGCTTAGGCTTGCATATTATGGGTAATGGAGTGCAGAATTTACATAAAAGAAGAAACTTTAGTCTTAAAACTAGTAGGAGGTGAACGGAGAAATACTAGGAAGTAAAACGCTAGCCTTTATGCAATGTGAGCAAATTATATTTAGAACATTATTTTATTTTGCAGATCTGAAGTACTAATATTTAATATTCATCATCAATGTTTCCAACAACTCCTAAAAGTGCAATGGATAGCGTGAGAGACTACAACACTTAAGTACCTGGATCAAGTCTCCGTTCACTAAAGGTAATTTGTGAAATTGAGTGTTGGGGTGTATGGAAGTCAGGATAGTATATAGAATAAGAATGAAAATTAAAGAAAGGAAATACAGAGAAGATAGCTGTAAAGGGATAATAGAAAGAAGGTAGCAACATTAGTTTTTTAAACAGTCTCCCCATCCCTAATCCCCCTCTAACCAAACTGGCCCCATTAAGAGCAAAACTGGCATAAGTCACTGCGGAGAGAGTTAGCGGCCTAACTTGTAAATAATTACCAAAGGTTGTTTTGACATAGAAGAAAATAAAGAGAGGTGGAAACAGCATGATTAAAGGAAAGAAGCAGATATGTTACTGTATGAGGAAAGAAGGATATAGTTCCACTTTTGGAGGAAAATGCGATTGTTTCCACCACCTATTTCAACATTTACCCACCACAATATGCAATCACTGCTATTAGTGTTATGCCAACAGCATCCTTGCTTTCCCACACTATTAATTGCGCATTTCATCCTCTCCAGACTTACCCACGGGTGTGCTGCCTTCCCTCCTTGTCGCTATACCAACTATATATGATGTATTACACAGATCATTGCGCTTCTCAGATGCAAAGGTTGGCTGCCTGACATTGCGCAGCCAACAGACCCTTAGTCGGCAACATTACTATACATTCTTATATTAATGCTTTTATACCAAAAAAAGATGCACGAAAGCACCATTATAGCATTAGTTAGCACATATTAAAATAAACAAATCCATCATAGATGGTTATTTAAGTCTGTTATACATGTTTAAGGCTCTGAGATGAGGGATGTTTTCCACCTCCATACGTGGCCCAGATTTAACACTCTTGTTATTCTATTATATCTGTAATTAATTACTGGTATTATAAACTTTTAGGGTCCTAAGCCGCTAAAAAGGGGTGCTCTGAGCGGCAAAGCGTAGCCGAGGGCGGCCGTGAATGTGGAGAGATGATAGTTCGTAGCCGAGGGATCTGTGAAGCTAAAATCCCAATAATCTCAAGAAGCCGAAACCTCGGCAATTTATCGGATTTCAAATCTGAAAATGTTAGTATTTCCAATACTTTCAAATCCGGATCACATGTGGAAGTTTTATCACTTGAACTTTCTGATTTATCTCGACATTACTATATACCGTATATTTTATTTTGCCGCAATTACAAACTTTCAACTCACCATGCAATATTCTGTGGGCGATTAGCTTTCAACATTATTCAGAGTAAGATGCTTGCTATGTAGTCGACTTCTTAGACATATTAAAACTCCTTATGCCTATTTCACCTTACAGTTCCTCTGAAACGTAAACTCTGTGCGGTAATAAGCACATGCAGATGCCCGTTAACTTTCAGCTACAAAAGAATGTCTACTTTCAAAATTGTGTATATCCATTGTGTGGATCATTTGTTTCCTTACTAATGCAATGTGACCAACTAACCAAGGGAGGAAACAAATATAACTACCAACTCCCAGAAATCCCAGCAGTATAATTTATACCAAATACACTTCAAGGGTATTTGTTTATACTGGTGAAAATGAAATCGAGACGTCGTAGCACAGGAAACTTCATATAGAACATTACGTTACGTTGTGAAGTATAAGACTATATTGTATTTCAATGGAATTTCAGGTCATATTTCGGGAATATACTTGTTCGTATGGTTGTAATAATACTCAAAGGACTGAGTACAATACAAAATGTAGCTGTGAAAATCAGATTGTGCACCTTTAAAATTATTGCCAAATAAAAAATAATTTTGCTTCTTATTGATGCTGTCAATTGCCAGGATTATATCAGTGCCGAAGGTGTGTCGGAATTTCGTATCGCATTAGATTTTAACCATGTCAATAAATATGCTGACGTGAGACTGTCCCTTTTAAGCATAACATAAAAACCATCAGTATGGGCGTAATCTGGTCCCTTGAGTTCAGATTAACCGACTGAGCTATCCAGACATAATTCAATTGTGTAAGTTTAACGTAAGTTAATAGTGTAAAAATGACTTAATTTCGTATCTCATTTTAATATGTACTTAAACACCTTTCCGCATACTCTGATGTGTAAGTCAAGTGTGTTGGACATGTACGAAACGAAATTTTCAAGATATGTTAGCCTTTGATAAAAAAAAAATTGCGTTACACACGACTGAAAAAGCTGAGGCCTGACGAAGAAATATAGCTGAACGAGAGTTAAGCCTATTTTATATTCAACTTTCCTCACATGTTAACAAATACGGTTAGTGAACACTGAGTGGCTCATTAGATGTGATCTGCATCAGTAAAGCTCAGGTTCCCAAAGTCACGGGTTCAAACTCGATGGAAAGCAATGGATTTTTTTCGGGCGTAAAAATCCCTAGCATAGCTTCCTTCGGAACGGAAGAACAGCCGTTGGCCTCGTGTCGAAGATTGATAACATTGAAGAACCTCAATCCTGATAAAGAGGCCTCTAAGCAAAATTAAAGCGGTCTTTCCGCCAAATAGAGAATGGAACGCTCAGAATCGTAGCAGTTAAAGCTCATCCATAAATAAAACTCAATTTGTTTTGCCCCAGTAAGGGTAGTATGGTGTTTGTGTGAAAGAGAAACACATACTGCGGTAACACTAGCACATATTAATACAATGAATGTTCAAATCGCGTTCACTCATTTCTATCCATGCTCGTGATGCACTGTAATTTTAAATTCCAAACTTTTTCCTAAATCTGGGACACCAAAGATGTTTAATCGTACATAGGTTTATAATGTTTAAACTATGAACAATCAAATCTAAAGCTTACTACTTTTACTACTGATGTAGTTTTGACAAAGAAGAGACAAGGAATAGTGAACTAAAGCTACATCAAACAATGCATCCATAAGGTCAAATATATATAATTTTTTATATAAAGACAGGCATTACAAAGCAGAGTTAACATTTTATATGTAATTTGATTGTGAAAGTGATACTCTGTGTTACCGGAACCTTATAGACTACTTTAGCTGTAACAATTCCTTCCAAAAATTACAGAATCGAGAAAAGCTTTATTTGCTTGAACAAAGTGAAATCTTACCTAAGGAGCACCCTGGAACAAGACAGGATTACTGCGTCTATTGAACGCGAACTTCTTCATTCGCTGGAAAAATATGAGAAATAATATATCATCAAGTGATATGCCAGCATGAAAGATCGACGCATTGATTTATTTTACAAGTGAAGGTACATAAACAAATCATTTCTGTTATATCGGTAATTTGCGTGTTGAGGATATTTGCCTACTCTGAAAATATCACTGCGGCGAGATTGCAGGTTCTAGTTCAGTTTTAGACTAAGGCTCTTTCCTGAGCCTCTCCTATTGGTTATGGAGACAATATGGTTACGTAACAGGTGAACGACAGGTTTCGAAATTTCGTCGAGATTAGGCTACGTTAAGTTAGGTTAGGTGTATGTAAATGAACCGGATCGAAATAAGGGTTAAAAAGGGACTTTCTGAAAATCGATTCTTCTTTCCAATGCGAAATGCACAGTCTTCCGTTCGCTTTGTCTGCTTGTGCATGGGTAGCCATGTTGGTCAATCAACCAATGGCAGAGTCAAATCTAAAACTGAACTAGAATCTGCAACGTTGCCTGCGAGACGCCACTTCCGTAGAATTTATCGAGGGTGTGTTGGTGGTCCCGAAGATCTCCTCCGAGGGGCCTTGAGGTAACTGAGGGGAGTAAGCATGGACTGGCATCTATCAGAAACATCAGGATCCTAATATCCAGAATGACGTTCAATCACTGTGGTGGCCACCGATGGGCCTCTGCCAAAGGCTCAGTGCTCCAAAAGGTCGGGTCTCCAAACCTGGTGGAATATCTGTCATCAACTCATCACATATCCCGAGAGCGGAGATCCGATCAATGGGGAGCCCACCGACTATGCATCAGTAGAATATCATATTTATGTTTTCTAGAAAAGTTGCAAATCACAACAACGGCAGTCGAAGAAAAGTTGATAATGGAGCACCGATGCTTCCGAAACATTTTCTTAGTAATAAAATGTAAATGACATAAGTGTTACAACTGATGCAACTAATATGCACTTAATAAGGCTGCTTCTCGCCATCCTGGACCTGAGATAGAATTACTGTCAGGTGTGAAAAATCTAAGATAGATAGATACCCTGCAAAGTGCTGGCTTAAGCACCTGGAATGTGCTTTTGGTCTCTTCTGACCACATGTATGGCTAGTGCTCTTCATCAGATGTTGGAAAAGCCTTTGACTAACCTGCATAAGCCCAATAAACTTTGCAAAATTCTTGTTACTCTTTTGCACAAGGAATAATCAAAATACATTAATTAACATACCAATTCCTATTAAATATTCAAATACCTATAATAATCCATAGTCCCCTAATTTAAGGAAAACATCTGCTAAAATTATAGACTATCTCTCACTGCCAGAGCTTTTCTGGGTCTGTAGTCACCCCTGTTGGTGAAGACTATGTGGCCCAAGTAGTTTACCTGCATGATACACATTATATCAATAGAACAGCAAACATTTTCCCAGAGATTTTGTTACATATACACATCCTTTATTTTCCAAACTATGAAAAGGGAGGAGACTTTTAATTCCTTCTGATGGTTGCAGGTTTAAAGGAACCAACCTGGACAACAGGTCTAATTCCTCACTTTATCATGGTGGGGCTGTTAGTAACAGATAATAAACCTTTTAATACTTTCTGAAATTTTAAGACTTGAAGAAACAGATCTGGAGAAAATCATGTGGTAGGGGGTGCTCATCAGTACCAATAACTTTGGTGAGTTACAGATCTGGAGTGATATTCCTTGCTTTCCATATATCAGATCCCCTCTTTTCAGTCTTGCTTGATTAACTCTTGCTTTCTTCAACCTGATGGTATTAGAGTATCTGAAGCTGGGGGATCATTTCATTTATCTTTCCTAAACAGACTCCCTCTACTTAGGGATGTAACTACCATTTATTATGTCCATTTTTAAACAGTTATAACAATAACGATCACTTGATGCCTGACTTATAATGGAGGAAACTAGCCTCCAAAAATATTCCAGGAAATTTAAAAAGATGCTCATTGTCATTAATCAAGTCATTTTTATTATATTAATTAGTTATTATAACTATGTTTGAAAATAATGAAATGAAAGAGTATAACATAAGATACCAACCAAACTTTTTGTTCAGTACTTCAAAATTAAATGCACATGAATGCATTCCTTTCTGAGATAGCATTGTGAGGAAAGAATGGTTTCTATTATCTTAGTATACTATTTATATTTGAAATGAATGTTGTGAACTGTTAAATGAATGTTGAGTCGTCATGATGACCATGTGAAACTAAAAGGCACATACATCAACTGTAAAGAAGGAGTTTTGTACCACCATGATCAGAAAATAAAATTCTAATTATAACATTGTCACCTATCTTTTTATTTTCTCTATCACATACAATGTACAAGTAGGTAGAGAAGGCATTGTATCCATACAAAAATTTGATACCAAGATTTTCCCAGAAATACATTTTTTGAGGTTCCTAAAATCCCAAAAAGCATCTTTAGATAAAGGTCCATAAGTCTGTGTGTCTGTGAATAGCATAACTCTAAAATGAGAACTGTTAAATAACAATCAGTATCTTCCAAGGATGCAACACAAAGATTTATAGGAAAATCTCCCACCCCAAACTATCGTTTACATGGATGATTGTTTGGAATTTTTTATATTCTCAAGAATTGCTCTAATAAATTTTATTAACATACCAAATATTAAAGATATGTACATGACAAATAAAATGTACATCTTGAGTTTTCTGGGAATAGCCTCTGAAGCCTTTTTCGCTCTGGCTAACTTTTACATAACTAGTTAATTGTAAGAAAAATACAAAATATTACTAGACAAAATGTGCAGATCTTATTAAAACACACAATTTATGTTTCATATTTTTTGTCTTTTTTTTTTTTGTATTTGTGGAGTTAACAGTTTTCGAGATATTCCTTGTTATTGTGTATCATTATTAAATGTTCCAATACTTATACATTTCTCAATTGGGAAGCTGTAAATTGTTTTCCTTTCTTTCTTTTTATTTTATTTTTTTTTACTCCTGATCACGCAAAGAGAATAGAATTTCAATGTTATCACTTATGAGAAACTTTAGATTTGAATACCACTTTAACCAAGGGCATTCCTTTATTTCTCTTGCACCTAGTGTCAACAACTAATAAGACTATTTGTGTTCTTGCTTATCTTGATTAGAAATAGAAGAATAGGCTTTTGTACAAATAATTTGTTGCAGAATAGTTGGAGAAAGTCACATGAATGGAACACATTCAAATTGTTATTTTTCCCATTTTCAAAATATCTTTCTCCCACAAAAGTACAATTAGAGGTTTCAACATTTACCATATGCACTTAAGAATACTGGTAATAAAATGTCTGATTAGGATTTGATATCAGAAATAATTTTAAAAAAAAATTGTAATCATACACTCCTTTTACTTTCTCCAATGTGAATTGTAAGTCGGGGAAGTACTGTATTCCACCCAAAAATTTAATTCAACGGTATATTCAACTTCCAGTATACTTATATATATATATACACATATATATAAAAGAAGAAGAAGAAAAAGCATTTTCTGCTGCTATTTTCATTCAAAAAAATTTACTAAAATTTCACTAGAAATACAAATTTTGAGATTCCCTATAAATAAAAAAATAAATAAATAAATAAAAAAAAAAAAAAAAGAAGAAGACACTTTAAGGGCGTGTGAACATCATAATTCAAAAACAAAAGATTGATTTATACCAAAAACAATTAAAAACCACCAAACTTGGTATTTAAATTCAGTATTTTCCAAAGATGTGAATGAAACTTTTCAACTTAATTACCCCACCCCAAACTACCTTTCAAATTGAAAACATTTTATAAATTTTCAACTTTCTCAAAAATGGCTCTAACAATTTTGATTAAAATACCACATGATTAAGATACTTTTGTAAAAAATTAATATATCTTGAATTTTCTGAGAATAGCCTCTGAAATTTTCTTCATTATGGATGACTTTTGCATTATTGGTAAATGGTAAGAGGTATACAAAATCTTATTAAACAAAAAATGTAGGTTCTGTCCATTTATTTAAAATACATCTTTTTATGGAGTTAATCATTTTGGAGATATTCTCATTACTGTTTAAATTTTTCAATACTTATACTTTTATCAAATGGGAATCTGTCATTCATTTTGCTTTTATTATTATTATTATTCACGGTCATACAAAGAGAACCAAATTTCAATGTCATCAGTGACTCGTCACATAAGAACCAACTTTAAAAGTTCTGACTATTTCTCTTCTAACTTCAAGGAATAAGTAATGAAACCATTTCTGTTCATTTTTACCCCGATTAGTATGAAATAGAAGAGTAAGCTTTTGTAAGGAAGTTTGAAGCAGAATAAGTAGAGAAAACAACAGAAACTAAAATTTTCAGTTGACTTACAACAATATGCGGTTCAAAAATTATTTTTCCATATAAATGTAACATATCAGTTTTTAAATATTTATCCAAGTATTATTAATGAAGTTACTGTTTCTAGTGTAGTTGCATAAGATATGTGTAATATATTTAGCAGAGCTGGTAGGAGGGGCAAACAAATGACTTGCTGAGGTCTTCAAATATGGTTGAACTTCATATGCACTAAACTTTTGTACTTTACTATTTTATTCAGTTTTATTTGAGAGTACTGCATCTATTGAAGAAGCCTCAACTTTCTATGAGTAAAACACACCAACAATAAAAAGAGCACATCTTTTTTTTTAATATACTCTCAATGTCCCTGAACAAAGAAAATTGCATTTGAAAATACTTCTTATAAAAATGGTTTGTATGAGAAAAACAAAAAAAATTGTAATTTCTGTAAAATCTTGATTTATACATCTATTGCCATTTGCAAAAATGTTCTTCAATTTTCATTAGATATGTCAACATATTTAAGCCAAGACATCCAAATTTATACAAATTCTTTTTAGTAAGATGAATCACATTGTATATAAACAATTTTTGTTATTCGTTAATTACAAAAATATTAAAAAGCTCTATCTCAGTACAAATGAAATATAGATTTACAGAAATACATTTTCAATTAAAGTAAAAAAGCCAAAAAAATGAATGATGTTTGTTGGACTTAAAGACATTTTAAATTGTAATGTTTAAAAAATGCATATTTTTACCAGGCATAGTGCTGTGAAACTACCATAACATTAGTTGTGAAAATACAGTATTTTACAGTACAAGACAACCTTGGCCCATTCCTCTGCCAAAGGCGTTAAAAGTTTGGGATCAGGTAGTGTGTGGCTGGAAACCAATACTCGCCGTTGTTAAATCTTCCATTTACTGTGGAGCCATTCTCGACTTGCAAGCACAGTCTACAGAGTCTCCAAGAAACAGAGATTTTACAACATTGCCTCTCGCCCCTGGTACAGAAATTTCTTTTATTTGCTAAGGATTATTGCCCAGAGGCAGGGGGGAGCAATTTCATTTGAAGGCCATTATTTTTGGTGAAAACTAAAATATTTGAGTTTCAACATGTTACTGTACTAAGTCTGTAAAGTTTCATGTGCCTGTGCAAACTAATTAATTTGATACCTATAATAATTAATCATGTTAATTTCTTACATATATTCTTAAATGGTCCAAGTTTACATGTTACTGATCAGTTACTTCAGGGGATGGGGCTGGTAATACTGGTCACTGGCCCACCCATCTTTTAGGACTACCAGTTGCCACTGAGTCCAGCTATTCAGTGACTTTCTGCTTAGGACGAATTATTCTATTATCCTTATTGCTAATAATGAGCCTTGACAGACTTTGGTGGTTTTTGGTATTCTATATCTGTACTTATTATTGAGACAGTTGTCTTCCATGTTGTTAAGCATTTGAAGTAACTAATCATAAATTCTTACCCTCTGGATGTATGTTTTATTTTTCCATCATTTTCAGCATGGCAGTAGCAAATACTGCGTACCCTTTTTCTGCTCTATGTGGCTGAACATAGAACAAATACATGTTTCTAAAAACTCTAGAAAAGTATAAAATATACAAATATTAATATAAAAATAATAGTTGCAACAAATCTTCACTTATCTTTTGGAAACCTTATTGTTGAATATTGTAGGAGCAATCCTGTTAGGAAAATTGGACGCTAGTGATCCAAAAGCATGGGACAGCAATGTGGCCATATTTGCATAAATTGAAAACTAGCATAATAAAATGTTATTCAAACTTCATGTTTTACCATGTGATACCCATGAACTTACCAAGATATTCAGTTCATTGGCTGACATTCTTTAGGGTATTAATGGTTCGCCAAGGTCTTTCACCTTTCCACCAAGCTGTTCCACTTTCCACAAAGCTCAATATGGAAGTAAATTTTTGAAATTTTGGTTGATATTGCTATCTTCAATTCGAACATTTCCATTACCATTTCTGTCTGCAACTTCTCTATTCCAGATTTCATTTTCTCTTCCATCCTCACCATTCTACATTCCATTTTTATCCCCATTTTCTCCATTCCAGATTTCACTGGCTCGATTTCAGTTTGTAGCGTTTTGATCATCTTTTTCATTGTAGCATTCATCCTGCTCCTGACACCAATGTGATAAAAGCCTTTATTTCATTTGCTGCAGACCAATTTTTATTATTTTTTCACTCTAATGCTCTCTAATCCAACTGCACTCTCTGAGTTCTCTGTCACAACTGACTTCCAGTGGCCCTGCTAGCTCTACAAATGCAGCAGGAAACAGCTGTGGAATGGTGCAAGCGCACCTGCTCCACCACCACCCCCACCCACACAATGAAAGTTAAGAGGTTATAGGACTTTTTGAACCAGGCCAAAATTTCAGAGGCTGAATTGTAGAAAATTTAATGTAAAAGCTTCATTACAGAACCTCTGGGAAATTATTACAAATGGCAAACATTTTTTCCAGGATGAAAAGTTAGTGCAATGTGCAGGAGATAACATCATACACAATAATGCTTAGGAATCTCTTTATGTATATCCCCCTACATCTTTATTTTTGTATTTAGCATAACAGGGTTTTACTTTATAGCTTATTAAATAACAACATATTCTTTTTAGGTTAGCAATCACCTACAATGGTCTTCATTCCTTTGAGATTTCAGATCAAGAGTCATCAATTTTTCAGCCAGTCATAGTAGCATTACTAGCACTAACAGCAAGGTCTCGACCCTATTTATCGTTAACCATAATTTTTTTCCTCTGGACAAGATGTGGTTATAATGTTACAGAATGTCAAATAGGGCTTAGCAATTGTTAGGACTTTCACAAGTTGTTAAAGTTACAGAATAGGTGGAATTGTTTAGCTGAATTATATATTTAAACGATTAACTTCAGCATTTGATTTCTAATGCAACAATTTTATTACTCTATAATGTAGCTTTAAATAATCTTACTCATGTTTTAACACAGCAAAACTGTGACCTGCTCCAGCCCCAATTAATACAGCTTTTTGTTCTGCTCCTTTTGATATTACTGTTGGTACAAGAACATCATCTTCTGTGCCAGTGCCACAGTTACCATGTTCATTCCACCCCCAGCTTGTTAGCTCACCAGAACCTGAAAACGTTTGCATTATTTTAGGGCAGAAAAATACAGCTTTAGAAACCTTTTTTAATGCTCTGTTCCTTTATTCATTATGTTTAAGATGCGTGCATTAACAAACTTTGAAGATGCAAAAGATCCTTAGAGATGCAAAAATCTGTGAATACAAAACAATTTTATGAAGACATCTATATTACCACACTTGCTATTATAAGAGTTTTTTCTGATAGAACACGCTGGAACAGTGTTGTGAGAACTTTTTTGGAATCTAAAGCTCATAAGTAGAATTATTGATATTGAATTACCATTTGAGATGCCTGCATAAAATATTGTTTTTCTTTCCAATTATTCTAAGTTGGCAATAGTGAAACATATCACATATCAATACCTAAGCTATTTGCTTGATGCTTGGTTAAGGATTCATTGTGTCATTTATTTATTATTATCTTTTAAATTTGTTTAATTTATATAGCTGGTTTTAACTTCCATAGTAAGGTTTGAAATTGCTGATGTTTTGCTCATTGAAATGCTGGATTCTTTATGTTGGGTTTTTCAGATTATACTATTTAACACACATACATTCACTCCCACATTCATACATCAGCACCCAATGCACTTAGTTCAATTAGCAGGAAATAATTGGATGGACTTAGATCATTTCCATGTTTGGTTGTGTATTCTTTCTTTTTCTCCTGTATTTATTGAATTCAAACTGTAATTCAAAACTTGCAAATATGCATAGAAGCTTGTGACAGTGATGTGATTAAATAAAAAATAAAAGAACTATGGCTATATCATGAATTTGATTTACCACCATACAATGCACCTCTGGAAGTTCATAGATTCAGCAACAGATGCCTCCACAATTAATACACCACCACCTCCATTGTTGACGCCAATGAAGAAAGATTTAGTTGGAATTAAGGGTTGAAAATGGGAACAAGTGTTACCTGAAACCAGTCCCCAGTAAGTAAAAATAAGTGATGTTTGTGTTACAAAAACCGACCTAAATTCTTTTATTTTTTATCAAACTAAAATATTTGAATAATGTTGAGTATAGGATTTTAATGCCATCTATGCTAAATAAACTAAAAAATATGTACTAGTCGACAAATCGACCAGGCATATCAGAAAATATGCATAACAGCCACAGTGTTTACGTCATTCATATGTCAAAGAAGAGGGTGTCTGCTGCAGTACACTCACTGCAATCATGTCCTAATGAAGGCATAGTGTTATTTATTTCCAGGTGCAAGAGATGATGTACATCATAAGAGTTTTGCAACTGAGAAGACTAAAATTAATTCTTGATGATGATTATTGGGAAAAAAATGGTTTGTTGGAGCAAGAAGTTGGGAGGTTGATAATTCCTATCAAAATTGGAATGATAATAAACTGTAAATAATCATTCAGTGGCAGTTCAATGGACACTACTGATGAAATTTTTGTCATTACACTTTTTGCAATTTGAATACATTACCTAGTTAGAAATTATTCCAGGTGTGCAGATTGATCATCCTTCATGAAATTATTTGTTATCACACACTACCTGTGTTAGTTACAATTTTATTGTTAATAAGAAATTGCAGTGACTAATTTAGTTTATTTTCTTTCACTCTTTTACTTTCTCCACCATGTACATGGTAAGCAGAGAAGGTTTTGCATTCCTTCCAGAAATGCAATACCAAGATTTCACCAGAAATACATACTTTGAAACCCTTGAATTAAAAAAGCGTTCCTAGAACAAGGCCCATAGGTTTGTGTCTTGAACAGCATAACTCAAAACAAAATACCAAATTTGTTTAAATTTAGTACCATCAAAATATATGATATGAAGATTTCAAGAATATCTTCCCACCCTCAACTACCCTTTACATTGAGCATTTTTAAAAATAAATTTAATTTGATCAAAAATGGTTCTAACAATTTGATAAAATATTACACTTTAAATATTTACATGACAAATAAAATTTATATCTTGAATATCTGAGAATAGCTTATGAAGTCCTTTTCTTTTATATAATCTTGTATAATTGGTAAACTTTAAGCGATACATGAAAATGTACTATACATAAACACACATGTATTTAAATACATTTTTTATGACATCAGCCAATTCTGAGATATCGGTTATTAATGGTTTGATTCATTCAATATTTAGTCATTCCTTTAAATTCTTGTTGATTTTCAGTTGTTTCTTGTGATGTTATAGAAAGGCAATGTAATTTTAAGGCCAGTATAAGGCATCTATAACATTTGACTATTGATATTCTCTTTGCATCTGTAATGAAATATACAATGTAGCTTTTAAGTCTATCGCAATTAAAATAAAGTAGGTAAGAAATTAGAATTTCGTAAAAATAATTTGTCTATTACTATCTAAGATAAAGTGCATGGAAATTCATAATTTTATTTTCCATGCTGGAAAATGAAAAAAGCAATGTTTAGTTAATTACAATAAATATTTACATAGATATGTAATGCACATAGGACTATTAACTTATTGTGTCTCTCTCTCTCTCTCTCTCTCTCTCTCTTGTTAGAAAACACAATTTTTATCATATACATTTTTTTCAAGGAGTTGACCATTTCGAGATATTCCTTGTATTTGGCTTCAGTTTTAAAATACTTAAACATTTTACCGCAGGAATTTGTCAACTCCTGGCCACGGAAGGAAAGAATTTTGATCACATAGCAACAGCTTTTAAAAGATTTCTCTATAATTTAGCCTAGTGTACTCCCTTATTTCTTCTACTTACAAGGAAGCAAGTATAAGACCATTTATGTTATTATTATTAATAATAATAATAATAATAATAATAATAATAATAATTTATTATCCATCATTAGGTAATTACATGAATTACGATAGACTTTGTCCTATATTCTAAATAGAGCTTAGAAACTATATACTTATAGACTATGTACAAGACATTCGACACAATTCGTTCTGACATTCCTGTAAACTATAGCATGGGTATTCTATCAGCCATTTATACATTCTGTCTTTAAATCTATTTAAACTGTAGTTTTTTATTTCAATGGGCAAGCTGTTATATAATTGAATTCCTATGGTTTTATAAAATTTGGCTGTTTTCTGGAGTCTCTGAAAAGGCATTTCTATTTTGTTATTATTTCTTGTATGATATGTATGTATTTCATTTCTTTTTGTGTGCATATCTACATTTTCTTTAATATAAACTAAAACATCATATACATATAAGTTAGCAATTGTGGGAATTTCAGCAATCTTAAAAAGAGGTTTGCAATGCTCTTTTCTGTGGGAAGAAGTTAACATTCTCACAACTTTTTTTTGAATAATAAGTACCTCAGAAATCCTGGAACTGCTACCCCATAGTATTAAACCATATCTATATATACTTTGGAAAAAGGAAAAATAGGCCGCCCTTACATATTCTTTTGGCACTAATTTGTTCAAGTTAGCTAGCATAAATACTGTACGGGATAGTTTACTACAGACGAAGTCAATGTGTGTGTTCCAAGAAAGATTATTGTCAATGTTTATTCCCAGCAGTTTTACATTTTCAGTTGTATTAAATTTACCCCTGCACTTTTTTAGTGTAAACATGATGTTTTGTGTCTTGTTTTCATTGAGGTAAAAACCATTTAGATCAAACCATTTCTTCACCTGTTGCATGTTAAAGTTTACAGACGCAAGTAAATCCAAATCGTTGTTTATGTTGAGGAAAGTTGTGTCGTCTGCATAAGCAACCATATGAGAGACTGAGCATTTCTGAACATCATTCATCATTATTAGAAATAACACTGGCCCCAACACAGAACCTTGTGGTACTCCAATATCTACATCAACAACCTGAGACTCTTTACCTCTTATTACTACCTTCTGCTTTTGATCATTTAAGTATGATTTAAATATATTCAAGGACACTCCTTTTACCCCATATTTTTCCATTTTCCTAAGAAGAATGTCATGTTGCACACAATCAAAAGCCTTAGTTAAGTCACAAAGAGTTGCCTGTGCCGAACTACCCCTTCCAAACACATCCAAAATATTCTGGATCAAAGTGTCCACTGCATCAATAGTTGATTTGCCTTTACGGTACCCAAATTGATTGTTTGCAAATAGATTGTGTTGTTCAAAATATTGTAGCAGTTGATTTTTTAAAATACTTTCCATAATTTTAGCCACTGGTGCAATTATTGATATTGGTCTGTAGCTACTTAACTCATTTTTACAGCCCTTTTTGTAAATGGGAATCACTCTCGAATACTTTAAACATTTTGGAAATTTCCCTTCATTTAAACATTTATTAATGCAGAAGGTGAGAGGTACATCTTTAAGAAGATTGTTAGATATGTCATATACATCTTTAGTTTTGGAGTTCTTCAATTTCTTAGAAACATCTTGAACCTCATCGCATGTTACTGTTCTAAGACTAAAACTGCAAGAGTCATTAATCAATTGTGACTGATCTACATACTTTATGGCTTCTTCAATGCAATACTTGGTTTTAGTAGATATGTTTTTTACAGACTCAATGATAAAAGCATTGAATTCATCTGGAGCTATATTATCATTGATGGTATTCGTTTTATTTTTGCCTGTTGCATGATTAATTACCGACCATGCAGCCCTAATTTTATTGTCAGAAGTATCGATTAGTTTTTTATTGGCCTCCTTTTTGGCTTTGATTAGGCATTTTCTATATTTATTCCTACATTCCCGGACCTCATTTCTCAGCCTATCAACTGGTGTCCTCCTTAGCATATCTTGTAACATGATGAGCTTGTTTTTCATTTGTCCTAAAGCTGCATTATACGGCATTAATGCTTTTAACTTTGTTTTTGGGATATATTACTTTTGTCTTTTTTTGACAGATGCTATTAAATAAGGCTAGGAATGTATTGAAAAAAATTTCAAATACTTCCTCTGCTGACCCAAGGTTGTTATATAACTTTTGTTCCCAATTACAAGTAACTAACAAGTTCTTTAATTCATTTATATTATCTGAGCCTAAATCCCTAATCTGCATTACAACTTTTTCTCTTCTTATCCCTGACTTATGATTAACCTTCATCCCAAATAGTAGTGGCTGATGATCGGAGAGCATATAGCTCAATACATCTACATTGTAATTCCCCTTATTTACATTTGTTATTATGTTGTCCAAACAAGCTGTGTTACGTGTTGGAGATTTATTGGCACAATGATAGCCATGCTGATATATTATAAATTTAAGCTGATTCGTTGTATAAGTCGGCTTTGTTATGTCAAAATGTGAATTAGTCACCAGTGATAATTACCTGATATTTATAGTGAGTTAGATATGTCAACAGCTGTTCCAGGATCTCAAGGAAAATACTAGTGTCTCCAACAGGAGATCTATAAATTGTAATTATTATAATTATAAGTTGATATGTATCAATGATAATCCCTGTTACCTCGAAATTTTTTTCATTGCTAAACTTATTGACATCAAGTTTTCTTACCTTCAAAGAGCTATGCACATAAATACCCACACCTCCATTTTTATAGTTTTTGCGACAAAACTGATTCCCTACCTTAAAATTATCTATATGCATATAGGATGAGTCATCATCCTCTAACCAGTGTTCACATACACAAATCACTTTACTGTTAACTCTGTTACTGAATTCACTTAATTCTTCCACTTTTGTTCTGAGACACTGTATGTTCAAGTAAAGGATTTTTAGGCAGCCCTCTTCTTCTGCGGCCACACCCACTTGAGCATTCCTAAAAAATGTTCCGCAAATTTTAGTGGGACCTTCTTCACCCTTGTAGGCCTTTCTTCATTCACTTCTCTGGGTTCCTGTCCTTGAGTCGTTCTTCTACGCCTGGCTGTTGGTCTTCCGCCTCAGTCCTGTTCTGCACAGCTCCCACCCCATTTGATACTTGATGCATTTGAACTTGCACCAGCTGTTCTTCCACCCCTGTATGATCTTTCACCTCTGTCCTTTTCTGTTCTTCTCCTGCCACACTTGATATTTGATGTTTATGTATTTCCTCCTTCTTGATCCAAAAATCTAGTGATCTTTGTTTATAACTTGCTGTTTTTTTATTCAACTTTCTGGGAGTCTGTTTCTTTTCTGCACACTGTTGCAGAGAGGGCAGCTTCTTTCTAGTATTTTCCTTTATGAGCTCTATCCATTTATTGGCTAGTTTCAGCTTGCCAGTCAAGTTTAAGTGTAGACCTTGTGAAGTATAATGATGTGTCTGCAGATTTTCTATACCAAAGTTTATTCTAAGATTGCTTGCATTTTTTTCTTCAAATTCATTTACCAGCTTATGTAGATATTTATTAACAGAAGCAATTTCCCTGTTTACTTTTCCCTCTAAACCATATCTGTACGGTATGGGATTGATTATTACTTGACATCTTTCTGTTAATGGTAAAATCTTCTCCACTGCTTCTTTCATTTCTTCTTTGATATTTGCATTCCCGACATTGTTTGTTCCTGCCATTATGATTATTGTATCCTTAGGCCGAAAATTTGAGGTTAGTTTGTTTACGTTTTTCACTACTTCACCGATAGGAGCACCCGGTTTTATAACGCTTTCTACCTTGTGGCTTTCATGTTTAACTGTTTCTAGCTTTTTACTCATTATTTTATTCATGTTCCTTCCGTGGCTATCCATTAACAGAAGGATTCTCTTTGCACTTGCCTTATCCTGTTTACTAATCTCTAGCCTTATTTTAGTATCGTACCTGCTTCTCTCTTTTTGAACAGAGATTTTGTTGCTTCTTTTTGTCTGTGTCTGAAAAACTATTTTCATCCTGTAATGCTTCAAATTTGTTAGAGAGAACTATTTCAGGACTCATACTCGTACTTCTCCGGCGCCCGTTATTTCTTTGTCTTACTCGCCGCCATTCTTGCTTCTCTTGTTTGCTTCCGTCGCCGCATTTCTTGAGGGCTTCATTTTCTTTCTTTAAAGCTTCATTTTCTTTCCTTAATTCTTCTATTACACAATTTACTGCTTGTAAGTCCCTATTTATAACATCAATTATCACTTGCAGTGATGAGACTGTTTCCTTCTGGTTATTCTCCAGGCTTGCGTGCTTTGCGATATCGCTTGCCAGATTCCCTTGCACAACAACTTCACTTATCTTCTCTTGCCTTGCTATCTTCATTTCATCTTCATTTTCACGGTTACAGACCTTACTTGTGACCTTTTTACAAACATTACTGTTTATGACACCTTTATTATTACTTTGGAATTCAGCTTCTTTCACATAACCATTACGTTACACAATTCCACTTGCCGCTATCTTTAGCATTAAAATGTTTAGCTTGATAAGCATGAAGTAGATAGGAGAAAAAGATTTTTATCAATAACCTGTGTAATTACAGTTGTGTATAATTAATCATATAATGTTTCATATCAAGATGCACATAGTTCCAGGGTGCTCCATTTGTGCAATATTACCTACTGTATGGTGAGTTCCTAGTGTTTCCCCATTGGAGTAAACAGATATAAAGCGAATGAAGCACCCTGACAGTGAAGGTCAATATGCCTAACTGCTTTGTCATGTAATATTTTTCTTCACTGGTATACTGCTTTTATCTTTTTACATAAAAACTACTTCTTGGCACCTAGTTCATTTAGCACTTTCTACAACTCTTATTCTTTGTTGTGAAATCCATGCAAATATTGTAAATGTTGTTCTGAATTAAGGTTGACCCCACAAACCAACTTAATGCTGTAAACACATGGCACAAAAGTGGTGATATTTTCCTTACCTTTTAAATTTTTCCTTTGTTTTCTTTCAAGAAGCAGGATCACATTTAAAACACCTTCCTTTGCCTTCTGGATCTGTAGTAATACTATCCTCCATTATAATCTTAAAACTTATTAATATTTTCATTTCTTGCACACAAGACCTTATTAACAGTAAAAAATGAAGGAGAAATATCATGTTTCATTTGGAGGGAAAATAATACATATCATTGGTTGACTTGATAAGATAACTATTAGAATGACAATTGGAATAAATGAGGTACTTTTTGGAACAACAATCAAAGTTTAGTTAAAGATTTTTATGGGATACGACAAGTTTTGAGTGAATATTGACTACTCATTCCATGCATCAGGTACTGCAGCAAATTGCAATAGACTTAACTCATTTTTGTATAAAACTGGCAAGACAAATTTTGTAACATTCCACACTTATTTTTAAAATATACAGTAATCCAATAAATATTGCACTGCAAGTGTTTAACAATTACTTTACAGAATTTCAGATACAAAAAACTTCACTTGGCTCTCCATTCTGCAAACATTTTTCTATTCTTGTATTTGTGACATACTGCTCCCTAACCATACTGGTGCAAGTAAAATGTTCAGGGTAAAGCAAATTTCAAAATCTGTTCTCTCATAGCACTTTAAAAATTATGTACTTTGTTTCTAATTATGTGGTATTTCTTACAGTTTTTAACAGTTAATGCAAGAAGTGAAGTAGTGCAATTTCTTATTAAAATAACTAATGTGATATTGTAAGTTAATATTCAAACCATTTGCGCGGTTATTAAGAAAACTGTTATCAATATTTGGAGATGATTCAGTGTGTATTTGGTTGTTATTATTATTATTATTATTATTATTATTATTATTATTATTATAATATTATTAATTCCAGTAAAATTCAATTTACTAGAAACATTTTATCAATGTAATGTAAATTGGTATGCACAGAATTCCTCCCAACTATTTAAAATAGCCCTATTTAATAAACAACCCAACCATTTTTGGATTTCCTCTATAAGGAAATTTAATTCTGCAATTTTTATTAATAATTCAAATAAATAATAAACATATCTATAAATATCTAGAAAAATTAAAGGTTTTCATAGTATTTTTATGGAACTTAGCACAGAGGTTATAAAGTTATACCATGTAAGTAGTAACTCATGTGACAAATTATATTAGAATATCAATTGCATACTCATTTACAATAATTCAGAAGATCTTTGACTATACAATATGTATAGAATGCTTTTCAAAAGAAACTAAACCTTTAAATTACATATTTAAAAAAAATGCATTTAATATCTTTCAAATTTAATATCTGTGTAGAAAACTTAAAAAATGAAATGGATCTGCGCTCTTAACATCTTGAAAGCACTGCAGATTTGATTAGTATGGTATCCAACAACTAATAATACTTATAATATATTTAATGCTTCTGTATACATTACTGAACTCAGTGTTTGGTTGTACAAAATACAGAAAATATAACCCTGAAGAATGGAAATTGAAATTTTAAATCTTCAAGAAGGCAAATAATGATAAGTTCTCCAAATCTCGTACAGGAAGTTTATGGTGTTAAGTCTGAAAATGTATTCTTGCTTTGGTTCCATACATCTTTGAAAAAGTTTGTTCTTTCTATAAGCCTTATGAAAAATATATACTGTTCAGACACTTAATATTGTGCAAAGAAAGTTGGTTTCACCTATTTGTAGCAAAAATACAGTATCATATTTTATACCAAGTATGCTGTTATGCATAATTAATTTAATTACTTTTAAGCTGAATCATCCAGTGTAGCCCAGTACACAAGAATGTTGGAAAGCATGCCTTAAAGTGGTGGTCGCCAAACTTATGAAGCTTCTGAGCTACCATATTGTTTTTAAATCATGCTGTGAATTATAAAAAAAAACTAGGACAGAAATAAGAACTTTTTAAAAAAATCTTACAATTGTTTATGGCTATAAACTTACATTTGCAGTAAATATGAAATGAATTTTAATTAAACTGTATATATTAAAAAGAAATTGAAGTTGAATTATAAAGAAATTGAAGTGTAGTTAGTAATAAATTACAAATGTAAGAACTATTTTTTTTTTATCAGACTTATTAACTTTAATGAGAAGGATGGCATTATTTTCTATCATCAAGTTTTTTTAATGTTGGGAAAGTAGGCAGTGGCTGCCATTAGAATACGGTTGTACAAGTGTTCATCAGTTAGTCTGCTCTACTTTTTTTAAATTTCATAGTCCCGTTAGAGATATAATTTTTATCAGCTCCTCTCATATTTCGAAATTATCAAAAATCATTGTTGCAAAAACAGTTAACTAAGCTGTATCAACTATTAGTCCAATTTGTCAGGTTGTAGAGAAAAATAGCTGCTGCGATCAAAGTCAGTTTTAAGTTTTGAAATAATGTCCAAACTTATAATCTCAACCTTCTGAATTACATACTGTATTATTTGCAGGCAGCTGTACAGATTTAATAGCAGACATTATCTCAGTTTTATTTTTAAAGCTAACAAAAAATGAATCTGTAATTTCTGAAAATGCATCTTCCTATAGTTTCTTATTTTGTGCAATAATTTTTTCAACTCAGAATGGTGCCTCAATTGCTGCTCTGAATAGTGGTTTTAAAAAAAAAGTTATTTATTGAGTATTAAGTTGGAGTTTTAGCTGCCTTTCCTTTTCTTTCTTTAGAGCAGAATCCATGGCAAATTCTTTTCAATCCCTGAGTGAACAGTTTAGTTGTGATATTCAACATTCCCTTTCTTCCCAATTTTTTTTTTTAAATAAAACTATCCATGTTAGAAAATGTATGATATACACCTGAAAAACATAACATGCATAACTTCATGCATATGTAACTCAACTATGAGGATGACAATGCAGTATTCTTGATTGACAATGGCAGCTGCATGGGAGAAACATGCAGTTGTTGCTGTGAGCTTGGTCTTGGTGCGATCTCAGTGGAACAACTCAGATTAGCCAATCTCAATGTTACTGCGATATACTGAAAATGTCCCTATGAGCTACTAGTAGATCATGATTGATAATTTAGCAATAACTGCCTTAAACTTTCTCCCATAAATGATGAGTTAATATCTTGTAATGATCTCTAATAATGTCTTATAACTCTAATGTAATGTATTTATCTCATTTTTATGATAGGATTACTAATGCACTCATAAAATTATTCCCCTTTGTTTCAAAAACTAATAATACTGAACATTTAATGCTGTGTTGGCATATTGACAAGATAGCTCAGTGGTTAGAGCAACTGAACAGAATCCAAGAGATCCATGGTTCAACTTCGGCTACGGCACTGAATTTTTCAGTCAGGTTCTACCTTTTCAACTCCTTGGCTACACATGGATAGTGTGGAAGAAACAATTAATTGACCTAATAGTTGGTTAAACAACAAAGCACAGGGATTTAAAGTACTCGTGACATTGAAAGTCACCAATGGGGTATGTCATCTCAAAATAATTTGAAATCCCCTTGTGCTTTAGTGGGAAAAACAAGAGTCAGGGAATTTAATTCTGTATCGAATGGTGGACACCCTTAGAGCATTATATAAGGAAAATACTTTTTGTATAAGAGTGGAGGAAGGGGTTGTAACAAGAGAAATCCAACAAGAGAAAGGCCTTAGACAGGGATGTAAGTTAAGCCCAGTCCTATTCAATTTATATATAGATGATGTATTAACAGAAATTGGGAGAAATAATAACTCGATGCCAGTAATTAATAATATTCAGATTCCAGGATTACTGTTTGCAGATGATCTAGTTATAGGTGCAATTACAGTGAATGGCTTGAAACAATCCTTGCAAACATTAAATAATTACTGTAAAGAGTGGAGTTTAAAAGTGAACCAGGACAAGACGCAGATTGTAGTGTTCAAAAAAGGGGGAAAATTGAGCAAATATGAAAAATGGAAGAATGAGAATGAAAAGGAGTACAGGGTAGTGAGAGAATGTATTTATCTAGGAGTTAAAATTGATAGTGGTGGCAATTGGGAAAAGCAAAAGAAATTTGCATTGGCAAAAGGAAAAGGAGCTTTATCAGCTATTAGAAGTTGCAAATACAAAGCACCTAATATAAATATTAGATGGTTAGAAAAAGTGTACAATATGGTGGTTGAGGCAAAAATGCTATATGGGATAGAAGTATGGGGATTAGAAGGAGGATGGGAAGGCATAGATGAGGTGCATAGGAAATTTTGCAAAGAAATACTGGGGTTACCAAATGCAACTGTAGGCAGGTAGCACAAATAGAGCTGGGTAGAGTGGCAAGTAAGGGAAAGATTATGGAAAGGGCATTGAAATTTTGGCATAGGATATTGAAATTGGAAGAAAGGAATTTGTTAAAACAGTGTTTAGTATATCAAGAGAAAAGTTTAAAGAACAAGGGATGGGTAGACTGTCTTCGAAATAACCTGGAAAGTAGTGGGTTAGGGGAAATGTGGAGAAGAAGAGAAAATAATGTGAATAACTTCTGGAAGTTGGCAAGGAAAAGATTTGAGGATATAGAAATACAAAAAATATTTAGTGAAATAACTGAAAAGAGATCTTTAGTTTTCTATATACCAATGAAAGTCTCATGGGGAAGGGAAAAGTACATTGATGTGACAAATAAAGAGGAGCGAGAAGGTATTGCATGGCTGAAAGCAGGAGTATGGAGATTAAAAGGTTTAAGGAAAGGTATTCCACAAAATCAATGTCCTATATGTGGCGGTAATGAAGATATAGAACACATTTTATTTAAATGTAAAGGAACTGAAATTTGGAGAAAAAAGTATATTAATAAGAAATGGTTTAAAATAGATAGAAATGTAGTAGTAGTTGAAATGTTTCAAAAAGATAGTAAGAAGATTGGACAATTCTTATGCAAAGTGAAAAATAAATGGATATGGACAGTAAATAGACAAAATGGTGTAATAAACTAGAATTAATAAACTATTGTAAAATATGAGTATGACCGGTAAAGAGCCAGGGCTGAACACCGGTCATATTCACCTGTATAAAGCTTAGCATAAATAAATAAATAAATAAAATAAATAAATAAATAAATTCTGTATCGGCATGTTGATGTGGTAGTTCGGTGGTTAGGCAACTGGATGGAAACAGAAATCCATAGTTCAAATCCCAGCTATGGCACTGAATTTTTCAATCTGGCTCTATCCTTCCAATTCTTTTCCACTCATGGATAGTGTGGAAGAAACAATTAAATGAATATAAATGCTCTTTTACAAGCATCTTTAAAATTTTATGGAAGAAAATTTCATATACTTACCTATAATGGCAATGTTATGCTCAGATCCAACTGCCATTTGAATAATATCACTAATATCTAGAAATGTTGGTTTCCATAATTCTGGTCTCTGATATTCATGACAGCCCAACTGTCCATATGTATTTCTTCCCCAATTTATTAGCTTACCATTTTCTGCAAAAGAAGCAACTTTTGCTAGAGAGTTGTAAGCAAGTGATGTTTTTTAGGTCTATAGGGGATATTTTTAAACAGCTGATAGGTGCAAAAAGAAACAGCACATTCTTATTTTGTTTGCCAAAGGAAAAAACAGCTTAGAGATAATTTACCTAAAATTAAAACATATCTTAATTTCTGTGCAAGTCTTTGGAACGAATTTTGCATAACTGGAACAAAAAAAATAAAGATATAACTTATATGCCAAATAGAAATAGACAAAATAGGTAAATATTTACCCAATATATATACCAGCCCAAAGAAATATAAAACACAATTTAATCCACTTATGATGGAAGCGCAAGCAGCAGGAAAACATGCATATGTTAGGAATCTATAGCTTTGGATTGAAGTGGCACTTTTATGGGTGAGAGAGTCATATGAAGCAGTGCACCACTTTGAGAGAAAATTAGTCAGCAAATTTTTAACAATCTACACGATCAGCATGCAGTTACAGCAAGCATAAGTGAGACAAAGTCCAGTACAGAAGAGAGTGAAACTGCAACGCAGCATATAACAGCACTGGCTACGTCAGAAGATACACCTACAGCAGAGCTGATTAGAACAGGACAGCTAGACACATATCAGAGACATGACGAAAGACAGACATCAGAAATGTCATCAAAAACAAAAAAGAGGAGGTGTCACCTTCAAAGAAAGAGATAGAAGCAGCATATGGTTTAGCAGAGAGGAGAAAGCAGGCATGGAGACAATGCAGTGTGAGCAGTGAAGTGGAGGGGAAAGTAAGCAGCCAATGCAGTCAGAGAAGAGGGGTGAGTATGGGAGAGGGAGAGGAGAATATTTTAACTTCACCTTATGGTAACATACCTGTGCTACCGAAAGACAAGCAGATGCCAAAAGAGGGTATTCAGTTAAGAAGCAAAAGGACACTAGAGAAGTTTATTTTACCAAGGGGCAGAACAGGATCACAATAGCAAACAATTAGGCAATTCGGATTCTACAGTATATACTGGGGACACTTGATTATTTGGCTGTTGTGAAAAGATGGTTAAAAATGAGGAATATTTGTATTAAAACAGTTTAATTATGTAGGAATAAAGGGAGACCATCAGGAGGGTTATGATTTTTTGTAAAAAAAAAAAAAAACCTGATCAAAGCAATTAAAGAAACATAGTCTAGTTACAAGGAAGTACTTTGAACAATAATGAAAGATAAACTGTCATATTAAGGTATAATATGTATGGGTATGGTGTATAATCCCCGGCCATCTCACGGTTCCAACTCAGAACTATATTATTTTTTAAATTAGGATATAGAGAGCTTAAGAGACAAATATCTCACTATAGAAATTATAACTATGGGAAATTTTGATGTAGAATAAGGGAAAGTGATGTAAATTCAATAGATGGTTGGGAAAATAACAATGTAACAGGAAAAAATGAGAATATTAGAAATAGCAAATACAAGGTTATAGAGAGAGAGGAAGTGACAAATTTGTTGATGTTTGATGAGTTAAAGGTTCTTGAGATAATGGGAAATATGGTGAGAATTTATATTCATAAATAAAAATGACCAGATTGATTTTGTGGAATGGTCTAGTAGTATTAGCTATATGGTAAACAATTTTAAAATATCAAATATAAGTACTACTAGTTGGCATTTTCCACTAATAACTGACATTAAAATTAAATCACAAAATGTAAAAATTAATCAAAGGAGAAATAATAAAGTAAAAGAGAATATATTAAATCCAAATGGAAGGAAGAATATAAGACAAAATTTGAATATCTTCTTGATTCTGAGATAGAAAAGTTATGCCAATATGGGATAGTATTAGGTTGCCTCATAAGTAATGTTGGTTTTTTGATTTTGGTGTTTTGAAAATTTATTGGGTTTCTTTGGTTTGGCAATGTGCTAATTACAGGATGCCATGGCTAGTGTTGCATACATTGCGAACAGTATCAGTCTTCAGTTGTTAATAAACAATCACAAAATGGAGATAAAGTTTGAACTTAAGAGTCCTCCTAAAGCACTATATGAAACAAAATATGCTACTGCAGCTCAAAGAATATGTGAAGTGGAAGGAGAAGGTGTCATTAGTGAGCGTGTGGCACAACGATGGTTCCAACATTTCAAAAATGGAGATGAAAACACTAAAGATTTACCACGTTCTGGAAGACCTAAAGTATGGAATATTGAGGATACATGCCAAGTTTTGCGAGAAAATCTGCAGAAAAGTACCCCTAGGCTTTCAGAACTTGGTGCATTAAAAGATACCATACATCGCCACATTAAGACACTTAGAAAATCATATAGAAGCTGTAGATCTGTACCTCATGAGATGACACCTCAACAGGCTCAACGTAGATTGGATATCTGTAGTTTATCCGTAATCCCATGGATAATAAATTTGTCAGGAGAATTGTCTCGTGTGATGAAAAATGGGTATATTACCGAAACCATGATGCCTCAAAACAGTGCTTGATCCCCGCCAATGTGCCAAAGTTATCGTTAAAAACAATTGGTTCGATCCCAAAGTAATGTTGTGTGTTTGGTGGAATTTTGAAGGCGTGATTCACCGGGAGTTTCTTCCATATGGGTGGGCGAATGATGCAGATCTTTATTCTCAACAACTGGAACAAGTTCATGAAATTTTGAGATGGAGATACCCAGTTAACCAAAATAGAGTTCTATTGCAACAGGACAATGCAAGACCATACTGCACCAACAAGCATGTAAAAAATTCAGGAATTGGGAGGAATTGAACAGCTACCACACCCAGCATACAGCCCTGATCTTGCACCATCAGATTATCATCTATTTCGATCCATGGCCCATTTTCTATGTGGAAGAAATTTTGACAACACTGAAGCAATGCAAGTGGGTCTCACCGAATTCTTTGCATCAAAACCAGACCTAGTACCACCATCGTGGGATAATAAATCTCACTGAAAAAGGCTCAAGATCATAGAATCTAATGGTCTGTACTTTGCAGATTAGTTGATTGCTTGTCAGAATACATTTCAAATAATTGCTTTTCTTTAAAAACGACATTACTTATGAGACAGTATCTATAAATAAAAGAATATATTGAAAATGCAATTAATATGAATTTTATTATGTGTTGGGCAGGAGGGGAAATGAAAGTTCAAAATAAGGAAAATAATAGAATGAAGATTGCTTTGATGATGAATGTAAAATGAAAAAAACCACTGTAAAAGAAATTTAGTAAAATGGAGGGAAATATGGGATATCCAATCTAAAGGACAATATCTAAAAAGTAAATACTACTATGAGTTACTAGAAAATAATAAATATCTATGGAGAATAAAAAATACTAACAAGCTAATTAATATTTTTTTTAGTTACTTAAGTCCTTTAACCTGGTTGGTCATTATCAGATGATGAAATGAAATTGATGAAATGATACTCAAATGAGCTCGGGGTCTATGGAGCTTAAAGTTACTCGACATTCGCCTTCTCAGGATAAGGGAAAAACCCCCAAAAAACCTTATCCAGCGAGATTTGAACTCACGAGCTGTAGAACGTGAGGCATACTCACTACCACCACACTACCCAAGCAGGCTGATAATTAACATTATTGCTGAAAATAATATACCCAACAATAATACCATACAACTATGCTTGGTAATAATTTGTGTTGTTTGTGTCAAACACCGACAACAACAACAGTGTCTGAGAACGCAAGATGGTTAACTGTTAATCTACTGACAGTTTAGTACTCAAAGTTTCACATCTCATTCTCCATATTTGTGAACTGTTGAATGTCTTTATTGTGATAGTCCACTATTTTAACTTTTGTTGTAGGATGGATAAATTTGTTATAAGAGGAAAATATAAACTCAGTGAAACAAGTGATAGTATCAATAATTTTGAACCACCGTAAGTGAAAAGTGCAACAACACTTGTTCCACCAAGGGACATTGGTGAAAATAGTGTTGAAGTTGAACCACCTACAAGCAAGTCAAAAAAACCCGAGAAATGTGAAATACAGATTACAGTGAATCTTACATTAAATATGGATTTGTGTCAAATATGTGTGAACCACCTCTTCCCCTCTGCATTATTTGCAACCAAACTCTGTCGAATAATTCTAACCATCCCTACTTCACAGACATTTGGTAACCAATCACGGAGAGTGTAAAGATAAGTCAATCAAATTTTTCTGATGCAAAGCAGAAAATTTGAATAAAACTTCAAATGTGATACACAGTTTTACAAAATCAATTAAGGTGGCACTGGAGACATCGTATGAGTTGGCATTGCTAGTTGCAAAAAATAGAACACCTTATACCGCAGTTGAATCTCTTATTATTCCTGATTCTTTGATTATAGCAGATAAAATGTTACACAAAGATTCCGCTATAGTAATCAAAACAATTCTGAATTCTGTCACAAGTGTAGGGCATAGAATTCATGATATGGCACAAGATATTGTTGGACAAATAGTAGAACACTTTTAAATAGAAAAAATATTTGCCATTCAAATCGATGAATCGGTAGGTGTGTGTGTGATGATGCTGAGCTACTTATAAATGTTCGGTATTTTGACATTAAAAAGGGTGTTATTGCTGATGAAATTCTGGGATGTAAACAATTACCAGAACATACAAGGGGGAGGATGTTTTCAAAATTCTTGAGAATTTTATAAGATTAAAATTAAATTTGTCATGAGACTGGTGTGTAAGTTTGTTCACAGATAGACAAAATAATTTGGCAACATTGCATTAGACACACAGAAAATTTGGTAGCGAAAAAATAACTCCTGATTTACAAGAAACATTGAACACTGCTATAAAAGTAGCCAATTTAATAAAATTGCGTGCACTGAACTCCCGTCTGTTCAAAAAAAATGTATGGAGATGGGAGCTACCCACATTCAATTGTTTTTGCACACCGAGGTGCACTGGTTATCACAAGGACACATATTGACTCATCTTTTTGAACTGAAAGATGAGGTTACAAAATGATATCCCATCTGGTGAAGCATTTTGAAGATGAAGAGTGGATTTGTCAATTAGTTTATCTGATGGATATATTCAACAAATTTTCAACTCCATGATTTTGACAGAAACATTTAATTGCTTTATGCAACTGTTTCCAATTAAACTTTTTTTTTTTTAAATATATAAAAAGATTTTTGCATAACAATAAGCTTTGTGAGGACATTCTGAATACAGGAAAGAAACACAATAAGATATTTTTATTCATATTTTCTTTTCTTGTATCATTAACCTTATTTGTATCACTATTTTATTCAACATGGGTAGTGTGGTGATAGTGTATCTGCCTCATTCTACAGGTCATGAGTTCTAATCTCTCATAGGGTGAGTTACCCGGATAATTTTTTTTTTATTTTATTTTTTATTTTCCCTTATCTTGAGAAGACAAATGTCAAGTAACTTTGAGTTCCATGGACCCCGAGATCATTTGAGCATCATTTTACCAATTTCATTCATTGTCCGATATAACCAACCAGGTTAAAGGACGTTAAGTTAAAAAAAAAAGAATAACAACAGTTTAATTATAACATATTTATTACCTGTAAGTATAATATTGTGAGTCCAGCCTGAATATAGAGAACAGGAACCATAGTAAAGATGTGGCAATGTCTTTAGCTCCATTGGAGTGAAAACTGTTGAATGTATTTTTGGATCTGCTCCCATCTGCCCATGTTTGTTGTCACCCCAAAGAAAAATCTGGCCCTTGGTAGTCATGGCTATTGTGTGGTTCTGACCACATGCTATGCTCCAAACATCTGAGAGTTCTGCAACTGGAATCATGAATCAATAAAATGTAAGGAATGAAAATGCCTAGACAATAGTAAAGAGTATAGCTTTATGGTCACAGGCTTTCATCTAGCTTATACAAATAATGAATTCACAATGCATTTGTTACATTTCATTTTTTTTTTAGGTGTGACATAGAACACCATGTGGAAATTCAGTTGGAAACCATCAACAATGATGCCCACATGCCTTCGAAACCGGTCTGGAAAAATTATATGTAAGTGATACTTAAGTGTTACAAACCCAACTCAGAAATATTCTACTAACACCCTGGCTATTGGTGTATAAGAATCCTGTTTAACTAATACTAGATAATCCCATTCTCTTCTCTACTCATTTCCTCCTCTTTGCACTGCCTCACAATACTATACCATTTCTCATGCACCTTTCCTAAATATTTTCCGCTCACCATAATAAATCCTCTTCTATTATTTTTAAACATTCTTTTTGCTAATTCCTCTATCCCTAGTTTATCTCATTTATCAAATCTCAATTCACTTCTGTTTTGTTACACTTAAAAACACAATGCAGTTCCTCCTCATTTTCCCTCTACATTGAGCATATATTCATTTCATAATCCCCTCTCAGCCCCCTTAATTTTAACACATCTGTTCTTGCTTGAGCATATCCCTGTCTCTGCTTTATCACATAAAACCACATATTATCTCTCTGCCTTAATTTATTTTTATATTTCCGTATAATTCCAGTGAATGTTATCTCTTAAGCTGCTAAACAAATCTTGTACTTCAATATCCTCAATATGGTTTTCACTTCTCTCTAGAAACCTTTCTCATAACCATGCTCCCATCCCTATTTCTTCTAAAATTGTTCCCTTCTTTGGATACCAAAGAATTTTCACCCAGCCCTTTCTTGATTTAACCAACATTCCTTGACAATGTTTCCACCCTTTTACATTTAAATTCTGGAATGTTTTTATTTAACTTTTTGAAACCATTTAAATTAGGCACCACAAATGGCGGTAAAGAAAGGAATGGACAGGAAAGAAAATGAAATGATCCTCTAGGCCTCGAATACTCTGATACCATCGGGGTCGAAGAAAACAAGAGTTATGTCAAGCAAGAAATATCAGTCCAGGTCAATAACTCACCAAGCTGACCAGTGCTTATTGATGTGCAGTCCTTCCCTTTAGTTCATCACACAATTTTGTTTAGATCGGTTCCTTTAGGTCTTCAAATTATAGAAGCAATTAAAGGGTCTCCTTTCTATTATAACAAAATTGATATGTGAAGGTGAGGGATCGGACATTAGGCTTTTGTCCAGGTCAGTTCCTTTAAGCCTTCAGTTAATTATTAAAGGAATTAAAGGGTCTCATTACTGTTGGTAACAAAAGTCTCTCTGCACCATCTATTCTGCTGCCCAACCTTTAGTCAACCTGATAATATGACATCAAAATACTGGAATGCAAGAGAGTGATGGCTTTACTGCTAACTGCTCAACATTAGACACCAACCAGCCAACATTTAAACTTTATATAAATATTCTAATCATCTTGCAATCACTTTCCCCTTACTTTCTATTCTACCTAGTTCAAACCGTGCTACTGTATTTGGCAAAGCTCTTGGCAAACCCAATATTAATTTGCAAAATTTACTATGACTCTTGTCAATAACCTCCCATCCTTCCCTCAACCGCCACACTTCAACTCCTTACATCATTCTTGCTTCCACCAGTTCATTATATACTCTTTCCAACCACTTCACTTTCATATTTAGTATTTTGCTATTACATACTCTAATACTTCCCACAGTCAATCCCCTTTAGCTAGCACATTTTTGATTTGGTCTCCATATTGCCTATTTACACTCAACCTCACCCCCAAATAAACAAACATTACCACCTCAATTTTGTTATCCTCTTAGATTTTTAAACTCCATTTCTTAGAATATTATCAACTGATTGCTTTGATCGTACATGATAGTACTGTGATTGATATTGCACCTGCTACTAAAGCATCTGCAAAGAGAAGACTTGGAATATTTGTATTATTAATTACAGAACAATTTAAATTTTCTTTTTCGATTTATTTTAGAATATTATCAATGAATAAATTAAGTAGAATATGACTTAGTTTACACTTTTGTCTCAGGTCCTTTGTATTATATGTCCGTTCTGTGATCCTATTCTGCTCGAGTTTGACACAAAACTTATTTTCTTCATAAAGTCTCTGAATTACTCCTATAATTTATCAAACACACTGACACCTGTAACTCTATGATAAAACTTTGTATTATTTGTAAAATAAACTTATTAGGAAATAAATTAGATTTTAAGAGTAATTAAAATTACATAATTGTACAAGGTTATGCTTTACTCCTAATAATTATGTTGGGTTATGTGGCACACACTACCACCTGTTGCAGTGTGTCACATATCTAATTTAATATTTAAAAAATACATTAGGTTATACTTTAATAGTTATTTCAGGTAATGTGGCACACTGCCACCTGCAACAGAACTTTGTATTTGTTAAATCACTAAACATCTAGATTTTAAAGTTATAATTTAATATTGCAAAAATGTGTAAGGTTAGCCTTTAATGTTTTTTTTTTTTTGGGGAGGGGGGGGTTATGTGGCTAACTACCAACTGCAACTCTGTCATAACTTTGTGTTTTAAAATAAACATATTTGTATATTATGAAACATATCCATTTTGAGTTCAATTTAATATTGCAGTATTACCTGAGGTTATGATTCAATACATATTAATAAATTAGCCACATTTTAACACAATATGAAGGGGCTATCATTTATTCTGTAATGGAATACACCATTCATTGATTACCAGCCTTATTTAGCCATTATGGAAGCTTTGCATTTGTAGTACCAACTTCATACCTTGTAAATAACAACAGCTTGAAATTCTTCTAGATTTGGTTTTCATGAATTGCCTGCCTGACGTTATGAAGCTCTGGATGCAAATGATGCAAATGTCTGTTCATCAAGCAAATTAGAAATTTTGAATTAACGTGAAATAATAATGACTTGAAGCTTTCCTGGCGGCGGTATGAAAATAACTTTTCTCGGGCTATCAGCCAGGTGAATTCTGGAATAATTTCCAAGCTTTCAAGAGCTAACGTCACTCTCATCTTCAGGGAATGATGTAGAGACTCCGGGTACGCCTTATATATAGTAGTCCGGTGGGGGGGACCGGCCAGATGCCGCTCTGTGATTGGCCCGGGTCCGGCATGGGAGGCATTGACTAGGAACCAATGGTCTCCGTTGCCGGGTCAGACTGCTCTGATTGGCCCATTGCCAGATGTGAACCTGTATTAAAACTAGGGCTAGCTTTTGGCAGTTTCACAAATCTTTGCAAGTGTTTGCTGAGCACCGAACTCCAAATGCCGTTCACCTGCAAGCCGCTGTCTCTGTTGTTATTTTCTTTGTATTTAATAGCTATGGCTTCTTTGATGGATCGGTCCCAATAGCTTGAAGACTTAAACATGGTGGTTGTGTCGCCCAGTCTCGGTCTGTGTCCTTCTTGGATGCAGTGCTCCGCAAGACCAGATTTTTCTGGGTACATCAGGCAGATGTAGCTCTCATGCTCTTTGCATCTTTGTTCAATCGTTCTCCCCGTCTGTCCGATTTAGGCTCTACCACATTCACATGGAATGTGACTGGGCGACACAACCACCATGTTTAAGTCTTCAAGCTATTGGGACCGCTCTATCAAAGAAGCCATAGCTATTAAATACGAAGAAAATAACATCAACAGAGACAGCGGCTTGCAGGTGAATGGCATTTGGAGTTCGGTGTTCAGCAAACACTTGCAAAGATTTGAGAAACTACCAAAAGCTAGCCCTAGTTTTAATACAGGTTCACATCTGGCAACGGGCCAATCAGAGCAGTCTGACCTGGCAACGGAGACCATTGGTTCCTAGTCAATGCCTCCCATGCCGGACCCGGGCCAATCACAGAGCGGCATCTGGCCGGTCCCCCCCACCGGACTACTATATATAAGGCGTACCCGGAGTCTCTACATCATTCCCTGAAGATGAGAGTGACGTTAGCTCTTGAAAGCTTGGAAATTATTCCAGAATTCACCTGGCTGATAGCCCGAGAAAAATTATTTTCGTGAAATAATAAGTAATATGAGTATCTGAAATAGTTTAATTCTATAGTGTTGTTCACCCCCATTTTCTGCAGGCAGATAAAATGATGAGCAGTTTCCTCTTCGCGACTGATACAAACACAAGGCTAACATTTTGTACAGGGACACAAAATGTTTTATTTACATTAAGTGTGGTTTTAAAGATTAACCTAATGACTGTTAACATAACATTAGTATAGTATTATACTTGAACTACTTCATTTCCCTCAAATTTCCAAGTTATTTCATTACATTGGTCATTGATAGTGTTAAAAATCTAATAGTTGTTAGTAAATTGAAAGATGAAGCACAAAATGTAGTTAATTGTAACTATCTTAATAATGACTTTACCAGATAACAACCATGTTAAATTGGAGTCATGAAATCCAAAATTAAAAGCTTGGATTTTTACAACTTCAATTTAACTCAGCTCTTATCCCATGAAGTCGTCATTAATAACCAACACCAAGAATGCTTCAAATCTT
The DNA here is from genome assembly GCA_030762935.1 of Hymenopus coronatus. Lineage (NCBI taxonomy): Eukaryota > Metazoa > Arthropoda > Insecta > Mantodea > Hymenopodidae > Hymenopus > Hymenopus coronatus. Next base: position 41,596,359 of record CM060885.1, on the reverse strand, counting down.
TAATATAACTTTTTAGATATGAAATATTGCCATTTCAAAGTTACAATGATGTTTTGCTTTAACATTTAAATCAAAATTATTATTTAAAATAAAAGAAGGCTTCATCACTGGATTTATTTCCAGAATTACCAATTAACTGAAATGCCATGGTTTATTTATACTTCTCAGAGTTAAACGGCCAATGTTTCATAATTTTCCATCAGGCTAAAATTTGCTATATATTTGACTATGCACTGCAGTCATAATTGCCAAATGTGTGTGATTAGCTTGCTTCGGAAGTCATGGCTGATTGATGCCGTTCTTTGTTACACATGTGTGAGTGGACATGTGTGTCGTCTGCAAGTTCTTTTGTCATCTGCATGAGTGAACACATGTGCTGCCAGCAAGTTCTTTGATATTAAAACTGCACACTGTTACACCTGCACTGGTTTGCCTCTGAAAGTTTACACTCAGGTGATCGACAGGCATAAAAGGAGAGAACAAGTCCTACAGAGGTTCAGTTTCAATTGGGAATACATACCATGTAACAGTTGAGTCAGTTTCGATAGGAAATCCACAGTGTGCAGTAGTGGTTCTGCTACAGCAAATGTTAAAAAGAGCTATACAGCAGAATTGTTATGAAAGAATCGAAGAAAGACATTTATTAGAAAACAAGTTTTTTAGCTGTAATCAGTGGAAGAAATAAAGAGTTGTTTGTTGGAGTAATAAAGAGTTTTTAATATACTGGTGTCAGTGACAGGAATTAGCATCATGATGGAAGAGAAAGTGCAAACATATTAGCCAAAATTAAGAAGTAATACACAAAACTGGAAATGAGAATGGAGAAGATGAGCACTGAGATGATGGTTGTGAATTGTGTGATAGAGAAGACAAAAACTGAGATATCAAACAAAATTGATAAACAACTAGTTAAGGTGAAAAAGGACATGGAAGAACTTGGGGAAAAGATGGAAGAGCTTGGTGGAACGGTGAAAAATCATGACCAATGCCTCCTGAACACCCAGGAAAGAAAAGCCAATAGCAGCGCCAAGAACTAAATGCTATGGTGCAAAACATACTCAACAGAAGGCTGAAAGACTTGTAGATTCAGATAACAGGATGCAAAACAACATCTGCATGTGTCATGGCATCCAAATTTGATAGAACATCCACCTTCAAAGTCTTTCACTGGCAGTTTGCCACCACCGACATTTACAACCAATGGTCAAAAGAAGTGGAAGCTGTACAACTAATATCAAGCCACCAGGATCAGGTGGCAGAAGTTCTGAATGGGATGTTGGCATTGTCTGGAAAGATCTGGGAGGCCCTCGAGTAATGTTTCAAAAACCATCATCTAGCTGCAGCCTATCACAGTCAGCTTAAATCGAAGCTGCAACAGTCAGGGGAGACAATACAAGAGTTCACCCTGGGAATTGAACAGCTGTGAACAAAGCTCTGATGAACCTACCACCTAGTTACATCTCCCAGGAAGCCTCCTACTCCTTTGTCGACAGGGCACATGATGCTGAGATGTGACAGCGTCTGATGCTGCACAACTACAAGATCATCCACGAGGTGGCAGCAGCAATGAGGACGAAGGTAGCCAAGAAAACAGCTGTGTCGACCTCGAAGTTGAGGAGTATTCACCATTACAGGGACAGAGAAACAGTCCAGAGATAACAATAACCTTCGAGTGATGTGTGACCAACCAGGTCACCTAGTGAGAGACTATCCATGATAAAGCCAACTCCAAGGCATACGATAATGGAGGGAACATGTCAGTGCTGTCATCACTAACACCTTAAGTGTCATTATGTCCTTGGCAGAAGAGTGAACAACAGCTCATAGCAGATGGCTGGGTACAGGCAAAGGCGTGTTGGATACTAGTAGACACAAGTGCAATCGTGCAGACCTAACATGGAGGATTTTCTGATATATACACCCAGTCAACTAGTGGTGGAGTTGGGCAAATCTTATCTGTGGAGAAGGAGCCCTGCTGGAGTTGTCATTGGGACAGAGCATTGCAAGTCTGTGGGAATTGTTGCAAAGGTGGCCAAGGATGCAACACTGAGATACAGAGACTGGATGCTCTCAGGAGCCATGAAGAGATGGTTGAAAAATCTTGCCACTCAGCCGAGAAAACTGTGATATTATTTTCTACATTATATTTTTAATATATTTAATATTTCCAAAATGTTATTCACTGTGTACATTTTTATAGACTACTGAAGCTATTGACCAACTTTGTTATATCTGATTCTAAGTTTATATCAAGTATGTATGTATTATGATATTATTATTTCTTAGGTTTTATAATAATATTCTTAAAATTTCTATTCTTTCATAGATTTGAATGGAGAAGTCAACAGATTTGTCAAATGTTAAGCATCTGAATGTTGCTGTGGATTAATTGTCTATAGGCCAACCTTTGCTTTAATAATTCCTTAGTCATTTATTTCTTTGTCTTTCAAACTTTATGCATTTGTATTCAAATGATCCATGGTGAGTCAAATTGACATGACAGAAATAATGTACAGTAAAATTTGTCACCAGGTGATTCAATTGTTTCTACTGCTCAAATCACTCACTTGGTGCACTGTCCTTTTTCTCCAGGTGAGGAGCATAAAATTGTGACAAGCAGAATAATTGATATAAGAAAAATTATTATCCAGGCTTGTAGGGCGTGGTATACTGGGCTTCTCCTTCTTCATCTTCCCAGACGTTTCATCTGCGGTTGTGGCAGACATCTTTAGTGGCAGTGCAATCAAAGTGTCCTGGTGGAGGTCTCAACAGCAACTGTGATGTTAGGTTTTTTTTTTTTTTTTCTTTTTCTAGTGGAGTGGAAAAACCCAATCCACAAACGACAGAGGGGATAACTCTGCCAAGTGTGGGGGTCGCCATAAACTGGCAATACCCACTAAAAAATCACTCCACTGGAGAGAATTCGGGTGTAGGAATGCAGCAGTACTGATTGTTGCACCTGTGGATTCAAGGAGCGGGTGTTATGGCTAGCCAGAGGCCATAGCCAGGAGAGAGTGAGAGCCAGAACACAAACATGACCGGAGCCCTGATTGCGCCCCTGGAAGATTTGTGGTGAGGAATAGATACATATTATATGTGTATATATCTGCAGCCCTGTAACAAAAAGGACATAGTCAGTATAACATTTGCTGCCCTTTCAGGTAAAGTCGTTGGTGTATTTCGTTGTGTCTGCAGCCCTGTAACATAAAGACATAGTCATTTAAAATATTTCATTTGATACATATTCTTAGCTAGTTATACTTTTACAACTACTGCTGCCCTGTCTGGCGAAGTCATTAGTTGTGTTCAGCCCTGTAAGAGAAAGGACATGGTCATTTAGTAGAGACTTCATTGGTTTCTCGTGGCCTACCTGAGTGGTCACCCATCCAAGTGATGGCCAGGTCCAATGCTGCTTTACCTGTAATAAAACCTTCCTCTAAACATTTATTAGTTACATTCTATTAGCTATATACCAGAGAAGGTCCGTTAGTGGTCTGCCGGGTCGCTGTAGTGTGGGGGTCCCTCAAACCCCCGGGTCCGCCTTTATTCAGAAAGCAAGGACTTGAAGGGCCACTAAACTAATGTCGTAAATACATTGATGGGTAATTTTATTATGGCATTCTTACTAGCGATTCTAAATATTCTTATACATGCAAATCGGGTTCCCCCAGGCCGAGGGTTCTGTCAAATAGAGAGAGCGGTCTCTTGTGTTTGTTATTTTCTACTTCATATGTGCCTAGTTCTTGTATTAGTTCATTACTGTTCCTTACTTTACGCTTGTACAAGTTGTAACTTTGGCTTTTTATGAACTGCTTAATTGAATGCAGTTTTAGCTCCTCATGAAGGAGATAAGCCGGCGCTACTGGGGGTTGTTTGCAATTATTCTATTCTGGAGTGTTTGTAGTTTATGTATGTGCGTTTTTGCAGTGTAGCCCCATACAGGGGATGCGTACGTAATGATCGTTCTTAATAGCGTTTTATATAGGGTAATTCCCATGTTTAACTTTAATTGGCTATTGAGATTGATGTCGGGATATAGTCTATTTAGTTGACCATTAGCCTTGGCTCTGACCTTAGCTATATGCCTACTCCAGGTTAGGCCTTGGTCCATGACAAGACCTAAGTAGGTCACTTGATCTTTCCACTCGATAATTTCGCCTTGGTAGTTAAGCGGTTGTAGCATGTTTCTGCCTTTATGGTGCTGTATTCTTTTAGTGAAGACTATAGCCTGTGTCTTCCTCGTATTTACTTTAATTCTCCACTTCTTGAACCATGGTTCAAGTGAAACTAAAGCATTTTGTAGACATAAGTGTAAAATTCGTGGCTGAGTGGATGTGTGGTTATAGCAGTGTCATCTGTGTATATGTACTTGTTGGTTCTTACCAATTCTGGCATATCATTTATGTATAAATTGAACAATGTTGGTCCCACGATACTTCCTTGTGGAACTCCTGCTCGGATTTGTTTGGAGCTTGAGACTGCATCCTCTACTGAGGTGTGAAATCGTTGGTCATAGAGGTAGTCCCTAATTAGGGCTATAGCAGTGTCAGGAAATTCGTAGACTTTCAGTTTTCTGAGTAGCCCTGCATGCCATACTTTATCGAAGGCACGTTCAATATCTAAATAGAGGGCACCTGTCAATTTGTTTGTGTTGAAACCTTTGGTGATCTGCTCCGTCATTCTTAACAGTTGTAGCGAGGTAGAATGATGTGCTCGAAATCCGAACTGTTCGGGTATAAGTATATTTTGTCTGTGCAAGTGTGAATTTATTCGCTTCAGTATCACTTTTTCTAATACCTTGCTCATGTTATTTAATAGGCTGATCGGCCTGTAGTTAATCGGTAGTGCTAGATTTTTGTTTGCTTTTGGGAAAAGTAGGATTTTTGCCTCTTTCCATGGAGGAGGAAACCTGCCATGCTCGAGCATGTAGTTGTATATTTTGGCTAGCAGTGTTACTGCGCTTTTGGGTAAACTCTTAGTACCACATTTGGTATCTTGTCTGGGCCTGGTGCTTTTCTTGTTGGCAGGTGTTTTATAATCCAGCTTATTTCTCCTGCATTTGTTTTTCGCAATTTGTTGTGTGTTCTTCTCTGACCTAAGATTTGGGCTTCATCTTCGACTTCTTGAATGAAATCGTCTTGCCCGTTCACGGGATTGGGAGAAAATACCTCCTCTAAGGTGACCGCAAACGCTTCGGCCTTAGTCTGGGGGTCTCTGCTACGGTGTTATTAATTTGTAGTGGTGGTATATTTGTACATGTGCGCATTAAACATTTCGCAATTCGCCATACTGTGTTTTGTTGGGGGTTGAGATTTTCGAGTGTGTCATACAGAAATGCTTTTTCTCTCTTAGCCAGAGGTGGATCAGATATCCTGAATAAGCTCTATAATGGCTTGAGACATCTTTCTCTTCAAGTGCTAACTAATAATTGACTGGTCTTTCTGAAGGGGTCTTTCCAGGATTTAGCATGCATTTTTTGTTGTTGTAATGTTTAACAGCTGCTTTTACTACTTATGGCACCCCAATCCTCATATTCTTCTAATTTCTCAAGAACTTTCAGAATTATGAGGGATGTTTGATACGTCCTTAGAAAAAAATAGAAAAACAAATTATTTTTGGTAGATTTCATTTTTCAACACAATTTCCTTTTAGCTCGATAGACTTTTCCCAGCTTTTTTTCTTTTTAAGCCTTCCAAAAAGTAGGATTTCGGAAGGTCCTCAAAATGGGCATCTATTAGTGAACTGTTTTCTGCCAAGCCACTTTTTCAAGTTTGGAAATAAAAAAAGTCACAATCTTCTATTTCGATAAGAACTCTTAAAACAAATTATGCTGTTATCCCTAAGGTAATTTAATCTTTCAATCATCATTCATGGATCACATAACTAATCACTGCACTGGGGGCCAAATATGGTGAATACGGTGGACAAACCTTAATTCTACAATTTTTGCCATCAAAACTGCATAGGTGTGCATCCTTGCATTGTCTTGATGAAAGAAAATATTTTTCTTTACCGGATGACGGCTTTTTTTCTTGATTTCTCTGTCCATCCAGTGCAATAATGATGCATAGTACTCTCCATTTATCATTCTTATGATTCTACTTATGCAAGTAACTAATGTTGGACAATCCACGTGCTTCCCAATAAAACCAAGGTGATCACCTTATCTGCAGTTTTCACTGCCTTTGCTTTCTTCGGAGGCAGTTTACCTTTAAAATCCCACTGTTTTGAGTGTACTTTTGTCTCTGAAGTGTAGTAGTGTATCCAGGATTCATCCAGTTAGGTATAGACACAGAAACTCGTCAGAATTGCAACAGAAAAGTGTCAAACCAGTTTCCAAATTAGTTACATCATTGCGTTCATTCTCCACTGAGAGCAAACGCAGTACCCATCTTGCCGAGACCTTTATCAGACCTAATTTTTGGTGCAAAAGAAACTGTATCTTGTGATATGCCTGAGGCCTCTACTATTTTGCGAACTTTGATTCGTTGATCACTCAAAACCATAATCTGGATTTTGTCAAATCATTTTGGAGGAACTCACTTCTACTGGAGTTCATCATTTGTGGATGTAAGGCCACATTTAAATTCATTTATCCAATTGTTGCAAATACAGGAGCAGATGTGCATGAACTCATCCAACTTTGCTTTTATTTCCTTCGGTGTTAAGCCTTTTAAATAGAAGTGTTTAATCACAAAACTTGTTTTTTTCTATCTTGCTAAAGAAGCACAAGATTGTTGATTCTATTGCCTGTAGCAACAAACCACATGATGGATATAACTGAAATTTTAATTGCCATCTAGTAAGAGACAACATTACTAAATATAAATTTTTTCGATGCTACGAGTGCAATTTCTTGGATTTTCTAAAGATTTATTAAACACCCCTTGTACAATTTGTTCAGCTTGATTATTTATGCTGTGATATGAGCTCAATGAATTAAACTTCTATTCATAAATATGATTTCAGCCACTCCTACTTTGTCTCCAGTTTTGCTTCCAAAATGCTTCAGTGGTATATGCAACATCTTCCTCTATTTCCTGAATTATAGACATTACTGCAGGATCTTACCATATCTTGGTTCCTATGGTGCATCATACTCCTGATTGCAAATTTTTATTGCCACTTAAGTTTGTATGATTTTCACTATTGTTATTTCGATGGGTCTTACTACAGTTATATTGTATGAGGCATTGTATGAAATGGTTTGACAGGCTTTAGTAATTCTGATGTTAATGAGTATTGCACTCTATTATATTCTGTGACGTTTTTCCTTCTCTATCTAGCCTCTACCCAGACAGGGAATCCATATGTCAAGAAGGCACATAACTCCTTTGTAGATTGTTTTTAATGTCCTAAACCATTGTAATCTGAGTGTTCATGCCAGTATGTTGATGAGAGTAATTGATTTCCCCACAGCGCTGTCAATTTGGGTAATAAAGTTAAATTAATTGTCCAAGTGCACATCTAAATATTTAATATCTTGTATGTATATGTGTATGCTCAACCAAGCATTTATATGGAAAATATTTTTTATTTTTTCAAAAATGCCATTGATCAAAATTAAGTATAGCTTCAGCCTCCTTATTCACATTATACCTACAATGGTTTGTGCAATTAAATTATTTCTGCAAAGCTAATGGTTAAGCTAATAGATTGCAGAAAAAGCTGTATAAAATAAGTCACAGTAGGTAGAGAAAGCCATGTGAATGTACAATGTCAAATTTTTGAAGTATCTCGTAAGAATGGTTTGTAGAATCTGTATAAAATTATACAATAGTGGATAGAGAAAGTTATGTGAGTGTTTCACAGACTTTATATTCACTTACCTTGTTGTGGATTTTCAGTTTCAAAAACTGGTTTGCCACTGGAGTCCACTAAACCCAACTGACCTTTCTTGCCACTTCCACAAACTAATACCTGACCCGACCTCATTATCATAGCTGAATGACGTAGCCCTGATGCTACACATTTTATTTGGGGCACTTCAAGCTTTACTGGGACAGATGTAAATGGAACCTTTAGAAGAAGAAAAAGGAAAGAATCAATAAGTGAACTGTTCCTTTCTTTAAATAAGAAAATAGAGAGAATTATAGGCCCATTTAAGTATTGCAAACCCTGACAACAGTTAAAAATATAATATACATACACAAGAATCTTCAAGTATTTAAATATTTTGAATTGAATTATTGCCTGCCTATCAAAATGGTTTCTTTCAAGAAAAAACGAATTAACAATATCAACCTTTTTATGTTTAAGTAAGTATATAACTGATGATAAATTACTTTCTTGTAGATGTTCTTTTAGATGTCATAAAGCATTTGCTTGTGTAGATAAGGTGGTAATTATTTAATATGAAGATAAATCAAATATAACGGGTAACTGAACCAGAGTATTGTGCAGGCAGATCTTAGCGAGATAGTGGAGTGATGGGTTGAAGGTTGGCGAGTTAGGGAGGGGGGAACCATCTGGTTAGTTGCTTAGTTAGGTTTTAGTATCAGTACAGCCATGAGTGAACAAGAGGTTCTTTTGTCTATTGTGCAATGCATTATAATAAAGTTTTATTGAAGGGGTAAAACCCCCAGTGATTTTGACTGATTTGAAGGCACAGTTTAGGGACACTCCACTGTCCCAGAATCAAGTGTTTACTGGTCTAGACATTTAAGGGTGACCAAGGAATTGTAAAAACAAAATCATGCTCTGCTCCTAAGGTCAAGTCTCACAGATTACAACATCCATGCCATTCGAGAGCTTATTGAAGGTGATCATCGCTGCACTATAAGAAATTGCATCAGAAGTGGGTGTCAGCATTAGGAGTATCTGTACCATCATCAGTGAACATCTTAAATTTAAAAAAATTAGTACTCAATATGCTTCAAAGTAATTAACCAAGCAGAAAAAGCAGATCAGATTGAAGATTGGTGACAATCAATTCCGGTAAGAAGGGGAGGATTTTTAAGCACATTTTCGCACATGACGAGACATGGGTCCATCATTTCAGTCTAGAATCCAGAATGGCAAGCAAGGAGTGATGAAAGGATGAAATCTGTCCAGTGAAAACCCAAAATCTGCTTGTTCAGCTGGAAAAGTTCTCATAACATTGTTTTTTGACTATAGAGGGGTTTTCATTTTCTTCATGATCAATGTAGAGTGAATGCAGCTTACTATTACTAAGGTCAGAAAAAACCACCTACCAAAACCACAGATACCATATGCTCATCAGAGATGTTATCCTCCTCCATGACAATGTTAGAGTTCATATTACAAATTTGACAAGAGACACACTGGAGGGCATGCAATGGGAAACATTTATGGAATATTTAAATTTAGTACTTGTGATTAAAAAAAAAAAAAAGACTAATATTGTTAATTAAAAGGAATGAGAATAGCAGTAACCAAAACAAAGACTATTGTGCATATAATACTAGGAATAAATAACTACCATATGATAAGTATAACAAATGCTGTAACTTGCAAATATCCATACATTAGAGGAGCCATACTATTCAATTAGTACTAACCCATATCCCCTGGGGGCATGGGCCTCTCTCCTTGCAGAGGTTAGCTTGGTTTGACAGTCCTGGTTAGCCATTCCAGGAAGGATCCGCTTTTGATCTTAACCGCTCAGGTAATTTGTTGTAAATAGCATCTATTCCCTATTATTAAATATACTATTGTTCTAAGAGTTAATTTAGCACATTTTTTGGTCTGCTGTATGCACTTAAACTTGGGTCTTTAGATTTTTATTTTTTTCTACTGATTAGCACTGGTTGTCTTGGCTAATGCACATTTACTCGTATTCCGTGTAGTCATCTTGATCTGATGCTGCCAATTCCTTCTCTCTTTCGCTGTGGTGGTCCATCTGTTGCTGAATGTTTTCTTGAGATCGTTTGACCATTCTTGTTTGTTGGCATTCTGCTCTTCTTTGTCCTGTCCTCAGTTCCCATATCATTAGCCTGAGGGTCCATCAGTTGGAGTCTTGCCTCATGATGTGTTCCTCATCTCTACTTATGGTAGTTGCTGGTCTATGCTGCATCTGTTAATTGTGCTTGTCCTCTAATTATGTTGATCCTAATTCTGTCTCACCATGTGATTCCTAAGATTTTCCATTCCATTTTCCTTTCGCATGTTTGTATTGCTTTTCTGTCTTCTTTGTCATGCTCCAAGTTCATGGGCATTATATCAAGGTAGGTATGGTGCATGTATTGAGGATGTGCCTCTTGATGCTCAGATTACAGGACTTTTCTTGCACTATGAATTTTAATGTCTAGAACTTTGACCATGTAGTGGATATTCTTCTCGTGATTTCCTTGTGTTTACTTTTCTTGAAGGATATTGTTTTTCCCAGGTAGATTATTTCTTACACATATCCAGTGGTTCATTTGGCATTTATTGCCTTGTTCTCTATCATTTGTCATCAATTTTGTCTTTTTTGTATTAATTTTTACTTTCACTACATGCACTATGTATATAGAGAAGGTATTGCATCCTATCCAAAAATGTGATACCGAGATTTCACCAGAAATACACATTTTAGGATCCCTTGTATCCAAAAAAAAAAGCATTTTTATAAAAAGGGCCATGTGTGTGCGTGCGAACACGTTAAAACAAAAACGAAAAGTTGGTAAAATACAAAAACTGATATTTAAGTTTAATCTCTTCCAGGGATGCGACACAAAGATTTTGCGAAAAATCCCCTAACCCCAAACTGCCCTTTACATGGAAAAAATTTCGAAAATTTTGATTTTCCAAAAATGGCTCTAACGATTTTGATTAAAATACTGTTTATTAAAGTTATTTATATGGCAAATTAAAATGTATATTTTGAATTTTCTGGGAATAGCCTTTAAAGACCTCTTTATTCTGAATGAATTTTGCATAACTGCTAAACCGTAAGAGATAGACAAAAACTTACTTCACAAAAAATCTAGATCACGTTAACACACAATTTACGTCATATACATTTTTTTTCCGTGGAACTGACCATTTCTAAAATATTTCTTGTTATTTGTTTCAGATTCAAAATTTAACTTTTCTCACACGGTAAGTTGTCAAATCCTGGCCCTGCATAGAAATGGATTTCAACCACATAGCAACCAACTACTGTTTTAGTTCTAGTGTATTCCCTTATTTTCCTTCTACTTACAAGGAAGCAAGAAATTAATACAATTTCTGCTAATGTTTATCTCGATTATTATAAAATAGATAGAATATGTTTTTCACAATAATTTGTTATAGCGATGTAGAGAAAGTCATGTGAATGGAACACATCAGATTTTTATATTCATTTGAACTGAATTCATTTCCTTCTGTCATGAAGCTTTGTAGTTCTTCTGCTGTATTGGCCATGAGGACTATGTCATCTGCAAATCGAAGGTTAGTCAATTTAATACTATATATATTTACTCTGTAGTCTCCTTTGATATTTCTGAAGATATACTATTCATTCAATAAGTTAGAAAATTATACAAAAGTTGCAAAAGATAGTTTATTTAAAGTGTTAAAAAAATACTAACTAAATAAAAGCCTATATAGTATAGATGAGTTTTAGTTTTGTATAAAAGATTTATAAAAAAGGTCTGTTTAAGTAGTGCTTAGTATAAGTGGTAAATGTAAATTTGTATATAGTACATTGTAATTTTGTATGGCAAGTAAAAAGATATCAATTGTTGCAAAAATTGTAAATATTTAATATTATTTATTATGATTGTGCAATGTAGAATAATAAAGTAAATGAACTTTATTATTCTACATTGCATACTTGAAACCAGTCAGACACAAATAGTGTAAGTGATGTATGTGTTTCAGTCCCTACTCTTAACCTTATGTTAAATATAGATTATGCTATTCACTATGAATGTTACATATAAGAAAGGCTTTGGTTTTTACAACATAAATATTTTTGGCACATACTTGAAACTCATGGCACTAACTATTCATCACATTACTGGCTGTTGTGTCTTACTTCAATACAGCTTTTCAAACAGAATGGTTCATTATGCATTAAGGAGGAAAAAAATAATGAATTGGTTTAGTATATATTATTCTCTTAACTCTTTTGAGTATTATAAAAATATAAATGCAGCATTTTCAATACCTTCTTCTTTGATAATCCTAGTTGTCCAAATGCATTCGACCCCCACACAAACAATTCCCCATCCTTGGTAAGTGCTAGGCTGGAATCCCAACCACAACTAACTTGAGTGATTATGTAATTTCTGAGTTGATTTATTTCTTCAAAATGTAAGGACTCTCTGTGTGTTCCATGACCCAATTGGCCTTTATTATTAAGTCCACAAGAAAACACTCGTCCATCATTAAGTAGCACTATGGAATGTCCACCTCCACCAGAGATGCTGGTTATCCTAAGTGGATCAAAAGGAAGTACTTCACTATTTACTACTGTAGGATGAAAGCACTGTTCTGACTTGACATCTTGCCCAAGCTGACCATAAGTATTGGCACCCTATAACAAATAAAAGTATAATTTGTCAATAACTGTTAAGATATACAGTTGAAGCAGCACTATATAAACTCTTGGGCAACTAGCACCAGTATAGTTAAAGTAGCTGGCATTAAATTTCTACTGAAGTGAATTTTCTACTTGCAGTTGGCTCGCAAGATGACATGAACAGAACAAATAACAGTTAAATTACAAGAATCAGAGGTAATTTTACTATAACTTCCCTATGTTTATTGGAATCAACATATGATTCAGAAGCAACATAAATGAAGTTTTTGTTATAACCATTGACTCAATAACTACTTGATTACTACTTCACTTTTTCTCAAATTATGAGTGAGATATACATATTAACAGTATATTATGATTAATTGATGTTTGGAGGAATTTAGTGACAGTGACAGTGAAATTATATGTTTTATTAATTTGTTGAGTTGGTTTTTTAACACTACGTCACTTACATTGTTATTATGAGGGACTAGTTTCGAAAGCCTATGCTTTCATTTTCAACCTCATGGGTCCAACTGCCATTGCTGGCTGCATTTGCTTGTACACTCTTCTCTGGTGGCGAAATGATGAATATATAGAATTAAATGCACAAATTGTGAAAAGTTCTACATAGGACAAACCAAAAGAAGTTTAAAAATCAGATCCAAAGAGCACTTTAGAAACCTAAAATTGAAACAAGAAGATAAATTGGCAGTAGCATTTCACTTTTGGAAAGAAAACCACAATCTAGATCCAAATCCAAAATTGCTTAAAACCATGTCAGGCCACAATGAACTCACAACTTGGGAAAACATTCTCATATGGAAAAACAAAGATCGGCTAATAAACTTTGAAATCCCGCCAGTAGACAGCTTAGTTAAGAAGTTCATCATTTCACCACCAGAGAAGAGTGTACAAGCAAATGCAGCCAGCAATGGCAGTTGGACCCGTGAGGTTGAAAATGAAAGCATAGGCTTTCGAAACTAGTCCCTCATAATAACAATGTAAGTGACGTAGTGTTAAAAAACCAACTCAACAAATTAATAAAACATATAAGTATATTATGAGTCTAACTTGTAAATTATACTATATGTTATATGTATGCATATAACATACTAGTATATGTTATACATACACATATAGTATGACATATTTATACAGTGCAAGCAGAAGTTTAAAAAATGAATCATTTTTACTTTCTCTACACTTACTACGTACATAGTGTATAGAGAAGGTATTGCACTCCACCCAAAAATTCTATACCAAGATTTCACCGGAAATATATGTTTTAGGGTCCCCAATATCCAAAAAAAGCATTTTCACAAAAAGGTCTCTGTGTGCCCGTGTGTGTGTGTGTGTGTGTGTGTCCGTGAGTCAGTGTGTCTGTGAACACGATAACTCAAAAACGAAAAGTTGGTAAAATACCAAACTTTGTATTTAAGTTTAGTATCTTCCAGGGATGCGACACGAAGATTTTGAGAAAAATCCCCCCACCCCAAACTACCCTTTACATGGAACTTTTTTCCAAAATTTTGATTTTCTCTAAAATGGCTCCAACAATTTTGATTAAAATATTGTATATCAAAGACATTTACTTGACAAATAAAATGTATATCTTGAATTTTCTGGGAATAACCTCTGAAGACTTCTTTATTCTGGACTAATTTTGCATAACTGCTAAACCATAAGAAATGGACAAAAACTTACCACACAAAAAATGTAGAGCACATTAAAATACATAATTTATGTTATATAACTTTTTTTCGAGGAGTTGATCGTTTTTGAGATATTCCTTGTTTTTGGTTTCAGCTTTGAAAAACAGTTCTCATACAGGAGTTTGTCCACTCCTGTCCATACAAACAGAGGAACTTCAGCCCATAGCAGCCAGCTTTTGACTTCACTTTAACCTATGATACTCCCATATTTCGCTTTTACTTACAAGGACGTATATTAGACTATTTCTGCTAATTTTTTCTCAATTGGCATGAAGTAAATAGAAGAATAAAGCTTATTAACAATAATTTGTTATACAGAAGTAGAGAAAATCATGTGAATGGAACACATGAGTTTTTTTTAAACAAGTGCTTTAGGCAACACTATTAACAATTTTCATACTTTTTTATTTAACGGAATTAAGAGACATAAATATGTGCATCAATCAAGAGGGAAACAGAAGATAAGAGTAGAAATGTGAGCAGGAACCAGAACATATAAAACAGAGTAATAAAAGTACCAGTAAATAAACTAAGGTTAGCTGTTACTGTGCAAAGGAGAAGCACATTTCAACCTGAAACTGGAAATGATGTCAATTCAAGCATAACATCTAGTAGCCAGGACTTGAACTGTAAGCATCACATTCCGGAACTGCAGCATAATACAATATATAGTGGGCATGAGCCACATTACAAAGTGAGTACTACAATGTAAAAACATGGAAACAATCTAATACTGTTATATACAAGACAAAATAATAAAAGAAGCAGCAGACGGAGTAAGCCAATGGAAGTGGTGATTTCAGATAGCTTAGGAGAAGAAGACAAACTCAAAGTATCCTAGGAAAACAGGGAAATCAAAGCAACATTTGCAGAGATCTTAACAGAACTGAAAAGTATAAAGCAGCAAAACAACGAGAAATTCAGAAGAAATAGATTCAAGATTAATTAAAGAAGACAGACCATATATGGGATAAATTGTTGAACCACATAGAAGAATATGGTAACAACTGCAGCTAAATAAGACAATAGAAAACAAAAAAATACTAGAAGGAAAAATACAAGTACTAGAAGAACAATAGGAGTAAAAATTAAAATGAGAAGGAAGGAACTGTGATGATAAAGTACAAAGATATGCCCTCTGATATAAGAGACAAAGAAAAAATAAAAGGACAGCCAAATTGATTTTAGAGAAGATAAATGTGAGAGTAAAAGGTGATCTACCTACCAAAAAACAAACAAAATTGAAGGAGACTGCCTTCATGGTCGAGTGATCAACGAACTGACTTCTCACCTGGAGGTCCTGGGTTCAATTCCCAGCTTGGGCAGGGGATATTTCTTTAACCAAAATTATTCCTCATCTCCCACAGAGTCTGGAAGTATGAGTGTGAGAGTAAATGTGAGTTTAGTAATATAAAATGATTAACCTAACGTTCTAAACCTACAGTAATACTAGTTGTTTACAAATCAAAGCCCCTGATATGACCATTGAAGTTAAAGGTGGGGGGGGGCTATATAAATGAAAAAATTATAAAAATATTCAGGGCTTACAAAAGGGATATTTAAATGTCTTGAAGACACAGTAAAATAGTAGGTAACAAACAAATCCATACTAAAAAGACAAGACATCTACATAGGCAATGACTAAGGCAGGAGAGGAAAGGGAAGAAGCAACACTGAAGTATGAAATAAGCTATCGAAAATATTCTACTAAGAGAGCAATGGAGGAACTGGAAGGTCCTAAATTAAAAGAATAAAGGAGCAAATGCCAAAATTTAACTCGTAAAAAAAATTAGACTGGCCAAAAAACAGAAGAAGAAATTCACACCACCACACTAAATGCTATAGATCGCTTGGAACCAAATAAAAGGAAACAAAACTTTGCAATGCTGAGTTAATTAGGCCTTAGCAGGGTCAGGAAGCAAGGAGAAACCATACTTGATAAATCCAATGGAGACCTGTTTAGTTATATTAGAGAAACAAATGTTCAGAAAGGAGCAGGCATCAGGATAAGCAAACAATGGAAAAGAGAAAATGCAAACAATGGATGTTATTTCTAAAATAATAGCAGCAATATCCATTAATTTAAATGGGAAAATGCTCACAATAATATAAGTTTATGCTCCCACTGAAACAAGCACCAATGAAAACCTAGAATGCTTCTATAATCTGGATGAATCGATCATCAGATATATTCCACATAATTATTTTGGGAGACTTCCACAATAAGATAGGGTTCAGAAAACATGATGACAAAGAACCGATCGGACCATATGCATATGGAGTAAGAATGACAAAGGGACAGACTCGATTAATTTGCATGTAAGAGAAGCTGAAAATTGCCAACATTTTCTATAGGAAAAATCCCACAAGCATAAGTACACAGCTTCCAACAGGAGAACAGAGAACCAAATCTATTTTGTTTTAATAAACCACCCTGACGATGTAAACAACATACAAGAAAGAAACAGTTAGCAATTTGATATGGGCCTTTTTTTTTTTTTTTTTTTTTTTTTTTGAGTGTTTAATGCCAGCTTTTACTACATATGACACCACAGATGTTGACACTGATAATACATGGAGCACTAGTGGAATGCGAGGGCGGGGTAAACCAGAGAACCCAGGGAAAATCCACCCACGAGCCCCTTGCCCACCACAAATTTCACATGTGGTCGCTTGGGATCAAACCAGAGCCACCTAGGTAAGAGGCAACTGGTCTAACCATGGCCATAGCACAGCCTGATATGGACTACTGAATGGTATGAGGGACACCGAGAGAAAAGTAACTTCTCCTGGGCATTACTAGTACATCCAAATTGATTAAAACAGAGTAAAGATGAAAATGAAACAGAGCATACACAATTAACACTTATGACAACAAGAAATGTACAAATCTTAAATAACAAGATGTACAAAAGTATCATGGAGCTGCCAGAAGCTTCAGTATATTAGGTAAGGACAAGAAAAGGAGTAAAATGAAATGAATGGCATTTTATTTATGGATGCTCTTTAACTGCTGTGGTTCTCAGCATCCCATTCTATACTGGGCATGAAAGACCACTTAATTTTGCTCAGTGGCCTCTCTATCAGGTTTGAGGCTCTTTTACATGCCGTAAATTTACGACACAGTACCCATGGCTTTACTTCCCTTCCAAAGGAAGCCATGCTAAGGATTTTTACGTCCAAAAAAATCCATCATCCTCCACTGGGTTTGAACTTGCAACCTTAGAAAAGGAGTGAAAGACAGCACACCTCGAATGATAGAACAACAGAAAGAATTAAAATCAATGGTAGGTGACAACCAGGAAAAGATAACAGATAACAGTAGAAACATGGAGTAGGTTTACAAAAAAGAGCAATAAGAAGTAGCATGAGAAAACATAGGATCAACGATCAAGAAAATTATGGAGAAATCCAATACAACAATGAAAATCAGAGAAGAGTTAGCTAATGTAAACCATGAATGTTGGGAGTAAAAGACCACACATGAAAGACAGTAGTGTCCAGAAAATGGATTACAAAGCAGACTATGAAATTCTGTAGAGAACTATACTCCACTACTATATGAAGTGCAGACACAATAAAATTCAAGACAACAGTAATCAGTCAAGACAAAGAGGTTCCACTAAATCTCTCCAGTGAGTCAAGGGCTGCCATCAGGGAAGCAAGGAACAAAAAATGCCCAAGAGAGGATGGTATACATGAACAAATAACAGTTAAGTTACACTGAATCAAAGGTGATTACACTACAACTTCACTTACATTTATTGGAATCAACATATGATTCAGAAGAATCATCTTCAAGTTATGAGAAACACTACTTATTGAACCTATCACAGAGCTATTCAACATGATACTTAAAACTGAAGTGATCCCCAAAGAATGGATGGAAAGTACAATTATTTTACCACATGAGAAAGGAGCAAAAGATTAAATCAACAATTATAGATCAATAAGTTTGACACCTACTATGCACAAATGACTTATGAAAATTCTAACCAAAAGACTAAGATATTAAGTGAGAACCAACCAATAGAAAAAGCTGGATTCACATCCAGATACAGTATGATAGACACCTAAAACTGATAAACCAAATTTTAGAGATTGTTCAAGAATACAACATTGAATTATTCATCGCTTTTGTAGATTACACCAAGGCTTTTGACCAAGAGAACATGTAAACATCTGGAAAGCACTAAGAGATCAAGGCATACAACCCAAATACATCAGAATACTTAAGAAAATATATCAAAATATTCAGGCCAAAATCAAAACAAAATGAGATGGAGAAAGCTTCCCATTAGAAAGGTGTGTTAAAGAGGGTGACTTCTGTTACTGAAATTGCTCACAGGTCTGCTGGAAAATCAATTAAATACCCTAGTTTGGGAATAGAAATATGGAATTAAATTGATGGAAAAACTTTTAACTCACCTCATTGAGATAGCACAGAGAAGGAACTATAACACATGCTAAACAACCTCAACTAAGTAATCACAAAAGCAGGACTTGAAATGAACCCTAGGAAGGCAAAGGTAATTACAAATGCCACAGAGGAATAAGTATGTATGAATGGGGATATATATATATATATATCTCTACCAAACTTGATCATTTCAAATAAATACTGAAAAAGAAATTAAGAGAATAATCGGACAACACTGGAAAAAGTGTTGGAGCATGAAATATATTCTATGACATGCTGAAGTTGAACCAAGGGCAGAGATGTATAATACCAATTCTACTGAATGATAATCGATGGTCGCTAAAAGAGAAAATGGGGAGAATGATCCAAGTATGTCAACGAAAAATGGAGAGGAAACTACTTCAGTAATACTTAAGGATAGAGTACACACTGAGGATAACAAGAGAATGAATGGGAGGGAGACACAATTATCATGGCAAAGCATCTCAATGGAAGTGGGGAGGCACATTACAAGGATGTGTAACAACAGATGGACTATAGAGCTATGTGGCAAATAGAAGTCTTTGCAGATTCAGAGGCGTTTATATGATTTATATTTCTGGTGAAATAGTCTTGATTATTAATGTAAAATTACCTGAAGAAGAGTGTATATTTATATGGTAGTGTTGGAATATTTCATTTCTAAAACAATGCTTTATACAGTACAGTCCATAGCAATATATTATTCAAATAGCTTTATTTTGCAGTATTAAGATTTGTTTTCTCTTGCCAGAATTGCCCCTGAGTAAGAGACCATATTTCATTATTGAACAGAACAAATATAGTATTTCAAATTAGAATCTTGAGTAGTAGAGCTATATGCATGTCTAAAAGCAAAAGTTGCTCATCTTAGTTTCAGTATAATGTCCGCTATTTACATTTTCAAAATTATGCTATGAACAAACTCAGCCAAGAAGAGAAATGGTGGTTTGAATGGAGTGAAACTAGAGTAGAATGAACATTTGGTTTTTAGGGATTAGGTTACATGACAATGAAAATCAGGTCAGGGCAAAGGAAAAATGCACTAGGCAAGGGGAAATTAGCTACAAACATTATTACGACATGACTAAGGGGAGAGGGTATCTTCTATCTCCTCTGTGGTCTAAGGGTAACATGCTAGCTTCTGGTTCCCACGGTTGTGGGCAATGAATATTTTCAGATGTAATAATTCTTAGCATGGTTTCCTTTAGAAGGAAAGTAAAGCTTTGGTCCTGCGCTGTAGATTTATGGCAAGCAAAAGAACCTCAAGCATGATAAAGAGGTCTCTGAGCAAAATTAAGCTGTTTTTCATGCCCAATATAGAATGGGAAACTGAGAGCCATAGCAGTTAAAGAGTGTCCTTAAATTTCACTCAATTTAATTTAAAAGTTTACCACGCTACATTAATCACCTTCAGTGTACCTTTTCTCAAAAATTGTTCACAATAGAACTTTGAAATTTTTTTTCACATATTCTTTAACTTTTTGTCAACAAACGGACATTTAAGAGAAACACATTAAAAATGCAATTTTAATAAATGTTCTAATAATGGACCTTTTTAAGGTAGTTTTTAAAGGAAAAAAAAAATCATGGAGGCCTTTATATTACAATTGGAATAGTAAAAAAATGTCAATCCATGTACATGCATTCATCAAATGGGCTGCAAAAATTTCATTGCTCCAATATAAACAGGTTCAGAGAAAATGTATGGCTAGAAAAAACAAAAATTACAGGAAATTGGGTTTAAAGTTTTATTGCACTTATTATGTTCTCTAGTTCTCTTTTTCTCTGCATGCTGTCTAACCTTCTTAGAGATCTCTTGCATCCATTTCAGACTACATGATGTACTCCATTTCTATGAAGATTTGCCACCTGTTTCTCCCTGGATGATTCTCACTTGCAAGTGTAGAGTCAGTCAAGTCACAAAACTGACTTTTTGAGTTTTTAGTTTATCATACTTCAAATTTAATTCTGCACATTTGTGTATAGTCGGCCAAGTTGTAGTTATATAATTAAGTGGGATATAGCATTGTGCATTTCACTGGGAAAACAAAGCACTGTGCATATGTAAAGACAGTTAAGTCAGAATTGCTTGACTTGTCCAATTTTACGCTTTTCTGACTGTGTAAAATTGGCTAGGTCAGGTTATGTTGATGACCTGTCCAATTTTCCACAATTCTAACTGATATGCAGTATCGGTTAATATTGGTTTTAAATGTTGTGAAATGAATAATGCATAATATTAAAGCATTGAAAAAATAATTGCAACTTCACAAAATTCAGAGCATTATTTTTATTATAAAACTTTTCTCCCCACCATTGGTTTCAATAGCTCGCCTTAACAATAGTGGCCTTCCCTAACAAAATAATGTCTTCAATAGGTACTCAGTATTGGCAATTATGTCATTGTCCTTAGGAGGTAACATGCTAGTTGCATTAGCTACCAAAAGTAATGCTTCAGAAGCCACTTTTGGATGACTTTCTGCAATTAGATACTTTAAGGCAGATAATTGAATGCTCTGATGACAGTGACGATCTGCATTTTCATCCAAATAAATGTTCCTACTGAGATTTGGATGATATTATGTGGATGTAGTGTTTCCAAGAAAGAAATCAAGAAGAAACAAGAAAAGCCGGTCAACAGAAAGTGAGAAACCTGTAAGTGCAGTTGAGGTTCAGCCTTGTTTGTCGAATGAAGAAGCTTTAGAAAATCAAGGTCAGCATATGTTAAACGAAATCCAAGATACAGAAACTGATGCGATGGATTAAAAAATTTCTGATGAGCCAGTGACACAGAAGAGAGGCAAGAAAGATGATGCAAGGAAATCATGACAAGAAAGAAAGGAAGCCCATAATACAGGACAGGAATATAAAACTTCAACAGGGATTTTCGTTAAAGAAGTATACAAACACTTGATGCATGCAAATGAAGTGTAAGGAGAGATTAGCAAAAGAATGCTGGACAGAAATTCACCTAGACTATTGAGGAATGGGGAGCTTCGATTAACATGTTATACACATTTCCAATTTGGTCAAACTTGAAAATAAGGTCAGAATAAGAATACAGGTAGAAGATTCTAATAAACATAGATTTGGACAGGTCACTGTAAGGTACAATGTGAATATGGTGGAAAACCAAAACCGTTTGCAAAACTTGTTTCCTGAAAACTAATGGCAAAACAAAGGCCTTTTTTGAAGCTGCTATTCAAAAGAAAAGGTCTCAGATTCTGGAATGCAACCAGAAGATGAGGGAAAGCACTCACCTGTATCCTAAACACAAAATTGAAGAAACTAGAAACCACATTCTCTCCCTTCCAAAGTATGAGAGCATTACATAAGAAAGAAATCTGCGAAAATTATTTACCAAGCCATATTACCTTATCTCACCTTTACAAGCTATACACAGAATAATATCCAGAGAACCATGTAAGTCAAAGAGTTTATGAGACAGTTTTTCAAGAACTAAACATTGCCATTAAGATACTATAAAGAGATACATGTTCAGTTTGTGACAAACTTCAAATGAGAATACAGCTATTTGAATGATTCGATAAAACAATGTTACAAGAAGAATGGCAGAAACATGCTGAAAAGGCAAATTTGGCATATGAAGAAGAAAAAAGAAAAGTTAAGGTAGTGTGTAAAAAAAATGCTGACACAGTAACAGTAACATCTGACCTGCAACAGTACCTCCCAACATCAATTGTAACCAGTTATGCAGCATTCTACAAAAGGCAGCTTTGAACATTTAATCTCACTGTTCACAACTAAAAAACTCAACAAGCACTTTGTTTTATGTGGCATGAGGGCCAGGCAACCAGAAGAGCCAATGAAATATTATTCCTGCTTATACAAATATCTTATGGAACTTCATTCCATATACACCATGTGATAATGTACTCAGATTCTTGCCGAGTGCAAAATAAGAACAGCCATATGGCTGTTATGTGCATGGTTGCAATCCAAGATAATACAAATCTGAAGTCTATCAATCATAAATTTTTAGTTCCAGAACACACCAACAAGGAGAGTGATGGTGATCATAGTTTAATAGAAAAGAAAAACAAGTATGCTCTCCAATTCATCATTTAATGATTGGCTCAACTTGTGTGTAAGACAGGCAAGAAAATCAAATTTCTTGTTACCGAAATTTCCACTTCAGATTTCCTTGACTTTTCGTCACTTCTCAAACAAGATGTGATATTGCAGAAGACTGAAGTACAAGGAAAGAATTTCATATGGAGAGGTGTTCAGTGGCTTCCTTATGGGCAAGAAGATTTTGGAAACTTTTCATTCAAAACAAACCTGAGGAGGGATGACAACAATTTTAGAGTTGTTAGCTTCAAGAGGAGAGGACAAAGGCCAGACTTAATTTAGTAATTGAGTGGAATCAAGTTCAGAATAGTTAAAAAGCTACCAGCAAACTAATGGGAAAGCAAATAGATGATTCCTATCTCTTTGGTGAGATTGTAAATGTAAAAGCATATGCTACAGTTGAAAAGTAGATAAATGCAGCACTGCTCATTTGAGGGTTGATTTAAGATGGGTTGAAGTATTCATACATTTTCCCCTTTTCTCAAGTGTGTGATATTGTTGAATTTAATATGTCTTCCAGCCACGAATGCACCCACTGAGAGGGGGTGTTTTCGATAATGAAAAACTTATGGACTGCTGAAAAATCTTGTATAAAAACTGAAACTCTGAAACATCTAATAACTGAATGCAATTTTAACTGCATATGTAGTGAATTCCACACTATGATTTTGCAAAAACAGTAAATTATTGCATACTGTGCATTCAAATTCAAAGTACTTAAAGTTTAAACTGATCAATGACTTAAAATATAATGAAAAATATTAGCATACAGTATCTGAAAAAACAAATTAAATGGTGTTTCAGTATTTTGTTATCTGTACCATTTGCATTAGAAAAACACAATGTAAGAAGTATTTTTGTCTGCGTGTGTTAACATTGCAAGAGTCATACATTTAAGAATAATGTCAAATCTTATACATTTAAGAATAATGTCAAATCTTATGGAAAGCCTTATTTAAGTTACATAATTGTGTGCTTTTAAATCTTTGAGCATGAGTTAAGTTCTTTCAATATTTAGTCTTACATTTTTACTTTCTCTACACGTACTATGTACATAGTGTATAGAGAAGTTATTGCACTCCACCCAAAAACTCAATACTGAGATTGCACCAGAAATATATGTTTTAGTGTCCCCTGTATCCAAAAATAGCATTTTCAGAAAAAGGTCTGCGCATGTGTGTGTGTGTCCGTGTGTCTGTGAACACGAACTCAAAAACAAAAAGTTGTTAAAATACCAAACTTGGTGTTTAAATTAAGTATCTTCCAGGGATGCAACACGAAGATTTTGAGAAAAATCCTCCCACCCCTAACTACCCTTCACATGGAACTTTTTTCGTAAATTTGGATTTTCTAAAAAAATGGCTCTAATGATTTTGATTAAAATATTGTATATTAAAGATATTTACCTGACAAATAAAATGTGTATCTTCAATTTTCTGGGAATAGCCTCTGAAGACTACTTTATTTTGGATGAAATTTACGGATTTTTGAATAACTGCTAAACCATAAGACTTAGATAAAAACTTACTACACAAAAATGTAGAGCACGTTAAAACACAACATTTATGTTAGATACATTTTTTTTGTGGAGTTGATCGTTTTTGAGATATTCCTTATTTTTGGTTTCAGCTATGAAAAACTCATCCAGGAATTTATCAACTCCTGTCCACACAAACAAAGGAACTTCAGTCACATAGCAATCTGCTTTTGACTATCCTTTTAACCTATTGTACTCTTATTTCGCTTCCACGTACCAGGAAGCAAGTAATAAGTCTATTTCTGCTGATTTTTTCTCGATTAGTATAAAGTAAATAGAGGCATAAGCTTTTTCACAATAATTTGTTGCAGAAATGTAGAGAAAGTCATGTGAATGGAACACATCAGGTTTTTTGAAATGCATTAACACCATAAAGTTAATGCAAATTGAATCCTGATAAATAGTTAACATGCATATTTCTAATATTTCCCCAATCGATTTTAAAAGAGTTATGGTTACAGTTAGATTGTTAATATAGTGTCCTACTTTTTGCTTATCAGGATCTGGTCACCTTAGTTTAGGGTTGTAAACGTTTATAACAGACCAACAAGTAACCACAAACTAATGAAAGAATAGCAAAAATGGTATTTATGCAGAACTCGGGCCGTTCTAAACATTGAATGAAACTAAGTGTGATTGATTGATTTTCTATTTCTGGTGATTTCAAAGGTTTTATTTATCAGAAAGGCTTATTTTTTTAGTATAGACAAATTTCGTGTGCATGCTGGAACGGTTGGTATTTTCCGTATATAACGGATATTTACCAAATAATTATATATAAACGAGTATTATATAATAAATGGTTTATAATGTGTAGGCATAAGCTGAAATACTAGATTTATAATGAAAAAGCTTGGTTTCGTTGCTAGAGGAAGACTGACTATTCGTATGCAAGATCACATGTCGCTGTTTGTCAGGATTACTGCGTCGTGAGAACCCGTAGCAATAATCCAACGGTTAGTGTGACTGTACCAGTTGGTGGTGAAGTATGTTTCTGTGAGGGTTTTTTTTATCTGTTTCTGTAGGCGAAACCACTGGGTCCGGTGGTTTTCAAATTTAGTGCGAGGTTAGGTTAGAATCCGTTAGGGATAGTGTATATAAATTTGTTTATAATTTTCTACTGTGGTAGCACTTGGCGGAGAGATATGCTTATGAACATTGTAAAACCATGTATTATTTATATAATACTAGTTTATATATAATTTGGTAAACATCCGTCATGTATGCAAAATACCAACCATTCCAGAATGTGCACGAATTTGTCTGCAGTGAAAAACCAAGCTTTTTCGACAAATAAAACCTTTGAAATCGTCATCAGAAATACAAAGTCAATCAATACACTTAGTTTTATTCGAATTTTAGAGCGGCCCAGGTTCTGCATAATTACCTCAAAGGGTAATTATTATTATATCTAAATATAAAATAGAACTGAATTTGTTTAATGTTGAAGGGTCCTCTTATTGCACTGATTAGCAAATGGAATATCTCCTATACTTGTTGCTCTTTCAACATACACTTTCAGTTGTCTAATGTTGAGGATTCTACAGAAATAGCCCAGGGATCCGCGGTACGGGAAAAAACTTCCAAACAAATTCAGAGACAAGTGTATCAATGGATCAAAAGAGCATTATTATTAATAGGAAATGAATGTAATTACATTAGAATTCCTCATTCCTACAAATTAATTATACTGTTTTTTTTTTTTTGTTTTTTTTTTTCTTTGGTAATAACTATCAATTATAGATTCCTTACCCAAGATACCAGCTTTGATATCATTTCTCGTTTACCTAGTATTCACATGCGTTCATTATGTGTCTGGGTTGTTTACTTTATTATTTCGCAGCACATGTTTCGTGTGTCCAATGTTCCATTAGGAGTCAATGTGGCTAGAGAACTAAAGTCAAGCCACTCCGAGTTGAGAAGCTGACCAATCCAGACCAGAGCAATTGGCAGGCTGAGAGCAGCCCGAGGTGTGATAGACGTGTCCCTGTTCTCGGAGAGAAATTAACCACGTTCTGACGGGATTGTGGGTTTTTGCAGGATGGTGCGTGAGTTTTAGGGTCGTGGAGTGACAGGAGGAGGCAAGTATTGCTCCTCGACGGCTGCCTGTCGTGGTGCAACGGCCCTTGTGCACCGTTGGTGTGAGTTTGTTCAAAATGTTTATTTTGGGTTTTTAATTTTGATATCCAAGCAACTCTTGAAAGGATTGTAAGGAGCTTAGCCGTAGCAGCTGTTGGTTGAGAAGCTGCCATCGACTATTTGCCTTAAACGTAGCTGAGAGAGAAGCTGAACGCGCGGAATAAATACACAGTTCAGCGAACACGCTAATTCCTTACTAATTATCAACTATTAAAACAGATTTTATCAGTTTTTTAAAAAGCATATTATTTCACGAACATTGTGGACATACCGCAAATTAAAGTGCACGAAAGTTCATTATATTTTTAATGTCTAACTACTGGAATAAGGAGTACGGGGCCGTAAACTTTTAGATTCTACAAGAGATTTAAGACATGCAATTCTTTAAGAGGGATAAAGGATAATTTACTCTACTCAAATATTACGTTAAATAGACATTCTGGTACATATTTTAACGTAAACAATTAAAATTTACGTGCCACTTGTGTTGGTTTATCGTGTTTTGGAAGATAGAAACTAGAGTAACTTTGAATATAGGAACCTAATATACTCGCATTCTTGGGGGAGAAAATTAAATTCTATAGGTATAATACTCCTTCTGGAAAGAGTAGCTTGTGGGTGGATGGTGAAAAAATCTGATGTGTTCCATTCACATGACTTTCTCCACCTATTCTGCAAACATGCTATTCCTATAAAAGAGTATTCTTTTACCCGCATTTTATTAATCCAGATAAATATTAACAGAATGTCTTATATGCTTCCTATTAAGCAAAATGGAAACAAAGGTATACACTAGGTGAAAGCGATACTCAAATCTTTCAAAAGCTGGACGATATGTGACCAATTCAAGTTTGCTTCGCTCTACATTTCCAGAAAAACAAAAGAGATATGAAACGAACGCGTTTGAGAAGATCCGTAGTTTAAAATTGAAACCAATAACAAGGAATACCTCAGAAACAATCAACACTACAACAAAAATGTATGTGACATAAATGGTGTGTTTTAACTAAATCTACGAAAGTAATAAGGTTTTGTCTATCTCTTACTGCTTAACAGTTATGTACAATTCAGCAAAATTCATTCAGGAACGAACAAGTCTTCAGAAGCTATTACCAGAAAACTGAACATATACATTTTATTTGTGATGTAAATAGCCTTAATACACGATCTTATAATAAAAATCGTTAAGGGCCATTTTCGAGAAAAACAAAAATTTCAACAATTTTTCTATGGGTATTTCAGCATTTAAGTTTGGTAGTTTAACGGTCTTTTAGCTTTTGAGCTATGCTGACCACAAACACACACGAAACTGTTTTTTTTTTTTTTTTTTTATTAATTTTGTTTGACTCGGCAACCTTAAAACAAATGTTTCTGTTGAAATCTTGACATATGGAATACAGTATCTTCTCTATAAACTATGTACATAGTAAGTGTAGAGAGAGTCAGGTTTCCCT
The DNA here is from genome assembly GCA_030762935.1 of Hymenopus coronatus. NCBI lineage: Eukaryota > Metazoa > Arthropoda > Insecta > Mantodea > Hymenopodidae > Hymenopus > Hymenopus coronatus. The sequence continues at coordinate 41,568,530 of CM060885.1, read as the reverse complement.
TTTATCTTCTATGTATTTGTGTTTGTGGACAGCATAGCTCATCAACGAAAAATCGATTAGATACCAAAATTGGCATTTAGGGATGTTCCAAAGATAAGACAAGAAGATTTTCAAGCAAATCCTCCCACTTACATTTACACTTTACATGAAACATCTTTGGAAAATTTTGATTCTCTCAAAAATAGCTATAAGTCTTTTGATTAAAATAAGATGTATGAATTTACATCACAAATAAATGCATATTTTCAATTTTCTGGGAATATCCTCTGAAGAGCCCTTTATTCTGGTTAAGTTTTGCACAGTTTTGTATAAAGGTTTACCTGTAAGAGATAGACAAAAACTTAGTTCACAAAAAATATAAATCTCGTTAAACCATGTAGTTTATGTCATACAGATTTTCTTGTAGAGTTGGCGGTTTTTGAGACATTCGTTTTTATTATTTCAATTTTAAATTAATTACTTTTTCTCAAAGGGACCACGCAAAGCAAATCGAACTTCAATTGTTTCACATGGCGACTAGCTTTAAAAAGATTTGACTATCGCTTTATCCTAACGTAGTCCCTTATTTCCCTTCTATTTACTTGGAAGCAAGTAGTAACACCAATTCTGCTAATGTTTATCTGGATTAGCATGACGTAGAATAAAAGAATAACTTTTTCCAAGAAAAGTTGTTTGTGAAACATGTAGAGAAAGTTATGTGAATGGAACGTATCAGTTTTTTCGGTTATGAATGCACACGCTAGATTGCCATTGTTCTTAAATTACGTATGCCATAGACTCTGAAGCACTCTTCATTTGCAACAAAATTTGTATAATTTGAGAACGTAAATGAGTAAACGATATCGTTTTATAGATATGCTTCAAAACTCTTTTATTGCTTTTCTTTCTCTCCCTCCCCCCTTTCCCCACATTTGTTGATCTATTTGTTTACCGTTTGCTTTTTGCTTACAAATACACATACTAGAGTCGGTTGATAAGTCCCGGGCCTCTCAATGAAAACAATATTTAACTTTATTTTTGCATTATGTCTCAATATAATCTCGAGAAAGGCTAATACATTTGTCATATCAGTGTTCTAATTTAATTAAACCATCTCTGCAGTGCGATTTGACAAGGCCCTCAAAATAGCTATTTATCGCATCAATCACCTCCTCCTTGCTGTGAAATCTTCGTCCTCCAAGAAACTGTTTGAGGTTTGGGAACAGGTGCTAGCCACTGGGTGCTAGATCTGGCGACTAGGGTATTCCAACTTTAATTCGCACATTTTCTCCCTGTTAATGACTGAACGATGGGCCGCAGCATTGTCGTGCTGAAACAAGTTTGTTGTTAATTCAAAATCTTCTCGGGCTTCTAGCCAGGTAAAAACTTGGCTTGACACCAACGTTTCGAAGAAGTACATCTTCCTCGTCTTCAGGGTGAACGTTGGTGTCAAGCCAAGTTTTTACCTGGCTAGAAGCCCGAGAAGATTTTGAATTAACACGTCGCCAGGAAAGCTTTAGTTCTTATTTTAAGTTTGTTGTTGTTATTATATGTTTTTTTTTTTTTTTTTCCAAATGAAGTCTTTTTCTTTTTACCTCATCACTCAAACGTTGCAGTAAGCTTGCATAGTAGTCACTAGTGATACTTTTACCCTTTTCCAAGTAATCAATAAAAATAACTCCCTGTGCATCCCAGAAAACTCTGCTATAATCTTGTTAGCTACAAAATTTACTTTGCCTTCTTACTTTCTCTACACGTACTATCTACATAGTGTATAGAGAAAGTATTGTAATGCACCCAAAAATTCGATACCGAGATTTCACCGGAAATACGTGTAGTATTCAGTTAGGTATCTTCCAAGGATACGACACGAAGATTTTCAAGTAAATCCCCCCACCCCCAACTACCCTTCACAGGAACTTTTTCCGGAAATTTTGATTTTCTCAAAAACGGCTCTAACGATTTTGATTAAAATATCGTATATTAAAGATGTTTACCTGACAATATGTATATCTTGAATTTTCTGCGAATAGCCTCAGAAGACTACTTTATTCTGGAGGAATTTTGCATAACTGCTAAACCATTAGAAATGGAAAAAACTTAACAGACAAAAAACGTAGGGCACATTAAAACACACAATTTATGTTATATATATTTTTTTCGAGGAGTTGATCGCTTTTTACATATTCCTTGTTTTTGGTTTCAGCTTTGAAAAACTTGTACTTTTCTCATACATGAATTTGTCAACGCGTGTTCATACAAACAAAGGAACTTCAGTCACCTAGTAACCAGCTTTTGACTTCACTTTAACCTATGATACTCCCATGTTTCCTTCTACCTACAAGGAAGCAAGTAATAGGACTATTTCTGCTAATTTTTTCTCGATTAGCTTGAAGTAAATAGAAGAATAAGCTTATTAACAATAATTTGTTACACAGAAGTAGAGAGAGTCATGTGAATGGAACACATCAGATTTTTTGTTTTTCGGTTCTCCTGGCACAATCCACTGTTTTGACCGTAATTTCCTTTCTGGAGTGTAATGGTGTATCCAAGTTTCATCCATCCAGTCGTCTCAAAAATTCACTGGAATTTTTACGGTAGAGCTCCACATTCTCAATAGAAGCATTTTTTCTTTACAACTGTTGAACAGGTGTCAACAAACGCGGAACCCATGTTGCACATATCTTGTGAAAGCCCAAAACATTGCTTAAAATATTACCTGCGCGTTCTTTTGATATGTGTACAGCCTCTGCTATCTCCAATGACTTTAAACTACGGTCTTCCAGTACTAAACGATGATATTTTTTTTTCAATGATCTCTGGAGTTGTCACTTCTACAGGGTATCCAGAGCGAGGCTCATCACTAGTACTCATAGTCCCATTTTAAACTCTACAACCCACCTTTTAATCGTTGAATATGAAGGGGCAGAGTCTTTCAATGTACTGTCCGTTTCCTCCTTGATTTCTTTAGGCATTTCAAAAGAAGTACTTAATCACTGCTCATTTTCCAAATCCCCCATTTTCGTGAAAATTCAAAAGTTGTCTCGTTTAAAATGCTGTCAGTCGAAAACTAAACAAGCTATTGACCTGTAACTATGGATACAAGCTAGTCTAGAGTTAAACTATACGATGCTACCGTCCAACTGGCCTTGTGGCACCATATATCTATGTGAGGCCCGGGACTTATCAGCAGACCCGTGTACATATACACATTTACAAACACACAATACCCATGCCCAAGGCGGGACTCGAACCCAAGATCCTGTGTGCCACGAAGCACCATAGCTAGGCACTTGAACAAGCGTGGCCACGAAGACCGGCTATTTTCTGATTCTTAAACAGTCTGGGCGTTCCACTCACTCGACTTTTTCCTGCTATTCTGCAACAAAGTATTCTTACAAAAGCTGATCCTTCTCTCTACTTCGTTCTAATCAAGATAAACAAAAGATAGCAGAAATGGTCGCATTAATTGCTTCCTTATAAGTAGAAGGGAAATAGGTGAAGAATACACTACGCTAATCAAATATTTTAAAAGCTGTTGCTATGAGATTGAAATTCATTTCCTGCATGGCAAGGAGTTGACAAATTCCCGTATGAGAAAAAGTTTAGTATTTTAAAACTGAAACCAATAACAATGGGTATCTCCAAAATGTTCAACTCCATGAAAAATATGTATATGACATAAATTCTGTTTTAACTATATTTTTGTGTGGTAGAGTATACAGAGGAAAGGAAGTGCCATAGCCCCTACGGAATCCATATTGTGTACGAGGCCAAAGATGGTGGCACTCCAAGAGAAAACGCTGATACGATCCTGTAGGATTTTCTCAAAAAGTTTACGGAGAGTTTGCAGCAAACACTTTGGACGTTAGTCCACGGGAGAGTGACCAGATCGTCTGGGTTTGAGAATAGGGAGAATAGTGATATATTGCCAAGACGGTGGAACAGCGTCAGATTGTAATATCATGGTAAATACCTGTACCAAAAGAGGATACCAGGATTCCGGGAGTAATTTAAGAACGGTGTAGGTGAATCCGTCTGCTTCCGAGGCAGACTTACCAAATTTTTCTGAAGAACTAGGCGTGTTTCAGTGGGTGATAGTCAATAACAAGGGTCCTTATGATACGTCAACCTGCAAGTTCCCCGACACAAAATCCGGAGTAATGATACGCAAAAATTGTTCTTGGAGAACAGGATGCCCGACTAAAGGCAATAACCACTGGGAGAGACGTAAATGTTTGAACCAGACAAGTTATCGCCATAACTGAGTTTCCGGAGTGGAGGATGTAATGGAAATACAGTAGCGGGCCCAGGCAGTTCGTTTGATACGTTGGAGTTGACGGCGAGTACGGGCCTCGGTGCGTTTAACCGAAAAATATGCATCCGCAGAGCGAAGATGACGGTATCGAGTATACGCCAAACGTTTTCCCATGAGAAGTCGAGAGCATTCCGCCGACCACCAAGGCGGCTTGGGTACTTTGGTTAATTTAGTACCTACACGAGCACCTACCAAGTGGTGCTCGTGTAAGGAGGACTCAGGTAGGATCCAGAAAAGAATCAGTGATGTCTGTAAGAAAATGCCCTATCCTTATGCATTGTGGTTGGTGAAGCACGTTTTTGTCAAGCAGGTTTTTATTCTAAACCTCTGAGATGAGTAAGGCTTTTGTGGGTTAAATGTGCGTCTCCCCCCCCCCACAGAAAATATTTTTGAGGTGTTAAATGTCGACTCCGAAAGACCGTTGAGAAGCAGCCAAACAGTAGAGCAATGTTATATTACATAGTTTATTAAGAAGTCAGTTCAAGTATTATATGGTTAGGCCCTCACGTCGCTACTGCTTTGTAATAACTAAATTTCAAGGTTAATGTATTTCCTATCTCTCAGGATCTTAAGAAAATCTGAAAAATGATAATCCCGGTGATTTCTTCTGGTTATTGCTGTAATTTATTGCGCTACGCGCATTTCCATACGTTGTCGGCATTTTTAACCACATGACACGAACAAACGAAAGCACAGCAGACAAGACTAATATTACCTTTTCTTGCTTGACCCTTGGATCGTTGATATCTATGGTTGATATCGCGTCGGTTGGAAGAGTGGAGCTCCGCGCCTATTATTCTCAGGGTTGCTAATTTCGAGGAATTTCCGCTATATGTATTGAAGTAAACTTATATTATTATCGGAATATGAGTCAGTATATACCTGAATAGATGTTATTGCTTTGTGTATTATTACTTATGCCCAACCTTGCTACATAAATTCTATGATAACATTTTTACTAACCAATGCTATGGTGAACGCATGACAACAATAAGAGCTGGTTTTAATCGTCTGAGTAAGTATTGCTGTAAATGCTATTTGCCAGATGATGTTCTCCGAGAAATTGGCACCATAAGGGCGCACATCAGATATACCTGCAATAGGACCCGTACTGACCATACTGTGTTGTACAGTCGCCCTCCGTGGCGTAATAGTTACCATGCTAACTTCATATATCCATTGTCGCGGGTCCTAACCGGCGGAGGACGATGGATTTTTTCTGACGTAAAAATCCTTAGCATGACTTCCTTCGGAATGGAAGTAAAGCCGTTGGTCCCGTGTCGTAGATTTATTGCACGTAAAATAACCTCAAGCCTGATAGAGAGCCTCTGAGCAAAATTAATCAGTCTTTCACGCCCAGTATAAAAAGGGACGCTGCGATCCACAGCAGTTAAAGAGCGTCCATAAATAACACTGCATTTATAATTTTTTATCTGTGTTGTACAGGATGAGAAGGAGAATTAAATACTGTGGTGCTTGACTTATCTTAATGTTGTGATTGGAGTATTATAATAATAATAATAATAATAATAATAATAATAATAATAATAATAATAATAATAATAATAATAATAATAATAATAATAATAATAATAATAATAATAATAACTGTAATAATAGTAATAATAATAGTAATAATTAACAATAAAAATAATAGCCAATGACGATTACAGCCTTTATTTGTAAGCTATCAGTACATAGATAGCAAACAATAATAAACATTTAGCGGAATTTTGAACTCGGTTTAACGGAAAAAATATTTCTGTGTTGGCCAAGCTGGACGTATACTAGAGTGTGTTACAAGCTTGCCAATGCTGTTCTTATTTAAGAAGCGCGAGTGCGGGATTTAAGTATTAATTATTAATTTTTTGTTATTAAATAAAAATGGGAGAAGAATCACTAAAATTGGATCTTAAAGAGATTAAATGGGATCTGCAGAAGGCAATTATAGAATGTTCTCAAAGAGGTTTGATGCACAGTACAAAATGGTAAAACTAAAATCTAAACTGTCAAATTCCATTCCGTTAAAAACAGTTGTATATCATTCCTATGAGACGCGTAAAAGTATTCAAAATCACATAGTTAAGTTGAGATAATGTATATACCTTGACAGTAAATGTTTGCATGTAATAACTAGTTTTTAAGGAAGCCTAGTACAAACTAACCTAACTTTTTCAGTGTATCCCTTAAGAGGTTTAACAGATCTTGTTGATGGAGTTTTTATTTATATAAATGTCACTAATATGTATACTTGAAGGTTATCTGAGCTGAATTTTGCATTGCGGGATGTGAGATTGGATTCAACAGATACTTCCATGCAAATAGCAAATGCTTATAGCGAGGCTGAAGATTATCTACTAGGGAAGAGTTACTTCGATCTGAAGGAATATGACAGGTGAGCCGTTTACTTATTCACTTAATTAAATTTGGGGTAAAGCTTCCACAGTGATCCTGATTTGAGTTGAGTGTTGAAAACATTAATTTGTTCAAATTTAAAATCTTCTGTATTCCTGGGGTTTTGACTTCTTTTTTAGATCAGTTAGGTTTTAGCTCCTCAGATACCTCTGCAGTGACAGCCTTCGACTACAGCTGCCCCAATCCTCTACTTTATAAAAACATCCCTCTACTATGCTTTGCAGTGTAGAGCCTCACCTTGGACTATGCCTCACAGCTTAGAACTTTAAAAAGCTTTAAGTTAAGTAACTACTAAACGGCTCTAATAGCAGACTTACAAAAGTATCAAATCAGGATCAATTATGGAAGTAATGCCAAATTTGGTATCATATAAGCTGAGGAATGTTTACAATACCACACTTAATATTATGCAGATACGCATTGAAAGCAGCAAGATAATATACTTATTCACCTGTCACTCAAAAATACTCTTATCAACAAATCTAGAACAAGAAATATTTTCTTTTAATTTAATCATCTCTTACAGCATTTAATTTTTGGCATGTTAAAACACTCCATAAATCACTCCTCATTTGATTTTAGTATTCCTAAACGTTGATTACACCCCTTAACGTTACTTCATTACGTGGGTACTGTGCATGCAAATAGACAAGAGCACTGTAAACATAATGCATGATCTGATGCTGAAGTCAGCTGGCAAGTAGCTGTACACCACACAGTCTGTCCAGCACTGACAATGAGAGTATCGCTCCCCGTAATTCATAGTGGAAATAAAAGTACAATAAACATTCCACCAGTTCTTAATAAATTATAGGAAAAAATCTTGCACATCCAAACATGAGAAGTGATTGCTAATGCGTATAAATTTATGTTGAGAGAACCTACAGAGGGCTCTCTTATTAAATTCAAGAAACAAGTAGTGGCAGGCACTGGTGTACATTTTCTCAACACCTCATAAAGAAAGTCTCAGCATTTTCTCTTATCTACATTCATTTATCTACATCATACTAATGGAGATAACATTAGCAGACATTTTCTTATTGCTTGCTTCCTTATAAGTAGAAAGGAAGTAAGGGAAAAACCAAGCTAACGTGATAGCCAAATCTTTTAATAGTTATCGCTATGTAAAACAATTGAAATTTGGTTATCTTAGTATGGATAGGAGTAAAAAAAAGAGGTATGAAATGATAGATGACTTCCCATTTGAGAAAAGTTTAAGTAATTTAAACCATTAAGAAGGAATATTGTAGAACTGGTTAACTGTACAAAAAAATGTATATAACATAAATGGTGTGGTGTAACACTATTCTCTGTGCGGATATTATGCACCAAATTCCGATTTTAGCCGGGTGCATAGGTGCTTCATGGGTGACATGTGGATTTTCGATGGCCCAACGGTGTGAGTTCTGCAAGTTCACATAACCGATAAATGGAACCATGCTTCATCTGTGAACCATGTGATGGACAATATGGCAGGATTTTGCACAGTGAACGTCTGAAATTTTTGTATTTTTTGTCAATCTCTTATGGTTTACCAGTTATGTTAAAGCCATCCAGAATGAAGAGGTCTTCAAAGGCTATTCTCAGAAAATTTGAGGTATACTTTTCATTTGTTATGAAAATCTCCTAAACTTATGGTATTTTAATCAAAATTGTTGAGCTATTTTTTGCAAAAATCAAAATTTATGAAAAATGTTATATGTAAAGGGTAGTTGGGGTTAGGAGATTTTCTTGAAAATCTTTGTCGCATCCTTGAAAGTTCTTAAATATTTAACAGCTTTTTGTTTCTGACATTTTAGGAGAAAGAGTGTGTGTGTGCATGCACTCATGCAGGCGCGCATGCACACACACACTCTTTCTCCTAAAATGTCTCTTGTTTTATATTATTATTATTTGGTTTCAAGAAGTATCAAAATTCCGGTGAAATCTATGTATTGAATCTTTGGGTGGAATACAATAGCTTCTCTATGTGCTATGTATATTGCATACATAGTAGAGAAAATAATTATAGACCATATTATTAAGATTTTGACAGTATAAATGCACATATATGTTGGATATTTAGTTCATACAAAACAGTATCTACTGATAAATAATATACATGTGTTTTCTTTTGTGCCATGCTGGTTCTGCTGTGGTATCTTAGTGCATTTACATACTGCATGGGTATCACTTCAAATCTCTGCATCTTTCCCCCACTCCTTGTACTGTGCAACTTGACTGCTCTTGTCTATTTGCAAGCACTTTTGTTATTCCTCATGAGGGCCGCTTTGTAATTACTTGCTGGACTATTATAAATGTTTAGGCCCCTAAGCCGCAAAGCATAGCCCAAGGTGGAGAGCCCTAAGCTGCAAAGCATAGCCAAGGAATCTGTGAAGCTAAAACTCCAATTATTCAAAGAAGTCAAAACTGGCAATCTGGCAACTTTCACATTTGAACAATTTAATGTTTTCAACACTTTCAAATGTGGATTGCCAGTGGAAGTTTTACCCCTTGATTATTTTTTTCAGCTGTAACTAATTTTTGTTCTTGTTTAAAAATAATTTGCAACAGAAGAAAATGATGTAACAATTTAAATTGGATGCAGCACCTAATATAATGCATTAATAAGTGAAACTGACTTAGTTATCTACTGCAGAGCATCTGGAGGCCAAGATAATCTAATGCATTATATTAGGTGCTGCACTTCAGGAAAAGGAATACATTTTAAGGCATCTTAAAGAAATAGTGCAATAAAAGGATAGTTGCTAATAAGACACATTTAAGAAGTGAAACAGATTTTATTACCCTCTATGGAGTGTGTATAAGCCATTACATTTTTACTTTCTCTATACGTACTAGGTACATAGTGTATAGAGGAAGTATTGTATTCCACCCAAAAATTTGATACCGAGATTTCACAGGAAATACATGTTTTAGGACTCCCTGAATTAAAAAAAAAGCATTTTCAGAAAAAGGTCTGTGTGTTTTTGTGTGTGTGTCTGTGGATTGGATAGCTAAAACTGAAAAGACCGTTAAATACTAAACTTGGTATTTAGGTTTGGTATCTTCCAAGGATGCAACACAAAGATTTTCAAGAAAATCCCCCCAACCCCCAACTACCCTTTACATGGAAAAATTTTCGAAAATTTTGATTTTCTAAAGAATGGCTCTTAACGTTTTTGATTAAAATCCTGTATATTAAAGATATTTACATACCAAATAAAATGTATATCTTAAATTTTGTGGGAATAGCTTCTGAAGAGCTCTTTATTCTGGATGAATTTTGCTAAATGTTGCTTAACTGCTAAACAGTAAGAGATATACAAAAACTTACTACATAGAAAATGTTGATCTGATCAAAACACACAATTTATGTCCTTTACATTTTTGTTGTGGAGGTAACCGTTTCCGAGATATTCCTTGTTTTTGGTTTCAGTTGTGAGTACTTTTCTCAGACAGGAAGTGTCCGTTTTTCTTTTGTTCTACTCCTGGCCAAGCAAAGAAGAGATTTGCAATGACAATCGAATAGCAACAGATTTTAAAACATTTGACTATCAGTTTAGCCTAGTGTATTCCCTTATTTTTTTTCTACTTATAAGGAACTAAGTAGTAAGAACATTCTGCTAATGATTATCTCGATTAGCAAGGTGCAGAAAGAAGAATGATCTTATGTAAGAAGTTTGTAGAAGAGCTAGAGAAAGTCATATGAGTGTAACACATTAGATTTTTAATGCATTAATTATAAAGGTGCAAGGAAAGATGCACACAAACGGAAGTAAATCACATATTTTATTGAACCCTAAAGACTAAAAATAGACCTGAGACATTATTAAAGCGTTTTGGTGACACATTATGATCAGTAAAAGTGTATAAATAATTCATAGATTTAAAGGTAGTTTTAGTGCTGTAAGTAATATAAACTAGAAATGAAAATTACATCACTTAAGTTTTACAAGCAGAAGTCAGGCCTAGCTATAAGTAATCATCTTTCCTTTTCTAGCAGATCTCTTCATGACATAAACCAGAATCATTGAAGCTTTCTCATGGATGTTTAAAAGTATGCAAGGCCATATTTAGAGGGAAGGGATTCAACTGCCCCTCCCCCCACCAAAAAAAAAAAAAAATTGACACACTTTATTTTTGTTAGATAACTGTAGTCTTCTGCTAGTAGCATATTATGATTAATTTTTTTTTTAAAAAAGCCTTTACATACAGTGAAGCTATCTTGTATAAATCTGGACATCCATAGCAGACACATGCTCCACTAGATATGGTGTTGGTGTTGGTAATCTGGACACGTTTTGACAACCTTCATTGTTATTTTCAGATGTCTGCTAACCTGCAAAAGAAAATGACGACTAAGGTTGTCGAAAAGCATCCAGATTACCAACACCAACACCATATCTAGTGGAACATGTGTCTGCAATGGATGTCCAGATTTATACAGCATATTATGAGCTAAAGGGAAACTTAATATTGTCACTGTATATAATATAAGGCTTAGTGTGGACACAATAATGCATGGGAGCTAGCTTCAATAAGCTCCCATTGTTTACGGGTAATTGTTATGGTGACATATTGTAATGCATGGTGTGCTTGCTTAGCAGCAATTGTCATGATGCTATCACTTGTGAGAATTCTCATTCATGTTTCGTAGACACAGTTGTAATTATTCTGACCACATGGAGCTACCTTATGATTTGTTTGAAACAAAGAGTGGTTTAAATCATTTCAGTAGTTAGCTCTGTGCCATCTTACAACACTCATAAAAAAACAGTGCTGCTAAGGGAAGTAAACCATTGTCAATTGGAATGTTCTTTTGCAAGAAATCTAAAAATGGAATGAATACAATGTGAGTAGCAAAAATAGTGCCTTTGCAAGTGACATTAGCATCAAATCAAAATAGTTGCCTAGTGATTGTGCTAGCAACAATAGTACCTCTACAGATGATATAGCTTTCTGAAGTGATTTAATCATTGAATCGACAACTTTATCTAGTGATTGTGAATCCTGCAGAAGTGATGTTGGCACACATTCATCACTGATTTATTGGTAGTAACCAAGAAGAGTTCTTTCAGTGAAAATGATATTGGAATGTATATTAAAATAAAGCATTGACAACCGAAAAAGATAGCAGCTTTTGAAAAATCCATGGATTCCAACTGCTACCTATGTTTTCCCACCTAAATTGAAACAAAATCCGAGATTTCAGCTAATGTGGCTCAACAGATTTCCTTGGTTGGCCTATTGAAGTAAACTGGAAGGTGTACCGTGCAAAGTTGTTTCTTATTTTGTAGAGGGACAGAAGGAGGAAAAGTCTGGCATGAACATTTGGATGCACTTGTTACCAAAGAATAAAATCATTAGAAAAATGCATTGGAAGATTTTTCAAACCATGCAAATACAGCATATCATAAACAGTGCTTAGAAATGGGTGAAAACTTCTTAAAAGTGGTTGAAGGGAAAGCCCAAAAGATAGTAAACCACTGAGCAGCAAGCAAGCTAAGCAAGATGCTGAAAATCGTGAGAAATTAGATCAATTATAGAAGCAATTATGTTTTTGGCCATCAAGAAATTGCCCTTTGTAGAGCAAGTGAATTTGGAAATGTCAGTGTGTAGTAATATGTAATCTCATGTGATTGCAGTGGATTGTTATGCTTTAACAAAATTAGTTGGCAGTGATTTGAATAGCCAAAAATATTTCAGTAGGACAAGGACAATGCCAGAATGTGCCACAAGAGTTGGATAATTTGAACATAATGGTAGGATTAGTATCCATAATTATGCTTACCTATAAACTCTGGTCATTAATTTTGGCTATGTGTCCAAACTGTTGATAAATGTTCTGTTACCCTTTTAGGTACATATCTTGTACTTAATGTTATGCAAATTAAATACATCAAGTAAATTGTGTTTCCTACATCTGAGTTATGTAATATGTTTAAGCACTGGGATTCCTTTATGTTTTCTTGAATCGATAACACACAATAAAAGGTGATAATCATATACACAGGTATCTGCATTTGTAAAGAAAGCCACAATCCAACACATCTCACTATTATTTCAGCAAGAAACAAGATTAAAATAACAGAGCCAATAATAAAGTGAATATCATTTGCATTGAAATTTACTTGAAGAGTGAAGTATTCAATGTTTAGAAACATAATACAGTTTAAGAAACCATGCTTTAATATAAGTTGACAAACTTAGCAATGGAAGGAATATATTTAAGCCCCATCAACATTGAACCATTGAAGTAACAAAAGAAATTAATTATTGAATCCGAGCGACAGGTTATAAATTTAGCCAAGTTACACATAGAGAAAACAGTAATAACAACATTTAGAAATCCGAAACTTGTCTATTAGTTTAGTACCCTGACTTTATTAAGATTGCTCCGTCCAAGTGAGCGAGGCTGAATCTTGTAGACTGACTTATCTAAGCTGTTGCTGCTCTGCCCTTGGGAGAATGGTCATGTACATTCTTCTGCACAGTTCCTCCTCCACCACTACATGGAAAAAATGGAAATGGCATTTTATTTATGGACGCTTTTTAACTGCTGTGGTTCTCAGCATCCCATTCTATACTGGGCATGAAAGACCACTTAATTTTGCTCAGAGGCCTCTCTATCAGGCTTGAGGTTCTTTTACGTGCCATAAATCTATGACACGGGACCAACGGCTTTACTTCCCTTTTGAAGGAAGCCATGCTAAGGATTTTTACGCCCGAAAAAATCCATCGTCCTCTGCTGGGTTTGAAGCCATGACCTTGGGTATACGAAGTCAGAATGGTAACCATTACACCACGGAAGACGACCCACTACATGGGGAAAAGAGATGAGCCAACATTATAATTTTCATCTGCTCTTGCACTTTCTGCTGATTGGTAAAATGTGACAGCATGTCACAGTTGATATTTAGATCACTGAGTAATACAATATTTAGCTCACTTAGTTCACCTACAACTTATAGATAATGTACACTATCATTTCTGAAGGAAATGCCTAATGTTACTATACTACCACCACAGGTATTGATTTTTGTAGCACAGTTTTCAACATTATATTCTTTTGCTTGAGTGGAGTTCTGTTGTCCTTAGGTCCTTTAGGTCCCCACCTTTAGCAATTGTCAGATGAGTGCAATATTTGAAATAATAGCAAATATAACTTGAAACACAATAGAAATTTAAAACATATCAAACACATTTCAGGCAGAACATGACCTTAAGTGTGAGAAAATATCCAAATTTGGAAAAACAAAGACAAAGTACTCAGTTTTTAAATCCTGCATGGCAACATACTAATGAAAAATTTAATCTGCCCATCACAAGGAGTAGCAGCTGATGATGGGAGGGGTTACCTCGTGCAACATATCTTCCTTAATTAAAAAAAAAAAAACATGTAATTTAAGTGTTACAAAAACCAACTCAGATTATTAAAATGTTTTCAGTATTTGTATGTAATTATTGTAGCTCAATAATATCGTGGCTCCATATTAATGTTCCTTTTTTCATTTTAGGTGTGCATATTTTACTGAATTGTGTACCACACCCAAAACAAGATTTCTTCATTTGTATTCAAGATACCTCTCAGCAGAAAAAAAGAAAATTGATGACATGACAGACATGACAATGCCACCTGAATACAACTCAAGTTTACAGGAACTTGGTTATGAACTGATGAAAGACTATCAAGCTGGAAAACTAGATGGTTTTGGATTATATCTTTATGGCATTGTGTTGAAAAGATTGGATCTTACAAAACAAGCTGTTGAAATATTAGTGAAAGCAACTCATAAGGAGCCATTGCATTGGGGAGCTTGGCTAGAACTGGCAGCACTAATTACTGATAAGACAAAGGTAACTGTAAATGAACAAATATTTTATTTGTACAACTTCTTTTGCATAGCTTTTACATTTTTCTTTCTCTAACCTAAACTATGTACAAATTTTAATTGCCTTCTTGCTACCTCGCTTTGCATGGCACCCAGACTATTAGCTTCCCAAGTAGCTCTTGTTAACCCTTCCCTCTTTGAGAGAATGTAGGCTTTTATGGCTGGAGTCAATGTAACTAGGAGTTATTTCCAGACTGATTTGCTGTGGTCTACTGGAGTAAGATGATCAAGACATTTCGTCCGCAACTGCGATGGACATCTTCAGTGGTATGGTCAAAGTTTCACCACTGCAGTTGTGGATGAAACGTCTGGATCATCTTACTCCAGCAGACCACGGCAAAACAGCCCGGAAATAACTCCTAGCTATACCTTCCCTCTATCTTAGTTATCCCTCTCCTCCACTATGTCTTCTTTTGCAGTCCTTACTTTTCTTGCCCATTTTTCTCTAGTTTTCTGCAAGAACCCACTTATTCTTCTCATCTTCTTTTCTTCCCTCCCTGTTAACATTTTTATAGCTACAATTTTCCCTTCTATTTTTCCCCAGTTTTTTCTCTCAAACCTTGTGTTTCTCTATATTAGTTCCTTGCATTCTATCAAGTAATGTTCTATACTTTCTTTCTCACCACACATTTCACATATTCCCTTTTCACTGCCTCTTATCCCTCTTAGAAATTTTGTTCCTGTTCTCATCCAAGCTAGTTTTTTTTTTCTTGCTTGTTACAGCAATCTACATATGGTTCTTGTCCCCAGTCTCTTTTATTTCTTTATAAAATTGTACCGATTTCTTGTTTTCTAAACAAGATATAACACATTTCCTGTTTTCTGTCTTTTACACTACATTTTACTAATTTACCTACATTACTTTCATTTCTTTCTTCAGACCTCCATACATCTCCCATTCCTATTTTCTCCATAATTTTTCCAACCCCTGCCCACCAATAATTTCTGTTCTCTAGTTTTTTAATTGCTTCATACATATCTTTAAAATGTCTCCATCTTCTTTTACCAAACCTTTATACTGAAATTTTATTATTCTCCCCATTATTCCATTCCTTCTTGTTTTCCCAAGTTCTACCAAGGCAACTTCTCTTGGTGCTGATCTCAGTAGGTGTGTGTGTATGTGTGTGTGCACGCATTTGTCAGCAACAGAGATATGTCACCATAATAAATAAAAGAGCACTTAATAATCAATGTTGCATCTAACCAACCTTGAGCTTGCATCTCTGTTTACCAGGAAATAAGTTCTATATAAGATATTAAAAATTGGCATAACTTCTCCTAATCAATTAAAAATAAATTTAGATATTAATTAAGTAGAAGCTTTTGAACAGTAACACATTACTAATATATGAGCGTTGAGCCAGAAATTTGAAACATTAAATGTCACTTAATAAGAAATACCTTGAACTTATTTAGGGGAGAAACGGTAACTAAAACATGCCCAAGCTATAAGCGATTTTAGGGCTTCTAGGTCGCTAGTGATATATTACTATAGGGCATTTTGCTAGGATGTTAACATACTTATGCTTGACTCATTGATTTATCTCATTTAGCTTAATTCATTAGTGCTGCCAGATCACTGGATAAGACAGTTTTTCCTGGGACACACTTTCCTGGAACAGCAGTTAACAGAGGATGCCCTAGAAATTTATTGGGCGCTTCAGCAGCAAGGTTTTGAGAAGAGTACCTATCTCATTGCACAAACAGCTATTGCATTCCATAACAGAAGAGGTATGTACATACATACTTTATATAGTATACTTGCCATAAGAAGCATTTGCTGCTTGAAACAGCACATTTTAAAACCCATTTATCTTTCAGAAAATGTTGTGAATAGAACAAATTATTTAGTTGTAATACAACAATTAACTCATTACTGAGTATAGCTTGTGCCCAATGCATTAAATAACATGAAAAAGAATTTACTGGTTATATATCCGGCCGGCATTTTGAACTAATGCATTTGACTTTCTCTGCCTTATACAATATATATAGTAGGTAGAGAAGGTATTGTATTCCAACCAAAAATTGAACACCAAGATTTTGCTAGAAATTCACCCTGAATAAAAAAAAATTGAAAAGGATCTCAGTGAACTGCATAACTCAAAAATGAAATGTTAAATACCAAACTTCATAAAAAACCTCAGCATCTTAAGGATGTGGCATGAGATTTTTCAAGTAAATCCCTCTACTGCAAACTACCTTTGCATGGAACATTTTTGAAAATGTTTATTTTCTCAATAATGCCCTTGCTGAGTTTCTTTAAATGTCATATTTTTAATATACTTACACAAGTATCTTGAATTACTAAAAGTAGCCTCCGAAGTCTTCTTCATTCTGGATAACTTAATCTTAACGGGTAAACTATAAAGAGAGAAAAAAATTGCTACATAAAAAAGTGTGATTCTCTCAAAAAATGCAGTTTGTCAAATAATAATAATAACAATAATAATAATAATAACAATTATAATTATTGTTGTAAAGTTAATCATTTCTGAAATATCCTTTGTTATTAGCTTTAATTTTCCCTTTCAAATGCTTTTTTGTAATGGAAAGTTATTATTCATTTTACTTTCTGCTGTCAAGCAAAAAGAACAATCTCAAAGCTATCACATAGTAACCAGCTCTAGACTTTACTGCCTCTTCAGCGTACTGTATTTCCCTAATTCTATTGAATCTACAAATAAGTATGTAAAAATATTTCTGCAGATATTTATTTTGATTAATGTAAAGTAGATAGGGCTCAGGAAACAATATGCATTAAAACTATTCCTGTTATTGATAGAAGAATAAAGATATATAAATATTCTTACTTAATACAAATTAAGTAAGAAGCAAATTGATTGTAACCGATCTTCAATAATTTTTTTTTCAGTATAAGAGTAGCTTATTGCAGCATAGATATACAGTTATATGCATTTTTTAAGATAAAATTGCTGAAAATGGGTAGAGAAAGTAATGTTAGTGTGCATCAGATTTTTACTTTCTCTGCCATATACAGTCAACATAATAGGCAGAGAAGGTATTGTATTCAGCCCAAAAATGTTATATTGAGATTACACTGAAGATATTAAGATCCCCTGAACCCAAAAAAAAAATAGTTTTAGAAATGGATCTTGTATGTGTGCATATGAGAACAAACATCATAATTCAAAAGCAAAAAGCTATTTTAAATGCCAAACCTGATATTCAAGTTCTGCATCTTTTAAGGCTGCAATAATATTTTCATTAAAATCCCTCCACCCCCAACTAACCTATAGATGGTGAAAATTGTTATTTGAAAAATAGCTCTAATGATGTTGATTAAAGCAATATGTTAGATATTTTCAGGGCAAATGAAATGTATATCTGGAATTATCAAGGAATAGCCTTTGAAGTGCAATTCATTTTTGATAACTTTTGCATTACTGGTGAACTGTAAGAGGTAGATCAATACTTACTACACAAAAAGTGTAGATTTCACTAAAACACACAATGTATTGTAACAAAAACTTTTTATTTCACCATCAAGCAACTCTTTATTTCTTACATTGATTAAAAAATGTAGATTTCACTAAAACACACAATGTATTGTAACAAATTATTATTTCACCAACAAACAACTCTTTATTTCTTCCAGTAATTACAAATAATCTGTTAACAAATGAATGTCTTTCTTCAATGCTTTCACAACAATTCTCTTTCAACATTGTGGTTACTACTGCAAGGTCCAAATTTCCCATTGATACTCAACTGCTGCCGATATGCATTCTCAGTTGAAAACTGAAAACTGCAGGGCTCGTTCTCCTTTTTATACTGTTGTTCACATGGCAGGAAATTTAGAGAAGCAGTCACACATGCAAACCACCACAGGAGTAACAAACTCGCTCAGAAGTGTAACAATGCATGGTTTCGATGCAATAGCTCAGGAAACTTCGCAGCTGTCGTTTGTCTTTCGGGTGAGGCCAATCTCTCATTGCTCAAGTCTTCTCCAGGTCTATGGCCATTCTAAATGGTGAGATGTGTTGCCCAAATAATGCAGCTCCTTGCAGAAGAGTTGGCACTTCTTTGTGTTCAACTTCAGGTTACCTCCTGCAGCTGTATTTCTCTTGGAAACAAAAGTGCCATCTAGCATTTGATAGTTGCAAACTCATTTGCATTTGCTGGGGCATTGGTCCAGAAATAATTACACCTTTTACCCTAATATTTTTAAACCATGTTGTCCACTGCTTCTTTCACATTATGAAAATCAACTCTAATCATCTTTCTGTTGGAGCAAATTGTTGTCCTTTCATATCCCTGAAGAATTTTTTTCTTTGTCATGAATAATAATCAAAATGGTGATTGACTTGATGTTATATACATGCATCACCTCATTTTACTTCATTCCATTTTCTTTCTTATCAGTTCTACTTTCTGTTCTATGAAAAACTACTTTCTTTTCTTCACCTCCATTAAGTTGTGTTGGGTTACTTATGAAACTTTTAATACACAATGTACGAGGGCCGCTCAGAAAGTAACCTCCGATCGGTCACAGTGCGGGTAGTGGGGGGAGTAGCGACGCCATCTGTGCATTCATGCACTCAGCAGGTCAGTCTGCATCAAGCCGTGGTCGAGTGAAAGTCATACCTGCGCTAGTTTAGTGTTTGTGGCCGTTTGAAATGTGTACTGCAATAGAAAACCCCGCCAAATGTGAAGTGCGTGCTGTTATAAGGTTTTTTTACAGCCAAAGGATATTCTGCAGCAGCTATTCATCGTGAGCTTTGTGCCGTGTACGGACCAAGAGTTATGAGTGAAGGAGTGGTCCGTGAATGGGTACGTTTATTTAAAAGTGGACGAGAAAACGTTCATGATGAAGAGAGGAGTGGTAGACCATCATTGGTCACGGACGAACTCGTTCAGACAGTTGATGCAAAAGTTCGTGAAAACCGACGTTTCACAATGTCGGAGTTGTCTACTGATTTTCCACAGATTTCTAAGACTCTCTTGTACGAGATAGTGACAGCAAGATTGGGTTACCGTAAGTTCTGTGCATGATGGGTGCCCAAAATTCTTACCGACCACCACAAAACTCAAAGAATGGCCTCTGCATTAGACTTTCTGTCATGTTATGAGGCCGAAGGTGAACCATTGTTAAACAGAATCGTGACCGGGGACGAAACCTGGATTAAGTACGTGAACCCTGAGGCAAAAGAACAATCAAAGATGTGGGCACATTCAAATTTGCCTACCAAACCAATAAAAGCCCGGCAAGATTTTTCTGCCCGAAAATTGATGGCAACGGTGTTTTGGGATGCAAAAGGGGTGTTGTTGGTTGAATTCATGGAACGTGGGACGACCATTAATCAAGACGTGTACTGTGAAACACTAAAACAATTACGACAGGCTATACAGAACAAACGCTGTGGTATGCTGACTTCCGGTATCGTTTTTTTGCACGATAACGCCCGTCCTCACTCTGCTCGCAGAACAACAGCCCTTCTTGAGTCCTTCAAGTGGGACGTTGTCAACCATCCACCTTACAGCCCAGATCTGGCTCCAAGCGATTATCACCTCTTCATGCATTTGAAGAAATGGCTCGGGTCCCAGCGGTTTGATGACGATGAAGAGCTCAAAGATGCGGTCACAGGCTGGCTCCAGGCACAAGCGGGTGATTTTTATGCAGAAGGAATTTCAAAGCTTGTGAACAGATACGATAAGTGCCTCAATCGTTATGGAAATTATGTAGAAAAATAGTGCAAAGATGTAGTTGTAAGATGTATATATTAAAATATTTCTATTTAACTTGGTGAATTTCTTGCAATCAACCGGAGGCTACTTTCTGAACGGCCCTCGTATAATGATGTTTTCATCATTGAAATAATACAAAGAGAATGTATTTTATAAAACTTGTACACTTAATTTTGAAATATTCATATATAACAAATTCCTAAAAAGAAAGTTCTTTATATAATTTATATGGAATTTAAGAAGAAAAATGTAAATGTAGTTTTATTTATGAACACTCTTTAACTGCTGTGGTTCTCAGCTCCCATTCTATACTATTTTTTTTTTTGCAACAGGTGTACATAGTAGGTAGAGAAGGTCCACTTAAAATTTTGATACCAAAATTTCACCAGAAATATGGTTTGAGACCCCTTGACTCCAAATAAAAGCATGTGCGTGAACTCAAAAAGTCTTTTAAATAAGTTTAGTATCTCCCAAGGATGCTACACAAATATTTTCAAGAAACCCCAATTTTTCCTTTACATGGACAAATTTTCCTTTTCTCAAAAATGGCTCAAACAATTTTTATTAAAATAGCAATATTAAACATACCAAAGATTAAAGATATTTATATGACAAATAAAATGTGAGTCTTGAATTTCATGGGAATGCCTCTGAAGTGCTCTTAATTTTGAATGACCTTTGCACAATATTAAACCATAAGGGATAGAACCTTACTAATGTAGTTCTCGTCAAAACACAGTTTATATCCTTTACATTTTTGTTGTGGAGGGAACCATTTCCAAGATATTCCTTGTTATGGGTTTCAATTTTAACAGGAAGTTGCATGTGTTTCTTTGTTTTACTCCAGGCCATACAAAGAAGCAAATTTCAATGTCAATTGTATAGCAACAAAATTTAAAACATTTGACTATCGCTGAAGCATAGTGCATTCCTTTAGTTGCCTTTTGCTTATAAGGAACTAAGTAATATATTATGCTAATGCTTATCTTGATTTAGCATGCTGTAGAAATAAGAATAATCATCTGTAAGCATTTGTTTGTAGAACAACTAGACAAAGTAATGTAAATTTTTCTCTCTCTTTATGCAGAAGTTGATATGGCTATCAACACTTTTCGCCGTCTGCAGAAATGTGATCCCTATGGATTAGACAATTTGGACACATATTCAAATTTGCTGTATGTTAAAGGACTGAGAGTAGATTTAGCACATCTGGCACATCAAGCCTGTGAAATTGATAAATATCGTGTTGAAACTTGTTGTGTTGTAGGTAAGTATTGTTACATTTTCTTCTGTGAATTTGCATGGTGGTTATAGTTTGTTGCACTG
This sequence comes from Hymenopus coronatus, assembly GCA_030762935.1. Taxonomy (NCBI): domain Eukaryota; kingdom Metazoa; phylum Arthropoda; class Insecta; order Mantodea; family Hymenopodidae; genus Hymenopus; species Hymenopus coronatus. The sequence continues at coordinate 41,546,909 of CM060885.1, read as the reverse complement.
TTATACCTAATATTATAATATGTGCTGTCTCTAGTCATATCTGCAGTGGTGGTCCTACCAAAGATGCTGGTTCCTCCAGTTAATTCTTACATAGTAGTTTGTCTCCTTGCCACCGCTTGGAGTAGGGAATCAAAAAAGAATCATGTAATTATGATTGTGTTACATAAATGCAGTCAGACTCCAGTTGAGTTTAATGATAAAACGAGTGAGATTAAGTGTCTAAAATTTCACTAATAATGTACACACCATGTTTTCAATTTTAATCCATATGCTATTTATTCCTGATTGTCTCTAGTGGCAAGGATGTTCAACACCAGGAGATGACAGCAGCAGGTGGGAATTAACCGAGTATGGTGTGAGAACCTCACAAACACGTTATGAAACTTAGTGTGTTAAACTTGACTTATTTTATCAATTAATTTCTTACTGCATTGTATAAGAGCCAATGGAAGTGTTTCACATGCTGCATATATTAAGAATGGCAAAGAAGTTTGTATATTGCACAATTAAATGTCTTATTGAAATACATTCCAACAGTGATGGTGCTGGGGGTGTTATCATTTGCAACAGAATGGTCAAAATTTTTACAGGGGAAATGAAATGAACACCTAGGAAATGAATATTCTGCAGTGAACTAGATCAAGAGCATAAAATGGACTTTATGAAATAACACAATACAGTAACTGACAGCAGTTTTGTAACATAAAAGTTAAGAGCTGGAGGATGAAACTTGTGGATGGCAGTAAACAGCAAATTCTCTTCACAAATGAGATTTTCATGGCAGAAAAAAAACAATTATTAGCCAAAGTCACAACTCTTAGAAAACTGCTACAAAAGTCTATGAAATGGAAGGAGTTCACACCTGGTATTTATGATGGGCTTGATGTGAAGTGGTGTCTGATGAAAGTCAGTACCTGTCTTGTATTTCTGTGAACAGAAGGCAAACATGTATGTGTATGAATAACAATCAAATAAACATTTTGGAGACAAGACTGAAGCCCTTAAACATCAATTAATTTTTGAGTCGGCACAGTATACGTAGAATGTAGCAAACGGTGGTTCATACAACAGTGATTGAAACTTAATATGCTCAAGTTCATTGCCATTGGAGATTGACCTTCCAGAAGCCCTGAACTGAAACCCATGGACATTATTTGTACATTATTTTGGAGAAGCCCTCCTGGAAATCTCTCTGAAATATGAAATTTCTAAAACCATCTTTAGTGAAAGCAGCAGCCTTCATTTTCCCTAACTGGTATCTACCACAATAGATATATAACTGAGTTATCTAAAAAGTTATATGATATGTCCACAAAGAAGTAACTGGGGATCTTTGCCTTTCACAATCCACCATTTTTCACCATTTTTCAATGGTATGTAGAGTTTAGAAGAGGAAGAGATTCCTTCAAAGATGGAGACTGAGCAGATTGGCCAGCTACAGCAACAATGGATGCAAATGTGGTAAAAGCAGACCACATGTTACAGGAAGATCATTGTTGCATCAGATTCAAGATGCCCTAGATATTGGATCGGCAGCAATGAAAACAATCTTGAAAGAAAAACTTATATCAGGAAGCTCTGCAGTCATGCTATCCCCTGTCACCTCACAAATGAACAGAAACAAGTGTGTGTACAATGATGTCAGAAAATTATTGAAAAATTGAATTGAGGGTGATCCAAAAACATATTTAACATTGTAACAGGTGACAAAAGCTAGATTTACCAGTAAGATTCAGAAGCTTTATAACAGTCATTGGTCTGGATCTTCCCAGGAGAAGATTGCCGAACAAAAGTAAAGTGAATGAGAAATGTTGGCAAGAAAATAATCTGCTTCTGATTCTCAGCAAGTGGCTACATTGTGTCTTATTTCATGTAAGGAACTAAAAGCTGTTACTGACGGATGGTACACCACAAAATGTCTGGCACAGGTAATCAATGAACTGAGAAAAAAGGATGCTGGTATGCGTGGAATTTTGTTGCACCTTGGCAATTCCTCTGCTCATACTGCACAAGAAAAAACCCAACTTCTGTAGGAGTCAGATATTTGTCCCATCCTCCCTACAGTCCAGATTTAGCCCCATTCATCTTTTTTCCATTTCTCAAAATGAAATGAAAATTTGAGGTCAATGGTTTGGGTCACCTGAAATACAGTAGCTGATTATGAAGATATATATTTGCATTTGGTGTTCAGGACTTGAAAAACAATTTGAAAGGATGAGACAGTGTATAAAATTTAATGGAGAATATTCTGAAAAAAAAAAAATGCAGTGATTAGATCCAAATTTTTAATATTTTATTAGGTCCATTTTCACAATTTTTCAAATGACTCTCTTAATAACTAGTACTTGCCATATGGTGTCATCTAGCGTATAAATGAACTTCTGAACTTAGGTTGATGAGGGAAGTTTAAAGAATATATTGGAACAAGAAAATGACAGAATTATGGCCTATGTCTATATTGGAACCCTTCATATGTTCATCAATTATGGTTGTTTACCTCTATACCACCTCCGTTTATTTGAGCTTAAAGCAGGACTAGGCAAATTAAAAAGTTTTCAACTGAATAGCAAATTAAATGTGTAGGTGGCAACAATACAATAGAATTTCATAAATGTTTTTATTGTTTCAGGTAACTACTATAGTTTAAGATCAGAGCATCAGAAGGCCGTTCTGTATTTTCAGCGAGCATTGAAATTAAATCCTCAATATTTATCAGCATGGACGCTTATGGGACATGAGTATATGGAAATGAAAAACACAAATGCAGCAATACAAAGTTATCGACAAGCCATTGGTAATTATAGCTATATTTCAAGAAAAATATATTTAGGATTGTCATCTTTAGTAGTTTTTTAATCAGAACTGTAAATCATCTACAAATTGTTGACTTATAATTTTATTTTTATAATAATTTTGTTTAGAAATTACATTTTAATTATAATATGATATCCATGTAAATGAAAACAGCAGAACAACTGCTTTTCTATTGTTGTACAAATAAAAATATAAAATAATTGCAAAATGCACTGCCATGGCTGAAGATTGAGCAACCTACTGATTCTTATTAATTTCAAAATAGATAATATAAGATATAAAAGAACCTAATAGAGTTGCTGCCTTATTCACTGTGTATTACCAGATATTAAAATTGATCTTGAAACCTAATGATTGTGAATAGTGGCGAAGCACTACATTGCTTACATGATTCATATCCAAACCAATTTGTTGAATTAAAATGTGATTCTACCAAATCTACAGAAAAATAAGAAAAGAGTGATATGTTATGTTCCCATGAGCTTCTCTTCTACCTATCATCTATTAGTGGCTATACAATCTATTCTTTTGAAAAGTTTGTTTTTCGATGCACTTCATTTTTAATCAAGATAAATTTGCAAAAACAATTTTGTAATAGATGCAGTCGAAGAGTGGCAGTCAAATGTTAAGGAATTGAATGCTATTTAAAATCCCAATATCTTATCATGCAGTTGCATAAAATTGAAAATCAACAGGGCTTTAAAGAATGACAAAAGTAGTGGGCACTTTAAATAATAATGGATATCTCGGAAAGGGATTATATCTCAAAAAGATTATTTGGAATAAGTTATATCTCTTAAAGACACCCACATTGTGTAGTATGTTTGTATCTATCATTTAACATATACCACCAGCTGTACATGTTCATTCAGAATTTCTTCTAAATGAAGTGACCACAGCCTATTCCCATAAAATTCAAGATATTCATTTTTTTTTTTTGCATAAGTGTCTTAAATATATGTAATTTGAATTAAAATTGAATAAAAAGTGTTAAAAAATATTCAATGTAGAGGTTAGTTAGGAGTGAGGGAATTTTATTGAAAATCTTAGGAAAATATTAAACATAAATACCATCTTTGAGAAAACCAAAATGTTCGAACATTTTTTCATGATAAGTCTAGTTTGTGGTGGTGGTGGGGGGGGGGGATTTTCTTGAAAATCTTCCTGTTGCATCCTTGGAAGGTATTAAACATAAATACTAAGATTGAAATGGAAATGGCGTTTTATTTATGAATGCTCTGTAACTGCTGTGGTTCTCAGCGTCCTATTCTATACTGGGCATGAAAGACCGCTTTAATTTTGCTCAAAGGCCTCTCTATCAGGCTTGAGGTTCTTTTATGTGCCGTAAATCTATAACATGGACCCCACGGCTTTACTTCCCTTCTGAAGGAAGCCATGCTAAGGACTTTTATGCCCAAAAAAATCCATCGCCCACCGCCGGGTTTGAACGCGCAACCTTGGATATATGAAGTTAGCATGGTAACCATTACACCATGGAGATACTTAATGGTCTTCGTATTTAAGCTATGCTGTCCAAGGACAAAACTTTTTCTAAAATTCTGATGTGTTACATTCAAATGACTTTCTGTACACCTCAGTAACAATTTACTGTTAAAAAGCTTATTCTCAATTTAATTCATGCTAATCGAGATAAACATTAGCAGATATAACCTTATTACTTGCTTTCTTGTAAGTATAAGGGAAATAAGGGAGTACATAGGCTAAGGGGATAGTCAAATCTTTTTAAAGCTGGTTGCTGTGTGGATGAAATCCATTTCTTTGCATTGCCAGGAGTTGACAAATTCCTGTATGTTTTAAGTATTTTAAAATTGCAACAAGTAACATCTCAAAAATGGTCAATTTCACCAAAAAAAAATGTATTGTATATAATGTATAAAAAATGTATAGCTGGTTGCTTTATGACTGCAGTTCCTTTGTTTGTATGGATAGGAGTTGACAAAGTCCTGTGTGAAAAAAGTACAAGTTTTTTAAAGCTGAAACCAAAAACAAGGAATTTCTAAGAAACAATCAACTCCACAAAAAAATGCATATAACATAAATGTGTGTTTTAAAGTGCTCTACGTTTTTTGTGTTTTAAGTTTCTGTCCATCTCTTACGGTTTAGCAGTTATGCAAAATTCCATAAATTTCATCCAGAATAAAGTAGTCTTCAGAGGCTGTTCCCAGAAAATTCAAGATATACATTTTATTTGTCAGGTAAATATCTTTAATATATGATATTTTAATTAAAATCGTTAGAGCCATTTTTGAGAAAATAACAAATTTTGAAAAAAGCTCCCTGTAAAGACTAATTTGGCGTGGGGGGATTTTTCTCAAAATCTTCGTGTCACATCCCTGGAAGATACTAAACTTAAATACCAAGTTTGTTATTTTAACGACTTTTCGTTTTTGATCGTGTTTTCTCTCTCTCTCCCTCTCACTCACTCACTCTCTCTCTCTCTCTCTCTCTCTCTCTCTCTCTCTCTCACACACACACACACACACACACACAGACCTTTTTCTGAAAATGCTTTTTTAGGATTCAGGGGACCCTAAAACATATATTTCTGGTGAAATTTTGGTATCAAATTTTTGGGTGGAGTGCAGTACCTTCTGTATACACTATGTGCATAGTATGTGTAGAGAAAGTAAAAATATGTCTCAATTAGAATCATAGAAATTTAGAAATCATTTCTTTATCTCTCAGTATACATTTATAAGTTATATTCATCAATTTCAAATTTTTGTATTTGCAAATGGTTTTTATAGGCATAAAATGATATTCAGTTTAAATAGTTCCATGTTTTATTGTACAGGGTGTTCATTTTTATCCATAATTTTCCAATCAAGAAATATTATCGATGCCAATGCTGATGAAGTAAGTTTATGCACTGTCCACCAAGTGGTAGGAGATCCTACTTAATGTGATGCTATCCTGATGAGGCAATACTTTCTCTCTAGCAGCAGCCTAGGTATCATACCTATGCAGTGATATAGATCATATTTATAAATTGCTCCTACTTTGATACAGAACAATAATTACACTCAACCACAGATACTAGGTGTTTCATGTTCAACTGGGCAATAAAGAACAGAGGAGCCTTTGAATGTGATTCATTACTGTGATGGGAGATGCCATGAGAAGGCTGGCTGTTTACCAATGTAACTACAACCAGAGTGCTGCTGTTTGTTTTCTTTTCTGCAAAACATCACCTTTTTTTCTAGGTAGAGGTTGTTATAATAACTTTCTATTCTTCAAACCATAACCGCTCTTTCTAGTAGAGGTTGCTGTGACTAGTTTCTCTTTTGCAAATGATCCTGCTCCTTCTTAATAGAGAACACAATGGCTTCAATGAACCAATCATGATGTCATTTTTGCTCTATCAGTGCACAGGAAATCTTGATAAAAATAAACACTCAGTGTATTTATAAAGTTTCAACATAAAATTAGTTTAGTTATTGCAGTTATTTTAAACTGCTTAAGCTATTATCATAAGGTATAAGTTTGTAGAAAGTACAGATCAAAAATGATATATCACTCGTATGCCTGAGAGTAAAATAGAGATAGAGAAAGTGTAAGTTAAATATAATGTAGACAAAACAGAAATGGGAAATGTGACATTAAAACCTATAATTTATATTTCAGAAGTGAATCGAAGAGATTATAGGGCTTGGTATGGCCTTGGGCAGACATATGAGATCTTAAAAATGTTCTTTTACTGTTTATATTACTACAAACAAGCACAACATCTAAGACCTAATGATAGTCGGATGCTGATTGCATTAGGAGAAACTTATGAAAAACTGGAGAAAGTGGAAGCTTCATTGAAGTGTTATTTCAAAGCACGCAGTGTTGGAGATGTTGAAGGTGTAGCATTACTGAAACTTGCAAAGTAGGTAACTCAAATTATACTTTTGTATATTCCATATTTATACACAAGATTTATCTGTTGTCCTTAAATTTTAAGATGTGGATAACACAGCATTTTATGAGAGATAATGTAATTCAGATACCTCTTATATAGGTAATAGATTCAAGTGTGGGTATTTTGCCCCTAATTCTGAATCATGATGCATCTGAGAAGCTCTAATATGCCACAAAAACCAACATTCTGCCTGACAGATACATGGTAGTGACCACATCATCTTTCCATATTGGCTGACCTGTCATCCACATGTGTCTTCACATGTAGATATGGTATTGGTAGCCAGATAGTAGATTTAGTCTCAAGAGAGCTCTATGTCACAGATAGCCAATCATCATTTACTCTCAGCATCTTCACCAGCAACATCACAATTATCATCATCATCATCATCATCATCATCATCATTATTTTCAAGTAACCCTAAGTGACAAGGTTACCACAAAGACTGAAGCCCTATCTTCCAAAGTGAGCAGTTTAAGTAATATGTACATGTTGAACACTACCTTTAAACTGCTGTGAGATTTTGCATCATAAAAAATACTTGAAGGTTGTTAATATGTTCTAGACTAGTAATAACTATACAATCACCTATTATTGTGATGTCATGGAATTATTAATATATTTCTGGTTTAGGAAGGAACAGTTAATAAATTTGATGAAACAAAATTATGGTTTCCAGTGTGCATCATTCATAATACAACAAGCATTTTAAAAGTTCTCGACTAATCAAGAAAATACAAGATTTCCTTCCTTTCTTTTCCAACTTTGTCACTAGTAAATAAATGCTTCCAACTTTTAATTACAGTTGGATATGTCCAAATGTGCAAAATAGATGTCTGTCTTGGCTTCAACCTAATAATTTCATGTGATCTTCCACCCAGAAATTTTACAGGTTTAAGAACAAAAATTAATCATTAGGAAGCAAATCCAACAAATAGAGCAGTTTGGAAGTGAAGAACTTGCAGCTTTTCAGTAGCATTACCAAGTGTGAAGGTTCATTATCGTGATAAAAGTGAACCTTCTTTTTCTCAATAATTCATAATTTGCCCAATAGTGAAGCTTAATGCCCCGGTAATGGTTCTGCTATCATGGCAGCAGTATATAAGCACCACACCATGAGAATCCAGAAAACCATGGTCATGACTTTTCAGTAAGTTAATAATATGATAGTTATAATGATGCTTCTTTAGGGGTTTATTCTACCGAACATCAATATGCTGCAAAGAAAACCATGTGATGCGTAGAAATACCAAAAGTATTGTTAAGAAAACCAATGTTTTAAAACATTTTTTAAGATCCATTTTTGTTTTACTTAACACAACCCTTCACAAAGTTATCAAACATACCCTTCATAAACCATGGCTATGCAATTCCATCATGGTCGCGTAGCTGTATCGTGTTGAGGTTGGATGTCAAGAGATGGTCTAGGTGTGCTATGGCAGCTTGACGATTCAATGAACAGTGTGTAATAAACTGTAATACTCAATAATATTTTGATTCCCACTGTGAGAATGTGTTCTCTATCGAGAAAGTGTGGGCCGAGTTAAAAAGGGAGTTGCACTCCAATTACCTGCAAACAGGCGAAGGACAAAAAATGGCTTCTGCGCACAAGTTCAAGAAGCTTGGGCTCTTGTAGTTTTTCGTCCACATTACTATAGGCATTTATTTTGTCTATGCCCCGAAGAGCTGTTATACAGGCTCAGGGTTCTTACACCTGATATTAATTATGTTTATTTTTTGTTTTAGAAGATAATAGTTTATTTACACATATTTTTATTTTCTATTGCATTCCATCCAAAAATTTGATACTGAGATTTCACTGGAAATACACGTTTTAGGGTCTCCAAGTGTGAACATCATAACTCAAAAACAAAAACTCGGTAAAATACCAAACGTGGTATATAAGTTCCAAGGATGCAACACAAAAGATTTTGAGAAAAATCCCCCCCCCCCCATCCCAATCTACCTTTTACATGAAAATTTTTTTGAAAATTTTGATTTTCCCAAAAATGGCTGATGAATTTGATTAAAATACATATATATATATATATATATATATATATATATATATTAAAAATATTTACATATAAAATAAAATGCATATCTTGAATTTTCTGGGAATAGACTCTGAAGACCTCTTTATTAAGGATAATTTTGCTGGATTTTGTATAACTAGTAATCTGTAAGAGATAGACAAAAGCCATTTTTGTGATATTTCTTGTTAGTTGTTTCATTTTTGAAGTATTTAAAACTTTTCACATACAGGAATTTGCCAACTTCTGGCAATGCAAAGAAACAAATTTCATCCACGTGGCAACCAGCTTTTAAAAGATTTCACTATCAGTTTAGCCTAGTGTATTCCTTTATTTCACTTCTACTTACAAGAAGCAATTTCTGCTAATGTTTATCTGGATTAGCATGAAGTAGATAGAAGCATAAGCTTTTTAATAATAATTTGTTACAGAGATGTAGAGATGTATGAATGGAACATACAATGGTGTTGTTTTTGTTTTTTTGTTAACATGAGTGTTAATACAATAATGTTTTTGTGTGTGTAGATTGCCTATAACTTCAAATGCCAAAGTTATATTAATGCAATTTTATGTTCTACATATCCAGTCAAAATTAACAAACATAAAAAAAAATTATAAGCAGCGCAAGATTTGAACCTAAAATTTTTTAGTGGAAGCAAGAATTTTTAACCACTTGGTCACTGTAACCTTATTCAGTATTTAGAAGTTAACCATTGTCCTGCCAGTCACAGACCACTGTACAGTTATTTCGTGTGCATTGTAAATACTGCTTTTATGAAGATACCTGAAGCTCTTCAGTCGACACATGGAAACTGGGGATGATTTGTTTTTTGTGGCATTGTTTCAACCATTGAGTTTCAGTTTGCAACCATTGAGTATGATATGCTGAATTTTTGTCACAATCTCATCAGTCATAGTGGTTTAGGAATGTTCTGAGCATTCGTCATCTTGAAGAAATTCAGCAGGTTACTGTTTAATCATTGAAAAAAAAAAAGCTAAGTTTACTTTGAATCTGTTACCTTTTGTATTTCTCTTGAGATTAAACCCTTCTAAAAGATTGCTTATCACAGCTCATATTTCAGTTTTAATAATTTTGTAGAAAATGTGACTAGTAGGTTATACAACCATCACAAAGAAATTTCATCTTCTATTTTCTCTTCAATTCTTGGATTGGTTTGCAATAATTCGCCATTCTGATTTTCTCTCTGCCTTCCTCTTTAATTCTTCATACAGTTAATGTCATTCATTTGTTCCATATACTATAGCCTTGCTCTTGCTGTGCTATTCCTGCCTTCAGTTGTACCATCAGTTATAATTTACAAAATACTATGGTGTCTTAAGAAATGCCCTTTGAATTTTATTCTTTTTCATTTGTGTCCAAATTTCTCTTTCTGCTTTTGTTCTCATAAATTTCTTAATTTTACTAGCCCAATTAATTTTCAACATTTTCCTGTGGCACCATGTTTCAAATTCTTCTTCTTACTGATTTTAGGTTTGACCAAGTTTCACATCCATATGATATTAGGTTCTATACATGTTTTTAACACATTCTTCCTAAGTTCTAATAGTATCATATGCAATTACTTTATTTTTCTTACTGAAGGCCAGCTTTGCTTGACATATTTTATTAATCATTTATTTTTACTTCTTAAATTAGATGCTATTTTGCTACCAAAATATTGAAATTCTTCAATTTCATCTAAAAATGTTTAACCTAATTTGCTTTTATTATTTCCTTTTTTTCTACAATTTAAAATGTTTTGTTTCTGATGTAGTAATAAGTGATAATTATTTCCTAATGTTTTTTTCCAGATTATTAATACATACTACTTAATCTATTTTCCATAAAATTACAGTGCCATCTGCAAATCAGAGCATTTTAATTTTAAATCCCTTTTTTTTTTTTTTTTTTTTTTTATTATTATTATTATTAATATTCATGTCTGTTTCTTCAATAACTTTAATGCTCTTTGAATCATCATCATCATGTCCTGTTATTCTATCTAGAGCATAGGACCTTAATGAAGCATTTCCATTCTGATCTATTTCTAGCCATTCTCTTTATTTCAACTCTTTCCTATTTCCTGCAATTCACTTTCCACTGTCCTTCTAGTTGTCTGTTTTCCTGTTCGAGCCTCGCAGGTTCCAGTCCAGAGCTTGTCTTTCAAAAGATTGAGGTTTACATAGAGTGTGTCTTTCTGCTACACCCATATATTTTACACATGAATTTAATGCCACTTGGTGCATTAATGTTGGCTCATTTACATGATATTTTCATCCAAAATAGAAATCTCGATTGTGCTTGATTATCCTCTGCAGAAGACTTCATCTGCTATGAGAAAGGAATATCAACTGCTAGAGCCCATGATTAGCAGCCCAGAGTTTACCTGAACATGAAGCGAGACGTTGACTGAACCTTCAGTTTGAGGGTTGAAAAGGGAATAGGAGTGGTTCTTATATATTGCTTAAGTGGAGGTTTATAAACCTGACTCCTCCTGCAAGGAAATCTGGCAAAGTTTCTGTTTAGTTTAGCATTAGCTTCCATAGTGTGCTGATAAGTAATATTTTTTGTTTTATACATTCACACATGTGAATAGCTCCCTTAGCTTGATTACTCAGTAACATATTGGGTATTATTGTGGACATTAAGAATTCAGACCAGAAAGTTAGTGAGCGACAAAGAAGATGAATAGTGTTCAGTCTTTGTTAACTATAAATTTTCATTGTGCAGTGAAAAGAGAAATGGGAAGTAAAGCGAATGGGTATATCAGTGCTGAACCTTCATATTACACAAATTATTAAAACAAAAAGTAGAACATTTAATAGAAATTTCAACTCTGAAATCTACAAAAAACATAATTGGCTCTATTGCTTTCTATGTCTTCTTTTTTGGGGGAGAAGATACATGGGTAAAGCAAGGAAGGAAAGAAAGACATAACATTTGCACGATTGTGTAAGAAAGGTCAAACACACACATGAAAAACTGCATAAGTTTGGTAGTGTTAATATTGCTGCTCAAATGGACACCACATACAGAAGGAATATACAGCTACACAATAATAAAATCATGCAGAATATTATACTAAATATTATACTATTGTGGCTTATTTGAATTAGCATAAGATGCTATGATGAAACTGAGACATCACCAAATCCTGGTAGAGGTGAATAACTTCAGCGCTGAGCTTGACAGTGTCTTGAAAGGTCATCTGGAAAAGGCAACTATTTTTAAAGGCACATCAAAAACAATACAAAACGAAAATCTGGAGTGTTTGTTAGAGGTGTGACAGGAGGAAATAAGGAGATAAAATTGGTGACATTGGAGATAAAATTGGTGATGTTGCTTCTGTCTACAAGATGGTCATCATATACAGGTATTTAAGTAATGATATACCTGTAGAAGGATTCTGAGGCTTTTTTGTCCCTCTGGCCATCTTGCAGATTCTTTCTGCTGTCATAATGTCTGAACTAGATGTGCATGTGGTATAATGCCCAAATAAACTTATCGCACAAATGTATGATGGTGCAACCATCATGGAGGTATAAAATGTGGAGTTCAAGCAATTGTGAAACATAAATATCCTTCGGCTTCTTATATACACTGCCATGCACATCAACTTAATGTGATATGTTGAATGCAGCTTCAATAAATACAAATATGCAAATATTGTTTGCAAACATTCAAGGAATTTGTACATTTTTTTTTCAAATTCTTCTCAGAGAACTGCTATTTTGGACAAAGTTGTGCAAAAAAGATTAACACACTTGATTACAACACAGTGGAATTTTCATTCTAGGACTGTCAATACAGTGTTTGAGTACAGAGAAGATCTAATTGAATACATGAAAGCAATTCAGAAGACATGTCAGACAAGCAACAACACCACACTTATACAGGCTTCTGGCTTTATAGGGACTTTGAAAGATGAGGATTTTATATACTGGCACTTTCTTTCACAAAATCATGCCCCATGAAGACATTTTGTACAATCATCTACAGAAACGTGATTGCAATCCATCTCTTGTTCTGGCCCAATTTAACACTTTTGAACAAAAGGTGCAAAAAGAAAGACATAATATGGATTGTGATGAGCTGCAGGAATCTGTAAAAAAGAGAAGACTAGAATACTAAAAGTAGGGAAGCATTTGAGGTCTGTGATGTAATTTTAAGAGAGGCAAAGGATAGGTTTAGTTTCACATGATTTCTAGTTGCTGCAACTTTGTTTCATTCAGAAAAATTTTCAGACTATGAAAACAAATTTTCAGAAGACTGTTTTTAAGTAACAGTAAAAGCTTATCCTTTCATCAATGAAAGCAAACTTCGCACAGAATTGACTGTAATTTACACTCGAGAGGAGTTCCGAAATATGTCTGATGCCTTGTGCTTAATGGATTTCATTAGGGAAAACAACATAAGTGCTACTTTTGGTGAATGTGTTAAACCTTTAGAGTTCTGTTAACAATGCCAATATCTACTGCAGAAGCAGAACAGTGTTTCTCAACCCTAAAGAGAGTAAAGACATTTCTGAGGAACACATTTCTCAAGATAGACTGTCAGCCTTCTATTGAGTGGTAATTCGTAATGAAGATCAACATATTAATGTAAAAGTTATGAACAAATTTGTCAGGTGTGAAGAGAGGAGTGCAGAATTCTTGTATAAATAGGTGAGCCATGAATAATTTATAAATACATCACTGGTAATTTTGTTTAGTGTTGTGCTCCACCTTGTTTTTAAACCACCATCTGCCACTGGCCCTTATCACTGCCATTTTTGTTTTTTGTTTTTATTTGTAGTAGGTATTTGCTTTGATTTCAACCACAGCTCCTGGTACGTTACTCTATCCATCCATCTGATGTTTAATATATGTTGGAACGTAAGTCCTTGTCTATCTTGAAGCCTTTGATCCTCTTCACTGAAACCTCGTCAGGAGCCCTTGTAGGGTAGTGCCATCCAGAGCCAGATGAATCCAGGTTTTTTTTAACAACGAGTTACTCCTCCCCCTTCTTCCTCTTTTTCCATCTGGGATTGGGAACAGTGGCAACTATTTTTGCACATGTGAAACTTATAGCCTGCCGCATGGAGGAATATCATAGTAATTTGGCCATTCAATTGGTGAATCATGGTGAGAACTTTTAAAAGGCCTAGAAATCATTCAGATTAAGTGATATATGCACTTGGTGACATATTATTTGACATGTATAATTATCAAAGTCTCTATATAGTTCTTTGATTGGAAGGGTGGTACTTAGGAAATAAAGTCATTTGATAACAATTTTTTTTTTTTTTTTTTTTTTTATTTTTTCAATTATTTTAATTAGCTCAGTGACCTTTTTCTAACGGGCTTCTGACTATCTTTCATTGCTCCTGATATATAAAATTCACTGAAAATGAGGAGAACATTACAGCCTATCTGTAGAAAATTCAAAATATACATTTGAGTTATAATGCCATTATTTTTAATATAATGATAAACTAATAAAAATTGTTAGCTTATTTTCAGAAAATAAAATTAACACCAATCTTTTATAATTAGTTGTATAATGTAGTGCCGTTTTATTTATACCCACACTAAACAACCTATCACTTAAATATGAAACTCTTATATAAGTGTTATAAACCTTAATGTAAAGAGTGTAGAAGCATAATTATAGCATAGACTATGAGTACATAAATATATAATTTAAAAGTAAGTAGGGGCACAAGATTATTCCAATAATGATTAAAAATATTAAACTCAGAAGCTTATAGTAGCCAAGAATGGTTAACATAAGTGTATATATTAATATAAAAATAATAGTTGCAACCAATCTTCACTTATCTTTTATTGGTTGCAACTATTATTTTTATATTAATATTTGTGTTATTCTTCACTGTTACTAGCTTCTTTTTACATTTATAAGTGTATATGTTTGCAACTGTTTAATTTTTCACTTATCTGCCACTTTTCATCTCCTGGAGATATATATTTATGCATATAGTAAATAACACTACAGCAGTTATAGTTTTTGAGTAAAATATTAATAAAGATAAGTACTATTCATAATATAAGTAGCTTATGTTCTCTAATGTATTACCATGAATTAATAGTTTTATTTGACTTTTAACAGGCTTTATGACAAGTTGAATGAGTTCGAGCATGCTGCCAATGCTTATACAGAATTTGTGACAGAAAATGAATCTCATCAAGAAAAAAGTGAATTAAGTCAAGCTTACAAATATCTAGCAAACTATTTTGTAAAAAGTAATCGAATAGATGAAGCTTATCAGTATGCACAGAAGTGCTTAGAGTATGAAGAGGTAAGAGAAAAAAATCACACATTTTATAGAATACTTTCCCCAGCCTAGTTCACACTGTAACAAGGAAGTATCAAGGATATTTAAAACTGAACAGTGAAGACTGAAACTGATTCGCCCCCCCCCTGTCCCATTTCAGTGTTTAACATGATCTTTTTTACAGTAGTCCTCTCCTATTTGAATGCACTTTTTTATAATGTTTCTGCCAGTCTCAAACACACGTTGCAGGCCATTTCTTTGTCAGATCCTTGAGGATCTCCTCACTTTTCTTGGGTACTGCTTCAGAGTTCACAAATCAAATGATAGAAATAAAAAAAGTTCACAGGGAGTGAGATTAGGGCTATAAGGCAGATCTAGTAGCAGATAATGTTGAATTCAACCAAAAGTTCCTTGCCTTGATTTATAATCTGAGGTTGTGTGTTGTCATGGAAGTCATCAACCAGACCCTTGAAGTTGCAGTTGTTTTCTTTTTTTTCTGTAGTTTAGCCAATACTGACATGTATGATGCAATAGTAGTGTGAGGGTGAACTGCATGGTGGCAAATCGGTCCATTACAGACAAAATATGTGATCACTATCCTTTTCCTTCAGATGCAACTGCTTTTGCCTTTTGTGATGTTAGAAAACCTGGACTGCTTTATTTTCCTTCAAGATTATAATCATGCAACTAAACCTAAACCTCATTGTTAACCGGATTCAGGAACACATCCCCTTCATTAGCAAAGAGGTGTAATACCTCACAGCAGTCTCCATTCACATGCCTTTTGTTCAGGAATCAACAGATGTGGCACCCAACCAGCATAACATGGGTCAACTATAGATTATCAAGCATCATTACAAAGACATATGAAATTCTCAACACTTCAGTGAGGTTACCTAATGTTATCCAATTACAACAGTTATATTGATGTTGATTTCTTTTACAGCAGAGGCCAAAATGACAGGTCCACACAGAGAACACTGCATTCTTTGAACCACCCAAACAGTGTTGAATAAAGTAGTGTGTCTTCACCATATGCTTGCTACAGTTTTTCATAATTTCGGAGGCTTTAAGAAAACAGAATTTTTATTGCAACATACTGCTATTCTCATGTCACTTCATTTGTGTTATGCAAAATCAAGCAGGGTCTGCAACATTCAGCGCTGCTAACAACTTACAAATATGAGAGTGCTGCCACCAATGGACATCATATATAAACCCAACTCTTTTCATATATTCACACTACAGGCACGTAACCATCAAGTAGGCCACAGGAAAAAATCAGTCTCAACTGATCAGCCCTTGTATGCAGAATCAGCATAAAAGGCTTATAACTAATGCCTTGCTACTTTTGGTGCTAAGTTTAGGTACTTGTGCAAATATTAAATTTTAGCACTAAGTTTCAGTGTTTGTGAGTATTAGCACCAGCCAAATGAATACAAAAGAATTTCATTGACTAAACTGAAGTGGGTACCCCTTTATGCTTATTGGTTTCCTGAATGGTAGGGAACTCTGCTTATACAAAATCGAAGCTTTCACTTTCATGAAGATGATAGCTAAATCTGATTCAGAGATAGCTATTAAATTTATTTAAGAATTGTGAGAAATATTCTAATTTTATGAATGTTCATGGAATTTCAAACATTTTAAATCTTCAAGTTTTTCAATAATAGCTGACAGGAATTCCAAAATAATGAACATAGCTGCACAACATTCTGCCTACAACACTGAAGAAAATATATTTTGTGTTCACACCCTTACTTATCATTTAGCTGCTTTTCGGTTATGTACACAGGCAAGTACATACAATTAGCCCTAAACACACACAAACAAAACATATCGCTGTTTTGACGGTTCAAAATAACTTCAGTACTGTTTGCTAATATATTATCTGTGTACTTATCAGTGTGTTTATTGATGTAAAAAGAACTTTTGTTATAAGTACTTCTTTTTTTTTTTCAGACGAAAGAAGAAGGAAAATCACTACTAAGAACAATAGCACAAAAAAGAAACCAAGACGAAGAAGGTGAAATGCAGGTATAGAATAATAAAATGTGTGGCATAATTGGATGAGAGTTAAAAATGTTTTTAATGAAAAGTTCATCCTCAAATTAACATAAGATGGATGATATTGCAGTTAATTTATTTGACGAGTCGATTAATTACATTAAACAACACTTACTTGGGATTTTTGCTGGAACATGTTCAGAAGAACTAGTTTCTTCATTTTCAACCAGACATCGACTAATCCCTTGCGGTGAAGCTGGCAATGTGTTAAGTGCTGTCTCCTCTGGTGGTGGTTCAATGAACTGCTAAACACAGTCTTCTGTGGAACATCGTAATTGAAAACCCTGTTTCTGTTTTTGACAATGAAGATGTGTTCCCATGTGACTAGCTCTTGTTTTCCTGCTATGTGTTTTAGAAGTTTTGGTTCTGAATTTATATTGTGGTGTTTTGACCAAAAGTGGGTGGCAACTGCTGATTTTTCCAATTGCTTTTTATTTATATTTCTGAAGTGTCCTTTGGATCTTGTTTATAGATTTCTTTTTGTTTTTCCAATATAAATCTGATTACAATCTTTGCCTTCTTTTTTGTAAATGCCCGATTTTTTCTTTGTTGGGATCACGTCCTTGATATTTGAGCCTAATTCATTTTTTATGCTGTGATGGTTTACTGGTGCTAGCTGAATGTTGTATTTTTTGAAAATTTTTTGAAACTTTCAAATGGCCATGGGTGGTATGTGAATTTCTTGAAGCTCATCTTTTGTTCTATTGCCGAGAGAGAGTTTTTGTTTTGTTTTAGGAATTTATTCTTTTTGGCTAGTTTTATATTTTTATCTATGAGGGATCTTGTGAAACCATTTTTATTTCCAATTTTGACTATTATTTTGTAGTATTCTCCCTTGTATTCATTTGTTAGAAGTGGCATGTTTACCAGTCTTTGTGCTAGGCTATTGAAGATTGCCTGTTTATGTGCTCTTGGATTATAACTATTGGCTTTTTTTTCAGATCTAAAAATGGTAGCTGGTTATCTTTTTCTATTTCTACTGTGAATTTTATATTTTTTTCTTGGATGTTCAAAAGTTTTAGGGCATCATCAATGTGCCTTTTTGGCACTATGGCAAAGATGTCATCGAAATACTGCTGCCAGGTTTTGAACATCCAAAGGAAACCTTTTGTGATTCTATTTTCAATGCACTCATGAAAACATTTGCCAATATGGGTGAGAGTGGATTGCCCATTGCTAATTCTGATGTTTGGTGATAAAATCTTTCCTGGACCTGAAAAAAGTCTGGTGCATAATTTGATAAGTTTTATATTTTCTGAAAATTTTTGTGGTGCCATTCCAATTGATTCTGTAAAATTTTAAATTGCTCATACGTGGGCATAAATACATTGTTGTATATGTTCCCAATTATTCAGTAAATTAAACTTTGAATATGAAAGGCTATAGCATATTAAAATTTTCTGAATAACTATATTTATCCAAATACAAGAAGATGCTTTTTTTCCAAAATATTGTAACAAAAACTCTCTTTGTGCTCCAACAAACACTCTTTCTTTATTTCTTCCATAATCAAATTAAAATCAAAATCTGCTCAGAAATAACTGTGTTTCTCCAATGCTTTTGTAACAATTCTACCATATAGTTTCTTTTCGACGTTTGCTGCAGCAGCAGCAGCAGCTACTGCTACAAATATCCCATCGAAACTCAATTATTGACATTATGCATTCCTAGTGAAAACTGAATGCACAGCAGGGCTTTGTTACCCTTTTTATACCTCTTGATCACGTGACTAGAAAATTCGAGAAACACTTGTGCATGCAAACTGTCACAAACTCAGGTATAACAGTGTAGGTGCAACCACGTTTGCCCACTCACACAAACATAACAATCACAGCTGTGATGTCAAAAGAACTTTCCACTGGTTCAGGCGCCCACTAATGCATGTATAACAATGGATGCCAGCAATCAGCTATGAGCTACGATGTAAGCCGTACACACACATTCAGTGATTATGGCCACAGGGCATAATCACAATATCAATATTGGGGACCTGGGGCTCATTTTCCTCCATCTAACAAGTTCTTTGAATATTTCCTTTCTTTCTGCTCTACACTCTTCATCAAACCACCATTATTTTTTGTTTCCTATTTTGTCTTACTTCCATTTCTCTCCCTGCTCTTGTCACTAGTAATTCTAGTAGCTGTAATGCTTTTCCAAAATTTTCTTCCCTGATATTTACCATTATTCCTCTTTGTAAAATTTGCCCTACCATTGATTTTACATCTTGTATAAAACCCTCTTTTTGTTCCTTCTTCCATTTAAATGCTTTTATTCTTCTTATTTACATTCTTTCCCTTTCTTACATCTGTTGTTCTCCTATGTTTGTTTTCAGGTTTGCGCCTGTTAATAGTGGAAAATGCCCACTGCTAACCCATATGTTTGTAACTCTGAAGTTGGGATCGTGGGTTCGAGTCCTGCCTTGGGCATGGGTGTTATATGTTTGTGCAATGTGTATATGTTTGTGTAAAGGAACAGTAAAACCAGTATTCATAGAGGGGGGAATGTAAATAGAGGATAAAAAAAAAAGTTGGTTAACATATATTTAATATTATTCAACCACAATACTTAGTTGATTACACTTTGACCGTTTATATTTATAAAAGTATATTCCCCATGTTCATCCTCTCCATACTTCCTGTTCAGGATATCAAGATCATTTAGCTCGCCAATCTCGATAAATTTTTCACTTCCCCTATCCACTGTCTTGTGCCTAAGACTCTCTTTATTTTTTGTAACACATTGATGTCCTTCCACTCCGTTAGATTTTCATCTTTTTCCCCCTATTCTTACATTAAAATCACCCATTATCACTGTCTCTATGTGTATGTATTTATCTCTCAGCCTCTGCGTATCTTTCTCTAAAAGATTATAAGTCTGAATTATGGAACTGTGAGGTAGCTGGTGGGTAAACAGTTTAGTAATAAATTTACTGTTAGTGTTATGTCAGCTTCAAAGGTATTCTCATCTTTTCCTTTTATTAATAGGCTTGTGCCATCAGCAAAAAAGTAATATTAAAATTGAGCATATTTTTTTAAAAATAAAAGGAAGATCATTTATATGCAGAATAAAAAGAAGGGAACCCAAAATAGATCCTTGAGAGAGTCTTGCAACTGGAGCTGTTTCCTCAGAAATAACTTTACTGAACTTTTGCTTGTCTATAAATCTAGTTTGTTTTCTATTCCCTAAATAATTTTTAATAAACCAGTTGTGTGCAGCAAAAAAAAAAAAAAAAGGCGTGTTATTTATGGACGCTCTTTAACTACTGTGGTTCTCAGCGTCCCATTCTAAACTGGATGTGAAAGACTGCTTAATTTTGCTCAGAGGCCTCTCTATCAGGCTTGAGGTTCTTTTATGTGCCATAAATCTATGACACGGGACCAACGGCTTTACTTCCCTTCCAAAGAAAGCCATGCTAAGGATTTTTACACCTGAAAAAAATCCATCGGCCTCCGCCTGGTTTGAACCCGCGACCTAGGGTATATGAAGTCAGCATGGTAACCATTACACCACGGAGGGCGACAGTTGTGTGCAAGCCCTCTTATTCCACTGTATACAGTTTGTGCAACAGAACTTTGTGATCAACCGTATTGAGTGCCTTTGACAGATCTAAAAATAGGCCTGTATCAATTTCATTAAGGTCTATTGAATTGTATGCACTTTCTATAAAGTTCATTATTGTCAGGATGATGGTTTTTGAAATCCATACAGGGTTTCTTTAATAATATTGTATTTCTTTAAAAATTTCATTAATCTTCTATCCAAAGCTGTTTCCAAGACTTTAGAAAAAACTGAGATAATTGCTATTGGTCTGTAATTATTTATTTCATTTGGATCCCCCTTTTTGAAGATTCCTACAGTTTTCATTCTTTTAAATTGTGCTGGGTATTCACTGTTCTTTAGTAATTTTTATCAAGAATGTAGCAAAAGATGCTGCACTTTTTCAAGAATAATATTGTCTAATGTTTCAATCTCAATTTTTAAGTTTGCTAATTATGATTAATGATTTCTGTTCAGAGATGCATCTAGAAATAGTGATTTATTTATATGTATTTACTTTTTCTGTAGTAAAGGCTGGTTCATAGCAACCAAGAATGATAACCAGAGCAAGCATGACAAAGCTGTATTACATGGATTTCAATGGGAGTATTCAGAATTAATGGGAAGTCTTCAAGCGCCTTGGGAACGGGAAGCAGAACTGGCCAAGTTTTGACTTTTTCACTATTGCACCTGGGCACAGCATATTAGATCCATGTTGTGCATATTAGACTCTTCGCTGTAGAGATTGTTATAGGCAGCCATGACATGACACAACCACTAGAGCTCACTCTAGTCACAATTGTTTCAAATTTTGACATTGGCTAACCCGTATCATGTTGGGTGAATTGGAGGTAGATGAAAAATATATCATTGGTCATTAAAAGTAAATAAAATCCCAATGAGCAAAGCTGAGTTTCCTTCTTGAGATCAATGTGATTATCAATATGTATTCCCATTCTCATTGCCTGGATTTTGTGGACCAAAATTTTGGTTATCATTCTCAGGTTATTGTGAACCAATTTCACAATACCTCTTAAATTATTAGTATATTGGTAACCTTAAAGCAGTTAGCAAGTTATGGCATGGAATTATTTATAAGATGGTGGTCTGACTTGCTTATAAAATCCAATAGTAGATAATATTGAATTAATATAGACATTCATTAGGAAAATGGACTTAAAATTTGTATCCAAAATATTTCTGTAAAAAATGTACACCTTTCTCTCATAACAGTGCATGATTGGACATTGCATAGTAAAATATTAACAGTTAGAAACATTTTATAAAGTTTAAAAATGTATTATTATATTTCAGGTTGAAGAAGATTCCTCAATTATTCGAGTACGACCAAGATTAGCGGATGCAACTCCCAATAATCAACTATCACCTATGAATCTTAGTTTCTCCATTTAAGATATTTATTTCTGCTACTTCAAGAGACAGTAAATGTGACAAAGATTATTTACTGCTTTGTAACACTAGGAGCTGAACAGTAGTGTTATCAAAGACACCATATTGTTTTCATATGAGCGTATGCAGTTTATTAAAACTGGATGAGTGAAAATGACAGCCGTTTATAAAACTCTCAGTAAATCTAAACTACTGTATTTGTCTATGTTTGTGAGCACTTATACTATGGATTTTGTGGTTTTGTATGTGCTGTCTCAAAACTAGTGAAAAAGAACTGCTTAACTGCTGCTCCTGGAATAAATGTTTATTCAAATAAGCATTTTGTTTCCTTTCTTTTATTTTAATCCAGGGCACTTAACCACAAAGAATTGTAATGCCTAAATGGATAAACTGTATTATAGCATAAGAACTTTAATTTGCTATAAATAAAATTTTAATTTCTTGTTATGTTTAAGATATTTGAAAATATTCAGTAGAAAATTGAAGATCTGTGTAACAGTAAAGGAAGTCAAAGGATTTTGCAAATAAATTAAAGAGAGCAATTTCAAGATGATTTTGAATCATAGAATTCAATTCTTATAAAGAAATTAATAACTAAGTATATGACTGCAAAATTAAAATGTACAGTTTATTTCTAAATTACTGTAGTTAAAATCTGAATATGTATGATCTAAAAGGTTCTGGTTTTTAACATCTGAAAGAAGAAATGTTGCTTTTATTGGCGTAAACTGTATTGTTGCTGCTTCATACTATTAAAATATATGTAACTAAACTGCAAACTAAATAGAGTAGGAGACGAATAAAACTGAAACATTGCAACTTCACCCCCTCTACTAGTGCCTCTGGTGAGCTGGTCACTAGCTCACTCACTTGTACAGTCACTTTTTTACCCATTCTCTGCATTTTCTTCCTGTGGGTTTTAAGAAATTATAATTCTGTCCCTTTTTTGATCGATGGTTATGTCATATCCAAAATAATTGCTTTCTGTCAGCTTTTCATTGCCAAAGATGTTCTTCATCTTGTGATTAGCTTGCTAGACTTTTAAATTGGTTATACTTGTGGGCGACAGAGTGTGACTCACTTTTAACTTTAGTAAGGGTCAAGGCAGCTCTGGGACAGCCCTGAGAGTGTGTTTAGTTTTGAATATGCTGGCAATTCTCAAGGTAAGTAAGTGGCATGCTTTAGTAATTTTGTACAATGCAATTAAGCTTCTATACTTGCGCTGACTGTGGTGCATTGGTGGGTTTTATTTGGTTATGTTCTTCAGTTAATGGGGGGCAGTAAAACTGTTACCTTAAAGTAACTTCCTCAGTGAGTGAGGAATTTTATTTTTGTGTTATAGCTCTCGGAGGCAATATTTGGCCTGTTCATAAATGGGAAGTTACGCTGAAGTATACGAATGACACTTTAATGGGTGCTTGTAGTATAAAGCATTAGTTAGCTTAAATATGTTCAAATTAGTTCAGTTGGAAGTATAATTCATTGGTAATCCTCATAATGTGTTCATGTAGTAATTTATTAGTGAAGTGTCAAGCATACATCTGCTTTTCTTTGGCCACTGCAGTGGTGGTTTTGGTTGGATGGGTTGGATGTGAGCTACAGATGAGTAAGCAATTAAGCTCATACTAAATAATATGCCATAAACTTCATATATTAATTTAACTATAAATCTATAAATGTTGCTCCAAATATAACAAAAATAATTAAAATTAATCCCACCAATATTAATGTCAGAATAAATATTTTACTAACTAATAAAGATACATTGGTGGACTAGATCCTCTTGATCTATTTGAACTTGTCAGTAGGGGCTAGCAAGTAGGATCTGTTTTATTATGTGTACTGGGGTTTTCAATTGTGATTATACTTACAGCATAAGCTATTACCCAACTTGATTTTGCAGGTGTACTAACTACCCATGCCCTTTCAGCCAGTGCAGCTGTTGCTGTTATTCAGAGTAGTGCAAATGCTTGTTTTAAAATTTAATTTGATTACTCACATTAATTACTTATCCTGAACATTGTTTGCTGTATATGGTTGGGGATTTATGGTGAACTGTGCCTGATGTAAAGTAAATTCTTGAGTTAGAATTTCTAGTTTGTCATTCGCATGAATAACTCACCTTAAGACATTGTTCATGGTTTCAGGCTAGTATTTATGTTTAGCTGCTTGCTGTAAAGTAAATTCTTGAGTTAGCATTTTCATTTTGCAAGTCACGTGAATAATGCACTTCATCACTTTAGGATAATATATGGTTTGCTGCTGCCTGATCTAAAATAAATTCTTAAGTTAGAATTTTAATTCTGTTACACATATGAATAATTCATCCTGGACAATGATCAGTTTCGGGCTAGTATTTATGGTTAACTGCCATATGATTTAGTAAAATCTTGAGATAGAATTTCAATTTTGTTATTCAAATGATTAACTTATCCTGAAAATGTTCATAGTTTCAGGCCAGAATTTATGGTGAACTGTTGCCTGATGTAAATTAAGTTCTTGAGTTAGAATGTTAATCTTGCTAGCCATATGTAACTCACTCTGGACTTTGGCCACTATTTATACTAAATTCATGGTTAATTGCTACTGATTTAAAGTTAATATTTGAGTTAGAAACAGCCTGGGTATTATTCACAAATTCAGGCTAATATTTAGTATTAATACTGCCTGATTTAAAGTAAAGGCTTGAGCTAGATTTTTAATGTTGCCACCTAATAGCTCATTATGGACATTGTGGACAATTTCAAGCTAATATTGATAGTTAATTAACGCATGATTTAAAGAAAACATTTCTGTTAGTGAGCCGCCAGAACAAGAATGCTTTGGTAAAGTCATTTGTTAGTTATAGCTTGCATTTCAGCTGATAAAACTACTGTGAAGGGGCGGAGGGTGAGTTCAATCTTTCTAGCCATACAAATAGTCTATTTGGGACAGTATTCACAGTCTTACGTTGATATTTATATTCAGTCATTGCAGCATTTGAGATAAATGCATCACACTGGCTTGAACTTAAAGTTAATTGATTGTAAAGTTAATTTTCAAAGTTAAGCTATTGCTTCAGAGTGTGAGTAAATAATGTTGCCAAGGTTTAAGATCTTAAACCTTATGTCTTTTACATATCAGATTTATTTTTAGTCATGCTAATATCCAGTAACATTGCTTTAGGATTTCAGTTGTTAGTGTGAGGAGTTACTTAGAGCAGAGCAACTGTTCATAATTCCATTCTGGCTATCACACTTAATGGAGGCCTAAGTTGAAATAGATGTTCAAAGTTTTAATCTTTGGAAGCCTTGCCAGTTTTATTCATTGTTTTGAAATTGCTTGTAAAGATAAAGGTTTTTAAGGGAAGTTATGCTATTATTACTGATTTCTGTATTTGCCACTCCACTAACAATAAAAATGTTGATCCAAGGTTTTTTGGGTCCTTTATGTTCATATGCTCTTTGGAACTGTGGGTAGGACTTTACTATGGAGGCACACCCTCCAACATTAAGGCCGGCTGATTATTGAGGGCAGTACAGCACAGAGCAGTAGAACAGAGTCCTTGTGTCATCACTTGGAGACTATACATTGCCACCAGGAGAGAAAAATGATGTCAACTGTGTGAAAACCAGCAGCTCAAAATTGAGGGTAGTACAGCACAAAGCAGCAGAACAGAGGGAACAGTGATGTATAACAGAGTCCTTGTGTCATCATTTGGAGACTATACATTGACACCAAGAGAGAAAAATTATGTCAACTAAGTGTGTGCAAACCAGCAGCTCATCATTAAGACCAGCTGGTTATTAAGCACAGAGCAGCAGAACAGAGGGAACAGTGATGTATAACAGTATCTTTGTGTCATCACTTGGAGACTATACATTGATACCAGGAGAGAAAAATTATGTAAATTTAAGGGTGTCAACTACAAGATCATAGGAGCCCCTACAAAACAGGTCATAGCAAAAGCCAGAGATAAAGATCAATATAAAAATAAATCATAGCAAAAGTAAGATATAAAATTATGTATACAAAACTAATCATGGCAAAAAAAAATAAAGATGAATTTACAAATCTAGCCCAAAAGGACTTATATATGAGAGTCACCAGATATGTATTGAGACAGCAAATAATAAATACTCATAAAAATGTTTTGTTCCAGTTTCTCAAAGTAATCTCTCTGGCACTGTATGTCGCTCTCCGTGGTGTAATGGTTACCATGCTGACTTTATATACCCAAGGTCGCAGGTGTAAAAATCCTTAGCATGGAAGGGAAGTAAAGCTGTGGGTCCTAGATTTACAGCACGTAAAAGAACCCCATACCTGATAGAGAGGCTTTAGCAAAATTAAGTGGTCTTTCATGCCCAGTATAGAATGGGATGCTGAGAACCACAGCAGTTAAAGAGCGTCCATAAATAAAAAACGTCATTTCATTTCTGGCACTATATGCAGATAATATGGAATCATTTCTGGAAGCATCCATGCCACTCAGTATCTGGCACTGCAGATAACTCCTCTTCATATGCTGCAACAGCTTCTTCAGGGCCAGAAAATCGGTGACCTCTAAGCTGGTACTTCATCATAGGCAACAGGAAGAAATCACGTGGTGCCAGATCAGGATTGTAGGGTGGATGAGTCAATAGTAATTTTCAGTAGATACTACTAGTGAATCTTCACTGCTTCATTTGCAAAAGGCAAATGCATGCTTTCTTTTGACAGTGGCCCTCTATTATTTATAGTGCAGACCCTGAAAGATAGTTCATTTTGAGGTGAATATTTGAATTTAAATTCTCCAAACGCCTTGGTGATGTGCAGCCAGAAAATATGCCAAACATGGAATTTTGTCTGTGCCAATCGTCGTCCTAGTGAAGCAGCATTCATAAGGCTTGAAAATGAAAAATAATTCTGATTCATCTGAACCACCATTAAATGCTTTGCTAACATTCTGACAACCATCATCCAAAGTTGGGGAACTGCAACAGCATCCATTATGGCATTTTCTGGGCTTTTCAATGACAGCATGGTCAGAATCACACTCTAGGTGTGTGTGACCTGGGACTAAGCATTTGTGGCAGATTTAAAGAGTTTTACCTTTGTAACATTATATTATACATCACAGGAATAAAAATGTTTCTGTTCTGACCGGAGCATGTATCTAAATAAATGATCACAGATTCGACAGTATGTAACAGCTCCATAAGAAATTTCATCAAACAGGAAGCAACCTCATTTGCTCCCCATTGTGCAATGCCTTCATGCCACCTGTGGTAGAAAATCTTTACTTTGGTATAATTCTGAATTGTAAAAGTTTAAGTACAATATTTTGCATTTATAGAATGCATAGATCTGGAGTTGGGAGAAATTGTTGTCAGTTGCATACATCCACCACAATTTTTCCATCAGAATTTATTGCCAATTTTTTGTCATGACGTTTGTATTCATAATGGAAATCTGCTTTTTCTTGGTGGTCCTATTGCATTTCATTTTTTGTTTTTTCTTCCTCCAGAGAAGCTTTAATTTTTGTGTGCAAACTATTGCAGGTTTTACAGGTATAAAATGAGGCTTCTTGAACTTGAGGTTATACTCCAAAACAACTTTTCTGTATCCTGATTTACTAACTGGTGATGACAGGCCTTCAGTTTCCAATTTCAGAGGTTATTCCCAGAAAATTCAAGATATAAAGTCATATAAATCAAAATCATTATAGCCATTTTTGCAAAATACAAATTGTTAAATTTTTTTCCATGTAAAGAGTAGTTTGGGGAAGGGGGATTTTTCTCAAAGTCTTTGTCTTGCATCCCTAGAAGATATTAAACTTAAATACAAATTTTGATGTTTAACCGACTTTTCGTTTTTGAGTTATCCTGTTCTCTTTCTCTCACACACACACTCATGGATCTGTTTCTAAAAATGCTTTTCAGGGAACCCTAAAACCTGTATTTCCGGTGAAATCTTTGTATTGAACTTTTAGATAAATGGAAATGGCCTGTTATTTATGGATGCTCTTTAACTGCTTTGGTTCTCAGAGTCCCATTCTATATTGGGCGTGAAAGATCGCTTAATTTTGCTCAGAGGCCTCTCTTATCAGGCTTGAGGTTCTTTTATGTGCTGTAAATCTACGACACAGGACCCACAGCTTTACTTCCCTTCCGAAGGAAACCATGCTAAGGATTTTTACGCCCGATGGAATTTAGATGGAATAGAATACCTTCTCTATACACTGTGCACATAGTACATGTAGATAAACTATGTTCCATTTACACGACTTTCTCTACAACTCGAAAACAAATTATGGTTAAAAAAAATACTCTTCTTCTATATACTTCATGCTAATCGAGATAAACATTAGCAGAAATGATCTTATTACTTGCTTTCTTGGAAAGTGGTCAACTCCATGAACATATGACCTAAATTGTGTGTTTTAACGAGAATTACATTTTTTTTGTAGTAACTTTTTGTCTATCTCTTACAGATTACCTGTTACGCAAAATTCATCTAGAATAAAGAGATTTTCAGAGGCTATTCCCATAAAATTCAAGATATACATTTTATTTGTCATGTAGATATCTTTAATATGAGGCATTTTAATCAAAATCTTTACATCCATTTTTGAGAAAATCAAAATTTTTTGAACATTTTTCCATGTAAAGGGTAGTTTGGGGTGGGGGAATTTTTCTCAAAATCTTCATATCACATTGAGGAAGAATATCAAATTAGGGTTTTACTGACTTTTCGTTTTTGAATTACCATGTTCAAAAACACACGGACCTTTTGCTAAACAGGCTTTTTATACCCGGGGGACCTTAAAACGTGTATTTCCGGTGAAATCCCGGTATCATATTTGTGGGTGGAATACAATACTTTCACTATATACTATATACATAGTACGTGTACAAAAAGTAAATACGGTCAAAACTGATGAAATCATCACCATTAGTCATAGAAAAATATTGCAATCTCTCTATCGATGATTTAGGCTTATTTTATGACGACGATTTGATTAAATTAAAATTAATTTGGTCTTTATCGATTCCTTAAAGGCATATTTACTAATTACCTGAGACTTTTTCTTTTCTTTTCTTTTTTTTTTTTTTTTTTTTTTTTTTTTGTAGCCTTTATATTCGTTTTTTTCTGGCTTTTGCGATGTTTCAAAAGATCAATTCTTTTTGCCCCCAAATCAAGCTCTGCACTTTGCCTTTGCAATGTTTTTTGTAAGTTGTAACCATTTCGAAAGAAAAAAAAAAGTCTTCTTTTAACCACTTATCTCACCTCTCTTTTGACAGTTTGCCGCGTCATTCCCTTTTTACTTTTTCTAGCACGAAGGTACAAAAACATCAGTGGCATGCCAAACATAGAAGCAATGGCTCTACAGTTGCTGGAATGGAAAAAGAAAAAATCTTGTGTTCCGTTCACATGACTTTCTCTACATCTCTGCAACAACTTATTATTAAAAAGCTTATGCACTATTTACTTCATGCTAATCGAGAAAAAATTATCAGAAATAATCTTATTACTTTCTTCTTTGTAAGTAGAAGCGAAATAAGGGAGTGCAGCAGATTAAAGGATAGTAAAAAATTGGTTGCTATATGTCTATATAACTATTCTTCGTTTGTATGGACAGGAGTTGGCAAGTTCCTGTATGACAAAAGTGTAAGTTTTTTAAAGGTGAAACCCAAAAGAAGGAATATCTCCAAAAATGGTCAACTCCACGAAAAAATCTATAACATATAAATTGTGTGTTTTAATAGTCTCTACATTTTTTTGTGTAATAAGCTTTTGTCTCTTAAGGTTTAGCAGTTATGCAAAATTCCATAACATTCAACCAGAATAAAGTAGTCTTCAGAGGCTATTCCCAGAAAATTCAAGCTATACATTTTATTTTTCAGGTAAA
The DNA here is from genome assembly GCA_030762935.1 of Hymenopus coronatus. Classification (NCBI taxonomy): domain Eukaryota; kingdom Metazoa; phylum Arthropoda; class Insecta; order Mantodea; family Hymenopodidae; genus Hymenopus; species Hymenopus coronatus. The sequence continues at coordinate 41,516,978 of CM060885.1, read as the reverse complement.
TGTCTTTAATATACAATATTTTAATCAAAATCGTTAGAGCCATTTTGAGAAAATCAAAATTTTCGAAAAAGGTTGCATGTAAAGGGTAGTTTGGGGTAGGGGGATTTTTTCAAAATATTTGTGTCGCATCCCAGGAAGATACTTAACTTAAATACCAAGTTTGGTATTTTACTGACTTTTCGTTTTTGGGTTATCATGTTCATAGACACACTGAAACACATACGGACCTTTTTCTGATAATGCCTTTTTTGGATACAGGAAACCCTAAAACATGCATTTCCAATGAAATCTCGGTATGAAATTTTTGGGTGGAGTGCAATACCTTCTCTATACACTATGTACATTGTATGTGTATAGAAAGTAAAAATATACAGACATTTTATAAATATTTTTATTATGAAGATTGACGATATTTAACAATAGCGCTCCACGAAGAGAAACTGATTTCTGCTCTCCTGTTGAGCTAATACATCAGCCCATCAGAGTGGCATATCTAGAATTTTGTATGTGGGGGGGGGGATGGGACTGCGATAGATCAAGAATATTTTTTTAGTCGAAGTTTTGAGGAGTTTGGAATAGCCCTGACTTCTCATCATTACAAAAAAAATCTGATGTGTTCCATTTTCATGACTCTCTCTATATCACTGTAACAAATTATTGTTAAAAAGCTTATTCTTCTATTTACTTTATGACAATCGAGACAAACTTTAGCAGAGATTGTCTTAATTACTTGCTTCCTTGTAAGTAGAAGGACAATAAGGGAATACACTAGGCTAAAGTTGCCCTGCGTGGTGTAATGGTTACCATACTAACTTCATATACCCAAGGTCGCAGGTTCAAACCCGGTGGAGGACGATTTTCAGACTAAAATCCTTAATATTGCTTCCTTCGGAAGGGAAGTAAAGCCGTTGGTCTCCTGTCGTAGATTTACGGCACGTAAAAGAACCTCAAACCCGATAGAGAGGCCTCTGAGCAAAATTAACCAGTCTGTCACACCCAGTATAGAATGGGATGCTGAGAACCACAGCAGTTAAAGAGCGTCCATAGATAAAACGCAATTTCATTTACTTTGCTAAAATGATAGGCAAATCTTTTAAAAGCCGGTTGCCATGTGGATGTAATCCGTTTCTATGCAGGGCCGTGTGAGAAAAGTTTAAGTATTTTAAATCTGAAACAAAAACAACAACATATGATGTAAATTGTGTGTCTTAACGTGATTCTGCATTTTTTGTGTAGTAGTTATTGTCCTTACGGTACCAGTTATGCAAAATTCATTCAGAATAAAGAGGTCTTTGGAGGCAATTCCCAGAAAACTTCAGACATACATTTTATTTGCAATATAAATATCTTTAATATAAGATATTTTAATCAAAATCGTTAGATCTTTTTTTGAGAAAATCAAAATTTTCTAAATTTTTCCATGTAAAGGATAGTTTGGGATCGGGGGATTTTTCTCAAAATCTTTGTGTCGCATCCCTGGAAGATACTAAACTAAATACCGTGTTTGGTATTTAACCAACTTTGGTTTTTTTAGTTATCGTATGTTCACAGACACACACGCGGACCTTTTTCAGAAAATACTTTTTTCGGATACTAGGGACCGTAAAGTGTCTATTTCCGGTGAAGGATAGTTTGGAATGGGAAAATTTTCTGAAAATCATCTTGTTGCGTCCTTGGAAGATACTATAACTTATATACCAAGTTTGGTATTTAACAGTATCTTTTTTTTTTTTTTTTTTTTCTTTTTTTGAGCTAAGCTGTACACACACACGGGCGTTTTTCTAGAAATTATTTTTATTTTCTCTAGCCCCGTATGTACAATGTACATAGGGATAAAAAGTATTGTATTGCACCCAAAAATTGGATACCGATTTCACCGGAAATATATGTTTTGAGACGCCCTGAGAGAGAAAAAAAAAAAAAAGCATCTACACGTACTATGTGTATAGAGAAGGTATTGTAATGCACCCAAAATTTCGATACCGAGATTTCACCGGGAATACGTGTTTTGGGTCCACCTGAATCCGAAAAAAGCATTTCTGGAAAACGGTGTGTGTGTGTGTGTGTGCGCGCGCGCGCGTGTGCGTGCGTGCAGCATAACTCAAAAACGAAAAGAGCGTTAAACACCAAACTTGGTATTTAAGTTTGGTATCTTGCAAGGGACCGACACGAAGATTTTCAAGAAAATCCCCCCCCCCCCAACAACCCTTTACATGGAGCTTTTTTCTAAAATTGTGATTTTCTCAAAAATGGCACTAACGAATTTGATTAAAATATTATATATTAACGATATTTACCTGACAAATAATATGTATGAATTTTCTGGGAATAGTCTCTGAAGACTACTTCATTCTGGGTGAATTATACGGAATTTTGCTTAATTGCTTAACCGTAAGAGATATTCCTTGTTTTTTGTTTCAGCTTTAAAAAACTTCTACTTTTCTCATACAGGGAAAATTCAACTCCTGTCCATACAAAGGAACTTCAGTCACATAGCCGCCAGCTTTTGACTATAACTTTAACCTACGATACTCCCTTATTTCCCTCCTACTTACAAGGAAACAAGTAATAAGAATATTTCTGCTAATTTTTTTTCGATTAGCACATGAAATAGAAGCATAAGCTTTTTACAATAATTTGTTGCAGAGATGTAGAGAGAGTCATGTGAGTGAAATACATAAGATTTTTAGAAAAATATGCGTGAAGTCAGCATAGGGTTACTTCAGCTTGGGCAAAACGCGCGGGAGTGGGGAAGTGTCACCTTGCTCTTAAATTGATATGTATATCTATCGTATCAACAACAAAACAAGCTTTCTTTCGTAAGACAACTAATGCATTGTTACTGTGGTTGCAATTATGAACAAAAGCATTCTTGGTATATTGAAATGATATATATCTACAAAGAAATATACAACGGTAGCAAATAAAGTGAAATTTATGTTACAAAGTGAAGGTTAACATTACGTTGTTGCTATTGTGAGCTGCTGCAATTATAACAATTTGTCCATAATCATAAGTTATGCAGCAGATGCTACTTCACATTTTCAGGGTTAACCGATTCCTAAAACCTCTGTGAATAGCAAAAATATATACAAACGAGCCACTACACACTAATCATAATCCTATAACAGAGAATCAATGCGTGGGTAAATTTCCCTCGTTTTAAAACCTATTATTAAAACTTATCATCTTCTCTGTCTGGGCGCGATAACGACCACAGTCATTGTTGAAGTTACAGACGAGTTGCATTTGATTCAGCATTTGAAACCTGTACAGATAGCATACAAAAGCTACGCGTAAAGGTGTGTACAGCATAGTCCTTTTGAGAAGAAAATGAGAGGAAATGCATATTTTTAAAATTAAGGGAACATTTGCGCCTGTTCTTTGCTTTGTGAAGTCTCCAGGTCCATAACTTTGATTTGTGTAAGTGTTCTTACTTTAGTTATTTAAATTAAAGCGGCAGTTTATTTTTATTTTACTGCTTGACATATATGTAGGTACATTATTTCAAAAGAAGATATTACGGTGTTAATAGAAGCATTCACGTTTCATTTGAGAGCAAGATATCCACGAAAGAGCACGACAATGCTTTCGTAGCGCGCCTCTAATCTGCCTCACATCAAAAAGTCGTGAGTTCGAATCTCACGTATGGTGAGAACGATTTTCTCTCTTTTTTTCTCGTGGTTTCCCTTATCCTGAGAGGACGAATGTCGAGTAACTTTAAGCGTCATAGACCCCGAGTTTATTTGAGCATCATTTCACCGATTTCATTCATATGACTAACCAGGTTAAAAAAAAAAAAAATCTTGAACATTAGATTATTAGCGTAGGCTTAGGTCATTCATAAGTCTGTGTTTTGAATGCTATGAAGATGTGAAGTGAGGATGACGTCTTTTGTTGGTGCAAATATTATAGTTTTCTGTTTTTAAAATATTAGGCTGTTTAATAGAAGTACATTTGAAACCCTTATCTTAAGTTTCTAGGCACTACTGTCATCCCTACCCATAACACGGCTATTATAGTGTGTATACGGGAAGGCATGAAATGTTGATCTTGCTTATGTGTTGTATATATAGTGAATAAGGGATTAGCATCAAGTTTATTCAGAACACGTCTAGGAAGAATTAAATATTACGTTATTGAAAAGGTATAAGAAAAGTGGCATCAGATTTTATTTAAGTGAACAAATGCTGAATTTGTGGAAGTGTGCCAAGAAGGATATCAATTGCTGCACCTAACATTTTAATTTAGTGATAGTGATATGAGTACTTCCAAGGGCTGACTATGGTTGGGGAATTGGTCCCCCCCAGAGTTGGGAGAAATTATACTGGTTATAATTGCTTCCCCCAAAAACAATTAAATATGACTACTTTTAGTACAAAATTCATGTTTATGAAACAAATGAAGATTTTCTTTTATAAATGAGTCATTAAGGTTCACATGAATATTAAGGAAATCCCCCTCCCCAAAGCAGAAATTGAAATGATGCCTCTGCCAACCATTCTTTTTACCCACTTTTAGGTCACAAATAGTTTGTTTTTATTTTAACTATAAATTTTGGCTCAGTTACCAAAATTTAACCATTTGTCCCCTATTTTTATGTCAGTCTTCCTTCAAATTGCCTTAAGTGTAGCCTCTGAGATGTTCTATGTGGACGCACCATTCTTAAGTTCTAAAGTCACTCTGGTGATGTAGAAATTTAATTCATGTCTTTCATATTGTGAACCTGAGTCAAAACCTAGTAAGATCAGGTGACTTGATTAAGGTTATTCAAGATTTTGACAGAAACTCTGGGGTGAAGTTATTCAACATCCCTGGGATGAATAGCAAGACTAGCTGAAGTGCTTCAAGTCCCCAAGCTCATTGAGCATTCATTTCATTAATTCATTCACTTTCTGATACAGTTTACCTACTATCCACTTAAAGTGAATTAAAATTATAACAAAGAGTAACATTTCTCACATTCAACAGGTCGTGAGTTCGAATCTCACTTAGGGTTAGTTACTCAGATAAGGCTTTTTTCGGGGTTTTCCCGTATTCTGAGAAGACTAATATCGAGTAACTTTAAGTTTCATGGACCCGAAGATCATTTGAGCATCATTTCATCAATTTCATCCATCGTCCGATATGACCAACCAGGTTAAAGGACGTTAAGCTACAAGAAGAAAAAGAAAAAAAAAAGAGTAATAATGGCAATCTACAGCTGATGTAAGTAGTGAATTTAGAAGCTTGTTAAATAATAACAACACTTGTATAATATTCAACACAGTTTTATATAATAATAATAATGGAGAATGCTTTATGCTAATAGAAATCTGCTATTATTCACATTTTAGTTAGTGATATCTGCTGCCAGTTTTTCACCACACATATTTATTACTACTATACGTGCACATTTTCTTGGATGCTTGGCTCTCTAGTCTTCATTCGGTAGACAATGTCAGATGCAGAACAACATTGAAAGTATGTTATGCACCCTGATATCTAATAGCTTCCATGCTAAGATTGCATTCTATTATAGAATGCTCTGTTTCATTTAATAATTCAGCTAGTTCACAGTATATTAGATAACCATTTGTCATTACCTACAGCTAAGGGTCTCAAAGAAAGAAACTTTCTTTGGTCGCCAACACTACAAGGCAGGCAAGCTCTCTCTCTCTTCTTCTACTCATAAAACTAGCACCCAAGAAAAGGTGCATGTATTATAGAGCTTGGTGCAATAGGTGGTAAAAACTTAAAAAGACAGGCAAATAACCACTATAACAAGTTCAAGATTACACTATTAAAAATAATAAGCATTGAAGTACGCACAATCATTTATTCATTTACCACCTGAACACACATTTTGACTATAGAGCAGTGTAGAAATATAAAATATTAAAATAGGCATATCCAAGATGGTAATTATTAAATTTCACTTTTCTCTTAATGCTGTGGAAGGCATAATCATTATTTGTTTAAATTTGTACTCTTCATTTACTATATTTTTCTGGCAAATCCTGGCAATCTAATGCATCTAGAATATTTTAGAATATTTCCTGTTTGGCTATGTAGTTTCAGATAAATTAATAATTTGAATATTTCATTACCTGTTTCACTCAAATTATTATACCAAATAAAACAAGTTTAAAGGAATACAATTCTACTTCATTAAAAATTATTACTTACCAACTAACAGTTTATGTTCAAATTTACTGAGTGGAATGGCTCAGGAAGTTTTGTCTATGGTCTAATTTGGAAGGTCATGAGTTCGATCCCCCATTGTTTTTGGGGGGAGTTTCCCTAGGTCACCAAACTAATGTTGGGTAGGTTTTTTTCATCTTCAGAATTTCCTATCTCTCCATGTCATTTCCAATGTTTTTCACTCATCATTCATCCTATTATTATTATTATTATTATTATTATTATTCCCCAGGGTTAGAATTGTTAGCAATGGTATTGTGCAGGGGTGTTGTACCCTATGTCCTATGTGGGGTGGGTTCCCCGGTTTGACTGTAGGGACCCCGTCATTGCCATGTTATCATGTCTGGTTCTGGCCGACCAGTGTAACCTCTCATCTCATCCCTCCCACCCAGGGTCATGCCCTCGTGGGGCTAGTACAATAACCACTTAGGTTTGGTGATGAGTATCCTCTGTTCTGTATCCCACTCTTGCTCCTATATTCAAATTGCCAGTATTCTTTTGAAAGCAGCAGTTTACAGCTAATATTGTCTATGTTTTCAGTGGATTAAACATCCAATGAAAACATACAACAATATTAGCATGTTCTTAACACTCTAATAGCAAGAAAGAAATTAAAGTAATCAGTGACTGGGTTGCCATTTTTTTCTTTTCTATTGTAGGCAGTTACAGAACAAAATATAGCCAAAATAATGCCAATCTTGCCAACATTTGTTAATGCTTATTATCTTACTATAATGACCAGCTTCACTAATATAAATAGAATCACAATATTTACAGAATTATTTCCATAATGTGATAAGTACCCACTGAAACAGTTGATTAATGCTAGTAATAAACAAAACCTATTTCTGTGTTCTGTACTTTGATTCATCTAGTCTATTATACTTACAAAAGCTTATTCTTTTATTTCATGCTAAGGGTACAACGGGAATAAGGGAACACAGTAGGCTAGAGCAATAGGCAGTCAAATCTCACAATATAGCAATTGCTTGGATTAAAAAAAAAAGAAAATAACTTCCCATTTGAGAAAATTTTAATTATTGGAAAATGTATACCAATAACAGGGAATATCTCGGAAATAATTAATTCCACAATTAAAAAAAATCTAATGTATTCCATTCATATGACTTTCTCTATATCGCTCTAAGAAATTATTGTTGAAAAGCACATTCTTCTATCTACTTTATAATAATGGAGATAAATATTAGCTGAAATTATCTTAGTTACTTGCTTCCTTGTGAGTAGAAGGGAAATAAGGGAATACCTAGACTAAAATGATAGTAAAATCTTTTAAAAGCCGGTTGCCATGTGGATGAAATCCGTTTCTATGCAGGGCCAGGAGTTTACAATTTTCCATATGGAAAAAGTTTTAAGTATTTTACATATGAAACAAATAGCAACAGATATCTCAGAAATGGAATGAAAAAAACATATATGACATATATTGTGTGTTTTAACGTGATCTACATTTTGTGTGTAGTAAGTTTTTGTCTATCTCTTATGGTTTACCAGTTATGCAAAATTCATTCAGAATAGAGTTCTTTAGAGGCTATTCCCAGAAAATTCAAGATATGCATTTTATTTGCAATATAAATATCTTTAATATGCAGTATTTTAATCAAAATTGTTAGAGCCATTTTTGAGAAAATGAAAATTTTCGAAATTTTTTCCATGTCAAGGGTAGTTTGGAGTGGGGAGATTTTTCTCAAACTTAAATACAAGTTTTGGTATTTTACTGGCTTTTCGTCTTTGGGTTATCATGTTCACAGACACAAGGACGGATGGACACACACACATATGGACCTTTTTCTGAAAATACTTTTTTTTCATACAGGGGACCCTAAAATGTGTATTTCTGATCAAATCTCGGTATCAAATTTTTGGATGGAGTGCAATACCTTCTCTGTACACTATGTACACAATACATGTAGAGAAAGTAAAAAACCAAATGTTCTTTAATGATATTTATGTTTTAATAAGATTTTGCCTATCTCTCAGATTTACCAGTTATGCAAATTTCCTCCAGAATGAAATGGACCTTAAATGCTATTTCCAGAAAATGCAAGATACGCATTTCTATTACCTTGAAAATAGCTTAAATATATAGTATTTTGTTTTCGTAAACTTCAATGGCCAAAGTTAAGATTATCCTGGTCCAATATTTCCAGTGTAGACTATAAATTTTAACCTTTAGATGCAGTCTACACCAGAAGTATTGGACCAAGATAATATACGAGGGCCGTTCAGAAAGTAGCCTCCGGTTGATTGCAAGAAATTCACCAAGTTAAATAAAAATATTTTAATATATACATCTTACAACTATATCTTTGCACTACTTTTCTACATAGTTTCCATAACGATTGAGGCACTTATCGTATCTGTTCACAAGCTTTGAAATTCCTTCTGCATAAAAATCACCCGCTTGTGCCTGGAGCCAGCCTGTGACCGCATCTTTGAGCTCTTCGTCGTCATCAAACCGCTGGGACCCGAGCCATTTCTTCATATGCATGAAGAGGTGACAATCGCTTGGCGCCAGATCTGGGCTGTAAGGTGGATGGTTGACAACGTCCCACTTGAAGGACTCAAGAAGGGCTGTTGTTCTGCGAGCAGAGTGAGGAGGCGTTATCGTGCAAAAAAACGATACCGGAAGTCAGCATACCACGGCGTTTGTTCTGTATAGCCCTCGTAATTGTTTTAGTGTTTCACAGTACACGTCTTGATTAATGGTCGTCCCACGTTCCATGAATTCAACCAACAACACCCCTTTTGCATCCCAAAACACTGTTGCCATCAATTTTCGGGCAGAAAAATCTTGCCGGGCTTTTATTGGTTTGGTAGGCGAATTTGAATGTGCCCACATCTTTGATTGTTCTTTTGCCTCAGGGTTAACGTACTTAATCCAGGTTTCGTCCCCGGTCACGATTCTGTTTAACAATGGCTCACCTTCGGCCTCATAACGTGACAGAAAATCTAATGCAGAGGCCATTCTTTGAGTTTTGTGGTGGTCGGTAAGAATTTTGGGCACCCATCGTGCACAGAACTTACGGTAACCCAATCTTGCTGTCACTATCTCGTACAAGAGAGTCTTAGAAATCTGTGGAAAATCAGTAGACAACTCCGACATTGTGAAACGTCGGTTTTCACGAACTTTTGCATCAACTGTCTGAACGAGTTCGTCCGTGACCAATGATGGTCTACCACTCCTCTCTTCATCATGAACGTTTTCTCGTCCACTTTTAAATAAACGTACCCATTCACGGACCACTCCTTCACTCATAACTCTTGGTCCGTACACGGCACAAAGCTCACGATGAATAGCTGCTGCAGAATATCCTTTGGCTGTAAAAAACCTTATAACAGCACGCACTTCACATTTGGCGGGGTTTTCTATTGCAGTACACATTTCAAACGGCCACAAACACTAAACTAGCGCAGGTACGACTTTCACTCGACCACGGCTTGATGCCGACTGACCTGCTGAGTGCGTGAATGCACAGATGGCATCGCTACTCCCCCCACTACCTGCACTGTGACCGATCGGAGGCTACTTTCTGAACGGCCCTCGTAGTATTTTAATCAACATTGTTAGTCTTTTTTGAGAAAATCAAAATGTTCCATGTAAAGGGCAGTTTGGGGTGGAGAATTTTCCTGAAAATCATTTCTTGCTTCTTTGGAAGATGTTCATATTAAATACCAATGCCAAGTTCGGTATTTATGAGACATTTTTGAGTTATATTGTTCTCTCTCTCTCTCTCTCTCTCTCTCTCTCTCATACACATACAGATGTTTTCCTAAAAATGCTTTTCTTTTCAGAAATCCTCTAAACATCCCTAATCTTGGTATCAAATTTTTGGGTGGAATGCAATAATAATATTCCTACTTTATATACCTATCTAGTAGAGAAAGTAAAAGTTGAATTTAATTTATGAAAAGATACCTATCTAGTAGAGAAAGTAAAAGTTGAATTTAATTTATGAAAAGCGTTTAACTGCTCTGGGTTTCAGTTTACCTTTTTAAATTGGGCATTAAAAACCACTTAATTTTGCTCAGATTCTTTTTTTCATTTTGTTTCATAATTGGCTTACATGCCATAAATTTATAACACAGAACTACTGGCTTTACTTCCCTTCCAAAGGAAATCATGCTAGGATTTGTATACCCCAAAAAATCCATTAACCTCCTTCAAGTTTGAACCTATGACCTCAGGAATAAGAGGTTAGCATGTCACCCTGGAACACAGAGGAGACAGAGGTAAATCTATGTGCATTTTTTAGAACTTTTCCAGCATCATTGTTTCTAGATTAAAAAGTAGTCCATTAAGGAGTTCCAGGATCAATTCAAAATATGGTGGTAGAATCTGAAAATATTTGCCACCTGATCCACTACTTCTTGCTCCCTTGTAAAAATATTGTTTGCAACTTAACCAGGTTTTCTCAATATGGTCACACATAAAAAACTATCATGTGTGTTCCTGCATTCCACTTGTTCTCCCAACCATTGGACATAACTTGGACACTTATTTACTCACTTCTGTGGCGGGTAAACATCTCTTAAAAGTGAAGCTGCAGCATAGATTAGCCTACTTTTCCTCCTATTACTGAATCCCTTTTAATGAAGCTTGGCTCAATTATTATCTGTAATCCAGGGGAAAAATACAACAGAAGTTACACATTCTAGCAGAGGGGGGAGGAGTCAGAATCTTAAAAATATCCATAAAGTAAACATTATGTCAAATCTACGAGTTTTAAGGATGCTCGTTACTATTGATAGAGTTCAAATTTAAACTGATGTGCAAGAAGAGGGAAGTGTGTGTTAGAATATACTGGAATTTTGAATAAAGTTGTTACCAATGTGTAAAAAAAACATAAAAACAGATAATGTTATCAATTTGTAAGAAATATATAAAGAAATAAATTGTGATCAGCATAATATCAGAAACTACTAAACTATAGTTATAATTAATGACAGATAAATGTTTCTCATGGTGGTTAGACCTTTTATGCCATGTCTAAATATTTTAAATTGGTGCTTTGAGGGAATAGGGAAGCTTTGTATTTTACATCTGTTTTGTTGAAAGATATCTATACTCCTGATGTGAAAATTATTAAGTATTATGTTAAATAATTACTTAACTAAATAGCAGCTATTAAAATTTTAACATTTCATTGACTATGCAATGAAAAAATAACTCAACATCTGAATCATCCTTCACAGCCACAAATGTTTTACAGTCCAGAATTTGAAAATTGTTTGGGGAAGGGAGCCTAAGATCTGAAATCTACTGATGTGGGGCTGTCCTTTTAAGCACACTTAAAAACTATGAATCTGGGCCAGGTTTGAACCCTAGTGACCTTGGGATCTGAAGATCAGTGATCCTGCAGAGGCTATAAATAGGTATTTAGAAAGGATTATGAATTCCATTAAATCTAGTTATTCCCAGAAAATTCAAGATATACATACATTTTGTTTGTCATAAAAATATCTTACACATACAGTATTTTAATCAAAATCGTTAGAGCCATTTTTGAGAAAATCAACATTTTTAAAAAAATTTCCATGTAAAGGGTAGTTGGGGATGGGGGGATTTTCTTGAAAATGTGTTGCATCCTTGGAAGATACCAAACTTAAATACCATGTTTTGTATTTAATGATCATTTGGTATATAACGGTCATTTGGTATTTTGAGCTATGCTGCCCACATACACACAGGCATTTTTCTAAAAACCTCTTTTTTTTTATTTATGGGCTCTCAAAACATGTATTTCTGGTGAAATCTCTATCAAATATTGGGTGCAATACAATACCATCTCTATACGCTATGGGCTTAGTGCGTGTAGAGAAAGTAATAAGCTTTCGTAAAATAGTCTGCAGAAGTTATTTGAGGGTAGAAAAAATATATGAATGTAAAACACCAGAAGCAAAAATAATTTGAATTTTGTAATTCTTACAATCCATAATCAAACTTTTTATGACAAGGTTTAGCTGAAAGTTCCATATTTTTAACCACATAACTAGTACGTATACAGGCTGTTCAAAAATTCTCCTTACATATTTTCAGGGGCTGGTCCCACAGCTTAGTCGAGTACCTGCCTTCTATTCAAAGGATCCTGGGTTTGATTCCCGACTGGAGGTAGGAATTTTTCTCTAGCCAAGTTTATTCTCTATCTTTCTCAGAGTCTAGAAGTATAAATGAGAGTGTGAATGTCTGTATAATCTAACAAATAAAATATAAAGAAAGAAACCCTATGACAATGGTATGCAAATTTACCCATTGTTTATAAGCAGTATATTCCAAAGGGAAATAACGTTAATATGAGGCTGCAGTTAGGACTTGTAGAGGGGGGTAGATTGTGTTTTAATAGGAATCCATGTTCAGAGATGCACTGCTTCTGTGCTACAATTTCCAGTTGATCTGTCTGCTATGCAACTGGCTAGTCATGACGAGGGTGTTTATGCCAATTGAGCAGCTGACTTTTTACCCAACAACCATTTATACGTTGTCTGATGGTTTTTAAATCAGATGAACAGCTTATGTCAATTCACCTCTGTGCTATGGTTTCAGCTCCATTCACGTATCCTTTAGTTCCAAGCAAGATGGTATAGTTCATTTTGCAGAAATCTTCTAGTATGATGAGCTGCTCACTGCCTTTATCAAGATCACTCTTCACAATACTTTACTCTATTCACACACTTTTTTCCCCAATTACACAACAGCTTCGAAAAAGTGGTACCTTCATCATCATAGGAGAAACTGTGATGGTCCAAAGAGATGCCACAATCCCACCTTTGAAGAATCCCTTACATATTTTCAGGGGCTGGCCCCACAGCTTAGTCGAGTACCTGCCTTCTATTCAAAGGATCCTGGGTTTGATTCCCAACTGGAGGTAGGAATTTTTCTCTAGCCAAGTTTATTCTCTATCTTTCTCAGAGTCTAGAAGTATAAATGAGAGTGTGAATGTCTGTATAATCTAACAAATAAAATATAAAGAAAGAAACCCTATGACAATGGTATGCAAATTACCCATTGTTTATAAGCAGTATATTCCAAAGGGAAACAACGTTAATATGAGGCTGCAGTTAGGACTTGTAGAGGGGGGTAGATTGTGTTTTAATAGGAATCCATGTTCAGAGATGCACTGCTTCTGTGCTACAATTTCCAGTTGATCTGTCTGCTATGCAACTGGCTAGTCATGACGAGGGTGTTTATACCAATTGAGCAGCTGACTTTTTACCCAACAACCATTTATGCGTTGTCTGATGGTTTTTAAATCAGATGAACAGCTTATGTCAATTCACCTCTGTACTATGGTTTCAGCTCCATTCACGTATCCTTTAGTTCTAAGCAAGATGGTATAGTTCATTTTGCAGAAATCTTCTAGTATGATGAGCTGCTCACTGCCTTTATCAAGATCACTCTTCACAATACTTGACTCTATTCTCACACTTTTTTCCCCAATTACACAACAGCTTCGAAAAAAGTGGTACCTTCATCATCATAGGAGAAACTGTGATGGTCCAAAGAGATGCCACAATCCCACCTTTGAAGAAAGCGTTCTGCATAACATGAATGAGATCCTGCCAGTGAAATTGCACATGTAATCGATATAGCTCATACCACCATCTGGAATGTTCTGCACAGCTACACACATATTGTGTGGAAGAGTATTCTGGATCGTCATGTGATTGGGTAATAATTTTTCAGCTCAAACTATCGTTTTTCCACACAAACTACTTGATCTCCCTAAAACAGATATTTGGCAAGTTGGTATAGAATATGTCACTGAAAGTCCATCAAGTGTTTTCAACATGAGGCATATCCCCATACTTTTCACTTGGTATTCATGAACATCAAAGCAACAATTTGGACAACGATGAATAGAATGGTGGTTCAAATTGTATGGTCTACATGATCATCAAATTTGATTCTAGTGAACCTTTTCCTGTGGGGCCATAGGAGGAGTTTGATTAACAAGACTTGCGTAAAATCAGAGGAAGTCTGATGGCACAATTGAAGTTGCTACACAACAGATTGCAGAGACATCAGGTGTGATGGAGCAACTTCATTAGTACCAATTCATGTTAACAATGAATGCATCAATGTTGATTGTTGCCACATCAAACCAAAATTGTAACAAATCAGAAAGACAACCAGCCTGTGATGAAGACAAAAATAGATTAATCAGTTTAACTGAAAATAACAGTGTCGGTCAATAAGGTAAAAAGCTTCCACACATGCTCTGAGGTTGGTCGGTGACAATAAAAATGAAATAGAGAAACATTCCAAAGGTAAATTGTTAAAAGTAGCAGGAGATAAACTATGTTTAACATTTTAACAATAAAAATAAAATAGTGAAACATTCCAAAGGTAAATTGTTAAAAGTAGCAAGAAACAAACTATGTTTAATATTTTAACAAACTAATGAAAGAGAATCCAACTGTCGTTGCAAATAACATTATTAAACTAACTCCAGAATATACCGATGTTTCTGAGTGAAATGTTGCATATGTCACTAGTGTAAAAAAAATTTTAACAATAGCAAAATAAGTACAGAGTTTCTCTCCAATTATGAACCAGCATCCTTAGTCAAATTCTTATATTCTGTCAAAATGATCCTATATTTTAAGCAATACTTTTCCTAAGTATTGCTAGAAACTTTAATTAGATTTGAGGAGAAATAAAGTGAATATAATAGTTATTGATGGATAGGACATTGTGTGACAGAGACCTAGATATTGCATCCCTCCTGACAAGAGATTAATATGAGTATTATGTTAATTATTCTGCATTTCATTTAAATTTAGCTCTTTTTGGATATCTATTATATTAGTATTAATATTATTATCCAAATTGCAAGCAGTACTAGTGCATTATAAACACAACCAAGAGTCCACATGGCTTTTGAAGATTATATGAAGGGATACAAAATGTTTTGTTTACATCAAGTCTGGTTCTAAGTCTGAATCAACAGAATAAACTTTTTTAAGAATAGTTTGTAGAAAAGTGAGCCTAGAAAGTGTTGTGAATTTAACATCAGAACTGACACAGCAGTGTTGGGTTAAGAAAAAAGTAGTGATCTAGACAAAATTGAAAGTAGTGATCTATTAATTTAAAGTTACAAAAATACCATTTGGAAAATATTTTACAAGCCATGTCAGCTAACAATTATGTTAAGGAATACTTTTAATTTTAAAGTATAAGCTGAAGCTTTCCTCATGACGTATTAACTCTAAATTTTATTTTGTTTTACTTTTGAGTATGTTTTATGTCATTTAGTAATTTCTTCTTACAAAATTACTCTTAAACATTTGCATTTTTATTTGCTCTAGCATATATGTGCAATGTATACCTGTGGACAAAAAACAGTCATGTCTGGAACGCCAAATTCATCTAAGTCCTGCACAGCACTTGGCCATGTAAAGAAATTAATTTCAATCACATAGCAACCAACTTTTATAAGATTTGACTATCATTTTAGCTTAGTGTATTCTCATATTTCCCTTCTACATAAGGAACTAACTAATAAGACCCTTTCTGATAAAACTTATTTTGATTAGAAATAGATAGAGGAATAGCCTTTTTAACTATAATTTGTTACAGAGATGTAGAGAAAGTCATGTGAATGGAACACATCAGAGTTTTTTATATCTTCATAGGTTTAAATTTCCACTTTCTTAAAAGACTAATATTCATCATTGTAGGTTTTTCTATAATTATGAGATTTAAGACCTTTTTCATGGTAGTTATATTTTCTATATAGTGCCAAGTAAAGTCTGATAAGTGTGGAAAACAAGATTGCATCATAAATCTTAAGACGAATGTCACATAACTTTAAGCTCAATGGACCCCGAGATCATTTGAGCATCATATCATCAATTGCATTCATCGTCCAATATGACCAAACCAGCTTAAAGGACATTAAACTACAAAAAAAAATTATTTTAATTATGGCATAAGAGGAATTTCTTTCAACTGGTTCGAATCATATTTAAGTAACAGAAAGCACTTAACTGAAATCAAATATGTTGAAAATAGTTTAAATGAAATTAAAGTGGTCAGCTCTAACATAGTTGACACAAAGTTTGGGGTACCCCAGGGTTCAATTTTGGGTCCCCTATTATTTCTACTATACATTAACAACTTAGCCGAAAATAGTCACCTTAGTAATACTAAATTTATGCTCTTTGCAGATGATACTAGGCTGCTAATTTCTGGGAAAAACGAATTCAACCTTAAATCAAACTCTGATACAGCAACTGAGTATGTTGTTAATTGGTTTAAAGACAATAGGCTTGTTATTAATAAAAATAAAATTTTAGTAGTAGGATTCCATCATAAAGTGAATAAAAATGTAAATTTTCCTGAAGTTTACTTAGATAATGAATCAGTAACTATCAGACAAAAAATTAAATTTCTTGGGGTGTGGGTGGATAGTAATCTCAATTGGGGAATTCAAATTATCAAAAAAACTAAGCCAAATTTGGTTTGCTTTATACACTCTAAGATCGTCGGTGAATCTTGATGTACTTAAAATAGCCTATTTTGCTTATTTTCATTCTCACTTAACCTATGGTATAATTTTTTGGGGAAAATCAAGCCATTGTAACCGAGTCTTTCTAATCCAAAAAAAGGCAATAAGGCTAATGCATAACCTTTCTAGTACTACTAGCTGTAAACATTTTAAATCACTAAATATCTTAACAGTCCCATCAATTTATCTTTATGAAATGCTTGTATTAACCCACAAGCAGGTAAACAGTTTTATTACTAATGCGGACATCCATGACCATAATACAAGAAGTAAATTAAACCTTCACAAAATAGGGCACAAGAGATCCCTATATGAGAAAAATGTTTATCATAGTGGTATTCAATTGTATAATAAACTCCCTACCACCTTTAAGCATTTATCCTCTATGGCAATATTCAAAAGGAAATTAAAGAGATTCTTAATTCTAAAATGCTTTTATTCAGTGAACGAATATCTGGGAATGGCTTAGTTTACTAGTTTTATTTCAAGTTTGTACTAGAATTCTAATATTGTAAATATCTGTATGTAGTAACTAGTATAAGTATATTTTGTGATTATTATGTAATTCCTATTGACGAAACCGATATTTCTGTAAGGAAATCATATGGTGAATAAAATTGATTTGATTTGAGAAAAAAATATGTTTTTTTAACACTTTATCTGCTGCATTATTCTCTTTGAACACAAATGGAAAAATCAGTTAGATTAATTCAACACAGGTTTCAGTTAAATGGAATGAGACTGTGCATGCATACATTTTCACCTGATTCTCTGTTCTTTCATGTTCCTCAGACATCACCAATTACCATACAGCTGTATTGGAGAAAATTATAACATACCTTATCTGTACAGTACAATTCAATATCAAGTTAATCTTTGTAAATAAATGTATTCATAATTATCGAGAGCAACCAATAAATGCAATTTCTGACTTGATCCTCATCCTAGAGTTGGACTTTGTGTCTAATCTCATAACAGAATCCACAGATTGCAACGTAATACAGCACCTCATAGAAATAAAACAAATATTGCTTATATACCTCTCATGTGCTATTTTATTCTTCTTTTAGCTATTTTTTAATATTTCTAAAAGTTTGCATTGTAAAATTGTGCTGTATAAACATAGATGCAGGCTTTTGCTGATGTGATTAAAATCACATAACATAGACCCATAGTCATAACCCATAGTGGGAGTATCTATGTATTTATAATGAAAAAATACCATTCATGAGAGAAAAAAAATAGTTTTACAATACCTGGCATTTTCCATTCTAATTCTTTTCAGTATCCCCACCCAAAACCAGAATTTCCCATATTGATATTGATACAGAAAGAACTGTCTATAACATACTCTACTACACTGAAAACTTATCATTGCTTAAATGTTTTAATGACTTTTTTTTTTTTTTTTTTCCAGGGATGACAGCACCAAGAGATGATGTATTCTGGAATGTCATAGTTTATTCATCTGCAGTTCTCAGCGAGTCAAGTTAATGAAATGCATGCCTCCACAATGGGTCAAATGGTTTTCTGCTTCTAAAGATACTTTACCAAAATTAAAAAAAAACTTAGTTTGACTCAATATGTTTTGCAACTGTAACTGTAACATGGGGAGTAACACAAAAAATGAACAAACAGGCGTTAAATATCACAAAATACCATTCCACAGGAGAAATAAAGATAGATGCAAGCCTAAGAAGCCCAAGGGCAACCTGATGACTGTTCGTAGCACTGGTATACTTTCAGAGAAAAACAAGGAGAATATTTCACACCCAGCAGCTAGGGATAACATTCATTCTGATGCATCAAAATCTTTCAATAATGCACAATGGCCACAGTTAAAGTCTCCTTCAAATTCAAAAAAAGGCCATGGTGATACCAAAACTGAGCTTCTTTCTACAGAAACACAGACTGATGTCTTCAACATTGCAGAAATGTATCCTTTATGGAACACCCGAGAGATTGTATCACAAATAAGTGAAGATGTTTCTTTCTTGAGACAAAATAGAATAACACAAGGCACTCAGACTGAAGACATAAGTATCACCAAGGAAAACCACTCAGAAAACTTAGCTCGTTTGGCTGGTATGCTGACACTGGCACAAATTCACAAAACTTATGCTGATGTTGTGCAGCAAGAAAATGGTAGAACTGAACAGGGAACTAAATCTATAAGCTCTGAGTCATCTACTGAACTAAAGACATTCTTTAAGTTAAAAGGTACAAAAAGACATTCCATACATAAACATTCACACAAATCCTTGGACGCTTCCTTACAAAAAATGGAAATTCATAATCAGTCAGAGGGAACTGAGACTCATTCCATTGTAATGGATATCACTGAAATCCATCTGTCCATAAATGATAGAAATCAGGCTGGAGATCCTCAGAGTTTCAAAAGTCTTCTATTAATGCTAACCAGACAAAATGGGGGTTTAAAACTAAATCTGCTCCATGAAAATCAGCCTGGTCTGTTATATGTTCTTAGTTCAGCAAAGCACATGACCCCAGAAATCTCTTCATATGACATTTCAGCCAGTACTAGAAATTATTTTATTTTGCATTCAGATAATTGCATGCTTAACTGCACCACTGCAGATCAGCTAATGTATGGATACAGTTTCCAGGAAGGAAGTCGACGTCAGATAAAGCTGTACAATCAATCTTTACAAACAAAGAATATAGCTACCTTGACCATTATTGACAATGAACTTCAGGAATTAGGTTGCCATAAATTGAGAAGAACAGTGGTCAACAAAAGCGAAGATCAGAGATTTCAACAAAATGGCGACATAAATAAAGAATGTGCTGGGTCAGCACAGGTTAATGAAAATTTACAGTACCCATACAAGAATACAATGATTACAGATGCAACAGAAAGACATCTCCAAGAGAATGATATGCACCTTCACCCAGAAGTTATTGCTACTGAAGGCTTAGATTCTATATTTGCATTTTACTTAGCTATGGAGCTCTGGGGTAGAAATAAACCAAGAATGCCATATACAAAAATGCTTGGACCAAATTCTCTTCAGAATAAATTTCCTGGCATGCCTTGTGGGGAAGGTACTTACAGAGAGGAAGATGAATGCTCAGTTCCAAAATGGCTCATTGTTCCTCTTCAGAAAGAGCATCAATTTCTCTTGGACTCAGTAAATGAAGAACAGCCAAATATTTGCTCTGTGTATTATGAATCGCAAACCTGCAAAAGCAGCAGATATATTGTAGAATTACAGAAGAGTGATTTCAGATAAACAGTTAACCCATCGGTAGGACATTTTCATCTAATATTATTCACTGAAATATAGAAAATGGAAGAATGCAATACATTAAGTGTAAATAGTACTAAAAAGATGAGCTTGGCAATGTTGTGCAATTATTACTCTTATAACCCAGAAAAACATATTTCACACTAACATTGTTAAAACAATAACACATATGAAATTCACAGCTATGCATATAAGTTAAAATGAATTTATGCAACAAAGTGATTTAGGTTCACTCACTAAAGGCTTATAATGCTATTTCAGCTGCAAAACATGTAATGACAAACAATGCAAAAAAGGGAATGCTACTTTAAAAAGATTGTCATATTGAGAATAAAAATACCTTTAATTCAAACAATTCTATGTTCTAATCTTGTCTTTTGATTTCTGAGTGTTGTAATACAGCCAAGTATTTTGGCTATTAACAGCATTATTTATAGTTTAATGTTATATATAAGTGGGTTTAATTGATTTTGTTTGTTAATTTAGTTATATTGGTAATAGATTGTGGATGGGAATTCCTTGCTTAGTATTTAGTACACTATAGTTTTAGAGCTTTTGTTATTAAATATGTGTTACAGCCCATTACCAGCAGAAAAGACAAATTAGTATAATTTTTCTTACTTTTTTATTTGTTTCTTGTTTTAAAGCCATTACTGTTAGGGATGCCAGCAGATTTTAAAAAAAACAACTTAATTAACCTGAAGGCAAATTTACACATTTTCTGCAATTTGAGTGCACCAAAACATTTGTGAGATTTTGAAATTTACCACAGATCATATTTGTTGAACAATACTATTGGAGTAGGTTTCCTTATATTGTATACAGTAGGAAGTTTAATCATATCAGATAAAGCACACCTCCATCTCTATAGTTATGTAAACCAGTAGAATTTACTAGCGCTGGGTTGGAAAGAACTTTTCATAAGCTGCATAAATTCCTGCTTCCTAATCTTAATGTGGAGTTTATTGGGAGGTATTTTTGGACCTTACTTGTTTAGACATTCCATATGCATGTCTTAAACATCTTGACTGCAGCAATATATTGGGAAGATAGGAAGAGTAGATGTAATTTTCTGGGCATGTTATATGAGCAAATATAATGTTAACACTTGAAACCTCAGAAATGTATACAATAAAATGATTCCTTACACTGTATAATTTTTATTTCCTTTAAAAAACGTTTTGATGCTTTTAATTCACCACAAAAAAAAAGTACAAAGGCAATTATTTATTTTGTTTACTTCCACCATTGCAGTTAAAATGTAATAAATTCTATATACTCTCTACAGCATACATAGAACAATATAGTTTTTATTTCTTTTCTGTCTGAGAGAGGGCTAAAAACATGTAAGAGGTCCGTTATAAAATGTTTTATATATCCAAGGGATAACTTGATAATATAATGGCACTGAGTTCCCATTCATATCTCCTAGCATGAAATATTCAATTCAGTTAGACTATGAGTGACATTTTTCTACAGCATACATAGAACATATACTTTTTATTGCTTTTCTGTCTGAGAGGGGGCTAAAAACATGTAAGAGGTTCATTATAAAATGTTTTATATATCCAAGAGATAACTTGATAATAAAATGGCACTGAGTTCCCATTCATATCTCTTAGCATGAAATATTCAATTCAGTTAAACTATGAGTGACATTTTGTGCAAGTACGTTTTAATTTACAAACACAAGTAGTTTTTCGAAATACCCACAGAAATTGTGCAATTCTGCGTCTTCATTTAATAACTGAAAAAAAAAAAAAAATAATCTGATTAATATGTCAAACATGCAGAGATACTCAAGTTATTAGTTTTCTGTTATGCTTATTTTGGAAGTTTAGTTTGAATAGTTTATGAATTACCCTGCAAGTAACAGTTAATATAATTAATGAAAAATGAACTCCTTAAATATTATTTTCATTTGTGAGTAATTCAAATTCTGTATTTAAAAATGTATTTTTCCACACAGATTTATTGAAGTAATAAAACTGTCCTATGATTCTGTATTGCATTTATTTCAAATTGAAACTATAACTTCCTTTTTAGTTTTAGATAATATAATATTAATTTCTATTACAGAATTGTTATTAGTACAAGTAAATTACTTTAATATCAATAACATCTACCAAATGTATGAGCAAAAGGCAACACACAAAAGAGTACTGTGGTGGTTCTGCCTTATGTTCAACAGGTTGCTAAGGGTGAGTTACCTGGATAATTTTTTTTCGGAGTTTTTACCTTATCCTGAGAAGATGAATGTCGAGTAACTTTAAGCTCCAATGACCCAGAGATCATTTGAGCATCATTTCATCAATTTCATTCATCGTCCGATTTGACCAGCCAGGTTAAAGGACATTAAGCTAAACAAAAAAAAAAAAAAAAAAAAGCAACAACCTCACCTTGAGTGTAGGGTGATCAGACATTCGGAATTCACTAGATATGTCCTGGTTTTTCAGTATTCTGATGTGCCTGGCCACCTTTTTATGATAAAGCTAAAATATCTGGCTTTCTGCTTTTCATCAGAATACATTGAAATACAGGTAGATATAGGTTTCTGTTGCCCTATGAAAATGATATGCTTTGAAGGTAATTTTGCAGTTCCTAAAAATTGCGGTTAATATCCACAATATTTGCAACAGAATCTGACATTGATCAGGTAATAACTGATTCCCCTGCTTCAATACTTCCTGTTACTTATTTGTTTCAATGAACATGTGATTTAATATATTTGTTAAGTTAAGATAAATATATAATATTCTTAAAGTTTGTTTTAAATCAAAGTTCTATTTTTAAAGATGCTGAAGAAGGTAGACATTGATGATTGAAAAACAAAAGTTAAAAAAGAAAGTACAAATTCAAGAATTTTATGTTGAAATGCTTCACTCTGGATTATGTAGAGACAGAAGCAAAATGTGCAGTTAGTTACTGTTATACATGAGCTTCAAGAGGCAAGATGGATTTGGACTATTATCTTAAAACTAGATATAATTACATGCTTTAAAATTAATCTTCCTCTTGTGTGGTGAAATTTATTTATTGAATATAAAGTACATGAAATCTATTTCACCCAAAGGTACATTAGGGTTATAGTTATAATATGAATGGGTTTACTATATTATTAAATAAATTAGCTATAGACTGCATGCAGGTCATACTGGTGAAAGAAAACAAGATAAATAATGTATATTATAACAAGAACACTAACGTTTTATGCATGAAATAAAAACTTGGAATTCCCTATAGCAGCACTGTTTTTCTAAATATACAGTGGCTTAAAATAAGAACTGAAGATTAAAATGGTTAGAAGCCTGAGAAGATTTTGAATTAATACAGTGGTTTGTCAATTATAACATTACAATAATTTAAGTGTGCATTGAAGATTCTTCTTTTATGCGCTAGGACTGGGCAGTGAAATAAAATATGTTCAACAGTTAGCGGTTCAGTACATAGTATTGTTGTGACATTTTACTTCACAACATAATTGTTTTATTGTTGTTAGTGAATAAAAGGAATTTAACGTTTAGTTATGCTTTTTTTCAAAATTTCCTGCTTTTTTTCTTTCAAAGTTTTAATTTTAAAATTTTTATCTGATCACCCTACCCAAGTGTTACTTCTTTAGGAAGTGCAAGAATTTACGTTTAGTTATGCTTTTTTTCAAAATTTCCTGCTTTTTTTCTTTCAAAGTTTTAATTTTAAAATTTTTATCTGATCACCCTACCCAAGTGTTACTTCTTTAGGAAGTGCAAGAATTTAGTTAGGGCTTGAACCTCTGCAAATTACTTAGGATTTTAAGAACAGTACAATTATAAATCTTTAACCCGATGGTGCACCTGCCAGGAATCCTGATATCATTACACATAGCTGGTCTCACAGACCCTTACAGTTTCTATCACTTTTAAAACAGTTATTGTGATATATCATGGCAGGCAGTGTTAGTATACAAAACATTAAGGGGCGTACTAGCCTAAAAATTGTTATTTTTTTCAATTTTTTTTATTTCATTAATTGTTAATACATTCAGCTTTGTGTTCCCTAAGTTTCATAACCTAATTTGATTTCTTTGTGGTTCAAATAAAAAAGTTAGGACTTGTCATACCACACCTATTTTTTTTCTCCTTGTTAGATTATCAGCTTTGATCCCTTGTTTCTCTACATTTCTAAACTTTAGCTTCTGACCAAGAAGAAGAAGAAGCTGATTAAAGTTATGGTGGATTTTAGGCAGCATCTAAAGTATGCAAATCACTCCCTAAATAAAACAAACAAAATTTTCTTTTCTTGTTTTATAATTTTTCATACTTATGGACCTTTTTCTTGGAAACTATTTGAGATATTGCAATGAAATTTTGTGCACACTTATTTCAGTCCACAATGAGTATTTTGATGCACCTAGTTTTCTTTTGATTTAGATTCTATAGGTATTGTGCTTTGAAATACATAATAATTTGAAATAAAAAAAAATGACATACTTTGAAAAATACTTCAAACATCATTGAAGGGAGATAGAGAAGAAACTTGTGCACCAAAATATAGCATAATTCTAATACTGTATGTACACTTGTTTTTAAACAACTTCACCAAACGGATACTAAGAAA
This sequence comes from Hymenopus coronatus, assembly GCA_030762935.1. Classification (NCBI taxonomy): domain Eukaryota; kingdom Metazoa; phylum Arthropoda; class Insecta; order Mantodea; family Hymenopodidae; genus Hymenopus; species Hymenopus coronatus. Next base: position 41,492,404 of record CM060885.1, on the reverse strand, counting down.
AAGGTACTACAATTTTTGATGTTTTGAAAATTCCAATGTAGTGTAATATCTTTATTTGACAAAATTACTTATAAAATAGGATAGTCATAGAAGATATCAAGACAATTAACTGTGCAAATTTCATTGCTTTAGGACAAAAACTATGGCCATGGTAGAATTTTTTATGCATTTATGTATTTCTGTCTACGTCCCTCGTTAATACAACAAGCATTCCAAAACAAAAATTATCACAATTTAATATAGCAATGCATAATATATAAATAATTTAATACTGTGCTGCTCTTTATAATTATCATGTGCTAAGAACTTTCACAATTTGTGATAGAAGATTTTCCATGCATCATTTTGAATGCAAAGAATGTTAAGCCAGCTGAAATTTATCAACTTGTCAGTCAATGGAGTAGAGGCACAAATCCTCCAAACACAAAAATTCAGAGACATTGTCAGCAGGAAAAATTATGTACTCTGAGACAGATGGGACATTCTGCATTGTGAGTTACTTCCCAAAGATGCAACCATTAATACAATGTGAAACATTTAGAAATCTTTGGCGCACAATTCAGAACAAAAGGCATGGAATCCTCAGACAAGGCCTGTGTTGCTTCATGACAACAAATGTCCCCATGCTAGTGTCACACAAAACCTTATTGAACAATTCGGTTGGGAGCAGTACAATCACCCACCATACATCCCTAATCTCACATCTTCTGACTACCACTTGTTCTTGCACTTGAAGCATAAATTTGGAAGGTGTTTTGACAGCAATGATGATGCAAAACACAGTGCTCAGCAGTAGCTGTCTTCACTGGCAGCAGCTTTCTTTGAGGAGGGCATACAAAAGTTGTTTCCCTGCTATGACAAATGCTTAACCAATGGCAGCAATTATGTTGAAAAATCTGATGTGTTCTATTCACATTACTTTCTCTAGCTCTCCAGAAAGAAACTTAACTTACAAAAAGATTATTCTTTTATCTAAATTTATTTTAGGATTAGTTTACCTAATGAATCGACAAAGAGCTTATCCCAACTTTAGGCAGGAGGGCATCAATTGCCCTTAGGGGATTGTAAGGCTACATTTAATTATTTATTTAATGCTCCCAGTCACACCTCAATACTTGTTTGTGATTTTTGGGTAAAAAACAAAGCAGTTATGTTGCCTCAGCTACCATATTTGCTGGACATGGCTGCCTGTGACTTCTTTCTATTCCAGAGGCTGTAGAGACCAATAAAAGGGCAATGTTTGCTACCATTGATGAGATAAAAAGAATATCGTTGAAGGAGCTGAACGCTATACTGGAAAGTGAGTGCTAAAAGTGCTTCCAAAATAGGAATAATTGCTGGTACAAGTGTATTATATTTGAGGGGATTATTTTGAAAAGGACAAAATTGATGTTTAAAAATGCAGATTCTTACAAAAAAAATCCAGTTATTTTTTATCACGCCTCTTATAATATAATGGGTAACAAAAGAATGGGTATTAAAAAGACGTTCAACTTCAATGGCAAATTTTACAAACAAAATTCTATTCTAGCAATGGTAAGCCTTTAAATTTATTCATTTTGAAAATAGATTTTGTATTAATTTGATTTTAATAAATATGCCCCCCCTTTTGGCTGACTTATATATGAATAATCAACACATGTATGACCAAAGGATTCCCATTATTAAAACTTGGTTAGATACGAACACAACATTTTTGCTGTCATCAAGAAACAAATAGGTGCTGCCATAAAGATGGGAAGCTACAAGAAATGGAAGGGAAATTCACACTGAAAATCGAAGACTGAATAGAGAACAGAAAGTAGAAAATCTGAAATTAGAAGTTGAATAGAAAATAATTTTTTGGTCAGTCTTTTGGGATGCAAAAGGCAAAGGTAGGAATCTTGGTTACATTTATCAGGGCTTTGTTTTATCTATTGTGCAGTCATGGGCCTTCTGTATATCTCTCCCTCCACTGGAAAGCAAAGATCTAACAAACAAAATGGTGAAAGGTTCATCAGAAAAAACAAAAACAAATTAAGAGTACCAGGCTCACACCATTATACAATTATGCAGATTTATAAGAATTTTTTTTTCCTACTCTTGCCTTCCACAAATTTTAAGAACCTGCTGCCATGCAATAAATACAGCATAGGAATCATACTAAAGTAAAGCACAAAAGGTTCTATCCTCCCTCAAAAACAAACCAGCTGCCAAGATAGTGATAAGTTATACATAGGGAAGACCAAAAAGACACATAGGAACAAAATTAAAGGAACACTATTGCAATTAACCATTTTTGAAAAGAGAACCCCACAATTAAAAAAGAGGCATAATTGTAACAGAGTATCCAGAGATCATTCAATCTGGGGAAAAGGTATATGTAAAAATTATCTTCGAATTACTGCCAGAAATAGGTTTCATCACAAAGTTCACTTACTAACAGAGGGTACCTCAGACTCAATTAGAAGTCTAGGACCCAACTCCAAAGTAAGTTGAGCAAAACAGTATAATAGAGACTCTTTTCTTCATTGTTGATTGCTTCATGCTGTATAAGTTCAGTTTTCAAAAATGTTGAAACAAAATATAGTATAGAGATGGTAATACTCAGAAGGGTGTGCGCATGTGTGCATAGATACACACATGCACAAAAGCAAACTTGCAAAATCTGCTACTACAAGGACTTTGCAAATCTCATTACAAGAATTGAGCATTTGGTGTACAATATGAATCTTTAACAGATGTAGAAAGTTATGTTACTTATTATTTTGTTTAGCCTAGAATAGAATCTAAAATGGCTCCAACCATATGCGCACTGTAAAGAACATAGTGAATACAAACAAATAAGAGTGTTGAGTAAGTGTGTAAATCAACATCATCTTACTGTAAACTACTGTGGTTTCACCTTAAGCTCACAGAAGTTGTAAACAAAATCACATGACAAGGGAGGGCATCAAATGGCTCATGGGTGAACTCCAACTTTTCTGCTTAGCATGTTCTCTCTTCCTATGCATACAACAGTTTGGATTGGAACATAACATTTTGTGGTTATTCTTGTGCAAAGAAATTTAAAAAACCCTTATTACAACACATTAATTTATGAATTAAAATGTGTTTGTTCAGAGTCATCTTTGACTTACTGAATTGTTATAGTGGATCATTTACAGGATAATACTCCTTGCCATGTGGTGCATGTATTGAGAAAATATTACTTTCAAGAGTGCCATGGCTGAAAATTTTCCACCACTGTGCAGAAATATGAATGTGGAAACAAGGAGAGAAGACAATTGCAAATATGTTTACATTCTGTGAAAAGTACCCACCTTTAACTGAAAACGAATGTGGCCATTCAATGTTCAGCAAAAATTAAACTTTATTTTTGGGGAATGAAGAATTGTTCTTGAATTGTTGCAATAGCATTTGTATCCTTTTTTATTCTCTTAACTCACTGATGAACAAAAGTTTAAACTTTAATGGAGCCATGGTTTGAATGGGCACTGCTGGGCACTTTCTGTAAAATCAGTTAGATGAATATTTATTTACATAATATGTCACTTAATTTAGAAGTAATGGAGATAATAAGTTATCAATAAACACATTTGATTAAATAAACTTTATTATTGCAACTTAAACTTTGAATGTATCTAGAAAATAGAAAAAAGTAAAATAAAATTGCATTAAAACCTTTCATATATTAAACTTTTATCAAATTACAAATACAAGAACTGGATTTCACATGTTTCACATTTTTCTAAGCATGAGCAATTTAAATTTGGTAGCTAATAGAAAGAACTCCCTACAGTTCTTTGCTTTTTGTTCTTTCTTTCTTGTAAAAATAATATCACACACATTCAGTAATGCAGTCAGTAGACCTTCCAGCTGCATTCCAGGTAGATAGAGTTTGAACATCATATACATTGGTACTGGGTCTTTCAGAAAAATGGTACTTGCTGCATGTTTTTTGTTTATCCATTTGGTCACTGTATTCCCTGTGGATTGGGTTGAGTATCATTTCTGAGTTCCAGGGCCTCTGTGATTGAAGATTTCACTTCCCAGCTTAGATTGGGGATATGCAGCCTCCTCTATAAATATGGCACACTAGAAAGTGTGCAAGATCCTTCACAAACTCAAACTATTCTGTAAGTAACATGTGTACAAGATAACACTATTGATACTTGAATATTTAGAAGTTGATAGAACACAGTAAGCAGCCAAAGTCTTGTTCTTTGGTTAGATGAGTACACATGACACTGTGTCTAAAACGTCCACTCCACATTTAGTCTGATTGCAGAGGCAGATGATCACTGTCTCAAAGTCCACCATATATCAAGATGATTTCAGGCTTTTTCTTTTCTTGATTTGTCTCCTTATTGTGGTACATTAAAGAAGTAAGAATCACAGCCTTTTTTTTGCTTAGAAACAAAAGAAACCAGTGTTTTATCCTTATGAAAACCATATATAGTAGATCGTACTGGTCTTTCTGGATCCTGGAGGAACTCTCTAGAGATTTCTCTCTTATTCCTTGTACCTATGAATGTAAGATTCTTTGCCTCAGTTGTTCCATGACTTCAACGCTTTTAAAATCAGTTATCACCAGTCACGTTTTTGTTGGAGACTTGGATAAGTTGCCACAAGTGCAGTACAGCCTGAGTGGATATGAGCAGTTTTCGTTCTTCAGATAACAGCCCCTCTCCATCACTATTTTTCCTGTATAAATATATGCATTATAATATAGGTATGATACTTTTGCATCAGTGAGACACATGAGTTTTACACATACTTGTTAGGCTTTTTTGGCATGTATACCTTGAATGAGCACCTTCCCTGGAATAAGCATCTCATCGTTATTGAGAAGCTAGATACAATATTGTCTTTGGGAGCTTTCAACAAATGTCATGAAGATTTCCGAAACTGGAGCTGCTTTATCATGCATTCTTCGATCACAGCTTGTTGTTGATTCATCAAATCACAAACAGAACATAGGAATCGGAGCCTTTTCTTTGGGTGCATAGAAGATAAGTCTGGCAGTAACTTCAATAGAAAACATGGAGGATGTGTCTTCATTGTTTGATTTCAGTACAGGTGATATTGACAGTAATCCAATAGGTGAATTTATCTCTGACACATCAGTATTTCTGTACAAACTTTAGTTTGTGTTAGGTCCTAAGAAATCCCTAACTGTAGCTATTTTCACATTGTTTCTACAATTTTGTATAGCATGCTATCATCAAAAGTTAGTTCTATATAGCAATTTTTTTTGGGCAGTTTTCCCGAGCTCTGGCAAGGTCAATGCTTCCCTAACAGTAATGTGTGCACGAACCCTCACATTCTGTCTGGGCTCTGAGCTACTCCACTTCAGATCAGGTTCATTCTTTTTAGCTAAGTCATAATAGAATACAGGTTCTACAACACAATGTTGCTCACCTTCATCAAGATTTTCATCCAGAAGTTCTTCACTTGCAGCACTGGAATCAGTTCTTCTATTTGTTGTGAAACTATGAAATTTAAATCATCATTGAAGTCTTCTAATTCTTCTAGCCCCAGAAAATCACCTTCATCACTAGAAGCTTCTTGTAACATGATTGTTATTTGTCTCTCTAAGTCTGGTTCATCACCATGTAAGGGCAGACTCACTTACATGGTGACTCATTGAAAGCCTATCCATTATACTTCAGTTTCACTGTATACCGGAGCTATACAACCTAGGTATGACAGACCAGGGTAGTGCACTAGTGGAGCTATCTGGTATGTGAGACCGCTGGTTTTTTGATAATTGTTGCAAAACCTCTGGATGATAATAATGAACTCACCCAACAAAATGGTAATGCATCATGAAGGGAAGCACCTACTGGGTGTGGGAATGTTCTTGCTTAGAAGGTTTTGCCAACAAAAGGGAACAAAAATATTGTCTGATCTCAGAGACTGGTAGCACCATTAAAGTGTTAAAGCAAAAGTGGTGTACCTATATTAGGCATTAAATGAATGATTTCTAAAACCTAAAATTAAGAATAGTTTAATCCAATAACTTTAAATACTGGAAATATAGAAGGGTAGAGCTGCTAAACTATTCTGGTACCTTTTTTATCTATCTATTCTTAGTATTAGGTGTAAGAAGTTTAGGATTTAAGGTAAAATATAGGAGGAGACAAAACTTTTAAACACTAATGATCCTCAAGCTGTGGAATATGCAGTACTACTATGTTGTCTGGAGCAATTTCCTCTTGCAGGTACTTTCTGTGATGTTGCCGTTATGTATGATATTCATACTTTCATATGATGTTGCCAAGTGCTCAGCAGATTACGCATCAAGGTTTGCTTACCTCTGCTGTGAACTTAGAATGAAATGCATAGACGTTAAGAAGATAATTGTCTGTATACTGTAATGTGTTTTTCTGCAGCACATTGCAATGGTAAAATTAAATAAAATGTGCCTTCATAAAATGAAAATAAAAAATTGGGATGATAGGCCTATACAAGAAAACAAATTTGTATATTTTACAAAAATGAATGAAATACCAGAGATTTTTATAGGAAAAAGAGATGGAAAAGAGTTTCAGTGGTAAAATCAGTTGCCATCTAGAACGAGAAGAACTCCAACTCATAATCTAATTTGGCACTACCTGTACTGACTACAAAGGCCACTAGAATACAAAACCTTGGCATGAGAGAAATTTGGGAATATTTAGTTTATAAATGATTAAAACCATTGTTTAGTGCACAAATGCAAAGCTATTGGCCGTCAAAAATAATCTCAACCCCAGGACCAGTATATGTGATTAAAGAAACACAGACTTGGTTGAGATGTATGCCTTAATTGGACTGTTCAGGTATTCATCAAATTTTAAATCTGGCCACGAGAACATGTTCTCTGTCTTTGCAAAAGACTGGAAGACCCATATTTAGAGCAACTATATCAGGCAAATGTTTTGAAATACACACAAACTGTTTTCTATATGATGATTCAACAACTCGTGAGGAGAGAAAAAAAACTGACCACGCAACTGCATTATTTGATACCTTCATACACAATTCACAAGGAATATATTGCCCTAGTGAGAATGTGACAGTGGAAAAAATCTCATCCCTTTCAGAGGATGATGTTTTCCTGTGTACATGCCAAAAAACTAGCAAAATATGGAGACAAAATTCAATGCCTAGCTGACTCATTTAGTTCATACCTATTCAATACTTACATTTACACTGGGAAAGACAATGATGGCATTGGGTTGTCTGAAGAAGAAAACAAACTTTTGAAATTGACCCAGTCAATTGTATGTTTAAGCAAACCCATAGAAGGATCTAACCAGAATATAACTGCTGACAACTGGCTTTCATTCATTGAACTAGTAGAAGAGTTGAGAAAGAGATCTCTGACATTTGTTGGTACAATGAAGAAAAATAAAGTTGTTATACCACAGAGTTCAAAGCTGATAAATCCAGGCCAGTAGGATCAGCTCTTTATGGGTTTTCAAATATTTTTCCAGCAACATTTTGTCTGTTGTTCCCAAAAAGAATAGGGCAGCAGTACTTATAACTTCCATGCACCATAACATTAAAACCGACTCCGACAAGAATAAAAACTGGAAATCATTTGCTATTATAAGGTGGTGTTGATCTTCTGGACCTAAAGTGTGCTCCTTCAACAGGAGAACCAAGAGATGGCCATGGGCCAGTTTCTATGCCCTTGTGTATCACTCTCCATGGTGTAATGGTTACAATACTAACTTCATATACCCAAGGTCACAGGATCAAACCCAGCGGAGGACAATGGCTTTTATTTGGGTGTAAAAATCCTTAGCATGGCTTCCTTCAGAAGGGAAGTAAAGCAGTTGGTCCTATGTCATAGATTTACGGCACGTAAAAGAACCTCAAGCCTGATAGAGAGGCCTCTGAACAAAATTAAGTGGTTTTTCACTGCCAATATAGAATGGGACGCTGAGAACCACAGTAGTTAAAGAGCATCTATAAATAACACACCAATGCCATTTCCATTTTATGCCCTTGTGAACATGAACTGTGTCAATAGCTTTATTTTCTATTTGTGCTACTGTCAAACTCCAGTAATAAAAGGTTCGATTTTATTCAGAACTTGGCAAAATCCCTGTTGGAACTACACCTCAGAAGAAGGCTCAGTATTTCTAATCTCCCTTGAGATATTAGAGCACTGATTTGCCAAGAAATACTGGAAGAGGAAAATGCTGCCTTAGAAGGTGATCAGTTCCGAGAGATAAGCTTGAGAAGAGCAAGACCTATTCTAAGTGCTCATCCTCCAAAGACAGGAAGACTTCCTACAAATGCATCCAATGTAAAAATCCAATTTACTTGTGAGTGCAGCAGAAAAGTGTGTGTTACACATACTGTAGCAAATGAGTGAAATTTGGAACTGATATAGAACTATACATAGTTGTAGTGAGTGGGTTTGTTCCTGCATGATTCTGCTTTAATTCCTTGTCAGTGATTTTCTTCCTTTGTAATGTTGATTTATCATTATATCATTATATTTTACTTATAATCAATCAAGTCACTGTTTTATTTGCCTCTCTCCCAAATCATTATATTAAAAATAATGTAAAATAAATTGAGGAAAATAGTGAAGGTCGCACGGACTGGATGTTACTAATTAAAGACTATTGACTTATGTTTTGGTTTAGGGGTTAAGCTACAGTCTCTCTTGATACTAACTTTCATTAGAGTTAATTAACTTAAAAAATTTGAAATTGGAGAGGGAAGGAATGAAATGAAATATATGATGGCAAGTATTATACATATTCTATTTCTGTCATATTATAGTATTTAGCCACAAGGCTTCTTCATTACTTTGAAATTCATGCAGATTATATTTCAAAAACAGTACCTATTGAGTTGATTTAAGAAAAGATAATACACCCAGGAAGAGGTTCTGACGTTGCTAGAAATTGTTACAGAGCATTAGGGTGACAGAAAATAAAGCCATAATTCAGTTTTTGTTAACCTCAATCCATTTCTAATGTTCTCATCCCTCTACTGCAATTTATCTTTTTATGTCTTATTCATATTATTACATAATGTGTTCCAGTGCTATTATATTATATAGTCCTTGGAATTGCTGTTGACAATCAATTGTGAAAATTAATATTACAAAACTTATAAATAATAAAGATATTCAATCCAATAATAAGGTTATAACAATAGAAGAAGATCTTAATCTAATTAATTCCCATTCAATAAAATAAATTATATTATTTATAATAAAATATACACTGAGAACTAAAGGCATACCAATTTTGCATAGCAACCTCTAAGTTAGGACCGTTTCCCAAGCTGTCAGTTACTTTATTGCTAAAAATAACTTCCAGTTAGTTGTTAACCAATCATATTAAATTGAAAATATGAAGCTAATTCCCACTAACAGCTAACCAGAACCTTAATAGGATCTGAAAGAAATCAGTATAAAAAAAGAAATTGTTCTAGCATTAGTGTCACTGCAGGTATTATTTTCTTCTCTACTTTTAAAGCAGTAACACATTGTTACTTTGTTTTAGATAGAATTCATTTTAAGCTAACCAAAGTTTTTCTAAAGAGTTACAAATGAAAATATAAATAGTGTTCTAATACATTTTGTTCCATCTAATATATTTCTAGGACATGCCAATTTGAATTAAATATGAAATATTTATTTGCTACTTAAACCTTACTTTTCATTTGATTTCTAGATCTTAAATTTTTTCTGGGCTTGCAACCTAAAAATAATTCAGTTAATTGCATACTAACAATATCATTTTATTGCAATAAGTATATTTAGCTCACAATAATAGTGACATATTAATATTAAAATGTGTTCTCAAAAGTGCTACTAATCAATATATAAACAATGCATATTTTATTTTAAATTTAAGTAATTTATTTACAAGAAGCAAAAAATCTGAACACAAACTACTGAGATCTTTATTTTACATCATTCTTTGGCAGTAGGTACAGAGCATACCATAGAACACAGACTAAACAAAAGCTATTTTATTTTGTTCAATATGTGAAAAGCTAAAGGGAGGAATGTTTAGCTAACAGTGGATTATATTTCCTAAAACTTGGGGGAGAGAAGGACTACTTAACTGCTCTGTTATGTGTACCATTTTCACTGGAGAGGCAGAAATATTTTGTATACACTCTCTCTCAGGATGCTTCTGCTATTCATTGTGCTGTGCAGAATAAAGGGGGAGAAAAAGATTAAGCTGCATGTAAAATCTAAGTTGCGTTTCAGTATTTACCATTATTTATTTTAACATTAGTGAAAAATAGTTTTGAAATATTTTGATTAAGAACCTCAGCAATTTAATTTCCTTATTGTAGAATCAATGTCTCAGCTCCCTTTTCTCTATGAAGTGTTCCAGATTGTTGCTTAGCTTCTTCCAAACACTTCATCTTGCACTCCAACAATCTGTAATTCATGAATTAGCACATAATGAAATTAATACACCTGTAATTAAAGTTCTCATAAACATATATTCACATAATGGGCTACAAGTATATGTTTGTAAACTATAATCCATTTTCCATTCATAGAGTTCTAGATTTTATGTAATTGGAACTATAATATCTAATCAAAGTTATGCAATATACTTTAAAGTTTCTGCTGGTTACTTTGAAAGAATAAACTTAGTTTATAGTTGCGAGCATTATTTAGTTCTTTAATAACAAGCAACAGATTTCAGAAATAGCTTTAACTATAAATAATAAAAGAAAGCTGCAGCATCCAATTCAATATTCCTTATTTCTATGGCTATACATTTCAAATGCATGATACCATTGTGCATGCATGTGAGACAGAGAGAGAGATATGCATATATAGTACATTTTAAATAGTAATGTTCCTTTAGTTTACTTATGATGTTAATGTAGTAACTATGCAAAATTTATTTAATATTATTGGATTAACATCTTTTCTTCTTGTTCATACAATTGGTCCTTCTAAGCAGATAGCTACTGGAATTTACAGCAAATATAAGCCCACAATATGTGAGAGCATTGGTACATTAAACTGGCTGACATGCTATTCTGTGAATCAACATTTTCAGTGTTGTGTGCTTTATGAATAATTTAATGGCTATTCTATGGACCACATTTAGAATGAAAATGACTGACATAGTATTTTGTGAGCCCAGAGCAAGTGAAATCTCCACCATTGCAAGAAATACATATTCAGGGCTATTCTGTAACCTTCCGGTTAAGAAGATCGTTACCATTTATTGTCACTGCTAACCAGCTGTTTGGCAGTTTTTGCTATTCAATAACTGTGCTGGTTATGGCAATGGACATTTTCAACCATGTTGTTAAGCTCACAAATTTGTTCGCTTTGCACGCATGTTTTGTTTTTCCGCCACTTTTGGAATGGCAGTATGAAATAGAATAGTTGTGATTACTTTGTAGCTGTTAAGCAAGTCGTGTGGTTGAGAATGGATCACAAACGCACAATTAAACCAGTAGGGAGCAATATAAAATTTACATTGAGTTTTATAGAAATAATCCTATAATGGGAACGGGGAGACTCATTCCATTCAGTGAGCCCAAAGAAGTGGAAAACAAATGGCTGAACTGGTGCGGCAGCAGACCACAGAAAGATGTAAAAGGATGAAAAACATTTTACGCTATTTTTTATAACTTGTTTGTATTAGCTTTTTTAAAGGTGATGCTTCATTGTTTGTTAATTCTTTTCTGAAGTATTAATAGACATATCTATAATAACAGACGCGAACCATGTTTTCAATCGAAATCCCGCCATGCGACCTACTGATGCAAACCACCACTAGGGACAATGACACCCACCACAGTAAGCAATGCTGGCAGTAGACTAAAGAAATTTACAATGCAAGCACATGGCTTCTGAAAAAGCTTTCCAATAATAAAAGTGATGTGTTACAAAATTAACTCACTAACTAATTTCAATTGATAGAACACATCACTGTACAAAGTCCACCATATATCAAAAGTTACATTGACTTCTTATCAACTCTGCATATAGAACTGTTGGGAAAAAAGGTTAATTAAAGTCACTAAATCACAAAAAACAGTGTTAAACTTTAATAAAGGAAAGACAAATAACAGAATCTTTTGCTGCAGTTGGCAACATTATGTGATTAAATAATGTTTACTAACTTCTGAAGATCAGTCCAAGACTTCATTTGCTGTGTCCGATTAGACTGATTTTCCTTCACTATCCGTTGGTCTTCCTTAAGCTGCCGACTGAACTTTTCTTGCTCATTTATATTGTTGGTTAGCTCTTCACTGTAAACATAAATATTAATTTTAAATTATAATACAAATACAACTTTGATACATAATTCACATCTTAGTGAAAATGATTTCTTGTAATATTTTATAAGCATATTTCAGGATGTGTGTAAAATCAAACCACCTTTACTGGTATCCTCATCCCCAATTTTTCTTTTCCTTCTTTCCCTCAAGCATAATCTTGTTTCTACATAATAAGCTTGCACTTACACTTGATAAACTTGCACAAAACGAGTGAGTTGTTTGTATACTGACCTACATCTGTTTTAAGCTATCCTACATATTACTTGAATTCATGTTCTTAACATTTAAAAAATTAAAAGAACATTTGAAATGTTAAAATGCTTTCACACCACAATTACAGTTATATGGGGTCATTCAGAAAGTGGCTTCTAATTGCTCACAATTTTCTTGTTTTGGGTTGTGAACACGGCTTTTTATAATATTAGCATCCATTTTTATTTATTTATTATTTATGCAGTTTAAATTTCTTGCATGTCTTGTGTGTGTCCCCAGTAATTGAACAACAGAGGCTAGTGTCAGCAGTGAATGAATGGGGAAGGCTATGCAATGAGAGCAGATAAAGACAAAGACAATGGGTGTGGATTTAAATATAGAATAAGAATAGGAAGTTTCAGGAGAGGAAAAATAATGAAAGATGGAGAGATAAAATTAGTTGCATGGTTGGCTGTTATAATAGTAATGCCCAAAATTGATCAGGAAAAGAAGAAGAAATGCGTTCTCAGGTTATTTTGAACCAGTCTGAATACAACAGAAGTTTGGAGGAAAAAGTATCTAAAATCCTAAAAGAGAGGCTCGAAATAAGAACATTGGCTATGAGTACAGTACATGTTCAGAATAGGAAAAACAGGAAGAACACCAAGGTCAATATAAAAAAGTGATGTGACAATGGAAAAAAGAGGGAAATTTTAAGAAATGAAAGAAAACTTAAAAGGCATAAAAATCTTTAGCAACTTTATATGAGAGTAACAGGAATCAAAGAAATATTAATTTAAAGATGAAAGAGGCAAGGGCAGGTGATAAAAAAGCATTTATTAAAGAACTACGGTTATTCATCAAAGGTAAAATGTAGAGTATGCATATAAGGAGGGACGAACACAGACAAATGCAAAAGCTTCAGCAAGAAAATACACAGAATGGAGAAAAAGTAAGTCAACGAACTAACCAAAACAAACAGTCACAGCTGGAACAACAGACAGGGAAAATGACAAGAGATACCATAATACAAAGGGACAAGATGGGAGAAGGTAATCCAAGAACAACACATGTTAGGGAGCCAGAGAGAAAAGATAGTGGCTTAAGAGGGAGAAGAGTTGATGCATTGGATGTGCACGAGTGCAGAATCAATAGAAGGAAAGGGAGAGGGGCAGAGACATGAGGAGAGATGAAGAATAGTCAAATAGTTTCGGCAAGGAAAATGAATGTGTGGAAGAGTAAAGTATAAGTGATAAAAGGGAGAATATATGTGGAGAGCTAGAAGAGGAGTAGGAGGAGGAAATAGCAAAGGTGGAAATAGTATAGAAGGAAGCATATGACATTACCCAAATTGGGGATGCAGAGGAAAGTGATGAAAGTGAAACAACACACTGGAAAACAAGGTTTAAAAAGTAATTGAACAATTAAATTTTTATCAAGATAAACCAAAAAACAAATAGGGAAAGAAGTTAAAAGTCATGTTTTAGAATGTAGAAGGGCTAAAAAAAACGAGATATACAATAGTGAAATGCAGAATATATTGAGAAATATGGACAATACCATTTGGTATTTAACAGACTTTTCGTTTTTGAGCTATGCTGTCAGCATGCGAGCGCACCCACGTGCATGCATGCACACGCACGCACACACAGACAGACCTTTTTCCAAAAATGCTTTTTTTGGATTCAGGGGACCCAAAACATGTATTTTTCGTGAAATCTTGGTATCAAATTTTTGGGTGTATTACCTTCTCTATACACTATGTACATAGTATGTGTAGAGAAAGTAAAAAGAGTAAATTCATATAAATGGCAGGAGGAATTAAAGGCAGGTATGGCAGACCATGGAATGTGAAAGCTATTAAGGAGGACAAATCAGAAATAGAACTAGAGCTAACAAAACTACTAGTATAAAGAGTGGGGATGGGGATGGAATTAAAACAAGGATAGTTATTTATAAGAAAAGGAAGCAAAAGAATGCAGAGTGAATAGGAGAAAAAGTAAAGACCTATCAGGTATGGGGGAACCTAAAAAGGAATTGGATAGGCATCTGAACACACTTAAATGGGAATATAAATGTTTATTGGAGACAAAAAGGAAAGAATGAAAAATAATACAGAAATAAATTAAAGCAACTATACTGTTAATTGCATTAAAATGGTTTCCCCATTTCACGCAAATTTGTTGTTTTAAATAGTTTAGGTTATAGGTTGAAAAATATACCCCTTAACAAAGCCAAATTTAATACACAGAATAAACACATTCTCAATACTGCTTGAATCTTGTGATTTACAGGAAAAATCTAAGTCAGTAGGGAAACTTAATTCCATGCTGGCATACTGCCATGGTAGCACAATTGGTTAAAGGAACCGCATGGAAAGTGGAAGAACCATGGTTCAAATCCTGGAAATAGCACTAAATTTTCCAAACTGATTCTAACCGGCCAATAGTGGAGTGGTCTTATTTATTATTACAATTATTATTAAGAAGTTTCTATGTTTCACTAGTGTCTTAGGATGTCAGACTGGTGAAACTGTTGTATTCTACTGTAAGCAGAACAATTGATTATGTATTTGATAACATTTTATAGAATATTCTCTCTCGCTCTCTCTCTCTCTCTCTCTCTCTCTCTCTCTCTCTCTCTCTCTCTTAATACTAAGTTAAATGATTTTGGGTAGAATGCAATAATTCCTCTATCTAATGAAAACAGATTTGTATTTAGTACAGATCAGTTCATCCATGACCCAAAGGCAACAATTTTTTATTTCTATTTTATATGGGGATGTGATGGTCCAGAAATGTTCATAAATTCACAATAAAGCATAGTGGCAACATTGAGCAGATACTGCACCGCTGCCAGCAACATTGCAATATTAAAACAGGAGCTAACAAAATTTCTCAAAGATCCTAGGAGCAGAAAAGCCAATTTATACACACAGTTTCAAAATATGAGATAAGTGCATAGCCAAAGCATAAGTTTTCAAAGCTATAACTTTAATATTCTTACCGAAGAGATTTGTTCTTGTCAGAAGCAGTGCTGTTGCCCACATAATGACGCATTTCTTCAGCAATCTGTTCCAATTTTACTTCATAAATGATTGATTCTGCTTGCAGTAAATGATACTTTGATTCTGCGGTAGCTATTTCTTCTCTCAGATTTCGCACCTCCTGTAAACACATAGCATTACATTTTGAAGAAAACAAGAAGAAAAAGCCAATCATATCTTATCTTTTAAATTTTAAACTGCAACTTTAAAGTTCATACCTCTTCAACTTATTTAATTTATTGGAAAGGCAGAGTCAGATTGAAAAATTCAATGCCATAGCCAGGATTTGAACCAGGAATCTCCTGGTCTCTGTTCAGTTGCTCTAACCACCTAGTTACAATGGCAACATGCTGCCACAGCATTAAATTTCCCAACTGACTCAAGACTTTCCTGGTAAACCACAAGGAAATCTCAAATACCGCAATGCTAGCCTACAAATTTGAGCTACTTTAAGTCTCAGTCTTCCTAGTTTAACCAACAATCAACCAGCATCGAAATACCAGTAATGTTAGCAAGCTATTGCACCATGTCCAAAAGCAAATAATTAAGAAGCACTGTGCTCACTCTGTGGATCCTGGTCGACAAAAAATTTTCCATAGATGGGAAGGTTATTTATTATAATGCATGTCAGCAGCAGGAAGAAATAATTTCTTACATTTTGGTAATTCTGTAATCTGCGGTTTTTATTAAATAAAGTGAAGTTTAAAGTACAGTCTTTAGACTCCATCATACATCCTACCTGCAGAAAAATGTTCTCATCATTAAATGTTTTGATGTTGAGATCTTTACCATACATTTGGTATGGTGCAATAGTTACAGTTAATTTAACTTTTTACAATTTAAAGTTAAGAGTGCTTTAAATATAGTATAATGCCCAGTGATTTATACAAATATATACTCCAAAAATACTCTAAATTCCTCAATTGAACACATAAAATGCTATAAAATCCTAATACATTGATAGAACCTAATTTTAACTTTTTAGAAAAAAAAAAGTCAGAGTTGGTAATAATGATAACATGAACTTATTTCCAGAGTTTAACATTTTTCCATTAAAATCATGATATTTACATCTTGACATTTTTTTTCTGTAGCTTAATGTCCTTTAACTGGTTGGTCATATTGGATGATGAATGAAATTGGTGAAATGATACTCAAATGATCTCAGAGTCCATGGAGCTTAAATTACTCAACATTCATCTTCTCAGGATAAGGGAAAACTCTACAAAAAAACCTTACCTGGGCAATTTACCCTAAGCAACTTCTTAAATATGAAACAAACATTTACCCCGACACTACCAAGGCAGGCTTATCTTGATGTATTTGTGAGTATAGTTTGAAATAATTTGGTAATCTGGTCTGCAAACTTCAGGTTTTACTTCACTCTATGCTGTAGCTATGTGGCACACTTATCACGTGGATAATGCTGGCCAACTGCCCAATTAAGAGGTAAATAAAAAGAGGAGTGCTCTCCTCCTGAAGTAAACTCCTGAAGGGCTATTGAAATATATCAGAATTTTTCTGGATGCTTCTCTTCCGCTCTCGAGAATTCTCTCGAAACTCCAGCCACTAAATGTCAACTATACTTACTTCACTGATGATGTAAACAAATCAGAATGTATTCTTCCGCAAACACACATGCATACACCATGTGGTGCTATGCTGATTCGTCTGCCGTATGATTATAAAACCTCATATCTGCATTTGACAGGAAAAGAAATAGCTACCTACTTTCGCTGTTCACAGATAATGATTAACTCTATTACATGTATAACAAATAAAACACAACAAAACAGATAGGCGAGTTGTTATATATTCAGTACAAAGTATAAAAATTCTTCTGTAAAATTATAAAATGCAGACGTTTAGAAAGTTTGCTGAAATATTGCATAAATACATCACTCCAAGAGTTTTTTGCAAATTTTAGCATTCATATATGCACAACCATATACAGCAAACTTCTATATTATGGTGCCATAATGCAGAGGCTTACCAGAAGAGCTAATCTAAAGATGGAAGTGGTCCCACAACATATGAGTCATTTGCAATCAAACTGTGTGAATCATCACATATATTGATAATTAGTGGGCCAGCAACAATGTCCACCTCTCCCTCCAAATTTTACTTTGTGTACTCTTCCCGCAACACACATTCACTGAATTTCGGCTGTCACTTGTTGAAAAGCTGTTTGCGCAAGATGTTGCACTTCGGTTAATTTAAAAGTTTTGTGCACTTTATGCTCTTTTCGGAAACACTGTTAAATTCTACCATTAAGCTAAGAATATTATTTAATGAAAATAAAGGTACTTTTAACAAAAGTGTATTTATTACATACACTAGGATTACTTCTTCCCTTGCTTATATTTCCACCATTTCTTACTTCTAAGTTCCGTATTTTTTCAATTGCAAATATTCAAAAGTATATGTATTGTTTTTTGATGAAAATGAAATTTTTCAAAGTATCTCATAATTTTGTCTGTTCATCTCAAGGCATTTCTGAAATGTATCATTTTTAGTTATACAATGTGATTAAAAAGAACTTTTGTTAATATTTGGAACACCACTGAAGAAAAACTAAAATTAAGAGAAATGTAAAACTTAAATGTTCAAGGGCTATCAATTCACAAATTTGTAAAAAAGCTCTTCAATTGCTCAGGTTGACAGCCTTGATCATTTGCCATGGAATGACCCTGCTATGAAGTATCACATATGCAAATGCTTTTAGCCTGGCAATTTCTTTAACTAAACTTTAAAATTACATAATCTATAAGCTTTAAGGGCAGATGTAAGCAAAAATAATAAAAAATTGCTCTTTTATTTTGATACTATAAAACAGTTCCATTCTTTATAAACAATATTTCAAAGCTTCAGGGCAAACTTCTATCCAGAAGTGCCCTTAAAAGTTAAAAAGCCAAAGGTCTGTTACAAAGTGGAATTGCAAGCAATTTTTAGAATTTTCTTACATGCAATCTGCATAGAATGTTCACATTTTGTAAGACTTCATCAGGCAATACCTCTGTGTAAATGATATATAAATGTTGATGAGACAAAAGACTTCCTCACTAACAATCTATGTGTATTGGGGAATGGATCATCGTGAGATGTGGGCACAACTCTTTACATTGCGTTATAAGTGTAATCTCTCTCTCTTTTTTTTTTTTTTGGTAGTGTTTAACGCCCACTTTAACTACTTATGGCACCGCAGACGGTGACACTGATGATACAAGAATGAGATGGAGCACCGGTGGAATGAGATGGTGGGGGAAACTGGAGAACCCGGAGGAAACCTGTCCCAGCGCCGCTTTGACCACCATAAATCTCATATGCGCTCACTTGGGATCGAACCCGGGCCATTTAGGTGAGAGGCGTGTGGTCTAACCACTCGGCCACGTCGCGGCCTGTGTAATCTCTGTTAATACTGGTGAGGTAGTCGACACTGAAGTAACCAGCAAATTTTGCCTGCAGTGTGTTACAAGGAAATAAGAGTGTAATATAAAAGAAGAGGAATAACAGAACATGAGAAAACCTGCAGAAAAAAATTCAGTGGGAGCATGAAAGCAGTAGGGTTGATAAAAGATATTTGGTCACTCTAGTACAAGGTACAGCGTTAGATACAAAAATACACGGGAGATGGGAATTCCAGTCCATTCAGGAGTATGTCTTAGATTAGATTAGAAAGCATTCTGTAGGTTCGTTTAGGCCAGGAAGCCACTGAACATAGAACTTCTCGAGGCATATACATGTATACATATGTTTATATACTACAGAAAAAAAAAGCAATATATAAAGCTCTAGTGTTAAAAGCATTGGTTACAAAAACACAGCAATAGACATATAATCACACATTTGCTTTTGAAGCCTGTACGCCACTGCACTATACTTAATGTGATCTATAAAAGCATATATACTTCCATTTTTTTATTTTTTTTATTTTTGCATGGACATAAAAACAAAGAGTATAAAAAATTAGTGTTAAAATGTGTAAATAAATATAATTTCATTATATGTAATAATGATGTAATGTCAGATGATAGTATTCTAATTATCGACATAATAGTTACTACTAGTAATTATATAAAACTAAAATATGATTATTGTATTATGTACTCTTCATAAATGTCAACATACATATTTACAAATATGTTATAGAATTTATAATGCAAAAATTTCCAATTATGTACTAGAGTGTAAAATATCAAAGTATAAGGCTTTACAGACCTTGTGTCATTGCTAAATACTAAAAAATTCATTTGGCACATTCGTGCAAGTCAAAAGTATACATCAGTTTAATTTGAATATAAAACACACACTAATATACACAAAATGCAATACATTATAATATTTATAAATACGATGATTATTACGGTATTGTCAGACAGATTTGTCACTTAAATATTCATCTACAGAGTAAAATGATTTATTGCAAAGGTACTCCTTAAGAAAAGCCTTAGAAGCCCTGAAATTCCCAACATTTTCTTTGAGATTACTGGGGACAGCATTAAATATCTTGATTGTTTCATAATATACACCTTTCTGAAAGCAACGAAGATTGGCATTGGGATGATGAATATATCCCTTTTGTCTATGCTATGAATTTCCATGTTTGTTATAAAACTAGGTCGATTAACTGCATAGAATTTTAAAATGGATAGTATATAAACACAAGGTAAGGTGAGTATGCCAAATTTTGAAATAGTTCTTTGCATGACTGTCTCCTATAAGCATTACAGATTATTCGTATAACTTTCTTCTGTATCCAGAATATGCATTTACTATCCATGATAAGAAAGATCACAACCAAAAATAAACATATCAACATTCCTTCATCTCACATGTTGCTATGACATATATGAATAAAAATCGGCTCTATAGCGAACAAAGTGATTTTGCTATAACTTTGGATATGTGCTGCAATTACTTGCATGTGAACTGCAATTGTTCAACGCTGTATACTGTTGTGGTTGTGTTTAGTCATTTGCACCAAGCTGGCACCTATATTCCCCCTCTTGGCCATTGCAGAGAGGCAAGGAAGGAAAGCAACTTTCACTTGTTCATGTCTCGCCTCACGACCTTTATAATGGGCATCTCTGCAGTTCAAGGTGATGAGTCTCGAGGACAACCAAAGTAGCTCCAGTACATTTTGATTATAGCCATTCTAGTGATTTTTATCTTAATTTGTCTAATGGACACAGAATCAGAAGTTATCCTTTTCAAAAATATTAAGGGGCTGTTACTTAATTTTGTTTTTTAATTCAAAGTTCTAGTTAATGATTAATTACTATTTTTTTATTATTATTATTATTATTATTATTATTATTATTATTATTAACTGTATATATTAAATTTTGTTAAAAATATTTAAATTGTCATACATACCTTTCATTTAATTAAAAAAAAAAGATGTAAACATAATTTGCCAAGTAAAAACAGAGCAGGTGGCCCAGAGTCTGGTAGCAGCATAAGCCTCTGAATGAAGGTATTGAGTTACATTCTGTCATTATATAGCAATTCATTTTTTTATTGAAAATAAAAGAAAAATAGTGCATTCGAGTCTGACTAAGGAATTTGATGTTAATGTGGTAGATTTGAAGACTACTAGGGAAACAACAAGGATAATCACAAAATTAGGAAAAGAGATTTGTACTGAAGTTGATAAGTAGGGGTAAAATATACAATATCCAAAATTGATAAACTGTAGTGAGGTTTTATATAATGTGACCAGCCTAACCTACTCTTGGGTTTTTTCAGATGGATGCTGGGTAAGTTTCTTTCATCCCTCGAATTTCCTGTCTCTCCAATGTCATTTCCTACATCCTGCTGGCTGTTTTAGGTTTGCAAGCTCTGTGGAGCAAATTGTCTGTGTGGCATGTGCTGCTAGAGTGCATTGTTCTAGCAACTCTTCCATCATCTTCCTCGAGGAGGTTCTTGCCGATGACCACAGAGTGGTAGAGATCTTTTTTATATCAAGTGACATTCCCAATAGGGATTTAGATTTTAGTTCTTTTATCCCAACAGTTTTTAATGGACCAGACTGTAAAACAGAAAAACTTGGATGAAGTGGACATGTCCAGAAGAGGATGTGCGGAAGATTGACCAGGCTTGTTGCAGACTTGAAAGGCAAAATGTGTGATGATGGAAAGCCAATAGGTGGAAAAGGCAGACTCACAATAGCTAAAAGAAAACAATTATAAAGCTCTTATGGAAATGCCATAAGAAATAACATCTGTAGCATTGAAGAGATGAGAAAGGCTATTTGGTCTACCTACTTTCATACCCTCTTGTCGGATAATAAACCGTTACATAGTTTGTGTTCTGACACATGGTGTAAACACAAAAAGGATAAGAGTTGGGGAAAATTATGTACACAAACACTCTCGCTGCAATGATTGCTATTAAGCCAATATTTAGAACCTAAGCTGTTAAAGTGTGTGAACATGAAACAGCACAAAATCCCAATGAAAGTCTCCACCACTGGAATTGGAAACAGTGGCCCAAGACATAATTTCTAGCTGCTTTTGATGTAGTTATAGTCTATAATGATGGCAACAATGGAAGGTTGGAGGAGCTATAGAATTTGGGATTCTCACCAAATATTTCATAGAGAAAATTTTGAAGGATATTGATAATGTACATTAAGAAAATCATAGGAAGCAGTGAGAAATATATCACAAATTGCTTTGCAGATGAACACAAAACAAAGAGGCAAGACAAAGAGGAAAGTGATGATGACTACAGATATAACTTAAAAGAGTAAATCTCATAAATACATACACAGTTTTAAACTTGCTTTTTCCAAAAGTTGAAATTGTAAGGGTTAGGTACATTTTTCTCTAAAGCCACTGAAGCTACAAGCTTGTTATGTTTGAATTGTTGCAAGGATATTTCAGTGTCTTTTGTGTAACTCATTTTACACCCATTGTAAGCATTGCTATAAAAGTAAATTATTGCCTCAGAATTTAAAAGAATTATATCTTAATGTCTCTAAATGCAAATTAAAAATCTTTGCAGGGATTTCTTTATCTATTTGAGAACAACTTCAGTTCCAAATTTCAGCTTTCTATTTTGAGTACTTTGGGAGAAAAAGGTACCCAAGTTGTGCACTATATTAAAACTGATTTGTTGAACAAAATGACCTAAATATTTAAAATGTCAACTGTAAAAAGCACTGTATATAGCTAATGCTTTTAACAACCATGTAAAATTTTTAGTTTACATTATAATTACAACTGTATGGATGTAAACATGATTGTATGACTGCATTTTTGCCTACATCTCCCCTTAAGATGACACCTGTCCCTCTCCCAGCATCCCAGGCACTGCAATGTATTCCTGCAAGCCCCCACTGAACTACTTAAGATGGCCCTGCCTAAAGAGAGTCAGTGTTGATAAAACAAAAAAATTAAAAATTACTGCATATTTATATACCTGTTCAAGTTTTGCAGTTGCACTTTCAAGCCCAGCTGCTGTTGTGTCATAAACATGCTTCTTCTCCTCATATTCTGCAGTCAGCTCTTGGCATTTTTCTCTCAGTGGTCTTAATTCTAAATAAGAGGAAAATTTCACAGTATTATATTTCATAATTAGGATGCTACTATAAACATATACCAAGTGCAAAATGTAAAATCCAAAGAACAAAGCAAAGATACTAACAGCAAAATTCAATTATGGACTGGCAAAGTAACTACCTTTGATAATTGGTGCAAGTTGAGCTTTTTTACTGGCTATTCGTTGAGTAAGTTCCAGCACTAATGCTGACATTTCTTCAAGAGTCTGTCCTTTCTCCCGATCAATTGTTGCCTTTTCCCCTGATATCTTTTCTAACTGTTCTTCTGTTGCCCTGAATCCTGTTACACCATGTCTGGCTTCTTCAACTGACTGCAATAAAAATATTTTTTAAAACTATCATATTAATTACACACATTTATTTATACAAAATAATTTTAAGTTTTAATAAAAAAATATTAAATCTAGTTAACCCTTTATTTTTAGATTATGTCATAGCAACACATCACCCAATATGGTATTAATTAGTTATGGTATTAGTTAATTAAATTTAGTCCGTAGTTTAAATTTACAGATTTCATTAACATGCAATATACTAGTTATTTTTTTTAAATATTTGAGTAAAACAAACTACTGTGCAATACTAAAAATATGCAAGAGACCATATCTTTGATGCCCGGGAAAAACAGTATGTCCAAAAACATACTTTTACAGGAAAGGAGTTTAAAGATTTGAAGAGCTATGCCAGATTGGTATTTGTAGATATTTTAATTTTTATAATTTTATTTGGATATTGAAGGTCTTAAAACACTATTAGTAAATCTACAGTCACCGATTTAACATAGCTCTTCAAATCTTTAAATTCCTTTCCTGTAAAAATGTGTTTTTGGACTTTACTCTTTTTCCCGGGCATCAAAGATGTAATATAATACAAAAAAGACAAGGAACATAATATAAATAACTATAGACTGATAACGTTAACATAAAAAATTGCAAAAGTATTTGAAAAAGGCAATTTTAAACAGGCTTGTATCATTTTTAAAGAAAAAAAAATCTGATGTGTTTCATTCACATGACTTTCTCTATATCTCTGTAACAAATTGTTGTTAATAAGCATTTCTTTTATTTATTTCATGCTAATCGAGAAAAATTAGCAGAAATAGTCTTATTTCTTGCTTTATTGTAAGTTGAAGCGAAATAAGGGAGTACCATAGGTTAAAGGGAAAGCCAAAAGCTGGTTGCTATGTGACTGATGTTCCTTTGTTTGTATGGATAGAAGTTGACAAATTCCTATATGAGAAAAGTATGTTTTTCAAAGCTGAAACCAAGAAAAAGGAATATCTCAAAAACGATCAACTCCACGAAAAAAATGTATATAACATAAATTGTGTGTTTTAACGTGATCTACATTTTTTGTGTGTTAAGTTTTTGTCCATCTCTTATGGTTTAGTAGTTATTCAAAATTCATCCAGAATAAAGGAGTCTTTAGAGGCTATTCCCAGAAAATTCAAAATATACATTTTATTTGTCAGGTAAATATCTTTAATATATGATATTTTAATCAAAATCGTTAGACCCATTTTTTTTAGAAAATCAAAATTTTCGAAAAAAGTTCCATGGGGTAGTTTGGAGTGGGGGGATTTTTCTCACAATCTTCGTGTCGCATCCCTGGAAGATACTAAACTTAAATACCAAGTTTGGTATTTTACCGACTTTTCGTTTTTGAGTTATCATGTTCACAGACACACTGACACACACACACATGGACCTTTTTCTGGATACAGGGGACCCTAAAACATATATTTCCGGTGAAATCTCGGTATCGAATTTTTTGGTGGAGTGCAATACATTCTCTATACACTATGTACATAGTGCGTATAGAGAAAGTAATAATATATCATCCAGGGATTTCAACATGTTTTTTAAAAAGGTCTATTAACAATTACTACGACTGCAGAGTTTATACATCAGATATCTATGAAGCTAGAAAGCAATGATAAGCTTGGTGCCCCCTTTTTTGATCTCTCATACCTCCTACTTGAAAGATAGGACACTTGAAAGATAGGACACAATATTCACAAATCCAACACAAAAATTAGCATTATCTTAATCATTATAATTCCACTAGCAAAGTTGTAAAATACAGAGTTCCCTAGAGCAGCACATTAGGGCCAATACTGTTTATTTTGTTATAAATAGCATGCACAATACAGATAATGTAAATATAATGTCCTATGCAGATGAACATGGAAATGGAGTTTTATTTCTGGATGCTCTGTGTTTCTCAGCATCCCATTCTATATTAGGCATTAAAGACCGCTCAAAGGCCTCTTTATCAGGCTTAAGGTTCATTTACATGCCATAAATTGATGTCACAGGATCAACAGCTTTACTTCTCTTCTGAAGGAAGCCATTCTGAAGATTTTTATGCCTAAAAAGTCCATCATCCTCCATCATTTATTGGAAATGGACAGCCAAATCAGGCAAAAATGGCCACATTTAGCAAAAAGGAAAGTTTTGTTTCATCAAGACAATGCACCTGTTCACACTCCATTATTGCCATGGCCAAAATCAGTGAGTTACAAAGTTCAAACTGCTTCCTCAGCACCCTATTCGTCAGATTTAGTCCCCTCTGATTATTTTCTGTTTCCAAACTTGAAGAAATGGCTTGGTGGTAGAAGATTTGCCAACAATGAAGAGGTGGAATGTGCAGTTGATGAATATTTTGCAGACATCGATACTTCTCGCTATAAACAGGATATCGAAGCTATTGAACATTGCTGGGAAAAGTGTATTGAGCTGAAAGGAGACTTGTAGAGAAATAAAGATGTTTTTCCCCAACATTTTTGTGCTGGTACATGCAGCGTTCCTTCCCAATAAAAATGAGAGGTAACGTAACTTCCTGTGACCATGTAGTGACGAGGTAGACCCACTGAAGTGAACACATGTTTTGCATGTGCTGCAATTTTTTCGCGTAGCAAAAATGTCAGATTACGAAGAACACAAAACAAACACAACATTTTGCTATAAAGCTGCAAGAGAAGCTTATGAAATGCTAAGAACAGCTTATGAGGAGGAAGTTATGGGCAAAACTCAAGCATTTGAGGAGTTTTCAAAATTTGAAAGTGGTGTGACATCAGTTAAAGATGCAAATCGTTTGGGACGATCCTGTTCCAGCAAAACTATGAAAATATCAATCAGGTGAGAGAAATGGTCTTATGATGAGTGTCAAATAGACTATTTCTTCTTTACAGGTTTATAAAAGCACAGTGGAGGATGCGTTCTTCCCAACTCTTCTGCTGGAAGACTAGAGATAATTTTTCCTCATTTTTAGGCCTGCTTTGCCTGAGGTATGTTCTTACCTCTGGAAGCAGAACAAAGTCGTTTTATACCTTAGCTGGGCAAACAATCATACTGTAGGTCTAAGGATTTTCAGCCTATCCTTCATGCTGAAGGTTTTGGAATAATTGGTAGATAGAATTTGAGGTACAGCATGCTGCCTGACAGGCCCCATACATCCTCATTACTATATATCTATTGGGTGGATAAATCCACAGAAATGGTGCTTCAACATGGTTAGACTGGAGGATACACTGATTTGTGGAGTTTCCATGGCAATTTTTTGGGACATTGGCAGCGCCTTTTGTAATATTGACTTTAGAATTGATTAGGAAATGTACGGACAGTACATGGAAGGTTGTCAGGCCGTGTTGTTTCTGGAGACAAGTTCTGTCATCCACCATGTGTTGATGGTGGTAGATAAAACTGCTGAAATACCCAATAGGGGAGGGCACCATTGCTCAAGACCTATTAGCAAATGGAAAACTCCTGTGCATTGTTTTGGAGTGCAACCAGTGCTCCATGTATGCACTACATGAATGTTATAAGGTAACAGACTTGTCTGTTAATCCAGACAAGACTGAGATCATGGTCTTTACCAAGAGGAGGAGGCTACCTGGTTTGGTAACGCCCTTTATGTTTGGGAAGAAATTGATGCTGTTTGGCTAAGTACTTAGGTCCTATCCTGAATGCTGGATTGAATTGAAAAATGCATATAGAATATGAAGTAGGAGTTTGCATAGGAGCTATTGGACTGAGGTGCAGCCTGTGACTGATAGCATGGCTCTATGTAGAGTATAACACTGAAGCTGTAACTAAGATAACTATTATCTTTGAATGTATTAATCTAATAGATAATCAAAATACATTAATTAATATACCAATTTCTACTAAATATTCAAATACCTGTAATAAGCCGTATCCACCTAACTGCCAAGGATGCTGGATAGATTGCACAAATAAAGTGCATACTTTCTTTTTAGAATATGTAGATGTTTATAATGTGGGTCTCTCTGACCTTTAAAATAATACCTCAGCCTTCATATCTTTCTCAGCATTGGTTTGGTGGCCAACTTCAGGTGGACCTTCTACCTTTGCATTTGTTTGTGAAGGGTGTTGCAAGGGTGAATGCACATCACCTTTGGGCAATAAGGGAAGTAAGCTCCCCAACAAGAGACACTGATCAATTCTGAGCATACTTCAGGAAAAGTATCCTTTTGCCCTGATATTGGGAATCTAATAGAAACTTAATATATCTATGTCCAGCATAGACAGTGGTGATTTCACTGAGAGTGGAACCCAGAGACAGGGTTTCCCCTGACAGCTGGGGGCCAACATTCACTGATGGATCCTACTTTGAGGGCAGGATGCATTTACGGCCTGGTCCATGAGACCAGACTTATCATTTCTCTTGGAAATTATGCCATGTTTTTCAGGCTGAAATATATGCCATCTTAGCCTGACTTATGTGTATTCTTAAGATGCCAGAAAGATGAGCAGAGGTGTATATCTGCTCAGATAACCCAGTAGCTTTGAAAGCCCTTATAGCAGTCTAAACAACATCCACATTAGTCTTGCAATACCAAGGATACTAGATAGACTGTGCCTGCTGTCAGGTTCCCTTTGTGTTCCTGGGCATGCAGGAACTAGAGGTAATTAGATTGCAGACATGCTTGCAAAAAGTAGTGCATTTGTTGGCATGAGCCTTATTGTAGTGTGTCTTACAGGATTGTCAAGTATGAGATAACTCATCTTACAGCAAGAGCTTATCTTGAGATGTGCTAAAAATAAACTACTGCCAGACAGACCCACAAGTGGTAAACTGAGCTGCTTTTGAGCTTAACTAACCAGGCTCAGAGGAGTTGTTGGCTATGTTACTGGCCACAACACTCTGAGAAGGAGAGAGTGAGTGTGAGTGTGTTTTATATATATGGTAGTTAAAATTATATTCAAACACACTCACACCTCTCTGTACTATGTGAGACGGCTGCCAGCCGCCAGGGAAATTACACCAGCAGAAGCAAACTAAAATTCCTTACCTTATAATAGATGCCAGAAATGTTGACCTTCTGTTCTCAAACAGGCAGCATTTCTCATATAAATATTCTTGTTCACTCTCCGAAGCTCAGCAGCAGGAATTCTTGTGATTTCTTACACAATGTTTTCTCTAAGTTCCTGTAGTGTGCACGGATTGGAGCGATACACTTTGTCTTTTAAAGAACCCCATAAATAAAAATCACAACTCGTTTGGTCAGGAGAATGAGGGGGCCGCAAATCAACTAATTACTCTGTCATCAAACACCTCTCTTACTGCATTTAATGATTTGGTAGCCATATGCACTGTTGCAGAATCTTGCTGGAACCAACCATACGATTTTTCTTCTTCTGTCAAACAACTGAAAAATGACCTCAAGATAAACCTCTGATATGCTCTGCATTTATTGTTTTATCAAAGAATATTATTCTTTTAGTACTTATCACATACCACACCCCAATTTTCTGATCATAATGAGGCGTTTCATCCAATAGCACAGGTTTTCTGAAGCCCAGTATTGACTATTGTGAATATTCACACATCCAGTTAGATGAAACCAAGATTCATTAATGAAAAACAAAAGTGAGTTGAGTAAGAATATTTACATGAGATATGCTGCCTGTTTGAGTTAACACTTAACTTTCTAAGTTGCAAGTTTCCAGCCATTTACAGAAATTGGAGGCACCATTCTGTTTATAAATATGCAACAGACAGTGAATGCATAAATGGCTTCATCCATATCAGTGAATGATTAATACAATTCTGTTTTGGTTCATAAGAAATACCCTATTTAACTCTTATTCTCTTACGGTTCTAATACTTACAAGCCCTCTATTTACTGCTTCATTTCTAGCTTGTAGAATTTCCAAGGTACGTGTTAGTACTCCTGCCTCAGCTTTTAGGGCTGATAACTCTGCTCTATGCCGTTTATATACTGAGCTTCTACCTCTAAGTTTGTTAACATATCTCTTGAATTCTTCTCCTCTTAGCACTGTATCACCTGCAAGTTCATGAAGCTGTTTCTTTTTCTCCTAAAAGAAAAGCAAAAGATAAATATAAATATCTTTATTTGATAATACACAAATTACAATTACAACCATCATCCTAGCCACAGAAGTACATAGTTATGGAAAATCCATTTGGACATTTGAAAAGTGATGTCAGCAGTGTTGCACATATGATTTTTTTCTCTTCTGTTTTTTTTTTTTTTAATTGCCCATATTTATTGTTGCTTTAACTTCTTAAGTCAAACTGCACAGTTGTTAGCTATTTATTTGTTTTTACTTATGCCAGGCACTAGTATTTCTTTCTGTATCATCTATTTATTTATGTTGTGAGTAGCCTCAGAATCTGTTTTTGTATTGTTTGCCTTCCCTTTTTTTGCCATTTTGCTGCTATTTGGAATTTGGGGAGTTGGAAAATGTCCACCAACCTGTCATTCAACTATTGGCTAACCTAGACAGCCTGGGTTCGATCCTAGTTAGGCAGACCTTGCCCAATTAGTGGCAACTACAGCAAGAGGAACATAGAAGGTTTGTATGACATTAGGAGAAAGCTTGCAAAGAAGAAATTTAAGCAAAGTAAAGCCATTATGAGCAAACAAGGATGAAGCTCTCAATTGAATACATGATAAGAACATTTTGTGGAGATGCTAAATAGACAAGCTACAGAGGAAGACTGACAGATATCAGATGTAAATAAATGTGGAACTTTTGCACAATATTAAGGCACCCTCAAAAATTGAGATCAAAGATGCAACCAGACAAATAAAGAAAGGGAAGGCTCTTGGAGTGGATAATATAGCACCTTAGGTTCTAACCATGGATCCTAATATGGCAGCTGATGCTACTGCATCACTGATTATTAAAATCTGGAATGAGGAAAAAATGATATGGGCATGAGGAGAGGGACTCCTTGTCAAAATATTAAAGAGGAGACATGCCCAATGGTCACAACTGGAGAAGAACAATCTTACTATCAATTCATAGTAAAGAGATGACCAGGATTTTTAGTTGTAAATTTCAGATGAAAAAGAAAGGGGACAGGTGCTTAAATAATGTAAAAGAAGGAACAAAAGTTGCTGGCTTATTCCTCTAATTCAATGATTTCTCTTTCCTCTATTGGAGTTTATTGAATTACAAACAAGTACATCAAATTATCACTCGTCAAGAGAATGAAAAAACATGAAGCTGTTCTGCTTCAAGAAATTAAGCATCTCTACATTTTTAAAAGCAAGTCTGTTTCTATTAGGAGATTTTTTTTAATGGTGTTTAACAACCACTTTTACTTTTACATATGGCACTGCAGGTGATGACACTGATGCTACAGGGAATGAAGATGGAGCACCGATGGAATGCGATGGCAAGGGAAACCGGAGAACCTGAAGAAAACCAGCCGCTGCATTGCTTAGTCCACCATAAATCCCACATGTGGTTACTTTGATCGCCTTTGTGAGAGGAGAGTGGTCTAACCACTCAGCTACGGTGCGGATTATTAGGAGATAGAATGTCTTTGTAGATGCTAAAGCTTCATTCGACATCCACGGAGATCGGTGGGGTAAACCTTGCATTCACTCGGAATGACAATTCTACAGATGTGGCAAATTCCTCAATGTCTGGATTCTTCTGAAAACTAGACTCAAGTTTGTCTTTGGCAAAACCATCTAACTGCTCCATAATAGAAGTAAAAATATCCAATTGCTTTTCCTTTTCCAGACCTTGTTCTTCTAATCATTCAGTAGTTGCAGTCAGGCACTTGAAGCAATGGACACAATATAGTTCTGTCTGCAAATTATGTATTTTCTCCAGTATCAGAAGTTGATGTGCCTTGGAAATTGCACCTGCATCGGCTGAATCAAAAGAAAGCATAAACTCTATAATTTTGTCAAAATTCTTAAACAACATAGCAGCACACTGAATTCAAGTTCCCCAATGGGTAATTATTAGGAAATTTGGAAAGGGCAGGCCTATGGTTTCCTTGTAGGCAACAACATGACTGAGTTTTCTGTAGAATCTTCTTCAGAGCAGAGATGAATTTATTTGCAATGTCATATTCATTCCTTGTGGATTCACAAACCCTGTGAAGGGCATGAATCAAGCATGTCACATGCTTCAACTTAGGAAATAAGGGTTTCAATTGGTTAACAGCTGAAACCATGTGTGGGGCCTGGTCTGTAACCACAAAAAGAAGGTCTTCAAACTCAATACTAGTAGGCCAAATTTTTTGGCAGAAGTCCATAATTGATTGCATTACTGTACTGGCATTGACTTACTGCAGCTCATACATTTTTAGCAACATGGATTTAACTTTCTTCCCTGCTAAGGGAAAAACTAACATGATCAAAACATATTGTTCCGAGTCTATGGTTTCATCCACAATGATTCCCACATCACAATCAGACACTTTC
The DNA here is from genome assembly GCA_030762935.1 of Hymenopus coronatus. Classification (NCBI taxonomy): domain Eukaryota; kingdom Metazoa; phylum Arthropoda; class Insecta; order Mantodea; family Hymenopodidae; genus Hymenopus; species Hymenopus coronatus. The sequence continues at coordinate 41,460,616 of CM060885.1, read as the reverse complement.
TCTACAATTCTTTGTATGGCTTGGTGGTAAACAGGCTCCATGTCGGGTTTTCTTAAAGTAAAGCATTGATATCTTTGTGTATTTTTCAAGGAATCTCTTGAAGGCTGGATGGTTGACCTTATTGAATGGAATACCTGCTTGCATAAGAACTGCACACAAATCAATGTTTGATTTCTTTAAATTTTGTTTTTTTGAAGAACTCTGTTGAAATGCATTTCGTAATCGAGGTTACCACAATTTGATGTCATCTAGAATACGCCGTATGTGCAATAATTATACAACACAAAATTCCCAGAGCTCTATGCCCACGCAAACCACAGCGCAACAGCCAAGTACAAGAACTACCCCAAAGGTAAAGGCAATGCCTTCCTGCCATATTTCAAGAATGTCACTGACAGAATAGAATGCCTACTCAAGCACCATAATATTAAAACAAGTATTCAAGCTGACCAGACAGATTCCCTGCTCTTGTGGTGCGGTATACATAGGTACCATGCTAAGTAGCGTCAACACCCAGGTTATGGAATACAAGAAATGCTGCCGTCTAGATCAACTTGAGAAGTCTGCAGTTGCTGAACATGCACTTTGGGCAGAAGGTGAACACATAATTCAATATCATGAAAAGCCGTTCTCTCATCAATGCCTTATTACCATGCTAGATTACGTGAAGCAATAGAAATTTATAAACAGCCTAACATCTGTAATAGGAAAGAAGAGACTCAAAAGCTAAGCACCAACCGTCATCTGAGTCCAGAGTCCAAGAACAGGTCATCCAGATTTACCTGGACGGAATGTAATTTTGCCACAGTACCTAACCGCTGAAAGCGGTTTTACCTGTGCATATTGTAGGGGAAAAAGTTTTTTTTTTTCACAAGCTTTTGTGTCAGTGTCCGCCAGGAGGTGTTAAAAATCCTCTGCATCCTTAGGCCTTAGCGCAGCCGGTCACTTGGGTGGTCACCCTCCCAAGTGGTGACCATGCTCAATGCTGCTTAACTTGACGTGCCGCTTGTGTGGCCATCGAGTTAAGCAGGCCAGGTGGGAGGAAAGTTGGTAGGATTAGGGAATTTGGGAGGGGTGAGAGGTCCCAAGTTAATCAGGGGCAGGGGGGTTACAACCGGCTGGTCTTCCAACTGGTTGCGACACCTTGCGGTACTGCGAAACCTGGGGGCTGTTTGGTCTAAGGGATGGCAGTCTCTCAGGCCAGGGGCCCGAGAGCGTCCCTTGGCAGGGGGTAGGATTTTCTCCTTCTTGGCACCCTATGCGGGGATGTTCCCTCATGACGTCGATGGTGTACGGGATTCCGGAGTAGGTTTGTAGGATATGAGATGGGAATCTGCACCCAGTATCGTAGATCATCCTTAAAGACCTGTTCTGAACAGCCTGAAGTCTGCAGATTGTGGACGGTGCTGCTGACCCCCAGACCTCGCAGCAGTACAGGATCAGGGGAGGAATGATCGCCTGATAGAGGCGCAGTTTGAGGTGTTTAGGCATGGCGGATTTCAAAATGGGGTTCAACTGTCTGAGGGCAGCGTAGCCTAGCCCCACCTTGCCCCTTACATGTGGTGCGAAAGTGAGCCCGCGGTCGAGGAGGACCCCAAGGTATTTGGCGGAAGTGACCCATGGGATCTGCTGCCACCTCAACCTCAGGGGCTGCACCGGCCACCAGCGACGGACCTTCGCCAGGAGAAGAGCAGAACCTGGAATGATGGCCATCCTCCACTTTTCGCTCCACCGGCCAATGGCCCGGAGCAGTCGCTGTAGTGGGGGGAAACAGTAACGGGCATTCTTGCTCTGTGCCATCGGTATATTGGCACAGAAAAGTTCCGGGTTCCGTCGGGATGTCAGTCATGTAGGCACAAAAGAGTAATGGGGACAGTACATTGCCCTCTGGCACTCCCGCCACTATGGGTCTGACGGTAGAGAGCCTCCCCTCCACTCTCACCCGGAATGAGCGTTCCCGGAGGAAGCTGCTTATCAGGGTGAGATAGGGGGAGGAACGCCTGCTTGCTTAAGTTTGTAGAGGAGCACCTAATGCCACGTCCAGCAGCACCGCGACCGTCTTGAGGTTACCCTGGAAGCCCAGGGCAGTCTTCTCGGCGAGGCGCAGGAGCTGCAAAGTCGTGGAGTGCCCTCGACGAAAACCACACTGGTGATCCGGTGGGAGGTGCCTTTCCTAGAAGAGAGGGGTGAGGCAGGGGAGGAGCAACCGCTCAAAGACTTTTGAGACGGTCGGGAGTAAACTGACGGATCGGTAATTGCATGGGAAGACCGGATCCTTGCCGGGCTTTAAAATGCATACCACCCGCGCCTCCTTCCAACAAGTTGGAAAGTGACGGAGTTGAAGGCATGCATTAAAAATCCGCGTCAGGTGGATCACAGCCGTTCGAGGTAGGTGTTGGAGCATGGGCGCCGTAACGCCGGGGATTCTTTGGGGCGCAGTTTTTGAATTTCGGAAGTCCCCTCTTTCGGGGTGACTATAGGAAGATGGATCCCGTCGTGTGGTGTCGGCGTCTCCTCATAGAGGTAGTCCACCGTCGCCTCCACGAGGTCACATAAGTCCTCGTCCTGGGGGTCCTCCCGGGGTTCAAACTGACTCTCAAGGAGTCTGCAAACACTGTGGCCTTCTCGCAGGGCTCGAAAGCGAGGCCCCCACGTGCCATGTAGAGGATGCTGGTGTTGCGTCTTGTCCTTCCTTAGGGACTTGATAATCCGCCAAGGCGTCTTTTCTTGCAGGCTGACGGTCTGCACCAGGTTTTCCCAGGCCTGTTTCCTGTGCGCTCGGAGCAGTCGCCTTGCCAGGGTTTTGAACCTCTGGTATACTGCCCCTATCCTGGGATGGCGGAAGCGCTGCCACAGCTTCCGGACAGTCGCTTTGGCTTTTATCAGCCGCCGGAGTTCATCAGGGATGGTCCGGGGGTTAGAAGTCTCAGACGGGATGCGGTGTGTGTGAGCGCTTACCGCCTTCAGGATCTGTTTGGAGAATGCCTTCGCCGCCGCTTCCAGCGCCTCGACAGAGTCGATGCGTGGCCGCGGATCGGTGAGTTCTAGAACTGCTGCATCCCAGTCGACTCTGTTAAACCAGTCTGGGATTGCCAGGGCTGGTATGTGAACATTGGAGTCGACCAAGACAGGGTCGTGATCGGAATCCAGTTCGTTTACCACCGAGAGGTCTAAATGGAATGGAATGTTTTTGGTGATCATGATGTCGAGTACGTCCGGCCTGCTGTGGGCCGGGTAGGACGTAGGCCTTCTCGGTCCGTGCACATTGAGGCTGGGATCTCCGCTGATGAGGCGATAGAGTCCGCGGCCCCTGTGGTTTGAAACTCGTCTATACCAGTGCCCGTGCTTTGCGTTGAAGTCGCCTGCCATGCAGACAACAGGATGCAGGTTTAACAAGGCGATGTAATCCGCCTCGAAATAGCGGCCGTCGGGAGGATCGTAAACAGCCATCAGCAGCGTGTCGAATCCGCCAATGGCAAGCCAAATGGCGCACGCCTCCACGTGCTGAAGCTGCGGGAGAGGAAAAGGGGTGTGGGTAATATGTTTTTGATGAAAATAGCGGTACCCCCACCATGACGGCCGATCCTATCCGACCGATGGGTGGTGTAATTTGGCAACGAAAAATTTATACCAGCATGCAGGTGTGTTTCGCAGATTAGCAAGATGTCAACCCCGTGGGATTCTACAAACTCAAGCAAGCTTGGGTAATGTCCCCTAATTCCGTTTGCGTTCCAAAACGCGGCTCGTAATGGTCTCCTGACGAGTCTGGAGGCCATTACATTGCGGAATTGGGGAACAGCACCTCCAGCGTGTAAAGTAGGATTTTGTGCTTGACCAGGGGACTAAGCCTCGGGTCGGACAGTTGCTGTTTACATTTCCGTAAAGTGGGAAAAGCCCTGTTTATGTATACCCCAAACCACAGGGTTAGGCTCCGGAATTCGTCCATATCGGACGGGGAAACTGCCTCGCCGTGGGTCGGCAGGGGGAAGTATACAGGATCCAGGAGCGTCGCCGCTGCGCTGCCAGTGTCCACCGTGGCAGTGACAAGCTGCTCGGCGGGCGGCTGGTTTTTTTTTGCGCCGCTGAGGGCGTGGCTTGTGTCTGCTGCTCGGTCGGGGCCTGTGATTGGCCGGGCCGAGCGGTAGGCTGGGCCCTGCTCTTATTTTTCTTCTTTTGAGACTTGGACTTCTTCTTAGGCCTTGGTGCACCCCTGTTTCCTGGCGCCGGCGTCTCGGTTGTTACGTCCACAGTCGTTTGGGTCGTCTGCGTCGTGGGCGCCGCCTCAGTCGTCGTTGGTGGTGCCGCCTCCGTCGTCGTCTCTGCCTGCTGCAGCGTCGTCTCCGCTCTTGAGAGCGGCCGAGGAGGCCCCGGCGGGGGATTGGCAGCGGCTGTCGATGACCTTTTGCCGGGTTCGGCAGCCCTTGTACACACTTGAATGTGCCAGCCCACAGTTGGCACACTTGCTTTTTTTCTGGAGGGCTGGGGTAGAATTGCACTATGTGGTCTCCTGCACAGCGCAGGCACGCAAGCTTACGCTCGCACACCTGGCTGGAATGGTGAAAACCCATGCATCGGTGGCACTGCACTGGTCCACCCTGGCCGTAAAAGCGTTCCACCTTTACGACCGTGTGGAACAGCACACGGATGTTGTCTACTGGTTGGACCGCACCTCCTGACACTTTGTCCACGACGACCATAAAACGGGGCATCGGCACTTTGACGGCGCCCCCGTCTATCTGAATGGTCTTTCGTAGCTGAGCTTCGGAAGCGGCGGCAATGCCATGCTCCTGGTGAAGCGCTTGTTTCACCTCCTCAGGGGTACACATATAGTCCAAGCCTCTGATTATGCGACGCTCCATATGGGGGCGCTGAGGATAGTAAGAGTAGAACGGGATCTGAAGATCTCGAAGCGTCTGTTTGGCCGCTTCGAAATCCTCAGGGGTGTTGGTATGGAAGTGGACCTTTCTGGGCTTTCTTTTGGCTTCGAAGCCGGCTTTTATCTTTGACGCCAAGCGTCGCATGACTCCAACATGATCCTTGAAGGAGTCCGCGATTATTGGCGGTAGCCTTGTGCCCCTCTTGGCTAGGGGTGTCTGGGTGCCCTGTGGGGGTGCAGCAACTGTCTAAGACGAGGCGGCGGGACCCGGAGAGGCCCTACCGTTTCTCCCCACGACAGTTAAACCGTCCGTAGGGGATTCTTGAGGTAGCTCATCCTCATCCGCCGATTCAGGCAGAGGGGGAAGAGAGGGGGTATCCTGGGAGATGGTGCTTGTCACTTTATGAGGAGTGTTCTTCCTCCTTCTCCTGGTAGGTTCTGCTTCATGTGAGGTGGAAGGGCCAGGTATTTTCCCGTCATTTGGGTCCAGTGGTGCGGGTGCCCTCCGGCGTTCCACAGCGGACCGGACCTTCTTTAAGGAGGTGCCTGTGCGAGCCATTTGGCTCGAGGTGTGGGGCCAAAGGCCCTAGCCCTTGGCTGTGGTCTTGTGGACTCGCTGTCTCGTGGTCGGTCGGTCTTCAAGGTCACACTAAGTGAAAAGACAGAAGACAGTCAGAGAGGAGTCATAAAAGGGGGGAGACCTGTACCTGGACTACCATTCTTTTCGTCAGGAAGGGCCTTTTTCCAACGGGCTAGCAGGGGATCAAAGTCCACTGCCCGTCGGTGGGGGTGGTGAAGGCCGCTCGCACTCTCACGGCAAACTATTAGGGGGGGGGGGGGGCTAGGCCCACTGCGTTGCCGCTATAAGGTTGTGCCGGCGTGTACCATCCGGAGTCTGGCCGATGAGGTGGTTGCTGGTTTTGGCGTTGCCGTCGCCCAGTGTAGCTGCTGCTGCTGCCCAAGAGGAGTCAAGAAGTTCTGTCCTTCTTGACGGTCAGATCCCATCTGTGCCTGCGTGCGTGAGTGTGCATCTGCTACTTGCGAACATCAAACAGGCACAAACCCAGCGAAATCATCGAACCAATCAGGAATCAAAAGCACTGGAGTGGCTAACCCCCTCCCTCCACCACCCCCACATATGCAGCTCCAGCCGGACCAATCGTGTCAGAGCAGCCTGAGTTTAAATACTGCCGCTATTTCAGCTGAGTCAGTTGCGACCAAACCTTCATCGAGAACAATGATGAGCTGAAAATGTTCACGGCAGTCATGAACGAAACGTCTGGACCTGAAAATTCCAGCAGACTACGGCTTCTCAACCTGGAAAATTCTTCTTGTTATACTGTGCCAATTATTAGAATTAAATTAACAAAAGTTTAAATTTATACACACTTCACTTATTTATTAGGTAGGAAAATGTTTAGCATCAAATGTCCTACACAATAAATAAGTGAAGTGTGTGTAAATTTAACCTTTTATTAATTTGATTACGCCTTCTCTGTAAGTAGAATTGCAATTTATATACTTGTAATTACTAGAATGTTCTCATTCATGCTAGACCTACAGTCTCAGTGATTTCTAGTAGCTTCAAGCAGAACCCAGAAATATGCAGGTGTGGTTACTGCCGTCTCTGCATGACCAGTCTCTGCCTCCATTCGCACAGATGACATCTCTCTCAGTAACAAACTCATATTCATGAACAGCAGGCTACTGATTCTGGTGGGATAGAATCACTCATTATCAATTACAATATTATGGGCTACATTATAGCGGTAAAGGAGAGAAAGAGGTTTTGTTGAACACACAATTGGATTGTTGCAGGTGTGGTAGCGACACCTGTCATTAAATAGTTTATATTGATTAGAAGTCTTAGAATAAATTGGAATGAAACTTATAATAAAAAAGGGAGCAAAAGGGGATTATGGGCATGGTTGGCTCTTTTTGCAACTAGAAACAAACTTTCACACTGCGATATCTCTCTGAACAGCTTTAATTTACCCTAAGAAAAAAGGTGCACACCTAAAAATCCTAACCCTGGAGATGACTCATGTTACCTACAGGATGAAAGCAAGGATGGAGACAAAACATCAGAAAGAACAAGCAGGTTTCAGGAGCATAGATCTTAGAAACAACCTTTAAATCATTATGGAACACTTTAATGAATACTGTTCTAACCTAAATCTTCTGTTTGTGGACTTTCAGAAGGTTTGGATTCTTTGAAAAGGAATGGCATGTGGAGAACACTAACTACAAAAGTACAGAATACCAAAGGAAATTAGAAAGATCATCAAAGATACATGCAACTTCACATGTATAGTAATCCATGATGGGAAGTTCTCAGAGCCCTTCTCCATAAATTCAGATGCCCAACAGTAGTGTGTCCTATCTCTATTTTCCTCCTTGTCCTGATGATGTAATGAGAAAAGATATAGAAGAAAAACAAAGAGGCACCCAAGGGAACTAGCAGAGAGATTGGAGAATTTCGAGTTTGCGGGGGTAGCCTGCTAATCGTTGAGTTACAAGTAAGTTAATAAATCCACAATTACAAAGAAAACATTCATGTTGCATGCACATGTTTACTCTGATAGCAGGATTGACAACAGAATTTCAGTTTATTTAGGACTCAACTGAACATAAATTAAAGTCCATTTACCACATATTAAAATCCCTTCTATGTTGCAATGTAACTAATGGTAATAATTTAAATTACTTCAGTTTCTGGAATTTGAATTATACCAATTGATATGCATAACCACATTGCTTTGGTTAAATTGATACAAATAATTTTCCACTGCAGTGATAGCCATTTTCGTCTGCTAACACCTCTCATGTGAAGTATGTGCATCCAATTCCAGGTATACTTCAACATTTTTGCCACTCTTTGGCACAGCTGTCATATGAGGAAATAACACGCAGCATGGGAAATAAGGTTTAGTTATAATTTAGAGATGAGCCAAAAACTTATAAGACTTAAGATAAAATACACTTCATGAAATTGATTTGTTTTGAAGTTATTTGTATTAAACTGTTGAGCAATTTTTTGGAGGGACATATGCGGCTGCACCTTTTAATTCAGATCCCTGCTGGTACCATGTATGCAATATCTATTGTTACGCATGGTAACATACATAAACAAATTCATAATCTTCTCGAGTTTTTACCTGGTTAGAAGCCCGAGAAGATTTTGAATTAATACGTCACCAGGAAAGCTTCAGTTCTTATTTTTTATACATAAACAAAATTAATCATATATAATAACAATGTAATGCACTTAATTTGATAATAGTCTCTTAATAATTGAAGATTTGACTTAATTTTACAATATTTTCTGTAAAAAGGACATATTTTATATTTTGGCAGATTTATCTCTATTGCAATTAAACATATTGCAGTTTCAATCAATGCAGGTTGGTTTTAGACAGTTTTTCTGTCTTCATAATTGCATGTTCAGTACATGCAAATGGATACCAAATCTGCATTTTGGTTTGCACTTCCAGTCTTTTTCCATTTGTAGAAGTTACAAACAATAAATTAGTTATGTTGGGTCCTGTAGTATGTATGAAGTTAATTAAAGAAAATTCCTTTTTGTTAGTTATTAAACATATAGAAAATAAATTAAATGATTTTTTCACAAAAAATGTTCAGGAAATATGCATTATTCTGTAAAATAAATATGCTTATAACCTAAATCAATCTGTTATTATTTAAACATTTAAAACTACCAAATCTTTTTATGGGGGTGGGTACCTCCTTTAAGTGCTAAAAGCTTTAATTTTGAAGATAATGACATACTCTCAGGTGATTAAAAAGACACATTTTAATTAATTACTTGAACAAAACTAAGCACCTGTAGTTCTTCTTCCATAATAGTTAACTTGCTCCTCAAATCAGTCAGTTGCTCTGCTGTGCTCTCCTTTTTACGTGCTATGATTGCAGCCTGGTTTCTATAAGGTCCAAGTTTGTCATCAACAAGATTGCTTGTAGTTAAATGACGTTCTACTAGCTGATTCACTTCTACATTTACTGCTTGTATCTATTATTAAATAAAAAGAGATTAATCTTTAATTTTCTATAAAAGTTTTACAACATAGAATACTAATGTTAATATAACAAGAAAATATTGTGACAAAACTTCTTATATTTGCAAATAAATTCACATGTTTTGCAATCCATCAATTTCTTTGTTAAAGATTTCCAAGTGATCTAGCATTTACTAATTAAATCTAGAAGAAGCTTTCTCACCTCCTTTTGAACAAAACTAAAAACTACTTAGTTCTAACTACCTATAATACTTTTATTCACTTCACACAAGAAGACCACTTTGTGTTATCTGGAAGCAGTGATGGACTCAACATTTCATTTACATTTTGCTCATGTGCTAAGAATTACAGGAAAATAAATTTTTTCATCAAATCATAGTTTGTATGCACCTTATTGTTCAATACATCTAGCTCTGCTCTTCCCATTGCAGGTTCTGACAAAACAAGGTTAAGAATTTCCACTTCTTTATGGAAGTTCTCAATTTCTTTGGGTAGTTTCTTCTCTACAATATATGTATTTACATTTGTTTCTTCATCCAACTTCTGCAATAGTCCTATAACATTCAAAGAATCACAAAGTAATATTAACAAGTTATATCTTTCCAATGTTTATATGCCAAAGGATTTGAATGTCACCTTTTCTACTATTTGTCTGACTATTGTCAGCTAGTCATTGTATTTGCAAATAATGTAAATTTTGTAAGCAGAACAGAAACAGAGCAAAAGAATCTATTTGTATTTTTTACCTTCTTCATACACACATGCCCTTCAATGTGTAATCAGTATATGGTAAGTTGATAAGGAGTCTACATCTTAATTCCAATTTTCTTGGAAAATTTTCAGCAGTTGAAACCATTATAAATGTTCCATATGATGGAATTTTCATTCACTATTCCTTAAGCATTCATTATGAGTTCTTGTTAGGCAAACACTCTAACGATTTTGAAGGTAAAATGAGCTGAAAAATTCAACGCCAAAGCCAGGATTTGAACATGGATCCCCCAATTTCCATTCAGTTGCTCTTAACCACTGACATACATGACAAACATGCCTCTAGGACATTAAAGTCCCCAAATAATTTATTCAGAGATTAGAACCTCAATGGTGATTTACAATTAGTGAGTACTTTAATTCTTGGGGACACAAATATTTCAAAGATCATTGTTTTGCATATGTATTAATTATTTTTGCTAAAACTTTTACATTTCTTTTGAAGGTAGGGAGCAGAAAAATTCATTATATAACAGGAGTTTGATCACTTATCTCACTCTTTCCATACAGTTGATTTTAACCCTTGAGCTTCCATGACAACACACCAGTATGACATTAAATTTCCCAACTAATTTAATTGTTTTTTTGTTTTCCCAGTAGACCACAAAGTGTTTCACTTCAGAGGTAATCTCAATAGCAACTTACAAGTAGTAAATGCCTTTAATTCCTGAGGACACAAACAGTTCAAACCAACAATAAGGTAATTACTTTTTATCAATTATTCTTGTTAAAGGTTTTTATTGGGACAAAGGTATTCAGCTGAAAATGGAAAGATTGAAAAAATCATGCCTCAGCCAGGATTTAAACCATAGATTTCCTGGTCTCCATCTAGTTCTCCAACTACTAAGCCTACCATGGTAATATGCTGACATGCATTAAATTTCCCAACTCAAATGGCAAGTGTAAAAGAAACAATTAATAATCAGCTGAAGTATCCAGTGTCATACCTGGGATTTGAATATGGATTTCCTACTTCTGGTGGTTACTCTTAAGTTTTATTTAAAAAAAATTATGCATTCTATATGGTTGCAAAATTATTTAGGCCCTTGAATGATCACTTAATATGTAGTACACCCCTTTAAATACCTATTACACTTCTACTTTCAAATTTACCTCAAAACTAAATTTTCTCTGCTTTATGTGCATTTTTCTCTGAAAATAATGGGCCAATCATAGTGAAATTTTGCAGGAATGTAAATATAATACTGCTTATTTTGAACCATAATCATCTGTATATTTTGAATAATATGAACATTAATGAATAAGCTAGAGAAGGTACTGTATTCCACCTAAAAATTTGATACTGAGATTTCACAAGAAATACATGTTTTGAGGTCCACTGAGTCCAAAAAAAAAGAAGCCTTTTTAGAAAAAGTTCTATCTGTATGTGTGTGTCTGTGGACAGCATAGCTCAAAAACTAAAAGACCATTAAATACCAAATTAAATATGTTTAGAAGAAACTGGTGTTCTCATTTGTCACATTGGTAATGGGAATGAGATCAAAAACAGCTAAAAAGAGGAAATGCTTAAAAAATTGATGATGAAAAAGATGGACAAGATGGGTAGTGACATACAGTGAGTTTGGCAATGGAAAAGAGAGAGTCAAAGATGTAATCCGGAATCCAGAAGATGAAGACAGAATTTTGTGAAATGAAGATAGAAATGAAGGGTATAAAGCAACAGTGAGAGGGGCTAACATATGAGCGAGCAACAATGCGAGAGTTTACTTACCACTCTTGGGCACACCATAAATTTCAAAAATCTTCAAAAAGCAAAACATCACCTTAGCTCCTCAGAATCACCATAGTGTTCAAAAATTGCTGTGCAACAAAACAAAAGACCCCCTCCCTAGAGAAAAGTTAGCTGGAATATACCAAATAAATTGCAACGACTGTAATCTAGTATACATATGCAGAACTAAGAGACATCTGGAAACAAGACTAAAAGAACATAAGAGATGTTTATACCAGAAGTAATTAGACAAATCAACAGTAGTACATCATTTTTGAACCTCAAATCATGACATTACACCTGGTATAAAACTTTTAACTCAAAAAAACAGCTAGGAATTAGAAACCTGGGAAAAGATTCATATACAAAAACACAAAGAGCACATAATGAATTTTGATTACCGCCATCAACCACCCTTGGGAGATTATCACCCCGTTAACAGAGAGCACCAACAATCTATAGCCTCCCCTGGACAGGAAACGAAAGCGGCATGATCAGTTGGAGAATTGTTGATATTTGGAACAATACCCCATTCCCAAAATGCATCCAAGTAAGTGGATTTTCAGTGAAGTAGTGTTACCATTTACCAACTTACTTATGACAGAAACAACGGTGTTTCACCCTTTCGGTTGCTACCCAGCCAAGAGTGGTATTGTCTTATTGTAATCAGGAAACATCTTGACACAAGAGAAAGAAAATGTACAGGTATAGTGTACAATGCAGTCCATTTAAATAAAAGAAGTATTTCAAAGCAATGTTTTCAATTTCCTTTAAAAAAAATGAAAAATATATAGCCATTTAAAAACATGAGCAAACACTTATTAGGCAAGTCAATTACTCCTGAAATAAAAAGTTTATGCACTATCCTAACAATAAATATTGAAAAAGCCAAAACCAGTAATGATAAACAATATTGATCCAAAGTCAAAACAGTAAAAAAATTATGTAATGATATGGTTATTAAAATAAACAGGAATATGTAGGTAATAATTCCAAACCAATCAAGCCTATGTAAAGCTTTTGGAAAGTAATATATTAGGAACAAATATGCTGTCAATACAGATAATGAAAGACCATATCTTAATAAACAAAGTAAGGACAGCTGCTTCTACATTAAAAGATTATTTTGCAACAACAGGTCAGATAATTAGTAGCTCTTTAATTGAAACTCTTTATACACCTTCTATAAAAGGAGATTTTAAGTAAAGTATGAATACTAGTAGCATACATATCTATTCTGTTAATAATAAAGAAATTGTTAAAATTATTAATTTCCTTAAGCCAAAACTTACTGTAGGAGCCATTACAGTGTTTAAAGAGCGCGTTCAGGAATTTGCAATACAGCCTATATTTATAATTAACTCTCATACTGAACAAGCAGTATTTCTCGATAGGCTTAGGATTGCGAAAGTTATCTCTATATTCAACAAGTGAATTAAACAAAATATGAATAACCGTAGACCTATTTCTATTCTTCCATCCATGTCAAACATTTTCAAAATAATTATTTACAAAAGACTTATTGTATTTTTGGACATTTATTCCCATGTAACAAACCTGGCTTTTCTAAAAATAGTTGACCTGCTCTTTCAAAATTTATGGAACTCATTATAACTGAAATTGATGCCAGGTAAACTTTCAACTGGTGTTCTATTAGATTTATCTAAAATGTTTATCTGCATAAGCACAAATACTCTTAATAAAAAAATTATGGAAACCTGATGTAATAGAATTATGTTATGATAAAATTAAAAATCTGATATGTTCCGCTCATATGACTTTCTCTACAGCTCTGTAACAAATTATTGTTAAAAAGCTTGTTTATCTATCTACTTCATGCTAATCGAGATAAAGATTAGCAGAAATGTTTTCTTGTAAGCAAGGGAAATAATACACTAGGCTAAAACGATAGTCAAATCTATTAAAAGCTGGTTGCCATGTGAATGAAATTTGTTTTTTTGCATTGCCAGGAGTTGACAAATTCCAGTATATAAAACATTTTATGATCCCAATCCACGACAAAAATGTATATGACATGAATTGTGTGTTTTAACGAGATCTACATATTTTCTGTAGTAAGATTTACGGTTTAATAGTTATGCAAAATTCATCCAGAATAAAGAGGTTCTTCAGAGGCTATTCCCAGAAAATTCAAAATATACATTTTGTTTGCCGTATAAATATCTTTAATATGTGGTATTTTAATCAAAATCATTACAGCCATTTTTGAGAAAATCAAAATTTTTGAAAATTTTTCCATGTAAAGGGTAGTTTGGGGTGGGGGGGATTTTCTTCAAAATCTTTGTGTTGCATCCTTGGAAGACACTTAACTTATATACCAAGTTTGGTATTTTACTTTTTGTTTTTGAGTTATCGTGTTCACAGACACACACACACACATACACAGACCTTTTTCTAAAAATCTTATGTGTTCCATTCACATGACTTTACATCGCTGTCACAAATTATTGTTAAAAAGCATATTTTTTTATCTACTTTATGATAATCAAGATAAACATTAACAGAAATTGTTTTAATTACTTGCTTCCCTGTAAGTAGAAGGAAAATAAGGGAATACACTAGGCTAAAACAAGTCAAATCTTTTAAAATCTGGTTGCCATGTGATTGAGATCCGTTTCTATGCAGGGCCAGGAGTTAACAACTTTCTGCATGAGAAAAGTTTGTTTTTTAAATCTGAAACAAATAACAAGGAATATCTCAGAAATGGGCAATTCCAAAGAAAAAATGTATATGACACTGCGTTTTAATGTGATCTACATTTTTTATGCAGTAAGTTTTAGTCTATCTCTTACGGTTTACTAGTTATGCAAAACTCATTCAGAAAAAAGAGGTATTTAAAAGCTATTCCCAGAAAATTCTAGATATACATTTTATTTGCCACATAAATATATTTGACATACAGGATTTTTAATCAAAATCGTTAGAGCCAGTTTTGAGAAAATCAACATTTTCGAAATTTTTCCATGTGGTGGGTAGGATTTTCTTGAAAATATTTGCATCACAGCCTTAGAAGATACTAAGCTTAAATATCAAGTTTGGTACTTTACAGACTTTTTGTTTTGAGTTATCGTGCTCATAGATACATGAACACACATACAGACATTTTTTAAAAATGCTCTTTCTGGATACAGGGGACCCTTACACGTATATTTCTGGTAAATTTTCGGTATCAAATCTTGGGTAGAATGCAACACCTTATCTATACACTATATGCACAGTACATGTAGAGAAAGTAAAAATGCTTTTTTGGATACAGGGGACCCTAAAACTTCTATTTACGGTGAAATCTCGGCATTGCATTTTTGGGTGGAATGCAATACCTTCTCTATGCACCATGTACATGCTATGTGCAGAGAAAGTAAAAATGTGAAATGGAAAGCAGTATATACTCTAACTGTATATGAGAGTAATGCTCAATCACCTCTAAGCAGTATAACACTATAATGTTCTACAAGGATCCATTTTAGGACTATTAATTAACCCTTTCAAGGGAGAGCTCATATAATTTGGCCATAAAATTCAACAACCACAACTAAATTTAAATAATATTAATATTAATTCTTCTGAAAATTACCTTGCTAGAACCAAAAAATTGACAGCACTTTTATATGGACTCAACACACTGAAAATTTGGGAAGGTAAACATATAAAACATACATATTCAAATTTACATCTTACAAATGATCATCAGTCATACCTTCAGGAGTAGCACCCATTGCTGCTTGCCTCATATCCTTTAACTGCTGCTGCAGTCTTTGAAGTCGCTGTTCTGTGTGGTTTAAAGATGTCTGTTGCTCTTGCTTCTGGTTAGCCAGTG
The DNA here is from genome assembly GCA_030762935.1 of Hymenopus coronatus. Taxonomy (NCBI): domain Eukaryota; kingdom Metazoa; phylum Arthropoda; class Insecta; order Mantodea; family Hymenopodidae; genus Hymenopus; species Hymenopus coronatus. The sequence continues at coordinate 41,445,362 of CM060885.1, read as the reverse complement.
ACTTTTCCCTTTCCCGTTCAATACGAAGAGCATGAGCAGCTTCTAGCATGGCATCTTTATTAGGAAGGTTTTCCACCTTAAGAATATCAAGGTATATTTCTGCTTGTTATTCACAATACACACTGTGAACTAGTATATATTGTATGCACATTTATCAATTTTAAAATGTTATTTACTACATTTACTCTAGATGTTATTTTCAGCACATTTGAGGAAGATTACTTTGTATGATATATACTACATTAAAAAAAAATCTAAACAAAGATAGTCAGCTTAACAAAATCATATATTAAATCTTCATTTAATTCTATAGAACTTAGCCACGTATTCAAAAATATCAAAAGTTTCTTCTCTAGTAATGCTTGGGAATAAAACAATTACATAAAATCATTTATCATTTGTAGACAATACTGTTGTACTGTTTTCACCTAATCCAACTCCAAACACATTCTACATATCAAGCAAGGGCAAAGTAGTTATCTTTACGCCTAACAACTTTGAACAACTGTGTACAGACTGAAGGTGATGCTGATTGCAACTAGTAGCAGAAAACTGTGCTAGTCTGGAACTCCTCTCCAGGCAACTCAAAGCATTCAGCAGATACATCAGTTCACCAAAGGAGACCAAAGGGGTCAGTGTTCAGCTGTGAGTTCTGCGACCAAGGTGGGTGGCTTTTGTATTTTGGTATGTGGTCATAGTAATTTTCACTACTTCATTCTTTTCAGCCAATTTAGAATCTTAATGCATCAAAATTAGAAAAAACAGAGTTAAAACATAAAGCCTAAACAATTAGTATGAACTTTTACTGTGGATAATTGTGAAATTACTTGAAGTTAGTGAAATAGGGGAATGTTTTAATACACGTGAAGGAAGGGAGTAAATACCAAGAGTAACATTTTGTAATACATATGCCACCTATATTAATTACTTTTTCTAACCTAATATGTACTTAGTGTATAGAAAAGGTATTGAATTGCACCCAAAAATATGATACCAAGATTTCATCAGAAATACATGCTTTGAGACCCTTAAATCTAAAAAAAGCATTTTTAGAAAAATGTGTGTGATTGTGCATGTGCACACATCTGTGGGCCGCATAGCTCAAAAATGAAATGTCTGTTAAATACCAAACTTGGTATTTAAGTTCAGTATATTCCAAGAATGCAACACAAATATTTTCAAGAAAACCCCAAATTACCCTTTAAATGGCAAAATTTTGAACATTTTGATTTTCACAAAAATGGCTCAAGGATTTTGATTAAAATATTGTATATTAAAGATACGACAAATAAATCTATATCTCGAATTTTCTGAGAGTATCCTCTGAAGATATCTTTATTCAATTTTGCATAACTGTAAACCGTAAGAGATAAATAAAAACTTACTTAACAAAAAATGTAGAGCTAGTTAAAACACACAATTTATATTATATACATTTTTTTTTTCCTGGAGTTGACTTTTTTGAGATATTCCTTGTTATTGATTTCAGTTTTAAAATATTTATATTTTTCTCATACAGGATTTTGTCAATTTGTGGCCATACAAAGGAACTTCCATCACATAGTAACCAGCTTTTAAAAGATCTGATTATCGCTTTAGCCTATGGTACTCCTTTATCTCCTTTCCATTTACAAGGAAGCAAGTAATAAGACCATTTCTACTAATGTTTATCTCAATTTCCATGAAGTAAATAGAAGAATAAGGTTTATATCTTATAACAATAACTGTAACAAGTATCAAAAAGATAAGGAGATTTGTTACAATTATTAACTGTATATTAATATTTATGTTGCTTCATTGTTACTAGCTCCCTTTTTACATATTAGAAGAATAAGCTTTTTAACAATAATTTATTGCAGAAATGTAGACAAAGCAAGTGAATGGAACACATTAGTTTTTTTTTTCTGTAATATATACCACATATTGTATAATTGTTCTCTTCATTATCTAACATTTATACTTGTACAGATTTCTATAATTGTTAAAGAATATTATTAATAAAGCCAAGGTACCTAAATGTTCTCCACTTCTTGTCATTTGAGGACAAATTCATAGAAGGTATACCTTCTTATCTACTTACAAAAAACATTAATAAACTTTAAACAAGATCCTACTAAAGAGAAACAATTCACAGACGTTGGCACGTAATTCACTTCTGACATTATGCTATATTGCCAGAGCACAGTGCTGAAAGAACTTAACATGTTGAATCTTAACATTTCAATATACACACATGTATATAGTCAAAAAATTTTGTGCATAATTTTAACTTGCCAGTATAACAGGTTATTTAACAAACACAGTTAATAGTAAATGTAAAAAGAAGTTAGTAACAGTGAAGTAATAACACAAATATTAATATAAAAATAATAGTTGCAACAAATCTTCACTTATCTTTTGGAATCCTTGCTTTGGACTAGTTTCGCAATGAATTTATTGCATTATCGGCATAAATGTCCTTATGGTCTCAGTTTTGGTCTGGTTTTTTTATGTTAAAAAAACAAAAAAACATCAAAAACCAGACCAAAACTGAGACCATAAGGACATTTATGTTGATAATGCAATAAATTCATTGCGAAACTAGTCCAAAGCAAGGATTCCAAAAGATAAGTGAAGATTTGTTGCAACTATTATTTTTATATTAATATACAGTTAATAGTTATGATAAACAGGTGCATTAGTAATGTTTTGGAGAGTTGTTATAAATGCCTCACAGCTTTCCTTGTTTTGAGGAGTGATTATGAAAATATTCTTTTTTTTTCCTCTCTTTTGCTTACATAAGCAAAAAGATGCATAGCCTTATAGGTATAAAAAGATAGAATTGGCTGTAAGTTAAACACACCCTTTACATTAAGATTTAACTTCCTTCCATTTTTAAACGAAAAGTAATTAACAAATTTCAAAATATAATTGGAAATTTTAAGGGCTTTGTGTATTACAACCAGTTACAGAGAGTAAATTTTGCTTTCATATATGAGAATTTCTCTTTCTTCCCTGTTGTTTTATTGTCTTATTGTGTTTCTTTTTTGTGAATTCTATTTTAGGATTCGATATGGCCTTGCAGAATTTGGAATTAACTTAGTAAGGACAGTTATATTTAGCTGAAAGCAAAAGAAGTTAAATACAATACTAATGCAATGCCACCCACCTTGGTACAGCTTCTTAAAGAGAACTCAAGCCTTTCTAAAGAAACAGTATTAGATTATTTTAATGATTTGCATATACAAGCGATGGAATTTCAAAATATTATTACAGAATATCCTAATATTTTTCCCCCGTCTAGTTTACACAGAGTAAAAGATAGGTTTCATTCTCATAAAGAAAAAGTCCAACTTTTAGCGCAAACTGTATATCTAATAAGGAGGAAGATGTTCAAGCTCTGTCAACTGAGTTACAGGAATTATTGTAGCCTTCACGCAATCCTTAAATGTAGAAGGTGAATCCGGTTCCTCTTTTGGGGAAGACAAAACCAAACAGGCTAAATTATATAATCAAGATGTTCAATTATTAACACATGAACCGGGAAGTAGCACTTTTCACTTGTATTTGCCTGTGCCACAAATTACACAGCAAACAATAGGATCTAATGGGAAAATTGACTCTGACTTAAATGATGCATCACAGATAAGACCGTTACATGTTTCTTTCAAGCTATTACAATTACAACATCCAGTATAGGGTTCATTAGATAAAGTGCATTTTATTGTTAATGATGCTCCTCAGGCATTACTGTAAAGAGTGGAGTTTAAAAGTGAACCAGGACAAGACGCAGATTGTAGTGTTCAAAAAAGGGGGGAAATTGAGCAAGTATGAAAAATGGAAGAATGAGAATGAAAAGGAGTACAGGGTAGTGAGAGAATGTATTTATCTAGGAGTTAAAATTGATAGTGGTGGCAATTGGGAAAAACAAAAGAAATTTGCATTGGCAAAAGGAAAAGGAGCTTTATCAGCTACTAGAAGTTATAAATACAAATCACCTAATATAAATATTAGATGGTTAGAAAAAGTGTACAATATGGTGGTTGAGCAAAAATACTATATGGGATAGAAGTATGGGGATTAGAAGGAGGATGGGAAGTCATAGATGAGGTGCATAGGAAATTTTGCAAAGAAATACTTGGGTTACCAAATGCAACTGTTAGGTAGGTAGCACAAATAGAGCTGGGTAGAGTGGCAAGTAAGGGAAAGATTATGGAAAGGGCATTGAAATTTTGACATAGAATATTGAAATCGGAACAAAGGAATTTGTTAAAGCAGTGTTTAGTATATCAAGAGAAAAGTTTAAAGAACAAGGGATGGGTAGACTGTCTCAGAAATAACCTGGAAAGTAGTGGGTTAGGGGAAATGTGGAGAAGAAGAGAAAATAATGTGAATAACTTCTGGAAGTTGGCAAGGAAAAGATTTGAGGATATAGAAATACAAAAAATATTTAGTGAAATAACTGAAAAGAGATCTTTAGTTTTCTATATACCAATGAAAGTCTCATGGGGAAGGGAAAAGTACATTGATGTGACAAATAAAGAGGAGCGAGAAGGTATTGCATGGCTGAAAGCAGGAGTATGGAGATTAAAAGGTTTAAGGAAAGGTATTCCACAAAATCAATGTCCTATATGTGGCGGAAATGAAGATATGGAACACATTTTATTTAAATGTAAAGGGACTGAAATTTGGAGAAAAGAGTATATTAATAAGAAATGGTTTAAAATAGATAGAAATGTAGCAGTAGTTGAAATGTTTCAAAAAGATAGTAAGAAGATTGGACAATTCTTATGCAAAGTGAAAAATAAATGGATATGGACAGTAAATAGACAAAATGGTGTAATAAACTAGAATTAATAAACTATTGCAAAATATGAGTATGACCGGTAAAGAGCCAGGGCTCAACACCGGTCATATTCACCTGTATAAAGTTTAGCATAAATAAATAAATAAGAGAAATTACATATTCAGCTTTTCCTTGTTGTTTGTTTATGCGGTTACCGCCATTAGATGTATTGTTTACTGTGCAATTACCATCTACATAAAACAAATTTGGTAACAGAATCAATAGGCATCAACATTCAAAGTATGTTTCGTGACATCTTTAATTACACATTCAGCTTTTTCCTTGATGTTTATGTTGTGGCTACTGCCATTAGATAATGGAGGATTGTTTGCTGTACAATTGCCATCTACTGCAAGTAAACCAAATTTCGTGACAGATCAACAGACATCAAAATTCATAATATGATCCAAATTCTTCACAATAAATATTTTCTCGTACACCATTTAAATGTTTTAATAATTTAACTTACGAATTTATTTCATGGTAAGTGGCCAAAGATGACTGCCACCACTGATTTATCAATCTATTATGTTTAATATTTCTAAAATGCTCCCTATCTCTGGTTTCCAAATTACATTTTAAGCTCAAAATTTTTACATTCTTTACCATTTTATTTCAGTGCCACAAAGTCTGCATAGGCTCAGACTATGCCTAGGATATCAAAACTGCAGTTTAAATTCTAAAATTGTGGTTTTTATTTGGTAATAAGAATCAAGTTTTGGGGGAAGACAATAAAGGACACTAATTGGAGCATTCAAAATTTTCTCTACTTCTCGAAAATTTCCCTGAAACATATTTCAAAGGTAGCATGCTTGTTTGGAAGGTCTGTTTCCTCCATCAAGAGCTAAGAGCCACTGACTGACTGACTTACAGAGACAGTTACTTTTGGAGTTGCTGAATTTGGTATCATATCGTTTCACTTATAGAAAACAAAACCGGGCTTGTAGGCCGTGGTCCACTGGGCTTCTCCCTTCGTTCCCCAGACGTTTTGCCTGTGTCTGCGGCAGGGGAACGAAGGGAGAAGCCCAGTGGACCACGGCCTACAAGCCCGGTTTTGTTTTCTATAAGTGATTCTAACACCGGCCGTGAAAGCCTTCGAACTTTAATCATATCGTTTGTTTATTTATGAATATATACTTTTCTCTCTATTTGTAGTTTTATACCCTACCAACTATAGAACATAAAAAGTCCCAATTGACAAAAAACCAGGCATCTATAGAATTAATTACAATGAGTGTAACAAAGTACACATTGGTAGAACCAAAAAAAAAAAACATAGGTACCCATCTTAAAGAACATATTAGAAATATTAAAAATAGGGAAATTGAAAAATCTGCAGTATCGGCTCATTTTTGGAACAACCGACATGAAATTAAACAAACGTCTTTTGAAAAATGTGCAACAGACAGTAGAGCTCGACACATGGGAGAAAATATACATGAAAAAAACACGAAATGCACCTCATGAATTTTGATCGTCCCTTTGAAGAGAACCCGCTAATGAAGTTCATCAATCCAACACCAAAGGAAAGACATTCATACATCAAGGATCCTCATGTTGAATCCAACAGTCAAAAGCAGTAGACAATGCATGCAACACGCATGAGAAACTAATTCAGCATAAATAAGTTTTTGTGAAGCACATGTGTGTATACTAGACTCCAATTAAAATTACTATTTATTATTTTATTTATTTGTGTTTCACTAATACATATCTGAGTGGGACAGATATTTAGCCTAGCTCTTAGCTTATCATAACCACCCTCATAACAACATCTACAAACATTTTAGTTTCCTAACACTATTAAAACATTAATAGCTAACAGAAAATTATGCGAACTCTAATTCCCTTTGCACAGATTAGTTCTGAACTAAGCTTCTGCCATTCTGAAAACTTTCCTTAATGCTTTTCTCCTATCCATTTTGCTTCTTTCACTTCTGCTCCAGGAATTCTTTCCTCAATAAATTGATCCTTGTTATTCAAATACTATATATACTTCCTTCCCTCCCTCCACAAATGGGGCACTGACTCTATGGAATGTCTCTTCTTATCCCTCTTAATCTCCAAATGCCCATTCTTAATCATGCTATTACCTCCCTTTGTTTGTTATTTACCTACTCAATGTATGATGATGATGATGATGATGATAATAATAATAATTTTTATTGTCATTGAGCTGTACAGCAATAGACAACGTCACAAAATTACAAAAGCTTTATACAATCTTCTCAGTAGAACAATATGTTTACAAATGAATTACTAGAATATAATGAGTATTTACAATATTTGATAACCGAGCTGCTATACATGAATAAAATTGCTTAACTATTTCCTATCCATACAAAATTCTAAAGAACAGAGTGATTGATAAATTTAAGAAAAGTAAATACATAATATCTTATAAGGTAACAACATCAAAATCATTTGAGAAGCAAATTTACTTAGCATGTTTTTGAGTAACATTACCTTTTAAAGTATTCCTGTACTGAGTAATAAGGTTTAGCCACTAACCATTCATGTAGCTTATTCTTATAGCTTGATCCTGATAATTGTTTTATTTCTATGGGTAAATTATTGTAAAGTTTTATACCTAATATTTCAAAACTCTTCTGGGATGTGGTTAACCTGTGGTATGGCATATTAATATGTTGACCCCCTCTAGTATTGTATGTATGTATATCTTGTCTATTTTGGAATTCAGGTAAGTGACTCTTTATGTACAGTAATACAGTGTAAATGTATAAATTTATTACAGTCATTACTTTTAGTTTAATGAATAAAGGTTTGCAGTGTGCAAGTTTCGGTACATCAGAAATGATTTGAATGACTTTTTTTTGTAATAGAAGTATCTTGTTAACATGTGAGCTATTTCCCCAGAGTAAAATTCCATATGTTGTTATGCTTTGGAAAAATGCAAAATAGGCTGATCTAATATACGCTTCAGGTATAAGCACTTTTAAGTGTCTGATCAAGTGAATTACTCTGGAGAGTTTGGACGTTATGTAATTAATTTGTTATCTATTACTGCACCTAAAAATTTTACGTTCTCGGAACTATTATTAAAAGGGACTTCTCTTAAATTAAATAACATATTTTGTGTTTTATTCTCATTAAGTAAAAAAAACCATTGGCTCGGAACCATATATCAGCTTGCATTAATGTACTATTTGCTTCGGTTTGAAGTAACTGCAAGTCTGTGCTAACATCGAGAAAAGTAGTGTCATCTGCATAGAGGACTGAGTGAGTGGGTAAGCAGGATGGGAGATCATTTATCATTAATAAAAATAGTAATGGTCCGAGAATTGAGCCCTGTGGAATGCCAGATTTGACTTCTACCATACTTGATTTCTTGTGTCCTATACATACTACTTGTTTACGATTTTCCAGGTAGGATCTAAAAATTTTTATTGCGGGGCTTTTTATTCCATAGTAATTTAATTTTTTAATTAAAAATGTGTGATCTACGCAATCAAATGCTTTACTAAGGTCACAAAAGGTAGCCTGTGCACAATTTTTTGATTCAAAGCTTGTAAGTACCTTTTTTACCAGTGATACTATAGCATCCACTGTCGACTTCCCTTTCCTGAAACCAAATTGAGATTTTGTAAATATGTTGGCTTCGTCTAGATATTTATATAATAGAGCATAAATAAGACTTTCCAATACTTTTGAAAATATGGGAACTAGTGATACTGGACAATAACTAGCTGCAGAGTTTTTGTCTCCCTTTTTATAGATTGGGATAACTTTCAATGTTTTAAGGATATTTGGGAAGATTCCCTCCATAAGACATCTATTTAAACAAAAGGTAAGTGGAAATACAATGCAATCTGTGACTTTTTTAATTAAATTGTTGGACAATCCATATATGTCGACGCTGTCTGATGACTTTAAGTTATTAACAGTTTGTAATACGACGTCTGGATTTATTTCAGTGAAAAAAAACCTCTTTGATTAATTTCCACTTTGTGTTGTGTTATTAGATCTTGCATGTGTTCTTTAGGCTTTTTAATGTTGGTTCTAATTTCTTCTATCGAATTTGTAAAGAAATTGTTAAAAGCATCTGGGGAAATGTCCATAGATTCTTTTTTATGATCTCTAGCAATGGAGTTGATCAAACCCCAAGCGGTCTTACATTTATTATTAGCGCATTCTATACTCTTAATGTTAGTAAGTCTTTTTGCCTCATTGACTGCATTTTTGTATTCGTTTCTTGTTTTTAGGTAAGCTTTCCTAGTCCCCCCTCTAGATATATTAACATTTTACCTTTCATTTTAGCTAATTTTTCAGTATACCAATTACACTTTTTGTTTTTTGAAACGTTCCTTCGATTACAGTTGATGTTAACAACACATTTTCTTACTGGTTTACAACTTTCAAAGGTATTTGTAAAGGCCGTAAAAAATCTTTCAAAAATTTCCTCCGTTGATAGAAGGTTAGAGAGATGAGACTTACACAGCAAGTTCACCCACTCAGTGTTATCTAAAGCACTTTTAAATTTCAGTATTTTGTTATCTGTAATGGGTCTTGAGATCACCGTTCGTTTGAGTATATGGGAATGTGTTTAATTAGTCTAAGTTTTATCTTGAGCCAAACAGCATCATGATCTGAGAAAGGAAAGATTGCTGTGTCACCAGTCACATCAGTTTGATTAATGTTGGTGAATATATTATCTAAGCAGGCAGTAACTCTTGTGGGTTTGTTGTTTGTGCATTTGAAATTAAACTGCCTGAGTAGGTTTTCAAACTCCTTTACACTGGATTTTACTGTAGTTATATCAAAATCTGAGTTTAAATCTCCCCTTATTACAATACTGAAGTGATTCCATCTGGGACTTAGAAGAAAATTTAATGCTTCCTCAAGTTTTTCAAGAAAGATTCCTGGGTTTCCCTTTGGAGATCTGTATAATGCTAAAATTATTAATTTACTTTCTTGAACAATTATGCCTGTTGCTTCGAAGTCAAGTTCCTTACAAAAGGCACCTAGCTCAAGTGTACTACAATGAGGAGCTTAGTTAACATGTACATATATAGCCACTCCTCCATGTTTATGTTTCTGTCTATTATAGCTACCTAATAATTTATAGTCCTCTAGCTTGCTGAATACTATTTCATTACTTTGACACCAATGCTGGGATAGACAAGGAAAGTTAAAGCTATTTTCATTTGCAAAATCGTTAATAAGTGAGCATTTGCTGTGGATACCTTGAATGTTGATATAACCTATTTTAGTATCTGAACTGGATTTTGATTTGAGAGAACCTAACCTAACCATGTCAGTTCCATACTGCTTTCCAGTGTTTTCTTCAAGTTTATTTAACTTAAAAAAAACTGGGTCTGGTACACTTTTGTTGTTATCATTAGGTACCTTACTTGGTAATATTGATATTTGGTTGTTCACTGAATCTTCCCTGAGTTCAAATCCCAGTGGAATAACCTGGGTTGGACTCTTTTTGTTTATTATATTTATTAGTTTGTCTACCAACTTTTCCTTACCTCTACTGTTTAGATGTAGTCCATGTTTAGTGTGAGAGTCCCTATTAAGGTCACTTACATCTACCATAGTCACATTTTTGAACACACTTACAATCTTCTTTATAGTTTTATTACATTTTTGCACTTCTTTATTTACACACAAGTTTTTGTCCAAATCGTATCTATTTGGTATATTTGACACTATTACGTTTGTATGGTTGAGATTTACCAAACACTTTAACAAATTACGTTTCACTTTGATACTGTTATTTCTTGCAACATCATTTGTTCCTCCTATAATGACCACATAGTCATTAGTGGTTAGGTTTGTACCTTCTTCTTTGTGTGTTCTCACAACTTCTTCCAACGGGGCCCCCGGCCACACTAGCCCCTCTACCCTGAGATCTGGACGCACATCTTTTAATATTCTGCTTAAACCTCTGCCGTGGCTGTCGGCTAGGATTTTCACTTTTCGATGCTTTATGTTTGTACTTGACGGCACATTGATTTGGTTTTCCGAATGAGCGTTCTTCAGCCTGTTGATTGACCTTAACTTGGGTTTCCTGCACGCTGTTTTCTTCGGCGAGACACGAAAATCGGTTACTAGTTTCAACTTTCACGTTCTGAACACACCCTTGTGAAGGTTTTGCCGTTTGTCTAGGATTTTGCCAACCCCTTTTATCGCTGTTACAGTTTATATTTGTTATTTGCTCTTCTAAGCTTTTATTTTCATCTTTTATGCGTTTTAGTTCTTCTCTAGCTTCCTTCAAGTCTTTAGAGAGGTTCTCGATAATCAATTGAAGCGACGCAATGCTTTCTTGCTCACCTGTTGCATGACTTAGTATCGCCGACATTGTTTCACACGGATGTATTTTATCACTCCCGTTGTTTTTCCGGTTACTATTATTTTCACTGCTGTAAATGTCATCGTGGATACTGTTAAACTTTGTTTTATTTTGACTGGAGTCATTTAATATATTCTTGTCAAATTTACGTAGCTTTCTTTTGTAGCACTCTTTACCGTCCGCCATCTTAGATTGCTCCCTATCCCAAATTTTCTTCATTGATATATAATATACCAGAGATTTTTTTTTCCATAATACCACCAAATAGCCTCCAATGTCCCTTTTTATAAATTTTGTCTGTACAAAAGGTCTAATCCTTGCTCTCTACATTGCCAAATCCACTCCCATAGCTGCTTATATCACTCTTCCTCTCACTCCCAGAACTTGCACCAAACACTACCATTCTCTTCCTGTTTGCTTAACAGTCATTAATTGTATTATTATTATTATTATTATTATTATTATTATTATTATTATCATTATTAAGATACTAAACTTCTCATTGAAGTAAGCTTATTGTGCAAACTTCGACATTAGCACTTACCTTTCTTTGCATGTGCTCTATCCTTTTAAGAACAATATCTTTCTCTTTCTCCATGGTCTCTATATCAGCTCTTAACTCAGCAGTGGAGTAGCCACTGTTTTTCAGCGTTTCACTTTCTTTGTGAACCTGCTTGAATTCTTCAACCAACCGTTCATACTGCAACATCATGGTTGGCTTTTATTAGCATTCTAAAGGTTATCATACAATTGCATCTGTTTATTTTCACAGTCCCTTACACTGATTATAAGCTCTAAACCAGAGTTAGAGAAGTAGTAAAATTAACAAACAAATCCACTGGTTGGATAAATAACACAAATTAATACCCATCTTACACGTAAAACATACTGTGTATATCTTCGATGCCTTCTAGACCACAGCTTACAAGCCCGGCAAATGAAAGTAGTTATATTAGTCAAAACATATTGTATTCAATAAAGATGGAATTGAAATAGGAATTTACTTAAACTAATTAATTATGTCCAAATCCATGGTATGATGAGGTAGGAAAGAGATACGCTTATTTGTTTTAATCTGAAGGACTAATTTTGAATTTTCTTGGAGTAATTTCCCTGATAAGATTTATTTCCACAGTGTGCAATTATTCTTAGAAAAAATTAGCTGCCTTCATTACTGTCTAGACATTTGTGAATTATAAATGGAGATTTTCAAAATGTTTATTTACTACACTTAGTTATTCTAAAAGCATTTATCTTCTGAAGATGCCAGAGTCAAAAATTGGTAAATTAATAAGGATTTAAAATCCAAGTAAAAGTTTACATTTTGGGTGGGATATATAATTTGACTGACATGATCCGTAATTGAATCTCTGGTAAAGAGGTTAATGGCTGAAGGTTTTAAAATGTTGCTTGCTAACATGAAATATAAATGGAATTTCTTTTGCATTTGCTTAAGGCATTTATACTAAATCTATTTTAATCTAAAACAGAAGTGCCTGAGATGCAATTAAGCTTAAGTCAACTCCTTGCAACAGGAGGTATATGAGGTATTCTTGGTGATATGGAGGTGTTTGTTCCCTGGATACCAGCACATTCATCACATTAGTGATAGAATAGAATACTGTAAAATAGAACTAAAAATCATCAAAAGGAACATACAATCTAAAACATCTGAAAGATAAAATTGTCACTGCAGCCTCATTGCCCAGCAGGCTAATATAATCCAGGAACCCAAAACATGAAGACATGCTGATCTCAGCACCAATGAGGGAGTAAAGGGAATCTCGGATGTGCTATACAAGAGGACAGAAACTGTTGAGTGACAAAGGCTCTGGAATGTACTCAAGGAATCTGTGCAGAGACCACATCTACTACAAGCCTTGCTACTGTATACTAAAGAGGGCTGCTGGGTGGGATTTCTCCAGATTTTCCAGTTTCCCCACCATAAATTCCATCAATTGCTCCATAATCATCTTTACCATCATTTCATATCATCCACTCCCTCACTTTCACACCAAGCATTGAGCTGATCACTCCTCCTGGCTTCTCTCTTATCCAGAATCTCTGCTTCTCAACAGCATCTGACCCAGGTGCTGATTGATAAGTTCTTGGGGGGGGGGGGGGGGGGTAAATAGAGAACAAGAGAAGACAGCTTGAGATCTTTGCTCCTCTGGATGACTTAAAAAAATGGTTCATTCTATAGGTTCATTCTATACAGTAACAATAACAAAATCATTTTAAGACATTTAAATAACCCTAAAACAATAGCTAAGAACACAATGAAATTAATGACAATTCCTATTGTGTTTTATTTCACACATAATTCAATTTTACCTGCTCATACAAAGTTGAAACATCAGGATCACTTAATATATCAATTGGCACATCAACTTTCACTAGGAAATGTGCTAAATATGCTCTTTTCTTCAACTCTGGCATATTGCGTAGCAGCCACTCTAAAATAGGATGTATTACATATTTGTCTCCTTGTACCACCCCTTGTCGGAAAGTAGCCCTAGAGAAAATAATAATCATTAATTATTAGACTTCCAGTGAAACAGATCTCAATACAACATATGAAACCTTAAGAAAAGATTTCTACACAAAGTGAATGAAAAATTGGCAGTTAATTTCGCTGAGGTTAAAGATAGATAAATGCTAAACATTTATACTAAAAAGTGAAATTAATGTTATTCACTTGAGATCTTTTACATTATACATTTCACACATGGATTGATTGACTTCCAATGCATATTTTCAATTTTTTATATTGAAACTAGTAAAACCTTGCCTCACCCAGTAGTAAAGCATAATAATTGTGAAATGACATGAAATTCAGTGCAGTAGCTGTACAAACATTACATGTCATATGAACCACAACATTAAAATAAGAAAAAAATACAATTGCTAACTTTTTTAAGCAGAAGATAACTAGTACTTATAGATTGTAAACATCAAGTGTGTTCAGCACTATTCACAAAACTAAATTAAATATTAATCTGGAGTTATTGTTTGTTATACATAGGAATTATACAAGGATGGTTTCATAAGTCTTGTAAAAAGCAATAAAATAGGTTTGTTTTGTAAATAACTCAAGGTTATTGAGGGGTATTCATTTGGTCCAGCGATCTTCCAGCTTTTTCATGCCATTAGAAAATAGGTTCTGTCAAACTCTGCAAAATACTCATTCACTGCAGCTATCACTTCCTCATTTGATGAACATTTCTTTCTACCAAGCCAAGTTTCAAGTTAGGGAACAGGAAGAAATCACTTGGGCCTAATGTATAGACATGTGCCACCACATTTAAAACAAGCTTATGGAAATAATAAAATGTTTGTATTCAGCCAATAATTTTGTGTTTTAATTGGCTTTGAGTTTTGAGATTCTATTTGTCTTTGGAATAATTAAAACAATCACAATTCATATTTTCTTTATAGGTGCTGTGACAAAATGGAACATTTTTCATCAATGTAGAAAAGAGAGGCAAAGTTTACTATTGATGAGAAAACTGGGTCTGCAAGACTCACTGCTGATAGAAAAGAGACAATAATATTTAGAAAATAAACAAACTGATGGAATAACACTTCGTGAAAAGGAAAAGACATGGGAAGAGCTTAAGAACTGCTTTAATTCCCATGCATTTGTACAGAAAAGGTTAGTACAGCAATTGAGAATGTTTTATGATAATTCCAAAAGAACAGTAAAGTACCCAAGACAAAAAGAATGTATATAAAACTAGGGGTTGAGTTGCTTCAATACCTTCATTAGATGAAGCATCTTTACAGTTAATCAGGGATCAAGTAGTGTCTCTGCCCAACAGTACCAACAGCGATTCTGCTTATGTAACCCTAACTTCATTTGTACTAATGCAATACCAACTATAGGCCTTTATTGCATAGATGCACAAGAGAGCATAAATGCAGCTTTGGTTTTAGAAGATCTCATTATGGAAGAGGAACTCCAGAACAAGAAACATTCCCTGGGACCAATGATGAACTTCATCAGCATCCTCCATCCGCCTGCAAGGTTCTTTGATCAACAAGGAACCAACCTTCTTTCAATAGGGTAAGGGAAATAGAAGCAATGAAAGTTTGCAAAAAACTATCTGAATTGTCAGAAGCGAGAAGTAATCTGCAGGTGTAAACAGGATCTGCTTCTTCAAAAACACAAAACAGAATTGACATTATTAGAAATGAAAAAGAAAACAGAAAAATTGAAGCAAGAAAATGAAAGAGGAAAGTTCCATGCTAGAAGCCAAACTGTTGTATTATTCAAAGAAAATTTGACTTTTCACACAAGCTGCTCTGTACAACTATGAAATATAAAAACACTAATTTTAATCCTTGGTACATTAAATGTGCAATTGTTGTATATTCTTCATTATAAACTTTATTGCCAAAAATCCAATTTGCACAAACTTTAAAATTAAGTATCTGCAATTAGAAATAACGGTTATCTCTAATATCAAGCACAATAAAATCTATGGGTATGCTGTTAATAAACTTAATGGAAATGATTTTGAATGATCCTGTTTCGGAAATTGACTGAAGTTCCTTCCTGTGTTGCTGCTACATGAGGTACATAAACTTTCTCAAAAAATAAATAATTTATATTAATTCAACTTTTCTCCTCAAGGTAATCTGGTCTTCTGGGGGATCTTCTTCCTTTGGTATAGCAATGTTGTGTAACACAGAAGTAGCCACTATAACAATCAGTGACAATATTACTGATGCATTTAATCCCAATGATAGAGCCAGAAATCTCCTTTTCCACACTTTGTACTGTCGTTTGGCTGTGTTTCTGGTATTAATGTGCGCCCTGTTATAATCTTCTTTTTCTTGATTTCTTGCAATTAAGAATGGGGTTAGAAGGATTGGTGTAAGTCTGTATCCATTACTACCTAGTAAATATCCTTCTTGAATTCTAACTGTTTCAAATAACATTCTAATTTTTGAGTTGTCAAAAATAAAACTGTCATGAACTGACCCTAGCCAGCAAACTACTATATTCGTAATTAGTAAATTAGATCACAAACTATCTGCAAATTAAAGGAGAAGTATGATTTTCTATCTAGATACTTCTGCATTATGATCACCAGGAGATAGAATTGGTATATGAGAGCAGTCGGTAGCTCCTATTACTCCAGGAGAGTTACTAATCATGTAGAAGTCCTGATTTTATTGCTGGATGGAAAACCAAACACGTTGTGAAGTTAATGAAGTGGTTTCTGCATTAATAAATTTTCTAAGCAAACAGAAATTAGAAGATGGAGTAACCAAATAAAGCTCTTCTTTGACACTGTGCTAGCCAAAACAAAAATGCCCATGTGGTTCATGTACTCTATTGAAGACAATATGCACAATGTTCCTGCAAAAAAACATTCCTTCTTACCTGTAAACTGCATGTTTAGAGTCTTGGAAAAGGATCCTAGAAAGCAGATATTAACTCCAGAGAAGTACATTAAAACATATTCTAAGGTTGTTACTGTTCACCAACTGGATAAGGATTGGTATGTGTACAACTTCAAGATGCTTTGCACTTACTTAAAAAAGCCAAATTGTATAAGGGAAATGAAAAGAATTATGTTAAACAAGAAACTGAAGTGGAATAAATTGTATGTGTCAAAAAATGGAAATGAATTAAAGATTAAATGATGAATTCAAGAAATTTGTCTCCATGCCTAAACAAGGAATCACAGTGGAACAATTAGCAGAATACCTTTAGAAGAGCCCATCAAATTGGATTGAAAAAGCTATGGTAATAATGAGCTAAATTTTCATGCAACAGTAATTCATGACAAAGATGGTGCACAACACACAGAGGAGGGAAGTGAGAATGAAGACTATGATTATTTGGAAGAACATGATTTTAATTTAATTTGAGAGTTGTGTCAAAGTTCATCATTATTTGTCATTAAAGTAGTTTTCTTTCACTTTGATAACTATCAATACAATTGTTAGAAGTTATAAGTGCACTCACAGTATGCTTTAACTTTTTCCCTTAAGTTTGCTCAAATACAGCAGTGTTATAACACATTATTATTCACAAAATATGACAATAAGTAAGGATTTTCTGCATGTTATATTCACATGGTTTCAAATTTGTATCGTTTAAGACAGTCGACAACGAGTTGCATTGCCCTAGACAACACTTAAAAAACAGCAAAATGTGTATTTATAAATTGCAATGGCATGTAAGAGCAATAAAACAATTTACTGAAGTTAACATCGTTTATATGGAAGAATGGTTTAAAAAGCTTTGCATTCATTTATTTGGTACAAACAAGGTAAGTCCAGAATTTTTCATATTTTAACCCACGATTATAGCTTTGCATTAAGACTCTGATTTTTGTTACTTAACATCATATTATTCATTAATTTTTTAAAGCACAAAAACATAATTACATTTTAAAAGTACTGTTCGCTTTAGCAGTTATTACATGTTTGGCTTTCCTGTAAAATTACTATTTGCTGGCTTATCTTGTTTTAAAAAGATGCTCCTTATTTCATTAACTCTATAATCTTATCTAATTGCAATGATGTTCTTAGATCATATTCAAAATTAGCATATAACATTCCTGATATATGGTGGAGTTTGTGACAGTGATGTGTTTTAACAATTGAAAATTGACAATGGAAGCACATGGCTTCTGAAACATGTTTTCTGAAATAAAAAGTAAATGATGTAGTGTTACAAAATCGACTCAACTAATTTTCAATTGTTAGCATATAACACTTTTAATTCCAAACTTACGCTGTCATTTCTGGTCCTGGTTTATACTTTAGTACTCGCAGCATTTCAAGTATTCTAACTGTTGTTTGTTCTGGATCTTCCGCTCTTATATCTACTTTGTTGCTAGGTTCAATTTCTCCTAAAACATCTGTGAGGACCTGTAACAATGTTATTAAAAAATCTTAATTCCACTTACTTTTTCTTTTTTAACTACTGCAGTACTTGAAAAATAATGGCAATGAGATACTACCAGAAGGCTTATATTACAGAGCACTTGCTATTTGATAAATCTGCAAAGCTGTTGTAATCATATTCTGTAGCTTTATATGTTTTATACTAATACACCTTAAAGGTATGCAGCTAAAAGCAATTAAATCCCATTCAAGTTAAATAATAATCTTCTAATCCTGTTCTAGATTAGTTAAAATTAAATTTGAATATTCAATCAGTTGGAAAATAGTCTTTGCTTCAAAATGTGGCACAACCTTTGAAAACTGTTTCATTAAAATCTTTCCAGTATTAAAGGGATGCAATACTGTGTTCAGAGCAAAGTATGTGCATGTATGCATTGTGGAAGCCAACATTCTGAGAGAGAAAAAAACTAAGAGGAGTTAAAGATAGGAGAAAAACTGTAGTGATAGCAAGAGGGAATTATTACTTAACATGGCCAAGACAAGCAAGGAAGTTTCCAAACATATCTATGTTAATATGTCTATAAAACACAAAACTTCATTATCACATGTTTACAAAAGAGAATATGAAGGATATTCCATAATTTCTATAGGTATTGAATTGAGATCTACAAAACAGCTGTCTATATGTCTTGCAACAGAGGACTGAAAGATTAATCCTGAATTGTCTTTGCAAATAACTCTATACTTTCTTCATTAAAGTGCCAGAAAATGAAAATGGGCACATCTGCTAAGTAATTTAATGAAAATTAATACACAAAAAGCAAATTATCAACTATCTACACTATGGAAGAAACCAATAAATATTTCTCTTCAACTAAAAGGAAAAACTCTCACAGAAACATGTGAAGCTAAATATTTAGGTATTGTTTTTGATACAAAATTAACATTGAAAAAACACATTGATAATACACACAAAAAAACTGAGAAAAAAATTACTGCTGTTAAAAAGACGGCAGGCAAGAAATGGGGAAGCATTATACAAACTTTATATACATTTTACAGAAGTATATTAAACCAACATTTAAATTTTGTGAAGAGATATTAATAACTACAAATATAGAAAAACTTAATATTCTACAAAATCAAATTCTTCACCTAGTAACTGGAGCTGTTAAAAACTACCCCAGTACTGGCTCTAAAAATTTTAACAAATAATCCAAGACTTTAAATTGACATTGAACAAGCAGCCATCTACAATATGAACAATTAATCAGACTACCTTATAATGACTGGGAAAAAAGAAAACCACAAGTAAACCTAAAACCTCAACAAAGTTTCTTTACTAAAGTTAAAGAAATCAAACAAAGATTAAAACTTCCTACTTCAAAGAAAACATACAAATAAATATTAAGCCATCAGAATATTTGATAGTAAACTCTATCTATATTTAGCTGAAAAATTTACAAAATCTGAAACCTCTTTGCATATTCTGAAACAAATGACACTAGAAATAATAGATTTAAGATATCCTACCAATGAATGGCTACATGTTTATACTGACGGTTTCAGCTTACCAAATAAGTGGTACTGGTGCAGGTGCAATATGTCCTCTCTTCTCTTTCTACTAAAGATTAAGTTTAAATACCACAAATTTTGATGGTGAGATTTTGCAAAACTTCAGAGCTTACAAAACCTACTATATCATATAAATAAATTTAAAAAATTGTATTTTTATCTGACTCTAAACAGCTATAATATTCTTAACATCTGATGAAACACCTAATAATCTAAATATTGCAGAATGCAGCAAAATCATAAAAGAACTAATTAATTTAAATAAAAGATTGATACTTCAATGGATACAGAGCAATGAAACAGCTGATTTTCCAGCCAAGAAAGGTAGTAAAATTACATCAAATTCATCTGATCCAATAAGTTATCTCTCTATCAAAAGAATCATTATATCAACATATAATAAAAAAAAATAGAAGATGATAATCTGTTACAAACAAAAGGAAAATCATAGGAAAATTTATGTAATAACATAACCACAATCACTATACTACCAAGAAAATCCTCTGTAGCAACTTTTAGACTCCCAACAGGAGTCTCAATAAACTAATATTTCAATAAACATTTATTCAAGATTGGTATAGTGAGATCTCCTCTGTGTCCTTTCTGTACACTTAAAGAAGATGTGGATGGAAACCACCTACTCCGCTGCCCAACCTTTTCAAAATGGTAATATAACATCAAAATACTGGAATACAAGAGAGCGAATGGCTTCACTGCCAACTGCTCAACATTAGATACTAAAACAACCCAACTCAATCAACCTTCTTCAACGCATGGTGCACAAAGAGGTGCAGGGGTGGATTTTCTCCAGGTTCTTCGGTTTTCCCCACCATCACATTTCACCCGTGCTCCATCTTCATTCCATATATCACCAGTGTCACCGCCTGCAGTGCCACAGTAGTAAAAGCAAGCGTTAAACACTACCAAAAAAAAAAAAATCTTCAATGTATATGTATTTTACAATACATGTTTTTTATCTGTTGTAAAAGAGATGCCCATTGCTAACGTATAAACATAGGCTTCAGATCTCTCTCACACCCTCTTCCTCTTTGGAATTTGTTTTATTGCATATAATCCCTTTCGTTATGTGCATTTTTTTAAAAGTTACAATTCAATCTAGTGTTACACACAGAGGAATCCATGAGCATGCACATGCATGCACACACACACACAAAGTAATATATACAATGTACATTAACAATAAGTAAGGCAATTTACGGTTTGATTTATACATAATTTACAGAATATAAAATCAATAAATTGTCAAGTTAACAGAGCTAAAGTATTACAGCTAACAATTAAAAGCAATACAATTTACTTGTTTTCCTTAATACTATTTCAGAACTATTTATATAGGTATTTCTCATTAGGAGTTGTAAAAGATTTCTAATAAAAACTGTTTTAAACTTGTTTAAATTTATTACAATTATTGTGACACATTTCTTCGGGTAAAGCATTATAAAATTTTATTCCAGTAACATTTAGGCATCTTTACCTTAAAAATTAAGTGCTTAGTGTGCTTTAAAGAACCTCCAGCATTTTTAAGTACATAATAAACTTTGTGTTTACTCTAATTATTGTATTGCCAGAATAAAATATTTAAGGTTATCCTATGCAGTGACCTGAAGGACTGTAGTTATACTGGAATTTTATTTACTCCACAATTGTAAAGGTCTAATTTAAAAAAACAGTTAAAATTTCCCTTAAATCCAGCATTAAATATGATAAATTAGCAGAGTTTAATTTTCTCTTATAAGAAACAGAAATGTCTCCAAAAAGAAATTTGCAAGGGACTGCCTCTGTGGTCAAGTAGTCAGCGAGCTGACTTCTCACCTGCAGGTCCCAGGTTCAATTTCCGGCTTGGGCAGGAAATTTTCTTTAAGTCGAATTATTCCCCCCCACAGAGCATGGAAGTATGAATGTGAGAGTGAATGTGTGAGTGTGTGTTTAGTAATAACAATTGATTAACCTAATGCTCTATACCTAATTCTACAAAAATACAAGTTGTTTCACAAGTCAAAGCCCCGGATATGACCATTGAAGTTAAAGGGGGCTATACAAATGGGACAAAAAGAAAAAAAAAATTGCAAGACAGCTTGGAGATGACACAGTTCAAAATATCAATGCCTTCTTTTGTAAATGGCAAATGTTACACTTCCTGTGTTCAGCAATTTACTTCTGAAGTATATATCTTAATCAGGCATCTTTTTGACTAATTCACTTGAACCTCTCTTCATTCTTTCTAAATTTTAGAAAAGAAATACTTAAAACTAATTAAAGACATATGTTAAAAAAATCTGACGTTGCATCTAAGTGACATTCTCTACTCATGTTTTACAAACTATTCTTATATAAGCCCATTCTCTGACACTCTTTCTTTTACTTTTAAAGTGAATTTGCTTATACCATATTGTGCCTCCTACATTCATTCTTCTACATACCTCTTGTTTATCTGAATTGTTACTCTTGTTACTCATATATGCTAGGGTAAAGCAAATCATTTTAAAAAAAGTGGATTATTGATGATGGCTTTTGAAATTCCATATGTTCCATTCACATTATTTTCTGTGCCTCTATGAAACAATTATTCTTAAAAAGTTTGCTCTTCTATCTACTTCATGTTAATCAAGATAAACAATATCAGAAATGGTCTTATCACTTAGTTCTTTATAAGTACATGTGTCCAAAAGTTAGGCATAATTTGTAGAACAGAGAACTGAAAGGAAAAACGGTGACAGAGCGCCATTAAACGTTATCACAGTGTGTGCCTCCCCTTACTGGTGGTCTCTGATAGGTAAGCAGGTTCACACTTCAAAGGTCAACAACACAGAGCAGCAAACCAATACCAGATTATCAGACCCAGAGCGTGGCTCATTCGTTATTGTTCTCTCATTGTGAACAGAGAGTAGTGTTCACAAGACAGCACCAACATGTCAC
Organism: Hymenopus coronatus; assembly: GCA_030762935.1. NCBI lineage: Eukaryota > Metazoa > Arthropoda > Insecta > Mantodea > Hymenopodidae > Hymenopus > Hymenopus coronatus. Next base: position 41,422,839 of record CM060885.1, on the reverse strand, counting down.
AAAGACGTCAACTGGACCTTGTTTTGAAGGGTAGAATCATCGGACGTCTAGAGGCAGGTCAGACATAAACCACAGTCTCTCGGGCCCTGAATGTGCCACAAAGTGTCATTTCCAGGTTTTGATGACAGTTCCAAGAAACAGGAGGTGTTCATTGGTCCCTGTACATGGTATGGTCGCCCATGTGTCACAACGCTGCAACAGGACCAACATTTGACAGTAACACCACAACATCGTAGGATGCCCGCAAGACTTCACAGCTTGCAGCCAACTCAGGCATTCGAGTTTCAAGGCAAACCCGGAGGCTCAGGGCAGTCAGCCTCTATGCCAAACGTCCAGCAGTGTGTGCCCCACTCACACGAATACACATATGGTCCCATTTACAATGCAGTCAACGTCAACATTGGATATTCAATGAATGGAAGAACTTGCCTTTTACAGATGAGTCCAGATTCCAGATTCTCATCACACAATAATCTGGAGAGAACGTGGAACCAGTTCCATTGGTTCCATTCCACCAAAATCATGGAAACACGCTCATTTGGTGGTTATAATGTACTCATGTGGGCAGGCATAATGTTCAATGAACATACAGATCTGTACATCTTCGACGGTGGTACTGTGGATGCCCAGAGGTACAGAGATGAGGTACTGGAACCACATGTGCAACTTTTCAGGTGCACTTGGTCCATATTTCATATTAATGGATGATAATGCACTTCCGCATAGAGCCCATCTGCTGGACAACTATCTTGAGAGGGAAAATATCTAGCGCATAAACTGGCTAGCAATGTCCCCGGATATGAACTCTATAGAGCATGCCTGGGATGTATTAGGAAGACGAGTTGCAGTTCACCAGCCCCCACCAAAGAAAATGAAAGAAAATAATGTTGAACTGTTACTGGATTTTACTGGTTCATGCTTTCTCTGTTTACAATTGCTTTATTGTTTAATATTACACATAGACTTCCAGATATACATCACAACAATTGGATTTTTGACAATTTCTTATTATCTAGTATAATGAACAATGGCATTATCAAGCATAGGAATTTCTAAGATTAAAACCAAAATGAAAGAAAATAAAGTTGAACTGTTACTGGATTTTAGGCAGGGAAGTTACAGGTAACAAAGCACCACATGCTTATACATAGTACAGTTATTCGTCTTTGCAGACAGCACTCACCAAACTGTGTTTTTGCCATCAGTGCACCTTGGGTACTGAAGTTTATATTCTTTGTATTGAGATATAGTTTATAGCTTGAAACCAACTGCTTAAGAATTCCTATGCCTGTTCATTATCTACAGAAAGCACATTTAGCTAGGATATTAGTAATAAGTAGACATATAGCAAATACCTACATACCTGAAGCAACTGCTCTGAGTTGAATGAATCAAATGATATGAGATTGTAAGCCTTGTTGAATGGGTTTTTGTTCAACTCTGTAACAATATACTTCAACTGATCACTCATGGCTGCAAGACCTAAAAATAGAGTTAAAGAATGAATAAATATGTATTATGGTAAGTTAGGAGGCAAAATAACCTTATCTGAATTACAGAAGTAAATTAATAAGCTTGACATGGTATGGCTGGAAACATCCGGCTGTTCATATGAATTCAGCGGTCCTAACAAGCCATAATAGCAGTCTTATCTACAATTATTTGATGCATTGTCTGTGTTCTGTATTTCTTTACAATTTTGAGTTTGTCAAAAGTCCCCATTATAATGGGAAGTAGTGATGTTTAAAAGGGCAGAATAGCATAAAATTATACAGTAATTTGATAATACTTCAATTGGCTCTTCAGGGCATCTAATTCTTGCCCTCCTTGCTTCCTTGTAAGTTGCCATGTTTCACATGATTTATGTCTGATATTTTACAGTGCTTTACTAAATCTTGTACAGGCATTAGTATTTGCAAAGGTTTTAAGAATAAAAACCAAATACTGTATAGATGCAATATTAGTATCTGGTACATGTGTAGAAACTTATAATAAAGGACTGACACAGATATGACTTAATAATAGGAATATAGATTCATCAGAGATACTGTCAGCAACAATAATAAAATTATAATCACTACATTAAGTTGGTAATGTTAATTAGTCATAAGTACATCTTAAAAACCTAAAAAGCAAATAGATTGTAGATTATTTATTTAGTAGACAAAAACTTCTCCAATTAATTGCTCCTTCATGCAAGAAGGCACCCACCCACAAACAAAACAAGTTTTACATAGCTACAGTACCTGCAGAAAAAACAATGTTAAACTTAATTAAGTTTACCAAGAATATGATTCATTATCTAATATTAAGCACATTGAAAATATACCTAATCTATAGAACTTAGCATCATAACGTATATTTACTTCTTTTTAAAGCAGCAAAATATACTCAAGCTTCTAATTGAAGTAGATTTCTCATTACAATATTTAGTAGCATAGAATTTACAGAAGTAGTATCCAGGGCTGTCGAAAGTTCCATAATTTATGGGATAGTATCATTAGGACTAAATATACCCAAGCCAAATAGTCCCTAGGTCTTGGATGTTGACTGGATATAATTTTTACTTCTCTGATGGAAAAATCCTTCAGCATCAATGGACAGTTTGCCTTATTAATATGCTTATGTTACAGTGCATTGTTGTTTGTCTGTAGTTCAAGCAGTTAAAAACTCGAAGTATATAGTACTTGAAAATAGGGTACTAAATTGTAGTAAGTGGTTCTTTGCTTTATGAGCTGCTTTTCATTTTTCTAATCTTAAAGATTTGAGTCTTTCTTAGCTTGGTTATTTACTGTAATCCTATAAAGCCATAAAGCAGTTGAAAATGTTATTTTTTCTGTTTACTTATAGTAGAGGAAGTATTCTGTTCTACCCAATTTGGAACTAAGCATTCACCAGAAATACTATTTTAAAGCTCCCTGATTCCAATAAAAGAACTTTTGGAAAAAGACCCACTGTTTTTCTGTGTGTCCATGAAAAACATAACTGAAAAACAAAATGTTAAACAACAAACGTGGTGCACATTTAAATTCAGTGCCTCCACAGATTTTCAAGAAAATTACTCCATCTCAAATTATCCTTTACATGGAAAAATCTACATTATTTTCATTTTCTCAAAAATGGCTCTAATGATTCCGATTAAAATACAAATTGTTTAAGATGTTTGCATAACAAATAAAATATATATTTTAAATTTTCTGGGAATAACCTGGGAAGTCATTTTCATTCTGAAGGAATCTTTTATAACTTATAAAATATAACAGGTAGAAAAAAACTACTGCACAAAAGATGTAGAACTGTTAAATGACACAATTAATGTCAAATAAAATTTGTTATGGCACTATTCATTTCATGAGATATTGTTTATTGTACAATTTAATCATCATATACTCTCTACTCTCTCAACTCCAATATTGCTATTCACTTTTTCCTTGTTAACAGTCAAAGAGAACAGAGTTTATAGTCTTAAATAGTGATACACTCTTAGCTTAATATATTCCCTTAATCTCCTTGAACCTACAAGGAAATATGTAATAAAACAATCAATTTCTGCAAATATTTATCTTGATTAGCATGAAGTAGATAGAAGCTTTTGTAAGAATAGTTTGTAAAAAAAGCATATATTGAAAGTCATGTGAGTGCAACATATCAGTTTTTTCCTGATGCCAATCATTTGATACATGATAAAATAAGGGAATGCTGTTATTTTATTTACTCATCATTAAGTTATATCTAGGCACACTTTGTTGGTGGGTAATACTGCCGCAGAGCTTGACATGTCATGGTGGATAATGTTAATGAGCAATGTTGAGCATCAAACTTGAGAAAAAAACTGCTGCAGTTATAGGAAAAACAGAAGTAGTTGAAGTTGCAAAATGTAATACATTGCAGAGACAGAAAAGTTCAAAAGAATAAATTAATGCAAAGAAGGTGTAAGAAACTCAAAGGAAATATACTACAAGTGAATAACCACCTTGAGGCAGTAACCAATTACAACGCAAATGAATAATAATCAACATAAAGCACAGAACAGAAATGAATAGTAAAAACTATCATTGCAAAGCAGTAAACAAATACAAATAATCTCAATATACAAATATAACACAAATAAATAATAATAAATGTAAAGCACAAAACTGAAATGAAAGCAAATATAAAACATAATCACTGCAAAGCAATGACTAACTATAAAAGTATTAATAATAATAATAATAATAATAATAATAATAATAATAATAATAATAATAATAATAAATACTAATACTAATAATAATAGATGCAAAGTACAAAACAGAAAGGACAAACAGATATTATCACCACAAAGCTGTACACAAATATAACACAAATGAATAATGGATGCTAAGCAGGAAACAGAAAGCATAAACAAATATAGATAATACGCCCAAAACAGTAAACTCAAGACCCTTAATCACCATGAAGCAACAAACAAATATAACACAAATAATAAAGTCTTAACTTTCTTTCAGCTCTGTGTGATTATCCAAAATTTCTTGATCCGCAACAATGCAGAGGTTGTCCATACTGAATGCTGACAAATTCTCACAAAAATAAATATTCAAAATATAATAAATTGTGCCAGAATATTAAACAGAAGGGAAGTAACAACTTTTGTGTATTTAAAAGTATAAAGATATACATTAGCAGATTTTTAGTGAGTTTTATTTCTGCAAGGTAGTTTGCCTGATGTAACATGGTACCTGCCATGACACATCAACCTTTGCGGCAACAGCACCCCATGATGATCCCAAAATTTAATTCCTGAGACGAAATTGGATTAACTTTAGTTTCCCATTTACAAAGTCGTCCTAAGCAGGAGCAATGGGCAATAGAAATTTTAAATGTAGTTTGTTGCTTGTTTATCAGCTTTGCTGTTTAATTCATAGTTAGCAGCATTGGGGTACTGAAAATATCTTACAGTATTTGATATGACACTAGAATGGTCACAGTAAACTCAATTACTGCAGCAAGTGCATCATTACAAATTTAAAAGTTAGAACTTACATTTCAAACAACTATTTGATTTTGCTAAGTTTTCACTGCCACTTCACCTTTCCTCATACAATATAACATGCATAAGGCAGCCTTTTCTTCCTTTCTTTTCACTGGCTGGGATGAACACAAGCATTACATTGCAAGCTGAGCAGCACTCATGGAGAAGACGGATTTAGGAGTAGTTGTTGACCTTGCCATAGTCTGCCATCAATCTGTCCTATGTGAATGTTTTCTTTTATAGCAAAAGTGGCAGCCTGAAGTAAACATACCATACTGTGGAATATGTGCAGGTACAGAGGCAATGCCAACCTAAATTACAGATTGAAAACCTTTCAATTGGAAAGGCTTTACGTTCTTGTCGTCATTCTTAGTTTCTTTGTCGTTTATGACTTAGCAGTATTGAGAAAATGGTTCCTAATAGTTATAAAAATCTATTGTTCCATTTACATGACTTTCTTTGTCTATTCTGTAAACTATTCTTACAACAGATTATTCTTTTATCTACATCACGCTAATCATGATAAACCATTAGCAGAAATGGCTTTTATTACCTACTTAGTTCCTTAGAAGGAGAAAGGAGATAGAATAGACTCAGATTAAGCGAGTCAAACCTTTTAAAAGCTGTCACTGAATTTCCATTCTCTTTCCAGAAAATGAAATGAAATAAAATTTTATTTATGGACGCTCTTTATTGGCTGTGGTTCTCAGCGTCCTATTCTATATTGGGTGTGAAAGACCACTTAATTTTGCTCAGAGGTCTCTCTATCAGGCTTGAGGTTCTTTTACGTGCCATAAATCTATGACACGGGACCAACGGCTTTACTTCCCTTCCGCTTGAAAAAAATCCATCGTCCTCCACCAGGTTTGAACCTGCGGCCTTGGGTATATGAAGTTAGCATGGTAATCATTATTCTTTCCAGAGTCAGGAGTAAAACAAAGAGATATGAAATGGATGAAATGTAAAATGTTTGAAAATGTATTTTAAAACTGAAACACATAACAGAGAATATAAGTATTTGAAATGGGTTGCTCTACAAAAAAACTATATATGGCATCAATTGTGTGTTTTAATGAGATCTGCATTTTCTGTGTTGTTAGTATTTGTCTATCTTTTACAGTATACCAGTTATATAAGTCGTTCAGGGGTTGTTCTCAAGAAATTCAGGATATACATTTCATTTGCCATGTAAAAAATTTTAATATAAGGCATTTTAATCAATATCATTTAAGCCATTTTCTAGACAATCGAAAATTTAGAACAGTTTTCCATGTAAAGAATAGTTTGGGTGGAGGAATTTTCCTAAAAATCTTTATGTTGCATCCTTGGTAGATACTGAACTTAAATACCAAATTTAGTACTTAAGTGAAATTTTGTTTCTGAGTTATCTCACATATATGTGCACACCTTTTTCTTTAGCATGCCACCTTGTTCACTGATGAGGCAGGGTTTACCTACAATGGTAATACTCATAACTGGGCCTCTGAAAAAAATCACTTGAGGCATGACAAAAAAATGTAAATAGCATGTTATTTAGGGATGTTCTTTAACTGCTGTGGATCTCAGCATCCCATTCTAAATTGGGCGTGAAAGGCTGCTTAATTTTGCTCAGAGGCCTATCAGACTTGAAGTTCTTTTACGTGCCGTAAATCTACGGCTTCCTTCTGAAGGAAGCCATGCTAAGGATTTTTACACCCATCGTCCTCCGCCGGGTTTGAACCCGCAACCTTGGGTATATGAAGATAGCATGGTAACCACTACACCACGGAGGGCAACATGACAGAACAGACAACAACAGATATTGTATCAAAATATTTGGGATGGACTCAATCACAATCGCCTTATTGGTCCCTATTTCTTTCCTTCACTCCTGCATGCAGAAATGATTCTACAGTTTCACAGAAACAAGTTGCAGCATTTCATTGATCATGTGCCTATGAATATCATCCAAAAATGTTGGTTTTTACACAGCTCATTTCAGTTGGATAGCGTGTAATTTTTTTAATGATAAACTTCCACATAGATGGTTGGTTAGCAGGATTCATAGCATGGCCTGCTGGATTTCATGATTTGAATCCAATGAATTTCTTTGTTTGTCAGCATTTAATGTCTATGGTTAATAGACTTCTGTACTGGATAGTGATACTCGACAGTGTACTCACACTGGATTTGCCAAATACAAAACACTCCAGGAATTTTCAAGAGATGCGATAGATGAAATAGTGTCTTACGACATGCAGTACAAGGCATCCACAGACCAGTAAATAACTTAAAACGTTTCAAAAAGAATGTTACTACTCTACAATAAAAATATATAACAATCTTCCAAATTATCTCAAGCTATTAGGCAATCATAGTCAACAAAACAAATTTAAAGTATTTCTTATATACTCCCATATACTGTTAAGGAATTCCTTAATATCCCTACAAGTAAATATTAAATTTATGGCAGATAATACATGATGGTAATTTATAGAATGTTATGCAGTTTTACTCTTGCAGTGATAGTGGCTTAATATATATATATTAAAAAAAAAAAAAAAAAAAAAAAAAAAAAAAAAAAAAAAAAAAAAAAAAACAAACAAACTCTTAATTTTCTCTTCTTTCTTTATTTGAAAGACACAGAGAAAAAATAGTATTATTGCTGATGGGTGTTCTATTGGTCATGATGCGTGTTCTGTTTCAATGACTGTTCAACGCCCCTGAGCTCTTGCTTGCAGTGGGACCATATGAACAAACTAACAAACAAAGAAACAAACTGCACGCAATGAAGCAGGAAGTCACTTCAAGATATTCCTGCAACCTTTGATTAATTCAGCAATAAATTATTTGGTAATTATAGAGAACTTGGGCTCCTCTAGAAATTAAGCAAATTGTGGTTTGACTGTAAGTTTGATTTATACTTGTTACGTTTTCACCATTTTTTTTTATCGGAAAAGCTCCGTAATTAAGTTAAACGCGTAGCGATCCTTTTTTGTGAATATTTATGAAGTATGCTGCCTAGAAGTTGTAGAATATAAATAAAGAAGTCTTGTAGTACCTTTGCAATGTAAATATATAATAATACTACACACTAAAGTGCCTAAAACCTGAGTTTCAATGTCAGCGGCAGGCAAACAGTGTTGTGGAATGCAACACTGGCATATGTCGCTAGACGCTGTGCTGATGTATGACAAGTATGTTTCACGCAGATACAGCTGTTCAGTGAATTTTATTATGCAGAACTTCGGCCACTCTAAAATCGAATGAAACTAAGTGCGATTGATTGACTTTGTATTTATGATAAAAATTTCAAAGCCTGTGGATTTCAAATTTAGCGCGAAATCCGTTTAGGTTGGTGTGTGTATATAAATTTATGTTTCTAATTTTATATCATGGTAGTACCTCATTATCGATATTTCCAACAACTTCTAACAGCACAATGGATACATTAGTTTTTTAAACCATCTCCCCACCTATAATCCCTCTCTAACCACACCGGTCCCGTTAGAGTGCAAAACTGGCATAAGTCGCAGCGGAGAGAGTTAGCAGCCCAACTTGTAAATAATTACCAATTATTTTTACATCCATGTCCATACAAACATTTTTCTTTACCATTTTGATATTGGGAGGGCATTACCAAAATATCTGACAACAAAAATACGTCCTGTATTACCTTTGAAAATGTCAGAAACAAAACAGTCCAAATAACACCGCCTGAGCATTCATAAAATAATTTATATAAATGTCTTAATAGTTTTTTGCATGCAGTTTTGTTAAGAGTAAGCATTTAAAAATGACTTAAAGAGGCTTATTAAACCCATCATGTTTTAGCACTAAGAGCATATTCCATCCATGTAGGATGTGCAGATGTCCTAATTTAGTCAGAACAGCATATTTTCCACCTGTTACATATGCATCACTATTACAAGAACATTTTTGGGAAACTGGTCAAGTGTTGTACATATTACATGGTTGTACAGTTTTAAAATATGTTTTATAACATGGTGCAGTACCCTGTAGCTTAAGCCTGTCCGTTACCTTAGTTTTTCACAACTGACCCATAATATGTCCTCAAGGAATCCCACAGCTAATTTTAATATGTAAAGATTTTCAACTGAATCACATATGCAAGATATGCATCGCAGTCTAAACATTTAAGTTTGTGATAAAAACCAGTACAGCTATCTGAGGCCGCTCTGTTTTACTCCAAAGCCTTTGAGTTGTTAATGACACACCCCAATTTAAAGCAAACAATAAACAAACAGACAAATGTGCATTTGTTCCTGTCAACCATAGGTAACAACTGTCACTATACATAATGCCTTATTCAATAAAGGTATTTATTTCTAAAAACATCCCATATCTTCATACCCAGAACAATTCCCGTACATAAAATAAGCAAATAAAAAAGTTGTAATCAAACAGTTGAGTCAAAAGACACATTGACGTGTTTATTTCTAAAAAGATCCCACATCTTCATGCACTAACCCTGAAGAATTCCCGTACATAAAATAAGCAAATAAGATTTTTTGAATCAAACAGCTGTCAAGACACACATTGATATACTCAGTACTGGTAGACACTATTGAATAAAAGCTTTCGAAGCATTCGATATATGCATTCGATAGTCATTCGGTTTTTGGTAATCGATTGTCCCCAAAATTGCTTATTGTATTATCATCACAGGGAGAAATGTGAAGAGTTTTGCTGAAGCACGTTTTGTGACCATCTACCAATTTGCAATCGAATCACCACCATTTACACCATACGCAACATCTGTCAAATTAATTGTTTTTCCAAGTTTTTGAAATAAAAAGCAAAGCGCAATGGAAGAGGAGAGATATCTAGTTAAAGGAATATTTAATACAATCACATTTTTCTGCCCGTCAGAAGTTATTATTGATAAATTGGTATTATTGGAGAAAACATCGCGGCAAGGTCATAACTTATTTTTGTTCTAATCTCTTGGTCTAAAACTGAAGGAGGGCAAAATATCAGATTTTGAACAAACCTAATTGTTTGTCTCCCATACCTACAGCCTTTATATCCAAAAGCTTATGACTCACTGTGGACGTTTTGCATTCCGAGTCCGAGGAACACACCCGGTTCTGGTACCATAAGCACGCAATTTGAACCTAATTATTTCTGGCGATAGCTGATAAATGGGCAAATTAGTAAGAGATTTCTTATAAACAGGAGTAGGTTGCAAATTCTGGCTGTTTCTCAACGGTCTTTCCAAGTTGTAAACCTAAAATCTATCAAACATACAGAATCCTTCTGTTGAAAATGGTAACATATTTCACTAAGTATACTACCAAAATATCACCTTTCCTTGATTATGCTTCTGCTATTCGAGAAACTACAACCAAACACCACACACGTGTTGCCCATTATACTGGTTTTGCACTCTAAATTTACTGCTTAATTGAACATTTAACACCATAAAAGCATTTAAATAAGTACTCTAATCTATGTATTGAAACACATTTCCATTTCCCTTTCCTAGTTTTTGCTTCTACTATTCGAGAAACTACAAACACCACAAATGTATTCACCATTTTATTGGTTTAAATCCTACAGTCAATATGTACTACTTAATTGACATTTAACCCCACAACATTTTATTTTGATGCACCTTTAATCCACAACAGCCGTACTTAACTCAGAAAGCTGAGATCCAAATATGCTGGCTTGTCCAAAACGTGCTTCATCAACCACAATGCACATGGACGACATTTCCTATTTATTTTCTATATATCAGGGTATATTGCTGGCGCATCAGCAAGAGACTTGGGGATTTCGGTTCGAGATGCTGAAGAGAAAGCACCAGCGCAGACCAGCAGCTTCTCCAGCAGCCACCGCTTCTCCGGCATCCGCCGGTAGGAAGCGCTAGTCGGCATCTCCGCCACCTGCCGGTTCACCGGCAGTGAGCACTGCACCTTCGCCGCGCTCACCTACTCTGACGCTGCCTGCCGCAGCTGCCTCACCGGCAGCCAACGTCATTTCTTCGCCGCCGCCCAGGTACAGTGCCGTGGTTAGGTGGGGGCGGCCTTCGGGATCTCTCCACCCGGCACCGCCGCACAGTCTAAATGGCCTTCATGTTTGAATGCCACTAGAATTATCTGCGACCGAGGCCCAACACCACTGCTCAGAGTGGAGCTACAGGACCGATTAGACCTGGAGGCTGTCTTGGCGTCAGGGTTACCCTTATTAGGGCGACTTCTGCACGTTGGGGCAAGCAGACAGGAACGTCACCGGCCCTGCCGCCGCTGATGTGCCTACGGGCACAGTCAAGATGCCTGCTCTTCGCCGCCGAGATGCCACTACTGTGGCACCAACGCCTACACCTCCGAGTGCACTGGGCACGACCTCCGCCGCCGTCGCCGGTTCTGTGCCACCTGGGCAAGCCCAGTGCCCCAGCTACCCAAAGAGCAGGCATACATCACCTCAACCAGGCCGGACACCATCATCAACACAGCCATCTACGCAGACTTCTGAACAGACACCAACAACCAACCTGCAGCAGGAAATCCAGGGCCTAAGTGAGGCCATTCAGGGCCTCCATGCGGAGGTCTTGATACTTACGGCTAAGCTGACAGCCTTGGAGGACAGGCTGCAGGAGCAGAACAACCCACTTCACTTCCAGACTTTCACCAAGCAATAGTAACAGCAGTCAACGACATCCGACTCATCTTCAGGGAGGAGGTGAGAGCTCTACTGGAGAAGTCGGAACCTCAAACACATTCACGATTCAACCTACAAAGACGTCAAGACTTTGGGCGTGAAGACATCCCAGGGTATGACGACTGGTTTAGAAGAATCAACAAGCACTAACTCCATCCTTCACCTCTAAATTCCTCCATTTCTCTCCCAGAATCCTCCGCGGTGACAGTCTGGGCCTCGGTCAAGGCTGTCTCCCGCCCCTCATTTCACTCCCCTGACTGAAATTTGCATCAGATATCTAGCACCTAGAACACCCGGTGGAGGGTTTTTTTAGTCGGTATATCCACATGGGAGACTCCGACACTCCGGGCTTGCCCGGGTCAGTCCTTAAAGTGGCTTTTTTCCCCTCCACTAAAAAAAAAGAGACTTTTCAAAGGGTTTCTGCGCAATGCTAATATTTACCAATAGTGTTTTTTTTTTTCTTTGTTTTGAATGTTATGAGTAAATGAACGATAGCACGTAAAAATAATTTGAAACTGATAGTAATCTTCCGTCAAATACTCCATAGCTGGGTGGATTCCTATGACATTGTACGGGAAAGAAAATACCACTGTCATCTAGCTTCAAATAACCGGATACGTTCCCTTGTCACAGTCTGGTCATTTCTCCAGTTTTTTTTTTCTTTCTTTTTTAAGTTTCTGAAGTTAATAATTTTGGTTGCAGTACGCAGTAAACACTCCCTCATTAAGCAACATCAACAAAAATCCACCTACAATGTAACCAAGGCGAGTGTAGTCCTGTATCGGAGAGCGCCACTTGTAAACTTAACGGCCTGTCCTCCCCACTGTACATTCCAATTAGGAAAACGCAAACGAGTAGAATGCTACCTACATACACCAGCTCGAACAGTGTCTACTTATGTGCCATTTTTCCCATTTTGGTGGTGGTGTGTGCGTGTGTGTGTGTGTGTGTGCGTGCGTGTGTCTGTGTGTGTGTGTATCCCTAAGTTATCATCAGAGCTAGGAAGTTCTCAACAATTTCCTTATACAGAGTAAAAGCGGACAAACCTTGGCATTACCATGCAGCGTTAATTGCTTGAGCAAAGATGAGCATAGAGAGCAACATATTAGTACAAAACAGCTATTACTGCATAACACAGAACCAAGCCGGTAAGAAAGGCGTTCGAATAGCATCTTTGTTCTGCTCAAATATGAGCATTTTTTATTTACCTTACAACCATAAGAGGTTTTCTAGCGGTGTACTTTTTAGAAACCGATGGCAGTTCTAGTATAAAAGCTGTCAAACGTCTAGTATCAACAGTTTCACAGAAATATATTAATGATTGCAAATTTGTTCAAAAAGTTACCCACAACTATCACACTGTTACCGACCAATGGAGCTGACTGATGACACGAGCAGCCCGACGGTGTGTTAGATGTGTTCCCATTCTTGCTAGAATTTTGCCACGCATTGAAGGGGGAATGACGGGTGATACTGAGGCTGGGTAGTGAAAGGAGGTAGCAAGTGTGCTCCTCAACGAATGCCAGTCAAGGTGCAACGGCCCTTGTGCACCACTGGTGTAATTAGTTTACAAAATATTTTTGGGGTTGAAATTTAGAAGTCCAAGCAACTCTTGAAGGATTGTAAGGAGCTTAGCCGTAGCAGCTGTTGGTAAAATTTATGCGGCAAGTGAAAGGACTGTCAAGACGGATTTAGCAATCCTTAAGTACCTCATCTCAAATAAAGATGAAAATGACAAGTATAATTAAAATAATGCAGAGTTCAGTGTTAGGTATCGCATACAGGCTGCATTTTCAGATTCCAACAAATGTTATTTGCTTGGTGATGCTGACAAGGAACTGATAACATATTTCAAATTTGCCCCGATCCCAAAAATACGAAATGAATAAACTTTTTCGCATTACAAATGTCTTGTGGGAACGTAGAATTTGTTTTTCATTTGAAAGGCTTCAGAAGTAAATTATTGTTTTCAGTAATAGAACTGATGTTGAGTAAAACTTTAGTTTAATTCCTGTTTTGGTTTTTATCTAGTAAGAGTCTTAAGATATTTAGGAAATTAATTTTATTTTTTGGATATTATTTTACATTAGATCAGTAAATATTACAATCCGTGCTGTAATTGCGTGGGTGTTTTTTATAAATTACATATATAAAGAAGGAAATCAGTAAGAACCAGCTTGTATATACGAGGGGCATACTGAAAGTCATGAGCAACGCTGTTTTACAATCTTAATATTTATTTTTAAGCCAAACCAAATACATCATCATAATCTACAGACTTTCTTTCACTTTTCGACATAGTCTCCATTGTTTTGCACACATTTTTCCCATCGTTCTACACGTTTGAAAATAACCTTGTGATAGAACTCCGTTCCAGCTGCCCGCAGACCCTGACGCACTGCTTTCCGAATATCCTCCAGCGTCTCGTAGCGTTGGCCACGCTTCTGCTCCTTCACAGAACCGAAAAGATGGTAGTCGGAGGGTGCCAAATCGGGACTGTAGGGAGGATGTGGAAGAGTTTCCCACCCTAATGCCCTGAACTTCTCCATATTGGCACGGGCAGTATGCGGACGCGCATTTTCCTGTTGAAGGATGATCCTCTTTCCAGGGCGTTTATCACGCAAAGCCCGACGGAGCTTCAGAAGTGTCTTGATGTAGCGGGCAGAATTTATGGTTTGTCCAGGTTCAAGAAAGTCATCCAGAATGCAATCTTGTGCATCCCAAAAGACACTTCCCATAACTTTTCCTACAGACTGCACTGTCTTCGCTTTCTTCTTCGATGGTGAGTTCAAGTGGTCCCATTCCATACTCTGACGTTTCGTTTCTGGCTCATAGTGCTGGATCCAGCTCTCATCTCCAGTCACACGTCAAAAATGCATCACCTTCATTATGAAATCTCTGAAGAAGGTTTTGTGCAATGGTTCTTCTCTGAAGGTTGTGGTCTTCAGTCAATAAACGGGGGACCCAACAGGCACAGACCTTTCGATAACTCAAGCTGTGGATCATTTCTTGCACTGCACTATGTCCTATTCTAAGTTGCGCAGCAATTTCATTCACAGTGAAACGCCTATCTCCTGTAATGAGCTCATCAACTCTTTCCTTGTTGCGTTCTGTAGAGACAGTTCGAGGACGCCCGCTACGAGGCGCATTTTGCAGACTCATGTTTCCATCTTTGAAATGTTTCACCCATCTTCTAACACTGTTGGCACCCATGCAGACACCTCCATATGCACGTTGAAGTCTGAGATGAATTTCAGGAGCAGATTTTCCTTATTTCACAAGGAATTCAATGACAGCACGCTGCCGAAACGAAACATCAATGTCTGCCATTTTTCAAACACCGTCAGTGGACACGTGATAGAAGCTAATGACGTCACAATATGTCAACACGTGGCTTAAAGTCTGTAGATTACGATCCTGCAATTCGTTTCGTTACATTGTTGAAATTTAAATTTTTACAATGGGTTGCTCGTGACTTGCAGTATGCCCCTCGTACGTAGCAATTTTTATGTTGTACATAATTATCTTAATATGTGTGCTTTAAAGTATGTCTCATTTTTTTGTTCTCTAGATACAGTACTGTAGAAATGTCCAACACCTCGACGTAGACCGCCAAATAGCTCCCCAATTTTTTGTGAAACAGTAACTGAAAGGCCTCCCAAAAAACTGATACTGACAATAGTGTTGTTCTGCAAAGCCCAAGAAAGAGAAAATTAATTCTGAAGAACAAAACTGCTAAGTTGTGTAAAACATGTAAAAGAATAAAATCGCTAAAGCCAGTGGCGATTTGTGTTCAGTTATTTAGGTATACAGCTTCTTTTATCATCGTTTTTCTTAGTCATCCCTCGTTATACGCGATCTCACTTTACGCGTTTACGCTTAAAGCGATTTAAAAAGATGCTGATTTTAACACTGTACAAATGACATACATAGATGCATCTGTTTACAGCTAGCTTTTTCATGTTTACCTTGAAATAGCTCAATATCATTATCTCATTCACTTTAAGCGTTTTTTGTGTTACGTGATAATTAATGAAACCAATTACGTGCGTAATGCGAGGGACACCGGTATACTAAATTATTGCTTATTTTAGTAGTAGTACTTGCCAGTTTACTGGGATGCTAGCTCCAACTCATCAGGTTTCTTCATAAATAGTTCCATAACAGCTTAAGTAAAATTTTCATAAGCATCCTTACGAAGCGTACAAAGTAACTGTTTTTATGGACATCATTGACAGCGAGGATAACCTTTCTTGACCCATTGTAGACCAACAGTGAGATTTCACTCGATTTAAAGTGGAAAATGACCGTTCAACAGAAGCTAAAGTTGCTGGCACAGTTAGAATTAGACAAGCTAATTTGTAAACTTAAGTCGTAGCCCAAACCAGATCTCTTTCGTTCATAGTTTTAACTATTTTAGCTACTGACTTTCCTTCAAAATCGTTATTTCCAGAAGAGTGCATAACACTAAGTTCATTTGTCAGACTTTCGAATCCAAATATGAGGTATAGGTGCCCAAATATTTTGAGCAACGTGATCAGGAAAAGACGTTTTGTAATTCTTGTATTTTGAAGAATCAAGGAGAGCAAAGAAATTAACACTTTCGTAGTCGGAAAACCTATTTTGTATTTGATAGAGCAAATTATCTAAAATTTCACTGAAAATCCTCCTAAACATACTTTCAGTAACTTAACTTGGCTAATTGTTCTTCCTTTTCTTTTGTGCATGTTCATTTATCACTTCAGTAGAAATGCTTCGCCAAATATTTTGGAACCCCTCTTTTCTTAGCTCTTCTAAAATGTTTTTAGCCTGGATTACTTTTAAATGGCAATATGCAATATCCATGGACTTGTCTTGTAATGTGTTGAAGAGAATGTCGGTGTGACCAAATATTGCCGAAAATGTTTTGATGAGGAAGACAGTATCCGACTGAGTCAAACAATAAAGAAAAACTGCGATTTAACCAATGTATCCGCTTCCCAATCAACATTGTTTTCTAGTTCTGTTATGAATTCAACAAATACAATCAGGTTATATCGTTGCTCTTGTACAGTGTTGACAAGGCATGGATGGAAGTTCCAGCGTGTCGGAGCCGCTTTTGGTAACTTTTTATTCATAAAAACATGAAAAGTTTCCGTTTTTTTAGTGGAATGAGAAAAGAAATTAGGAAGCCCTGATAGAGTTTGAAAAAGTCTGCACTTACCACTACACATCTCTGCCTGTTGCAGAACCAACTTCAGAATATGACAGTAGCAGTGGACAAATAATGCCTGTGGAAATGCCAATTTTACTTTAGTTTGCCGACCGCACCATCATATGCCTGAGCGACAGGTTTCTTACTAATATTATATTCTTCAACTGTTGTAAGTATATGGTTGTAAAGTGTCTCAGCAGATGTCTGCACTGACGTCTGTAAAGCCCATTAACCTTTCTTGAACTTTCCCCGATTTGCCCACGTAGTGTAAAATGGTAGAGATTTGGGATTTGTTCACTATGTCTAAGCCCTCGTCTAGAAGAATAGCCACAAAATTAGCGGAAGCAAGTTCTTTTGTTTTAAAATTTATCAAACACCCTTAACAGCTTCGATTAAATCATTCTGCGTGTATAACGAAGTGCCGTGGAAAACTGTAACATTTTTTTAAATGATCATTTAAAAGTTGATCATACGTATTGAGTAAATCCAATTTCTCTACGTAAGTTCTACGTAATTGCCTCTATTAAAGAAACTTTCTGACTCATCATGTCCTCTAAAAATTAATTCCTGGTTCCCTAAGCAATAAACAACATGAGTCTATTCAATATTTCTTTGTTCTTTTTACCAATTCATTATGCTTTGAAATTTGTAATGATTTCTGAGCATGTAGCTGCATTTCTATTCATGTATTGCCAAAATTACAGAGAGTGAATGCACAAAATATGTTATAGTTTTGTTTTTTCATGCTTACTTAATGCACCAGTTAGAGAAACTCTATTGTCGAACCCTTCTTGAGAGCATACGGTACTGTTTTCTAAAAAGAAGACATGGCCAACAATAGAGTTGTTCAATTTGAGGCAACCAGTTAATCATTTGTACCTAGAATAATTGCTAATGAGAAAGGTCTGTTATGCTCTCGATTTCTGTCTCGATATTTTGCAATCAGACCTCGTAGTTCGGAGTGGGCATGCCGTTGTTTTTTAATTTTAAGTTTTTCAGAAAATTCAAAATTCCGAAATCCAGTCTTTAACACGTGTTGTATGCACAGCCACAAGAACCACTAGCATCAGTAACACTTACATCGGTCATTTTCACAAAAACTTACAAGCAAAACAACACTAATACAGACTAAAATCTATTGTCAATCGCAAAATTTAGCGGTGCATTTGTCAGCTAACGGCTGAAGACTAAGCTTCTTTCCCCTTGCCTCTCTAGGTTGTCCAACGTAACAACTTGCGATGAGTAGATGCGCGCACACAATTGCTGACCTTGCCTAGCTAGCAGACAATGTTGGGAGCATGGCTATCAGTTTAACTTGCAGTGAGATAGATGTGCGCGCACAATTTAACCGCACAGACTTGCGATTATTTCATATTTAGCATGGTGACATAAAAAAAGTTGGTTATCTTAGCATGTTTATTGAATCGTTTTGAACTCTCTCAAGTTTAGTACCCGGTGGTGTATACGGTGTATAGGAGAATTCGCCACTGGCTAAAGCAGAGGGTTAGGAGACAGAAAATACAGATTTGCACTGACAGAGAAGTAATTGCTACTTTAGTTTTAAAAAAAATTAACATTCTACTAAAGACTTAAACCAATGCTGTTATATATGATACAGCATTTTGTTACATTAATAGTAGTTTAGACAAGAAATTAGAACATAATTAAGTTATGAACTTACCGCGATGTTTACAATATTACCAATTTATCTATAATAACTTCTGACGAGTCAAAAAACGTGATTGTATTAAATATTACTTCAACTACGGATCCCTCCTTTTTCGTTGTCCTTTGTTCTTTACTTCAAAAACTTGAAAAACAATTAATTTGAGAGATATTGTGTATGGTGCACATGGTGGTGTAAACTGTCACAAGATGACGCCTGTGCACAAAACGTCCTGTGAGAGAGACCCTTCGAGCATATATAGATAGAGCCCGACTGACGTCACACGCTTGAAACCAAGATCTCGATCAGCTGGCGACGGTATAAGCGGTGAATATAGGCCTAGCATAATGTAAATGGCGTGTTATTTATGGACGCTCTTTAACTACTGTGGTTCTCAGCGTCCCATTCCATATTGGGTGTGAAAGACTGCTTAATTTTACTCAGAGGCCTCTCTATCAGGCTTGAGGTTCTTTGACGTGCCATAAAGCTATGACACGTGACCAACGGCTTTACTCCCCTTCCGAAGGAAGCCATGCTAAGGATTTTTACACCCGAAAAGATCCATCGTGCTCCGCCGGGTTTGAACCCGCGACCTTGGGTATATGAAGAATATAGGCCTAGCTTTAGCGTGGGGCTTTTTCCTAAAGTTCCATTAAATTTAAGACAAGAACAAAATGGTATATTATTGTGCAGCTTATGGCTGCAAGGAAGCATTTCGAAAAAAATCTTACGCATGTACAAATGTTATGAGATCAAATTCTTCAAAGTGTGTCTCCTTATGATAAATCGGAGTTTAGGAGGCTATTTGGTGTAACTAGTTAAATTTGTAATTGCTGAAAGCATTGAGAGATATATTTTTACTTAGAATGTGTAATTCATATATCTGAATTGATAATGTTTTAATAGTTTGGTAATTGATGGTAATTTAATAGTTTGCTTATGAAACGGTCTACAAATTCTGGATATAATCACAATATTTATGACACATACGGATCTGAACGTGGGGAATACACTCAAATAACACTAATTCACTTCTAGATAGCATTTAATGTATTTATTACGTAAACGTATTAGTTTGGACACCTGTGTTCTTAAATTATTCTGCAATTAAAGATATCATAAATAGAATGGAAATCAGATTAGCCCTTTGGATGGATTGATGTTGAGTAGAACTAGGAGCGATGAATAATGGTCTACGTATAAAAACTGTAAAGGAATAAGCGAGGTTTATTGGTTTAGCATTTGAAGAATTTTATAGATTATTGCGTTACACTTTTTTCATCACATATAAGAGACAATCAAATTTTAGGGAATTAACCCTGTATTTAATAGCATTACATAAGGTCAACTTTTAAGTTATCACTATACAATCAACAAAAAAATGAACTTTTCGAAACGCATTCGTCAATGTCTAAGAAATAACACAGCAAGTCCACAGCAAGTATTATACACATACTTTAGCACACTAATATGCTAATAGTTATAGTCGTGTAATTTGGTTAAACACTAAGTTTGTTCATCATTGGATATAGTTAAACTCTTCACAGAAAACAACTACGTGGTAAGAGAGGGATGAATTGGATTGGTAAGTGAAGGATGAATTGAGTGAAATTAAAAAAAGGCCCTTCCTGCAAAAAAAAAAAAAAAAAAAAAAAAATATATATATATATAACAATTACATAACCCTTCTTTCACCTTATTTGGGTTTTTAGGTCAGGCATCAGTTTTAAACATAGAATGTAGACTATCCAGTTCTCTATATTACCACGGTATCAATTAGAACTTATGCATTTACACAATTTACTTTCCATACGAAAATTCATCTTTATTTTAACATTTTCGTCAGACCTTTCCATTAGAGTTTATAGGCGAACTCGCAGTTTTGTAACTTAGTCACGTGACTTTATTGTTGGTTTCATAGTGCAGAGAGTTTGGGCCATGCGGGCTGTGTTTATGCTCTAATCTCCTAAATTTATGTTACCATTGGTGGTACTGCTAAAATGCAAAAACTAGTCACAGCTAGTAAGTTGGTTACTTTGTTAGGTACGAAACGTCACGATGCTTATGCTTATGGTACATATCTGTGTATCTGTGGCTATATGCCATTGGTAGAGTACACGTCATTTCAGCAGTGAAGAAAACTTTATAAAGTGTGTCTGGGATATTGAACTTAACGTGTTATATTTAATTGCAGAAATGGGTAAAGACAATCAGGTAATACGTGCTAAATGCTACGAAAATATAGAAGATTATAATAGGTGCAATAAATTGTTGAAGTCATAATCGACAGCAGATGTTAACACTAAAATTAAGTAGCCCTGATTTCTTTTGCCACCGGGAGAATCAATGTTTATTATTTCGTTGCTATTCAGCCACGTTTCCATGGACGTACATATTTAAAGCATAATGTTTAGTATAAAATGAAAATATACAGTACTTTATTAAATGTATGATAAAATTAAACGCAAGCTTTAACTCTACTGGTTGCTGTTTATTGTACAGGATAGTTTAAAACTAAGTTAATGGATTCAGTGCAGCAGGTTTTGGAGCTTAGTGGCATCATTGACAGTTCCTTTAATGCATTTATTATTCTGACCATTTTCTATTTCTCGTGAAGGTTATTATACTTTGTATAAATAAAGATGATTTATACGAAGAATGTAAATAAATGATACTTGACAAGATCTTAACATAAATAAAAAAAAATTACACGTTTTTAAGTTATTATTTTTCATACTCGGAGCTCGCTTGGTAATTATGCAGAGCTTGGGCCGCTCTAAAAATCGAATGAAACTATGTGTGACAGTATTTCTGATGACGATTTCATAGGTTTTATTTGTCGGAAAAGTTTTATTTTTTTTTAATTTTATTTATTATAGTCAAATTCGTGTGCATGCTGAAACTGTATTTTGCGTATATGACGGATATTTACCAAATAAATATAAATGTATATGAGTATTATATAAATAAATAGTTTTATAATGTTCAGAAACATTTCCCTGCCAACTACCACTACAATAGAAAATTAGAAATAAATTTATATACACACACTATCCTTAAAGGATTCGAACTTAAGCTCACGCTTAATATGAAAACTACCAAACCCAATGGATAAAAAAAAAAGAAGAAGAAAAAAACTCACAGAAACATACTCCTCCACTAACTGCTATAGTCACGAATAACCAGTGAATTATTCCTAGGGGTTCTCACAACGCAGTAATCCTGCCAAGAGCGACATATGACCTTCTTGCATACCAATAGTTATATAGGCTTCCGCTAGCAATGAAACTAAGTTTTCTCATAAATCAGTATTTCATTATTCACCTACACATTATTTAGGCCGCGCCGTGGCCGAGTGGTTAGACCACTCACCTCTCACCTAGACGGCCTAGGTTCGATCCCAAGTGACCGCATGTAAGATTTGTGGTGGACAAAGCGGCGCTGGGGCGGGTTTTCTCCGGGTACTCCGGTTTCCCCCGCCATCTCATTCCACTGGTGCTCCATCATCATTCATGTATCATCAGTGTCACCGCCTGCGGTGCCATAAGTAGTTAAAGCGGGCGTTAAACACTACCAAAAAAAAAAACCTACATTATAAAACCATTTATTATTTATATAATAATTGGTTTATGTATAATTATTTGGTAAATATCAGTCATATAGGCAAAATACCAAACGTTCCAGCATGCAAATGAATTCATCTATAATATAAAAAAAAAACAAAAAAAAACAAGCTTTTCCAACAAGTAAAACCTTTGAAATCGTCATCAGAAATACAAAATCAATCAATCACACTTAGTTTCATTGAATTTTTAGAGCAGCCCAAGTTCTGCACAATAAACCTGTCTTTTGATATAAATGGAATGATCATTAGGTTTCACGACCATGGCTGTAATTTTTCAAGAAAGGGTTCCATGCATTCTAAACCTATACGGTTTTACATATTTTGAGATATCCTACTGGTTTGCCAGGAAAAAGCACTGGTCAGTGGGAGAATTTAATGTAGTGGCAGCATGTTGGCATGATAGCTCAGTGTTTAGAGCAACTAGACGGAGACCAGGAGATCCATGGTTCAAATCTTGGCTATTCAGTCTCTACTTTTCCAGGTACACAGTGGCATCCTAGTGGCCAGGCCTTATAAAACAAGTGATTAATTATTTTTTGAAACTACAAAATGTGTTTGTTAGGGAAAGGAAAGCCAATAACTTTGTATTTTATGTATTTTGTATTTATTCAATCAAATAATTTTTATCAATTGAAATACAATCCCGAAAAACAATGTAGAGGTATTGAATCACCATTGTGCAAGAATTGCTTATATATCTATGTATGCCTGACCTTTTTACTTTCTCTACACATGCTTTGTACATAATGTATAGAGAGGGTATTTATTCCTTCCAAAAATTTGATACTAAGAAGTCACAAGAAATGCATGTTTTGAGACCACCTGAATCCAAAATGTCTGTGTGTGTGTGTGTGTGTGTGAGCAACATAGCTCAAAAACAAAAAGTCTGGTAAATTCCAAACTTGGTATTTAAGTTCAGTATCTTCCAAGTATGCAATACAAAGATTTTCAAGAAAATTCCTTCAACCCAACTAACCTGTACATGGAAAAAAAGTTGAAAGTGTTGATTTTCTCAAAAATGGCTCTTAATGATTTTGATTAATATTCTCAGTATTGAAGATATTTGCATGACAAAATGTATATTTTGATTTGGTAATTATTTACAAGTTGGGCCGCTAACTCTCTCCGCTGCGACTTATGCCAGTTTTGCACTCTAACGGGACTGGTGTGGTTAGATAGGGATTATGGGTGTGGAGATGCTTTAAAAAACTAATGTTGTATCCATTGCGCTATTAGAAGTTGTTGGAAATATCAATAATGAGGTACTACTATGATATAAAATTAGAAACAAATTTATATACACACACTAACCTAAACGGATTGGAACCTAACCTCGCGCTAAATTTGAAATCCACAGGCTTTGAAATTGTCATCATAAATACAGAGTCAATCAATCGCACTTAGTTTCACTCGATTTTAGAGTGACCGAAGTTCTGCATAATAAAATTCACTGAACAGCTGTATCTGCGTGAAACATACTCGTCATACATCAGCACAGCGTCTAGCGACATATGCCGGTGTTGCATTCCACAAAACTGTTCCCCTGCCGCCGACAATGAAACTCAGGTTTTAGGCACTTTAGCGTGTAGTATTATTATATATTTACATTGCAAAAGTACTACAAGACTTCTTTATTTATATTCTACTCCTTCTAGGCAGCATACTTCATAAATATTCACAAAAAAGGATCGCTATGCGCACATAATAAATTAGCGTCCAACTTAATTGCGGAGCTTTTCCGATAAAAAACATTGGTGAAAACGTAACAAGTATAAACCAAACTATCAATCAAACCACAATTTGTTTAATTTCTAGAGGGGCCCAAGTTCTCTATAATTATCTTTGATTTTTCCAGGAATAGTCTCATTCTGGATAACTTTTGCAGAACTAGTAAAATGTAATAGACAAAAACTTAGCCCATAAAAAATGTAGATCTCATTAAAACACAATCATATATTGTTTTTTTTTCCGTAGAATTGATCATTTCCGAGATATTCCTCATTTCTTGATATTCCTCTCAACTTTTGTGGTACTCTCACAGTATCTTGGAGGCAGCAAATGCTCCATAATAATATAAATCCCATGAGCTGCATAGAATGATTAATATGCTATCTACAGTAAGATATACTTGTTTCATATTGACAGAACTTTCCTTTCTTATGCTTCTTACAGAAAATTATGTACATTATATACAAGTTAAATTGGTTTTATCCTCCTATTGAAATACTCTTAATTACAAAGGTGCTACCAAAGAGTAGTAACATTAATAGAATTACTAAAGAGTAATAGTAACTAAGCCTTTTCAAAGAGGGATTTAATGACCTATGGTCATGGATTTAATTCCAATTTATCATTAGAATGTTTATATGTTAAGAATTAAGCTTACATAGAAGTTTTATTAGTTTTTTTTATTAGTTTTCAGGCATTTAAATTCATTAATACTCTAAACAACTGCATGTGATACGTAAGTGCAACATGGCAAAGTAAACCGTAATGCCAACAAACTTATAATACAGCGTAATTAATTTTTATGTGTTTATTTATTTATTTTTAATCAGGCACCAATAATTTTCCATCTTAATTTTGGAAGATGGAATTTTATGAAGTTTATTTTCACAAAAGTTTACATTATCTAAGATATCCGTTAAAACATACAGAGAATTGATTTTACTATTTCTTTTGTAAGTAATTGTTTGATGTTACAGTAGATAACTGCATACCTACCCAAATTTTCAGGTGTAACACACTGTTCTTGGAAAATGATGTCATTGGAGTGGACAGTATATATGCTAATGAAGCAGATGCTATAGTATTTTTCCTGTATTCTTTTCTCGCTAAAATATTAAATTGATGAGTTTCATGTCTTCAAAACCATGATTGCATTGAAGAATCTTCTGCAGCAACAATAGTATGTATTTCTTTTCTGGAAATATTGACAGTGACATTCAAGCATCATTGAGTGGTAGGGTTACATTTTCCAAGCGATGAATTCCTACTGGTATAAAGCAAAAATATGTCTTAATAAATACACGGCGGTAAAAAGCAAGGGATACTCATACAATTTCTTGTACTTGGTGATGCAGGAAGCTTCTGTTACTCCCAAAGTCATTCACAACATTTTTTATGGCTTTTAGGTAGTAAGTGGCAGCAGTTAAGTATCAGCTCAGGTGGAAGAAGAATTACTGGTAGTTTCTCTTTAGACAATTGTTCACTTTTTATACTGAAAAATTTAATGCTGTGAACATGGATCTCTTGCTTTCCATGTGATTTCTCTTAACCATTTAGCCACTATGAATATGTGCTGGTATAACATTAAATTCCCCAACTGACTTGAGTTTTTGCCAAGAAGACTACAAATCATCTCACTTCTGGGATAACAACCGTAAGGTGACTTATATTAAGTAAGTACTTTATTCCCTGGGAACAGAAATAGTTTAATCAACAATAAGGTCATAGTTTATATATACATTGATTTTTCTCTGAAAGTTTTTATTTTTTTATGGTAGCGTAAGCTGAATTGATGGCTGCATTTAGTAACCTGAACTCCATCCTACTGTTTGTAGTAGTGGAGGATATAATTTTATGATGAGTTTCAATGGGGAAAATAACATTCTTTATTTGAAGAAGACAAAATGATTATTGGGGTTATTTTAGGTGTTAACCCCTCATTTAGGTGTGTTTTTTTAGGTGCAATGAAATTCACACAATCTACTTCAGGAAACAAAATGAATATAGGTGTATCTTGAAATTTAATTAAATAGCAAGGAAAAAATAGGTTAAAAATCTAA
Organism: Hymenopus coronatus; assembly: GCA_030762935.1. Classification (NCBI taxonomy): domain Eukaryota; kingdom Metazoa; phylum Arthropoda; class Insecta; order Mantodea; family Hymenopodidae; genus Hymenopus; species Hymenopus coronatus. The sequence goes on along the minus strand of CM060885.1, from coordinate 41,396,889 downwards.
AAAAAATTTTTTTAGTAATTACATAATGCTAAATTTCAGCCAAATTGCACATTTTATATTACAATGTATGAAATTTACTTTAGATAATTTGTCAGGTATGCAATGAGGATACCAAATTCCAGTTTGTAGTATGTATGCTTAGTTTCCTACTTAATTTGGCTAATGAGATTTACTTTGCTCTAAATATAGGATTCAGTTGACCTTATTTATATGTAGTTAAATGTGAATCTGAGAGTTTGCTTTTAATTTTTGAGAAGCTTAATGTAGATTTTTGCAGTATTACAATAGCATTCATTGTTCCATTTTATGTTCCAGGAAAAGGACAAACCAGTTAAGATAAATAAATGGGATGGATCAGCAGTTAAAAATGCTCTAGATGATGCTGTGAAAGAGGTATGTTTGTCTTTAATGCCAACTGTAGATTAGCATTGTAAATACAACTTACAGATATATTCATTCATTAAAACATCCACTAACTTCAGGCTCAAAAATTATAATTATGAACAGCTAAATATTCTCTACCTAAGATTACACACTAAAGCATTGGATTACCCAAACAACAATTCAGCATGTGACTAAAATAAATAAATGTAAAACATGTTACAAAATTCAACTGATCAACTTTCAGAGGTTATAAAATGTTAGGGGAGCCCTGTGATATAGGACACCTATGGATAGTCGTTGAGTTTATTGTTTGCATAGATCAAAATCGGTAACAAGCCAAAAGCCAAATAGGTGAGTAGAAAGATTGTAGAGTTGATAGTTGCATTTGATGGTGAATCAGGTCTAAGGTTAAAGTTTTGTATTTCATTCATATTTCAACTTAGGCAAGTCCATAAAGTAAATCCTCCAATTATTCCACAGCTAGCAAACATATATTGTGCAAAGTGACTGCATGGAAATGATAGAGTAGATGACCTGACATAACATATATGTTAGGAACTTCCAAAGTTCTCATAGCGTTGATGCAGTGGTTGAAGAGGAGGCTCTTGTTCCAGTTCTCCAGGGTGAAATGTTTGTAAGAGGCTTTTGAATTTTCAGAGCACAGTACTAATAGAAATTCATTCAGTCAGCTGTGCCAGGTTTATCCATCTAATGTCATAAGCAAGCAGATTTGCATCACTGTCTCTCATTCAAGAGGTCACAAGTTTATATGCTTAGGGTGAGTTATAAAGGGTTTCCCCTTGTCCTGAGAAGTTAATGTCAAATAACTTTAAGCTCCATGAACCCTGAGACCATTTGAGCACCATTTCACCAATTTCATTTATCATCCGATATGACCTACCAGGTTAAAGGATGTTAAGCAACGAAAAAAATGTGTATTACATTCACATGTCTTTCTCTGCATCTCTTTGAAAAAGTATTGTTATAAAGCTTATTCTTCTATCTACTTCATGTTAATTGAGATAAACATTAGCAGAAAAGGTCTCATTACTTGCTTCCTGGTAAGTAGAAGGGAAATAAGGGAATATACTAGGCTAAAGCAGTAGTCAAAGTGTTTTAAAACTGAAGCCAGTAACAAGGAATGTTTCAGAAATGATCAATGCCACAAAAAAGTGTATATGATATAAATTGTGTGTTTTGACCAGATCTACATTTTTTGTGTCTATCTGTTACGTTTACCAGTTATGCAAATTTCATCCAGAATGAAGAGGTCTTCAGAAAGTTCCTAGAAAGTTCAAGATATACATTTTGTCATGTAAATGTCTTTAATATATGGTATTTTAATCAAAATCATTAGAACCATTTTTGAGAAAAATCAGAATTTTCAAAATGTTTTCCATGTAAACGGTAGTTTGGAATGAGGGGATTTATTTCAAAATCTTCCTTGGAAAATATTAAATTTGGATCTTCCTCAAATTTTCCTTGGAAAATATTAAACTTAAATACCAAGTGTGCATAATAAGAAATGCAGTGAGAGGTTATCCATCATTAAATGGTGGAGGTTGTGTGTAAACACATTAATGTGGAATTGTCTCTTAGGAATTATGGAATTCAGCAGTCATTTCCCGCAGTTTTGCATGAAACTCCTGCTCTTCAGGAAATTGTGTGCTAGGTGATGATGGTTGGTAATTAAAGGTATTGAACTACTAGGTCATTAGCACCCTTCGAAAAAAAAAAAAAAAAAAGCAGGATAAAAGATTAATATATAAAAAATAGTGAAAGTAGGATATAAAATTCAGCGTCTATAAAACTAGTATTGGAAAAAGCCAGAGATAGATCAATTTAGAAAACTATTCTGATAAATGCTAGAAAAATGGCATGAGTATGACTAAATCCTCATTTGAAAAGTTGCCTTTGATAACAATTTTAAAATCTCATCAACTCCGTGTCTATTGTCTACCAGAATCTCCCCTAGGCTGACCGGCAGTTGTAGAGTCTCCAAAATATGTGTTAGAGGAACACACACTAGCAGCACATGATGGATCGACATCTTCACTACATAGCAGGTTCCCTCTTAAGAAGATAACTAACTATGTGTAAAATTGCAGTGGCTAATATACAATGGAGCCATTTTCACTTCCTTGTGAAGAGATAGACGAGAGGAAGTTACTTTATCCAGTTTATTGGAAGGTCTTTCACTACTATAAGCATGATTCTGCATAGAGCTTACCCCTCCTCTTGCCAACACAAAAGCATTGCTCTCCTTACAGCAAGCCCAAGAAATTGCAGCCATGGTTGTGAGTTGCTGTCTTTGCAGAAAAATGCACCAGTTTGATCTCCTACAAACAATAACAATCTATGCATACTTCACATTATGCCAGAAGTATGTAAAATGTCAAGGGCATCCTGGATGCACTGCACGATAGGATGGTAGCTTCCAAAAGCTCTGAAGTGCATTAAGGGAATCACCTATATAATAAGGCAGTTACCCATATTTCAATGGCTAACATACACAATGACTCAGTATAAAGCACAAAGCTCTACACTATAAATGGATGTGCTACTATGAAAACTAAATGTATGTATGGTATAATGTTTCATTTCCATAAACAAAGACACGCCCAATACCATTGGTGTACTTCCGTTAGTGTGTATAGAAATGCGGTCATTATAATTTGACAAAAATTCTAAAAAACATACAGATACCAGACACAAGCATTGTAGACTTCTAGTATACTGTCATCCCGAGATTTACATGGGATGTTGCAGTAACCAAGTGGGAAACATGCCAGGCATTTCAATATCGTGCTTCCTAAGAAGTGAAAACCTGCAATAAAGAGATGTTTCTATAATGTTCGTCCAGCTTTGTGTGCAAAAAAGAAGTGAAAGTTGAATGTATAAGCATACACTTAAGCCCATAACCATTATTTGCTAACAGGACATCACCTAACTTTGCAGAGGGTTTATATGATTCACCGTAAAGGCTTGCATCTGGGTTGGTTGGAAAAACTCCAAAAACCACACTATGACCTGATTATTGACAGTATCTGATGGTCATGCTGAAGAATAAATGATGTATCCAGAATCTGTGATCGGATCAATACATAATAAAATCAGAGCAATACTGATCTGCTTCCCAAGATTTGCTACTTAGTGCCCCTAAAATATTCAGAGAAAGGTCACATTGTGCTTTCAGCTGTGATGTGGTGACCAATAATGTTTTCTATTGAATAACAACCCAAGGAATCTTGTTTAATTTATGAATGGTAGTAAATCTGAACCAAATCAGAGCAATGGCGGTAATCGCCTCATACAATACTAGAGGTTAATGCAGAGTTACCTCTCAGTTGTGAAACCAAAGACATTTTTAGAATTTCATTCTAAGAGATTGTCTAAATGCTGTTGCAGATGACATTCCAAAAATGGCATATGCTCAGAAGTATTATAGATGGCAAAGCTATCTATGATACACCTGGGGGGGACACGTAGAATGAATTGCTATAACACACAGTGTGCTACTTAGTACTGATCACTGAGGCTTTCCGTTCTCTTGAGAAAAAAATAATATATATTCGAAAAAACCGAGCAGATCCTTACTAGGAAAATGCAGTCTTTCATAAACTCCTGATTGTGCAATGATAGGCATCCACATATATTCCAGTTGTGTAGGGAATGTAATATCCCTGCTCACCAACATGTATCATAAACTTTCTTGGGGTCAAGAAAAATCCCAAAGTTTGACAGTTCTTCATGAATCCATTCATATCTGTGTCAATATTGTTACAAGGTGGTCAGTGCTGAATGATGTTGAAAACTGCACTGGGTGCTGGTCAGTAACTTGTGAGTTTCCAGCCATCATACCGTTTGTCCATTGATCATGCCTTCCATCACCTTGCAAATGGAACTGATGAGGGAAATAGGATGGTAGTTGGACTGGTCCAGCTTTCAATTACTTTCAGCCTGTCGTCACTTTTTTGGAACAGAACTCTTTAACCTAAACATGATAATGGACCTCTAGCAGGAAAGCCTTAACTTCAGGAGAGAAATGTTGCAATATATGAAGTAGATTGCATCTGGATCTGGTCCAGAGTTTTGCAAAGACGAAATTACATGGTCTAACTCAACCTGTTGAAAAGATGTGTAATCTTCAAGGTTTGCAGAATGAAAGCAGAAACCTTGAGACCCACCTGAGTCTTAACTGGAAGAAACTCAGGCGAATAATTATTCTGGATGCCTGAGTGAAAGCATTGCCAAAAGTGTTGATGTCAAAAGTATCAACAACAGCTCCTGCAGCTGTTTTTAGATTGGCAATTGGCATATGGGTAGATTTTTTGGCCACACATCTTATCTAATAAGACAAAGGAAGGTATATGTTAATTAAATGAGGCTACAAACTTGTTCCATGATGTGTTTTTGCTACCCTTAATAATGTGTGTAGATATTGCATACATCTTTTTATAAGCTTCAGGATATCCATTGTAGGATGATACTGGAAACCCTGAGAGCATTCCTGTGAGCACAAATGGCATTCCAAAGTGGATGGTGTAAATTCACATCTTTTACCAACAGAAGAGGAAGCTGGGACAGAGTTGCCAAACTGCTACCAAAATTCTCCCTAGTTTGACATCAAAATTCCCCTAAATCATTAGAAAACCCACTAAAAATATGTATAAACCGAAAAAAGCTTTATCTAAAGATTTGCAGAAGTTAAGTGTGTGCACATGCGAGTGGAACAACCAGATTTAAAAATCCAGAAGGATATTTAAAATCTAACCTCGTTCTAAAGCTTTGTAATTGTAACAACCGCTATGCACACTAACTTGCTGGTGCTGTATTGAAAGTAGGCTATAATAAGAAATAAGTGTAACATGCACACCTTTCAGCAAAGGGTCCACTTCCCAGTTCTTCGCATACTTTTGCACATATTTCTTTTTATCTTTAGTAGCCTTTATGCCTTCTTTGAGGAAGTCACTTCTAGCATAATTGTTCCTGAATTTTATATCTGGTGCATTATGACATGCATCTCAAAAATTTTGACAGTGGTCTGCTATGAGAATCTTTTCTGCAATGGTGGCTCCATTTCATTGTTGGTCTGAATTCTGATTTCCTGATTTGGTACTGATTTAGCTGCAACTGAGCTATAGGTACCAGACTTCAGAATAGAGAGAATTGACATGTGCAGGAGTTTCTGGACTTTCGAGAAAGACATCTTCTCCCTAATTCGAGTCTCCTGGATTGCTCTTTCCTCTGCAACACAACAACGTTCTTGGGAACTTGATAGGTATTCACCATTGCAGTTCACACACGTTGGAAATGAGGTACATACCCATCGTACAAGATGTCACCAAAGTTGCTGTCTGTAGAAATCACTAATGTGACCAAAATGCTGAACTTAAAGCACCTGAATGGATATGGGATAAGTGGTTCAACCTCGGTGGCTTCATAGCCAGCCTTAATCCTTTAAGGGAGCGCTACTCATTCAAAGGTGAGAAATAGGTTGCGTGAGCATGAATTCTCCATTTACTTTTCCCTGAACTTGATACACAGATGTGATGCTTTAATCTAAAAGATTTTTATGAATCTCCTCACTCAGACGTGGTCAAGATTTTGTGCCCCGACCTTCACTGGGTAGCTGGCTAACACATTGGCCTTAATATTTTCACAGCATGGTATATTGATTGTGCTTCAACTAAGAGTGTGCCATTGCAAGCTCTAATGAGTTTTTTAATAAACAAATTTAATTCAGGGGACATAAATTATTTTTTATTTAGTTATAAAAATATTAAATATTTCTAATGTTAAAAGGTGGGGAGGGGATTTTCTTGAAGGAGTGATTGGTAATGAGACTGCAGATTTTCTGGACAAAAAGGGTGCAGTGCTACGCTCAAAACCTATAAAGTTTGTAGATTAGTTGCAAAACTAAAAAGCAACAAAATTGAAATAGAACAAAAATACCAACTTAATATTCAAAAGGAAATTTCTAATTATAATTATTATTATTATTATTATTATTATTATTATTATTATTATTATTATTCCAGCATAAAAGAAATAGTACAAAAAATAAAAAAGTCCCAAGGAAAGAAGCAGTTTGGTGGAACATCTACATAGGTTTGGTTTCATGAATAACAATGTATGTAAGATCTGCAATGCTGACAAGATTTTAAATGGAGAACACATACTGGAATGCACAGAATTGAGGAAAACTGTATCAGATGGAAGATGAACAAATTATATTGGCTGGCTAGGGAAAAATTAATGGATAAAAATCCTGCACAGTAGATCAACAGCTATTACTATTTTCGTTTAATCTTCTTTGAGTTTCTCCTGAGAATATAAAAGAGAACTAAATTTCAATTGTTTCACATAGTTTTAAAATATTTGACTCGCTATAGCCTAGTGCATTCCCTTATTTCCTTCTACTTACAAGGAAGCAAGTAATAAGATTATCTGCTAATGTTTACCGCAATTAGCACAACATAGATAAAAGAATAATCTTTTGTAAGAAAAGTTTGTTTGTTAGCTAGAGAAAGTCATGTGAATGGATCATATTGGATTTCTTTTAACAACTCTTCTGTCAATTGCCAAGATCATATCATGCTGCCAGCATATAAAATTTGATCATGCAGGAGTTCCTTTACATTGCAGTAAATCTACTGACATGGAGCTGTTGCTTTTAAGCACAATTAAAAATCTTTGGTGTCAGGTGGGTTTAAATCCATGGCTTTAGGGTCAAAAGGTCAGCACCTGCTTAATATTGACTGAATACCCAAGTTATTGCTGTGCACAGTAAAGCAAGGCATAATTTTTATTATTGACAGCAATTTGTTTAATTATTACTTCAGCTTTGCAATACTCAATGTGTTACGTGTTCTAAGAGATGGAAGTCTTAAAAACAAGTTATGTGGAGCTTGAACACAACTGATTTTCGAGGTGCAATTTAAGAAAGAGTGCATGATAGAAAACAATTTATATTATATAAAAATTATGAAATGTGCATATACCTAGCTATATTTTACAGTCCACTCCTGATAGCTTTCATCCACTTTAAAGTTTCTGAACAATATCCACATGGGTTTCACCGCTACAATGATGGATAGTTCTATAGCTATAGATAGGTTGTTGGAAAGCAGAATTCACTTATCCGACAATTGTTTTAATTGCTTGATTTTCAGATTCAAAGATATTTTCCTTAACCTGTCTACTTTTGTCATCCACCTCAGTCTCGTCCTCCATGGTGTAATAGTTACCATACTAACTTCATATACCTAAGATCATGGGTTCAAACCCAGTGGAGGACAATGGATTTTTTCAGTTGTAAAAATCCTTAGCATGGCTTCCTTTGGAAGGGAAGTAAAGCCGTTGGTGCCATGTTGTAGATTTACGGCATGTAAAATAACCTCAAACCTGATAGAGAGGCATCTGAGAAAAATTAAGCAGTCTTTCACACCCAATTTAAAATGGGATGCTGAGAACCACAGTAGTTGAAGAGCATCCATAAATAACATGCCATTTCCTGTTATCCACCTCAGTGTTGTAATGGGCTCTGTGTGTGTATATCCTGATTCAGAGGGTTAAAGTTGATTTAGGCCTTTGTCCAGAACCTTTAGCATAAGGGGAAGAAGAAACGCAAGGTAGTCCAGGATTTCCCTTAAGCTGCAAAAATAAATGTTTGATAGCTCTAAGCTCCAGGCATTCCAGCTAATTTCAGCTGTTCATTGTTAATATCAATATCTTTTTCTGTAGCTTGCAACCTAAAAAACTTTTGGACCAAGTATGCTGGCTTAATTGTTTTGCAGCTATCTTTTAATAGCAAACACCTCTTTGATTGTAGTGGCAGTGTATGATAAAGGCAGATTAAGTTTGTAGAGCCATAACTAGGGCAGAACAGGAAGTTATGATTATCTGCTTCCCTACAATTGAGCAATAGGGCATTTAGAAAATCAGATGTACCCCATTCACATATTTTCTCAATCTATTCTGCAACAAACTATATTAAAACAGTTTACTCTTGCATTTACATATCTTTGAAGGTAAAAGGAAAATAAGGGAATACTCCAGGTTAAAGTGATGATAAAATCTTTTAAGAGCTGGTTGCTTTATGGTGATTTGTAACTGGGTCCACTTTGATGCCAGTATTTAAAAAAGGAAAGAAAAAAGTGAAAGATTGCCTTATGAAGAAACTATAAGCATTGGAAAATTTCAATCAATAATGAGGAATATCTCTGATATGGTTAACTCCAAAAAAAAGTAGGTGACATAAACTGTGTGCTTTAATTCATTTGTCATGAAACTATCTTAAACATTTTAATTAAATTTGTTAGAGCCATTCCAATCACATAGCAATCAGTTTTTAAAAGATTTGACTCACTTTAGTCTAGTTACCCCCTTTTTTACCTTTCTACTTACAAGGGTGCAAGTAATAAGACCATTTCTGCTAATGTTTCTCTTGATTAGCATGAAGTAGATGGAAGAGTAAGTTTTTAAAAATATTTGATGTAGAGAATCTTATGGAATGGAACTCATCAGATTTTTAAACTTAGCACCAAATACCATTCAGACGGTACAAGAATATCGATAGCATTCCATCTCCAACAACAGTTTTCCACAAGGGTGTTAATTTATATTGTTGGCTAGTGCTCTGACATCGCAGACATCTAATATCTTTAACAGAATGTTGTGATCGATTGCATCAAATGCTTAGTTAAATCTAGAAAAATACCTGTTATTTGTCTTTTTTCTTTAGCTTTAAAGATATTTTCTATGAAAGAAAAAAGTTGTACTATTAATCGATTTCCTTCCTTGAAGCCAAATTGAGTTTCCAATATGATTTTATGTTTTTCTAAGAGTAGGACAATTCTAAGGCACATAATTTTCACAAGGTGTTATGGCTCATAACAAAGATTTATTTTACTCATTATATTATCCTTCCTAAAAATCTAATTGTTTATAGGCAGTTTATCTATTTTTCACAAAGTGAGTAATATAAATTCAGAAGTATTAAATGGAAGATAATTTGTGCTGCATCAGTTCTGAAGTGGATCAGAAATGTTACAAGAAATAATAAAACATAGTGTTAAAGTCCCATGTTCCTAGCTGAACACCTTCCTTTAAAAGTTTGTTTTAGTTGTTTAGTTGTTTATTTATTGCATTCACAGCTCATGTCCATTCAGTATTATTTATTTATGATTATTATTTATTTAGATGTATTAAAGTAAATCCTCTCTTTTGTTTTTAGGTATTAACTAAGAAATTTAACTATGTTGAAAGTTTTGCATTAATGGATGGAAGATTAGTAATGTGTGGCATTGCAGTGGGAGTGGCAATGTTTGCATTACTGTGGGATTACTTGTATCCATTTCCACAATCCAGGTATGCTTTTTTTCTGTGATAGTATTATATAGCATTAAATCATCTTAAGATTGGATATCAGTGGAATGTAGAACATTTTAGGAATTTTAATATCAGATTAGTAAGTAAAATGTTTGCGCTATTTATTGCATTGCATTTTGCAGATACATTGAACTGCTTTCTACCTCAGCTTCTTTTTCCATCATACCCTTTTCCATAATGAATTTTGCAAATAATAAATTCTCTCTCTGAAATTTCAAACTGATCTGGAATTGAAAAAATTTAAAGTGTGATTATACCAGCCCAGCATAGATAAGATTATATGAATTATTTGAATAATCCTTTTTATAGCCTAAACTTCCCAGTTCATGTTTATTATTGGGCAAGTCTTATAAATTAAAGTTAAATAAATTATAAAAATATAAAAAGTAGCTTTTGTTCTGAGGTCACTTCATATCACTGTGCAAAACAAGGTTCTTGCATCTTTAACCCATGAACAAAAAAAATGAGTCATGTTTGGAATGCCAAATTCTTCTAAGCCCTACATGGCATAGTACCTTGTGTAGATCATCTGCGATACAGTTGTATGGCAGTAGCAGCGAGTTGTCACAAGTTCCATATTACTAACCGTCATGATCAATAATCATAATCAAATATATAACTTAATTTTCTTCAACAACAAACTATCAATATTAACTAAGAATATTGACAATATAAAACAAGTTACAGTTTGTATTGTAAGGCATTACTAAATCTGTACCTTCCATGTGTGTTCACTGTAGCACTGTGATAAAACGTAGGTTACCTCTGTGGTGAGGGATGTAGGTTCACTTCTCGCATGCAGCAAACATTTTTTTTTTCTTCTCTTAATGATGTTGAATCAACACATAGCTGCTTTTTAAATACCAGAGTCGGCTGATAAGTCCCGGGCCTCACACAGATATGGCACTACTAGGCCAGTTAGATGGCAGCATTGTATAGTTTAACTCTAGACTATCTTGTATTCATAGTTACAGGTCAATTAGCTTGTTTAGTTTTTGAATAACAGCAATTTTAAACAAGACAACTTTAGAGTTTTCACAAAAATGGAGGATTTGGAAAAATGAGTAATGATTAAATACTTCCATTTGAAAGGCTTAATGCCTAAAGAAATCAGGGAGGAAATGAACAGTACATTGAACGACTCTGCCCCTTCACATTCGGTGATTAAAAGTTGGGTTGCAGAGTTTAAAATGGGACGTACAAGTACTAATGTTGAGTCTCGCTCTGGATGCCTTGTAGAAGTGACAACTCTAGAGATCATTGAAGAAATTCATTGTTTAGTACTGGAAGACCACAGATTAAAGTTGTTTGAAATAGCAGAGGCTGTAAACATATCAAAAGAACGTGCAGATAATATTTTAAGTAATGTTTTTTAGTTATTTAACATGAGTGTCAGTGGAATTATATTTTTGTGTGCATAGATAGACCCATAACTTCAAATGCCAAAGTTATAATAATGCAATATCATGTTCTACATATTCAGTCATAAAATTAACAAACAATTAAAAAAAGGAACCTTGGAACTTATGAGTGAAAGCAATGCCTTCTTAACCTATCGGCCATGTGCTGTTTTCATTACTCATAAGTTAACCATTGTACAGTTCTTGTGTGTGCATTGTGAACACAGCTTTTATTAAGATACACAAATCTTTTCAATTGACACAGAATCTGGGGATGGCTCATTTTTTGTGTCCATGACTTTACGTACAATGTATATAGTAGTGAGAAGGTATTGTATTCCACCCAGAAATTTTATGTAGGGATTTCACTGGAAAATGCATTTTTAAAAAAAGGTCTGTGTGGATGTGTGAGAGAGAGAAAGAAAGAGCATAGCATAAAATCGAAGACCATTAATACCAAACTTGGTATTAATGTTTAGTATCTTCAAAGGATGCGACACAAAAATTTTCAAGAAAATTCCCCCACCACAAACTACCCTTTACATGAAAAATGTTTTAAAAATGTTGTTTCTCTCAAAAAATTGCTCTTAATGATTTTGAACAAAATACCATATGTTAAAAATATTTACCATAAATAAAATGTATGAATTTCCTGGGAATAGCTGAGCTAAAGAGCTCTTTATTTTGGATGAATTTTGCAAAATTTTACATAATGGTTAAACCATAAGAGATAGACTAAACCTTACCATACAAAAAGAGTAGATCTCGTTAAAACACACAAATTATGTCATTCTTGTAGAGTAGGCCACTCTCAAGAAATTCCTTGTTATTGGTTTCAATTTTAAACTGCTTAACTTATCTCAAACAGGATCTGCAAGGCAAACCAAACAATTGTTTCACATAGCAACCAGATTTTAAAATATTTGGCTATTGCTTTAGCTTAATGTATTCCCTTATTTCCATTTTACTTACAAGGAAGCAAGTAATGAGACCAATTCTGCTAATGTTTTTCTTAATTAGCATGACATAGATAAAAGATTAATCTTTCAAGAATAGTTTGTTTGGAATAGCTAGAAAAAGTGTTGTGAATGGAACACATCACATTTCTAATATGTATAACAATTTTCTATGTACTGTTGTGCATTGGTATACAAAGTCTTAGGTAATAATCATTATAAAATATTTGACTATTGCTTTAGGTTAATGTATTCTCTACTACTTACAAGTAAGCAAGTAATGAGATGAATTCTGCTAATGTTTTTCTCAATTAGCATGACATTAATAAAAGAATAACCTTTTGCAAGAATAGTTTGCATGAAAGAGCTAGAGAAAGTTTTGTGAATAGAACACCTCAGATTTTTAATATGTTCAACAATTTTCTATGTACTGTTATGCATTGCTATACAAAGTCTTAGGTAATAATGATTATTGGCACAAGAATGTTTTACCTGGAAACCTGCTTCCAACTCAGCCAGTAACACTCCCTTTCCCTTCAAAGAATCAGAGATCAGGGTAAATTTTGTGGGTAATAAAGCACAACTTGTTATACAAATTACTTTTATATCCACAAAATTATATAAATGATAATTAGACTATGAATAATTCTAAATAGGTATGTACGATAAACTTTAAAAATGTTGGGTATCATGAATATTATTCTGAATCCCAAATGTAACAATGAGTAATTCTACATAACAGTCAATAAGCATTGATACTCTACCTCCTCTGCAAACAAACTTCTTGACCAAAGATTGTTGCTTTCTACTGCAAGTTAATCATGGTAAACATTAACAGAATAGTTTTACTTATTACTTAGTTCCCTTTTACTTATAAGGAACTAAGGGAATACACTAGGGTAAAGAGTTAGGCAAATGTTTCAAAAGCTGTCACTATGCCATTGTCATAGAAATTTGCTTTTTTGCATGACCAGGAATAAAACAAAAGAAACGCAGATGACTTCCTTTTGAGAAAAGCATAACATTTTAAGATTGAAACCAGAACGAGGAATATTTTGAAACAGTTGGCTCCAGCACAAAAATGTAAAGGATACAAATTGTATGATTTGATGAGGGCTACATTTTTTGCTTCGTAAATTTTTGTCCATCTCTTACAGTTTATCAGTTATGCAAAAGATTCAGAATAAAGAAGAGTTCAGAGGCTATTCCCAGGAAATTCAAAATATACATTTGATTTGTAATTTAAATATCTTTAATAGATGGTATTGTGATCAAAATTGTTGCGGCCATTTTTTTAAAAATCAAATTTATCGAAAAATTGTCCATGTTTTTCTAAAAATGTATTTTATGATTCAGGGGGTCTCAAAACATACATTTCCAGTGAAATCTCTTTCAGTATCAATGTTTGGATGGAATAAGACCTTCTCTGCTTTCTATGTACATTGTATATACATGTTAAAGTAAAAAGTGTAATAAAACACTGGAGAATTCAGTCAAGACCTGTTAGTGATTTCTCTGGTAAATACATTAATTGATGTAAAATTCATACAAATTGAATTGTCTTGCCAGTATATATAAAGCTTATTTTTTTTTTTTTTAATTTGATGAAAAGACATTCTTATGTTGGATAGATAGAATCAATTGAAACATTCAATGCCATAACCGGGATTTGAATCACGGATCTCCCAGTCTCTAGCCAGTTGCTTTACCACTGAGCTACATTGCAACATGCCGGCACAGCATTAAATTTCTCAACTGACTTGCATGTAGAAAAAATGGCAGTAATGGTACTCAAGCATGAATTAGATAATCTCACCGAGGCTCAACAAATTGTGTTTATTTCCTTCATGAGCCTATATACATGAATTCACCTGTCTGTTTATATTTATATATATATATATATACAATGTACTTAGTAGGTGGAGAAGGTATTGTACTCCATCCAAAAAGCTGATACTGAGATTTCATCATAAATACATGTTTGTAGGAACCGTGAATTAAAAAAAAAATTTTAGAAAAAGGTCCTACTGTGTGCATGTGCATAATTCAAAAGCAAAAAGTCTGTTAAATATCAAACTTGGTACTTAAGTTTAGTATCTTCCAAGGATGCAACAAGAACATTTTCAGAAAAATCCCCCATCCCAAACTACCCTTTACATGCATTGTTTTTCAAAATTTTCCAAAAAAAAATGGCTCTAACGATTAATAACGATTTTGATTAATATGTTGTATATAAAAGATGTTTAAAGGAAAATAAAATGTGTAATTTACATTCTTAAATTTCTTGGGAATAGCCTTTGAAGATTTCTTCATTGTGAAAGAAGAGATAAGACAAAAACTTACTTCACAACAAATGTAGATCTTGTAATGTTTATGTCATATTCCGGTTTTTTGTAGAAGTAACCATTTCAGAGAGATTTCCTGTTATTGGTTTCAATTTTAAAATACTTTTCTCAAATGAGAAGTTTATTCTTAAAGATAAGTGATATTTTGTTACATATTATTGTTATAATAATATCATAAGTGGATTTTTTTTTTTTTTTTTTTTTTTTTTTTTTTCAATCTTGGTATTTCATTTATAAGAGTTATTTTAATGTAATCTTGAATCTGTCAAAAGCTTATGAGGGTGTAGCTTGACGTAGAATGTTGCAGGTTTCTAGACACACTTTGATGTCTGGGATATCTGATTTGTGAACAGAATGCTGCACATTACAATTTATGGCTCCCCCACCACAGAATTGCTTACAATTGTTAATTAAATTGTCAGATTTAATATCAAGCACTTTATGGAAGAGCACAACAGTGTACTAGCATGTACTCAGGTGAGTTCTTGTAAACAGTTTGGAGGCAAAGAGGTATAAGTATGCTTGTCTCCCTCTACTACCAAAGTAAAAGTTTGGTAAGTAGTTCTGAGATAGTATGATAGATTGCAGTACCTCTGACTGATATCAGTGCACTGTTTGCCACTAACCAGATTGGTTCTTCTTCTACACTTGGAAAATACTGACTTATTTTTTTGAGGGGGCATTTGTACCCCTTTGCCTCTAACCCCTTCATGTGTGTATTTATATGAATTCCTTTTTCAATTTTCAGGCCTATTCTGATATTCATTTGTACCCCTTTGCCTCTAACCCCTTCATGTGTGTATTTATATGAATTCCTTTTTCAATTTTCAGGCCTATTCTGATATTCTGTGTTTCAACATATTTTGTTATGATGGGTATTCTCACATTATACACCACATACAAAGAAAAAGGAATATTTGTGGTTGCAGTACAGAAAGACCCAGCAGGGTTTGTGCCAGATAATGTATGGGAAGCCAGTTCATACTTAAAGAAGTAAGTAAGAATCACATATTTTGCATGTCTGTGTTTAAGCTCTGAAGTGGTGAGTCAAGGATATGTACTGGGTGTACATGAGGTGTATTCTTCCTACTTTAACAGTAAGGAACTGCTTCATACTCGGGGATTATTGAGTGGTGACTAAGCGCTTAAGTGTTAGAGCATAGGGAAAGACTGCTCAGGCATTTATTTCTATCATTACAAACTAAAGAGCAAGAACATGAGAAAAGTAATAAATCAAGGAATGTAGGAAACAAGACACATCTTGATTATACAATATAGATAGCATAGGTCATACTTTTTGCAACATAATTGGCATTCACAATTATGTTTCTCCATATGCAGTGGTAAAGCCATTCACAACATACCATCTCATTCCATGTCAA
Source organism: Hymenopus coronatus (assembly GCA_030762935.1). Lineage (NCBI taxonomy): Eukaryota > Metazoa > Arthropoda > Insecta > Mantodea > Hymenopodidae > Hymenopus > Hymenopus coronatus. The sequence goes on along the minus strand of CM060885.1, from coordinate 41,381,029 downwards.
GAGTTTATAATAGCCAAATGGCACCTTCTGGTTTGCAGACCCAAGCAACCACTGTTCCTGACACACACACACACACACACACACACACACACACCCCAAACACACACACATGCGCGCGCATGGAATTTTAAAATCATGTATTTCCATTGAATTCTGGGTACTAAATTTTATGATGGACTGCAATACCTTTTCTCCTCTTATTACATTATATGTGGCAAAGAAAGTAAAAATCTAGAAAAAACATACCGGAAAGCCTTTATTAGATACTTTAACATTAAGTAAGAATTACATAATAGATGTTACAAAGAACAATCCAGGAAGTTTTCAACAACTAGCAAAATCTTGGAGTTATTTACACTCACACTTATTTACACTCACCTCCACTTAATTCGCTGAAAAATATTAAACATTTTCAAGAACATTTGCCCTCGTCTCCAGTTTTTGACTGGCACTTCTGTTCTGCTTCCTCCTCCTCTTCCTGTTGTTTCCCATCAAGTTGTCATCTGGTGTTGGGTATGCAAAGTTTTAACAGTGCATTCAGTGGCAGAATTTCAAAATTTATTACGTAAGTTGTTTTTAATTATGCGTTTTCTCTCCCAGATGTCCAATTTTATTGATGATGGTAGTGGTTTTAACAATCATTTTATATTTTGCCCAATGTTGTGGTATTCTGTCCAAAAATGGTGTGACACAAAGGATTTGTCTGTTTGCTTTAGTTTTATGTTTCTCTGGTGTTCCTTTAATCTGATTTTCAAGTTTCTTTTTGTTTTGCCTATGTAACATTTTCAGTCTTCACAACTAATTTGGTAGGTTCTGGATTTTAATGTGTTCTGAATTGAATTTTTAAGAGGTTAGTTTACAATGTTCTTCAGGCTGATTTTGTTTTGTGGAGCCAGTCTTATGCTGAATTTGTTGAAAATTCAATCAAATTTTGTAAAGACCCAAGGGTGGCAGGTGAATTTGTTGTATTTCCAGTTTATATTTGAAAGTAGTGTTAATTTGTAATCAGCAATTCTTTATTTTTTCCATTTTCTTTATGAGATCAGGGTAAACTCCATTTTTCTCTGCTGTTTCTAATATATGCTTTTGTTCTTTTTGAAATTCCTCCGTGCTCAATGCGACACCATGTAAACAGTGGAACAAGCTTCTGAAGACAACCAGTTGATGTGAAGTTGGGTTGCAATCATTTTTTTTTTAATCTAATTGTCCACATGTGTGAGTTTCCTATTCATTCTAAATTTTAAGCTATTTTGGTCTCTTAATTATATTGAGGCCTAGAAAAGATAGGATGTTGTTTTCTTCTGTTTTCATTTTGATCCTGTGGGTTCAATAGCTTCAAGAATCTTCTTTTAGTCTATGGGGAATGAATTGTTGACATATCTTTGCCAAAACTTGTATATTTGGGTGAAGGCTTTTACTACATGGACCTCCAGGTAGCTCATGTATAAATCTGCTAGGAAGGGTGACAATGGGCTGCCCATTGCTAGGCCTTTTGTCTGTTGATAGCATTTTTTATCAAAAGTAAAAAAGTTGTGCCTAATGCATAATTCAGTCAGGTTTATAATGTCATCTATTTCTGTGGGGTCTATTGTGGTTATTGCCAGCCATTTTCTGAGGAGATTAGGTATATTTTCAATCTGAATACTTGTGAAAAGTGATTTGACGTCAGAAGAAACCATTGTAAAAGTGAAGGAGCTTCTCAACGTACAAGGCTTTGTTAGCAAATAATCCACCCATTTTTTCTTTGAAAATCCATGAATAGTGAATTCAGGATTGTAAGTCAGGACTAATGAAGGGAACACTCAGTGTGTAACAGTAATAAAAAAAAAATTATTATTGATAGAATAACATTTTTAATTTTTGAAGCTTCATTTAATCATTAATTATTCTTTGATTAATAATATTGTTTTGTATTTGCTAATGTTTAATTTACATGAACTGATATTAAAATGAACATTTCCATTATTAAGGACATTTTTAAAATTTTATAGAGCATTTTTTCATTGCATATTTTAAAGTACATTTTTTTCAGCCCTGTTCATGACCAACTAGCAAGTATGTAATTTGTAATGTTTCATTTTCCATTAATTTTTTGCATGTTTCTCTGTTCCTTTTTTAGATATGATGACAAGTATAATCTTGTACTTAGCTGCAGAGATGGTAAAACAGGCTCATTACGGGAAGCAACATTGGTAAAGTCTGTAGCCAATTTTTTTGATGAAAATGGAACATTAGTCTATGAGCTGCTAGAACCAGAGATCAGCAAGTTGCACAATAGCCTTTTGACAGACCGTAAAGAGAAATAGCATCTATTTGTTTCTCTAGCAAAACCAAGTTTTCTAAAACTTCCTTTTTCACAATTTGTTATTGGACTATGTATGTGCATATATGAAGAATTTGGTAATTTTTAACAGACTGAGACAGGACAAATATGTACAAAGTTACTTTTGATTTTAGAAGTTTTTAAAAACATTCAAAGCAAATGAGCAATACCTTGTGCATCATTTTCATTGTTTCTGTTCATGAGTATTTTGTTGCAAATGAAGTTACTTTTATCAGCAATTTAGATGTTGTGCTTTTACACTAAAAATGTATGATTAATTACTGGTATATATTTTGCAAATATCTTTTCTTGTGTCTTTTCTTTATTTCTTCCCCTTGTAACTGCCCAATCTACATTATCTTCAGGAGATAATGTAGATTGCTTTTATAATACATACAAAGTAAACACAAGTCATTTTGTTGAGTAAAATTTCATTCAATAAAAATATAGTTTTCTGTGTACCAAATACATTTTAAAGCACCACAAAAAGCTCTTCATTTGTGACAGAATTCACTGGTTTGACAACTGCATTTGTATGTTTTTTACTGTGTTGTTATATATTTTGTCTTCAATATGATCTGTTTGGGTAAGGACCTTAGATTTGAGGTTTTAAATTGCTGTGAATGGAAGCTATTAATTAAGGAAATAAAGGAAAAGCACTGTACTTGTCACTTTTGCATAAAATAAAGCTGTAGTAACTACAAAATAATTCACACATGAACATGCAATTTCAAAGATTTTTTTGCATTTATTAAGCGCATATTTGTGTTTTGGGCATAAAAGAGTAATTATTTCCATCTGTTACATCACTGACAGTTGAAATTTTGTAATCACAGTATTAAAAGATAATTTAATTACCAATGAAATAAACATTGTTATGTTAGAATACTTGTATTATTTTATGATATCCACAGAAAATGAATAAAAAATATTTAAATACAGATAGTATATATTTAAATGTGAAAATATAAAAATAGTTGCAAACTCAGAAAATTTGTAGGGAATCAAGAGACATGAGGTGTTTATTAATATATACTCATAGCAGAATATCATGCAGTAAGAGGCTAACTCAATATTAAGCATAAAAATAATGAGCAGTAATTATAATTTTAAAATTTGACTATACTCAACTGTAAAACTGTTCTCTCCACATGTACCAGAATAAGAAGTGTTATGAGCTTCTCATGTTTGAGGCACAGTTATAATAAATGCTAACTCAAACTGAAGAGAGCAAAAAAATTTGAAATTTTATTGAGATATTTTTAAAAGTGTCAAAAAGGGTTTGAAGAATGCTATGAAGTGTTAACCAAACATGTTGATACTATTAGCGATATCAGTGCCCAGGGAGGCATGTTTTAGGCAGGGTCAGTGTGCCGTTAATTGCCGAAGTGCTGCAGCACATTACTTTATTTTTTTTCTATAAATTGCTTAATAGACATACTAAAAGACCATGTAACAAGCACAAAGTATTATGATAGTAATCACAAAGTGAGCATACCTAACCATGAATGCTAGAAGAATTATAAACATGTAAACTCGAAGCAATATCACTTTCTATACCTGTTCTACAAACAAACTTTTCTTACAGAACATTATTACTTAGTTCCTTATGAGTAGAAGAGAAATAGGGAAATACACTAGGCCAAACCGACAGTCAAATGCTTTCAAATGCGGTTGCTATGAGATTGAAGTCTCTTTCTTTGCATGGCTAGTAGTTGACAAGTTCCAGTATGTGAAAGGTTTAAGTATTTTAAATGAAACCAATAACAAAGAATATCTCAAAAACGGTCAACTCCAAGAAAAAAATGTATATGACAAAAAAGTGTATGTTTTAAGATCCACATTTTTATGTAGCAAGTTTTTGTCTCTTACGGTTTATCAATTATGCAAAATTCAGAAAAATTCATCCAGAATAAAGAGGTTTAGGGAGGCTATTCCCAAAAAAATCAAGATACATATTTTATCATGTAAATATCTTAAATGAAAGAGTTTTTAATCAAAATTGTAGAGCCATTTTGAGAAAACCAAAATTTTCTAAATTTTTTCCATGTAAGGGGTACTTGGAAGTGGGGGGATTTTCTTTAAAATCTTAATGTTGCATCCTTGGAAGATACTGAACTTAAATATCTAGTTTGGTATTAACAGACTTCTCGTTTTTGAGCTATGCTGCCCACAGACACACGCACGGGCATTTTTCTAAAAATGCTTTTTTGGATTTAGGGGGTCCCAAAACATGTATTTTCAGTAAAATCTCAGTATCAAATTTTTGGGTATGATACAATACCTTCTCATGTCAATTATACATAGTATGTGCAGAGAAAGTAAAAAATACATACACATTCATTCCCACATTCTTACTACAAACTGGGTGAGAGATAGGGAATGAGTCTGGTTAAAGAAAAATTCCCTTCCCCTGCTGAGAGTCAAACTCAAAGTTTAAACTTTATAATTCCATAGGTCCTTTAAAACCCACAATTCCTTTGCAAAATAAAATGGATCAGCTAAAGAAACATTGGTTAAAATATATCTTACTCCTGAAATATATCTGGATGCATATTGTTGGGGACGTTTATTGCCATGCAATGAAAATTATTGATTGACAAATGACTGCTACTAAAATGTGCTAATGATATAACTACAAATTGTGATATTGCATAATCATGTTAATTATTATGATGGCAGATTTAGTATAATTATGCATTATTTTCATTGTTAAACTCATATTAATAGGAGATTATATGTAATTAGGTAAACTCCATGTTATATGATATACTGTTCTTGAAAATCCCTACTATGCAAGCGTTATATAAGAATTTAGTTCTAATTTCTAATATTGATGTTCATACGTTGCACTAACTGATCGCACATTCCATTACAATGCGATATGTCAAAGGAGGAGAATGCAATCAAAGCAGGCGCAAAGTAACGAGCAAATAAGAGACGAACACAAGAGCAGGACCTAGGAGCGTTAAGAGTAGACTATAAAGAGAAGAAAAGAACATTGACAAACCTCATAAAGGAGTCCAAGAGAAAAAACTGGCAAAAACTATGTGAAGAACTTGATCAGGATATTTGGGGATCAGGATATAAAATAGTAACAGGGCGTTTGACTAATAGAACTCCCATAAAATTAACAGAGGAGAAGGAAATAAGTGTAGTAAAGGCGTTATTCCCTAGCAGTGAAGATAAGATAGAAGCCAAAATAAGATGTAGTGTAGAGAAAGAATTCACCATGGATGAATTACACGAAGCAGGGCGCAACATAAAATCCGGCAAAGCGCCGGGATTGGACGGTATTCCACCCGAAGCAGTGAGGTTCGCCATTGAGGCAACCCCTAAATGGATTCTAGCAGCCTTAAATACGTTACTGAAACAACAGGAGTTTCCAGGAGAATGGAAGTTAGCTAAACTCATATTGTTGCTAAAAGGGGGTAAGTTACCTCAAAATCCATCAGCATATCGACCAATATGTTTACTCAATACCATGAGTAAACTATATGAGAGTCTAATAAGGACAAGAATCGACAAAGAAATTGAGGAAGGGGAAGGACTATCCTGCAACCAGTATGGCTTCAGAAAAGGCAAAACTACAATCCAGGCCATTAAAGCTGTTCAAAAAATTAAAGATGACAGTAAAGAAAAATGGGTAGCCGCAATCACACTGGATGTGAAAAATGCTTTCAACAGTGCAACTTGGAGTATTATCATTCAAGAGCTCCAAAGAAAAAAAATTTCAGCATATTTAGTAAATATAATACGAGAGTACTTCAACTCAAGATACATAACGCTAAGTAATAAGAAACAAGTACAGGTTACTGCAGGAGTAACCCAAGGCTCGGTCCTGGGACCTACATTGTGGAATATTTTATACGATGGCGTATTGCGGCTAAAACTACCGACAGGAGCTTATACGTTGGGATTTGCAGATGATTTAGTGTTAGTCTCTACAGCTGCCGATGCAGAAGAATTAATGTTTAAGGCAGATGAATCCCTCATACGCATAGACAGGTGGATGAAAGCCAACGAATTAATTCTTGCGCCACAGAAAACGGAAGCTGTGATCCCAAAAGGGCCAAGAAAACGGCCAGATGTTTGTTTCAGGATAGGCAATACTGATGTTAAGCCAAAAAAGTCAGTGAGATATCTAGGTGTCATATTGGGTGATGGTGGAAATTTTGGTGAGCACGTTAGAACAATCACCAAGAAGGTCGAAGAGAGAACAGCGGCATTGAGTAGACTAATGCCAAATATTGGGGGCCCAAGAACTGTAAAAAGGCAAATTTTATGTAGCGCAGTCTATTGTATGCTGTTATATGCCGCCTCAATATGGCACACTGCATTAAGAAAAGAAGGTACCGAAACCACCTGGCCAGAGTACAGCGGAAATTATTATTAAGGGTGGTAAATGGTTATCGAACCATATCGACCAAAGCCCTACAGGTCATCTCAGGAGCAGTACCCATAGATCTGTTAGTAAAAGAGAGAAATATCTTAGAAGAAAACATTGGTTCCACTAATGCAGACAAAAGAAATATAAGACAACAAATCATAGAAGAGTGGCAAGAGCGGTGGCATGAGACCATGGAAGTGGCACAATGGACGAAGAAAATTATCCCAGATATTAATATGTGGCTGTTATGCAAGCACAGATCATTAGATTATTTCATGACACAGGTACTATCTGGTCATGGAAGATTTAGGTACTATGCAAAAAAAATGGGGAAAACGAATAGCGAGAAATGCAACTACTGCCCAGAAACTGATACCGCGGAGCACACGCTACTCCACTGCCCAAGATGGGACACCTATAGGAATATAGCTCACACAAAACTGGGTAAAATTATAACAGTAGATAATTTAGAGCAGACCATTACTGGGAGTACAAAAGCATGGAATATAGTAAAAGAACTATGTAAAGAAATTATGGAGACAAAGGAAAGACAGTAACTGACAATACACATAGACAGCTGCCATTTTGATGAAATGCGACAAGCAGTTCCGAAATGGTAAGTGGATAAGACAGTGGTTTTTTTAGTTGGTAAAAATCCAACTCGCCAGGAGGGCGTCTTAAGAAGATTTTTTCCACTGCCGAAACAAAACAAAAAAACAACGCAATATACAATTAAAATATGATCACATATTAATATTAATAATATAGGAATCACTCATTAGTTTTAGGATGGTAAGTAGTTTATGGATTTACTTGATAACATAATCTCATATTACATCCTGGCCAGGTGATTATTCTGTAGGATGTTTATCAGCGTGCTCACTCCTCCACTCTTCCCTGCCAAGTACTAAGATTATGAGTGACCTTTTAGTAAGAGTACCAGTCAGATTTAGGTAAAGTTATTCGATCTCGATTCATTCAGTGCACCTGTACCTATCCGAGACCCGAGTACAGTATTCGTATACAGCATTCAGGACAGTTTGAAACGAGAACTCGTCCGAGTGAAGGATTCAAATACAACATTAAGAATTTGAATACATCAACATTTTGCAATTGGATACACCCATCACTACTTTGGCAGAAGACAGAAAAATACCAGCAGACAGCTCCAGAATTTAAATACTCATTGAAATGAATTAGACATAATATATTTCAGCATTACATTTTAGTGTAATAACTAATTAATATATATTATAGTTATAAGCTGATGCATGCAGTGTAGTGTTATACTCATACCTCAGTTCCTTTAAAGAAAAAAATTGTGTTCCATTCACATGACTTTCTTTAACTGCTCCATATAAAACTATTCTTAAAAAAAATTATTTTTTATTTACATCATGCTAATCAAGATAAACATTAGCAGAATTGGTCATACTACTAGCTTCCTTGTAAGTAGAAAGCTAAAGTTATAGTCAAATGTTTTAAAAGCTGGTTGCTATGTGAAACAGTTGAGGTTCACTTTGCTTTGCATGTTCCCGTTTGAGAAAAGTTACATAGGTACTTTAAAGCTGAAACCAATGACAAAGAATATCTCGAAAATGGTTAACCTTACAAGAAACATGTATGACATAAATTGTGTTTTTTAACGAGATCTATACTTTTTATTAGTAGGTTTTTGTCTATCTCTTATGGTTTAACTGTTATGTAAATTCTGCAACACTCATACAGAATAAAGAGGTCTTCAAAGGCTATTGCTAGAAAATTCAAAGTATGAATTTTATTTCTGATGTAAACACTTTTAATATATAGTTTGATTAAAAAATCAAAATTGTTAGAGCCATTTTTTGAGAAAGCTTTTATAAAACTAGTGAGTATTTTTTGAAAATCTTTGGGTCGCATCTTTAAATATTTTAAACATAAATTCAACAGTATTTTTGCTTATGAGTTATGCTGTCCACAGACAGGAGAGAGAGACCATTTTTTTAAAATTGCAAATCTCAACATCAGATTTTTAGGTGGAATACAATTCTTTTTTCTAGATAAAGGTGCTAAATAAAGTAGATAAAGTAAAAAGATGTTTGATTGTGAACTATTAATTCATTTTGGCACGATGCTCCACTTCCGCAAATGTGAAGCAAGCCACACTTACGAGAGCTATTCCAGAAGTACCCGACCTAACAAAGAAAGCACAAAATTTTGAGGGGAAAGCATATTTATTTCTCTTCATGGTCTCCTTTCAGTGCAATACACTTTTCCCATCGATGTTCAATAGCTTCAATATCCTGTTTATGGTGAGAACTATCAAGGTCTGCTAAATAGCCATCAACTGCAGACTCCACCTCTTCATTGTTGGCAAATCTTCTATCACCCAGCAATTTCTTCAAGTTTGGAAACAGAAAATAATCAGAGGGGCTAAATCTGGCGAAAAGGGTACATGAGGAAGCAATTCGAACTTAACTCATTTATTTTGGCCATAGCGATAATGGACGTGTGAATTGGTGCATTGTTTGATGAAACAAAACTTTATTTTTCGCTATATGCAAAGATGGCACCCACCTTACATTCAACTTTCTCACATCCAAATTTTCATTCAGTATGTGATGTACAGAACTTTTTGAAATGCCTGCTATGTCTGCTACCTCACTTTCAGTCGACGGTCATTCAATACCATTTTGTGGATTTTCTTTACAATTTCTGGACTGGTAACCACATTTGGTCGACCACTGCGATGCTCGTCTTGGCAGCTCGTATACGGCCGCGCTTAAACTCTGTCACCCAATATTTCACTGTTGTAAACGAAGGAACAGACTCGCATAAAGTAGAATCTAGCTCAGTTTTAATATTAGTTGGATCTTTCAATGAAAATATTGTATCACATACCATGACTAGTTTTAGTCATGTTTACAAACTTACTGAGAGCATTCACAAATGATGGCTGTCAAACAAAGCTAAACATTGTAAAATCGTCAAACTTAAGCTTTCTAAGTTGGTACTTTTTACGATTGTTGTAAACAACAACAACCGCTATTTATACGTCAGGTGGGTTACTTTTTGGACAGCCTTAAGTAGCTTGTGGCGGGAAGGATTTTCCTCAAAATTTTCGTGTCGCATCCTTGAAAGATACTAAATTTATATACCAAGTTTGGTATTATACTTGGCTTGTGGGTTAACATGTACATAGTGTGTGTAACGAAAATAAAAATTGTTACAGCCATTTGAGAAAAACAAGTTTTCTAGGATTGGCTCCGTGGTCGAATGGTCAGCGAACTGAACTGACTTTTCATCCGGGGGTCCCGGGTTCGATTCCCGGCTGGGGGTTCGATTCCCAGAATTAGTCCCCTATCCCCCACAGAGTCTAGAAGTATGAACGTGAGAGTGAATGTGCGTGTGTTAAGTGTATAAAAATGGTTAACCTAATGGAGTTGTTTCACAAGCCAAAGCCCTCGATATGACAAATGAAGCGATTAAAAATATATATATTTAAAAATCTTCCATGTAAAGACTAGTTTGGAATGGGGGGGGGGGAGATTCTTGAAAATCTTCTTGGAACCTGCTGCATTTAAATGCAAAGTTTGGTATTTAGTCAGTTTAGTTTGGGCCATGCTGTTAATAGCGAATTTTTTATAAAGTTTTTTAATGGAACGTAAAACAAACGTTTCCAGGACATCTCGGTATTAAATTTGTTGGATAGACTACAATAGTTTCACTATCTACTAAGTACCTGTCAGAGAAAGTATAAAGTAATACGATTTATCGATAAGGTGTAATTGGTTGTGGAAAATTTCCAAAAGTGTTCACTTCGCATTATATTTGTCACTTAAATGTGCTTTAGGCAGAATAGGTATTGCATTCTACTAATGTATTAATATTTCACCAAATACAAGGTTTTGGGAAGAGAGGTTTATCCCATATTATACCCATGAATTAGCAACGTGTAACAAAGCCACGTAAATGTTGCACCAGATTTTTTATTTATTCAAATATAATTTTTTTCTGTTTAACCCTTTTTATTCAGGGGTCTCTAAACCTTTATTTTCCGGTAAAATCTAATTACATTTTTGGATTAAATGCAATAATTCTTCTGGCTCATTTTAGAAAAGCAACAGATTTTCAACGGCTTGAAATATTCTCCGAAAATCTCGCGCTTTCGAAGATAAAACATTTTTAAAATTCTTAAATAATTGCACTCAAAGGAATACGTTAAGAGATACAGCGGTACAACTGCACTAACCATGACATTGCTGAAGAGTAATTTGACATAAATGGATGATGAGGGAGCCAGACTTCACATTGCGTGCATATTGGCGACAATTTGCCCTGCGGGTTTGGCCCTCTGCTTTGTATCACTTGTTGAGTTTGCACTTCTCAGTCAGTGTCGGGTTGAGTTCGAGATGGCATGTACTAGAAGAGTTGTGCTGCGTTCAGGATACACTGCGGGGGATAGGTTCCACGTAGGTATTCAAACATAATTTCTTTTGATTTACTAGCATACATATCTGCTTAATTTAGACCAGGTTTTAATGATAAGTATTTATATAAATAGTATTTGGGTTTAATTCCTAGGATTTGCTGTCTTTCAGAAATTGTTAATAATCGACATTTATGTCAAAGATGTCCTTGAACAGGTTGTCAGGCTTACCTACTAGTTACATTCGGCTAAGGTTGAGGACACTGAGTGATCCAGACATTCCAACTAATAGGTAATCTCTAAGCTAACTATACTTTCATTTTATAACCTATATATCTGCCTTTCATGCGGTTTTAAACGGATGAAACAACATGAACTTGTTATCCAATATGAAGATATATTATTATTGTGTATTTTAATTTGATCTCTCTGCCCGCATAGAAGCTTTGGTTCTCAAAGGTATTGAATTTTGATTAGAGAGTTTGAAGGGAAAAGCCAGATGCTATTATCGTCGTATTATAAACTTTCCCCTTTAGACAACTCCGGTAGCACGTGGCAGAGTATAAATAAATCTGTAAAGAGCGGAAGTGTTATATTATGCTGAAGGTTATAGGCGGAGGGGTCGTATGGGGGTGTTGGGCAGTATTGAAGGGAAGTGACTGTCTCTCACGTAGCTGCGAGAGTTTCAAGCTACAAGTTAGAATACCGCTATTGTAGTGGTTACATCGATGTATCTGGAGATATCTAATTGGAAGTTTTCGTCATGTAAAACCTGTTTTAATTCCACCAAATTATATCATAAAAGTAAAACGCATTTTCTATATCTCCATGGTGGCATTTCCAAAATGTGCAAGAAAATTTTCATTGATACCTATACGTGAATGTAGAAATTGCAAAGAAATTATAAAAAATAAAGTTATAGTTGGTTAAAAGAAATAGTCGTGACGCATTTCACTTCAGAAATACAGTCAACCGTTTTGTTTGTTTGTTTTTTTACCCTTGCACTAATACAAAAAGATTAAGTAAGAAACCACTGATCAGGAATACCCATAGTTTGTATAGTGTACATAAGTAATATAATAAACTATAATTAACAATCCATTTTTATCACCCTTCTAACACAAATGTTATAAAACGTTCTTATAAACTCGCTGAGACAGACTTTTTTACATGACTAGCATATAAAGTGACTAAAGTATTCGCCTCCACTTTTAAAACTTCTAGCAGTCAAATTAAGAGAGGGAAAATGTTCATTTGTAACATGCAGGAAAATCAAACGATATTACTATTTACACTTTCTGGCATTTTTCCAGTTAGTTAAATTTAATAGTTTTATAATCTTTTGAAAACGTTTCAACCTTTTCATGTGTGGTGTTCAGAAAATTATTTACATATGCTTTTAATGAACGCTTTTATTTGATATAAAGCCTGACAATGCCAGCTATTTAAACGGACGGAGAAATAATAACTTTGTGAAGCCGTAAAAGGTAAATAAACTTCAGTAAAAATGTTGATAATTTCTGACTTACGTGTAACTCCCCCTTCATATTAAATCCCATTTCACTGCTATTTTAGGTATTGTACCAAAAATGTGTTTTAATGAGTCATTTAATGCAGTGCCGGCGACTTTAGGGAAGCGCTCTCGCGATAAATAAATGCCCAGCAAGTAAAAATAAAATATAAAAGAAATATTAGATGTCATCGCAATGTGTATTACCTCTGCACACCCCGTAGTGGTTTATAGCTGTTTCTATTGTTTAAAATGTTTTTCCAAAGTTTATAATACAGCGCAGTGCGAATATTTTTAAAAATGTGTGCCGGCTGGTGCAATACGTCCGTCAGTTGCAAAAGAATACGTCGCGCTACTCCAACCCTCCCTCCTTCAATCAACACACTTAAACGTAAACAAACACTGGTGTACGCCGCATCGATACGACATGGCTCTTTCGAAACCACGAAAATGAAAAGGAAGTTTCTATTACCACCTGTAGTGAAATGAACAATATTTTTGCTGCTCTATGAGTAAAACGGATCAGTGGCCGCGCCGTGGCCGAGTGGTTAGACCACTCACCTAGACGGCCCAAGAGACCGCATGTGAGATTTGTGAAATGTAAATGTAGTGTTATTTATGGACACTCTTTAACTGCTGTGGTTCTCAGCGTCCCATTCTAAATTGGGCGTGAAAGGCCGCTTAATTTTGCTCAGAGGCCTCTCAATCAGACTTGAGGTTCTTTTACGCGCCGTAAATCTACGACACGGGACCAACGGCTTTACTTCCCTTCCGAAGGAAGCCATGCTAGGAATTTTTACGCCCGAAAAAATCCATCGTCCTCCGCCGGGTTTGAACCCACGACCTTGGGTATATGAAGTTAGCATGGTAACCATTACACCACGGAGGGCGACAGTGTGGGATTTGTGGTGGACAAAGCGGCGCTGGGGTGGGTTTTCTCCGGGTACTCCGGTTTCCCCCGCTATAATATTCCACCGGTGCTCCATCATTCATGTATCATCAGTGTCACCGCCTGCGGTGCCATAAGTAGTTAAAGCGGTCGTTAAACACTACCAAAAAAAGTTTGTGGGGCGCTTAGTTAAGTAAAATGAGACAAATTTAAGCAAAATGCGAATAGATAGTTTTACTAAATTTAGATTTAGTAAATTTTGAAATGAAATGTCTGTCGTGCTCAAAGTTTTGGACGAGAAATATGTCACAGATAGGATATCTTTGAGTATTTTGAAAGAATATTTTAAAACAAATCCTTGTCCATAAATGTAGCAAAGGTTCAAATTTAGCAATAATATTGAAATATTTAATGAAGCTTCATAGTGAATAAGTTACCTACACATATAAGTGTAAAAAAGTACAATTATTTTATAAAATCTTTAAAGTAAAACATAATGATAAAAAGGCGCCGGTTAGTAATATTACACATTTACTTTCAGGACTTAATCAATTGGAGCAATATGAAGTTGAACGTTCAGGTAACACATCTACTTCGGAAAATAAAAACAACGAAATAGAATTACAAGCTGAGGCTGCGAAATTAGATAAATTACTGGAGAATGCACAAATGTAAAAAGCAGATCGCGATTGATAAAGGAAAACTTATGTGTTCTGTTGTACCTTAATACTTAGGGGTTGACATTACATTTATACGTAGTGGAGGCTCGTAGCCAAATTATCTGGCAGGGCACACTTTTAAGATTGACTAAAATTAAAACTAAATTGAATGTTATTTATGGACGCTCTTTAACTGCTACGGTTCTAAGCATCCCATTCTATTTTGTGCGCGAAAGAACGCTTAATACTACTAAGAGGCCTCTTTATCAGGCGTGAGTGTCTTTTACGTGCCGTAAATCTACGACACGGTATCAACGACTTTACTTCCCTTAGGAAGGAAGGGATTTTTACGCCTGAAAAACAAATCAGCCGGGTTTGAACCCGCGACCTTGAGAACCAGAACCCCTCGATCACGGATGACGACAAACTAAAATTACTGGATACTAAAAGCTATCAGTAAAAATGAAATGCTAATTTGTGTATTAGCACTAACCTTTCTGTTTGTAGTTGATGTACATCCTTCGAACCTTTGCCTGAAAAAATACTCCTAAATCTTTGATTTAAATCAGAAATTGAACGCAATATGTTCCAAGAAATTTGAACACGAACCGTCACCTTCACTGTTTACCATATGTCAACAACATTATTAGAGAGGTGATACTGCTGCAAATTAATGCATAGCACGTCTTAACAGCTGATGCACTTGAGTTTAAGATTCCAGTCTTCAATACTACCTTACTAAGCTTTAATAGCTTGTGTATGTCAATTACAACGTTCACGATGTTCCTTTTCACGAACGAAGCGCGCTTTTCTCTCAGAAAATTATAGAAACTGCCTTTAAAGTAAGTAGATCGTGATATCAATGTCTTAATCATTTTCTTTATAAGCAATTGTATACTTTACAAACCATCGCCTTTCTTTCGTAACAGTGTTTAGGATTTTCCCTCTTACGGCGAGTTTTAACACTGCTGTTTCTTTTAACGCTAGCAACTGGTAAATTGGCATTCTGCAGTTAATTTAACCAAATCATTCTCCAACGATTTCGGATTATGTTTCATTTACACGTGAAATGCAATTCTTCAAGGCACTGTTTCACCACTTATCAGTTTACTCTTAAGGTGGATATTGTAACTCATTCTCAAAACACTAGCCACTAATCACCTCTCGCAAGTAAGGTCAATTTTACTGTTTGTTCCATAATTTCAATAACTATTGATCATTTGGCCTTTTCCTTTTTCAAGTGAAGCTTCAAATGTATCATGAATTTATTTCGTAGTAAACTTACGGTAGTTATGCAACACACTACTTGTACGCCTTGAGCGTTAGCGCGCGAGCGTGCCTTGTCGTCTGCTTGCTACCAAGTACCAACATTGTAAATGTTTACCACATAAGCTTCTTTTTGTATATTTCGTTCGGGAGGTTTATAGATCAACTTTGGTTTCAAATAAGAAGACATTCAAACTTTAGAAATATTTCTTATTATTTACTCTTACACGTGAAGAGATCTTTGGCTAAATATTTTTTACTCAAACTTTAATCTTTGCTTATTGTCGGTTCTTATTTTCTCTTTGCGAATGCGCAGCAAATGACTCAGAGGCTTTCGTGTCCTAAGAGAACCTTCCCCTTTCGGTCCCTTAAACCCCGCACCAACAAAATTAATTTCATCTGAAAGCATTGAATTCTTCTGCGCGTGCGCATAGGATGACAACAAAGTCGCCTGCGTCCGAAAAATGCGGCCTCTTGCTATTTCCGACAGCCATCGTCACTACAACTGCCCAGCGTGCATAGTAGGTTTAAATTTATATAAAATACGTGATAGAGTAAAGCATCTTACCTAATAATATAATGGAGAAATTACTGTCTGAAATTGTAGAGAGGGTACGTGCTCCTGTGCCTCTAAAGGCCGGCCGCCACTGTTTATACGAAACTGTACAGCTCCAGTTAAGGTGAAGGATGTTATGGAAAATGAATGTAAAGGCCCTATCAGTCTGTATAAACGTATTACACATAAACCGTCCCTACGCTTAAGGAACCTATCCTTAGAACCGTGTGCCATGTGAATGCTGAGATGTATTTGCTGACATCACCATTCCTGCAATCGCGATGACCAATTTGCCGACTCCTGGGCTACATAAATAAAAATGCACGATGTTGATGAATTAGCTGCTAAGCATAGTATAAGAGTTTCCTCTTATTACACTCCGAATCCTATAGAAAATGTATGGTCAGAACTGAAAAGAAGCATTGCACCCAATATACCTTCGGAAGAAAAGAAAATGTTGCTGAAATTCGAGTCTCAGTTCAAAATACGATAAAGGACACGAGAATCATTGGTCTAACTGCGAATGCCAAGTTGAATTAAAGTAAAATAAATATCGGCAAACGGCCAGTCCCTGGTAATGGGTCCACAAGAAGATGATACATTTTCAGAGGTTGAGAATTAATTTTATTTTAACATCAGCTAGTGCAATACAATGTTGTGTTATATTAAAAGTTGTATTGCTTTTCATTATTAAAGGTTACTGCGCCTCTCTGATATCTTCTTTGGCCTATAGACACAGGTTTCATATTTACAATCAAATCGAAGTAATTTTGAGCCAAATTTATATTAGATCCATGTTCGTGGTCATTCCCCATAATAAAGATGATATTGCAACTCCGACATTTCAAAACTGTTATTCTTGGCACTCGACCAGCGTGTGCCTTACCTGCCGAAAGGGAAGGTCAGGGTAGCCAAACCACTTCCCCCTTTGAGGCCTAGCCGAAAAGAGTATGAATGGATTGTGCAAGTTCATTCAGAAATCCTCGTGTTTGTAGGAACTGGTAGCGGCGAGAGTGTGGAGAAAAAAACCTAGGGGAGAATGTGGTAATGGCGGTTTTTTAAGCAAAGTCGTTATGAACGGCTTAGAGTACGATTTTAAAAGTATTATTTTTATGACAATCGTTAGTTTGGTTCCTTGCCATGTGCATGCCAAGTAGAATTTTATTTAAAAAATTACTTCTTACCATAATGATGCGAAATTCTAAATGGTGTCACTGGCCGGAATTACCCACACAAGCGGGTAATGCCGGTCACTATATTCGAACCTGTTATTTAGGTTTAAAATCATTAAAATGCATATAAAAAAACATATTTTATTTTAGAAGTTCAGTACAACGATACAGAGTAGTGCAGGTAATTTGAAAAGGAAAATCATCATCATCATCATCATCATCATCATCATCATCATCATCACATAATTTATTTTCCTCTCTTTGCACATATATCACAAAAATCATTTTTAGGGTTATCCCAGCCACTACATTATGAATGAGCCCACACACCATATGGCCCATGGATATTACTTTTTAAAGGCTAAAGCCTATTGGACGTTTGTGGAGATGTTGAAAGCTTACACAGTAATATGGCTGCCATGTATGCATCAGTACCAAACTAATTCTTTAAGACTAATTCTCACATGTGCTACATTATTTAGAGGATTATGGACTTTTCGGAAGACCCTATAAACATATATAATACATTTAATATGGTACATATACCCTATTATTTTTCATACTAAAATTACACTAAAAATTCGTTTAATATAACTTTTTCTCACTACTGCTCACAACGCTACTATGGAAATTACGACTATTGCTAGATATATTTTAAGGATACATTTACAAGGGCAACACAAACCAGAAGACCACTGCTGCGATGGTATTGCAGATAACTACCTGACCGGCATTACCCAATGGCCGGGGTTACCCGTGTTTCCCCTAACTTCTTCCATGGGCGAGAGGTGCAGAGAGATAAAAATTTGAGGAGTCCATGGCACTTCACTATTGGTTATTTCTGAAAGAGGTTTGTTCTATGGGATGTCATTAAATTTCACTACTGCCAAAGTATAACAAATCTAACGCGTTCCATTCACACGACTTTCTCTAGCTGTGTCACAAACACAATCCTTCACACAATTCCTTCCCTATCTACGGCATGTTGATCGTGATGCATTGGTATTATTAATTACTTCCTTTTAAGAAGAAGGGAAATAAGGGAGTGCACTAGGCCAAAGATAATCAAAACTTTTAAATACTATGGCTATGTGAAAAAATTGACATGCAGTTCTCTTTTGTATTCCGCTTGAGAACATTTTTAAGTAGTTTAAAATTGAAACCAATAACAATGAATGTCTCGGAAACGGTTAACTCTGCAAAAAAAAAAAAAAAAACAAGAAAAAATGAATGTGACATAAATTATTTGTCTTAACGAGTACTACATTCTTTGTGCAATTTGTTTTTGTCTATCTCTTACGGTTTACCAATTATTTAAATTCAGCAAAATTCATTCAGAATGAAGAGGTCATCAGGTGTTATTCCCAGAAATTTCAAGATATAAATTTCGTTTATTATGAAAATATCTTAAACATTCAGAATGTTAATAAAAATCGCTGCAGTCATTTTTGAGAAAATCAATATTTTCAAAAAATGTTCCATGTAAAGGGTTGTTGGGGATGGAAGGATTTTCTTGACAATCTTATCATTTTTAACTATGCTGCATACACACACACACACACACACACGTATATATATATATATATATATATATATATATATATATATATATATTTCTAAAAACGTTGTTTTTATTCAAGGCATCTCAACATTTATATTTCCAGCGAAATCTCGGTATCGAATATTTGGGTGGAATACAATATCTCCTGTATCTACTATGTGCGTTTTACATACATGCTAAAGTAACAATATATTGGTCCTGTCTAATATTTAATTCTATCATATAAATTTATTTTAATTTGAATTTATTTAGTACAAATTATAATAATTTGCGCTGCCCTGTGAACTGGACCCTCCCCCCCCCTTCTGTCTACATAGAATAGCGATTCAGAGCAGAAGAGAGGGTAATAATTTCCCTTATAAAATAACCTAAGTTGGTATGGTTTGTTTGCGCATCACATTGCATGCTGGTCCCACGCTGTTCTATCACAGCTGTGATTCAAACGTATGTAATAATATATTACACTGCATAGCTAAAAGTGTTCAGATGTACGTACAGTGTGAAATATTTAAATTAACCAGAGACTTGAGTGTAAGAGGTTGCTCTTTGTGGGTATTATTAAATGGGTGTAAGTATATATTTTATGTAAAACAAATTAGTTAAGCAATTAAAATGAATAGTGTAAACAAGAACGCATTTGCAAGATTCCCTATGCTCCATCAGAATGTGCAAGATGTTCAATTCTCAAGAGGATAAAAACACTAAGACAATGAAGGAGGGCAGATTTTCTGCTTTAGCGCCCTTCTCACCGCGTCTGATTCAAGGTTTTGCCGAAGAAAAAGAGAGGAAATGTGTTTTTCTACAAGAATATTAGTTAGGTCAGTTACTTATAGTGAAGAGTTATTATTTTGCTTTTTTGAGGAGCGTATATGTGCATAATCATTTCCTACACTTTATGTTGCACTCTTTGAATATTTTCCAAACCTTATTGATTGCTATCATGACATTCACATTAAGGTTGGGCAATCTGCACCGAAAAAAATGCAAGTCGGAGGTCGCTACTCAACTTTAAAAGTTGACTCACGGGATTCGAGTCGATATTGTAGACAATGCTGTTCAGAATAATAGCAAAGCGATAAGACATTCACTCACCTGACGGTAAAAGCAAAATTAAACCTAGGCGTTTCCGCTTAAAATAAATATTACGGATTATAGATTTAAAAGTTAGAAGAAATATATTCTGAAACATAGACTTCTCATTCTGTTAAGTTTGCATGATTAGGAATTGTAAATCATTTATTTTATGAAAGCAAGGAACAGATCAACCATTTGTTATAAAATCGCGTGTCCTTTGCTGAAATTTAAATATGCGGCTGCTCCGGAATATGGCTGGACAGAAAATAACGTTATGGTTACATTCTGTTACCGCACTGTAGCGATTACAGAATTAGCGAAGACAGAAAGTAGCTATTGCCGAGTAGCAATTACAAATGTAACGATTACAAAGTAACTAGTTACCCAGTAAAGGTTGTAGAAGTAATAAATACATAGTAACTAGTTATCCTTAACTGTTACTGAGTTTGAGTGACATCTTTCACGTGTGTGCATTGACATCGCGTACCTGGAATTGTAGTTATCCCGGTACGCAGTATTAATATCCTCTGCAAGAGATCACAAGTGACATTGTCGATCTGATATACCATTTGGTTTGAAAAAATCTGACTTCATTCCGTTGACTTTCTCTATATCCCTGCAACAAATTATTCTTAAAAAGCTTATACTTCTATTCACTTCATGCTAATCAGTAAAACATTAGCAGAAATAGCCATACTTGCTTCCTTGTAAATGAGGTGAAATAAGGGAGTACCATAGGTTAAAGTGACAATCAAAAGCTGGTTGCTATGTCACTGAAGTTCCTTTGTTTGTATGGACAGCAGTTGACAAATTCCTGTATGAGAAATGTATAAGTTTTTCATAGCAGAAACAAAAAAATAAGGAATGTCACAAAAACATCGAACTCCACGAAAAAAATGTATATAACATAAATTGTGTGTTTTAACGTGCTCTACATTTTTTGTGTAGTAAGTTTTTGTCCATCTTTTACGGTTTAGCAGTTATTCAAAATTCAGTAAAATTCATCCAGAATAAACTACTCTTCAGAGGCTATTCCCAGAAAATTCAAGATATACACTTTATTTGTCGGGTAAATATCTTTAATATACGAAATTTTAATCAAAATGTTAGAGCCATTTTTGAGAAAATCAAAATTTTCGAAAAAAGTTCCATGTAAAGGGTAGTTGGGGGTGGGGGGATTTTTCTCAAAATCTTCGTGTCGCATCCCTGGAAGATACTAACATTAAATACCAAGTTTGGTGTTTTACCTACTTTTCGTTTTTGAGTTATCGTGTTCACAGACACACGGACACACACGGACCTTTTTTCGAAAATGCTTTTTTACTTTCTCCATACGCACTATGTACATAGTGTATAGAGAAAGTATTGCACTCCACCAAAAATTCGATACCGAGATTTCACCGGAAATATATGATTTAGGGTCCCCAATATCCAAAAAAAGCATTTTCACAAAAAGGTCCGTGTGTGTGTGTGTGTGTGTGTGTGTGTGTGTGTGTGTGTGTGTGTGTTCCATAGGGACATGTCTATCAAAATTCACCACCATATTTAAATAAATAAAAAAAAACAAAAAAAAAAACACCAGCGGAGCAGAGGAAAGGATGCTGCTCCTGAAAATGCAACCGCTCGAGGAGCCTACCAGCGCTACCTCCTTAACACCAACACTCGAAATCTCAATTTAAAAAAAAACAAAAAAAAAAAAAAAAAAAAAAAAAAAAAACAAAAAAAAAAAAAAAAAAAAAAAAAAAAAACCTTAACCATCACCTCAATCCTGTGGTTAAACCATTACCAGGGTAGGTACACAGCAACAACACCCAGGCTCACCACGAGCCTACCAGACACGCACGCACGCACTCGTGCATTTCATAAGCCACTTTTTTATTTCTTTATTATTCTAAGTTGGCGACTTGTTATATGCAAGTAGCATAGCATAGGGGCAGATGTCAATGTGCCACTTACTAAACTGCCTTATTTTAATGTTTTCATACCGCAAACCTTCGCTTAGAATCAAGACTTCGTGTCCATTTTTAACTTTGCAGTGTCAACACACGGAGCATAATTATTCTATTACATGTTTGGTTTTAAATTTAATCACCTATTACATTATTCCTTCAGAACATATTGAATCTGGAGCCGTTAGTCCAGTTTCTTGTTAACATGACTTCAACAACGTCTTTCTTGGCTGGTGCTATTGATTATATTTGAACTTGTGTTTCCCAATTTATATTTTTGTAGGCGCAGGCATCAATCTGGCAACATCGAAATGTCAATCCTGGACAATGGTGCTGTTGCATAAGAGCACAAGAGCTCATGTACACCCTGACCTGTGACTGCTTGCGGATTCCCCCCTTCTTTTCTTTGAATACTACTAAGCGTAACCTATATGGGCAATTTAAAATCTACACCACCACCCTTCCCAACTCGATAAACATAATATGATAACGAAGTGCACCTTTTAAGAAGCAGCTGGCTGCACCGCGGCCGAGTCGTTAGAGTTAGGCCAATCGCCTCTCACCAAGGCGGTCTGGATTAGTTCCCAGGCGACAGCATGTGGGATTTGTGGTAGACAAAGCGGCGCAGGGGCGGCTTTTCTCCGGGCTCTCCGATTTACCCCGCCCTCGCATTCCATCTTCATTTTATGCATCATTAGTGTCATCGCCTGCAGTGCTATAATAGTAAAATTGGGGTTAAACACTACCAAAAATAAATAGATAAAAAGCATACGCAACTCATAAACCTAAATTACTTTATGGGCCCGCATGGCCGTGAAAGAAGTCCACTAGCCCGCGAAGCTTTCCGCAGTCTGTTTTCATTGTCACTACAATGTTACGTCTATGGCACTAGGTGGCAACACACTATATTCGAAGCTAGTCACTGGAGCAGAAGCACTTAAAATGCACAAGCGCCTTAACTTCTCGGTTTCTCCATACAATCCATAATCTCAACTACAATTTAATTTACACAATAGTTGTTCTTGATCTAACATGATGTACTTCGTTATTTTCACGATAATAAACATTCAGCATACAGCACTTTCTTTCGTGAGAAAAACTTGAGCTTACCTTCTTCTTCTTATCATTATTATTATTATTATTATTATTATTATTGTCGTTAGCTGAGGCTGGAATATTATAAGTTTCTTCATAATCGTAATTATGATGATCAAGTTTCAGGACTGCCTGACTAAAATTTGATGAAAAATACTCACACATACACAACCCGTTAAGAAAATCGCAGCATATGGTTAAAGGAAACGCAGGTTGAACCCCCTTTTAGCCAAATTGTTGAATCTGACTATCTCTATTCGAAATTATCGAGTTGCAGGAGTGTCTCTAAGGCAGGTAGTGTAAGTACTGTACAGACGGTTGTGAGTTTGTGAGTTCAGTACTGGGAGCATGCTAAGAGCAACTGAAAGAGGAGCCAAGTCATTCGTGTCTCTCCCTTGATGCACTTTTTTAGTGTTTAACGCCCGCCTTTACTAGTATGGCACCGCTGGCGATGCCACTGATGATATATGGATGATGGGTGGAATGCGATGGTGGGGAAAAACGGAGAACCCGCCCCTGCGCCGCAAATCCCACATGCGGTCGCTTGGTATCGAACCCAGGCGGGTGGTTAGCCACGATGCGATGCAGTGACGGGTCAGGTTCAATCCTCTCGGGTAGTCTTCATTTACCATCAGTCACGAGCATCAAAGCGTAGGTCATCAACTAGCTTCAATACTGCTCGGGAGAAAACATACTTTATTACGGTACAAGATAATGATGTAAAGTGTTTGGTTTATAACACGAAAAATGTTAAATTATAAACAGGTTAAATCCTCATGTTTTGCCATGCCAATCAGCATAAAAAAATACCATGGGAAAGAAAGATCAGCTTAGTGAAAAAGTTAAATGCACAGCGTTTATGGACGTAAGTACAGTACATTTTATCGTACTGTAATTTATTTTTGTTGCTTTTATTTGTTTATGCTGATCAGACCTACGACTTGTCTTGCTTTGAATAAGAAGGTACCCAACTCAGGAAATCTGCTATGCAAATATTTTCGGCATGTTTTGATATAGGTGTCTCTATGAACAACTCTTTTCCTTAATGACGATGAGCAAAAAGTTGTAAACTTAGCGATAAAATATTAAAATCTGCTTTATGACTTGGAGTACCGCACAATAGTACCAAATATTGAAAGTTTTAAGTAAAGAGATGAATTAATATGAATTAGCATAATAGGTAATACGTTAGTTTTAATCGAAACTAGTTCAATGTCCTATATTAGTGTAGGCCATACTCGTCCCAATTATATGAAATAATGTACATGAACACTATATATATATATATATATATATATATATATATATATATATATATATGTATATAGATTTAAGCATATATACTGCTTATCTCATAAAATGTGTTTCTTTCGTCCACCACAATTGTCTTCATATTGGCCAATATTTGTAGATCTATGCAAATTATTATCTTTTTATTAATTTCTTATTCATAGATTTCGTCCAACATGTATAATTTAATATCTACATTGCTAATTGTATTTATAATAATAATAATGATGATGATGATGATGATGATGATGATGATGATA
Organism: Hymenopus coronatus; assembly: GCA_030762935.1. Taxonomy (NCBI): domain Eukaryota; kingdom Metazoa; phylum Arthropoda; class Insecta; order Mantodea; family Hymenopodidae; genus Hymenopus; species Hymenopus coronatus. Next base: position 41,356,627 of record CM060885.1, on the reverse strand, counting down.
AGAAGAACAATGGACCATTATATACGCAATATAACTCATAAAACAATATCATTAGAACACCCCAAATCAATTTGTACCGCAAGGTTTCTTCCGTACAGTTACAAGAAATACCACTGCATTTAGAACTCGGTCTGCTGCTGCGCCTTCTGTGTGGCAAACCCTAACGGCAGAGGGACAAGTAAAGCCGGCTCTCTGGATTATAAAGCTTACTCTGGAGCGGCCTTTGTATGCAGAGATACATATATGTATGGAGAGTAGATTGGCAATTTCCTATCCCAATGCGTTGTCGCTGCTGAAGCGACTTGGCACGCAGCCATAGTTTGTCACTATGTTATTGGGAGTAAGCCACGTATACGAGTTGAATTTGCACAAATAATATTTTGTTTTGAAATATTTAATTAATCAGACAACATGTAGTTTTCCAACAAGTATAATGAACAGCGCGTGTATAGTTTTAAGGTGCAATTTCTCTTATAGCAAGCAGAAAAACCAAGGCAAAAATTTGATGGGTTACATTCATATGATTTTCTCTATCCATTCTTCAACAAGCAGTTCTTAAAAAACCTTATTCTTCTGACTCTTGACATTAATTTAGATAATCATTTGCATAGAGCTTCCATATTCTCTTGTAGATATAAAGGAATAAGTGAATACACAAAAGTGACTAGACGAAAGCGATAGTCAAATCTTTTAAAAGCTGATCGCTATGTGATGGGTTTTACTTTAGCTCGACCAGGGATAAGAAAAAAGAATTATGACATCCTATTTTTCTGAAAGTACAAATATTTTAAAATTGAAGCCAATAACAGGAAATATATCGGAAATAGTTAACTCGAGAGAGAGAGAGAGAGAGAGAGAGAGAGAGAGAGAGAGAGAGAGAGAGAAAGAAATTATATGACAAATTGTGTGTTCTGAAGAGATCTAAAACTTTTGAATTTTTACTTTCTCTACATAGTACATGGTACAGTATTTTTCAGAACATGATGACCCTCGGCGTGACTTTGAAGTTTGGGTTTAGGTAGTTTGCGGTTATAAACCGACCCTCGCAGTTGCCAAGTCTTTCACTTACTGGTCTCTTAAGGGGCGCGAATCTCGACTTGCAAGCAGTTTTCGGGTCTCCAGAAAATAGAGATTTTACTACGTTGTTTCTCACCCCTTGTACATTGTTTTACTTGTTTGGTAGTGTTTAACGCCCGCTTTTACATCTTGTGGCACCGCAGGCGATGACACGGTGAAATGAAGATGGAGCTCCGGTGGAATACGATTGCTGGGGAAACCGGAGAACCCGGAGAAAACTCGCCCCTGCTCCGCCTTGTCCAGCACATATCTCACATGCGGTCGCTTGGGACCCCTTGTATAGGCCCGACTTTTGTTTTCTAATGAATATTTCACAGTGACAGAGGGGAGCGGTCTCGCTTGAAGACCGTCATGTTTTGGAGAAAATTATCGCAGTTTAGAGAAGGTATTGCACTCAATCCAAAAATTCGACACTGAAATTTCACCGGAAGTATACTTTTTAGTGCCTCCAATATTAAAAAAAAAAAAAAAAAAAAAAACAGTTTTAGAAACACTCCTGGGCAGCATGTGTGTCTGTGGGCAGCATATCTCAAAAACGAAAAGTTATTTAAATACCAAACTAGATATTTAAGTTTAATATCTTCCAAAGCTGCGACCCTTTACATAGTACATTTTTCGAAAAATGCGATTTTCTCAAAAATGGCTCTAACGATTTCAGTTAAAATGGCATAAGTTTAAGATATTTTCATGACAAACGAAATGTGTATCCTGAATTTTCTGGGAATAGCCTCTGAAGACCACTTCATTCCGGATTACTTTTGTTTAAATGTTGGATAACTGTTGAACCGTAAGGGATAGACCAAAACATACTACATATAAAATGTAGATCTCATAAAAGTAAACAATTTATGTCATACAATTTTTTTTTTTTTTTTTTTTTTTTGGAAGAGTTAACCGTTTTCGAGATATTTCGAGTTATTGGTTTCAGTTTTAAGGAATTTAAACTTTTCTCAAATGGGAGATATCTTTCTTTTCGTCTCTCTTTTGTTTACCCATAGCAAGCAAAGAGAACCGAATTTCAAATGTTTCACTTAGCGACCGGCTTTTAAAAGGTGTGACTATCGCTTTAGCCTAGGGTATTCCCTTGTTTCCCTTCTGCATATAAAGAAGCAAGTAATAGACCAATTCTGGTAACGTTTATCTTGATAAGCATGACGTAGATAAAAGAATAATCTTTTGTAAGATAAGTTACTTTGTGGAACGACTAGAGAAATTCATGAGAATGGAACAAATGAGATTTTTTTGTCCGCCTCTTACGGTTTTCCATCATAGAAAAATCATTCAGAATGAAGGGAGCTTCAGAGGCTATTCCCAGAAAATTCAAGATATACACATATACAGTCTTTGTCATCTAAATAGCGCTAATATATATAACTTTAATAAAAATAGTTACACCTGGGGATCGGCAGAACCACCTCTGCGATGTCGGCGTGACATCCTGCTTGGGAAGTGTGGTTGTGGGCTTCACTGCATGCGTTCGCATCCTACGCTGGATGAACGTTATCGCAACCTGCCACTTAGTGCAAGGCCTGCAGGTTTTCGCTTTCGTGAGCTCTTTCAGGAGCTCAATATCGAAATGCCTAGCCTGTTTTCCAGGGGGCAGAGAGTGCTCCCACCGTGGTTACGTGCTACATCTCACGTCGTTCTCGGGATGACGGCCTACGACAAATCTTCGCTGCCCACGCCTTGTATCCGTACTTGTTTTTTTAGAATGTTTATCTCATTACAGTGACCGGATTTTTAGCTACACCGACGGAAGTAAGTGCGCCGATGGTGTAGGATGTGCCTTTGTTATTGGAATCGACACCTATACTTTCTTTTTACCCGATAACACATCCATTTATACTGCCGAGTACGCCATCGAAACTTGTGTAACCGTCTTATTATGAGTGATTCCCTGAGTGCCCTTCAGAGCATCCGTGGGCTGTACAGCCATCACCCCATCGTACAGAGCATCCAGGATACGCATATTTTGCACTGCGCCTGGATTCCTGGACATGTTGGGTTGTCGGGGAACGAATTGGCGGATTTGACAGCAAAGATGGCGACTAGAGAACCCAGTGTTTCCGTTCATTCATTGACGGCTTAAGACCTTAAATTTTTCGTGCGCCGAGCAGTTGTCTCACTCTGGCATACGGCGTGGTCAGGTCTTAGCGGAAACAAGCTTAGGGAGGTGAAAGACCTCCCTATGCACTGGGTTACCTCCACTTGTGTGTCCCGCCGAGAGGAGGTGGTATGGGCACTGTAATTTTACTCAAGCTACCTTTTGAAACGAGAACCTGCTCCTGTCTGTGCGCTCTGTGGGGAGCCACAGTCAGTCCGTCATGTGTTGCTAGAGTGTGGTCATCTAGCACACATTCGATCATCCTTGAACATGCTGGCTAGTGATCCAAGAGCAGTGGACCGGGTTTTTAAATTTTTAGCACAAGTTTCTTATACCTTGCGGTTTTAGTTAGTGGTAGCTGTACACCGTGTTACTATAACGGATTTTTAAGTTTTTAACAGCCCCTTCAATGTCATAGGTTTTTATTGTGCCAAGTGTCCTTTTATAGACACTTTTGTGTTGTTTTAGCTCATTTAATGTCATAGCTTTATCGCCAGCTCAGCTTTCCAAGCTGGGCAGTTTTATTAAACCTGGTGTTAGTTCTTTCTACTGGTTTTTATCTCTTGTTTTAGCTATTCTAGTGCCATGGTTTTATCGCCAGCTCTATGTTCCGAGCTGGGCAGTTATTTTACCTTGGTTTTCGTTTGTTATACTTGTTTTATCTCTTATTTTAACTGTTTTAACTGCCATTCTTCTGAACGTTTTGTAAAGACTGGTCTTTTATCACCACTGTTTTATGTTAAGGGTGCTGATAACCGAGCAGTTGAACGCCAAACCCAACCATCATCATCATCCTCCTGGTTGAAACAATTTTAGCATTCCAGGCAGAAAAAATACTTAGAGAAAAATGTTAGGTAGCTACCAGTTAAGGTCGAAAAGCATAAGATGTTGGACTCTGTGTGGCATTATCACCACATGCACATTGGACATTTTCTCCAATGAGGCGCTTCAAGAGGAACTGGCAGAAAAGGGCACTATAACAATTGGTATAGTGACTGTTGGAGTGAACCAGGACTTAACTGCCAAGCCAGGTAACCAACCTAACATGGTCGTGCAGCAGAAGTGCACTGTTGCCAACCTAACCAATTCACCTCAAGCTCAAGGAATTGAAGTAGGATTTGAACTTAGGGGCTTTGCACAAGATGGCAAGAACATGATCTTTGTAGCACTATGGGACTCTTAGGAAATTATTTATCTGTGAGTAGTCTTCTTTCTCCCTTTCCATTTATGTTATTGGAGATTTTCTTAATCTCAAGCTTGAAAAGAATATTCTTTTTTATCTAGTTCCTCTTCCTATGCTTCTTTGATGTATTCTGCTTCATTGTAATGAATATCTTCAATGACAGAAACAGTTTTAAATTCATAAAAAATACATTAAAATTATTAATTGCAATTCAGTGTTTAGTGGTAGAAATAAAGCTGTGTTAAACAGCAGTTTTAATTTGTTATTATTTTTACAGAATACCTCATACACAACATCAAGGTCCATCTCGGCTTTCCGCACTGATCCATTTGACCCAAATGAGAGCAGATTTAACAAAATTCTTATTGCAAACAGAGGTGAAATTGCCTGCAGGGTGATAAGAACAGCAAGAGAAATGAGAATCAAAACTGTTGCAGTTTATTCAATGGCAGATGCTTGTGCAGTAAGTATAATTTTACTGAAGCAAATTTTAAAATCAGTTTCTGGAAAATAAACTAGAATGAGAGTATAAGCAAATAAAATCTTGTAACCAAACAATGTTTGAAATGTCTAGACAATTTGCAATCACTATTTTGAATTGTTAGGTAGTATAATAGCAAGCTGTTTAGTCATCTTTTTATTGATATTTACTAAGTATGCTAGATTCTTTACTATGGTAATTGTAAAACATTAAAAGGTTTGTTTTCTTATATCTTATTCCAAAGCGCCATGTTCGTTTAGCTGATGAAGCAGTATGCATTGGTCCAGCACCAAGCAAAGAGTCTTATCTTAATGTGGAGCACATATTGAAAGCTGTCAAATTGACAAATTCTGAAGCTGTTCATCCAGGGTATGGATTTTTGTCAGAAAATGCTGCATTTGTAGAAAGACTGGTAAGTAATTTTATGAAATCTATTTACTGACAACAATATTTGACATTCAATAAATAAGTATTTTTGTTCTTTTAAATAAGATATTATGAACAGTAGCAGCTGGTCACGAGGGAATTAAGAATTGTGGCTTCCCAATAAATGAAATGTAATGTACTTCATTTCTTGAGTTTCTAGACCACCAGCATTTATTTTAATACAGCTTCTACGAAGTATTCATACAATAATGTATTTCTTTTTTATCTACTACAAGTTAATGAATTAAGGTAAATATTTGCATTAAACATTTTATTGTAGGTACAAAGGTTTTTACCTATAATTTGTATAGCTAAAGGTAATAAACAAATGTTTAAAAACTGATCTCTGTCGTTGAAATGCCATATCCCCTTTCCCTGATATTGCAAGAAACAATTGAATAACAGTACATTATACTTTAAAAAACTCTGATGTTTTGTATTCATATAACTTTCTCTACTCATTCATCTACAAGTTGTTCTTACAAAAGCTTATTATTCTTATCTACTTTCTATTATTAGAGATTATCCATTTATATATTTGCTGTAGTAATAAGAGGATACAAGTAGATGTTTAGAAAGTAGACTGCTATGTCTTGGTTTTGAAATGCCATTTTCTTTGCATGATTATGAAAAAAAAAAAAAGAAGAAGAAGAAGAAGAAGAAATTATAAGTTTTTGAAAATCAAATTGACAACAAAGAATATCTTGGTAAAGGTTAACATTACAAAAAATGGTTTTGAGCATAAATTGTGTGGTTTGACAGGATTAACATGTTTTCTGTAGTACTATTTTATCTATCTCTTACGGTTTAATAATTATAACAAATTCATTCAAGATGAAGAGGGCTTCATAGGCTATTCCAGAAAATTCAAGATATACATTTTGTCATTCAAATATTTTAAACTTGTTGCATTTTAATCACAATTGTTAAGAGACATTTTTGATAAAATAAAACAAATGAAAACATAAAGGATAAATTGGAGCATATTTCCTTGAAAATCTTTATATTGCATCCTTGGAAGCTGCTGAAGTAAAATATCATGTTTGGAATTTAAACTTTCACCAACTTTTCATTACTGATTTATGCTGTTCACAGACATACATATATGCGCACATGTGCACACACACACACACACACACACACACACATACACACACCCCACCCCATCCCCCCACACCCACACACACACAAATTTTGTTTCTGAAAATGGTATCTTTGGATTCAGCAAGCCTCAAGATCTGTATATCTGATGAAATCTTGGTATGACATTTTTAGTGGAATAAATTTCTTGCTGTAAATAAAGCAGCAGAGAGTGTAAGAATGCAAAAGTACTTTGGGTATAATGCAATACTTCCTCTACTACTAAATCCATGGCAAAAGCCCAGAATTCAACTGCACAAACTGGCAGGATTGTAGAGAGGTCCTATATAAATAGTTTGAGATAGAGAACCTATTATCCCTTTTGCCAAATGTCAAAGTTATGGCATGTTTTCTGGATCACACAACAATGGCCATAACTTAAAAGAATATTGAATGCTTAATTTGTATGCCAGTAGTCAAATGAATGCAGCATTGGTGCACAACCCATAGAATGTTTCAAATTATTGGACTCGCAACTTTGGTAAAATTGCCTATTCTTTCAGTGTGTGCACACCACTGATAACATTTGGTTGATTTCAGATCATATGTAGTTAGGAGATGGCTCTGCTCTAGCATATTGCTATAGCAATTAATAAAGTAACATCCCCTACTCTATTTGATAAAACAGTAAATATTCCAGCATTATAAGACTTAACAGTTTGATAATAAATAACCAAACAATAAGAAACTAATCCTAAAATGTCTCAACCTAATAACATTATAATCGAATTAGGACTAATAATTAAAAAAAAATTTAGTAATATAAATATTAAAACTAAAAAAATAATCAATTAAGTGTAACATTCTCTATTATATAATCCTCACTATATAAAGTTATTAATGAAGAAATCAACATTACAAAACTTATAAATAATAAAGATATTCAAATTATAATAAAGTTATAACTACTGATGAAGATCTTAATCTAACCACCTCCCATCCAATAAAATGAATCATATTATTCATAATACAAAATGTAGGTACTAAAAATAAATCTTAATAAAGACAAAATATTAATCAAAAAAATCTAATAAAACATAACGATAAATATATTACAACCTAAGATAATTTCTTATATTTATGACATCACAAATCACAATTTTTATTAAACTACTTAAGTAAACTTAAAACCATATTAATACAAAATCTTTTTTTAAAAATCAATAAATTCAAAGGTAAGCAATGTAATGTAGGTAATAAATATTCAGGGCAATAACCTTACACTTCTATAAATTCTAGGATAATAAATTCCACGTTGATAAGAATGTAAATATAATGTATAAGCAGTGCTAAAAAAGGAAATTGTTATTAAAACAATATCACCATTCATATCCAACCGACTATTCAATTTGATAAACCTATTTCTCCTAATAAGTTTAAGAAGGAGGTGCTACTGTATTACAAGAAGATAATAAAAATCATAAATTTCCAGAAACATTTATTACCAGAAGTTAGGAAATTTCTAGAAGAAAAAGGATTGCCACAAAAGGCTGTTTTATTACTTGATAAGGCTCCTTCACATCTCAATGAGAGCATTCTCATATCTGATTATGGACTCTTTGTAATTAAGTTTTTACAACCTAATGTGACTGCTTTTATACAGTCAATGGACCAAGTCAAATTGCATCAGTAAAACAATGCTACCGGGTGGTTCTATGAGAATGCTACTTGATGCAGATGATTTGATTGCATTCTGGAAGAAGCTGACAATTTTAGATGCCATACACAGGATTTCTGATGCCTGGCAGGATGTCAAGCCACAAACACTGGTTTGCTAGTTTGGTTATGAAGGAAAGTGATTTTCAAAATTTCAGAGATGAAGTAGAAGAAGCAACTGCGCAATTAATGAAACTGGCAATGGGTTTAAATGGCTTTGAAGATGTTGATGAAGAAAACAAATGAGTGGCTGAAGATCGATGCATGTGAACCTACCTTCCAGTACATGAGTGACACCAAAATTGTGACTGCTGCTTCACAACAAAACAAAGAAGATGAAAGTGAATGTGATTGTGGGGATGAAGACTGATCTCATCAGTCATTGAACAGCATTCTAATGTGTTAATACTCGTCTAGATTATATGGGGCAGAGGGTGTTTGAGTACAATGTATTATTTCTGCAAGAAAAATTTGAAGTTTCAATTCCTCTCAGCAGCAGACCAGCATGACAAACTATTTTAAGAAATAAACAGACCCAGTGGCGGCTCGTAGCCAAATTATCTGGTGGGGCACAATTTTAAGATTGACTAAAATTAAAACTAAATTGAATGTTATTTATGGATGCTCTTTAACTATTACGGTTCTAAGCGTCCCATTCTATTTTGAGCGTGAAAGACCCGTTAGTATTGCTCAGATGCCTCTTTATCAAGATTGAGGGTTTTTTTACGTGCCGTAAATCTACGACACGGTATCAACGACTTTACTTCCCTTATGAAGGAAGGGATTTTTACGCCTGAAAAAAAATCAGCCGGATTGAACCCACGACCTTGAGAACCAGAGGCTAGCATGTTACCCCTTGATCACGGATGACGACGGACTAAAATTAGTGGATACTAAGCACTATCAGCAGAAATGAAATGCTAACCTTTCTGCTGGCAGATGAAGTGGATCCTTTGCTTGAAAAATACTTCCATAACTCTTTGATTTGAGTGAGAAACTGAACGCGACATGTTCTGATAAATTTGAACACGAACCGTCACCTTCACTGTTTACCATACGTCAATATTACCAGAGAGGTGATCCTGCTGCAAATTGATGCATCTTAACAGCTGATGCACTTGAGTTTAAGATTCCAGTCTTCAATACTACATTACACAACTTTAATAGCTTATGTAAGTCAATTACAATGTTCACAATGTTTCTTTTCACAACGAAGCTCGCTTTTCTCTCAGAAAATTATGGAAACTACTCTTAAATTAAAGTAGATCGCGATCGTGATATTAATGTCTTAAGCATTTATAAGCAATTGTACACCTCACAAACCACTGCCTTTCTTTCGTAACAGTGTTTAGGATTTTCCCTCATAAAGCGAGTTTTAACACTGCCGTTTCTTTGAACGCTAACATGTAGCAACTGATAAATTGGCTTATTATTCTGCAGTTAATTTCACCAAATTATTCTCCAGTGTATTCGGATTATGTTTCCTTAACACGTGAAATACATTCAAGGCAATGTTTCACTCTTATCAGTTTATTCTTAAGGTGTATATTGTAACTACCACTCATTCTCAAAACACTAGCCACTATTCGCCTCTCACAAGTAAGATCCATTTTACTGTTTGTTCAAGTCCATAATTTCAATTACTATTGGTTATTTTGCCTTTTACTGTTTTCAAGTGAAACTTCAAATGTATCACGAATCTATTTCCTAGTAAACTTAAGGTAATTACACAACACACTGCTTGTACGCCTTGAGCTTTGGCGCGCGAGCGTACCTTGTCGTCTGCTTGGCAGGGAGGAGAGAACACCAAGTACCAACATTGTACATTTTCACCACTTAAGCTTCTTTTTGTATATTTCGTTCGGGAGGTTTATAGAGCAACTTTGTTTTCAAATAAGAAGACATCCAAACTTAAGAAATGCTTCTTATTATTTACTCTTACACGTGAAGCAATCTTTGGCTAAATATTTTTGTCAGGGATTGGACTCAAACTTTAATTTTTGCTTATCATCGGTTCTTATTTCCTCTTTGCGCATGCGCAGCAAATGACCACAGAGGCTTTCGTGTCCTAATAGAACCTTTCCCTCTCGGCTCCTTGAACCCCGCACCCACAAATTAACTGCATCTGAAATCATTGAATTCTTCTGCACGTGCGCATAGGATGACCACAAAATTGCTTGTGTCCGAAAAACGCGGCCGGTTACTATTTCCGACGGCCATCTTCACTATAACTGTCCAGTGTGCATAGTAGGTTTAAATTTATACAGATTATAGCATTTTACCTAATAACATAATGGAGAAATTATTGTCTGAAATTGTTGTAGGGAGGGCACGTGACCCTGTGCCCCTAAAGACCGGCCACCACTGAACAGACCTACAATACCTATGCACAGAACAAGCCCCTACACTCCTTGCTTCGCAGATGGCTATGAGTGTCGAAAATGGAAGAATTGAGTAGAGGGCAAAAGGCATCTAAGGTCGTGTACAATACATTGATTGTAATGGGAAAACAGTGAAATTTAAAAGACCTATAATTATGTCATATGGATACCTGAGTTGGAAATAAATAGCGACAACACATTTTTTATAATCATCAACATTTATGCATGGGGATTAGACGTTTAATATCTTGTTTGCAGTTGAATAAAATCACTCCATACTCTAGATGGAGTTTCACCCCACAACTGAACAAGCAAAAGTAAATATTATAATTGAAGTTGAATATACATGTTACTTTTATTTTATTACAAAACAGGATCTAAGTATCTTGTTTGTGCAGTTTCTTCTAAATGATTCCATATATACTTTCCAAGTTTCACCTTCTCTGTACACATACTATTTACCTATAGTGTACAGAGAAGGTATTTGCATTCCACCCAAAAATTTGATATCGATATTTCACCAGAAATGCAAGTTTAAGGGTTCCCTGTTATAAAACAAGAATTTTTAGAAAAAGGTCTGTGTGCATATGCATATGTGTGTAAACAACTGAAAAACAAAAAGGTATGTAAAAAATCTAACTTGATATTTAAGTTACATATCTTCCAAGTATGCAACATAAAGATTTTGAGGAAAATCCCCTCACCCCAAACTACTCTTTACATGGAAAAAATTTCGAAAATTTAGATTTTTCTAAAAAATGGTTATAATGATTTTGATTAAAATACTGTTTATTAAAGTTATTTACATGACAAATTAAATGTATAACTTGGATTTTCCGGGAATAGCCTCTGAATACCTCTTTATTCAGGATGAATTTTGCATAACTAGTAACCGTAAGAGTTAGAAAAAAAACTTACTACACAAAAAATGTAGATATCAATAGAACTCACATTTTATTTTATGTACTTTTTTGTGGATTTGACCAATTTTGAGATATTCCTTGTATTGGTTTCAGTTTTAAAATACTTACTCATACAGGAATTTGTCAACTCTTGGTCATGCAAAGAAATAGATTTCATACATATGACAACCAGCTTCTAAAAGATTTGACTATCGTGTTAGAATAGGGTGCAGCCATATTTCTCTTCTACTTACAAGGAAGCAAGTAATAGGATCATATCTGATAATTGATTAGCATGACATAGATAGAAGAATAAGCTTTTTAACAATAATTTGTCACAGAAATGTAGAGAAACTCATATGAAGGAACAAATCAGACTTTTACTTTAATGCACAAAGTCACCAACAAGAATTATAAACAGGAGTTGTTATGACTGTCTCTGCAGTAAAGCAGTGAAAATGCAGAATGGAAAATGCAAAATATGCTGGGTTCAATTCTAGGCTGATGAAATATTTTTATTTAAATATAATTATTACCCACCCTTAAGAGCCTGAAAATAAGAATGTGATTTCACTTACCAATGGAAAGTGATCTCAGAATCATTTTTCCCCAGTTGGCACAGTTATATGCAGTACAGGAATGGATCATGTTAATTATTAAATCCTATTACCTTTAAACCATCTCAGTTTTAAAGTGTTTTAAGTGTACTGAACATATGACAAAAAACATGTTTGCCCTCCAGAAGCATATGCGCAAGAGGCTTTAATTTGCAACAGCAGCACTAGCGCCAGCGGCGTGTCTAGGTAATCCAAGGTCTTTGGGCCAGAAGTGTGCTGAAAAAAGTTTTTAAACGTAATTTCCTATTTACTTACTATGTTGCACCTTAAAAGCATTAAATTATGGGTTTCTCGATTATTCGTATTTTTCAATTATTCATGCTTCTCCCCCACATTACCTTGGATAATTAGAGTATACTGTATTAACAAAGAATGCTTTAGCATTCAGGAGAAAATTAATGCGAAGGGTCATGGTCAGTAAGAATGCAGGGATTTATGGATAAAATAGGTATGGGAAGTTCATGGTTAAATGCAGATTGTAACAACTGACGGATCTTGAAATAAGGGAAGAGTTGTTAGATATTGTACCGATAAAGCATACTACTACTGGATCTGATATCTTCAGTTGCATCGAGGGAACGATGGAACAGTTTGAACCGCCATTCTTGTCCATTAAAATTCTTCTCTCCCTAGTTCGTTGCATATCTCTATGTAACTTTTCCCTCTCTCAGACTGTTTTTATTCCTCTATATATCCTTAAATATTTTCTCTCTCATGCTACTAAAAATATCTTGTCTATCAATATCCTCTAGCCTTAATTCTATTACTTTCTAAAAGCCTCAATTGACGGAGCACTGGCTATGTGTGGAAAGCAACAGGATGCTGTGGCATTGGTACAACAAAGAAGGAAAGAATTAAACATACAAATGGAACTTATACCAGTGCATTGCATTTTACACCAAGAAAACTTATGTGCTAAAATCATTCGTCTGAGCAATGTAATGGACGTTGTTGTGCGAACAATTAACTTCATCAGATCTAAAGTGCTTAATCACAGAGAGTTCCGGGCACTACTTGTTGATATTGACAGTGAGTATGAAGATTTGCTTTACCACATGGAGGTAAGGTGGTTAAGTCAAGGAAACGTTCTGTAACGTTTTTTTGCTCTCAGGAATGAATTTGCTTTCTTTATGGATGTACATGGTAAAACCTGTTCCGTAACTTCAAGATCAACTGCGGGAAAATAATTTGGCTTTCCTTGTAGATTTAACCCATTATCTTAATGAACTGAATACCACACTTCAGGGTAGAGAACGCAGGGTAGAGACTTGTTTTGTACCATAGAGGCATTTAAACAAAAGTTACGTCTTTGGGAGCACCAGTTTAGCAATGCGGTGACAGTACATTTTCCGACTCTAACCTCAGCGATTCAGTGTGTAGAAACTTTGGACTTTGATGAATATATAACCATACTGCGACAATTGCGCGAAGAATTCAAACGTAGATTCTAGGACATTATACCACTTGAGAAACAATTTAAGTTATTTGCAACACTATTTTCAGTGGATATCCTTGATAGTCCTGATGAACTGCAGTTGGAAATAATAGATATGCAAAATGATATTGAGTTAAAAGAATAAATAATAAAAAGTATAAACCATTTCTACACCTCTGTAAGAAGTGAAAGGTTTCCTAAACTCCACAATATAGAAGAAGAATTTTGTGCATGTTCAGGATAACCTAAGTTTGCAAATCACTGTTTTCCATAATTAAGTGTACACGTCACAAAAGCCAATTAAGTGATGAACACTTGAAAGCATGTTTGCAATTGGGTAGCTTGCAAACAGTAGTCCCATGTATTGAACAGCTGTTTGAAAACAGACAACTGCAAAAATCACGGCGATTGTCAGATGGCTAAGAAAGAGTAGTTTTCATAGAGACATTTATTTGAAGAATATTATGTTTATTTGTATTGTTTACTTCATTGAATTGCATAGTACCAACAAGAAGAAAGGTCTGTGTCATATTACATTATTTATTTAGTTTATTAGTTTTATACGAGTGTTTGTATTTTGACAATTGAATTTCCTGCCAATTAGATTTTATTTTGTGTTATATTAGTTATCAGTATTAAAGTGCATAAAATACTGCTATCATTATTATGTAATTGACAGTGAAAGTTTAAGTTAATTTACACAATCGTAGTTCCATCACTGTAGTACCTCCATTTCATGCCCTCAACCGGACAGTCAGGGCTTGAGGGCTTTTACTGCCACCCGAGCTAGCGGTCTGTTGGGGATGTCTGGTTAAGGTGTATCATGGACTAAGGGAGAAATAAAAAATACCAACTGTAAGTAAGGTATAAGAAAATTGTAAGAATATATGTACAGTATTATGGTGAATAAAGGTTTACGTGTGCAGTCAGGCATAGCAGAAATCAATGATTGCTGATAATTTACACAGAGACCAAGGCTATAAAATGTGCATGCATTATCATACCAACTGAAGAATGAAGGCAATAATAGACAAAAAGTTAAATATCCAGTAATAAGACAACTATAAATGTTTGGCTTAATTATTCATATAAGAATATTTATTAATATGTCATTTAGTTTGAAAATGAAAATGATTAATTTGTGTTTGTGTTTTTAAGCACGAATCCATTATATTAATATATATCTTGTTTTTGAAAAAGAAAGAATAGATATTGCCATCTATTTAAATGGATAGGAAAAAAAAAACAAGTAAAGAAAAAAGGAAATGTATAAAGGATTTGAATCCAAATTCTTTAATTTCTAGATATGCACATCTTATTACCTAATGCATTTGACCAATCTGAAAGGCGTCCTCCTATTTTTCTACCATATACATGAACACATGGGGTATTAAATTATGCATTGTGAACCTGTTAACCAAGGCTTCCAGTGTTTTCTGAATCAAATGTCCTCTTGATTTTTGCCCATATTATTGATCTTATACTTGTGTGTATCTATGCATTTATTTTATACTGTTTACATCTTTTATTAGAAACATACTTATTCAAAGCTTTTAGCTAGATTTATTTAACCATTTTAGATATTTCTCTAGAATAAAAGCAATATTGCATATGGTATTATTTAATCTCTTTTTAGAATGTATTATACTTCAAATGTCTTAGGAGAGGAGCTTTTTATACATGTGATTGTAAATTAAATTTTTAAAGTACCAAGCCAAGTGGCTCAGGCATTCTGTCTTGGACTGGCATTTGGGAGATCTGGGTTCACTCCCCATTGACCGTGCACTCTGTCCCTGTGTTTTTCCGTGGTTTTCCTGGGGCCGTTTAGGTGAATGCTGAGGTGCTGTGTATCTACCATGCCTCCTTTCCTTTTCATTCCTTCATTTCATATCTCTTCTTCATTTTTCAGGTTAGCGTGGGTGTGGCTTGAGGCTTTGCAGAGGCAGATGACATAGTTACTTGCTCTGAGTGAAACTCTCTTTCCCCTGGTTGTGTTGGTTGAGGCTAAGTGCTGTTGTAGAGGCCTCCTGGTGCTTGTGTAGCCTCCGTGGCACACCAGGACTGCCATCTAGTTAACTGTTAGGGATTTCCAAGCATCTCTGCGCTTAGCTCCTTCATTTCCTGTGTGCTGGCATGTGGTTTCCCCTCCTCTCAACCCTTCCACTGGGGAGGGGTGTGGTAGGCTACAATATATCAGTACCTGTTACTGTTGCCAAGGCATACCCCCCCTGTTCACATGTTCCACCCTCTAACATTTTTAAAGATGATTGTAGAGATATTTTTTTTAGAGATTATTGCTTCTCCATATTAGTGTTACCTGAAAAGTCATACTGTCTTTCATAATTCTTTATTCCCTATATTTGGTACTTTTTTTTATGACAAATTAACTTAAAACTGCTTCTCTAATATTTTTAATTCCCATTATAATACTCGTATTTGTGTTATGAAACTGAATATGGTTAATGTTATGTTGAAATTATATCACTTAAGTTCCTGAGTAACTTGGTTAATACTCGTATATGTACTTTGGGGATTACATATTATATATTTCCAGAATTTTTTTTTTGTTTATCTTATGATACTCTCACTGTTATTAACGTTAATTTTTAGATTTTAATTTTTTTTTCATTATTTTTCTGCATTTGAAGGAAGAAGAAAATGTTGCATTCATTGGTCCATCTGTTCAATCTATAAATGGAATGGGTGATAAATTGGAATCAAAGCGTTTGGCTGCAGCTGCTGGAGTTAACACAATTCCAGGTATAAAGATCAACTTTCGAGAAGTCCAAGTTTACAATGTTTAAATTGTTATGATAAAGCTATTAAACCAAAGATTGTGGAATTTTATAAAACATATATTGTATGTTTGCATTGCTGATAAATATTTTATAGTTACATTATATTGCAACTAATTTTGCTAGTTATTATACATTAGTTCTATTCTTTGAACATAACAGTTGTCTGATTCAGTAATTTCAATAAAGATCAGTTATAGCATTTGAATACTCCCATAACCTCTGTTTACTTTTTTATTGGAAACTTTGTGATTCAAGAGGCAGCATGTTCTGAAAAAGAAAGTCATGCTTAAAAATACTGGATGAGCTAATTCATAGCTCATTGTATGGAAAATTTGTAGCACTGAAAATAATTTTATGGTAATTTGTTCACTAAGAAAAAGCAAAATATAAGATAAATGAACATTAACATCAAAGGGGCTGACTACTCTCATATAGATCATGGAAACAAGTAATACAACCATAGATCTGGAAATTATTTATTTTCTAATTACACTCCTCCCCTCTCTGCAGATTTGTTTCTTGTGTGCATATACTAGTGGAGCAGTGAAAGGCATTTTTAATGTAAATATATTTTAGTCTAATAAGATTGTCAAAACCATTTTGAGAAAATCAGATATTTTGAAAAATAGTACAGTACCTTTGTTATAAAATTTGGCTGCCAGCAGCACGGCCCATGTGATCTTCACTGCTTTTCCCTGCGTGCCATCCTACAACCGTTTTGTCATCACTCGTGCATCAGTCTTACTTCTGTTCTAGCCTAGTTCACACGAGAATAAGATTAGGAATTTTTAGTTTTGTTTGAAGTGCTTTCAAATGCAGTATAGAGAACCACAAAGAGTGTTTATGTATGATACACATATGCTTACATCATCTTGTAGGGAATTGTAAGGCAATTTGAAACTAAATTTCCTGGCATGCATGCTCCGAGTATAGGGACTGTTCATTTGCTTGTAAAATAAATTCAGGGAGACGGGATCAATTTGTGATAGGAAAATAAAACTAAACAGGCTTGTGCTTACTTAGCAGAAATTAGACAAAATTGGAGAAAGGTTAGAACGGTCACCTTGAAAATCTCTTAGGTGCCTCGCACAAGAAACTGACATTTCAAAAGCTTCAGCATGGAATGCAATAAACTTTTAAACCATACAAGGTTACTGTTGTTCAGGAATTGTTATCATATATCATCAGAGTTGGGTAAATTTTTGTAACTTGAATTTGAGAAATGATGATGGAGCAATCAATCCATTATGCTACAGACAAACCCAATTTCATTCATGAAACTCTCTTGCATGATCAAAAAATTGGGGTATGGTGTGCAATAAATGGATACAGAATAATAGGGCCTTTATTTTATGAGTGTGCCATAAATGCAGAAAGATACAGAAATAATATATTAGCACCATGTTTTGAACAGCCGATGGACATTGAATGCCAGTCTGGGTATTTCCAGCAGGATTCTACCACCACACATACAGCTGATGAATCATTACAGTTTATTGCAGACATTTTTGAGGATAAATTATTGTAAGGGTTTATGGCTTGCTTGATTCCCTGATCTTATAGCATGCAATTTTTATTTATGGGGCAACTTGAAAAATAAAGTATATAAAACTAATCCCCACATTAGAAGAATTAAAACAAAATACCAGGAAGATATTAACACTATTTTGGAATCTGAGCTAATGTGTGCAAATGAAAATTTCTTCAGAAGATGCCATAGATATATCAATGCATTTCAAACATCTCCTATGATAAGGTATATTTTGTGTTTATTCTGATAATTGTTAATGTGATTTGAGATTTGACATCCATACATGTGTCTGGTGGACGGGCCATGCGACTGCCAGCCAAGTGTACAGTACATGAAAGGGAGATGGTCCGTGTGACTAACGATCAAGTTTTGTAGCATACTTACTGAAGTTGGGATGGAAGGATTTTCTTGAAAATTTTTGTGTTGAATTTTTGAAAGATGTGAATTTATTTTGATTTTGAGTTGCTCACAACATATAACCATGCACACAGACCTATTTCTATAAATCCCTTTTTTTTATTATTCAGGTGACCTCAAAACATACATTTCCTAAGAAATCACAACATCAGATTATTGAGGAATGCAATAGTTTCTCTTTGTACTAGGTATACGGTAGAGAAAGTAAAAAAAAAATATATTAAATTCACAAAACTTCCTCTTCATACTATTCTAAAACTAATCTCACAAGAGGTTACTCTTCTATCTGCTTCATATTAACTCAGCTAATAAATGATTTTATTACTTTGTTCATTGTAGGTAGAGTCCCACTATTTAAAATTGAGTGATGCAGATGCCATTGTTTAGATCCATTACTGTTCTACTGCAGGGAATGCAAAACATAATTGCGAACTAGTAGAGACCAACCCCGATAGATCCATTTGCATAGTTTTGAGAAGTTAGAGATAAGAATTTTGCACAATGCTGTTTCCACTACCATCCTAAATGTGCCCAACATGATGATGACACCTGAGTCATCTCTCTCAAGGCCCATAGGATTTAGAGCCCTTTGGTACTTGTGCCCAAAATAATGATCATCCAAATAAAGTCAAAAGGCATCAACATATAATTGGTAAACCAGTATTACTCATTAGTAATCAGTTTCTTTAAAAGAGTTATGCAAATAAGCCTAAAGCTAATATGGCAACACAAAATGCATAATTAATGAAGAACATTTTCTTGATTACAAAAACTGGTTCACAAATTGATCTGAACTATTGGTCTGATCTTCTTGGGCAAGGAAATTTATCACCGCACCACTTTAGCTACTACATGTAGGTAGGTAGAACATCTATAACAGAATAACAGAGCGAGAAGAGAAGCACTTGAGAAATAGCATAGTGATGAAAGTAGAGAGGACTTGGTGGTGAATGTGCCTGACATATGTGATGAGAAACCTAGTTTGAATCCCATCCAGTGAAAGCATCAAGCTTTTTCCTTTTCTTTTGTTTTCTCCTCAGTCTTTATGATGAATATTATGTAGCTCATTTTCCATCTCATTTGTTCATTTAATTTGTCATTCCATACCACCAATAATATTAATGTATGAGGTTTATTTCTGAGATTTTTGTTTATAATTAACATTGGGCTAGAGCTATACATATGTTCTGATATTTGATTTAGAAGTATATCATAATTATCATTATTCAACCAATCAAAATATAATCAAATTATATATGTATAAACAATATAAATAATATGAAATACATACTTACAAACACAGAGGTTTAAGCTATATTTTTGGTTATGATTAAATATCATATGGATTAGTAATATTAAGATTTTGAATTTGTATTTTAATAATTTTAGCTAGTTATTCTGTTATTTGTTATAAATTTTATAATAAGTTATTTTTATTTATGGTTCTTATATTATTAATTATATTATATTTTACTTTTTGCAGATTAATATATTGAGAATCAAAGAGAAAGCATGTGTGTGTGTGTGTGTGTGTGTGTGTGTGTGTGTGTGTGTGTGTGTGTGTGTGCGTGCGGCCTCCCCCTCCCCTAAAAGCGCAGTTCGATGGTTGTAATTTTATCTATACTGGTGGTTCCAAGGACGCTACAGGAGTAAGATGTGCGCTTATTTATGACCGACAGAGTTTTGATTTAGACTTTTACCACAGTGCTTAATTTTTACAGATGAGCTTTTTTGTCTTTACCAGGCTCTTTTATATATTTGGTGACAAACTTTTAATGAGTAGGTTGTGTGCTCAGATTCCTTGAGTGTTCTACAGAGTCTTTGGTCACTGTACAGTCCCCATCCCCTCATACAGCATATCCAGAATTGTTTCCACTTGCTTGCGGAATCAGGCTTTAGCATCACTTTTATGTGGGGTCCTGGCCATATTAGCCTACCCAGCAATGAGGCTGTTGATGCCAATGCCGATGCCACTGCAAAGGCTGCTGTTTTAGCCCCCAAGTATTTTAACACCTCTGTGACCTCTGAGGATTTCTGCACTGTTTTACATTGTTTTATCCTTTCATGCTGGAGTGCTGAATGGGCTGATCTGCAGGGGAATAAGCTTAGGGAGGTGAAGCCCCTCCCTGTCGCCCAGAACACCTCCTTTCATGTGTGCCGTCGAGAAGAGGTTATTTTAGCTAGACTCCATATCAGGCACTGTAGTCTTATTCACTGTCATTTATTGTCTTCAGACCCTGCATCACATTGTGCTCATTGTCATGAACTATTGACTGTGAAGCATGTTTTAATCGAGTGTCACTTTTTAGCTCCATTACTTTTGTCTATTGGTATATCAGCTATATTTCGTAGGTACTGGCGGATGAACTCGTTGCTGTGGAACGAGTTTTAGACTTTAT
The DNA here is from genome assembly GCA_030762935.1 of Hymenopus coronatus. Taxonomy (NCBI): domain Eukaryota; kingdom Metazoa; phylum Arthropoda; class Insecta; order Mantodea; family Hymenopodidae; genus Hymenopus; species Hymenopus coronatus. Next base: position 41,336,080 of record CM060885.1, on the reverse strand, counting down.
GCATCAAGTTGGTATGCGCCACTGTATGTGATTTTAACATGTTGTGACTGTGTCTTTTATTTTGTAGCATTGTTTATTGGTGGCTCAATAATAAGTTTACTCGTGTTATAGTTTTACGTTCCACAGCTGCTGAAAGTGTTTTAGCCAGATGTTTTCTGTGTTTTTAGGTTTTAGTGTGTGGGCCTAGTGCCTCGCTTTTTAACTCCTTCTTTTTGTTCGGCCGCTAATAACTTTATAGTTGAGCACCCACCGCCCCCCATCCGCACCAGTCACTGCCACTGCGACCACTATTTTAACTTTAATGAATTTAAAATAAGTTTTAAGCATTAGGGTAAAACCTAAAAGAGCAAAAAATATATGTTAATATCTTGTGGTAGTTGTGCAACATAGATTTTATATAATTAACAATAAGAATAATTGAATGCAGAAATTGAGGGAGAATAATATATCAACCATTAAGAGTTGGAAAAGATGGTATGATAATGGACATTGTTTTTCTTTCTTTTCTTCAGGCTACATTTTAATCAAAATATTTCTGTTTTACAGGTTTTGATGGAATTGTAAAAAATGCACAGCATTGCATTCAAATTGCAAAAGACATTGGATATCCTGTGATGATTAAGGCATCAGCTGGAGGTGGCGGAAAAGGAATGAGAATTGCTAAAAATGATAATGATGCAAAGTATGTATTTACTAAAGCTTAAAAGAAAACAATATATATACCTAGGTATTTATTTATTTATTTTAATGTCCTTCAACCTGACAGGCTATATCAGATGATGACTGAAATGGGGGAAATGATACTCAAATGAGTCCAGGATCCATCGAGCTTAGAGTTACTCTACATTTGTCTTCTCAGGATAAGTGAAAACCCTGGATAAGGTTTTTCAGGATGTTAAAATATATTTCTTATGCATTATTTAGAAACAAATGCAAATTTAACATTTTTGGTGTGTGTAAAATGTGTACCCCTTCTGTCTTTGAACATATGCATAATTAGTTTTAAAATAACCTGGAATATGCTGTTAAATTTTTAATAAAAGACCAAAAACTTTCCTACATATTTCAACCAGAAAATTTTAAAAATTGTATGAAGAAAGAAGAAAACTAACCACTCATGAAAGTTTGCATCTGCTTTGATGGTTGCCAACTGTTGATATCCTCGTAGCTGCGAAGGTCCATCAACAGTGAGAATGAGGGCTTCGATGAGAAGAATGAGCACAGACAGTATAAAGCACAGGTATGACTGCAGCCCTTAACTCCAAAAGAAGAATCATTCTGCTGAAGAATTTATTAGTATTACACATTAAATACTATATGAGGAATATCCACATTTGGAAACATGGACTGTAAGCATCCTTCCTACAGATATTAACTCATTTTGACTGGTACATCATTGATTACACAATACTTCAGAATTGCTGCAAAATATACACATTTGCTTGGAAAATTTGGTTAAAATCAATTTCATATAATGCTTGCAGTTTTGCTATTCCCAAACATTGTCTGGTGAACTACTCTTAACATTAATGAAAACTTTTAAGGAATCTGACTAATTTGTGTGCAACTTGTCGAGTACTGAAATACACATTATTGCTCTCCATGTCAGAAGAACTTTTATCAGAACAAAATACATGTTTTGTTGTTGTTGTTTTTTTAACCTTTTATAAGTGCATTCATAGTCCATAAAAGTCATCTCCATGATTTTTTTGTTATATTTGAATGTGTCAGAGAGAGGTCTGATTAGCCCTAATAGTTATTATCCATGCATTATTTCAATAATTATGTTTATACTGTACATTCAATATTTATACTGTTACCTCTCTAAAAATTTCTTTTCACTGTTATTATCAATATGTTTCTAGTTTATTGAATTGATTCAGCAAGTCTGAAGCTTAATTTCATACCAGTAGTTTCTCACATATATTATTGAAAATATGTGTGAAAGCCTTGATAACATTCTTTCAATTTTCATTTTAAATTAATACATGCTTCTTCTCTTGCTAATTAATGTACTTTTGCCAAACTTTTTACCATTTTGCTTCTTCCATGTAAGGAAAATTAATTCACAGCATAGTGCAAAGTCAGGTAAAATATTATAAATGTTTTTTATAGATTTAAGATCTGTTATTATGAAGAAGTATTTAGCCAGTTTGATATGTTTAACAATAATTATTATTACCTATTCTCTGTTTCATGACAAATCAATAACATTCATTCAAGAGGGTAGATAGCTTGTATGTTCCTGTCTCACACTTCTATCTCATTGTGTGTGCTTCAGGAAAAAATGAATGAAATGTTTCAACATGTTCATGTCAAGAGGAAAGTTCAGGGGGAAAAAAGAAACAAAAGCATTATTTTATCCTGTGAAGCATAAGACAAATTTTGGTCATGTACAAACAAATTATTATGATGCATACACTTCAAAAAAGACAGAATGCTGTGTATTTTTCATTCATGTTTGAATATAACAGCTAATCTATCAAAAACAGAGCGGAATGTTTTAATAGATAAGTGTTTATTTTTGAAGAGGAAAATAAATGGAAAGTATATGAATATTTTTGAAAAGGAAGGCCAAATATTGATACAGCAGACTGACAATGTCGATGTTATTACTAGATTTTGGATCTTTAGGTCATATAAAGGTCCTAAGAAGTAGGGAAATACATCTTTAATAAGCACAATAAATAAACACATTTTATGCATCACACCATGCAAAACACAGTGATTAATGTTCTATTTCAAAACACACTTAAATGCAGTACGATAAATAAGATAATATAGTAATTGAACAATCATTCTATAAAAAATTTGTGTCACAGTCAGTTAATTAAAATATAAAGGATAAAATTATGCCATATCAATTTTAAAAATTAATACATTGTTATTTTTCAAATGAGATTCTTCAATTTCACTTTTGGCTATAATTTTGCCCACGATAAATATCAGAAAGTATTTTGAGATGATGTGGGATACGTTTATATCTTTTGTCAGTCAGAATTAGCTTAAATGCTGAAAAAGATCTCTCAACGTCTGTAGTGATGACTGATTGAGCATTAGGTTTCTCCAAAACCTTCGAAGAAATCAAAATTGAATTTCCATAATTTACTTCATGTAATTTTCCTATCAATAAATTTCATATACTTTGCTCCAGGGCATCTGTGGTTTCATCTAGGGAATTCTGAATGTAGGAATATCCAATTTTTGACCTTATTTCATTCAGCTGTGATTCATACATTATCTCAAGATAATTTTTTCTAAGTTGGATTTGGAGAGCATTCTTTATCTGCAATACTTTTCCAAAAATGACTTCATTGTATTTTCAACTGCATTCCAAGGAATGTTGGCTGCTGCGAATACCTTATTCATATCAAAATGGAACTGGGATCTTATTTTTGAGGACATGGGCTGTGTAATAAATTTTGCTTCTGAGAGTCTTTCTTTTTACAATTTGTTTGATGCATTGAAGTTTTCTCGTGTTGTTCCAAGCAAATCCTTTTTTTTTTTTTTTTGGCAGAAACTTTAAACTGAAGAATATATTTAATGTCGGTAAAACATATTTTGTTAAAATAATTAAAATTTTTATGAATAACCAATTTAATTTAGAATAAAAACTAGTATAACTTAAAAAACATATTCTTTTACAAAATTAGTATTGTCTTGATCTGTTGTACTGTTCGACCCCAATATTGGACTTAATAAAATGCATCAAACAAATTTGGAATTATTTTCAGATAGAAGAAAAAGTCATTTAGAACAATTAATCACAGTAGTTATCATACATGGTCTCACGTGAATAATAAAAATGACAGAAAATACAGTAAAAAGCTTACCTTTTTATTACAGACCTGACAGAAGATTATTTTACTATCTGTTGTATAAGACTGGAAATATGAAATCCATATTCTTATTAATGCTCTTTTGGTAGATTTGTTCTTAGGCATTTTGTAGCACTAGCACAAAAATTATCACAGTAACCAAAGATTTTAATACAGTTATATGAACATGAACAGACACTTTGCTTTATTTTCAAATAACTGTTTCTGAGATCCAGACGTGGGCCAATTGTTGTTATTGTATTCCATTTCCGAAGTTCCAATTTCGCATGCAGCACCATAAGATTTCACTAATAATTTGTTGCTTTATTTATTGTTAGGCTAAGCATTTAAAAATGACATCATGCCACATTTTATCAAACAGAAATCAAATAAGTATCCAGTCAATGAAAGGTTTGTTGTTGAATAAATAATTATTTATTGAATACAATAGTGTAGTGAATAAATACATTGGAACTTAAAAAAAAGGCATTTATAGGTAGGTACCAAAAGGCAGAAATAGGCATTTATGCTGAAATAGGTGCCTATAGGCACAATAGAAGTTGGTTAATATCTTTTTAGGTCAATTATCTATGTTAGGCTCAATAGGTTGTAAAGGAAAACAAATATCCAAAGTCTAGTTATTACAAATGTTGCCAGCATGTCTGGTCACATCAAAGGAGTTAAGTCTATCATTAAGGAGATTGTTCTGTCTGCAACTTTACCTACCTTGTGCTCCTGACTCTCTTACTCTTGTAAGTGTTCATGCTGCCAGAAGTTTACAGAGTCTGTAACACTTTTCAATTGTGTAAATCAATTGTATCATTTTTAGTACTAATTCTGTGAGATTGGATATTCTATTCAGAACATGGTAAGATCACTTTACAAACTTTCAGAAAATGGATGGAGTTCAAGAGCAATGCTGAGAACTTTAAACTGATAGAGTGCCACTGATAATATTAACTCTTCATTCTGCTAAGTTAGACTTCAACTTAATAAAAAAGAAGTACTATTCTCTAAATAATTTGGGCAGATATCCTTGAAAACTTACAAAGCTAGCATATAACTGTAATGCAGAAAAAGAAAAATATAAACAAACGTATACAAGTCATATAGAAACTGCATGTTTATTGGTTTTCTTCCTAGGCTAAATGATTTGCAGTTGAACTACACACTGGTGCAGAATTTAATGAATGTTAAAGGAAAAGAAACGTGGTCTGTCATGTCATGCTGGGATTCGATTCCCACTTGTGTGAGTTGGTGTGAGACTTGCTATATAACTTACTGTAAACTTTCAAATACCTGCTATGTTACACAACTTGTATTACATGATATTGGTACAGTAATGTATCCATCAATAGCATCCTAACATTTCAGCACGAGGGTTTGCCCTTACATATACTCGGGTGTACATTTTGTCTCAATAAATATAAGTAATTGACCCTTCTTTTTTTTTCTGAAGGGAGGCATTGCTCTTTAAACATAGGCTTGTCGATAACCCTATATCTGATCCATGTTCCTTGATAAATGGCAATGAGAAATCATTAGCATTCATTAAAAATTTGACCTTGCAAGCTAAGACTTGCAAGTAATTGGTGTACAGTATATTTTTAATGTGACATTAAGAAATCTTGTCAATAATTCTGGAAACAGAATTTTCAATTGATTTTTCAAATTCCTTATTATATAAAGCTAAGTTTCAGTCAGTATTCCAGAACTTGCATTGCTCTTAAGACCCTATTTATTTTGGTAGTTAGTGTTACTTCGTATGAGAGAAGTTTTAGGAACTATCATAAAAAATCAATTGAGATCCATTTTGGGAGAACAGAAGCTGAACTATTTATCTCTGTATTCAATCAGACACTAATCTGCAAAAGAATTAAAACTTCTCAAATTTATGGATAATCTTTGACTGCCAAGGTTAGAAAATCCAAAATGTCACAATGTTAGCAATATGGAAAACAATATCACATCCAAACCTTTTTTTAACATGTGCCCTGCAACAAAATCTTCAGGATACTTATTTGCAAAAGGCAAACACTATGCGACACTAAATAAAATGGAACTCCAGTTATACATACTACACATGAAACTCTTGCAAAACTTAGGGGATGCCATTTGAAAAAACATTCAAGGAAACCTTTTAGACAAACATAACAGAATAATGCGAGAAAAAACTTTGAAACTTAAAAAGAAATTGGATAACTTAATCAGCAAACAGATGCACCCTGCCAAATCCAATGTAATATCCATTCAATAAGCCAACTAACATAGTTAAACTTTCTGAAGAATCCTTTCATAACAAAGAAATAGAATTTTTAAATATGGATTTCAAAACATGCACTCAATTCTCGACCAACATTATAGATTATGTAGCAGACATAGAACTGCCCACAAAACCATATTGATCAAATTAAAATAAAGAAAGAATGTGCACCTATACTTCAGCAAATCAAAAGAAAAAAAAATACAGAAGGATAAACACAAACAAATAATCACTTCCCTGAACAAAAGTCTATCTGAAAGCAAATAAGGGAAACACAACTGTCTTAATGGAAGACCGCTTAATTTTGCTCAGAGGCCTCTCTATCAGGCTTGTTCTTTTACGTGCTGTAAATCTATGACATGGGACCAAGGGCTTTACTTCCCTTCCGAAGGAAGCCATGCTAAGGATTTTTACGCCCTAAAAATCCATCGTCCTCCGCCGGGTTTGAACCCATGACCTGGGTATACGAAGTCAACATGGTAACCATTACACCACGGAGGGCGACTTCAAAAGTAGAAACCCTTTTAGAAATAAAGAATACATAGAAATAAACAAAAATACATTAAGTACACTGACAACAGCCCTCAAACATACAATAAAACAAACCAAAATTATACCAAAATCACATAAATTCAAATTGAAAGAAGCAAACCCAACACTTTATGCTCTGCCGAAAATTCACAAACCAGATAAATCTATGAGACCAATAGTTAATTGTATAAACTGCCCAAATTACAACATATCAAAGTGATTGGTCAACAAATTCAATAGCTTCCCTGAACATGACAACCTTTCCATTAAAAATTCTTTGGAACTAATAAAACATCTGGAAAAGTACATAGTTCCAACCAATGATTTGTTGATCTCCTTTGCTGTCAAATCATTATTAACCAGCATTCCAGTCAAAAAACTACTTGAAACCCTAAAATCATGGCTCACAAACATAAGCTTAAACAAGAAAACAATAGAAGACGTCCATACCTTGACAGAATTGTGCATCAATCAGAATTGTTTCCAATTCAATGGCAGATTTTTACAGACAAACCTCAGGCTTAGCAATGGAAAACCCATTTTCACCATTTTTAGCAAATCTATACATTGGACAACTTGAGATTCACATAAACTTCAGTTTGTTCAAAAATGGTTTAGATATGTGGATGATGTGTTTGCGGTGGTCTCCAAAAAATTAGCAGAAGATTCTCTAAATTACTAAACCTACAAGACAGGCATATACAGTTCACAATGGAAACAGAAAAAGACCAAATTCTACCATACCTGGACCTAAAGCTAACACGGAAAGGACAAAAGATCACATATGGCATCTACAGGAAGACCACACATACACACAATTACATAAAACAGAATAGTTTCAACCCAGAACTTTACTAACATGCAATCTTTGATAGCTCAGTACACAGACTCCTCAGCACCCTACTTGGCCCTGAAGAGCACAACACAGAATACCTTCAAGTAAGACACAAAGCCTCAGTCAACAGTTTCAACCTGGACATAATTGATAATAAAATTGAAAAACATAAGAATAAATTAACATTACAACAAATCACCACTCTGTTCACACAAAAACCAAAAGTTGCATATAAAAATTTCACTTATCACCCAACAGCAGATAAAAAATTAAAAAACTGTTAAAGAAATACAACCTAAGTTTAACTTCAAGTAACTAATTCAACATAAAAAAAATCTGATGTAATCCATTCACATGACTTTCTCTATATCTCTGCAACAAATTTTTGTTAAAAAGTTTATGCTTCTATTTACTTCATGCTAAGTGAGAAAAAATTAGCAGTAATAGTCTTATTATTTGCTTCCCTGTAAGTAGAAGCGAAATAAGGGAGTAACATAGGTTAAAGTGATAGCAAAAGATGGTTGCTATGTGACTGAGGTTCCTTTGTTTGTATGGATAGCAATTGTTAAATTCCTGTATGAGAAAATTATAAGTTTTAAAGCTGAAACCAAAAACAAGGAGTATCTCAAAAATGATCAACTCCATGAAAAAAATGTATATAACATAAATTGTGTGTTTTAATGTGCTCTACATTTTTTGTGTGGTAAGCTTTTGTCTATCTCTTACGGTTTACCAGTTACACAAATTTCTGTAAAATTCATCCAGAATAAAGTAGTCTTCAGAGGCTATTCCCAGAAAATTCAAGATATACATATTATTTGTCAAGTATATATCTTTAATGTATGATATTTTAATCAATATCGTTAGAGCCATTTTTTAGAAAATAAAAATGTTTGAAAATTTTTGCACTTGAAGGGTAGTTGGGGGTGGGGGGATTTTCTTGAAAATCTTCGTGTCGCATCCTTGGAAGGTATGGAACTTAAATACCAAGTTTGGTATTTAACGGTCTTTTCATTTTTGAGCTATGCTGCCCACAGACACACACACACACACGGACATTTTTCAAAAAATGCTTTTTTTGGATTCAGGTGGTCTCAAAACATGTATTTCTGGTGAAATCTCGGTATCAAATTTTTGGGTACAATGCAATACCTTCTCTATACACTATGTACATAATACGTATAGAGAAAGTAAAAATGCATTATAAACAGACATCAAAGACCCCATACCTGCGAACTGGGTATCTGCAAAATTGATTGTAAGGATTGGAAATTATGTTACATTGTCAAACAAAAAGAAGAAGACTGGAAACAAGGTTAAAAGAACATTTCAGACACATCAAACAAAAACAGACGGATAAATCACACTAGTACACCATTTTGGACATCACACCATAAAATCGAAAGTAACATAAAGTTGCTTAAACCTGTAAACAACCCAGCAGCACTCACAGTTTGGGAGAATATTTTCATCACACAACACCAAGACTAGCTAATGAATTTTAAAATACTGCCACATGAATAAGAACTGCTGAGAACACTAGATGTCTCCACCATAATGGACCACAGAACACAACCTCCAGCCATCAGTTGGACTTTAATTGAAGAAGAGGACGAACGTCCTTGAAAAATATATTTTATAAATTCCATTTTAAGTGAGGCGAATGTCACTATCCCGGCTCATGTTATTATGTTAATATTTGTTATTAATATTAACAAATAATTATTATTCAGTAATTAACTTAATATTGTGTATTAAATTTGTGGATTTAAAACAATGGTGTATCACCACACTCTACGCCAGTACATCAACACTCATTGTTGCACTTTGCTATTCTGTGGAATAAATATGTGTATCTGATGAAGTTGTGCTTTGGGAAGGCCCACAATCTGAATTGTAAGGAGCCCGAAATTTACCTGGGTGGCCCTGCATACAGCTATTACCATTAACCAACTAACTTGGTTTATGTGTTATGCTTCAATTACATAAAACTGAATTGAATTCAATCTATTAAGAGTAAATACACAGCATCACACTCAAACTTCACTAGTTAAAATATAGCCGCAGAAACATGTTTGAAGTAAATTATTTATTTTAACTAGTAAAGTTTGATTGTGATGCTGGTATTTACTTTTAATTGATTAGTTACTTCATTGTGCATTCCCATTAATGCTTTAATTGAATTTAATCTATTTAAATTTTGTGTGTATTTGTGAGTGTGCGTGTGTGTGTGTGTGTGTGTGTGTGTGTGTGTGTGTGTGCGCGCCTGCACATGTGCATACAAGTGCATTTTTTTTCACTTGTTTACTTTCTGTATGTTGCAGGGAGGGTTTCAGATTGGCATCTCAAGAAGCAGCTTCTAGTTTTGGGGATGACAGAATTATAGTTGAGAAATTCATAGATAAACCAAGACACATTGAAATTCAGGTATATTCAATGCAAAGTGCTTAAAGATTTATCAGGATATATACAGTATTTATCCAAATGCAAGTCAACCCCAATTTTTCGGAACTTAATTTTGGAATTTAGCCTACCTATTATGCATATATAAAAAAAGAAGAATTTTTTAAATGAAATGTAAAGGTTTGCCATATATTTTGAATAAACTAATGGACACTTAAATTGAATAAGGCCCTTATTTTTTATTTTATTTTATGTATCTATTTTATTGAATTTGAATTTGCGCGGAAATTAACGTTTTGAGCGGTTGGCGAAGAGGGGAATATACGGAAATATACGGTATGGGTGCCATGGTACAACATGATGTCGGCGGCAGCGTAACTATAACGACGATGATGGATATGTTTTGTAATTAGACAGCATTTAATGTTTACACCTAATCTGAATTTGCACAGAAATTTACATTGTGAGAGGGAGATACGGAGAGCGTAAATGTACGGTATGTGTGCGATATAGAGCGGGACGGCGGCAGTAGCAGCACGTGCCCTCCCTACAACAATTTCAGACAATAACTTCTGCATTATATTATTAGGTAAAATGCTATAATCTATAACACATTTTGTATACATTTAAACCTACTATGCACACTGGACAATTGTAGTGAAGTTGGCTGTCGGAACTCGGAAATAGTAACCGGCCGCATTTTCGGACACAAGCGATTTTGTGGTCATGCAATGCGCACGCGCAGATGAATTCAATGCTTTCAGATGCAGCTAATTTGTTGGTGCGGGTTTCAAGGGCGGAGAGGGGAAGGTTCTCTTAGGACACGAAAGCCTCTGTGGTCATTTGCTGCGCATGCGCAAAGGGAAAATAAGAACCGACTATAAGCAAAGCAAGTTTGAGTCAAATCCCTGACAAAAATATTTAGCCAAAGATATTTTCGCATGTAAGAGCATATAATAAGAAAAATTTCTTAAGTTTGAATGTCTTCTTATTTGAAAACAAAGTTGATCTATAAACCGCCCTAACGAAACATACAAAAAGAAGCTTATGTGGTAAAAATGTACAATGTTGGTACTTGGTATTTCTCCTCCCTGCCAAGCAGACGACAAGGTATGCTCGCGCGTCAATGCTCAAGGCGTACAAGCAGTGTGTTGTGTAATTGCCCTAAGTTTACTAGGAAATAGATTCACGACACAGTTGAAGCTTCACTTGAAACAGGAAAAGGTCAAATAACCAATAGTTATTGAAAAAATGGACGACCTTACTTCAGAGAGGTGTTTAGAGGCTAGTGTTTTGAGAATGAGTGCTGAGTAAGAGTAAACTGATAAGTGTGAAACAGTGCCTTGAATGTATTTCACATGCTATGAAACATAATCCGAATGCGCTAGAGAATAATTTGGTGAAATTAACTGCAGAATGATATGCCGATTTATCAGTTGCTAGCGTTCGAAGAAACCGTAGTGTTAAAACTTGCCTTAAGAGAGAAAATCCTATACACTGTTAGGCGATGGTTTGTAAAGTTTACAATTACGTATAAAGAAAATGCTTCAGACATTAATATAACGATCACGATCTACTTTACTTTAAGGGCAGTTTCCATAATTTTCTGAGAGAAAAGCGAGCTTCGTTGGTGAAAAGAAACATCGTGAACGTTTTAATTGACATACATAAGCTATTAAAGTTGTGTAAGGTAGTATTGAATTCTGAAATCTTAAACTCAAGTGCATCAGCTGTTAATACGAGCTATGCATCAATTTACAGCAGGATCACCTCTCTGATAATGTTGACATATGATAAACAGTGAAGGTGACTTCGTGTTCAAATTTCTCGGAACATGTCGCGTTCAGTTTCTGACTTAAATCAAAAAGTTATGGAAGTATTTTTTCAAGCAAAGGATCGAAGGATGGACTCCATCTACAAACAGAAAGGTTAGTGCTAACACACAAATTAGCATTTCATTTCTACTGATATCTTTTAGTATCCACAAATTTTAGTCTGTCGTCATCCGTGATCTAGGGGTAACATGCTAGTCTCTGGTTCTCAAGGTCGCGGGTTCAAACCCGGCTGATTATTTTATTTTTTTTAAAACCCTTCCTTCATAAAGGAAGTAAAGTCGTTGATACCGTGCCGTAGATTTACGGCACTTAAAAAAAAACCTCAAGCCTGATAAAGAGGCCTCTGAGCATTTTTAAGCTGTGTTTCGCGTCCAAAATAGAATGGGACGCTTAGAACCGTAGCAGCTAAAGAGCGTCCATAGATAACATTCAGTTTAGTTTTAATTTTAGTCAATCTTAAAATTGTGCCCTACCAGATATTTTGGCTACGAGCCGCTACTGTAATTTATTGTAAAACGTTTTCCCTTTGCGTATAAATTCTCATTTAGGGCCGTAGAGATGGAGAGAGGAGTACAGAGATTTTTTTTTTTTATAACAGTAACGGAGTCTGATCAGGACTCCGGTACTGTATCCCTATTTACATTTCCCCCCGTAGGTTTTACTGATTACTGGTTTTACTGTTTCTTTTACAAACATATACACATTGCACAAACATATAACACCCATGCCCAAGGCGGGACTCGAACCCACGATCCCCTGCCCACGAAGCACCAAAGCGAGATGTTCGGAGTGTGTGCGATTGTACAACGTAACGCCGGCGGCGGTGGTAGAAGCGAAGCTGAAACGACGATTAAGGATGCTATTTTCTATTAAGACAACATACTAGCTCTCTAATTTTATTTTAATCTCTGAGATTGATCTGTTTTCTCAATGAGAATGCTCATAGACCCGTTAAAAGCTAATTATTGGCGCGAAATGGAACCCACAAAATCTGCCGCATACGTCGCAATCTATATAATTTCTCCTATTATATATAGGTATCCGACTACCGTATTCGCGAAGTTTGAAACTTACTTTCCTCCATGTGGTATTCGGAAAACATATATAGCGAATACAAGGTGATATCTCCAATTCTGAACAAAAAACAAAAAAAAAAAAAAAAAAAGAAGAAGCATTGTCTTGTATTCGGATAAATACGGAAGGTATAAGAATTTTCATTTATTTATATACTTATAGGCTGGAATCTTAAAGTATAGAGAGATTGTGTGTGGTGTATATGTGCAGTGTGCTCACATGGTTTCCTTTCTTTCTCCCTTCCTTCCCCCTTCTTTCTTTCTTCTGAATTTCATAGCATTATTATAAAGCTTACAAACTTAAGAAAATCTTGCTATTTTCTTTGACCATAGAAAGTGAATAGGTGTAAAAGTTACTGGAAACAAATTCATTGGCAGTAATAGAAGAATACTGTAATAGAGTTTAACAATGGCACATTGCAGCTTTAATTGCTACTAGACTACAGACTGAACACTCATGTGGGTCTAAACAGTTTACTTGGAGAGCTCTACAAAAATGTATTTGAAGAGTGGCTATATTTTAGTAAGCAGTTACTTACTTGTTCACTCAAGAAGAGACCTGCAAGAAGATGAACTAAATCACCTTCAAGATTTCCAAGACACAATTATTGACATGCATCAAATGTCAGCAGTTGCCCAAAAAGCAACTTTTAATTTAAATCCTTGCAGATGGTATAGCAAACGCAAAGCTAGAGTGCAAGCAAATGAGATGGCACAATATTGACACCATTACTCATGCAATTGAAAACAATTTGCAAACTGATTGATACCACTGTATCAAACTATGGACAGTGCCCAATTCGGGAACATTGCTGGAAAGGAAACTTCATCTTGACTTCCGATCAACAACAATGCAAGGCGCCATTATTGGAACCATATACATTATTCACTCAAGAACAAACCTGCACAAAGATGAACTATTGCTCCCACAATTGAAGTGTTTAGATTAGTTTGTTCACATTGAATTTTGATTACCAAGTATATGTACTCGTTTGCTTGCACTCTAGCTTTGCGTTTGCTATACCATCTGCAAGGATTTAAATTGAAAGTTAAGTTTGCTTTTTGGGCAACTTGTTGTTTCATTGGGTTTTACAGTTTTACAGTCTTCGAAAGTAACTATTTGTTTTAAATAAACTCATACAGCAGTTTCATAATACTCTGTTATTTTGTATAAAGTCAAAACAAAAAACAACATTTCTCTTTCTTTTATATTGCTTAAACAATATTGCCAACTATATAATGCATTACTCTCCTTTTGAGAAATTGTTTCCTACCAACATATCTCAATTTCTCTCAACACCTACTTTCAACATACCTTTTACTTCACACATTCCAAGGCCATCCTGACTGCCTATGCAGAACCACTCTCTATCCCAACAGTGTTTGGGGATATTCGTGTGAGAGTGACTGTGTTATGTTTAATAAGTATAATACTGGAACTAATCTTAATAAGCCCTACAGTTTAGCAAGAAAACACCAGCAGTTGTTTCTATAGCAAACCTGCAATATGACCATAAAAGATAAAAGGGGGTGGGGACTATATAAATGAAATAATTAAAAAAAAAAAAAGACATTACACTCTGTGGTGTAGTGGATACCATGCTAATTTCATATACACAAGGTCGAGGGTCAAACCCAGCGGAGGACAATGGATTTTTTTGGGCATAAAAATCCTTAGCATGGCTTCCTTCAGAAAGGAAGTAAAGCCGATGGTCCTGTGTCATAGATTTATGGCACGTAAAAGAACCTGAAGCCTGATAGAGAGGCCTCTCAGCAAAATTAAGCGACCTTTCATTCCCAATATAGAAAGGGACGCTGAGGACCACAGTAGTTAAAGAGCGTCCATAAATAACATGCCATTTACATTTTTTTTTTTTGACCTTACAAAAATCTGGTATAAATTTATATCTCACATCTATATGGTTTAATCATTTTTTATTCCAACTATACAATGCAGTGATATGATACTGTTTTCTGCTTCCTTGTTGCTGACACTACTATATCCCAAACACTTAAAATAAAAATCCTTTGACAATAACTTTCTATCCTGATTGGTTGCAAAATCTGCATCTGCTTATGCAACCAGAGTTACATTTGAATTTTGTCTATACCACAGACCTCACTTTGGGATTCTTTGAAAGTGTTGTACTACCTTTTTTAACCCATTCCATTGCACTGATACTGGCTTATAATAGGTATTATTTTTATAATAAAAGGTAAATAAAATAAGTGGTTAAAAAAATTATTCAATTTAATAATCTCCCTCCAGAAAGATAGTGAGAGGTGGTTACGAAACAGATATGATGTCAACACTATGAGATGGTGGGGGATATTCAGAAAGTCAGTGTCTTCATGCAACTGAATGGATAAAGATATTTTGCAACTTGCAGAAGGATGGAGAAAATGTGTGAAAAGAAATGGAGACTGTTGAAAAGTGAGACAAAAGTCTGTAGGTTACTGTGATGTACTTGATTTCTTTAAAAAATATATATTAAGAAATTTAAAAATTGTTGCTCACTACTTTCAGAGTCACCATTGTAGTTCTGCTTTCATCAAAGAGTACATCATAAGCAGCAAACACATTCCTGTCTTCAAGCTCCACAATCAATACCCATTATTGAAAAAACAAGTAAAATACACATTTTACCCCTGAATAACGTTTTCCTTGAATCTTGGGTTTGTGTTTGTGCACAGGAGCAACACAGCTAAAAAGTCGGAGCTTACTGATATCAGGGCAAAAACCATACTACAGCTCAGCTGATAATTTACCATTCTTTAGGGCTTTTGTTGCATTCCTATTAATTAAATAGACTGCAGTCATAGCGATGACGATGATGAACTAGACAGACAAGAACTAATCAATAGAGATGTGAATGAGCAATATAAATATTCATATATACCTTACACATTAGTATACTGAGACCTAAACTGTTCTGCGTGTAAATGTTAAACACTATTGTTGTGCTCATTTTTTTAACAGAATATTTTACACATGAACAATTGGACTCATGTATTTTAAGAATATGCCCAGTATCAGACTTGAAAATGAAAGTGTTTGAACCACGGATATATAGACACAAAAAGCACATTAACACTTGCACACCAGACACTGAAAGCGCTTACTCAATGAGGAAACAGTGTCTGTATTGACAGTCTTGAACCTTGTGCTTCACTTTGCTGAAAATCTACATATTGGAGCTATGATTGGAGCCGAATAACCTGACAGCTGCATTTGTTTCTCGCTGTTGTACTTTGGAATGCATTGATTAGTGAAGTAGTGGCAGAAACAATCAGTCTGTTGGGTACTGTACTAACCATCAATACTAAGTGTGCCCATTATACAAGGGGCTGTTAAAGGAAACTGAATTGATAGTCTATGCTTAAAACTTGGTTGCAATATGCTGGTCTTGAAATTTCATAGTCTTTCTATGACATTTTGCATTATTTTATTTCATGAAATTGTACAAAGCCACAATAAAATTGTTACTTTATTTCATTATTTGGATTTGGTTGACATAAATGTAAGAAATCTACACATAGAATAAATAGCATTTAGGATAGCAAAATAACAATTCACAATAAAAAAAAAAAAATGCTATTTATTTTTTTGTTCTTTGGTTATTAACCAGCATTATCAAACATTGCACTGGCAGATCATCATGAGAAACAACTAAATATCTTTAGCACTTTTAAAAATGTTGTATGTTTTGAAAAATTCAACCAACAATAACAGATCATAATGCAAAATTATACAAAATTCCTTTTGAATGAAAAAGAATTCACAGGATGTTCCCAGAAATTTGAAGATTTGCTTTTATTATGCAAATATCTTAAATATGAGGTAGTTTAATCAAAATCGTTAGTGTCATTTTTGGAAAATTAAAGATATCAAAACTCTTTCTATGTAAAGCAGTTTGGTTATGAACTTCATTACCAAGTTTGAGGATTAATATGTTCCTGTACATACACGCATGCATGCACGCACGCACACACACACACACACACACACACACATTTTTTAAAAAAATTCTTTTCTTGGATTCAGGAAACCTGAAAACATGTATCTCTGGCGAAATCTCAACATCAAACTGTTTATTGAACAGTATTCCGCTGATTATTTAGTGGAGAAAGTAAAAAGATCATTCTTACCTTGGTTAACATTGGAACTTTGTCTATAGAAAGCTCTGTGGGTAGTGAGCTAATTTATAAAGAGATGTCTACCTAAATAGAAAGAAAAAGATAGCGATTAACAGTTCTAAGTTAAAATTCTTTCATGAGCTAGGTTTCATTACTATTAGTATATTAGGTTCTTTATCTTTTCAGGTTCTTGGAGACAAGCAAGGCAATGCTATATATTTAAATGAACGGGAATGTAGTATTCAAAGACGAAATCAAAAGGTCATTGAAGAAGCACCAAGGTAAAATTAAAGTGCATGTAAGTTAATTTATGGATATGCAAGCTTAATATGATTATAATACTCCTGAAAAGATATTCTGAAGATCATAGAAATTTACAGCTGTATAAAATATAAGCAATATATCTTATTTTTAATATATCTAATCACCTGCTCAAAGCAGAGGAAGTATTGCATTTAAATCAAAGTTTTAATATTGGAACTTCACTAGAAATATATATTACTTTTCCTGAATGAAAAATGACATTTTGGAGCATATTTGTACGTAGTCTGTAACATAATTGAAAAGGAACGAAAAAAATAATATGTTAAGTGATGTGCATTTATTTTGAGGTGGCAAGTAGTGATTTTTGGAAAATCACCCTGTTCCTACATATTAAATTACTTATTCACATTCACTATCATTCATTTGAATTTTCCAACATTTTAAGTGAGGCACTTTTAAATGCTAAATGCTTATCCTTTTATTACTCTTGGGTTATTTGAAATATGTGAAGCATCAAGACCAGCATTCATAGTCCTAATTTTAAGGAACCTTGCTATTCTCTCATTTTATACATCTCATGTATGCTATTTATGCCAACTATTTATGAAGTGGTTTTGGCGGCTTACATTTAGAAATTTGTATTTTCTGTGAACCAGTTTTTCTGGCAGTAACTTCACTATCCAGTCTCTGTTGTTAGAGAATGGCAGTGTTCTTATCACTAGTGCAGCCTTCCTTGGTGCCGCAGTTTGTGATTCCAGAGGATTGTTACCTGGGCATCAGTGGCAGCTCAGTAAATCATTTTATTCATCCTTTACATACAATTGTTAAAGGACATGTCAAGAATACATATATATATATATATACATATTTACAACTTAGTTAATTAATTTAAATTCTTATATGCTATAAAAAGCATTCTCTAACAAATACTTCTTTACAGATAACATACACTTGTTAGTTTTAATACTTTTAAGTTCTTTGGGTAACTTATTAAGTAGCTGTTTCCCCATACCCATTAGATCTCAATTATTTAAAGTACCTCTCAGTGTCGATCTAAAATATTCATTATTGTTTCTTAAGCAATACTTGTGTACATTGTTATTTTTTTGCTCCTCGTTGTCTATTACAATATATTTTATATATATACTTGCAGGGAACAGTTAAAATCTTATAATTTTTAAAAATTTGTCTACACAAATGTTGTTTATCTACTTTCTCCATTATCCTGAGTGTTTTTTTTGTTTTTTTTTTGTAATGTGAATATTTTTTTTGTGTCTGTTTCTGTAACATTTTCCCAAATTCCATACTTTATATGTGAATAAATGAATGCATAGTAGATTTGCTTAAGAGTTTCTCTATCCATAATATTCCTAGCTTATTTCATAATATATTTATTTTTTAGTGATATGTGTTATGTATGGTTTCCAATTTAGTTGTTTGTCAACTACTACTCCTAGAAAGTTTCTATAATTTGTTTCTGGGATAGTTTCTCCATTTATTTTTATTTTGTTGCTAAATGTTGCAGTCTTCTTCAATTCAAAATTAATACAAGCTGTCTTTTTAATATTCAGTAACATATTTAAACTTGCATTATACTCTAGTACTATTTTTAGTATTGAATTTACTTTTGCCTCAACCTCTGTTATTGTTTTGCCTTTGATTATTAATGTCATGTCATCTGCATACCCAACAGCTATGCCTCCATTTCTTTGTACCAGCTCAAAAATGTTATTTACATATACCAAGAATAAGTATGGACCTAGCTTAGAACCCTGAGGAACCCCCTGTTTAATAGTTTCATATCTTGATCTTATTCTTTCCAATGGTCTGTCTTTATTTCTGTGTTTCAGTTCGACAAATTGAGTTCTGTTTTTCAAATATGAGCTGTGTATTTCCCATGCTGTGTATTTGTTCCAATGATTTTAAGTTTGGAGAATTATTAATGTCGGCTTTTGTACATTTATATGACTCACTACATTAATATAATAGCTGTTAAAGATATTACATATTTCATTTGGATTCTTACTATCCTTTCCCCCAATTTTAATAACAATATTTTCATCCTGATTGCTTTTCCCCTGTTTATGCATCTTATTTACTATACTCCATGTTACTTTTACCTTATTATCTGATTTTAGCAGTAATTCCCTGTTTTGTAACCTTTTAGCCAATTCTATTACATTTCTAAATATTTCATTATACTCTCTATACATTTTAATGACTCCTCTCCCATGTGTGGACTTCTTATTGTGTTTAGAAATTTCATTCTTTCCCATGGCTTTTTTATACCTTTAATTATCCATTTCTCATCTTTAATATGTTTTATGTCTGACTTTAATTTTATCATTTTTAAAGGTACATTAACATTTAATCCCTGTATTATTAAAAATTGCATATTTATTATTAATGTTCTCTGCTCTGTATACATCATCCCAGCTTACTTGTGAAAATAATTCATAAGCTTACCTAAATTTTGCTTATTTATTATTCTTTTGTATTAAAAAATATTATTTTCCACTTCTCGTTTTAACTGTACTTTTAAAAATTGACCATAATGGACCCCTATTTCTATTATGTTTGATTCCCACTTATTTTCGGGTAGATTTATGAGTATATTATCAATGCAAGTTTTTGCTTGCTTAGTCACCCCGGTGGACTCATTTATACCAATTTTCAAATTTTGCTATCCACAGTTTCCATTAACTTATATTTTCCCAAGTTATTGCTTAGTAAGACAATATTAAAATCTCCCATAATTATTTTAATTTTGTCCACCTGCACTGTGTCTAGAATTTTCTCTAAACTATTTAGAAAGTAATTTTTATTAGCTCCTATTGTTATAATATTTCTTTCTTTTAGAATGATTTCAATTGCTGCAACTTCACATACCATTTCATCTGCAAAAAGGCAGATCTGCAATAACATGTCCTCAAACTATAACCAACATAATTGTTTGCCTTATTTTATCAAGTTTCAGTGTGTGGTCTGTGAAAACCATGATATCAAGATAAAGGTATTTTATATTTAATTCTATTACTGCTCTTTTATTACTTATATATATTGCACATTTTGATGAAACAATGTTATGCCTGTTTTAATTTTTTCCCCCATTATTGTCTTTCCACATTTTATGGAATTTTTGTTTGTTGTTACCTCCAAATTTGTTTCCATATTGATTTTAATTTCACTATTTTTGCTAATTTATGCTTTGTAATGTTTTTTCGTGACTTATTTTTTGTTCATCATGAATCTTTAACTTGCAGGGCTCAGTGAGTCTACATTAAAATGAAGAACTTTTATGCTAAGAATGTCAATTCTTGCCACAGAAAAATAAAAATGCAATTACCTTTCATTTAAACTGGAATTCCATATGACAACCCTTTTTGCAGAATAATAATTATATTGTGCACTCCTAGCAGCTGAAAATTGATTAAATTAGCTTTATGCTTAGAAGAACCATCATGTTTTATTTTTGTTTTTTTTCCCGCAGATGTTTCAAGTCAAGTCTTTGATCCACACATCACTACCACCATTGAACAACAAACACACAATTTTTTTTTCTTCACAGCGATTTCTAGTGATTTTTGAGGAGGAGCTTTTCAATGTTTGAGAACCGTAACTCAGATTTTATTTATAATTATGTGGAAAATACACCTAAGTCACAACTAATGTATGTGTTAATAATATAATTTCAGAATAAAAATGCATAGTGAATATATTTGTACATATCTGACATATCGTCCTTTGCCATCTCTTGTTTCATTAAGAAATGTAGTTGTATGCAATGTAAACTTGCTGTCCTGTTGGTTTCCAGATACATGTAGAAATTGTGGCACACGACATGAATTAGAGGGATAACACCATTTCTTCAACAACAACATTGGCTGTTTTCCTTGCCTAGATTGCCTCAGATTTAGTTCCTCCCAAAAAATTTCTTCATCAAGAGCACTTTTACACTATATTACCCTAAATGTTTTTCATATCTGAGCCGTTTTATAACAAGCCAGTTTACTTTCCTTCCTTCTGCACTAACATTCCTTCTATTCATATGTTCTTGAACTGACCCTGAAAATGTCATGAAGTTGTCTTGACTCACTTCTTGGACTTGAAATGGTTTTCTGCCGCTTACATTCAGAAAAATTGGAATCAATCTTAGATTACCATAATTGGTATTTCAGCAGTCTTCAATGTGAGCATGGTCAGCACCAATTCCAGATGAGTATGTCCTAGAGACTTTTCTAATCTATACAATTAACGTGGTTGCTTTTGCTGACAAAAAATGAAAACCTGGAGGACATATTGATATTTGTGTTTTCTCTCTCCCACATTTTTGGGAAGTTTTTTTTAGAATGCAGGAGGTGAAATATTTTGATACTAGTTTACAGATTGCTTCATGTCATATATGACAAGTTGTTGTACCTCCATTTGGTGTACAATCCTAAATTGTCAAATTATACATTGAAAGGAGATATTTGTTAAAAGAAATATTAACAATAGGAGAAGGGGTATATAACTTTCAGGAGGTGAAATACTAACTCTCTCATTGCTGGGTCTTCTTTAGCCTTATTACTTTCTCTCTATGTACATAGTGTATAGAGAAGGAATTGTAATGCACCCAAAAATTTGATACAGAGTTTTCACTAGAAATACATGTTTTAAGACCTCCTTTATCCAAAAAAAGCATATTTAGAAAAATGTCCATGTGTATGTGTGTCTGTCTGTCAGTCTGTGTGTGGGTGTGCATGTGTGTATGCGTGGGTGGGTGGGTGGGTGGGTGGGTGTGTGTGTGTGTGTGTGTGCAGCATAGCTCAAAAATGAAAAGGCCGTTAAGGATGCTACTCAAAGATTTTCAAGACATTCCCCCCACTCCTAACTATCCTTTATAAGGAACTTCTTTTGATAATTTTGATTTGCTGAAAAATGGCTCTAACGATTTTTATTAAAATATTGTATATTAAAGATATTTATCTGACAAATAAAATGTATATCTTGAATTTTCTGGGAATAGCCTCTGAAGACTACTTTATTCTGGATGAATTTTACGGAATGCTGCATAACTACTAAATCATAAGAAATGGACAAAAACTTACCACACAAAAAACGTAGATCATGATAAAACACACAACTTATGTTATATTTTTTTTTTGTGGAGTTGATCATTTTTAAGATATTCCTTGTTATTGATTTCAGCTTTCAAAACTTATACTTTTCTCATACAGGAATTTGTCAACTCCTGTCCATACAAACAGGAGCTTCAGTCACATAGCAACCAGCTATTGAATATCACATTTACCTATGGTACTCCCTTATTTCACCTCTACAAGCAAGAAATATTGATTTGCAGCGTAAATCTCCAAGTTCCCTATGCTGGATATATTCTGCTTAATTTTCAATTTTTGGGAGTCACAAATCTTACATGTATTGACATGCAGTTGTTTAAAAGAGTATCCTGTTGACTTGAATAACCCTCTAAATAAGTAATACAAGCCAGAACTTTAGTGTTCACTTCTGTATCCATTATACAGCATTTGTATGTTTAGATGTGTGTCCTCTCTTCTCTTTGTTTTTGCATAAATGACATAATAAATCTAGGTGTACAAGGTATTCTTATGACATATGCAAATATTTTCCATTAATTTTATTAATGTGGCTGAATTTATTATATCCATATATATATATATATATTTTTTTTTTCTGTTTTAAACTTGATGTGTCCAATAACATGTACATGTTTCAAAGGATGAATAAATAAATAATGACTTTCATACCTAGGATATTTATTTTTATCTTCATATAGCTTTCTGTTCTTCAGTCTTCTTGTTTATAGGCTCATGTCACCTCCTTAAACCTCAAGAGAAGTAACTAGTCATGGAGACTGTTTCAGTTTTTTCACCATGTAATCAACATTGAAGTCTGATGATCCTTAAACTGATTGAAACATGTTTTGCAGACCAGCTCAATATTACTATATAATTTTAAATCATATTTAGCAGTGATTTGCTTGTTGTGTTCAATACCAGATTTTCTTCTGCCCTTTCTTTCACCATCTTTGTTGGATATTGATGTTCCTGCAGCCAAAACTTGATTTTGTTTTGCTTTATAAAATGTTTTCATGAAAAGCCTTTGTTGTTCATTTATTTTTTCAAAACATTGCTTACAGCAACATGTATCAACTGGTTGGAAAATCTCTCTGGAACAATTTCTCTTGCTGTCTCTATTTGTGGTCCTTTTGCCATATTCCCATAACTGCTTCTGTTGTTTTCAAGCCTTCTCTCTTCTTTTATTCTGTGAGCCGGAGTCTTCTATATAATTGTTTTCAATCTAAAAGGGGGAAGGGCATAGGCCTTATCCTGAGCATTGTAATTGGAAGCTTTCTGCAAACATAAGAAAAGTGAAAAGACCAATAAATATCACAAATTTAATTTTATTAAAATGTAAATATTACACCATTGTGGCACAAACAAGTCCTAAAACCCCACTTTTTTTCTTTCTTCTTTTTTTAATTTAAGACGTATACCTACCTAAGACCAAAACCTAAATATGTGGAAAAGCTTTTGGTTTAATATATATATATGCATAATAACTGTCAATATGACCCTTCTATTTACATTTACCTGAGCACTAAAGTAGTGCATAATAATTGAGGTCAAAGTTCAGTATTACCACAGTAGAAATTTTTTAATATGAAAAAAAGCTATTAATATGAGATAAGCAGTGATCAATTTATCTGAATATGATGCATCAAAAAACAATTTAACTGTTGACAGATAAGGATCTATTTGATATGCATGAAAGGTAAATCTTGTGATTCTTTGGCTGAAATAAAAGGTTTATTTTAAATGAAAACAAGACCTGTGGGATTGGAAAGGTAGCCAGACTAAAAATTCAATGTCATAACTGGGATTTGAACCACAGATCTCCTGGTCTCTGTCCAGTTGCTCTAACCACTGATACACCATTAAATTCCCCAATTGACTCAGCCAATATGAAAAAGCAACTTCGTTTCGAGAACTGTGGAAAATATATTTATATTATAGACTTACTAATTGCTACAACACTTACTAAAATACAATTAGCAGCAATACAGACTTATATTCTTTGTAAGACAGCTGTCTGCAGTTACTGCTGTATATACTTTGGTCATTCAAGATGGATATATTGAGTGTACAGTACATTTTTCAAATTAATGAGGGGTTTCAGAATGTCCTTTACTTTTCTTTTCAATTAACGAATCAAACCAGGTACTGTTAAGTAGTGTTGCATTTATGGTTTTGCATAATTGAAAGAGGAACAATTTTCTTGAGAGGATCATATTTGTTTTTTGGCCATATTTTTATGAAAATAATCCAAGCTTGTAATGTTTCTAATATCATAAAACACAGTAAGTGACAGCTTTTGATCTTTCTGTTAAAAAAAAGGTGGCACATTTTATTCAAACAGTCTATTTCACCCTTCCTTTGGTTATAGCACCGAGCTATTTATTTACAGCTTCTTTGATACTAAATTTACCTCAGATTGTTCTTGAATTGTAGAGAGATGATTTACAACCTCATTCTCCATTAATTTTTAAGACACCAGGGTCATTTTTTTGTCAACTGGTCTTGGGACTTCAATAATTTTGTTGTCAACTAGTTGATTTTGATTTCATAATTGATCTTGATGGTGGTTTTACATAGAATTTGCCAAGGCAATTGGTCTGCTTTTGTGAATTAACTAAGATATGAGGAAGCACACATACTTGGTTCTCACATCATACATTATCACAATTTTTATCCTGTATTTCTCTGGTTTAGATGGTATGTATATTCTAAAAGGCATTTGCCGCAGAATCCTAATAGCTGTTCATGAATTGTTAGATGGAATCCAGGCTTAAAATTGGTCTCTGACAATCTTAGATTTCTCTATTGCTGCAAAAATATCTGTTTCCTTTCTTTCCTCCCAAGTGTTCTTACTTTCAGCCTGAAATAACAAATTAGGAAGCTAAAATCATGCTCACTCAGACTGCAACAAAATTATTGCTGCAAAATTATATGCCAAAAAGCTGGATTGTATTCAGATGATTATTTTTCAGTGTACCAGTGAATTTAGGCTGAACAGATTCTTATTTTAGCAAGATGTTCGACCAAGATTTGCAGAAGGAGTTTCATAGCTTGCTGCATTCCTGAGTAGTGTGATAAGTGTATTTATCATAGAGTATATACCAAACCAGGTGGCTCAAGCATTTCATCTGACACTGGCATTTGGGAGGTTGTGACCGACCTCTCTGACCCATGGGTTTTTTGTGGGTTTTCCCAGTTCACTAGGCAAATGCTGGGGAGGTTTCTTCATTCCCCAGAGCTTTCATTTTAACTCTATTTCATTTCATCCAAGTGGTTTTTTTCAGTGTAGTAAGTGTTGGCTAGGACTGCGGTGGGGCCTGTTTTCATTATGGTAACTACACTATGGAAATACAGCTCTAGGCAATGGGATGGCATTGGAAGTTGCCTGTAAACTGAGGGAGTTTGGTGAGACCTGGGGGCCCAGGTTCCTAAATTCCCCACGTTGAGATGAACTGCTTGGAATATATTAAGGACCCTACAGAGGCTCTTCCCCCGCTGACCAGTTTTGGCTGCCCTTTGAAATTACTTTCATCTCATCATATGCTCCTGGGATCTGATATTCAATAAAGTAATGGTTGCAGTGCAGATCCCCCCTGACACACATACACACACCCACCTACCACACACACAGGGTATCTATAAACAATGAAAATAACTCATAATGTGTCTGCTTCTTTTGCTATAGCAGTTGTCTCAGACAGAATATGAAAACAGTTCTCCTAGCTATGCAGGTTGTCCATGATTTGGAGGGAATCATCAACCATATATGTCCATTATTTCTTTTATGTTTTTTTTGTAAATGGAATTATTATACTATCTGCATTATTGGTTTATCATCAGAACAATTATTCTGGGACATTGCATAAAGTGGATCATTGTTTACATTTTCTGCATCACCTTCATGTTTTACTTTTAAATTGTCTTCTGTTTCATCATTGCCTCACTGCAACTGTTATCCTCCTGCTCTAATTCATGTAATATCTGGGCCAATTTTTCTTCAAAAGTTGGATTATCCACCCTTATTGTCATCTAGAGAGATACAAAAATAAATTACTAATACCTATTATTTATGAAGAAGAACAAGAACAAGAGTAGAAATACTATATCAATGATGATGATGATGATTATTATTATTATTGTTGTTGTTATTGTCATTATTATTGTTGTTATTATTATTATTATTATTATTATTATTATTATTATTATTATTATTATTGATGTTGTTGTACTTTGTTTCAAGTTTGTGCTTTGTGAATAATTCAAATCCCAAAATAATTTAATTTTAGATAGTTCTCCTTTATTCCTAAATAAATGTAAGGAAACGATACATTAGCATTTATATCACAATAACAGACAATCAGACATAGTGTTATCTGAAATTTAAAAGTAGTAGCTTTCCCAATCTTATAACAAATTTATTTTTAAGTAGAACACCATTTAATTTTTGGTGTTTTGTAGTTTGGTGCTGTGCAATGTGCAATTTCCTTTAAATGTCTACATTAAACAAACCTATCACAACTTGGCTGTTGCTATAAAGAATTATGGTAGCATGAAAGAATAGTTTAAAAGCAAGTGTAAATGAGGGAGCTGTACATTAACTTTAGACTGACAAGGCTCATAAAATTTAAGATACTACTTTTTTTTTTTTTTTCATTTCTTTGTTCTGTTTACATTCAAACTTCTACTCATCTAAACACTTTCTACTCTTCAGTGTGCATTTAGCTTCCAGATTGTAACTGCATACTGGTGTTTCTAATGTTCTGTCTTACAAGTTATGAATGTAAACTTATAATAAGTGTATGTTGCATATTTCAATTAGAAAGCAAAGTAATTTGTTTATTGTTAACCTAGGTATGCTTTAAAAGGTGTTAGCTCCTCACTAAATGTATTCTGGATCTATCTCTGAATGCCTAATTTTCTTACTTAAAGAAATCATTTTAGTTCAGTGTGCTCAGAGCTAATGTTGAATCAAACTTGAGACATTTTTATCACATATTGTTTCAGGGACAGAATGTAGCAATTGTAACTCCTTCAGTGTTCATTTTCTCACAATTTGATTTCCCATTATTGTTCCTGAGAAGCATTAAATGGTAATATACAAAGAAAATCACTAATATGCTATATTTTATTGAAAAACATGCACTGGAAGCCTAAAAGCTCCTAAAAATATAAAACATGAAACCCACTTGCAAAAGAGCTGTATATAATTCAAGATATGTAAGAAAGTCACTTGCAATAGAGCTGTATATAATTCAAGATTTTAATTTCAGTTTAATGTATATCTCAGTTTAGGTAAATATTTTCCTAAATACATCTGTAAATGTATTCGAATATTCAGTTTTCAGAGTGTATGTATCCTATATAGAAAACAAAACATGTAAGCAGAGTGTACGCTAATAGGTATATTTCTAGAGGTGAGAATATGAGGTTTGTTTAGTTCTGTTGTTTACTTATCTAGTTCTAGCAATATAGTTTAGAAGTTGCAAATGCATTCAGTGAGTAATCTAACAATGAAATTCACTTTTAGTAAGCTGCTTGCAATTTAAATTAAGCTTATAATATTGAACCTCTCTCCCACCGTGTAGTAACGTTGTGTAAGTTATGTGTGTGCTTGTTGAAATCCAAACAAAAGCTAATGCTAGAGAAAACAAATAACACTTTTGTAGACTGCCTCCATGGTTGAGTGATCAGCAAACTGACTTCTCATCTGGAGGTCCTGGGTTTGATTTCCAGCTGAGGTGGGGAAATTTTCTTTAACCAGAATTGTTCCCTATCACCCACAGTTAGGGAAGTATGTATGTGAGAGTGAATGTGTGTGTGTGTTTGAGGAAAATAAAAATGACTTAAACCCAACATAAAGAACCTACAGACGAGTTGTTTCTAATACAAAGCCCCTGATATGGCCATAGATATTAAAGTGGGCTATATAAATTAAATAAATAAAAAACAACAATTTTAATGAAAGGGTATTTTGGAACAGTGATACGCATGAATAGGATATTTCTGAGTTGGGTTTGTAACACTTAAGTATCACTTAAATATAGTTTTTCCAGACCGGTTTTGAAGCCAAGTGGGCTTCACCCCAACATAGAACACCCTGTGGAAATTCAGTTGGAAACCGTTGACAATGAAGCCCACATGGCTTCGAAACCGGTCTGGAAAAACTATACCTAAGTTATACTTAAGTGTTACAAACCTAACTTAGAAATATTCCACTTTTATAACCTTAATATGTAATAATATTGATTAATGTGAATACATGATCACTCTATTTCCCAATACAAATGCTTCCAGATATGCTAATGTTTCTTTCTGTGTATTTTGAACATTTAAGGCTTTTACTGTCCTTTGTGAGATGATATATTGTACAGATATACATTATACATTATCTTCAATACTTATTTATTCTGCTTTCATTGCTCCATATCTAAAATACTTTATATGACACTAAATTTATTTGTGAGAGTATCCGCTTTATAAAATCACAATGCCAATTTCATAAGTCCATTGGTGACCAGATTGGTGTCTATTGTACTTGATTTAATTATTGTATATTAGATTAAAATAAAATTTTTGAGCTACATCTCCACATAATTATATCTCTAAAGCTAATATGTTTGTTTGTTAGTATGTTTCTGGATGAAAGGACTAGGGCAGCTATGGGTCAACAAGCTGTATCACTTTGTAAGCAATTAGGATATTATTCTGCTGGTACAGTGGAATTCTTAGTGGATTCTCAGCAAAATTTCTATTTTTTGGAAATGAACACTAGACTTCAGGTTGAACATCCCATTACTGAATGCATCACTGGAGTGGACTTGGTTCATCAGATGATTCGTGTTGCTAAAGGTATGCTAACTTCTTTAAAATATTTATGAGTAATGCTAACCCACATAATGTTATATCTTTTTGATTAATTACTTTAAATAGAATTCCTATGATCAAGAAAAGAGTTCATTGACATAATCTTTTTAGCTCTTAGCTTGACTTAATTGATTTCCGAAAACTCATCACATATTTCCAAATTTATTGCCATCTTCACCACCATCATCATCATCATTACCACCACCACCCATTACTATCAACCATCATCATCTATAGGCTGTCTCGCAGGTACATTTAAGCCACCTTCAGTGTGGTTTTGAAATATCTGGTGGATAATGAACTTACTGATGTCCCTTATCAGGATATGACATTTTTTGGGGGGTTACTTATGATATTCATTTTTTAATTCTGCTGGATTTTATAATGGTCTAATAATGTTGCTTCCTGCTTTATTTTGTGTGTGTAATTTTGTTCATGTTATTGTATCAAATGCAGGTATTCTCTGTCTTTGTCACCTTCTTCCTCCCTCTTTCTTGCTCTTTCCTTGCTCTCCTTTTCTGCTCACTCTTCCCCTCAATTTCACTCATCTTCCCTCTCCCTGTTCAAACTAAATGTCATCTAATGTTTTGAAATCTGATAATAAAACTGGTTTTGGAGGGGGGGGGTTCTTAATGAATCTTAACATATAAGTAATAGATTTAAAATGTTCAATCTCTTGTCTCTTTCTTATGCTTACAATGTAATTATGCTTACATACACAAATAGTAATAATAAATAATTGGTAAAACCTTATACTATGTATTTGTGCTATCAAAATTTTGTAAATTACAATAAGAAACTTTATGCTATAAATATTGGTTATGATAATTTTTAGAAAAGTTGAATAAGTATTTCAACTTTTTTATTCTGCTTTTGGTAAAACCTCTTGTTTGGGGAAAGTAAGTTATTCAGTTTCCATATAGCATATTGTCTAAGTAACACATTAGGAATAGAGGTGTGACTAACAGCTATTTTTGCATAATAGTTATAACTACAAATAGTTATAATAGTTATATCCCAGAAGACCTAGACACAATGGACACTAGCCGCCCAAAGCTTATGCAAGGAATTCTCATCTTTACAATTCAGTATGTATAAAATCTGAATAGTAGATCATGAGCATCTTATTTAGGAAAAAACTATTTGAGTGAAGATGTAAATGAATAACAAGTCATATGTAGAATATCTTAGTAAGCCAGTATGAGTATGCTGATGATAAAGACCAGAGCTCCCAGTTTTGATTCCCAGATGATGGTAGAATTGTGTTTTCAGTTTATTCCCTGTCCTCCTCAGAGACTGGAAGAAGTGTGTATTAGGTTGAGATGGTTTGGTTTTAGTTTCTTATTGTTTAGTTATATATTATCAAAATTTTAATACAAATTATTCAATAAACTTATATGAAAATTTAGAAAATAGATTAACTTTAAATCTTCTACCCACAGAGAAAGAGAGAAGAAGATGTTTTAAGTCTGTTATCTTTATAAGTGCATTTTCATACCCACTGCATTAGCATTACATCTTTAATCTTAAATTAACTGCATTACCTATTTTTCTGTCTGCAGCCAGACACTTAATGATACTTTCTCCCTCCCCCTCTAACTGTTGAATATTTGTGATGGATTTCAAATGAATCTGTGAAACAAATGATGTATGATGAAGTGGCAGTATTCTAAAGCCCCAGCATTTGTGTTCCCTCAGGAATTAAAGTAGTTTTTCTAACTCAATAAGGTGATTTTGTTCAACAGGGCATTCATTGAAACTAAAGCAGCAAGATATTCCTAAAAGAGGATGGGCAATAGAGAGCAGGGTATATTCTGAAGATCCATACAAGAACTTTGGTCTCCCATCAATTGGAAGATTATATAAATACATTGAACCATTGCATATACCAAATGTAAGTATGCATTATTTCTTTATTGAATATGTATATATGTTATAGCATAAAGAATATTAGGTGAACAATCTATAAGAGATAATTTAATTTGCTACACAGTAGCCATAGGCTATATTTAACATAGGCTATAAAATTTATGATTTACAGGTACGGTGTGATAGTGGTATTGAAGAAGGAAGTGAAATCAGTATTTATTATGATCCAATGATTTGTAAACTTGTTTGCTATGGTGAAACAAGAAAAGAAGCTATATCAACCAGCATCAAGGCTTTAGATTCATATGTTATTAGAGGTAATTGCGCTGCATCTGCAAAATACCCAGAGTTATAACTTGTAGTCGGTATCTTGGAGTTGTGGTGATTAATAAATGATAAACAACCAGGCTTTCACTTGTCTGTTGAATCAGAAAACCTATACAAGGCAGAAAGGTTATAGATGCCATTTATTTATAGATACTATATACTGAAATGAGTGACAAAAAGAAACAAAAA
Organism: Hymenopus coronatus; assembly: GCA_030762935.1. NCBI lineage: Eukaryota > Metazoa > Arthropoda > Insecta > Mantodea > Hymenopodidae > Hymenopus > Hymenopus coronatus. Next base: position 41,304,573 of record CM060885.1, on the reverse strand, counting down.
AAAAAACAACATTTTTAGTCTTTGAGCATTTATTTTAAAATAAAAAGAAAGTTTATGCAAATTCATGGCCTCCTAATTCAAGTAGCAAATTTCCAAGGCAAATTTTACGTCATAAATTAAGGGGTGGATCTACAGTGTTTTGTACTTTTTTTATATTATAATATAAGCATAAGTAGTTATATTTTTTAATATTAAAACATTTAAAATGATTTAGAGTGTTACGATTTTATGCTTGACTGTTATATGTTGCATTATTATTTTTTTAATGTGTATATAAATAAACATTATTTCTTTGTCTTTTCTATTAACTGTTTAACCAGAATAATTTATTTTGATTTTCTTTAGTTCAGTCAATTACCTCACTCGTACCACTCAAGCAAAATTTTATCATTCAGCTGCAACAGAAATCAACCAATTGTCAAATGTCTTTTATTTCCAAAGTAAGTATTATTCTACAAATCACTGAAAGTTAGAGTAAAACTCTTCATAAACTGATATTCTCATTGAGATTCGCTCTCTAACTTAAAGGGTGACATTTATTCAGTTCTTCCGAGTGCATGTTCTGTGTTGTAATATTCTGTGCATCTATTTCAAATGAAATATTTAAGAATGGATATGCTCATATTTCTTTAGCATTTCTTACAGCCACCTCCAGACATTTTTTAATACAGAGGTACTGAGATTGCTGTTTCAGTTGTTTTATAGTGCCTTTATTGCTTGATCTTTACTTTTTTTGTTGCATTTTCATGCTACCTTTAACATTTAGATCATATAGGCAGCTTTTTCCTTTAGAATAATTATTACTCTTTGCATTAATGTTTACTTGTTTACTGTGTTGCGGTTAAGCTTCAGTGAATTGTCTTTTACTTTATACACTACTGCCAGACTCTGAGAAGGATGGGGAATAATTTTGGTTAGAGAAAAATTTCCACCCTTTAGCTAGAAATCAAACCTGGGAACCCTTACACAGCAGGCAGGTACTGTATCAATGAGCTATGGGGCCAGTTCTGATCTTCTCTTGTCTACTCCTAAACAGCCTTTGTACCCTTTCTGCCACACAATTATTAGCATTGAACTTTGGTATGAAGGCAATATCAGATAGTGAATGAATGAGGTAAAATGATGCTTAAATGATTTTGGGGCCCATGGAACATTAAAGTTACGAAATATTTGTCTTCTTAAAATAAGGAGAAAACCCAGAAAAAAAAATAACCCTAACCAAAATTTGAACTTCTTAATTTTAAAAATATGCATATAATTTTAACATAAATCCATTTGCAATTTGAATTTTTAAAATATATTACACTATTATATTGCTGAAATGAGCTGAAGTAACGCTTTTGAAGAAACCAGGAAAATTTGTGAAAGACAACTAAAGGAAAGAAGTTAGGTACTAATGTCTCAAAGTTGTTATATCTGAAAGGATTATTTTACTTTGTAATATGCTTAAAATGAATCCAGAGGTAAATATTATATATTTTCATATCTTTTACCTGAAGTTATTGTCCAGAATTAGCATTTATGCAAAACCAGCATAATATTAATAGCTAAAACACATCATAAACTCTCTCTAAAGTTATTACAAAACATTCTATTAAGATTGATTTGTGTCCAAATTTCAATATAAAAGTAAATTTTTTATACTTTCAGAAATCTGTTACTAGTTTGTGTTTAGAAAAGCAATTTAAAATCATTAAAAAATATTCTGCATGACAATGGGCAAGCTTCTATTCCTAGAAATCATCAGAAATGCCTTATTATTATAACACAATTTTTCTAACTGAAATAAACTGAAAAATACATCATTCTGTTTTAAAGTTGCATATCTTATATATTTTTGCTTTCTGTACCAATTAGAATGCATAGTGGGTAGAGAAAGTATTGCATTCCACCCAAAAATTGCATTCACTGGAAATACATATTTTGAGGACCCCATGAATCTAAGAAACCATTTTTAGAAAAAGGTGTGAACAACATAACTCAAAAACGAAAAGTTAGTTACATACCAAACTGGTATTTCAGCTCAGCATCTTCAAAGGATGATACAAAGATTTTCAGGAATATCCTCTTCCCCCAATGCAAACTACCTTTTACATGGAACACTTTTGGAACAATTTGAGTTTCTCAAAAATGTATCTTTACAATTTTGATAAAAAACAATATGTTTAAGATATTTTCATGATAAATGAAATGTATATCTCGAATTTTCTGAAAATAGCCTCCGAAGTGTTCTTCATTCTGGATGACTTTTGCATAACTGGTTAACCATAAAAATTAGTATAAACTTAAACTACACAAAAATGTAGATCTCGTTGAAACACACAATTTATTTATTTATTTATTTATATATATATATTTTTTTTTTTTTTTTTTTTTTTTTTTGTAGTTAACCATTTCCAATACATTATTTGTCATTGGTTTAAATGTTTCTCATCTTCTACTTCCTTCTTCCTACAAGGCTTCCATCATCTTACTCCAAGGAAGTGAGTCCATGTATCAGGTAACTCCCAAACTCTAAATAGTACACCTTTCTTGTTCTTCAGTGAATCCCATCATTATATATACTATTCCTGATATGATGCACCCCTTTACTTCTCTCAAGAGTGACCTCAAGTTGGCGTCTGGGATCTCCTTGTCTCTGGGATCTAGGGCCACTTGGCAATGTCTACTTTTAAATCCAAAGTCAAAAACCACTGGGCATCAGCAAAATTTGTCCAGGGTGTTGTCAATCCTAGGTAAGAGGAAACAATCCTTTCTGGTGATAACATTCAGCTTCCGGTAGTCCACCCAGAAGCATAACTTGCATATTCACCAAAACTACAGGGGAGCACCAAGGGCTGTTGACTCTTTCGGTTCCCCTAGGTATCACCTCTGCGTGTTTTGCCAGAGGAACATATCTTGGTGTTTGCCAGATATGTCAGAAATCTCCACTACCAATGTGGTGGAATACTCAGTCAGTGCAGCTGTAATTGCTATTCCCTTGGCTGAAGATAGACTGCTACATCATTTCCAATTGTGAGGCAATCAGATGGCTGCCTGCCTTATACAGCAAGTTTTTCTGCTAGGGCCCAGCTCCTGCGACAGTACCGACTCTTCGGATAAATGACACACCAATACATTTGTTGCTGGCTTGCACTTCTGTAACTATTCTGACCTGGATGTCCTGATTGGTGTCCATAGATTTAGCAGCTGCACAGGCACTTCTTGTGTGACAATGCCCTGGCAATGTATAATCCATTCCAATGGTATTTTCCGATCCAAAACCAGGTTTCTTTACAATTTGCCACCACCTGGCTTCTTTGGGCACTACATCATCCCTCAGGGTCACCCTGAGAATTCCCGAATATTTGTGGGGGCTCTAAATTTTCTCTTCATCTTTTCCATCATGAATTCCATTTTTGTGGTGAAGGGGTGTATTTATGGGGAGGAGGGCGAGTGAGACCAGACCCGCTCCAAAAGCCCTCCCCCCCAAAAATACCTACATACAAATTCTTCCATTTTTTTAAACTTAAAAGTGACACATTCATTGAAATTCTCCATCATAAACAGCTTTCTCCTATACCACAGAAATAAAGATTATAAAAGAAGATTATTTGTGGCCTTATAAGATTATAAATAAAATTTTAAAAGAAGATTATTTGTGGCCTTTGTGCGGTTAATCGCTTTCCAACCAGCAATCAAGGACTGCAGGAACAGCGTCTATTCCTACAACTACCTACAACCTCTCTGCCTGTTGGTTCAGCACTATTTATGTATAGCGTTAGTATAATGTGTATCATGGTATGATAGTGAATGGTTACTTGTGCTCTTTTCCTCTGCTTTGTTGATCTGTTATGCTAATTAATTTACATTTCCTTTGTTCATTATTCAATTTAATTGACATGGAAAAAAATAATAAAGCTGACGATATTGGTATAAGCCTGCCATTCATCCTGTAAAAACAGAACAGTCCCCCTGTTCTACTTGTATGTCCCGCATCCTAAGAATCCTTCTTGGGACGAGAATAGGCCCTGTATTTTCTTGACACCATCTTCCTAAATTAAAAACCTAACTAAAATTGTTGTCATTTCTTGCTGTGAGAAATGCTGAGTCGGTACTTATCTCATTTACTGTTGCCATTGTTTAGCGTGTCGTGTAATGGTTACCATGCTAACTTCATATACCTAAGGTTGCGGGTTCAAACCCGGCGGAGGACAATGGATTTTTTCGGGTGTAAAAATCCTTAGCATGGCTTCCTTCGGAAGGGAAGTAAAACTGTTGGTCCCGCGTCGTAGATTTACGGCACGTAAAAGAACCTCAAACCTGATAGAGAGGCCTTTGAGCAAAATTAAGCGGTATTTCACGCCCGATATAGAATGGGATGCTGAGAACCACAGCAATTAAAGAGCGTCCATAAATAACACGCCATTTCCATTGTTTAGCATGTTCCATGAACAGTACATACAGATGAAATTTGCCCTGTATAGAGTTGGAAGTTGATGTGCTATGACATTTGTGAGAACTTAAGCTATTATACCTAAACAGAAATGCGCCTCCCTATCCATTTATAGGATAGATATCCTTTCCTCGAAGAGACAAAGTTTAATTATAAAGTCCACTGTAAAACTTGCAATCAATATTTTTTATTGCACATGATGGAAACTCTGATATTGTAAAGTGTATTTATTCAATATCATGTTTCCTTCATTCTAATGTTATGTTAATGACATATGAAGAAAGTATTTATCAGTTAATCACAATCTTTTCAGGCATCCCATATTTTAATGAAAAAAAAAAAAAAGGTAGCTTTACACTGGTATCACAGTATTTATTCCTTTTTTAAAAGGAAAACAACTGGATCAACTTTGGAAAGTAACAAAGACGTTAAAACTGACAAACCAGCTTCGGCATCTTAAGTTCATTCCCAGCCAAAACACATCTTATTTCATCAATTCTAATGACATTGGGCTGTATACCTCTATAGGTAGGTTACCTGATGACATGAGCAGAGCTTCTGCTAGTAAAAAACAGATATATCATATCTTTAAATTCTTTACTATATAGACATATGTCATACTTTGTTCTTAGCTAGTCTCTGCAATGAAAATTAACATGTTTCTTTTTTTAGGTGTAACACACAACATTCCATTATTGAGAGACATCTTGACAGAGAAACACTTTGTTAAAGGCGATATAACAACAAATTACCTTTCTGAGGTGTACCCTCAAGGTTTTAAAGGAAGGAATCTTTCACCTGGGGACAAGCAGCATATAATGGCTGTTGCAGCATCTTTATATTGTAGGTTAAATCTTAGAGCCTGTGTGTTCCTAAACCAGAGACCATCAACAGCCAAGAGTGTAGAACCCAGCAAATGGAATTTGGTTATATCATACCTTGAAGATGAAATTAATTGCATGGTTGAAAGGGTTAAAGATACATTTTTGGTAAGAGCTTTGTTTCCCAAAATCTAGAAGTTGCTGATAAAATATATTTCATAAACGCATGCAATCATGAGAGTCAGTCAATAACTAATGCCTTCTATTCCTTTACTCTTTTAATTTTGAAGAAAATTAAACTACAACTACACAGCATGAAAGCCACAACATTGAGGATTAATTTATCAGTTTTCAATGTAATCCCCATCCTTTTCCACAGTTTTGGTCCAACTTTTAACAAGGGTATGCATTCCAGTGTGGTAAAATGACTTGCTTCTAAAGGCATTGACGCACAGATATTTCCCCACAGTGAGCTTCCTTTAGCAGTCCAAACAGATGGTAGTCTTGATGTTAGATCAGGGCTGTAGGGGATGAGGGAAGACTTCTCATTCAATTTTCACAATTGCTTCAGTGGTGTGTGGTTTTGCATTATCATGTAAAAGAAGAACCTCTGCCTTGGGTTTTGTTGGGCAAACTTACTGTAGATGTGCTTTAAGCTTTTTGAGCTTAAGTTGGGGGCATTGATGTATTGGACAGAATTCATTGTGCATCCCTGCTCCAAAAAATTAATTTGAATCATACCCTGTGCATCCCAAAACACTGTTGCCATAACTTTCCCTGCCAATAACATAAGCTTTGAATTTTTTTTTTTCTTATATGAGATTGTGCGATGGCATTCCATTAACTTTCTCTTTGATTCCGGTTCAATAAAACAATCCCACATTTTATAACTTTTTCCAGAATTCACCTCCCTCCAAATTGAAGTACCACAAGAGTTCAGAGGCTATTGTTTTTCTTGTCTCCTTATTTGTCAGTTAACATTCTAGGTACCCATCATTAACAAACAGTTGGGGTACCCAGCAGTATAATAAGCAGTGAATAACTGTCCCAAAACTGCTTTTACTGAGGTATATAATATGACACAATTCAACTGTTGTCGCCAAGTGGTCATCCATTCACTTAATTTTGCATGAAATCTCTGCAGTCACCAATCTATCATTCCACTTTTTATTAGCCAACTTCAGCTTCATTACAGTGATAAATCCATCTTCTAACAGTGCTGACATCCATTGTTGCATCACCATACACATTTTTCAGCCTTTCATAAATATGAATGGGTATTTCACCTTCTACATGCAAGATTTCAATGACAGCACTATTCTAGTATGTGCATCGATGTCAGCAGTGCTGCTACCAGTTGACTTAGGCAGTTGCTACTGCAGTGGATTTGGGGAAGAAGGTTTGAGAAATTGTACCAAATTCAAATGGTTCACATAATTAACTTAAGCAAAAAGAAAGAAAGAAAAAAAAAAAAAAAAAAAAAAAAAAGAGGCATCTGTTTCTGACTGACCCTTCTACATAATGAACAAATGGTATTAAATAATGTAACTTTAAAAATGCAAAATACTGAATTTGGTGTATATTTATAGTTTAAGGTTTTGGATGTAATTGTGAAAGTTTGCATTTTCAGTTCTGCAGGGTAAATAGAAAATATCAACCCATTTTTATTTTTATCCCTGGACTGCTCTCTCAATTTTTTGCATGTGGGCAGACTAGTGTAGTAGTAGCTATTACTTTCCTTGTGTACCTACTTTTATTTTTAATCTGCTGTACACTTAGGCCTGGTTTAAGATTTAAGTTTAAGCTTCAAGTCAGGCTTAAGCTACATGGAGTTATAGTGCATAATTCAGGCAATAAGCCAAGCTTATCCATGGTTTTGTTTAAAATGCTGAATAATGAAAAGACTTCTATGCAAAAATGCTCTGTATTTCCTTAAATGAACCATTAGACATGTGTACCTCTACTATTGCAATTCTTTCTTATAGAGGATACATCTCGCTGAGATATTCACTTCACATATCTTAAGCAATTCGCAATGACTTTCATACCGACAATACAAAACATAGCTGCTAAAGCTATGCAACAATAGGTGACAAATGGTGGTCGACAATGAGAAGTATAGTATTTGGGGCCAGTTTTTTCATGTGCCACTTTATACTTGACTGTCCTCCTCCTTTGCTACCTTATAAATCTTTTGGCCCATTTTTACTTTCTCTACACGCACTATGTACAGTGTATAGAGAAGAAGTTGTGTTCCACTCAAAAAGTCGATACAGAGATTTCACTGGAAATGTATGTTTTGAGGTCCCATAAGTCCAAAAAAACATTTTTAGAAAAATGTCCCTGTGTGTGTCTGTCGACAGCACAGCTCAAAAACTAAAAGACTGTTTAATACCAAACAACCTGACAACCTCTCTCTTCTTCCCCTAGCTCTTGCTTCCCCATAAAATTAGTGCTCAAATAGAGGTGCACACATAGTACCTACACACACAAAAAAGGTGGGTTTGTTGCATTACACAGAATTATTAATATGTATTTGTGATTACAATAGAATACAGGGTTTTCCCCCCAAAGCACAGTTTACTAAAATGGCAAATAGTGGAATGCATGAATTTTTTACAGTATTTGTGGAACATCTTGAGTAATTTTGTACAGACTTAGTATATTGTATGTGTATCTTATGTAATTTCTCTTTCAGGTTCGCATTGATAGTGATACTTTTGTTGTAAAAGACAATTTCAATCTTGCAAGCCCATTAATACAAACAAATATAAATGAAAAAGAAGTAGTTATGCAGCTAATTTCAAAATCTGCTTCTGGAGATTTATGTATTTCGTAAGTAAATTTATACATTTAGTTATATGTTAGAAATATTATAAATACTTTTTCAGTTCGGGTGTCTAATTTGAATATTTTAAAATATTTCTCTCTAATAAAGAGAGATGTGTCATGAATGTAACTGTTATTTGCAATGTCTTTTTTCAAGGTAGCAACTGGAAGGGTTTATAAAAATAAAATTATTAGGTTTGTGTCATCCAATCAACAACCCTGGAGTAAGAACAAGTTCCCCCCCCCCCCCATAAATTCTTATCATACACTATAATTCCCGTTTTCAATAGAACTGCAATAATAAAGTAAGAAGACTTTTGTAACAATTAGTTTATGCAACATTTATAAAATGTACAGATGTTAGGTATCCCAACACTGATTATTACTGATAAATTTTTGGTATGGAATCAGGCTTCCAAACATTTTGATAGAGGAGAAAAAAATAAACCTTGCTCAAAGCCAAAGTATCTTTGAGATATAGTAAAAGAGAAAGAGCTCTGTATAGTTGAAAACTTTGATTCCAAACCATTCATCTGCTGTACCAAGACCCTCAAGCAGTTTAGACATGTTTCAAATAATTTTGGAGGTGTATAAACAACATAATATTATATTTGTCATTTTTTTATCACAATGATGATAATGATATATGATGTACATGATTATTCCTAAAATGATGTTGAAATGATGCCAGCAGAATGAAGAGATAAGGGTTCATTTATACATGGGGTTTTTTACATGCCTGTAGGTCTGGTATTGAATACACATAACCTGTGAGGTCCTTATTTAACTGGGGATTTACCTCATTTAAAAGTAGCAGTTTTCATATCTGAATAGCTGTATGGTGAACATTTGCCATCCCCTCTGTTGCAATTTGTTCATAAACTTCAAACACAATGTTTTTGGCACATACATTAATTATTTTGGAATCAGCTGCAAAAATATTTGCTACCAAGGCAACAATTTAAGGTGTTTCCGAGTATTTCTTTTGATTGGTGTAACTGATAGCATGCTGCTGATAAGGCACTGCTGTATGAATCCTTTGCACCATCATATCAGAATTGTATTGCATTACTTTGATGTTGAAGTAAGCATTTAACATTTATGGATGGTACTGAGTTTAGTCCTCACCAGTAAAGGAGAAAAGGATGAAATAAAATGTCAGAGTTAATCATTGTTTCTCAGGTATGAATAGATACATACATGTGTTAATGAACTAGGCCAAAGTATTTTAGAGATTTTAGTGTGTCTAGCAGCATGGTCTTCAGCTAAACATAATCCAGTTATATGAAGTTAAACATGGTGCTATCAGATGCAGATAAGTCAGTGTTAAAGCAAAACCAGATGAAAAATTGACTTATAATGTTTTTAAAACTGTTGCATAAGCATACAAATAATGATTTTCAGCAACTCATTATTGGTGTTCTCAAATGTCAAATCTCAAACAAACCCCTTGACAGTGCAATATTGAACATGATTAACTACTTTCTTGGTTATCCAGCCTACTCTAGAAGCATTTCTTAAACTGCTTGTGTGGCTGAGAGTGTAATGGTAAAAACTGATGACACAATGGGTACATTTCCTGTCATGCAGCTAATTCTTTATACTTATTCTACCACATACCTTGTAGGTAGAGAAGGTATTGCTATATACTTTAAAATATTTGACTATGCTTTAGTAGTATATTTATTACTTCTATTGTACCCACAAGGAAATAAGTATTAAGAACTAATTCTGTTACTGTTTATCTTGATTAGCATGAATTAGATAGAAGAATAAGCTGTTATAGAATAGGTAGAGAAAGACATGTGAATTTAACACATTAGTTCATGTGCTGAGGAATTCTGAGACAACATGAAGAATGTTCTCTGAACTTGCAGATATGTGCCATATTTTATGGTGAATCAAGAATTGGTTATTCAATACACACCAGAAATCCTTGATAGAGTACAATATGGTTTGTCCTTTGCCTTTGTTAACTTTGCCTTGAAAATGCAGTTAGCCATTTCAGAGTTCCCATAAAACTGATGTAAAGATGGCAAAGATTTAAGCATAATTCAGCCTTTTGTTAGCAAAGATTATAATTACATTTTTATTTAAAATAACTTTATTCAAATGGAATTTTATTAACAGTAAAGTATTTTGGCAGGTCTGATATACATGTTGAAATTGAAATTCATAAATTAAAACTTTGGCTTCTACTGCATTATGGTCTAAAAAAGGGAATGAGAAAGAAAAAAAAAATCTTGGATGAGACTCAAACTAGAGAAAAGAGACTACCATTTACTCTAAAGCTAACATTATAACCATTGCATCAGAGAGGCACATTTGAAAGACCTCTTAATTTTTTAGTGTTGTGCTAATGGAATTATCATAGTCAGCGTAATACTGGCACTTTAGAAACTTATAGTGAAACTGTCAATACAAGATGTCTGTACTATGGTGGCGACTTACTCATTATAGTGTTTTACTTTAATAGTAGTAGTATTAATAATAATAATAATAATAATAGTCATAATCAAAATAATAAATAGTACATAAATAATAATAAATAAATAAAAATATAATAATTAATAAACAATCAATAAGAAGAATAAGAACGAGAATAACAACAACAAGAATAATAACAATAAGAATATAAATAATAATAATAGTAGTAATAATAATAATAGTAGTAGTAATAATAATAATAGTAGTAGTAATAATAATAATAATAATAATAATAATAATAATAAATAGTAATGATAGTAGTAGTAATAATAATATTATATAGTAATAATAATAATAATAATAATAATACTAGTAATAATAAAAAACAAACAATAATAATAATTAATAATAATAACAAATAATAATAATAATTAATAATAATAATAGTAATAGTAGTAATAGTAATAATAATTTCTCCTATCATGACCTTCACTTCCGTAGTGCTGCCATTGATTGTTCCTTTCAGTATGTTAATCCATTCACAGAAGTCGTCCAGGGCCAAGGTTTTTCACTTTTCTGCTCAGCTCCTCCATGCCTTTCCTCATGCTGGTGAGTCATATGCCAATTTTAATAGATAGCTCCGTGTTTAACTTCTTCACCTTGCAGCTACCATCACTTCTTCCTTCCAATATATTAAGCCATTCCTGGAAGTCCTCCAGGATATCAATGCATTGGCCAAGATTTTTCGCTTTCCTGCCAAGCTCTTCCATGCTTGTCTCCCTGTCATCCAGTGGCTCATTAAGTTTAGTGGATAGCTCCATCTTGAACTTCTTTGTTGCATACCCCATCTTCACCTCCATCTTCTTGATTGCCAAATTCACTGTCATTATTTCACTTTCCAACTTATCAATTGTGGAATTCACTGTTGAGATTTCACTTTGCATTTTATCTATCTTCCACAGTAGTTTTTAAAATATTTTCTCCCTTGCAATGTTTGCATCCTACTTCTGACACCGACGTGACAAATGAGACACCAGTTTCTACTTAACTCAATTTACTCACCACTAAGGCACTCAAATAACACAGTTACACTTGCACACATTTGGTACGCAAATCAACTATTATTGTATTACAATTAGACTGCACTGTTCACTGTCAACTGCACAGTTATTCATTGTGTGTACTCTACTGTTTTAACATTTTTTCACTCTTTAAACTGATTTAGTTGACTGCAGTCTGGCACTTGTCAGTCCCTTATATACTCCCTTATCCTAGGCTCCAAAGGTCTTAGTTGTTTAGTTTTCTAGTCGTTGAAATCACAATTCCAAGGGTTCCAGAAAGGAGTGACTAGCTAGGCAGATAAGACCATATGCACTGGCAGCAGCTTGCATGGTTACAATATGCTCCTTTCAGGGAAAACTCTTTGATAAATGTAGCTCCATGACTTGACAGTCCACAAGGCACCTTGGCCTAATGCCTGGCCTTTGTATCCCCCATCTTGGCCCGAAGGCATCATGAATGGGGTGCAGTACTAGAAGGTGAGATGTGATCAGCACCTGGAATCCCTCCCAGCCAATTAATGTGGTCTTCTCGATCTGGAGCCACTACCTCTCAATCAAGTAACTCCTCAATTGACCCCCTAGAAACCTCACGAGGCTGAGTGCACCCCAGATCAGGTCTCCCAGCAAGGGAAAATTTCCCACGCCAGTACCGAGAATCAAACCCAGGTCTCCCGCTTGGCAAGCAGTCGCACTACCACCACGCTAAGGAGACAACCACTCTTTGAGATAAAGTGAACAAATTGTCTAATATAATTTTGCTCTATGAATACCAATTGGCCATAAATTAAAAATTGTTCACATATGTTTCTTTATACTGAAAAAATATCTAACTATTAGGCAATGTGTTTGCTGTTTCAGGATGGCTGTATCAATTTAATTTTAATAAAATTTTCTTATTTCTTTTTTCTTTGTCAGACATTAATGTTAAAAAAATGAAGTAATTTTTGCAAGTTACACAGTATCGTATGTATGGATTGAAGAAAAGTCTGTTTGTTCTTGGAGTATGTAGAAAGGGTGCAGATTACACCAAACCAACTTTCAAATGTATCACTACTTTATGCAATGTTGTAATTTGATATTATAAAAGATCTCCAAAATTATATAATTAATAATACAATTTTGTTCCTCTGTTCTAATTTCTACTCTCTTTTGTGTAACAAAAATACCTTGTATTTCCTTTCTACAAGTGATGAACTGCCTCTTTCCTATTTGCAGATATCAGGGCACAACTTTTATCTTATCAGTTCTAAGTGAGGAAGCAAATAGGTTTTTAAAAATAATGCCTAAGAAACCTCAGGTGAGTATTTATGTCATAAATGATAGCAAATTTCTAAAATTTAAACACAGTAAGACTAAGAAGTATAAAACAAACAGTAAAATAATGTGCAATTATATGATTATATGCTGACTTTTTTTAACAGGACGATACCTCAAAAAAGATATCATCACCAATGCCTGGAGTAGTAAAGTCTGTTTCTTGTGAAGTTGGAAAAGAAATATCTGATGGGCAAGAAGTATGTGTAATTGGTAAGTGAAAGCAACCTGGAAAAAAACTATCTTCTCTGGAAAAACATACCAGCCTCTTCATTATGCTTGTAATAAGTAACAATTCAGTCCCCTGAAGTTGATTATATCAACATTGTTCTGCAGTAGACATGAATCCATACATAATTCAGACTTCTACTACATTATAAAAGGGGGGGGGGGGGCAATCTAATTAATGTGCAACCCAAAAACAAGACTGTTGCTTGATGTTTGATCCAAGTGACTATGATGAAGTCAACTGCACTAAACCATGTAAAGGTGGATAAACTGATTATTAATACAGAGGTAGAGATAACAGCCTGTGGCAATTGAAAGGAAACATACTGTTTGTTCCAATCTTTTTTTCTGTTTAGTTTTTACATTAACACTTAGACCTAAACATGCCTAATTACAATAGAATATATTAGAGCTGTATGCCATATAATCTATCTACTAAATTCGTAGGACAAGCTTTTATACATAGTATGTGTATGCACAGGCACATTCAAAACAATATGCTATTCGGTGCACGATATATTTTCTCTAGTTCTTACCTGTAGTAAATAGAGGAAGTGAATCCCAACCAAAAATTTAATACAGGGATTTCACAAGAATACATGTTTTGAAGTCCCTGACACAGAAGAACTATTTAGAAACATGTGTGTGTGAGAGAGAGCAAGAGCAATAATACAATAATCATACTTCAGAGTTCATTTAGCAATGTGGCATCACTATATATAGCATGGGTACCTTCCACATGTTGCTTTGGGTTCATAAAATCTTTGCTTACAGTGATAAACTGTGAGTTGCCTCGGTCTAGCTTAATCGGCAAACTAATTGAGTTTCTTTTTAGAATAGCTCAAACACTAGTTATTATTTGTATTGTTACTATCTCAAGATTTGGCCGCGAGGGAGAGAATAAATTACAAGTAATAATGTAATTATAAATTATAAACACTGGTATGATGTGCTTACCATGCCAGTGGAATGTAATCATATTTTATCAGTGCAGTCATAGCGTTAGTGGTATTGGTATTAACCTCTCAGCAAGGCTGAAAAAGACCAGCATAATTCAAAAACAAAAAATCAGTTACTTCTCAAGACATTTAGGTATAGTGCTGATTTGATGACAACACTATATTTACATTCAAGTAGTCTTTATTTGCTATAACAGCACGGATAGTTGATTAGGATTTTATATGCTTAAAATAGGTTTGTGACGTATTTCATGAAAATAGTTGTTTTTTGTGTTTTTCTTTGTGGATTAATACAGTACAAATAATTGTCTTTTTATTATTATTACTTTTTGTGAGATTTATTTATGAATATATTTCATAAAAGTTAACAATTACATACATACTTACAAAAACAAGGAATAGAGTTTTCTGTCTCTTTTATTGGTTATTTTTTGGCATTGCAGTAAATAGTTACATACATACCCAAATTTTCCAGTGTAAACAACTTCTTTATTATCGCGCAACATGTTCTTGTACAAAGAAAAAGTTCTTTCAATGGAACATGATGTCATTATTATCATCACCATTATTATTATTATTATTATTATTATTATTATTATTATTAATATCATCATCATCATTATCATCATCTTCACTATCATCATTATTATCATGATCACCATTATCAAGAGCATCATCATGCATCATCATAATCACCATTATTATCATCATTATCATCAACACTGTAATCGTTGCCCTCCGTGGTGTAATGGTTACCATGCTAACTTCATACACCTGAGCAAAATTAAGCGGTCTTTCATACCCAATTTAGAATTGGATGCTGAGAAACATAGTAGTTAAAGAGCGTCCATAAATAACATGCCATTTACTTTTTTTATCACTGTCAGGGGCAGGGTTTCTCCTGGTTCTTCAGTTTCTGCTGTCACCACATTCTACCACTGCTCCATCATTATTCCATGTTTGACCAGTGTCATCGCCTCCGGTGCCATGGTAGTAAAAGCGGGCATTAAACACTATCAAAAAAGCATCACCTTCATCATCATAACCATTATTATTATCATGATCATCACAATATTTATTATTATGATCGTCATGATCACTATTAATATTATTATTATTAATATTCTTATGATTATTATTATCATTATGATCATCATCATTATTATCATGATTATCATCATGATCGTTACCATAATCACCTTTATTATTATTATTATTATTATTATTATTATTATTTTGACCTTCATCACCATTATTGTTATTATCATTACCATCATCATTATCGTCATCATTATTATTGACATGATCATCACCATCAAGATGATGAGCGGGATTAGAGGTACACAGCAGCTAGGTGATTGGCGCCTATTAAAAGTAAGGCGTGGCTCTAAATGCAAATAAAACTCCCTATACAATGAAATAAAAGCCAGAGCTACCAACAGTGGCGGTTACAAGGCTGCCCGAGTAATCTTAAAACGAAGTGTAGGTGAGGTTGTTAAGTTGTAATTACCGGGTTTTTTTTTCTTTTTTTTTTTTTCTTGTTTTTTTTTTTTTAATTTTCTCTAGCCCCATATGTACAATGTACATAGGGACAGAGAAGGTATTGTACTGCACCCAAAAATTCGATGCCGAGATTTCACCGGAAATATATGTTTTGGGGTCCGCTGAGTCCGAAAAAAGCATTTTTTTTAAAATAAAAAAGAAAAAGGTACGTTTGTGTGTCTGTGGACAGCATAGCCCCAAACCGAAAAGACCGTTAAATACCAAACTTGGTATTTTTGATAAAAATCCCGTATATTAAAACTATTTATGTCCGAAATAAAATGTATATCTCGAATTTTTTTGGGAATAGCCTCTGAAGACCTCTTTATTCTGGATGAATTCTGCCGAATTTTGCTTAACTCCTAAACCGTAAGAGACAGAAAAAAATTCACTAAAAAAAAAAAAAAATGTACATCACGACAAAACACACAATTTATGTCCTTTATTTTTTTGTTTCGGCGGTAACCGTTTCCGAGATATTCCTTGTTATTGGTTTCAATTGTGAAGTACTTAAACTTTTCTCAGACAGTTTTTCTTTTGTTCTACTCCTGGCCAAGCAAAGAAGTGATTTGCAATGACAATCGCATAACGATAGCTTTTAAAAACATTTGACAATCATTTTAGCATAGCGCATTCCCTTATCCCCTTCTATTTATAAGGAGCTAAGTAATAAGAACATTCTGCTAATATTATCTCGACTAGCATTGTGTACAAAGAAGAATTATCTTTTTTTAAGAGGTTTGTAGAGCAGCTAGAGAACGTCATGTGAGTGTAACACATAATATTTTTTTACTTTCTCTACACGTACTATGTATATAGTGTATAGAGAAGGTATTGTATTGCACCCAAAAATTCGATACCGAGATTTCATCGGAAATACATGTTTTGGGTCCCCCTGAATTCAAAAAAAGCATTTTTGGAAAAAGGTCCGTGTGTGTGTCTATGGACAGCATAGCTCAAAAACGAAAAGACCGTTAAATACCAAACTTGGTATTTAAGTTTGATATCTTCCAAGGATGCAACACAAAGATTGTCAAGAAAATCCCACCACTCCCAACTACCCTTTACATGGAACTTTTTTTTGAAAATTTTGATTTTCTCAAAAATGGCTCTAACGATTTTGATTAAAATATCGTATATTAAACATATTTTCCTGAAAAATAATATGTATATCTTGAATTTTTTGGGAATAGCCTCTGAAGATTACTTTATTTTGGATGAATTTTGCGAAATTTTGCATAACTGCTAAACCATAAAAAAAATGGACAAAACTTACCACACATCAAATGTAGAGCACATTAAAACACACAATTTATGTTATATACATTTTTTTCGAGGAGTTGATTGTTTTTAGATATTCCTTGTTTTTTGTTTCAGCTTTGAAAAACTTGTACTTTTCTCATACAGGAATTTGTCAACTCGTGTCCATACAAACAAAGGAACTTCAGTCACCTAGTAACTAGCTTTTGACTTCACTTTAACCTATGATACTCCCATATTTCGCTTCTACTTACAAGGAAGCAAGTAATAAGACTGCTAATTTTTTCTCGATTAGCATGAAGTAAATAGAAGAATAAGCTTATTAACAATAATTTGTTACACAGAAGTAGAGAAAGTCATGTGAATGGAACACATCAGACTTTTTTTGAGTGTTTTCTTTACTGTATCTGGTAATTTTAGTGTACACGATGGCAACTAGTCATGTACGTCAAAATATGTTAAAGGCGACATTTAAAAGGGAAGACCAACGTCCATCTGCAATGGATATCCATCGTTGGATTGTTGCAGTATTGCATGTAAAGGATTCTGACTTATTAGCTATTCAATTGGTAGGGAAACAAAATGCACTCCACATTAAATTTACGACCGAAGCAGTTTACAACGGCTACCTCCAACGTCACATGGGTGATGCTACATTCACAATGAAATGCAAGATTAAGACGTAATGTAAGCGCAAGAGTTTGGACTCATATTATTTAATGTAAGCATTCATATAGAAACACGCAACGCAATGCAATGCATCCCAAGAGTTTGCAAACTCCAAATGTTATCCTTGCGTTGCATGCAAAGAGGAAGAATTCTGTTTCTTTTCTCAATGCATTGCCTATGAATTCAATAATAAACGATCGCACTGCAAGATTTTACAGGGCCTGCTGTACATGCATACTCTTCTATTTGGCCGTGCTGCGCCATTTCTAATCTCCCTCAAGAGGTTATGACATTCTCCTTGCGAATCCTTCTTTGATTTAATGGATGTAACTATTATGTGTGTATAGATTTATTAGTTCTCATAAATCGAAGACGCAGAGAGATAATTCTTAGTTTATTAAATGCGTAGCTTTATCACTCTCTGCAGTCTCTATGCTTGTACTATTTTCAATAATTTTTACTTTCTCTATTTACGTACTATGTATAGAGAAGGTATTTCACTCCACCAAAAAATTCGATACCGAGATTTCACCGGTAATATATGTTTTAGGGTCCCCTGTATTCAAAAAAATTATTTTCAGAAAAAGGTCCGAGTGTGTGCCCGTGTGTCTGTGAACACGATAACTCAAAAACGAAAAGTCGGTAAAATACCAAACTTGGTATTTAAGTTTAGCATCTTCCAGGGATGCAACACGAAGATTTTGAGAAAAATCCCCCCACCCCCAACTACCCTTTACATGACCTGTTTAAGCAGTCCAGTTCTTCGCCTGATCTGTCTGTCGACACCGTTCCAGTAGAACAACCTGCTACCTTGCCTGTTGTGGACATCCCAATCGTTGTTCATCCCGCGGATGATGCGACACAAATGGACATCGAGTCTCCTGGGCCTTCATCTTCATTGCCCTTTTCCAACGAGTCGTTGGTACAGGATCAGCGTGCTCGTATTGTACAGACTACTGGAGTGATGGAAGATATCTGCAGTCTTACCACAATAAAACATCTGGCTCTTTCGGACTCGGAAACCAACTCTACTGTCGAACATCCTGAAGAGCATTCTAGGCTACTTGGTCATCTGCCCGAGTGCAACATTCTGCTGGTGATGCTACTGTGGTTGCTGGAACGAGTGGTTCGCTGGTACATAAGAGCAACGACACTGCCCTTCTTGGCACTGCAGGGACAGATGCCGCAAATTCCTCAAGCTTTAGTTGTCACATTGAGTGGTGGGTAATTGGATTGATGCAGTGGAAGCAGAATCCCCTTCAGCAAACGGACCTGTAGGGCCACCATGGGAAGAGACATGTGCCGAAGTCTCGGTGGTTGGTTCTGCAAATAAGCGTCGGAAAAAGCATTAGGGTAGTAAACCTAGTTTTCCTCTCCTTCGTAAGCAGTAGAGGTAACGCTGTTGCGCTCTTTCACTTCACGAGGATCACAAAGTTAACAGTCAGTTTCATTATATGAGTCGTACCTTACTGTTGCCACAGCAAACTTCACTAGCAGTTCTTCACCGACCAAATTTCTTTATGACTATGACGTTGACATTTTGTTCTTGCAAGAAGTTACCTTCACCGATTTTCTTCCTTACATCATTATGCAGTACATGTTAACGTGGCGTTGTCGCCCCTCCGTGGTGTAATATTACCATGCTAACTTCACATATCCAAGGTCGCGGGTTCAAACCCGGCGGAGGACGATGGATTTTTGGGCTGCGCCGTGGCCGAGTGATCAGACCATTCGCTTCTCACCTAGACGATCCCAAGCGACCGAGTGTGAGATTTGTGGTGGACAAAGCGGCGCAGGGGCGTGTTTTCTACGGATTCTCCGTTTCCCCCGCCATCACATTCCACCGGGGCTCCATCTTCATGTATCATCCGTGTCATCATCTGCGGTGCCATTGCAGTAAAAGCGGGCGTTAAACACTACCAAAAAAAAAAAAAAAAACTGGCAACAGAACGCTGGGGTACGGCACTTCTCACAAAACCTGGATTTGCTCTTCAGTCCCTCAGTGGTATCTATCAGGACTATGGCTTCATTAATATCTATGCGCCTTCGGGAAGCAGCAAACGTAAGGAAAGGGAAGATTTTTTTCTCCTTGACTTAATATATTTACTTCGTAGACTACATTTTAGGTGGAGACTTCAACTGCGTCCTTTGACCGGAAGATAGCACTGGAGCCTACCAACCTAGGGCCAGTTTGCAATAGTTGTCGGCTAATCTCCGTATGAAGGATGCACGGCTGTTGAGACAAAGATCGGCTGCGCCTACCTATGTCACTGCCAACTCTGCCTCTCGTCCGGATCGTTTCTATCTACCTGAGGAAATTGCTGGAAATTTGGTTCCATTACTCATGTGCCAGTATCCTTTTCAGACCATTTAGCTATCCTCGTCATTGACTTATGTCTCTCCTTTCTACCTCTTGGACGCTCTTACTAGAAACTTAAAAAAAAAAAAAAAAAAAAAAAAAAAAAAAAAAAAAAAAAAATGGCGCGTCATTTATACTTAAACAAGATAGGAATAATAATAATAATAATAATAATAACAGCAATAATAATAATAAGATCCACTGGAAATAAATATACCCATGGCAGAACCAATAGACGATACTGGAGCGGTGGCGAGACTTTTAAAATGTTTATCTGATGTGCATTTTAATTTTAATATTTAGTTTTACTTTGATTTTTATTATTTTTTTCGGCCTCTGATGCCGTATTAGTAGCTTGGTTCTTATATGTTTTAAAACTTTTAACCCATTGACTTTTATCCCGGAGGTATGGTTTTAGTTGCACATTTTTAGTTCCACTTTCAATAGGTCTTTTTTTTTTTTTTTTTTTTTTAACGTTTTACTATAATATTACAGCTTTATAATTTCAATCCCATAGCAACCACATTTTAAAACACGAGTCTGTCGGTTTAGCCTAGTGTATTCCCTTGTTTCCCTTCTACTTACGAGGAGCTGAGAACGTTTCTGCTAGTGTGTATCTCGATTAGCGTGAGCTGGATAGAAGAATAAGCTTATTAACAATAATTTGTTACAGAAATGTAGAGAAAGTCGTGTAAATGGAACACATCATAATCGTTTCTTCTCCCCCCCCTCCCCAAATCGTATGAACATGTTAAGACACGAACAGTCAGTTACATTCTGATGTGTACTAAAGACAGATTACATTTTGGATAGGATTTAAAGATTTTATTAATTTTTGCTTTCTTTGACAGCTACTTATAGAAGGTAGAGGAACTATTACATTCCACCCAGAAATATAATACCAAGATCTAACCGAAAAAGCGTGTTTTAGCTCTGCCTGATCAAATAATGCTTGTGTAGAAAATAGTCTACTTTGTATACATGGTGTGTGTGACAGCAGCATAAATCAAAAAGTAAAAATTTCGAAATAAATATCAAAATGGTCTATGTTGCAAAGATGTGACACAAAGGTTTTTCAGAAATCCCGTCTTCTCCAAACTATCATTTGCATGTTACATACATATAAAGTTAAAATGTTAAATTTTTACTTTGTCTACACGTACTATGTACATAGTGTGTAGAGAAGGTGTTGTATTGCACCAAAAATTGTTTGTCGAGATTTCAACGGAAATGTGTTTTGAGGTCCCCTGAGTCCAAAAAAAGAATTTTTAGAAAAAGGTCCATATGTGTCGGTGGACAGCATAGTTTTTAAGTTTGAATCTTCCAAGGATGCGACACGAAGATTTTCAACAATATCCACCACAAACTACCTTTTACAGGGAAATTATTTTGAAATTTTTATTTTCTCAAAAATGATTAACGATTTTTATTAAATTATTATATTTAAGATACATAACAAATAAAATTTATATTTTGAATTTTCTGAGAATAGCCTCTGAAGACCTGTTTATTCTGGATTAATTTTTCTGAATTTTGAATAACTGGTAAACCGTAAGGGACAGACAAGTACTCGCACAAAAATGTAAATCTCGTTAAAACACACAATTTATGTCATATAGGTTTTTTTTTTCGTAGTATTTACCGTTTATCGCTTTCAGTTTTAAAATACATAAAAGAGTTCTCATACGGTAACTTGGCCACGCAAAGATACGGATTTCAGCGATCACATTTTAAAACATTTAGTTTAGCTTAGTGTATTCCATTATTTCCCTTCTACTTAAGAAAAAGCAAGTAATTAGATCATTTCTGCCAATGTTATTTGTTTATTTTCTCGATTAGCCTAAAAGAATAAGATTCTAATAGTAATTTGTTACAGAGAAATATAGAAAATCATGTGTATGGAACACATCAAAGTTTTTGGATTCATGTGGTTTCAAAACATATACTTCCGGTGAAATCTCGGTATCAAATTTTGGATGCAGTATAATACCTTCTCTATACACCATGTACATAGAACATGTAAAGAAAGTAAAAATCTGACACGTTCCACTCACTCTCTGTAGTAAATCATTGTTAAAAAGGTTTTTCTTCCATCTACTCCATGCTAATCTAGATAAAATTAGCAGAAATAACATTGACATGTTTCGAGATTTCGGCGAGGTTAGGCTACGTTAGGTTAGGTTAGGTTAGGTGTATGTGAGTGAACTGGATCGAAATAAGGGGTAAAAATTGACTTTCTGAAAATCGGTTATGCTTTCCAATGCGAAATGTACAATCGTCCGTTCGTACTGTCTTCTTGCGCATGGGCAGCCATGTTGGTCAATCGACCAATGGCAGAGTCAAATCTAAAACTGAACTAGAATCTACAATTAGATTAGTTTAGAGATCATTCCATAGTTTCGTTTAGGCCAGGAAGCCACTGAACATAGAACTTGTCAATGGATATACATGTAAACTTATGTTTATATACTACGAAAAAACGAAAAGAAAACAAGTATAAAGCTCTGATGCTAAAAGATCATGTTACAAAAAGAGCAGAATAGACATATAGTCACATCATTTGCTTTTGAGGCCTGTACGCCACTGTATTATACTTAATGTGCTCTATAAAAGCACATGTACTTTTTTTTTTTTTTTTTGCATGAACATAAGAACAGAAAGTGTCAAAGATCAGTGTTATATAATTAGTGTAAATATAAGTTCATTGTATATAACACTGATGCAATGTTAGATGACAGTTTTCTAATTATCGACATAATAATTACTACTAGTAATTATATAAAACTAAAATATGATTATTGTATTATGTACTCTCCATAAATGTCAACAAATTACAATACATATTTACAAATATGTTATAGAATTTACAATAAAAAATGTAGAATTAAGTAATAGAGTAAAATATCAAAGTATCGGGCTTTACATACCTTGTGTCATTGCTAAATACTAAAAAATTCATTTGACAAATTCGTGCAAGTCAAAGTATACATCAGTTTAATTTGAATATAAAACACACACACATTAATATACACAAAATGCAATACATTATAATATTTATAAATACAATGATTAAGTCCCAAATCAGACGTAGTGCCAACAAGGAGCCGGTTTGCCGTGTAAAGTCAGGCAGTCAACCTTTACACCAGAAACGCGCAATGTTCTGCGTAATGGAGCATATATACGAGTAGTTTGTATTGTGAATAGGAGGGAAGACAGCGCACCCATAGGGTAGTGTGGAAAGGATGAAATATACAACTAACAGTGTGGGAAACCAACGATGGTGTTGACATAATAATATTACGGCAGCGCTTCCATAGTGTTGCGGGTAAAAGCTAAAATAGGTAATGATTTATAACTTCGAGCTCTAAGAGAATTACATTAAGGAGAAATTAAGAAGGCGAAAAATGGCGTGAAGGCAGCTCACCCATATGTATGCCGGGAAACGATTAAATATGATGATAATAGTAATAATAATAATGACAACAAGAACAACAATAATAATAATAGCAGAGCTGTTTTGTGTAAGTTTGAGGTTAGTGTGGGCTTATTTATTATTCAGTCAACAGCATAGGTGGCAAGATTATTCTGGAATGAAGGTATAATTTTGGTTGTTCAAACAAGTTTCGGGATGCAGCCTCACCATTTCAATAAGGATTTCTGCTGAAAACGAATGAACTTCCCTTGGTGTTGACGCTATCTTCAAGAACTTAACAAGAACCACCGAATATCAAACTACAGGAATTCTGTGGATAACTCCCATTCGCGCTGTAAGAGTTAAATCCAATTCAACTTTCTTCGTACGGGTTTCGTCACGTCAATTCTGAATTCCTATTGGTTAATGTTTTGCCGCGCGAGCCACATCGCCAATATCTCTCTCTTGTGAATCCGGCATAAGCTTTGTAATTCTAGTAACGCCTGCGAACACGAACTTACTGGAGCTGTGCCGAAAGTAGACTATAATAGGAAATAATTGCAACATCGACACCTTTCAGCAAAGGGTCCGCTTCACAGTTCTTCGCATAATTTTTCCAACTTTTCTTTTCATCTTTAGTGGTCATTGAAACTCGTCACTAATGCTATTTACATTAGGTCATGTCAACACAGTTATAGTTAATGGACCAAACTGCTGATCATAGTTGGTGACGCAATATATGCAATGAACTCGGGGAATCCTAGGCCACCAGAAATGTCACTGAATTAAGTTTCGTTTTCCCCCTACACGCGTATCGCTATCTTGTCCTTACCGTTGATTCACTTGACTTCCCATGAGCTATTCGCAGTATCTTAGGTGAGGACGGGGAATAGCCTACAAACATTTTACAAGAACCCCCTAAAAGGAGCTCCAATATTTAGCATTCCCATAAAAATCCCCCTGACTTCCCCCCCCCCCCACATTCGCCTCTCTAAATTTGGGGGAAATCCCCAAGTTGTAAGCCTTCATGTGCGGGATAGCCGCATCCTTCATCGCCCCACCTGCCGCGTAGTGTGTATAGGAGGAGTAGCGAGGGTTGAGTTGTCGATCCTGGAAGATTTACAAAGCTCACAATGAAATGCCGTTTTTTATTTATGAAAGCTCCCTAACTGCTGTGGTCCTCAACGTCCCATTCTATATTGGTCGTGAAAGACCGCTTAATTTTTTCAGAGGTCTCTCTATCAGGCTCGAGGTTCTTTTAAGTGCCATAAATCTGCGACACTGGACTAACAGCTTTACTTCCCTTCCGAAGAAACCCATGCTAAGGATTTTTACGCCCGAAAAAGTCCATCGTCCTCCGCCTGGTTTAAACCCGCGATCTTGGGTATGTGAGGTTAACATGGTAACCATTACCCCACGGAGGGCGACTATAACGCGCCCATATACTACTGTGGTAGGCACAGACCAGTTTGACTACCTTGCGGAATTGGATTAGTGTTGTGCGTGTTATATTCTGTGATATTTAACTTGTCAGGTCTAGAAAATAAAGAGACAGAAACACTTACCCTCTAGTTTTCTCTCTCGGTACGGTGACAGGTGTATTTGCAAAGAGCATGTAGCCATTTAACAGACGTGGGTGCGCACTTTCCAAGAATTTAGACAGTGGGTAGAGTGTCCCAAAGACAAGACCGAATCAAACCGGACAAGCTGCATTTCATTTAACTATATTCTAAGCTGAATTAAGCTATATTGTTATCTGTTATGTTTCTGCGTATGTATTAATCTAGCGTACGCTTACTAGAGAAAAATTGAATTAACCGAGAGCTGAAGATACATAAATAATTTGCGGCAAGATAGACTGTGATACTTATTTAATACAAAAACGTATAAAACACTATACTGAGACCTGCCATCGCCAACTTTTATATGCATCTGGCCGCATGGAGAACAAAGTCTTCGAGAATTTTTTGAAGATTTTAATGGGGTCCACAACGACATTAAATTTACGTTAGCAGTGGAGACAAATGGGCGACTTTTATTCCTGGACGATCTTGTTTAGAGAAAACCTGGTGGAGCTCTCGGATATGAAGTGTACAGGAATCCCACTCACATGGGTCGATATCTGAACGTAGCATCAAATCACCATCCCGCCCGAAAACAGGCAATGGTTAAAACTTTAGTACACTGAGCAAAAATTGTGTCCGAACCTGAACGACTATACTCGGAATTAAAACATCTGAAGGAGGTATTACAAAACAGTGGCTACCACGCCCAGGACATTAATTATGCCATTAGACCTCGGCACGCTAATATACTGGGCACCAAGGAACAAACCAAGGCGTTTCTACCGTATGTGGAAGACGTCATAGTGAGCATTGCTCGGTTACTAAAAAAGAAAGGCATCAAAACTGTATTTACGGCGGCAAGCAAGATAGGCAATGTGCTTCGTTCAGTGAAAGATCTGGGGGACCCACTAAGCACTACAGGGATCCACAAAATACCATGTGAGTGTGGCAAAGTATATGTCGGCATGACCGTAGGACTATTGAAAAGCGTGTTTCAGAACATCAACATCATGTCCGCCTAATGCAGCCCGAACATTCAGCACTTGCGGAGAACATATTTACAGAGGGCCATAGAATTAAATTTCAAGACACAGTGGTGTTGGCAAAAACAAGAGGATATTTTAATCTTCTCAGGAGAGAAGCTATTGAAATTGAACAGCATCCAAACAAATGCGGCTCTTGCCGGATAAGTAAGACCTGGAAACAGGTATTATTAATTATAAGCTGGCTGACCTTCACTCGCCGGCTGGACACACGTGTACGTTAAATATCAACACTCCCCCCCCGCCCCCAACTACCTAAATTATGAGAATAAATAGCCTGCATTCCTCTCCAGCATCGCATTTAACTCCTTCCGTGACTGCCACTGAAGATGCTGACCGTAGAAGCCGGCGAAACGTATGGTTCGCATTTTAACCTATGACCACGGCACAACAACCCGGAAGATACAGTTTTTAAATATAACAACACCGGCCGTGAAAATAACCTAAGATATTTTATAAAACGCTCTTTTGGTTCCCTTTCATTTTCTGAAAAATTAGACATAATACAGTGCGGTAGACCAAGGCCAGCGCTTCCGGATCTAAAATCTCCACATAAAGAGAAAGGGTGAGAGTGAATATGGTATTTTAATATTTCTCAATATGAAAAGGTATTTTGTTAGACAGGAAGCTGCAGTTTGCAAAAGTTATATTGTTGCCCATGTGTTCTTTTTTCTACTGAGCAAAGTGTATGGAATAAAAATGGCTATACAAATTTTAAAAACTTGAACAATGCCACCATGAAACTCGGGCGTTTACAGAGCCATTTGCGTGCTTTTGTGCACTTTAGAAATTTTGGCAGAGTGTGTATAGATATGCAGCTGGACGTACAATTACAAGAGAACATAACGCGTCAAAGTGAAATGGTAAAGAGGAATCGGAAGGTGTTGGAACGTTTGATAGACGGCACATGCTTATGAGCAATGTAGGGCTTCCATTTAGAGGCCACAATAAAGACGAGGGATCGAACAGCCAAGGAAATTACATTGTGCTTTTGAACTACCTCAGCAAGTACGACCGAACATTTAAGGATCATCTGGAGTCTGCTACAATTTTTGGAGGAACGTCAAACAGATTACAAAACGATTTAATTGATGCTATTAGCAGTGTACTTAACAGAGAAATAAAAAAGGAAACTATGATTTTTCAATTTGTTGCAATATTGCTTGATAAAACTTGTGGCATTAGCAGTTCTTCACAGCTAGCAAAAACCCTGAGATATGTGCATGTTGAAAGTGCAAATGCCTATGAAAGGTCTATTTCATATGTGGGCGTAAGTTCTGATAGATCAGCAAATGGTTTGCTGTAGTATGTCTTGAGCGTAGTAAATGAATTCAATTTAAAAGCCAAATTTGTTGCTCAAACGTATGATGGTGCAGCGGCTATGGCTGGTGAGGCTATCAGCGTTAAGGCTAAAATACAAGAAATCTGTCCAAATATTGTATTTGTAAATTGCTTTAGCTATAAGCTCAATCTAGTTTAGTCTTAGTCAGTTTCAAGCATTAGAGTGTGCTGCATTTTCTTTCAAAACTTACTAGGACCGAGCTCGTTTTTCTCAAAGTCTTCAAAACGAATGCATATACTCTCTGTATTTAGTTATAAAAGAATGTCGAAAATGCACCAACACGTTGGAACTTCTCTTCAAGACTTGTGAATACTGTGAAAGAAAACAGAGAACATCTGATTGATTTCCTCCGCAGTATTGTTACTGACATAGCTGTTTGGGATAGTGAAGATCAGGCTCTTGCTGGAGGTTTTCTTTAATTTTTGACTGATATTGAAACTGTTTTTCTGCTTCACACATTTTCTAAAATATGTGTTAATACTGATAACCTTTTAGACATTCTTTAAACAAAACAGATGGATATCATGTACTGTGTTCAGAAGGTTAAAGAAACCAAAAGCTGTATTCTCAGCTACAGAAATAATCTCGAAGAAATATGGACACAGATCAAAAAATCTTATGCGTTACACTCACATAACTTTCTCTAGCTGCTCTACAAAACTCCTACAAAAGATTATTCTTCTTTGTACACAATGCTAATCGAGATAAATGTTAGCAGAATGTTAATACTTAGTTCCTTATAAGTAGAAGGGAATAAGGGAATGCACTATGATAAAGTGATTGTCAAATGTTTTAAAAACTATCGTTATGCGATTGTCATTGCAAATCACTTCTTTGCTTGGCCAGGAGTAGATCAAAAGAAAAACAGACACTTCCTGTGTGAGAAAGATTTAAGTACTTCCCAATTGAAACCAATAACAAGGAATATCTCGAAAACGGTTATCTCCACAACAAAAACGTAAAGGACAAAAGGTGTGTGTTTTGTTATGCGGTACATTTTTTGTGTAGTACGTTGTTGTTGTTGTTGTTTTTTTTTTCTCTCTCTCTCTCTTGCGGTTTAACATTTAAGCAAAATTCAGCAAATTTCATCCAGGATAAAGAGGTCTTCAGAGGCTATTCCCAAAAAATTCCAGATATACATTTTATTTCAGACATAAATAGTTTTAATATGCGGGATTTTAATCAAAATCTTTAGAGCCATTTTTAAGAAAATCAAAATTTTCGAAATGTTTTCCATGTAAAGGGTAGTTTGTGGTGGGGGATTTTTTTAGGTACTAAACCTAAATACTAAATTTGGTATTTAACGGTCTTTTTCTTTTGGGGCTATGCTGTCCACAAACACACAGACAGATACACACGGACCTTTTTTAAAATGCTTTTTTGGGACTCAGGGGACCCCAAAGCATATATTTCCGATGTAATCTCGGTATCGAATTTTGGATGAATTACAATACCTTCTCTATCCCTAGAGAAAGTAAAAACCAAATGAAGGATATGAGGAGATGCCACACACACGAAAACGCTCCAGAAGTAGTGCATGTGGCTTCAAAATGCTATATGCAGAAATAATTGACAATGTTACAGCACGACTGACAGACGAAGTCTTGCCCAAATGGGATTCATCTCTCTAATTGATCCTTTAAAATTAAAAGCTTACTGCTCAGATTTTCCTACCGCTGTACGCGAGACACTAAAAGAAAACAGGCATGATTTGTTTGATATTCTGCGCTTTAAAAACGAGCTGCTTATTCTGTATTCAATTGAGGAGTTCTAAAACAAATACCCACATGATCGCTTAACACACGTGAAAACTAACTTGCATTTGCAGAAGTGAATAAACTTGTACAGTTAATTCTAATCATACCGAGCACCACAGCTTTAGTTGAAAGATCCTTCTCAGCTCTTAAGCGCATAAAAACAATACAGAGATACACACAGGGACAAGAAAGAACTAAATTGTTTGGTTCTTATTCCCATAGAGAAAGAGAAACTACGTAACATTAAAAACAAATCATTTTATAACGTTGCCATTAATGCATTCTGTAAACAGTAGCATAGAGTGTAATTCGCTTTTAAGTGGAAATCGGTTAATTTGTATAGATATTTATCATCGTTTAGTATTATTAATGATGAACCATTGACATTTATTTTTATTCTTAATAATGGTGTTTTAGTAGAAATTTGTTACATTTACTTTCAAACAAATATCTGTTATATCAAGAAACGAAATTGTTACTTTTAAAGTCAACTTTAGTAATGTTGTAAAAAAAACTTTGGTCCTTTCAAATGATTAAAAGATAATAAAGAATTTTATTACGTATCTTTATGCACTTTAATATATAATATTGTAACAGATGCTAATATAATAAAATGAAATGATTGCCTGTCGTATAATAAAGTTCTGAAATGCATAGCCTATCAAGCACTGCACGCCATTGCTTAGATGTTAACGAGGAGTATAACTTTCAGAAGGAAACTGTAGTGATGGTTATGATGTAAACGATAAACATAACAAAGGAAAACTTTGTTCTGATAAATTTGTATTTCTTATATTTTTGATTTCATTGTTTAAATTGTGTCATAACCAAAGAATTTGATATGCAAAAATATTATAAGAAACAAGGAAGCCTGTATTGGTGTAAATTTACACACTACAAATGAATATAATTCTAACTGGACGTCTCCTGATGGCAATTCCTGCCTTGAAGTGAATATTTCTATTACATCGATTGAATAACTTTAAATTTAAACTTCAACTTAATGAAAGTATATAAGTGTGTTAAATTGGGTATTTTTATAAGTTTCTGAAAAAAAAAATACTCAGTGATATATTATTAATGGCTTTTAGAAAAAGCGATTAAACTATGAAGCTGCTCTGATGAAGGTTATTTGTGTGTATTAGTTGATAGACAACATGCTTTACCTGGTTTCTTGGTATAGTCTGGATTCTATCATGAATCTGTAGTGATACACACTTTTTAATTTCATTGTGGTGCACAGAGGAACAGTGATTGTAGAATTGCAAAAAGTGGATTGCAAAAAAACATTTGGCAATGTTTGAAAAATGTTCCCATCAAATTATTTCTGTCAAATATGCGAACAGGTATCACGTCTTTCATGAAAACAAGGTTCATAGGCATAATTCATGAGCTTGATGTATGTCATACAGCAAAATCTTTCATGAACAACGATAACAGTTATGGAAGAAGTTCCATAATTTAAGAATTGAAACATTCAACATACAGTTACTTATGGTGGGTTTGTTGTTTATCAAAGGGTTAGTGAGAAAGATTGACAGTGCGGTAAGGATAAACAAGAATCCCATAGAATACAGCAAACTGACGAATATCTTTATGGACAATCTTGGCTGACTTGGAGCATGTTAATCGTTTTCATTAGACAAGTAGCCTGATCTGATCACTAAAGAAGTTTGAAATATATTCCTAAACAAATTAAGTTCTCTTTTTATGGAATATACATAAGGTAAGTGTTAACTGTAGTCAATCATAATGCTCCTAGGGACAAATAAGTTACGTATAACTTTCAAAAGCATATATTGAATATGCTTACAAGAAAATGTCTAGGCTTTAGTGGGGTAAAAGAACTACTTGGTAAAATTATATCTGACATTCCTCAAAATAAATTCACAGAATGTTTTATTGCAGAAATAACCTAGAGAAACAACATTCCAAGAAACACAGAACAGAGAAGCTAAACAAAATTATCCCTTTTGATCTGGAATGAAAGTGTATAAAAGCAGTTGCTGAAAGAAAATAGAGATAAAAGTGAAAGACACTCTTTTAAATGAAGTGAATGTAACGGGTCTTCAAGAACCTCCTCTGCACCTTGCTGCTGGCCACCGCTCAATAAAAGGTTGGCATTCCTAGGTTTATCGCATTCGATTCCGACGGGATGTTATGACTATCGGCGTTATCAGCGGCTGCGAGCGCATGAGTTAGTATGGTCTACTATGCTGTGAGTTCTGACGTGTGCCTGAAGCGAAATCAATGTATTCTACAGAAGAAAGCGTGTTTCTAGTGGAAAACGTTTTTGATTAACGTGGAAATTATACTGAGAAAGTGAAACAAAATTTCGATGTCAGGTTCGCTAACTCAAAACTAACGCACCGAGTTACTGTGCGTGATTTAATTAATAAATTTCGGCAGTCAGGTTCCGCCCATGGTGTGCTGTTAGAAGTAGAAGAAACAGTGTGTTAACAAAGAAAAACTATCGGATGTATCGGATAGATTGCTTAAAATCCCACAGAAATCAATAAACAAATTGGCCCAACAATGCGACATTTCTTACGGTTCCACATACAAAGCAGTCAAAACGAATTAGGTTTGTATCCATATAAGGTATCAGTCGTCCACAAATTAAAACCCAGAGATCACGGGAAAAGAGTTTAGTATTGTGAATGGTTTCAGAGGTTTTTGCACCATAAAATTGGCGTGTTAGATAGGACATTTTTTACTGATGAAGCTTGATTCCACTAATTAGGATGCGTAAATTCACAAAATACGCGAGTATGGTCTACTAAAAATCCTAATGCAATTCAGGAAACCCCTTTACATTCAGAGAAAATTGGTGTACGGTGTGCGATCTCTCGCTCTCGAATTATTGGGCCATTTTTTTCCCATAAGCTAATTAATTCAGATGTTTATTGCTCGGATATTCTTTTTCCATTTTCCATCTTTTTCCACAGCTAAACGCAGATGAAGTGAACGGTGCATTTTTTAAACGAAATAACGCCACTGCTCATACATCACATAAATCCATGGGTTTGTTAGTGGAATTTTTGGGGGAAAGACTAATTTCTAAAGATCTGTGACCTCCGCAGACCTTGGTCTGACCCCCCCCCCCCCGGATTATTTTCTTTTGGGAGCCGCTAAAGCTTTGGTCTATAAGGACAATCCACAAACAATCGATGAGCTGAAAACGGCAATAGAAGATTACATAACATCTGTAACAAAGGAGACATTAATTACAGTGTTCGAAAATAAATTAAAACTAGGGAATTTGTGTCTTCAAGAAAATGGTTAACATATTTATCACCTTCTTCAAACAGATTATTCAATATTATTTTTCTACACTAACTTTCATGCATAAATATAGTGAACCTAGCAGTTTTCTTAACCAGCGAAACGTTTTCACCATACGATCGCACCAGCCACTGCTGCCACCAGAATTTCCGACTCTAGGGGCATCTTGGTTACACGGGAGCGATTTCTCGATGACCCGTTATAATTTTTAACTGTGTTATTTAATTTTAAGAAATACAAATGAATGCATTTAAAACAAGTAATATCCAGTGCATTACTGCCTTGCATTTGCACAACAATCCACTTAGTGCTGTAACAGCACTCAGATATCCAAGTTGAAAAAATAGGTTTTATCCTTTCTATTTATTGTAATTATTTCTGAGTTTTAATACTCATTTTTAACGTTCACTGTTTATTATGTTATTTTTGATACTGTCATATCATAGTTCAGATTCTCTTTAACGAATTCTACAAAGGATGTGTGTATGTGGTGTGTGTGTGTGCGAGCGCAAGCGTGGGCACATATGTGCGTGCATGTGGCACAGTCAAATGTAGATATAAGAAATGCAACTTGTAAACATAATAAGTGAACAAAAGAATAAAGAAAGGTAACGTTAGAAAATCTGTTAAAAGAGATATATAACCTTGTATCTCACCCTGGGTATGCTATTAATGGTCTGGTTTCAGTGTGATTGTTTTTTTGTTCCAAAAGTCCTGGACATGGAAAATGCCTTAATGTATATGATAAGAATGCCACCCATGATAATTATAGCCTTAATTCAAG
Source organism: Hymenopus coronatus (assembly GCA_030762935.1). Taxonomy (NCBI): domain Eukaryota; kingdom Metazoa; phylum Arthropoda; class Insecta; order Mantodea; family Hymenopodidae; genus Hymenopus; species Hymenopus coronatus. The sequence continues at coordinate 41,271,481 of CM060885.1, read as the reverse complement.
TTAATTTATGTTTTGAGAAGTTTGATTAATTTATGCTAGGATTTCTTGCAGCCAAGTATCCCATGAACATTCAGGTGTCCCCACAAAATCATATATATTCTAATGAATCCAACCATAAGTTTGTTATAGCTTTACTATAAGGTCAAAGTAGAAATCTAAACATTGTATGAACTGAAGGCAATTTTGCGCTCTACCAGTTGTTAAGTTCTTGTTTAAACCATCAAAATTATAAAGTAATCTATAATTATATTATTAATAAAGCGGTGAATGTATTTCGGTTCAAAATCTTCAAATATGTACTTAATGTTTAGAGCATTTACTTGACAACAAAGGAGTTGAATTTGAAACGATGACCAACTGGTAACCAAGAAATAAGCTCTCTGTGATGATATTTTTTGGAGCAAACATTCTAATGTACTCTTTTGCAATTTTTTTTTCTCCATTTAGAAGCCATGAAAATGCAGAACTCATTAGTAGCAGCAACTACAGGGATTGTCACAGCTGTACATGTGAAGCCAGGTGACACAGTGGGAGAAGATGACATCTTGGTTGAATTTGAATAAAATTTGCTGTAGCAACCATTCTTTGGTCAAGAATTTTAGAGAAGGAGATATGGACACACGTGGCTACCAAAAGGAGCCAATACATGTATCCAACATGGACACAAGTAACTGTTGCTAAATTTGACCTTCGGATTGTCTCTAAAGACTCTTATCAAAAAAATATCGAAAAATTTGTTTCCGAAGGGCTCAGATTGTGTATTTTATTTCTCATATTTTGTGGAAGAAGCTGTGTAACATTTCAAACTGTGGTATATTTTATGCGACAGTAACAGAACGCACAAATGATAATTGAATGACTCCAAAAATGCTCAGTCATAGTACTAAATCTTGTATGTCCAATTTCCTCCATGTTTACTTATATACGTTGTACAATATTTTTCTCTCAAAATATATGCCTCGTTTATATAGTTACTCTTTTTTTTTAATCCAAAACTGCACAGAAGACTTTCACTACCATTTGTCATTTCTGTATCATTTGCGACATATTAAAGGAAAGCATATAGTGTTCTTTAATTTAATAGAGCAAATTATTATTCAGAAATGTCCTACGCCAAATGTGAAAAGCAGATTAAACTGTTAGATAAATATTATCAACCAACCACATTTATCTATTAAAATACTTTCCTATATTTTTCTTTCTTGATATGTCCCTTTACTGTGTGATGTGTCTGGAATATTATGCCGTAGCATACAAGATTAAACCTCCATTGCATTATGGTCCCACTAATATACCTTACTACTATGTCCTTGGCTTAATGAAAACATCCTCCTTTCTCCTTGCTAAACTTATTATTGTGAAATGCTAAGTGAAAATTCAAAAACGAAGTTTTGAACCCATTGAGCTTATTTTCAGTGACGAGGTGGTTGTTGCTTCCTATGATTTTACTGACCACTCTTTATAAGAAAACTGTACTCTTCTTTCGATTTCATCCATAGTATGGAAGAAAGCTTAGCCAATCTGTATTATGTCAGGTCCAAAACAAAGTAATTTGATTCGAACAAATAAATAATTAATAGTATGATTGAAAATCTTACTAATGAAGTACAGAATTAGAATTAAAACTTATAACGCTGATTCGCACACACTCCTATGCTTCATAGATGAAATTATTAATTTAATACATTAAAACATGTTCGCATGTCCATGCATCTACTCATAAGAACCTCTACTTAAAGTATGTCAAATTACCAATAGCGAGGTATTTTCACGTGTTTAAAGGTAGTTTCTTTGTTTTATTTTTGCTTTTTGTTGTTGGTTTTTTTCCCCTTTCTTCTTTAATTTCAGGGGTATAAGGCTACATTCAACTCAGTTTAATCAATTTTGATTCTTAAATTAATCTACTTTAATAATGAAATGATAAAATACACAGCTCTCTAAATTAAGTTTCTGATGTTCATTCCAGAGTATAACAGTTGATTATGGACGCTGTGAAATAATAAACCGTACCATAAAAATAGTTTGTGTACACTAGTACTCAACATTTTATTTTTTTAATATAATTTCTGGCCATTAACAGCAAACTGTGGAGAATGTTGTAGGTTATCACAATTTATCCCTGTTCTGTATTATTACCGTGAAATATATGTAAAAACAATGAATTTGAGATGCAAAGTAAGGCAATACAGCATTAAATTCAGAATTTATGTATGCTCATCCACAGTACAATTAAATTCATTTATTGCTTAAAATATATGCGAGAATATATTCTGTAGTACTACTCTAGTCTTTTAATAAAACCAGCTGTTATTGTCAAAACAGTAGTTTTGATGAAATGATTCAAATCAGGTTTCAATTGATTAAGCATAATTGTATTTTAACTTTTTCTATACGTACTATGTATATAGTGTATAGAGAAGCTATTGCATTCCACACAAAAATTCGATACCGAAATTTCACCAGAAATATATGTTTGGGTCGCTCTGAATCCAATGAAAGCATTTTCAGAAAAGGGGCAGTGTGTGTGAACAGCATATCTCAAAAATGAAAAGACCGTTGAATACCAAACTTGGTATTTAAGTTTGGTATCTTCCAAGGATGCGACACGAAGATTTTCAAGAAAATCACCCACGCCCAACTACCTTTACATGGAACATTTTTTCGAAGATTTTTATTTTCTTAAAAATAGCTCTAACGATTGTCATTAAAATATCATGTATTGAAGATATTTACCTGACAAATAAAATGTATATCTTGAATTTTCTGGGAATAGCCTCTGAAGACTACTTTATTCTGGACCAATTTTACTGAATTCTTCATAACAGCTAAACCGTAAGAGATGGACAAAAATTTACCACACAAGAAATGTAGAGCCCGTTAAAACACGCAATTTATGTTATATACATTTTTTGGTGGAGCTGATCGTTTTTTAGACATTCCTTATTTTTGGTTTCAGCTTTGAAAAACCTTTATTTTGGGTTTTGTGTCTACTAGTATAAATACTGACAAGGGTCCATTATCACATTGATTTAATGATTCAGCTGCAAATGTTACAGTGAAAATGCTTCGAATACAAAAATTGCCTGTCTCGGCTTTCCCTAATATAGGTTCACTATTTATTCAGAAAAAAGATCATGAAGTTTTAACAACTAACTTTAGGTCTGTCCTCCATTCCACAATCTGCTTCTGCTTATATGCCAGGCACTAATAATGAACTTTGCCCACATTTAGGCTACAAATATCAGTGCATAGGACCACACTAAAGATGATTAACAAGCATGAGTTCATTTGCGAAGAAAATATTTATAAATTCTGTTGTTAAATGCTTTTCAAACATCAATAAATGTAAGGAATTAAATATAATTACTGGATAATTTTAATTTGTAAATAACTTAAACTTGGACCCAGAGAGATCTGTAGTGTCATAAACCTTTGTGAGAGATTTTAAAACAAAATTAAAGTAAATCTATTTTTATGTAGATACTGCACTTTACTTTTAACTTAAACAGAGGACTGTGAAATACGATCTCAATTCAAAGTATTTCACAAGCTATCCAACATACAAAATATACAATTGTCATGACCCTGAATATTTGCAAGAGCACTAGTGGCTTCCTTTCCGTATCTTGAGTTCATTGTGTCACCTATATGTAACTTGAGCATACCTGCATATGATATGCACATTTAATGATGGCCTCCACATCTGGAAATTTCTTGCTAAGTAATCAGGAGCTGTACAAGAGAGGTCAAACAGGCCCACAAATTCAGTTTTGTTGGCAACTTCAGAGTATGCACTTGGATTAGAGAGACAGCCGAGGCAGAGGAATGAGCATCATAGTGACGAGAGATAAAATTGTGCTACAAATTGAATTAAAGGCATAAATTATAATCAACAGGAATTACAATAAAGGTATTTTGTGCCACTGGTATCAGAAGCAGAACTGAACGCCAAAGTGTAAGAGATGGTGATGGCTTTACTAGCCAAAATGAATACCTTGAAATAAGGAATGGAGAATATGAAAGAGAAAATAGAATTAGGAGTGTAGAAAATGTGCATAACATGGTAATCTGGAGTGGAGAACATAGAGGAGAAAATGAAATCCAGAGTGAAGAAAATGGAGACAGAAATGAAATTTGAGATGGAGAAAATGGACACAAAATAAATCTGAATGGAAACAAATGACATTAGGAACGGAAGAGATGAAATCTGCAATGGTAGAAATGAAATTTGAAGTGGAGTAGGTGACACAGAGAATCGAATTTGAATGGAGTTGTTTAAGACAGAAATATTGAAGAAGGAAAAAAAAAAAAAAAAACTGATGAACAACTGACTAACATGAAGAAGGACATGAAAAAAATTGGCGGAAATGTGGAAGAGCTTGGAGAAGGGGTGGGAGATAGTGGTGGAATGATGAAAGACCATGAACAATGCCCGGAAGATTAGTGTCTTGGTGTGAAGATTCAATGGCAGCACCAAGGAACTAACCTCAAGATGCTCGAATTAGTTCGAGACCCTAGAAATGACACATCTGCACGCGCCAAACTACAGAACTGTGAGGGGTGTTAACCTTTGAAGTATTCCACTGACCGCCGCCATTACCACTGAAAATGACAATCGGCAGAGTAGGTAAACTGCAGGGACTATATCCGGTGTCTGGGGCAGGCGGCAGAAGTACATAATGCTATTCCGACATCTGCAGTGTCCAGAGACATCTTGGAGGCTCTCGAGAAACTGCTCGGGAACCATAATTTGGCTGCAGTCTATCACAGTACAAGTTAAAGCCGCAACAAGTCAAGGCTCAAAGCATCAGTAACTATAATCTATACCATTGACATTAATACAGCTGTGGTATTACCTGGTGGTGGATATTGAAAGCAATCTCATATCTGTGGATAATATATTTGCTTACTTTTTACTGTATTTATTTCTTTACTTATTTCATAAATTTATGTTTATATTATACTAGAAATATTTACAAACTTAAAGCCTTTTAATAGCATGTTTTGTGTCATAAAATTACAGATACATACAATAATTTTTCAAGAATTAACAGTTTAACACAAATATGAACTTATGAGAAAGATTAAGTAAATAAAAATGGAAGAAAATGCTGTTATTTTCAAACGTATTGCACATATTATAGCTTAGCACATGCTATAAAGAAGTAAATAAGTGCTTTATTACATAAATAACACTTATTTTTGTAAAAGATGGATTTCATTCACAACTTATTTCCACAAGTAAAAATAATGCACTCTACTGTAATAAAACTATGTATAATACCAGAAATGTTGTTAGTTGTATATCATTTCGCCTCCCTTTAATAAAAAGTCATTACCTAGAGGAGGGGGGAGGGTCGGTGCTATAATGTGGATGTTGAATTATGAAATACATGCCTTATGCAGTTTACAATTCTGGCTTTGAGAACTTATTTTGATATCAGAACTTTAAAGCAGTGGTCAAGAAAAGATACAGTTCTCAAGCACCTTCAAAGAACAGTCTGCATCCTGTGTTCAAGGACTGGCAGAAACAATTAAAAAAAAACATTATAGTAGGAGGGGCTAGTTTCATAAATATTATTGATTAGGGTCCTTCAAAAATCACCTCTAACACAAATATTGTAATATTTGGGATAGGAAAGAAAAAAAAACAAAAGAAGTCACTTACTGGAAAACAACGGGGTTTCGAAGGTGTGCTCTGGTCTCTTGTTCAACATACACTAATCTTTCTGCAATTCCATGTACAGACATTTTTTGCAAGATAGTATCTTTCAGTTATTGCCAAATTGTTGGATGTGTCAGGAAAACTTGTTCATTGAAGTAACTCCACAACTTCCATCTTGGGGTCCATTAACTTTCCTGGTGAGCTCTTGATTTCAGAGGCAAAAGGGAGCTGTAGCATAAGGGCAAGTGTGATGGACCCAAGTGGAAGGGAACTGAAGCTCCCACGCAAACCTGAAGTTTAAAGAGACCCTTGCCATGGGGGTGCACGGTATATGGGAGATGTGCCCTAAATGGAGCCTCGGGGATACCAGGCAGTTCCTTGGGTATTTTAACCTTACCCTAGAAATGTGGGATTCTGCTAGGAGGACATATAGTTCCCTAGCTCCTCGTAGGACAGTAAGGCTACACAGACATCACAGGCTGTATCTCCTACTGAATCACAAGGGCTACACAGACCTCAACTGGCTCAGAGGAGACGCAAACGCAAACGCCTGTGCTTGTGCAGAGAGAAGGAGAAGAATCAATGGAGGGAATGCAACTTGAATTTGAACTAAAGAAGATTGACTCCACTGGAAGTGTAGTACAAAAGCTAGACTAGAACGAAATCAAAGGGATTCCGGAGGCTCAGCGAAGGAAACTATTGAAGCAAAGGACAATAGAAGAAGACAAACCTTGGCTTACAAAGAAGTATGGAAAGAAAAATAGGGTTGGGACATACAACAAAATTCTCTGGGGCAGATATGCCTGAAACCTATAGGAAAGGAAAGAAATGGGATAGACAGGAAAGAACTCCTGATGAATCCAAGTATCAGCAAAGCGACAAAAGCCTGAGCAAAACGGGAATAAGGAGATCTATCGCACAGTTGCTGCAGCGCATAAAATGGTACTCATTCTTAAGGAATACCCTGAAAGTAAAGTTACTAAAGAACATTTAGATAAAATCCAAATAGTACTTATTGAGAAAATGGAGGGAACCACAGGGGAAGCCTCAAAATTCAGAAGGGCTCATTTGGATAAAGTTGCGAGGATGAAAAGTTGGCGCTGTAGCTAAAGGAATAAATAAAGTCCCACTCTAACACCTTTGAAGAAAATAGACCTGCTGGTCGTGCTAACCAGTAGGGTTTTCTAAATTGTCAAGGTGTCAGTCTGGGTACCAAAACCGCTTAACAATACATCTCCAGTGACACTATTGCGAAAGTAGACCATTCAGAATGGGAATTTGCACACAAGTGAATGAAGAGTGATCTACCGAAAGGTTGCAGACAAAGGACAGACAGTGGTGCTGGAAATAGACGAGGGTTCATTAAAAGGTATTACGGGTGGCAAAGCTGAAACCGTACTTGGGTTGCCACAAGTTGTCTTTAGGGTCCTCAAAGATATACCAAAAGATGGAGAAGAATTGACGGCTGGGGGTGGTGCAGATTAATCTGTAACATAGTAAAGCAGGATCAGCTATGCTGAAAGACTGTTTAAAAGATGGTAGATAGACATAGCCCTAACACAAGAACCTTACATAGTTAAAGGTAAGAAGAGTATTAGGGCTAAGAGAAACTGGAGGTAACTTACTTTACTCTAGGAACGTGGAGTTACCTAGGATATGATTCGTGGCTAGGTCAAATATAAAGCTCCTGCCTCTTTGAAAGTTTTGCTACAGAGATCTGGTGGCTCTAACCTTCATTAACAGAAGTAAGAGAGCTGGTGGACAGCTGTTGTAAGATAGACAACTCATTGTAGGGTGTGATGCGAATGCCCATGACCTTATGTGGGGAGCACCAACACTAACAAAAGAGGTGAGTATCTACTAATTTTTTATTTATGGAGTAAAACCTACACATATACGGAAAGAACCAACCAATCTTTTAACATAAAAATAGAAATGAAATAATATACATAATTCTCGGCACTGATGGTGCTGTAGAGGCGGTATAGACGGTAAAATGCAGGGTGTTAAAAATATCGATATAAAAACCCTTTTAAATACACAAAAACCAGGAGGATTCATTGCCCACGGCCTGTTCAATCAGATTTGTTCTTACTCAGTAACGTAGACTTTACAATATAACTTTCGCCTTTCATCTTATTTCCGCATATGCTGCGATTGCCGGCTACACTAAACAACACATAGCTAATTAGTATCTGTATAGACTAAGACCCACTCCGTCCGTTAAGCTGGCTCAATAAGTACCCTTTTCTAAATCTAATTCCATAATGCCTTTCAAAGACGTAGACTATTAAGCTCTTAGCTTGTCTCCAAGAGGAACCTCCTCTATCTTTAGCAATATACTTGTATATATAAATGTACCCAAGCGCACCATTCTTGCCATGACGTCCGATAGGGTCACTAACACTCCTCTCAACTTTCATTATTTCGGCTTCTCGTCCCTGCAATTCTATCAATAACCGGCCCCTTTCCTGCGCCTACCATAAAGCTCAATTTTGACGACGGTTCAATTCTGCATGTTATCAAACCTACTTTACCGGTTTAGCAAATTTAACGAATAACAAGGATGTTAGCATATCTAGATTCGAATATTCCTATGGTTACACCATCTTGATCTCGCCGGCGACACCGCAATTACGTTTCTGGCCAGCATCTCTGCAACACAAATATAAAACTCGATTTTCATAAACCGCTCCCAAAACAATTTTTCCTAATGGATTCTTCGAAGTTTATGGATCTGTCAAATTCAATTTCATCCGGTCAATTCTTGTATATTGAACATTAATCACATTTATCCGCGCCTACACAAATAATCACTATTTATTGGTTTATTTGTTTCCAGCGAAATACCAAGCCCTTTGTTTGTTCAGCCAGCTACCATGACAATTGTCATAAATGCCAATCTTAGTACCAAATCCGGAAAACATTAGATCTCCAATTTCGTTTTCAAGGATGGATATGCGGAATATTTTGAAACTTGCTTTTTCCTCGCCTCCTTCCCTCAGTTCTCCGTTTTATATGGCTATTGCGGATTAATCTGGTTAAATACTACATGGCGCCTATAAGAATATGTGCATTACGTAGTTGTTGCCTAATGATCTAATCATTGTGGTCATTTACCAGCCTTCGCCTTTCCTCTAAATTCAAAATTACAATTTGTTACGACAGCCTAATTTCCAAATCATATTCACCTAGTACAAACCTGTAAGTCATCCAACTGTGTCCCTATAGCATTCCACGAACAAAGACTTGTCGCTTTCTCTTCGTTCGCCAAAACCCCAAACATCTAAGTACGCCAATCTTCTTACTGCCCCTCTCTGTCTCCAGCTGTTTCTCTTCTTGTGTTTTGAAATCCACAATTAAAGCTTATTTTATTGACATTTTCTTCCCCTTTTCAGGGAATCTATACATTTTCTCAATGTTTCTCAAATCAAGTACTTCTCTGAGGTAATCACGTCCTTATTCATGTCACTATTGCCAGCTTCGGGAAAAGTAAATCGGCGATCTTTGATTTCTGGGAGCATTAGGTAGAGCTGGTGAGGACCTAGGACTTAAAATCGAAAATCACTTTAACATCGCAGCCTAGCATCCGTTCTCCAAGGAAAGCACATCGGTTTCGTTGTCGTGCACCTAAAGCATCCCTTCGGTAATTTGTTATTGTCTAAACACCTTGGCTGTGTAAGAGCAATAATGGAGCTATATGAAAAAAGTGGTTCCACTGCTACAGGAACCTTAACATTACCACACAGTATTCCTCCACTTCTTCCTTAATCATTGCCACTACCCTCCCCTATGTATCACCGACTCCTCTCCCCCACCATCAATTTCCCACCACACTTCGTTCAATGAATATTCAGTGCAATGTCCTCCGAGATCTCACCAACAGTGGTCAGACACTTCACATCACTGCCGTCGAACATCTCCATACCTCGTGGTTGGCGACAGATCTCCCAACACGCAGCATGCATGGAGTGTCGTCCTCATTCTTCATAACGGCAGTCAGGTGTTCCTTCCATCATCGTACGGTGATTTCAACTAGGAGTCATTTATTATCTCTTACAACAATACAAACAGCTACAAAAAATATCTACTTTTCTTAAGCGAGGCCCCCTCTCAAGATAGACCAGCGGCGGCTGCTGTATAGGAGTACAAGAGCACGTGAACCTCCAATATTTCTGAATGGATCTTCTTTTTCTCTTTCACGAAACATTTAATTTATCCCGTGCCACTTGTTTAAATATACCGCGCTCTGCTCTTCAGATCGAACACAGCCGAGAACCCGAGTATGTGGCAACAACGCTTGTAGCACAGGCCTCGTGTGCTAGCGTATAAATAACGTTTAGCAGCTGTGCGCTTGCGCGGGCAACAAACCAGCTTAGAATTTTACAGCCAGAAATGAGCACAGTGCGACCGTGCACATAAACACCTCCAGGGTTCTGTTTATCAGCGGGAGGGGCTGCTATCTTTGAGATTTAGTTGAAACTATCCGGAAGTGCAGCTGCAGTCTTTGTGAGACGCGCTATTTTTCTTAGTAATTTGCATTTTATGCGAGAGTTAAGCTTAAGAGAGAGTTAAGCAGTTCAAAACAGAAAACAACCTCAACGAAGAAACATTTCTGCAACTAACCGAGCTACTGAAGATTGTTATCACTACGACCATGACTACATCAGGACCAGAAATATGCTTTTCCACAATAAAAAGAATCGACTTTCAGCACTGGCAATGCTTGATATTGAGAACAAACTGGTCAACAGCATAAAGGACTTTAATCACCGAATGTTAGAAAAGTTTGCACATTTGAAAAACCGGCGCGTGGAATTTCTATACAAATAAATTTGGTGTTAATTACGTAATTCAAACAATGTAAATATTATTCATTGTAAATACCATTCTTCACATGAACTGCATCAAAGGACTTCACCCCTTGATCACCTCATATTGATGTTAACTCTCGGAGAAATTCAACATTTTTACAATACTTGGTGGGTGATGATTTGTGTAACAAATTTATAACTCTTATTATTAGGCACTATCATTGTTTCTAATATTACTGGATTTGATGTGTCGGCGACGGCGGTAGCAGTAGCGGCAGCGGCTGCGGTGGTGATAAATTGATGATTTTGTGAACACCTATATTTTTAATCCACGAGCCGCCACTGAGAAAGACGTGCTCTTCGAATTAGTCCGACATTTGTAAGCACCACGTTCCTTCTTCTTCTGTTTCTTAATGTCGTATCTAATTCTACTTGCTTTTACTCTCTTCAAACCATAACTTCTATGTATCCAAAACCGTCGACGTCAACGGCGATGTTGTTGATTATCTTCAATTCTTCGCCACCAAAATCGAAGATGTTGCATACGTTAAAAACCATTATTATCAAGGACAACATGTCCAACGTTCCTGTCGGCAAACTCAAATATGCCAACCCCGAAATGTCACACAATGGATGCGACGCTACTGGGAACGTACCGTAAATTTATGACACAGAAACAACTGTTTTGCTTCCCTTTCGAAGGAAGGCATGCAATAGATTTTTATGCCCGAAAAAAGCCATCGTCCTTCGCTCCATATTTAAAGCGTGCAAATGTGGCGGGCAACCTAATAATATCCTAATAATATGATAGGATGGTGGTTGCCCTGCTCACGAATTCTCTAAAGTGTGCTAAGGGAATTATCCAGAATAACGAGTCACCTAAATTACAACGGCGAACATAAGAGAATTGCTTGTTATTTGGCATATAGCTTTGCAATATAAATGGATGTCCTACTGTGCAATCCGAAAGTATACAGTTTGGTTCCAGTAACGAGAATACATCCAACACCATCGGTGCATTTCACATCTATTGATGTGTATATAAGTGAGGACATTGATATAGATAAAACTTCTGAAGGACAAGCACGTAACCGAGGTGCTACATCTCCCACCTTGGTGCACTCTCTGCACCTTAGGAAACATACTGGGCATATCAAGATCATGCTTACGAAGAAGCTTCACAAAGAAAACTGTAATCCTTGGGCAATGTGAGAGGTTCATATAATGTTCGTCCAGTTTGGTATGAAAAAAGGAGTAAACATTGGATGTGCAGCCATGCACTTAAGCCCGCAGAACTAATTTATTTTCAGTTTTGGAACCTTTATCCAATATTATAAATTTATCAATTAACTGATTAAGAACTTTTATTGGACTTATACCAATTCCAACTTCTATATGGATTATTCCTTCACGAAGAACAGTTCTATGAAATTTAATTATTAATAAACTCCATGAAGAATTTAAGCGACATAATTTGACAAAACCTCATCACGCCGACATTATAGACAGGATCCTGCCAATTCTGCATAAAGATTTTCAACTGGTCAGGTTGGAAAAGCTGCAACAGCCATACAATGGATGTCTAACCTTCTGATCACAGATGGCCGTACTGAAGAATAAAGGACGAATCAGTAATTTAACTTGGATGGGATCGGTGTACGATAAAGACGCAGAAACATTGTCCGATCCGCTCTCCAAGATTTGTCACTTATTGTGCGTAACGCGCTTTGAACTATGCTATATGTGGTGACCAGTAACATTTTCGGTCGAATAGCAAACCAAGGAGTCCCGTGTCATCTGCGAATAGTAGTAAAATCTGGACGGAGTCCAAGCGAGGGCGGTAATCACCTCCTACGGTGCCAGAAGTTAACGCAGAGTAGCCGCTTCATTGAGAACTGAAAGTCACTTTTAGAACTCCAAGCTGAACAAGTATATAAACACCGCTGCAAACGGCTTCCCAAAACGTCATTCGCTGAGAAGCACAAAAGACGCCAAAGTCGTCTACGAATAAGCAGGAAGATACACCTGGAGAAACACATTTCGACATAGAATTATCGCTATTGCAAATAGCGTGACGCTTAGTACCAATCCCTATGGTGCTCCATTCTCTTGAACATAAAGTTTTGAAAACCCGAGCTGATCCTTACTAGGAAAACGTGGTGGCTCATAAACTCCTGAACAAACGACTCGCGTCTACATATACTCCAGTTGCGTAGGAAATATAATACTCTGGCACATCAAATCGTATCTTAAGCCTTCTGGAGGACAACAAATATCCCAAATAATTGACTGTTCTTGATAAATCCGCACATGACCGCGTTGATAACGGCATAACGTGGTCAGCAACAGACCGACTTCGGGTATTGGTCAGTAGATTGTGAGATTCCACACCAACCGTCCATTGACCATGCGTTCCACCACCTTGCAAAAGACACTGGCAAGGGAAATAGAACGGTAACCATCACGTCCTTTCCAGGTTTCAATATAGTATGAGGTAGCCTCCCGCCACTGGCCTATAAAAGTGGTAGCCAACACGAGTATACCTCGAGCAGAAAAACCTTACCTTCATGAAAGAGATGTAACATTTGGACGTGGATCATCTGGACTTGTTGCAGAGTTTCGCGACGATAAAATTGCATGGTCCAACTCCACCATGGACAAAGAGCGATTGTGATCTTAAAGGTTTCCGGAACGAGTCTTAACTGAGGAGGGTCTGAGCTAGACACTTAAGCGAAAACACTGCCAAAAGTGTTAGGTAAAAGAGCAACACCGCCACATACAGCTGTTGCGAAGTATTTTAGCACGATGCATATATTATTAGTTTAATCATTACTTTGTAATATTTAACATAAGAAATATATGCTCAGTAAAACGCAGTACCGTGGAGTGCAGAAACTCCCTTTTGTATTCCTCAGGGCTAAGCGCTTTTTTGAAAATAACACGAATTTTAGTGCATTAGGGACACAAGTAACGACGTTTTAGAAGAAGAAAGGGTCACCCCCTTTTAATCTGGAAAAAGGGAATTTCTCATTGTAGAACAAGGTCACGTGAGTGTAAAATAAAGAAAATTTGCCGATAGTCACGTGATAGCGCAACTTTATGCGCCCTTTTCCAGCCAATCAAAAAGGAGGGCAATACTCGGACTTTTTAGTATATAAATGATGTGCGTACAAGAAATCGGACACTCAAGGTTCACAACGTAGCAAACAGGACTCATAAAGTAAGACACACAATGTAAGAAAACACGTATAAGAAAGGTGACTAAGAAATCGTGTGGCGTACATTGTATAAAACGGTGTTTTATAAGTTACTCAGACGAGCAAGTATTGCCGTAAATGTTATACAGACCGTGAAACTCAAGATTACGGTGATGAATGTAGCGATACAACAACTCCGTAAAAGTGGAATTAGCACTTTAACAAAACTAATTTAAGTTCGCGATTGGTTATGTTGAGAGTCGCTCGTAGGATTAGGGCCTCTAACGAACAACAATTCATCAATAAAAGAAGTCTAGAGTGAATTAGGTGAAATTTCTCTTTTATTTGAGTCTGCCAAAATCGTTACACACCTTTGTCATTCTTTCCCCCCTAAGTAAGGGACAACTCCTGGTCTACTAGAACGAGCTTAGCCAGTGCAACAAAGGGAATCTGCCAGTTATGTACATTCTTAATGTAGAGAATTTCACGAACATTAACGCTCGACCTACTCCAGTAGACTCACCTGAGAGCGTTATACTGGTACCACAACGTGACGCACCACAGACAATACTACGACATTTTGGCACCCTAAACGTGGAGACAAACATAATACGACAGTGTTCTAAGTTCGACGATTGACAGATGAGTCAATTTTCCGCCTTAGCTTATACCAAACAACAAAGGAAGGGATATATCGATTAAATGAAGTTACAAAATGCCTATGCGTGTCTTTTTGCTATCCTTAATAATTTATCTAGATTTAGCACGCATTTTATATTGTATCAGATTATCCTGCGTAACGACGCTGGAAACCCCGATAGTAAGCCTTCAAGCTTGAATTGCGTTCCGGCTTTCATCGGTCCAGCAAGGTACCGAAAATCGACTAGTTTGCCAGTCGACCATAGAATAGAGTACTCAGCAGAAGGGGTTATATTTGGAGTTCGACTAAAAATACACAGAATCTTGCTCGTTTATATTAAAAACAGCTAAATGAGAGTGCAGCTCTCAGTCTACTTGATTTAAATATCACTAACGAAACGCGTGGAACATACATCATGTGTTAAGAATGTTATCAGACATGGAATGTGGTAACTAGAATCTAAATTAAAAGTGATGCCCCTTCGTAAGGCAACTGCAAACTGAGGTGAACAAACCGCTATATCAAAGTGTGAAAACTTTAAATTTGTCAGAAAGAAGTGTAGTCGCCTCGGTGTTCAGGAGATCTAAGCTAGTATTTCCAAGAAACCCCAATTAACTGATCTCTCGCACAAGCCCGAGTTAAAATTCAAATAGTTGTTAAATAGTGTTTAATGCCCATTTTTACTACATTTGGCAAAGCAGGTGATAACGCTGACGATCCATAGAATGAAGATGCAGCACCGTCAGAATGCGATAGCGTTAGAAACTGGAGAACCCGGAAAAATCCCCTGTGCCTCTAGTTCACCGCATGTGATCATCTAGGTTCAAAACCGAGCGCCTTTGTTAGAGACAAGTGGTTTAACCATTCGGCCACATTTATGTCGCCTGGCAACAGTAAAGGTGTTGGTAGCTGGGAAACTAAGTCTTCTAAATCAGGTCTGAGCGAGAAGTCAGCAGATGGAGGCAGGTATATACGTCAACTGATGGACCCGGTAGGTGGCAGCTTAATCCCTACGCGATCAACTCCATTTCAGATTGTGAGGACACGGATTCGGCGAATATATCATCTTCGATGACCATTATAGTGGTCCAATGTACAGGGATACACTATACCGGTGATAAATCATAACGTACGGAACGATTGTTGTAACAATTATTTGTGGACGGAGCTTTGTCTCTTGTAAGCCTACTACTAAAGGTTCATTCTGGAGTAGCAACAGCTGAGGCTCTGGTCGATGTGAACCAATTCCATACAGTTTTTGTCCATATGTTGGAGTAAGTTCTAAATTGAAGGTTGTTTCCCCAGAGATCGCTGTGCTCTTTGGTTTAATTTATTCCTTTGGCCATCGGATTAATATTTTTTTCAGGAGCGCGATGCTGCCATTTACGTATTGTTCAGCTGGCAGTGAGGGCAGAATCCTCCTATTTCATCTTCTCCGCGGTGGAGAACCTCTTTCGAATAAAAAATTTCGGTTCCAGTATATTGAATCGATTAGAGATGGTCGCCGATTGGAGTTCCTTCCAATGGATTCCTCAAAAGAGTATCTGCTTGGAGAGTAGCGTGGACTTTCACTTCCCTTGGTATTTTAGAAACAGGCTTTCCACGTTCTTTCAGGAAGTTGTTTCTAATATAGCTGGTCTACAAGGTTCTCTCTGGTTTGCCAGTCTTATTGTAGACAGTTTGTGTGATACTTTTGCTTGGCTGCTTTTTACTTTGGCGGATTCGGTAGATGGTGATATAGGCATCAATGTTGATGTGCAATAGAACTTTTGTTGCACGGATTTTGTTGCGTTCATGCTGAAGTCCTATTGGTCAATCATTTTGTCGTGCGGGTCGCTCCAGTGTGAAGTCAGGAATAGAAAAAATGCAACCGAACAATGCCATTAATAGTCACCTGTTTACAAATCTTTTCGCATTTTCCCAAACATGGCAAAATCCGTGCTGAATCAGAAAAACTGCGGTACCGACAGCTGTTCTATCAGATAGTTTTGTTGGTGCCGTTGTTAGTTTATTATGAAGTAAAAAATCTATATTATGTAATTTGTGTATTTTAGCAAATAATTTGCATAATGAACCGTTTAAACTTCCTGTAATCCTCTGACGATAAACACGAAGTGTGCTCTGCTCTCTAAGGTGTGAGGGGGAACAATACCTCTAGCAGCTCAGAATGTCATAAATATATCTGTTATTTACCTACATTAGATACCTCGCGCAACATTAGTATCCTAGCCACTTGGTGTAATCAGCCACAGCCAAAGCTGGCTGTGGATAAGCATTATATGACCAGTAGAAAGCTTTGTTGATATGTTGGAAGTTGTTCTTCAAATAAAGCTCCAGTAACCTCGAGCTGTTGATGCAAGCGCATAGTTTCCAGACTCATTTTTCTGGGAGGAAGATAGTACATACCCACACACACACACATACATATATATTACATATTTAAATATAATTCTATTACAACACCTTTAACACATACATTTTACGTATGAAGATGTGAACAACTGTACTTTGACGATATCTATAGCAACATTTTGCTAATAATAATAATAATAATAATAATAATAATAATAATAATAATAATAATAATAATAATAATAATAATAATAATAATAATAATAATAATAATAATAATATATTATTGTTATTAATATTGTTAATAATATTTACTTATTATAATAATACTTATATATTATTATTGTTATTATTATTATTATTATTATTATTATTATTATGATTATTATTAATAATATTTATATCTGGAGTGATGGGTGCATATTTGTTGCTTCATATGTGAGGTTATTGATGCAGTTTGGAAACCGTAGTTATTTTGCTTTTTCCTCTCTCTTCTTTTACATTCATTACTTATGCGTATTGAGCACTTATCTGTCAACTAAGCTGGCATGTTTATTATCTTCTGTAAATAACGATAAAACTTTCAGAAAAATTCTAGCTGACAGATGGTTTATTACCACTACTTTCGTTTCTCCATTCCACAATAATAAGTCTTAGAGTGAAAGTTCCATACAAGTGATTTGAAAGGGGCTTGTATTATTTTGCTCCGCTGCTTGCGGTTAACAAGAGAGTTGTCCATACAATAGTGTACTATTACGCAAGAAGCTATTATGCACACGTAATCGGGAAGGTGAAATTAAAAGAAAAATAGAACAAAATACTAGTAACGACATTCCGTCAAACAATATAGCAGGCGCTGTTCTGCAATATGGCCCCTGAAAGACAGATGAGAACAATGTGTGTGTCGAAATATGACTTTTCAATAGTGCGTAGTGGAATTTTAATTTTATGTTTATCAGTTTTCACTCATATTCCAATTGAGTGCGTTAATGGTAGTCATATTACAGGAACCTGGAATACAAAAGAATTCTTTAAATTTTTAGTGAAATTTGGGTTTCAAAAGACTGACATTCACAACCCTAAAGACACTTCAGGCTATATTTTTGGCAATATTACCGCAAAGACTAATTTTACGCAAAATGTGACATTTGCTTTGCTGGATCGAGGTTACTTTTTAGAATACTATGGAAACAGGACTATAGTCAATAAAGAAAAGGCATGTGCTCAAATGTTCAATAAAATTAGTACAGCTGCTTACGATTATAACTGCTATGATACCGGAGAAGATTTTCTGAGAAAAGTCCCCTGTCCTAAAGGAGGAATGTGTGTAGATGAAGATGCTCCTTGGAATGTTGTAAAAGGCAATCAGTTTACATTTGTCATAGAGGATTTGAGACAGCCAAGGTATGTCAACTTGTTAAGGTTCGACCATGAAATTTTTTATACAACAATTTTATTCTAGGTCTTCGTGTCTAACATACTTGTAGATATTTTTATAGTATTAAAAATAGAACCTGTAGATATTATATAGTATTAGAAAAGGAATGACCCCTCGGAACCAATACATTATGACACGTGTGTTAAAAATGGAAGTACTGTAAATAAATTCTTGAAAATGCCTAATTATTAATGCAATATTCATAATAAATATTCACTAAATTCCAAAATAATAAATTCCATGTTGAAGTAGTTGTAATACTGTTTGCTTTTGAGTTTGAAGACAGCTTTAGTTTCATTTCCTTTACAGGGTTGTGCATTGTCTGGACAAGAGAGCAGCAGTGTGTCAAGAGTTAGAATTGATTAAATATAATGTTTAGAATAATCTCAGGTCATATAAGGGTTCTAAGAATGACATTTGTTAATGGCTTCTTTTACTAAATTATTACTGGGTGCCTTGTCTGTTTGATGAATTCCCAGAGGTAAATGTGTGTTATCTTAGGTAAACCCTACAACACTTCTCATTCCTTACATCAGAGTGCTCACTTTGCTTACAAATTCTGCTGAGAAATAAAAAAAACATTGCTTAGGACAAATTAGGCAGAGGTTAGCATTCTCTGTATGAAAGTATTTCAGGAAATTGTGGACTTTCTATTTGTGGTTTATTGCATCTTTTGCTCACAGTTCGATTTTTAGAGTTTCTTCCAGCTTCCAAAGTGTAAACATAATTCTTTTTTGCATAATACTGAAAAAATCCAAATCAGTATTTTGATTGAGTATCATGTTAGTGTTCTTGAACATGGTTATATATGGTTATATAAGCTTGTAGAAGCATATTATGACAACTTGCTGGTAAAATAAAAAAAATCTTTTCTGTTGAATTCTGTTGACAAACTTCTGTACTTGACTTGCTGTTAAAAAGTATAGCTGGTAGCCAGAAATATAAAAATGCTGAATGACAGCAATCCTCAAAAATTGTTATCCTTTGCTCGGCAAAGCAGCCATAATTGTGTGGTTGTGAAAAAGAATTATTAAGCAGCAATATAAAATATGTTGAATTTAAAGAAATTGCCTTTGCTTATGTCAATAGCCTCCCCTCTCCACTTATATTGGAGAAATTATGACCTGGATAAAATTTTGATGGAACCTGTTTTTTTATCCCTCTCTTTTTCATTTTCTTCATTGGGAATTCTCATGTTTGAGTGCATTATGTTAAACAGTATATCTTGTTTTTCTAAAAATAACAATTTAAGGTGATTTAGTTGCCAAGTATAGTCTTCTCTATTATGGTAATTATGGAATATGTCCATCTCCACCATCAAAACCAGAAAAAAATATCTGATGTGTTACATTCACATGACTTTCTCTACATCTCTAACAAATTATTGTTAATAAGCTTATTCTTCTATCCACTTCATGCTAATTGAGATAAACACTAGTAGAAACAGTCTTATTTCTTAGTTCCTTATAAGTAGAAGGTAAATAAGGGAATACACAAGGCTAAACCAACAGTCAAATGTTTTAAAATATGGTTGTTATGGGATTCAAATCAGTTTCTTGGCGTGGCCAGGAGTTGACAAATTCCTGAATGAGAAAAGTTTAAGTATTTTAAAACTGAAATCAATAACAAGGAATATCATGAAAACGGTTAACTCCAGGAAAAAAATGTATGTGACATAAATTGGTGTTTTAAGGAGCTCTACATTTTTTGTGCAGCAAGTTTTTGTCTATCCCTTACATTTTACTAGTAAGGCAAAATTAATTAATTAAAAAAAAAAAAACATCCAGAATAAAGAGACCTTTAGAGGCTATCCCCAGAAAATTCAAGATATACATTTTATTTGTCTTGTAAATATCTTAAATATAAGAGATTTTAATTAAAATTGTTGGAGCCGTTTTGAGAAAATCAAAATTTTCAAAAGTTTTTCCATGTAAGGGGTAATTAGGGGTGGGGGGAGATACTGAACTTAAATATCAAGTTTGGTTTGGTATTTAACAGATTTTTCGTTTTTGAACTATGCTGCCTACAGACCCCACCCATACACACATACATATGCACGCACACACACATGCCTTTTTCTAAAAATGCTTTTTTTTTTATTCAGGTAGTCCCAAAATGTGTATTTCCAGTGAAACATTGATATTGAATTTTTGGGTGCAATACATAACTTCTCTATACATTATGTGCATAATATGTGTAGAGAAAGTAAAAATCAATTCAAAATATGCCAGTATAATTTAAAATAATTCTTGAGGATTTTCTGCACGTTTTGATTGACTATTTTACTTCTGACAAATAAAGTGGTATTTTTAGATTGTTGTATGAATGAGGTATTTCAAGCCAGATATTTGTTTTTTAATTGATATTATGGTTTGCCTTAAAAGTAATATTAAACAGACACGCTCATGTACTGGCTGCTTTTGTTTTTTTTAAATTGCTATACTATCTATGTCAATATGACCAAAGAAAATGTTGGTTCCTTAGATTGCATGGAGGATCATAAAAGGTTCTGTTCAGTGCACTAGTTATTTTTAAGCTCTAGATCGGAGGTGACCAACTGGTTGCTCTTAGAGTAAAGCAGAGTGAATGCTCACACTTAATCACCTACTGCAACTATGCGGAAATTCATTTAGTGCATTCAGCTCCAATTAATTTAAAAATATTTACACTATACTTATTAAATCATATTTTCTAAAATGTTTAAATTAATATTCTTAAAAGAGGATTTTTATTGAATTCCAATGCTTTATTTAAACTATTAAACCTTTAAATGGTAGTATTTTATTTTAAACCATTAAATGTTACTATTTTATTTTTGGCTGTAGGCAACATTTTGCATTTGAAATATGTAATCACTGTTCATAGATTAATATACCTGTTGTATGAGTAGGTTCATGATTAGTAGAATAATGACTTTGTTATATTACCTCATACATTAATATTGATATCTCTGATGTGAGCACATACATTGGGTATAAAAAGTGTATACTGTTTTGAATTGGTATATATGTTACAAAAGTCGCCCTCCGTGGTGTAATGGTTACCATGCTAACTTCATATACTCAAGGTCGCGGGTTCAAACCCGGCGGAGGACGATGGATTTTTTCAGGTGTAAAAATCCTTAGCATGGCTTCCTTCGGAAGGGAAGTAAAGCCGTGCATCCCATGTCATAGATTTGCGGCACGTAAAAGAACCTCAAGCCTGATAGAGAGGCCTCTGAGCAAAATTAAGCGGTCTTTCACGCCCAGTATAGAATGGGACGCTGAGAACCATAGCAGTTAAAGAGCGTCCATAAATAACACAAAATAGAATGGTATTCAAGGAATATGTTAACAAAACGTGAATACAAAGTGCTACTTTTCATAAGTATACCAATAAAATTGCAATACGATAGTATAATCTTTAAAATTAAATAAATTGCACCAAAAGGTGTCTAAAACAGGAACAAAAAGTGATGGTACACTTGAGCTAATGGTTTGAGAAAATTAACTCAGAAGGCAAGACTAGCCAACATTCACTTGTCTGCTTACCTGTGGATAGCAGTGATAAGAAATGGGTTAGTTTCAGTGAACAGAGAACAAAACACAAAAGTCCAAATGGGGAACAATCACAGGGAAACCAGCTAAGAAACAAGAAAATGAATTATTAAATGCAAAACCAATGCAAATTACTGTGAGAATGTCACAACTTGTTGATGGACTTTGCCCCCCCCCCCCTCAGTGTAGACAATAATTAATGGGTTTTGTGTTTTAAAAATGGTGCAAAACAGGCCAAGAAATGGAAGACCAAAGTTGTTGCCACAGCAAGATAAAATACATCATATGTGAAATAACAAAAGATCCAAAAATTAGTGCTATGAAAGTGGCTGCATATCTGGGAAGGTGTGGTATTAATGTATTGGCCAGTACAGTGTACCATGTTATTTGAGAAGTTGGGTATCACGGTTGAGTATCTTGGCGGGCTTTTTGGGTCAAATAAAGCAATTAAATTGCGCAAAAGAGCATGTATATAAAGCACTAAGCTTCTGGAAAAGGATGATTTTTTTCTGACGAAAACAAGTTTAATATTTTGGGTTCTGATGGAAAATTTATGATTTATGGTGCAAGAAGAATACGGAGATAGGTCCAAAACATCTAGTGTCCACAGTAAAACTGAGGTGGCTCTGTGATAGTCTGCGGGTGTATGAGCGGTAGATGTGGGTCAACTGCACTGTATCAATGGAATGGTGAATTATAGACTGTATATGAGCATTTTAAAGCGAAATCTTCATGTTAGTGCTCAGAAATTACATTTTGAGAAGGATTTTAGTTTTCAGGATTACGACCCCAACTGGAAATACTCACTTGTGGCTGCTTTACAATCCACCAAGCAACTTCATTGTTGAGAAAGTTTGATATTTCATAAGAAGCCACTTCATTAACAAGCATCCAAAAGTGTAAAATAAATCCAAGCAACCCAGCACTTTCAAGATTGTATGCACTTCCAAAAATTAACAAATCAGACAAAAGCATGAGACCCATAGTTAATGTCAACACTCCTGCTTATGAAATAGCAAAATTTCTCAACAATAAATTCAATTAATTCAAAATCTTCTTGGGCTTCTAGCCAGGTAAAAACTTGGCTAGAAGCCCGAGAAGATTTTGAATTAACACGTCGCCAGGAAAGCTTTAGTTCTTATTATAAATTCAATTCTTTATCAAAATGTAGTAATCTTAGCATAAAGAACTCATTTGATTTGTTTGACAAAATAGAACTTATTGAAATAACTACAGAAGATGAGCTTATCTCCTTTGACATAAAGTCCTTATTTCCAAGCATTCCTACAGATAAATTTCCTGTACTGAAGAAATGGCTTACCACAACAGATCGTAGAAACGGAAATAGAAGATCTGGTGAATCACAACAATGTATGAATAAAACAACCAGCCTTCACCTTCAACAACATATATTAATAGATTGCAGGCCTAGTCATAGGAAACCCATTTCCCCAATTCTAACTATATATAGATGTATTTGAAATACATATAACAAATTCATACCCACACATTTTCAAAATCTGGTTTCGATATGTAGATGATATTTTTGCTATAGTACCGAGAAAACTTACACAGAATGCACTCAAACTTTTCAACATATAAGAAAAAAAACATAGAGTTTACCATAGAAAGAGAAAATAATGGCTACCTCCATTCCTTGATCTCAAAATAGTAAGAAACAGAAAAAGATAGTGTTTGCAATGCACAGGAAAACTACACACACACTAAGAACTACATAAAAAAAAACTGTTTTAAACCATGCCAATATACAGTGTCAATAGCTTAGCATTCAGATTAGTTAGCATCGCTCTCTATACCATTGAATATCAAAAAGAGTATGGGAATATTTTAAACACAACAGTAACTAACAGTTTTGGTACTTCCATCATTCTAAAGAAGATCAAGAAATACAAGAAACAAAAATATATTAGAGACATAACTCCCTGGAAACAGAGGAAGAACCGAAAAACTATTACAAATTTACTTACAACCAACAACTTCACAACAAATTTTGCAAAATTTTTAATAAAGTCACATAAAACTAGCTCCAGTCAATAGATACAGTATAAAAAATCTCTTAGGCTCCTCACTGAAAGACAAAATATCCCCTATCAAAAAATCAGGAACATATTCTATAGATTGCTTGGAATGCAATTTGAAATACATTGGTAAAATCAAAAGAAATTTGGAAATGCATACCAAGGAACACAGAAGAAACATAAAACTTAAAAAATTCAACAAATCTGCAGTTGCATACCATTTTTGACACTAAAACCATGAAATTAACCCAGAAATAAAATTATTAAAAGAATTATCCAATCATTTGAGTTAACAGTGTAGGAAAGATTTTTATCCTAAAACATTGCCACACAGTCATTAATTTTGAACTTCCCCCCATGGATTGCTTATTCAACCTCATCACCCTTCCACCAGCTGACAGCATAAACAGTATACAAGAGCACCAGCAACATAAGATTCCCCAGTAGTGGCATCCTGAGTGGGCAAAGGTCCACAAAACATTGTCCTACCCAATAAATAAGTGTGTGTGTGTGTGTGTTAATTTAACCCTTTTATTAATTTGAATATGTTATTGTTTGCTGATTTGTGTTAAATACTACTTACTTGCCAGGATGCCTGTTCATATTCACTTCTATAAACATGAAACTTTTTTTCCAATTGTGTTAGGTACCAATTAAGGGCATACTTTGGTATTCAAATGCCCCCTCCCCCCAAAATGATTTTGTGCTAAATTTACTTTTTTAATCCTTGGCATATCTAGAATTTATTGTTTGTTTAAATTCCTGGTGGAAAACAGTTTTTCACTGCTGAAAACCATACGCTGAAAAAGTTACACCTTTCATTTAATTCCTATCAACATTTTTAACTAATTATTATAGACTAAAAATCTGATGTGTTCTATTCACATAACTTTCTCTACATCTCTGCAACAAATTATTGCTAAAAATCTTAGGCTTCTTTTTACTTCATGCTAATCAAGAAAAATTTGCAGATATAGTCTTATTACTTGCTTCCATGCAAGTAGAAGGGAAATAAAGGAGTAGCATAGGCTAAAGTATTAGTCAAAAGCTGGTTGCTAAGTGACTGAAGTATCAATTTTTTCTATGGACAGTAGTTGACAAATACCTGTATGAGAAAAGTTTGTTTTTTAAAGCTGAAACCAGTAATGAGGGATATCTAAAAAATGATCCACTCCACGAAAAAAATGTATATAATATAAATTGTGTTTTAACAAGCTCTACATTTTCTGTTAGGTAAGTTTTTCTCTATCTCTTATGATTTGCCAGTCATACAAAATTCTGTAAAATTCATCCAAAATAAAGTAGTCTTCAGAGGCTATTCCCAGAATATTCAAGATATACTTTTTATTTGTCAGGCAAATATCTTTAATATACAATATTCTAATGAAAATTGTTGCAGCCATTTTTAAGAAAATAAAAATTTTTCCATGTAAATGGTAGTTGGGGGTGGGGAGATTTTCTTGAAAATCTTTGTGTCGCATCCTTAGAAGATACTGTCTTAAATACCTAGTTTGGTAATTAACAGACTTTTCATTTTTGAGCTATGCTGTTCACAGACATGCATGCACACACACAGACCTTTTTCCAAAAAAAGTTTTTTTTTTTATTCAAGAGGATCTAAAACAGGTATTTTCAGTGAAATCTTGGTATCAAATTTTTGGGTGCATTACAATACCTTCTCTGTACACTATGTACATAGTGCGTGTAGAAAAAGTAAAAATATGTTCGTTATTATTAAATCAGCAGAAAAATTTTATTTTGATTGATACCGGCTCTGTAAATACATACCATATTACTATGCTCACTGTTTAACTAATACTGCATGATAGCCAGCAATTTTAATCATTTATAATACATCACTTGACATTTTTTAACTAATTTGGTACAGTTTTAGTGGAATAAAAACCCATTTTAGTACTATGAGCACAAAAAAAAAAGGGTATGCCTAATCTGAAAAATTTGATGTGTTCCATTCACATGACTTTTCCTACATCTCTATAACAAATTATTGTTAAAAAGCTTATTCTTCTATGTACATCATGTTAGTCCAGATAAATATTAGCAGAAATTATCCTTATTACTTGGTTCCTTGTAAGTAGAAGGGAAAAAATCTAATCTGTTCCATTCACATGATGTCCTCTAGCTGTTCGGCAAACATTTTTTTTTTATCTACATTGTGCTAATCAAGATAAATATAAACAGAATTAGTCTTTGTTGTAGCTTCCTTATAACTAGAAGGAAAATAAAATACACAGGCTAAAGCAATAGTTTCATCCTTTAAAAGCTGGTTGCTATGGGAAACAATTGAAATTCCAATCTCTTTGCTTGTCAGGATTAAACAAATGCCAAGAAAGATATCTTCCTGTTTGATAAAAGTTTAAGTGACTTATAACGGAAACCAATACTCTGTAATATCTTGAAATCGGTTAACCTTAAAAGAAATGTATATGACATAAACTGTTTTTTAATGAGATCTATATTTTTTGTGTAGTAAGTTTTTATATATCGCTTACAGTTTGTAGTTATAAAAAAGTCATCCAGAATGGGGAGGTCTTCAGAGACTATTTCCAGAAAATTCAAGATATACATTTCGTTTGTCATATAAATATCTTAAATATAAGGTAATTTAATCAAAATCATTAGAGCCATTTTTGAGGAAATCAAAATCTTTGAAAAATGTTCCATGTAAAGGGTAGTCAGGGGTGAGGGAATTTTCTTGAAAATCTTTGTGTCACATTCTTGAAAATACTCAACGTAAGTACCAAGTTTGGTATTTAACTGACTGTTCGTTTTTGGGCTACCCTACTCTCCCCACACATACACATCCATACACGTGCACACACACACACCCGCGTGTGCACCTTTTTCTAAAACTACTTTTTGGACTCATGGGACCTCAAAACATACATTTCCAGTGAAACCTTGGTATCAAACTTTTGGGTGCAATACAGTACCTTCTCTATACACTATGTACATAGTACGCATAGCGAAAGTAAAAAAAGAGCATAAAAGTTTTTAAATTAAGTTATAGTGAACAGGAAACAGAATACTTTGTCAACATATTCTCAAATGCATTTTATACCAAATAAATATGTCAGAAATATTTTGTAGGAGTCGCTAAGATGATTACAGATATCAAAAGGAATTAGGAAGGTATTTTCTATGGTGCACGATAATTATAAATGTTGATCAGAAAGATTCTTTGAATATTAAACTTTAATTTGGTTTTTGCATAAAATACATATTTTGGACTTTATAGTATACTTTTTCCAATTGGTTTTCAATAGATCAGGATGACATTTTTACCGCATGTGTAAAAAGACATGATAAAATAAATTGTGCATCTTTTTTTGAAGCTTATTGACTTAAAGTGGTTAAAAATGTTAATTCCACAAATATTCAAGAGTTTCTAAAAACCCATGCTTATATTTATTACTAGTTAGCTCTACTATGAACATGCAGATTTTCAATGACTAGTTCAAATTTTAATTTTAAAAACTATATCCCAAATTTGTACAAATTTGAAAAAATATAAATTCATATTTTGAAAATGTTTTATGTAGAGCTTATTATAATGTATTATGCTATTTTCTAAAAAATCTCATCATGTTTTGTGTGATAGAATATCAATTCTATTTACCAGAGTGTTCCCTTAATAAAGAGGCCTGTTCATATTCACTACTTTAAATGTGAAAGCTATTTTTGAAAACATACCAAGATGCCTGTTTATACTCACTACTATAAACCTGAAACTTTTTTGTTACAAAAAATTATTATATTGTTTCAGTCACAATGTGTTTTGAATCGTATTGTTCAAATTAAGGAGCTTTTTGTTTTACTATGTTAATACTATGAAAATTGTCATATTTTGCAAATATATGTTACAACTAACAAACCTATGAAAATAGTGTACAGTGAATGTAAACAATGTTCATACGTACAAAATCTTAATAGTAAAATACCTCAAGGCATAAGAATGGGATGTTGGGAAAATATGTAAATAACTTAATCAAATTTAGTAAGGGAAGGATGCTGTATTTGATCACATTCATAAAGCATATAATTAATTAATAATCTCCTCTTAATATAAACAAATGCTATTACTTCTCATGAAAAGTGATCGTAATCTAACAATTTTAATAACATTTGTTATAAATGTAATTTCAATATTTGATAGGTTTTTTTTTTGCTTTTATAACTGCCTCCAACCTTCATAGCATTGATTTCATTAGTTCTGTAGTTGTCTTCATCTCAATTAAGCCCCATTCTATTTGAAGTGTCTCTTTCAAGCCTTCTTACTGAAAAAGGTGTGATTTCTGATTTTCTGCTCCAAAATTGGCCTCAAATGCTCTATAGGGTTGAGATTATGCCTTCACTGTAAATAACTTTACAAGTTAGATTACATATAAACAATGATGTACTTAAAAAACATTATAAAATAGCTGAAACACAATTAAAGTACGTCACTTTCTATAAATATTGCTCCCAGGCAGGTAGGAGTCGATGCTGCAGCTTGCGTGTTGGATTGCTTTGTGTTCCCAACATTATAAACTAACACACAATAGAGTGCGCAAGAAACAAGAGACCCACCAATGCTGTCAAAAGCCTCTGATATCTCATGATTACCTATTGCAGTGTACCAAGTTTGCTGTAGCACAAAATTGAGTTGCTGATGCCTGCTATAGATGCAAAGTTGAGATAGACCTGACAAATTCAGTAGCACGACAGTATTCAAATTACTTATACTTAGCTTTCCATGTTGGTGGATTTCTACTGTAACTTTCATCATATATTTATTGTTCATTGAATCCTTTTCTAATGTTAGATGTTAAAGTAAGTTACCTTAGTGCCAGAAGCTTATGTCAAGTTTTCACTCGTTTGGTTTTGTGTTAAGAGTACCTCAAAGGAATGTGCAATTTTTTTGTGCCAATAGGTACTGAAATGCCTGCTCCAAAGATCTAATACAGTGTTCCATTACGACAGAAGTTTTTATTTACAAGAGCTCTAGTGCCAAATCTTATTCATATATTACTGCACACACAGCTTCTGGCAACAACATGGTGGTTAAAAAAGTTTATGTTTATGTGCATCCTTTTGGCTCCAGATAGATGTTTTTTTAATCAAAAATTGTTTACAAATAAAGTCTTTGATTCAGTGCTGTAAATAATTCATTTAACATTTTGACGCATAGACAATTTACAGCTGCATGCCATCCATGGCTCGTGCACCACTACATGCTAACACTCCAATCACTCATAACTCAGTTCAGTTCACAACACAACACTGCACTGTAATTCTTCCTCCTTTTATAACTAGAAAATGTCACGTAACTTTTGGAAGATTCTGGAAGCCCAAGATTGGAGAAGAATCGTGAAGAATCACATTCTTGCGAAGAGCTTCGCATTCTGAAGGTTTGTGCTATGTCATGCTGCTCTTCTGGGTTGTTCATGCATCCCAACTACAATGACTCACATACCAAGGCAAATGTGAAAACCATTGCATAAGATGACACTGTCACAATATAAATTCTGGTCATGTGCCCAACTTTCCTCAAATGAAGCAGTTATATATTAGCTGAAATTATGCTATCATATGCACGAATGATCTGCACCAGAAAAATTATAAAGACAGAATGTATCGAACAAATGGGTAGTAGGTATTATTAATTACACTTGCACTACAGTAACTACAGTAATTATAAACATCACCCAGGGCTTCATTATATTCTTTCATAATATAGAATGACAATGATCAGCATTGTTAACAACACAATAAGGGTTAATTTTGCCTGGGTTAATGTTCTTAATTGTTGATACAACTACACTTGCAACTACATTCTAGATTTCAGAATTACATCTCTTTAAAAACTTCTGTATTATAATTCTGCTTTTAAACAATATAGTAGTTGCATAAGTAAATATTTTTATATTATGAGAGGGGAAACAAAGTTACCGGAAAGGTAAACTCTATTATATAGCCAAATTGGTATTGATTTTCTGATGTTATAATTTGGCATAAATGTCCAAAGTATTCCATTTATAGTTTTTTAGCACAGGCACAGAAAATGCAGCTGATATCTGTTATGAAATGGAAATTGTCAATTTGGCAACATCATGTTTTGTTTTGTGGTGATGACATTTTATTGTCTCGTACAATAATGCTAAATCTCAAAGTGATCAAGAAGGGCTTGATGAAATAACTGACTTTGAGGAATCTCTTTCCAATGTGAACCAGAAAAAGATGGTAATTGTCTAAGTATTACAGTTATAAATGTGTTTTTGCTTACTTTTTAAGATTATTGTAAACAGCATATGTTAATTCAAGAGCAGGCATGCTAGGGTAAAAAGTACCCCAGTATTAGTTTTTTGCATATGTCAACATTACAAATGATTGGATAACTCTGCTACTGTGACTATTTCTTCATTGCTGTTTTGTGCATCTAATGACATAGTCACATTCTGTTGTGCAAGTCTGAAAGGATTGTTTATAAGCATGTTTGTTCAGCATTGTTGAGCTGGGGTATAAAGTTCCATGCGCCTGCTTACATAAGTTGTTTTGTCTTACTGACTTGCATTCATAATAATGTATATATGTCAGTGAGCACTTTGTGAGAGAGTGTGTGCGTGCGTGTGAGTAAAGTTTAAATGTGCGGAATGTATTATTTTGCAACTATAAAAATGTTTTTGGTGTAGGAAAATGACTCCAGAAGAAATGTTTAAGAAATTCAACGAGCTACCAGAAGACAACATAATAGATAGCTGCAAATCTTATGAAGAGGAAGAAACCATTGTAGAAAGTGATCAGTTGATCGCAACACTCATTCTGAGCAAAGTGATGGAGAGGATTCAGTGAATACTGCTTTAGAAAACTATTATTTAGGGAAAGATAATAATTGCTGTAAATGGAGAAAAATGGATTTTTCTAAGTATGGTAAAACCAAAAGAAGAGCATTGTAAAAATTTTCCATGGTCCAAAAATCTCTACAAGAAATATAAGGGATTCACTCTCAACTTTCCATGCCATTGTTGATTTTGACATGCTTGATGATATCTCAAATCACAATTCAACCATCAACCATGAATCAGTACAATATTCATGAAATAGGAATGCCAAGAAACATCTAGGGCTGAAATTAGCACATTGATTGGATGCTTATATCTTATAAATGTAAAGAAATGGGGGCACACAAATGTTCTGTAACTATGGAACTCTGACGGAATGGGATGGAAATATTAAAGAGTTTGTATGAGTTATAAGCAATTCTTAGTTTTGCTTCAGGCCTTGGTATCTAATAACAAAGCCACTAGACCAGAGAGAAGGAAAATTGATAAATTGCTATAGTGCGTCAGTTTTTTGAGAAATTTGTACTATACTGCAGAAAGTCTTACAATATTAGAATGTTTGTCACATTGATGAGAAGCCTTTTCAGGGGTGTTGCAGCTACATACAGTACATGCTAAATAAGCATGCCAAGTATGGCATAAACATCTTCCCATTATGTGATGTTAAAACTTTTTATACTAGCATTTTAAAATTTACTGTGGTAATCAAGATGGGCCTTATTTAGTTTCCAGCAAACCCAGTGACACTGTGAAACAGCTTGTTATTGAAGGCTCTAACAGAAATGTTGCATTCAACAACTTGTACACTAGTTACCCTCTGACATTGGAATTGTTGGAAAAAGGACTCGCATGTATTGGCACATGAGAAAATGCAAAAACGAAATACCCAGTGAACTTCAAGTAAACAAAAGTCAAGACTTAGAATCATCAATTTTTGGATTTCAGGACATAACTATTGTAGCTTACGTTCCAAAGAAAAATCGGGTCATGATTTTACTTTCAACAATGCGTGAAACTCTTGCACTAGATGGTGTCGCCAACAAATTAGAGATCTTCATGGATTACAATATGACAAAAGGGGAAGTAGATACTGTCAATCAACTGTGCAGTGCATACAGTGTTGCACTGCAAACAAGAAGATGACCAATGTATGTTCTGTGCTTTACTAAATGTTGCTGGCACTCAAGTTTTGTTTTTTTTTCATATCAAGAAAACCGTACAGAGCCAAGAAGAATTTTCTTGAAGAAATTGGCATTCTCTTTCAAGAGCAATGATCTGATCGCTTCCAATCTTGTCTTCTTGTCTAAGTACTCGGAGGCCAGAACCCTGCAAAAAAATGTGGAAGGTGCATTTTCTGTGGAAGATGCCAAAGATACTATAATATGCTGTTCTTGTCATAGATTTGCATGTAAACAACACGCACATCACACAAGACTGTGAATCTGCATCTTGAAGTGTTAGAACATTCCACAAATATAGTGAACTTTTGCAAATAAAGGACTTCAAAAATATGCAGTCATTTTCTGCATAAGAGCTTTACACAGATTGTTTTATATCACCTGTTAACTTTTATTTCGGACAGTTGTGAACCAGGCCTTACTATATGTTACATTGTGATAATTATGTTTGCATGTCATGCAAACTCAATATAACAGGAAAGGGTTAGTAATAATTTTTCAATTACAATTTTTTTGCTTCCAAGAGACTCTACAAATAGTACTGGCATTGTCAGCTTATATTTAAATCATATAATGTATTAATAAAGTATATAGGACTGAACTATAACTACACTGATAGTTTTAAGTATGTAAATATGAAGAAAATATTGAAATATGGAGAATGGAGTACCCTGCATGCCCTTACCTGTGAAAAAAGTAGGTGTGCCCGCTCTTGGTTAAGACTGTTTTATCCATTTCCAGCAAATTATTTATATCCTGATGCAGATCTGTTACTGGATACTGCAGATGTAATGCTCTGAGCCACTGATATTCAACAAAATGATAAAGTTGTGAGCAAAATAAAATCTGTTCACTCATCATGTAAGAAAAATGAAAGGAAGAGATCAAGAAACAAAGGCATATCTTTCAGCATCCACTTAAGTCATTTTCCAAAGGAACATGAGAGACTAATGTATATGATTTACGAACAATGAAATATGTGGTTTTCTTCAACATCTATCCAAAAGAAGGTCCAACAATGCCCTGTTGTGGTTTCTGGCTTTGCCAAACAAAGCTGTAGACGACACTCAACATATGAATATAAATTAAAGGAATAAACAGTAATTGCCTAATGAACAATTAGAAATAATTTTGAATTTTGTGTATTTATTTATTTTTTGTTATTGTTGTAGTCATTTAACAACTTGTTTTTGTCTGCTCTGGATGATGCACATGATCATCACATCCCTAAGGGAAACAAATCACCAAGCTTGCAAAGGTGTTAGGAAGCACATAAACCTATTTCCTTGAATAGAAAGCCCATGTTGGCAGAAGCCTTGCATGAAGCAATCTTTTAATGCTGACTGAGACGTAAAAGTTATATTTATACACAGCATAGTGTGTGAGAAAAAAGTGACACCTTTTAAGGAAAAAGTGTCTTAGAATTTTCACTCAGAGTTCAACATGTATTTTCCCATCTTTAAAAGGATCTCTGCAGAATTTATGACATGTATACTAATATAAATGAAGTAGAATGAACTCCTTTGCAAATGAATATCAAAGCCACATCACAAATAAAGAGCAGAAAAAAAGAAGACAAAAAGAAAACCAAGTATGGCAATTATTTTAAGTTGCATTTTGACCTATAGTCTTAAGGTAGTTAAGTTATATTCGAACCCACATGGGCCTCTCTACTGTGCTAGATGGTCAGCAGTCGCCGGGGAAATTTTGCCGGCATTGGCGAACTAAAATCCTTACCTTATAACAGATACTGGAAATGTTGATCTGCTCTCAAATAGACAGCACAACTTGTGTAAATATTCTCGCTCACTCTCTGAAGCTCAGTAGCAGGAATTTTTGTGATTTCTTGCACAACATTTTCTCTAAGTCCCTATAGTGTGCAAGGGCTGGGACAATACACTTTGTTTTTTAAAGAACCCCATAAATAAAAACAATTCATTAGGTAAGGAGAACAAGCACCTACAGCTGTTGAATCTTTAAATGCAGTAAGAGAGGTGTTTGATGCCAGATGTTGTCCTGACCTAATGAGTTGTGATTTTTATTTATGGGGTTCTTTAAAATAAAAGTGTAACGTTGTAATCCTCGCACACTACAGGAACTTGGAGAGTAAGCGAGAATATGTACATGAGATATGCTGCCTGTTTGAGAGCAGAACATTTCCAGCATCTATTATAAGGTAAGGATTTTAGTCCACCTCTGCCGGCATATTTTCATCAGCGACTGCTGGTCGTCTCACACAGTAGAGAGAGGCCTCAAGTGGGTTCTAATATAATTTAACTACCCTTTATTATTTGATTTTTAACAACTCTGTCAATTGCCGATATCATATCAGTGGTGCCAGTGTACTGCAATTTCATCCCACAGAATTCATTTACATGCCACTAAATCTGCTGATATGGAGCTGTCACTTTTAACCAGACTTTAACCCAGTTTGTACCTGAATGTTGGGATCTAGGCCAACTGAACCACCTGGATAGACTTGCAATTTGTATTCGCTGTACTCCATATTCTGAAGAGTCAGCTTTGTATTGTACAGGAAAATTTTGTTCTTAGAATCTCACCATTTAGATGAAGGAAATAAGCAAGGTAGGTATAAACATGCATCTAATGAAATTGCAACATGTTTAAAAAGGCATTGGGAGAGTTTACCATTAAAAATAATTACACATGCAATTTTTTTTTCTTTTTTTTTTCTTGCTTGGTCTTATCATGGCCTTACACAATTTTACAATTAATACATTATTTCAACATTAACACAAAAATTTGCATGTTTACACTTTATCAAACAAATTAATATTCTTAAGAAACTGTAGTATTTTTTTTTTGGGGGGGGGGCACTGGAGAGATCAAAGATGCTGGCTTGTGTACTCTTGGAGTACAGTGGACAGTCCACAATGATGTGCTAGATGGTTAATGGTGTGTTGCAATTGGTACAGGCTGGAGACTGGTCTTTGTTTAGAAGAAAATATTGTCAGTTTGTACTGGCCTATTCTTAGATGGGAAATGATTATTTGATTCTATTGTAGTTTTCGAAGGGATTGAAAAAAGTAGTACAGCCTAAATGAACTTCTTGGAGTTTGCTGTCAAGTGATAGCCCTCTGTTTGCCATTTCTGCATATACATTCTTGGTGTGAGGAGGCTATAGAAAGATCACTTACTGGATGTCATTAGCATTTTGATTGGCTATTTCATTGCCTTATGGGAGAGAATCCATGTTATTGCCACTTTTTTCCCTGTGTTGTTAATTTTGGAGCACAAGGAACAAATCTTTTATATATCATTCAATCAGTAGGTTCAGATTTCTGCTTGGTTAGTAGAGTACTTAAAGAATCAGTGAAGATGGTAAAGTGAACTTTTTGGGGAGACTTATTTAATACATAAAAGAGCTTCTTTAATGGCAAAGACTTAACAAGAAAACACAGCAAAGAAGTTAGGTAAGCCACACGATCAGGGTAAATCACTGCATAGTCACGTCCTTCATTAGTTGCTGAATGTCAGTGAAAATTTTCACACAGTTGTGATACATATCTAGTAGATGATTGAACATCTGCTTGAGGAGAATAGTGGCTGTTTGATGAAAGTTGACTATCAATTGTCGGATGTTGCATATGCCAATGAGGTGTCTGGCATGGATAGATGAGAGGCATTTTTAGGTTGATATCTTTGAGGTAATGGAAAATTCTGACTAAGAATGGACCTCTGTGATGTTTGGAGAGCATTCTATTAGGAATATGTTATGGAAAGATGTAGTGTTGCATTTTATGTAAGGGATATGAGGCTTAGCACTTTCCTATTAACATTCAAAGGAGGCTCATATGCTTCCAAATGTAGACTTTAGCTGAACTTGTAATGAATGCCCCTAGAGCAAGGCATGGTGCAGTAGTTTGAACGATGTCTAGTATCTTGAGTATCAAGATAGAGCAGAGTGTCAAAGGTTTATTAGAGTTTTAGACCACAGCTCTATAGTCCAATTTAGATTGAATGAAGGCTTTGTAAGTATTGAGAAGTATAGTTAAATTAGCTCCCCAATTCTTTGCAGCAAGAATTTTGAGAACCCTGAGTTGTTTTTTGCATTCATTTTTTAAGCATTTAATATGGGGAATCCATGAAAGCTTGCTGTCAAAAATAATGCCAAGAATCTTTGTGTCCTCTGCTAATTTTTTCCTTGAGAAGGTATCACATTTTGTTTTTGAGGTAGAGAATTTAAATCCAGTTGTTGAAGAGCATTTTCCTAGTTTCAAGGCATACTGGAGCGCTTTTTGGGTAGTAGCAATAGTTTTTCCTTGATGAGTATAGTAAGCTCATCAGCATAGAGGGAGTCCTTTATTGGTGGATTAAGAGATGATACAATGTTGTTGATGGCTACAAGAAAGAGAGTTGCACTCAACACTGAACTTGAGGAACAGTGTTTTCAATCAAGACTTCTTTGGAGAGTTGGCCTTGACTTGAATACTTTTGAAGAAAGTTCCAGATAAAACCTCTAACATTGGTGTTTAGAAGAGTTTCTGTTATGTGAGATTTCCAGGTTATATCATAAGCCTTCTCAAGATCTAAACTTATAGCAGAAATGTATTGGGATTCTCAGAAGGCTTTGAGAATTTCTGTTTCAAATGTGATTAATATATGTATAGTGAAGTGGTAATGGTGAAACCCACTCTGCATACCTGTAAAAAAATGTTGCTCATTAAGAATCCATGTTAATTAATTTTTCCATAAGTACAAGTGCAATAGGCCTGAAGTTTCCAGGAATATTGTGATCTTTGTTTAGGAATAGGGCTGTTTGTCACCATTGATTAGGAAATACTTGATAAATTTGTTTATTTGATTCAGAAATACCAGTTCTTCACAAGGAAGTTTTCTCAGTAATTCATATGATACATTGTTGGGGCATTGATGTATATTGTTGTACCTTGTCCATTAATTTGTCTAAAATAATTTGTCGTAGCTTACATGACTATTTGAAAGTGTTGAATTTAGCTTCAGGTGTGGTTTAGACTTTTTATAGTGTTGAAACGTTTCATCTTAGTTGGAATCACTAGTTATAAATCATAGAGACTCACTATCATATTGAAGATAGGTTTAACACATTTAAAAAGTTGAAATTAATTAGTCAGTTTTGTAACACTATAACACTTTTATTAATGGAAGCACATAGCTTCTGAAACATATTTTCCATTAATAAAAGCAAATATGTAGTGTTACAAAATCAACTCACTAATAAATTTCAATTGATAGAACACATCACTGTCGCCAAGTCCACCATATATTAGTAACATTTAAAAAGTTTCTGCAAAGTTCTGGGGCTCTTACAATAAGATTTATTGCACTTTTTAAAAGAATTATATTCACTATTACCCACATCTGTTGTATTTATGATATTCTGTGTAACAGATAATGCTAATTTTAATGTATTGGTTCCCTAGGGCATTTTATATTTAAGTTGGTGCAAGAGCCTAACTTTGCACACTGAACTGCTTGATTTACTAATTTATTTTATGTATGACAAAGCAGAACATGAATGCTCAAACTTATCAACAGCAACAGCTGCCATGTAGAAAATACTGTTATATAGGTACATTTAAAAACAATGTAAGTTGGTCTCTCAGGTACCCATAGATCGCCCTCCGTGGTGTAATGGTTACCATGCTAACTTCATATACCCAAGGTCATGGGTTAAAACCTGTCGAAGGACAATGGATTTTTTCGGGTGTAAAAATCTTTAGCATGGCTTCCTTTGGAAGGGAAGTAAAGCTGTTGGTTCCGTGTCGTAGATTTACAGCACGTAAAAGAACCTCAAGCCTGATAGAGAGGCCCCTGAGCAAAATTAAGCAGTCTTTCACACCCAATTTAGAATGGAACAGAACAGAACCATAGCTTACATTTCTAACTTGTCTACTAGAAATATATACAAGCTTTTAAATGAATAAATGGAGAAAACAGCAGAGATTTTTGACTCATCTAAAACTGAAATATCTCTTCTCTTGAGTAATTACATAATGCACTGTGTGTTACCAGCCATATACTTCCATGTTTCACAAAGTGTCTGAGCAAAATTTATACAATTACATCTTTAGATTTTGTGCTTCAACAAAATAATTTGATACTATTTATAAATAACACTTTGCATATTGGGATCCTGAAAGTTAAGCATATTTACACATTATTACACACAAACTTGGTTAAATTTATTTTAAATGTAATGCACAATCTATTGTAAAAAAGAGGTTATTCTAAGCTCAATTTTGGTATAATAAAGGTACTTCAATGCATATTTATCCATTCTCATTGTTGACAGATTAATGATTTTGATTTAGTTAACACTGTTGGAAAAATAATCAGTTTTTCATTCATGACAGCTGTTTATTATTTTTATCTAACAGCATTGGAAAATAAATCATTTAAGTTCTCAAACCTCTGTGAAACATCCATGAATCACCAAGCAAAGCTTTGGGGCCAAGAAATTTTTATGATTAAGATATTAATCTCAAAGAAAAAAATTATCATTCAGTTAAAACCATTGAGTAATGGTAAATTATATCAAATTTATTACAATAAATTAATAATAACCCTTTATGGTTGCTCAAGTTTGTTTTGCTACTCACTTTAGTTTTAGTATACCTCAGATATGCACCCTGGTTTACATGTACTATCACTGCATAAATGATTTTTGCATATTGAAGAAATGATTTGTTTATTCCCTTGGCTTCAGATTTTGGTACATCAGTTTAGTATCCTGCTATAGAAACCTAACAACATGTAAGTGGCACCATATGAATGAAGAAGCAGAATTGGAATATGATATTTGGTTGGTGAATGGAAATCCAAATGTCAGTAGCTTCAACCCTCTGGTATATCAGTTCTCATTTGATAGGCAGGTAAGTAGGAAGGTGTAATGTTAACAATACAGTATAAAAACTGTATATTGTAACAATGTTTTCTATGCTTCCTGTGTTATTTTAGGAGGAGAATGTAATAGTCCAGTCCCTGTTCTTTGTTTTTCTCAAACACAATACCTGTGGACGATTTCTGTTGATTAAAATGACAATGCACTCTAACAACACTCATTTTGAAGTTCAGCATCTCAGAATGTCCCTTCCCCACTCTCTTTCTATCTCTCACACCATATGCTCTGGGAATACTATTGACCCAATCATAATTGATGGGCATTAGCTGACCATTTAGTACCGCACTACATTTTGAAAATATTGAACTTCTTGGAAATGTCATGTTTATAAACTTAAATTATATTTAATGTTTTAAAAAGTTAATTATATGCAAAATATTCATCAAACGTTTCTCCTCGCTGGAGAAAATAATTAACGCAGGTTTCCACATGACCTACCATGCATCAGACCGTGTCCCAGTTTTGTGTTGTTTAGGAGTCACGAAGGAGCACCTTCCACATAATGTACGATTTTCCTTCATTTTTTTATGGTCTACTATGCCTCTGTCATGTCCTACTGTGTACTATCAGTGATCAGTCATAACTCAATTTTGTGAAAATGATCAGGATATGGTAGTGAAACAGTAAGACTGTTCGAAACAACCTCAGGGTATGCATTGCTCACGTTTGCTAGCCTCTTGCAATTGGCTTTTTTATTAATGCGAAGACACTTATCATATGAATTATATTCTTCAGGGGAGCTATTTGCTGAGGACAAAGAGTTAATCATGCTGCTTCAGCAATGTCCCTAGCTATATAGTCTGTCACATAAAGAATATGTCAACACACTCGTTAAAGGTAATATTTTTAAGATCTTAGACAAGAGGCTTAAAATATCTTATCTCTTCAGTAAAATTAAATAAGCACCACTGATTATAGTTATGTCTTCTTTGTGATTCAGTGCCTTATTGAAATGGAGATGTCATATGAGCAGATTGAAATTAAGTGCAAAAACAGTTGGGGGCCCATGGAATATGATAGTTTATGTGGAAGTTTACCTTTAAGATGTCTTGGAGACTATTCCCAAAATGAGACTTAAAGTGCATTGTACACCAAATTTCCTGAAATGGTTTTTTACATTCTGCAGAGAGAAAGCATAAAGCAATAGATAAAAGCATTTTAACATTTTCAGTTTTGCTTTCATTATAGTTCATTTGAAAGATTAACATAAATAGTCCTCCAAAATTGAAAATTATCAGAATAATCTTGATTGCGATGTTATCATATGTGTAGATATTGGAGTTCAAGAATAATTTGAAAAGTTGTGTGAAATGGCCCATGAATTGTAACAACACAGTAAAAGAAAATCTCCATGACAACAGAAATCATCAATAAAGTACTGCAGGATAACCAAATGAAAGTATCTGAAATAGCTGAAGTTTGGGCATTTCAGAGGAATATGTTTTTCACACTTTGAGAAAAATTATCTACAAACTGGGTGCCACAAAGGCAAATGAACAAATTATGGCTCATTTTCAGAGAGATTATGCATCAATTTAATACAAGGAATAAAACATGAGTGTACTACTACACACTTGAAACAAAATGGTGGTCTAAACAATGAAAGCACCACATTTCTCCTCCACCAAAGAAACAAAGTGTATGAAATCAGTAGGGAAAATTAATGCAGTGGTAATCTGGAATGAACAAAGGTGTGCTGCTAATTGGTTATCTTTTCCTTGGAAAATCTATCACTGAAGCAAAGCATATTGTGCTAACCCTCTGTACCTGAATGTAAGAAAAGCCCAGATTTGGCAAAGAAGAAAGTCATCCTCCATCGTGACAGTTCTCACCTTCACACATGCACTGTTGCAACAGCAAAAATCAATGAAGTAGACTATAATTTTCTGCTATATTCGCCTTATTCTTCTGACTTAGCCACATAAAATGGGAAAGTTCTTTGATGGAAAGAAACTCTCACCTATGAAGAATTTAAAATCATCACTTGAGGTCTGGAGGAATCAGAATCCATGGTGGGATAATGACCTTTAAGTATGCATAAGTGCAAGAAGAATAAGAAAATGTTTAAAAATCAATGGCATAATTTTGTGCTTCATTTTAAGAACTCTTTAAGCATCATTGCATATTATTTGTTTAAAAATGTGTACATGTATACCTAGTAACATATGAATATAGTGTTTTAAATACAGTCATTGTTAATCCAATGCCAGTAGTCTCTATATGGATGTGAAAGCACTATCACACTAGAAATATCTTTCCATCTAAGAATATTAATTTATGTAGTAGTTTGAGAACAAATGCACACACTCTATCATAGATATTATTCAAACAACCTTAGTGATATAAAATTGTTTATTAGACCATTCATAAGAAGGCATGTTAGTGCCTGATAATGAACAGCTTAGTGTTGTGATGTTAACGATAATTGCAAATTGCAAGTAATAGTGGATAGTTCATATAAGGGATAGGACATGTCAGATTTTGCTCTCTTGTATCAGCTAGTGATAGCCAATCAGTTATAGAATTGTCCATGTGTCATGTAATGTTATGAACTATGCAGCTTTTTTTTTATGTATGCAATACTGTGATTATATTGTTGCACACACAACTGACAGTAAGCTTGAGAATTGATACAAATAATATTAATTTCTTTGATAAATAAAAAACTTCACAGATTTTTAATATAGCATCAAACATGTGATCAAGCATGAAGTTGTAGGGAAAGAAATCTAGAGAACTCAGAGAAAATTCATCTGGATTAGTTTGATTTCTGGTGGGGGATTATTAACATCTGTACACTACAAGTGAGAAGTTTCCAGACACATAGGGTTTAATTATATGTTTCATAATAAATACATTAAAATAATTGATTTAAGCATAAACACCTTTCCAGATAACATACAAAAGTATAATAAAATGCTATTTACAAAAATAAACAAAACAAATTTATACTTTTCCTTACTTTTTCACTTTAGATTGCTTTCAGAACAGTTTTATACATACAAGACATTCTCATCAAAAAGTTTTGCAGGTTTTCAGCATTTATTTTTGCCCATTCTTGCTTCAAAAATTCCAAAAGCTTCTTTGCATTGCATACCCCTTTGGTCCTAATGACCCGATCCAGCTTGTCTCAAACTAGTTTGGCAGGTTTACAGATAATTATGGGGGCCAAGCTTTATTCCTTCTTTGACTCCTCCCCTTCTAAATATTCACAACAAAGCTTGGAATAGTGCTTAGGATCATTACATGTTTGCACATCTTGTGGTAGACTTCCTTCTTTATGTTCCAATGATTAGCACTTATTTTTTACAGAACTATTGCCAAAGTCCCCCAAACCATTGCACTTTCACCTCCATCCTTCACTGTTGGCACTATACATTAGGGCAACATTCTTTCTCATTTTGAATGTCTTACAACTGACAACTTTTGTGAACTAAATTCACTTGTGAGATTCACAAGTAAACAAAACGTATTTACATTCTTTTAATCCCAACTTTGCATTGCATTGTTCTCTTGTTCAAGATACATTTTCTTATTTGGAGGGCACAAAAGTGTTTTTTTGGCAGCAACATTAAGTTCCACTTCAATAAGACAAGATCATTACAATTTCATATCAGGTTTTGAGTGCATTTTTTCAACGAACTTGAACATTTCATCCTGTCTTGCTTAGAAGTCCATTTGCTCTGAAGTCTTACTAGCACTATCTGAATGTACCATTTTATTTTGGCCTGTTTCTTTCCTTAGTGTAATGATTGCAAGGAACATTTAGTTCCTTCTTCTGTCTGCCCATGATTATGCTGCACTAAGATTTTCACTTTACTACACAAAGATAATTGCTACAAGAGAAAGCTAGTGTCCACTCTGCCAGTCACACAAAATACCAGGAAGTATATAAACATGGTCAAAAACAGCCTGTACAGTGGGACAGATTGAAATTGGCAGAACAACTTTCCACACTTTGTCAGAAAGGGAATGTTTTATTTTTGTACTTTAAAAGGATAGTTATTCTTCACACTCCTGAGTTTTGTATACTAGTATAGCCTGCATCAGCTGTGAGACATGCAGTCAAAGTTTATTTTCATTAAATGAGATAACCAGACCCTCACGATGTTAAATGAAGTTTCAGCTTCAGAATGTGTATTTTTGGGAGTTGGAATGCTAATGCAAGTCTTTTATAATGAAAAATATAACTGTAGCTATGTTCTATCATTTGAGTACTTGTTGCTATAATTATTTTGGCTAGTTATCCTTCCAAATTTGAATTTCTAGAATGATGTAATGAGTAAATTTTATGTTTCATTTTATTAATTGAGATAGGATTTTAAAAAAAAAGTGGCATGGTAGCACATGATCTTAGTTAAAGCCAAGTTTATGGCAGCAATAAAAATTTTGCTGAAAACTGCTGATTACTTGTATATTTTGTATTTTAGATGGAGGCATCATGCATCAGCAGTTTATTGCATTATACTGCAATGTTGTAACCAAAGAAACTCTGAATGATTAAGTGCTGATAGAACTAAGTCTGAGAGGGTATTCTGAGAAAATGCATAAGTGTTTAATAAAAATATTGTTAATTTTAAATATGATTTTGACAATGTGAAAATCTATAATTAAATTTGTGATTTTAGTTGAAACATCTTCCCCCTTTAACAGAAATCTGAAGAAGAGTATAACACTATGTAGAGATAGTTTCATCTTATGCAATTTTTATGAACATATTAACTAAGAATGAAGTTAGTTAATCTGTCTCAATTTGCTCCCTATAAAGGGTAATTTTTAGTATTCAGAGGTATTCAGAATTTGTTCATAATAATGGCATGCTTCTTGTAACTCCTATGCAAAATTTTATGAAGATCTGATGACTTACAGAGAATTTATTAATTTTGTATCTAAATTCATCCTCTGTAAAGGGGTAGTTTCCAAATATATGCAAAATTTATACACAATAAACACATTCTAGTTTTGTCTAAATTTGTCCTT
Organism: Hymenopus coronatus; assembly: GCA_030762935.1. Lineage (NCBI taxonomy): Eukaryota > Metazoa > Arthropoda > Insecta > Mantodea > Hymenopodidae > Hymenopus > Hymenopus coronatus. The sequence continues at coordinate 41,227,896 of CM060885.1, read as the reverse complement.
TATAGAGGGTTAGTTTCCATTGTCTAAATATACCCACATTTGTACACATTTAAAACATTTTATTTGTAACCCTAATGCAACATTTTATGAAGATCTGTTTAATAACAAAGAAGTTAGTAATTTTGCTAAATTTACCCTTGTAAAGAGGCAGTTCCTATTACCCAAATGTATTCAGAATTTGTATATAATAACATCATGCTACTTCTAACTCTTATGCAAAATTTTACATATCTAGTGTGTTACAAAGAAACTATTAATTTTGTCTAAACTCACCCTTTCTGAAGAAGTAGTTTCTATTATCCAAATGTACATTTTATGATTATAATACTTTCACAGAAAGTCAATAAGTAATAAGTCAACTGAAAAAGATCCTTTATTGAAAGGTATTATATTTTATAATAAATTACCAAACTGTTTAAAATTTTTAAAAGGAAATATATTTAAGAATGAACTAAAGAAGTATTTAATTGGGAAATGTATATATAGAATTGATGAATTGTAATGAACAATCTTCTTTGTGTGATTAATTTTTGTAAAATTATTGTATTAGTTTATCATGATGCTTGAAACTACAGAATGTATGTCTATAGGCAAATAAATACTTATACTTATGCAGAATTTGTACACAAATTACACACATTCACTTTAATTTGTGTAATTTCACTTAAACTCTTATGCAAAGTTTTATGAAGGTCTGTTGAATAGTAAAGGGTTAATAATTTTGCTAGTCAGAGGTAATTTTTAGTATCCAAATTAATTAACAATTTTATATAATTACCACATACTATTTGTAACTCGTATGCTAAACTATATGAAAATATATTAGCTATGAAAGAAGTAATTTTGTCTGTATATTTTATAGCATTTGTATAACATGTAATGGCCCAGGTTCGATCCCAAGCGACCGCATGTGAGATTTGTGGTGGACAAAGCGGCGCTGTGGTGGGTTTTCTCCGGGTACTCCGGTTTCCCATGCTATTGCATTCCACCGGTGCTCCATCATTCATGTATCACCAGTGTCACCGACTGCTGTGCCATAAGTAGTTAAAGCAGGGGTTAAACACTACCAAAAAATATAACATGTAACTCCTATACAAAGTTTCATATAGATTGATTTAATATGAGAGAGGTTAATAATTTTGCTCAGTTAGATTCATAATCATCCTAGTGTGCCTAGCCTGATTATTTAACTTAACTTTTGCTCATTTAAAAAACTGTGCTACATCAATTTTAAATTAAATTTGAATTGTGTCTTATTCATGTCATTTAAGGCCTTATTGGAGATTTGTCAAGAAGTTTTTTGAGGATAATGTATGCCAAATTACTTGTTTCACCTCTTGCTGTTTCTAAAATATTCATTATTGTATATTTAGCCTTATCATTTAAATAGTATCGTATGCCATTATTGTTAATGTTTGATAAGATACAAGGGCAATTAATAAGTATCCATGTTTCAAAATAGATGGGTTGCTAAGGTGTTACCATCATGTACTATCATATGTTACATGTCTCCAAAACAAATTTGATACCATCATAGGTTAGTTTGGATTTCACAGGTCATTCACCAATTCGCCTTTTTACTTTTGGATGAGAAAACTTGGGAGGAAATATAAGCAGTTGGATGCTGTTTGTGGAGACCTATGACATTAGCTAGATGCTGGGTCGATGACTTTAAATATGGTCCAACACCCGCTTTAATGAGGAGTGCCTTAGACACCCAACAGATGTGGTTACTGAGGAAACCATTGAAGAAGTCCATGGTAACAAAAGAAAAGTTTGAAAATAAAATTAAAAATCCCAAAATAATCAATAAATAGGCATTCAAAATCCTACTACACAGGAAGTTCAGGCTAATTAAATGAAAGAACAGATATTTCTGTACTAAAATTGCATCTTGTTTTGGTCTGGTGCTTTATTTTTTAAAATACAAAAAATGTAATCACGTACATGCACATAAGCATGATACTGCTATTAATGAAATTGGCATAAAGCAATAGGATACAAATGTAATGTAGATTACTGTACAATTTAGCACTTGCATTGTTACGTAGCTGAATGCTTGATTCACATTGCCTGCATCATCTGCTTACAACTCGGAAAATCCATTTTGATAAGTATACTGGTTATTATTAGCATACATACTAGGTCCATTGTTATTAGATGCATTTTCATCGCTGAAGCTACATTATATATTTTCCTCTCTTATGTCAATGTCAGAATCGCTTTCATCAAGGTCTGAAAATTCAAAATCACTAGCTTTCTTCTAATAATTCGCAAACTGCAGCTCTTATTTCCTCTTCAATTCATAACCTTTGGCTAGATGACGCCATGTTTCAACAAACACAAACAAACCCCGGTAGAGAAATTAAATTTGGAGCTAATTTAACTCTTTGCAGTGCATAGAGTCCTGAATGCTCCAGAAAACCTTTCTCTATGACTATGATCAGTGAACTTTCCTGCTGGCAAGAGTTAAAACTTATGAAAATGACATCACAATTAAATAGTGATTGGCAATTCTTGCAGAACTTTTTAATCCGATTAGATTGTAATTGGCGCTAAAAGGATTAAAGTCATTACAGATACCATAATCCCAAGCATCATTCATTTTAAGCTGCCATTATCATTCACCTCTCCCCTGCATTTTATCTTCTTTTGTTCATTTAATGCTTAATATGTTTAGGTTGGTGTTACATGAGCAATCAAAGCTAATGAATATTAAAACTATAAATGACTTTATAGCACTATGCCTTACTCAACAGAATTTAAAGTTACCATGATCGTGTTGCATTTTGTTTGTTTGTGCTTTAACATATAAGGTGTTCATAATGATATATGAACATTAGTGGCCAGAACTGTTTCAAATTAAGCAAAATTTGCATAGAATATTTAGCATATCACCATGCATCAGATAAGCAGACTTTTATTTAGTTCGTAACTTGGGTTATTAAAACCCATTTCCTAATTTGTCCCCTTGACGGGTCGGAATTTGATTCTTGCATGAGATGAGTTGCCTGAATAAGGTTTTATGTTGTATTTTCCTTTATTCTCTTAAGAGAAATGCCAGTTAATTCGCAGGGATACTTTAAAATAATTGTTATTTGAGTTTCGATAATGGTAAGGTTTGCATTTTCCATAATTTCTATCAAACATTCATGATATTTTAACCCCACTCTTTATGCAGCTTTAACTATTAAATCTTTAATCTTGAATAATTTTGAAGTGATTATTGCCTGGATTTAATGCTTTACCCCCCCCCCCCCCCAAACATATTCCATATTCACCAGAATATTGTGTTAAACTCTTTTTATTCAACTCATGGATAAAGATTAAACTTACGTTAAACGTAATTCTACATTTTTAAACTAGTTATTTTAAAAATAACTGTGAAAGTTTATGGAGAATGCATAAAACAGTGTATATCACTTTTTTCAAAGCTCATTCAGCCAAACCAAGTCAGTTTAACAACTTTTGTAATTATTGTTTCAGTGAATACCATTGTAAATAATTATGATGTTTATTAAAATTAGTTATTTACCGCTATTTCATGTTTTTGTTTTGGATTTATTACTTATTCAGTTTACATAAGTTATGATTTCAGTTGTATAACAAAATATAGAAAATTGGAAAAGACCAGTTTAGCGTACTAAATATCTCATATGGAAGAAGTTTTACAAGTTTCAGTGAAAACATCATATTTCTGGCATCCTTTCAAAATGTTAAAGGTATTATTATTGAGGAGAGCAAAAAAAAAAAAAAAAAAAAAAAAAAAATTTATAACATTCATTTTTTAGCCAGTGATATTTGAGATACATTGGCCACTGCAGTTGGTGGAAACACAGCATCCGTTTATACTAAAATTTGAGTCAATATGATATTGATATGATGCCAGCAATATAATAAATTCCGATATTTTCAGAAAACATACCTTTTTAAATATAATGCTGCTGTTTTAGTTTATAAATTGTGTACGTCACCTTTGCAGGATACTGTTGAGCTGTATCTGGTCTTCTTTCTGTGCTATCTTGTGTTGGTGCCACTTCAAGTTTATGCTGCTATGCGCCAGCACCATCCAGTGACTCGCCTTTTTACTGCAAGTCTCATCCTAGAGTTCCTTGCACTTTGCCTTATATTGCTGCATGTCCTGAAGTTTTCTGTGGATGGTGTTGGAATTCATCAACTTGCAGTAGCAGGAGACATATTAGATATACTTTCACGAGTAAGTTATCTTCACATGTTTATTTTAAATATGAATAATGATGTTTGTATATGTGAAAGAGATCTGTAACTTGTGAATACATTCTAGAAGGTGGAAGTTTTATATCATTATAAACAGAAAAAAGCTGATGTGTTTCATTCACATGACTTTCTCTACATCTGTGCAACAAATTATTGTTAAAAGGTTTATGCCTCTATTTACTTCATTCTAATCGTGAAAAAGTTAGCAGAAATGGTCTTATTACTTGCTTCCTTGCAAGTAGAAGTGAAATAAGGGAGTACCATAGGTTAAAGTGATTGTCAAAAGCTGGTTGCTATGTGACTTAAGTTCATTTGTTTGTATAGATATGAGTTGACAAATTCCTGTATGAGAAAATTATAAGTTTTTCAAAGCTGAAACTAAAAACAGGGAATATCTCAAAAACAATCAACACCATGAAAAAAAATGTAATATAAATTGTGTGTTTTAGCGTGTTCTACATTTTTGTGTGGTAAGTTTTTGTCCATCTCTTATGGTTTAGTAATTATGCAAAATTCCATAAAATTCATCCAGAATAAAGTAGTCTTCAGAGGCTATTCCCAGAAAATTCAAAATATACCTTTCCTTTGTCGGGTAAATATATTTAATATACAAATCAAAATCATTAGAGCCATTTTTGATAAAATCAAAATTTTTGAAAAAAGTTCCATGTAAAGGGTAGTTTGGGGTGGGGGAATTTTCTTGAAAATCTTTGTGTCGCTTCCTTGGAAGATACCAAACTTAAAAACCAAGTTTGGTATATAACAGTCTTTTCGTTTTTGAGCTATGCTGTCCACACCCCTTTTTCCAAAAATACTTTTTTTGGATTCAGGTGAAATCTCAGTATCAAATTTGTGGGTGGAATATAGTACCTTCTCTATACACTATGTACATAGTTCTTGTAGAGAAAGTAAAAAGATGTGTTGATATACTAACTTTTTAAATCATTCAGAAAAACTATATGGATCTATTGTTTCAGCATGAAGGTGCCACCTTGCTATGTAAAAGACATCAGTGATTATTTGAATTAATGTTGTGCAGAGAACCAATTGCATGCCATCCATACCTTGTACCACCAGAATGTGGGTTAAGTTACTATCATGTATGCACAGCATCCTGTGGACTTTCATGTTCTCAAAGAAAGGGTTTTTAAAGCCTCTGGATAAGTTATACTGAGATACTAGATTACAAATAGAAGGAATATTTGTCATGGATAAATATTATGCCATGTGACCATGTTATGATCTAATCTGAACAAAACTCCCTTCTTCCAAAATGTATTTACAAATTACAGAAAAATAAATAGAAGTGATACTAGTGTAACAATTTTTTTATATCTTTCCACGCAGACAATGCATGTATAAAAATACAAAATAAATTAATGCACAAAATACCAATGGTTTATTGTGTATGTTATCAAAATGCTCAATCCTGAAAGCTAGGTACAATTGTATTAATGAAATTTATGAAAATTAGGTGAATTTCTTTAATACATATGGTGCTAATATTCTCTCTCCCTATTTATTATATTTACATGTTTTGGAATACAACTGCTTTACTGTTTACCATGCTGTGATAATCAAGCTCTCTGAGTCATTTTTCATAAGGTTTCATCAAAATTGTTATTTACACAGCAGGGCAGATATAGTAGGATATTTCTACATTATCAGTTGCATACATCTGTTGGATGTAGATGAGTTATTTGTGATGGTTGACTTCTTATCCTTTGGTGTTGATCTCCTGCTAGAAGAAAACTTGCTGTTGAAGTTCATCAGTCACCCACCAGTGGAGAAGAAGCTGACCGTCACAGATAACCTACCTGCATTCAGTTTTACTCTTGGACTTGGAAAGAGAACTGAGTTTCAATGACAGTTGCACAGCTAGTTTGCCAACAAAAAGAAAGCCTCTGAAAGGAATGTGTTATTGTATCTGTTTTAAAACCGTGTGACAAGGACAGTATGCGACAGAGAACATGCTATACTGAATGTGTGCGGCATAGAACACAGAATGAAGCTTGGTTTTACATATCAGCTGCATTCCCTCTGCGCCTCATTTCCCAGGAACTTTCTTTGCATTGGGAAACAGTACAGCTTTTAAAACATTTGACCTTACTTTAGCCTAGTGTATTTCCTTATTTTCCTTCTACTTATAATAACTAAGTAATAAGAGCATTTCTGGTAATGTTTATCTTGATCAGCATGATGTAGATAAAGAATAATCCTTTGCAGAATAGATAGTGAAAGTCATGTGAATGAAACAGATCTTTTTTTTATTATATCTTTAAAAACATAGAAGTTGACAATTTCATAAAATCACATTGAAACTACAATATGCCATAGTGAAATGTTATATATGCATAAGTTAAAACATTTTATTGTCATACTGTCCTATTGTACACCTAAAGTACCAAAACCTCATAATGAATGTTTCAAATGATGTTCATCTGTTAAATATAAAAAGTAATGTAAGATGACTGTTTACTTATTTGCTTTGTTTCAGACAACTTTTATGCTACTTCTATTGCTCTTGGCTAAAGGCTGGGCTGTTACAAGAATGGAACTCACTCTCAAGCCTTTGGTGTTTGCAATATGGTTCCTCTATGGGGTTGTGCATATCTTGTTGTATGTTTGGAACATGGTAAGTTATCTTTAAGCTGCATATCCTTTAAGCATTAATTCAATCCTGGCAGCACAAGAGTAACTTCTGTATAACAGCGATGGAAAATGCATGCCCCTTTTATTTGTTTCCATTAAGAACTATCTAAATACATTGAAACTCGCTTATATGTTATTCACTTGAACATTGTTTGCACATATATGCTAAAATTTTAAGGACCATTAAAATTTTGCTCAATTATACATTTTTGGTTATATGTTAAAAAAACGTATGGTGGTATGCTTGCTGTGTATAGCCTTGGAATTGCCTGGTTTGCGGTTTTCATTGACGCTTACGTTTCATTGTTGTCATATCGTTCTAACAATCTGTTAACCTTGGTTCCAACAGTCACTTTTCTGCTTTAAGTCGAGTACTGTTGTGCTGTTTTCACTGTCATTTATCCTTTCATTGTTATCATATTGTTCAGTCACTTATCTATTTTATGTGGAGTTTCAAGTTACAAACAGAAGAAGAATCAACCAGCAAGGAAGAAAACAAGAAAAAAATGGTGAAAAATTAAAAATTCTGGTTGAGGTCCATTCCAGAAGAGAAAATCATTTACACGTTTTCTCATTTATACAGTATTTTAGTAGCCTCCCTTGAAAAACGCATAAGTGACGTTCCTAAGGAATAAAAATACAAAAAGTGAACAATTAAAATGTTAATACAGATGACCTTTATACTGATAAACATGCCTATTATTTTTAAATCTCAGTTTGCAGTATGTAAAATTATCAAAGTTATAAATAAGTGTTAACAAAATGCTTGTCACTCAGTTTTAGCCTAGTTAGTAGATAAACAAAACCTTCAGTATTATCAAGAATGCAGATCATATATCATGTCTAGCTCCAAGCCTCCAGGGGATACCCTGTTTCTGGATCCCACTTCTCCCTGTGCACTGGACTTAGATTATATCCAGTCCCATCTCCTACATTCAGTGCAATTGGACACCGCACCTGCAGTCTACTCAGAATAAGTGAAACCCCACTATTGTTCAAAGGCAGTGCACATTCACCCTTGCAACATCCTGTACAAACAAGTGCAACAGAGGATGGTCCACCAAGATCTCTTAAGACAGATTGTGGGGTTGTTCTACACTGCCCCAGTTGTCATCAAAGATAGCAATTTTTGCAGCCACTATCTTCACTTGAGGGATGGTAGGCCACTAAACCAATACTGCATAGAATACAGAGGGTATAGAGAGCTTATACAGTGGTATAAGCCATCTGATCACCTTCTATCATAGACCCCCACTTCAGTCCAATGGCTCCTCTACAGGTCCATAATGCATTTTGCATCCAGATAGCTTCAATTTCTTCCCAAACTAAAGGGGCTATAAGAAACAGGCAGCCCCCTTTATCATTATCTCAATTTTGTCCATTAACAGACTGGATGAGCTTTGAGACAGAATTCCAGAATTTTCTTTTTGCCACTAGGCATATGTTGTCCACAAAGCATCTAGGTCTTGCTCTCTAGAGCAACTACAGCCTGACAATCTACTGAGAGGTCATAATCCAGTCCATAACCACTGGACCAGCCTCTGCTCTGCAGATATGGTGCCTAATCAGATGATTAAAGGTACCTTTATTATCAAAAAAATCTGCCATGGCCAATTTTTACAGTCCACAAATTTTCACTTTTAACACAGGTGGAGCACAGATTCTGTAGATTTATATCCCTGATGAGGATTTATGAGCTTTTCAACCAGCACCCTATCCCTTGTGTTTCTTATCTACCAGTCTTTCCAGTCTCGACATGAAGTATGTCCCACTATTTGGATAAAAGTCCTTGGACCTGCAGTAAGATTGTCTACCCAGCTTAAGTATAAATATCACTTTGACTTGTCTATGGAAGCAGACCCTGAAGATAACTATTAAGAGAGGATAAACAGAAGAGCCAGGGGAACCCATCCTCCCCCATATTTTTTTATAAGGCTGAAAAGAGAAAATGACCCATTTAACATTCTTAAAAGTCACCATCTTGGAGGTCACATGGCAAGAAGGACTGGCACCCCAACTGAGGTTGATTCTTGATCCATTTTACAGATCCCTGGAAAGTGGATTTTAGGAAACAGCCTCAAGGTCTGCCCTTTTCAATTGCATCTTTCCTCCAGAGAAGTCCTCCAGAGGCCAACCTGGCCCTAGCTCCAGTAACCAGCAATTTCTATAATGAAGCATCACTTTATTGCATTTGTTTCTGAATATTATCACAGATGTGCCCCAAGATTTCTCAGAGGCTCTCCTGATCTCTCTTTTATACTTTTCTGGGATTCTTTGAAGCAGCTCCATGTTACCTGACACTTATTTACTGTATGCACATTATAAAGCCTGTGTTTCTTTTTCTTAAAAATTAATTCCATCTTAACTTATATTTTGGCTGCACCTTATGTAAGAGGGAGGAGTTTCTTTTATTATCAGAATCCAGGGTGTCAGTGAGGAACTCCAATACCACTCCATTTATTATATTTATAAATACCATTATATTTATATTATATTTATAAATACTAATCCTCCAATTCTTAACTTCCTCTAGGATTCTGGAGGACACTAGGGTCAAGTTTAGGACCTCTGATAAAAGTACAAAATGCCTCCTTGGTTTTTCTAGATTTGTTGAGCTCAAAAACTCCAGCAATACCTCCCCCTCCTATTGGTGTGCATACTATCCCAAATGCTATGGTGAGCATTGGAGTTGCAGGCAATCAATAAGCTGAGGTTTATAATCCTTGCAGTATTCCACAGCATTTCTGAACTAAGGAAAAGGAAATTCCTTGGGGTCATATGCGAAGTACGCTCAGAAGACTGCCAACTGACAAGGCAGTTCACCTATCTCAGGCTCTTATAACTTGACTCAGCTTAGAGTACTCCCACTTACTCAACTGCACACACCTCTTGTCTAGATGAAGGAGCAGTGTAAAAGTCAATATGTCGTTGGGCAAAGATCATAGTATAATGTTTGCACTTCCTGCTACTTCATTTGAACTTTTGATTCAACAGTGATAATAAGTTGTTCTCATGGTTGAGGTATATTGTATATTACGCAAACCCCTGTGTTTGATAACTTTCTGCTCTTTTGGTGCACACTTTAGCTGGAACAATCTGGTCTATCTCATACCTCATGAGGACCACCACCAGGTCTCTGGTCAGAAAACCTTGCAGAGACCTGCTGTTACAAAGTCTTGGCAATATGTATGCTCTGGAATTATGATCAGTTAAAGCACTGAAAATAAAAGCTTTTTATGTTTAGTCCATTAGTATACTTGCCAAAGCCAAAGTTCCCATATTATGGTGACTTCCAGGTCTGTCTCGTTAAGATACTGCGTAAGACTAATTAGGTAGTAAAGCTGAGTAGTGGGTTATCCTGACTGCAATAAATAATTTTGGCCAACTTTACCACTTACTTCATCACTAGCTTCAGTTTTAGGGTGCTAACCACTGACCATCTTTTCTTCTGTCTTTCAAGTCTTTAAAAATTCTGAAAGTTGCAATCCCTGCCTCTGTTGTATCTGGATAGCAGAGTCCTCCCTCAAGGGCTTAGCTAGCACTCCTTTGATATTTATTTTCTCAGAGTCACCAGAAGTGCTCTGTGATGTTAAGGTACTTGAACTAGCTATGTTTGTTCCCACAATTAGCTATGGATATCTTTGGTGTGCCCAGGCAGTATATTGCATACTTGGATAACATTATATAGTCAAGATGTCATCAGATATCCTGAGGCTCTATTAATAACACATTTCTCATCTGCAAATTGAAATTGAGTTTTATTAATGGGTGATCTTTAACTGCGTGTCTCTTAGTGTCTCATTCTAATATTGGCTTAATTTCACTTAGAGTTCTTTTTATCAAACTTGAGGTTCTTTTACATGCCATAAATCTCTGCCATGGATCAATGGCTTCTGAAAGAAGCCATGCTAAGGATTTTTATGCCTGAAAAAAAATCCATTGCCATGCCAGTTCTGAACCTGCAATCTTGGGAACCAAAAGCTAGCATGTTACCCCTAGACCATGGAGGACAATTTTATCTGCTATGCATCCCTTCAATATGGATCACTTTCACACCTTGGGTTTGAGAGCATACTTGGTAAGACTATATACTCATAATTCATCAGGTTTCCCAGAGGCTGTGTAACCACATGCCTCTGATTTGTATGTAGTGTGCTGTTGGTTATTTGGAGACAGCCCTCGTCAGCATGTCAATAGTCTGACCAGCCGACATAGCTAATCAGGTTCTGGCTATCCACTATGTGCCAATATATCCGTGCTCACTCAGGTTCAACTTTAGGCTGTAAAGCCACCCCCGAGACCTCCTGCTTTAGATGTGGGTATAAGTTTGACAGTCAGTTAACAGGCTAAATGGCTGTAGTGTCATATATTTTACTGTTTTAACTATTTTTATTCATTTAAATCCAAAAACAGTATTTTTTTCTCAGGATGTGAAGTCCCAATAAAGTCACTATGCAAAAGGTTGATTCATTGGTGTCTTCATAAGCAAAAAAATGGCATTAAATTTTAAATAATTAATTGGCTGATCTATGATTGCTAGAACTGCTTTGCTTTGTGTTGTGTTGTGCTTAAGCACATCTACATGCATAAAATTACTGCAACAAACTGCAATTGCTATTGTCAGTGTTTATGTACATGCAGTGTGAGCACCAAGTTTTTTGGTCATCTCCCAAAAATTTTTGGTCATCTCCCAAAAAATTACATCTGTAGACTGCCATAGCATTGTCAGTTTCAATGTAACAATATCTGAGTATAATTTAATTCTTTTGTTTGTCTTTGCAGACTGAAGTAGACATCATTGAAGATATAGATGAATACCAAACATGGCCTGGATGGCTGATAATAGTGTTCCGCACATTGATTATGGTGTGGTTCTTGTTTGAATTGAGAAATACAATGCTCTATGAACATAACACTCAGAAGCTCAACTTTTTCCTCCATTTTGGAGCATCAGCACTTGTGTGGTTTATCTACTTACCAATAATAGCACTTATTGCTCTTCAAGTATCAGCCCTTTGGAGGTTTAAACTACTGCTTGGTAAGTACTGGGACAGAGAAGTAATAATTTCTGCCTTGACAAATTAATTTGTGAAAATAGCACATCAATGTCATATTATAACACTTGGCTTTATTTAAGGAAGCTGAATCCAAAGCTGCATATGCATAAGCATTTACTAAAATAAACATATTTTCAACTGCAATAATTCTGAGTTTTATTTTTGTTTCCCAGTAGTCATTTTGAATCTTTTTATCAAAAATAATGTATATTTATTCTCAGTGATCTATAAGCAATTGTTTAATTGATTGCAGTAACAAAGGATGGTTGAGTTTCTCTCCCTCTCTCTCCCCCTCTCCCTTGCTCTCTCTCTCTCTCACACACACACACACACAATAATAGTTTATTGTTGATAAAAGCAGTTTCAAATCTAATAATGGTCATAATTAATATTTGAAAGTGTGTGTACAGCCAAGCGTTTGAAATTGTTAACAGTTCAATAATACAAACCCAAAGCTGAAATAACAGAAATTTACATATATTGCCCATTTATTACCTTATTTATTCAAATACAAGACAACCCCTATTTTTCAGAGCTTAATTTTGGAATTTAGCATATCAGCTACATAAAAAGAAGATGTGATAATGTATTTTTAAATGAAATTTAATGTTTTGTCATATATTTTAAACAAACTAAGGGACACAAGCTAATTAAGTCCCATTCTTTTTTCTTTTATTTAGTTTGAATTTGTGCAGAAATTCATGTGGCAGGTAGAGTGGGGAAGAGGAAAACGGAAATTATCTACTGATATGTGTGTGATCAAAGAAGGTGATAGTGGGGAGAGGCAACACAACTGAAACAATGATAATTGTTAAGATTTTCTATTTAGACCACATATCTAATAGAACACAGTGTTGTAAAAAGTTTTACTGAAATAATAATTTGAATTTGTGTGCAAATTTGCATTTTCAGCAGCAGAATACTGGAGGGGGAGTGTGGAAATGTACAGTATGTGTGCGATGATAGAATGTGACAGCAGCAGCAACAGCACTGGCAGTGTAGCTGTAATGACAATTATGGATATGACTTTCTATTTAGACAACCTACTTAATATAAAATATCAAAAAATTTTAACCTAATTTGAATTTGCGCAAAAATTCACATTGCAAGCAAACGAGAGACAGAAATGTACCAATATGTTTTCTCTCAGTGGTTATGGCACTAGCTTAGCGTAACGATTATGGTTGTAATGATCTGTTAAAATAACATATTTAATATAATATATCGTGAAACATTTTACTGAATTAAATTTACACTTAAATTCATGTTTTGAACATGAAAGAGGCAGATATGTACGGAACTTGTGCAATAATAGAAGCATAATGTGGCAGATAGCTGAAACTATAATTATGGATGCGATTTTCTATTAAGACAATAAACTTAATATTATGCATGGTAAAACATTTTACCTCATTCGAATTTGTGCATAAATTCACATTTTGAGTGGGAGGGAGACATAGAGGGGAGTACGGAGATGTATGAAATGTGTGCGATTAGATACATGAGGCAGCATAGTTGTAACGACAATTCTGGGTTCCCAATGCAACATTACGAGCAATCACTGATGTGAAAGGAAGACTTCTATTATTTTTTTTAATTTTTTTTCTCCAGAAAGGAATGTTAGTTCCGGTGGGAATACTCATATTCACAGCTAATTTTGGTGTGAAATGAAACTCAAAATCTGCTGCATACGTCCACGACCATGGCATTAATATTTTCTATTTCCCCCAGGTTTCCCCACAGCCGAACCCACAAAGTTTGAAACTTATTTTTATCTTACTTTACTTACTTTCATCATACTCAGAAATATATTGCAAATGCAAGACTACCTCCTATTCTGAACATTAATATTTTGGAAGCTGTAAATAAGAGCTACTGTTAATGTACTACAAGATGTTGACATTTTGTAGCAACAGATACATAAATTTTCATTCTTATGTGTAATTTGAATCTTTCAAAATATAAACCAAAGGTTTTACTTTATCTGATAAATTTGACTTGGCAGGAGTTATATTAAATATATTTAAATATGTTCTAAATATGTGTTCTTATATACAACAATGGAATAGAATGATGAACTTTCAAAAAGAAATAATATTCCAATGGGGTATCTAGCCATTTTAGCAGTGCTAGAAATGAAATTGTTCATAGTATCACAAAATAAGCAATAACAACCCTGCTATTTCTTTATTTAGTATCTATTATGTTAATATTCATTCAACAAATTTATGGGTGAAGTTATGGCTTTCTTCTAATAAAGGTAAATCACTTCCAGGATATCCAAAAGAAACCTGACAATTTATAAATGTTCAGCAACACACCTATACATATTCTGAATCTTTACAAGGGCTAGAACAGAGCATGGTCACCTATTATTACCTATATTGATTGAATCTCATTGGCTTTAATACTTGTAGTGGTGCAATAACCTTGAAGAACTGGAACACATCCTCATAAACTGTCCTAATACAACTCCTCAAAGAAATAAGCTTTCCTGCACCATATGGCAGGTCAGTGAGTGGGTAAAGTGTGTTAACTCCAGCAAGTTTCTTTTTGAGAAAAAAAAGTATAACATGTGAACAGTTTTTAAACTCTGGATTTTTTGTTTGTTTTTTCTCTCTGATTTCCTCATAGGTCTGTTAATTTATTCTTAACCCATCACTTGAATGTTTAGAAGTTAACTTTAAATTCAGAAATATTAATATAAAAATAATAGTTGCAACAAATCTTCACTTATCTTTTTGCAACTATTATTTTTATATCAATATTTGTGTTATTCTTCACTGTTACTAGCTTCTTTTTACATTTTTAAGTTTAAATTCAGATTTCAAAAAATGTATTAATATGAAGTAATGTGAAGATTTGTTAGAAGTTCTTTTGAGTTGGATCATAGTAATACTAAAACATCAGATGTTTACTTGGACATGTTTCAAAGCGTGTGTGAGCTTTATCTTCAGCAGACTCCAACTGACGCAGTATTTCCTCCAGTGGTTTTTTGGCCTGATTGGTGTTTTTGTTATGTATTTTCACAGAGTGCTGTGTGGCTGTAAATCAAAATTCATTAAGTTGTTTTGGTTCTTTATGATGTGGATCTTCTCACAAACATCCAACTCTTCTGTATATCTTGCAGGTTTTGTAAGTGTAATGCTTTGGTTTATTTCATGGACTCATGGTTTAATGACCAAAAGTGGTGGGCAATGGTAGATTTGTCTGCTTTTCATTGTTCCAAGATGTTCTTTCAATCTTTTTCTAAAGTTCTTTTCGTTTTTCCTATGTAGAGTTTGTTGCAATTTGAACATTCTATTTTATAAATGCCGGATTTTTGGTGTTCTGGTATGGGTTTATTCAGGTTGGTGCATAGTATTTTCTACAGGCTGTAGTTGTTTTGGGGTGCTAATGTGATATTGCATTTTTTGAAAATTTTTTGAAATGTATGATGTAGACGTGGATGGTATGTGATTTTCTTGAAGATGGTCTTTCACTTGGCTTAGTTTTGTGATGTCTGTGAGTCTTTTTTGCTATATGAAATTTCTTATTTTCTTGTCTATTAGTTGCAGGCTGAAAGCATTGTTAATTGCTGTGTGTATTTGTGTTCATATTCACTCTTATATTCTTCTTGTTTTAATGATGCAAACACTAATCTATGGACTAGACTGTTTAATGCTACATGTTTATGAATTATGGAGTTGTAACTATTGTTTTTTATGTAGTCCAGTTAGGTTGGTGTGTGGTAAATTCCAAATGTTTGATGATTTTGCTCCCTGATTATCTTTAAATCTAGGAATGATAAGATATTGTTTTTTTTTCTAAATCCATTGGATTGATTTCTGTTCTGAGTTTTACTGTATCTGCTAAAAATTGTTTTGATACTATTACTAGAGTGTGATTAGCATATCTGTGCCAAATGTTAAACATGTGTGGAAATGCTGTGGTTATGTGTGTTTCAAAGAAACTCATATGCAAACCTGCAAGAAATGGCGATAAGGGGTTTGCCAATTTTAAGTCAGTGGTTTGTTGATGTATCGTATTACACTGGCTTAGAAACATGTTCAGGTAAAAATGTTCTGTTAGTGATGTTATAGTGTTACTATGATCGAACTCGAAAGAACTTCTAATTCAAATACATCACAGTTACACTAACTTCTGCACACAAATTTTTTGAAGATTTGTTGTTAATACACTGTACATATCCAAATTTTTGCTTATAAAAAGTGTATAATACTACAAATGCTCATTAGTGCTCTATCACAAAGGTTTATTTTAAGCAAATATTGATGTGAATCCTGCATACTAATACTATGCAATAACAAGAAATATATAATAAGAAATAAACATATCCAGTTTAATAAAATGGGTTACATTTTAGCTGCAAACAATGTCATCTTTTATACTGAAAAGCTCTAGCAAACCTATGTTTGACAGAAATCTTACAAATAATCAGTTTTAAACACATGAAAATTATTTGGTCCTCTAAGTTCAGAAATTTTACCCTAAATAAACATTTGATTTTGTGTTTAGACAATGAACATAATTTTTTTACCACAATAACCAGTACACTGCATACATATGATGATTTGAAAATTTAACAAAAATGTTTTTTAATCTTATTCAGCTTGGGTAAATATCTTGAATTGTAGCATTAGTAGGAAGTGTCTGATAGAAGGTATAGAAAACAGGTGACACGAGCTTGAAAAATCTAATAGATCTTTCTTTTTTAATGCAGAAATTGGTAGAGGTGCATTGTATGCACTAGGCAGTATAAGTAAGCTGTTCCTTCCTCTTCTTAGGAAACTAACTTCTTGAAATTCCCCATCATACAACTAGTCTTATAGAAAAGAGTTCTAAATCTATCCTGATATTGGAGCCACGTCACTTCCTTCCAGTTCAGCTAATCTCCGTTTTTATTTCTCTTTCGATATTGAAGAGGGCCTTTCAGTAGAGAGGCAAAGTAAAGGTACTTGCATTTCTTTCATTATAAATGGCCTCTTATTTGCTGCCTGCCTCAGCAGCTGGACTCAGTCATGTGGGCATTCTACATTGCCCTTAAACTTTAATTTACATTTTCTATAATGCTATGATCATTGTTACTTTCCATATGTGTATGTCTGGGCACAAAGAACTGTGGTTGATAGACTCAATAGTTTTTGAGTTTTGTAAGTCAATCATACACATGGCTGTAATATGGCATTTTTGTATTTTCCCCTCCACATGTGTCAGAAAACAGTATTATGTATTTAACACATTGAAGCCCAGGCATTTCTTCAGCTGAGGAGCCAAGAAACCCAGGGTTTTTATGCCTGTTTTGAATTATTTACAGTACATCAAGGAAATCTGCGAAACTGCCTTTGTACAATCTAAAAGTATGGTATTCAAGGATTTCTCAACAAATAACCAAACAGTCGTAACTTGTGTATTAATATTTTACTTTAAATTTACAACATGTATCAAATATGACTTTGAAAAAAATTTGCATAAAGCAGCTAACACTCCATTTATTGGAAGCTCAAAAATCTCTCCCTCAGAATAGGAATTCCAGAACTTCATTTATTGCATCCTGAATTTCAGCTTCATTTTGCAGAAAGCGAGGAAAATGCTGAATTTTAACATTTAAGAACACCAAACATTTCTTTCAAGGAAAATGGTGCAACTGATCCGAGACCAACCAATATTACTAACTCTCCTAAATTTCCTAATAGTTGACTAAAGCTAGGACAGACGCAGCATAAATCAGACAACTAAACAATAACTGATGCATGACCTTTGCTGCATAGCCCAAGACCGAGTTATGGTCGTGGAATTCCATTAAAAGCCTTAGTGTGCACACTTAGCACAGCCTGAGCTATACTCGGGCTTGGGCTTCAATGTGTTAATCTTTGGTTAGATGTGATTAAGATACCATTGGCACCTCTTCCTCCAACCGCCTCATGCCATACAAAACAGTAGCTTTGTTTCTCATTACAATCCTGAACTGTAAGGTTGCCTCTTATAGAAAACAATTGAACTTTGCCGAAACAGTGTAGGAAGGCATTGCCACATATCTAACTTCACAGTCTTTTGAAATGGTTTCTTTGTCAGAGGCTTTTATGACATATGAATTTTCTGCTTCGTTTTTAAGTTGCTTCTTAATTTCATTGTCTTCTGAAACTTAAGAGGCCAATGTCAGTTTGTTCACAAGTGCTGCAAGTGTGATTCTTTATTGAAAGGTTTAACGTGTAAAATGCATTTCCAAAAATGTCAGTTTTTCTTAAATTCATTAGACAGACCAGCAAGCATAACATGGGGTGGGAAATATTTTCTACTGCTGTCTTTTGTTGAGTAATTATTTTCATATGTTGGAATGATTTGAAAGAACTTTTTACCATTATTTATAACATCAGATGATATTTTCTGTGGTGGAGAATGTGTTCCTCTTTGATCATCTTCTACAGTGCCAGCCAAGTGTGAATACTTTTTCTGTGTAACAGTTTCAATGAACCTTGTTTATTTGGAAAAAAGGTGTCATAAAACAGGATATGCACACCCTATAGCATTCATCATGAACTTAACATGATAAAATACTGTAATATGTCTAAAATGGCATTTATCAGCTGCTTCATTTGGCCTGGGTCTCTTTTTAGGGACAATTTAAATCAAATTGTGTATATAAGCTATTCTGTAATTAAATTCACCCAGATCTCAGTAACTTTCAAAAATTGATTTTCACATTATCTGAGTTGTTCCAATTTGTATTCTTTTGCTTCTTTTCTGTCTTGGTAGAATATTTTTTTTACACTATTTCTAACAAGCTGTTCTTTCCCCTCTAATATCTCTACTTTCTCTTTAATTTTTCATAAGATTGGATAACCCCTTCTTGATCTTGCTTACAAGTTACTGTTTACACCATCACCACTAATTGTCAGCATTTGACACTCAATTTCCATACCATTTGAGAGGGTCAATTCTTGATATAGTTCTTTTGAAGAGATTGATGTTTGGAGGAATTTAGTAACGGTCAAATTATATGTTTTATTAATTTGTTGAGTTGGTTTTTTAACACTACGTCACTTACATTGTTATTGTGAGGGACTAGTTTCGAAAGCCTATGTTTTCATTTTCAACCTCACGGGTCCAACTGCCATTGCTGGCTACATTTGCTTGTACACTCTTCTGTGGTAGCGATATGATGAACTTCTTAACTAAGCTGTCTACTGGCGGGATTTCAAAGTTTATTAGCCGATCTTTGTTTTTCCATATGAGGATGTTTTCCCAGGTTGTGAGTTCATTGTGGCCTGACATGGTTTTAAGCAATTTTGGATTTGGACCTAGATTGTGGTTTTCTTTCCAAAAGTGAAATGCTACTGCCGATTTATCTTCTTGTTTCAATTTTAGATTTCTAAAGAGCTCTTTGGATCTGATTTTTAAACTTCTTTTGGTTTGTCCTATGTAGAACTTTTCACAATTTGTGCATTTAATTTGATATATTCCTGACCTATTTTCTGGTGGCATTTCATCTTTTATTTTTGAATTTAGTAATTTTATGGCAGAAAATCTGTTTATTGGAGCCAGGGTGATGTCTTGTTCTTTGAAGATTTTTTGAATTTTCTAAATGCTCGGGGGTGGTAAGTGAATTTTTTGAATGTGTTGATATTATTTTTTCCTGCTGTTAGGGTAGTTATTTCTTTTATGGTTTTTTTCTGCTTTGCAATTTGATACCAAGATTTTACCAGAAATACATGTTTTGGGTCCCCCTGAATCCAAAAAAAAGTGTGTGGGTGGGTGGGGGTGGGTAGCTCAAAAACGGAAAGACTAATATTTTCAAGAAAATCCCCCCAACCCCAACTACCCTTCACATGGACAAATTTTCGAAAATTTTTATTTTCTATAAAATGGCTCTAACGATTTTGATTAAAATATTGTATATTAAAGATATTTACCAGACAAATAATATGTATATCTTGAATTTTCTGGTAATAGCCTCTGAAGACTACTTTATTCTGGAGGAATTTTGCATAACTGCTAAACCATAAGAAATGGACAAAAACTTACCACACAAAAAATGTAAATCACATAAAAACACCAATTTATGTTATATACATTTTTTTCGAGGAGTTGATCATTTTTGAGATATTCCTTGTTTTTGGTTTCAGCTTTGAAAAACTTGTACTTTTCTCATACAGAAATTTGTCAGCTCGTGTCCATACAAACAAAGGAACTTCAGTCACCTAGTAACCAGCTTTTGACTTCACTTTAACCTAGGCTACTCCCATATTTTGCTTCTACTTACAAGGAAGCAAGTAATAAGACTATTTCTGCTAATTTTTTCTCAATTAGCTTGAAGTAAACAGAAGAATAAGTTTACTAACAAAAATTTGTTAAACAGAAGTAGAGAAAGTCATGTGAATGGAACACATCAGATTTTTTACTACTGTTTATCTCCAAATGTAGATAATGAAAAAATCCTTTGTAACAATAATTGTAGAAAAAATTGTTTGAATGGAATGCATCAGATTTTATTTTTAAGTGGCATTTATGAATCACTTTGTATGTATCAAAATTTCCTCTATGTTGTCTCTGTAGTTGAAAGCAACTCCTTCCTTGTCTGTTCATATGTAAATGGATTTTTTGATTTCTTATGAAAGCATATCCAAATGTGAATTCTATTCCTTCCCCAAGTATTTTTTGTCCATATAGGAAGATCTGAATGTTGTGATGTTATATGATGACTAAAGTAAAACATGTAATTTTACTTTTCCTTTGTAATGTTAAGTTCTACTTTAGCTAAAGATGGAAGGGTTCATTGACTAGTCACCAATGTTGTAGCAAAGTATGCAACTCAATATGATTTTGCAATGCACCAAAATATTGTTACAGATTGTATTTGAAACTAATTAATCTGAAGCCATTGTATAGTATAATACTTTAATTCACTTTATCAGATCAGATTAAAATGAATTATATATAATTTCTTCTTAAATTAAAAGTATTTAATTAGTTAATTTTGTACAACATGCAAATTAACATTTACTACTTGTGAGGCTGATGCATTCAAGAATGAAAGATGCGATTTGGTATCTAATTTTAGATTGATATAAAAATTGTTAAACATTTTGTATTTTTAGGAATATCTAGTTTATTCAGTGGTATCAGTTAATGAATGGGCTCCCTTTGTTAATTTGGCCATCATGGTTAAGTATTTCTGAACAAAATGTCACTATTCAATGTATTATTATTAAGAATTAATAGCATACTTATCAATCTGGTGATGCAGCAGAACTTTTGCACGGAAATATAAAGAGCTTAGTGGCACTCCAGCTCAAAAAGAGCAACAATCATCACTGGTGCTCATTAAGTCTGAAATGTACCACTATTGTCTCATGTAGTAACTCAATTCTGAAACGGAACTTCTTTTTTTTTCCTTTCTTTTTTTAAGAAGAATGGTTGTGACTGTATTAAGTATGTCAAGTTTAACACTTAGCAATTAAAGTGCTTGTCACCACCTTTCAGTACTGTTTGTGCAATCAGTCTGCTAAGAATAATAAGCACACTATTAAATCATTAATCTTTGTTCTATCATACACATTTAACATCTGTTAAAATCAATGTAAATATTCTTAAATATCCAATTACATTTATTTTCAGCTTAATGTGAAAGTGACATTGGAAATTGTAATGTACTGAAATGTTTGGTAATGTTTATTTTTAAATCAATATCATGTTCAGTTAGAATTATAAGTTTTTTGTATTATGCATTTAGCTTTTATGATTTTTACTACATAAAAGTTTTAATATATTTAAATCCACTGTGCCATAAAGTGTTGTTTAAGTTTTGGAA
Source organism: Hymenopus coronatus (assembly GCA_030762935.1). Classification (NCBI taxonomy): domain Eukaryota; kingdom Metazoa; phylum Arthropoda; class Insecta; order Mantodea; family Hymenopodidae; genus Hymenopus; species Hymenopus coronatus. Next base: position 41,206,140 of record CM060885.1, on the reverse strand, counting down.
TAAATTTGAATTTATTCTGTATATGAAAATTTTAATTACCATTTTTTCAAGCATATTTTACACTAATTTGAATTTTTTCATTGAAGCCTGCTTTCAGATATTTTGGTGCCATAATAAAGTAATAATTAGTATCTAAAAATACAGCATTCAAGATTAATGGGGAGTACCTTTAAAATTAATTTATTTCAAAATTAATTTTTTTGGGGTTAACACAATATTATCCACCCATCAACAATTACCTTCTTTCAGCATTAAATATGTGGCAAGTTATTTCTTTTGTTGTTGCAGGTATTACATACTCTGCAGACTGCTTGGCATACTGTGTGATGACTCATCTCCTGTGGCCTACAAGAAGTGAGCAATATTTCCTACTAGCAGAGGATATGGATCTAAGTGATGAACTGGATGAGTTTAATGAAGCACCTCATGTAATAAACAACTATACAGCACTTCCCAGTCACCATCACCTCCACCATCATCACCATCATCATCATAACAATCATCACAGTGTGAACTCAGAGCCTCCTGATCTTACCAAAGTCATCACATGAAGATGCACATCCAATCATTTTTTGTACATTGTGTGCATAGTGTAAGCTTAAAGATTACTGTGTAAAAATTTAGTGTTGTGTAATTTTTCATACCAAACAGCACATAAAAATTGGTGCAGCATTTTTGCAGTGTCATCCTATAGAAACTGTTAAAGATTGTGGATTCTAATGCATGTTTTCTTACTTGTGTGACGATTTGTATGATAGGAAGTGTATATATTTAATTGGGTCAGGATAACTTTATATAAAAATATGTATGTTTTATTTTTGTTAGATTTATACTGTTTATATTTGTGATCTGAGGAATTTATTTCTGTCATGAGTTTATGTGCAGTATTCGTTTTATAATGATCAAATTATAAATGAAGTGCTTATTCATATATATAACTATACATGTGCAGGGAAATCCAAAGTGATAACTGATGTCACCATATAGAATAAGCAGGAAAAGAGGAATTATATATAGATTTTCAAAGTACAAGAGAATCAAGCCAGGTTTTGAGTATTATGGACAGTTTAAATTTACGGTCATACTTATTTTTATCTAATGTGTTTGTTTTAAACCAGTTTTTTTTTTTTTTTTTTTTTTTTTTTTGACCATGTTGATTGTGTTCAGAAGCAACAAACCCTAAATTAGCAATATTTTTAAAACTTAATTTATGAATTTTACTTATAATTTTAACTCATATTCCACAAAAAATAATGCCACTTTTATCCATATGCTGAAAATGGTTCTTATTTGTCATAAGCTTTTCTTATGCTTTGGAAAAATGAACAAAAATAAAATAAATAAATAATATCAAAAACATTTCTGCATAGAATGATGTATGTATCCCACACTTTAAAAATTAAATAACTATTAATTTACATAATTTTACCTAAACCCTATGAAATGGCTATAAGTTCAAGGTAAATTATTGTGAAGTTATGGAGAAATATTCATAAAGCTGCAGAGATTTTTATTTTTATAATTTTAGTATAAGAGGGCTAAAATTAAATAAAAATTTAGAGATTTTGCACTCCATTAGATTAAATTTTTAAATGTTCTAATGGAATGCAGTATACAAGTTGAACAGCTAGAATGCTGGTGCTCAAACTATTTTTGGACTCGTTATACAAAACAAAATTTTCATGGCCTCCAATCTGTTTATATTCAAAACAAGTCATGGTTAATGTTGTGTGTTTTACCCACTTGGTAATTCTATAATAAAAGTTTAAAGCTCCACATTTGGCTCACAGTAAAAACTAACGCTTTCTTAACCAAAATAAAATTTATTTTCATTTTTCTGCAGCATTAATTGACTTCTTATAAAGAATACAAATGCAAAGTGATTAGAACACATCTGGAAAGAGTAGGAAACAAAAGTAGAAAAAAGAATTGCAGGAATGTTCAAACTCATAGGATTAAAAACATAATAGATACACAAAAACAAAAAAGTATAACAAAAGCAAACTATTTTTAATAATAATAATAATGGTAAATGAATTTTGACAACTAATTTTGCTGCAAATAAAAGTTAACCATACACTCCCTTTTAAAGTTAACTGGCATACACTAGGTGTCAAAATAGCAGACTGAGCATTTTTCCAGAATGGTGTTTGCTTGATGTAAGCTCACTCTTGAAGATCGAGGGGTAGGGTTGGAAGGAAGTTCTATAGTTCTTGAAATAAGATGTATAATCGGTTCTGTGGTTGAGTCTAAGGAAATGATAAGCTAGCTGACCACACACCTTTTGATGTCATATGAATTGCCTAAAGCCACCAACATAATAATTTAAAGTACAGGGGATATGGATCTACTTAAAACTATACAGCAGTCATCAAAAGGAGCAATTGTTTTTACCTTTGGTCCATCTTCAAGCTTTTCACCCTAGAATAAATTATCCGCTGTGCAACTCTTGGTAATACTTCACCATCAAAACATGTCAAATCACTTGCAGTGACAGTCAGGATATTGAGATCAGATACTATGAATTAATAGCTTATTTCCCTGCAAATGCCATGTCTCTCTCACACTCAGCAAAGAGAACAGCATGTGTGAAGTGCTTACAGCTTACATTTATCTACATTTTCTTTAATCATACATACAACATGTGTTGTAAGAGAAAATAAACATTCATATTTGATATTAGGTCACTTTACATGGAAAAATGAAATGGAAGATTGACCCAAGTTGTAGAATGGTTCTTTCACACTAAGTTGAGAGTCGATTGATTTTAAAAATTCCCATTCATAATGCAAGAAATTTTTATATTTACATTCGTTGGTACATCATTCTTGAAAATGCACTTGCCTTTAGTCACACTATTTCTGCAACTAGTGGATTTGGAGATGTGAATCCTGATACAGAGGCATAAACAAAATGTGGAAGTAGCTGAAAAGACCCATTATTAGCCTAATGCACACTTTAATAATCTAAGGGCATTTGTATGCATTACTGTTCATTAAACAATTGAATAAGGTACTTCAACCATCCGTGTCATCTTTCCGCTATTTCTGCATAAAATATTTATTGTTTAAAAGCCCATAATAAGCTGCTGCATTTCTCTGGTCTATATATATAATTTTGTGACAGTAGTAATATTTACAAAACATAGCATCATCTAGAATATAAACTTTTATTTTTGAACTAATTGGCTTACCAGATGTCGCACATTTTGATTTTAAAACTTGTATGATAAATCAATTTAATCACCTACCCCAATATTTTATGAAATTATTTGTGATTTGAAGATTTTTATGGTTAATACTATCCTTTACTGCTATTAATTGTAATTTTGTAAAGCTCTGCTACTCTTAATAACAGATGAAAAATCCTCTGTATTCAAACAAAAGAATAGGAAATACATTGGTGGAATGTCTTAACCTCCACATGAGTCTTCCAAGTTCTAGAAATGCTGCAATAATGTTTACATAATCATTGGTCAAAATAATTCAACAATTTGTTTAAATAATTACAGTAAGAGAAATTACAATGTATTATCCCTTTTCTTTGATAACTAGTTATTAAATAAACTAAAAGGTACATAATTTTCATAGGTGAAGCTGGTGAACATGAAGACTCCAAACTCCTAGGCCAAGTTAACTTATTTGGGAAAAGGTATATTTCTGTGTCTATTCAGAAAAATAATTCTTCTTAGTTGTTGTTATAAAATATTGGTTTATTCATTTCTAATGTTAGAAATCTTCTCTCATTATGCAATAGTTTAGTATGCCCTGCCAATAAATTTTATTTCAACATAAGTATAAAGGAAGTAAAGAAACATTTTTTTATATGAGCGTTATTAAAGTATTTTGGTGTTGAATATTTCATGCAGATTACAGTGTTGTAAACAAATTTGGATCTCTTGTTTTGCGGTATTTTTTGTTTTCTTGGTTGCTAAATTGTGATTATGTATACAAATGTATATTGATTGGAAGAAATATTAGCACCATTCGATCACTTATGGTTGTACAAAATTGTGCAAAGTTCATTCCAAATGAAGTGGTTCTTCACACGCTATTCACAGAAATTTTTATATTTATCATGGAAATATTTGAGATGTGTGGTATTTTTCTAAGTAAAGAGTGATTTGTTATGGGAGGAATTTCATTAAATATCTTTGTGTCACTTCTTTGGAAGATGTTGAATCTAAATATTAACTATACTCACACTCATGTAGACCTTAAAAAAAAAAAAAAAAAATGTGTATTTCCGGTAAAACCTCCATGTTGAATTTTTGGTGGAATACAATACTTCCTCTGCTTGCTATAGACCAATAGTAAGTAAAAATGTTTTGAATTTGTTTAAAATAAAACCAATTTTTACAGATGATTTAGTATTTAGAAAAAAGGTGTTACTTAGTTGCTTTCATCAAAAGCTCAACTTGAGCTGTGGGCATTTATACCCCTTCTACCATTTAGAATATTTTAATTTTGTTTATACGTTTTCCTTGGCATTTTAGAGCAGATGTAACACATTATAGCTTCATCAAAAGTGAAAGGGAAATTCTGCTACATATTGCCAGTGATTTCCTTAACAATTTTGATTTGTGGACCCTTATGCCTCCAATAATACTCAGACAACTGAGAGAAGAATAGAGTCTTGTTCAGAGCTGTGCTGAGGGCATTTCAATTAAAAAAGGAAATAGCAGAAGAGTTTAGGACTATTTCTCAATGCTTTATATGGATAATTTTTGAACGCCAATACTCAACTCTTGTTTCATCAAAATTCTAAAGACAATAGTTTACTGAATTATTATGGCTTTATTTTTCATATATAAATGTTTATGACCAATTTTGATCATTTTTCTATTTTGGACTGTTCTTTTTGCATTCTGTAATTGGCATAGGTGTTTTTTTTTTTCATTTTAATAAAGCTACATAATATATATGTCCCATATTGTAACACCAGTGGAGGTCATAGTAGTTTCTTGGTTTACTTTTATATTTTGTAATATTCTGGACTAAGTATTAGGTCTTTCGATATTTTACCTATCTTTGAAGCTATAGGAATGTATGTATAAATATGGTTACACGCTATTGCATTACTCCTCATTTTCAGATGTTTAGTCAGGTTCTGATAGCAACAACAAACTTGCACATTGTTTTCTTATTGGACATTCTGCTGCTTTAAATTTGATGTATTGTGTGATTTAGAACCACATGAAAATGTTATTTCTCCATATTTTACTCACCACTGTTATTAGTTACAACTACTTCAAAATAGTTCCACACTTCATTATTTTATTTAATGTCACATATCACTAGCATAGTAATTAAAACAAACTAGTCATATAGCACACAGTGTGGGCTGCACAATATCACCTATTATAAAATTTAACACTTGAAAGAAAACCAAGTATTTTCAAGTTATTTAATATCTGAAGTTTATTCACTTTTGCTCAATTCAGTGATTTTGATCACTGGAGTAAATGCTAAGAGCAAGTGATTCACCAAGTCAGGCAAATGTAGTAATCCCCAAAGTGTTGCTTCTGCTAAACCAACTTCGTAACGTAGGTTACATAAGGATTTCTTTATTCTCCCATTATTATGCCTTGTTTTCATTTAAATATAAGAACTGGTGGAATTAAAGTGAAGACAATCATGCTGCACTTGGGTGACAAATGCAAAGTAACTATTTGAGGCTAATTCATGCTCAGTAGCTTTTTCCCTTATCTAGCAAAAATTGATACACAACAACTGCAAATAATGGTAACAGAGATGCGAAAATTAAATATTCAACAATTTAGTTCAAAATTTCAGACATTTTGATGGCATAAATATATGTAAGGTATCATTTCTAAAACAAACATTTAATATAATTGGCATTGGTTTATAAAAGAGATAGATAACTTTTTTTTAATTAATGCATTTATATTTTAACAATGACTTGAGATCACAGTTTAAAGTCTTAAAATTATAAGGTAAAACACACAGAATTTGTTTCACTAAATAGGTATTTATATTTAAAAACCTGTCAGATGAATTAAATATTTACATTCAACATGTAAAATTTAAAAGACTATATGATTTCTAGATGAAAGTGTTTTTTGAGATTAGTATTGGTAAACTAAGCAAAACCTTGAACATTACATAAAAGTGAATCTTAAGAAAAGCATTTGTTATAAGTATATTCTAAAAAGACAAATTTCCATTATTGCTAAAAAATGAGCATTTTTTGTATTAATGTCTCATGTAACATCTGCAGTATAGTTTCTTAATTTGATTATAGTGCTTAGGAGTAGTTTTATGAATTAAACACTGTATATATCCAGTATATATTTAAACAGATGTATTAACAAATGAGGAAAATGTTCCATTTAGTTTTGATGTACTAAAAACTCTTCACCAGCTTGCTTATAAATGTTTGTATATGAACACTTTATTTATTATTGCTTTCCTGAAAGTAATTCACAGGATTCTTGAATAATAATTAACATTTATTAATAACAGAAGCACTTTTGACTGGAAAGTTATTTACTTTTTAATTTAATTTTAAAGTATGAATGAGTTGATGCTTATACTGAAACTTATGTCAAGTTATAACTTTTTGAAGACGTGGTTATCCATTTTCAATATGGTGGCAACTGCAGGTTAATATCTCTTCCTCCACTTTCCTCAGCCTGAGCAACCATCTGCTGCCGCCTGATAGGGAACTTGATCATGTGCTGTCTGGCAGGTTCTCAAAATTTAACAATGTCTGGGAATTTTAAAAATGAACCTCTTTGCCCAGCGACTTTAATAATTTATCAATTTTTTTAATTTTGCATTTTAATTTAAGTACAAGATAAAATATTAAAGTGTAATAAATCACCAGTGGCATGGCTATTTTAACAAATGCAAAAAAGATAGTAAAACAAATGCATATCTGGGAAATAGTGAATTAGTAGTACATTGCTTTCAAAACATTAAATCATTTTTGGAAGTGCCATAATTCTGCCAGTCGAAGTTTCATGAACTTGTGCATTTTCATTGCCCATATCTAGTAGCATAAGATAAACAAATGGAAATAGCTTTTAATTTATGTATTTTTAAGCTGCTTTGTTTAGGGAAACATAAAATGCTTATAGTTATTTCTTTGGATTACCCTATAACTGTTACTCATTTATGTACTTTAAACTATACATGTTTTATTACAGTACAGTATTCTTGCCCAATGAGTGCCCACGCTAAGCATTTTGTATGAAAATGTTTTGAACTGAGTGGTAGAGTGAGCGAGTGATGCAGTTGCTATGTATGAAGTGTTCTCCCTGTGCCAAGCAGTGAATCAACTTGTTTTGTTTTGTTTTTTTAAATATGGTGCTTTGAATATGCCATTACTCCATCTAAGGGTGATATTGTAGAGTTTGGTGAACTTGCGTATATATTGTTTACTATTCTTCAGAACTTTAGTGACCTCATCCATACAGAGTTTACTTCTTCATGTTGGGACAAATTACATATCATTAAGTATTAGAAACTATTAATTCTTAAGTAGTACTGCAGTATTGCACTATGTATGTATAGCTTGGAATATAATTTATTTATTTTCTTTCTTTTTATTACAAAGGTAATAATGCTGTGTATTTTCAATCATCTTTGTCCTGCAAGAGCCCTGATAAAGGCTCTGTTTCAAAAGTAGAATTTGTTTTATCAATTGTAAAATAGTTTTACTGCTGAGCAGTACAAATACATTGCTGTGCTAGTTTACCAATAATAGCTGAGAGCATATATCATTTATAATCATTCATTTTGTTTTCAACTACTTAAGCCGATTAATTAAGAATAAAAAGGCCAAAAATACTGAAATTCAGAGCATTGAGAAATGACATAAAACAAAATGAACAAATGTAAATCCAATAGCTAGAGATCAGGATATGTGGTGAAATAAAACAAAAATGGTGAGATAAAATGCTCAAAGTGGTAAAATAAAATAGAGAAGTGAAATAAAAAAAACAAGTCAAGTAGTTGATAACTCAAATGGAATAAATATTGCTTTTGTATTGAAATAATCATAATTATACAATTTTCTCATATCCAAAAGAACAGATGATATACAAATGAATGAAATTAACATAGTTACAAATTCTTAACACATCCAGAAAAAAACAGATCACATAGAAATGAATGGCATTTATAAGAGAATTTACCTGAAAGTTCAAGTTTGTTTCTGCATTTCCTGGGCATAAATGTTTTTGTCTATCTAACAATAAAATATTAAGAAAAACCCTCTCACTGCCTAAATTTATAGTTGTAACCATGCTGCTTTCAAGCAGCGGTTTGAAAAATCGGGATATTCCTCCATCAGTTCACTAATTCAGGTACCATGTCTTGCTTCAAATCAGCTGTTTTTGCTTGATGGTGTACTGCCATATATCCTTTCAGAAATGCCTCTGTAAGGCATTTCAGAAGTATAACTTGACCCAAATGTGACATAAACTCATTGGATTCTGGTGCTACCAGTTAAGTAAACAAAAAAGCTGTGCAGATCAGTGAAAGTTCTGTATGCAAAATCTCTACTAACAGCTTCTCCAACAACATATGACTGCTCAGCAGTTTCCATGCCCTTTAAATTGCACTAATAAACAACTGAACAATAAAAACTTAATGTCATCTACAGCATTCGCTCAAATTTTAATTTTTAAAGATGATTTCATAAAATAAAAATATTTCATGATATTTCAAGGCTTCAATTTAAAAGTAATTAAGTTTATGTGGTACAAATGTGTAATTTTGGTAATGTTAAATAGCTCAGTTGAAAAATTCATAGTTAATACTACCAGAAATCTCTACCTTGAGCCCATTCATATAATGGAGAGTATGCAGTGCACAAACCAAACATGAAGTGCAACTTGCAGCACAATTATAGTGTGATTGCTTTGGCTGCCAAGATTTCAAAATAAGAACAAGGAGGAAAAAAGCTGATATGCTACATTGACAGAACTTTCATTACCTATGCTGTAGCAAATTGTGCTTACAAAAGCCTATTCTTCTATCTACTTAATGCTTATTAGGATAAACATTAGCAGGAATCATTTTCTTATGATATTCCTTGCACAAGACCAATAAGGAAATACAATAAACTAAAGCTATAGTAAAATCTTGATACTTTTGAAATTCTGTTCTATTTGCTTGGCCAGGAGAAAAAAAATATAAATGATGATTTCCATTTCAGCAAAGTGCAAGTATTGGCAAAATTTAAGCACATAACAAGCAATATCTTGGAAATGGTTATCTCTACTACAAAAATGTATTTGATAGAATTGTACGTTTTAAGGGGACCTACATTTGTGTAATGGCTATTGTCTATCTGTTACAATTTACCAGTTAAGCAAAAGTCTACAGAATGAAGAGAACATCAAAGGTCACTCCCAGAAAATTCAATTTATACAATACTGTATTTTAATTAAAATAGCCATTTTTTAGAAATTCAAAATATTCTTGAAAATCTTTGTGTCGCATCCTTGGAAGATGAACTCAAATATCAAGTTTGGTAGCTAACTGTGTTTTCATTTTTGAATTATGCTTTTCACAGATTCCTGAATACTCACATATGGATATTTTTCTAACCTTCTTATTTTAATTTAGGGTACCTTAAAACATGTATTTCCAGTGAAATATCAGTATCAAATTTTGGGGGGAATACATTTCCTTCTCTAAGTACAAAGTAGAGAAAGTAAAAAGAATTGTTGTATGTGCAGTAAAGACTGGCTAATGAAAAGAAAAACTTTTTCTAATAGTAACCCATGAGTGAAATGAAAATAAGTTTTATAAGCTGCATATATTTTCACCTTATGTTATTGTATGGAATCTATACAACAGAGGTAAGGCTTTTAAAGGAATCTTTGAGTAATTTATGATTACTCTTTTGCCATTTGCTAGTCATGTTGTGAAATAGAGGCATACATATTTTCCATTTATGCAAAGACAACTTATCCCAGCTTATACGTACACTATTTCAGTATTGCTTCCGCAACTGCAAACTTGTAAAGCATGGCATGAAAGTTCAATCCAATTTGAAGCCACTTGCATAATCAAAGTTCTTGCACAATTTTATCATACAGAAATTCAAACTTGTACAAAAAGAGTGACAAACGTCAGTTGCATGTGTAGCCAGACACCTTTAAATATAATGCCCGCTTCTCCAGCAGTGTAATTAAACTGAAATCAATATTGCATTCTTTAAACTCAAAGTGCAATTTGTGGGTAAATAAGAGCAAATTACAGGTTAATTTGTATATTACGTATACATAGTAGATAGAGAAAGTATTGAATTCCACTCAAATTTGATAGCAAGATTTCACTAGAAATACATGTAACAAGTGCCCGTGAATTAAAAATAAAAAAAAAAATCTGATATATATCATTCACATGACTTTCTCAACTGTTTGACTTTCATAAGATTGATCTTTTATCTACATCATGCTAATTGAGATTAACATTAGCAGAATTGATCTCATTACTTATTTTCTTGTAAGTAGAAGGGACCACACTAGGCTAAAGCAATAATAAAATCTTTTAAAAGCTGGCCAATATGGGAAACAATTGAAATTTGGTTTGCCTTGTATGGCCCGCAGTAAAAGAAGAGAGATAACAGGAAAGATGACTGCCTGTTTAGTTTAAAACTGAAACCAATAACAAGGAATATCTCTGAAATGGTCAACTCTACAAAAAAAACAACTGTATGATAAATAGTGTGTTTTAACAAGATCTGCATTTCTGTGTGTCAAATTTTTGTGTATCTCTTACAGTTTACCAGTTATGCAAAATTCAGCAAAGTTCATACAGAATAAAGAGGTCTTCCCAGAAAATTCAAGATAAATGGTTTATTTATGATGTAAATATCTTCAATATATAGTATTTTAATCAAAATCATTAGAGCCATTTTTTAGTAAAACAAAATGTTGAAAAATTTTTCATTGTAAAAAATAGTTTGGGGTGAGGGGATTCTCTTGAAAATCTTCATGTTACATATTTGAAAGATACTAAACATAAATTCCTAAAGTTTGGCATTTAACAGCATTTTCATTTTTGAGCTATGTGGTCCACACCCACATATACACACTCTTTTTTTTTAAAAAAAATTGTTTTTGATTCATGGGACCTCAAAACCATATTTCCAGTGAAATCTCAACATCAAATTTTTGGGTGGAATATAATACTTTCTCTAGGTAGTAAGATGTATGTATGTAAATGGCATAACTCAAAAACAAAGAGTGTTAAACATCAGCATCTTCAAGGATGTAACACTAAGAGTTTGAAGAAAATGTCCCCATCCCAAATTACCCTTTATTGGGATATTTTTCAAAAATGTTTTTGTCTCAAAAATGGCTGTAATTATTTTGATTGAAAAAAACATATATTTAAGACATTTTCATGACAAATTAAATTTTCTAGCAGTAGCCTCTGAAGTGCACTTCATGCTGGATAACTTTTGCTTAGCTGGTAAACTATAACAGACACAATCTTACTACATAAAAAGTTTAGGTCTTGTTAAAATACACATTTTATACTTGATTTACTTTTCTCAAATGAGTAGTTTTTCTTTTTAGTCCTGGCCATTCAAAGAGAATCAAATTTCAAAGTCATAATGCAACCAGCTTATAAAAGATTTGACTATTGGTTTATCTAAGGTCTGTTTCACACAATTTTGCCACCCTTAATCTCTTAAATATCAAATGACTTGTCACCTTTAATTGGCTGTCGTGGTGGAATAGGCAGTTGTGCAGTACAAAGTATTTCCTTATTTAATATGAATGATTATATTAATATCTCCATAGATAATTGTCAAATATACATTTTTATAGCCACATAAATCAAATATAATAAATAATAAGAATTAATGGACCTAAAATAATATTTTATTAACCGATACATATAGGAGAATCCATTTAAACTTGTGTCTCATGAAAAAAGCACATACATCTATCATAATGGAGTGTTTATATCAATTTTATCACCACACCTGATTGAATAGGATTTGTGTATCGCCAATCAGGTGAAAAGAGAAAGAAGTGCGCAGAAGGTTATATATCAGAGGAGCGAGTTTATAAAAACAGGGATTACTGTATTGCATTATTCCCTTTTACACACAAGGAAGTAATAAGACAATTTCTGCTAACATTTATCTTGATTAGCATGAAGTAGATAGAAGAATATATGTTGCAGAAGTCAGTAGAGAAAGTAATGTGAATGGAACACATCAGATTGTTTTTTAAAAATTACCCTTCTGAAATCAGAGCATAATCTGTGTTCCAATAGCTGCAACCTATCATAATTAATACTTTGAATATTCACTCCTATCATCATGAATCCTTTTCTAGAGAACCTCAAAAATAGATCTCTCTGCTAGGTCAAACATGCAAGTGATAAAAAGTGAGAAATGAAAGTTGGGAGGTCCTTGAAGGCAGTACTAACATGAAGGAGAGTCCCTTAAATTTTGTTGTAGCTACAGGTGAAATTAATTTTTGTTAAATCCAATTTGTCATTTAATGAGATAAGATTCTAGCCAACAGCAGCGAGTGAATTTATTCCTTATTTTGAATTATACATTTCTCTTTGCCAATGTAGCAATCCTCCAGTCAATACTGGATAGATATTAAATGTTGTACAATGTTTGAACAATAAGGACAACTTTCTGCTAAGTTGATTTTTTTCCCCCTGAAACTTGGAACAAATATAATAAGTTTGTTATCAGTGAATTAATTGTGTGAGTCAATGCTCTGTTAACTAGCACAGCAAAATAAATTTTTAAAAAATAATATTTTGGAAGATATATTTATTAGAAGAGTAACAGTTCCATGACATAATCTATTGCCTGTAACAATGAACATTTGGTGCTTAAGAATGTACATTACTGAAACACTTTTATAAATAGAATATTGATGTGAATTTTATATGTATGTTCACATTTTATGCATTCTTTGCATAAACATTATTTCAGTGGATAACAAATTAATTTTTAGAAAGTCACACCATGTTAGTTTATCATGCACTTAAGTCCTGCCTGTTAAGCTTTTATTTTAATGTAGGTAACCAAATATTTGCAATTATGGTTGAGAAGATCAAATTAATTTTAAAGAGTATTAAATCTTGTCTTCTAGCCACTGCCTAAAGAAATTAAATGCTGCTGTCCAGCTAGTTTGTATATGCCATACAGAATTAGAATTATTGAATGTGGTCATGATCACCATAAAAAACAATCCCTGCACAACTGTCTTTAGTTTCTACCAAATGTCTGTATTTTCTCATACTGAAATGTTGTCTTGTTTGTGCTTGTTTTGTTTTAATTATTGCCTTCCTCTCTATTCTGTGATAGAAGTGGAAATAAAGTTTACTTCCACAATTTCATTACATTTTACATTATGCTTTACCTTTCACCTTTTACTTAAACTTAAAATGTTACATTTTTACATGGTCGAATAAATTGAATACATCTTAATATCATTAGTATTTATTATTGCTAAACATATATTTATAGAAAGAAAATAAAAACATTGAAAAGGAAAAACTGTTAACTCTGCTTTTAAAGATTTTTATTAAGTGTTTAAACTTTGTTCTTGTGGGGAGCAGCCATTAGGATGTCATTTGTATTTCGCACACATATGCACACACACACACATCCATCCCTTGATATTAAAAGCTTAAATAGATGGTTAGAATTACTGTCCTAATGTCAAAATTTGTTATTATTGCAAAGTTGAAGTCAATTTGGAAGCTAATAATCAGCAGTTTTAGCACATTATTTTTAGGGTAAAAGTAGAATTCTTGTATCATGGACTTTCTTTTCCTTTATGTTGTTTAAAAATATTAGATGCAAAATATGATTGGCCCACAAAGTTTTAAAAATTCAAATAATAAAGAGGAATACAATAATGCTTTATCATTTTTTGCCACATTATATTTAGGCTTAATATTTTTTAGCATATGATGACACATGTTCAATCGCAAATAATAAATTAATAAGACAAAGAAAACATAAACCATAAATATATATATATATATATATATATATATATATATATATATATATATATATATCTGTGTGTGTGTGTGTGTGTGTAAAGTGGTATGATGTGCAATAATGAATCAAACAACATAGTAAAATGTTTTAACAGCTGCAAACATTTAAGAGAAATGTTAACAAACACTCTGCTCTGCATAATTATGTAGCTGTAACTCTTAACACATGCAGATCGAGACTATTTCATGGGTCTATTCAATTCAATTTTTATTCACTGCAGATATACAATTTGTACAAACAAAATAGTACCAGAAATACACAGGTGTAATATAATACAGTTGTCCTGATACAATAGGTGCTAAATAACAGAGTTAAGAAAATCATTAATGTTATAAAATTTGTGTTTTAATAGTAATTTATGCACTTTAGATTTAAAAATGTTTCCTGGCACAGCTTTTAGCATCTTGGTATCTTATTATATAAACTTATTCCTTTATGGGATACACTATTGAAAATTTTATTAAGTCGGTGATACTGTAGGTGTATTGCCTCAGTTGTTCAAGTATTATAGGCAAGATAATCCTTATTTCTCTTTAAATATTGGATATTGCTATGAATAAAGGAGACACACATACACATGGTAGTGAGAGTATATTAAGCTCATCAAAATAGATTTGAATTAATTAATGTGGTAAGTATTAACACACACTTCACTTACTTTTTTTTGTGCAGGACAATTGTTTTGCGGACCATTGCCCGCATCCTCAGCTGCTGAACCACTTACTGCTTGGGTTTGGATTCCAAGTTGTAGGTATGTTGGTTGTGGTGACAAAGGGCAACAGTCCACGAAACAATTGTCCTGCACAATAAAAGTAAGTGAAGTGTGTGTTAATACTTACCACATTAATTCAATTTGATTATGCCTTCACTGTAAGCAGCTTCAAAATTATACAACTTGTCAAAAATAGGTTTACTTGGAGTATGAGGTGATACCTACTTCATTATTCTTAAGATTTTCTTTTGTATTTTAAATGGAGTAAATAATGATGAGCAGATGAGGAATGTAATGGTAAATGTTTGTCTGTGTCAATGCAAGCATAGATACTCACAGCATGCAGGGGCAGAAATGGTCATAGCATGCAATGAATGCTTTGAGATTACAGCTTTAAGCATGACAGAATTTGTCATTAGGACCAATTTGTCCTATACAATTACTATTAGCTATAATAAAATAATAAATTTTATAATTATTCTCCAATATTCTAAAAATTGGAAAAAAATCTAAACATGCAAGAATATTATGCCACTGATGTAAATTTGTGCTATACGATACTGGCTTCTGCCTCAGCTGCAAGTATACATTTTTTTGAATCTTAGAGTTATCAAAATGGTGTCATGGGATTTCATATTTAGCCATTAGTGGTGAGGGAAGTACATTTTCACCATATTTCATCTTGTATGAGTGTCCTAAAATGTATGTATTGACCACTGTAAACCTATTAGGCTTGATGATATGTGTTTTATTGCTCATGATTAGGGGGAGGATGTTGATAAAATGTCATCTTTTTGTTTTTCAGATAAGATTGATGCCCAGTGGTATGTACTTTAAATTGTAACTAATCAGAATCAGTATTTTTATGTCAATTTTTTTTGTATTTTTCTCTGATTTGTCTTCAAAAGCCATAGTTCATGTTCTTTGTAATTTGTAGAACTTTTTCCCACTTTTGGATTTTATATTTTAAATTCAACTAAATAATAGTTTTCATGTAGTCTAAATAGTCACATTTCTAGGAAACAGAACAAATGCTCTACCTCTGCTCTTCAATAGATCACAAGATTAATCTTAGCATAAGAGTGACAATAGTTGAGGACAAAGACTCACTGACTTTCTTATACATACTGCATTCCTTCCAGGAGAATGTGTCTGGAAGGTATACATTTACATCAGCAACGTGGGCATTATTCTGAGAAAGATCACAGCTCAATACCCAACATATCATCAAGGCTTACTTGTTCATAGAGAACATGAGTTCATGTGCTAGCAATGCTAATTACACAAAGAATACGCGGGATACTAACATTGCGCGATGTATTAAATGTATCTATACCATTCTTAACGAAAATTCTCAAAAATATTAGCGACAGATTGCAGTGGAGTCATAAGTCACGCTCCATTAGCTATACCTTGATGTGGAGAACTTTAGCTTCAGTATGGTTATATCTTTCTAATAAAGTAATCCAATTCAGTAAAATGCTAAAAGTAAAACCAATAAAAAGTGTGTTTTTACAACAGTTGTAAATGAGTTCAGGAAAAATATATTTACAACAAATGGAAGTGTTCTATTTTGTAAATCGTGTAATGTTAAATAAGTGCAGAAAAAAGCGCTTTGTTGTGCAGCAGCTTATTGGCATGAAAAACATAAAGAGCTGTAATGAATGCTAAAAACAAAATGTGTTCTCAGGTTCTTCTATGGCAAACTTCTAACCTCCCATCCAGTAAACACTTTGCATTTTTCAAAGAACTCTGTGAAGTGATGGTTAGTATGAACATCCCATTGAAAAAATTAAGTCAACCAAAGTTACGAGATTTTCTAGAGCAGTATACTGGCCATAGCATTCCAGATGAATCCACATTACGTAAGAACTATTTAAGTCAATGCTATGAAGACACAATGTCAAGAATAAGGAATAATATTGGAGTTAAGCCAGCATTTGCTTCGATCAATGAAACTACTGATGCTGTAGGTTGCTATATTGCAAATGTTATTGTGGGTACACTCAAGACGGATGTGTCTGGAAAGATGTTAACTCTAACAACAGACCTCTTGGAGAAGAGCAACCACTCAACAATTTTTAAATTGTTTGATCAAGCCATGCATTTGTTATACCCCCAAGGCATGACATTCTGCTTTTTGTTATGGATGCCGCACCTTACATGGTGAAGGCAGCAAAAGCAATATTGGCATTCTACACCAAAATGGTACATATTACATTAATGGCACATGCCTTACACAGGGTATCAGAAGAAGTGAAGAAACATTTCCCTGGGGTGGATAAAATTGTTTTGAATATGAAGAAAGTGTTTCTCAAAGCTCCTTCAAAAGACCTACTCTTGCCACTTCAGCCTGTATTAACAAGATGGGGAACATGGTTAAATGCAGCTGTCCACTACTGTGACAACTTCAATGTAGTCAAGTCTGTAATCGGCAGTTTTGAAGGAGAAGATGCAGCTGTGATAAGAATCTGTCAAGATATACAAGGGAAATCCGATTAGTCAAGTCTGTAATCGGCAGTTTTGAAGGAGAAGATGCAGCTGTGATAAGAATCTGTCAAGATATACAAGGGAAATCCGATTTACAAAGGTCCCTGGACTACATCAAAAACAATTTTGCAACTCTTTCTCTAGCAATAAATTATATAGAAAAACAAGGAGAGCCTATGGTGTTGATTTTTGACAAAGTGCAACTAGTGGAGCAAGAACTAAAAAACTGTGAAGGACAAGTAGGCAAAGCAGTATCCAACAAACCAAAACTGATCCTAGAAAAAAATGTAGGCTACAATACCATTTGCAAAATTTCCAAGATTCTACAAGGTGAACAATTTTATGCAAGTGTGTGAACAACAATTTTCACCAAATAATCTTGTGAACTTCAAGTTTGCACCTGACATCAGTAGACATAGAACAAAGTTTTGCTATGTACAGGGATGTTCTGACCATAATCGCAGGAACTTCACAAAGGAAAATCTGCAAATGACCATGGTTGTTTACTGCAATGCAGAATAAGGTAAGCCTTTAAACCATAGATAACTACATTTTCTTTTATATTGAGATATTAGCAAATTAATGCAATTGTACTGTTTATAACTTTTTCAGATACTGAAAATCAAAACATAAAATGATGTTTGAAAGTCAACTACTATGAATGTGTGCAATAATTATAAAGGGTACCACAGTATAAAATTAGGTACTTGCAAATTGCGCTAATGTAGTATCATATTTTGGTTCTGAACTTTTTGTTTTGGAATGCTTATGGCATAATTTGTTTTTATAAAGTTACAATTTCCAAACTATTTTGAAAAATACAATAAAGGTGTCAAACAAAAAATTACTCTTTATGCTAAGTTTTAACATTTTTTATTCATTTTAAGTCATTTTCCCATTAAATGATTATTTAATTGATTATTTTTAAGTGATTTTTAGGTCATTAACATCTGCTCCTTACTCATGATAATACAGAGACTATGTTAACTTAATTTCTTTGGAATAGAAACTGTTCGCTTAAATTGTTCTGAAAACGTACTAGGTGACACACCTAGTTCTCCAAACACCAGAATATTTGCTATTAGTGTCCCCTGAAAGTATTAGCAGTGTAACATTTTGTATAAATAAATCTTAGTAATTGATCCCTTTTATTTTCTAGGCGCTACACTTTGCAATTGGTGCCAGTAAAGGGGCCCTAGCAGCTTCCTATTGCAGGCCTTTCTGGAGGGCCAACGGGTGAACTACACAGTTCACGTGCTCCTAACGATGCGGAGTACAAGTACTGAGGTCTACGAGTTCGAGACTTTGGTGATGGTTTTCGGTCTTGAGAAATTCAAGGAGCACCTCGAGTTCACCTTGGAGTATGATAACCAGAGCTAGGAAGTTCGTACCAATTTTCTTATGCAGAGTAAGAACGGCCAGGTTTGGCAATACGCTTCTTGTGCGAGCAAAGATCAACGTAGAGTGCAACCCATTACTGCAAAACAGTTATCACAGATATAACACAGAGCAAGGCATTCGAATAACATCTTTATTCTGTTCAAATGTGAGCAAAATTAATTTGTTTTACAACCATAGTACGTTTTCTAGCAATGTACTTATTCATATACTTATTTAGAAAACGGTGACAATTTTTCGCATTATAAATTTTGTTTGTTGGAATGTAGAATGAGGTTTTCATTTGAAAGCTTCAGAAGTACATATAATTTTCAGTAATATGTCAGCAGATGAATAAAGATTTAGTTTAATTCCTGCTTTCGTTTTTACCTAGTAAGAATGTGAAGATATTTAAGAAATGAATTGTATTTGGATATTATTTAACATTCGATCAGTAAATACTTCAATCTGTGTTATAATTGCTTGGGCGTTTTCATAATGTACATATATAGAAATCAGTCACCCATATATATGTAATAATGCGTATGTTGTACATAATAAATTATCTAAATAGGCATTATTATATGAATATCTCATGTCATTTTGTTCATTGGAAAAAGTGCTGTTTACTTGACAACAGGTTTGTTTACCTCTCCTCCCTGCGTTTTTATGAATGACTTGTTTTGATGCAGCGCGATGATCGGTCGCAAATTATATAAGGAACGGCGAACGACTGAAACGCCACTTTTTCGCTGTGCACAGCTTACAACTAGGACAAACACAATAATCCTGTCTGGCCAGGGAACAAACCAGAGTACGTAAACATTCACCGGAAAAAGTTAAATAAGACTTCTGCTGGAGATGCCGAAGAGGAACAAACACTGCACACCCGCTGCCTCTTCTGCTGCCAGCTCTGTCCGGCATCTGTCGGTTGGAAAGCCTCCGTTTCGCCATCGTGATCACCATCGCCGTCCACCGCTACTGCTTCACTAGCAGCCAGCTCCACTTCACCGCGGATGCAGCTGCATTCGCCACTACCGCAGAGCCCTACGCCGCCGCCCCGGTACAATGCCGTGGTTCGCGGGGGGGGGGGGGGGGGGGGTGTCCCTCAGGATCTCTCCACCCGGTACCTCGCCGCTGCGCAGTCCCGGTGGCCTTCTTGTTTGAGGGCCACTAGGATTATCTGCGACCGGGGCCCAACACCATTGATTAGAGTGGAGCTGCAGGATACTGCCTTGGCGTCAGGGTTGTTCTTATTAGGGCGACTTCACGTTGAGGCCAGCAGACAAGAGTGACACCGACCCTGTCGTCGCTGTTATGCCTACGGGCACAGCCAAGATGTCTGCTCTTCGCCGCCGAGATGCCACTATTGTGGCACCAATGCCTACACTTCGGAGTGCACTGGGCACGACCTCTGCCGCTTCGCCGCCACCGGGCAAGCCCAGTGCCCCAGCTATCCCAAGAGCATGCAACCAACACCACCTCGGATATCACCACTGCCACCGACTTCATCTCCAGTCACAGACACCTTGCTGCAGAAAATCCAGGGCCTAAGGGAGGCTATTCAGGACCTCCATTCGGAGTTACTGACTCTGACGGCCAAGCTGACAGCCCTGGAGGAACGGCAGCAAGATTATCAGGATGTAACGCCCTCATCTATACAGAATGTTCTAGTAATGATGCAACACCTACCAACCAAATCCTGCGTGAACAACAGCATATCACTGAACAACCAAGTCATCCGAATGATCGTCAGAGAGGAAGTGAGTGATTTCCAAAGGACGACGGAAGAGCCAGCAAATCCGCCGGGGCGGTCCTACTCTGACCTTGAAACCGCGGGTGCATTATGCGGTACCGCGGTATCGCCTCTCTTTTTTTTCCTTTAAATACCGGTGGAGGGGTTTTTTGTGGGTATGCCGCTATTGAGCGGAGAGCCCTACATGTTCTCCCAGCCTAACCCGGCTGGGGTTGAATGCATTAATGCATTTTCCCCTTCCACAGGAAAAAAAAAAAAAACAAAAATACGAACTTCCTAGCCCTGATGATAAACCAAGTATTGACAGGGGCTCCGGCCACTCTAGGGTCGGTGGGTTTATTAGCGTGTTGCGATGTTAGGATTTCAGCATTTAAGTTTATACCAGAATATTTACGCAGTTCGGAAAATGTCAAAGCGGATGCCTTCACTAGAGTTTGGCCGAACCCCCCCCCCTCCCGCCCCAACTTTCAGCACCTAATCAGTTAAATGTTAACATTTGTTCCTTTCCTGCACTATTTGAGATCCTAGCGGAGCATCAGCGAAAATACGCAGTTTTATGTAACGTTATCGAGTAGATCGGCACAATAGCTCCCATCATAACTTAAGGACGAGATCTTGTTGACGCGGGACACCTGACGGTTAGAATGAAGTGCTTCTCTTTGACTCTATGGTTCTTATATACTTTCATTCATCGCCTGCAGGGCGCCATCTTGGGATAGACTAAGACGAAAATTCGTAACGTTTGTATGATTAGGAACAAACAAGGTTACCGCGCTATGTACCATGTGGCAAGGCCGTTAGGAAAGTTCGTTGTTGACTTTCCGAGTTCCACACAGGGCAATACCTACATATACCGCAGTGATTGTAAATGCCTATCATATTATCACGAGAGATAAAACCAAATCGGCGCTCAGCGTGATTAATCAAGATATTGGGATAAGCATATTTTACGCCTTCAGTTAATTGACTTTTAATTCCGCTCGCCACGAGTTGCACGACACCGCTCCATTCCTGGTTATATTAGCTTTTGCATCTAATTCACCGTGGCTGCATTATGTATGACCTAAAACGTTTGACACTCAAATTATTCGACGAAATGCAACATTAACAACCTGAGTCGGTCTGGGTGCCTCAGTTGGTTAGGCGCTGGCTTTCTGATCCCAAGGTCGCGGGTTCAAACCCGGCCCATACCGATGATTTTGAAGTGTACTTTAAAGTGTCAGCCTCATCAGTAAATTTACTGGCATGCAAAAACTCCTGCGGCAATTGACAGCATCGTTAATAAAGTATTTAATAACCTGAAGCGAGCACAGCTATGTGCAAAGAGAAGGTATGATAAACATAAAAGGCCTTCCTCTATGTGCTTAGTCAAAGAGTGTATAGATTCCATTCTGCTAATTCAAAAGCTAGTGCATATGCGCCAAGGTATATTGGGTCTTTCAAAATTGTCAGACTGTATAGGGGCGTTTTCGGCATTAATCGAACATCTGGACATAGGCTAGCAGTGTCTGGTGCACATTTCACACATTAAACCTCTTCCTTAATCACGTCCTCAATGTTGATGCTTGCTTTGATTATATTTATATGCTATTGTTTATGTTGGTATGTAATGTTTTGGGTTAGTTTATTTTGGTAGTTGCTATTGATTTTCTTTAACTTTGTATCTTTGCGTTTCCCTGGCCGAGGTGTTTGTTTCGGTTTATGTTTACTATGATTTGACGTTTTTGTGCCAGTTGAGTATGATTTTCTCACCTTCCTGTTATGTGTTTACGTTCCTCATGGTACGGAAGGGGGGGGGGGGGGGTTCAGAGCAAAGGTGTGATGCTTTGATGTGGCGGGTTGCCGAGTTCTGCGGCGCCATTACTTTCCTGTGAGTAGCTGTTTTTTTTTCCCGGTGAATGTTTACGTACTTTCGTTTGTTCCCTAGCCAAACAGGATTAGTGTTTGTCGCAGTTGTAAGCTGTGCACAGTGAAAAGGTGGCGTTTCAGTCTCGTGTAAACAGAAAAGGAAACGAAGATTTCACGGTTTTCTTGTTTCCTTTCTGTTTACATAAAATTGAAATGGACTGCCTCCGTGGTCGAGTGTAAGCGAGCAACTTCTCGCCCGAAGGTCCCAGGTTCGATTCCCGACTGGAGCGGGGAATTTTTTTTTAATCAGAATTATTCCCTATCCTCCACAGAGTATGTGAGAGTGAATGTGTGTGTGTGTGTGTTTGAGGAAAATAAAATGATTTAAACCTAACGTAATAGCCTACAGATGAGTGGTTTCTAATGTAAAGCCTCTGATATGACACTAAATGTTCAAGGGGGCTATATAAATGAAACAATTAAAAAATGGACAAATGTTTTATTCTATTTTATTTCTGCTGTGCACAGCTCATAAAAAGGCTTAAAACCAGCTGGGAGTGAATATGTGCAAATATTTGTATCAGTGTTTGACAATGTGTGATCCAGTACTTGCAGTTTTTTTTTTTTTTCACTATTTCTAAAGCTGTGTTCATGAGGAAAATTTTACAATGTTTTTAGGATGGTATTGCCTGTCAAGATATGGTGATTTTTTTATGTTAACAGGGCACATGGCTGACCTTCCTACCCGACTAAAGTAGTGTGATTTGAGGAAAGAAATTTAATTGCCCTGAAGCTCTAATCTACATTACTATGTTTTTATTTTTACACAGCATTATGTGATTAGAGTTCAACTTAAAAATATTGAACACAATGACATCCTTTATTTAAATGCGGTTTTATTGAACAAATACATAACTCAAAGCAATATGTAAGCATTTGCACTTCTGTTCTTTTAAGTACAATATCATCCTCATTTCTCTTACAAAGGTGAAAAATTAAACCTCCACTTAAAAAACCTTCGAATTGGGAATTAAGAGTGTCTGTGTCACAGATCCTTTGGTACACTGCAGTAAACGTTTGCCTTTTGGGAAGATGGCAATTTAGAAATCGATGATACGCATTAGTAGATTACCCAGTTATGCCGTAAATTATGGCACTCATTATGTAAAGGAAAGTTTGCGACTGAATCTATTCCTGATTCCTCACTGTGAATCTTGTGAATGCAGGTTAGTGGTGTGTAAATTTTACTAAACACAGTAGCTACCATTACATGATGCATTCAAACACAAGAGACATAATACAGAGTTGTTCAAAAAACACATTAGTCCAGCAGCCATCATTACGAAGCAGAATGACATAAGGGCAGACCTTGACTGTGTGGGCAACATGGATAGGACAAAGAGGAAGCCAGTACCAATCTGTAGGTTACTGTAGTGGTGATAACGCAGTTGCAGTTGTCACTTGTCTAATATTCTTGTAAACCATATCACAGAAACCAGCTATCAGACCATAACTTAAAATGTCTTCTTTGTATGTAAGAGCATATTGCCTAAATGTTGAAAAACTATTGAAGGACAAAAAAATTAAAATATCTCAACAAAATAGTACAGCTCACAACAATGTAAAAGTAGTAACCCATCTTCACAGGGACAAAGGAATGATTTGTTTAAATACAGGCATCAGGAATTAACCATTTCTAAGACATGGAAAATGTTATTTTTTAAACACTTTTCAATGCTCTGTATGTGGAATTTTGTTTCTTGTGCAATAAAGTTCATTTCTGTTTAGAGCTGTTTTATATCAAATTAATAATATTGCACACCTTCCTTTGTCTTTATAGCCTGTAGTTATCACCAATACATAATACACAAACTGTGATAGAGAATGGTTGCTTAGATTGGTCCCACTACTGTTTGGTGTGCTGCCCCATTATCAGTCATGCTGGGTAAATAGTGCCCCATGCTACACATTGACTTTGTTTTCGAGCAAACTTGCTGTGTGTGATGACATCACAGGACAAGTTAGTGACTGCATCAAAACCAAAATTTATGCTTCATTTATGGTAATGCCATAAGCAAGTAGACAAGATGAGATACACTTAGGTGTTGTATGCATTATCCTCTAATAAATATCAAATTATTTGCTCTTAATTCACCTCCTACCTGATATAAAAGCTTTTTGCTAAGTTTTAGTGTTGTGTTCTAATTAAAAGACTAATATTTTTTGGGACACACATATGTATGATTAAATAATGTTCTAGTTTGTAACATTATGAATGTTTGGCCTCATTTGCTGCTTTTTATTTCAGCAGTACTATATTGCTCCCGCTGTACACCCTGACTGCTTGTAGCAACTACCCCATTATCCAGGGGAAATTGCTCCTGAGACTGCCTCCTCATCAACCAAAGAGGATCCATATGCTCCTATAGCTGCTGGATTGCCTTTTAGGCTTCATCAAGGATCTGGATGCTGTACAGTAACGTAAAGACAACTATCTCAACCTTTACTTCCGTCACAAGCAGTGACATTTTCATTCTACTCAATCTAAGCAGTTGGTATGCATCCATCAAGTTTGTCACCAATTACGTTCTGTAATTGGAAGCTGGCAGATACTGTGTGTTGAGAGTATAACCCTTCCCAGAGATTATATGGTGCTACACTCTTAAATGCAAAATTGTTTCACCTCTGAAGTGAAAACTTGTTAGGCAACACTTCTAGTTCTTGAAATAATAGGATATTTGCTATCAATGTGTCCTGAAAGTATTAGCAGTGTAACACTTTGTATGAATAAACCTGGTAATTGACTTCTCCTGTTTTCTCTTGAAGGGAAGCGTTTGTTCTTTATAATTAGTTTATTGATAACCTTGCATTACCAACCCACATTCCTTCACAAAGAATGGCAATAATAATTATTAGCACATTTGAATTCTTTCTCGCAAGCTAAAGGTTGGAAGTGGTAGTGCAACTCTCAGGAAGACAAACTTGGATATTAAGCGCCTAATTGAAAATAATTGCTTCAATTAGGGAAGACAGCCAGTTCCTGCATTTGGGTAGGTGGTGATAAAAGATGCTCTCGGCAGATGTGTTGCACTTATAACAATAGTGATAAACTTGATGGTATGCCTTCTCCTTCACATTTTGTAGCAATCAAAGAGATTTGCATAGACTATGACCGTCCATTGCCTTCATTGTAAACAAAAGCTTACAGTTGTTTTCTAGTGGTATTGAAGAGAGTAGGGTTGTTATTCTCTGTATAATTGTTGCTTCCATATGATCTCAGCCTCTTCTCTTCTGAAAATGGTCATTCTTCATAGTATAGGGGTAACATGTAAGCCTCTAGTTCCCAAGGTTGTAGGTTCAAACCTAGCAGAGGGCAACAGATTTTTTTTAGGTGTAAAAATCCTTAGCATTGTTTCTTTTGTAGGGAAGTAAAGCAGTTGGTCTAGTGTCTTAGATTTACAGCACATAAATGAACCTCACGCCTGATGATGGTTGGTATTTAAGGGTGATCAACTACAAAGGCTATTAGCACCCTGCAAGAGGCCTCTGAGCAAAATTAAGCAGTTTTTCATGCCCAATATAGAATGGGACACTGAGAACCACAACAGATAAAGAATGCCCATAAATAAAACTCAGTTCAATTCATTTTTTCTGAAAACATTCTCCATAATCTTGTACATGTCAAATGTTTAACCCACGCCTTTCAGTGAATCTCAGAAAACATAAGGAATGAATTTCCAAAAGTTAATACTCACATCTCGTACATAAAAATGTTCTGCAAAGCTCCATTGCACATTTCATTCAGAAACTCCTCTTCTACTTCAACCTATTTTAATATACTGGGACACCTGGATAGCAGCAGTTCTATTTATGCAGAACATAAGGATGAGTTGCTGCTGTGGTAAAAAAAAGTTTCTTTTTGAGAGCACAGCTCGTGTTTTGTATCCAAAAGAACTGATGAAAGCTTCAAATTGAAGTGAGATCTTGTTTGAATTTTTAGTTCTTGCTCTCAATAATAATGAAGCTAGAATGCAAAATAAACCTTTTCTCAAATCAGCTTCAGTGGTCCATGAAGCTGAAGTGAAGATTAGTGGTACTAAGGGAGAACTTGGGGACAAATATATGTAAATGTTTTTCAGGGGAAGATGCAGAAATGGCAATGAAAAATGCAACAAAATTTAAGTTTGACTCCTATATCATCTTATCAATGGAAAGATAATTTTCAACCTTCAAAATCATGGTGTGTAATACAGAAGTTCAGTGAAGTTAAAAATAAATCACTGGTTACATTGACAAGAAAAGGAAATACCAAAGAATCAGACATTTTCTTGTAAGCATGTTGCAAGTCTCTTAGCAAATTCTTTACCATTCATTTTCCCATTCACTTCGTGGCTTTGTTGAGCATATATAATAAACATACAAATGATTGTATTTAAGTCTTGTAACAAAAAAATTCAATCCAAAAAGTTACAAAAATTAGTAGAAAGTAAATTTTACATATTTCAGTAGATCAGTAACTGAAATACAACTCTGGTTGTTCTGCTGACAAAAAAAGGTATTGTAAAAGAGTATGAAGGGTGGTGCAGCAGGAATCTTACTGTCATCAGATACAGCACCTCTAAATGATGGTTTGGTCAAGAGGCTCTGTTTGAGGAAGAAAGTTTTCTCTTCTTAACCCTCTTAGCGACATGGACATGATATGATGTGCATGACTGTTAAATAACCCAATTTACCAAGGGTTAGCATAGGATAAATCCATGAAATAACACAAACCTTAACATCCCATTCACTAATGGCCATGTGGTCAAAGGTAAGATAGTAACTAAGCTATTAAACCAAGGATCCGGGATCAAATCCAGTCAAAATGTGTATTCTGCATTCAAGAGAAACTGTAGAAAAGGATGGGAAGGACCCAACTTCAGCAATTAGTGTGATGGCATGGTTGGAGCTGACAGGTTTTGAATGGATACAGATACAGGCATTTTACAATTTCCCCCCCTTTTTTGGGGGGGAGGTAAAAAATTTCACTAATTATTACGCAACATTATAAGATCACATAATAATGCTGAATGGCCACACGGTCTAAGGCAGTTTGCATCCCAAAGTACTTTTTTTTTTATTATTATTTATTTTCTTTCGTTATCCACATGCTACTTCTGTATGTGTGTACACTTCATTTTTGACTAAAACACTAAGTGTAATGGCACAGTTTGATGATTACTGAGGTTTAAGGGCATTAAATGCTAAGTTATTAGCACCTTGCACAGTTCGATGCTGACTGGTTTCAACTGAATGCAAATATACTTATGCAGCATTATAAGATCAGATAATAATGCAGTTATCATGTGTCTGAATAGCCACCAAGTCTAAGGCATGTGAAAGTTGATCATACTACCATGGTCGGAGGCTCGAGTCCCAAAGTACAAAAATATGCTTTTATCTATCGTTAACATCTCACCTCATTATTGGGTATCCTTGAATGGGTTAAAGCACAATGGAATGAAAGGAAATGAGGGACACAAAAATTATGTATTGATATAAAATCTACTCCATGATTTGCCTACACCACAATGAAAAAGAACCCAAATTCAGGGTAACTACTCCAATGGAAATCATTCAGGACCTCCTAAATATGAGATAGATGCTACCACCTGAGCCATCGCATTCAGAGGGAAAGAGAATGACATCGCCATCAAAATGATTCAGCCAGCCAAAATAATTAAATGGATGAAGCCAGGAGAGATGTAACAGTGGCATCAATAGGAACTGACATACTGAAAGATGAGGAAATGAGATAGTGTCAATGTAGGGAGGGAGCATCTTAACAAAAGAAAGATCATGGGAGACCTACAACACAACAGGTGGGGAGGATAATAAGAACAAGAGTAACACTACTACAGTTTCAAAATAAAGAACATGATAGGGTGCAAAATCCTTGTCAGGAAACACCACTAAGAAAACAGATTAATATAGTCTTTAGTTTTTGGGAGGAAACAAGGCAAAACAAGAGAGAGAAAGGATCTCGTCCAGAATAGAATACTCATTTTAAGAGAAAAGGAATTTAGGGCAAAGATAGTGTGGGATCAGACATTGCCACGTGACGTGTGATGGTGCACAAACCCATTAGGGTTGTCCGTTTTTACAGAAAATGTCATTGAAACTGAACAAAAAATATGAACATTTCTTCTCTTGATAGTGGGAACTTCAATGCAAACAGAGAACAACAAATACATATAACTGAACTAAGCAATAGAGTAGGCATGAAACTAACTGAATTTTGTAAAGTTAATAATTTGATAATGTGGAATCTACAGAAAACCAACTCAATCAGAAAATTACATTAAAAATGAAAGCTACAACCCATTACCACACAAACATGCAATAATAAATAGCCTCACACATAGATTAGTAAATGTACCTATGAGCACAACCGAATTCAACAAAGAGTTAAAAACCATAATTCAAACAGCAGAACAAAATGGATACAGCAAGAACCTCGTGTACAAGAAACTAAACAAAGCAAAGCAGAAAAAAACCATAAAAGAAATAACTACCCTAACAGCAGGAAAAAACAATATCAACACATTCAAAAAATTCACTTACCACCACCGAGCATTTAGAAAATTCAAAAAGTCTTCAAAGAACAAGACATCACCCTGGCTCCAATATACAGATTTTCTGTCATAAAATTACTGAATTCAAAAATAAAAGATAAAATTCCACCAGAAAATAGGTCAGGAATATATCAAAATGCACAAATTGTGAAAAGTTCTACATAGGACAAACCAAAAGAAGTTTACAAATCAGATCCAAAGAGCAGTTTAGAAACCTAAAATTGAAACAAGAAGACAAATCAGCAGTAGCATTTCACTTTTGGAAAGAAAACCACAATCTAGATCCAAATCCAAAATTGCTTAAAACCATGTCAGGCCACAATGAACTCACAACCTGGGAAAACATCCTCATATGGAAAAACAAAGATCGGCTAATAAACTTTGAAATCCCGCCAGTAGACAGCTTAGTTAAGAAGTTCATCATTTCGCCACCAGAGAAGAGAGTACAAGCAAATGCAGCCAGCAATGGTAGTTGGACCCGTGAGGTTGAAAATGAAAGCATAGGCTTTCGAAACTAGTCCCTCATAATAACAATGTAAGTGACGTAGTGTTAAAAAACCAACTCAACAAATTAATAAAACATATAATGTGTAATAGTTATGAGGGTCAGTTAAGTCATGAGAATTTACATTTATCAACCAAAGAGGTCAAGTGTTATAGACTATGTGCTATGCTCAAGAAATTAGACAATAATGTTGTAGACTTTAAGATAATGCAGATAGTATTGAGTGGTTACCATATTCTAATTATAGCAAAATTCCAAACAGTAAAATTAGCAAAACAAAATGATAATAGAACGGGAAAACTTTAGAAAAATACATGTGTTATGCAGTAAAAAAAGGTTCGCTCTATGGGGAATTTAAACTCAATTAGAAGAGTAAGCCAAGAATGTGAAACTACCCAACTAATTACGAAGGGAAAAATGGGAGGCAATGTTGAAGCTAGAGTGGGAAGCAAAGTCAGTAGGAAAGACCAAACTATGAACCGAAGAAAAACATATAGAAAAGGTTTGGTATGACAAGGATCATTTCTTAGATAAGAAAAGGGTGGAAAGAGGATTTAGGAGGTGGAAACAAACTGAAAAACCGTTAAAACAAAAAAAACTTTTAAATAGCAAGAGTTTAATCCAAGAGACAAAGAAAGAGTGAAATACTAAAATTGGTCAAAATAGTTTTGAAGCAGCTAAAAAGGGCAATGAAATAATTTGGGAGTTGGCAAAGCATATGCATAAAAAGCGTAATAGAGTGCCAAATCATATCTAGTAAATTTTCATCTGATTAGCTTAAGAGGGGATGTATGCAAATTTTGCAAAAAGCTGATAATTTTTCTAAGATATTTGACATTAGATATTTGTACACATATTCAAAGAATATTTTGCTTGCTTCCCACTTCTGGTTCATTTAATAAATTAAATATCTTAACAATACAACTATGCCACGCTCGCTTTTCAAACATTCATAGTTATGTGGTTATTTGTGAGAGTTTATATTATTTATTCCGTAAAATAACTTCACACCGTACCACAAAATACTTAACCTGGGCCTTCCTCATCCTAAACACAGTGGAGATAGAAGCATCCTGCAGGTCTAGCCACACTCCAGCAAGAGAATATTTATGGCCATGAAATAGAGGCTGTCTTAAAGGCAGAAAGCAGTTTGATTGCTAAAATTGGTCAGAAGATTTATGGAGCTGCAACATAGGGCAATGCATTGGTATGGGAGTTGGCAAGAAGAGTATGCCTACTAAGAGTAATTGAGAATAAAATTGGACCTATTAGATGTAGAGAGCATTTTGAATCAAATGATTTAAGATAGGCTTGTAACTTACAAGGGCGATTCAACAAGCAACTATGTTTCAAAATAGATTGCGTTGCTAAGGCAAGTTGGTGTTAACCATTGTGTACTGCCATTTGTTATGACACCAAAACAAATTCATTAGTATTTGGATTTGGAAAGCATTTCAGTTGCTCAACTACACTGGAAAAAGTGCAGTATTGTCCAGTGATTCACCGTTTACTTTTGAATGGAAAAGTTGCAAGGAGATAAAAATGAAATTAGATACTGTTTATGGGGACCTTACACCTTCTAAGACAACAGATATCAGTTCAACAACTTTAAACATCATCAAACATTCATTTTTGATGAGTACCCAGCATGCCCAGCATATGCAGTTACCAGATCACTGAAAAAGTCCATGATATGATTCTCACTGATCGACAAACAGAAGCTTGTAAGTGGTAGAGGCGATAAGTGTGTCAAAGGGAATGACAATTCATATTTTACATCATAAATTAGCGATGCAAAAGTTATACCCCTGATGGGTGTTGCTGTTACTATAATGGACAAGTAGGTACAGTTTTCAACTTTCAATCTGTGTTTTAAGCCACTTAAGTGAAATCCTACTGACTTTTTGAATTCTGGATTCATCAACAATCAAAACAGGGATTACTTCCAGTTATTCTGCCCCAAAGAAGGCAAAGACAGTGTTTTTAGTGTTTATGTTAGCTTTTACTATGTACGGCACCACAGGCAAAAGTCAGTTTTATCAACTGGAATAGTGATAGTGATGACTTTTTGGGATGCAAATACTTACATACTTACCAACTTCCTTGAAAAAGGAAAAAGATACTGCAGTGAGTTACTGGCCTGATTCAACAAGAATTTGAAGGAGATAGGCCTAATTTGTCAAAGAAGAGAGTGTTGTTTCACAACAATGCACCAGCACATTCATCCGGAGTTGTCCCCACTGCAAGAACTGTGTTCCAAATTCTGCCACATCTTCCATTTTTGCCAGATCCCTGCAATTTCTTCTTCTTCTTTTTTTTTTTTTATTTCTAAAATTGAAGAAATGGCTTGCAGGACCAGAATGTATACAAAATCATGAGAGCTTGAGAACTCCTATTTTTTGGAGGAGTTAAAAAAAAAAAAAAAAAGGCAGGAAGTGTATATCCCTAAAAGGGTACTGTGCTGAGAAATAAATAATTTGGGTTTGAAAAAAAAATGATGTCTTAGTGTCTAACTTTGTTCACAGATGTCATATTGACAGAAATAAGGAGAGAAAATGCACATTGCCATCAATTAATAATAAGGGCACTTTGGTCCTGCTTTATGCCAATGGATTAGTAGTAGCAATTAGAAGTGGAAAATTAAAGAAAGTATTAGAAGCAATAGAAAAATATTATAAAAAGTGGGATTTCAAGTAAATCCAAAATTATGGTATGTAAAAAAGTGAATAAACTCAGCAAAGAAGAGAAATGGAAGTTAGAGGGGAACGAAATTGGTGTAGTAAAACAAATTTGATTACCAGAGGAGCAAGATTAAATAATAATGGAAAGGGTAAAGAAAAACCACACTAAACAGGGAAAATTAGCTATTAATAGCATAGAATTTGCTTGAAAAAAATATTTAAATATCTGAGTAAACTGGTTAGAGAAAATATTTAACTGTGGTTCAATCAAGAGTGATGCATGGCATAGAAAATGAATGGGAAGGTCTGGTATGAATAAAAATGAGATATATCTTATTAAAACATGCAATCTGCAAGATGTGTCTCACTTTCATAAGAATAAAACTTGACGATTCAACCTGGAGGTGACCTTGATCATGAACAATGCCTCACTTGTTTAATAATGAGACCCATCTCAGGTTCTGGGATGAACAAGGAGTAGCAGCATCTTACTTTCACGAGATACATCAAGCCACCTCAGTAGGTATCTGAATATGCAAGATTAGGTTCCTGCAATAATTTATTGCCAGATTTTGGTGTTTTCTGAGCTCAGAAAGTAGCTTTATTAAACCAGGAGGAATTCTGTTGAATTAAATTATAACAAACTTTACAGATTAAAATAAAATGTGCAGTGGCCTGCATAGCATTTTCTTCCCAAAACAGGAACAAGAGATGGAGCTCTGCAAACAAGCACAGATGATAATGATTATTAATATTTTCCAAGCCCCTACACGCTTAGCTGTGCAGACCAGTTAAAGTGTCATGAAATGAAGAACTGGACTGGAGGGCAAGGGACCCCCAAGGTCTTGCTCAATACATTGGTTGTAATGGGAAAACAATGAAATTTAAAACGGCTATAATTACATCATAAGGATACCTGAGTAGGAAATAATTGCAATACGTTCTTTATAATCATCAGCCTCTAAGCACAGGGATCAGACCTTGAATATTCTGTTGGGAGTTGCATAAAATCACTTCATTAAGTAGGCGGAATTTCATCCCACAACTGAGCAAAACAAAAGTAAATATTATCATTGAACTTTAATATTGCATACCTACATTTAACAAGATGTAAGCATCATAGAGAGCATAGCTTTAATTCCATTTTCTCAGTTTCTTCTCAGTGATGCCATGTATACATTCTGCTTTTTATTTAAAGCACAAAGTCATCATTTAGAATTATATAGAGGGCTTGTTAAGAGTATCTATGCAGTAAAGTGGTCAATATGCTGAATTAAAAATGAAAAACATGCTGGGTTCAATTCTAGGCCGATGAAGCTATTCTTATTCCCCATCCTCAAGAATGTGTGTTAAGCTAATCGAGAAGTACAGTTTTAATGTACACTTTATAACCAGTTGTTATAGAAGGTCAAAGTGGTAATACGACAATATTACCTAAGGTGGTTTGTATATAAATAAAATGATTTAGCAGAGAGAAAAAAAAAAAAAAAAAAAAAAACATATGCGATACTGGATTTTCAGAGATGGTATGTGCAATATAAAAATAAAATAAACGTGAAATGCAATATTCAAGATGTCAAGTGAACATTTTCTATCAGTATTTGAGATATATTAGATAAGATAGATATGTTGATATGTGCACCACAGGAGAGTATGGTCTATGCTTCCTGTAATAATTTATAAACAAATCTAAAATTAGAATCGATTATTACTTAATATTCTAACACTTTTGCAAAATTTGGTAATTATTTACAAGTTGGGCCGCTACATCTCTCCGCTGCGGCTTATGCCAGTTTTGCACTCTAATGGGACCGGTGTGGGTTAGAGAGGGATTATGGGTAGGGAGATGGTTTAAAAAACTAATGTATCCATTGCGCTGTTAGGAGTTGTTGGAAATATCGATGAGGTACTACCACGATATAAAATTAGAAACATAAATTTATATACACACACTAACCTAAACGGATTGGAACCTAACCTTGCACTAAATTTGAAATCCACAGGCTTTGAAATTGTCATCATAAATACACAGTCAATCAATCTCACTTAGTTTCATTCGATTTTAGAGTGGCCGAAGTTCTGTATAATAAAATTCACTGAACAGCTGTATCTGCGTGAAACATACTTGTCATACATCACCACAGCGCCTAGCGACATATGCCGGTGTTGCATTCCACAACACTGTTCGCCTGCCGCCGCCAATGAAACTCAGGTTTTAGGCACTTTAGCGTGTAGTATTATTATATATTTACATTGCAAAAGTACTGCAAGACTTCTTTATTTATATTCTACTCCTTCTAGGCAGCATACTTCATAAATATTCACAAAAAAGGATCGCTACGCGCACGTAATAAATTAGCGTTTAACTTAATCACGGAGCTTTTCCGATAAAAAAAATTGGTGAAAACGTAACAAGTATAAACCAAACTTACAGTCAAACCACAATTAGTTTAATTTCTAGAGGGGCCCAAGTTCTCTATAATTACCCAAAATTCTTTTTTGCGCTCTGTAGGGTTGTGTTTCAGTCTGAAATTACAGATTTGAAAAATTAACTTACTTGATGTTTTGGGTAATATTTTTAATTTAGGACAAATTATAATATTGAATCTAATATTTTAGCACTGCCTTCTATTGCTAATGAAACATACAAAATAGTTATAAGAATGAAATTAGCGTTCTTATTAGCTTTGTCAGAAGAGAAGAGAAACTAAATTATGAAGGAACTAGAAGGAACTATGTCAGGGTTTAGCATCATCTTGCTTTTATTCTCATGGAAACAATTTTTTGCAAAATGCATTCGAGTATAGTCTGTGATATTTTGATGGCACAAATTTGTTACATCTCAGAGCAACTGACGACTTACTCAATAATTCTAGTTTATGTATTGGGAACCTAAAATAAATTATCATTCGTTTAATGACCAAGGAAACTCACGAGAATAAATCGGAATGAATTTGGAATACAAATGTTACAATTTATTCTTACCAATGGAAAGTGGTCTTGGAATAATTTCCCCAATGGTTGGTACAGTTATGCAACATAGAAGTGCAACATGTTAATTATTAAACCCTAATACCCTTACACCACCTCACTTTTAAAGGCTTTTTAAGCATACTGAATATATGGCAAAAAGCATGTTTGCCCTTCACCTGCCTCTGCACGAGAGGTTTCAATTAGCGACAGCACACCAGCACCAGCGATGAGTCTAGTTAATATAATTCCAAGGTCTTTGATATATTCATTTATACAGCCCCCTTTAACTTCTTTGGTGATATCAAGGATTTTGTTTTAGAAACAACTGCTGGTGTTTTCTTATTGAACTGTGGGTTTAACTTGATTTTTTTCAGTTTTATACTATTAAGAACAGACACACATATACACATCCAGGGTCTGTTGGCGGGGGGGATAGGGAATAAAGAAAAATTCCCTGCCTCAGCCAGGAATCGAACCTGGGACCTCTGGGTGAGAAGCCGAAAGCTAACCACTCCACCACAGAGGCAAAACTAATGAATGTAAGAAGAGGTATATAATATGCAAAATAATGTAAATAGATATACATGATACAAAAATGAGATTAGGGCCTGGATTTTGGCAAAATGTCACTTTTATTCTGAGTTGTCAAGAGACAATGTTTATTGACATTTCAGTTCATTCTTCAAGAAAGACGTAAAATATATGCAGTTTTTATAGGTCATCAAAATGCATTTTTCCCATATTTTCCAGCTTTAAAGTTATTTTTTTAACATTTAGTTGTGGTTTTAGTTCATTTCCTCATCTTTATGGATCTCTATACAGCATTTTTGTATCTAATTGTCCATTTTAAGTCATTTTTTGTTATTTAATGATGAAGTAGTCAAAATGCAACACACAAGTAATCAAATTATTCACATCACCTTTCGTCATCCTAGGAATATCAGGGATTTACAGTGTTCCAAGGGCAGGTAACACCCATGCAATTGCATCATTCATAAGGAAACTTGTGTCACCGGCAGACATAGTTAGAAAAGCATTTCTTTGGGTCTTAGTGCAGTGCATATTACCAGAATGCTGAAACAAAAATTATCAACTGCAAGCCATTTAAGACAATAAGTGTCATAATGCAGTAAAAACGTGTTCTCACGCGATGGAAGTGTCTTATTTTGTAAATTATGCAAAATTAAAGTCACTGAAGATAAACGGTTTATCATGTAATAACATATCAGGCGAGAGAAACATTTACAAGCTGCCGAAAATGCAAACAAAAGAAAAGTGCCTCAACTACTGCTAAAAGAAACTGCTTCCATGTCAAATGGCAAAAGAATTTTATAAAGAATCATGTGAAGTGTTTGTGAGTGTGAATATTCCATAAGACAATTCTAAATTACGTGATTTCTTGGAACTACACACTGGTTACACAATTCCAGATGAATCCATGTTGCATAGTTATAACAACACGTTAAACAAAATACATGAAAGTGTGCATGGGGAAAAAGATTTTCATATTGATTAATGAGACTACTGATGTGCAGAATCGGTAAATAGCTAATATAATGATGATATCCTAGAAATAGATAATCCTGGACAATTTTTTTTCTTCTAAACTCAGAGGTTTTGGAGGTGTCAATCACACTCAACTGTGCAAACTTTTTGATAAAAGCTTGTGTTTACTCTGGCCTAATGTTATACAACATGATACCCAAGAGTTGTCGTTCTCCTTTTTGTAACCAATGTGGCGCCTTACATAATAAATGCAGGGAAATCTATCAAGTCATTTTACAGTAAAATGTTACTTGTCTTGCTCATACTTTACATCAAGTTCCAGAGGAAATAAGATCAAAATTTCCACAAGTAGACAGACTAGTTTCCGCAATAAAGAAAGTCTTTATGGAAGCCTCATCCCAGATTAAATATTTAAAAGACAAAGCCCCTAATATAGCTCTGCCCCTGCAAGCCATTTTAACATGATGGTATGGTTGATGGCATGAATATATCATTGTGACAATTTTCAAATAGTGAATGAAGTGGTGAATAGCTTTGATAAGGGAGATGCTATGGCAATTAAGAGTGCACAGTTGTTTTCTGATCCTACACTGCAAGAAATTGGCATGCATTAAATCAAATATTTCATTTTTGCCAAAAACCAGAACCAGCTTCGAAGAAAGTGGTATGTCGTTGGTCAAGTCAATAGAGTTAATTAGGAAACCTGAAGACTACATACAAAATCTAAAAGGTGAAATTGGAACATTGTATTAGATAAAATTAGATAAAAATAAAGGATATAAGGCACTGTGTGATATAGCCAGTATTTTATCAGGAGCAAACTTCATGGTTGACATTATGAAAGAGGGTTTAAATGTCAGTGTCATTTGTGTTCTTCAAATATGCTCCCATAAATCTGTAGATGTAGAAAGAAATTTCTCCCAGTACATAGCAGTGCTAGCTGATATGACTATAGTGGTGTATTGCAATGTGCTGACCACTAAGGTAGGCCTCTCAATATTATTTTTATGGAATTTTTAGAGAAACACCCATGTGTGTGTGTGGGCAGCATAGCTCAAAAACGAAAAGGGTGTTGAACACCAAACCTGGTATTTATGTTTAGTATCATACAAGGATGCGATATGAAAATTTTCAGGAAAATCCCAGTACCCCTTTACATGGAAAATTTTGTTTTTCTCAAAAATGGCTCATCAAAATATTGTATATTAAAAACATTTACAAGACAAATAAAAT
The DNA here is from genome assembly GCA_030762935.1 of Hymenopus coronatus. Taxonomy (NCBI): domain Eukaryota; kingdom Metazoa; phylum Arthropoda; class Insecta; order Mantodea; family Hymenopodidae; genus Hymenopus; species Hymenopus coronatus. Next base: position 41,168,411 of record CM060885.1, on the reverse strand, counting down.
GTAAGGTATATCTTGAATTTTCTGAGAATATTTCTCAAGAACTCTCTATTCTAGATGAATTTGTTGAATTTTGCATAACTGGTAAACCATAATAGACAAAAACTCACTACTCAAAAAATGTAGATATCGTTAAAACATGCAATTATACATTTTTTATGTTACAGTTGACCATCTCTGAGATATTAGTTTTTTATTGGCCTCAATTTTAAACTATATAAAATTTTTCTCAAATGGGAAGTGACCTTTCGTTTCATCTCTCATTTTGATTCAGGCCATCCAAAGCAAATCAAATTTCAATTGTTTCAAAAGAAGCAGCTTTTAAAGATTTGATATCCCTTTAACCTAGTGTATTCCCTTATTTCCCTTCTACTTACAAGGCACCAATTTAATAATACAACTTCTGCTTATGTTAATTTTGATTAGCATGATGTAGATAAAAGAATAATCTTTTGTAGGAGAAGTTTGTTTGTGAAACAACCAGAGGAAGTCATTTGAATGGAACACATCCAATTTTTTTTAGAAACATGGCACTGTAAAAATTTTCAGTGTCACTTCATATGTCCATGGTAGAGAAAATAAAAATTAAGTTGAAATATAACTAAGGCTAATTGTAGTACAAACAACATTGAGACAAAAATCCAATAACAGTCTAACATGAAAACAAAATTAAGTATAATACTTGGATAATCTTGTAAAAGCATTGTGAATTCAAATTATAGTCTGAATAGAAATATACACAACACATAAGTTTTTCTGATTGACTGCTTTCAAGTTCTGTTTGCTCTCATCCTCAGAAGAGACTAACTGATTCCCGTTGTTTATGTCTTTTGTGTGGTAGTACTTTGTACTGAGATCTTGTGTTACAGTGGATATACTTCCACAGCCAATTTCAAATTCATTAAAAGGTGTTTGTGTTTTATAACTAAAATCTTTTTCCAGTATACAAATCTGCTGTGCATTTTGTAGGGTTTAGATCTGTTATGTTTGTGTGATGTTATAGTTGGTTGTACAGAAATGGTATGTAACTGCAGATTTATTTGTCTGAATTTGATGAGTCAAGTGTTCCTTTAATCGGATCTACAAATTGCTATGAAGTAATTTTTAAACTAATTTATTCTATGGAATTAAGAAAATGTTATGTTCCTTGAAAATGTTGTGGAGTTTGTAATGATAATTTGAGTGAAATATAAATTTTCTGAAGGTCATTTTGGTTTTTCGCTGGGCGAGTTTAATAGTATCCTTAATATGTTTCTGTACTTTGTATATGTTACTATTTTCTTGTAAATGATTTGTTTGGTGAAGACATTGTTTCTTGTTGTGTTGACTAACATTAGCTTAGCTCCACATAATAAATTCAGTTTGGAAAAGTCATTTTGAAACAATTTGAAATACCCAAAACCCCTGTACAAGAGAGCAGGAGTTTATCAAATCAACTGCTCAGATTGTGACAACATTTATTTCTGCAAAACTAAATGAAAGCTGGAAACTGGATTAAAGAAACACTTGAGACACATCAAATACAGACAGACAGATAAATCTGCTATTACATAACACTTCTGGACACCAACCACAACATTATGCAAACGTAACACCCTTAAAATCTACAAAATGTGCACCAAGTTGGATACTTGGATACCACTTAATAAATGTTGCATTGCTGCCAACAAATCAGTTATGGACGTACATCACCCCACCACTAGATGTCAGCACAAACAACCATCTTGCAACACACTCCAACATCAGGGACCAGTCGGTCTCTTCTGAGGACGAGAGCATATGGCTCTCAAAGCTGGTCAAGCACAAAAAATGTAAGTGATGTGTTTCCAATCCAACCCTAAAATTTCCCTTAAAAATAAAAACAAAATGTTTTTCAACTTCCTGAGCTAGGCTGCCAATAAGCACTTGCCTGGGCAACTACCAAAAGTTCATTTACCTACAAGTTTGTTATATATATATATATATATACACACACACAGTGCTTTCCCTGAGTGACTGGACCATTTCGTGGTGGCCCACCCTCACCCATTATTGTGCAACTGCAGGGCGGTTCAGTTGCTCAGGGAACGCACTGTATATGTATGTATATATATATATATATATATATATATATAGTTCATTATATAATTTTGTCCTGTAAATTAAATATATAATTCATTTTCACTGAACATTAAGTAGTATAAATTCTCTGTAACAAATCATTCACATGCCTTCTGCCTAAATTGCTTCATTAGTCATGATATAAAATAATATTACAGAGGTAAATAATTTTTAATATATATGTTGTTAATAATTTTACAACAACTTCAACTGTCCAGTAATTTGATCAATTGTTGCAGCTTTTCCTGGACCTATACCTACAACTGTCACAGTTCCTCTATCTATCTGAGTTCTGCCTGCATCTCTGACTAAATAGGAAATAAGCCCTGCTGATTTGGCTCTGGTATTGAGTTCAATTAAATGTTGCTCTCCATCTGCATTTGGTTTCAAGACCACTTTGGGTTGACCCATCATTTCCCATAGTTTCAGAGCATCTGGCGAAGAATACATTGCTTGCTGGTAACAACAAACTGCTGCATGTGCACATTGTGAGGCTATTTTTCCTTTGGACATCCCCAAATCTGTTCGAACAACAAAAACTAATTTCATACTACTCTGCCCATGAATGACCTCAGCACATGATCGGGCAAATGCAATAACTTGTGAAGGACGAAACCTTAAAATGTAGCTGCCTGCAAAACCAATCAGTAAACCTGTGAGCATGTTTTCATAGTTAAAAACAGGATCAGCCTTTGCCATCACTTTGCTTTAATCTGTTGTTTTTTTCTGTTATGATATTCTGTCATACAAAGCTGAAATTGTTTTAATACATCTTGGCACTTTCTCCAATCTCTATGCTCTGCTGCACATTCCTGAAAAAGGAGAAATTAAATTAGCTACATTTTAATTAATAAATAAAGTAGCTCTTCAATAATCTATATTTCTAATGATTTATTGGTATGTTGGTACCCAGCATATCCGCCAGTTATCTGTATTATATTTAAATGGAATGCTTAAATAAATTATGAATCCATTTTGTGTATCCATGTTTACATGCAACCTTTATTTGATATGAAACTGGTCTGGATTCCACTCCATTTCATTTGAGTCTAAATGATAGTATCCTAGACAACAGTAAATCAACTATTACATTATTCAGTAAAACTTCTCCAGGTGATCCAGATTAGAAAGGATTGAAAATATTTGAAAATGTTAACATGTCCAGACTTGAAATCTATTAAGAGTGCTGAGATTTTAACTTCTTGGGATCGCTGGGATTTTAGCTTTATGGATCCTTCAGCTACATCCTGTTGTCACTCCACTCCTCTAATTATAAAAAATATCCCTTGGCTCCACTTTGTAGCTTAGGGCCCTCACCTAGGACTATGTTTTGTGGCTTACGGCCCTAAAAGTTATAACAGACCTATAAGTAACTACAGAGTGGCTCTAACAGCAGAATAACAAATGTATGAAATTTGGATCCCATATGGAATGGTATAAATAATAATAATAATCAATATTATTATTATCATTATTATTATTATTATTATTATTATTCTAAGATGATATTCCTATTGGTTACCATTTGATTTCCATAACAGCATACACAAACATAACATAAAATTGTCAAGTCACAAAAAATAGATTCAGATAAGTGTAATTTGAGCTTCAATATCATAGAATATAGTATCTTTTATATATTACATATTTTTAAACTAATATACATTTTAGTAATATAGATGTTTACAGTTGCAATATTAGAAGCTACAACAATGTATGCAAACAACAAAATAATACCACAGTTTATGGAATTAAAGACTATACACACGTTATAACTTTTTGCTAAATGAAATTAAGGAAAAAGTTTAGTTTAACTTCAGAACAGATTTATGAATTTTTCCAAGTGTAGGGTGTACTTACGCTTAATTTTGAGCCTAGTTCTATTTGGATTATGTTTTGGATGTGCTTGGTTCTTGAGTAATTAATTTTAAAGGGTTTACTATTTTTCTAGGATTAGCATATTTTCATGTCTTACTAGGTAAACCCAGTCAGTGGTTCAGGAAGTATGATATTGATTAATTGTTCTGCCAAATGGTATGACTTGAAGTTGTGACCAATGATATTTGATATTTTGAATTGGTTATCAACTTCAATTGGAAAAGGAACAGTAATGTGAAAGGGAATGGGCGCTGAGTTATTTTTGGTGTATTGAGTGTTCCTCAAAGCAAATTGTTGAGCTAATTATTAAACATGCATATATATATATATATATATATATATATATATATATATATATATATATATATATATATATATATATATATATTTATTCAAGTGTAAATATGAATTTAAGGAAAGAAGCTGATGTGTTATATCAGTCAAAATATTAAGGTAACCAAAGTTTAATAAATCTTGTGTTTTTTAAGCAGTTTTTGAATAGGCCGTAGCAAGCCACTGTGAATGACAGGTTTTTCTGGTTTTGAGATTTGGTCGAGTTTAGGTTATGTAAGGTTATGTGTAAATGAACTAGATCTAAATGAGGGGAATTTCGAAAACTATTTGTACACATTTTTGAAAAAGCAATGCAAATTAGCAGATTTTGTAGGAAAATAAAACAGCCTGAAATATGTTCTGTAGTCAAAGTGAGCTTCTACTTAAATTAAAAAAGGTAAGATTTCATATTAGTGAAAAAACTCCTAGAAAACATTACATGACAAATTTCTTTCTAAGTTAATGTTAGGGTGCTTATTAAGTCTTTAAGATAGTATATTCTGTACTATTTATGCTCAAATTAAATTGTAATCTACATCTATTTTATGCCTATGTTATGACCAAAATAAAGGTATAACTATATAAATATCATAATAAAATTGCACTTTTATATTCTGTGTAGTCCATATGAGCAGTGAATTCAAGGGTATCTTGCTAAATGCATTCATGAAATACATGTACATTAAATATTACTTCAGTACAACTACCATTTACATATTTGTATTGAATAGGGGAACTTGCTACTCTTTTCTAGCAGTATTAGATTTGGTAATTATTTACAAGTTGGGCCGCTACATCTCTCCACTGCGACTTATGCCAGTTTTGCACTCTAATGGGACCGGTGTGGGTTAGAGAGGGATCATGGGTGGCGAGATGGTTTAAAAAACTAATGTTGTATCCATTGCGCTGTTAGGAGTTGTTGGAAATATCGATAATGTACTACCATGATATAAAATTAGAAACATAAATTTATACACACACACTAACCTAAACGGATTGGAACCTAACCTCGCGCTAAATTTGAAATCCACAGGCTTTGAAATTGTCATCATAAATACAAAGTCAATCAATCGCACTTAGTTTCATTAAATTTTAGAGTGGCCAAAGTTCTGTATAATAAAATTCACTGAACAGCTGTATCTGCGTGAAACATACTTGTCATACATCAGCACAGCATCTAGCAACATATGCCGGTGTTGCATTCCACAACACTGTTCGCCTGCCGCCGACAATGAAACTCAGGTTTTAGGCACTTTAGCATGTAGTATTATTATTTATATATTTACATTGCAAAAGTACTGCAAGACTTCTTTATTTATATTCTACTCCTTCTAGGCAGCATACATCATAAATATTCACAAAAAAGGATCGCTACGCACAATAAATTAGCATTTAACTTAATTACGGAGCTTTTCCGATAAAAAATATTGGTGAAAACGTAACACGTATAAACCAAACTTACAGTCAAACCACAATTAGTTTAATTTCTAGAGGGGCCCAAGTTCTCTATAATTACCTTAGATTTTGTATTAAATTGAAACTGTAATGTCTTTTAAGAGATTTTACAAAATATTTACTCAAACTTCCATAATCTATTCTAATACCTTATAATGTATCACAAGCAATTAGTCCACATTATATTAACAGCCTTGGAACTGAATGCCGTCTTACAATTTCAATTCGACAAAATGTCATAGTTGGCTAGACATTTGCTTTTTCTACTCACTGCAGAATTTATTTCAGATTACAATGAACTTTTTTTTTACTTAATGTGAACTTAAGGATGCTGCTGCTGAACTAAAGCTCTAATTAGCTTGCAACAAGAGAAATAATTCCTTGCTAGTATTTTCTTTTTATTTATGCAACCCATTCTGAAAAAAATGTATTACTATGCAACATCATGCTTAACGATGTGTAGGTAAAGTATAACAGTGCCGTACTGTTACATTGTTTTAAGTCAACCCTAGATAGCTCTATTTAATAAGCGTAAATACTTTCAACTTGTGTTACGTGCATCGTACATGCATAAATAAGAGGGTGCCACGTTTATTAGTTCATAACATAACTTCTACAGGTCGTAATTCAGGTGCCGAAGCAACGCTCTGCTCCTGGAAGTTGCTGGCTTCATAAAATACGCACAATTAGTACAGCTGACATTCTCGAGTTACTGTTTTACTTGCAACTCTGAGGACGATCCGTCGGCTAAGCTTTGCGGCATAGGCCCTTAACATTGGGATACAAGCAAAGCAGTTTAGGAGTGGGTATTCTTACGTGCCTCGAATTTCTTGTACCTTTGTTATATGTTTTAGTAAAGATCTGCGGCGATAGCCTACCTGGTACCCTTACCATTTCTAACGAAATATGAAAAATCGCCTTAGAACTAACCTGTACTTTATAATGCAGTTCTATGCATCCCGTTTCCTTTAACATATGTTCAACATGATCAACATCGCTATTATCCTTAGTTCCTATTACGGTCATTTTTAAGTATTGGTAAAACAACTCTCACCCCATTCCCATTGGAATATGTGATATTCAGTGTTGCCAATTAGACATGGGGCGATTCATGAACGAATCGTTCATATGAACGAGTACAAGAAAAGAATCATATGAATCGTGTCAACCTTAGCATGAATCGTCGTTCAAAAAGAATCGTAAGAATCGTGCTAATAATAACATGAATCGTTGTTCAAAAAGAATTGTGTGAATCGAAAGGAATCGCATGAATTGAAAAGAATCGTATGAGTTGAAAAGAATTGCATGAATCGTGTCAACCATAGTAGGTGTCGTCGTTAAAAAAGAATCGCAGATTTTAAGAATCGTGATCAGCCATTGTTATTCTTTTGCTTCGACCTTTCGAAGTACCAAACCGAGCTTCGACGGAAAATGCCGAGTGAGCACGATGATGTGTTAACCATTTATGTTAATGTAAAAAATGCTCCAACATATTACAAATAACTTTTGTGTAGTGTTGCCAAAGCAGTAACTTTTTTGTTCCCTTTGTTTGACCAGCCTAAAGGGAAAAAAAAAAAAAAAAAAAACGAATAACGACTTTCCATTTGAGAAAAGTATAAATATGGAAAGACTGAAAAAATAACAGAAAATATGTAGGAAATTGTTAACTCTGCATCGTAGGTAGATGCAGAACTTAAATATCAACTTTGGCATTTACCTAACGGACTTTTTGTCTTTGAGTTATTCTGTTCATTCACAGCCACATAAACACACACGCACGCACACAAACATAGTCCTTTTTCTGAAAATGCTATTTTGGATTCAGGGGATCTCAAAACATAATTTCCGATGAAATATCAACATGGAATTTTTAGCTGGAAAACGATAGTTCACTGTGACACATACAGAATAGAGAATGTTAATAGAAAACAGGTTTTTGTCAGGTTTCTGAGGTACCATTAAATTGATTATTCAAGGAATATGAAGGAATTTTCTCTAAAAGTTAAGTTTCACGTTCCTGATCATTTACCAACTTGTGAATTCCTCCAACATCTTCTCAATATGAGATAATCTACCATCATGTAGTGCAATTAATATTGCCATTAATAATTCTTTTGAAATTAGATGTCCTTACAATCCAACATGCTGTACGTTGAATGCAAACATGAAATGCATACACAAATTTGTTTGTGGTCTAATCGGTAAAATCTATGAAATGAAATTGAAGTCTGGTATGCAATGTAAGGGGTAACTCATGCCTCGCAATTTTATAACCTGCCTCTTTCACGACACGTTTTAGTAATTGATTATTTGCTAGGTGATTTTCTTGAAATTCATGACGCCTCTTTGGAAAATAAGAGAATTTAAATACCAAGTTTGCTATTTAATTGACTCTCCATTTGTTAATTATGCTGTTTAGAGGCGCCCGCGCGCGCACGCACACACATTTTTCATTTTAATTAACGGGGCTTCAAAGGATGCTCCCGGTGAAATCTCCATTTCCTATTTCTAGGTGGGTTGCAATACATTCTCTATCTAATACGAGGGCCGTTCAGAAAGTAACCTCCGATCGGTCACAGTGCGGGTAGTGGGGGGAATAGCGACGCCATCTGTGCATTCACGCACTCAGCAGGTCAGTCGGCATCAAGCCGTGGTCGAGTGAAAGTCGTACCTGCGCTAGTTTAGTGTTTGTGGCCGTTTGAAATGTGTACTGCAATAGAAAACCCCGCCAAATGTGAAGTGCGTGCTGTTATAAGGTTTTTTACAGCCAAAGGATATTCTGCAGCAGCTATTCATCGTGAGCTTTGTGCCGTGTACGGACCAAGAGTTATGAGTGAAGGAGTGGTCCGTGAATGGGTACGTTTATTTAAAAGTGGACGAGAAAACGTTCATGATGAAGAGAGGAGTGGTAGACCATCATTGGTCACGGACGAACTCGTTCAGACAGTTGATGCAAAAGTTCGTGAAAACCGACGTTTCACAATGTCGGAGTTGTCTACTGATTTTCCACAGATTTCTAAGACTCTCTTGTACGAGATAGTGACAGCAAGATTGGGTTACCGTAAGTTCTGTGCACGATGGGTGCCCAACATTCTTACCGACCACCACAAAACTCAAAGAATGGCCTCTGCATTAGACTTTCTGTCACGTTATGAGGCCGAAGGTGAACCATTGTTAAACAGAATCGTGACCGGGGACGAAACCTGGATTAAGTACGTGAACCCTGAGGCAAAAGAACAATCAAAGATGTGGGCACATTCAAATTCGTCTACCAAACCAATAAAAGCCCGGCAAGATTTTTCTGCCCGAAAATTGATGGCAACGGTGTTTTGGGATGCAAAAGGGGTGTTGTTGGTTGAATTCATGGAACGTGGGACGACCATTAATCAAGATGTGTACTGTGAAACACTAAAACAATTACGACGGGCTGTACAGAACAAACGCCGTGGTATGCTGACTTCCGGTATCGTTTTTTTGCACGATAACGCCCGTCCTCACTCTGCTCGCAGAACAACAGCCCTTCTTGAGTCCTTCAAGTGGGACGTTGTCAACCATCCACCTTACAGACCAGATCTGGCGCCAAGCGATTATCACCTCTTCATGCATATGAAGAAATGGCTCGGGTCCCAGCGGTTTGATGACGACGAAGAGCTCAAAGATGCGGTCACAGGCTGGCTCCAGGCACAAGCGGGTGATTTTTATGCAGAAGGAATTTCAAAGCTTGTGAACAGATACGATAAGTGCCTCAATCGTTATGGAAACTATGTAGAAAAGTAGTGCAAAGATGTAGTTGTTGTAAGATGTATATATTAAAATATTTTTATTTAACTTGGTGAATTTCTTGCAATCAACCGGAGGCTACTTTCTGAACGGCCCTCGTATTATATGGTTGAGAAAGTAAAGAGGAACACAATCTAAATAAGTATTTATAAGAGATTCCTGGAATTTGACGAAAGGAAATCGATGCAATACTCTGTGTTCTAACATGATCTTATTAACAGGTGTTAAATAATAATAATAATAATAATAATAAATTTATATACTTTGCAATATATCTCATGTAACATAACTAAAGTGGAATTTCATAGAGCAATTTTATTGTAAAATTCAGAAAACTCCAGAATAATGGGGAAAGAATACGTTCAGTTTTACATTGTTTTTCTTTTATGCCAAAAAAAGCTCCTAGCCCCTATCATAATAACAAAGTCGGGATTACAAGGTTGTTTGCATAGCAGGGCGATTCATGCAAGAATCGTGAATCGTGCACCTAGGCAGGTTAAAAGACAAGGCGACGATTCATGAACCAATTGTGAATCGCGCACCTGTGCAGGCTAAAAGACAAGGAGACTATTCATGAACGAATTGTGAATCGTGCACCTGGGCAGGCTAGGCGACGATTCATGAACGAATTGTGAATTGTGCGCCTGGGCAGGCTAAAAGACAAGGCGACGATTCATGAACGAACTGTGCATAAGGTTACTGCGTTTAGCCAAGTGAGATAATTGTTGCCTGGCCGAGTGCGGCCGAATACTGCCGAGCACGGTCGACATTCCGTGATGCCGTGCCGAGTACTGAAAATTACCATGGATTCTGATGTTCTATCATCTGTCTGGCTCTGGTTAGCGAAAACAGAAAACCGCTGCCATTAAATACAATATTGTTGAGTTCTGACGATACGGAGTTAATGATGATGGTTACTTTTTTAAAAACTATAGCGTATAATCGAAAGCGCAGTAAATCGAATCGTAAACATTTCCATTGAAACTACAGCACCACATATAAGGAAAGGATTAATATTCAGTAATTATTCTACTGAACATTATTAAACATCTAATACATTGTATTGTATGACTGTATGTTGTAGATATATCAAGTTGTTAATGGAGGGAAAAACAGAACTTTTAGAATTCCAGGATTAAATAAATTAATATCTACGTTTAAATTATGATTTAACGGCACCGATTTATACACAACAACCTATAAATATTATGGATTTATTATTTTTTCAGGTTCTATATGATTTATACCTTTAATTTTTACTAAGGGAGTTAGTTTTAAACCTTTAACAATTGGACTGGATTCAATTAAAAATATTGATTTAGGTTGAAGAGAAAGACTAAATGCAGGTATAGAAACATCTTACTTCTAATATTAAAATTACCTCGGAAGAAAATAATAATTATTCTGGGCACTAGCTTTGCCTTATAATGATGTATTTATAAAAAATATACGACTTACTTGCGTGCAACCGCGGCAGTGATGTATAATAATTACTCTGCTTATTAACATTACACAAATACCGCCAGGCGCCATGCAATCGAAGCTTAGGTGTCAATTTTAGATTTAAACAAATTCTTGTGTGGTTTTTCTTTTTTCGTTTAATGGAAGACATTTTACCAAATGTTTGCAAAAGAGTACAGAGTTTTATATAAATTACAGTTTTTATGCTATAGGAGCTGCCATATAACTACCATCCCCGTGTAAAAACGAGAACATGAACACAAGACGGCATGGCGATGATTAATGAATCGTGAACGAATCGTATGAATCGATTCATATTGCATGAACGAATCGTCTGAATCGGTCACTAAAAATGAATCGCTCGACCCAACTCTATTGCCAATACATGATTATTTTTTCGGTCAGTCAACACCAAAATGTCCGTCAAAATCATAAATATCAGTATTTTATGTCAAAATAGAAATGAAATTAAAACTCGGTAATATTGCCGTTTAAGGGTCAGTTGACAACCTCAAGTTCAGCAATTTGGAAAAATGTCTTGGTTGGATCTGAAAAATGATCTAATTGCACAATGATTAACTACAAACAATGAAAGAGCAGTTTCAGCAGCTGCACGTTCATACGTGTATTTGATAGACTGAAATTGGATTTTTGACCGTGAAGATGAAAAGGGTTCAGATGACATAAAATGTTTCCCACTTTTTTCATGAAGAAATAATCTGACAAGTGCACATTCACGATCCATTAGCAATATTTGCACCGTGCCCTACTAGGTTCCCCGAGCACCTCTAACAATCATTCGTTTAATTTAGATTTGAGTGACCCGATCCTAATAAGGTAAGCAAGAAGTAGGACACTATGTTATCGTTCTAATCGTAACTATGTAATGTTGCCGACTAAGGTCTCTAGCATGAGGACTAGTGTAGAAAGGACGAAATGTGCAATTAACATATGAGAAAGCAAGGATGCCGTTGGCATAATGACAGTAATGGCATCGCTGTCATAGGCTTCCGAGTAAACTGTGAAATAGGTAATGAATTACAATTAGAAGGAATTAGCAAGGCGAAAAATAGCGCGAAGGCAGCGCACCCATAGGGAGGCCGAGAACTGATTAAATATATCTACAAATAATAATGATAAATTATCATTATCATTATTATTGTTATTGTTATCATAATGTAAATTTATAGTCGCCTTACGTGGTGTAATGGTTATCATGCTTATTTAATATACCCAAGGTCGCGGGTTCAAACCCGGAAGAGCATGGCTTCCTTTGGAGGAGAATTAAAGCCGTTGGTCCCGTTTCGTAGATTTACGGCACGCAAAAGAACCTCAAGCCTGATTAATTTTCTCCATTATGTTATTAGGTAAAATGATATAATCTATAACGCATTTTGTATAAATTTAAACCTACTATGCACACTGGACAGTTGTAGTGAAGATGGCAGTCGGAAATAGTAACCGGCCGCATTTTTCGGACACAAGCAATTTTGTGGTCATCCTATGCGTACGCGCAGAAGAATTCAGTGCTTTCAGATGCAGTTAATTTGTGGGTGCGGGGTTCAAGGGACCGAAAGGGAAAGGTTATCTTAGGACACGAAAGCCTCTGTGGTCATTTGCTGCGCATGCGCATAGAGAAAATAAAAACCGACAATAAGCAAAAATTAAAGTTTGAGTCCAATACCTAACAAAAATATTTAGCCAAAGATTGCTTCACATGTAAGAGTAAATAATAAGAAGCATTTCTTAAGTTTAGATGTCTTCTTATTTGAAAACAAAGTTGATCTATAAACCTCCCGAACGAAATATACAAAAAGAAGCATAAGCGGTGAAAATGTACAGTGTTGGACCTTGGTATTCTCTCCTCCCTGCCAAGCAAACGACAAGGTACGCTCGCGCGCCAAAGCTCAAAGCGTACAAGCAGTGTGTACCCTAAGTTTACTAGGAAATAGATACGTGATATATTTGAAGCTTCACTTGAAAACAGGAAAAGGCAAAATAACCAATAGTTATTGAAATTATGGACGTGAACAAACAGTAAAATGTACCTTACTTGCGAGAGGTGATTAGTGACTAGTGTTTTGAGAATGAGTGCTGATTTACAATATACACATTAAGAATAAACTGATAAGCGTGAAACATTGCCTTGAATGCATTTCACTTGTTAAGGAAACATAAACCGAATACGCTGGAAAATAATTTGTTGAAATCAACTGCAGAATAATATGCCGATTTATCAGTTGCTACTTGTTAGCGTTCAAAGAAACGGCAGTGTTAAAACTCGCTTTATGAGGGAAAATCCTAAACACTGTTACGAAAGAAAGGCGGTGGTTTGTGAGGTGTACAATTGCTTATAAATGCTTAAGACATTAATATCACGATCGCGATCTACTTTAATTTAAGAGTAGTTTCCATAATTTTCTGAGAAAAAAGCGAGCCTCGTTGTGAAAGGAACCATCGTGAACATTATAATTGACATACATAAGCTATTAAAGCTGTGTAAGGTAGTTTTGAAGACTGGAATCTTAAACTCAAGTGCATCAGCTGTTATGACCAGCTGTGCATCAATTTGTAGCAGGATCACCTCTCCGGTAATGTTGTTGACGTATGGTAAATAGTGAAAGTGACGGTTCCTGTTCAAATTTATCGGAACATGTCGCGTTCAGTTTCTCACTTAAATCAAAGAGTTATGGAAGTATTTTTCAAGCAAAGGATCGATCGAAGGATGGACTTCATCTACAAACAGAAAGGTTAGCATTTCATTTCTACTGATAGCGTTTAGTATCCACTAATTTTAGTCTGTCGTCATCCGTGATCAAGGGGTAACATGCTAGCCTACGGTTCTCAAGGTCGCGGGTTCAATCCGGCCGATTTTTTTTTCAGGCGTAAAAATCCCTTCCTTCATAAGGGAAGTCGCTGATACCGTGTAGATTTATGGCACGTAAAAAAACCTCAAGCCTAATAAAGAGGCCTCTGAGCAATATTAACGGGTCTTTCGCGCTCAAAATTGAATGGGACGCTTAGAACCGTATTAGTTAAAGAGCATCCATAAATAACATTGAATTTAGTTTTAATTTTAGTCAATCTTAAAATTGTGCCCCACCAGATAATTTGGCTAGGAGCCGCCACTGTACAAAATAGCTGTAAGAATGAAAATAGCGTTCTTTTAGCTTTGTCAGATAAGAAGGGAAACTAAATACTAAAGGAACTGTATCAGGGTTTAGCATCATCTTGCCTTTATTCTCATGGAAACAATTTTTCATTTCGATGGCACAAATGTGTACGTCTCGAAGCAGCTGACAACTTACTCAATAACTCTATAGAAACCTAAAATAAATTATCATTCGCTTAGTGACCGAGGAAACCCACGAGAATAAATCGGAATGAATTTGGAACGCAAATGTTACAATTTATTCTTACCGATGGAAAGTGATCTCGGAATCATTTTTCTGGTGGTTGGTACAGTTATGCAGCATAGAAGTGCACCATGTTAATTATTAAAGCCTAATATCCTTAGATCACCTCACTTTTAAAACCTTTTAAGGGTATTGAACATACGGCAGAAAGTACGTTTGCCACTCACTTACCGTTGCGCGAGAGGTTTCAATTAGCGACAGCAACACCAGCGCCAGTGGTGAGTCTAATTAATATATTCTAAGGTCTTTGTGTGCAACAATCAGACTCTTAGTTGACAACAGCACCCTAATCATAACCCACTTAAAATCGATTGGAGAAATATAAGAAAAATGTGTATTAGCTATCTATCAGGACCCAATTTCATTAGCTTTTTGGTTTTCATACAGTTAAACAAATTTATGACTAATTATTGAAAGAACTTATCGCCACGTCATTTAAATAAACAAAAACGCACTTGTTTCACATTAAAAGTATATTTTTGCTGTCGGACTTCTTTAAAACGAATAACTTAACTTATGCAAATTAACCAATAATTCTTGGAATCTGAAAATGGCTGAGAAATGTCGGGATCTAGATACCATACCGTTATACCTATTGCAGATGTTGGTTATTTGAGGTTATGTGGTACATGAGCTAGCAAAACGTGATTTCGTCAGAGACATATACAACGAGGAAGAGCATTCATAGGAAGGTGTCGGAAACGCTGAAATATGCAATTATATGTGTATGACTGCGCTGCCTTTCCTCCTTTTCGCAATACCAACTATATATATGCTCCATTAAGCTGAACATTGCACCTTTCAGATGCAAAGGTTGGCTGTCTGCCGTTACGCAGGCAACTGACCCTTAAACGGCAACAACCTTTGCATATTTAATTGTTTCCCGGCCTCCCTATGGTTTGGCTGCCTTCACGCCATCTTTTGCCTAATAATTACTCCATAATGTAATTTACTTCTAGCATGTATACATGCTCTAGGTAATTCATTTCCTATTTCAGCGTTTACCTGCAACACTATGGAAGCAGTAATACTATCTATGGGCAACACCAAGTTTGCTTTCCCACACTGTTTCATTCTTTGCACAATACACAATGTGCAATTTATACTGATGGCTCAAAAACTACAGATGGCTGTGCAATAGTATACTGATAAAGTCTCATCCTTTAAGCTTCCAAAAGACTTCTCAATATTTTCCTGTGAACTCTATGCAATTAAACATGCCCTGATACAGATATATAATTCAGATAAAAACCATTTTATCATCCTTTCTGATTCCATGAGTTCTCTAAAGGCGATATATTACCCATGGACTACAGATAAATTGATTCAAGACATACAAATTCTACACCATAAATTGAAAATCCAGGGTAAGGAAATTATTTTCATATGGATACCCTCTCACAGGGGTATAGCTGGTAATGAGGAAGCTGACAAGGAAGCCAGAACAATAGCAAAGGATCTAGTTTCTACCTCTCACATCCCTGCTCCTCATCGAGATCTTTAATCAGTCATAGTCGCAAATTCAAAGCAGCATGGATAAATTTTTGGAAAGACACATCCTCCAGCAAACTGCAGGAAACAAGGTCAATAAACAACCAGAATGTTCTCTATAATAAATTCCACAGAAAAGAGCAAGTTAAGATACTAAGATTAAGGATAGGCCATACAAAATTAACACATTCCTATTTACTGTCAAAAGAAGCACCACCACATTGTGATTTGTGTATAAGTCCTCTAACAGTTAAGCATATTATATTTCAGTGTCCAAAATACAGTCATGTCAGAAAACACCACATAGTTTCAAAAATCTTTGCACTAACACTTACAGACACAAAAAGTTTAGTCAATGTATTAGTATACCTTAAAGAAATCAATTTATATAACTGTAATATAACTCTCAGAATTATAATTACTAATATGTTCTACCTAATTCTATTGTCACTGTTTGTTGTAATATAATTTTAATATTGTTATATTGTTTATACTTAAATCATTGTTTTCAAATGTCAATAAGCATTAGAGGTATATTTTAATCTATGAGTACATAACGATTTACTTATAATCAAAATCTTCATTGTGTAATGGACTTAAAGCTGAAATAAGATTGTTAATGTGGTCGCTATAAGACCCTGTAGTTCTGCGACCTAAAATAAGGAATAATTAAAAAGAAATGGGTGCTGGTCTGTTTACTGTGATGCGCCGCAAATCGTTATCAACTTTAGAAAATGACAAAGCACTGTAGAAATGAACAGACAGTGTCAAATGAATTCACCGATTAACAGCCGCAAGATGGCAGTAGTAGCACGGTTATATGTAGCTAAATGGCAGAATTAGTGTTTTCTTCCCCATTCAATGTTACGGTAATGCACCAGTTTACCGAGACAATAACGCAGAAAACGGTGAAATTAAATAGATTTGTATGTATTAAGAGCCCTTTCCCTTTCTCCTATCGTTTAAAATAAAGTGCAAAAATGCACTTGTTTATTTGCCGTTAGATATCTTTAATACTGCTCTAATTTTCCTATCCAGGCTATGTTAAGTAAATACACTCAGTTATGTAGTCAATGACACAAAGTAACAGGGAAAATCATTTTTATGTATTATCTATAGTTCCACTCGCCACATCGTTTAAATTAAGGTGTACTTGTTTCGCGTATAAAGTATATTTTCCTGTCGGAATCTTTTAAAATTAACAAGTTATAAATTATGCACATTAACCAACAATCTTTCCTGGCACCTGAAAATGGCGGACACAGATATTTTACGTTTTAGGTTAACCTAGCTATTGCAAATGGTTATTTGAGGTTATGTGGTACAGGAGCTAAAGGTGATTTCATCAGAACAAGAAAGTACCTTATGCGCGTCACACTACAATTCCGCTACTTATAATACACTTGATGAAGTAATATTTTGGGTTAAATGAGAAATTTAATACATAAAGCTACTTTAAAATAAAAACATATAAAATGCTTTGTATCTTTTTAACCCAAAAATAGCAGCATTCGTAGTAAATAATTATTATTTGCATATTTAATCGTTTCCCGCCCTTCCTAAGGGTGCTCTATCTTCGCCCCATTTTTCGCTTTATTAATTTCTCCCTAGTGTAATTTATTGCCTATTTCAGCGTTTACCCACAACACTATGGAAGCGTTGCCATTACCGTTATTATACGAACAGCACATTTGCTTTCCCACTTTGTTATTAGCATTTTTCATCCTTTCCACACTACCCTATGATTGACCAGACCAGAGCAATTGGCAGGCTGAGGGCAGCCCGAGGTGTAATAGACGTGTACCTGTTCTCGGAGAGAACTTAACCACGTTCTGACGGGATTATGGGGTTTTGCAGGATGGCGGGTTAGTGTTGGGGTTGTGGAGTGACGGGATGAGGCAAGTGTTGCCCCTCGACGGTTGCTTATGATGGTGCAACGGCCCTTGTGCACCGCTGGTGTGAGTTTATCAAAATGTTTGTTTTGAGGTTGTTTTGTCAAGCAACTCTTGAAGGATTATAAGGAGCTTAGCCGTAGCAGCTGTTGGAGGTGCTCCTTCGTTACCGGGGATGCCCGCAAGCCATGCGGGGAAGCCGGTATCGCCTGAAGCAGCGGTTTGTGAGATCGTAATCCCCAAGAGACCTAACGAGGGCGCTCTGATGGAATGGTAACCCTTCGTTAAATTTTGTTGCCCGACGCCTAATCTCGTCCTCCAGGTATGGTAGACCAGAGGCTTCGTGCAGGAGTCTCGTTGGAAAGCCTCGAGGCACAGAATAGATAGCCCGAAGACACCTATTCTGTACCCGCTGAAGCAACAGCAGACTGGAGTCTGCTGCCATGCCCCAGATCTCACAGGCGTAGATTAACTAGGGGACTATGAGAGCCCTCAAGAGGCGCAACTTAAGGGGAACCGTCATCGAGGACCTAAGCATCGGGTACAGTGAGGCCTCAGCCCCATTGCCCCGGCACCACAGCCCCCTGATGTGCTCTCTAAAAGTGACGCCCCTGTCAAGCTTCACCCCCAAGAAGGTGATGGTGTTGGTTCAATGTATCCTTCGTCTGAGGTACGTGAATGTGGGGAAGTTTGCGGGAAAGCGGCGCTTGGTGAATAGAATAGCGTGGCTTTTCTCCGGATTGATGGACAATCGCCAATACTCGCACCACTCTTGGATGAGGCAGAGGTGTCTCTGGATGGGGTTGAAGGCTCTGCGTGGGTGTTTGTTTGTACACCCTATGGTTGCGCTACCTTCCCTCCTTTTTTATAATTACGCAGAACATTGCGCGTTTCGGATGCAATGGTTGGTTGTCTGACGCGGCCAACATACCTTTATTCGGCAACATTATCCTTATCTCTGCGAATGTGGATTGTGTGGCACTATACAATATTTATTGTCTCCGTAACGAGGTTTCTACTAATGCATTGTTTGATTCATTGTACGTTTCGTGCCTTCTGGTTCGCTGCACCTTCCGTCATTGCTATTATCTCTGTTTTTTTACTGTGTGTGTAAAGCGTTATTTACGTTTACAGTTAAAACTAAAATGAAAATTTAATATCTATTCCAGCCACCTCCTACCCTATTACATAGTATTTTTCATCTACTTTACTTTCTGGAAGCAGTAGCCCAACTTTACAGTTGGCATTAGCGTCGATAAAGAAACCCGGAGGAAGAAGAAGAGGAAGTAGCAGCAGTAGTAGTAGTAGTAGTATAGATATAAAAATGTGCTAAATAGTAAACATAAATATGCTTAATTTCTAGGGGTCGAAATTGTTGTACCGCCCTAGTCTCCAAAATTTAATCCAATTATGTGAACATGCAAAATAAAGTTTATTAACCCCAAACAAAATCTGTAATGGATATTTGCTTATGGTTATTCGACAGTGGAGAATAACCTGGACAGCTTAAACTTCTCATCTTCTAGTTTTAAGTTTAACGGCACCAATTCTCAAATTGTACTTGTAAATATTATAATATTATGTAGTGGATGTGATTCTAATGTTATGAAATAGGAATTGAAAATGTCAGGTTTCTAATCGCCCTATCTCGAGAGGAACAAATCAATGAGATCGTTAAAGTGCTTATTTAAGTAATGTGGTTGTATTTGCAGTATTATTTAAAATGAAAGAAGAAGTAACACTACAGTCTATCCCGTAAACTTAATGCAAATATCTTTGGGAGATCGATAAGTGTACACAGAACTTGGAAACCGAAGTGAGGTATGTAACACAATTTCTTGATAGCCAGTTTTAATATATTGCACATTCGGACATTTTAGAGAAGAAGTTATATGTTGTGAAAGCATTTGGATTAACAGTCGTAATAGTTTTTCTAAACGTCGAAAATGAAATATAGAGGTGTTTATTTTAAGGAGGGTCTGCCTCTAACCTTACAAGCATTCAGGTTATTAGAATAATTGATACGTTTTACCAAGTGTAATACATAAAACATTGTGGAAGCATGCACATTTTTTAAATTTACATACATTTAGGATATACTATGGAGTTAGAAATTTTCATGTTCATGTTGGATTTTATTTTAGTGTATTTTTTAAACCGTATTCTCCTCTCGTGACAGAATATCAAAATACAACTCTGTAGGATAGATAAATTCAGTTGTTTTGTTCAATCGAACATTTTAGGTACTTAAATTACTAGACAGCTATGTACAAGAAATGTAATTACTTGCGCTTCGAGTTAAGACGCGAAGGAAAGGTGTATTTCGTATGTGAACCAAAATTGATATTACAAATAAGTACGAAACGGCGTGGGTGCCATTTAAATTAATACATAATCCGCAAAGAAATCACTAGGGTCTTAGATTCATAGGCCCTTCAGCTACGACGCTGTCAATCTCTGCTTCACATCAGCATTATCGATGTGCCGGAATTTCCTGTAGCAGGAGTTGTTTTACATGCTTTACATGTCTCTTTTATGCATTTAAAAACCATCGCTCTGAGCTGGAATCAGAAGCCCAACGCATAACCAACTTACAGTGATATATTGGATTCCTACTAAGTATAAGTTTTTGTTGTTTCACTGTTTTCAAATATATTCTAATATGTTAATTCTAAAAATGTGGGGCAAAGGAAGGACCTTTGCCAGTGAAAGCAAAAATACGGTTTCTGTATTAATTTAAAGAATGGATGGTTTGCACGTGAATGGAATAAACTATTGTTAATTTATTTATAGGAATTGTGAGTTTGCACATTAAATTTATTACTCATTTAAAAGAATATATAATTTGCACATGCAAGGAACGATGTTTTAGTTTATTATTCATTTAAGGGAATGGTTAGCGTATACTAATAATGAAAAACTAAGGTTGAGTGTGTGGTGTATGATCTGCCAGGGATGTCAGACTTTTATGATGCAAGCTTATATAGAAAGTTAGAGAACAATATGGAAGTTTTGTATCAGAAGTATGATAATTTAGATTTCTTGATAATAGGGGTCTTCAATGCAAAGATAAGGGAATAACAATTACATTTAGCTGTAGTTGATTTAGAAACAAAGGGAAATATTTATATGAAGAAGTATAGTAAAGTCAAAATAAGTAATAAAGAAGAGGAAAACTTAAAAGGATTTTATGAAGTTAATAATCCATTAATGTGTAATGGGGCAAGAGGATCAGACACATCAAGGGATAAGAGTACTTAAACATTATACAGGAGCGTTAAGAAAGAATGGGTAAGAGAAAAATATATTGATGTTTGTGAAAAAATGGAAAGAGTATCTGGCATGGACAAGAACAGGAACAATGTTATTAAAATGCCTAAAACAATTTACACTGTATAATTGAGTGCAAGTAAATCAAAATGTGGAGAGAGATAATGTGGAATAAAAACTGGGAAAAGTTACCAGCCGTGATAATGTACTTAAAACTTTTTGGAAACAATAGGAAAGAGTTTCTGAAACAACTAGATAATTATGCAGGGAAAATAAGAGTGAAATGTGAAGGAAAATCGCCAAAGAAAGAGAGAATCATTATAATAGAGCTGATGAGATTGTAATTTATAGAAAAGGCAAATACCTAGATTAGGTTGGATGGGTATAAAAATGTACAAATAGAGGGAAAGATGCATTTACAAGTAACTAAAGTGTTAACGTTATATGATACCAGTAACTCCAGGAAAGTAACTATATATGTATGATGTTTGTAACTTGAAAAGACAAAATAAATTAGCTATTTATCATATACTTGAAAGGAATATATTTTTGTCTATTCAGTTAAAGGAATGGATAATTTGCAGGTGTAAAGAATGCTTTTCGATCTATTATTCATTTAAAGGAATAGATAGTTTATATGTGAGAGGAATATACTTTTGTTTGTTTACTTATTTAAGGAAATGAATAGTTTGCAATGTGAAAGAAATATACTAATATATATTCATATAAAGGAATGAATAGTTTGCACAGGAAAGGAATATATTTAATTTAAAGGAATGCAGTTCTTTCTTTTCCTAGCGTGCAGTTCAGACACTGCCAATGGTGGGGTAACTTACATGAATGCAGGAGAGGCAGTAAATGGCTGACTGGTGCAGGGACCCCAACAGATCACTTACCACTAATTGAGCCACCCAAACTGACATAATATGTGGAGCATTTTTTCAAAACTCAATAGAGGACAAAAAGATATTTTTACAGAAATTAAATTTTTTTATTTTAGTACATAGCCTTTCATTACACAAACTTTATTTTTGGCAATACTAGACATTATCATGGGACAATTTTAGACAACAGTAAAACTCCAAGAGAGTAAACATATTTTTCATAGTAGTGGCCAGTTAAAAAATGCTTGTTTTTTCAAACCTCGATAGAGGACATGGACTATGAAACAAGCGAATTTAACTGAACCTGAATTTGCTACTAGTTTTATTGTTTTTATTACTGTTTTGATTTTATTTTCATTTCTTCATACTTTATTTTTTTTGTACAGTATACAAATTTAATAAATGGTTAAATCAACATTGTTATATTAATGAAATAATATACATTTATAAAAAATTACAAAACTATTAAAATAATAAATACAGAAATTTAAGAATACAAAGTGATTAATCTGGTAAGTAATGTGTACTCTTATTTTGATAACTTAACAGTCTATGAGAACATCTTTCTTCTTCTCGCTGGACACCATTTTCATCTTCTGTAGACATGAGGACGTCAACATTTGTTTGTGGCATGTTTTAATTTCAGATTTGCAAATAGAAACCTCCACAGGTTACGCAGTGTAAGTATTCTGCACAATTACAGAAACATTACACAGGTTTGTAGAAGACTTTTTGTATGATATGACACATTGCATTCTTATGTTAAATGGCAGCTTTGCTTTCACAATCTTCTGAGTAATCTCCTTCAGTGTTTTGATTTGCCAGTCCCTGTTGAGAACTTTGGTAACTCCATGAAATTGCAGAATTCAATAGTATTCATTGGGTGACAAAATATGTTCCTCTCTTCTGTACTCCTCCTTAACCCTACCAAATACACAATCAGGAGCCATGTAACTGTGTCCTCATATGGGAAAGAAATGATGTATAGATGTAAATGTTGTACTTCTTTCCAAAAAAGCAATGAGCATGGTCATTACTGTTCTTATTTGGACCTGGACATGAATCTGAGAAAAGATGAATGGAAGGACACTTCGTTTTTTTTTTCCAGGTCTGACAGAAAATTCAACAAAGCAGATGCCACTTTACATCTCTTAGATAACTCAGTTTCCAAGCAGGGTAGAAATGTATATTCTCTTTCACCAAACTTGCCTGGAGTAGTTCACTTCACCTACTGATAATTTAGGTAGTGGCTGATTTTGCTGCATATCGAAAGAGATTTTGATTCCATCAGGAATTTCTTTTTTCATTATAGATAAAACTTCTGTGCACGAAGTTCATGCAGTTTGTAGTTTGCCCTATATTCATTCTTCTTCTCCAAATCTGCTCTTGCTTTATGGAAATTAGTCCTATCTTGCACATGGAGCAAGTATCAGTGTGTGGTGTCTTGAATGAGAGATTAAAACACTTATAAAAAATTAACTTTTATTTGGATAGTGAGCATTTAGATAGTGTTTTCTTTTTTCACAAAACATTTTCCACATTTTTTTAATATTTAATTCAGGTGGTAGGTAGTACCTTGAGGATTTTCCTCTACTGTATTGGTTTTCTCTGCACCTGTAGCTCTTAATATCATTTTTCACAGCAATAATATGCTCCTTGTCCTTTGCACCAGTTCTATCCTCTCCTCGATTTTCTTTAGGTGAATTCCCAGTAGAATAAAACTTTCTTGCAAGGAGGGACAGTCTATCCTTAGACATGCCTGCTATTCCCTGAAAACTTGTAGCACAGGTTGGTAATACATCTCCATTTTCTTTCTGATGCTATATTTAATACTCAGATTGTTTTCTTTTAGAATTTTCCTCCTTCATTTTGGAGAATTAATTCACATTTATTTAGGCTTTGAAATAATCATATGGTTTTTGTATAGCTTTTCATTCCAGGAAAGCAAGATCCAACAAGCAAAATAATGCAAATTATTATCAGGTCAATGATGGGTCTTGATAGGTGGCGAATATAGACTGTGCTGTATCAAGTTTTGTAAAATCGCTGTGCATGCACTCTATCGAGTTATTAAAAAATGCTCATGATAAACTATGCTATACACATGGCAAATACCAAGTTATGCAAAATCTGATTTAACAGACCGATTGCCGGCATAAAAAACATACCATTCCCATGTATAACTCATTTTCTCAAATTTGTGCTCTATCGAGTTTTGAAAAAATGTTCCTCATATGTTCTTGGTTGAGTGTCAACCTAATTCTCTCTTTGCATCAATATTTGGCAATACTTCAGTAAACTTAAAACCCATGTACAAAAAGCTCTATTAAGTCTGTCAACATGTTTCCAGGCATCTATGCCAAATATTTCCATTCCATATAACATCTGGGCTTCAACTGTATGGCTGTGTAAATCCTTTCCTATATACATACAGTGCCTTTCTTAGATATTATGCACTTTATAACTGATTTTCTTTTATAATTTTTCATTGTTCGTTCAAACCTTCATTAGAACTCAATCTTGCAGTGAAATAATATTTCCTTACCATCTCTGTATCTCTTCCATTCATCTGCTATTTCTCTTTATTTTTCAGTTTGTAGTTAAAGGCTACATGTCTGATTTCTTTAATTTATATTATACCAAAACATCAAATATTATTGAGTTCTTTTAGGCATTGCATAACAGATGTATAAGCATATTGTATGTGAGAAAGATTCTTCTCAGGTCAATTTTTAATGTTCAATAAAACACATGGTTTACATTCAAATACACCAAAAGCACTCCATTTACCATGGCAGCTTTGTTGTGCTCTGCAAATTGCAACTGTGGAGCTGCTTACATGTTTCACCAAAGCTGCTCAGAGTCACTATTTTAAGCCTAGGTTAATTTATGTATAATAAATTGATTTTCATGCAATCCAGGTGCCAATCTAGCAAGTTTCACTCCCTGCATTACATTGGCAATTGTGCAGAAGAGGCAAAATGTCATGATTTTCTTCCCCATAAAATATACTTTCATAATTATTTAAGCAAGTTTCTTAACAGGGCAGATGTGGCATGTTGGTTCAAGGCATGGGTATAACCTTATGGCTTCTAGATGTTCTGTGGAACATAATAAGGCTTATTTCAGTTTTAAATGCCTTTATTTGCGTCTGGGACAGTCATGGAGGGGTACCAAAATTATTACACAAGTTACTTAAACAGTGACTTAATTAAAACTCTCAGGACAATACCAAGAAGCTGCATACACCCTTGATATTACCAAAATAATAATTATTTCTAGTGAGGGAATCACATAGCCATAAAACTGCAGAACCTCCAACACCCAATGATTCTCCTTTTGCTGTTTGTTTTGTAAATGTTCCCTTTCCTTGGTACACTTCAATGTCCAGTAATAGGCTAGATGGGAGGACAAGAATAACGTTTTTAAGCCCTTCTGGATTTGGCTTGCCTCTTACAAATAGCTTGATGCCACAGCCTCTAAAAGGGATCATTTGTACATCAATAGCAACATTTGACCCTCATTTGTCATTTGACCAAGACACTGCTGCAGTGAGGCTTTGGTTCACAGGAGATACAAAGCTTTTGGGAAAATGTTCATAGTACCAGAAGAAGTTTCATCCATAACCATTGCAAGGCTACACTCCTTTTTAAGGGATGCATTGGCTCTAAATGATACGGATAGCACAATAAGTCTCAGGCTGAAGTGCACTCTGAGAAATGACAGGAATCTGTATTGCAAATGAAGAAAAAGAAGGAGCCCGAAATATCCTTCTTGCATCCTTTTAATCAATGGCCTGACTTGCCTCAGTCTTTCTTCCTATCTTCTTCTGAAACAGAATTATCACCTGAGGCTATTAGTATCAAAAAGAGCAATCTCCACTTTTTTGCAAAATTGAGATATTGATACCACTGTATTGTGCTATTAACCCTCTACTGAAGCATAATGCATGTTTGTTTCTAAACGAACAAATCCCGTCTTTTTGGTACATTAAAATCAAATGCTTGTTTCAAGGGGACAATCTTCATCATCTGTTGGAATCAAGCAGGACAATCTCCACAACTACCTATAGGCTGGTCACGTGACTGGCAGCAATATAGCTGCAGAGCTGGAAGTAATAGTGTGGTTCTGCTCAATTGTGCTGTATTATAAAATTGTTACTTATATTACATATATTTTCAAGCTTTTGAACTGTGTACAGTATCACCTTATGTTATATTTTAAAGACATTCGCTAGTTTTCTTCTAAGTCCTCTGTGATGGATATGGTGCAACGGAGAAATATCCCATAAACAACAGTTGCCGGACATTAACAATCATATTAACAATTGCTGTAGTCGTGAAACTTTTACATAAGTTACATAATGAATGCTGCTAACACTCAATACAGAAATAAGCCACATTTACATTATTCATTTCGGCGAAAAAAATACATTCCGGAAACTTTTTGAACATTGTATTCAAAATATCCCGATATCTTTAACTTTCTGCAGTTAGCTTTAGAAGGTGTTTTCAAGAGACTTTCAATAAAATCTCTCCTCCTAAAATTACCCTTTATATGAAAAAAAAAAAACCAACATATTTTATGTGTTCCATTCACATGACTTTCTGTACATCTCTGCAACAAATTATTGTGTGTTTTAATGTGATCTACATTTTTTGTGTGGTAAGTTTTTGTCCATCTCTTACGGTTTTGCAAAATTTCATAAAATTCGTCCAGAATAAAGTAGTCTTCAGAGAGTATTCCCAGAAAATTCAAGATATACATATTATTTGTCAGGTAAATATATTTAATATGCGATATTTTAATCAAAATCGTTAGAGCCATTTTTGAGAAAATAAAAATTTTCAAACAAAATTCCATGTAAAGGGTAGTTGGGGGTGGGAGGTTTTCTTAAAAATCATCGTGTCGCATCCTTGGAAAATACTAAACTTATATACCAAGTTTGGTATTTAACGGTCTTTTCATTTCTGAGCTATGCTGTCCACAGACACACACACATCACACACACGGACCTTTTTCCAAAAATTCCATTTTTGGACTCAGGGGAGCCCAAAATATGTATTTCCGGTGAAATACAGGTATCGATTTTTGGGTGCATTACAATACCTTCTCTATACATTATGTACACAGTACGTGAAGAGAAAATAAAAAAGAAGAAGCCATGTTGAAACGAGAGGACCAACAAAAAATACAGCAAGCAATAATTTCATCTTTGTTCTTGTCACTTATCAGTCATCGATTGGATTAGCTGTGCGATGCGCCGGTTGGTGTAAGCCTTTAAAGAACCTATTTTGAAAGTTTTGTTCCTTTTGCTTCTAACCAGGACTGACCTCAATATCTTCAATATCTCGTGGGATGACCACGCCTACTGTGCAAGTAGACACATTTGTATGTTTTGTTATGGGTCGTTAAATATGTCTAATGGTAAGCGATCAAAGGTTTTATACAAAACTTTAAAAATAAGGCATTCGTAAATGGGAACAGGGTATTCCTACAACTGCAATGATTTGTGCTAATCATAAGAGCAACCTTAGGGAGGAAACCCAAATTTGAAAACTTAGTGTTGGTCAAGATTCGAATCGCATTATATATATGGTGACGCTTTCAATACCTGGTCTAACATGATTACTTCCCTATATATAATTAATGCAACCTTGTTATTAAGGAGGTGGGAACTCATTTTTGAAATTTCTGTTTGTGTTTGGTTAGTATTAAACAGTTTCGACAATAAAATTTCCAACTTTTAATACGTGACAATTCTTGGTCTGTATGTTCGATGTGTTTCAGCAGCTTCGCAAATTTCGATAAACCGAGCCGAATTATACTTCAGCACTTGCTTCCACACTTACAACTTTCCGCGGACAAAGTATAATTCTGCTTAGTTTATTGTAATCCGCAACGGTGTGAGATACGTCGCACATATAGACCAAAAATGTTCACGTATTAAGAGTTGGAACGAATACATTCGAACTTATTCGTTTGACACGTTACAAGGATTCGGATACTTTGCGATAGTATAATTTTGCGGACTCTTATCTCTACGCAAATTACACTGCAACTGGTGAGGTCTAACAAGAAATGACACTAGTGATGGCAAAATGTCGACGTATTCAACTCTTGGATGTTCTCGAGATATTTCCAATCTTGAATGTTGTTTTCGAACCCTTCACTGGAATGAGAAGTGAGGTTCTCAAATTTGAAAATCCCTGAATGCTGTATTCGAATTCCGCACTCGGATAGCTGCAGGCACACCGAATTGAATCGAGAACTCGTCTCGAGCGTAGCTTCACTTAAATTTGATTGGCTCTCATATTTGTTACCTGTTCTGTGGTTGTTATTTAAAGGTCATTCATAGTCATATACTTCGTCGCTTGGAGGGGAAGAGCGACGGAGGGTGTTCACTGTTGCTAAACATCCTACGAGATAATACTTAGGATAGAAGATGGAAATATGGTTTCAATAAACCTATATTCTTTGTGCATAATAAACTTCTTTTCATCCCAAAACTAACAAACCGTTTCCAAACAATTATGTTGTACCTATACATGAGCATAATACCTTAACCATTATACTGGTTTGAAAAGATCAGTATAAACTGAGTAATTATTCAACACTTCACAACCCAAATGCTTATTTTTGTGTACATTCTATTCCTCACGAAGCTTACTCCTCTCAAAATCAGTAACAAACTATGGCGGCCGCGCACAAAGCATTGGCTTAGGAGTAGGGCATTGTCAATCTTATCTCTATATACACCTATATCTGTGGTCCAAAATTTGGGAGTCCCTCACTGCCGCGGTTTGAAGATATCGGACGAGAATGAATATGGTACTCAAATATGTTCGAGATTCACAAGCTTAAAGTAAGGGAACCCCAAAGAAAATCGGTAACTCAGCCAACCGAGATTGCAACTCAGGACTTTTCTTTGTAGTGGTTAACACCTGTTTTTACTACATTGGCACAGCAAGTGATGACACTGATTTCACATGGAATGAAGATGGAGCACCGGTGGAATGCGATGGCGGAGGAAACTGGATAACCCGGAGAAAATGCGCTCCTGGGCCGCCTGGATGAGAGGCGAGTGGTCTAAGATAGTTGTGATGACGTTGAAATTACGCTCTCTTTGCATGGCCAGGATTTTTTTAAAAAAAACCATTAAATATGCAAAGTAAAAATGAATGACGAGTTACTGTTTGCGAAACATAAGTTTGGAACATTTAAACCGATAACAAGGAATAACTAAATGGTAATCTGAGAAAAAAGAAAAACTTTATTTGGTTTAATGTTTTAATGGATCTACATTTTTTTGTGCACGAATAATAAGACTTAGTTTATCTCCTACGGTTTACCAGTAATGAAAAAGTCATACAGAATGAAAAGGACTTCAGAGGATATTCCTAGAAAATACAAGTTATACATTATTTGTGATGTATGTATGTATGTATATACATATATATTATTTAAATCAAGCCGATTTGACCATAGAGGTTAAAGGAGGCTATACAAATAAAATAATTACAAAAGGTAATAATTTGTTACAAAGAGGTAGAGAAACTCATGTGAAGGAAACACATTTTTTACTTTCTCTACACACACTATGTACGTAGTGTATAGGGAAGGTATTGCATTCCACCCAAAAATTCGATACCGAGATTTCACCGAAAATACACATTTTAGGGTCCTCTGTATCCAAAAAAAGTATTTTCAGAAAAAAGGCCCATGTGTGTGTGTGTCCGTGTATCTGTGAACACGATGACTCAAAAACCAAGAGTCGGTAAAATACTAAGCTTGGTATTTAATTTTCGTATCTTCCAGGGATGCGACACGAACATTTTGAGAAAAATCCCCCCACTCCAGACTATCTACCCTTCACATGGAAAATTTTTATTTTCTCAAAAATAGCTCTAACGATTTTGTTTAAAATACCGTATATTAACATATTTATATGGCAAATGAAATGTATGTCTTAAATTTTCTGGGAATAGCCTCTAAAGACTTCTTTATTCTGAATGAATTTTGCGTAACTGTAAACGTAGAGATAGACAAAAACTTACTACACAAAAAATTTAGTGATCTACATTAAAACACACAATTTATGTCATAGTTTTTTTTTTCTCGTGGAATTGGCCATTTCTGAGATATTCCTTGTTATTTGTTTCACATTTAAAATATTTAAACCTTTCTCACACGGAAAGTTGTAAACTTCCTGCCCTGCATAGAAACGGATTTCAATCACATGGCAAAGAGTTTTTAAAAGATTTGACTATCGTTTTAGCCTAGTGTATTCCCTTATTTCCCTTCTACTTAAAAGGAAGCAAGTAATTAAGACAGTTTCTGCTAATGTTTATCTCGATTATCATAAAATAAATAGAAGAATATGCTGTTTAATTCATTACACCGATGTAGAGAAAGTCATGTGAATGGAACACATATTTTTTTAATCTCCTCATAGACTGATATTATCTTAAGCAAATAGCTTTTTACTTTACACGTACTATGTACATTGTGTATAGAAGAAGAATTGTATTCCACCCAAAACTTCGATATCGAGTTATGAGGTCCCCTGAAGAAAAGCATTATAGAAAAAGGTCCGTGTGTATCTGAGGACAGCATAGCTCAAAAACTGAAAGATTGGTATTTGAGTTTGGTATCTTCCAGGGATGCGAACAGGAAGATTTTCAAGAATATCCCCCCCCCATCCCAAACTACCTTTACATGGAAAATCTTTTGACAATTTTGTTTTTCTCAAAATTGGTTCTAACGATTTTGATTAAAATACCGTATATTAAAGCTTTTTATATCAGAAATAAAATGTATATTTGAATTTTCAGGGAACAGCTTCTGGAAACCTGTTCATTCTGGATACATTTTGCTGAACTTTGCATAACTGGTAAATTGTAAGAGATACATTAAAACTTACTACACAAAAAATGTAGTCTCATTAAAACACACAATTTATGTCATATACCTATATTTTTGTTGCAAGAGTTGACCGTTTCCGAGATATTCCTCGTTATTTGTTTCAATTTTAAACTACGCATATTTTCAAACGGAGTCATCTTTCGTTTCATCCCTCTTTTGTTTTTCTGGAAATGGAAAGCGAACAGAACTTCAATTGTTCACTGATTTTAAAAGGTGTGACTATCGTTTTAGCCTTATTCCCTTATTTTCTTACTGCCTATAAGGAACTAAGTAGTAAGACCAATTGTGTTATTGTTTTTCTCGTTTAGTATGATGTGGATAGAAGAATGATTGTTTGTAAGAACAGTTTGTTTGCAGATCAGGTAAAGAAAGTCATGTGAATACAACACATCAGATTTTTAGGTATTGTATTGCTACCACAAGTTCGATGTCCAGATTTCACCGGAAATGTATGTTTTGAGGCTCCCTGAGTCAGAAAAAGCATTGTGTATTTGTCTGTGGACAGCATAGCTCAAAAACGAAAGACCGTTAAATACCAGTTTTGGTATTTAAGTTCAATATCTTCTAAGGATGCGATACGAAGATTTTCAAGAAAATCCACCACCTCAAACTCCCTTTACATGGAGCATTTTTTGAAAATTTTGTTTTTCTCAAAAATGCCTTTAACGATTTTGATTAAAATACCGTATGTTAAAGATATTTATATCACAAATAAAATGTATATCTTGAATTTTCTGGGAATGGCTTCTGAAAACCTGTTCATTCTGGATGAATTTTGCTGAATTTTGCATTACTGGTAAACTGTAAGAGATACACAAAAATGTAGGTCTCATTAAAACACACAATTTATGTCATAAACGCTTTATGTAGAGTCAAGAATTTCTGAGATGTTTCATGTTATTGGATTCAATTTTAAATGGGAAGTGACCTTTCGTTTCATCTCTCTTGTTTTACTTCACCTGCTTGGCCCACGCATTGCAACGTGTTGCTGAAGAAGTAAGAATTAATTTTTCCTGTGTGAATAAGTTGATATTGACAACAAAAAAGGTCTTCGTGTAAGCACCGCACAGAACTCAGTGCTATAAAAATCATCTCCAACATGTCCCTTTGCCTCTTGAGCCAGTACTTACTAGATGGAGTACATGGTTAGAAGCTGTGAACTTCTATTGTGAACATTTTGAAGGAGTCCAATCAGTGGTGACATGTTCTCTTCAGAAGTAGCTGTTTCTATGTGAATCTCAGAACATCTTTAAAAATCCGAAAGTGGCAAACGTGCTTACATCAAAGTAACTTCGGCTGTTGCCTAGCACCATCAAGCAGTTGGAAACATCAGGTTCCCTTCTTCAGGAATCTATGGATTTAATGGAACGTGCATCACAGAAGCTTAGAGTAATTGCAGGAGATGTAGGAAGGAAGGTAGGTGAAAAATTCAAAGCTGTGCTAAACAGGAATCCATGGTACTCTACGCTTGTGTCCATGTCTAAAATGCTAAATGGTGACAGTATCGTTTTACCAAAACATTTCTCTGCAAATCAGATTCCTATGCTAAAATATGCTCCTGTTACTTCGTGTGACGTGGAGAGAAGCTTTTCTGCTTATAAGAAATCCAATAAGAGACAAACAATGATCCCTGAAAATATGGAAAAGTATATGGTTATTCACTGTACTTTGAAAGAAGCAAAATACTCAAAATGAAAATTCTTGGTTGTTCATTGTATGTCAAGAGATAGAAAACTGAAAATGCATCCTCACTATAAAATTTAATTATTTTGAATTGATTGTTTCAGTCATTGATAAATTGGTTCAGTATTTCAACATTGCTTAACTGTCTAAAATTTAAGTAAAATAATTATGTGAAATGAATAATTTTAATAAATATAATCCAAAACACATATTTCTTATTTCGTAATTACCTACTAGAAAATAAATTTTTGGTAAATTCTGCATAAAACAAAACATTTTCCCTATAATTAATTCTATATGTAGTCTTTAAATTTTAACTCGTTGTAATTAATTTACGTACTTACTGACCCATCAAATTACAAAATTCTGGGTAATTTGCAGTCTGCATTTAGATGTGAGGTGGTAATCTTAGCATTTACAATATTACATAATTTTATATATGTTGTTGATATTACATATTTCATTACATATTTTGAGTTTTTTGTTACATAAATATGTACATATTTCGCACCTTGATATTAGGTATACTATTTTACTCAAATGCTTAAAACAAGCGGAACAGTTTTCTTTGCAATCGAAAATATTAAGATTGTAGTTTGCCCTAATTATGCGGAGTAGCTGAGAATTGTAGTACCGTGATATACTTCAGAATTCTGCGATCAGACATAAATGACCGTGTTACTATAATGTTACCCTTTAGAAGTGAGACGTTGCTGCTTTGACATACTACGGCATCCAAGTTCATGTTTATCTTAGATTTAATTGCAGCAATACATTGGCATTCTTCCTGCGTAACGACTTATGATCTCTTGACTATCTACGTCCTGAAGACCTCCGCAATTGCCTTCTTGAGCTTTGAACTTCGAGTCCACACAATCATTTTCTTTTTCGTTCCTTTATTTAATCCTTTCATTCAATAATTTCAACACACCTTTTTCAGTGAATTTTTATTTTCTTGGTGAGTTACCTAAGTTTAATAAAGCGATTTTACTAAATTTACTCGTTTCGTTGTGAATATGACTTTCAACTTCGAAGTTGTGTTTGCATCTATTTAAGCGAAATCCGAAGCGCTTTTTGCGTGGGGATGTCATCTGGATTGATGACAAAAGGAGTCATTGCTTCAATATCTGGGTGTCTTTGTTTTTCAACCTGAATGACGCAGTTGATTGAAGGGATCTAGTCTGTGCCCAAGGTTACTGCGGATTCGATCTTGGTCTAGGACGATTATTATTACTTTCTCTAGCACACTTGTACAATATACATAATAGATAGAGAAGGTCCCCTGAATAAAAAATAAACGCAATCATGTGATCAATTGAAAGCTGGTTTTGCACTTTTCCATCGTAATCCTGGCGAGTTTCTGCGTCGATACATAGCTGTGGATGAAACTTATTTACTCTACTACACTCTAGAGACAAAAGTACAGCCGAAACATTTTTAAAAGCGAACCGGCTCCAAAGAAGCCAAAGGTGATGAAATCTATAGGCAAGGTGATGCCCTCGGTTTTTTGGAATGCATGCGGAATCATATGCATTGATTACTTGCAGAAAGGAAGAACGATAAATAGATACGTTTATGCATCGTTATTGCACCGGTTGAACGGAGAAATCAAGAAAGAAAAATAAATGCAGTCATTTGGCAAAGAAAAAGATTCTCTTCCATCAAGAAAATGCAAGGGGGCACACCTGCGCAGTTTCGATGGCGAAAATTGTTGAATTAAGGTTCCAATTACTACAACATCCACCATATTCACCTTATTTGTCCCCCAGTGACTTTTTGTTTTTTACTTACAAACTTGAAAATGTGGCTCGGCGGAAAACGTTTCACGTTCATCTCCCAAACAGATGCCTATTTTGAGGCCCTCCCGAAATCCTACTTTTTGGAAGGCTTAAAACATTGAAGAAACACTGAGAAAAGTGTATCAAGCTAAGAAGAGATTATGTTGAAAAAAAAATACCAAGGACTTATTGAACGCCCCTCGTAATAATTAATTATTGTTGACGCATCGACGTATCGAATCAAATATTATGATTTTTATTTTGATATATCTTGGATATAATGGATATAGAGTTTTTACATTTTCGAACATTATTATTATTATTATTATTATTATTATTATTATTATTATTATTATTATTATTATTATTATTATACGGCTATGCTACAGAAACTGGAAAGTCTTAAGGCTTTGTTTTATATTTTTACTTTCTCTACCATGTATAGGCAATGTACATACATAGCTAGAAAAAATATTGTATTCTACCCAAAAAAAAAATCGATTCCGAGATTTCACCGGAAATTTATGTTTTAAGGCATCCTGAATTAAAAAGAAAAACAATTTTAGAAAAAGTTCCATGTGCGTGTGTGTGTATGAAGACGAGAACCAAAAACGAAAGGTTCGTTAAGTACCGGACTTGGTATTCAAGCTCAGCTTCTACCCTATATAAGAAACATTTTTCGAAAATGTTGATTTTCTCAAAAGTGGTACTAATGATTGATTAAAATACATATTTTTAAGACATTTTAATTAGGAATGAATGATTACCTGGAATTTTCTGGGAATAGTCTCTGAAGACCTCATTCTGATTGACTTTTGCCTAACTGGTAAAACGAAAAAACAAAAACTTACTCCACTAAAATATAGAATCTCGTTAACATACAATTTATATCATATACAGTTTTAACGGACTTAACCGTTTCCGAGATAATCCATATATATATATATATATATATATATATATATATATATATATATATATGAGCTTTTAAAAGAATTGACTATCGCCTTAGTCTAATTATTAATCCCCGAGTAATATTTCCTAATTTAATAATGCCTAATTAGCATTTCCTTGTTCCCTTGTATCTACAAGAAAATATATAATAAAACAAAATTTGCTTATGTTTGTCTCTATTTGCATGAAATATATGGAAGCTTCACCTTCTAGAATAAGTCATGTAAGTGTAATACATCACTTTTTATACTGCAATACGTCACAATATTGAAAATATATCATTGACAGAATCCGGGGAAAATTCTAAATCTTGGAATAAGATTCATTTTAATACTACAACCAACCAAATCATTAATTTCACTCTCACAACATTACAGCGATTGGAAAATACAACTGCAAAATCATTTTATAATCAGCCACTGAGTTGGTATTTAGGTTAGCAGCGCTTAGTCTGTATAGCACAGAGCAAACAGCGCATTGTACTTGTTCAATTTTATTGAATATTTCGAAGTCAGTTGCTCACAGACTAGCAATTGATGGTTCTTGCACCCGAGTTGTAAACCTCTGCCATCAAGTTCACGTTGATTATTGTCGCGTTATCAAAATAAACATCAAAGCTGAAAGTCTAGTCATTATTTATATCGGAAATGACACTGTGGTTTTTTTTGCATCGTCTGGACATCACCGACAACTCCCTTATACGTCATCAGCGGGTTCAAAGTCTGCCGATTAGGACATGCACTCATAGAAAATAATCGCAGCGGACACATGACCGGGCGAACAGCTTGACAGCATGCCTGAGTTAGAATATTTAGAAGCAAACGTGTTCTGGATTTAGAAAGTAATGTTTCTGCATTCGGAAACAGCAAATGCTTCAAGCTTGTGCCTGCGGCTGTTTTGAACGTATTTGTGACTCCACGCTAAGGTATTCTAGAACTTTATGCATTTTCTTCTAACAGTAAGAATAAACCTTTCATTACTCATAGAAAATCATACTTACTGACAATATTTTAAAAATTATTAGATATTGAAATCTAAAAAAAAAAAAGTATATAAGTTTCTTGAGTTCGTATTTTTTGTATTATTATATGTCTAGAAGGTAAAAGAAGTGTTTACATTCCTCCCAAAAAGTGATACCGCCTGGGTAGTGTGGTGGTAGCGTGTCTGTCTCATATTCAACAGGTCGTGAGTTCGAATCTCACTTAGGGTGAGTTACCCGGATAAGGTTTTTTTCGGGGTTTTCCCTTATCCTGTTAAGACGAATGTCGAGTAACTTTAAGGTCCATGGACCCCGATATAATTTGAGCATCATTTCATCCATCGTCCGATATGACCAAGCAGGTTAAAGGACGTTAAGCTAAAAAAAAAAGTGATATTGATATCAGTGGAAGCAAATGTTTTGAGGTACCTGATTAAAACAAACATTTTAGATTAATGGCATGTAAAAAGAACTGCGGGACGACATTTTGGCATACAGACGTCGCTGATATGGTGCTGGCAATTGACAGTAAGTGATAACAAACAATGATTGCTTCCGTTCCGGGTTCTTCATTCCATAATTAAATATCGTTGGCCCTTCGACAGGCTTCTGACCTTAGGCACTGACAAGTAGGTAAGTCCTCCATACGAGGAAGGTAAGCCGCCTAAGTTAAGTTTAAGCTTTATAAAGTACTATATTCCTTTATAATAAATAGAGAAATTAAATTAGTTGAAAAATATCTATGAAATATTATACATTCAAAATTCAATTTTAATGCACACAATGAATGCGGCCCATTCTATGTTGCTGTCCAGGCGAAATCCTTCAGTTCACCAGAATCTGCGTGTTTTCATTTTATTTGAAGACACAAGTAAATGTAAGAAAACAGTGCCATTTTCTCCGAAAACGAGTGCTTCTTGTATTTGCGACACAAGTACGTTTAAGAAAATAGGCATAAATGGAGTACTTTCAGAAACCTTTTTGTCTCCGATCTGAGTCATAAGCGCAAGTTACGTTGCGCAGCACAATTTCGCTATGCTGACTGCGAGTCACGCAAGTTTGGATTCTCTCCAGGAATTCAATGTATTGTGCATTGAATTCCTGTAACTTCGTCGACTCAGAACAGTTCTTTGAAGATAAAGTTTGCAAATTATTTACTGAGAGATTTGCGCTGAATAATGTAAACATTCCTGCCTAAAATGAAATTGTTGGAAAAAGTATTTAT
This sequence comes from Hymenopus coronatus, assembly GCA_030762935.1. Lineage (NCBI taxonomy): Eukaryota > Metazoa > Arthropoda > Insecta > Mantodea > Hymenopodidae > Hymenopus > Hymenopus coronatus. Next base: position 41,130,910 of record CM060885.1, on the reverse strand, counting down.
AGATAGGGGTGATATTACTTTTTCTACACGTACTATGTACATATTGTACACAGACGGTAGGTATTATAATGCACTCAAAAATTCGATACCGAGATTTCACCGGAAATGCATGTTTTGGATTCCCCTGTAATAAAAAAAAACATTTTTGGAAAAAGGGCCGTGTGTGTGTGTGTGACTGTGTCTTTGGACAGCATAGCATTAGTATTTAAGTTCAGTATCTTCCAAGGATTGACACGAAGATTTTCAAGAAAATTCCCCCACCCCAACTATCCATACATAACATTTTTCGATTTTTTTTTTATATTCTCAAAAATGGATCTATAGAATTTTGTATAACTGGCAAACCGTAAGAGATAGACAATAACTCTCTTAACAGAAAATGTAGAACTCTTTAAAATACACAATTTATGTTATCGTGGAGTGGATCGTTTTTGAGGTATTCCTTGTTATTGGTTTCAGCTTTAAAAACTTCTTTTCCCATACGCGAATTTGTCAACTCCTGTCCATAGAAACAAAGGAACTTCAGTCACATAGCAACCTGCTTTTGACTAATACTTTAGCCTATGCTACTCCTTTATTTCCCTTCTACTTGCATGGAGTCCAGTAATAAGACTATTTCTACTATTTTTTTCTTGATTAGCACGAATTAAAAGGAAAGATAATATTTTTAACGATAATTTGTTGTAGAGATGTAGATAAAGCCATGTGAATAGAACACATACATTTTTTTTAGAAAAAGATCCGCGCGCGCTTGTGTGTATGTGTATCTTTGGACAGCATAGCTCAAAAACGAAAAGGCTGTTAAATACCAAACTTGGTATTTAAGTTTGACGTCTTCCAAGGATGCGACAGGAAGATTTTCAAGAAAATATTAACTTTACGTGGAACATTTTTCGAAATGTTCGATTAGAATTAAAATACCGCATGTTTAAGGTATTCTTATGACAAACGAAATGTATATTTGGAATTTTCTGGGAATAGCCTCTGAAGACCTCTTCAATCTGAATGATTTTTATATAACTGTCGAACCATAAGAGATATACAAAAACTTACAAAAAAAAAAAAAAAAAAAAAAAATGTACATCTCATTTACACACACAATTTATGTTGTAGAGTTAACCGTTTTCGAGATATTCCGGATTATTAGTTTCAATTTTAAACCACTTAAACTTTTCCAAAACGGAAAGACATATTTTTTCTCGTTTCTCATTTATTTACCGAACCTCAATTGTTCCACATACCGACCGGCTTTTAAAGGACACGAGACTATCGCTTTAGCCTGTGCATTTTCTTATTTCCCTTCTACTTGCAATGGGGCTAGTGACAAGACAGCTTATGTTTATCTTGATTAGCATGATGCAGATAACAGATTAATGTTTTGAATAAAAGGTTTGTTTACCAAACAGATTTAGCATGATATAGATAGAACAATAAGCTTTTTAATTGTAATTTGTTACAGAGATATAGAGAAAGTCATGTGAATGGGACACATCAAATTGTTTTTACCCTAATATTCAGAGTGTAACACACGCACACACACATAAGTTATTGATTACTGAGCAACGTGCATATAAACTTCAACGATAGGAACTACCAAACTGCCCTTAAAAGAAAATAATGTTAATAAATTGAGTAAGCGTTGAGACATTAATATGTGGTTATATCTCTGATGTTAATGTACCACGTCGAAATAATATCAGAGTGTTAAATTGTTGAATAAGTAGGAAACGTGTGCCCTGTGCTCAAATGTCGAAATTGTGGTGATACATTTCTAAAATGCCAGTAGCCACTGGCTAATGAAACCATTAATTATTGAAATCGTAACGAGCAACCGGCGTTATGCTACATTAATTTCTCTACACTACTATGTACATAATGTATATAGAAAGTATTGCATTCCATCCAAAAATTCGATACCGAGATTTCACCGGAAATATACGTTTTAGGGTCTCCTGTATAAAAAAAGCATTTTTAGAAAAAGGTCCCTTCGTGTGTCAGGTTGTCAGTGTGTCTGTTAATACGATAACTCGAAGACGAAAAGTCAGTAAAATACTTCACTTAGTATCTAAGTTTGGTATCTTCCAGTGATGCGACAAAAAACTTTTGAGAAAACCCCTCTCAACCCAAACTACGCTTTACATGGAAAATATTTAGAAAATTTTAATTTTCTCAAAAATGGCTCTATTGACTTAAAATAACGCATATTAAAGATGTTTACATGACAAATAGCCTCTAAAGACCTCTTTATTCTGGATGAATTTTGCTGACTTTTACGAACTGGTAAACCGTAAGAGATAGACAAAAACACACTACACCAAAGATGTAGATTTCTTAAAACACACAATATATGTTATACTTCTTTTTTTTTTTCCCCTTTATTCCGTGGAGTTGACCGTTTCTGAGATATTCCTTGTTATTTGCTTTAAATTTAAAATATTTTAACTTTTCTCACACGGAAATTTGTAAACTCCTGACCATGCATAGAAACGGATTTCATCTAAATGTAAACGAGCTTTTAAACAATTTTACTATCGTTTTAGCCTAGTATATTTCCTTACTTACCTTCTATTTACAAAGAAGCAAGCAATGTTTATGTCGATATTCATATAGTAAATAGAAGAATAAGCTGTTTAACAATAATTTATTACAGCGATGTAGAGAAAGTCGTGTGAGTGGAACACATCAGATTTGTGTACTTTCTCTCGCCCGTATGTATACCCGTCGCCAAAAAAATGAGCCATGTCTGGAACGCCAAAACTTCTACACGGCAAAGCGCCTTGTGTACACCATCCGCGGTACAGTTGTGCAGTGGTAGCAACAAGTTGTCACAAGTTCCAAATCTTAATATTACTAACCCATATCATCAATAATCATAATCAAATAGACGACTTAAGCTTCTTCAATAACAAACTATCAATATTAACTAAAATATTAACGACACAAAACATGTTACAGTTTGTATTGTACGGCATTACCAAACTTGCCAACTTTCGTGTGTGTTCACTGTATCACTGTGGCAAAACGTAAGTTACTCCTCTGCTGAGGGCCGCAGGTTTGCTTCTCGCAAATGATATTGAATCAACACATAGCGGCTATTATTTTAGACGTACTTATTTCATACATGACATTCGGTACAGTTAATAATATGATTGTGGTGCTTCTTTAAGGATTTATTCTACCGAACAGCAACAGCACACGAAAGCACGAAAGAACGGTACGCAAACTGTTCAGGCACAAACAGTTCTCTCTCAATGAAGAAACAATGGAGTCAGTATGGCATAAAAACATACTAAAAGTATCGTTAGGAAACCAATTTTGGGCAAATTTAATATATTTTTGAGGTAGGAACTCAACACGCCCTTCACAAATCGATCCAACAGGAAAATACCAATCGCAACTGGAATAACGTGATATTCTCAGAGAGGTAACATTTTCTTCCACATGTAAGGGAAAGGTCTATGGTCAAAATGGGTGCAAAACACTTGGCTTCACAATATTCCATCATGGTCGCGTATCTGTATCGTGTTAGTGCTGGATATCAAGGGATGGTCCGGGTGTGCTGTGGCAGCTTGATGATACACTGAACGGTGTGCAGTACACGGTAATACTCGATAATATTTTGATTCCCGTAAGGATGAGTCATCTTGATGGGATTGTTGAGTTTGTACAGCATAATAATTGTCCACACATCTCGAAAAGTTTCAAATTGGTTTTCAGAGAGACAGGATATCAGAATGGTAGAGTGTGAGAATGTATGGATTGAGGTAAAAAGGGAGCTGCGCTTCAATTTACCAGTAGATGGGCGAAGGACAAAAGATGTCTTCTAGGCACAAATTCAAGAAGCCTGGGCTCTTGTAGCTTCTCAACCATATTACTGCAGACATTTAATTTTATCTATGCCCCGAAGATTGAGGGTAGTTATTAAATATGTTTATATTTTGTTTTAGTTTTAGAAAATAATAGTTTATTTACACATTTTTTTAAAGTTATCTAACACGAGTGTTGGTAAAATTATGTTTTTGTGTGCATAGTTAGGCCCATAACTTCAAATGCCATAGTTATATTAATGCAATATTATGTTCTACATATCCAGTCATAATATTAACAAACATAAATAAAAAATATATTGCAGTGCAAGATTTGAATCTAGAAATTTATGAGTGGAAGCTGGGCATTTTAAGCCTCTCGACCACCGGACCGTTGTTCTGTGACCGCTTTTCAGTATCATAAGTTAAGCATTACACTGTCAGACACAGGTCATTGTATAGTTTTTTTCGTGTGCATTGTGAACACAGCTTTTACGAAGATACACGAAGCTCTACGATCGACACAATCCGGGAATGACTCATAGAATACGGGGATGACATATTTTGTGTCCACGGGTGTACAGTGCACATAGTGGATAGACAAGGTATTGTATTCTACCCAAAAAATTCGATATCGAAATTTCACCGGAAATGCGTTTTGAGAACCCTTGAAACCGAAAAAAATTAGAAAAAGGTCCGTTCGTGTGTAAGTCTGTGTTTGTGGACAGCATAGCTAAAAAACGAAAAGTCGGTTAAATCCAAATTTGGTATTTAAATTCAGTTGGACGTGGTGGCCAAATTTAAGTTGTATTCCCTTTTCCAATCCATCGGAAAGGAGTTTATCACTTGTTCTCCTACAGTCGGGTAGAAATGGGCAGTTTAGTTTTAGTTCATCCTTGCTTAACACGGCCTCATGAGTGAACAATACTGATGAAGATACATATGTTTGGCTGGTGCAGCAAAATCCAATTACAAAAAGTCTACACGGGGGTTAAGTCATGCCGGACTAGTCACTACTTACAACTTTGACGAAAGGATGAAGCGGTTCATATAGACTTGCGCACACTAACGTTAAAAGCGCTAAATGCAGGTGCGATAGCGCGGGACGAGTTCACAAAGTTTGAAACTGTCATTGCTAGAATGTCCGAAAGAAGTAGAAGTCCAAAGTAATCATTTAAAATCAAGCCAACGGTGCTATCAAATTAAAGACGACCAAATAGATAAAATAATAAAAGAAACAAATACCGGCATTTAATGAACACAACTTAGCATTTTCAATTGCGTTACCAGGGTGTAAACATTGTTGCTGATGGACATGTGGTCGGTCTAACTGCAGATAGAGAAGTACTGCTTCAAACATTCCCGAAACATGCAACATTCACAAGTGCCTTCATTTTTTCCGCTGTATTTTTAAACGTGTGTGTATAGTGGTTACCTACTTACTGAACAACAAAGAGAATCGATGACGCCAAGGAAGGAAATGGTGCTACAGTCCTTGACTAGGCAAGGTAGTTCCGGTGTATCGGGTTACTGGTTTACGTAACTTGATACTCAGTGTGCGTGCCCATCAAACCGCATCATAAGAATAATAATCCAAATTTGCGTCTTCATATTTCAAGAGTCTAATGAAGACAGCAGGACTTACAATGCTAGACCGATAGAGATGTGGGCCGCACTTTTTACCTCCTTTGTAGTTGAAATGGTGTATTAATAAAAGATATTAAAACTATCTAAAGAATATAATATAAGCCGTAGCTTAGCAATTCTGCATAGTACATCGAAGAAAAATGAATTGCTAATTGTTTAATTTCAGAATTAAGAATCACCATAAAAATTGGTATATATAGACACACACACACATACACAGGATGTTTCAAAACGTCACCAAACGAAGATGTGGTGGACCTTGTTGGTCATACCGTATGTGGTACGTGAACATAATTTCCACCTCTAAATACGGCACATACAAAAACTGCCATAAAACCACCATGGATTAGGCAGTCGTACATAACCAAATGGCTAGTGCCTGGCCCATTCCAAGAGAGATGCCGGTTGGTAGCGAGGGTCCCAGTCGCGTGGTGTATCTGTGTTTTGATACACACGTCGGCGCGGCACAGGTCACCTTAGTAATGGAAAACGTAGCATGTGCGTTGTGTTATGTGTTTCGATTAACACGTTCTGAGGTTGTTTACGTGGAGTATGACAACCGTGTTTCTTCGTTGCCTAATCCCAAATGTGTGCGATTTTTAAACACACATAAAACTTTAAATGGAAGAGTTTGAAAGTTGCGACATCAAATTTCGGACAAGTCAAAAGTGTAAACTAATCGACTGCTATCTTCATTTGGTGTCGTTTTGAAACAGCGTGTATAAGTACTTTTTATCAAATTGTGTGGTGTGATATAGCGCGAAATGTACCGCTATATTTTTATTTTTCACAACCTGCAAACCACTTTTTAATGTTTTGAAAATGCGAAAATGTATCTAAAATTGTGTGTGCATTCGAATCGACAGATGAATTCTTTTTTCTTTCTTTCATTTCTTTTGGAAACTTCAATTGAGGATTTTGATGCACTTGACCACCGTGCTGCAATGGAGGAAGGTAAGGTGAAAAAGTAAGCAGCATGCATTGACCACTGAAATGAATATAATATATTTATTCCTCCACATGCATCATAATCACCTTTCCTTCCATCCACTGTACAGTCATTTCATATATTCTTCTTCACTCCCATATCAGGCATCGGACTGATCACCCATCCTGGCCAGTGTATCTGACCCAGAGTCCATCTCCTCCTCAACAGGTATCTAACCCTCAGGCGCTTGTTTGTAAGTCGTCCACTAGAACGGTAAAATAAATTAAATCAGTCCATTTAAAGTCTGAAATATTTGCTGTCATGTTAAATTTGAGACTTAGGTCTTTCACAGTTAAATTATGCAATTGGAAGACACTTTCTACTCTTTGCGGATGAGCTGGCAACTTTAAGCACTGTGCGAAGATATGGAGGAGGGTTACCTAAGAAGGTGGTTCAATAAGTATACCCATGTTAAGAATGAAAATACAATTTTTTTCAAATACAAATTATTTAGTTCTCAATATTAGGGATATGCACTTCTCCCAACGTTCCTGCCATTTGTTTAACCCCTCCAAAAATGGAGAGCCTTTTTGTGTGTGTGTGTTTGTGTGTGTGTGTGTGTACCAATTGTCACAACAATATTTCATGGAGATGGTGTCCGAGCCACCCCTTCATATCACATCCATTATTGGTTCGTTTGTGTATCTGTGGATGGTTTCTCATTCCAACCACAGAGTATTGATACATGTACTATTGTGATCTAATTAATTTTGAATATTTTCTTCCAAAGCATAGATTTTTGTAATGTTTTTGTACCTCGTACAACTAATTTTGTTTCCTTTTTCTCGTAATTTTGATGAAATTTCAGAGCGCGCTAAAATACACATTATTTAATGAGAATTATTATACAAAGCATATCTGTGTTTTGTTACAATGCTTTTAGTGTCAACAGTGTATTATTTTTTCTTTTGCCCTGATATAGGACCTACTGTGGGGACATTCATCAATAGTAGCGCCCACTGTCTCCACGGGGAAATCCACCACTGCTGACTTCAGAGACTCAATACCGGGATGTCTTTTCTTGCAAGCAAACCCTCAATCACTAACTACAATTTGTAATGCGAAGAGTTGAGGTCAGAGCCGCTAGAGCGCCAGTTCCGGATGGCAATAAAATCCGGAACATTTTCCTCAAGTCAAGACTGAGTGGATCTTGCCTTATGCTCTGATGCAGAAGTTTTTTGGAAGATTCAGTGTCCATTCTTAAATAAAGTGCTGTTCAAGTCTTTCACCACAGCCGCAAGGAGAGCTGCTCCATATTCTCTGGCAACATCTTTAATCCATTTTGACAGAAATTCAGCTTTGTAACACCATCGTAGTTTACTCCCCAGCAAACCATCACTGAGCGGGATGATGGATGCTTTGGATCTTTGAGGCCCGCTCTCGAGCTTCTTCAGAAATCCTGGCGATTGTAGCTCTGTTCGGTTGTGAATATTTTTTCAACCTATAAAGGATTTTTCTGTCTGTTGTACCGTAACGCTCATGTAGGCGTTTGTATTTCGACTCTCTCTCTCTGATTAAGTGCAGCATCCCGGACCTTCAGCCCTTCGTCTTGTCTGAGCAGTCTGGACATTGCTCTCCTTGATATATTTATCTCACGAACCGTCAATTTTTGCTTCCGTACTGGATTTTTGCTAATACAAGTTGCTGCTGCTTTCCCCACTATCCTGGCCCTTATAGAACTGTATGTCCCGATCTCGGTCGGTCAGAAATGGTGCGGTAAATAAAATTCCCTATGAATGTAAGTTCACCAAAGTTAAATTTCCAAAACAGGACTTTATGCCCTTAGATATTATATTTGCGTTTTATAAAATTAATATTTTACTTCATTAAAATCATCAGTAGTTTCACAAGATTTATCATTCAAACTTACTAATTTGATGTAAAAATACATTACGCCAATATGTTGAGCTGACCAACGTTACATTATTGTGAGCTTTTAACAATAGAAAAGAATAACATTGGCATATGATTTTCTGCACTACTTGATTACTTAAAATAAGACATACTGAATTTGATCACAGTATATCGTGAAGAAAGAGGGGGGGGATTTTTTTTTTCTGAAGCAGCAAGAACAGCGACAAATCTTATGTATTATTAGTATTAAATTTATGCATCAGTATATATAATATTATTTTTGTCTAACATAAATTCTGCATAGTATGCAAGGTACTAACACAATAAAACCATAGAAATTATATAATACTAATAATTGTACCAATAGAGCAGTAAGTGGCAACATTTTGAAGAAATGGGGGAAAAAACTAAAAAGAGCCTACACTAGAATTTTCACAAGTACAAATTAAAGAGTCGGAAATTTAATAAAATGTAACACATATTTAGGGGATCCTGGTAAAGTTTGCTTTTTTAAAGCAATTTGCTCTACACAACCAGTAATGGGAATTTTTATACACACACACACCAGGTGGTCCACGCAAGCCGTCCTTCTCTGAAGTTAGTTACTCCCGGATAATGCGGACGCCGTAAGGTTTGCCTAAGCATGTCAGTAAAGGGGATGCGATAACAACAGAGGAATATTTGCTAAACGTAATATCAGAGTTTGAAAAACAACACTTAACTGTTATAACTGGTTCCAGAGCTCGTCGCTAGAGCACTTGCTTACCCTGTGGGGTGGCGGGTTCGATTCCTGGGCCCGCGAAAGGCTCCTGTTTAGAAGAATGGTTGCCCCTGAGCAAACCAATACGCACATAGGCCAAAGCATATTAATGATCTGTTTCAAGGCATATCAATATATGACAGCTAATTTATGTTCCTTTAAACATGTGTTTATTATACTGACATTTCTTTATTATTATATTATTCAAAACAAAAATGTTCAATTGCATGCCCGCCTTGTTGGATGCATTGATGTAAGCGCCTCTCAGTATTAATATGGACACCTCTTAACGTTTCTGCAGGTACTGGAGCGCAAGCATGACGCTTTCTTTCTTTTAACACGTGCTTTGATATATCCCCACAAGAAAAAATTCCAAGGTGGTTAAAGCAGGCGATCTCGCTGGCCATCGAATGCAACCACCACGATCTTATCATCGTTCGGGATACACATTGTTGAGATATTCTCTAACCACTTTACAGTAATCGGTTCTTCTTTGCAATGCGAAATGCACAGTCTTCTGTTCGTTTTGTCTGCTTGTGCATGGGGAGCCATGTTGAATGACAAGAGTCAAATCTAAAACTGAACTAGAATCTGCAATGTCTATAGAACAGCAGTGACGAGGCAACCCTTCTTGCATTAACGTATGCGGGAAACGTAAAACTACAGAGGACGGTTTACGTGGGCCACCAGGTACACACACACACACACATTGCATAATGACGCACATTGACCGCTGCTATAATGACCTTGGCTCCCTGATCATCATTGCAACATAAATGTTTCTTCAACTGAATGGTTGTAACATTTTTTTCTTTGTTGAGACATGGTTATGTTGATTGAAAAGCATTCCTACGTCAGTGATAAGATATCACAAGTCCATAAACAAATGCCCTGCTTTGGTAAAGAATTAAATAAGAACGCTTTGTTTATCTTGCTTACAAAATTGGTGTTCCACGCAGCGAGAGCCTTCTTGGTTTAAATTAATTACGTTTATGATGAAGGTAGATGTGATTTATGGAGTGTTTAACGTGTATGCATAATTGGTAATCATCTCTTCAATTAACACATAACTCACATATTCCTAGACACAAATTCAATGAATACCCTAGTGGTAGTTTTACTTTCTCTCACGTACTATGTACATAGTGTATAGAGAAGGTATTGTAATGTACCCAAAATTTCGATACCGAAATTTCACCGGAAATACATGTTTTGGGTGTTCCTGAATCCAGAAAAAGCATTTTTGGATAAAGGTCCGCGTGTCTGTGCGCGCGCGTGCGTGTGTATGTTGATATTTAAATTTGGTATCTTCCAAGTATCTACTATATCACACGGGTAAATCCGCAAGAAAAGCGGATAGGTACCGTGGTGATTTGCCCCCGCCCGAGTACACTCGGGCGACTAGTTCCTGCTCCTGGCTCCTCCTGGCTCCTGGATGCGACAAGAAAATCCCCCCACTCTCAACTACCCTTTACATGGAACTTTTTTCGAAAATTTTGATTTTCTCAAAAGTGACTCTAACGATTTTGATTAAAATATTTTGACTAATAAAATGTATATCTTGAATTTTCTGGGAATAGCCTCTGAAGACTACTTTATTCTGGGTCAATTTTACGGAATTTTGCATAACTACTAAACCGTAAGAGATGGACAAAAACTTACCACACAGAAACTGAAGAGCTTGTGAAAACACTCAATTTATGTTATATACATTTTTTTCGTGAAGTTGGCCGTTTTGATATATTCCTTGTTATTGATTTCGGCTTTAAAAACGTATACATTTCTCATACAGGAATTTGTTTACTCCTGTCCATACAAACCAAGAAACTTCAGTCACTTAGCAACCAGCTTTTGACTATCACTTTGATCTATGGTACTCCCTTATTTCGCTTCTACTACAAGGAAGCGTCACTATTTTTTTTCTCGATTAGCATGAAGTAAATAGAAGGACAAGCTTTTTAACAATACTTTTTTTTTTTTTTTTTTCAGAGGTGTGTAGAAAATCTTGTGATTGGAACACATCAGATTTGTTTATAGTAGTAGCATCATCCACGATGATATAACGCTCAAAGCTATGGAAGAAAAAGTCGTCGATCACTGGTACGAACATTCCAATTAACCTCATTTGTGATACTTCATATGGCTTATTACAAATCTAATGCTGCTAATGGAACTTATATTTGATAGAAGTTAGGGTTGCAGCAAGAATATTTCCAAATCACCAATGTCAAGGTTTACTCGGAAAAGTTATATATTTTCACCAATGCGTGCCCAAAATATAGGTAATTTACATGAATATACGTAGGTAATAATCTTTATGAAATGTTACTGCTCAGAGATATTCCTCTCGTTCTCAAAGTTCATTTTGAGGGCTTACAAAGGCAGATGCATAATTACCGTGTTTCAAGATTGATGGTGTAGCTAAGATAAGTTAGTGTTAACCAATGTGTATGTCATTTGTTACACATCGCCAAAACAAATTTGGTACTGATTCATAGGTTGGTTTGACTTTGGCAGACATTGCAGTTAGCCGTTTAGCGTATTTCGCTAAAATGGAAAAAATACAGTATCGGTCAATGATTTGCTTTTTACTTTTGGATGGGAAAACTTGCGAGGAAATAAAAAAGAAACTGGATGCCGTTTATAAGGGCCTTTCGCCGTATATGACAACAGGCAAACATTGGTTCAACGACTTTCACATAGACTTATCACACATTCTGTTTTTGATAAGAAGTGCCCAGAACGCCCGTTAGATGTGGTTGCTGAGAAAATCATTGAGAACTCCACGATATCCTCGCTGATCGTCGAACGAAAGTTCGCTGAGTGGTAGACGCCATAGCTGAGTCGACGGAAACGGCAATTCATATTTTATATGATAAGTTGGAGATGCAGCAATTGTCGACCCGATGGATGCTGCGGTGGCTCATTTTAGACAGCAAGCATCAGCTTTCACTTTCGAAGCTGTGTTTGGAGCTATTCAAGCGAAATCTGAAGGACTTTCTTGCATCGAGTTGTTACCGCCGATGAAACCTGGATTTCGTTATACTTCAGAAACAAAACATCAACCATACCAATGGGTTGCTTCTGATGAATCTACTTTAAAGAGGGCAAACAATACCCCATTGACTGGAAAAGTGGAGTCAGTCATATTCACTGATTTCTTAGAAAAAGAAAAAAAAATTCTAAACAATTCTGCATGAGTATTGGCCTGATTGGACAAGAAGGAGACACGACCGCATTTGGCGGAGAAGAAAATGCTGTTTCAGCACGGCAACGCCCCAGCACATTCACCCGGAGTTTTCGCTGTCAAACTGCCTGCATTGGTATCGCACCACCGATATTCCCCCGACCTGGCTACTTACGATTGTTCCCAAACATGAAATGGCTCGCAGGAACAAATTTTTGATCAAATGATGTCACCATCGAGACAAAGAGCTTGACAATTCCTACTTTTTGGAAAGTTAAAGATAATGGCAGAAATGTTGATATAAGTTTATATCTCTAACAGGGCACTATGTTGAGTAGTAATAAAATGTGTTTGAAGAAAATGGCGTCTCCATTCCTAATAGTGCACTTATTGAACCATCCTCGTATCTTACAATAAATAGTCAGTAATAATTACTGTTTATACGATTATATTAAACTTTACGTCACAACTGACAGCTAGGCGAATCTCGCTTAAATATGGGCGAATGACAATTTATATTGTAAGTAATTAGACATTTATCAAGGTTGTGTGAATTATTCTCACGGGACATCTACTGTTCGTTGAAGTTTCTTAATCGACAATATAGACGAGCGACCTAAGGCTGACGGTAGTGTTGTGATGCATTGTGGCTAATTGACGCTACAGTTTGCAGGTGGACTGGAATAACTGCATTTGTCAAAATTGACTGCATTAGTTCATATGCACATTTCTTCTTTTCTAAGTATATTTTACTTTCAGGTTTCTGTCATGACTGTGGCAGTCACTCCAATATGGAAAAGGAAGCTTTTCAGTTATTAAAGTTTTTTTTTTTTTTTTACTTTTTCTGCACGTACTATGTACATAGTGTATAGAGAAGGTATTGCACTCCACCCAAAAATTCGATACCGAGATTTCACCGGAAATGGACGTTTAAAAAAAAAAGTATTTTCAGAAAAGGGCCGTGTGTTTGTGTGAGCACGATAACTCAAAAACGAAAAGTCTGTAAAATACCAAACTTGGTATTTAAGTTTAGTATCTTCCAGAGATGCGACAGGAAGATTTTTCGTGGAGTTGGTCGTTTTTTTAGATATTCCTTGTCTTTGGTTTCAGCTTTGAAAAACTTACTTTTCTCATACAGGAATATGTCAACTAGTGTCCGTAGAAACAAAAGAACTCCAGTCACATAGCAACCAGCTTTTGACTTATCACTTTAACCTATGGTACTCCCTTATTTCGCTTCTACTTACAAGGAAGCAAATAATAAGACTATTTCTGCTAATGTTTTCTCGATTAGCATGAAGTAAATAGAAGCATAAGCTTTTTAACAAAAATTTATTACAGAGATGTAGAGAAAGTCATGTGAATGGAACATATCAGATTTTTTTATTTATAATTTTTTTATCGTGTATTCATAAGACATTTTGATACGCGCTGTCTGAATTATAAGGCAAGACTACAGTCATGTGAGCAAAACACGTTCAAATCTGTATGTTTCGTATGTATTTACACCCAGTTGCACTTCCTGAGGTTATTCATGTTTGCGCTTTACTGCTCTTGAGCCCGAAAATGGAAATATGTATGTTTGGAATGACCGGCAATCGTTTGAACAGTGTTGTGTATATATTATGGTGTGTTAGGAATAAAGTGTCTGTTTTGGTAAACTAAGCGTTATGAATTTGCAGCACATTCCTCTGTCCGTTTACCGACACTGATAATGGGACACTGCCGAACATTATCATCTTGCACCATCATCGTCATGTCTCAGCTGGTTGCCGCCGCCTATTCTGTATCGGATCAAAGGTCGTCTGGCAGTCGCAAGTCCGATTGCTTGAACCTCGCCCTCAATTTAAAATGCAAAGAGGTACAAAAACTGACATAAAAGGAAGCACAGAATGTGCCGCACTTTCAGTTCCGCTTTGGTTTGTGAACGGTGTGTGTCAGTAAGAACCCTGCAGATACTGTTTGTCAACTTATCAGAGAACAGGTAAATTTGTGTTGTTTCCACAAGACATGGAGACTTGCAAGAAACTCCCCCTATTCAAAACTTTTGTTTTTATAGAAACATTTTAGTTTTTTTTTTGTTAGTTTTATATATTTTCTCAAAAACAGCTCTAAGAATTTTTATTTAAATAACTACATTTAAGATATTTGTATGACAAATGTATGTGCTAACATTTTCTGAAAAAAAATTCTGAATGATTTTTGGACAAGTAGTAGCCTATAAGAGAAAGAAAAATTCGTATTACATAAAAAAAAATCGGACGTGTTCCATTCACATGACTTTCTCTACATCTCTGCAACAAACTATTGTTAAAAAGCTTATGCTTCTATTTACTTCATTCTAATTGAGAAAAAGTAGCAGAAATAGTATTATTAGGTGCTTCCTTGTAAATAGAAGCGAAATTCGAGAGTACCATAGGTTAAAGTGATAGTCAAAAGCTGGTTGCTATGTGACTGGATTTTTTTGGTTAGCATGGACAGGTGTTGACAAATTCCTGTATGAGAAAAGTATAAGTTTTTTTTAAAGCTGAAACCAAAAACATGGAATATCTAAAAAACGATTAACTCCACCAAAAAATATATATATGACATAAATAGTCACTGTTTGTCTTTCGCTACTACTTACCTACACTAGGAGAGTAGTTGTTTAAAAAATGCGATGCCGAAATTTCACCAGAAAAGTATGTTTGAGACCTCTAACCCCCTCCCCCTCAAAATCATATTTAGATAAAAGCTCCTGTATTATGTGTCTTTCTCTTAGTCTATGCGTATGCGTGTTTGGTACTATCTGTGAACAGCATAACTCTAAAGAATGCCCCTTTCATTCGAGGATTTTTACTTTCTCTATACGTACCATGTACATAGTGTGTAGAGAAGGTATTGTATTGCACCCAAAATTTCGATGCCGAGATTTTACCGGAAATACATGTTTTGATGTCCCTGAACCCAAAAAATCATTTTTAGAAAAATGTCCTTGTGTGTGTGTGTGTGTGTGTGTGTCTGTGGGTAGCATAGCTCAAAAACAAAAGATCGTTAAATAACCAAACTTGATATTTAAGTTTAAGATCCCCCCCCGGCTCCAACTAGCATTTACGTGGAACAATTTTTGAAAATTTTATTTTCTCGAAATGGCTCTAACGATTTTGATTAAAATACCATATGTTTAAGATATTTTTATGACAAATGAAATGTAAATCTTTAATTTTCTGGGAATATGTTAACCTTTTCAGTAGCACGGTAATATCTAAACGTTTTAGATCCTCAACTAACCTGCGAATTCAGTTCAAACATTTATTCTTTTTTATGATAGAGTTTAACGTTCGCTTTTACTACAAATGGCGCCGCAAGCGATGGCACTGATGATACATGGAATGAAAATGGAGCACCGGTGGAATGTAATGGCGGGGGAAACCGGAGACAACCCGCCCCAGCACCGCTTTGTCCACCACAAATTCCACATGCGGTCGCTTGGGATCGAACCGGGGCCGCTTAGGTAATGGTAAACATTCATTCGTCGTCTGTATTCTAAAGGAGTTAAACGTAGAACAGTAGCAGAAGCAACACCAACAACAATGGAGATGGTTGTGATTGTTTCCCCAGCTTGTCTTATATAGGGAGATTTGAATTTGTGATTGACGTTATTAATGTAAAATTGTTTTCCTTAAATTCTAGCACGCTTCTACGATTAACAAAATAAGGTTGGTTAATAACACATTTTTACTTTCTCTACACGCACTATGTTCATAGTGTATAGAGGAAGACAAGTATTGTATTCCCCCAAAAATTCGATACCCAGATTTCATCGGAAATACATATTTTAGGACCCCCTGAATCCAAAAAAAGCATTTTCAGAAAAAGGTCCGTGTTTGCCTGTGGACAGCATAGCTCAAAAACGAAAAGACCGTTAAATACCCCCTACCCTCAACTACCCTTTACATGGAAAATGTTTCGAAAATGTTGGTTTTTTCAAAAATGGCTCTGACGATTTTGATTAAAATGCCGTATATTAAAGATATTTACATTCCAAATAAAATGTATATCTTGAATTTTCTGGGAATAGCCTCTGAAGACTTCATTATTCTAGATGAATTTGCCAAATTTTGCTTAACGTCTAACCGTAAGAGATAGACAAAAACTTACTACACAGAAAATGTAGATCTCGTCAAAACACACCATGTATGTCCTTTATATTTTTGTTGTGGAGGTAACCGTTTCCGAGATATTCCTTGTTATTGGTTTCAGTTGTGAAGTACTTATACTTTTATCAGACAGGAAGTGTCCGTTTTTCTTTTGTTCTACGCCTGGCTAAACAAAGAAGCCATTTGCAATGACAATCGCGTAACGACAACTTTTAAAACATTTGACTATCGGTCTACCCTAGTGTATTCCCTTATTGTTTTCCTACTTTTAAGGATCTAAGTAATAAGAACATTCTGCGAATAATTATCTCGATTAGCAAGATGCAGAAAGAAGAATAATCTTATGTAAGAAGGTTGTAAAACAGCTGAGAAAGTTGTGTGAGTGTAACACATCAGATTTTTTTTTTTTGTTTCAAGTGCAAGTGCGTGAGAGAGAGAGAGAGAGAGAGAGAGAGAGAGAGAGAGAGAGAGAGAGAGAGAGAGAGAGAGAGAGAGAGAGAGAGAGAGAGAGAGAGGAGGGAGGGAGGGAAGGTTAGAGTTTGGTTGTGAGTTTGTGTCTTTGTGGATAGTACATACATGTATACTCATCTGACTTTTCCTCGTTGCGTGGTTCTAAGCGCTTACGTCTTCTCCGAAGCAATTATGTTGTAATAAATTAGATACATTCGTTTGACTGTTGCGAAACAGATTTATAGAGAGAACACAATCGAGGACGCTTGGTTTTCTTGTAATGTTTTATGGTAGAACGTTTATTACAAAATCCCTTGCTAATCCTAATCTAGGATACAGAAGTGCATATCTTATCAGGCTGGATAAGGATAT
The DNA here is from genome assembly GCA_030762935.1 of Hymenopus coronatus. Taxonomy (NCBI): domain Eukaryota; kingdom Metazoa; phylum Arthropoda; class Insecta; order Mantodea; family Hymenopodidae; genus Hymenopus; species Hymenopus coronatus. Next base: position 41,113,707 of record CM060885.1, on the reverse strand, counting down.
TATCGTGTTGCAAACGAACAGACATCAGCTCTTATTTTTATATTTAAGTGAGCTTATCACTCACATGCCACAGAAAGAATGTGGAATTCTCTGTAGTGTCAGTATTAGACATCTTACCTTTGGGTCCCAAAAATATAACTTTTTTCGGAAAAATTTATCAAATACTCGTACGTTATTGTTTTCAATTAATCAAAGTAAATAGATGAAATACAGGGATACAATACAAGTGTAAAATAATTTGGTGTGGTCATATTTTAGCAATAAAAACGTAACAAAATTAATGTACCATTTTTGTGCAATAATTTATATCTTGTTGAGATAAAATCACTTAAGGGGAGTCGAAATAATTTTTTCCATTTTCATGTATTAATTGCATATAAATATTTCGAATCTCCTGCTCATTTTGGTATAAATTTCATAGAGGTATGCTCATTGTAAATCGTTTAAAAATAGTGTTCAAAATAATCTTCTAGAACATTCTTGTACACCCACTTGGTAAACCATCAATAGGTTTGTAAATATTTGATGTTAGAGAAGCAATCTATTTTATCTTAACTGGGAAGTTTTAATTCAGCATTAGTATCTTGATCATATTTCCTTCATGTGAGAGTTTCGAAATACTGCGAAGTTGTGTTCGGAAAGTTAGATTACTTTTGTTTTTTAAATATGTTTGAAAGCAATTTCTGAAGAAGCAAGATTGTCTATACAAATGCCTTATTATCTCAGAAACTAACTTATACTATGGGCTGAAAATTTTACTACACATTTGCACCTAAATAGGCTTTGTTTTAACAAGAAGTTTTTATGTATATGGATTAGTTATTTTTTTTTTAAATTTAAAAAGCTTTATTAAAAAAACTCTCACCCTTTCTTCTACTCAACAGAAGTATTCTATTTTCATTAAAAAACAGTAAATGTATTGGTGAATATACCTTGAAAAATTTGACTCATGTTAAATAGTTGCTGAGGTAATGGGTCAAATTTCAACATTGTTAAGATTAGAGCATTTTGACTCCCCTTAAAAGGGCATTTAGCTGATCAACGCAATAACAAATTTATTCATACAATACTGCGATTTTCACTGTTATTTCTGCGTGAATCAACAGAATTTTGGAATTTTATGGTGTAAGTTTATAATTTTTTGGAAGAGAGTGGTTTGAATTAAACAATGATGTTTCAGCACTTGTTAAAGTGACTGTAGCCTGCGGTAACAATGAAACCGTGACTAATTAAATCCTTCAGTACACACATTATCTGACTCTCCTAAGTTTTCAGTTCTACACCGGAATTTTCATAAGCACAATTTGCAGTCTTTTCAAAAAATATCTGGGACGATACCTGTTCCACTCACACGCTTTTATTAATATTCACATTTATTCATTTAGTCCGAGCTTTGGCGATAATTGTTTAATAGTGTTTGATAACAATATGAAATTAGCACCAATATATCGCAAATCATCCCTTAATTTGTTCCTTCGTAGCACATGTGGGCCAGTCACTGCGAGTCATCTAAGAAACTGTTGACGTCTTATATACACTGGCAATTCTTGCTGTAATATTGAACTTCTGCTTATTATATATGTTTTACATGTTTACTTTCTCTATACGTACTACGTACATAGTGTATAGAGAAGGTATTGTAATGCACCAAAACATTCGATACCGAGATTTCACCGGAAATACTTGTTTTGAGACCCCTGAGTCCAAAAAAAGGATTTTTACAAAAAGGTCCGTGTGTGTGTGGACAGCATAGCTCAAAAACGAAAAGACCGTTAAATATCAAACTTTCAAGAATATCCCCCCACAACCAACTACCCTTTACATGGAACTTTTTTCGAAAATGTTTATTTTCTCAAAAATGGCTCTAACGATTTTGTTTAAAATGTCAAATATTAAAGATATTTACCTGACAAATAAATGTATATCTTGAATTTTCTGGGAATAGCCTCTGAAGACTGCTTTATTCTGGTTGAATTTTACGGAATTTTGCATAACTGCTAAACCGTAAGAGATGGACAAAAACTTAACACACAAAAAATGTAGAGCACATTAAAACACAAAATTTATGTTTTCGTGGAGTTGATCGTTTTTGGTTTCAGCTTTGAAAAACATACTTTTCTCATACAGGGATATGTCAACTCCTATCCATACAAACCAAGAAACTTCAGTCACATAGCAATCAGCGTTTGATTATCAGTTTGGGCTATAATATTCCCTTATTTCGCTTCTACTTAGAAGGAAGCAAGTAATAAGACTATTTCTGTTATTTTTTCTCGATTAAAATTAAGTAAATAGAAGCATACATTTTTTAAAAATAATTTGTTGCAGAGATGTAGAGAAAGTCATGTGAATGGAACACATCAGACTTTTTTTTTATTTATTTATGGACGTTCTTTAACTGCTATGGTTCTCAGCGTCCCATTCTATGTTGGGCGTGAAAGACCGATTAATTTAGTTCAGAGGCCTTCTATCAGGCTTGAGTTTCTTTTACATGCCGTAAATCTGCGACACGGGACCAACGGCTTTACTTCCCTTCCGAAGGAAGCCATGCTAAGGATTTTTACGCCCGAAAAAATCCATTGTTCCTCCACCGGATTTGAACCCGCAACCTTGGATATATGAAGTTAGTATAATAACCATTACACCATGGAGGGCGACGTATGTGTACATCGTAGGTAGCGAAGGTAGGTGGGGTATTCCACCAAAAATCCGATGCTGAAATTTCACCTAGAATATTATTTTGAGGACCGTTGAAACCAAATGAAATATATATATATATATATATATATATATATATATATATATATAAAATGCTCCCCCGTGAGTGTGTGTGTGTGTATGTAAATAACTCACAAACTAAAAGGCGGTTAAATACCAAACTTGTATTTAGCTTCTGCACCTTCCATGGATGGATACGACACAAAGCTTTCAGGAAAACTACCCCTCCCTAAACTGCCCTTACATTAACGATTTTTCGAAATTTTCGGTTTTCTCAAAGATGGATCAAACGATTTTGATTAACATAATATATATATATATATATATATTATGTATATATATGTCTTGAATTTTTTGGAAATCCTCTTCATTCTGAATGACTTTTGCATAACGGGTAAACCATAAGGGATAGACAAAAAACTTACCACCCAAAGTGTAAAGACAGAAATTATCTCAAATACATTTTTTGTGGAGTTCACCGTTTCTGAGATATTGTTGGTTTCAATTTTAAAATATTTTTACTCTCCTCAGTTGGGATTCATTCGTTTTCCTCACTCCTGGTCAAGCAAAGAGTAAAATCCATCCTTAGCTACCAGCTTTGACTATCGCTTTAGCCTTCTGTATTCCCTCATTCCTTTGTATTTGCATGGAGCAGTTATGCAAAGTTTATCTGGATTAACGTGAATTAGAAGGACACACTTTTAATGAGTAGTTTGTTGCAGAATAGTAGAGAAGGTCATAGGAATGTAACACGAGAGCTTTTTCCACAGGTTTAACAGTATGCTGTTATTTTCATTTTAGTTTATTTCTTAGTTTCATAAGGAGACTTTAATTTAGCTTCAATGTTAAAGTATCAATTAAGCATCTTTAATTCTTTATTCAAAATAATACTATATCCTCCTCGTGAATATCGAACGTATTTGTGTTTTCTGTACATACGATCAAAATGATGTGCTGACAAGAGTCAGTAGATTATACACTACACATTATAACATTTAAAATAGTCGGGAGTTTTCGATTTCATAAACTTGATTCATGACGACAGCTCGTGAAGTAGCAGCCACATCTAAAACATTTACTAAAGCGACTGTTTTCGTCATTGTTACTACTGGACCACGATACGAGTACACTTGGAGGAGGATGCCTCTCGACTGACATGATAAAGGTGACAATCTGATGGGAGTGATAGCAAGGCGATAATGGGAATTTACAGTGGCACAATGTAAACATTAATACTCTGCTGATGTCATTAGTTCTTAGTTCTCAGAACCTGTCCATGTTTTCTTCACTTCCGATGCACGCCCACTATTTGATTCCACATCCAGCGAGCATATTCATATCGGGATCGACTAGGCATAAACTTTGAAAGGTGCGACAGAGTATAGACAGAGGAAACATCTATATTCTCAAATAATTCAAAGTAAAACCTCTACAAATAATTGAAGAAAAAATGATAAATTCTGTATGTTTTAATTTTAAGAAATCGACGTGGAGGGATTTTTCAATTAACGTATGATTTAAAAAAGCGAATTGAATATTTTCATTAATGTCCACTATTTAAGCTCCCAAACCTTCATTTGCAAGTGTTAGATTGGGTGCCATTGGGTGCTATTTGCGACAGTGGGGAACGTTATATATTTGTAGTTTGCTTTGGGAAAACTCGTCGCCGTGGATCGTAGACGATTTTAAAATAATAACACTTGCCCTTTACAATTGGCGCAGTCCAGTAAAACAAAGTATTAGAATACATAACACCAAGATAAGCTAATTACACCTTTATAAACATTTTGCTATTGAGAATGTTGATCTCTAATAATTAATATTTTACTAGATGATACAAGAACACCACTGATTTACGTCGCCGCGAGCCAATTGAGTTGAATCCGCGAGAGGCGCGCGCTGAGTAGTGAATGCTCAATGAATGAATGGACGAACACTGACTGAATCATTGAACTAGGCGCGGTTGCACAGTTGTTTTTATGTTTTTTTTTTCTCCGTCTCTCCGCTTGTAAAATAAATGTAGTTTTATTTATGGACGCTCTTTAACTGCTGTGGTTCTCAGCGTTCCGTTCTATACTGGGCGTGAAACATCGCCTATCAGGCTTGAGCTTCTTTTACGTGCCGTAAATCTACGACACGGGTCCCATGGCTTACCTTCTCTTCCGAAGGAAGCCACGCTAAGGATTTTTATGCCCGAAAACTCCGTTTATAACGTTCGGTTCTAATAATTAATGCGTTGATGATTTATTCATTTTACACAATATTATTAGGTTGCTATTTTTACATATATAATGTAAATGACTCGATCCCTCCTAGCTACAAGTCGCCAGATCTGCCCATAATGGCTAATGTGTCTGCTTCTACTTGGAATTTGCCTTTTCAATTAAGCTTCGAGAAGCCCTTGCCTTGGACTTAGCTAGTAGATAACCGGGCCCAGGCCACTACTTTACCTCCCGTCTACTTAAATGTTGTATGTTTCCCTCATTCCAGTTATACATTTTACAAAATCATTACATGAAGTATAAAATATGAATTTTATAAATATTTAGTATTTAAATTGCAGCAACCATAACGTTACTACCATTAATTGATATTCCCTTTCTTGTTATTGCTATATTTATTATTCTGCGTTACTATTTCTTATGATTTTCCTGTGTTTTTACTTTATTTATTTATTGTGTTCTCCAAAACATAATATACCTAAAAAAAGAATCGCTCCCCCTTCACTGGGCAATAACCATTATCTACTAAAGCCAACCTTCTAGCGCAAGATGCTACGTAGCAAAATTTCTGTTTCCTATAGACTCTATAAACATTTCAGTTTCGTGTTAGTGCGCTTTGAAAACAGTGAGTTACTGCACAACGTGATAAGAGACCAGTATATGGAAGAATTGGCAACTGGAGGGTTGGTTTCCAGCCGCACACCTCTAATCCTACACTTTAAAGTGACAGTCATACCGTCTTTAGCAGAGGAGTTATCATGTTCTGAAAACTACTGTATTACGGATGTTATTACTATCGGAGTCAACCTAAACTATGTAAAAAATAATCAATAAACTGACCTAAAGTCTATAAAATGAATTTAAACATTTTGTCTTCATTTCGGAGTATTCCTGAAATGCTGGTACGTATATTTGCGCTTATTCGCCTCCCAGCCTGTATTGCGAGCGCGCCAGGCGCCGCTGAGCGCGTAGGCGCCTACCTGGCCGCCACTCTTAGCAATAGTGTATGGCGAATACAATAGCCGCACAGAGGCCATTATGGCAATTTGAGTAGTACAGTCTGGAGGCTTCCATTTTGCAACAATTGGAAGTTTCGGTCTGGGCTACGCGACATATATGGAATGATGAGTGCCCGACCAGGAATGAAGATGTGAAGCGTGAACACGCTCAAGTAGTGGAAGTTAAGGTAGAATGCCAGAATTACGGTGTACACAACGTAATGTGACTTAACTTAATGTAACATAGTTTTAAAATCTTAACATATTTTATAATTACAACCAATGAGCATGAAGAGTGATTTTTGTTACGTTAAGTGCATCTTAATAGGCTTTCAGTATAGCAGCATTTCTTGACTTCACATTAGAGCCCTCACAATCCCGTTCACAAGAGTGCAATCGACAGTGAACAGTGGAGAACAGTTCAGTTGTTACCAGTGATTCAGTTCTGGCTCGATTCGGCGGACCGGTTGTGTTGTGTGACTAGTGTTTATAACTTGTCAGGAGTGGAGTATAGAAGCCAAAAGAAAAGGTTCGCCTATGTGCGTATAACCCCGATATGACCATAGCAATTAAAGGGGCCTACACCTACAAATGAAACAATATGTGCATGTGTTTAAGTATATGCACGCGTGCCTGTGTGTGCGTATGAATAATTAGTGTGTTTTGAAAGCGTCAACTCGAATAAATACCAAACTTGGTATTTAAGTTCAGGATCCTCCAAAGATACGATACGCAGATTTGCAAGAAAATGTTATGTTTCAAGGGAGGAAACGTTCTAAATAAAGGATGGTTTATGATATAGAACATATTTAAAAATCTTCATTTTCTCAAAAATGGTTGTATTTTAATTAAAATACTTAATGTTTAAATTCGTACATGACAAATAAACTGTATATCTTGAATTTTCTGGGAATGTCCTATGAAATTCTCTTTATTCGGAAACAATTTTGTATATTTGTTAAGAGATAGTCGAAGATGTACTCCATAAAACATACTGAGCTGTTTAAAACAAAACAAACGAACAAAAACATTCAAATTCGTTATCAACCATTAACGAGATGCCCGTTATTATAGTTTGAATGTTCCAATATTTTTGTCATTATTTTAAAGTTCTGACATTTTCAGCTGTTCCTGGCGTCGCAGAAAGAATTTGGAATTCCAAGTTCAGTTTATAACGACTAGCTTAGCATCTATCTATTCTGTTTCCTCTTTATATCTACAATGCAATTAAGAAACAATTTGTCAAACATTTTCTTTCCTCGATTAACATGACGGGGTAAAGAAAATATAAAATTTCAGACGATTAGTATGCAGAAGCTCCTGAAGACGGATGATAATGAGTAGAGAATTCCACTGGACAATTCTCGGACAAGTATGGTCTCTGAGACTGATTATTTTCAGATAATTCATTTAAAATAATCACAAATTAATGATATAATAATTAATAATAATTTTCAATAACAATGCAATAATAGCTATGAAAATGATGTTGGTACCAGGGAAATTACAGTAACGCCTAGAAGTCAAATGTATAAGAGTGTATTTCTTTTGTATTTCAACAAAATAGCCGAAGACAAGGACCTGTTTCTAAGTGCAGGCAGGTAGTAACTAGCATATGACAGAGACTGTTCAAATCGTCCAGTCGCAGTTTGAAAGACAATGAAATTCCAACAAACTAATGAATAGGTTAACAGCACTGGCGACCGTGGGATCGTCAAGCCGAGTGAGTTGGGGTTTTCTCACCAGAGAACAAACAGGTTGTAAATTGTAGATTGTCAGAAATATGTAGCATTGAAAGGGGTGGAAGTATATTTTAAAGAGACGTAGAAACGAAAACAAGGCCAATTCAGTTCTGGGCAGTTGTTTTCAATCATGCCGAGCATTCCTGATTCCTTCATACTCCTTTCGCAGTTACAGTCGCAATAGCATTCACGGTTTCACGTCGTTATCTGAGAACAATAGTTGTGCTGCAAGAGTAACAAATGGAGAGCTGATTTCTTGGCAAAGTATCAAGAAACAATAAACATCAACATTTACTTTTTATCTGCTGTATTATTTATATGTAGCACTGCCCCCTGAAAACCTGAGTATCATGCTCACAAATCTTAAATCAACCCTGAGGACCCAACCTAAGGAGCTAACATCTAAGGGGAGATCGCCCACATCTCTCTTCAGATTTTCGATCGCACTGAAACGAGGCTTGCCAGATAAATGTTGGTGCCAAAGACGTATGGTTAAACTGCGCTATCATTAATTACCTCTTTCATTCGAAGCCTACGCTATTGTTGAAGCGGAACCTGAGTGGAAAAACAATTGTACGCGCAATTTTATATTATCTTCCGCAGTCCAAGAGTACACCTCCATCAATGGGTCACCTGTTTGATAAAATGTCAAACAGGATTTTTATTTTTATGTTGAGCCGCGCAGTATTCTTAGAGACGACGGCGAGTTTATTTGCGAAGAGAAGTTGCGTAACGCGGATCATAAGCCGCGGACCACGTAATGTGCAATGTAGACGCGGCGTCGGCAACCAGGATAGTGCGAAACTGCTGTCCGTCTGTGGTATTATCGTACTGATTGATGTTCGCAAATCTTCTAATTAACATTCTTTTGTATTAGAACCTTTCTAAATGTAAGTAGAGAGCATGTTTTTGTGACAACTACAAATACGTTCTTTTGTCTTGCAGGTCGTCATTTTTCACTGTAAACTTTCAATCGAGTCAATTAATTTGAAAAGGGACTAACAAGAAATGTTTAGATGACACATGAAAATCTAAAATATTTGCAATGCGATTCTGAGGCTATTTAATATACCTCATAAAGGATCTGTCTGTTAGCACAGTGGTGGCGCTCCTGCCTCTGGTGGATCCGGGTTCGATTCCCGGTACTTCGGAGGACTTGGTGTGTATGTCCTTTCATCATCACTATTCCACGGAAGGGAAATAGCAACCACGGTACCATCCTTGCCTGAACGCTGAGGTCGGGCTGTGGTCTCGCCTACAATACTCCTAATGTACCCTGAAATATGTGAAATTAGCAATTTTTTGTCCATGTAAACAATTCTATGAATTCCATTTATTTGGCCAATATTAGTTTATAGGTTTAGGACAGACGTGGAAAACCAATTTGAGTTTACAACTAGGTTTGCATTATATTTCGGATTTCCTATTGTGAACTCCCTGTCAGAGCAGAAAACTATTAGTGCCTAAAATGTGTTTCAAGTATTTACATGACAGAGAGCCAAATACAAGCATAAACAATTTTCATTTGAGAGTTATTAGTAGTCGTCACTAAGTGGTAAGAATCAGCACATATATCCATCAATGTGCAAAGCTTTTTATGCTTTATAAAACGCTAGGTTTTCTTTTCTTATGGTGTAATAAAATTCTAAAAGCATGTTTCATTTTCGGTTGTGCATTTCCTATGTAAGTAAATCTATCGGTCAAATGACTTGAGCGTTGTGCGTAACAAAATGTAAAATTTCGGATCAAAGGCATTCGTATTCTTAATACAATTTTATAGTTTTGAACATTAGATTAGCATCTGATATGCGCTATTCCAAATCAAATTGATTCTGAGAGTTGTTTTGGGGAGGGGTTAAGCTCACAGTTTCGTTGGGAATATAAGCGCTAACGTTTAAGGTATAGATTTCACAGCATCTTTAGCTGGCAGAGATTCACGGATACTATTTTCTGTCAGTGAGTGACTGAATCCATCCTTATTTCGTTTATGCGACTGACAAATATGATAAATATATTGGTAGATTGTCGAATGAATGCACACGGCTAGTTGTCTAATGGTGCACCGAACGCGAATGAGGCAACTTCCCAACTTTCTGGTAAACCTACGCGGTGTGTCTAATTAGGATAGTATTTTTGCTAATGATTATATCATCTATTTGTTGCTGCTTTTAACAGTATTTATCTTCAAAACCTGAAATCATAGCGAATTAGCCCAGGGCTTTAACCTTTTAATCTACTCAGTAGCAAACACAAGTCTATGAGGTAAGAAATAAGTTACAAAATAAATAAATAAATAAATAAATAAATAAAGAGGAAAATAATCATATAAATTTGTCTGCACAGATTGCTGCAATGAAAATATTCCTTGTTGAGTTCCAATCCCAACAGATCCCGAATTTTAAAAAAGAGGAACACAACAACGAAAGATGTTCTATATCAATGGAAGTTCGGTGCGAAAGAGATACATAATTATAATTGAAATCCTTCGTGTCCCATCTTTGGAAAATGTCGAATTTAAATGCCACTTTTGTAGGTATTTGTCCGTGATCTGTTTTTTAATTACGCCGTTGGCACGTACATAGTTGTTGTAATTTTTTCTAAATATTATTTTTAGCAGGTATTTTTGTTATGCGGAATGCAATACTTCCTCCTCCATCACATGCAGGTAGTCGAGAAAGTAAGGAGGTAATTAAGTTGAGATTTATAAATAGACATTTCCAGGGGATTAAGGAAGTCTTCCTCTAAGTATTAGCAGTAGAGAGTCTTGTGAATGTTGAAAGAGTTTCGTTTATTTTAAAATAAATAAGTAATTTGTATTAATATAATTGAAAAGCCCCCAGTTACCAGCGTGCGTAAGAGAGTTACTGGTAAAACATGGAAAAGAACCCTAGATTAAATTTGATATATGAACTAGCTATTTGTCATGCTTGCAGTTGTACCTGATTTTACAACGATATGTTCTAGATTTTTTGAATTGTGTCAAAAGTATGTTTCATTCTCTTCGCTGTCTCCAATGCTAGCGTTGCATCAAGAGTATACCATGGAGATTGTTCAGAAATGATAATTATAGAGAGAACTGGGAACAACATTGGAAACACTGAGCCCAAGGTAGCACTATGGTAACGTGTGGGACGCGCATTCGGGAGATTACGGGCTCTGGCCATGGGCTTTTTTGTGCATTTTCCCTGGTCGCCTAGAAAAATGTTTTTACCCATCATTCACACTTCAATCCGTTTCCTTAACATTTTTCAGGCTTCTAGGTTTTTGGTGTATGGCGGCATGGGCAGATGGCGCTCAATGGACACTGTGGTGCTGCCAGGTCGGTGGGATCCTAGTTCGACCTCTCTGGTGGCTCCAATAGTGGGTTGAATCATCGAGCATGGACACATTAGGGACTTCCGCGCGTCTGTATAGCCTGTCTGCCTGCGGCCTATAACCTCTATATTTGTAATAAAATTGAGTGTTATTTATGGACGCTCGTTAAGGCTGCGATTCTCACCGTTCCATTCTATATTGGGTGTGAAAGACCGTTTAATTTTGCTCAGAGACCTCTTTACCTAGCTTAAGGTACTTTTACGGGACCAGCGGCTTTACTTCCTTTCCGAAGGAAGCTATGTTGAGAATTTTTGCGCCCGAAAAAGTCCATCACCCTCCGCCATGTTTGAACCCGCGAACTTGGGAACCAGTGGCTAGCATGTTAACCCTAGACCACAGAGGATGATTATCTCATATTCCTCTTGGGAGATGTTAGCCACATTAAATCTCTGTAGGTCGAAGTGCGCGAGGTGTCCCCTTCTGCTGTCTACCCTTTACCATTAACTTTTTACCCCTAAACTTTTTAAAATCTAGACAATGTGAAAAAGTAGTAACTATGCAGAAAACCATGGTTATTTAATAATATAAATACTACATAATTTTCAAATAATACAGAAGCCCTTAACGATGTAGTACAACTAAATAACATTGCGCACTCGCAGGCGAGTGATCCACAAAATCAGAAAAATAATGAGCTCAGTATAAAATATAAGTTCCTTGATTTCTAATGTTAACCATTTTCTCTCTTCATACAATTATTTGGAATGCCCTGCCAACGAATTTTATTACACAACGAATTCAAAGGAAATAAAACAAAACTTTATGCGAGAGGGTTATTAGAAGGTTTCACTGTCCATAATCAGAGATGGTCTTGGATGTAGACGGTCTTGGTCAAGCTCTTCTTCACAGCTCTATTCTTTTGTAAGCTCGTATTCAAGTACAAGGGACTTTTAAGCCTTTTTTTTTTTTTTTTAAATATTCTCATATGTGAAAAAAGAGTAGGATTTTATTTTGTATGGTGCAGGGTATCACTAAATAGTGATTAGGAATATTCCCTGACTATTTAATACCATTTGGGTTTTCTCACAAAATAAGAAATATACTCCCAGAGACACTAAACATTTCAACTTTCTGTTTATAGATAAGATGAATACAGATAGATAAACATCTCCAAGAATAACAACAAATATCTTAACCCCTGTTCAATTTAAGGGGAAGACATATTTTTGTACAGACCTAGGGCGGATATAGTTAGTAGATTTTAATAAATATAAACATATTAATAGTTATATTATTTCACATTTTAAGTAGTAAAGTTGAAATTTTAAGCTGTTGAGTCTTTTTAACAATCGATAAGCACACTGCAATATTACATTACAAAAACAATGCAAAACATAAAATTTTGAATTGTAAAAATCCTGACGTGGTACGCGAAAACGGTTTTCTCTTTTGCAATCAGTGTGAAATTATGATTCAGAAACGCTCATTTGTTAAAAAAAAAAAAAAAAAAAAAATCCATGCAGAACGGTTATACCAGTGATAGTTTACAGAAATTAAACAATTTCGGAGGCACGTTAAGTGTGTCACATGCAATTCCATTGACCAAAATACAAATGTAGTGTTACCATAAGTTTAATTTATGAACTCCAGTAGATGGATACACCCGTAGGGCAGTGGTAGCGCGTCTGTCTCTAGCACAGGGGGATCCGGTTCGATTCTCGGTAGGGTCACGGATATTTTTCCCCAATCAGGATTCTACGCCATGAATTTGAGGTCTGGGTATTGTGTCCCTTCATCTCCACCCCGCGAAAGGCACAGGAAACCACCAGTATCATCCTGCCGAGATCAGGTTGTGGCCTGTTGTGATTCCGTCCCGGATCCAACCAGCTTTTAGGTAGACCACCCTCATCAAGGCGTGAATACGTCGTCTCGTGTATACTAATTAAAGGTTTTTGTTAAGGGGACCTTGATTACTGCATTTCTGGTGAAATTACGGTGATGATTTTTTTTTATCCCAGCGTAATAAAACATTGTCTACTCTAATTAAAGGGCAGATAAAGCGAACCAAAAAGCAAGTTGATAAAGAAAATACAGTGCATTAAGAATTTGGTTTAAAGCGAGAATTTTTTCGTTATCCAATAGAGGAGCTCTAGAAAGATACGCGAGATAAGTTTTGGAGAGAAAAATAAATCCTATTTGCTTACGAAGATGGAAAGTTTCTGAAAGGACATTTCTCGAAATTGCAAGTCTGTTTGAGAATATATTGATATTACCAAAGTTTCTCATTCCATTTGTGCCCAGCTGATATCCAGAAGGAAAGGAAAGAATGAGAAACAGTTTCAACTGCAAAAGCGCGAGACTATGATCAGTATTAGTAGGAAATGGGCTTCGTCTCCGTAATTGCCCTAACGTAGTTTGGAGCCATGTTGACGGGGAATCCACATTTCTCTTTAATTACCCATGCTTCTCCGTCCTGTTTACCCGCGACCCAAGGATCTTCCATCCATTATCGATTCTTTTTGACATTGTTTTCCTTCATGCTTTGCATGTTACACGTATAAAGAAGCTTCGGGTCGTGAGAACTTTAAAAAAGTGGACTGTCCAATCACCTTGCTGCATGTGGCTGACGTAACATAACATACATTGAGGTGATTTGCTCTTGCGGGAAAGTTCACAGTCGTATCACAGCTAGTAGGCAACCACGTTGGACACGGTCTCACGATGACGGAAGGTAAGACCAAAACAGCTGCTGTCAGCTGTTTTATGTTAGTGGTCTTCATTTGTTAAAAACTTGCCTCTTCTCCGCCAGAAATTTGAATGAGGTTTGCCAACGCTGCCGGCAACGAGAGGCGCACTTTTTGATTTCTCGTAAGATGTTCCATTATTATCAGCGTCACGGCATTAATTTTGCACTGTTATCCAGTATATGAATTACGTGAAATTAATAAGAAATTATATTAGGAAACAACTCTCTTAACTGTGTATATAGTTAGGTTTTTCGAATTTTATGTTCTTTTTTGTTTCTTCTTTCTGTGCTAGTTTACAGCAGTATATCTTCAAGGTCATTTTTGCAACCTTAAGCCGGTTTTACAAATATGTTAATTTTCAAGTCCATTAACATGCAATGGAGCCAGAAGCTTAAATAGTGCTACCACAGCCGTTTCTGAGACAATTAAATTGGAGCTTTGTAAAACATCAAATGAATTACATATTCTTACTGGGCCTATTTCAAACTAATAACCTTTAAATAACACAACCATTATCACATATTAGCAATTCTACTATCAATCTTACATTCATCGCTGCAAATGTTTACCTAATATAGTTTCGTATAGACAATGAGGATTTGTGCATGCAAGATACGAAAACAATGCTCAGCCATTTATAATATATCAGAAAAAAGAGAGAATTGCGGCTTCACCAAAGTTCCATGGGAGTTGAAAACACAACAGCAGCAATCATATCGGAAACGGCTAATGACATAAAAAGATTGAAATGAATTGTGTATTTTAATTAATTGTGCGTTTTATTTAGTAAGGTTATAGAAAATTCAGTAAGAATAAAAAGAACATTACAAACTATTTAAAAAAATCAAGACCTTCTACACACGTTTTATTACGTAGAAATATCGCAAATAGTTTATATAAGTTAACGCATTTGAGCTATTTTGAGAAAATACAAAATTAAAAATGCGTCTATGCAAAGAGTTTTGCTGATTGGGGTCAATTTCATGAAAATCTTTGCTTTACGGCCTGAAATGAAATCTAATGCTTCCGACTATCTATTATGTGCACAGCCGCGGAGGCAAAACATGTATTTCCCGTGTATTTAATTAAACGTGGTAAAATAGAATACTTCCTCTACTTGGCACAGGGAAGTGGTGGATGAAGCGAAGTTGCTACTACTTTTACAATCTAAACCCCTGAAAATTCAAACTAAAATAAAATCTGATGTGTTCCATTTACATGACTTTCTCTACATCGCTATAACAAATTATTGTTAAAAAGCATATTCTTCTATTTACTTTATGATAATCGATGTAAACATCAGCAGAAATTGTCTTAATTACTTGCTGTGTTGTAAGTGGAAGGAAAATAAGGAGATACACTAGGCTAATACGATAATCAAATATTTTAAAAGCCGGTTGCCATGTGGATGAAATCTGTTTCTATCCGTTTACAACTTTCCGTGTGAAAAAGTGTAGTTTTTTTTTTTTTTTTTTTTTTTTTAAATCTGAAACAAATGACAAGGAATATCTCAGAAATGATTAATTCAACGAAAACAAAAACATATATGGCATAAATTGTGTGTTTTAACGTGGTATGATTTTTTGTGTAATAAGTTTTTGTCTATCGCTTACGGTTTACCAGTAACGCAAAATTCAGCAACATTTATTCAGAATAAAGAGGTCTTTAGAGGCTATTCTCAGAAAATTCAAGATATACATTTTATTTGCCATATAAATAACTTTAATAATAACTCCATGGCACGACAGCTCACGTGGAACCTTGCCTACCGCCCGGCCGCTGCGTCCCCCATCTCGGTCCACTACAGACGTCATGGATGGGGTGCAGTATTGGAGGGTGAGACGTGGTCAGCGCCTCGAGCCCCTCCCGGCCGGTTAATGCGGTCCTCACGACCTGGAGCCGCTACTTCTCCATCAAGTAGCTCCTCAATTGGCCCCCCAGGGACCTCACGAGGCTGAGTGCACCCCGGTCCAGGTCTCCCAGCGGGGGAAAAATCCCCACGCCGGTACTGGGGATCGAACCCAGGTCTCCCGCTTGGTAGGCAGCTGCGCTACCACCGCGCTAAGGAGACGACAACTTTAATAATACGGTATTTTAATCAAAATCGTTAGAGCCATTTTTGAGAAACTCAAAATTTTCGATTTTTTTTTCATGGAATGGGGGGAGGGGGTTCTTAAAATCTTCGTATCCCATCCTTGGAATATACTAAACTTAAATACCAAGTTTTGTATTTTACCGACTTTTTGTTTCTGAGTTATCGTGTTCACAGACACACGGACTTACACGGACCTTTCTCTAAAAATGCTTTTTTGGACACGGGGGACCCTATAACATCTACTTCCGGTGAAATTTCAGTATCGATTTTTTTTGGGTGGAATGCAATACCTTCTCTATACACTATGTGCATAGTACGTGTAGAGAAAGTAACATGTTTTCGTTTGTTCTAGCATGTAAGGGAATTTAATTCTGTAATTTCTCATTTATGTGTAATGAAGAGCAGTATTAAGCAGTGATAAATACAGGTTTTATTCTTAAACATGGGACCTTTCTGACATCGATAACCAGTATCTTAAAATCTGCCACGCCCAAGTAAAACTGTTATATGTACTGGCACAACGTTTAGAGTTCAGCCTTGCTTCAACTTTTTATAACACCTGATCGTATAGTATGACAAGCAAGGTAAAATGCTAAATATAAGCTTCTCTAGCGAGAGCTCAGTTTTCGTGCAGTTCACTTTATTTTCAATTTGCAAAGGCAAATCAAACATATTTTAATATGGAGAGTATCCTTTCACCCGCATTTTATGTAGTGTTTGACAAACTTTTGAGATTCGGTTAAAATTGATTTTTACTTTCTCTAGCCCCGTATGTGCAACGTACAAAGTGGTTAGAGAAGGTATTGTATTCCACCCAAAAATTCGATTCCGAGATTTCACCGCAAATACATGTTTTAGGACCCCCTGAATAAAAAAAAAGCATTTTCAGAAGAAGATCTGTGTGTGTGTGTGTGTGTGTGTGTGTGTGTGTGTGTGTGTGTGTGTGTGTGTGTGTGTCTGTGTCTGTGGACAGTATAATTCAAAAACGAAAAGATGGTTAAATACCAAACTTGGTATTTAAGTTTGGTATCTTCCAAGGATGCGACACGAAGATTTTCAAGAAAATCCTCCCCCCCTAACTACCCTTTAAATGGAACAATTTTCTAAAATTGTGTTTTTCTTAAAAATGACTCTAACGTTTTTGATTAAAATGTCACATAGAAAACTATTTGCATCACAAATAAAATGTATATCTTGAATTTTCTGGGAATAGCTTCTGAAGACCTCGTTAAAATAAACAATTCGTCATATACATTTTTTCGTGGAGTTTACCGTTTTCGTGATATTCCTTGTTATTAGTTTCAATTGTAAAGTACTTATACTTTTCTCAGACAGTGTCCGTTTTTCTTTTGTTCCACTCCTGGCCAAGCAAAGAAGCGATTTACAATGACAATCGCATAACGACAGCTATTAAAACATTTGACTATCACTTTAGCCTAATGCATTCCTTTAGTTCCCTTCTACTCATAAGGAACTAGATAATAAGATCACTGCTAATGTATGCGTAGGAAGAATAATCTTCTGTAAAAAGATTGTTGTAGAGCAGGTAGAGAAAATCATGTGAGTGTAACGCATCAGATAGACTAAGGAAAGAGAGAGACAGCGGTATTTTGCAGTGGCGGATATTCAGATGAAGCTATGAAGATCCACTTCACTCATTTTTAGTTGTATTAAATCTGAATATAGGTATTTAATTTATTGTATGCTTAAGTAACCAAACAACTAGTTGGGAACATATTTTTGAGGGAAGAAGAAAGAGGTGGGCGATACTTGCCTTCTGGTCTTGAAGAGGGATAAAAGAACGGAGGGGATACCTAAAGTTCTGTGAATTTGCAGCTCTTTTTGCCTGCATATTTACACCTGGTTGCAATGACAGCGAAGCAGAACTTGGGGCGTCCATGTATTAACAAAAATACCTGTTTCAGGCTACAGTATAGGGGTCTATAGTAGCCAACAACAGACACCGCCTTCCCTAGAGTCATTTCAGGCATCCCCAAAAGACAACGATCACATGAACAATCCAAAAATATTGGTCGCATAAAGTGGTTGATTGTTTGAATAGTCGCCCATAGTTTTCTTCTATATTACGGAAGTTAGCTTCGCTGTAACTTTTTATTTCCACCCTCTGTTTTATTCGGTTAAAATTAGCGAAAGTTGAGTCCACATTTTCGCGGTGGACTGATTGTGATAAAAAGGCTATGAAGACCAAAACCTGTTTTTAACTTTTCGGCACAAAACGTGGAACAAAAAGATGCGAAATGTTAAAAAAAAGCTCTATAAATGTTCATGGTACAATGCATCCAAGCGGCTGTGGTTATTAATTGTAAAAGCTTTTTGCCGACCTTCCAGCCTATTCAGGGCGACATATCTGAGAAGAATTAACTTAATATATAAGAAATAGGTATGTTGCATGTCATAAGAACTTCACCTGTAGTTTAGGCCACGAGAAGCAATTGGTATTGTAAGTGTGCGCGGGATGCGCTGTAGCGAGGCTAGCAAAGGCGACTTTGCACATTCATCCTGAGAAACTCAGCTGATTTCATATTCCTTGTTCTATTTCTTTTCCAAACTGAAAACAGGACGGGAAATTGAATTTTACGGTACAGTTCCAGAACATGTTTATGTATACAAAATTCTGTTGGTATACTTCAGAGTATAACAGAATAATTCCCTTTGTTATAAAATCAGAATTTATAGATCGATACTTGTGTTACTCAATGCCATATTTGTGCCGTTTGCAATTTTTACTTTTCTCTACACGTAATATGTACACTGTATAGAGAAAGTATTGCACTCCACCAAAAAATTCGATACCGAGATTTCACCGTAAATATATGTTTAGGGTCCCTTGTATCCAAAAAAGTACTTTGAGAAAAGGATCCGTGTGAGTGTGTGTGTGTGTGTGTGTGTGTGTCCGTGTGACTGTGAACACCATAACTCAAAAATGAAAAGTCGGTAAAATACCAAACTTGGTATTTAAGTTTAGTATCTTCCAGGGATGCGACACGGAGATTTTGAGAATAATTCCCCACCCCTAACTACCCTTTACATGGAACCTTTTTCGAAAATTTGTATTTTCTAAAAAATGGCTCTAACTATTTTGATTAAAATATCGTATATTAAAGATATTTACCTGACAAATAAAATGTATATTTTGAATTTTCTGGGAATAGCCTCTGAAGACTAATTTATTCTGGACGAATTTTACGGAATTTTGCATAACTGCTAAGCCATAAGAGATGGAAAAAAACTTACCATATAAAAATCTAGAGCACGCTAAAACATACGATTTATGTTATATGCATTTTTTCATGGAGTTCATCGTTTTTGAGATATTCCTTGTTTTTGGTTTCAGCTTTAAAAAATTATACTTTTCTCACACAGGACTTTGTCAAATCCTGTCCATACAAACAAAGGAACTTCAGTCACATAGCAACCAGTTTTTGACTATCACTTTAACCTATGCTACTCCCTTATATGTTTCCACTTCCAAGGAAATAAGTAATAAGAATATTCCTGCTAATTTTTTCTCGATTAGCATGAAGTAAATAGAAGTATAAACTTTTTAACAATAATTTGTTGCAGATATGTAGAGAAAGTCATGTGAACGGAACACACCAGATTTTTACTTTCTCAACTTCGTACATAGTACATAAGTTAGAGAAGGTGGGCATTCGACCCAGTACGATACCGAGATTTCACTGGAAATACACGTTTTAGGGTCTCCTGTATGCATCCGTGCCCGCCAAAAGCACATTTTTATGGAAAGGTTTATGGTGTGTGTGTGTATGTGTGTGTGTGTGTGTGTGTGTGTGTGTGTGTCCGTGAACACGATAAAAAATCGATTAAATACCAAACTTAATGTTCAAGTTCAGCGTCTTTCAAGGATGCGACACACAGATTTTCAGAAAAATCCCCCAATTGCAAACTACTCTTTGCATTGAAGATACTTCAACATTTTCAGTTTTCTCAAAAATGGGTCTAACGAATTTTATTGAAATATTAAAGATATTTACATGCCAAATAAAAAGTATATCCTGAATTTCTTGGGAATAGCCTATGAAATCCGTTTCATTCTGAATGACATTTCCTTAACTGGAAATTCATAAGATATTGACAAAAAATTACTACATAAAAACTAAGATCTCATTAAAGCACACAATTTATGTCATATATTTTTTTTATTATTATTTTTTTTTTTATAGAGTTAATGACTTCCTTGTTTCAGTTTACAAATAATTATGCTTTTCTCAAACGGAAAGTTGCCATTCGTTTCATGTCTCCTTTGCTTTACTCCTAGCCATGCAAAGAAAACCGAATTTCAACAGCATCACATAGCGACCAGCTTTTAAAAGATTTGTCTATCGCTTTAGCCTATCGTATTCCCTTAGATATTAATCTTCTACTTATAAGAAACTAAGTAACATGCCTGTGTTTATATCGATATCTTTTCAATCTATTGTTTACATAGAACATTTTTCGAATTTTTTCTAAAAAATGACTAGGTAACGATTTTTATTAAACTATCAAAATAAGTATTTTTAGGTGAATATCTATGAATAGCCTCTGAAATCCTGTTCATTCTGGATGACTTTTGCATATCCAGATACCATAAGAGTTGGAGAAAGTCTTATCACCCAAAAAGTTAGATCTGTTAAAACACACAATTTACGTCAGATACACCTTACTTCTGGAGTTAACTATTTCCGGGATATTCCTGGTCATTGGTGTGAATTTTCGTTCTTAAATTTTTCTTAAACAGGAAGTCGAAATCCGTTTTATCTTTGTTTTACTTCTGGCCATGTAAAGAGAACCGAATTTTAATTCCATCACATAACGACCAACTTTTAAAAGATTTTTACTATCGCTTAAAGCCTAGTGTATTTCCCTGTTTCCGTTCTACTAGCATGGAACTAAGTTTTCTGATAATTTTTCTCTGCTCAGGATGAAGCAGATAGAAGAATAAACTTTTGTAAGAATAGTTTGTTGCAGAACAGTCATATGAATTGAACGCATCAGTGTTTTTTAAATGTGCTTCATTGTAATAAATAAGCCTTTGTGGAGAGAGTTGAAACAATAAACATATTCGAAACATCTTCATGAAAAGTGTATTTTGGAGGGGGGGCATTTTCTTTTCTTTTCTATCTTCTTATCAATACAAGTTTCATATATATTCGACATTCTCTTTTTAAGTTATGCTGTTAATGACAGACACATGTGCATGCGACCTTTTTTTTTTTTTTTTAATTGTTTAGTTCTTTTTGTAATAGGTATCTATAAATTCAGTGAGCTTGAAAAATATGATTTCCGGTGAAATCTCGGCATCGAATTTTGGATGTAAAGAATACTTTCTCTTGCCTACTGTAGGTAGGCTAGCTAATAAGTGCTATAACAATTCAGAATGTGTGAAACAATAACAATAACTGAGGAAATCATGGAATGAAAACTAGTTTTCTGTCTTTGCGGACTTAAACTCTGGCGGAGGGCGATGGTCTTTCACCCCAATATAGAATGGGACGGTAAGAACCATAGTAATTAAACATGTACATAAATACATCTAGTTTCATTTTTCCGATTTTTCATTTCAAGTATTAATTCATTTTATAATTAATAAACGTGTTTTTTGCATTCATTTTATGATGTTACTTGACGAGTTGAGACATTTGAAGGTCATTCATTCAAAATGCATATTTACGCGAACGCGACATAGCACTTTGCTCGAAATTATATTTGTCGTCTCGTTACTGGTAGTCCTTGAACGGATTATCACTTCTAGCTTTGTAATAGTTCTACTGCTAAGGCCATTAGCGTGTTATCTGCTTGCCAAGCAGTAACAGTAAGCTTTTTAACCAGAAAATTAGGTTATGGTTGAACATATCAACTTAAATTAGAGTTAAAAGAGTAAGTAGTTGGGGAGTTTAAACGGATTTAAGAACCAAGAAAGTAGAAAAGCATCGAAAGAAAGTAATAGCAACTTAAACTGGGCAAAAAAGGACAAACAGGGAAACATGAAACAGAGAATATGACGTTATTAGATAAGCAAAGAAGAGAACAAGTGAATAAACATGCACAAGATAAAAAAAGATGATCGTAAATAGATTTAGGCCCGCCTGAGCAGTGTGGTGGTAGCGTGTCTGCCTCACTTTCAGTAGGTCGCGAGTTCGATCTCGCTTAGGGTGAGTTAGCCAAATAAGATTTTTTCGGGATTTTCCCTTATCCCGAAAAGACGTATGTTAGAATAGCTTTAAGCTCCATGGACCCCGGGATCATTTGGGCATAATTCCACTGATTTCATTCATCGTCCAATATGGCCAACTAAAGGACGTTAAGCTAAAAAAGTAACCTGTAATATAATAATAATAATAATAATAATAATAATAATAATAATAATGTCTGCGTTCGAGAGGTCCCAGGTTCGATTCCGCTGAGGCCGGGATTTTTTTTTTTTTTTAATTAGAATCATTCTCTGTCCTCCCTAGAGTCTGGAAGAATGCATATGGGATTTAATGTGTGTATGTGTTTGCGTGTGCAGGTGTTTGTAAAAATAGTACAATACTGAGAAAAAAACTAACGCTAATAAATCCTACAGTTCAGCGAGAAAACACCAACAATTGTTTCTAAGACAAAGCCCCCGATATATCTATAAAAATTCATATGTATATAAATGAAACATTTAAAAAATAAAATAATCATCAACATAATCATCGCAGCATAGATCTGGCTTTCAAAATGTTTGCTCGTGAATTCCCAAGCAGGCAAGCTCTTCATATGCCTTTCCTATTTATTGTAAAGTATTTTATGTATTCCTGTTAAGGATAATCATTTTATGTTTATTGCTGTTGATACAATAATACAAATATTGAAAGCTTATGTCTGATTAAATTGACTCAGCGATAACACAAACAGGTATTTTAGTGACAAACGGATAATTTGATACATAAATAAATAAGGAGTGTCAACCTAGCCATTATAACTATTAATTAGTACTATCATAAACACATTTTTCGCTGCTGCATAACCCAGTCCCTATTGCTATTGCATAGTGGTGTAGTCGCTGCTTACTAATGATGCGGTATATTGGGATGATCGACTAGTTAAACGGCTCATCAAATGCGAGTTATATGCTTTTCGCATTAATACTGACCTACTCAGAGAAGACGTGCATGGGCGAATTGTTGTGTATAAGGCTTAAAGGAGACGCTCGAAAGATTTTGAGATTCTAATCTTTACAGATGCCATGTTCGCTTGAATAGGGCAATTAAACATTACATTCCTCGTTCAATTTTGTCCCGGTACAACGGTGTAGTGTAGTGAGCGCAGACGGAACAACGTTTGAGGGATTGCAAGTTAAGAGGTGATTTTTCAGCCGTTTTGGTGAAAAAATCGGGGTTTTGTGACAAAAACATTCCTTATTCTAAACCAATATTAGCAAACTTTTAATCCCTTAGGGCGGATGTAACACGTGTTTGGACACTATTTTTAACGTGCTGCGCCATTTAAATTTCACTCTGTCCAGTAAATATGCGTCATTAACTCAAGTTCATGTTTTTTGTTATTTTATTTTTATTATGCTGTCTGAAAATTTTCCAAAATGTACTTAAGAATATGAGTACCTAATAAACTACTTGTTGGCATTTTGTTATCTTTCATAGTTTATTTTTTAAAGCAATTATAATAATTTTGACTCTTTTTATGACTTTTTCACATTTTGCACTGTAATTTTTTAATAAGAAAAACTATTCAATGCATGGAAATTTCCCCCAGACAATTTGTTTTAAAGACATTAAGAAATGCAACTGTAAAAAATCTGATGCGTTGCATTCACATGTCTGTTCTGTAAACAAACTTCTTACAAAAGATTACTCTTCTTTCTGCTCCGTGCTAAGATAAGCATTAGCAGAAGGTCTTATTACTTAGTTCCTTAAGAGTAGAAGAGAACTAAGGGGATACACTAGTATAAAGCGACGGTTGAATGTTTTAAAAACTGTCGTTATGTGATTGACATTGAAAATAGCTTCTTTGCGTGACCAGGAGAAAAACAAACAAACAAATAAAGCAAAACAAACACTGACGGCTTCCTGTTTGAGAAAAGCATAAGTATTTCAAAATTGAAGCTAATGACATGGAATATCTCGAAAACGGTTAGCACCACAACAAAAAATGTAAAGGATATAAGTTATTTGTTTTTTTACGAGATCAACATTTTTTTGTGTAATAAGTTTTTGTCTGACTGACGCTTTGCCAGTTACGCAAATGTCATTCAGAATGAAGAGGGCTTTAGGAAACTCGCAGGAATTAAGATACATATACACTTTATGTGGCATGAAAATAGTTTTAATATACAGGTTTTCAATCAAAATCGTTAAGAGCCATTTTTGAGAAAATAAAAATGTTCTAAAGAGTAGTTTGGGTCGCAGATTTTCGTGTCGCATCTTTGGTAGATACTAAACTTAATTACCAAGTTTTGTATTTAACGGGCTTACCTATCGTTTTTGAGTTATGCTGTTTAGATACACACATACACCTTTTTCTAAAAATGCTTTTGGAGGGAGGGGATTAAAGGGATCTCAAAACATACTTCCGGTAAAATCCTGGTATCGAAATTTTGGGTGGAATACAAAACTGGCATCTTTAGTTCAATTAGCACCCATATTTGGAATGACGACAACTGTGTTTTCAAACATAAATTACGAGGTGCATCCAGAATTACAAACATTCTTAGCATGCGCGGCTCACGGTTTCAAATTTGTTCGGACATTTTTACTTTCTCTACACGTACTATGAACATAGTGTATAGAGAAGGTGTTGCACTCCACCCAAAAATTCGATACCGAGATTTCACAGGAAATACAGGTTTTAGGGTCCCCTGTATAAAAAAAGAAGCATTTTTGGAAAAAGTCCACGCGCGCGCGTGTGTGTCCGTGAGCACATAACTCAAAAACGAAAAGTCGGTAAAATACCAAACTTGGTATTTAAGTTTGTATCTTCCAGGGATGCGACACGAAGATTTTGAGAAAAATCCCCCCACCCCAAAACTACCCTTAACACGGAAAAAAATTCGAAAATGTTGATTTTCTCAAATATGTCTCAAACGATTTTGATTAAAATACCGTATATTAAAGATATTTATCAGGCAAATAAAGCGTAAATCTTGAATTTTTTGAGAATAGCCTCCAAAGACCTCTTTATTCTGAATGAATTTTGCTGAATTTTGCGTAACAGGTAAGCCACAAGAGATAGAAACTTACTACACAAAAAATGCAGATGACATTAAAACACACGATTTATGTCATATACTTTTTTTTTTCGTGGGATTGACCATTTCTGAGGTATTCCTGGCCCTGCATAGAAACGGATTTCAACCACATGGTAACCAGCTTTTAAGAGATTTGACATTCGTTTTAGCCTAGTGTATTCCCTTATTTTCCTTCAACTTAAAAGGAAGCATATAATGATGAAAATTTCTGCTCTGTTTATCAAGATGATCATACAGTATATAGAAGAATATGCTTTTTAACAATAATGTGTTATAGTGATGTAGGCAAAAGTTATGTGAATGTTACACATCCCACAATCACTAATATAAAAATCTGATGTGTTCCATTCATATGACTTGCTCTACATATCTGCAACAAATTATTGTTAAAAAGCTTATGCTCTTATTTACTTCCTGCTAATCGAGAAAAAATTAGCAGAAACAGTCTTATTACTTGCTTCCTTGTAAGTAGAAGCAAAATAAAGGAGTGCCATAGGTTCAAGTGATATTCAAAAGCTGGTTGCTATGTGACTGAAGTTCCTTTGTTTGTATGGACAAGAGTTGAGAATTCTTGTATGAGAAAGTTGTTTTTCCAAGCTGAAACCAAAAACAAGGAATATCTAAAAAACGATCAACTCCACGAAAAAAATGTATATACATAAATTGTGTGTAAGGTTAGTATTTAACGGTCTTTTCGTTTTTGAGCTATGCTGTCCACAGTCACACAGACACACACACGGACCTTCTTCTGAAAATGATTTTTTTGGA
This sequence comes from Hymenopus coronatus, assembly GCA_030762935.1. Lineage (NCBI taxonomy): Eukaryota > Metazoa > Arthropoda > Insecta > Mantodea > Hymenopodidae > Hymenopus > Hymenopus coronatus. The sequence continues at coordinate 41,087,846 of CM060885.1, read as the reverse complement.
TTCAGGGGGACCCAAAACATGTATTTTCGGTGAAATCTCGGTATCGAATTTTTGGGTGGAATGCAATACCTTCTCTATACACTATGTACATAGTACGTGTAGAGAAAGTAATACGCAGTTCGCATAAATAAAACGGAAAATTTCGATACTAATAGCAGCACGGCTTTACCATTCGCCGAATAAAAAAGTTTGTCATACACTGACAGCTGGTTGAATATAACCATAAATGTTGAAGGTATGAACTTCTCTCTCTCTCTTACATACACGCACGCACAGCCTTTCTGGAGTCGGTGAGGCAAACAAATGGTCAGAGGCTTAAAGAGAAGCAATGCTCGAGCACGCGATGAACACTCGCATAATGTCCTCTGCTTACAAAATTTCTGGGTAAAGGGCGACGCTCTGGTAAGGCAACCTGGCTAAAGCCATTAGAAACAGGTTGCTTGAAACAAATCTGACATGTTCCAATCACATGACATCTTTGTAACAAATTATTGCTAATGAGCGTATTCTTCAATATCTTCATGCTGATAAAGATTAGCAAAAATTGTTGTATTGCTTAGTTCCTTGTAAGTAGAAGGGAAATAAGTGAATGCACTAGGCTAAATCGACAGTCAAATGTTTTAAAATGTTGTTGCTATGGGATAGAAATCCGTTTCTTTGCGTGGTGAGAAATTGACAGGTTCCCGTATGAGTAAAGTATTTTAAAGTTGAAACTAATAACAAGGAATATCTCAAAAAACGGTCAACCTCACGAAAAAATTGTATATGACATAAATTTGTGTTTTAACGAGCTTTATATTTTTTGTGTGGTAAGTTTCTGTCTATCCCTTACGGTTTACCAGTTATGCAAAATTCCCAGAAATTCATCCAGAATAAACATGTCTTCAGAAACTATTCCCAAAAAAATTGATTTTTATTTGTCATGTAAATATCTTAAATAAAAGAGATTTTAATAAAAATCGTTTGAACCATTTTTGAGAAAAACAAAATTTTCGAAAAATGTTCCATGTAAAAGGGTAGTTTGGGGTGGGGGAATTTTCTTGAACATCGTGTCGCATCCTTGGAAGATACCAGCCTTAAATACCAAGTTTGGTTTTTAACGGTATTTTCGTTTTTGCGCTATGCTGCACCCCCACACACACACAAGGACATTTTTCTAAAAATGCCTTTTTCGGACTCAGGGGACCCCAAAACATATTTCCGGTGAAATCTCGGTATCAAGTTTTTGGGCGAAATTCAATACCTTCTCTATCCACTATGTACATTGTATGTGCGGGCTAGAGAAAGTAAAAATTGTATATAACATACATTGTGTGTTTTAACAAAGTCCACATTTTCTGTGTAGCAAGCTTTTTCGGTTTGCCAGTTATTCAAGAGTCATCCTAGAAAATTCAAGATACGCATTTCGTTTTTCGTGAAAGTATCTTAAGCATAAGGCATTTTAATTAAAATCGTTTGAGCCATTTTTGAGAGAATCAACATTTTCGAAAATTTTTCCATCTAAAGGGTATTTTGTGATGGGAGGATTTTCTTGAAAATCTGCATGTCGCATCCTTGAAAGATACCAAACCTATATACCCAGTTTGGCATTTAACGGTCTTTTCGCTTTTGAGCTATGCTGTCCACAGATACACATACAGACCTTTTCTTAAAAAAAAAAAAAAAAAAAATATATATATATATATATATATATATATATATATATATCAGACTCAGAGTACCCCAAAACATATATTTCCGGTGAAATTTCGGTATAGAAATTTTGGGTGAAGTACAATACCTCTCTATCCACTATGTGCATTGTACATGCGAGCTAGAGAAAGTAAAAATTATATGTAACATACATTGTGTGTTTTAATGAGATCTACATTTTCCGTGTAACAAGTTTTTATCAATCTCTTACGGTTTGCCAGTTATTCTAAAGTCATCCAGAATTAAGAGATCTTCAGAGGCATTCCCAGAAAATTCAAGGTGCGCATTTCGTTTGTCGTGATTAAAAACCTTTAATCAAAATCGATTGCGCCATTTTTGAGATAATCAGCATTTTCGAAAAATGCTTCATGTAAAGGGTAGTTGGAGTGGGGGTGATTTCCATGAAAATCTTCGTGTCGCATCCCTGGAAGATACTGATAGCAAGTTTGGTATTTAACCGATTTTTCGTTTTTGAGCACTGCTGCCCACAGACACACATACACACCTAAATATTTCTAAACTGTGTGTGTGTTTTTTTTTTATTCAGAACATTTCAAAACATGTATTTCCGATGAAATCTCAGTATCGAATTTTTGGGTGGAATACAATACCTTCTCTATTCACTATGTACACCCATGGACAAAAAAAAAGTAATGTCTGGAACGTCAAAATCGTCTAAGTCCTACACGGCCTTGACTACACCATCCGTGATACAGTTGTGTAGCGGTAGCAATAAGTTGTCACAAGTTCCAAATCTTAATATTACTAACCCATATGATCAATTATCATAATGAAATACATAACTTAAACCTTCTTCAACCACAAACTATCATATTAACGACACAAAACATGACATTACTGAACCTGCCACCTTTCATCTAAGTTCACTGTAGCCCTGTGGCAAAACGTAAGTTACTGTTCTGGTGAGGGTCGCAGATTCACTTCTCGCATTTAGCAAACATGTTTTTCCTTCTCTTAACGTTGTTGAATCAATACATGGCGGCTATTTATTAATGGTGCGCTAAAGCATCAGACACAAACATTGCTCCCTCAATGGAAAAAAAAAAATGGAATATGTATAGTATGAAAAAATACTAAAAGTACTATTAAGAAAACTATTGTTTTCAAACATTTTTAGGAATCCAATTTTGGGCAAATTAGATTCTTTTTGGGATGTAGGAACTTTTTTTATTTTACTCAACACACCCTTCATAAACCGATCCAATAGGAAAATGTCAACCGCAACTCGGGCGAGGTGACATTTTCTTCCACGCTTAAGGGAAAGATGACTGTCTGTCGTCCAACGGCGTTCCGATACTATGCAAAATATGAGGTTTCGCCATCATGGTCGCGTATCTGTATCGTGTTGGGACTGGATATCAAGGGGCTTCTAAGTGTGTTGTGGCAGCTTAACGATACACTGAACGGTGTGCAATACACGGTAATACTCGATAATATTTAGATTCCTTCAATGAGGATAAGATATATTGATGTTGAATTTGTACAGAATAATCATCCTATAAATAAATCTCGAAGGGTTTCAAATTAGTTTTCAGAGATGCAGGATATCAGAGTGATAGACTGGCCTCCCTGTTCACCAGATTTGAACTCTATTGATAATGTGTGGGCTTAGGTGAAAAGGGAGCTGCGCTCCAATTTACCTGTATATGGGCGAAAGACAAAAGATGGCTACTGGGGAACAAATCCAAGAAGACTGAGGAGATCTTGTAGCTTCTCGTCCTCATTACTGCAGGCATTTAATTTGTCTATGTCCCAAAGATTGAGGGCAGTTATATAGGCTGGGGGTTCACATACCCGATATTAATTTGTTTTATGTTTTAGCTTAGAAGATAATAGTTTATTTACACATATTTGTTTTAAAGTTATTTAACACACGTGATAGTAAAATTATGTTTTTGTGTGCATATATTGACCCATAACTTCAAGTGTCAGTTAAATTAATGCAATATTATGTTCTACATATCCAATCATAAAATTAACAATCATTAAAAAAAAAAAAAAAAGACAAGCAGCGCGAGATTTTGAACCTAGGAAATTATGAGTGGAAGCAAGGCTTTCCTAACCTCTCGGGCACGTAATGTTATTCTGTGATTTGTTTTCAGTACTCATAAGTTAAGCATCACTCTGTCAATCACAGGTCATTGTACATTTCTTTCGTGTGCATTGCGAACACAGCTTTTACGAAGATATACGAAACTCTTCGATCGACATATGGAGTCCGGGGATGACTATTTCTTGTGTCCACGGCTGTACATTGCACATATGTGCTAGAGAAAGTAATTATATTTTTTATTTTCTAAATAAAAATCTTATGTGTTCCATTCACATGATTTTCTCTACATCTCTGTTACAAATTATTGTTGAAACGCTTTTTCTTGTATGTACTTTAAGCTAATCGAGTTAAAGATTAGCAAAAATGATCTTTGTCAGTCTCGGTAGCTCTGTTGGTTAGGTACTGGCCTCCTGATCTTTAGGTCGGTGGTTCAAACCCGACCCAGACCGGTGGTTTTTAAGAGTACTTAAGTGACAATCCCATGTCGCAGATTTGTTGGCATGTAAAAGAACTCCTGCGGGACGAAATTCCGGCAGACCGGCGACGCTGATATATATATTTGACATTGATGATACATAAAGATGGAGCCCCGGTGGAATGAGATGGCGGGGGAAACCGGAGAACCCGGAGAAAACCCACCCCTGCGCTGCCACAAATCTCACACGCAGTTGCTTGGGATCGAACCCGGGCCGTCCAGTTGAGAGGTGAGCGGTTTAGCCTCTCGGCCACGGCGCGGCCGTGCAATACCTTCCTACCTACATACCATGTACTTTGTAGAGAAACAAAAAAAAATGAGCAGGAGAATTTGATATTTGAAGGTTAAACTTTTGGCCTTCAGACCAGAAACAAAATTATAATGGCTATAATGACGGTAATAAAGTAGTTTGACTAAATTACTCTCTGCATTACCCCATATGCTTCATAATGATATATTGCTCCATCTTAACATGTCAAATTTTAGCAGTGTTTGCTGACACAATCCAGGAATATTTTTCTGAGCAATGCTTAAGTGATGGTCAAAAGACAAATGCTTGTGGAAAACTAAGGCATTGTTTCTAAGCAACATTTTTAGGGCGGGACTCATGATCTTGAGCTCCTAATCTTATTATTTTCGTGACGATGACATCGTGAAAAATAATTTTCTTCATTGAAAGAGTTAATGGTTACATTACCTATACCGTACACACACCTATTCTTGGGCACCAGTTTTACAGAAAGCAAGGGGCCAGGAGGAAGAAGAGAGAACTTGCCCACCTGTCTTTTCGCAGTGTTGTCAACCAAAGAAAGTTTCTTTCTCATTGCCTCATTTACTAGCATTGATCTGATAATTTTCTCACAATTGCAACATGCAACATCACTTAGCAGACCAAAAAATATCCAATATGAGATGATAATTTGATTTATGGGTAAATCAAGCAGCTATTGCATAATAAATTATTGATGCTATCCTCATCATCGTCGCTATGTTTATTTCACCACCATCATCACCATCACCATCATTACTGTCGTCATCAACATCACCTCTGCTGTCATCGCTCAGCCGCCATTGTGGTCATCACCATTATCAATGAAAACTGAACTCATAGTTTCAGTTCTTAAAGCTGCTAATGTCACTGTTTCCAATATTTCTTTTTCCCTGAGGTGTACATTTTAAAATAATGTGTAGATGTACTTGCTGCTGCAAATCACCTGTTAGTCTGTCCACTTGTCTGTGTTTGCATGCATAAACTGTCATGTATATGTTTGAGGAAACATTTTTGAAACACATACATACAACATACAAAACCAAAACTAGTTAAATTTATGATGAGCCTCATACACATTTACATTTTTGGTGAACCAATTTAAACCTTCAGAGGTGGTCGAGAGGATCTGTATAAAAATATTCAAATAAACCCATGTCCAGAAATGCTCCATTTCTTAAAAGCTTTCATATTATGTATCTACCTGAAATATATTAATTCTAAATCATACCAAATTGCTTGTTTCACAGAAGTACTCTGACACAATCATAATATTATAATGTCTGCATTCAGGCTGGGGAAAGAAATTTTGAACATTTGAAAGAAATTTATTCATTGGAATAAATTAGGAGTTTTGTGTATTAATTATTAAATTAAATAGATTTAAGTAATTTTACTTATTAATATTATTAAGTAAATGAAATGGCGTTTTATTTATGGATGCTCTTTAACTGCTGTGGTTCTCAGCATCCCATTTCTATACTTGGCGTGAAAGACCGCTTAATTTTGCTCAGAGGCCTCTCTATCACATTTGAGGTTCTTTTACATGCTGTAAATCTATGACATGGGACCAACAGCTTTACTTCCCTTCCGAAGGAAGCCGTGCTAATGATTTTTACGCCTGAAAAAATCCATCGTCCTCCGCCGTGTTTGAACCCGCGACCTTGGGTATACGAAATCAGCATGGTAACCATTATACCATGGAGGGTGATATATTATTAAGCAGAAAGTTAATAACAGTGATTTGTTTATCATTAGAAGTAATGAGTTGAACTTGTTGACACTACCTCTTTTAAATGTATTTCTTACTTGAACATGTTTCGGAAACAGCTTGTTTCCATGGTCAGCATTTATGCAACTAGCTTGATCCGTGGTTTATTGAGGTAGGTAGAGTGTCTGTGGTAGCATCTTGTGGTTGTGAGATGAACTTCCATTGTGAATTTCTTGGCAGTAAATCAAAGTTTAACATATATGATTTGTTGTTTATGATAAGTATCTTTTCACATGTGTCGAGTTCGGTTGCATATTTGGCTGGTTTTATCAGTGTTATATTTGGTGTGATTTCATTTTTGGTGGACCAGAAATGATGGGCTATTGCAGATTTTTCTGTTTGTTTGTATTTCACACATTTCACGTGATCTTGTAGTCTGGTTTGTATACTTATTTTTGTTTTTCTGATGTAAAACTTATTGCAATCTGAACAATCAATTCCTTTTTATTTTAGTAAAGTTTAACACCCACTTTTACTACTTGTGGCACTGCAGGCGATAACACTGGTGATACATGGAATATGAAGATGGAGCACCGGTGGAATGCGATGTTGGGGGAAACCAGAGAACTCAAAGAAAACTCACCCCTGTGCCACTTTGTCCACCACAAATCTCACATGTGGTCGCTTGGGATTATACCTGGGCCATCTAGGTGAGAGGCCAGTGGTCTAATCACTGGACAATCAGTTCTGTATATAGTACTTGATATTGTATGTTCCAGAATGGAGTCTCTTAAATCGTTGCACAGTAAGTTTTGGATGCTGAAACTGTTTTTGGGGCTAAGGTAATGTTAAATTTCATGAAGAAGTTAGCAAATTTTCGGTGAGGTGTAGGATGATATGTGAGTTTTCTAAATTGTGTTTTTTCTTTCTGTTGTATAAGTTTTGTGTTCTCTTTTATTTATTTATTTACTTATTTATTTTTGTCTTTTTAATTTCCAAATTTTCTTGTTTATTGTTTACTGAATCCATTATTTGTGGCCATTTTAATTATGAGATCATATTCCTTTTTGTACTCTGTTTTACTCATCAGGATATTAACTAGTCTGAATGATAAAGTATTTAGTACTTCATATTTGTGAGTTATAGGATTGTAACTGTCATTTTTAATGTAATTGTCTGACTGGGTTGGTTTTCTATAGACAGCAAATGATATGTTTTGTTGATCCCGGATAATTTTTAAGTCCAGAAAAGTAGGTAACCTTTTTCTACTTCCATTGTGAATTTTACAGTTCTATTCTGAAGATTTAGTGGTTAAAATGAGTTTTGTAGCAATTTGTGTGGAACAAAGGCAAAAATATTATTAACGCACCTATACCAACATTTAAAAATGTGTGGGAAGGAAGATGTTATTTGCATTTCAAAGTAACTCATGAAAGATGGGCTAGGAAGGCTAAAAGTGGGTTGTCCATAGTTAAGCCGAAAGTCTGCTGGTGAATGTGAAGAAGTTTTGATTTATGCGCAGCTGTGTAAGTTTTATAAGTTCTTCAGCTTCATCTGTAGGGATGTTGGTAGTATCTAGCCATTTCTTAAGAGTGAGGATGACTTCATTTGTAGGAATGATGGGAAAGGTAAGTTATGTCAAACGATACCAATTTGTTGTCTGCGTTTAACAAAAATTGGAAATATTGTCTACTAGTTGTAATAAGTTTTTGATGTGTATTGTGTTGAACTGTGGTAATGATGTAAATATCTGTACTAGATGTTTTGCTAACTTGTAGGTGAGTGCATCTATATTGTTGATTATGGGTCTCATTTTGTCTCCAGGTCTTTGCACTTTTCGTAGGGCATATAGTCTAGGTAATGTCAAGTAAGAAGTACAGTTAAGTGACGTAGTGTTAACAAGTCCAATTCATTACTTCTAATAATTTTACTTAATTCATCCCTCACCAACTAAACCGATTCACCTCTCACCAGCTTTCATATTACAGTTTCCTGAAATATATTAATTCTAAATTATATAAAATTGTTTCTAACACAGAAGTATGGCATCAACATCTATATCAAACCATCACAGTGTTTGTATTTAAGCTTTGAAAGATATTTTGAATATTTGCTTTAGTTAGTAGACATTTGATGGACAAATAGAACTCCAACAAATATTAATAATATTTTGAAATAAAATACAGAAAGGCTCCTAATAACTTTCAAACCAAATATGTCCATGTAATGCTGTTTATTACCAATGAAACTTCTTAACATAGTCATAGATGGAACCTGCAAAAGACATAAAACAATGTGCTTCATATGAATAGCCTTATAATATTTTGTGATCTTGACCTATTTCCAAACTTATCAACAGTGTTAATTCTAAAACTGCTATATTATTCTGCCTCAAAACCAAAACACTTTGCTATTTAACATGGTTTGCAAATTGATGATTTTGTTCATAGTCTGTTTCATGATGTTTGTAATACCCAGTTGTTCTAATTTTCTTTATGCTTTTAATTTAACAGCAAAGTGCTCTTAGTATTCAACTAAGTGCCAAAGAAAACTCTTGTCTTCAAAACTTGTTTTAGGTTTTGCCTTCAACAGAGACTTACACAGAGTACCCTTAGACATCAACATTTTTATTGTGTTTCTTTTCTGTGATGTCTTGTTAAGTGTGTAGTTTCTGAGAGATTAACTGCAAGGACAAACAATTTATATTCTGCTTGCTGTATTCTTAAAATGCTTTGGGTTCTTTTACATAACAAAAGTAATGTTCATATTGCCCAGAAAGGTTACCAATTACTCTATTTATTTCAATTAGTTATGCAAAGTTCATGTTTATTTGTATTTTGTTTTCATGTGTATTGCTAGTTGAACTGATAGTAATGACTTATGGTTAGATCAGGATGTATGGCCAATTGGGCTGTTATTCTTTCTCCCTTTCCCCAGTTATTTTACTTTATTTACTATGTATCTATAGTAACTAGATGAAGTATTGTGTTCCACTAAAAAGTTGATACCAAAATTTTACCAAAACATATGTTTTGAGGCCACTTGATTCCTGACATTAGAAGAAAGTCCATTCATTGTATGTATGTCGTGGTATATAAGGGATGCAACACAAAATTTTGAAATACCCTTGAATAGTAAATTTTTCATTACTTTTTTATTTTCCCAAAATTCCATGTAGTTATTTAATTAAAATGCTGTATATTTAATTTCTTTGCATGACAAATAAAATACATATCTTAAATAATCAATGAATAGCTTCTGAAGCCCTCTTCATTATGAATTTTTGGTTGGATTGCAATACTTTCATTACATACTATATAGGTAAGCAACAGAGAAAGTAAAAACTGGCAGTGCTTACCATTTGAAGAAATTATAAGTGTTTGAAAATGAAAACTAATAACAAATAATACCTCTTAAATACTTAGGGCTTCAAAACAAACATAAAAATATATGTATGACAGTTATTTGTGAACAGATTTTCATTTATAGTCAGTTTAAAAAATATAGAGTTGTCTGTTGGAGCAATTAAGAGAGTTTTTGTTACATTTCTTTCTTCAGTGCTTCTGCAACAATTCTGCCATATAATTTCCATTTGACGTTTGCTGTGATGATAAATACTGCTGCTCGCTAATAGGCATTTCTCATTGAAATTGACTCAACTGCTGCTCGCTATGCATTCCCAGTTGAAGTTGAACACTGCAGGGCTCGTTTTCTCCTTTTTATACCTGTCACTCCTGCTCGCTACTAGGCATTTCTCATTGAAATTGACTCAACTGCTGCTCGCTATGCATTCCCAGTTGAAGTTGAACACTCTGCGGGGCTTGTTTTCTCCTTTTTATACCTGTCACTTATGTGGCAGGAAACTTCCAGAAGCAGTTGCACATGCAAGTACCACAAGGGTCACAAACTCATTTAGATGCTACAAGAATTTTCCGACAACACACATGGCCACTCACACAGGTGTAACAATTGCAGCTTTGATGACAAAAGGACTCGCAGATGGCACACGTGTCCATTCATGCAGGTGTAACAATGCACAGCAACAGCTATCATTTCTAAAGTAAGGCACTCATACACTGCACCGATTATGGATGCAGGACGTAGTCACAATATTTATGCAGGGAATCTCAAAAATTGTAAAATCTCAGAATCAAATTTTGGGTTGATTACAATACTTCCCCTACTTACTAAGTGTGTAATACAGAAATTAGGCATGTAGAAACTGTAAAACCACATACAGTATGTCAAATAATTACTATCTCTACCATGTATTGTAAGTTGGAGAAATACTGTACTATTCCAACAATTCAGTATTAAGATTTCACCAGAAATACATGTTTTGAGTACCCTGAACAGAACACAAAATGTTTATAAAATGGTTAATGACTTTGTGGTGTGTGCCAAATTTGAACATCTTGTAAGGGTTTCACATGGAGATTTCCTTCCACTGCAAACTACTCTTTACAGGAAAGTGTTTGATAATTTTGATTTTATCATAAAAGGCTCCAACAATTTTGATTTTGTGTGGGCCCCATAGCTTAGTTGATGGAGAACCTCTCAGCTATGCTAAGGAGTGCAGCCACTACCTAATTAGGAGGACTGCGAGCATGCCACAGCTGTCCATGCAATCTCGGCAGTGCCTGAAGTTTAAAGGATAGAGCAGGTCCGAGAAGGAAGCAGCTGACAGGCATTGATTTGGGGCCACTCCTGAGAGAATTGGAAGAGAAAGCCACACTTAGGAGTAGTTTGTATATGTCCTACTGGGACCAATGGGACTCACAGAAGATCAATGAAGGTGTACTTGTAAGAGTTTTTCAGTCCCCTGATGGGAAGAACAGAAAATACAGCTGATCCTCCCCCAGAGTAACATGATAGAAGTCCTGGAGGGACTTTGGGATGGCATCTTGAGCCCAACTGAACAATCAACAAGCTCCGAAAATGGTGGGCTATGGCAGACATTTAAAAGTTGTGCTGCCAATATCATGTGTGTGCAGCCAAACAAAGCCCCCACAGACCATGAGCAGGGGTGCATGCAGCAGTATAACATTTGAGCACCCACACTCATTTAACCATTGATATAGCTGGTTCATTCCCTGGTGGAAGAATTGTTCTGCTGCTTTCAGGTATTGTTTGAGCTATACAGTGATCAGGGCAGCAACTTTGAGTCTAAACTAATGAGGAAAACACTTGGAGTGCACAAGACATGCACAACATCTCCACCCATAGTCACATGGGATGGTTGAGCGGTATATCAAGACTGTAGAAGAACATTTGAGGACGGTTGTGGCCAATCACCAGAGAGATTGGGATGTCAGGGTACCAGTCTTCTTGCTGGTCTACTGCTCTTCAACCTGCAACACTACTGGTTGATATCAGTCAGCTTGGTTTTTGGAAGGGAGTTTCATGAACCATGCAACATAATGTTTGAGAGTTCCTTGGTGCAGAACAGTTAGCAGTCAACTAAGTGAAGAATCTTTAGACTGACTTCATGATATGCATGAAATGATTGGCCTGTCAACATATCCAGGTAGCAAACAACCAGATGAAGACCTGTTATGACCAGCAGGCCAACAGCAAAAGTTTCCAGCGGGGTGATTTTGTATGGCTATATCATCCTCGGACTGAGGAGCACTGCCCCAAACATCAACAACAATGGCAAGGACCATATCTTGTGATGAAGAGAATTAATGATGTTATTTGCTGTATCCGGAGGCTGCCCCAAGGAACCTCAAAGCATCTAGCCTGCTACAATGGTCTTGGTAGGGACGACCAATCCTGAGGAGGGAGCATGCTCATGTGCATATGCATACCTTACCGTCCTGAATTGTTGCAGGTGCTTGGGCATCTTATTTCCATAGGTCCTCTGAATTGTCTCATGCATACATAAATTAACATGTGCATAAACGAGCACATTACGTTAAAGCCATGAAAGTGCTGCATTGTGGCACTTTGTGTAATATTGTCACATCTGCATATAAAGAACATGTGCAGTAATGAACCTCAGCTCTTGAAATTTCTTACTGCATAATTGGGTGGTATAAAAGGAGGGCAACCAGCCACAGTAAATCAATTGCAACTGTCAGTGGAAAGAGTCCAGTTAGATTAGAGAAAAAGTAGTCATCAACTGTGAACAAATGTTGAAGCAATGAGAGATATTATGTTCAGAAGGATTGCAATAAAGACATTTGTTACACAATTATTATTGTCATCAGCTAAATATTTAAATAAAGAGATTTTATTACAATATCTTAAGCTTATCAAAATCATTAGTCATTTTTTAGAAAATCAAAAATGTTTTAAAATATCCTATGTAGTTTAGGGGGGTGGTTTCTTGAAAATCTTTGGGAATTTTACTTTTTATTTTATACTGTATTGAATATGAAATATAATAAATAATTACTCTCATATTATAGGAGGCCCAAATTGGAAAAATCTGGTATTTTTAAGATTATGATGTTCATGTTGTTGAATTGTCATAATCCCAAAATTAATAAATTTCTTGAAATATTGAGCTCCTCTGGGTAATAAGAGAGTACCTCCAGTTTTCACATTGGATGCAATATAAAATAATGTGTGTGTGTGTGCGCGCTTGTGTGTGCGCATGTAATATAATATAGTTGGGCCAAAGTAACGATTAAGGACCAAATTAGCTGAAGTTTATAGTAAAAGGTTCAATACTGGATTATGGTTACAATGTCTGGCTATAATTTATCAGATAAGAATGATCCTGAATGAGAGTTGAATGCAGTATTCAAATTTGAAAGTTAATTTAACAAAAAAGGTGTCTGGAATCAATTCTTGTACTGATCATCCTTAGAAGATGCTGAACTCATATACCTACTGGCATTTTAGCTTTTTGTTTTTAGGTTAATGTTTCTCTGTCTCACACATACATTCATATGCAAACATGCTACACATGGACATTTTTCTAAAATACTTTTTTTTTAAACTCAAGAAGTCCAAAACATATATTTCTGACAAAATTTCAACATCAAATTATTTGATAGAGTACAATATTTCCCTACCTACTATAAGTAGTAGAGAAAGAAAGATGGTTTATGATGTGCCTACTTGTGTGCGTGCGTCTGTCACAGGTATCACTTATTAAAGATCTCACTATTGATTCAACCAGCTTTATTCCCCTTGTATCTAAAATATGAAATAAATGCATCTCTTTGTTTATTCAGTTAAAAGAAGTGGATAGAAGACACAGCTTTTTTAAGAATAGTTTGTAGAAGAGAGAAAAACAACGTCGTGTGAAGTCAAGTAAAGTTGGATTTTTGAGTGAAAGAAGATAGATTGCTTTACCTCATCCTTTACTATCACTCCTAATACTTTCGAAAGATGAAGGCTCCCAAGTGTTTTGTTTACATCAATTTGTATGCATTATCCAATAAAAATGCGTTCCTAAAGTAGCTTTTCTCTTCAAAGATGTTTTCTAACCAGTGTATTTTTTATGGCTCTATGTTTATCTTTATGTATAATTTTTTTTTTTTTTTTTTTTTTTTTTTTTTTTTTTTTTTTTTTTTTTTTTTTTAATTCCATGGATTACTTTTAAGTTCAAACCAATTTCAAGTCTTTCTTTATTATTATTCTGGCCTTTAATTATCTTTAAGGTTTACAATTTAAATTTAATAATTTAATGTAATTACTCCATAAAAATAGAAAGTTAAAAAGTAGATAATATAACACACGTTTTTGATTCTGGAGCTTTTTCTTTTCATCTTATTAGGTATTGGCCCTAAAATGTTTATTCAATGCACAGTTATATAGAGTAATTGTTTGCTTTGTGTACAGGAACAATGCCGGTTTCATCACTTTCATCATCAAAGCCAAAAGCTTTGATAGGTGTCATCAATGAAGGAACGGAAAGTGCAAAGTTCTTGGTAAGTTTCTTGTAATAGAATTAAGAACTAATAATATTTAGGGATTTTTACGTGTTTTACATTATATCTAACCACTAACATATATTTTTTAAATTATTGTACAATAAATTTTGTGAAAACAATTGTATGTTTCTATATTCTGTGGAAAACATCCAGACTCATTAGCTATGAATTGTAAAAACCAAGAGAAACATAAACAGAAGACTAAAAGAACACTTCAGAAATGTCAGCTAGAAATAACTGGTAAATCAGCTGTAACCAGTCATTTTAGGCTGGAAATCACAATAAACTAAATTAGGAAAACATAAATCAGACAGGCCAGTTGGAATTTCAGGAGACTTTCTTAAGATTGGAAGGGAGGCAATCATGCCATACATACTGAGGCTATTCTAGGTAACAGTAAATAACAGACATATACTGCGAGATTGAAAGCAGGCTATAGTTATGCCTATTTATAAAGCAGGGAATCGAACAAATGTAGCAAACTATTGGCCAGTTAGTTTGACATCAGTAGTAAACAAACAATTTGAGCATCCTAGAGTACAATATTTAAGACGAGAATGGGATAAAACACATTGGCTCTTCGAAGAGCAACATGGTTTCTAGAATGGACATTCTTGTGAGACTCAACCAGAAGCTCTTTGTCAGGATGTAGCTGATACACTTGACGCCGGGGGTAAAGTACATGCAATAATTATTGATCTTCCTAAAGTATTTGACCTTGTACCTCATGGATGATTAATAGAAAAACTTTGTAATCTGCAAATAGACATCAGAGTAATATTTTGAAATCTTGCAAATATGCAAAGAAGCTTGTAACAGTGATGTGATTAAAATTAAATCAAAAGAATTTGAGTCAGTTTTTGTAACACAAACATTACTGAGACCAGTTTTGGGAATGTGTTCCCATTTTCAACCCTTAATTTTGACTAAATCTTGCTTCATTGGTATCAATGATGAGGGTGGTGGTGTATCACTCGTGGAGGCATCTGGTGCTGGATTTACGAACTTCCAAAGGTTGCTGTATGGTGATAAATCAAAATTCATTATATGGCTCTTTTTCTTCATGATGTAGATCTTCTCCTAGACATCTAATTCTGTGGGTTTATATGCTGGTATATATCAGGTGTGATTTTGTGTCCTGATGTCAAAAATTATAGGCCACTGCAGATTTTTCTGTTTGTTTGTATTTTAGGTTTCTCAGGTGTTCCTTTAATCTGGTTTCCAAACTTCCTTTCATTCTTCCTATATATACTAGATTACAGTATGCACATAAATTCCCAATTTTTTGTTTGCATAGCAGTTTCTGAATGCTGTAGTTGTTTTTTTTGGAGCCAACGTGGTTTTATAATTCTTGAAGATTTTCTGAAGTTTGTTGTGTGCCCAAGGATGAAAGGTGATTTTTCTGAACTGAGGTTGGTCACAGAAGTTCTGTAGAGTGGTTGTGTGTGTTATGTGGCTCAGTTTTTTGTATTTGTCTGTTGTACTTTTTTGGAAGTCATTGTTGGTAACTATTTGGAGCATCTGTTGGTATTCAGTACACCATGGATATGTGTATTAATCTGTACGTCAAACTGTTCATATTTGTGTGTTGTGGGATTGTAGCTATCAAACTTTATATAGTTATCTGTTTTTGTGGATTTCTATGTATTCCAAATGTTAGGTTATGTTTTTCCGTTCTTATTATTTTAATGTCCAGGAATGGTAGGCATCCTTCCCATTCTGTCTTGGTGTTGAATTGAATAGATTTGTTTTGCAAGTTGAGAGTTTGAGTGCATCGTTTATGAGTTTTTCCGGAACTATGGTGATGATGTCATCTATATACCTTTCCCATTTTTTTGTATATATGCGGTAATGCCTCAGTGATGTGTGTCTCAAAATTGTTCATGTATAAGTCGGCTAGGAATGGTGATAGAGGATTCCCCATTGCTAATCCTGTTGTCTATTGGTAACATTTATTCTTGAATGTAAGTAGATCTGTCTTATACATAAATTGGTTAGCCGAACAAAATCTTCTATTTCCTCTCTTGATACGTTTGTGCTTTGCATCCAAGTTTTAAGAGGTTTTTGGAGTTCGTCTATGGGTATACCGGGAAACAGGGAGGAAAGACTGAAATCTTTTAAGTGGTTATTCAGGTCCAATGAATTTGATACACTTTTACTATTGAATTTTGGGAAGGAGTTGGGAAGAGTATATATGTGGGTGCATCGATATTATCTACTATGGGTCTCATTTTGTTACTAGGTTTGTGTATTTTAGGTAGGGCATATAATCTGGGTAATTTGGGTTTAATTTGGAGTTTTGCTTTGTTGTTATAGTTTTACAATTTAATAATGTTTCTTGTAATGTCTTTATACTTTTACTTAGTGGATTGGCTATTTCTTGATATTCCAGGTTGCTTAGTAAGGATTCTACTAAGTAGTATTACTATTTGGTTGCCTTTGTCTGATTTTGTGTATATACAACTGGTTTCAAAGTTAAAGACTATGATTTTCTAGTGTAAATTCTTTCTGTTTATTTTTTAATGCACTTGTTCCAAAATTGGTTCACACTGCTTCTTAATTGCTTTTTCGTCTATTTCTTTTAGGTGGCTTGTGACTATTTCTATATTAAAAACCTCTTAAAACTTGGATGCAAAACATAAACATACCGATGAAGGAAATAGAAGATCTTGTTCGGCTCACCAATTTATGTATAAGACAGATCTACTTTATATTCAAGAATAAATGTTACCAGCAGATAATAGGACTAGCAATGGCGGAATCCTCTATCACCATTCCTAGTCGATTTATACATGAGTAATTTTGAGACACACATCACTGAGGCATTCCTGCATATTTACAAAAAAAGGTACAGGATATTATCGCCATAGTTCCGGGGAAACTCATAAATGATGCACTCAAACTCTTCCAACTTGCAAAACAAACCTATTTAGTTCAACACAGAGACCGAACAGGAAGGATGCCTATTATTCCAGAACATTAAAATAATAAGAACAGAAAAACATACACTAACATTTGGAATACATAGAAAATCCACAAATACATATAACTACATAAAGTTTGATAGCTACAATCCGACAACACACAAACATGCAGTCCTGAATAGTTTAGTGTACAGATACATATTCCCATGGAGAATAGCGAATACCAAAAAGAATACCAACAGATACTCCACATACTACCAACAACAGCTTTCAAAAGGTGCAATAGACAAGAGAATATGCAAATACAAAAAACTGAACCGCATACACATACAACCACCCTATAGAACCCCCATGACCAACCTCAGTTCAGAAAATTCACCTATCATCCTTGGGCACACAACAAACTTCAGAAAATCTTCAAGAATTATAGCATCATCTTAGTTCCAAAAAACAATTTCAGCATTCGGAAACTGCCATGCAAAGAATTAAAGATCCTATCCTAGCAAATAAAAAAATGGGAATTTATGAAATGAAATGCTCAGACTGTAATCTAGTATATATAGGAAGAACGAAAAGAAGTTTGGAAACAAGATTAAAGGAACACATGAGAAACCTAAAATTCAAACAAACAGAAAAATCAGCAGTTGCCTATCATTTTTGGACATCAGGACACAAAATCACATCTAATATACAACTGTTAAAACCAGTGTATAAACCCACAGAATTAGATGTCTGGGAAAAGATCTACATCATGAAGAAAAAGAGCCATATTATGAATTTTGATTTACCACCTTACAGTAACCTTTGGAAGTTCATAGATCCAGCACCAGATGCCTCCACAAGTGATACATTACCACCTTCATCGTTGACTTAGTCTGAATTAAGGGTTGGAAATGGGAACAAGTTGCTCCCAAAACCGGTACCAGTAAGTAGTTGTTAAGTGATGTTTGTGTTACAAAAGCTAACTCAAATTCTTTTGATTTAACAGTGATAACTTGGATTCAGAAATTCTTGAATGGGCGAACCCAAAGAATGCGGGTGGGAAATAAATTATCATCTCCTACCAGTGTAACCTCTGGTGTTCCCCAGGGAGGGGTCATATGGGCCGTTGCTTTTCTTAGCATATATGAATGGTTTACGGGAAGGGATGATATCTCAGATTCGTCTATTTTCAGACAATTGTATAGTCTATAGAAATATTAGCAGTAAATGTGATACTATAGATTCACAAGAAGATTTAAACAAAATTCAACTCTGGGTGCAATATAATAAAATAGAGATAAATCCAAATAAATGTAAACCAATTATATTTTCAAGGGCAAGAATTATAGTAATATATAAATTAGACAATAAGAAAATACCCAGAGCAAATAGCACCAGATATCATGGGGTAATAATAAATGAAAGATTGGAGTGGGGAGAATATGTAAGCTTGGTCACTGGGAAGATGTAGAAAGCATTTGTAATGAGAATTTTAAAACACAGCAATGGAAAGTCACATCTTTAATTCAATATTAGTATGTAGTGCTATATGCTGGGATCTGTATTGCGTTAGGCAAAAACTGGCACTTGAGAGAGTTCAAAAAAGAGCAGCTAAGTTTGTAGACAGAATAAAATGAGTCGAAAATCATATTAGCACTGCTATTTCCTGGGAAACACTAGAAAAACGTAGGAGACGAGCAAGGCTATCTGCAATTTTTAGAGCCTATGAAGAGGGAATCTGCATAGAAAGATATATCCAAGTGATTATTAAAGCATTATACTGTAGCAGAAATGATCATTCAAAATAAATAAGAAATAGGGAACAGAAAACTGACATAGGTAAATTTTCCTTCACAAATAGAACAATTAACGAATAGAACAAAATACCTGCTGAGTTCCTGAAGACTTTGCCTCAAAGTGTAAATAATTTTAAAAAGAGATTAAAGAAGAGTGATTTATAGTCGGGATAGTAAATATAAATATTGCAA
Source organism: Hymenopus coronatus (assembly GCA_030762935.1). Classification (NCBI taxonomy): domain Eukaryota; kingdom Metazoa; phylum Arthropoda; class Insecta; order Mantodea; family Hymenopodidae; genus Hymenopus; species Hymenopus coronatus. The sequence continues at coordinate 41,068,843 of CM060885.1, read as the reverse complement.
TAACACTAGTATTATAAAAATTTTAATATTTTATTGTTATTTATTATTATTATTATTATTATTATTATTATTATTATTATTATTTTGGTAATGTATTATAATATATTTTCATTCTTAAATGGTATTATATTACCTATATTATTTATTTATTTTAATTATATTTTACATTGTATTAATACATTCAGAGCGCTGCTATCGGACCTTGAAGCAGTGAAATAAAGTGTCTATATAGAACAAAAAGTCATGCTGCTAAAATTAGCACACAACCATGTAGAACTGAGCTTATGGGAAAGAATTTTGGAGCATTGAATTATGAACTTTGAAATTACAGGAAATGATAATTTAATCCCTAAATTCAGCAACCCTATATTAGATAATGCTACAGTTACCCAGGAAAGAAGAAAAAGATTAGGAAAACACCAGTTAGTCAATCAACAGCCAAAAATAGGGAATATTAGCCTTCAAAACATATCTGCTAATAATGCCAATAATTTGTTAAGTGGAGCAAAATGGGTGTTAAACATCAAATAGTTTTGCATCATTTATCTCTACAGTCTACAGTCTCTGTTTATTAATTAAATTTAATGTAATATTTCCTTCTTTATTGATTTTTCCTTTGTCTCAAATTCAAAAATTTATATTTTATCATAAAAAGTGTTACGAAGCTAGTTTTTTTTGTCTTGTTGCAACAGGTATACCAAGCTGAAAGTATAAAGGAAATAGTTTCACATGAAGTTCCTCTGACACAAATCTGCCCTCGAGAGGGATGGCTGGAGCATGACCCAAAAGAGATTCTGGAAGTTGTCAGGGAATGTATAAACAAGGGTACTGAGAAACTCGAAGCACATAATCTCAGTGTTAAAGATATTGTGGCAATTGGAGTATCTAATCAGCGTGAGACTACAATAGCTTGGGATATTACAACTGGAGAACCACTTTATAATGCAATTGGTGAGTCAGAGCAAGTGTGTTAACATTTTTTACTAAGGACCATATTTTCTATCTGTAGTAATTTGGCTCTAACAAGAGAATTAATTTTGTTATAGTTTGGTCTGACATACGTGCCTCCTCTACTGTGGACCATATTTTGGCTAGAGTTCCAGACAATAGTAAGAATGCTTTAATGCATTTATGTGGTCTTCCCATCAGTCCATATTTCAGCGCTTTGAAAATGCGCTGGCTAATTGACAATGTCCCGGCAGTAAAAGCAGCTATACGAGAAAGACGATGTCGCTTTGGAACAGTAGACTCATGGCTTGTTTGGGTAAGCACATTCTTTAAAATCATAAAATGTATGACAATATGAGCTGAATATTTTAAAACTTTGTTGAATCCTAATATAATATACTATATAACTATGGAGACACAATGCTCTATACATGTGGACATACTGATGTTTCTTTATGAAAATCTTGTAAAGATTTCATTTTGTGCAGTGCTTGCTGGTTGCTGTAGCTGTAATTTCATTTATCAAGCATTTGAGTAGAATCTTGGAAACAAAAAAAATACAATAAAACACATTTGCAGATACACTGACAGACTGCAGAGCTATTATAAACTTATTTGTAGTTTTATTCATCACATTAAATTGTCTCCAAAAGAGAGAATACCAAGCAGTTAAGCCATGTTAACTGTTAAGCTTCACTGAAATTTAATGAAAATATCACAGAAATACCTTTTGAATCAGGTTTTGAAGAGGTTATTCCATCAATAATTGTGGTAATTGCTTTACATGCAATTTATCATAGATGTAAGAGTCAATTGCCTTGAACCAGTGCACTGAAAATCTTGTTATTAAAACTGCAGTAGATATGTTATTTATTTATGTGTAACTTGCCCATACCTACAAAAATATTTTGAGGTAGAGAGATTTCCATAACTAGATCTAAATTTAACAACATCCTACACAGTTACCATGTGTCTTTTCCTTGTAAATGTGCTACTAACAGTAGACCTATGTTTAGCTAACAAAAGTTTTCCCATATATTGGTTTGATATGAATTTAAATAAATAAAATGAACCAGAAGTTTTAGAGGGGTTAAACTCTAAAAGTCCTACCTCTAAACAAGAGCCTATTGTGTAATGATTTTAAACTGAATACAAATTTCTCAGTGTTAAGAATATTGTCAACTGACTTTTCCTTGTTGGACGTTTATAGGGGAGATCATTATGTGATAGTTTGCACTATTATTTGTGGTAACATTATGGTGCTCTCAAATTTTCCTTATTCTGCAGTCATAATTTGATAGTTTGCATAGTTAAGTTTTCCTTGCTTTACTTTTCTAATTACAAAAGTCTCTATAAAACCATGAATAAGCAAAAAATAGACTTGCAAATATTTCCTTTTGTGTGAACAGAAATAAAAAATATATTTATTGAAAGGATATAAACTTGTGTACAGAGATGTTAAAGAAATCATATTTATTTAACAGTTCCATTGTTATATATAACTGTGTTTCTCTGACCCTAATTAATCTGGATTTCTGGTTTATCCAGGTTAATTTTTGTTTAATTTTCTTTTTCATCTTCTTCTGCCCAAGTGTTAGGCCTTTAGGTTTATTATGATCCCACTTTCTTGGGACAGCCAAGTGATCTCTTTCCCCAGGAATGTACTACAGTACAGCTTTGGGAAAGCATTTTGGGCCCATCATATGCAGGTGTTGTCTCCAGTTGCTTTGGTAATGTTATATAAATTTGTATATACAATATTCCAAGATTGTTGCATTTTCAGCCCTTGTAAAACAATCTCGTTGGTCTTTAGATCCCATTTGGTATAACTAGCAGTCCTTCATATGTACTTCTGTGCATCATAGGAGAGGTCTTCTAATGTTTTGTGTAACCTTAGACGAGTATGATTTTGTAGTAAAGCTGCTTTGAAGATACTGTTAATTATTCCCATTGTTATTTTTAAACTTTAATATTTGTCATTTATATCTATTTCATCAACAAATGACAGTTTATATCCAAGGCATGTAAACTAATGTTTTCTTTGTAATATTTTAGATTTTATGCATATTTTGGTTGAAATTGAATATACTTCCCTAAATGCCATTATTGTAATTTATAGAGAGGAGGAACGGATGCCAAATTAATCAGCATTCAGATAACTTGGCTGTGAGTAAACCTCAAGACAGCATGCTGTGAAATACCTAGACAACATTGCAGTGACCAGAGCCAGATTTAGGTATTTTGCCGCCCCTAGACAGCGCTAAAATTTTTCGCTCCCCAATTTTTCCCAAATTATATAAGCAAATATTATGCAGGTCGTTATGACTTTAAATTAGTTTCAAATGAAACAACATTAAATAAAAGTTACAATTCTGAAAGAAATTTATTATTTGGAATAAAAATGCATCTTACTTGTAAATTATAATGATTTCCTCTGTACCTTCTTCATAGAGAAAACATTGACAACGTCAAAGTCGATCTGATGAAACACATTAGATTTGATGCAAAGAGTTGACAAAACATTCATTTCTCTTGTGTGTCGTTGAACGAACATATTTTTTAACTCTCATGAGCACTGAAAAAAATCCCTCTGTTGAACAATTTGTTCGCAGAAAAATACATAGCACTACACAAATATTAGGATAAACATCCAAGAGGCCTTTCTTCTGGAATGTGTTGTATAGACACAGGCAATGATATTTCTTTGAATGCATTCATTGCCAAATTCATCCTCTATATCGTCTGAGTAAGTCACTCTTAAAGTTTGAGCCTGTTCAAAAATTTGTTTTGTGTCTAACTCACAGAAATTAGAAAGAAAATTAAAATTAGTAAACCATCCATCATACGCATTGCATCTATGTTTCAGTTCTTGACACAGCCTGTCAATAATAACATTGAAATAATTTAGTCGGTAATTTTCTCTTTGCTCACCAAATTGCAACTTACGTCATAATTGATGCTGTCATAATTGTATGTATCTTCACCACACAGGTTCATAGCTTTTTCCTTATAAAAATCAATCATACCACTTTTGCATTCAAGATATGTTACTAATGAATTGTAAAGATTGATGACAACCTCTAATTCAGCCTCAACAGATTGTAACATTTTGATTACACTGTTAGACCTTTCTAAAATATCATTCAACAATAATTTAGTAAAGCAAGTTTCCAAATTTTGGAGTGAATCATGAAGTCCTGCAGCTTTAGACAAGTAAATGGTTTCTCTCTGTTGTGAGATATTGCAGTTATATATTGGATTTCTAACCATGAAGAACACTAACTACGACCAGCATCATACCTGGCTGACCATCTTGTTTGTGAAAGGCTTTTTAACATCATAGAATTTGGTTTCAGAAGAGATAATAGAAGTTTCCTCCTGTTTATAGGCACTGATAAAAAGTTATACAGCTCTTGAATAACACCAAAGAAGTTTACTGAGGGTATACAACATCCCTCAGTAGAAAAACCAGCAAGATTGAGAGAATGAGCCAAGCATGCAACATACACAGCAAGGGGATTTAAATCTGTAATTTGTGCTTGAAGATCTGAGTATGTGCTTGGCATATTACTAGTGTTATCATAGGACTGAGCACAGCAATTTCTAATAGCTCATTCAAAGTTTCCATCACAGCTGTTGCTAGGCTTTCAGACTTATGATCACAGGCAGAAATTTCACAAATATTTCTACTGGTGAGCCACATTCAGTTATGTATCAAATGATGAAGGCTAATTGATCTGTATGTGAAATGTCAGGAATTGAATCTAAAACTATAGAAAAGTACTTAGCTGCTTGTATTTCATTTGTGATAAAATGTGCCACCTCCAGGGGCATTATTTTAATGAACTCATCGCAAATTTGTGATAACAAAAATGATGATGTGTCACTTCCTTTATTTCCATATCTCTTTAAATGCTCGGCAAGAAAAGGGTCGAACTGTGCAATCAGTTTTAATGAATATAATTTCCACTATTGTTAGAACCAAACTTTTCATCTGACAAACCACACATAGCGAGGGATTTTACTGTTGCTACTATATGCTTTAGTTCTTCCCTCCAATACTTAATTACCTCTTCTCTTTGAATTAGCAAAGCCCTATCAATCCTTTCAGTCATATTTTTTCATGCTAACATTGTTGTAATTGCACATTTATGTTCATAGGAATTTTCAAGTTTCTTTGTATGTTGATTTGCACTTTTCTAGTCATTGTAACCTTCTGTAGCTAAGGCAGATGTCTTTCCAAAGAGCCTGCAGGGAGCACAATAAATTGTGCATTTGCTTTTAGAAAAAATTAACCACGATCTAGACTGTGTTTCACCATTGATTAAAGTTCAGCGGAATAGTGATTGCAAAAGGCCTGAATACTCTCGCCTTGTGCACTCAAACTTTTTGTCGATATTTTGTGCCATGTCTTAGTATGTGATCTTGCGTTGCATTGTTTAAAACCCATTTAGCAGGATCATTACATGGTTTATTAAATTCACTACCTTCATATTATCTTAATCACATGCACTACAATTATTGTTATCGTCACCTCTACTAGTACTTTCACCCATACTTTTTCTGTTAATTCTTCCTTAAAATCTGTACTAACAGAAGCACCATGAGCATCTTTAATTTTTTTCTTTTGTTGAGCAATGTTGTAAAAAGAAACTGCAACTTTTTACACTTTCCAATTAACATCCTATTTTTTTCTTGCTTTACTTTAGCATTTTTTCTATATTGTGAGCCACTTAACTTTTTATGTGATTCAGGTTCATTCATTTGGAAGTTGTGATTTACAAAACAAAAACAATTTCTTATATCTTCTATGCTTACAGCTGTTCACTGTCTTAAGTCCATTGAATTCTAAAATATAGTCGTTAACAGTTTGAAACATATTCAAACTTTCATTTGATTTATTTTTAAGCCATTGTTGACAATATAAGCCTATATTGAAAATGCAATTGAGTTGTATTAATAGTGATAAGCAATAAACTACATCATATTTGATTTTAACAAGGCATTGTTGTTTATACAAGCAGTTAAATGCAATCATTTCCTCCCTACCCCTTCTACACATTTTGCAATAAAATTACGCAGCTGCAGTCTTTCCTTTTACTCTCACCACGAGCTCTCAATAATACGATAAAGCAACAATATTCAACTTCCACAACTTGTACAAGATCAAACTTCAGAAAAAATTTGCTAATATTTTTTAAAAATAAATTTTATGGTTAAAAAAAGGAAAAAAAGATATAGAAAATGCTGCCCCCCTGAAAATTGCCATCCTAGGCAACTACTTAAGTTGTCTAGGGCCAAGTCTGGCATTGGCAATGGCATTCAACGCTGATTGGTCAGCCTTTTATATAATACTTATAAAAATTGTTATATTTATAAGGTATTTCTTAAACATGTTCATCTTGATTTATCTATAGTATTCAAAGCTGGAGAATTTTTTATTCATTTACTTAATAATTTATGGCTGTAAACATACTGAACTCATGAATTTTACTCTTTTAGAACCTTACAGGTGGCAACAATGGAGGACTACATATTACGGATGTCACAAATGCATCAAGGACAATGTTAATGAATATTGAATCATTAAAATGGGATTCAGTATTATGCAGGTAAATGTGATTTCAGAGAAAAAATGTATTTAACTATTATGGCTGTCTGTGTAATATAACAGTTTTATAAACTTTATGGAAAGTCTCAGTCTAAAAACTTAATTTCATATGCATTTACTGCTAATAAACCCATACTTTCTATGTGTATATGTGTGATTCTCAATTTGATTACCACACACAATCATTAAGCCACTAACCATGTGATTAAATGCATATGAAGCAGTTCAGATTGTGGTAAAATATACTGTTAAACTAAGCAATTCAGCTCTGATTCATTAGATGTAAATAATGAAACTTAGTTTTTAATTTACAGGTACTTTAACATCCCAATGTATACCCTACCTGAAATTCATAGTTCATCAGAAATATATGGATATATTTCAGAGGATCCTCTTTTCAGGATACCAATATCAGGGGTAAGCCTAGTACTGTCCCTTTTTCTTCCATAAATTTGATAGATTATTCTTTAAAAAAAGAAGTTTGAAGTGATACATTCATTTGACTTTCTCTTTCTTCCACAAATGATTCTTACTATTTGTTTTATTTTCTAACTGTTTAATATTACTTGAGATAAGCGTTTCATGCACATTTTGAGTTTAAGTAGGTGCAAACTTTTGAGTCAACTAATTAAGAAAATGATGAGCACTATATTTCAGAAAATACAACAGAGAACAAAAGGGACATAAACAATCCGAGAAACAATTCTACATGTCTAACAAGGAAATTCAACTATTGGTAAACAACAACTAACCAAATTCATTTTCAATTAAAACTAGTTAGCTTTACAGAATTGTTTAAAAAAATGTAGCACAATTGGCCACAGTACAGTTCTTTTGTGTGCGTTGTGAACACTGATTTTATGAAGATACCTGAAGCTCTTCGATCGATACATGGAATCTGGGGATGACTCATTTTTTTTTGGTGATTGTTGTACATCAAAGCATAGTTCACAATTATCAATTGGCTTCAACTCTATTTTTATCTTGTACTACTAATTCACACAATACCCTGTCTGAAATCTCTCATGAAGTGTTAAGAATACGCTCTGCTGCTGTCGCTGACCATTCTGGTTGTCCGTTTTCTCCCTGTCTTTCTCTCACTCCCTCAGTCAAGGAAGAAGAGCAAATATTGCTGGCTAAAATGCTCATATTTCCACCCTGTTTCAAACAGGTTTGTATATGGCTGTTCCACCTGGTTGCCATGGTAACACAGTTTTCGTTTCCTGTTGGAAGATCACTTAGGGATGCTACACTAGGGAACTTTTCTTTCACATTTTAAGAACTCAGTTTTAGTTCTACCTTGGTGAAAACAAGGTATACCATTATACTGTGTGTTTAGTTGTATGGAGTGAATTAAATTTTGATAAGTATTTGGCAGGAACAAGATAAAAATGGCTTGTTAACGTTTAATTGACCCATTTTCCATTTATCAGCTTCTGTTAAAAACAAAGAAAATCAGGTCAGTCTTATCAGCTACATTTTAAAAATACGTGGTATGGAGAATACATTTTATATAGTAGTATTTTTCTACAAAAAATTTTTTCTGTTGGGCCTGTCTTTTACTAGGAGGAAAGAAAAATGTTTGGAATACTACAGGATTTGGAGATTTTGTGAACTCAACACAAGCTTTTCATAAACATACAGATTCAAGAGAACATTTAAAATGTATATTACTACTATTACTACTGAAGTATGATAAGAGGATCTTGAACTCTATTTGTGATGCTTTACAAGAATCAACTGCGCTAATCATTAACATATTTAATGAAAATGTGTGTTTAAATTGGATTTTTATGTCACTTATTATTAAGGTTACTCTATTTTTAGGAAAACAGGAGTTAGCATTTCAAGGATATGATGAAAGTATTTCATCAAATAGTTGTGGTAATTTCAAAGAACAACTTAACACACTGCTGTATGTTCTGATGAAATTAAGTGACATTATGACAGAATCAAATTGGTGTTCAGCGACAAATAAAATATAATTCAAAATTAAATAATTGAATGTATTTCAGCTTACATATATAAACAAGTCCAGAAAGAGCTAAATTAAACACTCACTCCAAACTACCCCATACATGAAAAAAATTTAAACAATTTTGATTTTCTCATAAATGGCTCTAACAATTTTGACTAAAATTCTAAATACTAAAGGTATTTGCATGGCAAATAAAATTTATACATCTTGAATTTTCTGGGAATAGCCTCTTCTTTATTCTGGATGAATTTTGCATAACTTGTAAACCGTAAGAGCTAAACAAAAACCTAACACAAAAAATTAGATCTCATTAAAATACACAATTTGTCATATAATATTTTTTTTTCTTTTCTTTTTTTTTTCTTTTCCCCTTCATAGAGTTGACCATTTTTGAATACTGCTTGTTATTGGTTTCAGTTTTATCATCTTTAAACTTTTCTCATATGAGAATTTGTCAACTCCTGACCTTGCAAAAAAATGAATTTCAATCACATAGCAACCAGTTTTTAAAAGATTTCACTGTTGCTTTAGCCTAGTGTATTACCTTATTTCCCTTCTTCTTACAAGAAACTAAGTAATTAGACTATTTCTGCTAAGAGAAAGTTATGTGAATGGAACACATCAGATTTGTTTTTAATTGAAATTAATTGATAATTACATCACTTTCAGCACTTTTGTTAAAAGTAAACATATTTATCTTGTTTTAAGTTATTTTCATCATATCCATACTTATGTGAAAATGTAGCAATAGTATCTTCCTTGAAGATATTTCTGGCAGTACCCTCTTTGTTTAATAGTTTGTAAAAGTAGCCCAATAAAAACTTATTTAAGGAAGTATACTGTGTTTCGTTAGTCCTCATAATATTGGCCAATAATAATAATAATAATAATAATAATAATAATAATAATAATAATAATAATAATAATAATAATAATAATAATGACAATGAAAACAACAATAAGAAGAAGAAGAAGAAAAATGATGATGATGATGATGATGATGATGATGATGATGACGACGATAATTTAATGTCTCAAATATCTCTCTGAAAGTATTCTATTAGCAAAAGAAGATATATCCATAACATTGGAGTCTACATTCAGCAGTACTGATGTTTGGGTTGATGACAACAAAGTAGATAGTTTAAAAATTGCTAAATTGGTATTATATTGCAGGTTAGACACTTCCTCATTATGTAACTTAAATAACTTTCATAGAAATTAGCTGAAAAAGACTGGTAATTTTGACTCTAATGCTCCTTATAAATAATGGTAGCTAAATTAAAATAATTAGGACATTCACAAAGGCCAATAAATGATAGCTATGTTAGTAACACTAAACCTAGTTGATAAGCAGTATTGACAACATTATGTTTGAAATAGAGCAGAGGTATGCATTCATGGCTATTGGGCACATTTCATATATATATATATCTTTGGGGGAGGGGTCCAGACCCAAGGATCCCTCTCCCTATCAATGTGCCCTTGTAATGGGTAGAGAGATTTGTATGAATAAGCATTAAGATTCTTTCTTTTCTTTTCATCTTTGTACCTTTATATAGTAATATAAACAGAAGTGATCTGAGTGAAATATAATTTTGTATGATCAGTATTATTTTGAAGAGTTTTGCAGTAGCTAACTTCTACATTTAACAATCATTAATTTCAAACCTGTTCAAATACAGATAAACAACTTATTAATGCTCATTATCCAAAAATTGTACAATTTATACAGTGAATAAATTACTTACTTACTAATTATGATTTCAGATTTTAGGAAATCAACAAGCAGCTCTTGTAGGGGAAAGATGCTTTTCTGAAGGACAAGCTAAAAGCACATATCGTAAAGGCTGCTTTTTGGTGTACAATACTGGTTCATCGGTAAGTGATGTCTGTTATAAGTTGAAATGAGTAGGCTTACAATGATTTTGAGGCTTGTGATACATAATGTCATAATGGTTACATGGATGACCTGATTTATGAAATAATCTAGTGTTTGTATATCAAGTACACTAATGGCCAATTCCGTATTTAACACAAAATAGAAATTTTGCCATTCTTGTATTGGATTGTTATGTGTACCATTTGCTGTTATGTACCTTTTGATTTATTTAATTGTGCAATTATGTGAAATCATTTGACATCTTGTTTTAAGGCAATGCATCCATGGTACTTTTTGCATTTTGCATCATTATTATACTTGTACTTTCATCTTCATAATTGGTTTTTTAATATCTATAATTTTAAAGCCACTGATGACTATTAAATCACTCCTTTATCATGTGGATAAAGAACGACATCAAACTTTTAAGTTCTAGTTTTCATAATTCCCTCTTCCCACATTTTTAATTATTCAAAATGCTTTTTGGGCCATAGTTTATAACTTGTTAATTTAAAATTTTCAGATTTTCTTCAAAATTGTTGATTTAAAAATTGTTGTGCATAGTTCAAAATATTAAACAGTTCATTTGAAATCATTAAAATTTCAGTATACCTACATGAAAAGAATTGTTGTTTTTAAGTTCATATTTAAAATTTGGCAGTGATATAATAATAAACTTTGGGGTCCAAGGAGCATTTCACATACAATATCAAAAGCGATTAATTATGAAAACAAAATTAGTATCTTAACAATGATTGACATAGCTCATTAAACATTTATGTGCACTAAATGATTTATGTTCTGAGTATATAGCAAAAAAGTCAGGGTTAAAAGCAATCAAAGGGAAACTGTAAGTTTTGAATTTTCACAGATGCATTGCTTTAACACTATCTGTGTAAAATTTTTTTCTTTAATATAATAGTAATATTTCTTTCATCCTCAGTTTTGTTAAATCTTATGTCAAACAATGAAGATGTTTTAACTGGATACTGTGTTTGTATTTTCTCTTTGAAAAAAATGGAATATAGTTCGAGTAGTATGAGCAAAAAAAAAAAAAACTGATGAGCAATCAAAACTTTTTGCTGCATACGTGGATGTTACACAATAAAATAGCATAAAAGAAACATTTCCCTAACCTATTTTAAATTAGATGAAGACAAATGTTTGCTCCACATATTGCATTTAAGACTTCTTAGAAAATTTAAGAAAGTGGTGTTCCCTTTGCGAGTTCCAATCGGTTTGGCATGAGCAACAAAATGATTATTATGAGTGGTAAATGACTTTTGAGGTGGTTCTTAATGGCCATTCTAATTTTTTTGTGATTAAGCTCTTTAACACTGTTTGGAAGGTGATTGTTTAAATTTATACAATGTTATATGATGTGATACAGACTTAAGACATCTGGTGAGCCTATGGGTGTTGAGGTGTTAATTACTTTTGCCAAATACTGAAACCTGAGCAGAATGTATACTACGGGATGGCAGGCTATGGTGTCATAAGAGTAGACCAAGAAGAAATATATGGTAATGAAGTTGACTTTTGATATACAGTACCCTTTATCAGGAGTTTGCAGGGAGAAATAGCTGAATCTGCATACATTCTACCAAAGTCTAATGGCATGTGTGTAGTTTTCAGTCTGAGAAACTTCAAATAAGACTCTTTGTAGCTAGAAATGCCCCTGCTTAGAATTAAGCTCTGTCTCACCATTATTAAACATGTTTAAAAATAGCAAATAAAACATTAGTATGTAAAATATATTATATAAGTATATGCAGGAAATTCTCTCTCTGTTTTAGCGAGTCCATTCCACCCATGGCTTAGAGACTACAGTGGCCTATAAAATGGGAAAATCTGCTCCAACAGTATATGCTTTGGAAGGCTCTGTAGCAGTGGCTGGAAGTGCGATTGGCTGGCTCAAAAATAATATGAAGCTTTTAAATGATATTCAAGATTGTGAGAAATCAGCAACAGAAGTAGCATCTACAGGAGATGTTTACTTTGTCCCAGCATTTTCTGGACTTTATGCTCCTTACTGGAGGAAAGACGCCAGAGGGTGAGTGTGGGTGTGCGCATACCTCAAAGACCATTTAATACCAAACTTGATATTTATGTTTAGTATCTTCCAAGGACACGACATGAAGATTTTCAAGAAAATTTCAGCACCCAAACTATCCTTTACATGGAAAAATATTTGAACATTTTCTTTTTCTCAAAAATTTTGATTAAAATACCGTATATTAAAGATATATACATCACAAATAAAATGTTTATCTTGAATTTTTTGGCAGTAGCCTCTGAATACCTCCTTGCTTTGGATTAATTTTGCATACTGATAAGCTGTAAGAGATAGACAAAACATACCATACAAAAAATGTAGACCTCATCAAAATACATTATTTATGACATATACGTTTTTCTTTTAGAGTTGACCATTTTTGAGATGTTCCTTGTTATTGGTTTCAAGTTTATACTATGTTAACTCTTCTTAAACAGGAAGCCTCCTTTTGTTTTGTCTCTCTAGTTTTACTGCTAGCCATGCAAAGCAAACCGAACTTCCATCTCACTTAACAACCAGGTTTTAAAAAATTTGACTGTCGCTTCACCCTAGTATATACTCTTAATAAGACCATCTCTGCTATGTTTATCTCGATTAGCATGATGTAGATAAAAGAATGTTTTGTCAGAATAGTTTGTATGTGGATCAGCTAGAGAAAGTCATGTGAGTGGAATACATAAGATTTGTTGTTTTATTCTACTTTTCACATGGCTTATTTTCCTAAATAATTGAATTTCATTATAATCTGTATCTGTATTTCTCTATAATCTTGTTTAATTCCATCCATTGCAAATTTTTAATTTTCTGACAATTACGATTGTATTAGATATTTTTTTAAAACTTCTGCAAAACACGTAAAAAGTAACGTTTCCTTATCCATTTAGACAGTATAAATTTAATCATAAATGCTGAAATAAGCCTTTTCATACATGCACCAATACATGGTTGATTTGTTTACAACACACAGAGATGGCATGTGTATGAGATGCAGGTAGCGCATTTTACTTCAGAGGGGAAAGTTTTATTTATATTAAATTAACAAGACACGTCTCAAGACTAGCTGCATCTCACATTTTCTGCTAGTGGTGTCTTATAAGACGCGTCTCACTTTTATTCATACCACCCATTGTTTGTATTTCCAATCTGATTGAGCATCTCAAATTTATATTCTGATGTATGTCGATGACTGTTGGTAATGGCAGATGATTTGAAGGAAATGGAAAGAGTGAAATCTAAACTGAAGTAGATATTTAAAATGAAAGATATAGGTAGCATTCGGAACTACCTTGAAATAAATATTGTACAATATGATGAAATTATAATAAATCAAACACCGTATTTGAAGGATGTCTTGAAAATATTTCAAATGAGTGACTGTAAAACATTATCCTAAACATGAAGATTTCAGTTATTCCATCTGAAGATAAAGAATTGGAAAGATGCTGTAGACAGTTAATTGGATGCTTAATGTATACCATATTTTGAGCAGATATCAGAGTAAAACAAATGAAGATTTGTGGAAATCATTGAAAAGGCTGCAATCAATGTTTTTTGGTTGGTATCTAATGTTGAGCAGTTGGCAGTGAAGCCATTCGCTCTCTTGCATTCCAGTATTTCAATATCATATTATCAATGTGCAATCAATGTACATTTGATTATTTATTAGTGTCCCACAAAGAAAAGGATGCCAAAATACTGCAAGGATATGTAGATTCAGACTGGCTGGAGATGTGAATGATCGCAAATCAACCTGTGGATATGATCTTCAAGGATTTAACAACACTGTAACCCGGTTATACTGCAAGTAAGCAATAGTGTCACTGCTGGATATTATATTCAAGGATTTAACAGCACTGTAACCCAGTTGTACTGCAAGTAAGCAATAGTGTCACTGCTGGATATTATATTCAAGGATTTAACAACACTGTAACCCAGTTGTACTGCAAGTAAGCAATAGTGTCACTGCTGAATATTATATTCAAGGATATAACAACACTGTAACCTGGTTGTACTGCAAGTAAGCAATAGTGTCACTGCTGGATATTATATTCAAGGATTTAACAACACTGTAACCTGGTTGTAATGCAAGTAAGCAATAGTGTCACTGCTGGATATTATATTCAAGGATATAACAACACTGTAACCTGGTTGTAATGCAAGTAAGCAATAGTGTCACTGCTGGATATTATATTCAAGGATTTAACAACACTGTAACCCGGTTATACTGCAAGTAAGCAATAGTGTCACTGCTGGATATTATATTCAAGGATATAACAACACTGTAACCTGGTTGTAATGCAAGTAAGCAATAGTGTCACTGCTGGATATTATATTCAAGGATTTAACAACACTGTAACCCAGTTATACTGCAAGTAAGCAATAGTGTCACTGCTGGATATTATATTCAAGGATATAACAACACTGTAACCTGGTTGTAATGCAAGTAAGCAATAGTGTCACTGCTGGATATTATATTCAAGGATTTAACAACACTGTAACCCGGTTATACTGCAAGTAAGCAATAGTGTCACTGCTGGATATTATATTCAAGGATTTAACAACACTGAAACCCGGTTGTACTGCAAGTAAGCAATAGTGTCACTGCTGGATATTATATTCAAGGATTTAACAACACTGTAACCTGGTTGTACTGCAAGTAAGCAATAGTGTCACTGCTGGATATTATATTCAAGGATTTAACAACACTGAAACCCGGTTGTAATGCAAGTAAGCAATAGTGTCACTGCTGGATATTATATTCAAGGATTTAACAACACTGTAACCTGGTTGTAATGCAAGTAAGCAATAGTGTCACTGCTGGATATTATATTCAAGGATTTAACAACACTGTAACCTGGTTGTAATGCAAGTAAGCAATAGGGGCACTGCCATCAACTGAATCAGAATATGCAGACTAGGGCTCACTGTTAGTGAAGCTTGGCTAAAATAAATACTACAAAATTTAAAACTGAAGATTAAGAAGCCTATTCTTGTATTTGAGGGTTACCAAATATCAATTAAAGTTGCCAAGAATCCTGAAAATCATATAAGATTGATGCAAGTTAATGTCATTTCATCTGAGACAAAGTGACCAACAGTAAAATAAACATTTAATATGCTTGTTCAGAAGACCAATTGGCAGATGTGCTAACAAAAACAGTTATAAAAACCAGACTTGAAAATTTTTGTTCTTGTATTGGATTAAAATAAATTTCAATTTTAAATTAAATTTTGAAAAGTTGAAATTGTTAATTACTGTAGGGTTTATGACAATTGCAGAGCTTGTAATGAGAGATCTCAGCTGTTATGGGAACTATTAGCAGAGACAAATTCTGGTTTTAATGTGTAAATTACAGAAAAATGTAGGTTTCATGTATGATATATTTGGTCTTTCAAGGTCAGCAGTTTTCAGTATAAAGACTCATGTAGCTAGATTTGCTCATCAATTTGAAATTATAGAATTAATTAAAATATTTTACTCTGTTGCAGAACTGGGCGATTAACTTAGCTAATAACTGTCTAAACAGAATTTCTGATTTGCAGGATTATATGTGGCCTGACCCAATTTACAACAAAGAATCACATAATACGTGCTGCCATTGAAGCCGTATGTTTTCAAACTCGTGATATTCTTGAAGCAATGGCTAAGGATTGTGGTGTTCATTTGAAGCAGCTTCAAGTTGATGGCAAGATGACAGAAAACAGGTTGTTGATGCAGCTACAAGCAGACCTCTGTGGAATACCTGTTGGTGAGTTTCTTTATATGAGGGGCATACTGAAAGTCATGAGCAACACTGTTTTACAATCTTAATATTTATTTTTAAGCCAAACCAAATACATCATCATAATCTACAGACTTTCTTTCACATAGTCTCCATTGTTTTGCACACATTTTTCCCATCGTTCTACAAGTTTGAAAATGCCCTTGTGATAGAACTCTGTTCCAGCTGCCCGCAAACCCTGACGCACTGCTTTCCGAATATCCTCCAGCGTCTCATAACATTGGCCACGCATCTGCTCCTTCACAGAACCGAAATGATGGTAGTCGGAGGGTGTCAAGTCGGGACTGTAGGGAGGATGTGGAAGAGTTTCTCACCCTAATGCCCTGATCTTCTCCATAGTGGCACGGGCAGTATGCGGACGTGCATTATCCCGTTGAAGGATGATCCTCTTTCCAGGGCGTTTATCACGCAAAGCCCAACGGAGCTTCAGAAGTGTCTTGATGTAGCGGGCAGAATTTATGGTTTGTCCAGGTTCAAGAAAGTCAACCAGAATGCAACCTTGTGCATCCCAAAAGACACTTCCCATAACTTTTCCTACAGACTGCACTGTCTTCGCTTTCTTCTTCGATGGTGAGTTCAAGTGGTGCCATTCCATACTCTGACGTTTCGTTTCTGGCTCATAGTGATGGAACCAGCTCTCATCTCCAGTCACAATACACGTCAAAAATGCATCACCTTCATTATGAAATCTCTGAAGAAGGTTTTGTGCAATGGTTCTTCTCTGAAGTTTGTGGTCTTCAGTCAATAAACGGGGGACCCAACGGGCACAGACTTTCGATAACCCAAGCTGTGGATTATTTCTTGCACTGCACTATGTCCTATTCTAAGTTGCGCAGCAATTTCATTCACAGTGAAACGCCTATCTCCTGTAATGAGCTCATCAACTCTTTCCTTGTTGCGTTCTGTAGAGGCAGTTCGAGAACGCTCGCTACGAGGCGCATTTTGCAGACTCGTGTTTCCATCTTTGAAATGTTTCACCCATCTTCTAACACTGCTGGCACCCATGCAGACACCTCCATACGCACGTTGAAGTCTGAGATGAATTTCAGGAGCAGATTTTCCTTCTTTCACAAGGAATTCAGTGACAGCACGCTGTCGAAACGAAAACATCAATGTCAGCCATTTTTCAAACACCGTCTGTGGTCACGTGATAGAAGCTAATGACGTTACAATATGTCAACATGTGGCTTAAAGTCTGTAGATTACGATCCTGCAATTCGTTTCGTTACATTGTTGAAATTTAAATTTTTATAATTGGTTGCTCGTGACTTTCAGTATGCCCCTCGTAGTAAAAGACTTGTATTTGTACAAGAGTAAATTGAAAAATAATATGTAATGATTAGAGATGGAAAATGTTTGTATATGTTGCCCTGAAACTCTTGAATTGCTTTGATGAAAAACTCTTGAATTGCTTTGATGAAATAATGAAACAATTTGATTATTTTATTGGTTGCATTTTCTGCGTCACTGATGTACACCATTGTTATACACAACACTTTGTAAATAAATTATTGTGCTTAAAAGAACATCAAGCATTTGATGAAAATGTATTTTAAGAATAACTACTCAGGCGCACACGCATATTTTTAGGTGGCAATTTAACATAGGAAGATATGATGCAGTTCCACACATCAGAGCATCTTTAATTAAGTTAAAGCATTAAGAACAATTACATTCAATCACCATAAGAAGCTACCATTTGCCATAGAATCATCCAAACTCTTGGAAAGTGGAAAGAGAGAGGATGGTGCTTCATTAAGGTCCTTACCATCCTTTAGTATTTGCAAACTTTTCCTATATCGTATAGAAGTGCCAGGCTGATTTTACATTTTCACTTCAATGGTTCATAGATAAACAAAATTTCAGCAACTGGGTACCAGAAAATCCATGTTTCTACATGAAAAATCTCTCCATAGCCAAAGGTCATGTATAGCCATATGTTTGGGTTATCAGTCCATACATTTTCAAGAATGATGAAACAAATACAGTAATAGATTGGTACATTCAGATGTCACAACAATTCCTGTAGAGACATGTACATCAAAAGATGTAAGGCCATGCAAGTCCTAAGGTAAATATTCTTAGCACATGTTTTTTCTCTTTTTGGTGACTTATATTAGCCCGGGAGGTTGCTAGAATTATCAGCACCTGATTGCTTCCTATGTGGTTATATCAAAGAAAAAATCTGATGTGTTCCATTCACATGACTTTCTCTACATCTCTGCAACAAATTATTGTTAAAAAACTAATGCTTCTATTCACTTCATGCTAATTGAGAAAAAATTAGCAGAAATAGTCTTATTACTTGCTTTCTTATAAGTAGAAGCGAAATAAAGGAGTACCATAGGTTAAAGTGATAGTCAAAAGCTTGTTGCTATGACTGAAGTTCCTTTGTTTGTATGGATAGGAGTTGACAAATTCCTGCATGAGAAAAGCATAAGATTTTCGGAGCTGAAACCAAAAACAAGGGATATCTAAAAAATGATCAACTCCACAAAGAAAATGTACATAACATAAATTGTGTGTTTTAACGTGCTCTAAATTTTTTGTGTTTTAAGTTTTTGTCCTTATACGGTTTAGAAGTTATGCAAAATTTCATAAAATTCATCCAGGAATAGTCTTCAGAGGCTATTCCCAGAAAATTCAAGATATACATTTTATTTGTCAACATTTTAATATACAATATTTTAATCAAAATTGTTAGAGCCATTTTTGATAAAATCAACATTTTTGAAAAAAGTTCCATGTAAAGGGTAGTTTGAGGTGGGGGGATTTTCTTGAAAATCTTCATGTCGCATCCTTGAAAGATACCAAACTTAAATGCCAAGTTTGATATTTAATAGTCTTTTCATTTTTAAGCTATGCTGCCCACAGACACACACTCTCTCTCTCTCTCTCTCTCTCTCTCTCTCTCTCTCTCTCTCTCTCTCTCACTCACACATCCACACACACATTCAGATATTTTTCTAAAAATGTTTTTTTTTTGGATTAAAGGGGTCTCAAAACATGTTTTTCTGTTGAAATCTCTGTATCAAATTTTTGGGTGTAATACAATACCTTCTCTATACACTATGTACATAGTACATATAGAGAAAGTAAAAGTGTGACAATAACAATCTCATATATAACAACAGTTGAAGGAAAAATTGAAACAGAAATACAACAAATCCCAAGGAATATGCTACAGAGGATAACAGCCAAAGTCAGGTGCTGTGCAGAGATTTGTATCAGGTCCATTGGAGCTCACATGAGTGAAGTGGTATTCAAAAGATGAATATAAAGCTAAATGGTATAAGTTAAGGTGCTTTTTCATTTTGCACAATATTATATCTTTAATTTATGTTTCTGTTTTTAGATTTACTAGTTTAATAGTTTCTGATGCATTCTGTATCACAAGTAAAACTGCTAAATTCTTCAATTGAGTTGCAAGATTTTTGAGTAAAAGTGAAAGAAATCCTTCTGTAAAGTCTGCAATTCATTTGATTATATTGAAAACAGCTATAGGGCATTGCTATTAATTTCTTCTCTATTTTACTTGCAATGTCAATAAAGAGTTATTTAGCAATCTTATCTATATTTATAAGAGGTAGTAGAGGAAGTATTATAGTCTACCTTAAAATTTGATATGTAAAAGTCTCCAAAAATACATGTTTTGAGGCATAATTAATCCAAACAATTTTTTTTAGGAAAGGGTCTATATATGTGTGTATGTGGAGGGAGGTGAAGGGAGAGAGGGTGTGAAAAAGGGAGGGAGAATTTGAGAGGGTGAGCAAAGAAGAGTGAGATCATGAATGGGAGAAAGAGAGAAAAAAGTTAAAATGCAAGATTGGATAATGTTTTAATTTTATATTTTAGCTTCTTTCAAGTATGTGACATGAAGTTTCTCAAAAAATCCCCAGCACCAAAACTTGCCTTTACTTGGACATTTGTTGTTATTTTTTGTTTAATCAAAATAGTTCTAAATTTTTATTAAATACCATATGTTTATGAAAATTACACGACTAATAAAATGTATATCTAGAATTTTCTAAGAATGTTAAGTTCCTCTTCATTTAGAATGAATTTTATGTAGCTAGAAAACCTAAGAAATATATATAAATTCATTACCCATAAAATGTGGAATGATATAAAACATACAGTTTAAGTTTTTGACATCAGCATTTCTGAGATGTTCATTATTTTTGGTTTTATTTTTCAATAATTTGATAATTTTTTAAACCTTGTCACGTTTAAAAGTTTCTTTATCATGGAAAGATTATCAAATTTGAAGGCCAGTATTAACAACTGCTTTTTAAAATATTTGACTATTCAAATTCCATGTGTACTTACCTGGAAATGTGTAATAAAACTATTTCTGGAAATGTTTATGTCAACTAACATATAAAAATCATTACTGTAAGAGTAGTTTGTAGAAGCTATATAGAAATAAATGATTAGTGCTATAGAAAGTTGTGTAAATATAACACAGCAGATGTTTAAATACCACTTAAAGCAAAACGCATAGCAAAGAATACTGCTATGAAATTCCTGCATAAATGGCACAAAAATATCATGGAAATGTGGCACAGGTGTTGAAATCTGAGCTTCTAGTGTATTTCAAAAAATGAAAAATATATTCTCTTTGTTGGATTTTAAAGCTGACCATTACATTCTGAGAACCACTGTCTGAATTTAACGTATTTTCATTTTCCTTCTCTTGTATAAGTGACAATTTATTATTTACAGTACTGCTGCATCTTCAGCAATGATATGAATAGATTGTAACACAGATGTTAAAAGGAAATGGTTAAAAATGTTGCATAACTGCTATTGGCCAGTCCTTTTGTCCCACCCTTCCCGTTTTCTTTTTATACTTCTTTCGAATTCACTTATTTTCTCCCAAAATACTTTTATACTTTTCTCTGATGATACATAGTGGTCTGAGTGATGAACCTAATATTCAAAATACTCATATTTGGTTTTAAAATAAATGTTATTACACATAATTACACAGTTTATTTCACTATTGCTTTGAAAATGACAGCCCTAAAGCTCTTTATAAATTTAAGGAAAAGAACCTGAAATCATATGTGATGGATTAGACTGAGCATTTGCAAATCATTAAAAAGGAGGATGACAAACTGCATTCAGGACAATAAATCTTATTTATACCTGTCCATCAGTATTTCCCTCAAAATTTAAACACTATTAAAATACCAACGTTTGAAACCTACATCAAGAAAATATTCAGTAAATTAAGCTGGTTTCCCATCTCATTTACAAAGAGTATTATACACAGAATGTCTTCTTTCTTGCATTTTGTTGTGTATATTGAGCCAAAATCCGCACTTTTTAGCCTAAAACCAGGCATCTGATAAAATGATCAGAATCTGCAAGTAAGAAACTCAGCATAATTACAAGGATTAATTTTTCAGCAATGTCTTGATATTTTGAATTAATTAAAGTGGTGTGTATTAACACACCCTTCACTTACTTTTATTGTGCATTACAATTGTTTCGCGGACCGCTGTCCGCATCACTGTGGTTCAACAGCTGAGGGTGCTGGCAACGGTCCGCGAAACAATTGTCCTGCACAATAAAAGTAAGTGAAGTGTGTGTTAATACGTACCACTTTAATTCAATTTGTTTATGTCTTCTTTGTAAGCAGCTTCAAAATTATACAATTATCTTGATATGTTAGTCAAATGTGCAGAGACATTGTTCATCTCTTTTCAAAGGTGTAGTAATTGATGTTCATTGCATTTGTCCTCTTTGTAAATCTTTCAGTAATTAAAAACAGTAATAAAATTACAAGTTATTCTACCAAGCTATTGAAAAGTGCTAGGTGCGTGATTACTGGTGAGCATTATGTAAAAGAAATTAATTGACTTAATACGTCATCAGGAAAGCTTCAACTCTAACTTTAAAAATTGATTGGTTAATATAAAATTCCATTCTATTGTATCTTTCAGAAAGGACACGTGAACATTGTGAAATGCAAGCACTTGGGGCAGCAATGGCAGCTGGTCAGGCAGAGGGAATCAATGTCTGGGACTTGGAAAAGGAACCTGAACCTTCTATCACTCATGAAGCCTTCAATCCTACAACTACTGCAGCAGGTAAGTTGATAGTAGTCATAATAAACCAAGATCATGTATGCATATATAGCATTCAATTTCAGATTGGTTCATGCTGTGACACAAATAATATAGTAGCATGTTTAAAATTTAGTATTAAACATGTTATGTAAAATAATAAAGAGACTGTAATTTTCAAAAAGCTGGACTACCCTAAATTTATAGAGATATAAAATAAAACTAAAATATAGTATATAAAATGTTTAAATAGTTATGTAGGTATAGCTGAAAATGTCTTAAAAATCATAAAGTTTAGGAGGATTTCACGTAAAAACCATTATTAATTTTGTAAGGATTTCAACAAAATATTAAACTATCGATTTGTTTTTTCACATAAGCTGTGTGTAGGGCAAGTCATTACTACTTGACCATAATAGTTGGCTATAGTATGAATCCTGGGACTTTAAAGTGCTTACAACATTGTAAGTTGCCATTGAGGTATGTCATCTCAAAATAATTTGATATCACTTTGTGGTTTACCAGGAAACATGCAAGTCAGTTAAGAAATTCAATGCTATGTCGGCATGTTGTCATGGTAGCTCAGTGGTAGACAACCGGCTAGAGACCGAGAGATCCATGGTTCAAATCCTGGCTATGGCATTGAATTTCTCAGTCTGACTCTACTTATTCAACTCCTGTCCTACACATGGCTTGTTTGAAAAAACAATTAAATCAATACTAATTGACCATAATAGTTGGCTATACTATGAATCCTGGGACTTTCAAGTACTTACAACATTGTAAGTCACCATTGGGGTATGTTATCTCAAAATAATTTGAGATCACTTTGTGGTTTCCTGGGAAACATGCAAGTCAGTTGAGAAATTCAATGCTATGCCAGCATGTTGCCATGGTAGCTCAGTGGCAGAGCAACCGACTAGAGACCGGGAGATCCGTGGTTCAAATCCCGGCTATGGCATTGAATTTTTCAGTCTGACTCTACCTATCCAAATTATTAAACATTTCAACAAATTTTCCTGAAAGCCATATAAGTGTATAAAATTAAGCTTTATATTTGCAGCACACTTTTCACCAGTTTCAATAAATTTGAAAAGCTTTGGAAACATTTTCAACTCCAAGTATAATACTTTCACTCTGCACATGCATCAGGGCTGCGCCATGGCCAAGTGGTTAGCCTCTCACGTAGATGGCCGGCGTTCGATCCCAAACGACCTTATGTGAGATACATGTGAGATTTGTGGTGGACAAAGTGGCGCTGGGACGGGTTTTCTCCGGGTACTCCGGTTTCCCCCGCCATCGTATTCCACTGGTGCTCGCTCATCATTCATGTATCATCAGTGTCACTGCCTGCGGTGCCATAAGTAGTTAAAGAGGGCGTTAAACACTACCACAAAAAAAAAAAAAAAAAAACATGCATCAGCTTTTGAGATGTTTCATGCCTATGCAAGCAGTCAAACTACCATGTGCTCTACATTTGCGCCTACCTAAAAGCAGAGAAGACTGATAGATTAAAGAATTTAAATATAGAAGTAAACAATGTGTGTGATTAGTGAAAAGAAGATAAGTTATCTCATAAAATGCAAAACTCATTAAAACATTAAACCTTAAATTTATATAACATACTCAGCAATAAGTTTTTATTCAGTTTTTTAATTTCTTTATGTGTGTCAGGTAGAGACAAAAACATTATTGCTTACTTTTCTAAAATTATATCTGACATATATGTGGACAGTATATTCAGTGAACTTGCCAAATTTTTTTTCATAATTAAAAAAAATAATAATAATCTCCTTAAAAAAAAGAGTAAATAAATAAATAATGATAATAATGTTTTATATCAATATCAACGAAAAATTAAAAGTACCTTCTCAAAAGCTTGCTCATAAATGGATTTCAAATGTAAAACTCTATGGCACAGCTCACAGGAGAGCCTTGGCCTACCGCCTGGCCGCTGCATCCCCCATCTCTGTCCACGACAGACGTCATGGATAGGGTGCAGTATTGGAGGGTGAGACGTGGTCAGCGCTTCAAACCCCCCTGGCCAGTTAATGCAGTCTTCATGACCTGGAGTTGCTACTTCTGAAACATGAAATATGCCTAGCTTTTCATCCAAATTGTTAAGTGGAGAAAAAGAACTGCAGTAGCCCTTTTAGTTGCATTATACTTTATATAACAAATGAGAGCACCAGTTAGTGTTTAACACACTTTATTTTCCACTAAAATACTCTATGTAACACAACATATTACACTTGATTACTAATGTCACACCCTCTGTACACAATCACTGAGTCAAATTGCAATAATTATGTGTGGCAGGTTACAGACCACTGCGTAGATCGCTAAATAACAAAGTTTCATGTAATTGTGTAAACTATGCATTAAGTTTAGATACACTAAGGCACATTATTTTAAAATGGAAAACACATTCTTAGAAAGTGAAAAATTCTTGTGTGTGAAAACAAAAGAAAAACTGTTTTCAATAGCAACCATACATAAAATATTTAACAAACTGAATCGCTCTGCTGTGGCTATTTCCAACACTTCCCCTTGATTCAAGCCCCAAGTACTCTTGATATTCCCAGAAGTATTACACAATGTTCATGTTTCCACTTGGTTAGAGGTTTTGTTAGAGTTAGAGTTGTTGCCATTTTTCAGATGCAATATGCTCTAATCTGACTTCTTCAGCTTCTATAGTTTCTCAAACAAACTGATGACCAGAGACCAGAAGTTTAGGTATTATAAATCATTAAAATAACAGGCAAAAAGCAGCATTATAAGTAGCTAAAATAGGCAGGAAAAAAGGAATTATAAATAACTAAATTAGGCATAACATAACTCCATGGCATGACAGCTCACAGGGAACCTTGGCCTACCGCCCGGCCGCTGCGTCCCCCATCTCGGTCCACTACAGACGTCATGGATGGGGTGCAGTATTGGAGGGTGAGATGTGGTCAGTGCCTCAAGTTCCCCCCCCCCTGCCAGTTAATGCGGTCCTCATGACCTGGAGCTGCTACTTCTCCATCAAGTAGCTCCTCAATTGGCCCCCCCGGGACCTTACGAGGCTGAGTGCACCCCGGGCCAGGTCTCCCAGCGGGGGAAAAATCCCCATGCCAGTACTGGGGATCGAACCCAGATCTCCCGCTTGGTAAGCAGCTGCGCTACCACACTAAATTAGGCAATAAAAGGCAATTTGAAAAACTTTGCACTAGGTCCATTTATTTAATAGATTACCTGCTTTCATCACCAGGTGTGTATTGGATTCCCTGTTCATGTGGCACAGTATAAGTTGGTATCACCCAACAAAGTATTTTTGTTTTGTTTTTTTTGTTTTTTTATTGTTTCATTTGTATAGCCCCCTTTAACATCAATGGTCATATTAGGGACCACAAAGTATTAATATCAGACTAGCCAAATATCGCAGACACTGCCAGCTGGGTCAACCAGAAAAAATGACAGTTGCACAGCATGCTTTAGAAGCAGATGGAGAACATGTGACCCAATACGACAAAACAGACATTCTCTCGTCAACTTTTCATTATTATACATGACTGCACCATGAAGTGATCGAGATCTATAAGCGTACAAATAATTTCACTAGAAACGAAGAAACACTCAGATTGAATAAAACTTGGCACCCAGCCTTACAAAACAGATCTAATATGAAACCACACGCACCAATCAGACTCAACGCCAACTCTACTACAGATTCATTGGATGACTGCCCGAACCAATTAGGTCATGCAAGGGTGGTATCTTCCAGCAAATATAAGCCAAGTACAGCAAACATTTCAGTTGCTACTGAGAGATCACACAGGACATGTACACCCATGAAGATACTTGCTGCAGACTCTTTTTAATATTTCAACACAAGATTAACTCAAATTTATCATTTGATTTTATACAGCTTTACTTTATTTTTTGAAGAATAATGCACATCTGGTTTTTCTTTTGATAGAGAGGGATGCACGTTACACCAAATGGAAAATGGCAGTGAAGAGAAGTCTAGGTTGGGCTACCACCAAAAAATCATTGGCAATGACAGGTAAATCAAGCAGTAATATAATTAGTGATACAGAGTTTCAGTCCTTGAAAGAGAAAACTTCATGATATAATGAAGTTTCATATGCTGTAAATATACCATACTGTTTGAAAATATGCACCACTGATATTACACTACAGATTAATTTCTTTTTATGCGTGCAATGTAGGAATTAGTTTTCAGCCTGTAAAGAAGTAAAGTACAAAATAGTATTAAAAGATATTGCTTTATAAACAATTTACTCATTCTAGACTGAGGTATAACTATGCAAGAGCATAATATTTTAGAGCTGAAAATGCAGAGAGAAAATATGTATGAATCTGTAACTTTGTTAACAGTATAAAAAATTCATTCAGAATTTTAGAGTACTGTATTTTATTGGCAGATAATTCAAGATATACACTTTTTTTATTTTTTTGGCTTCAAATGTAATGTTTACTAGTGGCAACTCTATCATTGATGTGATTAATGTGTCACATCCCTATTAATAATTAATATTATATGTTGTGTATTTTTTGTTTCAAAGTTTTATTTAAATAGAATTAGCTTTGATAATCATAAATTCAAAGTCATCATATCAAGCTCTCATTACTGGTTGTTAATTTCTGATAATTTCCAAATAATACTGAAATGGTGCTGGTACCTTGTTTGAAGTACAACCACCACTTTCTCATGCTTAAGGAAACTTGTCTGCTGTTGAACATTTTCATATGTTAGGAATGTGGAATGGTCTATTGCATTCATGGATGGCTTGAACAATGCTGACCATTGCATCTGTTTATTATTTAATAATCATTTAACAAAATATTAAGGTACACACTAGTAAATGAGTTTTTAAAGTATTGCAAAAGAAGATAATGACGATTGCTTAATGTGATTGTCAAATGCACAGGTTTTCATGTTTGTGAGAAATATATAAGACAAAATTAAAATATATAATTGACATGATTTTAAAATGACATCTTGTGAAGTACAAGCATGCATATTATGAGAGTGTGCATTTCAGCTGCCAATTTTAAAGTAAATGTGAGGTGTTAAATAAATAAACTTTTCTTTTGGTCTTGTTTATTGCAGTGTGGGATGATGGTAGTTATAATGACTTGAACAATATTTATTGACCCAGTAAATGGTATTAAAGACTCAGCTAATCACATTATGTGAAAAAGAACTACATCTATTTGGAAGGGAGCAAGTTTAAAATTTCTCTTGTTTACAACTTCTCATTGAAAAGATACCTCAATATACATAACTCTGTAACATTTTTAATTATGAATCAGATTTTTAATATAGCATAAGAAATGCTGGTGCTAATCATTCAGTCTGTGCTGAATGTTTTTCATATTTTTTAAATCATTTACTTCCCCTAATCAACAGGCCTGGAGTCACCATTAACATTTACAGATGCTGTACCTAAAGAATAAAAAAACAAGAAGCATTACTTAAATTTACCTCCCCCCCTCCCCAAAAATGCATCCTCTAAATGACATTATTTACTGTATAATGTGCATGTTGGACTTGAAGTCTAAAAAGGAGAAGTTATATAAATTGATATACAAAAATATGCAAACCTATAAAGATAGTAGGATAAACTCAATCAAAATGCTCACTTTTTCCAGGTGAAATTTTATTGGTTTTGCTGTCATTGTAAACCTTCAAAATTAATGCAAGTAATCATAAAATATGAAAGTCTTATAGCTCAGGAATCTGTAATATTGTCAATTTAGGTGTTGTGTAAAATATTTTGTCTTTACAGCTTATATTGTCATACTTACATTGCTTTATATTTTAGGACTGAGAAACATCTTCAATTTTATTATTATATTCACAGGTTCATATAACTCTCTCTCTCTCTCTCTCACACATACACACACACACATGCACTCACACACACACATGCACTCACACACATACATGCACACACACACACACACACACACACACTCTCTTACACAGTTTCTCTAATGCTTATATAAACTATTCTTACAAAATCATGATCTTCTGACTACTTCATCTTAATTCTGGGAGACATTTTTAGAAATTGTATTACACATTTAGTTGTAGGTACAAGGGAATACAGCAGACTGAAGCAGAAGTCAGATCTTTAAAAGTGGATGGCTGAATGGTAATTTTGAAATACCGTTATTTACGTGATCATAAGAAATAAATGAATAATCACTTACCACATCAAAAATATTCAAGCACTCAAACCAACAACAGTAATTATCTCAGAAATAGTTATTGCCAAAATATTTGGAACAATTTCCATGTTTTAAAGTGATTTATATTTTTGTGCAGTAAGATTCTATCTCTTTTGTATGCATATATTAGGCTACACAAAAATATACAAAATTCATTTGGAATAGAGGAGATTTAATACATTTTTGGTAGAAAATTCAGATTTACATTTTGAAAAAACAAAATGATACTCAAATGGGCCTGGGGTTCCTAGATTTTAAAAATTACTTTACTTTCCTCTTCTGAGGTAAAACCAGGTAACTTAACCATTCAAATGGTTGATATGATACTTAAATGGGTCTGGGGTTCTTAGGTCTTAGAGATATCTAACATTCCTCTTCTCAGGATAAGGAAAATAACCTGGAAAATCCAGGTTATTCAACCTAACCAGTATTCAAATTTGAACTTCTTGTATTTGAGGCACAAAAAATAATTTGTTTATTAATGATGCCAGGTTCATATTGGCACTGTCATTTCGTCCTGCAGGAGTTCTTTAACATGCTAGTAAATCTGACATGGAGCTATCACTTTAAAATACTATTAAAAATATTGGTCTGGACTTGAATTGAACCCATGACCAGAAGGCCAGCACATAACTAACTGAGCCACCCAGACCAACTGAATGTGAGGTAGAACACTACTTGCACATCACAGAGATATGCATTTTATTTGTCACACAATTATCTTGAACCTAAAGTGTTTTAATTAAAATCATAATACCCATCTTTCAACAAAAGAAGTATTGAAAAATGTTTCATGTAATTAATGCTTATTTGTATGAGTGAGTTTTCTTGAAAGTATCACATCTTTGAAATATGATGATAGTTTGATATCTATACAATACATTGTTTCTGGATCATCTCTCTCTCTTTCTCTCTCTCTCTCTCTCTCTCTCTCTCTCTCTCTCTCTCTCTCTCTCTCTCTTTCCCCTCTCTCCCCCCTCTCTCTGTCCCCCCTCTCTCTCTCTCTCACACACATACATACACACACACACTTGCACATTTTCTAAAAAGAAGCTTTTGGAATCAAAGGACCTTAAAATGTGCATTTCTAGTGGCCTCTCTATCACATTTTGATTGGGAATACAATACTTCCTCTACTTACTATGGTTAAGTGATAGAGAAAGTAATATAGTGAAACTTGGATAGTTCGAAACTGAAAGGACAAGAAAAGAATTTGAAATATTAAAAAAACTCCACTTACAGATGATGCATCTTTTCAACTTCAAGTTCTCGTTCCTGCTTAAACCACTTTAGCATGCACTCGTTGACATTAGGATTTTTCGGTTGCCTCACTCTTTTTCAACTCCTTCCATTTTCACTTGGGGCAATGCTTAAAACTTTCTTCAGATAAATTGACAAAGGGTTCGTTGTATACTCTATTCTTTGGCGATTTCAGATTTTCTCTCCAACTCTTTTCAACTTCTTAAATGAGGCAACTTTTTCCACAAAAATTAGTCTTGTACTGGACATGCGATTTACTGAGGGACATTGTTTCGCAACACACTGAACAGTAGGAAAGCTCAAGCGACAACTAAAGGTGTACATGTTTTAAACCAGGGGAAGTTGGAGCTGGTAAGGCCGGCAGCTAGGAACGCTATTCCACCCTCAAACTGCATTACAACAAAACAAACAACCCTAAAGTGATGACCTCTTTTGCAGACTCACATAGACAAAGTTATATTAAATTTTTACATTTAGATGAAATTTCGACTGACATTTCTAAACAAAAATTTTTAATTAATGAAAATGAAATTCAAATTACACGTGATATTTTTTACATTGTTTTAATACAAAATTCAAGGACCAAGAATTAATAACAATTTTGAATTATAGACTTTCTAATTATCCAAGTTCCACTGTTATATAAAATCTTTTATTTGCTGCAATTACATCTTCTAACCAAAGCTGCTAGAGTTGTGTTGTACTAAAAAGTATCCCTTTCCTTATTTCATTTAGAAACCATTTGTTGTTATCAAATTTGAATTATATAAATGTATATGCACATACTTTGAAGGCTTTTAATTATTACTAAAAAGCATTAGTACTTGAAACCTGTATTTATTTAATTTATTTATTTATTTATTTGTTACTCAGTCTGGAATGAATGGCCAATAGCAACATATATAATTTGCATAATAGTAATGTTATTTATTTAAGCAATGCACTGGATGCATAGACCAAAAATAATACAAAATACTTTAAGAAAGAGAAATATAATGTTAGTACATTTAAGTTTACAAAATGTTTAAAATTTAAGATAGTATACCATGGCTCTTGCTGATAAATAGTAACATTTAACTTGGATCATTACTTTGGTTTTGGTTCCATTGTTATACAAGAATCTTTTAAAGTACATTGCATTACTTATTCTCCCTGTTATCAAATACTCAGTGTCCCCCCCCCTCTCTAAAATAATACAGTTGTGAATAAAATAGAATCCATTCCATTAATGTGTTTTGCATTAAAGCTGAGGAAGCATGTTTTGTATAAATATTTGTATATTGGACCATGATTTATATATGTAAGTATTTTAATTTTTTGGAATTTATAAAAAGCAGCTCAAATTTTAATACTTTGTGAAAAACATCTCTGACACCTGAAATTAATTTATATGAATATACTTAAGTATTTTTAATGTTTTTAAGCCGTTTTATAATCAAGCAGAGATTTTTCGTCCTATTTTAAGCAGAACTTTGCTTTTATAATATTTTTTGTAAATATCACCAATCAATATTGACATTTATAATAATGTATTTTTATTAAATACTGACCATTTTTCTTTTTTTATTTATATATATAGGTTTTACCTGTCCTTCAGAATGAATTTACTGCACAGTTTATTTAATATACATTAAGTTTGTTATTGTTATGGTTTTATTTCTTGTGTTTGCTATGTTGTAATTTGTTATTTATGTTTTAAAGTCCTTATTGTTGTAATAGATGTGTGCATGATCTCAGACATAAATTTTTATAATGTAAGTAAAGTATTCCATTAGTATTGTTTTCATTAGATATCATAGAATATTGTTGCAGTGTACGTTATTGTACTTTCAGACTAATAATTGTTTGTATATTTAATAAAATTATCAAATACTGTAAACCCATAGTGTTCCTTCTCCAGATTTCATCATAACTCCTGTGTTTCCTTCTACAAAATGTTGCAACTGTCTTTGATTAGGATGTTCTGTGAAGTAGTTTTGATGCAACAGTGTAGCGAAATGAAATACACAACCAGCGAATTTTGCAAGACTGATGGTTGGTGGAGGTGGTGGTGATGATGATGATGATGATGATGATGATGATGATGATAATAAAAAAGAAGTAGTATTGATGATACCATGTACCAGAATATGATTATCTGTTAATAGCAATGTTCCATCAGGCAATCTTTTGATGAATAGTCCAGTGAATTATTCAGTAGGCGAAGAATAGGCATACAAAGCAGTATGACTGTAAAGACATACATAGTATTAAATATCAAGTGCATTCATTTTATATTGGAAATAGTATGCTAACACAAGTAGTATTTATTATTGTAGTTAAACATTTAGCAAAATGATCCTTAAGATAATATTTTTTAGAAGGCACATTCCTTAATGTTGTGAGTAGGTACAAATTTTAAGCAAATTTTAAAACATGCTGAAATAAAAAAATACTTCATAAACTCTTTTGATATGCTGGAAAGGTTACATGTCTCAGTGGTCCAGGCTCATATATTATACGGCATTAAAATATGGAGACTTGAAAATGAATGGAAAATTGTGGATTTAGTATTTAGCATGTTTTGCAAGGAAGTATTGCGTTTGCCATTAGCAGTGGCTATGAATTAGCTCAAATTGAACTGGAAGAAAAGGATTGATTATGGAAAGAACTTTGAAATACTGGTATAAGATCATGAAGTTATGAGCAGACAATTAGTTTGTTACAACAATACTTAAAATACCAAGAAACAAGTTTATAAAGCATGGTTTGGTTAAATGAAGAAACAACTTAGAACATAATGGATTGTGGTATGTTTGGAGGAAAAGAGAAACAAACAATAAAAGATTTTAGAAGGAAGGCCTGAAGACATTGAAATACAAAAACTGTTTAGTCAGATAACTGAGAAGTCATTGTTATTTTATGTCACAAAAAAAATCAATTGGGAAAGAGTTAAATATATATAAACAATATATATAATATATACACAATACCAACAAGGAAGTAATAGGGGCATAGCATGCTTAAGAGCAGGAGTCTGGGAAAAAAAGACAACAAAATGACTTATCTACAAGGTGAATGTCCACTATGTGGTGGGAAGGAAGATATACAACACATTTTATTCAAATACAGGGAAACACAGATTTGGATTAAAAAAAAAAAAACTGCTAACTAGAGTGAATAGTTCTTGTACTAATATAAATAAAACTTTAGAATTATAGGAACATAGGAAATATTTGGATAAAGTAAAAACAAATGGAAATGGCTGTAAAAAAAGAAAAAGAGCAGTAATTTATAATTATAAGAATTAGATATTAGTATAATATTCAATTGTTACTTAAGATGGAGTGCCCCTCTGTAAAGTGGCCAGGGCCAAATTTAAAGTGCAGTAATGTAATAATTTAGTACTTCAATAATAAATTATTATTATTATTATTATTATTATTATTATTATTATTATTATTATTATTATTATTATTATTTAATGATACCCACTTAGTAGAGGTTGCAAATTTTTTGGTGTTCTTCAGATAACTACTCAAAGAAATAGCGTTCAAAATGTATCAGCAAATTCTCTTCAAGCTCCACATATAAAATTTCAAACCTATTCATAATCACTCAAAAAGTACAAATCTTTAATAGATTTATTAAGTGAATTATCATTAATGTTGTACTGATTTCAACAACATTTTAAATTTGTCAACAAATGCTCTCAAACTATTAAATGTAAAATTTCAAATTCCTGCATGCAGAAAATTCTCAAAAGTCGCACATTTTAGGAGGTTTCTCATAAAAAGTATTCTGAAATGTACTAGTTTTAACCAAATTTGAAAAGTGACAACATTAACAAATTTTCTTTAAATTCTTATACATAAAATGTCAACTTTGTGCGTGCAGTGATTGCTCAACTGTTTTAAACATACAGGCATATGGAGAAGCAATATTGATGGGATACACTTAGAAAGCAAATTTCAGTATGTTAATGCCAGATGTGTGGTTTTTATGGCTTTTGTTTTCTTCAATCTCAAATCATCAAAAGTCCTTGTACAGTTTGATTTCATTTCTTCTCTTTATTATTATTATTGTTGTTGTTGTTGTTGTTTTGTTGACATTGCCATAAAATTATGAGTTATCATTATTTAATTATTGTTATTATGATTATTACATTATAATTAATTAATGATGATCTACAAAGTTGACACAAAAAGGGATATCCCCTTTATTTTGTGGCTAGCTATATTGTCCAGTATTGCATGGATGTATTTTGATATTCAAAATCTGTATATTAGGATTCATAAAAGCCAATATCTAACAGTGACAGAAACAACAATATGGAGTTTTGTTAGCATTCGTCTTGACATTTAAAGCTGAAAGAATGAGGATAAATATAAAGACTGCAATAAATGAAATTATTGATCCTATTGATGAAATAATATTTCATGTATTCAGTTGAATTTATAACATTACTTACTGTAGTATTACACCCACAAAAATGCACTTTTCCTTTACTCATGAGAGGACATAATTAAAGTGATGATAATGTTACTTACATTACCTCTATTAAGACCTCCATTGAAACTATGTTCTTCTAAGCTTAGCAAATTGATGTGCAAGCTTTGTAATTTGCTTTCACAAACATCACCAGAAAATTAATGAGTTTGTTGTTATTCCGACTTGAGGCAGCTTTCTACACATACTATGTACATAGTGTAGAGAAGGTATTGTATTGCACCCAAAATTTTGATACTGAAATTTCCTGGAAATACAGGTTTTGAGACCTCTGAATCAAAAAAAAAAAAAAAAAGCATTTTTAGAAAAATGTCCACGCACACATATATGTGTATGGGTGGGTGGGGGTGGGTGGGCAGGTGTGTGTGTGTGGGTGGGGGTGGATGGGCGGGTGTGTGTGTGTGTGTGTGTGTTTTTTTGTGTCTGTATACAGCATAGCTCAAAAACGAAAAGTCTGTTAAATACCAAACTTGGTATTTAGATTTAATATCTTCCAAGTATGCAACATAAAGTTTTTCAAGAAAATCCCCCCACCACAAACTACTCTTTACATGGAAAAATGTTTGATCTCTAACAATTTTCATTACAATACTGTATTCAAGATGTTTACATTCCAAATGAAATGTATAACTTGAATTTTCTGGGGATAGCCTCTGAAAACCTCTTTATTTTGGATGAATTTTGCTAAATTTTGCTTAACTGCTAAACCGTAAGAGATAGACAGTAAACTTACTGCACAAAAAATGTAGATCTAGTTAAAACACTCCTTTTGTCCTTTATGTCCTTTACATTTTTGTTGTGGAGATAACTGTTTCCAAGATATTTCTTGTTATTAGTTTCAATTGAAAAGTACTTACACTATTCTCAAACAGGAAGTATCCTTTTTTCTTTTGTTCTACTCCTGGCCAAGCAAAGAAGTGAATTGTAATGACAATCGCATATCAATGGTTTTAAAACATTTGGCTATCGCTTTAGCCTAGTGTATTCCCTTATCTCCCTTCTACTTGTAAGGAACTAAGTAGTAAGAACATTCTGCTAATGATTATCTCAATTAGCATGGTGCAGAAAGAAGAATAATCTTATGGAAGAAGTTTATAGAACAGCTAGAGAAAGTCATGTGAGTGTAACACATCAGATTTTTACTTTGTGATGTTTTGCATACTTAACATAAGTAATGCAAAGGGTTTTTCGCCTTGTGTAAGTATTTAATATACAATGGTAATTAACTTGATTAAGTCCAGAGGAAGATATATAAGATTTATTTTAATGTTTTGGTGCATCACAAGCATATCACGACTGCATGTGGGATTTGTGGTGGACAAAGCGGCACAGGGGCAGGTTTTTTCCAGGTTCTCTGGTTTCCCCTGCCATCATATTCCACCAGTGCTCCATCTTCATTCCATGTATCGTCAGTGTCATCACCTGCTGTGCCAATGTAGTAAAAGCGGGCGTTTAATACCATAAAATATATATTTAATTTTCTCTTCCATCTTCTTCATTCCTGATTTTATTTCTTCCATACTGGATTATATTTTGTGCTCATCTTGTTCACCATCAAAACAAAACAAAACAAAAAAAAAAAACAACATTTAAATCTTGGCTATTGACATATGTTGCAACTTCTAGGATTTACCCATAAAACTTACAGGAGTGAGAAGCTTTTTACAAATTTATGACAAAGTTGGTGTTTTTATAGCTTTGTAGGCAGGTTCAAGGTATTACAGACTTGATAAAGCATTAAATTCCATATCATAACTTATGATTATAGACTGAAAGTTCTGTGTTAATTGTTACACAGTGCTGTGATAGGCTAGAGCTTATCTGTATGTCTAGTCTTTATTATGATATGGTCTCCCCTTATGCAAATGCATAATGCACATATTTAAAATTTGACTTCTAGTAATTAATCAGCAATAAATGAGTGTGAACATTCACTAATGAATGATGCAAATGATGTCTGGATTACATTGGAAATATGTTTTGATGCCCCCTGAATACAAAAAAAAATTATTTTAGAAAAACTCTGTGTGTATGTATGTATGTGTTGGGGTGGGTGTGTGCGAGTATGTGGGTAGGCATGTGTGTATGCGACATAATTCAGAAACAAAAAGTAAGTAATACGAAGCTTAGTATACCTTCCAAGGATGTCACACAGAAATTTTCAAGAAAATCCCCTGACTCCAAACTTCCCTTTACATAATTTGTTTTAAAATTTGAATTTCTCAAAAATATTCTCTAACAATTTTGATTAGAATACCATGTTTTGCAGATATTTTCATGCCAAATAAAATATATATTTTATTACACAAAATGTATCAGTGTCTCTGAAGTCCTCTTCATTCGTAATGACTTTTGCATAAGTGGTAAGAGATGGGCAAAGTCTTACAAAAAAATCTTATGTGTTCCACTCACATGACTTTCTCTGCATCATGCTGTAACAAATTATTGTTAAAAATCATATTCTTCTATCCACTTTATATATTCGAGGTAAACATAGCAGAAATTTTCTTAATTACTTGCTTTCTTGTATGTAGAAGCTATATAAGGGAATATATTAGACTAAAACAAATGTCAAATATCTTAAAAACTGGTTGCCATGTCATTGAAATCCATTTCTATGCAGGGCCGATGAGTTTACAACTTTCCATGTAAGAAAAGTTTAAGTATTTTCAAATGACAAGGAATATCTCAGAAATGGTAAATTCCACGAAAAAAAACAAAAAGAAATGTATATAACATAAATTGTGTGTTTTAACACGATCTACATTTTATGTATAGTAAGTTTCTGCCTAAATCTTACAGTTTACTAGTTATGCAAAATTCATTCTGAATAAAGAGCTTTTTAGAGAGGCTATTCCCTGAAAATTCAAGAAATAGATTTTATTTGCTGTACAATTTTTTTTTTTTTTTTATTGTTTCATTTATATGACCCCCTTTAACATCTAATTTCATATCGGGGGCTTTGCATTTGAAACAACTCGTCTGTAGGTTCTTTACGTTGGTTTAAATCATTTTTTTTTTAATTTTCTCAAATACACACACATTCACTCTCACATTCATACATCCAGACTCTGTGGGGGATAGGGAATAAATCTTGCTGGAGAAAAATTCCCTGCCCCGGCCGGGAATCGAACCCGGGACCTCCGGGTGAGAAGTCAGCTCGCTGAACACTCGACCACGGAAGCAGTCTCAAATATCTTTAATATACAGTATTTTAATCAAACTTGTTAGAGCCATTTTTAAGAAACTCAAAATTTTCTAAATTTTTTTCATGTAACGAGTAGTTTGGGCTGGGGAATTCTTCTCAAAATCTTTGTGTTGCAACCCTGCAAGGTACTAAACTTAAATTCCGAGTTTTGTATTTTACTGGCTTATCATTTTTGAGTTATCATGTTCCCGGACACACATGCATGCACAAAGGTTTTTTTATACAGGGGACCTTAAAACGTGCATTTATGGTGAAACCTTGGTATCAAATTTTTGGGTGAAATGTAACATTTTCTAAAATTTTTATTTTTTCATATAAAAGGTAGTTTAGGGTCTTTAAAATCTTCATGTCATATTCTTGGAAGATGCTGAACTTAAATGTCAAATTTGGTATTTAACCAACTTTTGTTTTCAAGTTGTGTTTACATATTCACAGACACTCACACGGACCATTTTCTAAAAATATGACGTGTTTCATTCACATGACTTTCTCTAGCTATTCTGCAACAGTTTACTCTTAAAATATGATTTTTCTCTCTACTTCATGCTAATCAAGATAAACAAAGGATAGCAGAAATGACTGTATTAATTACCTCCGTATAAGTAGAAGGGAAATAAGAGAAAGAATACACCAGGGTAAAGCGACAGTTAAGTGTTCTAAAAACTGTTGGTATGTGATAGAAATTTGTTTCTTTGCATGAATAGGAGTTGAGAAATTCCAGTATGAGAAAATTTAAAGTATTTTAAAATTGAAATCAATAACAGGAATATCTCAAAAATGGTCAACTCCATGAAAAAAATGTAATGACATAAATTGTGTGTTTAACAAGATCTACATTTGTTGTGTAGTATGTATTTGTTTTATCTATTACAGTTTACCAGTTATGTAAAAGTCATCTAGAATGAGGAGGTCTTCAGAGGCTATTCCTAGAAAATTCCCAATATACATTTTCTTTGCCATATAAATATCTTCAATATATAATTTTTTTTTTTTTTTTGGGTAGTGTTTAACACCCGCTTTAACTACTTACGGCACTGCAGGCGGTGACACTGATGATACATGAATGAAGATGGAGCATTGGTGGAATGCGATGGTTGGGGAATCTGAGAACCTGGAGAAAACCCACCCCAGCGCCGCTTTGTCCACCACAAATCTCACATGCAGTTGCTTGGGATCGAACCTGGGATGTCTAGGTGAGAGGCGAATGGTCTAACCACTCAGCCACGGCGCTGCCTTCAATATACAATAGTATAATAAAAATTGTTAAGAGACATTTATGAGAAAATCAAAATGTTTTAAATTTTTCCATATAAAGGCTAGTTTGGAATGGGAGGATTTTGTTCAAAATCTTCGCATTTCATCCTTGGAGAAAATAAGCTTAAATATCAAATTTGGTATTTCACCAACTTTTCGTTTTTGAGTTATCATGTTCACATACACATACACACACGAGCGCAAGAACCTTTTTGGATACAGGGACCCTAAAACATGTATGTCTGGTGAAATATTGATTGATTTTTTGGGTGGAATGCAATATTTTCTTTATCTACTATGCATGTTGTACATAAGTGCTAGAGAAATTAAAATGCTTTTTTTTTGATGCCTACTAGTGAAATCTCAGTATCAAAGTTTTGAGTGGAAAGCTATATAAACATATATTAAAAAAAGAAATCTGTGTGAGCATTCTGAAGGTATGTAATGCTCAATATTGTATATAGATGATACCTGAGAATAGTTAAGGTGAATCTCAAAGCTTAAAACTAACACACACACACCTTCACACTCTCTCTCTCTCTCTCTCTCTCTCTCTCTCTCTCTCTCTCTCTCTCTCTCTCTCTCTCTCTCTCTCTCTCTGTCTCCCCACCCCCCAAGTCCTTAGATTACAGAATGTACTTTTGTGACTCTTCCTTTTATACAATTTTTTTGTATTTGTGATACTAGCAAAATCAAAGAAGGCACACCTATATGTCACTTCAAAATACACACCAATTTTTCTTTCTATACCAATACATAGCAAGTAGAGAAGGAATTGCACTCCATTTAAAAATTTGATACAGAAATTTCACTGTAAATACATATTTTGAGGGCCCCTGATTAAACCAACAAGTATAAAAAAGTTCATGAGCCTATCTGTTAACAGCATACCTCAAAAACAAAAACTCATAAATACAAACAAAACTTCATATTTAAACTCATCATCATCCAAGGATGTGACATGCAAATTTTCAAGAAAAGCTCCACTCCAAACTGGCCTTTAAATGGAACATTTTTAATATTTTAATTTTCCCAAAAACTGGCTCTAATGATTTTGATTAAAGTATGCATGCTTAAGATATTTTCATGACAAACAAAATGCATATCTTGAACATTCTGGGAATAGCCTCCGAAGTCCTTTACAGTCTGGGATTACTTTTGTATAACTGGTAAATCATAAAAGAGATGGACAAAAACTTATCACACAAAACTGTAGATATAGGATACATTTTTTATAAAGTTGATCATTTCCAAATTATTCCTTGTTATTGGTTTAAATTTTTCAATAATTATATTTTTCTTAAATGGCAAGTCATCATTTTTGTTTGCTCCTAGCAAATAAAGAGAACCAAATTTCAATATTACATAGCTATCAGCTCGTAAAAGATTTGACTGTGCTTTAGCTTAGTGTATTTTCTTATTTCCCTTCTACCTTCAAGGAAGTAAATAATAAGACCTTTTCTGTTAATGCTTATCTCAATTAGCATAAATTAGATAGAAAAAAAATATGATGTGCTCCATTCAAATGACTTTCTCTACCTCTCTGCAACAAATTATTGTTAAAAAAGCTTATGCTTCTATTTACTTCATGCTAATTGAGAAAAAATGAGCAGTAATAGTCTTATTACTTGCTTCCTTGTAAGCATAAGGGAAATAAGGGAGTACTATAGGTTAAACTAATAATCAAACACTGTTTGCTATGTGACTGAAGTTCCTTTGTTTGCATGGACAGGAGTTGACAAATTCCTGTATGAGAAAAGTATAAGTTCTTCATAGCTGAAACAAAAAATAAGGAATATGTCAAAAACGATCAACTCCACGAAAAAAATGTATATTCCGTAAATTGTGTGTTTTAATGTGCTCTACATTTTTTGTGTGTTAAGTTTTTACCCATCTCTTACGGTTTAGCAGTTATGCAAAATTCCATGATATTCATCTAGAATAAAGTAGTCTTCATAGGCTATTCACAGAAAATTCAAGATATACATATTATTTGCCAGGTAAATATCTTTAATATATGCTATTTTAATCAAAATCATTAGAGCCATTTTTGAGAAAATCAAAATTTTCGAAAAAAGTTCCATGTAAAGGGTAGTTCGGGGTGGGGAATTTTCTTGAAAATCTTCATGTTGCATCCTTGGAAGATACCAAACTTAAATACCAAGTTTGGTATTTAATGGTCTTTTCGTTTTTGAGCTATGCTGTCCACACACTCACGCACGCACGCAGGCACGCACGCACGCACCCACCCACCCACACACCCACCCACACACACACCCACGCACACGCGCACGCACGCATGCACACACGCACACCTTTTTCCAAAAATGCTTTTATTGGATTCAGGGGAATCCAAAACATGTGTTTTCAGTGAAATCTGTGTATCGAATTTTTGGGTGCATTACAATACCTTCTCTATTATATAGTACGTGTAAAGAAAATAATAAGCATTTGTAACAATAGTTTTGTTACAGAAAGATGGATAAATTCATGTGAATGGAACAGAAGAGATGTTTTCTAAAAGCACTTCTTCTTTTGGCGAGGAACATATATTTTCATTAAAATATTGATAAGTATCAAATTTTGGACCAAGTGTATTATTGTCCACTGTCGTAGAGACTTACTAGGTAGGTAAATAAATATCAGCTGTTTTCACCGTCTCTGCCAATTACATACAGTAAGTAGAGGGGTATGGTATTCCACCTAACATTGAGATCCCTGAATCCCAAGAAAAGCATCTTTGGAAAAAAATGCTTTTATATATATAAGTGTGCGCATTTTTAGTTTTTTAATGATGCTGTCAATTGCCAGGATCATATCAGCACCACCAGTGTGCCAGAATTTTGCCCTGCAGGAGTACTTTAACATGCCAGTAAATATACTGACATGGGGGTGTTACTTTTAAACACCCTAACTAGGTTTGAACCCATGACCTTGAGACAAGAAGGCCAGCGCCAAACCAGGTGAGGCACCCAGACTGATATATGTGTGTGTGCGTGCGTTTGTGGACTAAAAAATATCAACTACCAATTATCGGCTACCAAAGAGTGATAAAGCTTTTCCGAAATATTTTCCCATTACCAAACAACCCGTATATGGAAAATGTTGTTGTTTTTATTATTATTATTATTATTTTTTTATTTAAAACTGGTGCTAACAATTGTAATTAAAATGCAATTTGTTTAAGATAGGTCCATGACAATTAAAATGCATATCATGAATTTTCTACCAATGTTCTTCCAAGTCCTCTATTCTAAATGAATTTAAGTTGTACATCTTACAAGGATGATGAGAGGCACAAAGATTTTCAAAAAGCATCCAACTATAGATACTCTTCACTTGGAAAATGTTTTTCTCTTTTTCTATTTTCCCAAAATTGTCATAATCTACGAAAATGTATATTTTAAATTATTTTTCTAATAGCCTGGGATGTTTTTCTCATGTTGAATGCATTTTGTGTAGTTGAATTAGTTAACGATAAGAGGAGAAGAAGTGTCGATGTACAAAACATGTGGTTGGTGTTTAATGTTTTCTTGCACTCCAATATTTAGCTGGGAGGCTGTAATCTTCTGTAAAAGTCGGACAAAGAACAAAATGGAATTAAACTAGGTGTTGAGTTGGTGATAATTTTACTTCTCTTTTTGGCCAAAACATCAACAATTAAATTACCACTCTTTTCTATTAATAGATTAATGTATTATTTTATGACATTCTAGAATTTTAAGGCTTTTGGGTGTTATATATTGTGTTATAGCGATAATGGCTGCTTTCGAATTATATAGAATTACAGTTTTTTTAAAAAAAAATTATGATAAAAGAGATTTTGTAGACTTAAGAGAATTGCCAATATTTCAGCATCAAAATTTTTTGAATATATATTTAATTTTTGATAAAATGAGAAGAAGGGGCATGTTGCTTCAACACCATAAATAAAATGCCATTTCATTTAACACAGTGCCTCTACAGGAACCACCTGTAAAAATATGTGACTATTTAGGGGAACTATATTGTAAATTTATTATTTCCAGTGACATTTGTTTTAAGACGTCTGGAAAAGTTTTTGATTTCTTTGTTAGATGGAGATTATATTCAATTTAAAAAAGTTCTAGAGGCTGATTCTTATTTGTAAGTTTTCTTTTAAATATGGAGTTTGTGATCTCTGTTCGATTTTATACACTTTGCTCTTGAAATGAATTTATGGTTTTTGTTGAATCCATTTATTATGAGGTAACCTTATAAGTTTCTCGTATTGTATGATTGCTGTTTTTTCAATTTCAATTTCTATGTTTGGATTGTTTGTCTAAATTTGCATGGCAGTGATTGGTATTGTTTTAATAGCTCCTGTTATCAGGCAAAGCATTTGATTTTGTAGTCAATTCAGTTTTTCTTCATCTTTAATTACTAGAATTTCTGGGCAATAGTAAATAATAGATTTTATGTACATCTGATACAAGGTATTTAAGGTTTGTATATTGCAGCCCCACTATCTCTCTGCTAATCACTTTAATAAAGGTAGTTTTTTTTTTGTTTTTGTTTTTTTTCTACTTTTCTGCATATTGCTTGATTGTAATGTCAAGGTTCTAAGTGAATATTTACTTGTTTTGAGATAAAGAGCCTCAAAGTTTCCAGCCTTTTTATGTTTGTTATATACTTTCAATTTAAACTGTATTTTGGTACTAGTGCTAACAATGGGATTCTCTTGATGTATGTAAGTGTATTGAATGAATATTTATAAGCATTGTTTCTTTATGAGATGGCGGTATTGTCAGTTAGAGCCTTGCCAGTTACAGACAAGGA
Source organism: Hymenopus coronatus (assembly GCA_030762935.1). Taxonomy (NCBI): domain Eukaryota; kingdom Metazoa; phylum Arthropoda; class Insecta; order Mantodea; family Hymenopodidae; genus Hymenopus; species Hymenopus coronatus. Next base: position 41,025,265 of record CM060885.1, on the reverse strand, counting down.
AATTCTGTTGCAATACAAGGTTCTAACTACAATTTCCAGTATTTCAAAAAAATTACAACTCAATAAAATATATAAATGAATCAAAAGTGATTTTATTTTCTTGTTGCATCCATTATTATAGAACACCATAATATTGTCTGTAAACTAAAATCATGTCCCCATGCATATTCTGAATAAACAAAAACAAACATATACAATTTGTAAATAACACTGTTACAGAACCGTTTGGAATATCATTCAATAGCCCATAGTCACTGCAAAACCAATATTAACTTTGTTTGGTATTACTTCTGGTTCACCTTTGGCATATATTTCATATCTCCTTCAAGTCTTTGTTTTTTTTCCTTCTGATATCTCTGGATTTTTTGCTGGTTTTGATGTGACTCTTATTACATCCTTTTTGAGCAGTTGTTCTGTGTCTTGTTTCCAGAAATTTTAAATTCACTGTGGTTATCTCTTCATTTGGATTATGAGTTAACTTAAATGTTACTTCATATATAGTTTGAGTAAATTTAATGTTTGATATTTTTGAAAATGGTACAAGCTTATAATTCAATAATACTGCAGTTGAACAAAAAGCCAGGAAATCCTGGTTTTATAACTGAATTACTCTAAAAGGCCAAGATTTATTTGTTTGTTTAATTAATCTAGCTAACCCAGAGGTGAAAACACTTCAGATTTTTCCAGAGCAATTTCGATCAAGCTATGTGCGCCATCCACTTCTTGCAGCAAGAATGGCCAGGTACAGAATATTTCATAGTTGAACTACTTATTTTAGGATGTTCTTGCAGTTAGTGAAGTACTGCATTAGAAATGTGCAAATTACAGTTCTGTGAAACTCAGGAGTCACTCCATGTAACCAAGTCATGAAATTCATTTTCTACAGAAACAGCTTCTAATATTTTTTTAAAAGCACATACAAGTCATTGCCACTTCTACCAGACTGGGTACACATTTCTGCTAATGATCCTCTTGATTAGCATGAAGTAGATAGAAGATTATCTTCTGTAAGAATAGTTTGTTGCAGACTATGTAGAGAAATTCATGTGAATGTTGCACAATCAATTTTATTCCTTTCCCTACCACCTACATATATAGTATGTAGTGATGATAATTGCATTCTACCCAAGAATTCAAATCAAGATTTCACTGGAAATAATTTTGGAGTCCCTTTTACCCCTCCCCCCCTTGATATTTTCTCTATCATGTATGTACAATGCACATAGTAGGTAGAGAAAGTATTGCATTCCACCCGAAAATTCAATACCAAGATTTCCTCGAATATATACATTTTAGGGTTCCCCATATCCAAAAACAACATTCCTTGTGTGTGCACGTGCATGTGTGTGTAAACTCAAAAACAAAAAACAAAATGCTGGTAAAATACCAAACCTATTATTTAAGTTTAGCATCTTCCAAGGATGCAACACTAAGATTTTGAGGAAAATTCCCCATCCCATATTATGCTATACATGGGATAATTTTAAAAATGTTGATGTTCTTAAAAATGGCTCTAGTGATTTTGATTAAAATGCTGTATATTAAAAATATTTACATGAAAAATAAAATGTATATCTTGAACTATCTAGGAAAAGCCTCTGAAGACCTCTTCATTCTGGATGACTTTTGCATAACTGTAAACCATAAGACGTAGATAAAATCTTGCTACACAAAAAATGTATACATATTAAAACATACAATTTATATCATGTACATTTTATTAGCAGAGTTGAGAGCATTTTCGAGATATTCCTTTTTATTGGTTTCAGTATTAAAATACTTAAAACTTTACCCATACATGACTTTGTAAACTCCTGACTGAGAAAAGAAACAGATTTCACCACATGGCAACCAGCTTTTAAAAGATTTGATTATCACTTTAGCCTAGTGTATCCCCCTTATTTCCCTTCTACTTACAAAGAAGCAAATAATAAGACAATTTCTGCTATTATTTGTTATTAGTACGAAGTAGATAGAAGAATAAGCTTTTTAACAATAATTTTAACAATTTCTGATATATGTATGTGTGCGTGTGCGTGTATGTGTGGATAAAGTCATATGAATGGAGCACATCAGATTTTTTTTTTTTTACTTTCAAGTTCAATGTTGAGATTTGACCATAAATGTATTTTTTGTGGTCTCCTGAAAAAAAAAAAAAAAAAAGAGATTATAAAAAGGTCTATGTGTGCGTGTGTGTGTGTGTCTGTCCTTGTCAGTCTATGTGCATGCATGCGTGTAACAGCATAACTAAAAAAAAAAGTCCATTAAATACTAAACTTGGTACCAAAGTTCAGCATCTTTCATGGATGTGACACAAAGATTTTCACGAAAATCCCCCACTCCAAACTACTCTTTACATAAAAACTTTTTCGAAAATTATGATTTTATAAAAAAATTCCTCTAACAATAAGAATAATTTACTCAGAATAGGTAGAGAAAGTCATGTAATGAAACATATCTAATTTTATTTTTTACTTTTTCTATACCATTTACACTGTACATAGTAGGTAAAGAAGAAATTGCATTCCACCCAAAAATTCGGTACTGAGATTTCATCAGAAATGCACATTTTGAGGATCTCTGAATCCAAAAGCAACAATTTTAAGAAATCTGATGTGCTACATTCACACGACTTTCTTTCTATGTGCAGCAAATGATTCCTTCAAAAGCTTATTCTTCAATATAGTTCATGTTTATCAAGATAACCATTAGCAGAAACAGTGTTAGTACAATATTATTTTCAAGCACAAGGGGATAAGGAAATACAATAAGCTAAAACAATATTCAAATCTTTTAAAAACCGGTTGTTATTTGATGTAATTGAAATCCCACTCTCTTCGCTTGACCAAATGAAAGAATATGAATAATAGCTTTCCATTTGAAAAAATTATAAATATTGGAAACTATAATCTTGTAACAGCAATATCTGAAATGGTTACTTCCACAACAAAAATGTATTGACATAAATTGTATGTTTGAGGAGATCTACATTCTTTGTGCAGTAGGTTTTTGCATATCTCTTATGGTTTACCAGTTATGCAAAAGTCATTCAGAATGAAGAGGATTTCATAAGCCATTCCCAGCTAACATTTATTTGTCATACAAATATCTCTAATATACAGTAGTTTAATCAAAATTGTTAGAGCCATTTATGAGAAAATCAAAATATTTTAAAAGTTTTTCATGCAATGGTGGTTTGGGGTGATGTGATTTTCTGGAAAATTTTTGTGTTACATCCTTGAAAGATGCTGAAATTAAATACCCAGCTTGGTGTTAAACTGACTTTCGCTTTTGATTTTATACTATACACAAACACGCGCACTCTCTCCCTCTCCCTCCCCATCTCCCTCTCTCTCCCCTCCCCCTCTCTCCCCCTCCCTCTTACTCTCTGTCTCTATATATATATATATTTTCCCTTTTATTCCTGGATCTTCTATAGAACAACAAAAGTTTTGAAGCAAAGTTGTTCTTTTTACAGCCAGATGCTGAGGTACAAATTTTGACTAGTCCAAAAGCTGAACATCATTGATCCTGGACTGCATATATGCTCTTGGTGAGAACTGTATCATTGCTTGAAGTTCCCAGCGTATTCTCTTCTTGCTTTCTTTTTTTTTTTTTTCACTACTTGCAACAGCTCACTCAAGGGAGGCAAGGATGAATCTTCAAAAACTATTTTCTTCACATGTCATAATATATGTATTAGCCTCTAATACCCAAGCTTGTGGGTTCAAACCCAGTGGAGGGTGATGAATTTTTTGGGCACTAAAATCCTTAATGTGGCTTCCTTTGGAAAAAAAGTAAATTCATTGGTCCTGTGTGATATTTATTTGAGGAAAAGAACTCCATACCTTGAAAGAAATAGTTCCTGGGCTAAATTTGCCATTTGTCATGTCTGCAAGTCTTGATTTTGTCCTATAATCCCATTTATGGTTGAGAGTTGATTCCTGCCACCATGTGCATAAGTGGCAAACTCAAAACTAGAAATTCCCTGATCAAGAAACTGCAGTTAAGGTGGCCCAATATGCTGACATGGTGTGACGGTAATTGAATTAAATGTTTTTATTACACAAGAGAGGATGCCCTTTCCTGTAATTTTTATAATCTAATGCGGCATGACCAGAGACATTAGTGGCCATTTTAAGCATGCTCAACTAGCACAATAGAGGAAGAAAACTCCAGAATGTCTATAATGATAAATTATTTATACAGTTATCATTATATCCACTGCAAAAAGAACAAACTGAAATGAAGCAGTATGCTTACATTTGTAATCCTGTTTGCCCTCTATGAGGTTTACTATATAGAGTGTTGTATAGTAATACAAAATTAAAAGATCTGAAACAATCAGTTAATTTGGAGCTGTTGGTTAGTCATGAAAATCCTGATTCATCACAAAATAATAGATTTAACTTCATTCCCACACAAGCTGCCATTTATTATTTTCTCTTTCCACCCAAATGTATAAGAGCTATCAGAATATTTCCTTTTACCCGTTTCAAGGAAAAGTAGTGATCATTAAAAGCCTTTTACAGAAACATGTATTATTACCATGATAACTTAACTCAAATTATATAAATTAGCTGAAGTAAACACCAAAAAAAAACAGCTCACTGGCCTGCGAAGATTTTGCGGCATGGAATATTTTACATCATAATGGTCAATTCGGATGTTATGCTTTCAAAAACAATAATAGTTTCTGCATATCACGTACAGATTTTGAACAGTTCTGATTAAACACAAAATTGAAAATTTGGTACACTAGTATTAACATCACTACATATTCGACTTACAGAACGGTTGATTCAAACATGCAAACATGATAAACCATATGATGTCATATTGTACCACATTGAGACATGAAGTATGCTATATACCCTCGCATATAGTGGCTTCAATGCTAAGGTTTTATTCTGTCTATAGATCCCAGAATTCACATTTGTGCACTTGAATGTGTTTCATTTAATAATTCAGTTAGTGTATGGGAATCTAGACAACCTATCCACCATATTGGCCGAGAGCCTCAAAGAAATAAACTTTCTATGGTTGACAATACAGCGGAAAGACAAGCAGGTGAACTCTCTCTTCTTCTCCCAGCCCTCACTTCCTAGTAAATCTAGTGCTCAAGAAAAAGTCTGCATGAGAGTCCCTGAATCCCAAAAAAACATTTTTAGAAAAATGCCCTGGATTGTGTGTGTGTGTGTGTGCATGCGCGCGTGCTAGAGAGAGAGAGAGAAAATTGTTTTGTTAGTAATATTTTAAGAGCACTTGATAATAAAATAAATATTTCAGGGATTGTTTTATTGATCTATCAAAGGCATTTGATGTATTAAATCATAATATAGGTGCTGTTTAATAAATTGGAAAAATGGGTATAAGGGGGTCATGCACTAAACTGGATCGTGTATCTTGAGGAAAGAAAACAACTGTTGGAAACAAGTTTTGAAAAAAAATGGATATATTAAACACTGTCAGTAAAACATACAGAACATAAATCATTGTTCCCACAAAGCTCCATCTTAGGTCTTTTATTGTTTTTATTATACATAAATGATATTAAATACAATGTTTCACAAAATCCTCTGTTTAATATGCAGATGATACAAATATTGCAGTAGAAAACAGCTCTTTTGAAAATTTGCAATTATTACTGAATAATACTACAGCAGAAACCCTTGATTGGTTTAATCAAAATCATCAAAGAGTGAATACAGATAAAACTATTGTAATGCATTTTCATCTCACACAACAGGATAATATAAATGAACCAGTGATAATTTGCAAGGACAAAACAATATTAAAGTTTGAACAAATACAGTTTCTTGGGATGCGGATTAAAGCAAAAACTAAAATGGGACAAACATATTGCACAGCTAATAAATAAACTGGGATAAACATATTGCACAGCTAATAAATAAACTTAGTAATATCTACTAAATGTTTAGAATGTTAAGTAAAACTGTAAATTTACATATACTAATAAATGTTTATTATGCATGCGTGCACTCAGATTAATTTATGGAATTTTACTATGAAGACTTTCCCATCTCAAAAAAATTATTCATATTACAAAAGAAAATAATAAGAGTAAGTTTGAAGCAAATTTACAAATTTCTTGTAAGCCATATTTAAACAAATCTCAAATTCTTACATTACCATGTATGTATATTTACAAATGCAGAGTACACCTCAAAAATAGTTGCAGCACAGATAATGAGAATTTTGAACTGAACAGAAGTATACATAATTAAAAATAAGACAGAGAACTGATATACATAAAAAAGTATTAATGGCATACCTGCTAGATCATTGAATCTACACAATAGATGAATTTTTACAAGAATAATTAAAAATTATGACAAATTATGTATGTAGTGTGAAACAAGTTAGATAAATTTCTGAAAAAAATATTTTGTAAATATTATGTATATAATGCTGAGCTGTATTTCAGTTTTTTTAGTTTTAGGTATGTTTGAGCAGATACTTGTTTATGAGCATTGCTCAAGTATGTAAATGTACATTGTGACAGTAAAACTACTACTACCACTACCACTAACACTACCACCAGAACTGGTTTTAGAAACAATTGCCAACAGTTGAGTGAGTGTTCCAAAACATTTACTTTGTGTGTGCTACATTATGTTGAATCATGACATGAATATCTGATTGATCTAAACCAGGCTTGGGTATTTATTTATTGTTTCATGAACTAGAAGTGCATCTTGACCTTCCTGCAGAAATGTTGTTGCATATATTTGCTTTCACATATTTGTGTGAGCAACTGTTTTCATAAATGAGTTATGCCAAATCAAAATACAGATCTTGTTTGATTGATGAAAATATGTTGACACATTTGAAAGTGGCTTTACCAGAAGTATCCAGAGTTTAACAAAATAATTACGTGAAAAAAATGTAATTAAAATTTTAATCTAAATTGCATACTAAAGAAATCAGTACTGCCACCGCACTCATTATCTGTTTGTTTCTCCATCTATTGTTGTCCGAACTATATGGCATTAGCCGATTTTGTGGGTTGTTTGTTCAGGGTTTACCCATACCTAATCTAAAATATGTAAATACCTTTTTACAGATGAACGATATCGATTGCTGTATTCAATGCCTCCCAGCTGGTTTCTAATCACAAGCTTTGGGTTGTTGGTCCTGTCAAATGAGCTAAGAAGGTGACAATGACTGTATAAGCAGCAGGGATGAAAGAGAAAATGCTGCTGCAGTTGAAGATAGACTGTTAGAGAAGTTCTCCTGTGATGTGAGCATTGCTAGACTGTTTTGTTATGTGCCTACTTTATTAAATACTCATAATTTATTGTTATTACAAATATTTATTACCATTTTCTCATTAAAAATTAATGAGTTGAATGCTAAAGAGAGAGAGAAGGCATTATATGAAATTACACTGATTTGAATGGTTGTCTCAAATGTTCATGGCAAGTTTTATTGTATATTGTTGTAGCTTACTAAGCAATGGATATTGTAAAATCATGTAAACTGCTAAAAAAGTAATAAAAGAATAGGTGATATGTTATTTGTTGCATTCTATTATATTAACATGTTTTCCAACCTAGGCACATGATTTCCTTTGTGGCATTTGTGCTATACTTGTTTAAAATAAAATATTTTTAATTAAGTACTGTTTAATTCAATGCCCCACAGTAATTGTACTCCATATGGTACATTCAACTTTGTGCCCTATTGTTATGTATTTCTATGCAGTTTCTCATTCTGAACAATTGGCAATCGCTTAAAATCATTTGGATTCCCTTGACCTTTTTAATTTAATGATGCTAAGCCTATATCTGTTTCCTTATTATTCTCACACAGCAACAGCAGTAAACTGTTTTATGTTAATTAAAGTTTCTCCCTGCTTAGTTATTCAAAGTTACATATTTATTTATTTATTCTATTTAAACTTTCAATAATCCTTCACATCATTAAGAGGTATCATAACAAATTGCACTGTTATTTTAGAGTTAATACTTAAATACAGAATATGTAAATCATCCTATAAGAGTACATTAAAAGATGATATAGAGCATTGATAATCATTTAAACATAAATTGAAGTATTACACAGACAAAATAGTGACAAATAAACCTGAAGAACATAATCCATGAGCAATTATTAAAACAAAAGTTATATAAAAATCCTCAAATATTTAATGTCATTAATCCTGCAATTACTAAGCATATATGAGCTACAGAAGAATTGTTAGCTTGTACCTAATACAAATTTTGTCAAGTTATTAAGATCAGTTTTTTTTTTAAGCTTTTTAATAGTTATTTCTAACAGAAACAAATTTTCTCTCTAAAATTTGTAGCTTGCATATTTAGGAATATGTTTGATAACTTTAACTCAGTTTGAAAAGCAATTAATGTGCATAGAAGATTTTGAATATATAAAATTATAGTTTTGAAAAAAAAAAAAAAAAGTGCACTTTTGGTAAATTGCATAGTGAAATAAGTAGCTAATGTCATTCTAATGGGTTAAAATACATCTGGCTTATAAGCCTGCCTAACTTCTTAGTAAAGCCATCTAAATCTTGTCATTTAACACAGATTGTATCTGAATTTGAAGATATTTTCTCTACGGACAGTGAAGTATTATTTTGTAAGTTGTGTGAAACAAAAGTATCGGCTGAAAGAAAATTCACTGCTCTGCAACATGTGGGTCATGATAGGCATATACGGGCAGTGCAATTTGCAAGTCAGAAGAAATCCATGCAACTTTTATTGTAACGGAGTGTATCCATGAAGTAGAATAAATCATCAGTTTTTACAGAGACTTTTGTAAAGTTTTAGTTTCCGCAAATATACCATTGAAGAACAACACTAAATTGAAGAGTTTTTTAGAACTGCATTTTGGACATCCTATTGCAGACGAATCAATACTTTGGAAGAACTACCTGTCACAATGTTATGACATCACCATTACCAAGATAAGGGGAAAGAAGATTTTCGTATCCATTGACAAAGAAAGTGATGCAGAAAACATTATGTGGCTAACATAATCATTGGCATTTTGGAGATCAACAGACCAGGAAAAGTGTTTCTGCTTACAAATGAGGTATTGAAACTGTTAATCACTCCACAATCTGTAGTCTCTTTGAAAAATTTATGTTTTTGTTATGGCCTGAGGATATCAAAAATGTTGACGTCTTGTTTTTTGTGACTATTGCAGCAACATACATGGTAAAAGCTGGAAAGTCAATACAATCTTTTTACCCAAAAATGGTGCTCATTACTTGGTTGCTACACGCTATGCATAGGGTGGCAGAGGAAGTTAGAGAACATTTTTCTCAAATGGATTGCCTAGTGTCAAAGAAAAAGAAAATTTGACAAGGCACCCTCTTGAAAAACTGCTCTTCAAGTCCATGGCTCCCGGTATTCCACTCCCACCAGAAACTGTCATCACCTGATGGGGCACCTGGATTGATTCAACAATTTATTATTGCAATCATTTCCAGATACTGAAATGCGTTGTCAAAACACTGAATCCCGATGATGCTACTCAATTGGTACTGCTAAAATACTATTTTCAAGCAGTGAAATTTAAGGACAGCTAGCCTTCATAAAGGCAAAATTCAGTTGCTTAGCACAAGGAATCACAATTGTACAGGAGAAAGGTGTAAATCTTGAAAGTTCTCTAACTTTAATGAACAAAATTAAATCTGATTTGAAAAGTGTAGGGGGAGATGTGGGAAGGATATTTAAAAAAGGTGGAAACAGTTCTTCATAAAAACTCTGACACATTTCTCAAGTGCTAACCAATGAAACATTTGATACTTTCTGCATTGAAGAAGATCTTAGTGCCAGTGCTTTTGCATATTTCAAGTATGCTCCAGTTGTATCAGCTGATGTAGAAAGGAGTTTCTTACAGTACAGAAATGTGCTTTCTGACAACAGGCAGTCCCTAACTTTCGAGAACCTGCAAATGCTGCTGGTTATCTACTGCAATAATTCTGAATAAGGTAATTTTTTTTTATTTATTTATATTTTTTTAAATTAATCTTCCTACAACAGAAATTTGCAAGTTTAAATTAATATTAATTTTTAATTTCAGTTCTAGCGTTACAGAAGTAAGAATTGTGCTGTACTCTCATACTCTAAAATGAAGAAAACAATTTTAAAGTCATTTTTTAGATTATTTTATAGAATTTTTAGGCCATTTTATTGATCTTTTTTTTTTTTTTTTTTTTTTTTTAGATATTATTAGGTCATCAAAATCTGGAGCCTCTGCATAAGCTCCTAATGTTTTTTATTTATGCAGCAGCATATCATTTTATATATAATTTGCTTTAACATTTTATCAGTCAGTTCAAATTAATTGTTAAATATGTTTTAGAGGTAAGCAATTTGATAGTTTTAACCTGATTCTTTTAATGCAATGTTAGACACAATGCAATGTAGATCATTATATAAAACATTTTATATAACGATTTTTAATGTTTTAGGGAAATCAAACTCCAAACCAAAACTACTACCCATTGTCAGGTAGCATGCATAGTTTTATATTTTTTCAAGTATTCATATAATAAGAGTAACAGCAGCTATCAAATATAACCATTATACTTGTGTGAAGAACATTTTTATACCAAATATCTGGCTTTGATAATATAAACATTACATTCTAAATAACACATTTTTAAGGTTCCTTATATTTTATTAGAAGAATTTTCTCTGAGTCAATCAGTGGTCTGTTTCTTCCATGTGTCTATTTGCTGATATTGGTGAAGAAAACCCTCTGGTTTAAGTGGAGGAGTAGCAAAGTTGCTCCACTATTCTCAACAAATGTTTTTCTAATCCTTCTTGAGATATTATTTAATTTCAAACTAAGAATATTTACATTCCTTAAAATGTGGGACATTCCAGATTTTTCAGTAATTCACCAGACACCGTACACAAGTTAAAAATGTAGGGAAAGTTTGGGATTTTTCAGAAGTTTGGTCACCCTACAATGCCTGGCTCCTGCAGAATTCAAGTCCCACAACCAATCCATAAAGGAGACTGAGGCAGAGAAATCTGGCTATGGGAAAACACAAGTTTACAGCTACTGTGCTCAGTTGTTGTTTCCCTCAATCACAAATCCTGTACATGTGTGTGTGCATGCATCTGTCTGTCTGTCTGTTGCATTATTCACTGTTGGAAATTTTACAATTTCATGACTTTGCCAAAATTCAATATAAATAGGAAACAATTACAGTACTTGAAAACCTTATAAGATAATAATACAACAAATATCTAGTCTTTGGTAATAAAGAATTAGTATCTGGTGTGTATATATATAAAATAAGCACAAACATAAGTCTTTGGTAATGAAAATAAACATTTGCATAATAACAATGTTAATAATTTGCATAATAAAAAAATCAAATCTTTGCCTAGTAACTGGAGCTGTTAAAACTACCCCAGTGCTTGCTCTACAAATTTTAACAAATAATCCAGCTTGACATTGAACAAGCAGCCATCTTACAATATGAAAAATTAATCAGACTACCTTTTAATGACTGGGAAAAAAGAAAACCACAAGTAAACCTAAAAACTCAACAAAGTTTCCTTAATAAAGTCAAAGAAGTCAAACATAGATTAAAACTTCCTTATTTAAAAGAAAGCATACAAACAAATATTAACCCATTAGAACTGTTTGATATTTAACATTATCTACACATAGCTGAAGAATTTAAAAAAATCTGAAACCTCTTCGTGTGTTCTAAAACAAATGACACTAGAAATAATAAATTTAAGATACCCTATCCAACAACAAGTTTGATATTTAACAAACTTTTCCTTTTTGAATAGCTGTTCACACAGGCCTCCCCCCCCCCCACACACACACGCAGGCTCACACACACACACACACACACACACACACATACACACACACACACTCTTTTTCTAAAATGCTATTTTCGAATCAGGGATCCTCAAAACATGTATTTCTGGCAAAATTTTGGAATCCAAATATTGGGTTGAATGCAATACTTTCTCTACCTACAATGTGCATTATACATGGTAGAGAAACTATAATTGGAAATCATCAGCAGGGCCTGTAAAATCACACTACTCTAAACTACAGTCTCTTGTAATGAATAACTGGCATAGAGCTACAGTTAACTGTAGCATAATACTTATTGATGAAGGTACTTTACTTCAACAAAAGCCAATTGTTGATTTGAAGTACCATGCATTATAATAATAATAATAATAATAATAATAATAATAATAATAATAATAATAATAATAATAATAATAATAATAATACTGACACTAACAACAACAAGAACAAGAACAATAACAATAACAACAACAACAATAACAATAACAACAACAACAATAATAACAATAATAACAATTATGACAATTATAACAAGAACAAGAACAACAATAATTAATAACAATAACTAATAATAAATAATAATAAATAATAATAACAATAACAATAATGGAGAAACTGTCTGCTTCCAATTGAGGACGATGGGACTAAGAGGAATATATTAGACATTGCATTATATATCACTAAATATCCCCATTAAGTAAAGATTCTATGCTTCATTGCTTTCATCCATATTCAAGCAGTAACAATGACAAAATGCTAGAAATCTTAAAACCTACCATATAAAGCTTCAGAATCAACATTTTAGTTCATTAAATACCCCATACAGTTTTTTGGAACAATCTGGATATCACAGTTTAGATACATTTGTGGCATTTCTTTTCAACTTAACCACAAAATAAAACTCAGCATAATGTCTTTATGTCAAGATTTATGCACGGAAGATGACAAAGAGCAATAACACCTTTATTTTATTCTCCTTTTTTATTTTATTTTAAATGCTCCCCTCTATACTTCTACATAAGTATAATTTTGCATTTGTCCATATGAGTGGCAATTTCTTATCTCTTCATAAAAAAAGAAAAATAAAAAACTTTTTATCCTAGGTGTTTCACATAAATTTCAAAAAATTATGCTCATATCCAATATTCTTTGAATTATATTTTTATGGGAGATTGATCTAACTTTAACTGACATATTGTCCATCCAAGAACATTAATTTTTTCCTCTTTAAATAACTGGAACAAACAAACTGTTATTTATATTTATGTACAAGAATGATTCTTGAAAATGATTCTTTTTAATAATAATAAGGAATGGATATGCAGATGACATGACAGTATTAAAGGTAAGTCAGCTTCTGAGGTAGAATTAAAAGCAAATAAGTTAATGAAAAAAATAAAACAAATCTACATAAACTAGGACATTAAAATTTATATTAAATACTAAAAAGACAGCCCTGAATAAATTTTGGATTCAACAATTGTTTAAATAGTGCACAACTAGAAATAGATGGATTAAAATTCCAGAGATCCAACACACAAATTCAATAGATCAACAGCTAAAAAAAGTTAAAATTGCAAAAGAAAGCAATTAGAATAGTAGGTAATGTAAATAGTAGACACACATACAGATTAATATTTAAACAATTTGGTATACTGTTCCTTGCATATATATTTATGAAATTATAAAACATGCTTCACAAGAATATGAACCAAAAATGGCAGTATACATACATAATCTAAGAAACAATTATGATTATTTCAGATTATTTCATCTCACACCATTAAAACTACCAATTATGATTTTATTTGACAAAATTAGTTATGAAGGAGTTGAGGAATTCATCTGCAGCCATCTACAGTACCTTAGCTAGGATGAAAGCAAAAGTTATAGTAAATAAGATGCTGGCACCTTGCTTGTTTATTCAATTCTTTTTATTGCTTATAAAAAGTTTGTGCAAGCATGGAGCATTGTCAGAGATACAAATAGAAAACAAAACATGCACACACTCTTTGCCATTATCATCACTCTATGTATAATTATATATATATAATTTTTGTCTGATATCAACAATTTTGGTTATAAATTAAAATAAATATGTAATGGTGATGGCATTAACAGTGGTGGTAAGCAACTTATTTTACATTTATTAACAGATGGGTGTAACATACAGAAGATAAAAATAGCTTGATATTTTAGCTGACACTTCCAATCATGGAGCAACTTAGATATGTCCTATTTTTGTACAGGATTTTGTTATGGGAGCAGGTAGAGACTGTTAGATATCATTAATGCACTAGAAAAAGCAAAAATGTCTAATATCCAATAAGTTCATTGTCTACTGTGATGATAATTGAAATGGCAATCTTGGTTATCCTAACAAAAAGGACATTAACATTGATTTTTACTTTTAAATTCCTCTTCAGAAAGTAATTTTAGCTAAAAGATGTCCTGGCCATATCTTAAACATTTATGTAAATTATGGTGAGGATGTTTGGCCTCTTGACTTTTAAGTTTTGTTAATATAAGATGAAACAAAAGCTGAAGCTTTCCTGGCGACGAGCATACTCTAGGTATTTATTGCCATCATCAGGATGGGAGAGATGTACACTTCCGAAACATTGATGACTCCACATCACCTTATCTGGTTTGAAGCTCAAGAACACCGAGTAGTATAAAAAGATTAAAATTTAGTTGAGTCGATTTTGTAACACTACATCACTTACTTTTTTATTTTGGAAAACATGTTTCAGAAGCCATGTGCTTCCATTGTCAATTCCTTTGGTCGACTACCGGCATTGCTTGCTGTGGTGGTTGTCTCTGTCCCTGGTGGTGGTTTGATGAACTTTTGGATGAGTAGATCGCCTGGCGGGATTTCAAAATTGAAAACCCGGTTCTTGTTTCTCCAAATATATATGTTTTACCAAATTTTTAATTCTGTCTTCCTTGTGATGTTTTTGAGGATTTTTGGGCTTCTATTTATAATGTGTTTCTCTTTCCAAAAATGCCAAGCTACTGCAGATTTTTCTTCTTGCTTGAGTTTAATATTTCTGTGGTGTTCTTTTGCCCTGGTTTTTATATTTCTTTTTGTTTGGCCGATGTAGATTTTTTCACAGTCATTACAGCTGAACTGATATATTCCTGGTTTGTTTTCTTGTGGGATATCATCTTTTAATTTAGAATTTAAAATGTTTTTTATAGAGTAATTGTTTTTAGGGGCTAGAATGATGTTATGTCGTTTGAAGATCCTCTGGAATTTGTAGAAAGTTGTAGGGTGGTATGTAAACTTCTTGTAGATCTTGTTTTCTTTCTGGTTTTGAGTGAGTGTGCTGACTTCTTTAATTCTCTTTCTATTTTTGGCTTTATTAACTTTTTTGTACACCAGTTCTGCCCGAAATCCATTCTCTGTAGCTATGTCCAATATTTTAGTAAGTTCACATTGGTATTCTGTTTTTCCCATTGGTACATTTACCAATCTGTGTGTAAGGCTGTTTAGTAAAGCATGCTGATGGAGAATGGGATTGTAACTCTTTTGTTTTATATAGCTGTTGGTGTGGGTAGGTTTTCTGTAGATGCCAAATGTAAGGTGATTATTAGTTTTTATGATTTTTAGGTCGAGGAATGGTAGTTGTCCATCACATTCATTCTCCATTGTGAACTTTATAGACTTTTCTTGCATATTTAGGAGTATTGGTGCATCTTCTAGGTGTCTTTCTGGGACTATTGCAAAGATGTCGTCTACATAGCGGTACCATATTTTGAACATCCAGGGGAATGCCTTTTTAATCCTAGTTTCCATAGTGCTCATGAAGAGATCTGCTAATATAGGTGACAGCGGGCTGCCCATAGCTAAACCAGATGTTTTCCGAAATAAAAAAGTAAGTGATGTAGTGTTACAAAATCGACTCAACTAAATTTTAATTGTTAAAACACATCACTGTCTCAAAGTCCACCATATATCAGGATAGTATTAAAGATGTTTATTTGTGTACCTTTAATATATTACTGCCCAGCTAAAAGAACTGAAAAAATTCTCATCCTTTGTTGACATAGAGTACAAACAACAACTTTAGGATCTGGAACCTATAGGTGAGCAATAGAGAAAAGAATATTGTTCCTTAGTTGCATCTGTAAGTAGGGAGAATGTTTCCCTCACTACTTACTTTTTTCCTCCACTACGTGAGTGCATGTAAACAGTGAGCATGTTTCCCATACAGTGATAATGACTGATGATGAGTAACTGGCTGGCAGGCAGCACAGAGGCAAGAGAGACAAGAATGGGGGAAGCAATAAGTCAAGCAGGAATGATAAATTTCCCTCTCAACATTCTTTTTTATGTTGTAAACCTATAGATGACTTTCTTGGTTCGCTGCTAAACTACATAACCATTAAAACCATATTTCCCTTATAAATAGCATTCTGTAGTTGTCCTTATACAGTTTGAAAATACTTTTTAGCTATGGTTCCTGCACTCATTAGTGTTTATATTTCCCAAATAAAATTCAATTATTTCAGTGAAAATGACACCAATAGAAAGAAAGGAAGCTGAATTTTTGCCATTAAAAGGCAAAATTAAGGAGAGAGTTAAAACATACAATGAAAATAAGCATAGTCTTTATTTAGCAGATTACTTATACATATGAGATATCTATAGAACAAGGACCCAGGATTTTGATCAGTTTTATGTTTTTCAGCAGATAGAACTAAAGATAAATACCAATAGTAAGATTAATGCTGGAAAAGGGAATAATTATTCAGGGATTTATTTTGGATTGAAAATATTCCTGACAGGAAAGAAGCAGATAAAGAGTTCAATGTAGAATTGCCTCAAGTGAGTAATCTAATTCAATCCCAGGAAAGCTTCATTTCATTCTGAATCTCTGAAGATATGTAAGTTTTCTTGATATACCTACTCACAATGCCAATGTGAAACTGATTTTTAATTTAATCAAAGGGGAAGCAACTGAAGCACTGCTTTGATAACTGCAGTAAATGTGGGAACTGAATCCCAAACTCTTTGTCTGAAGGCCAGAGGAGCTAACATGATGGAACTTCATGGAAACAGATACATTGTGCCATTATAATCACACAATTATCAACAATATCTAGATAATAGTTACACATCTTCTGAATGATATGCAGATTAATGTGTTTCATTACTCTAAGTTATTGTGAACCAGCTGAAGCAATGTCCCTTCAGCATATACTAACTAGCAAGAGAAACTTGTGGCACCCCTAAGAAGTATGCATATATGTATGCATATATATATAACATAAGTATGCACATGGTACATATTTTACTATTGCAACCAAAGCTAGCTTGGGATGGGAGTAAAAAAAATCTGATGTGGCCACCCACATGACTTTCTCTAGCTATTATATACAAACTTTTCTTATATAATATAATGATAATATTTATTTCATCCAGTTTATCAATACAATGATTTTGGACATGGCATTACACACATATATACATTTATACAGAATCACAATTTACAGCTCATCCAAATTATATAAGCCTCTATTTAACAGATATACCTTCAATTTTAAGTTAAATTGCCATTTTGACACCTCTGCGATTGCTTTAATTTCTGGAGGTAATTTGTTAAAAAGTTTAATTCCTTGATATTGTACATTTTTCACAGATACATTTTTATTTACATTACATCTCTAATAGTTCATGTTGCCTCTTGAATTCATACATTTGTTTATTTTGTATTTGTTCATACTTGTCTATTACAAACATTATTGCTCTATAAGCATACAGAGAGTAAATGGTTAATATTCTTTTATCAATAAATGTCTCCCAGCATGATTTCCTGGATTTTAAATTAAACATGATTCTAACACTTTTCTTCTGATATAGAAGTAATCTGTCCATATGTGTTTTTGCAGCAGCCCCCCCATATTTCAATCCCATAGATTAAATGTGGGTAAATATATCCATTATAAAAGACTATTTTATACACGTCATGCTAAATAAGATAAATATTGCCAGAATTGATCTTATTACTTAATTCTTTCTAAGCAGAAGGGAAATAAGGGAATACAGTAGGCCAAAAAGGGATATTCAGATCTTTTAAAACTGTTTGCTAAGTGAAACAATTAAATTCAGTTCTCTTTGCTTGCTAAGGTAAACAAACCAGAGATGAAAGGAAAATTATCTCCAGTTGGAGAAAACTTTAAGTATCTTAAAATTGAAATGAATAACTCAGAATATCTTGAAAACGGTTAACTCTACAAAAAATATATATGTGACATAAATTGTTTGTTTTAATGAGACATTTCTTGAGTAGTAAGCTTTTGTCTATCTCTTACGGTTTACCAGTAATACAAAAGTAATACAGAATGAAGAGGTTTTCAGAGGCTGTTCCCAGAAAATTCAAGATATACATTTTGTTTGTCATGAAAATATCTTAAGTATATGACATTTTAATCAAAATCTATAGAGCCATTTTTGATAAAATCAACATTTTCAAAAAACGTTCCATGTAAAGGGTAGTTGGGGTGGGGGGGGAGGCATCTTGAAAATCTCTGTGTTGCATCCTTGGAATATACTGAACTTAATTACCAAGTTTGGTATTTAACCGATTTTTCATTTTGAGCTATGCTGCACACATACACATACACACAGATATACACAGACAGACACATGTGGACATGTTTCTAGAAATGCTTTTTTTGGATTCAGGGGGTCTCAAAATATGTGTTTCTGTAAATTTGTTATCTATCAAAATTTTGGGTACAATACAATACCTTCCCTATCCACTATGTATATTGTACATATGTGTTAGAGAAAGTAAAAAATATCTGATGTGTTCCATTCACATTCTCTACATCTCTGCAAGAAATTATTGTTAAAGAGATTATTCTTCTATTTAGTTCATGCTAATCGAGAAAACATTAGCAGAAATATTCTCTATCACTTACTTCCTTCTATGTAGAAGTGAAATAAATGAGTACCATAGGCTAAAGCGGTAGTCAAATATTTTATAAGCTATGTGCTTGAAGTTCCTTTATTTGTGTGGCCAGGAGTTGACAAATTCTTGTATGAGAAAAGAATAAGAATTTTAACACTGAAACCAATAACAAGGAATATCTCAAAAATGCTCAACTCTAGAAAAAAATGTATATAACATAAATTGTGTGTTTTAATGAGCACTACATTTTTTGTTAAGTTGTCTATCTGTTACGGTAAGTTATGCAAAATCTGCAAAATTCATCCAGAATAAAGATGTCTTCAGAGGCTATTCCCAGAAAATTCAAGATATATGTTTTATTTGTCATGTAAATATTTTTAATATACAATATCTTAATCAAAATTGTTAGAGCCATTTTTGAGAAAATCAAGATTTTAAAAAATGTTTCCATGTAAAGGGTATGGAGGTGAGGGCATTTCCTTGAAAACCTTCGTGTTACATCATTGGAAGGTACTAAACTTAAATACAAGTTTGGTATTTAACAACCTTTTTTGTTTTTGGGCTATTCTGCCCACAGACACACAGACACACAGACACACACAGATACTTTTTATTTTGATTCAGTGGGTCTCAAAACATATTTACAGCAAAATCTCTGTATCAAATTTTTGGGGCCAATACAATACCCTTATCTATACACTATGTACAAATTGTATAGAGAAAGTAATAAGTATGAATAACAAGTGTATTAAAACAATGCTGAATACATTTGAGAAATTAGTAAAGTGTAAAGGCGGCACAGTTAACCATTTTAATTGTCTGCTTTTAGAGAAAATAGAATACAAATTGTGCTCGATGACTAGCTTAAAAATGAAATACAAATTTTGACCTACAATTAAAATGTGAAGTGAAACAAGGTTATCCATAAAACACCTATTAATTACCAATTACTTTAGTAAGTTATCTGAAAGAATGACTTTTAAAGTCTCTCAGATGCATAAGAAAAGTTCTTTGACTGTCAAAGTTGAATTTAAGTCTAGAAACTATTTCCTATAAAAATTTTACTCAAAATAACTTTATTAAATATAATATTCCAATCATTGCTTCAATTTAAACTATTAATCAATTTTATTCTTAACAATTATTCTTTTGAACTATCATCAATTGTGATTCTTATGTTTAATATGTTCCTTTTGTTTATGCTATTACTAGTTATGATTTTTATCCTTAATATTTATTCCTACTATTATCAGTTGTGACTTTTATCAGGGACTGTGTTCCTTAATTTGCTCTTGTTTACTTAAAAACTGTACTCTTTGTTGCTTTGGCTATCTGAATAGTCACCACATGCTACTGAGTTTAATGAAGGCATGATGGACACTGGAAAAGAGTATAACAAATTTTACTGACGACTCAAGTTTCAAGCAGCTTAGTTGTGCCTACTTTTATGAACATTTTTGAAGGACAGGCAATTGCTTTATGACATTATTTCATTATATATAATTTAATTATTTGCAACATAATACACGTGCTTGAAAAGCAAGTGGCACAGTAACTAATAAAATGAAGGTATATTTTGCAATTTGAATTATTATTTAGTTTTATTTGATCTATGAAATCTTATTAAAGCTATTGCATTTCAAAGTCATCAATTTAATCTTTTTTCAAGGAATGTTAGATATAATTTTGTTATATTCTTTGAATTATTATTATAAATAAATCTGGAAATATTTTAAGTCAATACAAAATGTGTGTTTTTTTTGTTTTTTTTTTTGTAGCTTTAGTGATTTTGTAAATCTTTTATCATAAAGCAGAGCAGAACAAAAGTTGTCTTTCAATATAGTTAAGGGCACATTATTAGTTTCTTTCCTTACAATACAGTCAAGGGGTAAATTATTAGTTTCTTTCTTTAACTTTTTTATTTTTCTCTGTTTACCAATACGTTTTTATATTGACTTTATATTGCATTTGGAAAATCGGTGTTATTCCTCCATTTAAGTGAAAAACCAAGAAGTCATGTGATTCTCGGATTAGTACCAGATTTCACGTCCATGTGTCACTGCTGTCGATAAGACTACGGCTTTCGGAACTCCTGCCAAACCTGCCTTCTGTCCACCTCCTGTCATTTATTCCATCATCCGTGGTTACATGTTATACTCTCTGGTATTCGTCATTCACCAAGCAGGATGCGGTGTAACGAAGGTGTGGGAGTACGTTTCAGTGGTGTTTTCAACGTGTTAAATGATTCTGTCTGTGCAGGAGTTACTAATGTGCGGTGTTTTGAAAATGTGAAGTGCTTAAGTCGTGTGTAAAGTGAATTCGTCAATCTTTCGATCGATTTTCCCTCATATCAGAAAGTTTTTAGCTTTTTGAGAGGGGATACCACATCATGGCGGCGAACAACAGGAACAGGACAGTGCAACATAAAAATATAACGTCTATATTTTCGAAATTACACGGTGCATTTGCTGATGCCATGGCCCCCCCGAAATTAGCTACCGATAAGAGAACATTAGATAAGACATGGAAATTAATGGACAAAGTAGTAAAACTATGTCAACATCAAAAAATGAACCTGAAAAATTCCCCACCATTCATTCTTGATATTCTACCTGACACTTATCAACGTTTAAGACTTATTTACTCAAAATATGAAGACAAAATGATTGTGCTTCATAGTAACGAACATTTTAATGTTTTTATAGTAAACTTAATGAGGAAATGCAAACAAGCCATTAAACTTTTCAAGGAAGGCAAAGAGAAAATGTTTGATGAGAACTCTCATTACAGAAGAAATCTCACCAAACTTAGCCTAGTGTTTAGTCATATGTTAAGTGAACTTAAGGCAATATTTCCAAACGGGACATTTGCAGGAGATCAATTCAGAATCACAAAGAGTGATGCAGCTGAGTTCTGGAAAAATAATTTTGGAAACAGGTATGCATCAATGTTAATATTATCATTGTATCATTGGCTATTGAGAAGCAGTGTGTGGGGAACTCTTAAATCAGTAGGCATTTATGAAGTCCATTTAATCTAAATTACATATATTGAATAACGTATCAGATGGTATTATATCAAATGATATGATTACAAACCCATGCAACTTAATGACAGATTATTAAAATTTAGCAGAATAACCTAAAGCTCAAGTGCACCAACATCTAATCTTTAAATGAAAAAAAAGGGGCGTGTCAGTTTATTGTGTGTAGCACCTGTCAGTTCTTTTAAAAATTGAATGCACTTCACTCCTGAGAGCATATAGATAACATAATTCGGATTTATGACCTTGCCAGATGTGGGCATAAGGCAAGTGAAGAGAGTGTGAAAAAATTATGTATTCTTTTAAGTGCTTAGCCACCACTTTAATCTAGACCTTATTAGGATAACTTCCCGTGTTGCTCGGAATCGATATATTCACAACACGCGTCTGTGGTAGCACTTTATTGTAAACATATATCATCAATTAACTTCTCCATAGTATGTTTAATGCGATTATATACTTTTTCAGTTTTGTTCTTTATGCACTACACAAATCGCGCATCTCACCTTAGGGGATCATGGGAACATTTCTTCAGTAGTCCTTGAGCTGCTAATTTTGGCGGGCCCTAAGTCGCAAATCATAGTCGAGGGATGATTTTTAGGATATAAGCTGAGCAGTCGCGGCAAGGCTGCGGAGCGACGATAGCATAGCCGAGGGATCTGTGAAGAGCAAACCCCATTATATCAAGGGTTTAGCGACATTTTATTAGCGATTTTTCACTTCGTTGCGCTTCAATATGAAGCCAATTTCCTATATATAAGCAAGTATCCAAAGGGGCGGGTAAGTGGAGAATTTTTCTTTGCTCCAGAAATATTTTGAGTTTAATGCAATCCTTACGACTTTTGGATTATATTGGATATACTATTTACCGAACTCAGTAAGTTATTGACAATTAAACTACTGACTCGCGAATGGGAGTAGAATCCCTTATAGGGGATTAATAAACTGAGAAGATCAAACAGATTTAGAGGAAATGACAAATGGTGGATTATTGTGCAGAACTTTGGCCGCTCTACAAATAGAATGAAACTAAGTGCGATTGATTGATCTTGTATTGCTGATAAGATTTCAAAGGTTTTTTATTGTCAGTCAAACCTTACTTTTTTGTTGTAGACAAATTTGTATGCATGCTGAAATGGTTGGTATTTTGCGTATATGACAGATACTTACCAAATAATTATACATAAACAAGTATTACATGAATAATAAATGGTTTTATATGTGTATACTGAACTGCTTGTATAAAAACTGGATTTATAATGAAAAAACTGGTTTCGTTGCCAGCGGAAAACTCTGTAATTTATTGCTCTTGGCAGAATTACCATGTTGTGAGATCCCGTAGGAATAATTCACCAGTTAGTGTGACCATAGTAGTTGGTGAAGTGTTTCTGCAATTCTTTTTAATCTGTTTCTAGAGGCAAAACTACTGGGTCCTGTGGTTTTAGGTTATGTTTCTAATTTCATGTTGTGGTATTAGTTGGTGGAGAAATATGTTTCTGAACATTATAAAACAATTTTTATATATATAATACTTGTTTATATATAATTATTTGGTAAATATCCATTGTGAACGCAAAATACCAAGTGTTCCAGCATGCACACAAATTTGTCAATAATAAAAAAACAAGCTTGACCGACAAATAAAACCTTTGAAATCATCATCACAAGTGCAAGATCCATCGATCACACTTTCTTTCATTCAATGTTTCTAGCAGCCCATTTTCGCTTAATAATCCAAATGGAAATAATTTTATTTGTTATATTTTTAAGTTTGTAGTGGCAGTTTATTTCACTTGTTTTTCAGTGTTCTAATATGAAGAACTGGATTGTTCATTTGCATGTGTGAACATATTTAAACCTCTAGTAGGCCTGTTACTCCACAATTCACTTCATACTAAATGTAGTAGTCTGCATTAAGCTCTTGTGAGATAGTGATAATTTCAAGCAAACTAATGTGAAGCAGATTTACATATGAAGTACTGATATATGAGAAGACTGGTATCAATTGTTTTTTTTATGTGCATATATATAAAGACGTAGGATTTGTTACTAAATTCTAATGTAAACCATTGTCCGATACAGAGCAAAGTGCAGGTAAAATATCCTTTAATATATACTATTGTAATCTCTTTGAGAAAGAAGTCCATAAAACTATTTAAAATTTAAGGCCAGTACAAAACTGAATTTCTGAAGTAAACAGGCACGAAGATATGTGACAGCTGTAGAAAACGGCAAAAGAAAAGGAAACACAAGTAATGGAAAAGGTTGAAGATTGAGAGGAAGGAATTTAGCAGATAAGAGTTTATTAATTGTAATTTGTCTATTGAATATTTAAATAAATCCCCTATGTATCGATGCATCACCTATTGCAAAAAAAAAAAGCTAATATCAAGTTCTGAATACTGCAAAAGAAAATTAGAAAAAGTTCAGACAATTTAATTACAAAATTGGTAAATGAAGTTGTAAGTTCAGAAAGTGAAGATAGTGATCCAAATTCAGAAATACCTCTACAATTGAATCAAAAGTTCAGGCTTTCACTATAGAAAGGATTTATTAATTTTCTAAGGTTAGTATGCATGTATTGTATAATTTTGCTGTGTTAATGTGTGTATATGTTTTGAAAGCATTTGGCCTACAAGTAATAGATGTTTTAGACTTGTTACTCTTTCTGAGAGTTAGAAAATCTTCCTGCCTGTTAGAAGTTCTATTATATTATGATCTCATTGGATAATTGTTCTGCCCAATGATGCAAAATGATTTTATTGCCAATAATATTTACAGACCTGATGTTATATGCTTATAATATTTTGGTGGCTTTAGTT
Source organism: Hymenopus coronatus (assembly GCA_030762935.1). Lineage (NCBI taxonomy): Eukaryota > Metazoa > Arthropoda > Insecta > Mantodea > Hymenopodidae > Hymenopus > Hymenopus coronatus. Next base: position 41,000,633 of record CM060885.1, on the reverse strand, counting down.
GATTAACAACAGCTAAAGAAACCAAATATGGGTATGATGGTATTTGGATTTTGTTAACTATGCATCAAGTTTTTTGGTATTTGGCAGAATACAAGTTCAAGATTATTATCATCCATTAGCAAGGCTGTGTGCAGTTTTTAGAGCAGCCGCGACTTTGAACCTGCCAAATTTAAGGCAAGTTGGAAGCATTATTCCCAGTGTCTCTTTGAATTAAGGCCCTAAGTTGCAAAGCATAGCCAAAGGATTGTTCTCTGTAAGTAGAGGAGCAACTGCAGAGTCATAGGGGGAGGAATAGTCGAGCAGTTTGTGAAGCTAAACTTGAGGATTCTTCTGTGTGTAAGAACTAAAACTGTAGTTTACATAAATTATTTTTACTTTCTCTACACATACATAGTGTATAGAGAAGGATTGTATTGCACCCAAAAATTTGATACCGAAAGTTCACCAGAAATATATGTTTTGAAACCCCCTGAATCCAAAGAAAACATTTTTAGAAAAATGTCTCTGTGTGTGTCTGTGAGCAGCATAGCTCAAAAATGAAAAGACTGTTTAATACCAAACCTGGTACAAAGATTTTCAAGAAAATCCCGCCCATCCCCAACTACCCTTTAAATGGAATATTTTTCAAAACTTTGATTTTCTCAAAAAATGGCTCTTAACGATTTTGATTAAAATACTACATGTTTAAGATATTTAGAACAAACAAAATGTATATCTTGAATTTTCTGGGAAAGCCTCTGACTTTAACCTGTGCATTTTCTTATTTCCCTTCTACTTAAAAGGAGCTAGTAATAAGACTAAATCTGCCTATGTTTATCTTAATTAGCATGGTGTAGACAACAGATTAATGCTTTGAATAAAAGGTTTGTTTACCAAACAGTTAGAGGACATCAAGTGAATGGAACACATTAGATTTTTTCCCTTCTACTTACAAGGAAGCAAGTAATAATCTTGATTCGCTTGCTCTAGATCGAAGAGTAAGCTTTTTAATAATGATTTGTTACAGAGATGTAGAGAAAATCATGTGAGTAACACATCAGATTTTTTGAAGTGATTTTGAAAAAGCGATGTAATTTAAGAGGGGGCTTTGTAATTTGTTATGTAGTCAAGCTTTTATTTTAAAGAGAAGTATTTGGTAGGTATACTTTCTCATATCTTTAGAATATAATTGTAGTTTTACGTATTTACCACAAGGCTAATTGTGCATTTAGATTGGGTAGAATTGCTTAGCAACACCGATATCAGCAGCTGTGAATATGGTAGAAGACATTGGTACCAGTCTGACATATGTGTAATTTAACTTTATGAATACAAATCTATCTGTACACGTAATTAACAGACTTCATTGGAGTGTGACTGTACTGTGAACCAAGCTGTAGTTCAAGATTTTTATATCAGTCATAGATTTGAGCGCATAGCTGCCAGCATAATGAGATACTTAAACAACATGTTGACCACTTTTCTATTTGATGGCTCTGAAAAATAACTAAGAAAGTGAACCTCACCTAAGCTCATAGTTCTAACAGATAAGAAGAAAAATGGGTAATTATTTACAAGTTGGGCCGCTACATCTCTCTGCTGCGACATATGCCAGTTTTGCACTCTAACGGGACCTTTGTGGTTAGAGAGGGATTATGGGTGGGGAGATGGTTTAAAAAACTAATGTTGTATTCATTGCGCTGTTAGGAGTTGTTGGAAATATCGATAATGAGGTACTACCACGATATAAAATTAGAAACATAAATTTATATACACACTAACCTAAATGGATTGGAACCTAACCTCGCGCTAAATTTGAAATCCACAGGCTTTGAAATTGTCAACATAAATACAAAGTCAATCAATCGCACTTAGTTTCATTCGATTTTAGAGTGGCCGAAGTTCTGTATAATAAAATTCACTGAACAGCTATATCTGCGTGAAACATACTTGTCATTCATCAGCACAGCGTCTAGCGACATATGCCGGTGTTGCATTCCACAGCACTGTTTGCCTGCCGCCGACAATGAAACTCAGGTTTTAGGCACTTTAGTGTGTAGTATTATTATATATTTACATTGCAAAAGTACTACAAGACCTCTTTATTTATATTCTACTCCTTCTAGGCAGCATACTTCATAAATATTCACAAAAAAGGATCGCTACGCGCACGTAATAAATTAGCGTATAACTTAATTACGGAGCTTTTCCGATACAAAAATTGGTGAAAACGTAACAAGTATAAACCAAACTTACAGTCAAACCACAATTAGTTTAATTTCTAGAGGGGCCCAAGTTCTCTATAATTACCGAAAAATGCCTTGAATGGACAGTTGTTACTTCTGGAACAGTATTCAACTCATCTATGAGCTATGTATATTTAATATGAATGCTAAATTATATTTGAAGTTTCTTCTAAGTTTACTGTAACAGGGTCAAAATTAATGAGGATGATGGTATTAGTTCTGAAATATGTACAAGTACTGTCAAATACTTGAATGAATTATTTTAATATAGAATCTTGAACTTAAAGGATTATTGTTCAAGTATTGAATAAATTGAACATTAATAACTAATTTATTAGAAATGGTTTTCGTCTATTTTTTGTCTTTGAAATACAAATGAAATTAAAGTTATTAGCAGTCCGGAGAGCTGACATCGAGGAATGAATCTTAATACTGTCATAATAGTTAATAATATCAAATCACTTTGAAATAGAAAATATAGACCTCTACCGTGAAAGCATACTTTTTTTTCTACTTCCTCTCACGGCCAAGTTTTGGTATTAGAATCAGAAACTTGACTCATTTTGGAAGGCCTGTCAGTTATTAGATCATTTTATGAAAATCATTTTCTGTCTTGGATGGTTGTATAAAAGTTCATTTCTCCTTAAGAATCTTGTAATTATCAATTATTATTGTAGCAGCTGGTTACTAAAGAGCTTGGAACAAAAACTAAACAAAACGAAATTGCTAACTCTGAAAATTGGACAATACTTTTATTTTATGAAAATAATGTTGAATCATGTTGTTTGTGTATCATTTCTAAAGTGGCACTTCTGGAGATTTAATTATGTGCTGTATTTTAAGTACTGGAATTGTATAGGTGTCTTAAGTGGTATAAAGTCTATGTAATTTAGGAAGGGAAATGTCACATTAAAATAAAACTACTTTATTTGGTAAGCATTTGTATGTTTAAAATGAAGGGTACATTTGAGGTTTTACTGATTTGAGTTAAGCATCATTGATCATAGTGCCTGGATAAAGAGACTGACAACTAAGTGAAACTTGAGCAAAGATCCTAAATTGCTTGGTTAAGCGTCTGCTATCTAGAATTGGTCAGCAAGATTAAGTCATGCATACTGTTCTGTTGTCTAGTTATTTAACATGAATGTGCAACATTGAAAATGGATCTGGGTAAGCCACAATACCTGTTTTTGATTTTTGTACAGCCCTTTGTTTGCAAACTATCTTAAAGTTGCTAGGTTTTGCAAATGAAAATCAGAGGAGTTTTTTATGTATGCTTCTTTTCTTGAAGAAAATTTGTAACATATTTTTTGAATTTTCATTCCACCCTCCCCCTCTTTATTCCTCACTTCATCTTCTTTCTTTTACTTTTATTAGACTTTGTTCCATTTTATTCAAATTTATTGTAACTGATATAGCTAAATAATTCAGTATGTGCAATTTGATTTGCTTTTGTTTGGGGGATATCTCGCTCATAGGTAAAATTTTATTTGCCCCGATTTACTTTCTCTAGCACAAATGTACAATGTATATAGTAGGTAGAGAAGGTTTTATATTTTATTCAAAAATTTGGTACCAAGAATTCGCTGGATATACATTTTTGAGGAACCTGAATCCAAAAAAGAAAGTATAGGTACAATGTACATAGTAGGTATTATATTATACCTACAGGAATACATGTTTTAAGGACTCGTTATTTCAGAAGCAACATTTTTAGAAAAATTTGATGAGCTCTGTGTGCTGCTTGCGTAACTCAAAAACAGAAAGAGTTTTAAATACCAAACCTGGTGTTTAAGTGTAGCATCTTCCAAGGATGTGATAGATTTTTCGGAAAATCCCCCACTACGAACTACCTTTTACACGGAACATTTTCTTGAAATGTTCGATTTTCTAAATAATTACAATTTTGATTGAAATGCTGTATAGTAAAGATGCTACATGGCAAATAAGATGTACATCCTGAATATTTTGGGAGTATGCTCTGAAGTCCTCTTCATTCTGAATGACTTGTAAATCTCATTACAATACAGAATTTTGTTTATTTAAGACTGACAATTTCAGAGATATTCCGTCTTATTTGTCTCAATCTTTTGTGAGAATAGTTTGCAGAATTCCATTAGTGAATAATACGAAGCAAAATTTCTTGGGCTTCAAATAGGTGAAGAGCTCAGCTGGATAAGAGTTCTCTATCAAAACTTAGCTCTGTTTGCTTCGCCTGTAGAACTTTAAAAAATCTCCCAAGATGCCTTAAGTACAGCACATTTTGCTTACTCCTGCAGATAATTACAGTAACTTAACAACAAACCTTGTTTTAGCCCACCTGGGTAGTGTGATGGTAGCGTGCCTGCCTCATATTCAACAGGTCGTGAGTTACCCGGATATGGTTTTTATCAGGGGTTTCCCTTATCCTGAGAAGACGAATGTCTAGTACCTTTAAGCTCCAAAGACCCCGAGATCATTTGAGCATCATTTCACCAATTTCATTCATCGTGCGATATGACCAACCAGGTTAAAGGACGTTAAACTACCACAGGAAAAAAAATTGCTTTACGAGACCACAATGAAGTTGATTTTGCATATACCAGTAAAGGATTAAAATTATTCCCAAAAAGATGTTGCTATATTGGAATACAAATTCATAACAAGCTTCCATGTTACCTAAAACTATTAAGCAATCCTAATCAATGTAATGTTTTAAAGAACGATTTTTAAAAGGTCCTATAAGCTCATTCCACATGAGTTTCTTTAATATGAAGTGCAACAGGTAAATATTCCATGTATTGATGATTTTGTTCATTATTGTTTTCACTGCAAATGCAAGTTTTGAGGTTCCTTGATCCAAAAATAGCATTTTGATGTTCTCTGCCATATTTTGCATACATAGTAGGCAGAGAAGGTGTTGTGTTTCATCCAAAATTCGATGTAGGTATTTCAATGGAAATGCTTTGAGGTCCCCTGAATAAAAATAATTTAAAAAATCTGATGTGCACCATTCACATGACTTTCTCCATATCCCTGCAACAAATAATTCTTAAAAAGCTTATACTTCTGTTTACTTTATGCTAATCAGAAAAAATTAGCAGAAATAGTCTTATTACTCGCTTCCTTGTAAGTAGAAGCAAAATAAGGGACAACCGTAGGTTAAAGTGGTAGTCAAAAGCTGGTTGCTGTGTCAATGAAGTTCCTTTGTTTATATGGATAGGAGTTGACAAGTTCCTGTATGAGAAAAGTATACGTTTTTCATAGCAGAAACCAAAAATAAAGAATGTCGCAAAAACGACGAACTCCACGAAAAAAATGTATATAACATAAATTGTGTGTTTTAACGTGCTCTACATTTTTTGTGTAAGTTTTTGTCCATCTTTTACGGTTTAGCAGTCATTCAAAATTTAGGAAAATTCATCCAGAATAAACTACTTTTCAGAGGCTATTCCCAGAAAATTCAAGATATACATTTCATTTGTCAGGTAAATGTATTTAATATCCGAAATTTTAATCAAAATCGTTAGAGCCATTTTTGAGAAAATCAAAATTTTCGAAAAAAGTTCCATGTAAAGGGTAGTTGGGGGTGGGGGGATTTTTCTCAAAATCTTCGTGTCGCATCCCTGGAAGATACTAAACTTAAATACCAAGTTTGGTATTTTACCGACTTTTCGTTTTTGAGTTATCGTGTTCACAGACACACGGACACACACACACGGACCTTTTTGTGAAAATGCTTTTTTTGGATATTGGGGACCCTAAAACATATATTTCCGGTGAAATCTCGGCATCGAATTTTGGGTGGAGTGCAATACTTTCTCTATACACTATGTACATAGTGCGTATGGAGAAAGTAAAAAGGACTTGAAACTTACCCGGCCCTGGTTATTAATGATTTCTTCTCGGGACGTTAGCCAGGTAAATGTTGGATTGATTTTCAAGCTTTCAACGACGTACTCGGTGGCCATCATCAGTTTCCTGAGTACGTCGTTGAAAGCTTGGAAATCAATCTAACATTTACCTGGCTGACATCCCGAGAAGAAATCATTAATCATTTAAAAAATCTGATGTGTTCCATTCACATGACTATCTCTGCAACAAATTATTGTTAAAAAGTTTATGCTTGTATTTCTTCTTGCTAATCGAGAAAAAACTAGAAGAAATAGTCTTATTACTTGCTTCCTTGTAAGCAGAAGCGAATTAAGGGAGTAACATAGGTTAAAGTGATAGTCAAAAGCTGGTTGCTGTATGACTGAAGTTCCTTTGCTTGTATGGACAAGAGTTGACACATTCCTATATGAGAAAAGTATAAGCTTTTTTTATCTGAAACAAAAGCAAGGAATATCTCAAAAACGATCAACTCCACGGAAAAAAGTTATATAACATTAAATGTGTGTTTTAATGTACTCTTCATTTTTGTGTGGTAAGTTTTTGTCTATCTCTTACGGTTTGGCAGTTATGCAAAATTCCGTAATATACATATAGAATAAAGTAGTCTTCAGAGGCTATTCCCAGAAAATTCAAGATATACATATTATTTGTCAGATAAATATCTTAATATACGATATTTGTTCTGATCCTTCTCTGCTTCTTAAAGTATCGCGGTGAAATATTTGTATTTCAAGAATCACTGCTATAAAAGTAAAATATATACATAAATATGTACTAACCCCTTATGTATACATTTATATGGATTATAAAACTTCCGTAATAAACTCCTTGCAAGATGTAATAAATTTATTATTTATATGCATATATTTTAACTATCAAGGAATAAATCATGCAAATATGCAAAATACGCATATAGCTCTACTTATAAGTAGAAGGGAGCTAAGGAAATACTCTAGGCTAAAGCAATAATCTGATCTTTTAAAGACTGTCGCTCTATGATTGTCATCGAAATTGGGTTCTCTTTCATGGGCAGGGATAAAGCAAGAAATACGAAACTCGTTTGAGAGAAGTTTTAAGTTTTTCAAATCAATAACAGTAAATATCTTGGAAATGGTTAGCTATACAAAATAAATAAGTTGTGTTGTAACCAGATCTACAGTTTTTATGTATAGTAGCTTTTGTCTCTCTTATGGGTTTACCGGTTATGCAAAAGTCATTCAGAATGAAGAACTTCAGGGGCTATTCTCAAGAAATTCTGGCTATAAATGGAACATTTCAGGGGGGGGGGGTTCCTGAAAATCTTTGTGTCGTGCTTAAGATTAAGCGAGTTTTTGTGCGCGCGCGCACACGTACACACAAAGCGCAAAGGTGAAAAATATTTGCAACTCAACAGTCTCAAATCGCGTAGCCAACAAAGCTGCCAAAGCAAACGAAGTTCTTTCAATACAAATCGAATGCTTTACTGAAGCAAGTATTAGAACTTGATTAAATAGTTAATTTATAAAAATTAAGAATAGATTTGAAGAATCACGTTTTATGATACTGCCATATAAGTGCACGTGTGTATGCGATCTAATGTTCTGACTTCATCTGGAAACGAGAACTCGTTTAAACCACTCGTAAATAATGCTTTCAGGATATCGAGTGTCTGCAGAAAATACATTTCCCCGCTGAAGCTAAAAAAATGAAAAGGTACAGTAAACCACAGTGTGGGCGTTAGCAAATGGTGCGACCGACTGATTGATTAGTTGGTTTCTATCTGCCAACTTTGTTCTACTTGAACAGTGCGAAGTGGAATGATTTCTCGGGTTGAACCAGCTGCATTGCCTCACATCACGATTCTGATTGCTGAATGTAGAAAATTGCGCAGGAAGAGCACGCATCCGTAATATCGTATTCGTGAGCGTACATGGAAGAATGAAAGCTTATAGGCATGACTTTAAGGCTAAGGAAAAGATCAAGTAAAGACAGTGAAGAAGAAATATAGCATTGCAGTTTAGATAACATCAGAATTACTATTTCTATAATTAATATCAATATAGCATATGTGTTGTAAGCATGCTTTTACGAAGAAGCTGCAACTCAAGCCCTGAAGCTAATTCTATTGCTTGTCATTTAATGTCTCGGGTATAGGTCCTCCAAAGCCTCCTTGAAAATGAAGGGTGCAGGGGATGAAGGGGGAATGTCAAAAAAAAAAAAAAAAAAAATCAAAATTGAGATTATTGCACTATCTATTGCTCATGTTGGTGAGCTTCCAGATACACAATTCAAACAGGCAAAGAAGGCGCATAGTTCCAAGAAAATCGCATTCTAAGTTACCATACTGGCTAAGAAGGGGTAGTCCGTGCGTAAATGCTATGAAGGGGGAATATCAATAAACAAAGGGAGTTTGTCATGGTAGCTTCTGTTACATTGCCGCGTAACAGAATCTGCTATGTCGAGTATCGAGTTCTTGCACTAATTTTGTGTGTTATTTAAGTGGTGTTAGGTATTTTAATTACATTCTAAGTAGTGAAAAATGGAGGCCTCTGATGAAAACAGTGGCTGTAAAGGACATAGTGGATTCAAAAGTGAAAATGGCAGTAGGAAAAGAAAGAAATCTGGTAGAATGTCTGTCGTAGGGCCACGGAGGGAAATGAATTCCAGCTACCTGACCATTTATATGAAGATGAGCAAAAATAAAAATAATCTCAAAAAAAAAAAAAATTAGGCAATAAAAAGGTAACCTACTAAAGTTAGTTTCTTTCCTTTATAGATTTTCTTCCTGTATCAAAGGAAAAGTATGCTGATGTGAATCACTTGAAGAAATTTTGTGGTAAAGAGGCCCAATTATACTTTTCATCTCTACCCCACAATGAGCAAACGTAAAGATGTTACTTTCACATTCTTAATTTGTATGAAGATTAATAACGGTATCTTAGGGGGTAAGGTACATAATTTACACAACAGCCAAATAATAATAATCATAACAACAACCTGACAAAATTATTTCTTTCCTTCCTACAGGCTGTTCTTGTTTCAAAGGAAAAACATATTGCTGTAAATCACTTGAAGACATTTTATGGTAAAAAGGCAGAATTCTACATGCCTCATAATGAGTGAACTTATGGACGCTACTTCTCACATTTTTAATGGTGTTTGAATAAGTGCTTGTTAATTAATGCTAGAATAACATTATAAAAAGGTTGACATTCTCCCTTCTTGCTCAAAATACTTGAACAATATTTTGTAATTTCACTTTTAAATTATATCTCTGTGTTCGGTACTTACTGTCGCATGTTCTTATTTCATAGAAAACACAATGATTCATTATTATATAATAGCAATAAACTAACATTTGGAGTATTTAAACTTTGAAAATCGTCTCCTGTAAAATATACTTTTTCTGACATCCCCCCCTTTATTCCCTGTGCCCTTCAAATAGTTTCTCTGGGATTGAATAATCCACTGGTACAGCGCAATCACAATATTCTTCAAATGTACTAGAGAAAGTTTGCGATATGAGATCTGGACGGCTTGGAGGCTATATAATTGCTGCATCCGCATTAGTTACCTTGTCAGACAACTTTTGCGCACTTGGACGGTACACATGCATATTAGAACATTATTTACGTTGTTTACCAGATATCCAGCAGTAATAATGGGCATTTTGTTTATTTTAGCTATTACTAAGGAACAACTTTTATTGCTTATGCAGCATTAACGGAAATACGAAACTCTGTCCTAATGAAACGTATTCAAAATTGCCCGATTCTATGGGGTTTTCTATTCGCAGAAGTCGACTGGCTAGTAACTAATACACCTATGGACATTGCTCATTTAAATATTTCATTCATTTCGTCCCCTTGCCGTTAAAATGACCTACTCGGTGTTAACCCCCCTTCAAAGAAAAACCTCAGAAAATGAAACAGGGTTAATTCTGAAGGATAGCGTTTTCATTTCGTCATCTATAGGCTTGCCAGAGGACTCGTAATACCATTGCGAATATCCAAATTTGGTATTTATGTGATAGTAAAGCTATACAATTTCTGTATTTTCTTTCAATACAACGCGTTTCCCATAAGTATATTCTTGAAATCCAGCAAACAGAATTTTAGTGCCAAGGGCACTGACATCATTGAATAGAGGGGGGGAAGTGACTAATGTTATAACCAGGAATAGGAATTCCTAAGCGTTAAAGACAGGACGAAAGGAAGTATAGTTGAACTGGGACTTCAACGTAAAGATGTTACAGGTAAACGAACCGCCCCTCGTGCAGTCTGTTCGCTTTTGCAGATAGTAATCACCAGGTTTAGGATTTTTAGACGCCCACCTTTTTTTACTTTCTCTATACGCATATGTACATAGTGTATAGAGAAGATACTGTATTGCACCCAAAATTTCGATACCAAGATTTCACCGGAAATACATGTTTTGGGATTTCCTGTATCCAAAAAAATCATTTTTAGAAAAAGGTCCGTGTGTGTCTGTGGGCAGCATAGCTCAAAAACGAAAAGTCTGTTAAATACCAAACTTGATATTTGGTTTCGGGATCTTCCAAGGATGCGACACAAAGATTTTCAAGGAAATCTCCCCACGCCCAACTACCCTTTACACGGAAAAAGTTATGAAAATGTTGATTTTCTCAAATATGGCTCTGACGTGTTTTAAGATATTTTATAACAAACAAAGTGCATATCTTAAATTTTCTGAGAATGGCCTCTGAAAACTTGTTTATTCTGATGAATTTTCCGGAATGTTGCATAACTGGTAAACCAAGTGGCAGACAAAAACTTACCACAAAAAATGTAGAGCTCATTAGAACACACAATATATGTTATATACATTTTTTTTTCGTGGAGTTGACCGTTTTTGAGATATTCCTTATAATTAATTTCAGCTTTAAAATATTTATACTTATCTCATACGGGAATTTGTCAACTCCCGTCCATACAAAGGTACTACAATCACATAGCAACCAGCTTTTAAAAGATTTGACTCAATTTAGCCTACGGTACTCCCTTATTTCCTTTCTACTTACAAGGAAGTAGGTAATAAGACCCTTTCTGTCATTTTTTTCTCTATTAGAATTAAGTAAGAAGAATAAGTTTATTAACAAAAATGTATTGCAGAGATGTAGAGAAAGTCTTGTGAATGGAACACATCAGATTTTCTTAGGGTAAATTAAAGCTCTTCGGAAATATATCAGTGTGAAATTGGATTCTTTAGGCACTTTTGGACCTTTATCATTTCCCCCTCCCCAACCGTGTTCTTAAGCCCCTTTTTTCTTTTAAGTTTATTTCCAATTTATTCTATAAGATTTCTAATCAGTGTAAAATATTTATCTTTCATTTAACGTCTTCTCAGCTTGCTGTGTTGTGCGAATAGTAAGCCTTCTCTTTCAGTAAACGCCGCGCGGAGTTGAAAGCACACCCGTAACAATGGAAAATAATGCAACAAAACCTCTTTCTCTCGCTTTACCGCTATAAAGTAGCCTGCAATAATGCAATTGACAGTGAGTGATTTTATCCCACCAGTATCAGTAGGCTACTGTTTGTGAATGTGAGTTTGTTACTGTGAGAACATCATCTGTTCGTGTGGAGGCGGAGGCTGGTCACGCAGAGACGGCAGTAACCGCACCCGCGTAGTGCCGAGAATTGAGACTGGGTTTTGTTCGAAGCTACTAGAAATCGCGGAGACCTCACTCCAGCATGAATGAGAACATTCTGGTAATTGTTGCGATGTTATAAGAGTGAGGACAGCGAGAGGGCGAGAGAGTTTAGTTGTGTGACTATTCACATTGAGTTAGCAAGTGCGGTGATAACTCATTGTTACACTATTAAACGAGTGTACTACTAGATTTTATCATGCCAAAGGTGTCCAGTGCCCGATTTATTGTTGTGGCTCAGAACAACTGATGGAACTGTTATGTGATATATTGTTTGCGATTCAGAAATTTTGTTAGATAAAAACATCAGCGAGATAGCATCAAACAACAAATTTACAGCTCTGAGCCTCAAATGAATAAGACTGTTTAAGTAAACAAATCGCGGCAACCTCTATTACGAAATGCGTTTCAAAAGAGTTCTTCAAAGAGCCAACATTTGAAGAAATTGAACACTGATGTGGGTGCTGCTTTTACACAAGCAGGAATTGCAAGGTGATAAGCCTTCGAGGGATTTCTTATAGAATACACAAAGATGTCAATACCCGATGAGAGAACTTTAAGAAAAAAATCTGATATGTACCATTCACATGACTTTCTCCATATCCCTGCAACAAATAATTCTTAAAAAGCTTATATTTCTATTTACTTTATGCTAATCAGAAAAAATTAGCAGAAATAGTCTTATTACTCGCTTCCTTGTAAGTAGAAGCGAAATAAGGGACAATCGGGGGTTAAAGTGATAGTCAAAAGCTGGTTGCTATGTCAATGAAGTTCCTTTGTTTATATGGATAGGAGTTGACAAGTTCCTGTATGAGAAAAGTATACGTTTTTGATAGCAGAAACCAAAAATAAGGAATGTCGCAAAAACGACGAACTCCACGAAAAAAATGTATATAACATAAATTGTGTGTTTTAATGTGCTCTACATTTTTTGTGTAGTAAGTTTTTGTCCATCTCTTACGGTTTAGCAGTCATTCAAAATTTAGTAAAATTCATCTAGTATAAACTACTCTACAGAGGCTATTCCCAGAAAATTCAAGATATACATTTCATTTGTCAGGTAAATATGTTTAATATCCAAAATTTTAATCAAAATCGTTAGATCCATTTTTGAGAAAATCAAAATTTTCGAAAAAAGTTCCATGTAAAGGGTAGTTGGGGATGGGGGGATTTTTCTCAAAATCTTCGTGTCGCATCCCTGGAAGATACTAAACTGAAATACCAAGTTTGGTATTTTACCGACTTTTCGTTTTTGAGTTATCGTGTTCACAGACACGGACACACACACACGGACCTTTTTGTGAAAATGCTTTTTTTGGATATTGGGGGCCCTAAAACATATATTTCCGGTGAAATCTCGGTATCGAATTTTTGGTGGAGTGCAATACTTTATACACTATGTACATAGTGCGTATGGAGAAAGTAAAAAACTGCATGGTACCTGTTTACCAAGAAACCATAAAAAGAACCGAGGAGAATGTGGCAATCATTGTGGATGAAACCATAGACTCAATGGAACGATATGTTTTGAACATTTTAGTTTTTCCCTTAGCAGGGGAGAAAGTTAAACATACATTTAAACCTAAAGTTAAAAATGTATGCGTTGCAGAAAACCATTGCCAATACAGTAAAGCAATCAATTATGGATTTCTGCCAAAAACTTTGGCTTATGGTATGGAGTTTGAAAAACATCTTTTGTGGTTACGGACCAGGTGGTTTCAGCTGTTAACCAATTGAAACCGTTATTTCCTAAGTTGAAGTATGTAAAATGCTTGGTTCATGCCCTTCACAGGGTTTGTGAATTTCATTAAGGAACGAATACTACATTGCAAATCAATTCATCTCTGTCCTGGAGATTCTACTGAAAGCTCCGAGTCGTGTTGTTGCCTACAGGGAAACCATTGGGCTGCTCCTTCCAAATTTCCCGGTCAGTAGTAACTCGCTAGATATCTTGGATTGAATGTGCTGCTATGTTGTGCGAAACTTTTGACAAAATTAGAAAGTTTGTCCTTTCTTCGGATTTAGGCACAGCTACTTCTGTTGCCGGAGAAAATACATAATTTTCATACAGAACTACCTTGGTATATTGTGTCCATAGTTACAAGTACCTGATTGCAGCTATTAAACTATTAGAAGAACAAGATCTGGAAAAGGAAAAACAATGGGATATTCAAAATCTTCTCGGGCTTCAGGGTGAACTGAAGACGAGGAAGATGCACTTCTTCGAAACGTTGGTGTCAAGCCAAGTTTTTACCTGGCTAGAAGCCCGAGAAGATTTTGAATTAACACGTCACCAGGAAAGCTTCAGTTCTTATTTTACAATGGGATATGTTTACTGCCGTGGGGAGCAGTTAGTCAAAGACAAACTTGAGTCTAGTCTTCAGAAAAATCCAGACATTGAGGAATTCGCCACACCTTAGAGTTGCAATTTCGAGTAAGTACAAGGTTTGCTCCATGTTTTCTGTGGATGTCTAAAGAAGCTTTAGCATTTACAAACACATTCTATCTCCAATAGAAACAAACTTTTGGAAATGTAGAGATGCTTAATATCGAAGTACAACATCTTCATGTTATTTACCTTCTTGTGATGAGTGATAATTTGTTATACTTGTTTGTAATTCAGTAAACCAGAGTAGAAACTACACGACAAAGACACTGCAAGACATGTTGTAACACTCATCTTTAACATAGTGAAAATAGAACTCATTTTAAAACTACCTATAGAGTGTAATAACAAGAACGAACACAAGTGACAATGCACAAGGTGTTTTTGTATTATTATTATTATTATTATTATTATTATTAATCGCGCTTACTCATATTTTGTTTTAAGTTGACACAGTAGTGTGACGTCATAGCTATATACAAGTGTTGGAAAATTCATTCCTCTTGAAATCATAAACTAATCTCTATTATGAGCTGCGGTTTACACTGTTGTCATTAATTGTATACTGTGTACAACAAACGAACAATTCTGATTTGTACCATTCACACAATTTTCTCTGCATCCCTGTAACAAAATATTTTTAAAAAGCTTGCTCTTCTATCTACTTCATAATAATCGAGATATACATTAGCAGAAATAGTCTCATTATTTGCTTCCTTGTAAGTAGAAGGGAAATAAGGGAATACATTAGGCAAATCTTAAAGCTGGTATCTATGTGAAACAATTGAAATTCGGTTCTCTTTGCAGTCCAGGAGTAAACGAAGAGGTATGAAATGAAAGATGACTTCCCATTTGAGAAAAAGTTTAAATATTTTAAAATTGAAAGCAATAATCAGAAATATTTAGCAAACGTTAACTCTACAAAAGTTCTTTAACAGTCATGGAAAAGTCATCTAGAATGCAGAAGTATTCAGAGGTTATTCAAATCATACATTTCGTTTGTCATAAAATATTTTAAACATACGGTATTTTAATCAAAACCGTTGTAGCCATAGACAATTAAAATTTTTGAAAATTTTCCGTGTAAATGGTGGTAGGATTTTCTTGAGAATTTTCGAGTCGTATCCTTGATAGATGCTGAACTTAAATATCAGGTCTGGTATTTGATTCACGTTTCTTTTTCGAGTTATCGTGTTCAGGGGCACACATTTAAACAAATACAGAGATAACCTTTTTCTGAAAATATTTATATTAAGGGGACCTTAAAATCTGTGTTTCCAGTAAAACCTCGGTATCGATTTTTAGGTGGAATGCAATACCTTCTCTACCTATGTACCAAGTATGTAGGGAGAGTAAAATGAAATGTTGGTTCAGTGTTCCACCATCTTTAACGATATCACAATTTCCACGAATGAGGTAAATGCTGTCGTGTGCATGCTAAATGCCATTGTCTTCGTGTTTCCTGTCAAAATTACCTTGCATGTTACAACTAACTGCATTTGTATAGATTGCCAGTGTGAACGCGTACAGCAAAAGTTACTTTCCCGAGCAAGTTGTATGAAACTAATTGCTTTTCTAGTCTAAGCGCAAGATTAATAAATAATTCATCCCATTCTGCTTCCAACCTTTAGCAAGAAGTTACCCCGTAGGTAGCGGACCCGAGTGGGCGCTAAATACATAAAAGGCGCGCTCTTGAAATTTTTGAAGCGGCAACGCCCTTGCTTTGAGAGCTCATCACTTTTTCAGCGCCGTATCGCCTCTGGCGTGTTCGACAAGTGCCAACAACCAACACGAAAATATACACTTGGTGACATGAGTAGGTGAAACAAATGGGTAAATCTCGAGAAACGAAGGGGTGACTTAATTTAAGAGAAATAAATTGCAAAGAGAGAAATCTGTCGGGTGGGGGAGTCAAACAGTTAATACCAGCCAATACCTATGTACTTCTTGGTAATTCAAATCTTAATCACTAATTTACACACTTCATTATAGAGATAAGATCAGCAAGTTAAAGCTGTTCTAGTAGCTGTTTTCAAAGACGATCTGTATGTGAGTGATTGCTTAGAACAGCGGCCATCATTACGAAGCGGAATGACGTTAGGACAAGCATTGACTGTGCGGGCAACACGGATAGGGCAGACAGGAAGCCAAATACCTAACAGTAGGTGTACTGTAGTGGCGATAACGCAGGTGCAGGTGTCATTTGTTCAGTGGCGGTTCATGTGTGGAAGTGCATAAATACGAGAAGTGATTGAAGAAATTCGACTCCAGATGTAAAGAAATTATAGACCTGGTACGTGATATACAATTATTTGCTACATCTTTCTCTGTTACAGTTGATACTATTTATACCACACTGCAACTGAAAGTAATAGAATTGCAGAATGACGTAGAACTCAAAGACAAATTCCAGAATAAAATAATCTGAGTGACTTCTACAGCAATTTCCCTTGGTCACGCTTTCCAGACTTCATTTTGCTGCCTGGTATCTTAGCATGTTCTCATTTATGTGAGCAGTTGTTTTCACAAACCACGAAGAAACCAGCTATCAGACTATAACTTAAAATGTATTCTTCGCTTGGGTATGAGTATAATGCCTATTGTTGAAAAACTATTACAGGACAAAATATTTAAAATAGCTTGACGAAGTGATATACAGATTCACAGTAAATGTATACGCTCGATTATATAAATTGTGTATGCATTGTAAAAGCAGTAACCCATTTTGACAAGGACAAAGGAATGATTTGTTTAAACGTAATCAGCGTTTAAACATTTCTAACATAATAGACAATGCTATTAATGTAAGCAGTTTTCAGTGCTCTGTATGTATAATTTCATTACGCAGTAATTATTAGTATTTTGTTTTTTATGTAATAAAGTGTTTATTTATATTAAGTTATTTTATTTCAAATTAACAATATTGAACATTCTGTATCTATCACCAATAGTTACAGATAGATACATAACACGCAATAGAGAATGTGTCGCATAGACAGATTGGTCCCGCCACCATATGCTCTAGTGCCCCATCGTCAGTCATGCTGAGTAAACAGTATCCTCCCTGCACGTAATCCTTGTTTTCGGGCGAAACTGCTCTGCTTGATTACGTCACAGGACAAGTTAATGACGGTGATTGGCTTAGAAGTTCTGTTCTCTTTCGGGGAAAAAGGCCCGCCTCTTTAGTGCAATGCTAGCGTGTCTGCCTCACATACAAGAGGACCCGTGTTCGAATCAGGGTTAGGGGAGTTACCCGAGTAAGGCTTTCCCCTATCCTGAGAAGACGAAGGTCGAGTAAATCAAAGTTCTATGGACTTCGAGCTCATCTGAGCATTATTTCATCCATTTCATGCATCGTCCGATATGACCTACCAGGTTAAAACGTGTTGGACTAAAAGCACATACAAACACACACTCTTACAAAAGCTTATTCTTCTATATACTTCATGTTAATCCAGATGAACATTTTATAAATGGTTTTATTGCAAATTTGCTTATAGTTACAAGGGGATTAAGGGAATAGTCTAGATGAAAGCGATAGTCAAATATTTTAACAGCAGGTCATTATGTGATGGACTTTAAATTTTCGTCCTCTTTGTATGACCAAGAGGCGGAAAAAAAAAAAAACAAAAAAAAAAAAAAACGAGTAGCTTAAGAAAAGTATAAGTATTTGAATATTTAAACGAATAACAAACACATCGGAAATCGTTAATGCCGTAACAGATTTTCTGATATAACTTGTGCGCTTTAGCGAAATGTGCGTTTTTAAGATGCCGTCCATCACTTGTGGCAGCCAGCCTGGATAGTGTGGTTGAGTAACTTTAAACTCCATGAACCCCGAGATCATTTGAGCATCATTTCACCAATTCATTAAAAAAAACAACAAAAAAACATTTGTGGTGGGTGCTGTGATCGTGGAAGGCTCGACTCTCACCTAGGTAGCCCGCGTTTAATCTCATTGGACCGCTTGTGGTATTTGTAGTTGTCAATGATGCATCTAGCCGAATTTTCTCCGGGTTCCCCCATTATTCACTCGACTAATTGCTCAGTCGTCGGCTTTCCAATCATCAATTTTAATTTTATTTTATATCATCTACTTCACTCTTGTGCCTGGTTGTGGACCGATCCCTCGTTCAGCTCTTCATTCTCTGATTATAAATAAATGTCGTTGGCTCCTCGACAGGGTTCTAACTCTAGGCACCCACGTGCAAGTCCTCCATAAAGAGAAAGTTGAAAGTTCAGTATACCTTTTACAGTTTACCAATTATAATTACCAAACAACTTCATTCATAATGAAAAGTACTTCATACGAGGGGCGTTCAATATGTCTTTAGAAAATCCAAGAAATTACACCAGTAGTATCGAAAAAAGTTTGTGTTTAGTAACCGTCATCTCTTACTAGACGGTAGTTAAAGTTTCAGCTATAACCATAACGTGGTTGCGTTGCCTTAAGCGATTGAATCAACAATCTTGTGCTTACTTGGAAAGTGAAAAAAAAACAAAACAAAACAAAAAAACGAATTTTGTGCGATGATTAAACTCTTCTATTTAAAAGGCTTAATACCGAAAGAGATAAAAGCCGAGTTTGATTAAGTACATGGCACATCTCCTGCGTTTGCAATAATTTACAATTGGAAAATGAATTAGCGCCGATCATGGGCAAAGCTTGCTTTAACCATTTGGTGTAATTAAATGGTGTTGCTTAAAATTAACAGGTAAGTTGGACCGGAAACGGGGTTTATTACAGAATTAATGGGAAAATGCTATAATTGCCCTACCTTTTAAATATTTCAATAAAATCTGATTAAACTGCTTTATTACAAATGTCAATTAAATGATCAAAGGTCCCCATCCCGTTTAGAAATATATTACAATTGACGCTTGATTATAGGCCACTAATGTAAACACAGTTTAAGTTCTATCAAGCTTCTCTTCACGTAAACTAATGTAAATACAGAACCAATCGTTATCTAAAAACCCCGCGGCACGCTACCCGAATAGTTTTGGAGTTAAATGTCTAATATTAATTCGCGGCTGCTGAAACTCTTTCCGTAATTTTACCTATGCTTATGTCATTGTAACTTAAAAACGTGGTCTTTAGTGCTTCTACAAGAGCTTAATGCACAGATTAAATCCAAGTGAAATACAAATCCCGCCCTAAATTTGGTTACGAAATACAGCTTGCGTGCATAAGAAACAGTCAGTAGGCTACTCAATCCAAACGGTGAACTAGTCCCCAGAAACTTGCTCAATTATATCATATCATTGCATGAACGACAGAATAACTAGAGTGTGCTACAAGACTTGGCCGTCAGGCGCTCAGTCCGTCTCCCGGTCACGTACCGTGCACTTGGCTGGCAGTCGTACGGCTCACCACTCAGTCATACATGCGTGGACATCAAATAAAATTTCATCACATTAACAATTATCAGAATAAACACAAAACATACCTTATCGCAGGAGATGTTGGATGTCCATCTACATCAATACATCTATGGCATCTTCCGAGGAAATTTTCATTCTCACGCATTATCTCAGCTTCCGAAATAGCGTTAATTTCTGTCTTATTATTTTGTTTTAGTTCTTCTAATGTGTGGGGATTAGTGTTGTAATCTTTAATTTTTAAGTTGCCCCATAAATAAAAGTCGCATGCAGTAAGATTAGGGAACCGAGCGGGCCATGAAACCTTATTAATAATTCTATCCTCCAAAATGTCCGCAATAAACTAATGATTCATTAACTGTGTGCGCGGTGGCAGATTCCTGCTGGAAATAGCCAGACCGACATTCAATGTATGTCAGCTGTTCGAAACATGATGCCAGTATATTATTTCTGTATCTTTCTGCTTTTATGGTACACTCGTAAAAAATAGGGCCTATTGTTTTGAATCATTTATTGCGCACCATTCCCCGATTTTTTGATCAGGCAAGAGTGTTTCATGAACGAAAGTGGGTTTGTCTGTATCAGTTGTGTTGTGATGACACATGACCATCAGTGAAACCGTGCTTCGTCACTGAACAGAATTAATCGTGAATTGATTGTTCTATCATTAACATTCCTTAATATCCAGTTACTGAAATTTGCCCGATTCAGGTGATCTCGTGGTAGCAATTCGTGGACAACAGTAACCTTGTATGGTTTGAGTTTTAAAATCTTTGTTGCTTTCCATGCTGAAGGTTTCAGAATGCACAATTTCTTGTGCAAGGCGCCTAGCAGGCAAACGTGCTGATGGGACAGAAAATAATTGTAATTGTGCTATTTGATGGCGTTCACTATTTAAAAATACATACTTCTGCAAATTTTGGCCACTCGAACACAATCCGTTTGTGAAAGATATGAATTCATAGTAGAGAGGCGTGAAACATGTTTTCTTCCTGAATGTTAATAATAATAGTAATGCTAATAGTGATGATAAGAATAATAATTTTTGACCTTAATTTACTGTAAGGAACATTGTTAGTCTTGAACAAATGTACTGCAATGATGACAGTCATTAAAAAGTGCGTGGAACATAACTTTTCTGCTCCCCATACACAACTGTTCTTTCACATTTATCACAGTGTCCTTTCAAATGTTTGAAACAATAGTCAGTTTTGTTCTGAAAATTCTCACAATGTCTTTCAGCTAACCCCGCCAGTACCTCCGTTTTGATTTGCTGGAATCTCTGAGAGAGGAACTGTCGATGGCAAAGGACTGTAGTTTGAGGATATTTGCCCCGTTGCTGCAACCTAACATTCAGGTGATTCAAAGCTATGAGGTAGTTCACGCATCATATATTTGTACATCCGGAAGAAATAGCGATCAAGAGACTGCAATTTGTATGTTTTGTTTGGCTGGTATGATGCTACTTCTAAGAGTCGCTGAATATCGCTGTGAACACCATATGGGTACGGAAGTAACTGGTTTCGTGCTCTTGCATACGGAAGGAATACTTCTTTCAAAAATACACTTACAACAGTTTGTGATTTTTCCCGAGGAATTCCATTGTACAATTAGATTGTTCGTCTTGAACATCTTTTCTTCCACGCTCTTACTAATGTCAGATGGTTCTTGAATTACAAGTAACTTTGGCATTAGTGTGCATGATTGAGACACTACAGGCATTACAGTGTAGGAATGTGTTGGACCCTTTGATTGCACAGCACTCTGTACTTCCATATCGCCCCTTTTCTCGTTCTCCCCATCGACATATTATTAAAGACCCATTCATCTGCATTATATATTGATATTTAGTGGATGTGTTGGTGTGTAATTTATAGTGATTTCTAAACGTTTTAATATTTTCAGCAAGCCCAAGTTTATCTTTACCTTGCCGATTTGTCAGAAGCAATTTTACAACTCACTATTTTATGTTTCTCGAAACGATGCGGCCATGATGGGCTGGCTTTAATCGAGTTTTCCCCGATTTTCAGTTCGTTCGCTATATATATACATATTGTTTTAACATCTAAGGTGATATTGGGGGCTTTGCACATGAAACAACTCGTTGTCTGTAGGCTCTATACATTGGGTTTAAATCGTATTATTTTCCTCAAACACACACTTACATACTTCCAGACTCTGTGGGATATAGGGAATAATTCTGGCTACAGAAAAATTCCCCGCCCCAGCCGGGAATCGAAACCGGGACCTCCAGGTGAGAAGTCAGCTCGACCACGTAGGCAGTTCGTTCGCTTTTCTTGTTGCAATATTTTGCAAACCACGGTCTTTCACTATTGCGTGCATTGAACGTCTCTGTAGGAATTCTTGAAATGTATAATTCTACAATTTCTCTATCTTTTCCTTGAAAGCATTTTCACGTTCAGCACATTCTTTCATTTTATGTAATCGTCTTTCAGTTGTTAATCACGTAAATCTACGTTTCATTGCTGTCCATGATCTGTAATTAAACTTTTGTTTATTTCGGTTTTCCTGGAAGTAGCCAATAAGAAATGACATTCTTCTTTTCTTCCCAATGTCTCTAGATTTTTTTCTTTGGTGATGGCGCATACAAAGAACCTGATTCCTCGGAATTCTGGTTTCTCCCTCGGGAGATGTTCGTGTAATTGTTCTTCAGACACCAAATCGCCAGAAACGTCATAATCTTCTTGTTGTTCGGTACTCTCAACATCTCGCACATTTCTTTGGCTATTTCATGTTCCATTTCTACAATAACTGAAGGTATATGGCCTTCCTCTTCTAACATCTTTACAACTTATTTTACAACATTTAAAACATTCATACTGCAGAGCTGCACGTCTCTAATTCAACTGAAGAACAGACAGTTGCGGTTACTAGCGCAATCTACTCCTGAGGAGCCTTCCTCCTGCGTGGTCGATCTTATCGCAACGCGCCTGCTGTACTAATTCGTAATCTAAGAGGCGCATGCCTTACGAATATCATATTAAGATTTCTCCTTTCGTGATAGGGTTCTAATAGTAAAATTTCTCGGATATGTTTGGGTAACACACCAGAATATCCTTTTCTGCCCCAGGAGTATGTTTGCTTGTAAAAGATTTTCGAGGTGACCGTTCTAACCTTCCTCCGATTTCGTCTAATTTCTGCTCCGTAAGCACGAGCATGTTCACCTTTCTTTTCTATTACAAATTGATCCCGTCTCCCTGAATTTATTTACAAGCAACCGAACGGCATCTCTACCGGAACACGCACGCCAGGAAATTTACTTTCAACTTCCCTATGTATCGTACATAAACACACTTAGTGGTACTTTACTGCATTTTGAAAGCACTTCAAGCAAAACTAAACATTTCTAAAGGTATTCACGTGTGAACTGGACTAGAACAGAAGAAAGACTGCCGCACGTGTGATGACAGAACGAATGTAGAACGCGCGCAGGGAAATTCAGTGAAGGCCGTGAGGGCCGTAGTCCTGACGGCCAAGTTTTGTATCAAACGTACTGGACCACTACGAAATCCTTCAGAGTAACCGAACTAAAGGGTTAAGGGACACCAGCGATCCGAAGCGGAACTAACCGATGGCAAAACGCCGCAACTCGGACAAACGGTACACGAATAAGAGTTTCAGGGGATATTTCGTAAGAAATGATGCAAATTTAAACGTGACCGTACTTCCACAAATAATTAACAGCGTTCCGGACGCCCAATAGAAGTGACTTCCTCGGAAATGATTGACAAAATCCAGGATATGGTTTTGTGTGATCGACGAATCAAAGTTCGGGAAATATTAGAGACAACAAACATATCATAAAGTACAGTGTTCTCAACGTTTCACCAAAAACTAGATCTGACAAAATTCTCGGCAAGATGGGTGCCGTGTTTGATCTCAATGGAGAATAAATCGTATGATCGAATTGGAAGCTGGTTTGGCACCTTTCCGTCGTAACCCTAACGAGTTTTTGCATCGATACATAACTTAGATGAATTGTGGATACACTACTACATTCCAGAGCCAACAGGTGAAACAGTAGGGTTTTAAAAGCGAACCGGCTCCGAAGAAGGCAAAGGTGGTGAAATCTGCCGACAAGGTGATGGCCTCGGTTGTTTGTAATGCACGCGGAATCGTCTACATTGATTACTTGCAGAAATGAAGAATGATAAATGAAGAGTATTATGCATCGTTTTTGCAGCGGTTGAACGGTGAAATCAAGAATAAAACGCCCTCATCTGGCAAAGAAAGATTCTCTTCCATCAGGACGATGCAAGGGTGCACACCTGCGAAGTTTCGATGGTGAAAATAGTATAATTAAGGTTCGACTTACTACAGCATCCATCATATTCACCATATTTGACCCCCATGACTTTTTATTTTCCAAACTTGAAAAAGTGGCTCGGCGGGAAATGATTTACGCCTAACGAAGAAATTGTCTCTCAAACAGAAGCCTATTTTGAGGTCCTTCCGAAGTCCTACTTTTTGGAAGACTTAAAACAGTTGGAGAAACGCTGGGAAAAGTGTATCCAGTTAAAAGGAGATTATGTTAAAAAAATAAAAATTATAACTTTACCAAAAATACTTTGTTTTCTAGCTTTTTCTAAGGACTTATTGCACGCCCCTCGAAGGTTATATACAGAAAATTAAATATATACATTTCATTTGTCACGAAAATATCTTAACCATGTAGACTTTAATCTAAAGCCTTAGAGCTATATTTGAAAAAATCAAAAAATAATTCATGAAAAGATGGCTTGGGCTGGGAGGTTTTCTCAAAAATCCTCGTGTCGCATCTTTGAAGATGCTGAACTTTTAATTTGGGTATTTAACAGTCGTTTCATTTTCGAGTCCACGCGCGCGCACGCACCTACGCACGCACACACGCACACTTTTCAAATCAGGGTATCTCAAAAGTGAACTTCCTATTAAATATTGGTATGTCCGGTCATAGAACATGGGATTTTTAACGAGCATATAACGAACCCTTTTTATTGGATTTTCACTAGGTATGCAACTAATTGTGCAAGCGTTTATCTCGATTAGCATGAAATAGATAGAAATGCAAACATTTGAAAAATTGTTTCTAGAAGCTATATGAAGTGTAAAGTCTATGGGAAGACATGTAAACAAAACACATCAGAGGTTTTCTGCGATATGAAGAGTTTCTCACATATAGAATAATTCTGTAATCCCAAATATTTGACATTGAAAAATCGGAGGTGGCAACTCTGATATGGGTAAAACAACCAAGTAAGGCTTCTTTTCTTGCCAACCTTACAGTAAGCATTAAAAAAATCCACAGAAACTATGTAAATGCACAGAGGAGGGCATTGTTCTGAATATAGATTTTGATTAAAACGGCTTTATTTACATGACAAATAAAATGTACATCCTGAATTTCTTGGGTGTAGCGTAAGAATAGCTTTGTTTGCAGAACAGTCATTCATATAATTGGAACACTTTAGTTTATTTATTTTATTTCAATATCAATGGATTGGTCCAAAGAGACTTTATAGTTTGTATGTGTAATTTATGAAATAAAATACACATACAAATTCGATAGGCGGGTTTCGAGTTTTATGACACCATTCTCCCAGAAACGTGTACGCAGTTAAATCCTAAGCTCTCAATCCTAAATTTCGTTGGCATAAACGCACGACAGAGGAGGAAATTTTGAGCTTAAGGAGGACGGTCAGAAAGTGCTCTATAGATAGATAGTGTTTATTGCCAACAACTATTACAGTATAGCAACGTCATAATTTAAAAGCTACCAAGCTAAATAAAAATCATTTACACAGTACAATGGATTAGCCACTAATGTATGACGAAAGTTGAAAAAGGGAGCTCTCAGAATCTTTGGGGTAAAATCTTATTAAGTTTAATAGAAACAACTATAAAGCTGTTTTGAGTTTTCGTATGATAAATTTGTTTATATATAAATTCTGATAATTTCGTGTTGTATAATTATGAATATTCGAGCAAACTATAAAACTGCTAAAATTTCCTTAACATACAAGAGACATTGATAAAAGATAACATCCGGGCTTGTAGGCCGTGGTCGAAAATTAAAATTATTAAAATAATTAAAACTTGACGTTTCGTCCTCGGCTGTGGAGGACATCTTCAGAATGAACCTGGGCAGGAACGGCTAACCGTTTGAGAAGATGCGTATTTAAAATTGATACCAAAAACAAATAATATCTCGGAAACGGTCAACTCTAACAAAAATGTATATGAACGTAAATTGTGTGTTTTGTTGAGATCTCTATTTTTTGTAGTAAGTCTTTTACGGTTTATCATTTTGCAAAATTTACCAAAATTCATGCAGAATGAACAGGTCTTTAGAAGTTATTTCCCAAAAATTCAAGATATGCATTTTATATGTGGTGTAAATAGTTTTAATACACGGTATTTTAATCAAAATCGTTAGATCCATTTTTGAGAAAAACAAACTTTTCAAAAACATTTCCATGTATATTATAAGTTTTGTATTTAACGGTCGTTTAGTTTCGAGTCCACAGGCATGCATACACACGAACCTTTTTTTTTAAAAAACATGACTTTCCCTGTTTTAAGACTGATAACAAAAGATTATTCTTCTTTCTACACCATGCTAATCTAGATAAGTATTAGCATTACTTAGTTCCTTATAAGTAGAAGGGAACTAAAGGAATGCGCTAGGTTAAAGCGATAGTCAATTTTTTTTTAACACTATCGTTATACGATTGTCCTTGAAATTGGTTTCTTTGCTTGGCCAGGAGTAGAACAAAATAAAAACGGTCAACGAGAAACTGAGCAAAGTATGTCTTTTAAAATTGAAACCAATAACAAGAAATATCTTGGAAACGGTTAACTCTACAACGAAAATGCATATAGCATAAATTGTGTGTTTTAACGAAATCTACATTTTTGGCAATAACCTTTATGTATCGCTTACGGTTTAACCGTGAAGCAAAATTCTGCAAAAATAAATCGGAATAAAGTGTTCTTCTGAGGCTATTACCAGAAAATTCAAAATATACATTTTGTGTTGTGAATAACTTTAATATAGCATTTTAATCAAAATTGTTAGTCATTTTTGAGAAAATCAAAAGTTTCAAAGATATTTCCATAAAAAGGGTTTTGCTGTGCGGGCATTTTCTTGAAAATCTTCGTGTTGCATCCTGGAACATACTAAACTTAAATGGCTGTTTTAAAGTTTTGTATTTAACGGTCTTTTATTTTATGAGCTATGCTGTCCGCGCGTGCGCGCGCGCACACACATACATACACACATTTCCTGGTGTTTTTCTAAAAATACTTTCTTTGGATTTAGGAGGTCCAAAAATATGTACTTCCAGTGAAATCCCGGTATTGAATTTTGGGAGCAATGCAACATGTGCATAGTACGTGTAAGTAGAAAAAAAATTGACTCAGAGGACCTCAAAACATTGTCTGTGGCATCTCGGCATCGAATTTTGGGGTGGAATACAATACTTCCTCTATACACTATGTAGGTACATATTACGTGTAGAGAAAGTAAAAAAATTATATTTAAATGTTCCCGGTAAAGCATTTTTGAATTCCTTCGAAACACACGTGAGAGAGAGAGAGAGAGAGAGAGAGAGAGAGAGAGAGAGAGAGAGAGAGGGGGGGGGACCTTAATTCATAAGAAAAATGAACCAGTGTTTTTTTTGCATTTTGTTTTCCTTTATTTTTACTTTACTCTCTTTACCAGGTACTTATAATAGGCAGAGGATTTATTCTATTCCGCTCAAACATTCTATTTAGATTTCACCGTAAATATATATATTGAGACCTCCTGAGTAAAAATGCTCGAGAACCAAAAAGCGATTAAATACCAAATATGGTATTTAAATTCAGGATCTTCCAAAGATGCACCCTGAAGATTTTGAAGAACATTTGCCTCCACGTCAGACTACTCTTTATATGAAATGTTTTCGTTATTTTTTGAAAAAGAGCTCTAACAATTTTGATTAAAGTCTCATGTGTAAGCTATTTTCATGACAAATAAAATGTGCATCTAAAATTTTCTGGGAATTACATGTGAAGTACTCTTCGGTAAAGCCTGAGAGAGAGGGGGAGGGAGAGAGAGAGATATCTTACTGCACAAAAATGTAGTTCTCGTTTTTGCAGATTTTAATGTTTTAAAATGACGTTAACACTTAGAACTTCATATATGCAAGACCTTACGGTAACAAATTACATACTGAAGTGTTTTTTTTTTTTCCTGTGAATAGCCTCTGTAGTCCTTTTCGTTTTCATTCAGGTTCACTTATCTTGCATATTGTAAGAGATGTACGAAAGCTTAGGATAGCTCATTACATGTAATGACAGATTCCTGATTTTACACCAGGAAAGATATATAAGAGAACTGGCAACACGAAAAAGCGACAGAATAGCCCTCAGGTGAGAGTCTCAACTTGCTCAAAACTATAACACTAAAGAGAGTCCTAAATATCGCTTTGGGCCGATGCTTTACAGTTTCTAAGAAGCACGGCAACCTCAGTAAGTATCTGTAAACTGGAACGAAATCCTAGTTACGAGCTAATGGGATGTTCGTTGGCTTTGCATAAAATTAGCATTTTTTAATGATCTGATGAATAATGTATGAGCCATCTGCAATCTGGAAGGTGAGAAATAATTTTGTGTCTGCGTTTAAATTTCATAATTTTAATTACATTAAAAGCTGACACGCAGGGTGAGGCAGATCCAAAATATATATAATACATCCTGTGCACTTTTCATGATGTTGGCATGGTTTTCTGTGCTCTGTATAATCTCATTCGAGCCTAATATATTTCATCTCACTTTCTGATTCGCTGCAGAAAATTTGACCTCAATTTTCATACGAAATAATCCTTAAATTACTTACAGAAAAAAGTGAGGCCGTATATGTTATACGACTTTCCGTTGCGTTTTTAAGTCCATTTTAAATGCTGACGTTAAGTCCATATTCGCTTGCTATTTCAAAATCCAAGTGTTTGCTGCCTTGAGAGTTTAAAAATGGTTTGAAGGAAATATTTCAATTTATATTTCGTGAGTTGTGCACTCCGGAGGTGAAGTTTTTGTGTGCTGCAATGAAGAAAGAACACACCGTTAAATTGTTTCTGCATTGCAATTATTTATTTAACTCATTTAATTTAGCGATCTTATTAGACATTCAATCCAATGAACACTTCAAGTCATTTCACTATTTTGAACTAAACTAATCAATGATGCACTTGAGGGTATGTGGTAGTTATATAATCAGATTGCGGTCCATGGAAGTGCCCTTTTTGTATTCATTTATGTTTATCCATTTTGTGTGCTAGTGTTCCCTTTTACGTAACACTGCTTGTGTTTTCCTCACATTGTTGCGGGTTGATGCACTACCTGGCGAACCATCGCTAGCAAAAGGAACTAACTCCTTGGACTAGAGGCAAATCAAAGGAATGGGTGAGTAAAACATTGTTTCCCTTCCGACGCCAACTTTTAGTAATTTTGTAACTACTACTTATTACATTTTGTGTGTCCGTTGGTTTTAAATACATCAGGGCTTTGGAGTTATTTAGGTAGATCAAAATGATTTCGATTATAATAGGCCAACCAAATGCATTGTTTCTACTGTACGCACGTTTTGTAATTGCCTAAGCACAAGGCATAACATGAAAGAATTGTGTATAATACGCCTGTACACAGCTAGAGGTGATAGTCTTGATTTCGATTCATTACCTGAATCGGCAGACATCCTGCCGATTCAATTATCAAACATGTTCGAAACAAGTTTAGAAACCCAATAAGTTGATCTTGAATCAATATTAAATGGATACACAACAAAGGAGAGTTTGTTTCAGATTTTCACAAGTTTAAAGAGCGCCTACAGCATTTGCAAGTGCAGTGCTGCGGAATGTGATAATCAGCGTCCAGATTTTGTTGCCTAAAATGTTTGAAGAAATGATCTATAAAAATGATCCTATATAATTGAAAATGACAGGTGCAAATAACTTAAAACTGCCATTTAATTGAAATTAATATACAGATAGTTACGAATTGATGTATGTATAACTGCTGGGCAGAGAGAAAAAATTAAAAAAAACCTTACATGCAAAGGGTAGTTAACGTGTAGGGATTTTCTTGAAAATCTTCGTGTCGCATCCTTGGAAGATACTGAACTTAATATAAAACTTTACTATTTAACGGACTTTTTGCTTTTGAGATATACTGCTCCCCTCCCCCCCACACACACTGACAGTTTTCCAAATATGCTTTTTTTCTTGGTATTTTCTACCCAGGGATTCTCAAAACCTGTATTTGCGGTGAAA
This sequence comes from Hymenopus coronatus, assembly GCA_030762935.1. Taxonomy (NCBI): domain Eukaryota; kingdom Metazoa; phylum Arthropoda; class Insecta; order Mantodea; family Hymenopodidae; genus Hymenopus; species Hymenopus coronatus. The sequence goes on along the minus strand of CM060885.1, from coordinate 40,970,810 downwards.
TCGCAGTATCGAATTTTTGGGTGTGATGCAACCTTCTCTACCTGCATAGTACTAGAAAAAATAATTATAGAGTATATTATAAAGATTTTGTCAATATAAATGCACGCATAAGTGTGATATTTTATGCACACAAAACGATGCCCACTAATAAATAATATGGATGCGTTGTGTCATCCCAGTTCTCCTGTGCGTTCTGCACGGTATAGCTTCAAGTCTTCGCCTCTTTTCCCCCTCCCCTTTTACTGCGCAACTTGAGTGCTCTGGTCTATTTGCAAGGATAACAACAACACTCTGCGTCACCACCACCACCACCACCACCACCACCAGCAGCAGCAGTAGCAGTAGTACTAGTAATAGTAGTTAGAAAAAAGAAACGAAGGGAAACAAGTTAGAAAGTTAGAAAAGCAAATGTTTTGAAAGTGTACATCAAAGTGGTACAAGACCCAAGTTTATACCCATTAAAATTCACAGGTATTACATCAAAAGTGATTAAAGTGGTTCTTTTACCCACTTTACATTAATTCTAATACATTTTTTGTCTAGAAATGATAAATTGTGAATTAGACAGTTACCTGTGCATAAAGTGCGGAAAGAACGTTGGACATTTGTTGGAAACAGCTAAATTCATCTCTTATGTCACTTCATTATACGAGGTCATGCAAAATTCGTTACAATAAATGCCACATGTATTTTTTTAATTAGTAATGCAACTGTCCTAAAAATGCATTGTAATTAACATCTCTAAAGACATCTCTGATAAAACGAATCACTGAAACGGGTAATTTGCGTAAGGCGACTTTTAGATTTCTCTAGCACGTATGTACAATGTACCTACCATATAGATTAGATATTGTATTCCATCGAAAAATTCGATACCGAGATTTCACAGAAAATAAATGTTTTAAGACCTCTGAATAAGAACATTTTTAGAAAAGTGTCCGGGCGTGGGCGTGTGTGTATGGAATGTTCTACTACACAAAAATGTAGAACTCATTAAAACATAATCAGCCATATATACTAATATTATATAGGTATAAGTAATGTTTTAGAGTTAGCCGTCTCCGAGATGTTCCTTGTTATTGATTTCAATTTTGAACTACTTGAATTTCTCTCCAGTGGGAAGTCAACTTTCGTTTCATCTCTCTTGTTTTACTCCCAGGAATGCAAAAGAGGACTATATTTCAATTGTTTCACAAAGCGGCAGCTTTTAGCCTCAAGCATTCCCTTACTTCCCTTCAACTTACAGGGAAGCAGTAAGACCATTTTTGTTAATGTTTATCTCAATTAGCAGACGTAAATAAAAGAATAATCTTTTATAATAAAAGTGTTGTGGAACAGCTAGAGAATGGAACACATCAGATTTTTTTCCTGCGCCTGGCAGGCTTTAATTGGTGTTTTACATAGTTTTTAGTTTTTGGTTATGCTATTCACAGAAACATCACGCGCCTGTCGAATTTTTTATTCCGAATTTTGCTCTCTCTACTAGGTACAGAGTAGAAAATCTTGTGTTACATTCACATGACTTTCTCTATATCTCTGCAACAAATTATTTTTAAAAAGCTTATGCTTCTATTTACTTCCTGCTAATCGAGAAAAAATTAGCAGAAATATACTTATTACTTGCTTCCTTGTAAGTAGAAGCGAAATAAGGAAGTACCATAAGTTAAAGTGATAGTCAAAGGCTGGTTGCTATGTGACTGAAGTTCCTTTGTTTGTATGGACACGAGTTCACAGGATCCTGTATGAGAAAAGTATAAGTTTTTTATAGCTGAAACCAAAAACAAGGAATATCTAAAAAACAATCAGCTCCACGAAAAAAATGTATATAACATAAATTGTGTGTTTTAAAGTGCTCTACATATGTTTTGTGGTAAGTTTTTGTCCATCTCATACGGTATAGCCGTTATGCAAAATTCCGTAAAATTGACCCCGAATAAAGTAGTCTTCATAGGCTATTCCCAGAAAATTCAAGATATACATTTCATTTGTCAGGTAAATATCTTTAATATACGATATTTTAATCAAAATCGTTAGAGCTATTTTTTAGAAAATGAAAATTTTCGAAAGATGTTCCATGTAAAGGGTAGTTTGGGGTGCTGGGAATTTTTCTCAAAATCTTCGTGTCGCATCCCTGGGAGATACTAAACCTAAATACCAAGTTTGGTATTTTACCGACTTTTCGTTTTCGAATTATCGTGTTCACAGACACTCACGGACCTTTTTCTGAAAATACTTTTTTTTGGATACAGGGGACCCTACAACATGTATTTCCGGTGAAATCTCGATATCGAATATTTTGGTGGAGTGCAATACCTTCTCTATACGCTATGTACATTAGTACGTATAGAGAAAATAAAAATCAGTAGAAATGATCTTACTACTAGCTTCCTTGTAAGTAGAAGCGAAATAAGGGAGTACCATAGGTTAAAGTGATAGTCAAAAGTTGGTTGCTATGTGGCTGAAGTTCCTTTGTATGGACTGGAATTGTTAAATTCCTGAATGAGAAAAGTATGTTTTTTAAAGCTGAATCCAAAAAAACAAGGAGTATCTAAAAAACGATCAACTCCACGAAAAAATGTATATAAGATAAATTGTGAGTTTTAGGGTACTCTAAATTGTTTGTGTTGTAAGTTTTTGTCCATCTCTTACGGTTTAGCAGTTATGCAAAGTTTCCGTTAAAATTCATCCAGAATAGAGTAGTCTTAGAGGCTATTCGCAAAAAATTCAAGATATACATTTTTTTTTTGTCGTGTAAATATCTTTAACATACGAAATTTTAATCAAAATCGTTAGAGCCATTTTTGAGAAAATAGAAATTTTCGAAAAAAGCTGCATGTAAAGGGTAGTTTGGGGTGGGGAGGATTTTTCTCAAAATCTTCGTGTCGCATCCCTGGAAGATACCAAACTTAAATATCAAGTTTGGTATTTTACCTAATTTTCGCTTTTGATTTATCGTGTTTACAGACACACGGACGCACGGACACACACAAACGCGCGCGGACCTTTTTCTGGAAATACTTTTTTTGGATACAAGGAACCCTAAAACATATATTTCCGGTGAAATCTCGGTATCGAAATTTTTGTTGGAGTGCAATACCTTCTCTATACACTATGTACATAGTGCGTATAGAGAATGTAAAAAAGTAGAATTTGACACTAGCGAGCAAGACGAAATAGCGGATAAAGAGGGATTACTTGCAAAAGTACTGTTTTCTGTGAGGTGATATAACGCCTCATGTTGATTAACATATCTGAAATTACAAAGCATTTTTAAATCGGATATGATCAATAATAATTATCATACCGTTTAACGAACGCAGTTTTACGCGTATATCTAACTGCTGTTATGGGACGGCAGGAAGGGGGCGGAATTGTGTAAAGGGAGATCTGCTTATTTCCGCTCGCCATTTTTCAACTAGCTAAATGCACAGAAGCAAATGAATATGGCCAGGAGCTTATCGTGTCGGGAACTTTTTAAAAAGCTCTGGGAACACATGTAAACACGAAGCATTTAGAAGTGTTACAGGAGCGGCGAGGGGAGTTGACCGAGTTCATTAGTTGCCGAGTGAAGCCAACAGTAGGTAGGAGCGCATCCTGTCGGCTACCAGTAACAGGTTCGGTCATGCTCCATCTCCCTCCAGGAACTCGACAACATGCTTTTCAATAAGTCATCAGCCTATATTACGTTCTTTGTGCACAGGTTGCCTTGTAGACATCGGATATTTGCGCGAAAACACCTACCTATTTGAACTAATCATGAAAAAATAAAATATAAGTAATAATATGATACACATTAATAGTAAGCCTATAAAAACACAAAACAAAATATTATTTATTTGAATTTCTTAGAATTCCATACATGCAAAGCTTCGTGATTTAGAATTGGTATGTTTGCAGCTGTTTAGAATAATCACAAGGATTTTACAAAACTATGCCGATCTGTATTAATCAGATTTTCTGAAATCAATTTATCCCATTTACACAATTTACGCACACTGTATTTTAATAATAAGATTAATAATATAATAATAATAATAATAATAATAATGGTAGTAGTAGTAATCCACAGAAGTGCTTTATCTAATCGTTAGGGTTAAAAATATATATTTTTGGTACAAAAAAGCACCCTACTCTAAATTACATATCTGCGAAGTTTTAATCCCCTAGGGCGTATGTAGCTCATGTTTGGATGCCATTTGTAATGCGCTGCTGCGGCATTTAAATTGCACACTCCAGATAATTGATGCGCCATTTGTTCCAGTTCAGTTTTTCCTCTCACTTTCAAAACCTATCTTCTGCCACAAAAGTATGGTTAGAGGTATGGTCTCCACAATGCACTTTAGAACCTGGGTAATAAAATTGTGGGTGAAAGTTTAATATCAGCTATAGTTTATTTGAAAAATCTGATGTGTACCATTCACATGACTTTCTCCATATCCCTGCAGCAAATAATTCTTAAAAAGTTTATACTTCTATTTACTTTATGCTAATCAGAAAAAATAGCAGAAATAGTCTAATTACTCGCTTCCTTGTAAGTAGAAACGAAATAAGGGACAACCGTAGGTTAAAGTGAAAGTCAAAAGCTGGTTGCTAGGTCAATGAAGTTCCTTTGTTTATATGGATAGGAGTTGACAAGTTCCTGTATGAGAAAAGTATACGTTTTTCATAGCAGAAACCAAAAATAAGGAATGTCACAAAAACGACGAACTCCACGAAAAAATGCATATAACATAAATTGTGTGTTTTAATGTGCTCTACATTTTTTGCATAGTAAGTTTTTGCCCATCTCTTACGGTTTAGCAGTTATTCAAAATTTAGTAAAATTCATCTAGAATAAACTACTCTTCAGAGGCTATTCCCAGAAAATTCAAGATATACATTTTAGTTGTCAGGTAAATATGTTTAATATACGAACTTTTAATCAAAATCGTTAGAGCCATTTTTGAGAAAATCAAAAATTTCGAAAAAAGTTCCATGTAAAGGGTAGTTGGGGGTGGGGCGATTTTTCTCAATCTTCGTGTCGCATCTGGAAGATACTAAACTTTAATACCAAGTTTGGTATTTTACCGACTTTTCGTTTTTGAGTTATCGTGTTCACACACACACACACACACACACACACGCACACACACGGACCTTTTTGTGAAAATGCCTTTTTTGTATATTGGGGACCCTAAAACATATATTTCCGGTGAAATCTCGGTATCGAATTTTTGGGTGGAGTGCAATACTTTCTCTATACACTATGTACATAGTGCATATGGAGAAAGTAAAAAAACATTTGTCTTAATCGTGCCTCTTTTATGACTTATTCACCTTTTGTGCAATAAAATTGTTTTTAAAGAACAAATATCCAATTTATGCACATTTGTCACAAGTTGTTCAAAGATATTAAGGAAAGTAACTTAAAATCTGATGTGGACCATTGACATAACTTTATCTAGCTGTTCCATATACTAACTATTCTTACAAAAGATTATTCTTTTATCTACGTCGCGATAACGAGATAAACATTACCAGAATTGATCTTATTACGTGTTTCCTTAAGGGAAATAAGGGAGTACTTTAGGCTAAAGCGATATTCAAATCTTTTAAAAGCTGGTCTCTGTGTGAAGCAATTGAGGCCTAGTTCGCTTTGCATGGTCCCTTTTGAGAAATGTTAGGTAGTGTAAAATTGAAACCAATAACGAGGAATGTCTAGAAAACAGCCAACTCTACAAGATAAAAAACGTATGTGCATATTGTGTGTTTTAACGAGATCTACATTTTTTGTGTAGCAAATTTTTGTCTATCTCTTACTGTTTAACCGTTATGCAAAATTCTGCAAAATGCTGTTAATTTTCTTTAAACATGGCCTTTCTGTTCATTTTGATTTTACAATGGACTGCTGCTTTGAAATTGTGACACAAGAGCATTCTAAAATCTCTGTATAGCACACATTGTAGAGGAGGGCTGCTGGATTTTTTTTTTTTTTAATCGGGATTTCTGGTGGTAATGCTTAAATATTATAACTTTAACTAAACGGATTATGCGTTGGTTCCCTCTAGCAATCCTAAAGATTTGTTTCAGACAGAGCTCTCTCGCGATTGCCACAATCTAATGTCACGCATCCAAGAAGTGAATCTGCGGAGCGTATGGGAGCCAAGATGTCTGGACTTGGTACAACCCACCACGCTTACCCCATAAACAAAGCTTCAAATACTAACATTTACGAAAGTTTGCATAGTAGGGAAGATATTACAGCCATTGCTAGGCAGGAAGCAACTGTTTTGCAGTCAGAAGCAATTAAATGTGGATGCTAGCACGTAGAAAAAAATCTGATGTGACTTTCTGTATATCCCTGCAACAAATTATTCTTAAAAAGCTTATACTTCTATTTACATTATGCTAATCAGAAAAAAATAGCAGAAATAGTCTAATTACTCGCTTCCTTGTAAGTAGAAGCGAAATAAGGGACAGCCGTAGGTTAAGGTGATAGTCAAAAGATGGTTGCTATGTGACTGATGTTCCTTTGTTTGTATGGACAGGAGTTGACAAATTCCTGTATGAGAAAGTATAAGTTTTTCAAAACTGAAACCAAGAAAAAGGAATATCTCAAAAACGATCAACTCCACGAAAAAAATGTGTATAACATAAATTGTGTGTTTTAACCTGCTCTACATTTTTTGTGGGTTAAATTTTTGTCCATCTCTTACGGTTTTGTAGTTGTGAAAAATTCATCCAGAATAAAGCAGTCTTCAGAGGCTATTCCCAGAAAATTCCAGATATACAGATAAATATTCATTTGTCAGATAAATATCTTTAATATACGAAATTTTAATCAAAATCGTTAGAGCCGTTTTTGAGAACATCAACATTTTCGAAAAAAGTTCCATGTAAAGGGTAGTTGGGGGTGGGGGGATTTTTCTCAAAATCTTCGTGTCGCATCCCTGGAAGATACTAAACTTAAATACCAAGTTTGGCATTTTACCGACTTTTCGTTTTTGAGTTATCGTGTTCACGGACACACACACACACACACACACACGCGCGGACCTTTTTGTGAAAATGCTCTTTTTTTTTTTTTTTTTTTTTTTTTTTTTTTTTTTTTTTATATTGGGGACCCTAAAACATATATTTCCGGTGAAACGGTATCGAATTTTTTGGTAGAGTGCAATACATTCTCTATACGCTATGTACATAGTGGGTATAGAGAAAGTAAAAGTGTCAGAAAAGAAACCAGTCCAAATTATTAAAAGTAAATACACGAAAATCAGTTTAACGCTCACGCTTAGCTAGACCTATACAGAGCATGCTATCTTCGCTCCTATGCTTTAGTGAAGCCACAGGATATTATTAAAACCAAATTACAGGAATATCAGTTTATTTATGCGCATACGCACACGCGCGCGCGCACGCACGCACACACACACACACACACTCACAATTTCGCTCTGGCTCTGCAGTCTTTTAAATATCTAGTTGTAACTTGTATTCAAATATTGGTAGTTCAAACTTTTGTTATGAACGCCAACTATGAATGTTATTAACGATTTGAACGCTACTGTCCAATAGCAAGTGAAACAATGAAAATTTAGAAAGCAAAGGGAACAATTGTGTGTGTATATATATTAATTATATATATTAATTTATAAAAGTCAGTGAATGTTATGTATGTATGTTCTTTATAGACTTCTACACCGTTACACCGGTTTCAACTAAACTTGGCACAGATAACCTTTGACACAAGGCGAAAGTTACTGTCTAGCTTAGAATTCGAAATTCCGTCCCATTTCACAGGAATAATTATTGAATTTCACGTAATGCCTATAAAAGCTCGCAAGACCACTTGTATCTTTCTCAGTGATTATCGTAATAGCTCGAACATTGCAAGAAAAAATTTGGTGTGTTTCATTCACATGACTTCTTCTAAAAAGTACTGTCGCAGAAAAAGTATTCCTCTATCTGCATCATGGTAATCCAGATACGCTAAAGCAGAAATGGTTGTATAAGCTCCTTCTAAGTAGGAGGGAAATAAGGTAATGCACTAGGCTGTAGCGACAGTCAAATCTTTTAAAAAACCACGCTATGTGAAATAATTGAAATTCTGTTTGCTTTTCATGGCGAGGAGTAAAAGAGGAGAGAGATGAAACGCAAGAGGACCTCCCGTTTAAGAAAAGTTAAGTAGCTTAAAATTGAAACCAATAATAAGCAATAACTTGGAAACGGTTAACTCTGCAAAAATAACAAGAAAAAAGGTTTATGAAAAAAGTTGGTTTTAACGAAATCTACAGTTTCTTTTTGTGTAGTAAGTTTTTGTCTAACTCTTGCGGTTTACCACTTATGCAAAATTCATCCAGAATGAAGGGAATTTCAGAGGCTATTACCAGAAAATTCAAGATAGACATTTTATTTGTCCGTAAATACCTTTAATATACGGTGTTTTAATCAAAATCGTTACGGGTATTTTTGAGAAAAAAATTCAAAACATTTTCCGTGTGAAGGATAGTTTGAATTGGGGGGGGGTTCTTGAAAATCTAGTCGGATCCTTGGAAAATACTACTTAAATACCAGTCATAATGGTCTTTTCGTTTTTGCTGTTCTAGACGCGCGACCTTCTTCTAAAAATGCTTTTCTGATTCAGGGAATCTCAAAATATACCTACATTTCCGGTAAAATCTCATCATCGAATTTTTCTGTGGAATATATTACCTTCTCTACCTACATATGCACAGTATATGTAGAGAAAGTAGTAACCCCTTACTTAGGCTTTCATGACCTCACAAAGCAATAGAGTTCACATATTATTTGATAATCTGCTAGGTATGACATTGATCGTGGAATAATAAAACAGGTAATTAACTAATTACAAATATCTATTATGCTTGCACTAATAGAACAACTATATAATCGCATCGTTGAAAAATTAAAATCATTTCGAATGTAGACTGCAACATTAAGACCGTAATAACAGCGACTCCAACCAGATAAAATATTTTATCATCATTTTATTTTCTTATGAGTATTTATCGTATAAAATAACACAAAAGTATTCAGTATAATTCCATTGATTACAAAATTGATATGGCGCACAAGCATTGCTAACATAGAAAAATAAGGCGATGTTAACATCCACACACTCAGTGATTATACTCCGATGATGATGATAATAGTAATAATAATAATAATTAAAGATGCTCTCAATTGCCAGTTTCCTATCAGCACCGCCGAGGTACTGAAATTTTGTCCCTCGGGAGTTCTTTTACATGCCAGTACATCTACTGACGCTTTTAAGTACACTTAAAACCCATCGGTCTAGACAGGTTTTGAACCCGCGAACTTAGTATCAGAAAGCCAGCACCTAATCAACTGATCCGTCCAGACTTGCATCATACTCCGATGTTTGGACACTCATCTATATTAATTTGTAGTTTCTTAACTTTTGTAACCAGCGGATTTCTTTCTCTATAGGAAGTAAGTTATGTTTTATAAGCAGAAAAACAAAGCGGATTAAAGAAGATAAAATGAGCGTGGATAACGGCAATACGGAAATACCACTTTTTATATCTTAATTAGTCAGTTTTGTTTCTTTCTAGTGTTTTCTAGTAGTTTTATGTATGTTGGTTACTGGGAATAAACGATATATTGACGTTACTTTTGCTCTTCCCAATTGATGTTTCTCTGAAAATAGCAACGAGTCGCCCCAAATGTGACAACGCGTAAGTCATAGCTGCATTCTAGGAAAGTATCATTATAAACTGATATTTGTGATGGATCAACCGCGTGTTTGGTTGTTGCTTTCCATTAATTTTCTTTCTTTATAGTTTCCTGAGTTTTAATTAACTATTTATTTGGTATTGTTTTTTAATACTTTTTAAATATATCGGAAGAAACCCACGGCTATTGGACAATTAACCTAAGGCTAAATATGTAAAGGATAAACCGCCAAAACAAGAGTAAGGTCGGTATTTCAGCTAGTTTGTAAATGACGTGTTTCATTGAATTTTAAAGACCAAAAACAGACTTGAAACATTCTTAAAGCTGTGTAATCGTCAAAGTGAAGAAATAATACCTAGATAGATTTAAAGGTAGTTTACCTGGTTTTTCTCACGTAAAGTAAGAATATCTAGTTAGTGTCAAAATCAAATATAATATTTTGCAACCGTACAAAACTTATTTGTGAAACGGCTCCGTTACCAGTTTTCAGACGGCAAGGAAAGAACAATGTAAATCATATCTTTTAAAAGTGATAAATGAAAGCTGAAAATATGCTGGAAGAGAGGCAGTGGATATCTGAATTGAGGAATAGCCAGATTAGACGAGCTCAGAATGTTTCCTTCCTTATCAGTTTGGACATAAAAAGTTTTATGGTGCAGAGAATGAAGGAAAAGTGTGAAATGAATTTGGCCGTGGTGAAGGCATTACCAACTACAGAACTCGTCGAGAGGAACTCGTCCAGAGAGGAGAATGTACCGGAAGTAGCAAGCCGGGAGTTAGCCTTGGAAATCTGCAGCAACCTTAACATTTAATGGTTGTGGTTGAAGGCAAACTAATGATGCGTAATGGGGTTATAACCTCTGGGCGCGACCACAGGACTAGAACCGCTTTGATTGGACTGCTGTTGGTATCGGTTTTTATGCGCGTTTCCGAGACGAACAGCGGTTTGTGTAAAGTCAATAAACTCCCCTTCTGAAACAATAGGTGACAAAACGCTTCCTGCTGTTTAAGTCATCATTTGGTACCAAAAATGTTAATGTGTTCCATTCACATGACTTTCCCCACATCTCTGCAACAAATTATTGTTAAAAAGCTGATGCTTCTATTTACTTCATGCTGACTGAGAAAAAATTAGCACAAATAGTCTTGTTACTTGCTTCCTTGTAAGTAGAAGCGAAGTAAGGGAGTACCACAGGTTCAAGTGATAGTCAAAAGCTGGTTGCTATGTGACTGAAGTTCCTTTATTTGTATGTACACGAGTTGACAAATTCCTGTATGAGAAAATTACTAAGTTTTTCCAAGCTGAAACCAAAAACAATATCTAAAAAAACGACCAACTCCACGAAAAAAATTTGTATAACATAAATTGTGTGTTTTAAAGTGCTCTACATTTTTTGTGTGGTAAGTTTTTGTCTATTACGGTTTAGCAGTAATGCAAACTTCCGTAAAATTCATCCAGAATAAAGTAGTCTTCAGAGGCTATTCCCAGAAAATTCAAGATATACCTTTTATTTGTCAGGTAAATATCTTTAATGTACCATATTTTAATCAAAATTGTTAGAGCCATTTTTAAGAAAATCTAAATTTTCGCAAACAAGTTCCATGTAAAGGGTAGTTGGGGGTGGGAGGGATTTGCTTGAAAATCTTCGTGTCGCATCCTTGGAAAATACCAATCTTAAAATACCAAGTTTGGAATTTAACGGACTTTTCGAACTATGCTGTCCACAGACACACGGACCTTTTTTTGAAAATACTTTTTTTTTGGATTCAGGGGGATCCAAAACGTGTATTTCCGATGACATCTCGGTATCGAATTTTTGGATGGAATGCAATACCTTCTCTATACACTATGTACATAGTACGTGTAGAGAAAATAAAGTACTGGAATACACACAATAATTGAATCGGGAATTCACTGGGAATATGACTCTTTTGCGGCCGATGATACATATGAGAATAATAGGATAAATTGCACTTGTGTATGGACAATACAGCTTAAAGCAAAAATCTGATGTGTAACACTCACGGAATTCTGTTCATACCATCAATTCGTATACACCCCTTTGTGTATTAATATTCATATCAAAAGTTATTCTTTTAATATATATATATATATATATATATATATATATATATATATATATATATATATATATATATGAAATTTCCAAGTAAGGGTAATGTTTTGCAAACAGGAGTGGTAATCCATCAAATAATACACTTGAGAAAAAGCGAACATGCACTTCGATATTGACGCAGATTATAAGTTCTGATTTCCCTGAAATCTTGTTTCTTTTCTTTCTTTCCTTCTTTATTTATTCCATTTATCTTCTATTGCACAATTATGTAAAACTATAAAATATTCAGTATGTTAAAAAAAAATGATTTCACAGACTATTCACACAACATTCAAGGCATACATGTTTCTTCGAGTCTATAGTATAGACATGCGACATTTTAATCAAAATAGCTTAATGTTGGGGGAAAAAAAAAAAAAAAAATTCACAGGCTATTCTCACAACATTCAAGGCATGCATGTTTCTTCGAGTCTATAGTAAAGACATGCGACATTTTAATCAAAATAGCTTAATGTTGGGGAAAAAAAAAAAAGATTTCACAGGCTATTCTCAGAAAGTTCAAGATACACATGTTTCTTCGAGTCCATAGTATAAACGTGAGAGATTTTAATGAAACTAACTTCTTATTTATGTAAAGGGCAAAATATTCGTGTTCTGCGCTAAGTTGGCGTGCTTAATGAGGTGTGATATTTGTCCAATGTTTCGATTTTAAGTTATTCCGCTCCCTCCCTTTCCCATACACTTGAGATATATATGGATGGGTACAGTTTAGGTGCGTTTGTTGTTAGTACGAAAGAAAATAAGGCTCCGACCCAATTTATTGACATAGTTTGTGAATATATTCACATTTTATTGTGTTGCGGGGGGGGGGGAGGGGTGATAAGCTTTTAAGGATAACCTGCAAGTCTATTTAAAAGCTTTAGTTTCAACTTTTAAGAGTTAAAATAGACATGCGAGGTTTGGATGTAAAACGAAATTATTGAAATAACTATAGAGGACCTAATAAGGTGACTAATTTAAGAATGCCTGTCACAGAAGTAAAACTGAAGCACATAGATACATATATTTTATCTGTGGTATAGATGGTCTTGATATAACAGCTAAGTGGAACAGCGGGCATTAGAATTAGTCTTGCTGATATATTTCTGCAATTTATCATCAATCGATTACAAAAAAAAACATTACCTATGGCATTTCAGGCATCTCCAACATTTGAAATACATATGTCATTACTGGAGGGGGATGTATTATGGAGACATATGAATCGATTTTTCTTACCTTTCATTAATATTTATGCCAGAAAAATCTTGGCTCTTTATTACAAATATCACGAGGGATATATGAGATTACATTTCTAATACATAAAAGAGAACCGTTCGGCATAAAAATGTTTCGTTTACAGTAGTAAGGAAGATAATAGTAATTTAATAGAAGCGTTAGTTTTTACTTTCTCTACCTAAGAGAAGGAATGGCATTCCACCCAAAAATTCGGATACCGAGATTTCACCGAAAATACACTTTAGAAAAGGTATTTTAGAAAAAGGTCCGTGTGCCTGTAACTGTGAACACAACTCAAAAACGAAAGGTTAGTAAAATATCAAACTTGGAATTTAAGTTTAGCATCTTTCAATGAGGCGACAAGAAGATTTTGAAAAAATTCCGCGAATCTCAAGCTACCATTTACATGGAAAAAGTTTCTAAACTTTTTATTTCTCAAAAATGGCTAACAATTTTGATTAAAATACCAAATATTAGACATATACATTTACATAACAAATAGAATGTATATCTTGTATTTTCTGCAAATAGCCTCTGAACACTTTATTCTGGATGCATTTTGCATAACTGATAAACCGTAAGCGATAGACAAAAACTTACTACGCAAAACACGTAGATCTCGTTAAAACACACAATTTGTCATGTGCATTTTTTTTCGTGGAGTTGACCATTTTCGAGTTATTTCTTGTTGCTGGTTTCGTTTTTAAAATACTTAAACTTTTCTCATTAGGGAACTTGTCTACTCCTGGCCATATAAAGAAACTGATTTCAGTCACATAGCAACCAGCTTTTAAAAAATTTGACTATCGCTTTAGTCTAGTGTACACCCTTATTTCCCTTCTACTTACAAGACCATTTCTGCTAATGTTTATCTCGATTAGCATGAAGTATATAAGAATGCGCTTTTTAACAATAATGTTGGAGAGAAAATCATGTGAATGGAACACAGCTTTTTCAGAACTACCTATTCAATGCCTGCAATTAAATAATTTGTATATTTTTAAGTGTTATACTTTTTCTACCATTTACATAGCAAAAATTCGATACCGGATTTCACCGGAAATGTTTTTGAAGAATCCGAACATCAAACATTTTTAGAAAAAGAACTGCGGGCGTATGTGTGTACCATAACTAAAAAAAAATCTGGTGTTCCATTCACATGACTTTCTCTACATCTCTGTAACAAATTATTGCTAAAAAGCTTATGCTTCTATTTACTTCATACTAACCGAGAGAAAAAAAAAATAGCAGAAATAGTCTTATTACTTGCTTCCTTGTAAGTAGAAGGAAATAAGGGAGTGCCATAGGTTAAAGTGATAGTCAAATGCTAGTTGCTATGTGACTAAAGTTCCTTTTTTTGTATGGACAGGAGTTGACAAATTCCTGTGTGAGAAAATTATGGTTTTTTAGAACAGTAACCAATAACAAGGAATATCTAAAAAAACGATCAACTCCAAGAAAAAAATTATACAACATAAATTGTGTGTTTTAAAGCTCTCTACATTTTTTGTGTGGTATGTTTTTTTCCACCTCTTACGTTTTAGTAGTTATGCAAAATTCGGCAAAATTCATCCAGTCTAAAGAGGTCTTCAGAAGCTTTCCCAGAAAATTCAAGATATACATTTTATTCTGGACACAAACAGCTTTAATATACGTGATTTTAATCAAAAACATTTTTAAGAAAATCAAAAACTTCGAAAATTTGTCCATGTAAAGGGGGATTTTCTTGAAAATCTTCGTGTCTCATCCTTGGAAGATACTATACCTAAATACCAAATTTGGAATTTAACGGCCTTTTCGTTTTTGAGCTTTGTTTTCCACAGACAGACAGACAGACAGACAGACAGACAGACAGACAGACACACACGCACACGCACACGCACACACACACACACGCACACACACACGTACCTTTCTACAAAAATGCTCTTTTTGGATTCGGGGGATCCTAAAACATGTATTTCCGGCGACATCTCGGTATCAAAATTTTGGGTGGAATACAATACTTCCTGGAGAAAAAATTAGCAGAAATAGTATTATTACTTGCTTCCTTCTAAGTAGAAGCGAAATAAGGGAGTACCATAGGTTAAAGCGATAGTCAAAAGCTGATTGCTATGTGACTGAAGTTCCTTTGTATGGACAGGAGTTGACAAATTCCTGTATGAGCAAAGTATAAGTTTTTCAAAGCTGAAACTAAAAACAAGGAATATCTCAAAAACTATCAGCTCCACGAAAAAATGCACATAACATAAATTATATGTTATAACGTGTTCTACATTTTATGTTGCGTAAGCTTTTGTCTATCTGTTACGGTTTAGCAACTATGCAAAATTCTGTAACATTCATCCAGAATAAAGTAGTCTTCGGAGACTATTCCCAGATAATTCAAGATATACATCCATTTTATTTGACAGGTAAAATGTCTTTAATGTATGATATTTTAATCAAAATCGTTAGAGCCATTTTTGAGAAAATAAAAATTTTCGTATTTTTTACATGTAAAGGGTAGTTTGGGTTGGGGGGATTTTTCTCAAAATCTTCGTGTCTCTTCTCTGGAAGACACTGAACTTAAATACCAATTTCGGTATTTTACTGATTTTTCGTTTTTGAGTTATGTGTTCACAGACACACAGACACACGGGCGCACGTACACACACACACACACACACACACACACACACACACACACACACGGACCTTTTTCTGAAAATGCTTTTTTACTTTCTCTACAGTACTATGTACATAGTGTATAGAGAAGGTATAGTAATGCACCGAAATTTCACCGGAAATACTTGTTTTGAGATCTCCTGAATCCAATTTTTTTTAGAAAAATGTCCGTGTTTCTTTTTTAAATTAGATATTCATCTGCATGCCCCGTTACAATAATAACATTACATGCATTCAAACATTAGTACATACTATTAACACACTAGTTTTACATTTGTTAGTCATTATAATATAGTGATAATTATTACAATAAATAAGAATAATATACACTTATATTTTGTTTTAGATATGAACTCATTACAGTCATAATGTCATTCAAATAATTTATATTACTACATTTGACTGTTTAAATTATTTTTTAGAATTACTCTGTGCTCAGAATTAGTACATATTAATTATACAATGTATTTATACATCTATTTGTTTTAGATACCCATGGATTTAATATATTTATAAAAACTTGGTAAATGCCGGAATATTAGTTGTTGATTACTGACAGGCCAGGTATCGCCATTCTGAATAATTCGTTAATTAAAATTGCTCTCAGATGTTCTATGTTTATGCAGTCGTATATTAGGTGGTTAACTGTCTGTTGGGCTCTGTTGCATTCGCACGTTGGATCGTCTATTATATGAAATCGATGTAAATAGGATTTAGTTTTCCCGTGGCCTGACAAAATGGATGTAATTTCTGGAATTGTTGGGAGATTAATTTTCTCTCTTTCTTTAATTAGCGGAAAAAATGACCTAGTAACTGATCCTTTTGTGGTACTATTCCATCTAGTCTGCCATTCCTCGATACCTGCCCTTTTAATTTCCGATTTGATGGTGGATTTGGGAACTTTATTATATATTATTTCTTCTCTTGTGCAGGCTTCTTTAGCTAATCTGTCAGCTAATTCGTTACTTACGATGCCAACATGGACCTTCACCCAACTGAAGTGAATCGTCCAGTAACGTCGTTGTAGTACTTTACCAGCATTATTAATGTATTGTGTTTCTTGTTTTCTTTTAATAGAGATAGTGTGATTCTACTGTCGGTGTATATGGCTGCAATTATTTCTTCTTTCAATAGTTCTGTAATTATTTGAAGTTTCTCTAGGGCTTTCCTGATAGCTACCGGTTCAGCTTGGTTATTAGTACATTTTGAATATATCTATGTTTTAATTGAAGAATGAGAGTTCCGCGTTGAAATATTGCTGCTGCTGCTCCTACGTTTTCTTCTGATTTGCTTCCGTCTGTAAACATTTCTATTGTGTATGTTAAATTTTCCTGAGTTTCTTGAATAGTTATATTTTCTGCAGGGTGATTCCAGTTTTTTGGATCTATGGGTAAATCATAACTTGTTTCTTTATGTATTGATCTATATACTTCTGCTTTGCCATATACCGTAATATCAATAGGTTGAATGCCTGCTATAATGCAAGAAGCATCAAATGATATTGTTCTATACGCCTTAGTCATTTTAATATTTTATATCCGTTGTATTCGTTGAAATGTTTTAACATTTTTGGAACGTCTTAATGCTTCATGCCATATTGGTGCTCCATAAGTTAAGAGAGGTTCTATTGCTCCTTTATAAATAGTACATAGTGCTTTCTTTCCTATACCCCAGTTTGGTTTCGCTGATTTAGAGAGTATATGTGTTCAGGCTATTGTTTTATCCTGTACATGATCTATATGTCTGTTGAATTTGAACTTTTTGTCTAAATAAATTCCATGATATTTTAATTCAACTTGTTCTATTGTGTGTGTGTATGCGTGTGTGTGTGGGCAGCATAAGTAGCTCAAAAACGAAAAGTCCGTTAAAAACCAAACTTGGTATTTAAGTTTGGTATCTTCCAAGGATGCGAAACGAAGATTTTCAAGAAAATCCCCCACCCCCAACCACCCTTTACATGGAACTTTTTTATGTTTTATACATTTTTTTCGTGGAGATGGTAGTTTTTTAGATATTGTTTTTGGTTTCAGCTTGGAAAAACTTGTAATTTTCTCATACAGGAATTTGTCAACTCCTGTCCATGCAAACAAAGGAACTTCAGTCACATAGCAACCAGCTTTTGACTATCACTTTAACCTATGTTATTCCCTTATTTCGCTTCTGCTTACAAGGAAGCAAGTAATAAGACTATTTCTGCTAATTTTTTCTGGATTAGCGTGAAGTAAATAGAAGCATAAGCATTTTAACTATAGTTTGTTGCTGGGATATAGAGAAAGTCATGTGAATGGAACACATAAGATTTTTTCACACATATTGGCCTTCAAGCGTAACTTAATTTGGTCATCAGGAGGGAGATAAAATGACTTGGTACACAGACACAGAAATACACGACACTAAACATCCATGCCTTTAGCGGGATTCCAACCCGCGGCCCTTTGGCGGCAGAACTTCAATGCCGTATGCAACGACCACGGCTACCAGGACCGGTCATTTTCTCTATTGTATGTTTGTATTGCCTCATCGGCATAGCTCACCGACTTTTCGCTCCCAGTACAGTACTTCACTCGCCTTGGCGGGATTATAAAAAAGGAAATTCTAAGACTGACCATCATTACGAAAAACAAACACGTGTAAAAGAGGCAACACTTAATATGATTCGTTTCGCAAGATAATATCATTACATATATAGTTACGAATTAATACTGTAAGTGTGGGGTATCATTTTAGAAGTTAAGTGAAGTTTATATGTTTTATTCACATGAGTTTCTCTAGCTGACCAATAAACAAACTTTCCTTACAAAATATTTTTTTTTATCTACATATTGCCAATCGAGATAAACATTAGCAAAATCTGTCTTATTACTTGCTTCCTTTGCAAGAAGAAGGCAAATAGGTGTATACACAAAGCGATAGCCAGATCTTTTAAAAGCTCATCGTGTGAAACAATTGATATTCGGTTCTCTTGTATTCCCGGCAGTAAAACAAGAGATGAAAGGAAAGTTGAGTTCCCGCTCGAGAAGAGTTTAAGTAGTTTAAAATTGAAACCAATAGCAAGGAATATCTTGGAAACGATTAACTCCTACAGAAAATAAATAAATAAAATAAAAATCTATGACATAGTTTGTGTATTTTAAAGGGGATCTATATTTTTTTGTGCAATAATTTTTTGTCTGCCTCCTACGGTTTTGGAGTTGCACAAAAGTCGTCAAGAATGAATAGGTCTCCAGAGGCTATTCCCAGAAAATCCAATGTATACATTTCGTTTGCTATGAAAATATCTTACACATCTGCTAATTTAATTAAAATCTGTCGCCCTCCGTGGTGTAATGGTTATCATGTTGACTTCATATACCCAAGGTCGCGGGTTCAAACCCGGCGGAGGACGATGGCTGTTTTCGGGCGTAAAAATCCTTAGCATGGCTTCCTTCGGAAGGGAAGTAAAGCCGTTGGTCCCGTGTCGTAGATTTACGGCACGTAAAAGAACCTCAAACCTGATAGAGAGGCATCTGAGCAAAATTAAGCGGTCTTTCACGCCCAATTTAGAATGCGATGCTGAGAACCACAGCAGTTTAAGAGCGTCCATAAATAAGACGCCATTATCATTATCATTTTTTAATTAAAATCTTTAGCCATGTTTTGAGACAATCAGCATTTTCGAAAAACTGTTCCATGTAAACAGTAGTTGGGGGTGGGGGATGTTCTTCAAAAATTTCGTGTCGCATCCTTGGAAGCTATTCAGCTTAAATATCAACCTGGATATTTAACGGTCTTTGTGTGTTTAAGCTATGCTGTCCACAGACAGACACACACATACTCACAGCCAATTTTAAAAAAAATGCGTTATATGGATTCAGCCCCCCCCCCCAAACTTGTATTTCTGGTGTAATTTCGGTATCGAATAATAGAGTGGAATGCGTTACCTTCCCTATCGATTATGTACGTTGTGCATACGTGCTAGAGAAAGTAAACATGGAACTAATCAAACTAAAGTAACCGTACAGTTACTGCAGCAAATAGCCAGCTGTAACTCTTGTATTTTTACTGGGTAATTTATTATTTATATCAGTAAAAGAAATACTGGTGTGTTACAACGCACAAAGAAAAGGAAATATTTTATTACGGTGTTTCTCTCTCTCTTTCTCTCTCTCTTTCTCTCTCTCTTTCTCTCTCTTTCTCTCTCTCTCTTTCTCTCTCTCTCTCTCTTTCTCTCTCTTTCTCTCTCTCTTTCTCTCTCTCTCTCTTTGTAAATGTAAATGGCGTGTTATTTTTGGACGCTCTTTAACTACTGTGGTTTTCTCAGCGTCCCATTCTAAATTGGGCGTGAAAGACCGCTTAATTTTGCTCAGAGGCCTCTCTATCAGGCTTGAGGTACTTTTACGTGCCGTAAATCTACGACACGGAACCAATGGCTTTACTTCCCTTCCGAAGGAAGCCATGTTAAGGATTTTTACACACGAAAAAATCCATCGTCCTCCGCCGGGTTTGAACCCGCGACCTTGGGTATACGAAGTTAGTATATCCTAGATTTTTCCGAAACAAAGCTTAATCATTTGTTGAACTGCCTTCAGCAGATGCTAATCCTAATACGTAGCGGTTAGAAGCAACTACAGATAGATTCCTACAAGAAATATGGTTTGAGGCAATGTGCTATTGCTGCTAGATTCTCTTCAGGCTTAGCCAACCTGCAGGGGTAGCAAGAGGCAAGATCACGGAACTATTTATCGACACGTAACCAACTATTGTTTCCATGGTAACATGCGGGAGGAGTATTCGATAATTCAGCCATGCTAGAAAACAGTGGGACCCGTGGGAAGCATGTTTACTGTTTGCAGCATTTGACATTTTAAATCCCTGTTATTCAGGTTGCCATTACAATAGAAATGTAGATAATGCCACACCTCTTTCATCTCGGTAGTTCTTTTTTCAATTTTGTAACCGGAGAGACAAACGCCAGCAAAATCACCATCCGGAAGCAATACCCTTATTAACGATGTGGACCAATAGGAAAATGCGTGTGAACCTATTACAGAGGACTAAGTAGATGTGGCTTACCTCTTTTTTTTCTTGTTATATCATAGCTTTAATTCCGAAATATCGAAATGGTTGCTCTATAGATTCTTTTATGCATGCGAGTCAGTTATCCGTACGTTGGTCCTTCACTAAGTTAGATGATCTCAGTTGCGTAATCGCCCTCTTACCCCTATGCAATTGATTTTAATATGTGGGCTTTTGGAGTCGTGGAACTGCAGGATCTTCCGTGGATGTGTTCCTTCACGCCTAAACTCAGAAGTGGTTAAAGCAGTTTTTCGATCGTTAATACTAGTGTGGCATGCTGTTAAAAGCGCTCGTCTTTTTGGTCAGATAGAGTAACGGGAGGAGTCACGAGAGCGTAGAACCCACCTTTACTACATTACATAGTGAACCTTGTAATACAACGAAAGGAACATATCTAATATTATGTGGGTACATGTCGTTTTGTGTGCGTCAGGGAAAAAGGTCACAATGAAGAAATGCCAGGTCAGAGCATTCGTTCCATCAGAAACGGCTTATAATTGTATTACAGTAGACTCCCGATAACTCGACCTATTGTGGACTGGGAGTGTGTCGTGTTAGCGAAATGTCTAGTTTATGGAAAAAAGTAATCTTTTGTCCAAAACTCATAACATGTACTGAAAATTACATAAATGCATAAACCTTTTCACACACCAAGACTCGATTTCGGACCTCTTCTTTTTCCATACTACTATAGTAGTTCGTCAAACTCCTAAACCAATAGCAATTTTATTATTTTCTCTTTTGTCCAGTATCTTTGAGTATACAATTTCATTTCCATTGACATGTTAATGAATCCATCTTCGCTTCCTGTTCATTTTCACCGGCACAATCACAATTCAACACAACACTAAGAGTAAACCTGAATCTGAGAAACCGTACTGTAACCAGAAATAACTGAAAGTTTAGCTTTCTAGTACGTGCTGAGTGGAGCAAATACATATTCAAACCTTCCAAACAAGTATTTGTGCTACACACATCATTAGCAGTAAGCTTTTGATTTCGTTTCAGTGGTCTACCAGCTGCTATGTTTTGATATCAGAGAATATACAGTCAGCTCTTTTGTTAGTGAAGAAGATTGCAGTGGGTTGTATGTCCCAAAAAATAATAAAATCTGTCTCCAAATAAGTGTCACAAATAAATTGCACAATACCATACCACAGCTGAACAGATTAGAAAAACAAATGGAAATTTTTGTATATGCATGAATATGAGCACTAATATTTACACCAATTATAAATTAGCTATGCTGTTTAAACCGCATTGTTGGATTATAGAAATTGTTACTTATAGTCAAGTTTAAGGATAACAATTAAAAAAAAAAAGTCGCGTTATACGCGATGTCGGCTTAACGGCATTCTTTATTATAAGTGATTTAAGCCGTAGGACTTAAAGCTGAACGAAATACAGGTCGTTGTCATTTCTACGATATTAATTTCAATAGAAATATTTCTCTGGACATGATATAGAATTTTCAGTGAAGTTTCACCACTTACCTAAAGCAAGTATTGGATTTATTATATTGTAAATTCTGAGTATGTTTTTAAGTGGAGACTTCGGTACTATCGGCATTTTTAATTTTAGAGATATGTGCGAATATGCTCTCTATTAGTTGATATTTCGCTAGATGTAGGAAACGTAAGGTTTTAACTATATTTTACAAAATGTTGTGCCACGTATGGGATTAGTCGCTGTCTTAACTGCCGAGCAGGTCACCTTGTGTCGTGGTGCCTGCCTTCTGCTTTCACTGGTGCGACTTGTGTTCTCTTTCCGGGGCTACTTTGTCAGCCTTTCTTATGTGTATTCCTGCCTTTCGTTCTCTCCATTCCATTATTGGAACATTTTTGCACCGTAGCTGTCCACGTTGATGCGAGGCAGTTTATATGTCCTGCGGTGCAGACTTTTCTAACTCTATCTTCTCTACCGGCATCTACCCACTCTTCAAACCACATCGGTTAGCTCCCAGGGAGAAGGCTCTACTTCATCAGTCCATCAGCAACGCCAGTCCTTGGCCGCTATTCCGCATTGCTCTAGTCAAATATGGCCTATCGACTACAGCCTATCTTCCGCCTCTTTTGCACCACCCAGCTGGGATGACTTTCGTCCTCGTGAATCCAAGAGGAGAAACTGGATTTTACGTATCTAATTCCCCTTTCTCTACAACTGTTTTGCACCATTGGCTAACATGGTTAATGAGGTTCATGACCATGGGGTCATGAGGCGACCGTTTATAAACCATTTTACAAACATTTAATACATAAGAAATGCTCAAAATAACAACAACAATTATCCTGATTGCTAGGTAACGATTTAAATCAAGAGATATAAAATGAATGAAATTAATAAACAATGGAATACCTTTTTATATTTAAGTATAAAAATATTGGGCTGTCATATAACATTTCAAAATGGGGTTGGCTGAGGGTGAGGGGTTGAAACTTAAAATGCAATTAAGTTTTAAGCTTCCTCTAAGTATCTAGTTTGAACGTATGTTTTTGTAGTTTAAATTAAATTGAAAAAAAAATTGAGAAGTTCCAAAATGAAAACAATGTGCATATTCCTAAGCTCCTGCAACATTGTGGATGAATATATCACAAATGAACTGAACCCGCAATTCTTCTTACGTCACTAAATCTACCATCGCAGAACAAACAAGATGCATTTTCATTATCAGGCTGACGCTCACCGACTGATACTTCCGAAGAACAATCAGAGCGGCCTGGAGGAAGGTTTACAGGCTTGAGTTTTCCCTTTCTGATATATCCTCTTAATCTCTAGCTTCTTATCCATGTCTTTTGGTTGTTTCTGCACTTTTGTGATTTTTTGAGGCCTCCAAATATTCTTTGTGAAGTGATTCTGTTACAAGAGTTGGGAAACATATTTTTCTATCACTTGTGGATTTCTTCTGCTTTGAAATAGGTGAGGACGAATGTCTCTGGGGAAAAGGCATTGGAATTGGACTCTGTAGAAGGAAGAGTACTATGCTGGAGAACCATTGGGAAGTGTGTCGTGATTATTCCGGGATAGCAAGATCTAAATGTACCTGAATAATGGGCCGAGCAGCTGTGGTGAATTTCTGATTTGATGGAACAGCTTCTGGCCTTCCAGCCTCGCCGCCAAGCAAGAGGCTGGAAGATTATTCGCTTTCTGTTACTCTAAAGCGGTTTACTGCAGCTGTATACAAGTAGACCTTTCCAGTCGTCCTCCGTGGTGTAATGGTTACCATGCTGACTTCATATACCCAAGGTGGCGGGTTCAAACCCGGCGGAGGACGATGGATTTTTTCGGACGTAAAAATCCTTCGGAAGCTGTTGGTCCCGTGTCGCAGATTTACGGCACGTTAAAGAACCTCAAGCCTGATTGAGAGGCCTCTGAGTAAAATTAAGCGGTCTTTCACGTCCAATTTAGAATGGGACGCTGTGAACCACAGCAGTTAAAGAGCGTCCATAAATAACACAACATTTACATTTAAAAAAAGCTCTGATTTTACATTGTGTAGCATCCACTACCGAATGTATTCACTGGTTATGAGTTTTAAGGGTACCCACAAATGTCTGGCTCAACGGTTGGAGTGTATGTGTAGTATTAGTTTCAGGACAATTATGTAAAACGTGATGTCTTCTAGTAATCTCGATTGCGCCATACTTCTCGAATGAGAATAATGACTATCGAGCATCAGAAGAATCGGGGATGTCTCCCATGGAACAACCTTCTCAATAAAATGTGCCAACCAAGCAGTAGAAAGGTGGTTCGGTATCTATTCTGAGGGATGAGCCCTCCCAATAGATCCGGGGCAGCCCCTCTCATATTTTGTTTCTGGGGAAAATTATCAGGGCACATATGAGCCACAGCCACACTCCGTGATGTAATGATTACCAAGCCAGCTTATATCCGAGGTCGCGGGTTCAAACACGGCGGGGAACTATGGATTTTATGCGGTCGTAAAAACCCTTAGCATGGCTTCCTTCGGAAAGGAAATAAAGCATTTTGTCCCGTGTCGTAGATTTACGCCATCGTAGAATATTAAGCACGATAAAAAGGCCTCTGAGCAAAATAAAGCGGACTTTCACGCCCAATATAGAATGGGAATTTAGAACCTCAATAGTTAAAGAGCGCCCATAAATAAAACTCCCATTTCCATTCATATGAGCCACCAGGACTATTCCAACGGATCACTGTGTCAAGAGACCCTCGCCCAGCCTCTATTGGGACGCATACCTACCGTTTTCCTTTCATTCAAATAACTTGAGAAATTTTACTTTGCAGTACAGTCGACCCTGTTTCAACTACGTTATTACTCTTCAAATGGATAGATACTGATTATACTGCGCCTCCAGTGAATCATAAAATAACATTTTCACGGGTAAATTGCTTAGCTCGTAATAACACGTCCCAATTGGTTTCCCTAGCCCTTCACGGCAACTCACATAAAATGATCGAACCAGGCTTTACCAACAGATTCCCCTCCAAATGAATATTTTTCACGCCATTTCTTACAGCTAACTGAATGCTATTTTACAAACCTCCATACCAGTAAAGTCATAGAATTTAACTCCATTAGTAGGATATAATCTTCCAGGTCGTTTTCAAGCATTGGTTTGCTTCCTACCTTTTCACTATGACATCAGAGAAAGTACAGCATCAAGGGCTAGTCCCTTAAGTTTTCGGGACACGAAAATTCTTTCTTCTCTCGTACCCAAAACAGCTTGTTTCATGAACTCTTTTGAAATCAACACCTCAATAAATATGTCTGTATGATTTGAAACTGCATAATGAGGTTCTAAAATGTATATATACCTCAACATTTACAAAATATGTGCACAAAATATAGAGTAAAAGACATGCTTTTTTAAAAGTTTCACAAGGAACCAAAAATACGACCGTGTCTCTAGAAATCCATAACTCAACTGCCGCCAATGTTGCCAGATGCTGTATCCAAAGTTCCCTCAAACATACATCTAAATCCGCATAAAACTGTGAATTTCCCCATATATTCAACATTTTGTTAGAAATCATATAATATGAAATTTTAATAATTATAAGTCCATAAAAACTCTCTGCTCGTAAAATATAGTACATTTATAAATATAACTTATTAAAACTAGTACAATAATTTGAAGTGAAATTCCAGTGCCTTGTTTGATTTGTTACTGTACTTTCACTTAGATATATTTTAGATATGTATCCACTTATGAATGGTGTGTTCATGAACCTTTTGACCAAATTGATATGTTTCCGACTTTGAGCATGTTGATGTAACTCACTGTTGTCACAATATTTCAACGTTACATGAGCAAATCTACATTCGAATTGGTTGCCTGAAAATTGTCTCAAGTATTCCTTAAAAGTATGATCACAACCACTGGTCTTGAAATTGATTTTTTCTTGTAACTCCCTCGCTCACTTCTGGCGCTAATCCACCAAGATTGTTCCTTTTCTTTTCAGAAGTACTTTGTCGCTCATTTTGCGCACTAAGATTTACTTCTATACCGTGTCTGTGCCGAACTGGCGATGTTAAAAATACCCACAAGGCGGCGTGCGCGCGAACTTAAATGAATGTAAAATTCCGCAAAGAGATCATTAGGGGTTTTAGCATCACAAACCCTTCCGCTACGCCTGCCCGTCGTCCACTCCTCTACTTATTAAAAACATCACTTGGATACACCTTGCAAATGAGTGATTGCGTAATGTAATTTTTTCTGCAAATTTGGCAGGAGCAGAAGTTGTGACCATATTCCGCACAAATCCTTCTTATTCTGGCACAGATACAATACACTATGGAAAATATGTTTTATTGCTAACGACGATGTCAAATTTTCAGGATCATATCAGCGCTTACTGATGTGCCGAAATTTTATTCCGCGTGACTTTGCTATCAGAAGGCCAGCCTCTAACGGAAGAAACAGAAAACGCAATCTGGTGCGCTTCTACACGTTACGGAAAGGACAATGCAAACGTTTTAATAATTTCTTAGCTACTCTTCGGAAAGTGAAGCTAACGCTGTCGGCTTGAAGCATGTAAGAAAAAGGCTTATTCCCAGAAAACTCAAGATATACATTTTATTAGGAATACAAATATCTTTAATATACGGTATTTTAATCAAAAACCGTTAGAGCCATTTTAGAGTCAATTTAGGGTAGTTTGTTAGTTTGTAGTGGGAGGGGGCTTCTGAAAATCTTCTTGTCGCATCCTTGGGAGATACTAAACTTTAATACCAAGTTTGGTATTTAACGCTGTTTTCGTTTTTGAGCTATGCTGTCCACACACACACACACACACACACACACACACACACACACACACACACACACACACACACACACACACACACACACACACACATATTCACTCACACAACGTTTTTGTAAAAATGTTTTTTTTTTATTCAGGCAGTCCCAAAACATACATTTCCGGAGAAATCTCGGTATCGAAATTTTTGGGTGCAATGCAACATCTCTCTATACACTATGTACATAGTATGTAGGTGTAGAGAAAGTAAAAATATAATATTGATGGTTGACACAAAAGAAAGAAAGAAGAAAATAATTCATAAAATGTAGCAATATCAATTTTATGTTGTATGTCTCTCTCTCTCTTTCTTTTTGTTACCAAGCTATACCTACAAAGTTCATTAAAAAATTAAACTTCATTCAGATTGAGGACTTCATTGGATAATCCCGGAAAGTTCAAGATATACGTTTTATTTGGGATGCAAATATCTTAAACAAGTGGTAGTTTAATAAAAATCAATAGGCTATTTTTGAGTATATAAAAATAATGGACAATTTTTAGAGTAGTTAGGAGTGGGGAAATTTTCTTGAAAATGTTCGAGTCGCATCCTTGGAGGACGCTGAACTTAATACCAATTCCAGTATTTTACCAACTTTTCGTTTCTGAGTTATGCTGGTTCTCTCTCCCCCCCCCTCTCTCTGTCTCTTTCTCTCACACACACATACACACAAGCGCACGTGCGGATCTTTTTCTTAAAATACCTCTTCCCTTTATTTAGGGAGCCTCAAATGCGTTTTTTTCCGATGAGATCTCTTTATGGAATTTCTGGCCGGAATGCAATACTTGCTAAGGTCAGTTACTTACCAAAGTAACAAATTTATATAAAATATGAATCGTTATAGATAAAATATAATATAGATTGTATTTATATGTGTGTATATTATATACAGTGGAGCCCCAGTATTTAAGGTGTGTTCGTGTACTTCGAACGACTTTTAAGAAAATTAACATTTTACATAAAACTAGAGTAAAATACCGTTTTTATACGTTGTCCGCAAATGTTTTACGCACTTCCGGATGTGTTACCTCTTGAACGTTCAGTTTTCAATGTACAGTACAGATGAAACTGTTCCACTTAAGGTTTTCGTTCATAATACACAGAAAATAGCCTTGGCCTCGGACTGCTAATGCTTTATATTACAGATTGACAGGTACCGTTACATTTGGAGGAGTGTGCTTGCTCTTTCTTTGTCGAACACTTCACTAATTGGGACTGCGTCTCAGTTGTAGAGTGTATATGAAAAAAATGTATCTATTGGTACAGAAATCCCTGCTCAGCAACAGTTGTCATTACAATACAAAATCCACATTTTATGGCAGTTGTTGTAGATGGTAGTAACTGTACACTCTTCGCTGGATTCACAACGCACGCGAAAGAGCTGTACAGTGGCCAGTGACTGTTGAGTACTGAAAACAGTTCAACAACGTTACGGTGGTCAAGAGGTTCAGAAGGCCTTGCTTCCACTCACAAATCTTGCCCTGCATGTCATTTTTAATTTTATGACTGGATATGTTGAACATAATATTGCAATAATAATACCTTGGCATTTGAAGTTATGAGCCTATCTATGCACACAAAAGCATAATTCTACTAACACTACTGTTAAATAAGTAAAAATATAACTGTAAAATGTAAAAATTGAAACACAATAAATAAACACAATTAATATTGGATTTATGAACCCTCAGCCCGTATATCTACCCTCAAACTTGGGGGCATAAAAAAAAAGAAATAAAAATAACACTACTGTTAAATAAGTAAAAATATAACTGTAAAATGTAAAAACTGAAACACAAAAAATAAACACAATTAATATTGGATTTATGAACCCTCAGCCCGTATAACTACCCTCAAACTTCAGGGCATAGAAAAAATAAATGCCTACAGTAATGTGGACGAGGAGCTACAATATCCTAGGTTTCTTGAATTTGTGCCCTGAAGCCATATTTTATCCTTCGCCCATTTACATGGAGCGCATCTCCCTTTTTACATTTGCCCACACATTCTCAATAGAGAACGCATTCTCACAGAGGGAATCGAAATATTATCGAGTATTACCGAGTATTGCAAACCGTGCATTGTATCGCCAAGCTACAACTAGACCGTCCCTTGATATCAAATTCCTACATGATACAGATACGCGATTATGATGGAATTGTGAATCGCATATTTTGCATCGTATAACTTAGTATTTCTGCGCACCACATGCTTTTGTGTGCAGCATATTGATGTTCGGTAGAATAAGCACTCAAAGAAGCATCATATCATATTAATTGTGCCGAATGGATGAAATAAGTATGTTTAAAATAAATAGCCCATATGTATTGATTCAAGATCTTTAAGAGAAGGGAAAAAAGTTATTGTTACATGCGAGAAGCGAACCTGCGACGCTCAATAGAGTGTAGTTAATATTTTTATGTAATAATGATAGTTTGTTGTTGAAGAAGCTTAAGTTATGCATTGGGGTATAATTATTGATCATATGGGTTAGTAATATTAAGATTTGGAACTTGTGACAACTTGTTGCTGCCGCTACACAACTATATCGCGAATGGTGTACACAAGGCCTTGAAGGGCTTAGACGAATTTGGCATTCCAGACATTACTCATTTTTTTTTTTGACAATTGATGTTCATGGTGGTACTGTAGTGTGCCCAACATAGGCGCAGGGGATCGTAGGTTTTGAGTCCCGCCTTGGGCATGGGTGTTTGTATGTTTGTGAATGTGCATGTGTATTTGTCGTAAAACAGAAAAATCAAAACCATTAGAGCTATTTTTGAGAAAATCAAAATTTTCGAAAAAAATTCTATGTAAAGGGTAGTTGGGGGTGGGGGGGATTTCTTGAAAATATTGGTGTCGCATCCTTGGAAGATACTGAACTTAAATACCAAGTTTTAGTATTTAGCGGACTTTTCGTTTTTGAGATATGCTGTCCACAGAAACACACACGCCCGGACCTTTTTTCCGATTTTTTTTTGGGGGGGGGGGTCAGGGGGACCCAAAACATGCATTTCCGGTGAAATCTCAGTATCGAATTTTTGGGTGGAATGTGTAGAGAAAGTAAATATCGAAAATCATTAGAGATGTTTCTGTTGCAGTTTTATATAAATAAGTTCATTTTAATTCCTGCATATGTGTACCGTGAAAAATAGGTATTATTTTCCAAGACACCAACACAGCTATATAAAAGACACCAGATTTCGTTATCCGAAATGTCTGTTCATAGATCGATTTGAAAGTTTTAAGCGTGAATCATAAATGATGTATCTAGTAAATCGTTCTCAACACTCGGCATAACAGTAATGCTTTTCGACAGGCATTCCTAAAGTTCTTGAGATTACATCTGCGTGTTAGATCTCTTTCTGTCATCCTTAATTTCATTCATCAAGATCTCTTGTCATAGCATGAGTCATTGAAACCACCAAACACGCACTCGCTTTATGTTCATTAAAGCCCATAAAGCATGCAAACCACGATAGTAGCATTTGGACGGTTTAGCGAATTAATGAAATATGAAGCATCGCAGCTGACAGACAAACTAATCCCACATTTTTATCGAATCTGAACTTTCAGTTGCAGGCACCGTTAGAACCAAATTGCATCCTCGATCACACACCAACTCTTCAGCTTCCGGTCTCCCTTTCCGAGGTCCTCGGGAATGACACCACGCGGTGGAAAAAGTTGTTAGCTTTTTACACCAAATGCCTTTTTTGAAAACGTTTTAATCTTTTAAAGATGTTATCGTTAGTCATCATATCTCTGTTACTTTTAGTGCTGGGGTTTACTTTTAGATGGCTTTTCTTTTTAGTTTTCATGTTCGCCCCTGATTTTAGATCCCTCTATGGCCGTTGCCATGTGCTCTTTTACTTATTCTTGAGTTTTAATTGTGACGTTGGTCATATTTTATTCCTGATTTCTTTTTATGTTTTTACTTTGCTCCTATGCATTTTAAGGGCGCTAATAACTATGCAGTTGAGCCCCTCCATCACCATCACCACCACCACCACCATCATCATCATCATCATCATCATCATCATCATCATCATCATCATCATCATCATCGCTGGTTCGCACTTAGTTATATAGGCGACAATCTTCTTTCTCATACACCTCAGTTCACATCCGATCGATACATTGATTTTGCAGTAACATTTTTTGAGCTTAGCTTTCGTCGCCATCTGTTGAGAAAACAGCTTAATTTGATTATCAGAGATAAACTTTCTTTACCACGTACAATGTACGTAGTAGATAGACAAGGTTTTGCATTCCACCGAAAACGTCGATACAGAATTTTCGCTAGAAATGCATGTTTTTAGGGCCCCTGAATTTAAAATTTAAAAAAAACTCTGTGTGGGAACATAACTGAAAACGAAAAAAGTGTTAAATACCAAACTTGATATTTAAGTTAAGCGAAGTAAGATTTTGAAGGAAATCCCCTCGCCTAAATTACCCTTTATATGGAAGGTTTTTGTTTTATCTTTCTTTTTTCCTTCAACATTTTGATTTTCTCAAAAATAGCTCTAACGATGTAGATTAAAATACAATATCTGTAAGATTCATGACAAATGTAATGTATATCCTGAATTTCATAGGAATACCATTTGAAGTGCTCTTCATTTTGAAAGACTTTTGCATAAATCGTAAACCGTAATATATAAAACAAAATCTTACTACAGAAAAAAAATGTAGACTCGTTATTTCACATAATTATGACTTACATATATTTCCCAATACTTATTACTTTTCTCAAATGGGAAATCACCATTAGTATCATGACTATACAGAGAGAACCGATTTCAGTCACATAGCATCCTGCTTAAAAAACAAAACAAAAACACACACACACACATACACAAAATAGAACTATCGCTTTAGCCTAGTGCATTCCCTTATTTCCCTTCTACTTATAAGGAACTAAGAAACAAGTGCGTATCTCGATTACCATGAGAGGATAATATAATAAACTTTTGTAAAATAACTTGTAATTTCTGTAGCTGAACAAATTTTTCAAACGAAAGATTATTCTTTTATTTACATCATGCTAATGGAGATAAACATTAGCAGAATTGGTGTTATTATTTTGTAAGCCGAAGGGAACTAACTCGATACATCAGGCTAAAATGATAGTGAAGTCCTTTAAAAGCCGGTCGCTGTGTGAAACAATTGAATTTCCGTTCTCTTTGCTTGCCAGGAATAATTAAACAGAGGGCAAAGAAAGATGACCTACCGTTTGAGAAAAGTTTTAGTTAAAAACTGTAACCAGTAACAAGGAATATCTCGAAAACGGTCAACTCTACATCAAAATATATATAATATTGTGTGTTTTAACGAGATCTACATTTTCTTTTGTGCAGCAAGTTTTTGAATATTTCTTATGGTTTACTAGTTAGGCAAGTTTAAGCACAATTCATCCAGAATGAAGGTCTACAGAAGCTATAACAGAAAATTTAAGATATGCATTTTATTTGCATGTAAATATTTTTAAATATACGGACTTTTAATCAGAAACGTTTGAGCCAGTTTTCAGAATATCAACATTTACGAAATGTTTCCATGTAACGTGGACGCATCATTGGAAGATACTAAACTTAAATATCAAGTTTGGTATTTCACGGTTATTTAGTGTATGAGATAAGCTGTCCACACACATGGACCTTTTTCTAAAAGGGATTTTTTCGGACTCAGAGGACCTAAAAACTTATATTTCCGGAGAATCTCGAACTCGAAGTTTTGGGTGGAGTACAATACCTTCTCTAGCTACTATGTACAATGAATGTATATAAGGCTAGAAAAAGTAAAAATAGATCGCCATACTTGATACACTTGTGCGGTTACTGAATCTGTAGGTTAAGAAGGAACTCCTCACGTCACTCAAAATAAATAATACATTAAAATCAATAAATATATTACAAGAAGGCTTAACGGTTA
Source organism: Hymenopus coronatus (assembly GCA_030762935.1). Lineage (NCBI taxonomy): Eukaryota > Metazoa > Arthropoda > Insecta > Mantodea > Hymenopodidae > Hymenopus > Hymenopus coronatus. The sequence goes on along the minus strand of CM060885.1, from coordinate 40,937,819 downwards.
TCAAGCCCAATTGGAAGGTTTAAAAATCTGATGTGTCCATTCACATGACTTTCTCTACATATCTGTAACAAATTATTGTTAAAAAGCTTATGCTTTTATTTACTTCATGCTAATCAAGAAAAAATTAGCAGAAATAGACTTATTACTTGCTTCCTTGTAAGTAGAAGCGAAATAAGGGAGTACCATAGGTTAAAGTGATAGTCAAAAGCTGGTTGCTATGTGGCTGAAGTTCCTTTGTTTGTATGGACAGGAGTTGACAAATTCCTGTATAAGAAAAGTATAAGTTTTTCAAAGCTGAAACAAAAAACAAGGAATATGGAAAAAAAAAAAAAAAAAAAAAACGATCAACTCCACGAAAAAAAATGTATATGACATAAATAGTGTGTTTTAACGTGCTCTACATTTTTGTGGGGTAAAATGTTGTGTATCCCTTACGGTTTAGCAGTTATGCAAAATTCCGTAAAATTGATCCAGAATAAAGTAGTCTTCAGAAGCTATTCCCAGACAATTCAAGACATACATTTTATTTGTCAGGTAAATATTTTTAATATATGGTATTTAATCAAAATCGTTAGAGCCATTTTTTAAGAAACTCAAAATTTTCGAAAAGGGTAGTTGGGGGTGGGAAGATTTTCGAAAAAAGTTCCATGTAAAGGGTAGTTGGGGGTGGGAAGATTTTCTTCAAAATCTTCGTGTCGCATCCTTGGACGATACCGAACTTAAATACCAAGTTTGGTATTCAACGGTCTTTTCGTTTTTGAGCTATGCTGTCCACACACACACACACACGCGCGCGCGCGCGCGGGCTTTTTTCTGAAAATGCTTTTTTTGGATTCAGGGGGACCCAAAACATGTATTTCCGATGAAATTGCGCTATGGAAGCGCAATGGAGTGCATTACCTTCTCTATACACTGTGTACACAGTACGTGTAGAGAAAGTAATAAGTACTAATCAATAACTACTCACCAGAAATTTTGTTTACAAGAAATAACTTCATTAATTCTAAGGTACACTTAAATATTACTTTGGTTAAAACAAAAATAGATTAAATTATTCCCATGCTAGTGGAGGAGTAGTAAAGAATAATATACCACACAAAGAAATTCCTGTTACAACCAAGAAGCTATTGCTATAAAAACACTCATTCCTCAGGCTAGATAGAGTCTTGATTCCTACAACTTAATTCTACAACCTCTACACATTTTAATACTGCGCATGGTACGCTTGCTCCATAGATTAAGCAGTGGATGGTATGAATAAAAGTGAGACGCGCTCTCTGTATGTACGCTCAACTGCGTATTGTTGCATTTTGAAAAAGCTCCTTGCAGCATTTAATTCAGTTTACACAGTCAAAACGAGAAGGAAACATTACACCTTTAATCGCGTATTGAGGATATTTTAAAACACTATTTAATGAAATCGTAACTATCAAAATTAGAAAAGAAAGTCTATTGAAATAGCCGGAACTAAACAAGATTTATTTTGCTTTGGATTATAACGAAACTAAATTGTTTATGAAAATAAACAATATGAAAAGCAGAATAAAACAAAAAAGCAAATGCTTTATAAAGGACAAGTCTACACCCGAAAAGTTCCACTGTGTTCAGAAGTGCAAAAACCTATTTTATTGTAGAACATTATAAGAAGTGGTATATTTCATGTGTGATGACGAAAGTGAGCAGTTTACTTATATGTATCAATTTGTAACTGTATTGATGAAAATAATACTTTTTTAGCCCTCATAATAACTTAATTGAAATAATTCAAAGATTTGCAATTATTAAAATCCCCGTAGTTCATGTTAAATATGTTCTTGTAATACTGGATTCGTTATAAAAGCGTACTCGTGTAATCACTGCTGTAATCTTTTACAATTCTTGCTATTTGATCCCCTTTTACGGGTTCCCTTTCCCTAATATACATACCTGGTTCCTGTCCATCAATCTCATGTCCATGATCAATTGATCAATATTATAAGCCGGTCTTCCTGCTCTTGCTCTTGGACCACAGGAATCTCGTCATCATTTTCCTGCCAATGTTTATAATGCTGAACCACACAACATAGGATAAACGAAGGTACTCTGCGGCTAACCGTACTTTTTACTGAATTATTTGAAAACCCTCTTTTGCCTTGCCAAAATATCTTTGTATTATAATAGGTTCCTTAGCGAGATACCTATAAAGGGTTTACATGCTGACCATATGCTTAAGAAATAACGCATTCACTTTATTATTATTATTATTATTATTATTATTATTATTATTATTACCACTACCACTACCAAGTTTGGTATTTAACGGACTTTTTTGAGTTGTCCACAGATAAAATGTAAATGGCATGCTATTTATGGTCGCTCTTTAACTACTGTGGTTCTCAGCGTCCCATTCTAAATTGGGCGTGAAAGACCGCTTAATTTTGCTCAGAGGCCTATCAGGCTTGAGGTTCTTTTACGTGCCGTAAATCTACTAAACGGGACCAACGGCTTTACTTCCCTTCCGAAGGAAGCCATGCTAAGAATTTTTACACCCGAAAAAATCCATAGTCCTCCGCCGGGTTTGAAGCCGTGACCTTGGGTATATGAAGTTAGCATGGTAACCATTACACCACGGAGGGCAACTGTCCAGATACACACACTTTTTTTTCTCTCTATTTTTTTTATTTTTTATTTAGAGGGTCTCATAACATATTTCCGGTGAAATTTCGGTATCGAATTTTAGGTGGAATGCAATACCTTCTCTACTACTATCTACTTTGTACACACCTGCTAGAGAAAGCAAAATGGTTTAGTTTGGATTTGGAGATTTCGAAACTTGTATTTACAATGTAATTTCGAATTTTTGGGCGCAATAAAATACCTTCTCTACACACATGGTAGATAAAGTAAATATAATGCGGGCAATTTAAATTTGAAATTGCTTGTATTTGCGATCCCTGGTACCTGCTGAAAATATATTAGCTACTAATCAATAAATAGGGATACTCGAGACTTTAAACTAGAGTAACGGGATGGGCAAATACACTGGAAGCAAGAAAAATGAAAATAAATGTAAATTGGGTAAAATGACGAAGAATGTTCGCAGTCAATACAACTAGGCAAGTGGTCCTAAGGATTGTGCAAATGTGATACTCGAAAACTAGTATCTGTTCAAAATGTAGTTTTGTTGTTTCCTTATGGATCACAGAGTTATTCGTAACACCTAGCTCAGTCGTGCATAAATATGGCAGTGCGTACTGACAAGAAATGCATCTTTAGTGCCAAGATTACCCTGTGGAAGAATAAAGTGCGTAACACGTTTCATTATAAAGCGAGCTGGGGTTGGGTCACGTGACTGCCATATGTGGTACCGCGCCATCTAGTTTTACCACTGTTGCCATCCCACCATCCGGTCATTAGCTGGGCTCCAAGAAGATACATTAGCATGCCTGATGCTAGAAATTTAAGCGAATTAGCTAACAACGGATGCTGTTGCACTATTACGGGTTATTACGGAAATCAGGTTTTCATACAAAAACAAAAAAATCTCCATTCAAATGACTTTCTCTACATCTCTGTAATAAATTATTGTTAAAAATCATTCTTCTACCTACTTCATGCTAATCTAGATAAACACTAGCAGAAATTGTCTTAATATCTGATTTCTTGCAAGGAAAAGTGAAATAAGGGACTACACTAAGCTAAATCAATAATAAAATCTTTTAAAAACTGTTGCCATGTGGTTGAAATCCGTTTTTATGCATTTCCAAAAGTTGACAAATTCCTGCATGAGAAAAGTTATTTTAAAACTGAAACCAATAACAAGGAATATCTCAAAAATGGTCAAGTCAGAAATATATATACACACACACACGATATAAATTGTGTGTTTTAACGAGATCTTCATTTTGTGTATGGTAAGTTTTTGTCTTTCTCTTGCGGTTTACCAGTTTTGCAAAAATTCATGAAAATTCACTCAATAAAGAGATCTTCAGAGGTTTTTCTAGAAAATTCAAGATATACATTTTATTTGTCATGTTACTATCTTTAATATACGACAATTTAATCAAACTCGTTAGAGCCATTTATGAGAAAATAAAAATGTTTGATTTTTTTTTCATGTAAAGGGAAGTTGAGGGTCGGCGCATTTTCTTGAAAATCGTGTCGTATCCTTGGGAGATACTGAACTTAAATATCAAGTTTGATATTTAATGGACTTCTCGTTTTTGAGCTATGCTGTCACACACACACACACACACACACACACACACACACACACACACACACACACACTCACTCACTCACATGGCCATTTTTCTAAAAATTCTTTTTTTCTTTTATTCAGGGGTTCCCAAAACATGTATTTCTGGAGAAATCTCAATATAGAATTTTTGAGTGCAGTACTATGTACGTAGAACGTGTAGAGAAAGTAACAAGTGAAAAGATCACTAAACAAATTTTAAATGTGATTGAAAATTACGATTCGGGTGCTGCTAGTATTTCCTCTTCTGCTGCTGATAAATCTCCTGTGGACTTTGAGAAGAATGTATCTGTATGTGAAAAAAAAAGTGTCAAATATAATCAAAGCTAACCGTAAATTACTTATATTACATAACTGTGTCAAATATGGAATGAAACATTTTTCTATTGATATGGAACTTCTTGATAAAGGTTTTTGAGTTTTCAGCGTATGCGGAAAAAAAGGAAAGAAAAAAAACCATTTTCCAACCAATGGTTATTACTTTTACCCGCTCTAGGACGCCTCTTTTTAATTTGTCCATCCTTAAGATCATATTTTGTGTCACAGGGGGAAGACGAGTGCTCCAAGATCATATGGGAAGATTTTAAAGATGAAGAATCGGTATCCTTTCCCCTTACAGTGTTCCATTTTCTCCTAAATATCATGCAAGTTTTCTATAATTGTGAACTGTTTGAACATATGTCCAGCACTGAATTCCATGAAGTAACAGTATCATTGAGGAGGAAAATCATCGTTAAAAAGTAGACATACTCTGGAAAGACAGTTATGGAAAGAATTAACGATATGGAAAATTGCAAGAAAGAAAAGTTTCTAAGAGAAATCAAAATGCTTATGGAGAAATTCTTTACATACTTGGAAAAATGGTATGATTTTGATAATTGTGATTTCAAGCTAATCCGTATTCTAAGTTAAGCAAATTGTTCAATGGAATGACTTTTCAATTCTCTGTGAAAATTTACATTTTGATATTAATATGGATAAACTGTATGATGATTTTTGTCTTGTAAGAGAAGTGCAACGGTCTTGTGTAACTTGTGTTCTAGTGTTAACATGCGTTGGGTGAATTTTTCGAAGGCTAAAGAACAGGTCAAAAACAACTCGTTCTATCAGTTCCAGTTTCTAATGAAACTTGTGAGCGACAGTTTAGTGTAATGAACCGCACTTTTACTTAAGAAAGACGAAACATGTCGACAGAACTGCTAAGAGACGAACTTCAAATAATCAAATTACCATTTGACATGCAGAGATTTTAATGGCACAGTACTTAAAAATACAAAACTTCTAGCTGCAGTAAGGAGAGACCTGAAGTATAAGTTCAGAAGGAAGAGGAACGAAAAGTGAAAGTCATCACTTGCCTCAGTCTGCAGTTCAGCCTTATATATTTCAAATCTGCATAAAAAGGTAAAAATATTTTTTATCAACTTGTCTAGCGCTACTGTTAAATCTAATTTTCTCTCGGCATTTTAGATTTCAAAAGTTGGTAAGAATAGGCCATGAAAATCATGCAAAGTGAATAACGTTAGATGTTCCTTTTAGCGAAAACAGGTTGAACGACGAACTGAAATGTTGCAAAACCCAAATTAAGCTGTGAATCTGTACCAAATTTGTTTTGCGACATGTAACAAATTTCAGGACACGGTTGTAACACCAATTTACCTAAGAACACCGTATATTTTGAAAGTGTGTTGGTATAAAGGGAATAGATATTTTATTGTAGATGAATAGTATTAAAGTAAGAGCTGAAACTTTTCTGAGAAGCCCGAGAACACTAGAAAAGTTAATGAACAGTATTTTTAAAAGCTTGCCCTAATATCCTTATTCTCTGTGAATTACATATATAATGGTACATTTCAATGTATCAAAAAGACACTTAATTACATAGATCAGCAAGAAGCATAAAGATAAATCCGTATTTTTACTGGTTTTTTTCTTTCAATTTTTTGTATTTGTTACCTTTGCAAAATACACAATTAATATAGTTAAATGGGAACAGCTACTTGTCAGTATTTTGACTTCATTGACTCTTCCACTGTGACGTGTATGGGAAACCGCAAAAATAATCCAAACGATACGTATACACAATGCAGGCCATAAAAAGGTCCAGCTTGCTATTAAAGCTATTGTAACCATTGATACTGGCGGTTGCTCAGATGTCACATATATGCAAGTTATTCAGACAGATAGTACTGGAAGGATACTATGCAAATGTATATCATTTCAAACACGTGGTGAATTATGTGTAAAGGGACCCAAACTTAAACGCGTGTTGTTAAAATCTGAACGTTAACATTTAATAGGAGGGTGTACATGAAAATAATGTTTTACTCAATTCTCTCTACATCGCTAGATCCGCAATCAAGTTTTTAATCATTTTTTCTAACTATTTTAAAACTATTATAACTTATTCGTTTTTAACATTGAAGAGTCTCTGACAGTGTTAGAACAAGGGTGTATGACACAAATTTAACCAGTTTGGAGAAATTGACGCTCGGCACATTGGTGGTTTTATCTCTAGTTAGGGTTCCTGTTCCTTTTTCTTGCCAGGTCGTAAGCCCCAGAACACTTGAGACGGATAGTGGGCTAAGATGGTACTTCTGGCAAGTGGAAATGAGTCGAGAGGAAAGGAGAATGTGAGAGCATTATTCAACTCAGCATGCAATTACTCAATTTTTGCTTTCTAAAGTTAGTGGGGTTAACGTGCAAAAATCGCTGAAAGGAATGGTCCGATTTACACTTAGGTCAGAGAGCATAAAGGCCTGTCGGAAGTAACGAATTGACACCCTACAAAGCCATAAACGCTGCGTTTTAGTAGCATGGCAACGCACAAAAGAAAATAACGCCTGCCCATTGCCCTGGCCTGTGAGTCATTGCTGCGTTTATCTTTGCTGTAACGAGTACATAAGAATCTCGCTTCCTGTGGAGAGAGAGCTTTTGAGGAAATTAGTTTTTGATTATTCATGAATTATCGTGCTAGTGGTGTACATTAGAATGACGACCACACAAGTTTCAATTGACATTGCTTTCTTGCGTGTTGGGAATGCAGCAATACTTGAAATAAGCCGATATGATTTCAAGTTCTAGGGTAAGAATTTCTGTGTGCCCATTATAAACAATGCTTTTGATTAAAATGTGTATGGTTCAGTTCGGCATTGTAAATAAAAGGTTTATCACGAATTTTCTGTAAGTGGCTTGTCTCTTATGAAGTTCTCTCATTACTCATATTTTGTAGAAATGAGAAAGTTTAAGATAGAGATATGCAAAAACCATGCTGTAGGGAGTTTGCAAAACTCTTTAAAACGTTGTTTATGCTAACCATTTTCTAATATTAGCGGTTTTCCAAAATGTTTGCAGTTGTATATTTTAAGTTTTCTCACGATGAAGTATTTTGAATGCCATTTATGCAACACTTAAAATCGCGACTCTTCTTCTTAAGAATAAACTCGTTAGTAACAAAAATTGACTTGTGATATTAACAACTGAGTGTTGCTTACGCATCTTGTACGTAACAAAATCCATTTTGCTTTAAGTGGATAAAGGTGCATCGTGGTAGTACAAGAAACATTTTTGTGTTAAAAAGACCTGGTGTGATATTCACATGCTTTTCTCTACCCATTCTTCCAACAAACTATTCTTAAAGAAGTTTATTCTTCTATCTACTTCAGTTAATCCAGATAAATAGTTGTAAATACTCTGTTACACACTAGCCTTTACCCGCGAACTCGTTGGTTGGTTGACAAACAAGATAGAGACTAAATAATCGAAACAGCAATTAGCATAACCCACTATCTATGAACCCAATGAATGTCATCATTGAAACACTCTCGTGAATGTCCAATCTGTTCATGATCCAATTTTTTATGTCGATTTTGCAGATTTTCATTGTAATTTATAAGTGGAAGAAGTTTCTTACATGATAAGTATTAGATGCTGTGTTTAAATTTAACAAGTAACTTGTTATTTTTTCACGATACTTCAGTATAGATAATATTTGAAGTTTCATTACCTTGTGATAGCAAAATATACTGATTATTGGCACTTCCAGCCCTGGAAAATTACCTCTTTTTTAACGACGCTGTTAATTGCTAGGATCATGTCCGCGGCCGGAATTTCGTCACGCAGAAATTAATTTACATGCCAGTAAATCCACTGAACACGAACGCACTGGAGATATAAAGCAACATGTTTGCAAAGAAGGGCATGGCGTTTAGTTGAGATTGTCTTGGAATAAAAACTAAATGTTGCACAACCGAATATAAAAGTTGCTGCACAGAATTCCTTGGAGTTCCAGTTGAGTTTTGTTTTACTCCCTTAGTATTTATGTTGTAATCAAGTGCGTTGTCAGGGCACGCCAAATGATCATATTAAGAGATATTTTATATTAACTGATAAAATTATTTTCTCGATTATCACTGATTATGTTTCGTGGTTGGAAGTGCGAAATCTTCGTTGCATATGTTAAGGGTTTCTGCATTACGTGAAAATTATGTGTACAGTTATTATTAAATAACTGTGGGACCAAAAGGGTTAAAATTCAACCTAATATAGGTAATGTTATATATAATTACTCTTACATTTCGACTGAGGATTCTTCCACCACCAAAGATACTTATAGACTATGCAACATTTCCAGAAGTTGAAACATTATCAGGTTTAAGGGGTTTTGAACCTACCGCCGATGTTTTATATACTTTTGCATGAATATAAAGGTAACCTTCATCCATTATTTGGAATACATTACTGTTGTAAGGGGTAAAGGGGAGATTCACTATAAAACACTATAAATCATTATACAATGATATCACAAAAATCAGTAATAGGTAGATTAGAGTAGTTCGTCACCACGCAACCTTGGTTAGATCAGCAAGTCAATTAAATTAACACAGCAATAATTCCAACTCTTCCCGACCACTAATTTATGTGCACGAAATTTTCATACAAAAAGCTTCCTTACGTCACCACAACTTACACTATTCTTTTAACTTTCATTCGATCTTGTGATTCAAATACTGCCAATATCTAGCGCAGAAATGGCAAGCTTTCAGTTTACGGCAGGAGTGCCAAACCTGGCGAAAATTTACTGCTAGTTATTTAGCTTCGTTTTTAGATTAGGTTAGGTGGGCAACCAAAAACGCATGATATAATTTATTCATAGACCGGATTTGCACCATATTTTGGTTGGCAATATTCTTATTGTAATTAGTCGCCCTCCGTGGTGTAATGGTTACCATGCTAACTTCATATACCCAAGGTCGCGTAAAAGAACCTCAAGCCTGATAGAGAGGCCTCTGAGCAAAATTAAACGTCTTTCACGCCCAGTATAGAATGGGACGCTGAGAACCACAGCAGTTAAAGAGCGTCCATAAATAAAACGTCATTTCATTTCTTATTGTATCTAATTAAAGGTAACCGATTCTGAAAAGTCCAACAATTCGCTGTAACTATAACATTTTAACATAACACATTATGCACATTGCACGCAATCCCATTTAATTAATTTTAACATAAAAGTTCCAAAGGCCGAGGCCATTCAGAGATATTACTGCTACTGATGAGAACTGGTAGATCATATGAAAATCAAAACAGTATCAACTAGAAGAAACCTCTAATTTACTCATAAATAGCATTGGCAGGGCATAGAAGATCGGGGACAAATAATTTCATTTTATAACATTTACACATAAAACATAAGATACTTAGCAAAACGATAACTTAAAAGCAGGCGCTAAATTTTACACTATTGAAAAAACTTTGCAGTCAAATGAATGGTTTCCGGGTTTATAGCTAAGGAAAATGCTGTCGACGACTTCTTTTTGTTTACTAGTATAGATTTCCTTGTACACAGATACAAAGAAATAGGGGGGTACCCTAGGTTTAAGTGTTAGTCAAATCTTTTAAGAGCCGGTCGCTAATGACACCTGTGATTGGTCTTTATTAAAGACAGTAATATGCTGTCATGGATTCTATTTTTGAAAAAAATTGTGCTACAATCGCATGACTTTCGCTACCATCTATCGTTTATTAGTGGCTGTACAAAATATTCTCACGAAAGCGTATTACTTTTTCTACGCGTATTATGTACATAGTAGGTAGAAATTCTGTTGTATTCCACCCACAATTCTATGTGGAGATTTCATCGGAAATACATGGTTCGACATCCTTTTTTATTTTGGAAAAAACTCCATTTATGTCTGGAATACTAACTCAACGAAAAGTCTGTTAAATGCCAAACTTGATATTCAAGTTCAGTATCTTCCAAAGATGCGAAGATGTCCAGGAAAATCCAGTCGCCCTAAACTCCTCTTTACATGGAACATTTTTTGAAAATGTTGATTTTCTCAAAAACGACTAACGATTTTTATAAAAATAACATTTTTAAAGTATTTTTATGACAAACGAAATGTAAATCTTGAATTTTCTAGTTAATATCCTCTGAAGACCTCTTCATGCTAGCTGCCTTTTGTACAGCTCGTAAATTATAGGAGTATAAAAAAGAGGTAGACAAAAGCTTACTATACAAAAAAATATAGATAGTACAAACAATTTGTACATTTTTAGTTAACCCTTTCCGAGATATTCCTTGTTACTGTTTAAATTTTAAACTACTTAAATTTTTCTCAATCGGATGTCACTTGTTTAATATCTCTTGTTTTACTCCTGGCTACGCAGAGAGAACCGAATTTCAATTGTTTTACATAGCGATCAGCTTTTAAAAGATTTGACTATCACTTTAGCATTATTTCTCTCCTCTTTACAAAGAAGCAAACAATATCATAATTTCTCCTAAAGTGACAGAAAAGGTATAGAAAGTCATGTGAATACAACACATCAGATTTTCACTTTATCTACATGTACTAAGTATATAGTAGACAAAGAAGCTATTGTATCCCACAAAAACTTCGATGTCGATATTTCACTTTAAATATGTTTTGAGGTCCCCTGAATAAAACAAAAGAATTTTTGAAAAAAGACACGCACGTGCGTGTAGAAGGTCAGCTCAAAAACGAAAATACCGTAAATCTACGACACGGGACCAACGGCTTTACTTCCCTTCCGAAGGAAGCCATGCTAAGGAGTTTTACATTCGAAAAAATCCATCATCCGCCGGGTTTGAACCCGCGACCTTGGGTATATGAAGTTAGCATGGTAACCATTACACCACGAAGAACGACTATATTATGTTAGAGCTATATACATGACAAATAAAATGAATATCTTGCATTTTCTGGGTAAAGCCTCTAAGAACTCTTCGTTCTGGATTAATTTTGCAAAACTGGTAAAGCGTATGCGTAAGAGATAGACAAAAATTTACTACCAAAAATTGTAGATCTCGTTAATATACGGAATTTTTGTTACATTCAATTTTTGTAGAGTTAACCGTTACTGAGATATTCCTTGTTATTGGTTTCAATTTTAAGCTACTCAAACGGGAGGCAATCTTTCGTTTCAACGCTCTTTTGTTTTACTCCTGCCGTACAAGGCGAACCGAATTGCAATTGTTTCACATCAAGACCGGCGTTTTAGGAGTTCACTAGAAGGAACTAATACAACCATTTCTGGTAATGTTTATCACAATTATCAGGATGTAGATAAAGGAATAATTTTTGTAACAGTAGTTTGTAGCGAAAGTCTTTGAATGGAACATGCCAGAGTTTTTCTATCTGCTTCATTTTAGTCCAGATAAACATTTGCAGAAATAGCTACCTAGATATTCCGTTAAAATACCAAAGAAATAGCAATGGCTGTTTCTATGCAATAGATAGAAACAACTGAGCATCTAGAGTTTAAAAATAAAAGTATTGAACAATTATTCGAGTAGACCTCTAATCCGGAGACCCTGGATTCAATTCTCGTCTTGGGCGGGGATTTTTTGCTAACCAGAGTTAAACTCCATCCCCCACAGAGTCTGGAATTATGAATTTGAGAGTAAATGTGCGTGTGCTTAATGATATAAAATGATTAACCTAATGTTCTAACCCTACAGTAATACGAGTTGTTTCACAAGTCAAAGCCCCCGCCCGATATGACCATTGAAGTTAAAGGGGCTATTAAAAAAAAAAAAAAAAAAAAAAAAAAAGTCGTTATTAATCTCAGAAATGATTTGTCACAAAAATTTATTGTGAATAAATTGTGTATTTTAAAGAGATGTATATTATTTGCGTCTATCGCTTAACATACCAGTTCCACAATATTACTTCCAAATTAAGTGGACCTTATTGGTTGTTTCCAGAAAGTTCAAGGTACAATTTATTTGCCATGTAAGTAGCTTTAATATTCAGCATTTTAATAAAATTGTTAGTTTTAGAAAATAATTTTTTACGAGAAATGTTGATGTAAAGTATAATTGGTGGTATGGGAATTTGATTGAAAATCATCGTGTCGCTTCTTGGGAAGATACTAAACATAAATACAAACCAAATTTGAATTTGGTATTTATACGCATTTTCGTTTTAAGTTATGGTCACACACACACACACTTTTTTTTTTGTCTAAAATGCCTTTTTTGGATGTAGGGGGTCCCAAAACATGAATTTTCAGTGAAATATCGGAATCTAATTTTTGGGTGCAATACAATCTTTTCTGTATCACTACGTACATAGTACGTGTAGAGAATGTAAAAATACGTATGTTAGAGTTGGGGAAAATATATTGTACATCATATCGAACAATGCTTAATAAAGCTCCACTTCAAATATGAGTTATTGGACTTCGCTTACGTAAGCCTTAAAAACTGTTTTAAAATCCAAATGCGCACGGATTAAACTCCAGGTTTGGTAAAACAAGGTAATAACAGCCGCTTTTTTCTGGGAGTCTTATTTTATAACCTTAAGTCCCTGGTCTATTTCCACGTTCATTTCATTATTTCGCCTGATATGACTTAGCTGATCTTAAATTTGTAATCCTTAAACTGTGTAAACATGGGGCGGGGTGGTGCGGGGGGGGGGGGGGTGGTCAGAAGAAAGAGGGAAAGAAAAAAGAAAGAAAGTCGGTCTGTCAGTTCATCTTGTTACGAGTGCACTTGTTTACTAAAGTATGCAGTTTATTACTTTCTCTACGCATACTATGTATACAGTGTATAGAGAAGGTATTCCATTGCACCCAAAATTCGAGACCGAGATTTCACCGAAACTACATGTTTTGGGTCTCCTGAATCCAAAAAAAAGCATTTCTGGAAAAAGGTCCGTCTGTGCGCGCGCGCGCGCGTGTGTGTATGTGTGTGTGTGTGTGTGTGTCTGTGGACAGCATAGCTCAAAAACGTAAACACCGTTAAACACCAAACTTGGTATTTAAGTTTGGTATCTTGCAAAAATGCAACACGAAGATTTTCAAGAAAATCCCCCCACCACCAACTACCCTTTACATGGAGCTTTTTTGAAAATGTTGATTTCCTCAAGAATGGCTCTAACGATTTTGTTTAAAATCTCTTATATTTAAGATATTTGTATGCCAAATAAAAAGTATATCTTGAATTTTCAGGGAATAGCCTCTGAAGACTACTTTATTCTTAATGAATTTAAGGAATGTTATATAACTGGTAAACCGTAAGAGATGGATGGACAAAAACTTAACACTCAAAAAATTTAGAGCACACAATTTACGTTATATAATTTTTTTTCGTGGAGTTGATCATTTTTTTTTTTTTTTTTTTTTTTTTTTAGATATTCCTTGTTTTTGGTTTCAACTTATGCTTTTCTCATACGAAATTTGTCAACTCCTGTCCATACAAACAAAGGGACTTCTGTCACATAGCAACCAGCTTTTGATTATCACTTTAACCTATGGTACTACCTAATTTCGCTTCTACTTACAAGGAAGCAAGTAATAATACTATTTCTGCTAATTTTTCTGCATTAGCATGAAGTAAATAGAAGGATAAGCTTTTTAACAATAATTTGTTGCAGAGATGTAGAGAAAGTCATGTGAATGGATCACATCAGATTTTTTTGTTTTGTTTCTTCGAGACATCTCATTTCATATGGTGCATTAGTGTTCACATAAACATTACGACCAGATATAAATTTTTACGATCTCTTTCGTAATAGGGAGCCATCACAGGTAAATAGCTGAGCATGCCAAGACATGTAGTGTCCGAATTCATTACGGTAATAAAACCAAATTAAGGATACAAATTATAGTGCAGTCAAGGAACTATGTTTTATGGATCAGATACATGGAAATTGAGGAGAGAGCGATTAACTCGAGGTTAAAATAGGGCTGCAGTAGAAATAAAGGGCATTGAAAGACTTTAAGGAGCAGATAGCAAAACTGAGAAAGTGTAGAATGCCTCTCAATTAGTCGGAGAAACTTTTGTTCCGGATGGATAAAAAAAAGTCTTAGAAAACACATTTTGGACTTAAAGCTTGATTGAGCGCGATAGCAATAGTAATGAAATGGAGCTGGAAGAACGATGGCGGCTCGATTCCTTCGGTATTACATCGTCACCTGACTGCTTACTTTAAAAATGGAGTTTTATACAGGTGTTTCAAAAATACGGGACATAATTTCAGGTATGTATTTCCCACATGTAGACAATCAAATTAGTTCATTATGACATGTGTACGGAAATGCTTCATTTCCGAGTTATGGCCTTCACAACATTGAAATTCACTGGAACGTGATTCTTTCCGCAGGTTGTTGTCATTACAGAAGATGTTCAAAATGTCCACCTCCTGCTTGAATACAGACCTCACATCGATGTCTCATTGACCTGCGAACACGATCCCAAACTCCAGGAGTATTGCGTATGTCCTCACAACTTGCCACAATTCGATTCCGAAGGGATTCCAAATCCGGCACCGGAGACGAATAAACCAATGATTTGAAATGGCCCCACAAGTAGAAATCGAGAGGGTTCAGATCAGGTGAGCGTGGAGGCCAAGCAATTGGGCCACCTCTACCTATCCATCGATCAGGAAACCTTCGATCCAAGTACCGGCGAGCCGTAAGACTGAAGTGTGCCATCATGCAAGAAGTGAATGTGTTGATGATTGATCAGTGGAGTGTCTTCGAAAACGTCAGGTATGGTGTTTTCCAGGAAGTTTGTGTACGCCTGCCCCGTAAGTCTGTTTACAAGTACATGGGGTCCAACTAATCGATCACCAATGATACCGGCCCACATGTTGAGGGAGAACTGCACCTGGTGATGAGATACAACAGTTGCACGTGGGTTTTCATGCGACCATACATGCTGATTGTGGAAATTTGTTATGCCATCTCTTGTGAACTGTGCTTCATCTGTACATAATACGACGACAGAAAAGTTCGGATTTACATCACACTGCTGCAAGAACCACTGAAAGAACCTAACTCGTGCAGGGTAATCTGCTGGTGACAGGGCCTGTACACGATGCAAATGATAAAGGATACAATTGATACTCGTTCAACAGTCTCCAGACAGTCGTATGAGGAACATTGACTTGCAACGCTAACCGTCGTGTGCTGATAGGAGTCCTGTCCACAGTCTCCAGAATCTCCAGGAGGAGCCAGGAGCAGGAACTAGTCGCCCGAGTGTACTCGGGCGGGGGCAAATCACCACGGTACCTATCCGCTTTTCTTGCGGATTTACCCGTGTGATATAAAAGATGTAGTCTTATGCAAGCGTTTTTGTCTGTGTCAAAGTAATTGGGCAGGGTGTTCCCTCTGTGCAGCCGGCGCGGGCTGGGTTACCTCCTGCACTTCTGGAGTTGTAGATCTTGGTCGTCCCCTTCCCAAACCAGGAGAGGTGAATGTTCCATATTCGCCCAGACGGGAATGGAGACGTACAAATGTCTTCCGATCTGGACATTGTCGCTGTGGGTACCTCTCCTGGTACAAACGACGAGCCAGCGCAGCATTGCCGTCCGCCTTACCGTACATGAAGTGTATCTCTGTCAGCTCTTGATTTGAATACATGTCGCACAGTCTTAACGCCTAAAGAACACTGAATGTAACCTTCCTCAGAATGAACTATTAGAGCGCCCTCCTAATGTCTCCTTTGACGGCAAAGACCTGCGGAAAGAAAAAACGTTCCAGTGAATTCCAATGTTGTGAAGGCCATAACTTGTAAATGAAGCATTTCCGGACATGAAATATTTTGATTGTCTACAGGTGGGACTTTCAATGTTGTAAAGGCCATAACTCGGAAATGAAGCATTTCCGGATACATGTTATAATGAACTATTTTGATTATCTTCATGTGGGAAATACATACCTGAAATTATGCCCCGTATTTTTGAAACAACCTGTATATGGACGCTCTTTAACTGCTGTGCTTCTCAGGGTTCCATTCCATACTGGGCGTGAAAGACCGCTTAATTTTGCTCAGAGGCCTCTCTATCAGGCTTGAGGTTCTATTACGTGCCGTAAATCTACGACACTGGACCAACGCTTTACTTCCCTTCCGAAGGAAGCCATGTTAACGATTTTTACGCCCGAAAAAAATCCATCGTCCTCCGCCGGGTTTGAACCCGCGACCTTGGGTATATGAAGTAAGCATGGTAACTTCTTTCTATGGGAATGAAGTACTTCGTGTCCTTACAGTTGCATTCGGCGATAATTGGATATATAGGCAATGGGCCCACGATTTGAATTTTATGGGGATAACCTACATCATGAAGACATCTTCATTTTAGATGAATTTTGCATAACTGGTAACCGTAACAGATAGACAAGAACCTACTATAAAATGTAGATTTAGTTAAAGCACACAATTTATGTCCCTATACAATTTTTTTTTCGTGAACTATACCATTTCCGAGATTTTCCTGTTGTTGGTTTCACTTTTAAAATGCTTTCAACTTCTCTCACATGGGAAGTTTTTCAACCCTGCTCATGCCAAGAAATGGATTTCAGTCACATAGCGACAGGCTTTTAAAAGATTTGACTATCCCTTTAGCCTAGTGTGTTCCCTTTTTCCCTTCCACTTACAAGGAAACAAATAATAAGACCATTTCTGCTAATCTTTATCGCCATTAGCATTAAGTAATAAGCAATAAGCTTTTCAACATAATTTGTTTCAGAGGTGTAGAAAAAGTCATGTGAATGGAACTCGTCAGACTTTTTCATTGAATTAACCATTTTGAGATATTCCTTGTTATTGGTCCCAATTTTAAAATATTTAAATCTTCATCATACGGGAATTTATAAACTGCAGGCAGTGCAAAGAAACGGATTTCAACCACATGGCAACCAGGTTTAAAATATTTGACTATCTCTTTAGTGTAGTGTATTCCCTCTGCTTACAAGAAAGCATGCAATAGGACAATTCTGCCAATGTTTATCTCAATTAGCATGAAGTAGTAGAAGAACAATCATTTTGACAGTAATTTGTTACAGAGATGTAGAGAAAGTCATATGAATGGAATATGTCAGATTTTTAGAAAAAAAGGTCCGCGCACGTGTCCGTGTATCTTTGAAAACGATAACTAAAAAACGAAAAATGGGGTAAAATACCAAACTTAGTATTAAAATAAACACCTCCCAAGGATGCGACACGAAGATTTTGAGGAAAATACACCCTACATGGAAAACATTTCGAAAATGTTGATTTTCTGAAAACGCGCTCTTAACGATTTTTATTAAAATACGGCATATAAAAAAATATTCATACTACAAATAAAATGTATATCTTTAATTTTCTGGGAATAACCTCTGGGAATAAGCCTCTGAAGATCCCTTTATTATGGGTGAATTTTGCTGAATTTCGCATACCTGGTAAACCGTAAGAGAGAGACAAAAACTTGCTGCACAAAAATGGTAGAGCTCGTTAAAAGACACAATTTATGTTATATGCATTTGTTTTCGTCGAGTTGACCTTTTTGAGATATTTCTTGTTATTGGTAAACTTTTCTAATGCGGGAATTCAACTCCTAGCAATACAAAGAAACGGATTTCAACCACTTGGCAACGAGCTTTTAAAAGATTTTACTATCTCTTTAGCCTAATGCATTTCCTTAACGTCTCTTCTGTTTAAAAGGAATCAAATAATGACAATTTCTGCTAATGTTAATCGAGTTTAACACAAAGCAGATAGAAGATTAAGCTTTTTAACAAAAATTTATTACAAAAATGTAGAGAAAGTGACATGGATGGAAGACATCAGATATTTCATTTAGACAGGTTTTAGTAAACAACGTCATTATGGCCCTGCATGTAAATACCAGATGATATTTTTCAAGCAAGTTTGTGACAAACACTCTTTAAAATACAATAAAATATGAGAGTATAATTATAAGGATTAATGTAAGAAGTCGCAAGAAAAAATTGATGTTGCAATCACATTTCTTTCTCCACCCTTTGTAACTTATTAATAGTATATATAGTAAGTAGAGGTAGAATGTAGATATTCCCTAAGAGAGTTCACCAGAAAACTTGATATTTCAATCCAGCATCTTCTAAGCATACGTGATAATGATCAAGAAAATCCCACAATCCCCAACTACCCCTTACATGGAACACTTTTAAAAAAATTTGATTTTCTCTACAATGTCTTACCATTTTGATACAAATGCCGTATTTTAAGAGTGTTTCCATGACAATTTCCAACACTTGTTCTTTTTTCAACTCGGAATTATTTATTATGGATTTACTAAATATTTTCCCTGTAAGTTCATATGAAATAATGGAGTGCACTAGGCTTAATTGATAGTCAAACCTTTTAAGAGCTGGTCACTATGTGATAATTTTGAAATTCCTTTTATTTGAAGGATCAGGAAAGTTCAAGATGTACATTATATAATGAAAAGTCTCTAAAATACGGCAAATTAATCAAAATCGTTAAGCATCTTTGAGAAAATTAAAATGTTAGAAATTTTAACACATTTAACAGGGCCTCTCAATCCGCAAAAACATACCCGTGTAAATTGAGATGTAGAGGGATGAAAATGCGGAACGCAAGAGAAGTATTGAAAATAAAAGCAACATTTCACAAAATCCATGAGTGAGCATTGCAATCTGGTCCACTTGGCCAATTCTCTTAGGGCGTGCAATGCACTGGCGCATGCAGAATTACTGTCTACATTCTGTCTACTGTTCTTTAAAATGTTCGTGAAATTTTCTGACAAAAACAACTGAATTTTAATATCAAGTATGGTATTCAGTTGACTTCGTTTAAAAGTCTCTCTCTCTCACTGTGTCTCTCTCTCTCAATCTAAAATGCATTTATTTGGATTTAGAGGACTCTTTAATCTGTATTTCCAGTGAAATCTCAGTATTGAATTTTCTAAAAGTGTTTTTTTTAATTACAGGATACCCTAAAATGTATACTTCCGGTGAAATCGCGAAATGGAATTTTGGGTGAAATGCAATACCTTCTCTATACACTATGTACATAGTACGTGTAGAGAAAGTGAAACAAGTCGCTAGGAGCCAAATCTCGTGAATACGGTGGATGTAGTCATTCGAACCTAAATTATACAATTTTCCCATCGAAACTGCGCAGGTGTGATCCTTGCATTGTCTTGATGGAACAGAATCTTTTTCTTTGCCAGATGAGGGCGATTTTTCTTGATTTCTCCGTTTAACCGGTGCAATAGCGATGCATAATACTCTCCATTTACCGCTCTTCTTTTCTGCAAGTAATCAATGTAGATGATTCCTCGGGCAACCCAAAAACCGAGGCTAACACCTTGTCTGCAGATTTCACCACCTTTACCTTCTTCGGAGCCGGTTCGCCTTAAAACCCCACTGTTTCGACTGTACTTTTGTTTCTGGAGCGTAGTAGTATATGTTTCATCCATTGTTATGTATCGACTCGTGAGGATCGCACCGGAAAAGTGCCAAACCAGCTTTCGAATCGGTCAAACGATTGCGTTTACTCTCCATAGTTAGCAAACGCGGCACCCATCTTGCTGAGAACTTTGTCAGACTCAATTTTTTGACAAAACTGAGAACACGGACCTTGTGATATCCCTGTGGCTTCTACCATTTTGTTGATCGCTCAAGTTAAAATGGGAGTTTAGTTATGGAGGCCTTTTTATTCTGAGGCTTTCAGCATCCCATTCTACATTAGGCGTGAAAGATCGGTTAATTTTGATCAGAGGTTGGGGTTCTTTTAGGTGGCGTAAATCTATGGCACGGGGCCTACGACTTTACTTCCTTTCCGAAGGTTTTTTTACGTCCGAAAAAATAGCCATGACCCTCCGCGTTGCATTTGATCCCGCGACTTTGGCAACCAGAGACTAGCAAGTTAACCCTAGATTACGAAGGACGACTGTTGTCCCTAGAGCCATTTTCCTCCATTCAGTTAAATACCTGTTACATTAAATATGACATGGCCTTTCTCAAAGTTTCTCTTTAAAAGCCGACAGTTTTAGAAGCACAACTACTTTGAGCGCCGCAAATAATGTTCTTTCAGAAATAAGTGTAACACGTAATCGTAATCCAGAGATGACATCTGAAGTTTCGAAATGGTGTGGCTAGGAGCCAAAATAACCTTCGTTTTTAACTTCCCCCGCAATACCTTAAATTGACGTTGTTTATTTAAGTTAAATAGGTCTGAGTGCGCGCGTGTCATAACTGGTTTGTAATATTGTTTATCTTGTGCCACAAATGTCTTTCTATTTTTGCAGAAACTTTTATCATTACATCCGAGCTTTCTTTTTCTTTGTATTATGTGATATAATGATATAGTACTATTACACCCATACACAATTTACCACCACTTCATCATATGCACAAGTATAATGCGATAATGTGCTGCTTTCCAATTAGTTTGTACGCGAAATATAGTTAAACCAGCAGAAACCATAAATGCTCTCCTCCCACTTACTACTCTTCCACTCTTACCCAGTCTTCCACCAGCTGTTCCTTTCTCTCACCTCCCAGTAAACCACATCTATTATTACTTTTTAAAACATATACATAGACTAATTGTTAATTATAGAATATCATTTTTCTTCTTTTAGGTAAGACCATCAGTGTGACAGCAATCTTTTGGTGTTGGATAGCAAAATATGTAAGTTTTGGTTTTTCATATAATTTCGTAGTTAACTGTATGCCTGATACGTATTTGGAAATCTATCTCTCAGTAGCAGAAAGCATGCTTAGCTTTTCTTTCATATGAATTCCTAATTCAGAATTTTTTTCTTTCTTTGTTTTCGTAATTACCCCGTAAATTGTTCTTTGTTTTTCTACTTTCGTGTGTTCAGCGGGAAGAATTCTGATATCAATAAAGGTGTGAAGGAAGCCTATGAGAACAGCATGGTCATCACATGCGTATTCAATTACTGCACTCTCAATTATGTCATTTGTGAATAGAAGCAGAGGATGGAGTTGCTGTGAGGCTAATCTCGTTCTACATTTTGGCTGTTGTGTTAAGAGGTTTCAAGTGATCTATTCTGGAAACAATGCTTCTAATTTGAACCAATCGTGACATTCGCTGTCTTAATTTTATCACCGCATTCGCAATGTTTCTCTACAACGGTTACATACCGCAAATCCTTTTAATTTCCCACTTTGCGCTTTTCGGCTGTCAGCGGTAATGCAGATGCTGTTATCGGTGCGCGCAGATTAATGGGCAAACGGGATGACAAGTCGTTCCCGCTCCGTAGTATTCCGGCTTTCATCATTTGCTGTTATATATCCCGAACCCGATGCACTGTTACCGTTGTCAGAAATTCGGACATACGCAACAACGTTGTACCAATTTGCGGTTTGTGCTCAATGTGGGCAAAAAGCACATGATAGATCTCTGTGCGCCCAAGGTCCTACCTATGTCAAATGTGGAGAGGCGCATATATCCAACTTTAAGGAGTGTTCCCATTTCCTCGAGGAGAAGACGATCCAGGAGAAAAGAGTAAAATAATATTTAACTTTTCAAGCGGTACGGAAATGTTATTTTGAGCTCAAACCGACCACTATCTTAAATTATTCTGCTGCTGTCCGCCAGCCAGTGCGGAAACAGGATGCTATAGTTCAGACATTCCCTGTCCTCGTACCCGCGTGTCTATGGGTATACAGACAAATTCCTCCTCCGACAACGTTTCGCCTCCAAAGGCCACTCCTGTATGCCATCTACATCTTCTATCACTGTACCTGATCGCAAGGCCGATAAGTCGCCCATTCGTCGTCCCACAAGACGTTCCCGCTCTCCTAACCGTACCCGAACGATTTGTTCGGACACCGATACCATCGATGGCAATCCAGATTCATTTTCGGTTGGCGGCCAGACTCGCCTTAGCCGTATCCGAACGAAAAAGTAAAAGATGAAACTGCACCAACTGCGCGGAGAAGTGCTTTTCGGGTTTTCAAATGTCAACCAACGGAAGATGTGTATAAACGATTACACGCTACAGCGCGTCGCATTATCCGTGAAAGTAAGAAGGCCTCTTGGAAGCGTTATGTGGAGAGCTCTATTAGCGCAACGGTCACATCCATTGTGTGGAACAGACTTAGGCGCGTAGTCGGTAAGACGAAACCATGTGCTATACTCGGTCTTAGGGTAGGGGGGCGACATTCTAGTGGACCCGGCTCTAGTTGACAACATCTTAGGCCGGCCCATTGTGGCAGTTTCCAGTTCCGCTAATTATAATCCAGCGTTTGTTCCCCTCAAGGTCGCGCTGGAAGCCCTTGTGTTAAAATTGTTCTCTGACAACCATGAGGACTACAACCGTCCTTTTAGCTTGCACGGGCTAGAACATGCTCTCTCTTTTTCTAAGCATTCAGCGCCTGGGTCCGACCCCATAAATGTATCGCTACTTCAACATTTGTCTACGTAGGGTAAGTGCTTTCTCCTCCAGTTCTATAATCCAATCTGGCATGAAGGTGCGTTTCCTGGTAAGGATCGCCAACTACCTTGCAGCTACCGCCAAATTTCCCTAAATAGTTGCGTTTGCAAGGTTATGGATCGCATACGTTTACGTAGTAGCTCGAATCTCGTGGCCTCCAAGCGAATGTTGGTTGAGTGTGGTTTTCGTCGACACCTTTCCGCTATTGATCATCTGGTATTTCTTTCGACTCACGCTATGAACGGGTTTCTGAGAAAGAGCCTTGGCTTACAGAAAGCTTACGATACGTGAGGAGGGCTGGCATTCTTCGTACAGTTCATATGTGGGGTTTCCGTGGTCGCCTCCCCATATTCATTCGGGAGTTCATGAAAGAACGGGTATTTCGTGTGCGTGTGGATTTGGATTTATCTGATCGTTTCACTTGGGAGAATGAAATACCTCAGTGTTCGATACTTAGTGTCACACTGTTCCTTAGAGCTGTCAACCCTCTTGATTGCCTTCCACCAGGGATTTCATTGTCGCTCTTTTCTGAAGATTTTGCTGTGTACCTCACAGCTCGGCTATCTGTTTCCTTGAGCGTCGTCTTCAGTGGTGTCTAGAATCTTTTATTTCCTCCTGGAGTATGGCAAACGGCTTTCATTTACCGTTTGTGTAAAATTCTGGAGTTTCCTCTTCCTACTCTTTGCCTCGCCACAGAAATACTACCGTTTGCTAATGAAGGGAACTTCCTGGGATTAATATTTGATCGCAAGCTACGTTGGTCCGTTCATATTACTTATTTGAAGGCACGGTGCATTCGTTCTCTTGATACTTTGCGTCTTTTAAGTGGCACATCCTCGTGAGCTGATAGGGCCGTATATTAGTCAGTTCCAAATTGGGTTAGTGCTGTATCATTTATTCTGCTGCGCAACACTCTATCCTTCATCACTTAAACATTGTTCACCAAAGCATTCGGTAAGCAACTGACGCCTGACAGAACCAGCGCTGTGTTATCGCCATATATTATTTGAAATTGATGCATGCCGCCTGTCCAGCTTGCCTCAACACTCGACTCAAGCATACTTTTTTGGCGGTTGCTTGGATGTTTATTGCGATTCTTGCTCCCTCGCCCTCTTGCCAGCAGGGATACGTTTTCGCAAACTTCTGGAGCAAATGGGCATGATCATGCGTGCCGTGCTTCCAAAACAGGAAACCCGTTCCCCTTCTTGATTTCGCCCGGGGACTTCTACTCATATAGGGTCCCCTTGTATTTCGAAGTCCGACTATCCCTGATTTCATCCTTCGATCCAACTGTTTTAGCTCTTGAAGACCAACATCGTGACCACATTTGTGTTTATACTGACTGATCAAGGTGTTCATGTGCCTTTGTGGTTCATAACCAGTGTTTTATTTTTCGTCTTTCACGACAGTGTTCAATTTTTACAGCTGAGCTATGTGGTATTCTTCAAGCTCTTTTTTATGAGCAGCAACATGTAATACCACTTTCTGCCATCGTACCGATTCTCTCAGTACCTCTGAAACCTTCGTGTGCTGTACACCTACCACCTTACGCACAGCGAATTCAGGATTGTCTTCACTCCCTTCAGAAGCAGGTCACATTGTGACATTCCAATGGAAGTAGCCGGGAATGGAGCAGCTGATTCTGCTGCCAAGAGAGCTATTCTATCTCCCAGGATTTTTTCTTCTTCCATTCCCGCGAATGATCTGAAAGCGGTGTTCCGTGGGCCCATTCTCTCTTGTTGGGTGACTGAATGGCCCCGAATTTGTGATAAATTGCGGGTAATCAAACCATTCCGGGAAGCCTGGAAAACCTCTTGTCGCGCTTCTTGCCGAGAAGAGGTTAGTTTATGTCGCCTGCGTATCAGACACTTGTCATTTTGGCCACTGTCATTTAATGCATTAAGAGCCAGCTCCAATTTGTCAACTTTGGCAGTGAAACACATTTTAACCGAATACCAGTTCCTAGCTCCAGTGCGATTGTTCTTTGAGTTTGCTGCAGGATATGCATACCATCCTGGCGGACAACCTGGCTGTTGTAGAACGTGTTTTATCTTTTATTCGACAGTGCCCTACGATTGGCCGTACTTTTAGTTAAGTTTAATAGCTTTGGCCTATGTATTTTTATTTCTTATTTTAACCTACTTTACCGTATTAAGCGTTTTAACTCCGGGGGGGGGGGACTATCTTAGTACATTTTAATATTCATTTTACCATGACCTTTTAACAAGAAATGTTATGAATTTATATTTTTATTTTTTTCCTAGGGTGCTAATAATCTTATAGGTTGGTTGCCCTAAACACTTACCTGCCTCTCTCCCCCCCTCTCTCTCGCTTTCTTGTTTACTGAGATTCCAGAACCTATTTTCTTCCTTGCTATGACTTCGAGCTAATTTCTTCTTCAAAAGTAACTTGCCTAGGCTCGAGCCACACTACCTTGCGCAGATCCCAGTGCAAGTGCCAGATCTGCTCTCTTTGTGAGGGATGCAGAGTGGAAGATTCTTAGTTCGAGTTTCAGCTCTGTCTCAGTCGTTGAACTGTTTAAATGTGGTTCGACTGACTTGCGTTCAATCCAAACAACACTAATTGTTTCTAAACGTTAAATTAAGTTGAGTGATCTCTCTATCCTTTGGACAGAATCTTTTGAGACAGTGGACAGGCAAAGGTACGAAACAGATAGCTTGTGCCCAGGTTGGTTACGTGTTGCGACACTTGGTGATAACTATCGTTACAGCCACGTGTTGTCCTTAACTCTCATTTCCACTGTCTCAAAGGATACTCTGACAAAAGTAAAAATAGGAAACTTTAGAGCAATACTTTCATCGTAAATGTTAGCATATATCGAGCAAAATTAGACACAAACAGAGGGAAAAACATCACCATCTTAAAACACGCAAGTATCTTTATGGATTCAATCTTGAAGCACGCTGCCAACATCGCCCACGCAATAGCTAAATAGCATTGATGAATTCATGGTAACATACATCTTGAATAATGACAGGGATCATTTTTCGTTTGACTGCGTACTCAAAAGTGTTTCTGACATCATAATGAAGGGCGAAGGTTCTTGGTAGAATTCTTGAGCTTTTGTAGCCCCTTTCTATTTCCCTTTAGGCTGCAAAGGGAGTAATTTGATACAAATCAAACCTTTTGTGTGTAACCTGCTGAGATGAAGTTTCCTAGGTGACATGCAAGCGCAGTCAACTGTTAGCACTTCAAAGGCAGCTTGTTCTTTGAGAAGCGAAAGGAACTTCGCTCTCTCTTGGAATGAAAGATGCCCGCTGTGTTAGATTTTTCATGTCTGCTCTTTTGTTGTCAAATTTCACCTTTGGAGATGGTTTTACATATTAATAAAGTAATAAACGTTTTTGAATTCTCGCAGCAATTATGCAATTTCGCAATTTGATTCATAAAAACTAAAGGGAAAAGGGTGTTTGAATTGTATATGCTAAGTGTAAATAAATAAATAAACAAACAAATCCTTCTGCACTGTTGTTAAACTCGATAAATATTTATTTTCGAAGCACAAGCATTAAACTTTTTCTGAAGTGGGTGTGTGTGTGTTTTTTTTTTTTTTTTCGTTTGTGTAAGTATTAGCATTTTAAAATAAAGTTGACAACTTAAATATTGCCCTCAGTGTTATATGTTGTTAAACGACATTGAGTTTGTCATTGAAAGGCTCATAAACAAAAGATAATAAGATTTATTACAACGAGATGATCGGGTATTAGCTTAATAAAATTCCCGCGTTTCGCATTTGTATTACTTTCTCTACACGCACTATGTACATAGTGTATAGAGAATGAATCGCTTTCCACGCAAATTTCGATACCGAAAATTCATGGAAAATACACGTTTTAGGGTCCCTGTATCTAAAAAAAAACATTTTTAGAAAAAGCTTCGTGTATGTTTGTCCGTGAACACAACTCAAAAACGAAGACGGTAAAATACCAAACTTGAAATTCAAGTTTAGTAACGTTTTTAAATGGAAATAACTTTGACATTTTTTATTTTCTTAAAAATGACGAATGGTTTTGATTAAAATACCGTACATTTAAGATATTTACATGACAAATAAAATGTGTATCTTGAATTTTCTGGGGATAGCCTCTGAATACCTCTTTATTGTGGATGGATTTTACCGAATTTTGCCTAACTGGTAAACCGTAAGAGATAAACAAAAGCTTACTACAAATGTAGATCTCGGTAAAACAACTTATGTCATAAGTTTTTTTCGTGGAGTTGACCATTTCTGAGATATTCCCTGTTATTTGTTTCACATTTAAAATATTCAAACTTTTCTCACACGGAATTTTGTAAACTCCTGGCCAGGCATGGAGACGGATTTCAACCACAGCGCAACCAGCTTTTAAAAGATTTCACTGTCGTTTTAGCCTAGTGTATTCCCTTGTATACCTTCTACTACAAGGAAGCAAGTAATAAGACGATTTCTGCTTAAGTTTATCTCGATTATCATAAAGTAAATAGAAGAATAAGTATTTTAACAATACTTTATTACAGCGATGATGTAAAGATCATGTGAATGGAGCACATCAGATTTTTTTTATTTAATTGTGTAAACTCATTTTTACTTTCTCCATATGCACTATGTACATAGTGTATAGGGAAAGTATTGCACTCCACCAAAAATTCGATACCGAGATTTCACCGGAAATATATGTTTTAGGGTCCCCAATATCCAAAAAAAAAAAAAGCATTTTCACAAAAAGGTCCGCGCGCGTGTGTGTGTCCATGTGTCTCTGAACACGATAACTCAAAATCGAAAAGTCGGTAAAATACCAAACTTGGTATTTAAGTTTAGTATCTTCCAGGGATGCGACACGACACATGCGACATGGAACTTTTTTCGAAAATTTTGATTTTCTCAAAAATGGCTGTAACGATTTTGATTAAAATTTGGTATATTAAACATATTTACCTGACAAATGAAATGTATATCTTGAATTTTCTGGGAATAGCCTCTGAAGAGTAGTTTATTCTGGATGAATTTTACTAAATTTTGAGTGACTGCTTAACCGTAAGAGATGGACAAAAACTTACTACACAAAAAATGTAGAGCACTTTAAAACACACAATTTATGCTATATACATTTTTTTCGTGGAGTTCGTCGTTTTTGTGACATTCCTTATTTTTGGTCTCTGCTATGAAAAACGTATACTTTTCTCACACAGGAACTTGTCAACTCCTATCCATATAAACAAAGGAACTTCATTGACATAGCAACCAGCTTTTGACTATCACTTTAACTTACTGTTGTCTCTTATTTCGCTTCTACTGACAAGGAAGCGAGTAATTAGACTATTTCTGCTATTTTTTTCTGATTAGCATAAAGTAAATAGAAGTATAAGCTTTTTAAGAATTATTTGTTGCAGGTATATGGAGAAAGTCATGTGAATGGTACACATCAGATTTTTACTTTTCCGTCGACGTTGACTACTATCGCATTTTGATGCTCAAAATATAACGGGGAAGGGAAGGGGGGAGATTATTCTCAGAAAAAGCTTGTATGTTACTTTCAGAGAGAGAGAGAGAGAGACAGAGAGAGAGAGAGAGAGAGAGAGAGAGTGAGAGAGAGAGAGAGAGAGAGAGAGAGACAGAGACTGAGGAATACATAATTTGTTCCAAGTAACCTTTTTGTTATAGCCCATTACCGGAGTTTGTGATTTAGATACCATTTATTATAAATATTTACACGAGAAATAAAATGTATATCTTGAATTGTCTGTGAATAGTCTATGAAGTCCTCTTCATCCGGAAAAATTATGGAAACTTGTGCAACGATAGATAAAACATAAGGCACCAAACATTTAGATCTTTAAAGTACACAATTTATTCTGAGGTGTTTGGTCAGTACATGATAACTCCAAAACTGGCCTTTCTGTGCTACGACAGTAATAATAATAATAATAATAATAATAATAATAATAATAAACCAATATCGTCTGATGAAGCCCTGATTTCTCCAGAACTTCACCAAACAATAGAGGATTGCTTCTTTTATGTCGCTTCTGTCTTAGCACAAAAAGGCCAGTTTTGGAGTTGTATGTTCTAACCAAACAATAGTATTCCTGTTGATCTTCAGTTGTCTCTCGATATTGCATGGAAACTGCGTGAAGTTTTATGGTCGGCATAGGTATAGAGTCCAAGTTTTAAATATTTGACTCTCGCTGTTCCTTTTGAACATATGTGTAACGAAATGTGTAATGTAACTATTTTTTTCAAAAGTTTATCTTGATCAAAGTGTCGCACATAGAAAAATAAGCTTTCATAAGAAGAACAAAAGAGCAATATTAAATGACATATCTGGTAGAAAAAGCCTTGTAAATTTAATCTGACTTTTTATGAATGAAGACGCTGCTTTTCGGTGGCATTGAAGTCTCTAATTTTATTTAGGTAGGATTTATTTATTTTGTTATTGCAGTCTGCTGAGCTTTTAAAGTGATGCATTTATCAACTCTAAAGTTAGAGAAAACAGAGTCAACTATTGAAAACACAAATAGGCACTCTAAAAATACAAATGGACACAAAAAATTATTTTCTGTACCGAAAGATTGATAAATAGTAAATGCACGTTTTCTTTGGAGCCAAAATGGCGTTATGTCAGCTCAATTTGAAATATTCTGAGAGAATTTTTCTTACTGCTTTACCTCGTTCAGCGAATGCTGGATTGATAGCTGGGTACAGTAGTGAAATATTCTCCAGAAATTTATTGGGGACGTAAATAAGGCAGGTAGCAGTTTGATTACGGAGTGATGTTTTCATGATTCCTGGGTGAAATCTTTCTGTGTGGGTGTAAAATTACCTTTCACGGATCTGGATTGCTATTCATGAAACGTGGGCGGGCATGATGGTGGACGCGGCAGTTAAAATTATTCACTACATTTTAAAAGCGTCGCGTGTTGACGCTTTGCACGCGTAGGCTAAGCCGGATATCGGGTAACTTTATGGAGGTTTCGAGAACATTTATTAATTGTTACAGATGCAGTTACTGTAAAATACATGCTAACGAGTAATCCCTCTCAAAATGTTGCACAGAACGGGAAATTGTACATATTGCATAATACCAAGAGTGAAATGGCAGTTTTGACGGACAGAGAATGTTAATCTATAAAGACGGGACTTAAAAACTACTATCACAAAATTAATTTGAGAACGTCTTGTAGTTTATCGGGAAAAAATGAGTCAGTTGGCGAATATAATGTCATGCCGACAATTGGTTAGAGCAATACGGAGGCCCGGGATTGCCATATACGAGCTAGCTATGACATTGAATTTTCTCGTGTGATTCTATCTTTACAACTTTAAATTACACGTAGTATTTGTGAAAGAAACAACTAATCATAGGTAATACTACGAGTGTTTTCATCTTGTCGATAATTCACGACCGGAGCGAGGCGTCCAAAGAGACGGTTTCATTTGATAAGACGATTCAGCGAAAAAGACGATAATTTATACTATGTAGGAAGGGAGATTTTATCAGGTTATGATTGTAATACATTAGCTCTCCAATAGATTATGCATTCGTCCATGTTTATTTGACGAATGTTTATTATTATTATTATTATTATTATTATTATCATTATCATCATCATCATCATCTCTTTCTTCACTGCCTCCTAAATGGCTGACCGCGCCTACACCTAATGTACGAATATCGACAGCAACAATAGAAACAGGGAACAATTATTTTATTTCACATTTTAATAACTAATACATGAAATGAAAAAAAAAAAAACCGTCAAATAATGCTTATTTTCACTCCTTTTTTGAACCAAATGCATTATGAACTGGATAAAACTGTAAATAAACATTGTAACTGAATTAATTGAAAGTACAATTGTGGAACTGACGGTTATTAAAAGTGAAGGTTGGCTCGCTGAATTTTCACCATGCTGCTAATAACCAAGACAAACAAACGTCAGGTGCGATAAGATTTCAAAGAAATGAATGTCAGCTGCGATAAGATGTTTCGACAATATTGCTCCAGTCAGATGACCGCGAATGGATGAAATTGCCTAATCTTGGCCATTGCATTGGTGCTTTAATAATTGAGCTAAATTGTCAAAGAGAAAACAGTTGTATTACTAGTTTTCAAACAACATAGAGCGTGGAAAAGTGCGAAGAGGAAAAGTGTGTTCTCCGCTATTATAAGCTGTAACATGATTGGAGCTGTGGGTTCTACTGAAAGCATATCATTATTTGTGTGTTATTAATACTGCGTATTTAACAGGTGGAATTAGTGGGAAGGTGAAAGAAATCCTTTATCTTGCTATTTATATTTACAGTTTGCTTTGTGTGCTCAAAATGAGTATAGGAGGTTGTCATTATATAGGTAGCCCATATAAAGTGTTACAGATCATCCCAACAGCAAAATCCCAACAATTCCAAACCTTACAGTAACAAGGGGCCATCCAAATAGTCATATGAAAACCAAATCATAGGGCACCTTATTGGGCTCACGGGACCCAACCTCAAATTTTAAATAAAACCGTGATACTTTTTTGTTTGTTTGCATATTCTGGTTCCTCATATTAAATTAAGCAACTTTTATTAATACATGTTTTTTTTTTTTCCTAAAATGAACATGCTTATGCAGTTCGCTTTTCTTCTGCATTCAGTTCTAAAATCATTTCTACCACTACATCAAAATCTGCCCTTTTTACTTTCTCTACGCGTAGCATGTACATAGTGTATAGAGAAGGTGTTGTATTGCACAAAAAATGATTGAATAAAAAAAAGCATTTTTAGAAAAATGTCCGTGTTTGTTTGTTTGTGTGTGTGTGTGTGTCTGCGTCTGCGTGCGGCATAGCTCAAAAACGAAAAGTCCGTTAAATAATCAAACTTGGTATTTAAGTGCAGTATCTTCCAAGAATACGATCGAAGTTACCAAAGCGCTACCTTGGACTCAATGGCAGAGCAACCGGCTAGAGATCGGGAGTTCCGTGGTTCAAATCCCGGCTATGGCATTGAATTTTTCAGTCTGACACTACCTATCGAATTATGCTGTTATTACGATATTACTCGTATAATAAATAATTGTAATTTATGTTTTCTCATTTCTATTAAGCGTGCTTTAAGTATCTACTTTTAGCATGGTAATTTGGTTTAACAATGCTAAATTATGAATGTGAAAGTTTTGTTAATTGTGAAGTCTTTATTATGAAAGGATATCTAGAGTTTTTGAGATCTTAATTATACCTCTGTACACCTGGAATAATATCGCTGAAGAATAAATATATATAATAGTCCAAGTATGTGTGTAAAACAGTTCAACATTATAGAGATCGCAAGTCGCAAGCTTTATTTCATTACGAGAATCATTCCCTTCCCGAAATGAACACTTATGCCAGAGGTGCCCAGTCTACAGATTGCGAGTCATTGAAAGACTAGTCAAAATTAACGCCAAAGATAAAACGAAATCACGGGAATTTAGAATATAAACGGATAAAATAATGAAAACTTGATATTGCTTGCAAAAGCAAAAGCTACAAGCTACGTTGTGGGTGGTAGAATTCAATTCAAATACGCAGTATTTGATTGCGTTTCAAGAATGTCTATTTCAGGAAGAAATTAGCTGCGTATTAAATATAACTCAATGCAATTCTACAGCGCCCAACGTGTTCTACAGTTCACTCAACGTCGCCCCAGCGTCCTATTTGGAAGCAGAAATCGATGCCAAAGAGGCGTCCACGTGAATGCTCCAATTTCGCATCGTGTAACACGGGATCGGTGTTCGCTCGATATGTCGGCGGCCTTGCTGGTCTCCAACACACCCACATGCTTGCCTGCCAGTCACTCCGTCATCCCAATTCATTCACAAAACCGCTCCATTCAAGAGCCAGCGAGCCAGTCAGCCAGCCGCTAGCTCGCTCCGAGAAGCGAGTTTTTGGCAAAAGATTACGTCTTATGTTGGCACTTTCTCAAGGTGTCGTATACCTGTCCGAATAAAACGTGGTGGCTACGGCAGACTTTATTCACTTTGACCTTCAGAGAAGAATGGTACTATTTTACTTTCGTTGGCCATTTTGTCTCTTTCCATTATCTTCGCCGTAATTAGTAAGCTGTTGCTGTCGATTAACTGTGCAACTTTGGTATTAAATAAAATGCACTGTAAAATCCAACAAAATAGATATTGGATGATGCTATATTAAGATTAAGTAGCAGAGGTTACGGGACATTCATTGCTTTATTGCGACATAATAAAACATTTTTGCAAGCAACTTAGAGCAAAATGGAACCAAGCATGTAGTCAAAATCCACCAGTAAAGTTGCATATGGTAAGGAAAGATGACGTCAATCCTTGACCCCCTACGTTCACTGAAGAGGAATGAACAAGACTACGAGTAGAACAAACTAAACTAACCCATTCATACATCTTCACCAAGGACAACCCACCTCAATGTGAAGTCTGCAACACACCCTCTCTTTATACTGCTGACTGTTCTGTTTGCGCTTTAGTCATCATACCCCAAAGTTTCTAAATAAATTAATTTTGGTATAATACTTCGGCTACTGTTTTCGAAAAACACATTTGCAGTTTTTGTATGTATGTGTGATTTTATACTCACTAAGAAGATCAGGACGTAAGTTTAAACGTGATTTCATACTCGTATCGTAACAGTTATAATTTTAGCATTGCTACATTATGTTTATAATAATCAATACTATAGAAGGTGACATACGTTTCTGTAAGAATCGATTTACTTAATCTTCTTTCTTCTTTTATTTATTTGAGGTCGATTTAACTCCTAGGTCATATCGCGACCATACAATATTTATGACAATGGATTCACAATATTACAATGAAATGATTTACACACTTAAACAAAGGCATGTGAATTAAAAATTACAGTAGGAAAGCAAGATTTACATAGATTTAAATAGAATAGTGTGAATAACTACATTGCTTTTGGAAGTCAAGTTTTACACATTTAAAATATTGTGGATGAGTACATTACAGTTTGGAATCAATTTTATGCTCCTGAGAAAGAGTAGAACTTGCTTGAATTTTTGTGGAGTATTCAGTGTTGTGAATATATCTTCAATGATACTGTAGACCTGTCGTTCTGTGTTGTATCTTCTGCATCCTGTGAATGCTGTGTGGGGGTTTGTAGTATAAACCTTCACACGTCGAGGTATAATCTGAACCAAAAGTAGCTCATTACATATATTGACATCATATCCATCGTTCTAATTCATAAAGTAACTCAATAAAACAGTTATTTCATAATATGGTTAGTAAATAAAAACGCTTTTTACTTTAAATAATGAAAGTAAAACTTGATACAAAATATCTATGTTCCATTCACATGACTATCGCTACATTTCTGTAACAAAGTATTGTTAATAAGCTTATTCTTCTATCTATTTCATTCTAATCGAGATGAAACAGCAGAAACGCTAATATTACTTAGTTCCTTAAAAGTAGAAAAGAAATAAGGGAATACACTAGCTAAACGACAGTCGAATGTTTTAAAACGTGGCTGCTGTGGGATTGAAATCCGTTTCTTTACGTGGCCAGGAGTTGACAAATTCCCGGATGAAAGTATTTTAAAACTGGAACTAATAACAAGGAATATCTCGAAAATGGTCAACTCCACGAAAAAAAAAAAACGTATATGACATAAATTGTGTGTGTTTAAGACCTCACTTCTGTCTAGCAAGTTTTTGTCTATATCTAGTAAATGCAAAATTAACAATATATATCTAGAATAGTCTTCTGAGGCTATTCCCAGAAAATTTAAGATATACATACAGTTTATTTGTCCTATAAATATCTTAAACATAAGAGGTTTTAATCAAAATCGTTAAGACCCATTTTTGAGAAAATAAAAAATTTCAAAACTTTTTCCATGTAAAGGGTGGGGGGATTTTGTTGAAAATCTGCGTATCGCATCCTTGGAAGATACTGAACGTAAATATCAAATTTGGTATTGAACGGACTCATTTTTGAGCTGTACTGCCAACACACACAGACACATACACAGATATATGTTTCTAAACATACCATTTTTGGATTCGGGGGTCCCAAAACATATATTTCCGGTAGAATCTCGGTATCGAATTTTGGGTGCAATGCAATACCTTCTCTATACAGTATGCACATAGTACGTGTAGAGAAAGTAAAAACTGCAACGAACATAAATCAACCAAACTCTCTCAGAAGACATTGCGGTGAATTACAAGATACTGTTTACTATATCGAAAGAAAAGGCTCTTCTCCTATCACTCTAAACATGTTTGAATCATCCACAAGTTTATTCAGTGTTCATTGGTTTAGCAGGAATTGAACGAGGCCAGGCAGTGAACAATGCCAAATAGTGCA
Source organism: Hymenopus coronatus (assembly GCA_030762935.1). NCBI lineage: Eukaryota > Metazoa > Arthropoda > Insecta > Mantodea > Hymenopodidae > Hymenopus > Hymenopus coronatus. The sequence continues at coordinate 40,902,537 of CM060885.1, read as the reverse complement.
ACAGGTTTCGAAACGGGTTGTAGAGGCCACACCTACTCCATCACGTCACAGTTATACTCTGTGCGTACCGAAATAAATTCAGCAAATTCGTGACCCCGGACCGATCTCTCATGATGTCACCAACGACGGTGCGATTTGGCAGGAAATATTGCACTCGTTTATGATTATTGCCTCGTTCGTTCTAGGCCGAACACAGTCTCGCTATATTGTTGCCAGCTTCTGCAGCTTGAGACCAGACGTGATGTAAACACTTGTCCCTCCGCGTTACCGTATTGTTATTAGCTGCCAATAAAAACATAAACAAAAGCACAAAAACATTCACAAGCGGACTAACGTTTCGTGCTTATAGTGCAACAGAACTGTGCTTTATTTCAATAATAATAATAATAATAATAATAATAATAATAATAATATAGAAATTCTATAATAACTGCATAAACCTGAGTTGAAATTAAATATGGACAATTAAAATAAAATTAAACTTTAATCTTTAGTTACCACGCTATAAGAAGATGTGTAAAATGTGGTTCTCCACCACACGAGGATTCCTGTCAGTAAATGATTACACTTTATCTCTCTTCACAGCTAAATCCAATTTCTCATATTCATTTTTCAAATAATGTAAAGAGGATCATTTTGGACAGAATTTAAGACCCTATCCAACTTTGGCGGTTCGTTATTAAAGAAAAACTCGTGCATTTTCCTATGAATTTCATTTATTGAAGTCATCCCCACACCCCTCTAATTCTGACTTACAATTGTTTCTTCTCTTCCTTGATGTTCGCAATGTTCTCTACATGCACACGCAACGATTCACTCGGAAACAGCGGTATAATATGCAGTTAGTTTAAGAACGTTAATCACTTCGACCGTTGGATTTTCAAGCATTCATTTGTTAAAATCGTACAAAGCAATTTGTTTGTTGGTGCTTTTAGTGACTTAACTTTAGAATGCTTCACTATTTCACCATTATTATTGTACACTTTAAGAGCACCTCTTTTGTTACTTTTTAACTTGGTAGATCGTGTCTAACGGTGAATTAATCAAGCTGGCTAAACATTGCTCAAACGAGTCTGCGGTGCATATAGCTTAAAACTAGGCATCATTCCTCTTCTCAGAATAAGGGAAATCTCGAAAGAAACCTAGATTCGAACTCAGAACCTCTTGAACGTGAGATGGACCCCTACCAAATTAACACACAGAAACAGCCATATTTTTATAGGCTCCCAGAGTCATCCTTTATCATATGCATGCAGAAGTGGGGAGAGCGAAAGCGAAGAGAATCAAAAGTTTCGCATTGCTTTATTCAACATATTCTTGAAAATTCACAGATAATGCGCATATTTAAGGTATTATATGTAAAGGTGTGATTTAATTTCCGGCGGACTAGTTGATGACGTGTACACGCACGCGCGCGCGCGCACACACACACACACACACACACACACACACACTCACACCCACACATCAGGTTTAGTTTTAAGAGTGGAGAGACAGTAGATTTCTACCACGCGCTTTAAAATTCCACCCCCGAAAATTGTCCTAAATTTTATTTTGAATAAAAACATATTGAGTTTCTGGGAAGCACACCACGTTAGCTAGCTACACCTGAAACGCGAATACTCATCGTAGTGCAGACAAATTGTGGGTTATACATCAGGTTTTTATGCATATTCTGTGGTCAGTCTTTTGTGACAGTGGAAGGGAGACGCGTGAATCCAACCTAAGCGTGAGCAACCTGTTTTTCTGCCTTTGCCCTGTCTCAAAAGACTGCGCCATGGTGACGAGAGATCAGTTCGTCGCCCACAGATGGCACTGTAGGAGAAAATCACTTTGCGGACGCCAAATGCCAGACTTTTGCCCAGGAACCTTGTGCTTTCAAGTTACGGGGTTTTTATGTGCAAATAAACATTACACGGAACCACCAGTATTACTCCCTTCCGAAGGAAGCCATGCTAAGGATTTTTGCGTCCGTAAAATTCCATTACTTTCCACCAGGTTTGAAGCTGCAATCTTGGGTTTTAGAGGCTAGTTTGGTAACCATTACACGCATGCGTGTCAGATACTTCTTTTGTAAGTTAACTATTTCCGAAATATTCCTCGTTATTGATTTAAATTTTTCTATAGTTACTCCTGACCATGCAAAACGAACGGAATTCAATGTCATCACATGTTAAACGAATTGACAAATCTGTTTTTTTTCTGTTGTACCTTATAAAGAAATAAGTAAAAAATCTATTGTTGCTTACGTTTATCTCAATCAGCATGGAGTAGATAGAAGAATACGTTTTTGTAGGAATAGTTTGTTACAGAATAGGAGGAGAAAGTCATGTGAGAGGGCCACAACAGGTTTTGATTTTTATCTGCTTCATGTATGTTAATGGGGATAAACTAACATTCTTTTATTATGGTGTATTTCGCTCTGCTGAGACTCAAATAATGGTAACATCACAAAATATAGAATTATACCTGAGCATTTAAAAATTAAACGTCTTTGGAAAGTGAAACCAATAGTAACGAATATCTCCAAACAGGTTAACGCCACAGCATATTTGATAAAGTGTTCTAATGGCTACATTTTCATTGATTAATGATTTTGAACCTTGAGATTTACACACATTCAAATTAAAGAGAACTTCAGAAGCTCTCCGTAAAATATTCAATATGCATCTACATTTATTACTTTCACAATTAATAGCTTAATCACATGATTTTTATTATTATTATTATTATTATTATTATTATTATTATTTCATGTAAAGGAACCAGGAATTTTCTTCGTAATCTTCGTAACGCATCTTTGGAAGCTATGCCAAACTTCAGTAGGTACCAAGTTTGGTATTTATCCGAGATTTCATTTTTCTCCAAACTGATATGCGACCTTTCCCTAATTCTCTCTTTTTACTTTCTCCATACGCACTATGTACATAGTGGATAGAGAAAGTATTGCACTCCACCAAAAAATTCGATACCGAGATTTCACCGGAAATATATGTTTTAGGGTCCCTAATATCCAAAAAAAGCATTTTCACAAAAAGGTCCGTGTGTGTGTGTGTGTGTGTGTGTGTGTGTGTGTGTGTGTCCGTGTGTCTGTGAACACGATAACTCAAAAACGAAAAGTCGATAAAATACCAAACTTGGTATTTAAGTTTAGTATCTTCCAGGGATGCGACACGAAGATTTTGAGAAAAATCCCCCCACCCCCAACTACCCTTTACATGGAACTTTTTTCGAAAATTTTGATTTTCTCAAAAATGGCTCTAACGATTTTGATTAAAATTTCGGATATTAAACATATTTACCTGACAAATGAAATGTATATCTTGAATTTTCTGGGATTAGCCTCTGAAGAGTAGTTTATTCTGGATGAATTTTACTAAATTTTGAATGACTGCTAACCGTAAGAGATGGACAGAAACTTACTACACAAAAAATGTAGAGCACATTAAAACACACAATTTATGTTATATACATTTTTTTCGTGGAGTTCGTCGTTTTTGTGACATTCTTTATTTTTTGTTTGTGCTATGAAAAACGTATACTTTTCTCATACTGGAACTTGTCAACTCCTATCCATATAAACAAAGGAACTTCAGTGACATAGCAACCAGCTTTTGACTATCACTTTAACCTACGGTTGTCCGTTATTTCGCTTCTACTTACAAGGATGCGAGTAATAAGACTATTTCTGCTAATTTTTTTCTGATTAGCATTAAATAGAAGAATAAGCTTTTTAAGATTTATTTGTTGCAGGGATATGGAGAAAGTCATGTGAATGGTACACATCAGATTTTTGGGTTATGACTTCAAAACATCCAGCTTAATTCCGTTGAAATCTTGATACTTCTTTTTTAAAAACTAGAATGTAAGGCTGGGTATTGGTATGTAATAGACAAAGTAATACTTAGATCATAAAATTCGCTTTTAGAGAAGAATGAGGCTGGCGTTAACAGCAATTATTTACTGAAGTGAAACTTACTCATTCCAGAAATAGACTTCCTGTGAATGGTCCGTCAGCTGCCACAGAATCCGTAGTAAGGAAAGCTCTGCCTAAGCGGTATACTGAGGAAACAACGGAGAATATAGGCTTCAGCTTGGAGTGTAAAGGACGGCGGAAACGTCTATGAAATGTATTGTATCCGGAAAACCCGCCGAAGACGTCCTCTCTTGGATGAAAGGCATTCTGAAAGCTCTGTTTAATCCAACGAGTTTAAATGAATAGATGAAAAGGGCGACTAGACCTGTGTGTTAATGTGGGACTGTAATCTTGGTGTTTTATCCAGCGTCATTAATTTGTTAATAGCAGGCGTGGCTAATAGATTGTGTACAATTTACGGGATTCTGTAGCATAAAACTATGAGAAGAGTTAGTGTATCTACCGCCACCTACTCGTGGATATCCATTCTCCCACTCACATCCCCCTCTCCTTAACAGGGGACCTTCCTCGCTCCTGCTGCCGCCAATGAATTGCGCCGCATCCTGTCTACAAGCATTACACAAGCTGAGCACTATGCCACCACCAACTGGTTTAGGGTGATTTCTTGCGCCATTTGACTTTCTATAACCACATTGATTGTGATAGTTTGGGTTGGAAAAAAGTGGCAATGTACCTCTTTAAGTATATTTAATTGATACATTTCTAAATAAGACTACTAGTGCAAGATGCGGTTGTCAGCACTTCACATTCTAAAAAATAAATGCCATGTCTGGTGACACAGTACTGAGTGAATCCCACGTTCAGTCTCCAAAGTGTTGGTGCTAAAGCATTATTGTAAGTGAGAGCATGCTATCAATGAGGAAACAATTGTTTATAACTGTTTTTTTTACACAAAAAGTTTTTATATTAAACTATTATTTTGTTAACATGGTGGTCCTATTTACCTTGTCATGAGTCGTGAAGCTTATCCTGAGGGTTACATCTCATTGTCCCTCAATCAATCCTTAGGTTCTTTGAGGCAATACTGTATTGTTCTGGGGCATGTTTTCAGGTGTTGGTGTACATTAAGACTTATAGATGGGTAAAGGACTGGCGTATTTAGATCCAGATAAAGATTTTCATTTCGTTGTACCAGAGTTCATTGGCTATAATCTTGAACACCCGATTCTGGAATGCTAGAAGCGGAACACCAAATCATACATATTGCCATGTTGGTTAGAGAGCCATTGGGTAAGCAAGTCTTGTTAGAAATGGAGCTGGATGAATTTTTTTATGCAGGAAACGTGTTGGTTATCGAAGTTTAACTTTTTTAGTTTAACGTCCCTTAACCTGGTTGAACATATTGGACGATGAATGAAATTGGTGAAATGATGCTCAAATGATCTCGGGGACCATGGAGCTTAAAGTTACTCGACATTCGTCCTCTCAGAATAAGGGAAAACCCCGAAAAAAAACCTTATCTGGGTAAATCACCTATTGAATGTGAAGCAGACATGCTACCACCACACTACCCAGGCGGGCATTTAACTTTTATATTTATAGAATGTGATCAGTAAGCTTCTTCCATGTCAAACGTTTATCGAGCATACGACCAAGGTGTCTAAAATCGTCTGTTTGTGGTAAAACGGTACTTTTCAAGCATTGGGAATGAGCATGTTTTTCCCAATATAGGTGAAAGATACAGTACGTGAAGTTTACAATTCTTCTCCCATGATTGTGTTTCATGTACGTTATATGTGTTGTAACGTCTTCGCCTGTGTCGCCTCTGCACATAATGGCTGTATCGTCTGTAAATCAGGCTATGCATAGATGGTCAGTTCTGGGTAAATCATGAGACTCAAGTGTATATTGAATATAGTAAAGGCGCAGTATGCTTCCTGTGACTCCGCACCTTTATAGACTGCAGAATATGTGGTTTGTTGAGATACGACTGAATAAAATAGTAGCGTGTTAGGAAGGAGCTTTTAAATTTTGAAGAGATGATCACATACTTCGAGTGGTTCCTCAGTGTCAGGAAATAGACCTAAGCAGATTTTTGTTTTCATAAGTATTCATTATTTCGTCTATAAGGGCAGGAGTGGAAATTTCTAAATCCAAATTGTGTTTAGGCAATATTTCTCAAGAAAAATTTGGGAAATAACACGCTCTCGAATACTTAAGAGAATAATGATAGAAAAGTTATTAGTCTATAGGTTAATGGATCACAGATTTTCGTTGAATTTAGGTATCATTGTAACATTAGCATGCTTACATGGAAGTATATTAAGCGTAGCATTGTATTGTAAATTTGGGTTAACAGTATTATGACTTTGCATGGTAGTTTCTCGTAACCACGAGATTTATTAGAAGGCAATCTATCAATGCCATTTTATATAATATCTGTAGTGAAGAGGAGCTGAGGTCGTAGAAGGGTAGTCCTCGGTACTGTCAGCATCTTCAGTAATGCTGGGTTAAAATACAGAATATTTTTCTACCTTTTCTTATGGACCTGTGAGGCAATGGTTACCAGATGAGTGGTGGGATGCTTTCTATTATCTAGGTCAACGTTTTTCTCTTCGCCAGAAAGTCTATTTTGGTTTTTAAAGACGATACTATCTTTCCAAGGGTTTTCAAGTGACTGCTTTTAGAGATGTTTTTAATTCATTGGTGGTGGTGTTGTTATAACTCATTTTATATGGAGGATTTTTAAATAATTTCCCTTAGACTTGTGGCTGACTTACTCATTTTGCAGTTGTATGCGAGTTAGAAAAGTTGCTATTTAATTTTTACTTTCTCTACACGTACTATGTACATAGTGTATAGAGAAGGTATTGTAATGCACCCAAAAATTCGATACCGAGATTTCGCCGGAAATACATATTTTGAGACCCCCTGAATAAAAAGAACATTTTTATAAAAATGTCTGTGCGTGTATATATATATATATATATATATATATATATGTGTGTGTGTGTGTGTGTGTGTGTGTGTGTGTCTGGGCAGCATAGCTCAAAAACGAAAAGTCCGTTAAAAATCAAATTTAGTATTTAGGTTTGGTATCTTCCAAGGATGCGTCACGAAGATTTCCAAGAAAATCCTCCCATCCCCAACTACCCTTTACATGGAACTTTTTTCGAAAATTTTGATTTTCTCAAAAATGGCTAACGATTTTAATTAAAATATCGTATATTAAAGATACATATTTACCTGACAAATAAAATGTGTATTTTGAATTTTCTGGGAATAGCCTCTGAAGACTACTTTATTCTGGATCAATTTTACGGAACTGCTAAACACTAAGAGATGGACAAAAACTTACCACACGAAAACTGTAGTGCACGTCAAAACACACAATTTATATTATATACATTTTTTTTTCGTGGAGTTGATCGTTTTTTAGATATTCCTTATTTTTGGTTTCAGCTTTGAAAAAATTATACTTTTCTCATACAGGAATTTGTCAACTCGTGTCCATACAAAGGAACTTCAGGCATATAGCAACCAGCTATCGACTATCACTTTAACCTATTGTATTCCCTTATTTAGCTTCTACTTACAGGACGCAAGTAATAAGAATATTTCTGCTAATTTTTTCTCGATTAGCATGAAATAAATAGAAGCATAAGCTTTTTAATAATAATTTGTTGCAGATATGTAGAGAAAGTCATGTGAATGGAACACATCAGATTTTTTTTCAAAATCAATTTGTGGTGAAATTTGAAAGATTACCTTAAAGGGAATTATAAATGCCACAGTATAGAGGGATATGACGTAAAATGAAATAAATAACATTATAGGGGTTCAAGATTATCTTTCACTGGAGAGAAAAATCTGCTATCCTGAACACCCTTCAATGGATGTACTTGTGGTCGGTGGAGGTGAGAGCCAAGTCGATCCATTGACTTCCGCTTTGTCGGTTGCCTAGAAACGATTTATCACAGAGAAAAGCTCGCCAAGCTCTTATGCCTGTTGCACATGTTCATTGGGTAATAATAATAATAATAATAATAATAATAATAATAATAATAATAAAACGATAATTATTATTTATTACGTATATATTGCATGAACTAACACAGTTTAAATAATAGCATTACGTTTGAGTAAATTGATTTGGAACATGTTGGCCAGGCACGATAGAACAGTGCCTCGCTATAGCAGTAATGGAAGTTTTACAAAGAAATGGGTGATGAGGCAAAGGTTTAATTATGGAAAGAGCTTTAAAACCGTGGGGTGTAGGATTTAAAGGTAAATGGAGGGCATGTTTTAAAAGAATGCTTGAATCACAAGAAAAGATGCAGAGAAGAACGAAGAAGTCAATAAGTTCTAAAATAATCTTGAAAGTAACAATATGGATTGTTAACCGACTTGAAAAATAATAATGGTTTTAGGTTAGAAACGAAAGTAGGATTTGCATATATGTATTAGTTACTTTGTGGAAAGATCATTAATGCCCAAGGTAAGTAGAGTTTATTAATGCCTACCTATACGCAGGTTGTACCATGGTAGAATCATAGACAAGCGCTGCTTATTCTCGTTCGGTCTGCGCAATGACGTCACTTGAGTGTAAGGAACGGGGCATGGCTGCTTGTTTGTTGCTGATTGTTGCGAAGACAATCACAATAGTTGTAAAGTGATAGACTGGATGCTTAATTTATCCAGTACAAAAGAATAAATTTAAACCATACGAATCATGGATAAAAATGTTTACTTTACGCAAATAAATCGTTTTCTATTGCAGGCTGGTGCTATTGTAGGACTAGACTGTGCTAGACTAAGATGATCGTATTTCAAGATGTGCAAATAAATTTATTCATTCCTTAACACCATTGTAGACACAGGCTTGACGATTGTAATTAACTAGAATATTTATGATTTCGGATAATAGTACAAATAATCTGGTTAAAGTACAATTAAGTGCATTTTGGTTACAATACAGATAGTGCACAAGATAAATAGTAACGTTGCCCTGAAAGCACCTGACAGTATCATGTTAAGCATGTGTTGTACTTTCAAACTGCCCTTTAGGATAATCCTGGCCTCATGGGTGAAAATAAGATAAAAACTGCTAAAAATAAGTGTTTTTATCCTCTCTAGCCCCGTATGTACAATGTACATAAGGATAGAGAAGTATTGTATTCCACCCAAAAATTCTATACCGAGATTTCACCGGAAATACATGTTTTAGGACCCCCTGTATCCATAAAAAGCATTTTCAGAAAAAGGTCCGTGTGTGTGCGCATGTGTCTGTGAACACGATAACTCAAAAACGAATAGTAGCTAAAATATCTTCCCGGGATGCGACACACACATTTTGAGAAAAATCCCCCCACCCCAAACTACCACATGGAACTTTTTTCGAAAATTTTGATTTTCTGAAAAATGGCTCTTAACGATTTTGATTAAAATACCGTATATTAAAGATATTTATCTGACAAATAAAATGTATATCTTGAATATTCTGGGAATAGCTTCTGAAGACCTGTTTATTCTGGATGAATTTTGTTTAATTTGGCATAACTAGTAAACCGTAAGAGATAGACAAAAAGTTACTATACAAAAAATGTAGTTTTTTTTTTTAAAATGCACAAGTTATGTCATATATATTTTTCTCGTGGAGCTTACCGTTTTCGAGGTACTCATTGTTATTAGTTTCAGTTGTGAAGTACTACTTATACTTTATTGAAACCAATAATCGGAATATCTTCGAAAATAGTTAACTCTACAAAAGGTGTGTGCGTGTGTGTGTGTGTGTGTGTGTAAACATTATTTGTGAGTTTTAATGTGATCTACATTTTTGTGTAGAATGTTTTTGCTTATCTCTTATGGTTTACCAGTTATACAAAAGTCATCCTGAATGAAGAGGTCTTCAGAGGCTGTTCCCAGAAAATTCAAGATATGCATTTCGTATGTCACAAAAAATATCTTAAGCATAAGGCATTTTAAACAAAATAGAGCCATTTTTGAGAAAATCAAATTATTTTAAAAATGTTTCATATAAAGGGTAATTGGGGTGGGGGCTTTTCTTGAAAATCTTCGCCTCGCATCTTAGAAGATTTTTCAACTTAAATACTAAGTTTGGTGTTTAATCGACTGTTCGTTTTGGAACTATGGTACCCCCCCCCCCGCACACGCGCGCGCGCTGACATGTTTCTGATGTGTTTCCATTTACATGGATGTAATTATTCTTTTATCAACTTCATGATAATCGAGATAAACATTAGCAGGAATTGTCCTTATTACTTGGTCCATTGTAAGTAGAAGGGGAAAAAAATCTAATGTATTCCATTCATATGATGTCTTCTGCTTGTTCGGTAAACAAATCTTTTATTCAAACCAGTAATCTGTTATCTGCACCATGCTAACCAAGATAAGCATAGGCAGAATTATGGTCTTATTACTAGCTTCCTTGTAAGTAGAAGGGAAATAAGAAAATGCTAAAGCGATAGTCTCGTCCTTTAAAAGCCGGTCGCTATGTGAAACAATTGAAGTTCAAATCTCTTTGCTTTCTGGCAGTAAACAAATGAGAAACGAGAAAAAAGATGTCTTCCCGTTTGTGAAAAGTTTAAGTAGATTAGAATTGAAACAAACACGGTTAACTCTAAAATACGGTTAGAAAAATTAGCAGAAATGGTCTCATTACTTGCTTCCTTGCAAGTAGAAGGCAAATAAGGGAGTACCATAGGTTAAAGTGATAGACAAAAGCTGGTTGCTATGTGACTGAAGTTCCTTTATTTGTATGGACAGGAATTGACAAATTCCGTACGAGAAAAGTATAAGTTTTTCATAGCTGAAACCAAAAACAAGGAATATCTAAAAAAAAAAAAAAAAACAAACAAAAAAAAAACAACAACAATCAACTCAACGAAAAAAATTTACATGACATAAGTTGTATGTTTTAATAAGCTCTACATTTTTGTGTGCTAAGTTTCTGTCCATCTCTTACGGTTTAGCAGTTATGCAAAATTCCGTAAAATTCATCCAGAATAAAGTAGTCTTCAGAGGCTATTCTCAGAAAATTCAAGATATGCATTTTATTTGTCAGGTAAATATCTTTAACATTTGACATGTTAATCAAAATCGTTAGAGCCATTTTTAAGAAAATCAAAATTTTCGAAAAATGTTCCATGTAAAGGGTAGTTGGGGGTGGGGGATTTTCTTGAAAATCTTCGTGTCGCATCCTTGGAAGATGCCAAACTTAAATCCCAAGTTTGGTATATAACGGTCTTTTCGTTTTTGAGCTATGCTGTCCACAGACACACACACGAACACACACGTACCTTTTGGTAAAAATGTTTTTTTTTTCTTTTTTTTTTATTCAGGGGGACCCAAAACGTATATTTCCGGTGAAATTTCGGTATCGAATTTTTGGGTCCAATACAATACCTTCTCTATACATTATGTACATAGTATGTGTAGAGAAAGTAAAAAAAGTACATGATGTATGCCTTAATAACATCTACCTTTGTTACATAGTAAGTTTTTGTGCGTCCAGTTGTATAAAAGTCATCCAGAATGAGGTCATGAGAGGCTATTCTCAGAAAATTCAAGTTACACATTATAAGATATTTTAATCAAAGTCGTTACAGCCATTTTTGAGAAAAATAAAATTTTTCGAAAAATGTACCATGTAAAAGGTACTTTGGGGTGGGGCGTGGGTGTCTTGAAAATTTTCGTGTCGCATCCTTAGAAGATACAAAACTTAAATACCAAGTTTCGTACTTAACGGTCTTTTGATTTTTGAGATATGCTGTCCACACACACACACACGCACGCACGCACGCACACACACACACACATACACACACCCGCGCGCGCGCGCGCAAGGACATATTTCTAAAAATGCTTTTTTGAAATTCGGGAGTCTCAAAACATTTATTTCCGTTGAAATCTTGGTATAACATTTTTGGGTGTATTATAATATCTTCTCTATACACTATGTACATAGTATAGAGAGTGTAATATATATATATATATATATATATATATATATATATATATATATATATATATACACACACATACAGGATTACTACAAAAGAAATAGACAACTTCAACTGCGCCTGTAAAACAAAAACTATTAGAGTTAGCAACCTAATTATTTTGGAGGTATGTTGAGAAACTCTCAAAGTTTCGTTTGTTACTATTGGTAACGCTGTAGTGTTTTGTTTGTTGTTGAAGAAGCTGAAATGGCGGAAAATCCTGTGGAAAAGGCATATTGCGTGTTGGAATTTGCTAGAACGCAATCAGCAACTGTTGACCAACGACATTTTAGAACACGTTACCACAAAAAGGCACCGACTAGACAGTCAATCTACGACTGGTATAGAAAATTCGAGACAACGGGATGTTTGTGCAAAGGGAAGAGCTCGGGAAGACCAAGAGTTTCGGAAGAAAATAACCGACAATAATGCTCTTGCATTTTGGCCACCAAGGAGCCCTGATCTCACACCATGTGCCTTTTTTCTATGGGGATTCGTGAAAGACCGTGTTTTTGTTCCTCCACTTCCTCTTAATTTAGACGACTTGAAACAACGTATCAGACAAGCCGTGGCAAGTGTTGATGCAGATATGTTACAAAAGGTTTGGGATGAACTTGATTATCGCATGGATGTGTGTCGTGTGACTGGAGGAGCCCATATTGAACATTTGTGAGTTCACAATGTAAACTTCAAAGACTCCTCTACAAACCAGTGAAGACTGCGTCAAATTATCGTAAATAGTTTTTGTTTTACAGGCAGTTGAAGTTGTCTATTTCTTTTGTAGTAACCCTGTATATATATATATATATATATATTTTTTTTTTTTTTTTTTTTTTTTTTTTTTTTTTTTTTGGTCGCTTAGAATCCCCATGTATTGAGAGAAGGACCTTTCCACCTCGCAGGAAGTTGCTGGTGCAATCGCCTACCAATAAGTCAGTGAGACTAAAGGGAAATATTTTCATTTTCTGTAATTGTATTAATACTTTCTTTATTCTAATGCACACTACTTTATCGTTAATTTAATATAATTATACTTTATACTTTATATACTCTATACAAAAACAAAATATTAAGCTCTCTTTCTGACCTAAATTCTTTTTATCCAGGAGTAATCTATTGTTTCGATCATGTGCTCATGATTTCTCTTTCGACATGTTGGTACTCCTCAGTCAACAAGTAGAAATTAACCAATATCGTTCCCGTACACGATCTCATTAGTAATGCTGTACGTCGACGGCAGTGTTGTCGAATATACAGCACCTAGTTTAAAGCATTTTTTTTCACGTTTCTTTTCCCCGTAATGCGTAGATTTCAACTGTATTTAAATGAAAACGTTTTGTGTAATTACTAGGTACTTAATGTTATGGTTTTATAATCTTTTCAAGAAAGCTGGCAATTACTTTAAAAGCTAGTGACCAATGCATTGAATTTCAAGAAAGCTCCCGTTGTTACTAGCTGTAGGATAGTTTACATTCTGCCTCGGCTAGTCGTGACTTGTTTATGAGTGTCATTATGGAAGTAATTCCTTCTACATCACATTGCTGAACTGTACAGGGCATGCACCGGGAGTGATGACGTAATACCGCTTCTGCTCTTTGCCGTCTGCATTCGTATTGTTGTTGCCTCAAGTAAAATATAAAAGCCGCCCTGCGTGATGTAGTGGTTACCATGCTAGCCTCTAAAGCCCAAGATTGCAGGATCAGACATAGCTAAGGGCGATGGATTTTTTGGACGCAAAAACCCTTAGCTTGGCTTCCTTCGGAAGGGAAATAAAGCCGGGGGTCTCGTGTAATGTTTATTTGCACGTAAAAGAACCCCGTACCTTGAAAGGAGGAGGTTCCGTCATTTCGCGCCCTCAAGTCGTGATTTCGTCCCACAGTGCCATCTGTGGGCGACAGCTGATCCCTCGTTACCATGGCGTATAGCGGCGAACTCGCGAACTAGAAATTCAAAGCCGATCAAGGAGTAGTCTCTTAAGACCTCTTCATTCTGCATGCCTTTTAATACTGGTACACAAAAGCTTACTACACAAAAAACGTAGATTCCTTTAAAACAAACAATTTATGTGGTATACATTTTTTTCGTGGAGTTGGTTATTTCCGAGCTATTCCTTGTATTTGGTTTCAGTTTTAAAGCTATTTAAAACTTTTCTCATACGGGAATTTGTCAACTCCTGGCCATACAAACCAAATTCAATCACATAGCAACCAAATTTTTGACTATCGCTTTAGCCTAGTGAACTTCCTTATTGCCCTACTACTTGCAAGCAAGTAATAAGACCATTCATAAGACCATTAATGTTTATCTTTTATAGCGTATTGATGTTCAATTTTGGATGGAATATATCATCGTACAGTACAATAAACATACGCCACATGGGATTATACATTGTACATACGTGCTGAAGAAGGTAAAAATATAAAGCAATATTTAAAACACAATTTTTTTCTTTGCATGCATTTTTCCAAGCAGAGGTTGTCAAACCGAAGTTCAGCGTGCCGCTAAACAAGATTTACCTTTGTTAAGTTTTTACTCTAAGGATATAAAAGTTGAATGAACTAATGCAGATTCAGATTTAGGAGCTGACATTGAAGCTGGTAATTTTGCTGTGTCACATGAAGTAACGCTACGAAGCACTTAGCGATGGCAGATCAAAGAACTTCCTAATGGAAACTGCAAAATTACCTAAATTATAGAAAAACCGCGGACAAAGCAACGGAGAGAGTTTCGTGCGGCTCCTTCGTTTGCAACTGGTTTGGCTTTGCTCAAAGCAACGAGAAAATGCCAAGGTTATGCACTTAAGTGTAAAGTTTACCTTTGTTATGTGTAAAACCTTTACCTACTCTGTAGAATGTAAATGTCCTATTTTGTAGATAGTAAAACGATATACCAAGAGTAAGACGAACACGATTTACCAGCGATGTGGTGCTTCTGTCAGAAAAGGAAAATATCCTAATGAACATTAAAATTCCGCTGAATGAGAAGCATTCAGAGATGGAGATAAAGACCTCGCTTTCGAAATGCATATTATAAGAAAACTAAATAATGTGCACTTAAGAGTTCGAAATCATATACCAGGGAAAAAATATCAGCTTTGGATATTGAAAATGTACGATAGTTACAATAATTAGTAGGTAACATGACCAGTTTTCAGACTGTAAACAAACATGATAATGGGAAAAAAAGCTTTTAACATATAGTTAATTGTTGCGCGTGAACACTTTGCGTTGAAACGACATTTGTTTTTGATCTCAGTAATAACCAGGTTTGACTCTTTTTGCGACAATTTAACGTTCGGCAAGTGAAGGACATATTTGAATCTCAGTCCTTTGTGTAGCTCTCGGGTAGCTTATATTTGAACTATAATTTATGAATATTATTAGGTTATTCTTTACATAGCTTGCTCTGCTTTTTCTCTATGTTTGCGATGCTTGGTGTTTAAGGGCGCTCAACTTAGCGATCTTAGATAACTATAGTCAGAGATAAAACTCAATATAAAATTAATCATAAATAAAATAATTGCCAAAGTAAAATATAAAATCTGGAGAAAATTAAATTACTGTGGCAAAACTACAGATATATGAATCTACAAGACTACATAGATCAAACCAGCGAAAAAAGGTACATTCGTATGTATGTATATTCATCACTTAACCAATCACTCAAAAATAAAATCCTACAACAATCAACACTTAGTTTTCCGATATACTCACTTAAACAGGAAACAAATAAAATTTGTAGTTTGAGGGGGGGGGCAGTAATCTTTTGAACGCTAAACTCGGTAATTTGTACGATACATAGCACGTTGCATAATGTATTCAGCGAAGCTGTGTATCCTTAGATAATTTTATGACGTCCATTAGAGAAGCTACTGTCTGTTCCGTGGTAGCTCTATGGGAGAATGTGCAACAGTGCCATAGTTTAGAGAACACTGCTAAACTTATTTTTTATTTTTGGTTTTCAATAAACCGTTATAACATATTAGAAATTAGTTCCACAATATTGTTTCTCATGCAGACAATATTTAATGTAAATATTATGTATGCACATCCTTCAAATGTTTTGCGATAATGCAATGCTGCACGCGCGCGCGGACACACACAAACATACGTTGAATAGTTTGTTTTGTTTAATTAATTACACCCCGCCCTCATAAGATCATCCCGACTTTGACCATGGTATCAGAGCACATAAAAGGGCATAGGCACAAGGCAAGCTGTCGTGCCATGGAATTATTATTATAAACCCGATTATTACACAGAAAACTACACATATTTAGGCATTTACAATTTATAAATATGATGGAATGGAGCAAGAAAAGAACGGAACTTGCTCTCGGGTCCGATAACCGATATACCCACTCGGTGGAATACATCACGAAAAGTAAAAAAAGAAGTTTATTTATGATGCATTATTTAAGAGTATAGTTCAGATATTTGGCCAATAAAAAAAATAAAAAAAATAAAAAAAAAAAAGAAAATTAGCAATAGAAATGGATTTCCGGGGAACTTCTGAAATAGAAATACATAACAAGAAATGAAATATTTAGGAAACAAATGAAAGTACAACTCGCTATAATAGACGGGGGTAAAATAAAACAACTTGTATGCGTAGTTATTCGAAGAATAGAATAGGATAGGGGAGAAGAAATGACCCAAGAAGATCTTCAGATGGAGGTCTGTGGTACAAAGAAGAGAAGCAAATCCGAGACGACATATGGGTGGAGTGCAAGAAGTCATGAAGAAGAAAAACATATTTGAGAACCTATGGGAGAACAGAGAAGGTTGGAAATCGGGAATATGGAATTGTAGGCATACATAACCGTATGTGACGATAAAAGTAATATGGTGTACCTTTAATTCTAAGGCATAAACGCTAGTTTTGTTATACAAATTCCTTAGTAATTAACGCCCAAGTTTAAAGGAGGAAAAAACAATAATCATCGTCATTATCATTAACAATACGTCGGTTTGTGTGGCTCAATTGGTTAGGTGCTGGCTTTCTGATTCCAAATTCGCGGGTTCAAACACGGCCGATGGTTTCTAAGTGTGCTTAAAACGGCATGATTATGATTTCAATTTTCAATTTTGAAATATTACAGTGCTGCTACGAAATGAAAATTATTTAAGTTTTTGTATATTCAACTTAGTGACTATTTTAATAATTTTGATGGATTTGAGTGTATTAATTGCTCATATTTTCAGAAAATCATTTCATGATTTAAAATACCCATAAATTATGTCAAATTGAAAATAAAAAAAATGTGGTGAGTGGCGGATTGCTGTGTTTAACATACTGATAAAATTATATTTTAATACAAGATACATTTTGCAAACGGTAAATTCGTCTGTCATGGGCTGACTACACGTAAAGCTATGGAATTTAGGCAGTGCATAATCCCCTGTGATGACAAAGGGATCAGTAATTTACATCTTAGTCTCGACAGCTTATTTGAAAATGAAGCACACAGAGCCAAATGTTGTTTTCTAAAACTTGTGAAGCGTCTTTGCAACACCGATACATTACATTTTTGTTAATTACTACGCTGTAACTGCGATTGATATAAAAACTAACAAACCCTTACATTGTACATGACGTGTATGCAGCACTGTAGGAGGTCCTGTCAGTATAATAATTACACTAATGCAACGCACCCGTTTCTGCCAAGTTATGATCATTGCGAAACACTTCCGTACTTTGTCGCACGTCGCATGCGTTGAGTTGGAGATGATCAGCTGATGAGGTTTAGTATGGCAAACATGTGCGTGGGTGTCTGAAAGGCGGGCGTGGCTCATAGCATGACGTGCAACGGAAATGCGTGTCGTGGTCCATATTTTTCTCCGTGACATTCAGCCGTAATTGTTGCAGTATGGAACATTTTGTCACTTAACCGAGAGTTTGGCTAGTAGTTACGCGAAATGTTCAGTCAGATATATAATGTGGAACTAAAGTGATTTAAGCCATGTATTGGCGATAACCAAACAATAAAATGGCATTCGTTAATAACGACATTAAGGAGCCTTTTTTATTCCTTTGACATCTATGGTATATCGGCAGCTTTTTCTTTGGAATTATTGTCCATAGAAATGGTATTCATTCGTTAATGTAGATGCCTATCTTTGGTGAATTATCTTTAATTTTACACTCGCACATTCACACTCATTCATACCCCGACTATGTGGAGATGGAGAATAACCTTGGTTAGAGAAAAATTCCTACCCCCAACCATTAATTGAACTCGAGACCGTCCGCACTGCAGGCAGATGCTCTACCGGCTGAACTACGGCACCAACCAAAGAACTTTTTATAGATGTCCCAACCGACATTCTAGATCATGCGTAAACTTTTTACTTTCTCTAGTCCCGTATGTACAATGTACATACTGGATAGAGAAGGTATTGTATTGCACCCAAATATTCGATATCGAAATTTCACCGGAAATACATGTTTTGGATCCCTCTGAATCCAATAAAAGCATTTTCAGAAAAAGGTCCATGTTTGTGCGTGTGTCAGTCTGTGTCTGTGGACAGCATAGCTCAAAAACGAAAAGACGGTTAAATACCAAACTTGGTATTTAGGTTTGGTATCTTCCAAGGATGCGACACGAAGATTTTCAAGAAAATCCCCCACCTCTAACTACCCTTTACATGGAAACATTTTCGAACATTTTGTTTTTCTTAAAAATGGCTGTAACGATTTGATTAAAATACCCTATATTAAAGCTATTTTCATCACAAATAAAATGTATATCTTGAATAGCTTCTGAAGACCTGTTTATTCTGAATGAATTTTGCATAACTAGTAAACCGTAAAAGATGGACAGAAACTTACTGCACAAAACATGTATATCTCTTTAAAATACCAAATTTATGTCATATACATTTTTTCGTGGAGTTTGCCGTTTTCAAGATATTCCTTGTTATTAGTTTCAGTTGTAAAGTACTTACAGTTTTCTCAGACCGGAAGATTCCGTTTTTCTTTTGTTCTACTCCTGGTTAAGCAAAAAAGCGATTTGCAATGACATTCGCATAACGAGAGCTTTTAAAACATACGACTATCACTTTAGTGCATTCTTTTAGTTTCCTTCTTCTTACAAGGAACTAAGTAATAAGAACATTCTGCTACCAATATATTTGACAACGGCCGTGGAAGCCTACGAGTTTACAACATTCTGCTAATGTTTATCTCGATTAGCATTATGTAGAAAAAAGAATAATCTTTTGTAAGACGTTTGTGGAGTAGCTAGAGAAAGTCATGTGAGTGTTTCACATCAGATTTTTTAGTTTAGCGCCGTGATTATTTCAGTGTTTTCTATCTCAGGTGTAAATGGAACCATAGCAACCGCAGGGAAACAATTTCTTGTCTTCCATTTCCATCAGGACTATACTACTTTTGCAGAGAATTATTGACACCCTTTTTATTTTGAATAAATAATCACCATTTGAAGTAGGGAAATTTTAAACAATGGTAGTATACTTGATACGAGTATATTTTTTCGAGGAGTTGATCGTTTTTTTAGATATTCCTTGATTTTGGTTTCAGCTTTAAAAAACTTATACTTTTGTCATACAGGAATTTGTCAATTCGTGTCCACACAAACAAAGGAACTTCAGTCTCATAGCAACCAGCCTTTGACTATTACTTTAACCTATGGTACTCCCTTATTTCGCTTCTACTTACAAGGAAGCTTGTAATACTATTTCTACCATATTTTTCTTGATTAGCATGAAGTAAATAGAATCATAAGCTTTTTAACAATAATTTGTTGCAGAGATGTAATGAAAGTCATGTGAATGGAACACATCAGATTTTTATTATACAGAGGATCCTAAGAAGTGCTTTCCATTGAAATCACGGTATCGAATTTTTGGGTGGAGTACCTACGTGCCATGCAGTATGAAAAGAAAGTAAAAATTAAACAAAG
This sequence comes from Hymenopus coronatus, assembly GCA_030762935.1. NCBI lineage: Eukaryota > Metazoa > Arthropoda > Insecta > Mantodea > Hymenopodidae > Hymenopus > Hymenopus coronatus. Next base: position 40,882,715 of record CM060885.1, on the reverse strand, counting down.
AAAGGCAAAATGAAACCTACTCATAATAGAAAGAAAAATACGACACAGCAATGCTGTTTTTGAGCATGGATGTGGCAAAATTAAATGGAAGAACTGCTTAGCCAAGAAAAGAAAAGGTGCTCGAGGCTTCTCGAAGACAAAGCAATTGTGAGGAACACCTCTGCTGGTGAGAGAGATGTGGCCGGGTGATAGGACGTTCTGACTTCCGCGGCAGACCATTGCACTCTGGTATACTGAAGGGTACAATAAACTCGACGTTAGCGTTGCGTGACAAGTCTTGTTACACCAGACCAGTAGCTAATTGACGATAATCCAGCTCTAACGCAGCTCATTGGCGACATATCAAATAAACTAGACTATTTATGCTTAAATAATATTTGTAACGCATTTTCAGGATTTCTGCTATAATATCTAATGCAATGGTTGCTAAAATGACGATCTGATGGCCCTCCAAAATTGCTCTTTACCGTAGATACCCCAAATATTTGTTAACACTTATGTTTGAGAACAACGAATAATAAGAGATTTCTGAATCTAAAATAACTCAGAGATTAAAAATCTTAAACAATACATTCAAACGGCTTTATCTAACTACTGTCGTTTATTACTTTCTCTACACGTACTATGCACAGAGTGTATAAAGAAGGCACTGTAATGCACCCAAAATTCGATACAGAGATTTCACTGGAAATGCATGTTTTAGGACCCCCAGAATCCAAAAAAAATCACTGTTAGAGAAATGTCTATGTGTGGGGGGGGGCACCTCCAAAACTAATAGTCCGTTGAATACCAAATTTGGTATTTAAATTCAGTATCCTCCAAGGATGCGACATGAAGATTTTCAAGAAAATCCCCCACCCCTATATTTATATGGAAAAATGCTCGAAAATTTTGATTTTCTCAAAAATAGCTCTTATCGATTTTGATTAAAATATCGTATATTAAAGATGTGTACATGACAAGTAAAATGTTTATCTTCAATTTTCTTGTTATAGCCTCTGAAGACTTGTTTATTCCGGAATTTTGCATAGCTGGTAAACCGTAACAGACAAAAACTTACTTCACGAAACAAGTAGCGTTCGTTAAAACCCATAATTTGTCATATATGTACATGATTTTCGTGGAATTTACCGTTTTTGAGGTGTTCCTTGTTATTGATTTCAGCTTTAAAATACTTATACTTTTCTCATACGGAACTTTGTCAACTCTGTCCATACAAACAAAGGAACTTCATTCACATAGTAACCAGATTTTAAAAGATTTGTTTATCGCTTTAGCCTATGATACTCACTTATTTCCCGTCTGCTTACAAGTAAGCACGTAATAAGACCCTTTCCGCTATTTTTTTCTCGATTAGATTAAGTAAATAGAAGAACAAACTTTTTAACAATAATTTACTGCAGCGATGTAGAGAAAGTCATCATTGGATACCGAGATTTCACAAATACATGTTTTGGGTCCCCCTGAATAAAAAAAAAAAAGAATTTTCAGTTCGAAAATTTTGATTTTCTTAAAAATGGCTCTAACGATTTTGATTAAAATATCGCATGTTAAAGATATTAACCTGACAAATAAAATGTATATCTTGAATTTTCTGGGAATAGCCTCTGAAGACTACTTTATTCTGGATTCATTTTACTGAATTTTGTATAACTGCTAAACCGTAAGAGATGGACAAAAACTTACCATACAAAAAACGTAGAGCACATTAAAACACACAATTTATGTTATATACATTTTTTCGTGGAGTTGATAGTTTTTTTTTTTTTTTTAGATATTCCTTACTTTTGGTTTCAGCTTGGAAAAACTTATACTTTTCTCATAAGGAATTTGTCAACTCGTGTCTATACAAACAAAGGAACTTCAGTCACATAGCAACCAGCTTTTGACTATCACTTGAACCTATGGTACTCCCTTATTTTCGCTTCTACTTATAAGGAAGCAAGTAATACGACTATCTCTGTTAAATTATTCTCGGTAAGCATGAAGTAAATAGAAGATTATGCGTTTTAACAATAATTTGTTGCAGAGATGTAGTGAAAGTCGTGTGAATGGAACACATAAGATTTTTTTTTTCTATTTCATATTACTGGAGATGCATCTTTAGAAGAATGGTTTCATTGCGCATTTCTTTGAAGATGCAAGTGGGAGCGGAGAAACTGGATCGCTAGTCATAGTTGAAAAAGCGGATCGCTATATGCTAGCCAAAAAATACTACATTCTTTTCAAAACATTGCAAGACAAATGCTTAGAGAGCATTTTAAAAACCAATAAAAACGGATACCTACTGCCACAAAAAGTAAGTTGTATGAAATTGGCTAGTTTAAAAGAGTTCAGGGTATTTTTGTGCAGTAGTCTCTTATGGTTTGCCAATTCTAGTTTTAAAAAAAAGTCTGATGTGTTTCATTCACTTGAGTTTCTATAGGTAGCTGTTTAACAAACTATACAAAATATTGTTTTATCTGCATCAAGATAATAGTGATAAACATTAGTAGAATAAAATTGGTCTATTACTTGTTTTCTTGTAAGTAGAAGAGAAATAAGATAATACATACACTAGGTTAACGCGATTGTCAAATCTTTTAAAAGGCCATCTCTTTGTGAATATCTTGGAAACGGTTAACCCTCACCCCCGCCAAATGCTAATTTGTGCCATTTTCATGACTTTCTCCACATCTGGGTACCAGATTATTGTTAAAAGGATTATGCTTCTATCTGCTTCATGCTAATCGAGATAAACGTAGCAGAAATGGTCTTACTTGCTTACTTGTAAGAAGGGAAATGAGGGAATACACTAGACTATAGCGATAGTCAAATCTTTTAAAAGCTGGTTGCTATCTGCTACTTTGCATTGCCAGGAGTTGACAAATTCCTGTATGTGAAAAGTTAAAGTATTTTAAAACTGAAACCAATAACAAAGAATATCTTTAAAAAAATTTGATGTGTTCCATTCACATGACTTTCTCTATATCTCTGCAACAAATTATTGTTAAAAAGTTTATGCTTCTATTTACTTCATGCTAATCGAGAAAAAAAAAAAATATTCAGAAATAGTGTTATTACTTGCTTCCTAATAAGTAGAAGCGAAATAAGGGAGTACCATAGGTTAAAGTGATAGTCAAAGGCTGGTTGCTATGTGACGGAAGCTCCTTTGTTTGCATGGACAGGAGTTGACAAATTACTGTATGAGAAAACATAAGTTTTTGAAAGATGAAATCAAAAACAATGAATAACTAAAAAACGATCAACTCCATGAAAAAAAATTTGTATAACATAAATTGCGTGATTTAACGTGCTCTACATTTTCTGTGTGGTAAGCTTTTGTCTATCTCTTACCGTTTCAGTTAAGCAAAATTCGGCAAAATTCATCCAGAATAAAGAGGTCTCCAGAGGCTATTCCCAGAAAATTCAATATATACATTTTATTTGGTATGTAAATGTCAGTAATATACGGGATTTTAATGAAAATCGTTAGAGCCATTTTTTAGAAAATAAACATTTTTGAAAAAAGTTCCATGTAAAGGGTAGTTTGGGGTAGGGGGATTTTCTTGAAAATCTTCGTGTCGCATCCTTGGAGGATACCAACTTAAATACCAAGTTTGGTTTTTAACGGTCTTTTCGTTTTTGAGCTATGCTGCACACAGACACACACTTGCACACAGACAGACAGACAGACAGACAGACGCATACACACAGACACACACAGGGTCATGTTTCTATTTTTTTTTTTTTTTTTTTTTTTTTGATTCAGGGGGTCTCATAACATATATTTCGGTGAAATCTCGGTATCGAATTTTTGGGTACAATGCAATTACCTTCTCTATACACTATGTACATAGTACGTATAGAGAAAGAAAAAAAATGGCCACTCTACGAAAAAATATGACACAAATTGTGTGTTTTAACGAGATTTAAATTTTTTGTGTAGTAAGTTTTTGTCAATCTTTTATGGTTTACTAGATTTTCCTCATCTTCGCGTCGCATCCTTGGAAGCTTAAATACCAAATTTTGAACTTTGCCGAATTTTCGTTTTTGATTTAATCGTGTTCTCAGACGCATGGACCTTCTTCTAAAATTGTTTTTTTTAGAATACAGGGGACCCTAAAGCATGTACTTCCGGTGAAATCTTGAATTTTTGGGTGGAGTGCAATACCTTTTCTACCTAAGTTCAATATAGAAAAAAGTAAGAGAGAAGACATAAATTGTGTGTTTTAACGAAATCTATATTTTTGCGCTGTACGGTTTACTAATTACATTAAATTTATCCAGACTGAAGAGGTTTTCAGAGGTTATTCCTATAAAATTTAAGCATATTTTGTTTGCCATGAAAATATATGAAACATATGGTATTTTCTCGAAAATAAAATTTATCGAGGAAATCAAAATTTTGTGAAAAATGTTCCATGTAAAGGAATCAGTGGGTATGGGGATTTTCTTGAAAATCTTGGTATCGTATCCTTGGAGTATACTCAACTTAAATACCAAATTTCGTGTTTAATCGACTTGTTCGTTTTTGAGCTATGCTGTACACAGACACACAGGTTTTTTTTATTAGTAAAACATGTAATTTTCGGTGCAATCTCGGTATCGAATTTTGGGGTGGAATACAATGCCTTCCCCATTTATTATGTGCATTGTAGATATGCGCTAGAGAAAGTAATGTAAGTTATTTTCTGAATGAGAAGAGTTTTACAGAATATTCCCAAAAAGTTCAAGAAATTTATGTATTAAAATGTGTGGTATTTTAATCTAAATCGTTTGAACTATTTTTTAAAAAATACAACATTTCATGTTAAGGATAGCTTGGTAATCTTGAAAAGCTTCGTATCTCTACTTTAGAAGGTACTCAACTTAATACCAAATTAGGTATTAAATATATTTTATCGGCCTGTTAGATTTTGAAGTACGCTGTTCACAGTCACACATACACATGGACCCTTTATAAAAACGCTGTTCTTGGATGCATGGAATATCAAAACATGTATTGTTGGTGAAATCTTCGAATCGAATTTTTGGTGGGAATACAATACCGTATCTACTAACTAGGTACGTAGAAGAGAAAATAACAATAAAAAAAATCGGGTGTTTGCCATTCACATGACTTTCTTTATCTGTTCTAAAAACAAACTTAAAAGATTATTCATCTTTCTACTTTATGCTAATCGGGATAAGATTAGCGGAATAATTGTCTTGTTACTTAATTCGTTGTAAGTAGAAGGGAACTAAGGGAATATACGATGCTAAAGTTATAGTGAAATGTTGTAAAAGCTATCGCTATTGGATTGTCATTGAAATTTGCTTCTTGCATGGCTATGAGTAAAACAAAAGAAATAAGGGCAATTTATTGTTTGAGCAAGGTGTAAGCATTTTGAAACCAATAACAAAGAATATCTCGGAAACGGTTAGCTCTACAACACAAATGTAAAGTCATATAATGTGTGTTTTGACGAGATCTACATTTTGTGTAGTAAGTTGTAGACTATCTTTTATGGCTCAGCAAAAGTCATTCAGAACGAAGAGGACTTCACAGGCTACTTCCTGGAAATTCAAGATATACATTTTATTTTTGATGTAAAAATCTTTAATATACGGCATTTTAATCAAAATCGGTAGTTATTTTTGAGAAAATCAAAAGTTTCAAAAATATTTCACGTAAAGGGTTGCTTGGGGTGGGGGATTTTATTTTTACTTGAAAATCTTCGCGTCATGTCTAGAAATAACTGAATTTAAATTTTAAGTTTAGCATTTAACGAACTTTTCGTGTTTAAGTGTGATGTGTATTTCCGTCTAAATCTCGGTATCGAATTTTGAGTGCAATACCTTCTCTAGCTACTATGTACGTTGAAGATGCGTGCTTGAGAAGGTAAAAACACAACTTCAGTATGTGAATCTGAAGTAAGAATTGAAATGAAATACTTAATAATCATACGGGGGGGGGGAATAATTCTTAATATAATCTATGATAAACGTTGTTTGCAGTTCATTTAATATTCCAATCTCACTGAGGAAGATCTTCAACTTGAAATTAGCTGAATTACCTATGCGCCATAGAGTTCAATGAAGATTCCATATCTTTGAGGTTGATTTAGTTGCTTTTCTTTGTTTTGTTTTTTCTTTTCTCCCCCCCCCCCCCCCCCCAACTCCACTATTTGTTCTGTAGTTGTCACGATACCCGTAGCAGGGGGTAATGGACATTTAGATATTTCATCATTGGTATGAGTTAGTCTTGAGTGGGCTATCGAATCCTTGTTGCTATGTCTGATCTTGCCCTGTTATGGCGTTATAAAATTAAAATCGAGGTTTATGTATGGACGTTCTTTAACTGTTACTGTTCTTAGCGACCCATTGTACATATAATAGGCGTGGAAGACTGCATAGTTTTATTCAGAGGTCTCTTTATCGGACGAGGTTCTTTTACGTGCCGTAAATCTACGACACGGGACCACCGACTTTACTTCCCTTCCGAAGGAAGCCATAGATGTTTACGCTCGAAAAAATCCCTCGTCGTCCGTCGGATTTGATCCTGCGACCTTGGGAACCAGAAGCTCGCATGTTATCCCTATACCACGGAGGACGATTGGCATTGTAAGGAGAATGCTTAATTTTGCTAAACCAGGATATGGTTGTTGTCGGAAGAAGAAAGCCAATGGAATTTCTGTTACGTAGACTTCCCTTGTGGTATGATATTAAATCTGGATGAGGAAATTTAATGGAATAATCAACGACTTTGAAGAACAAATGTTTCAACCATGGAATCTGCTGCTTTATTACCGGTGTTGCCGGTGATGTTATCTCGAAGAGAAGTGTATGGTAGCCCTTAGCGGAAATACGAGGGCTATTTTTTTCAACCTCCGATGGAGCATAAAGAAAGACAAATATGAATCAAGAAGTCAAGCACAATTGCTTCTCCACGAAGTCACCATGAAGATTAAGGCACTTATATTTATAAACGAGCTTTCACCTTCTTCATATACGGTTGCCGCTAGCTTATGGAGATAGGTCTTTACAGCATATTGAAGTTCTCCTTTGGTATGAAAGTCTGTCCTCCCAGACCTATTTTCAGCTGCCGAAAACGACGAAAGTTGTCGTGGATCAAAAGTTACGCCGACGAAGGGGAAGAGTTTTTGAGCTCCATTGTGACGGGGAATGAAACGTGGATTCTTTGACATCCAGAATCCAAAGAACAATCGAAACAATTGATGCGCACACATTCCCCACAAAACCCCCAAAAGGTTATAAAAAGAAGTTCAACAACAGGAAGACCATGGCTACTGTTTTCTGGGTTCAGAAAATTGTTAGTTCAGGGACTACGATCACCACAAATGTGTACTGCCAGACATTACGTCACCTGCGGAGAGCCGTACAAAACAAAAGAAGGGGTATGCTGTCATCTAGAATTGTTTTGATCCACAACGCGAAACCGCATACTGCTGCGGTAACCGGACAACTGCTTACTCAGTTTCACTGGGAACTCTTCCATCATCTGGCATACAGCCCAGATCTAGCGCCTAGTGACTTTCGTCTTTTTCGGCAGCTGAAACAAGATGTGGGAGGACCTGTCTTCAAACGCTGGCGGCTACCGTATATGAAGAGGGTATTGGAAAGCTCGTTTACCGATACGACAAATGCCTCAATTTTAATGGTGACTATGTGGAAGAAGTAACTAATTGTGCTTGACTTCTGGTAACAAAAACATATTTGATGCGTGAATCGATATAACAACTTGGAGAACATTTCTGGAATCAGTAAAAATGTATCTACGAGTAATTGGATCAGATGTTACTGTAGCCACATATGATCGTGCTTCCCCGATTGCTGAAGATAAAACCTTGTCAGACCCGGTGAAGGCAATAGAGCTAGTTCTTTGGTCACTGGATATCCACATCCATAATTCGTTTTTGAGCCTTGTGTTCAAGACCTTACCATACGCGTATTGAGATATCGATTCTCGGAAAAATGGAGTATTTCCGCTGGTGAGGAATTTTTACTTTATGTACACGTACTCTGTACATAGCGTATAGGGAGATAGTGTATTACAACCAAAAATTCCATACTAGATTACACATTTCGTCTTAAGTGCAAGGGAATAGCGATAGTAAAATGCTTAAGAACTAGACGCCATATGTTACCCTTAAAATTCCACATTCTTTCCATGCAATCGCGAGAAACTAGTGAATGCATTTGTAACAAAATAACAAATAATTGTACAACTCATACTACTAAAAACGGATATTTCGGAAGTGACTTACTTAGAAAATACAATAATAATAAAAACTTGTGTGTTTTAAAGAGATCTTCATCTTTTGTTTAACGAATTTTCGTATATCGCCTTAACGTATACCAATTATACAAGATTATACAAAATTCCTTCTGAATAAAGAGAACTTCACAGCTATTTCCAGAAAATTTAATATATGTATATATATCCATGTTATCTTAAGTTTACTTTTTTTTTTTATCAAAATCGCTATAGCCATTTTTGAGAATCAAATATGTTCTAGTTTTTTTTCCCTCTCTGAATACTGGAAACATATTTACAGCTTTAACTAATTTGTGTACATCCCACAGTAAATTTTAATTCCTTGCTTCTGTGACTCTTAACATTTCAGGCATTCAAATTCAAATCGAAACATTTTCAATGATTTAAAGTCGTGCACAATGACATAGACCTATTTTATAGCCGTATGGAACACCAAAACTGATGGATCTTAAGAAAATAATTAAGTGTACCTAACTTGACTTTTCATAAACGAGGAATCGATTTAGTTGCCCTTAAAACTGAAACCTATAGGTTTAATAGCCGTTAGATAGCCTTATATCTGTAATGAGAAACAGTAGGTTATTAACTACATCTTTTCTTTTCTTTTTATTGAGGAAAGTCGTTTTCTGAGTCTGTTGAGCTCGGTAATTCGTATGTACCTTTTCTTACCTATAACTTCGCATATGAAGATTATGTGAGAGGCTGTTTCTTCCTCTACATTGCATAACGTACATTAGATGTGCAGTATGAAAGCAAAGTATATAACCTAACAAAGCGTTAGACAACATGTAAATGATTCGGAATTTGTGGTCAAATTTCACCGAAGCCTTCCTTGCTTTGAAGCGAGTTCATTAACTGAAAAGCAAATTCGTGCTGAAGGGGATATTTTAAGCAATTCTACATTTTGGAAGCTGTGTTCTGATAAGAAGAGAGGCTTCTATTGACTTTCGTGACAACGGAAGTGGCTTCCCATTATCGCGAAACTATTTTGGGTCCGACACACCGCAGCAGTTTCGATTTTCCACGTCTCTCGTCGCACATTTCCTTTCGGAGCGTGCGCAATGAAGGAACGCTGCACCTTTGTACGTATCATGAATGGTTTCATTGCTGCAGAGGGATTTTACATAAAGTATGGAAGGGGGAAAGGCAGATTGGGGGTGACCGACAGGGAGGGGAACATGGGTCGATAGCGATATAACGGAATTGTACTTCCGTGTACATAACTACCACACATCCTGCCTGGTGCCGTCTTTCAATAAATCTCGCTCGCTTATATTGCGGAAGTTGATGACGATACAACAAGCACTTCTGGACAGAACCTCTCAAGCCTACTATACATCTTGTTAATGCTAAGATAATGATGCAAATTCAGTTCCATATCAAAGTTCTTAATTAGGGGGCATTTGCTTTGTTAATTCATATTTTCATTCATATTTAACCCTTTTAGTGCCAGCCCGAATAGCAAAATGCTGTCTGTGAAGTGCCAAGCAATTTTAGAGGAGATTGCAGGGGTTTAACTTATTATTAATAAAATGAGTACCAAATAACACAGAGAGCTGAATATTTTTTTTTTCATTTTTACTAAACCCTTTTGTTTGCTGTATAGTATGCATTATATGTATGGGAAGTATCTTCAATAATATTTTTAAAAAATTGAAAACTAAAGAACATTTTGAAAATAAAATTAAAAATTCCAAAATAATCAATAGGTAATTAGTCATACAGAACCTCACTACACCGAAAGTTCAGGCTAATTAAATGTAAATATGGATGTTTATGTACTAAAACAGTATTGATTTAAACATTTCTGCAGGAGAATATGAAATTCTAATACTTACCTACAAATGCTCAAAACTACGGTCGACCGTACCGCTGAAAGGGTAGAAAACGACATACAGCAATAGGTTACAAACGTATTGTAGATTACTGTACAATTTAGCTCTTGTGTTTTGTAGCTGAATGGTTGATTCACATTGTATTCGGCGTCTGGTTACACCTCCGTAAATCCATTCCGATTATTTGCATGCGTACGAGTCCATCGGAAGCATTTTCAGTAAATTTGGAGCTAGTTTAGCGCTTTGGAGTGAAGATAAGATCCAAAAAACGCTCCAGAAAACCATTCTTTATGGCTATGACGTAAAAAAATACAGACTTTCCCGCTGGAAAGAGTTAAAATGTGTGAAAACGGCATCACAATTGGATCGTGACTGGCAATTTTTTCAGAATTTTCGGGTCACGATCAGATCGTGATTGGCACTCAAAGGGTTAGTTCATATTTTCATTAATTCCATAATGCTTTTGGGCGTATTTGCAAGATTCTATTGCGTTATCAAACTTGTCATTTTCGTATGCTAAATGTTAAAACTTTTGTTTCTTAAGTATTAAAAGCTACAAACAGTAGTATAACACAGCTGTGAAACATTATATTCAGGCCTTTAGATTTAAGCCCAAATGCTGTCTCCATATATCATCATCATATCTGCAAAAATTTTACAAGATGTCAGAAGGCATTATTTTGCAATTTATACTATACTATATGCTCTTTATTGAAATATCGTAATGTTTTAAACTATACATTTATTCCCATTTATTTTACACCAAGTTTTGTAAGCCCTCGGTAGTTCTTCAAATATATCAAGTCCATTCTGGTATAATAGGTAAAGTATAAGGGGTAGACAAAACGTATTACATATCAAATGTAAACGAAATCTGTTTTTCAATACTTCGTTTATAGTGTTGCATATTTACCGCAATGCCATGCGAAGACCATTTAATGACTAGTTCAAACCTCGTGACTGTCGATTCGGTTTTCTCTACGCCCCTTGTATAGCTTCGTAATAATTTAAAACGAAATGCGTAATAAAGCTAATTGGGGGTTTACATGATTGGATTAACATGAAGTAGAAAATAAGCGTTCGTATGATCAATTTGTAGAAGTGAATAGATAAAATCATATGAATGTAACCCATTAGAATATTTTTTTATTCACACAGTATGAAACTTTTTATTTCCGGTGAAATATCATTGGCTAATTTTGGAAATCAATATTTTCTTTACTTACAATGGGTAACTAAAAGCACCACCCATACACACGTACATACGCGCGCGCGATTGTTGGTTTCAACTAGAACTACGTTTTTTGTGTAATAATGTTTATCTATGCTACTTGATTTACTAGTTAGTCAAACCTACACAAAATTCAATCCGGTTGAAGGGGATTTCACAAGCTAATACACTAAAATTCAAGATAAAACATATTTTTATTTACATATAAATCTAGGTACATTAATTAAACTTGATGTTTTCATTTCACATAATTTTCTCTACATATTCTGCAGCAAACTTCCTGCAGACGCTTATTCACTTATATATTTCACCCGAACCCAGATAAAAATAAATATATATATATATATATATATTAAAATTAATTTTATTACTTAGTTCGTTATGATTACAAGCGAAATACGGAAATAGGATAGGCTAAAGCAATAGTTGAATCTTTCAAAAGCTGTTGTTATGTGGTACAATTGAAATTCCGTTCTTTTTGCATGACTAGAGTGATAACCCATTTGAGAAAAGTCTTGAGTATTGGAAATTTAAAAGCCATTAACAAGGAATATCTCGAAAAAGGTTACTTCACAAGAAATGTATAAAGTATATAATCCACATTTTTTATGTAGTAAGATTCAGTCTCTTATGGTTTAAGAGTTACGCAGAAGTCATCCAGAATGAAGAGTGCTTCAGAGGCTTCAGAAAGTTGGAGATATACATTTTATTTGTGATGAAAATATCTTGAGCATATAGTATTTAATAAAAATCATTAGAGCCATTTTGAGAGAATCGACATTTTTTTAAATATTTTCCATGTAAAAGGTGGTATATTATGGGAGGAATTTCTTAAAAATCTCCATGTCAGATCCTTTTAAGATGCTGAGCTTAAACACAAATTTTGGTACAAAACGGACTTACGGTTTTCATTTGCATTGTTGCGCGCGCGCGCGCGCACACACACACACACACACACACACACTTCTAAAATGCTTTTTTATTCAGGGGATCTCAAAACATATTACCGGTGAAATCTCGACATCGAAGTTTTGAGTGGAATCTACTCTTTCTAACTCTCTCTCTCATACACACAGGAACTTGTTTTGTAAAAATGTTTCTTTATTCAGGGATCCTAAAACGTGTATTTCCAGTGAAATCTCGAATTTTTGGGTGGAATGCAATACATTCGCTACCTATCTACTAAGTAGAGAAAGTGAAAATATCTGATCATTGATTTCTAATAATAGTAATTTCTCTATTTATACAATCCTGTTAATGAAGTTAATTACGTCATAAATACAAAAAAAAAAAAAAAAAATAAAGCGAAATTTTTCTACACGATGGTTATTAATTTATTTTGGTTAGCATCGCGTGTGTTGAGAACTTATAAACAGTTTCAATTCCCTTTTGTTTTGCTGTGTCTTATTGCTAAATCATAACCATCTACATTCTTGCTACTGGAAAAAAATTCCAGGCCATTCGTCATGCATTTAGTGCAGTAACAAGAGTTGATTTCTACTCCATGGCATTCTGAACTAAAGTCAAGACTTTTCTTCGCAAGCATGTTTTTATGTAACTCCAGCATATACGTATTGAAATACAAGGGTTTTGTAAACCCCTGTTTAATCTTTTGGTCACTAATGAAATTAAATTAAAGTGTGTTTTCTAGCCTCATATCCGTCGGAGAGACTTGGTGGTGAAATTATAATAAAATCGGTTGGGTAGCTTTTGGGTTTAAGGCTATTCACATAGAAACATTAACATTAATGCAAGGACTTAAACATAAGACATTAACACAAGATTCGTTTTGCCATTCACAAAATGTTAGTGACAAAACAATATAATTTTAAGTGTGAAAGTTATAAAAGTCGGGACTAAGATGATTAACAACGATGTTGCTTTACCTTTTTTTTTTGTTACTACAGCTGCATTAGCTTATATTTGTGTTACACTGCATATTATATTTTACCATGTATGAAAGAAGATAGTATAGTTTATAACCTATAAAGTTTCACACAAGTCGAAAAACACTAGTGATAAATGAAACCTGTTTTCATGTATCAGTTTATTCGCGATATTTTGCCAAATATTTAGTTTTAATAAATTAACTGTAGTAATTGCACTAGTGGTGTTCGATAAGCATATTTCACGATTAAATGTAAATAACCGACAAAATAAAAATCTTATATAAAATCAATTATGTTTATTATAAACACACGAAAAACATATGTTTTCTTCCGAAGTTAGTTAAAACAAACCTCTATTTATCATGCCTTACTAAATGATAAACACTCTAGGTCTAAATGTTGGCAACTATTGATATCGGAAAAAATAATCAGCATAATTAACGTAGTACATTCAGTAAGATAACCAAAGATTAACTACATGTTAACAGAGTGGCAAGAAAGGTTTTAACAACACAAAACATGTGTTACATATTTTATTGGAGTTAATTGAAGGTGCAGTTGTTAAAAATACAGTTGTCAAAATTTAATTTGGTTTGAATTTGTTGAGTGATCTGCGATATAATTCAATTTGCCGCTTACCAGAGATGACGTAATCACTGCTTACTGAGTTCAGTTAATATGTCCATAATGTTCAGTATCGACGAGACGTCTTATCCGATAAGATGCTTCCATAGTGTGGTGTAATGTCGTTATCACCTGCAGCAATGAGTGGTCAAAATTTAACATTTTATTTTACCGTTGCATTTTCTGATGTCATAAAATTAGTAACATTTACAAGTTTTGTCATAAAGACAAGGATGATTTTCAGATTAAGTATTTTCACTTATAATCAAAAGTCTCCTTGCCCCTCTTTTCTGCTTCTTTGCAACGCAGTAGTCCTCCCTCTCATTCACCTCGAATCCGTTAACACAAACATAAGAAGCTGGGATATTGCAGTGTTAGGCGATAAGTGTACACGTTCATATTTTGAGTTGTCCACTGTATTAATCTACTCGCAAGCTTTTGTGTTCGTTTTGTATTTGCGTTAACGTTTCTATGTGAGTGGGTCCTTACGCTGCATAGATACGCATAGGTACGTTTGCTCTCTATACAGAATGTCCTAGAATTCGATCGCACAAATATGCAGGATTGTAGAGGGGTCCAAAGCAAACAGTTTGACATAGGGAAGCTATGGATTCTAACTTTTTTGTTACAGCATAACATTTATCAAGGACGCCAATGATCAAACTGCATTGGACTGTGATGTGAGCACCTGGATTTTGACGAGGGTATATATAGTGGTATTGTTTAGCGCTATGGTTAGCGTGTGGGAATCAAGGAGTTGATGGTTTAAGCCTCCACAGATACATTTATTTTTATGCTGTCTCCGTTCGTATTTTGCTGCGTTACTCAATATGATATAATCGATGAAAAAATAAATGCAACGTACGACTAGTGTCTAGGTGTTGTGTTGCTCGTAAGTGCTGCGGAGAGCGTTTCAATGACAATTGTATTTAAGTCCTGAAGGAGTTTCTAAAATGCAGTGTTATGTAGACATCTAAAGAAAAAAGAATGCAAATACGAAAGAACATAGTGTTTTCACTGTTATTGTTACCCGCGCTATTCCTCATAAGCAGAGTAAATCAAAACATGCACATTTCGTAACGAAAATTATGCAAACACATGAACACACGGTGCAGTGAAATTTTACCTGCTTTAGCGTTTGCATGTTTTATGTGCCACGCTTTTATGTTGTTGTTGTTGTTTTTTTTTTTTTTTTTTTTTTTTTTTTTTTTTTTTTTTTTTTTTTTTACTTTGCTGATGTCGAACTCATGTTACCGGTGGCGAACGCTCGTACCATACACTGGATAGGCGCTGTAGAAAATCGATGTGCATTAAATGAATGCTCGAGTATAGTTGGTGTTAAACGAACGTGTTCACCCACCACGCCCCATTACAGCAGTACTGAAATTACAGTAGGTGAGTTATAACTTATAAAAAACCGGATAAACATTGCTTATTGTCTAGCGTTATGAGACAAATAGAAAGTCAACATAAATGTCCACTGTTTATAGCAATACTTGGCGGACTGTTCCATGCGCTCAATCCGCGCAACTCCCCGCGACCTCTCGCAGTCTATATTCGTTAGACGACAGCAACACTAGAGACACCACCGTCAGCGGCAGCCGAAATTGGAAAGGGTTATAAAGAGTGCGTTACGACGCTTTCGTGTTCTGATGTTTTCTGCTTATGCGTATAGCGCTTGTAATGATGATATACACAGTGAAACATTACTACCTGTCTGCAGTTGTTAGGAGAGGTCGTTGGTAGCATGGTACGGTTTAGAGCGGTCACAGAAGTGGCAATATAGTGCAGTACAACCCGATCATCAAAATAGCACGACGTACGTAAATAGGAATAAACTATACGATCCACAACAGTTTAAACTTACTGTTTCCTTTATCACTAATACATATTGATTTTCTATTTTGTGAGTGTATGACTTAGTGCGGCGATATTTGCATTTTGAATTGATTCGAACCCGTCTCCTGTGATACGAGACTCAACTGCTGCATTCCATATTGCCGAACTGTACAGGGCATGTATACGTGCTGTGGTATTTGCTTTTTTGTTTCGACGCGGCCATGTTTTGACCTTTCTGTATGGCGTGTAATAATAATGATAATATCAATACAACTGCCTACCTATTGTGCTTGCAAATATACATGAACACTGTCAACATGATGTGCAGTGGCATGACTGAATGCTGAGGGCGGCCGGCAATTTGCATCCACGTTCCGAGCATCAGTCTGTCCTGCACCATGCTAATCGAGATGAATATCAACCGAATTTAACTCATGACTTGTTCTCTTGTAAGTAGAAGGGAAATAGGGGAATATTCTAGGCTATAGCGACATTCAAATCTTTTAAAATTATCACTATATGAAACAATTGAAATTAGGTTGGTTTAGCGCTGCTAGCAGTAAAACAAGAGAGAGATGAAACAAAAATGTCTTCCCATTTAAGAGAAGTTTAAGAGTTTAAAATTGTAACTAATAACAAGGAATATAGTGGAAACTGTTAACTCTACGAAAAAAAAAAGTATATAACAAACTGTGTATTTTAACAAGGTTTACATTTTTTGTGTAGTAAGTTTTTGTCTATCTTACGGCTTACCAATTGCACAAAAGCCATCCAGAATGAAGAGGTCTTCAGAAGCTATTCCCAGGAAACTCAAGATATAAAATTCGTTTGTTATAAAATCTCTTAAAATATGATATTTTAATCAAAATCGTTAGTGCAATTTTTTAGAAAATCAAAACAATTCGAAAAATGTTGCATGTAAAGGTTAGTTGGGGGTGCGGGATTTGTTTTTTAAATCTTTGTGTCGTATCCTTGGAAGATACTGAACTTAAATACAAGTTCGATATTTAAAGGTCTTCTCATTTTTGAGCTGTTCTGCCCCCTCCACATACACACACACACACACACACACACGGGCATATTTATAAAATGAACTTTTATTTTTTATTTTATTTATTTATTTTTTTTTTGGTTCGGGGAGCCTGAAAACATGTATTTCCGGTGATGTATCGGTACCCAATTTTTGGGTGGAATACAATACCTTCACTATCTACTATGTACATTGTACATAGGTGCGCTTCCCGTAGGGAGGAGGTTCCGACCTCTTCAGCTGCTCTGGTGCGGCGCTTCGACCCCGAGTACCCGTGGTACTTCTGACGCTACCAGAAGTAGTCGGGCCGAACATCTGAGCTCCTCCCGTTGGGGAGTTCGGATTGGGTAGGATTCGACGTGGCAGTGGTCCCGATACCCACGGGTTGTGGGGTACGTCTTGGCTTTTGCCTTGACGGGGTTGTGTAGACACCTCAATGTCCTCCGGCACTAGCCTGGAGAGCTAGTAGACGGTATGCTAGCGTCCGTCGATCTGACCAAGGTTGTTGGTAGTCTTCCCTTCGGTTGACACGCGTAAGTGGTGTATCCACTTCCGTCCCGGTATGTTCTCATGCCGATGGAGGTGGGGGGCTTTTTAACAAACCAGATATTGCCCTAATTGAAAAAACCACGGAGTCGTCCTTCTCTCCCTGGTGCGTCAAGAATAGGCTAGTGGAGGGGGGGGGGCTTCGGCCCTGGGTAGCCATTCGAACACAACTGTACATAGGTGCTAGAGAAAGTAGTTATAGGGTATATCATAAAGACTTTGACAACATAAATGCCACATTTGTTGGATATCTTCGACATACACAAACCGATGTCTACTGATACATAATAGGCAAATGTTATTTGTGTGACGTGTCATTCCGGCTGGCCTCTGCTATCTTCCTGCATGACTATCGCTTGAAGACTCCGCCTCTTTCCCCTATTCTTTGTACTGCGCAACTAGAGTGATCATGTCTATTTGCAAGCATAATACCTACCTACTTAGAAACTAACTTACCTACTACTTACTTATTACTACTGTGAACTCTTATGTGTCCTCGTGTTTTTTTTTTTTTTGTTGTTTTTGTTTTTTTTTTTTTTGTTATGACGCTTTCGTGTTCTGATTTCCTCTGCTTATTTGTGTGGTACATATAATAAAATAAGTTTTTTCGTTATGACGTTGTCGTGTTCTGATTTCCTCTGTTTATCCGTATGGTACATATAATAAAATAATAATAAGAATAATAATAAGAAAAACATTACGTGGTCTCGTACACGTTTTTATTGCGGCGCCTTAATATTTTCATTTAGCTCTATAGTGAGTCTAGTCTCTAATGTTAAATTAGAACATCGTATACACAATTACAAACTAGCTATTGGCGAATATCTACTGATAGGTGAAATGAAGACACATATTATTTTGAATCTAAAAGATGACTGTATTCTCTCAAAAATAAAAGCTCTGTAGTGAAAAATATTTAACCTTTTATTTGCATTGTTCTTATATAGATCACGGACTCTAATACAAACCTGACAACTCATCTCAAAGAGCAAAATTCCCCCACCGTTTCGGCTGATACACAAGAGGAATAGAACGCAGGTTGCTCGCACTAATCCCACCACTGGCTGGCGGCTATTTGGATTTGCCCCGTTGAACTATGCAATTCTGCAGAAAGGTTAGCTACGCACCTGAAATACGGCGCTGTTGGCCACCTGGTGTTTCGATCGACTGCCAAAACAAATATGCAAATGATTGCATACCTATCAGCTCAGCTTCTTTTCTCCCTTATTTCTCCGTCCGAAACTTGACGGTGAACTCGGTCTACTTGAGTCGCTTGGTTGACCATAGTATCTCGGATAACCGACAAAGACACAAAAATGAGCTGCAAGTTTTGATAATGTTTTATTTATAAATACACAATTGATAATCACAAGTGTAATCTTAATTATAAAAGTGGCACCTAAGTATTGTTGTTCTGCAAATTTCTTCCATAATCTTTACATGTTATCTAATTTTACTTAACCAAAACTTATTTTGTCCTTATTTGTTTTTGTTTGTATAGTTATGAGGCTAACTAGTAGTGCATTTGTCATATTTTGTTCTTCTATTATGCTCGTGAGCTTCATTTTTAAGGTTATTCTAAATTCACATGTAATGGAACAATATATTCTTTATTTTAGTAAGCAATGACGTAATGTACGCACTCAATGGTATCGAAAACTGCAGTTAAACATAGTTTCTGTATAATCTTGCAAATACAACCCGCATTAATGCGAACAAAATAATTATTTCATATAACTACAGTGTTTAATAACGAACACCTCAAAAGAATCTTTTTTGCACCGCCGGATGCATAAGAAATCGTTAAATAACCTTCTCAATCACGGGAATAGTAGGTAGAGCAGTTATTGCATTCCTCCCAAACATTTGCTACATAAGTAGATTTCACTGGGTCCCTCGAAAAAAGAAAAAGAAAAAAAAAAACTTTTAAAGAATACCTGTATTTATGTCTCATGTATTGCATTCACGTGACTTTCTCTACTGTACTGATGCTTGGTGGCGTATTTAAACCATACCTACGAAAATTATATTTTTAACTAGTTCACTTTGAGACAACCCTTTCCAGAAACAGCTACATACACATTTCGTTGTTGACAGAAGGAAATATAAACAAGGGAATATTGATAATCATATGTTTAAGAACTGGATACTATATGCTGGTCTTAATAAATTCCATTATCTTTGTATGCAATTGCGAGAAGTAATAGAATGTCGAAAGGACTTCAAACGGATGACCAAGGGTTAAACAATTCGAACCATTATCAACGGATATTTCGGAAATGGCTTATGACACAAACAAGTTATTTGTTTCGTGTCACAATCGGATAATGTACCTCTCTCTACTGTAGTTTCACGGAATAATTATTAGGGACTCATGTAAACAGAGACACAGGCACAAAAATGATTCAAGAGTACTTAACGCTGATGCCGCAAAATACAAGGTACATCGGCTATAAAGTAGTTCTCTGAGTACTAACAGCACTGCTGGGTCACTCCTACATTACATTATAACAGTATGTTTAACGTGTTATTGTGTAGAGCTGCAGCAAAATGAAACTAAAGCAAGCAACTTGCTCTTAATTAAGCCGATGTCCCACGGTAAAATATTTTTGTCCAATACTCATCAAGCTACAAATGGGATCGTGGGACATCGGATAACTTCATTGTACACAATTTCCGTCTAATTTTTTGGTCCAATTCCAGTTTGCTACAATACAGCGGTTTCTAATTTTTGGTCCAAACGTATGAAATCAACCAATGAGTGAGCTGGTGCTAAGGACGTAATAAGATGGCAACTAGCCTGGGTCTTCCTTTCCGCCCACGTGATTTTGTGAAACTTTGGTGTATCTTGTAGACTTTGTCCTAAATAATAGGGTTATAGTAGCTGAGCTGTTGTTGAAATTCACATTTTTTTTTTTTTTTTTTTTTGTGCGGCAGAGATTTCGGGTATTTATAACCACTGCAAATGTATTTTGCCAGATCCATTTGTACCTAACCTTTTCTCAACAAAAGTAGACTTACATTTGATTTGCTGGTATGGAATTCCTCGTATTTGTGTCTTGGCGAGTGATTTTTACCTCAACTAAGGACATCAACTTTCCAAACAAATTTTTGTCCATTCTAAGGAAGTTAAAATAATTTACAGGGTCAAAAACAAGTTCATTTTGCAGCAATGTATACACTTTTTTTTTTGACCAAATTTTGACCGTGGGACATCGGCTGTAGAAATGATCGAACAGCATGCGCAGACTGCCTCCTGCTGGCGAGTTTTGAAAACGGGAAGGTAAGATGGTTAGTAAACGATCATGGCCGAACAAATGAAGTTTGTAAAATATCGCAGAGATAACTAACGAGTGGTGATAAGTTTGAATTGTTTCACAAACCATGTGAGAAATATCCCGCGTTGACTATCAAGGATGATGTTAACGGGACAGCGGAGTTTTACAGTATAAATTCCGCGCGCGGTGAAAAATTGAAAACACACAAGTTGCCGGGAAAATCGAGGAAACTTCTAGCCAGAGCTAGAAGTTCATTGAGACTAATTTCTTAGGAGCCCAGTGTGCTAAAAAGCGCATTTAATGAACGGTGACTCCGACCCTCCTACGTTCAAGCTTTCTATAATGTGTTGAGATTGGTTTCGAGCTCCGGTTAGTAACGGCAAGAATATCATTGCTGACATGAGGTTGTATTGTAATGGAGAAGGAAAAGGCGCCACAGGAAAATTTACGCTTACAAGCTGGAAGGGTGAAGCTGTATTTTGTCGACGAAACATGGGTAAATGAAGCCCACACAACTTCCCACGTATGGTAGATATCATCATCAAGAGTAGGTAAGCAGAAGAAAATGGAGAGGGGAGGAACAGAACTCCGATATGGATGGAATTCAATTCAGATTAAGTATGCTTTTCGTATTTACTTTCGTATAGTGATTTCTATGTTTCTTATTGATGTTTTTAGCGCAATTATTATTTAACCAGTAGTGTGTCAATAAACTGTCCCGCGAAGATAATGGATTAAATGGAAAAGGTTAACGGTAGAAGGAAAGCGATGGCAGTTCCAAGCTGCCACCTGGTTATCACCCTTGGTGGCGCCACATGATTGCGAAAGTTTTCCCGTTACCCCTCCAATCAGAGTGAGAACGCTGAGGGATACATTTTGTGATTTGTTTACAAAAGGACAAATTCATTCGCTAAAAACTGTACAGTCGCAAGCTGGGAAACATTAAACTGAAAGGAATTCTGCTTGTGTGAATCCTAACTTCATGTCTTGAAACCCGCAAACATTGTAGGATTTGTGGTGAATAAAGCGGCGCAGGGGCAGGGGTTCTCCGGTTTCCCCCGCCATCGCATTCCACCGGTGCTCCATCTTCATTCCATATCGTCTTCTCCTGTGGTGCCATAGTAATAACAGTGGGCGTTAAACAATATAAAAATGAGGTTTGTTTTTTATATTGAAAGGACCTGTTGTTTATTTATGTGCAACTCAAAAACAATAGTATAAACTGCAAAGAATAGCACAAACTGGTAGAATCAACAAAAACAACTTTACGTAAGCCATTAATAAAGGTATCGTAATTTAGAACGTCCAGCAGAATCGGGAATGGATACGCCTTTAGAAAATGATATTCAATCGATTTTTGACGTTGGCTAACCGCTTTATGTTGGCTTAAATGGAAGTAAAAGAAAAATCTTAAATTAAGAATATTTCTCTACTCTCGTTTATTCAAATTATTCTTAATGACATATTCTATCTACTTCACTTTAATTGAGATTGCAGAAACAGTTACAGTGCACATTTCTTATAGATAAAAATAATAACGATAATCAGATATTTTAGAGTTTAAGGCTATATGCTGTCCTTAAAATTCCATGGTATTTTTATGCAGTCGCCAGAAACAACTAAATATCGAAAGGACTGAATGACCAAGTATTGCACAAATCGGAACTATATATATTGTAATGCGTCTTCATCTATCGCTTAACATTGACCAAGTTTACAAGATTTTACAAAATTCCTTACGAATGAAGAGAATATAACAAGCTATTCCCAGAAAATCGTATGCATATAAAATATATTTTGATAAAAAAAAATAGTCATTTTCCACAAAATCAAACATGCTAAAAACATCTTACATGTAAAGGGTAGTTTGGGATGCAAGAGTGGTTTTTGAAAATCTTCGTGGGGTGTCCTTGGAGAATATTGATTTCAAAAATATCAAGCTTGGTATCTATCTAACAGACTTTTGTTTTTTGAATCATGTTGCGCGCGCGCGCGCACGCACGCACGTACACACACACACACACACACACACACACACACACCACTGCTCTAATGAAATCTTGTTTTTCTATATACTTCATTAGGTACACGTTTCATTGCAAAGGAAATAACGGTAGTAATGTTTAATAACTGGACCCTATATATTGTCCATAAAGTTATATAATTTTTTCCTTCAATAGCGAGAAACAAATGAAAATCAACAGGCTTTTAAAAACAATGACTTTCAGTTCGAACCATTATAATGGTATCTCGGAAATGGCTTATGCCAATGAGTAGTAATTTGGAATAAATTGTATAGGTTAGAGTGTCGTACATTTTTTGTGCAGCCCGTATTCACTCATTGCTTCACGTTTATCAGTTTTACACGATTATACAAAATTCAAGATGTGCATTTTATTTTTCTTGAAAGTAGTATTATTAGGTATGTGGCATTTAATCAAAATCGATAAAGCCTTTGAAGACAATAAAGCATTGTGACAATTTTTTCATGTGAGGGGTATGCGGGATGGGGGATTTTCAAGTGTCGCACATTTGGAAGATACTAGATACTTTTTATTTTTAGTTATGCTGTCGTTCTCTCTCTCTCTCTCTCTCTCTCTCTCTCTCTCGCTCACACACACACACACACACACACATATACATACACGTGCGCGCAAAACTGTTTCTCAAAGTTATCAAAAGGCTTCTTTTGCATTCAGGGAGCCTCAAAACAAACATTTTCGGTAAAAT
The DNA here is from genome assembly GCA_030762935.1 of Hymenopus coronatus. Classification (NCBI taxonomy): domain Eukaryota; kingdom Metazoa; phylum Arthropoda; class Insecta; order Mantodea; family Hymenopodidae; genus Hymenopus; species Hymenopus coronatus. The sequence goes on along the minus strand of CM060885.1, from coordinate 40,859,453 downwards.
CTCGACATCATATTTTGGTTGGAATTGAATATTTCCATTATTTACTACTATAGTAGTATAGAAAGTAAAACTGCTTTTTCTTAATTCAGTGTCTCAAATCGTGTATTTCAGGTTAAACCCGGATGTATAATTTTTGGGTGGATTGCAATACTTTCTGTACTTGCTCTACGCATTACAGGAAGTGAAAATATCATTGTGGAATCTGCATTCAGAAATTTGCAAAAAGAAATTCTGAAGTGCGAAATACTCTTGCAAAGGAAAAGCAAATGGAAGAAAGGCATTACTTTAATAAAAGAGAACAAAGTTTATATGTTTAAAACAAATGTTGGTGACTTAAAAACTTGCTTAATTAACAATTAAGTCATCCGGATTTCAGCCGAACAGTGCAAACTATATTGCATAACACCTCATTTCATCCCCTGCATTTAAAACAGGATGAAACTTTGTAAAATATTTGCTCAATTAAAGTGTTATAGACATTAATTTAGGAAATCGTCATTCGCTGGCATTACTGACAAAGAATTTCGTGCTTATCGTTCGTAATTGTGTATGTGTACGCCTTCCCATAGTATAAAATGCTTTTACCGCAGTTTCCGATACCAAATTTAGTTGAAGTGTGAAGATAAGTTGACAACTTTTAAGCAGCGACTGTAGGGAATACGGGTTCGTTATCTTGGAAAGGCTCCGGTGTTTTATTCCTTTGTTCTTTGGTGCCATCCAGCATTGTTTCGCACTCGTATAAGTGAATGAAAACAATGCCTCTACCTTGAGTGTGCATTTTGAAGCAAGTGCTTTAGCTACAATGAATTAAATGTTTTATTTGCACAGCTTTGTAACCTGCTTGCCTTGTTTGCAGGATGTAATGGTGGACTGTACACTGTTTATTAAATTATTTATTTCATTTTTTTCAGCACTTTGGTCCCTTGGAAAATCTTCAGACAAGTTCTTAATGAAGTTCATCCCATCAGCTCTGGCCTTGAGGCAATGGCTCTCAAGTCAACCATTGACCTTACCTGTAACGACTACATTTCCAATTTTGAATTCGATGTCTTTACAAGGTAAGTTGCAGAAACCCACCAATTCTTTGCTTTTTACCATAACATTTTAAAATTGATAATTGCTACAAATGAAATGTGGCTGTAGTTAGTGTTAAGTCCAAGTTATTCAATACATTATTAGCTTCCCGAGGCTATATACAGGACATTAGCTATGCATAATATATTTTCAAGGTATATTTTTCTAAATACTAATCTAGCTTATTGGAAATAAATGAATGGTGTAACGTAAAGTGATACCGTGACGGGTTTAATTGAGCGGAGTGGTTTTGAAGCCGTAACGACAAACCAGGAGTTAGCGAATTTACATGATAATCACATATAATATCGCGCACATTGTTAATTAAACTGACAATCCTAGTTTTCTACATTTATAAACTTCTATTCCGATGTACATTCTCAATTTTCAGGCCAGTAAACCAAATTAGAATTTCAAACTAGTTAAGCGTGAGAACTAAGGATTATCATTTATTGTCTACTAAAATTTTACTATGTACTTATTCGAGAAAAGTGATAGAAACTGAAATACAATACGAGTTGGTTTATAATATGCTAACTTTCGTATTATCGAGTAAGGCATCTTGAAAACTTAATTTTGCTTTTAATAAAGCACATCACATCTTATGGGAATTCAACCCTGGCGGCGTTCGACATGGTTTCATTTTGGATAGATGCTTCTCTAAAGAAGATGGAAACCACAGCATTTTTGAGACGCTGCACCCCGGGAACTCATTTATAGCATTAAATGTAGACGACACTGTAATGTGCAAATCGTGCATTTTCACTGAGACTATAGTCAACAGTGAAATGAAATGGCGTTTTATTTATGGACTGCTGTAGTTCTCAGCGTCCCATTCTATATTGGGCCTGAAATATCGCTTAATTTTGCTCAGAGGCCTCTCTATCAGGCTTGAGGTTCTTTTACGTGCCGTAAATCTACGACACGGGACCCACGACTTTACTTCCCTTCCGAAGGAAGCCCGAAAAAATCCATCGTCCTCCGCTGGGTTTGAACCCGCGACTTTGGGTACGTGAAGTTAGCATGGTAACCATTAGGGCGACTAGCCAACAGTGTATGTGTAACAAATTAATCTAGTTATTTACTAAAGTGACCACACTGATTACGAAAACGACCAGGAAAACCTTCGATTAGCTATTAGTTCCAAAATATAGAAACGGAGACATATTAGTTAAGAGCTTAAAATTCCTTTTGTTTCCCGATAATGCCTTTGAAATCTCGCGGATTGTTAACAGCGTGATGTTATTTCCTGTAGACACATGTTGGTATGTTTTTGTTGATTGTCTATTTTAGTCAGGGCTCATAGCAGCAAGTGGAGGGAAGGAAAGGGTGGAACATGTAGTCTGTGGTAACAGATTGTAGCTCAATTTTTGTCTGTTCAGTCTGTGTTGTACTTTTGCTGGAAGAAAGTGATTCAAGGGTCATAATAGTTCTCCAGTTCAGTTTAATTCATGTGATTTAAAATCCCTAACAATTGCACAAACTCCACTGACAATTTTTGCTGTATTTGTGAAAAAGTACCTTTGAAATCACAAAAAATGGCCAATAACATCATTGACCAAAGAGACTTAGTCTGTACTCTAGACCACAACAAGCCCTGGTCACCTCCTATATGCTTCTAGTCTTCATTCCCGGTTGAATCATAACAGATCTTCAATGGACTTTGCTTTCCATATAATCTGGAGGGAAACATACAATCGAGTATTAGAACTCATCAAATGACATTACAAAATAGGTAGGGAAAGTCGTGTGAATGTTGTGCATAAGATTTTTTGAATCGACATTTTTAAGTGAGAGAGAGAGAATCATTCACGTTACGAATTTCTGCTTTCTGTCTTATATTAATGTGTAAGCCAATTACTGTTATGAAACCCAATTTTCTGCGAGGTTCATTATAATCGAGTTGACAGAAACAGCTTCGTTAAAATGTTTAATTATAGATAGAAACGGAATAGCGATATTTAGATATTAAAAAATAAGCCCATGAGCTTTCTCTTTCGCGAGAAACAACTGAATGTTGACGGGACTTCAAAAGAGTGAAAAGAAACTGAACAATTCGAACCATTAATAACCGATATCTCGAACGTGTCTAATGCAACAACAAATTTTGAAATAAATAGAGAGATCACATTTTCACGTTCTCTGCATCTATGTACATAGTGTAGAGAGAAGATATTGAATTCCACAAAAAATTCTATACCAAGATTTCACCGGAGATGCATGTTTTGAGGACCCCAAATATAAAACCTTTTAGAAAAAAAGTTTATGTGTGAGAGTGTCTGTGGACAGCTTAGCTAAAAAAAACAAAAAAAAAAAACAAACAAACAAAACAAAAGGACCGTTACATACTAAGTTTGGTATTTAAGTTTAGTATTTTACAAGGATGGAACACGACGATTTTCAAAGGACCTTTAAATACTAAGTTTGGCAGTTAAGTTTAATATTTTACAACGATGGGACACGAAGATTTTCAAATCCTTAAACCTCAAACTAACCTTTATATGATTTTTTTTTTTTTTTTAAATTTTGTTTTTCTCAAATATAACTAACGATTTGGATTAAATGCGTATAATAAAATATTTACATGACAAAATGTATATCTTTAATTTTCTGGGAATAGCTTCTAAAGAACTTCATTATGGATGAATTTTGGTTAACTGGTAAACCGTAAGAGGTAGACAGAAATATATTACACCAAAAGTGTAGATCTCGTAAAAACACAGTTTGTACACACATTGTAGAGTTAACCTGATAACCCTGAAATAACACATGGCCTCAGCATGCTAATGATCGCTTTTGGTTTTGTTTTGTCCAATTATTTTTCAGGGATATGATTCTGTTTATATTACCATCAAACGAACAGCTTTCATAGAGCAGATGCTCATTACAACGGGGGTTTGTTCGAACAGTTTCGGCCTTTTTATCACAGTAGTACAGTTTTAGTTGTTGTTTATCTAATCGTAATCCAAATTTCCCTGATCTGTCTCCAACCAGATATCCGTACAATCGTTCCAAACCATAGTGATATAAAACAGTGTTACATGCATCCACATTGTACTCTCTTGACTTCCCACTCTCGTATTGCTGCTTAATTTCACAATGAGCCTCCACTAATTTCGAAGTAAGTTTTACTGAGACCAACGAGAAATCCTGATCCAAGAGAAACAGGTAATATCATGGCTGTCTGTAGAGATAGAGATATTTCATTCTGAAAATGTACGACCTGAATGGAAAACCCAACGGCAGTGTGCAGAACACCCCTCCACAACGGATGCGTCTAAAATGTAGGTACTCAAAAGCTTGACTTCCCTTGGAATCCTTTGTTGTTATCACCCTTGTGGTAATGAAGGATAGGCAGAAGGATTTGGAAAAATCACTCGAAACAAGGCGCTATACCGCTGGGCGATTAGTACGCTAGCACGAAGTGCCAGCGAGGTATTGTTTAGCTTTCTGTGTTACTTGTTATTCTTCCCATGACATGGCGGAGAAGAGGAATTGAAATTTCTGGCATAATGGAAGGCATTGTGATGATATGAAAATATACGGGTCAGAAGAATATGCTAAATAATAAAAGCATTAGATAGAAACTAGGAAGAAGTAGGGAAAGGGGAATGGATTTGTAGTGAAAGGCTTACAGAGGGCATTCTATCTTAGTTTGCTTTTGAAGGAATAACAATCTCCTGTTATATACACATAACTTTCTCTGATTGTACCGCATACAAACTATTAATAAACATTATTATTTTATCTTTATGGACTTATTACTTGCTTCCTTGTAAGTAAAAGCGAAAAAAGTGACAAGGCTGAAGCGATGGACAAATCTTTTAAAAACTGGTCGCTATGTGAAACAAATGAGCTTCGGTTCGCTTTGAATGGTGCCGTTTGGGAAAAGTTACATACTTTAACATTAAAACCAATAACAACGACGATCTAAAAAAAACCTCTACAACATATATGATATAAATGGTGTGTTTTAACGGAATCTAATTTGATATGTAGTAAGTTTTTATCTACCTCTTACCGTTAAACCGTTATGCAAAATTCTGCAAAACTCATCCAGAATCCCCCTCCCCCCCAGGGGCTTACTACGGTAGGTTGTCCCTGTGTGTAGCCTTAGGTGCGGAGCCGGTCCACGCTGTCAAGTACATTCACTAAGCTTCTTCAAGAGCCTGGTCTGTGCTGGTGTCCCGACGACCGCGTTATGTCGTTGGGATAGTTTCACGGGCCGGACCTGTTATCGCTGACGGTGCCTCGGCGTAATCAACCACGTCTCCTGAATTCATCCAAGTGTCTTGTCGCTGCACGGCCTAGAGTGGGGAGCCACAGGCGGTTATTCCTGTGGTAAGGGCTTAAAACCGGGACGTGCATGACGAATGGTGTACGCGTAATGGAATAACAGTGTGCAGGGCAATCCTTGTGACGTAGGCTTTGGGTATCGGTCACGAGATGGTTCTCATGACGACACAGACCGTGGAGATTTGGTATGGATGGTAGACTGACGCCGACGGTTCCGGAATGGGGTCCTTTCATGATACCAAATCGCGCCAAACCCTCTTATTTTGACCAGTTATCTGATATTAGTACATTCTGTATCCAACGGGAAGTTGATGGGATATACGGCAAGATTAAAAACGCGACGAGGCTGAGAGACGGTACGCCTCTGGTGGAGGTCCACAATGAGGAACAGTCAAGACAAGCTACTTCATGCGATTTTGTTGGGTTCGAACAACGTTAAGTTTACCCCTACAAGTCGAACACATGTAGAGGAGTTGCGACACGTAGCTTAGACGACCTATCTAGTGAAGATATTGCCACTCATCTTTTAGACCAACGAGTGTGTCAGGCGTACCGTCTACATGGAAAACGTGACTGCAAGGATTGCCCATTACGTACGGGTTTTCTCACTTTTAAGGGCACTACGGTTCCAGATTTTATCTGCTGCGTTTAAGAACGTACTGCCGTCCGCCCGTATGTGCCGAACACCATGCGCTGCTCAAGTGCCAACGTTCCAGGCATACCCAGAGCGCTTGTGCCGGACCCGCAGTGTGCGATCGTTGTGCGCCTGTACGCATGATCCATGCTGTGTAAACTGTGAAGGAAGTCATCTCTCTAGCTCTCTACAGTGTCCCAGGTATTGTGCATGCAAATAGATGAGAGCAGTCAAGTTGCGCAGTTCAAGGGGTGGGGGAAGAGTCGGAGTCTTCAAGCGATAGCCATGTTGTAGGTAAATGTACGACGATAGCTGCCGGTCGACTGCTGCAATCAGATCATGCCACTGCGCATCATGTTTGCTGTTCTCGTCTATTTGCATGGTTAATACTTGGATGAGAAACGTATACAGGAATTACGTGTGAAGGAACATCTCACCTTTCCTGAGGAGCTGCGCCGCTTTGAGCAGTTGAGGCCTGAAAACACCACAGGATACGCCTCATATGTTCGCCGTAATATTGTCCATTCTGTTGATTTAGAGACAGTTTCTGTCGCCGATGCATCGACTCAAACTGACCTGTGCGAAGCTGTTCCTGCTTTACTTACTCTGTCATCTGCAACACAGTGTACACCTTCAGATGCACAGCAACCAGCTCAGCTGCCTCCGGGTGTTCCTAGTTCGTCTTCGCAGGAGATCGTTCCTGTCAACGCAATAGACCAGTTAGCAGAACTTCGGCAACGTCACATTCTGCGATCCGTAAGGTTTCTTCGGACTCCCGACCACCAGTGGAGTCTGAAGGCGACACAGATTTTAAATCCGTTGATGCTAAATCCGCTAAGGTGAGAAAGAAATTCCACCACCTTAATTTCGCTCTCAGCATGGGTATAATCCAGTGGCATGTTAATGGGGCCGGGGCACGTCTTCCGGAGCTTTAACTCATAATAAACTGCATTCACCCTCAATCCTCTGTCTCCAGGAAACCAACTTACCACATTACACCCTTTCTCTTGGTTATTTTCAATCCTCCAGACACGACTTTGTTGGTGACCTGAGTGTTGGAAACGGTGTTGTTACTCGCGTGGTGCCTACCGTCCTTGCCGCAAGTATTATGCTCAAATACCTGCTGCAAGCGGTGGCGGTGCGTGTAACATTGCCTTCAATCTCCTTTTCCTCTTGCAATATTTATTTGCCGCCACACGATGTGATCGCAGAAACTGAGCTTCCGGGGTGATGTCAATGCGAGCAACATTCTTTCGGGGGTCTTCTGCAGACGACGCTCGAGATGCCTAGTTTATTGTTATTAAACACCGGTGTACCCACATTTGTATCTTCCGCCTATGGCATACACTACGCTCTAAGCGTCACTTATGTATCCTACTGTTCCTAGTTTGGTCCGTGTTTTCCGATCTCCACGGCAGTGATCATTACCCCATCGATATTCGTTTCTCGGGACAACATTCATTGTCCATGCAGCATCCCGGCTGGATTATTTCCAAGGCTGATTGGGGAAAGGTTTCCTCTCTGCTCCATCTAAATTACGATGGCTTTGCCTCCATAGAAGATATGGTGGAGTATTTTACTTGTTCGGTGTTGCTCGCAGCAGAATCCAGTATTCCTCGGAGCTCTTCTACCCCTCGGCGCATTCCTGTGCTCTGATGGACCGAAGAATGCAGCTTGGCATTAAAGGCACGGAATCGGGCTCTTCGTCTTTTCCACCTGCATTCGATGGAGAACTTTGTTGCGTATAAACGCACTCGGACTAAGGCACGTTACATGGTTCGTAATACCAAGCGGAAATCTTGGGAATCTATGTCTCTTCCCTTTCTCGCAGGAATTCTTCGCACCGTGTGTGGACTGCGGTGCGCAGCATGTCAGATAAGTGTCCCAGGACGGTCATCCCTCTCCTTACACTCCACGGCTCCACCCACACCAGCGAACCAGATATTGTTGACGCCCTGTCTACCTCCTTCGCTGCCATAAGTGCCACGGATAGTTACAATAGCGCTTTTCTTCCCATTAAGGAAGCTGCTGAGAGCATTCGCCTCGATTTTACTAGTGATTATAGTGAACTGTAAATGCACCCTATACCCTTGTGGAACTAACTCATTAGTTACATATTGCAATGGACTCCTCCCCTGGTCCAGACGATATTCATCAACAAATGCAGCCACTACTTTCCTGCTAGATCTGTATAACCGCATATGGCGTGAACAGGTATTTCCGGCTATGTGGCAAGAGGGTATTGTCATCCCTATCCCTTGTGGCAAAGATCGGACCGTTCTCTCAAAATACAGACCAATTTGCTTCATGTGCGTTGTTTGCTAGACCTAGAGCGCATGATTAGCATTCGGTTTACCTGGTGGCTCTGTTCTACACAGTGCGGAATTTCGTCGCAACCGTTCCAGCGTCGATAATCTGGCGCGTCTAGAGGCTTATGTGCAGAATGCTTTTCTTCTGAAGCAGCTTGTCGTAGATGTCTATTTTGACCTCGAGAAGGCTACTTGGCGGTATGGTATCCTTCGTAGCTTACACAGTTACTGGTTGTGTGGCCACCTAGTCCTGTTTCTGTGCAAGTTTCTCCAGTTAAGCAGCTTTCGTGCCCTTATTAGAAACACACACACAGGGAAGGATTCAGGAGAACGGTGTGCCTCAAGGGTCGGTTCCCAGTGCTATGCTTTTGCCGTGGCCATCAACGGCATTCTAGCGTGGTTCGTAATGGGATCTCAACTTCACTGTATGTGGAGGACTTAGCGCTACACTACCGCTCCTACAGCACTGACAACCTCGAACGACAACTCCAGCTCACCTTAAACTCCCTCGCTGTTTGGGCGCTTCGCAATGACTTTAGTTTTTCCCCTACGAAAACGCGGTGCATACACTTTCGCCGTCACCGTGGGATATACCCTCCTCCTGACCTTCATTTGCAAAGTATGCCGCTAACTTTCGTTCCGTCCCTGAAGTTCTTAGGTCACCACCCCGAACTTTCTTGGTGCCCCATAAACGCAACCTTCGCGAGTAGTTAATATAGAAGAGAGCTGGCCGAGGGGCTAATGTGCATAATTGGGAAAGATAAGGAATTCAAGAAAGAGGGAGGGAGTCCCTAACGAGAGAACATGGCTAGGGCTAATACCTAACCTATATATGGTAGAGATAGGGAGTTCATCGGGACATACTAGGAGGAGGGGGAGGGGGGAACCTGGAACCTGGAACCTAGGCTCCGAGTATTGGATATATTTTTTTAACTCTTTATGGACCTTAGAAGGTCATGTGCTTTGTTCTATAATACTTTTTTTACTTTCTCTATACGCACTATGTTGGTACGTAGTGTATAGAGAAAATATTGCACTCCACCCAAAAATTCGATACCGAGATTTCACCGGAAATATATGTTTTAGGTACCTCTTTAACTAAAAAAAGATTTTGCATAGCGCAAAAACGAAAAGACCGTTCAAGCCCAAACTTGGTATTTAAGTTTGGTATCTTCCAAGGATGCGACACGAAGATTTTCAAGAAAATCCCCCCACCCCAAACTACTCTTTACAACAAAAAAAATTTCGAAAATTTTGATTTTCTTAAAAATGGCTCTAACGATTCTGATTAACATATCTTATATTAAAGATATTTACCTGACAAATAAAATGTATATCTTGAATTTTCTGGGAATAGCCTCTGAAGACTACTTTATTCTGGATGAATTTTACGGAATTGTGCATAACTGCTAAACCGTAAGAGATGGACAAAAACTTACTGTACAGAAAATGTAGCTTGCGATAAAACACACAATGTATGTCATATACATTTTTTCGTGGAGTTGATCGCTTTTAAGATATTTTTGGTTTTTTGTTTCTGCTTTGAAAAACATACTTTTTTCATACAGGAATTTGTTAACTCTTGTTCCATGCAAACAAAGGAACTTCAGTTACATAGCAACCAGCTTTTGGCTATCATTTTAACCTATGGTACTCCCCCATTTCACTTCTACTTACAAGGAAGCAAATAATAAGACTATTTCTGCTAATGTTTCTCGATTAGCATGAAGCAAATAGAAGCATAAGCTTTTTAACTAAAATGTGTTGCAGAGATTTAGAGAAAGTCATGTGAATGGAACACATCACATTTTTTTTATTATCATTTTGCAATGTTTTGTTCTGCTTTTGAGTGTGTACAGAACATTTATGTCTTTTGTAGGGTTTTTGAGTGCTAGGACAGCTGTTTCGAACGTTTTTAATGGCATTTCATTCCATTTGGAGGATGTTTAAGACTTTAGGACAGATAGTTTCAGGGTACTCATCAAACATTTTAGCTCTTTTCAACTAATTTCACGCCATTTTGGGGGTATTTAGAGCTCTAATGCAGGATTTTTTTTTAAGGATTTTAAAGGCGATTTTTAGCGTTCCCACAGTTGTTTAGTATGCTTTCAGTGTCATATCATTCCATTTGGGGAGGATGTTTAGCACTATGGGACAGCTAGATTCAGGGTATTGATCAGGCATTTTAGCCCTTTTCAGATGTGTTACTAATATTTTACAGTATTTTTATAATGACTTAAGACAGTGGAGAAATGCTGCGAAAAGTTATCGAGCTAAAAGGAGATTATGTTGAAAAAAAAAAATTACCAAAAATAATTTCTTTTTCTATCATTTTCTAATGACTTGTTGAATGCCCCTCATAAAACAAACCTCTATGCATGATGGTAATAAATGATGAATACTACTCGTATGTATAGTTCTAACTCTTGCCTACTATTGAGAGCAGAAATAATAATCAACACTATCTACTTAACATGGAACTTTAGTTGTGCTGCGGTTTTTTATGTTTTGCATCCATTGCAGCCCTGCTCAAACTAAATTCATGGTACCTAAATGGGTTAAAATTAATATCGTGTTCTTTGAAATACTTTTCTTGTATGAGTTTCACTGTGACATTCCAAATTGTTTTCACACAATATTCTTTGTAGTCATCACCGTTGACTTTTTAGTTTTGTCTACATAATACATGTTAGTTAGGTAGAGAAGGTATTTCACTCTACCCAAAAGTTTGATACCAAGATTACATCGAAAATGCATGTTTTAGGGTCCCCTGCATAAAAAGTATTTTAGGATAGTGTGTGTGTGTGTGTGTGTGTGTGTGAGCACAATGCCACAAAAACATGGAGGGGCGAGGGAGGGGAGGGCGGAGAGATAGTAAAGTTAGAAGATATCTGAATCTGATTTTTTGGAATGTATAAAGTTAAATTAAACTGAAAAATATATTCTTGTCTTGACATTTAAGTATATAATTTGCTTTTTCTTTTAAGACTGTTTCAGCCCTGGACAACTTTGTTGAGGAACTGGCAGATACTGGCAGTAACACATCCAGGCTATGTAGCATTCCTAACTTATGATGAAGTGAAGGCACGTTTGCAGAAATATATCACAAAACCTGGAAGGTATGGAATAGTAAGGTTAACTAATACTAAACTGTATTGTCATAAGTAATATAAACTATTTAGTATTCATGGTATTTTATTTAACTTTGTATTTTAATGGGATTACAGTTTATATTTTACTTTTGGTGATTGCAGTTATGTATTTAGACTGAGTTGCACCAGGCTCGGGCAGTGGGCTATTGGATATGTAACTGCTGATGGGGAAATCTTGCAGACAATTCCACAGAACAAATCTTTGTGCCAGGCTTTATTAGATGGCTACAGGGAAGGATTGTAAGTAGACAATACACATTATAGATATAAGACCAAAATTGTAATGTACTTTGAGCATATACATTCAAATTGGGAAGGTAGTCTTCATATCACTTCAGTGGAGTATTATCATAAGTAATATTACAAGTGTTTTTATTTTGCCGATAATTCACGACCAGAGTGAATTGTCCTAAGAGATGAAAACATGAGTTGTGTTTGATAAAACAATTCAGCAAAAATAGACTAATAATGTATTGTATAAAGGAAGGGAGATTTTATCACGTTATGATTGTAATACTTACATTAGTTCTCAAATGGTAGATAACACACTCGACCATGTTTATTTACTGTTTTATATGGCTGACTGTGTCTAAACCCAAGTACAGATATCGATAGCAGCAATAGAAATAGGGAACAGTTATTTTATTTCAGCTTTCAATAAGTAATACATGAAATGGAAACAAACGTTATGTTATTTGAGGTTATTGCACTCATTTCATACATAAGAAATACAAGTAATGATTTTCACTCCTTTTTTGAACTGAATAAAACTTCAAATAAACATTGTAACTGAATGAATTAAAAGTACAATTGTAGAGCTGACCGTTATTAGAAGTGAAGGTTGGATGCCTGGATTGTCAACTTGTTACCAATAACCAAGACAGGAGATTAAACATACAAACGTCAGGTGTGATAAGATTTTTCGGCAATATCGCTCCAGTCAGATGAACCGCATTGGTTGAAATTGCCTAATCTCGGCCATTCCATTGGCACTTTAACAGTGGAGTTGAATTGTCTTAGGAAGTACTTTTGTATGCAACAAATAAATACATAAATTAAAAGTTCATCCATTCCACAGATTTTGATTTTTTCTAAACCCAAAGTTGCCTTAGTGTTTGAACTTCCCAAAATTCATGCTTCTTTTTCTGACTCACATGCTTGTTAGTCTTGGGAGAACAAAATTAGCCAGTGAGCAAATGTTGGAAAAAGGAAAAAAAAAATATTAATCTTATGTTGCCTGTAGGTGCTTACAAGTCCGGCTTGTTTTAAGCGCTGCTATATAATTAGGGTATATACTCTAGGATTAATGTCATGTTATACTGTATACCGGATCATTTTTTTATATGTTAACCCACTTGCACGCTCTCTAACAATGCGTGAGAAAGCCAGGAGTTGCCAGGAAAAGCTATGCGGGCAGAGCTGAACTAAAATCCTTACCTTATAATAGAAATTGGAAATGTTGACCTTCTGCTCTCAAACAAGCATCATATCTCTTAAAATTTTTTTCACTCACTTGCTGGAGCTCAGCAGCATGAACTGTTGGGATTTCTTTACTTTATCTCTAAGTTCCTATAGAGTGCGAGGATTGGGATGATACACTTTGTCTTTTAAAGAGCCCCATAAATAAAAATCACAACTTAATAGGTCAAGAGAACGAGGAAGCCACAAATCAACACTAATAATCTCCTGTCCTACACATGGCTTGAAAAAACAATTAAACTAATAATTCTGTCAACAAACTCTCTTTTACTGTATTTAACGATTCAGCAGCCATGTGTGCTTTTGCAGAATCTTGCTGGAACCAACCATATAATTTCTCTTCTTCTGTCAAGCAATTGAAAAATGATTTGAGAATTAGCCTCTGATATTATACGAGGGCCGTTCAGAAAGTAGCCTCCGGTTGATTGCAAGAAATTCACCAAGTTAAATAAAAATATTTTAATATATACATCTTACAACTACATCTTTGCACTATTTTTCTACATAGTTTCCATAACGATTGAGGCACTTATCGTATCTGTTCACAAGCTTTGAAATTCCTTCTGCATAAAAATCACCCGCTTGTGCCTGGAGCCAGCCTGTGACCGCATCTTTGAGCTCTTCGTCGTCATCAAACCGCTGGGACCCGAGCCATTTCTTCATATGCATGAAGAGGTGATAATCGCTTGGCGCCAGATCTGGGCTGTAAGGTGGATGGTTGACAACGTCCCACTTGAAGGACTCAAGAAGGGCTGTTGTTCTGCGAGCAGAGTGAGGACGGGCGTTATCGTGCAAAAAAACGATACCGGAAGTCAGCATACCACGGCGTAATTGTTTTAGTGTTTCACAGTACACGTCTTGATTAATGGTCGTCCCACGTTCCATGAATTCAACCAACAACACCCCTTTTGCATCCCAAACCACCGTTGCCATCAATTTTCGGGCAGAAAAATCTTGCCGGGCTTTTATTTGTTTGGTAGGCGAATTTGAATGTGCCCACATCTTTGATTGTTCTTTTGCCTCAGGGTTCACGTACTTAATCCAGGTTTCGTCCCCGGTCACGATTCTGTTTAACAATGGTTCACCTTCGGCCTCATAACGTGACAGAAAGTCTAATGCAGAGGCCATTCTTTGAGTTTTGTGGTGGTCGGTAAGAATTTTGGGCACCCATCGTGCACAGAACTTACGGTAACCCAATCTTGCTGTCACTATCTCGTACAAGAGAGTCTTAGAAATCTGTGGAAAATCAGTAGACAACTCCGACATTGTGAAACGTCGGTTTTCACGAACTTTTGCATCAACTGTCTGAACGAGTTCGTCCGTGACCAATCATGGTCTACCACTCCTCTCTTCATCATGAACGTTTTCTCGTCCACTTTTAAATAAACGTACCCATTCACGGACCACTCCTTCACTCATAACTCTTGGTCCGTACACGGCACAAAGCTCACGATGAATAGCTGCTGCAGAATATCCTTTGGCTGTAAAAAACCTTATAACAGCACGCACTTCACATTTGGCGGGGTTTTCTATTGCAGTACACATTTCAAACGGCCACAAACACTAAACTAGCGCAGGTACGACTTTCACTCGACCACGGCTTGATGCCGACTGACCTGCTGAGTGCGTGAATGCACAGATGGCGTCGCTACTCCCCCCACTACCCGCACTGTGACCGATCGGAGGCTACTTTCTGAACGGCCCTCGTAGATAGATTTATTATCAGCCTGAAGAAATAGATTTATTGTCAGCCTGAAGAAATACAATTCTATGGCATCGTCAAAATATAATGACATTTTGTTACATTTGAGTTTAAATATATACAGAAATTGTAAAAAGAATAATCCAAAATAGTTTTCTGCCAGCGCCAGGCTCCTTCCTACTGCTGCAGAATGGGACCTGTAATGACAAACAAAAAGCAGCAGTATCTGCACAAGAGAAATATGGCTGCAAAGATAATAATAATAATAATAATATAATAAATAATAATGATTCATAGTTATTTAATTTGCATTCTGTGGAACAAGTTAAAGTTTCTGATGAGTGGTAAATGACTTTTGAGATGGTTTTTAACAGCTATTCTAAATTTTTTGTGATTAAGCTCTTTAACACTGTTTGGAAGATGGTTGTATAAATTTATACCCTGATGTGATATAGACTTAAGACACCTGGTAAGCCTATGTGTGTTGAGATGTATATTACTCGAGGCTCTTGTATTGTGGTCGTGTGGGCTGAGTTTCTTTTGAAGAGGTCCAAATTTTGATGTATAAAAGAGACTGACTCTAAGATATATATATAAGGTAAGGGTAATATAGATAATTCTTTGAATACTATCTTACTATCTGATCGTACTGGTACCTGTTTTATGATTTTTACTGATCTTTTCTGAAGCTTAAGTATCTGCAAACTTTTTGAAGATGCCCCCCCCATGCTATTATTCCATATGTGAGCAGTAAATGGACATATCCATAGTACGCTGACTTTAAGCCCTCCAAGGGCAATACTTTTGAGAGGACTCTAAATGCATAGCATAGACAGCTGAGTTTCCTGCTTAGATGATGTATGTGTGTTTCCCATGTCAGGTTTGCATCTACCCATATGCCCAAGAATTTTGTGGATTCTACTTCGGTAATTTGTACATCATTGAAAGAAACTTGCATTAGGTCTTTTTCATAATTATGGAACTATATATACTCAGTTTTTTCGATGTTAAGCTTGAGCTTATTGGTCAATAGCCAGTTTTCTATTTGTTTTAACACCTTGCTGGTTTTATCCTGCAACTTATTTTTGGCAGGGTCACTAATTGTAATACTCGTGTCATCTGCAAATAACACACTTTTTGCTTGAGTAATATTGGGAGGGAGATCGTTTATGTACATAAGAAAGAGTAGTGGAACTAATACTGAGCCTTGTGGGACTCCATGCTTTATAATAACATCATTTGATATAGCTGAAAGTACTTCAACGGACTGACATCTGTTACTTAAATATGAACTAAACCATTCTTCAGCTAATCCCCTCACTCCACATTTGTTAAGTTTGTGAATCAATATTTTATGGTTAACCATGTCAAAAGCTTTGCTAAGGTTTAGAAAGAGCCCAACAGTCTTTTTTTTTTTTTTTTTTTTTTGTCATCCTGAGCTTTGAAAATTGATTCTAAGAATGAAAATATAGCATTGCTAATGTGTTTACCTTTACGAAATCCAAACTGCATTTATTGTTTCATCAAAGAAATTGGGGCCTATTATTCTTGTAGCACTTATTGCACACCAAACTCCAATTTTATGATTATAGTGAGGCATTTTATTCCATAGCCTAGGTTTTTCTGATGCCCAGTATTGACTGATGTGGGTATTCACATGTCCATTTAAGTGAAACCAAGATTTCTCAGAGAAAAACAAAAGCTGTGGGTCAATGAAAACTGATTGGAAAAACCAATTGCAATAATTCACATGTTTATCAGGTCATTTGCTTTTCATGTTTGCACTCGTATGTAGCAATAAGGTTTTAGTATCAGCAGGCGTGTAGTAAGTCAAGGAATTTTCGAGGCAAACTCTCCTAAGTGGTTCCATTTCATCCAGTTTTTCTTCTGTCATCACTGACCTCCTCCTAGAACGTTTCTTGTTCAACACTGAAGCCGAAGTTTGAAATTTATTGATGACCGCATGTAGAGTTTTTCTTGCAGGTGGTACAGAATTTGTAAACTCGGCAAACTCGGTGCACACATGGCAAGCAGAATAATGCTTAAAGTAAACTTTACAAATAAACACACGTTCTTCCACAGTTAAGTGATGCACCATATTTACTGCAGTGACAGAAGCACCTAACTGACAATGATTGACTGCATGTGCACCTGACTCAGCAACAGAAATGGTGACAATGCACTTTTGAATGGGAATTGGCAGACGGTGTGCGGGAGTGGCGAAGGAGAGAGAGGCCGCCAATGGGTTACCATATAATATAATGACCCTTTATAACATGAATTATATGTATACTTTACACAAAACTATAAAAAAACAAATAATAAAAATTTTTATATTGTAAAAATATTAAATTTTTCATGTTTGTTTATTTTTTTAAAACTTTTTTTTTTGGGGGGGGGAAGAAGAGAAATCATGAAGCTGCAGTCAAATGTTTCCCTGTCAACTTTTAAGCGTGCCATCACACAAGTTATTTTACTTGGGTCATTCCCACAGACACATTTCATTGCAGTTGCTAGGATTTGAAATTGCAACTTTTAGCTTTGAATGAATGGCCATTATTCAACCATTCAAACTGCTTCATTGTTGGTACTTTCAGCAGGGTTGTGAAAGCTGGTTTAGGGAGTAAAGGAAAAGTGGCAATGTAGTAAACTAGTGTGGGCAACTAAGGGTTGTAAATATGCATATAAAGAAGAATGTATATCCATAATTCCAAGTTTTAAAAATACAATTTACATTTTTAAGCTACTTTGTTTCCATGATTGCATTGTTAGTGTTTTCAAAATGTGTAAAATCCCATTAATTGAAGTATTATGGACGTAAAGTAGCTCACTTACATGGGTGACCCAAAATAAAGAGCTAACATATACTTTATTAAGTTATTGTTCACCTTGATTACCTATCATACAACAGGTTCTATATTGTGTGCGATATCTACTATCCGAGTGACCATCATATTTCCCTTGTTACATACCTAGTCTTACTATAAATAATAGTACAAACTTTTGGCACAGGCTGTAACAACCAATTTTGGGGGAAGGAGAGAGAGAGAGAGAGGAAGGGGGAGGTGTAAGGGAGGGGAGAGAGAAGGGGGGTTATTATGAGTGTAGATGCAGAAGAGAAAGTGCATTTCCTTATATTTTAACAATGGACTGGGGCAATTATGAGAATCAAGTAGTAGTGTTAGCCCTTCATAAGGTGGGTAAATTGGCTTTGGGAATTTTCATTGCTCTTAAGAAGCTGAAAATAAACAGAATGTTTGTGTATGGGACCATTAACCGATTCCTAGAAACTGGGACTGTTGAGGATTGACAGAGACATAGTCGTTCGCACAATATTATGGACAAGCAGATGGTTAAATCAGTGGCAGCTCATATTCAACGAAATCCTCCAAAAAACAGTCAGTGCTGGCGCCAGAGCTGAATGTTTAAAAAATATCGATGTTGAGTGATAACCTAGGGTTGAAAGTTTACCGGCAAGTACAGGTCACCTTCTAACCCAGTGTCTGAAAGAGGGTGATAAACTCAAAACACCTTCTTGAGCATTACACAAACAATGGCCACAGAAAAATTCTTTTCACTATTGAGGAGACTTTCAACTGACAAAATGATCATGTTTATGCCAAATCATTTCGAGAAGCTCTTGAGAAGGTTCTGAAGATCCAAAGAGGCCATCATCCTAAATCACTCATGGTTTGGAGGAGAGTGGCATTGATGACAGCACTAAACTCTATTTTTGTGGAAAAGGGGTGAAAACTTCTGCCAAAGTGTACCAAAACACCACATTGGAGGTCGTGTAGTGAAGGATTTGGGCAATACTTTGCTCAGGAATCAACAATGGAGCTTCCAGCTGGATTCAGCATCCGTTTACAAGGCAAAGTCTACTCTGACCTGGCCTTGAAGAAATGTTCCAGACTTCATCTCCAGATGATTGGCCTTCAGCAGCCCTGACCTCAACCCATTGGACTACAAGTTGTGGTCTGTACTTGAGGGCATGATATGTAAGAAGAGGCATCCCAGTATGGACATCCTGAAGTGCTCTCTGGTGAAGGCAGTGGCAGATTTTCATATAGAGACTGCATAATTCTGTTGATGCGTGGTCACAGAGACTTAGGGCCTGTGGGAAGGGCAAATGCGGCCATTTTGAAAAATGATTGGTGTTGTGTGGTTGTAATACATGTAAGTGACCAGTATCAAAAGGATATAAAATTATTTTTAAAACTGTGCAAATGGCTCAGGTTCATTTTTGCAACAGAATTCATAGTAAGACTATACAGTGTACGACTTTCATTTTTATGAAGGTGGTCTAGAATACTGGAATGGGATGGAAGGACTGTTCTTTCAATATCCCTCAAGAAAACACATAACACAACAATAAACTGGGACTTTGTGAATGACATGGCAAATCTGTCTCAAAATCAACCATCTGGGAAAAAGTTGTTGGAGTAGGTGTCTATTCCATGACCAGCATGGAAGGCTACTCACCTTGTTGAAACACCTTGTTGAAATGTCTGTTTGTATGCATAATGGCAGTTAATTATACAGTATATGTCTAAAGCCCTCTATATATTTATATTAAGTTATTTTCTATACATATATATCTGATGTGACATTTCTGTTTCCATAATTGTCCTCTATGAAGTTCACACTAATAATGCCATGGAAAGAGACAGCATCTTACACTGTTATTTGTTGAGTGTAATGGTGTTAGTGCAGGTTCAGCCGGTTTTTCCTTACCAAACTGCAATCATTTTGTTTGTTAGCTTCACCCTCATTAGTACATCACATTCGTCAGATAATCAGTCTTGTTGGACTCCAGAGCTGGACTAATAGCTTTGTTCCCTGAAGATGCCCGACACAGATTTTGGCAAAATGTCGGTAGTTAAATCATTTGGCTACAAGCCCAGCCACCATTTATAATCAAAATTGCTTAGGTTTACAACTTACATAATTGTGTAGTTTGGTAGTGCATTTTCACTGTAAATGCAGAAAAGTCGAGTGTGTAGCTGGAACAAGCTGCTCTTAATATGTCATCTAAATGTGAATCTGTCAAACTGCATCGCTACTTTTCTTGATGATGCTCATAGATGAAAATGTGACCTTGAAATTTATGTCGAGCCAATAAAAGAATACGTTTTCAAATTAACACTACAAATGAGGGGATACTTATTCCTGTCCACCAGAGTACAGAAATTGCTTGAACTTGATAGATGTGATTTATCTTCTTGAAGATTTAAAATTTCCATTTCTATTTCTTCAAGATTACAATTTCCAAGATCTCACATATCCTACTTCCAAAATCAGTAATGCCAACTGAAACGAATGGGTTATTGATAAACAACCACTGGCTAAACCTGTTAGTATTCTCTGACTAGAATCTCAATATGTTGGACAAAAGATAGAACATCACATTCGCCTATATTTACAGTTTCCAAAACTGATATCAATGTTGGAAAGTGTGATAAGGAATTTCTTTTTAAATGTGCAATCCATAAGTTTAATTTCCTCTGGAAAGCATTTACAATATTTATCATGGCTGAAATGTTGTGATTTTTCCCTTGTAATTTGCAGTTTAGTTCATTTAATTTTTAGGTGATATCTGCCAAGAGACCTAATTCTAGCAGCCATGGTATCTTTTTAAGTTTTTGACAATACTGCCTGGGTGATGATTTTAGGAAATCTCTTTTCTCATCCAGAAGACTGAAAAATCATTCCAGAGTTTCCCCCCCTATTAAGCCACCTTATTCTGCATGACGAATCATGTTGCCATGCTGAGAATCTGGTATAGTCAAAAGATTTCTAGACAATCGGTGACATGTAGAGGATAACCTGATGTGATTTACACGAGTTACAACTTTCATGACATAGTCAAACTTCAAAACCTTTATGCATAAAGTTTTCTGGTGGATAATACATTGATAAGAAAGACATTTTGGAAATGAATTATTTTTATCACAAAGAGCATGAAACCCATTATTCTTTTCATTCTGTTGTTATAGCAACAAGTTTAGAGAGTGGAATGTTATTATTTTTTGCAAATTTCAGGAATGCATTATATCTTCCCTAGTACATTCTGAAGTGGTAGTACTTTACAAGTTCCTCTTTAATTTTAAAGTTATGAAAATCATTCAAATAAATAAATACAACTGTCCAATATTAGAAATATCAGTGCTTTCCTTAAACTAAAGCGAAAACGGTTGCAGGTCCTGATATAATTGAGATTCTAAATTTTTAGAAATCTGTTCAGCACTTCCAGAAACAGTTTGGTGAGGCAGTTAAGTCTGTTTATAGAAGACATAAATACAGATTTATCTTTGTGATCATTGAGCAGAGATTCTGCAGCAATGACCATTGCTTCTTTAACTACTTCTCCGTTACTGAAAGCTTTTTTTTCCTTTTTGCTAAAACATAATAGATTTTGTAAGAAGCCATTGACACGCTGCTTTTGCTGAACTGGCTTTGTAACTACACTTTGTTGTAATGTTAATTGACAATTTTAAGTCTAACTTTGTATTTTTGTATTTCTGAATTAACAGGAAATTCACTATTAAAGTTTGTGTGATTTGTCAAAAAATAACATTACTTTTCTTGGGAACAGACACACTACTGTTAAATACTAAACTCACAGCTTTTCCTCTGAATTCCACAAAATAATACTGGTCCTTCGAATCACTGTTAAAACTATAAGTTCTTTGTTTGCTAGCCATATTATATTCACAACAACCTGCATTCAAAATCTCTCAAGTTATACTGAATGTTTGTTTAAAAACCGGACTCCTTTGTTCACTAGCAGTATAAGTATAACTGTAAACAAATTGACCCTTTTGCTTGCTATCACTACAAACAGCAATGTTATAAGGAGTGTACTTACAAAGTTTGCAATAAAATTTGTTGGGATTAATTCTCCAATTCCCAATAGTTGAGGTCTATTATTTGTTGAGGTAAATGATGAGGACAGCTTTGAGTGTACAAGAGCAAGTTTCATGGTCATGGGGTATACTAAGATGATGTTTGGAAGGTTTTGAAGTTTGGTTTAAAATTGGAAATTCTCAGAAAAAAAAATTGGCTCATGAAGAGCGCTGCACTAAACAGGCTACCTTATAGTGATATAAAGGTCAAAAGTTTCATGATGTAATAGAATTTAGTCTGAGTGTCTTTAAGTTGGTAAAAGGAATTTAAATAATTTATATTGCAAGAAAATTCATAAAGAGCTTTTATATTGCAAAATATGATAGCAAAATAAATACATAAATAGCCTAAAAATGTTGAGAAGTGTAATCTGCTTTTGCAGATCTTTGGAAGGTTTGTTGTATTATTCCAGAAATGATAGATTTATTTGATTTAAATCTCCTTTTACCACCAAAGACCTTACTGGAAGCAGAACATAATAATTGTATAAGAAAAAGTGTATGAAAGTTTATTATTTGACACAGTTGTCACATTAATTTTTAGTAAATTAAGTACAAATATATTGTACAACATTAACTATAACTGTTATCTCCATTATTGAAAGAATATTTTCCTCAAAAGTGGTAATATCTTTTCTATCCTAAGAACTTTTTTGTTTTGATTTCACAAAAAAAAAAAAAATCTCTTTGTCTTAACTATTCCTAAGAAAGTGGAATTTGTCCTTTATGCAATGCTAATAACATGAATGTGGACAGACCAAACTTCAGGTGGTTTTGATGGCGTGAAAGTGTAAGTTGGAAAACCAGTTAAAGTGCAGTATACTGAAACGGTTTGATGTAACAGTGTTGTACTTTGCATTTTTTTCCTTCTTTTTAGAACATTTTGTATTCATTGGAATAAATTTAAGAGTTTTGTGTGTTAATTATTAAATTAAGTAGATTTAAGTAAAAACTGGTGCTGAAGGAATCTAAAAGGTTTCTCTTCTTTTTATTTTAATTTTGTTTTCAGTTACTTATATCCTGATGGCCGAAATGTAAACCCTGATCTCTCCTGGGCAGTACAACCAACTCCAGAGGACCATATCAAAGTGACACAAGAGCAGTATGAGTTGTATTGTGAGATGGGCTCCACATTCCAGCTGTGCAAAATTTGTGCAGAGAATGATAAGGATATCCGTATAGAACCTTGTGGTCACTTGTTGTGTACACCATGTTTAACCTCGTGGCAGGTAGGAGTGCCGTAGTTGTTTGTACAACCAAATTGATGGTTAACAGGGTTGTAACAAAAGCAGTAATTAAAAAAATTTTATGTGTTGCCATGGACAGCTATGACCATGTCATACCTAGAAGTTTTCTTAAAAAGTAAGGAATTGCTATAATCCAACCTAGAATTTCAGTGTGATCTCATTAATATTCTGCAATACAAATCTTTTTCATATATATATATATATATATATATATATATATATATATATATATATTTTTTTTTTTTTTTTGGTCTTGCCATATTATGGTTATAAAAAGTGCAAACATGTATAAAAATTGTTCTTTGTCTAGGCTAAGGTTGGAAAAATAAACAAGTTTGAACATTTTTTTGCCATACCGTGACTGAGTCACAGATCTTTGGTTATATGTATGATGTATACTGTGGAGCGGTTGGAAAATGAACAAGTTTGAAAAAGTATTTGCCATACCTGGGTTGAGTCACATATCTTTGGTAATATGTGTGAAGTTATACTGCGGAATCCTATGTGTAAAGTTCAGTGCACAATAGCTCTCTGCTTATAGAAGCTCAGCAAGGAATCTGAACTTATTTGGTCCCAAACTGTGCCATGATATTGAATTTGTAAAATATTTAATTTCAGTCAACATATGGCCAGTACAAAACAATATTAGAGATAAATTAATCATTAATTCAAAATCTTCTCGGGCTTCTAGCCAGGTAATAACTTGGCTTGACACCAACGTTTCAAAGAAGTGCATCTTCCTCGTCTTCAGGGTGAACTGATGGTTTGAGCTTGCGGAGACTGGTATTTATAAGAGCTGGGATGAAGCTAACATCTGATTGGTTCGCGAGATATTATGGCCTGGTATTTAAGATGACTGAGACATGGGCACGGACTTCGTAGAAAACTATTTATAGCAGTTATTCGGCTAATGTTTTGTGTTTGAGCACGCACCTGCTAGAAAATAAGTCTTGGAAGACTGCAGGTACAGGATTAGGTGTTAAGGCTCTTTATCATCGGTGTCCATGCTGAACTTAATTGTAGGCCAGAATCGCGATTTAGATTATTTGTTTCATCTGAAACAAATAATCTAAATCGCGATTCTGGCCTACAATTAAGTTCAGCATGGACACCGATGATAAAGAGCCTTAACACCTAATCCTGTACCTGCAGTCTTCCAAGACTTATTTTCTAGCAGGTGCGTGCTCAAACACAAAACATTAGCCGAATAACTGCTATAAATAGTTTTCTACGAAGTCCGTGCCCATGTCTCAGTCATCTTAAATACCAGGCCATAATATCTCGCGAACCAATCAGATGTTAGCTTCATCCCAGCTCTTATAAATACCAGTCTCCGCAAGCTCAAACCATCAGTTCACCCTGAAGACGAGGAAGATGCACTTCTTTGAAACGTTGGTGTCAAGCCAAGTTATTACCTGGCTAGAAGCCCGAGAAGATTTTGAATTAACACGTCGCCAGGAAAGCTATAGTTCTTATTTTAAATTAATCATAATCAACAAGCTAATTAGTGACCAAGATAGAAACAGTTGAAAAAACTAGAAGTTGGAAAATTAGGTATAGTACTAAAACATTAGGAACATCAAATGAAAAAGCACTAAATGCATAGTTTTTTTTTTTTTTTATGCTCTTTTACTACTGTGGTTCTCACCATCCCATTATATGATGAACATGAAAAACTGTTTAATTTTGCTCAGAGGCCTCTTCATCAGGATTGAGGTTCTTTTATGTGCTGTAAATCTATGTCACAGGACCAACGACTACTTCCCTTTTGAAGGACGCCAGCTAAGAATTTGTATGCCCGAAAAAATCCACATCGTCCTCCACGGGTTTGAACCTGTGACCTTGGGTGTATAAAGCTATGGTAACTTCTACATCACATAGGGTGACTCTTAAGTGCTAGTAAACAAATCTGATGTGTTCCATTCATATGACTGTTCTCAAACAAACTATTCTTACAAAAGATCATTATTTTATCTACATAACTAATCAATATATAACCAAAAATGGTTTTGTCACTTAGTTCGTTATAAGTAGAAGGGAAATAAAGGAATGTACCTCTTTAACATAAGGTATTATAATCAAAACAGTGAGCCATTGTTTAGAAAATCAAATGTAGTTTGAAAAATGTAGTTTGGGGTGGGGAACTTTTATGAAAATCTTTGTCACATCCCTGAAAGGTTCTTGGTATTTAACTGACTTTGTTTTTAACACACGCACACACACACACGCACACACACACACACACACACACACACACACACACACAACCTTTTTCTACTCTCTCTCTCTTTTTTTTTGAATACTTAGTTTCTATACCTACTATGTACATTGTGATCATGTGCTAGAAAAAATAAACAATTTCACTAGAATGGAAAACAAATATCTCCCAAACTTAGTTATATTTTTTTAAAAGTTCATACCTAACAATAGTGCAAATGTCACTTTCCTGAACACTCAACACCAAAATCATCTTTGTTTAATACCATATTTATGCATTTTTAGCCCTTTATATTTAAAATGCTAAAATGAAAATTAAGAAACAATCAGAATTGTTCCATCCACATGACATTCTCTATATCTGTGTAATAAATTTTTGTAAAAAAGCTTGTTCTTCTATCTACTTCATGATGATCAAGATAAACATTAGCAGAAATTGTCATTATTACTTGGTTCCTTGTAAGTAAAAAGGCAAAAATCTATTGTGTTCCATTCACATGACGTCTTCTAGCTGTTCGGTAAAGAAACATTTTACTTAAAACATTAATCTGTTATCTGCATCATACTATCAAGATAAACATAAGCAGAATTAGTCTTATTTCTAGCTTCATTATAAATAGAAAAGAAATAAGAAAATGCTCAGGCTAAAATGATACTCTCGTCCTTTAAAAGCCAGTCACTATTGAAACAATTGATATTTCAATCTCTTTGCTTGCCTGGAGTAAACAAATGAGAAAAAAGATGTCTTCCTGTTTAAGAAAAGTTAAAGTGGCTTAAAATTGAAACCAATAATCCGGAATATCTCAAAAACTGTTAGCTGTTAACTGTTGCATGTTTTAATGAGATCTACATTTTTTGTGTAGTAAGTTTTTGTATGTTGCTTATGGTTTGCCAGTTATATAAAAGTCATCCAGAATGAAGAGGCTTCAGAGGCTATTCCCAGAAAATTCAAG
This sequence comes from Hymenopus coronatus, assembly GCA_030762935.1. Taxonomy (NCBI): domain Eukaryota; kingdom Metazoa; phylum Arthropoda; class Insecta; order Mantodea; family Hymenopodidae; genus Hymenopus; species Hymenopus coronatus. Next base: position 40,833,485 of record CM060885.1, on the reverse strand, counting down.
ATATTTGCCATTGCTCTAACCAATTAATTAAATTGATTAGAGCCATTTTTGAGAAAATAAAAATTTTCGAAAAATGTTCCATATAAATGTTCTTAAGTCTTCATGTTGCATCCTTGGAAGATATCAAATTTAAATTCCAAGTGTGGTATTTAACGATTGAGCCGCATGACCGCTGCACACATAACACAGCACAAAATGGAATTGGCCTGTTATTTATGGACGCTCTTTAACTGCTTTGGTTCTCAGCGTCCCATTCTATATTGGGCATGAAAGATCGTTTAATTTTGCTCAGAGGCCTCTCTTATCAGGCTTGAGGTTCTTTTATGTGCTGTAAATCTACGACACGGGACCCACAGCTTTACTTCCCTTCCGAAGGAAGCCATGCTAAGGATTTTTGCGCCCGAAAAAATCCATTGTCCTCCGACGGGTTTGAAGCTGCAACCTTGGGTATATGAAGTTAGCATGGTAACCATTACACCACGGAGAGCGACTATAACACAGCACAGTGAAAGTATCCTGGAAACAGACAACTTCGGAATACTTCCACAGGGTCGCAAAAAACAGTATCTGAGGAAAAGGGAAGGATACCGGACAAAAGGGTTAAGTTACAGTGGAGCCAGTTGCCAGCTCCAAGTTGAATTTATTTCAACTGAAGTATCTGAATTATTAGTTTCCAAATCCAGGCTGAGTAGCAATAATGACACAGTATGAAAGCCAATAGTAGAACAATCCCAATATAAAACAGTAATGCCAAATAGAATAAACCCAATTGCAAAAACAAAGAATTAACTAAATATTAAAGAAGGTATTTTCCACGTGTAAATAAAATCTATTGCAACTATCACAAAAGGATCAAGCAAATGTGATATGAGGCCTGAAAACCACAAAAAGATCAAGCAGATACGATTTTAGGCCTGAAAACAACTTTTTTTATCTTTTATATAAATAAATATTTTGTTTTTCCTTGAATGAATAGCTGAAATTATGGAAAATATGTCCTTAAAAGGAGAGCAACAACAATATACTAAATTCCCAACATTTTTCCTTTTTTCTTTTGTTGAAGTTAAAGAATCATTAATTAAACGATAATTAACAGCTGGAAGAGTAGTAGTACTTTCTAGCTCAAAGAATCTGATTAATTTTATAGCCACATAATCGTGGAAAGGAACAAAAGCTTATAGCAAATAATATGTAAATCTCTGTAGATATCTCACTCATTAGAGAAAAATACCCCCTGCCAAGACAAAATTAATTAAGTAAAATATAGTTATCTAATTGAGCTATTAAAAAAAAAATGTGAATAATAATGCACTTCACCCTGAATACAAGAGAAAATAAGTCACAAAACAAACTATCAGTAAGCGCTAAATCACACCCAATAAAATAGCACCACCATAAATGTAGTTATCACAAAAAACCTAGTTAAATCACACGAAATACAGTTTTTCACTTTTCAATATATAAATACGAGGGTTGGGGCAAGAGTCATGGCAACTAGTTTTTTTCTTGTAGATATGTGAACGGATCACAAATGTATATGTGTCGTGTGGAAGTTCCGCAGGCATAGTGTGTAATATTGATCTATTCAAACCATTAATAATAGATATCTCACAAATGGTTTATATTGTTTGGAATTGTAAATTTTAAAGAGAGAGATTTTTTTGTGCAGTGTGTTTTCATCTATTGCTTAATGTTTACCATTTATACAAGGTAATACAAAATTTGTCCCCATTAAGTAGGACATTGCTGTCTAACCCCAGAAATGTTCAGATATACATTTTATTTGTCATAAAAATAGCTTAATATATGGTATTTTAATCAGAATCATTAGGGCCTTTTTTAAAAATCTGATGTGTTACATTCACATGACTTTCTTTAGCTGTTCTACAAAACTTCTTATATAGGATTATTCTTCTTTCTGCATCTTGCTAATCGAGGTACTCATTAGCACAATGTCTTATTACTTAGTTCCTTATAAGTAAGAAAAAAATAAGGGAATACACTAGGTTAAAGCCATAGTCAAATGTTTTAAAAGCTGTCGTTATGCGATTGTCATTACAAATCCCTTCTTTTCTTGGCCAGGAGTAGAACAAAGAAAACCGCACACTCCCGTCTGAGAAAAGTATAAGTACTTCACAACTGAAACTAATAACAATGAATACCTCGAAAACTGTAAGCTCCATGAGAAAAATGTATATGACATAACTTGTGTATTTTAACAAGACCTACATTTTTTGTATAGTAAGTTTTTGTGTATCGCTTATGGTTTACTAGTTATGCCAAATTAAGCAAAATTCATCCAGAATAAACAGGTCTTTAGAAGCTATTCACAGAAAATTCAAGATATACATATTATTTGTCAGTTAAATATGTTTAATATACAATATTTTAATCAAAATCATTAGAGCCATTTTTAAGAAAATCAAAATTTTCAAAAAAGTTCCATGTAAAGAATAGTTTGGGGTGGGGGGATATTTCTCAAAATCTTCGTGTCGCATCCCTGGAAGATACTAAACGTAAATACCAAGTTTGGTGTTTTACTGACTTCGTTTTTGAGTTATCGTGTTCACGGACACACACACACACACACACACACACACACACACACACACACACACACACACTCACACACACACACACCTTTTTGTGAAAATGCTTTTTTTGGATACTGGGGACCCTAAAACATATATTTCTGGTGAAATCTTGGTATCAAATTTTTGGGTGGAATACAATACTTCTCTATCCCTATGTACATTGTACATACGGGGCTAGAGAAAGTAAAAAAGAACAACTTCTGAAAAATGTGCCATGTAAATGGTAGTTGGAGTTGGGGATATTCTTGAAAATGGGTCCTATCTTTAGTTTGGTTTTGTTTTTGAATTATGCTGTTAACACACACACACACACACACAGACAGACACACACACATGCACGTGCGCTATTTGAGCCTGCCTCGGTAGTGTGGGGGTGATGTACTACCTCACATTCAGGAGGTAGCGAGGGTTTCCCTTATCCTAAGAAGATGAATGTCCAGTAACTTAGACTCCATGAATGCTGAGACCATTTGATCATTTCACTGATCTCATTCATTGTCCCATATGACCAACCTCAGTTTCCTTCTTTGCTTCTCTCTGTTTTCTGCATTTTCATTCTCTTTCTGGTATACCATTACCATTGCCTGCAACAATTATTTCTTTTATCGTGCTTCCTGGACCCAACTCCTATCTCTGACTTTCAAGTAAGGTGATCCATTCTCTTTGTTTCAATATTGCTAAGACGAGCTAAGGAAGCAATATCTAATGCTCTTTGTTAGCAACATGTGCATTCCTAGTACCACAAATGGAAATACAGCAGACAAAGAAATGTACGATGGTCATACTGAAAGTTATGTGCAATATATTGTTAAAATTCAAATTCCAACAGCTTAACATAAAGGACTGCAGGATCATTATCTACAGACTTTACACCACCTGTTGGCACACTATGACGTCATTAGCTTCTGACACATGATCATGGGCAGTATTTCCAAAATGGCAGACATTGATGTTTTGTTTTTGACAGCCATGCTGTAATTGAATTTCTTGTTAAAGAGGGGAAAAAATCTGCTGCTGAAATTCACCTGGAGAAGTCTGCATGGGTGCTAGCAATGTTAGGAGATGGGTGAAGCATTTTAAAGATGGGGAAAATGAATATCCTAAAGGAGCTTTGTAGAGACCATTCACAAACTGTCTCCATGGAATGCAACAAGGAATAACAACAACAATAATAATAATAATAATAATAATAATTATAATTATTTTATTGTTATTGAGCTGTACAGCAATAGATAACATCGCAAAATTACTAAAGTGTAAATATAATCTTCTCAATAGAAAGTAGCAATAATGTATTTACAAATAAGAGTACTACTAAGATATAATGAGTATTTTCAATTTTCTTCAAACAATCACCTATACTTCAATAAAATTACATTACATTTCAAAATAATCCTGTACTGAGTAATAGGGTTTAGCAACTAACCATCCATACAGCTTATTCTTATAAGTTGATCCTGAAAATTGTTTTATTTCTAAGGGTTAATTATTGTAAAGTTTTATATCTAATATTTCAAAACTCTTCTGAGATGTGGTTAGCCTGTGGTATGGCACATTAATATGTTGACCCCCTCTAGTGTTTTATGTATGTGAATGTTGTCTATTTTGGAATTCAGGTAAATGACTTTTTATGTACAGTAAGACAGGTAAATGTATAAATTTATTACAGTCATTACTTTTAGTGTAATGAATAAAGATTTGCAGTGTGCGAGTTTCGGTGCATCAGAGATGATTCAAATAACTTTTTTTTTTTGTATTAGAAGTATGTCATAACATGTGAGCTGTTTCCCCAGAGTAAAGTTCCATATGTTTTGTAAGAATGCAAAATAGGCTGATATAATGTATGCTTCAGATTTATGAACTTTTCAAGTTTCTGATCAAATGGAATTATTCTGGAAAGTTTGGACATTTTGTAATTAATGTGTGGTGTCCACGATAATTTATCTATTAACACCTAAAAATTTTATGTTCTCGGAACTATTATTTATAGGAACTTTTCTTAAATTAAATAACATATTTTGTGTTTTATTCTCGTTAAGTAAGAAACCATTGGCTCAGAACCATATATCAGCACACAGTAATGTATCTTTTACTGCAGATTTAAGCACCTGCAAATCTGTGTTAACGTCAAGAAAAGTAGTGACGTCTGCATATAGGGCTGAGAGTTGCCTTTAGAGCAGATGAGCATGTCACTGTGGATGACACCGCTACACAACTTGCAGTAGGACATAGTGCAGTACAAGAAATGGTACAAAGCTTAAGGTTATTAAGAATTTGTGCCAGTTGGGGCCTACAAACTTCAGAGAACTATCATCCAAAATCTTCTTCAGAGATTTCAAAACTGTGATGATTTTCTGATGAGTATTGAGACCAGTGATGAAAGCTGGTGCCATCATTATGAGCCTGAAACAAAATGTCAATAGTATGGAATGGCACACTTGGATTTGCCATTGAGGAAGAAAGCGAAAACAGTGTGATCTGCTGGATAGCTTTAAAGGTAGCATCTTTTGGGATGCACAAGGTTGCATTCTGGTTGATTTTCTTGAACATGGACAAAACATAAATGCTGCCCACTATATACTGACACTTTGGAAGATCTGCTGTGCATTGTGTGATAAGTGCCCAAAAAGATCATTGCCCTCCGTGGTGTAATGGTTACCATGCTAACTTCACATACCCAAGGTTGCGGGTTCAAACCCGGTGGAGGATGATGGATTTTTTTGGGCGTAAAAATCCTTAGCATGGCTTCCTTTGGAAGGGAAGTAAAGCCATTGGTCCCTTATCTTAGATTTATGGCACATAAAAGAACCTCAAACCTGATTGAGAGGCCTCTGAGCAAAATTAAGCAGTCTTTAACGCCCAATTTAGAATGGGACGCTGAGAACCACAGTAGTTAAAGAGCGTCCATAAATATTACCCCATTTACATATATTTTGCAATAGTATAATGCAAATCATCACACTGGTCATATCTCAATGGAGAAGATCAGAATATTTGGATAGGAAATTCTTCCACATTCTACAATCTCGACTTGGCAACCTACAACTACCATCTTTTTGGTTCTGTTAAGGAACAAATGCAAGGCCAACACTACGAGACAGTGGAGGTTATTCAGCAGTGTATCAGTTTCTTCATGCAGCTAGAACAGAATTCTATCATAGGGGTATTTTCAAACTTGCAGAATGATGGAAAAAATGTGTGCAAAGAAATGGAAGTTATGAAAATTGAAAGAAAAATCTGTAGATTACATTGATGTATTTGGTTTCTTTAAAAAATAAATATTAAGAGGTTAAAAATTGTTGCTTACTACTTTTAAGTATGACCCACTTATGTTCACAACTTCACATAAACATTCCTTTCTTCTGCAAAAGTGTGCGTTTTGTTCCATTCATCTTGTGAATTAATGCTTTCTGAACCAAACACTGTATTTCAAAGCCTTTTATGTTAGGAAGGAGTGCTACTTGAAAAAATTTATTGTAAAATCAATTCAGTAGTATTAAAATGAAAGAATCTATATAAAAAGCATTTCATCTGTGACTGCATTTTGTGAGTTTTCTTCAAGTTTTCTGAAATCTCCTAATATGACATCTCTTTTTAAAAACACTTTGAAGGTACCCTAATATATGCTTAATGTAATATAATTATATCTAATCACAGTAGCTGAATATAGCATAGAAAGCCAAAGATCCATGATATTGAGTCCTGGCAGTGCCATTAAATTTTTCAAATCTTGTTATCTTTCCAAATGTGAACTTTGTAAACAAATATGCCCTCAGTTGTTTTTGCATAAGTGAGATATTTGCATTAATCACACTAGGATTTTCTAAAATTTAGTAGGTGATTCACACTTGTATAAGCAGGTGCAGGACAAAGCTGATATAAACAAAATTACAGTTTTTTTTAAGGTATATCAAATGTGTCAAAAGGTGAAGTTTTGGCTTATGTTATTATGACAAGACCAATATATAAATCTTTATTTGGCAAAGAAAAGACTATTTACTAGTAATATTGTTCACAAAGAGCTATTCACAATGCAAACTTTATATACTCCAAGATATATAGGTATGTATGAAAGAGCATTAATACTTAATACTACTGCTACAGAGACCATTTGCTGCAAACTGGTGCATGGTAGCTTTCAGTCCATCAACTTATGTTTTACAAAATACTGCTGTAGCTGCAAGGGTTCAAAATATTCATTTTTAATAATGCTGTTTTGTTTCTTCAAGAGTGTACTGTTTATCTTATTTCATATTATCTTATTTCATATTAACTGGCTTAGTATGCTGCACAGTTTGCTTTTTGAGGTCAAATGATGAATGAATGATTTTTAAATAACTCATCCCATTACAATCATACAGTGGTGTAGAGTATTTTATGCTGAACCCTCTTCTTACTTTTTTTTATTGTTTCATTCATATAGTTCCCTTTAATTTCTATGGTCATATCAGTGGCTTTGTTTTATGAAATAACTCATTTTAATTGTAGGTTATTTACTTTAGGTTAAACATTTTATCATTAAACATACGCACATTCACCCTTACATGCATACATCTAGGCTCTGTGGGGGGAGAGAGAAAAATGCTGTTAAAGAAAAATTTCCCACCCCAGCTGGGAATTGAAACCCAGGACCTCCAGGTGAGAAGCCAGCTGCTGACCTTTCGACCACAGAGGCAGTCTCGTTACTTATAATTGTAATTTGGTACAACAATGGGTGAAAAATATCTTGATATTCAAGCAAAAGGAGGTGCAACATCGTTAGAACATTTGACTACCTTAACCTCTCTCTGATAGTCTTGAAGTTCTGAAATGCTCCATAGCTCTGGCAGTGGAGCAATTATTAGTTCGAATGGTAGAATAAGTTTTTTGATAATTATGTTAGGTTACAATTCAAACTTTTGTCTTCTCTTTGGTTCTATAGTTATTTATTAACTTGAAAGCTACATAGTTTTCATGTCATACAGAAACCCTTAATGTTTACAACAAATATATGGTATGGATATCTAGAAGTATAGCATTAAAGACACCTTCCTTATGATACATCAATCAAATGAGAGAGGTTCAGTTGGATTCAGAGGCCACATCACAACAGCGAACAGTTTGAAATCAAAATCTGAAGACTCAGTTTACTATCCAGTTGGTACATTGAAATTTTCAAATCCAATTCAACTTTTCAAATTTAGCTTACACACATCCTTTGTAAAAGAACAGTTAATAAGATTAAGTACAATTTGCAGGTAAACTCATCTTTCGTCAGAAGACCAACAGTACTGCAAGATTTAAGCATAGCAGCTGCGTAAAGCTGTTGATTGTATTATCTGATAAGGTAGCAAGGGGACCGCATGCCCACTAAAAAATGGCAAATAATCACTAACTTGAGCAAATAAATATTTAAAGCCCCTTCCTCCCCTAATACAGCACTTGCACTCTCCTCATAACCAAATGAGATAAGGGTGTTTAATTAAATCAAAGTAGATGTAAACTTCTGCAGGCAAACTAATAATAATTTCAGACCATTAAATAAATCTTTGAAATTAATGCTGTAGAAGCAATTGTTATAGTAGAAGGATTCTAACAAATTTGCAAGTTGAGGCCAACTTGCATATGTTGGCTTTACAAGCTTTATCTGTTGGCCTGAATTTTTTAACATCATATTGGAACTTCAAGTTTTAGGCCATTTGTTTTCACTTTTTTTTGCATTCCTGTGTATGTATTTGTTGGTATAATATAAATAGTATTATAAGTAAAAGGATAAGTTTTGGCACTAGACAAACAAAGTATTTTTAATTTCAGTTCTTCTCATATAATTGTACTTTAATTGCTTGTTTCATTTTTTGTAATAACGTGTGCTTTATTTAAACAGGACTCTGAAGGTCAGGGCTGTCCGTTTTGTCGAGCTGAAATAAAAGGAACAGAGCAGATTGTGGTTGACCCATTTGACCCAAAGCGGCAGCACAAGGCGGGTTCAACAGGCAATCTGGTGGACTTCGACGAGGATGAGGAGGTAGCTGAAACATCCGAGTAACCACTTGCTTGTTGTATGTCTTGTTCAAGCTTGTGTTGGCTTGTTCTCGAGCTTGATGTTGCCCTCCTTGTCACCCAGCTTTCTGCCTGGAAGTACCTTTTGTTGTCATTGTTGAAAGAAACATCTATTCAGGAAACAGTGACAGCAAGACTAAACATTCCAGTAAATGCACCATAGTTCTCTGAGGTCAAGTGTCAGTTGATGATGTTATATGTATTTCCCTGCATGTAAACTCCAGTCCATGTCATTTGTTTTAGGGGCATTGTTGAGGGGTTTGAAAGGGTGTGATTGCATGCAGCATAGCACTGTGATGAACTTTGTATTTAATAATATAATAACAGCAAACCTGGAAATAATACAGGAAATGAAAGAAGGCATATCTGCCTATACATATACTTACATTCTTGGCAATTGTTTGTGTTTTATTCTCATAATATTTGCTATCACAAGTATACACTTGTATTAATGGCAAACAAAATGCGCTTAATGATTTTAGCATGTATTGCAAGATGTCATATAGGGAACTAAACATTAACATTCCCCCCTCATATAGCTGAAATAGAGCTATCATAAGACATTTACTAATGCACTATGATTATAAAACTTTAAAACTATTCCCAAAAATCTTTTTATTAACTAATTTTGGCAATATTTAAATTTCTTTCTTTTAAATGTCTAAATACCATTAACCATCCTCCAAACACCTACAATTATATAATTTGATGCAATGTATCTGAGTGTGTTTGTCTTTATTTATTTTTGGCATTGTAGTATTTTATCAATAAGTCTTCTCATTTAATTTCTGGAAAGGATGCATCACTGTATCTATATGTGTTGTAGTAATAAGCACTTGTGTAACCAGAAAGCTGTCATAACAGCAACAAGAAAAAGAAAAAAAAATCAGTGTATTGTACACTATTTAAATAAGCAGTAAACATCAAAGAGGTAAATTAATAGAAACTAGGTGAGAACTTGAGCAATCTTACTGCTTCACTAACTCAAAATTTTGAGAACATATTTCACAGTGTTTGCATCTTCAGCTAATTGTCAGCTGTCAGCATTGGATAACTTTTTGGTACAGAAACTTCTGAGTGCTAACGTTTTATGAACTTGAAAATCACATTAACCTTAAAACTGTCATGGGGATCATGACAGTTCATGAGGTTGTCAGTGAAACTCTTTATAAAGATTGTCAATGTGTTGAAGGTAGATTCCCTTTTTCACCAGTTTTAATAATTTAATTTCTCTGCTAATATGGTTTCTGGTGAAATGGAAATGTGTGGTATGTTCATGTGCCAGAAATTGCCTTTGAGATGAATTTCCATTTTTTTTTAAGTAATATCTTGTTGGCATCCAATCAATCAATATTCCAGAGAAGTACTGTCTACTTTATGTAAAATAATAAGTAGTATTTTAGACAACTGAGTTTTTCATAAAATTGAGTCACCTTTTTTATGCTACTGGGATGAAAGAATACTTACCGACATTAGCTGAAGTACATAGACAAGTAGACAAAGTCTGCATAGCATATCACTTTCGGTCTTAGAATCATAGTAAAAGGAAGTCATAGAGTTGATAAAATGTGCAAAGAAAGCTCTGGAAGTTCAAATTCACCATCATCAAGCAAAACACAATTTTCAGTAACCATACAGATACATCAGCTATATCAGCACATTTCATAACAGAAACCATGAGATCAGTGGAGAAATTACATTACTAAAACAAAAAATCAGTAAATAAGGCCATTGGCCTCAGCAAATGGAGAAATTTTTTATATAACTCAAGAGTTCCTATACTGAAAAATCTTATGTGTTACACTCACATGACTTTCTCTAGCTGCTTTACAAAACTCCTACAAAAGATTATTCTTCTTTGTACACAATGCTAATGAAGATACATGTTAGCAGAATGTTATTACTTAGTTCCTTATAAGTAGAAGGGAATAAGGGAATGCACTATGCTAAAGTGATTGCCAAATGTTTTAAAAGCTATCGTTATGCGATTATCATTGCAAATCACTTCTTTGCTTGGCCAGGAGTAGAACAAAAGAAAAACAGACACTTCCTGTGTGAGAAAAGTTTAAGTACTTCACAATTGAAACCAATAACAAGGAATATCTCGAAAATGGTTACCTCCTCAACAAAAACATAAAGGACATAAATTGTTTGTTTTGTCATGATGTACATTTTTTGTGTAGTGAGCTTTTTACTATCTCGGTTTAGCAGTTAAGCAAAATTCATCCAGAATAAAGAGGTCTTAAGAGGCTATTCCCCAAAAATTTGAGATATACATTTTATTTCGGACATAAATAACTTTAATATACAGGATTTTAATCAAAATCATTAGAGCCATTTTTAAGAAAATCAAAATTTTCGAAATTTTTTCCATGTAAAGGGTAGTTTGTGGTGGGGGGATTTTTTTTGAAAATCTTCGTGTTGCATCCTTGGAAGATACTAAACCTAAATACCAAGTTTGGTATTTAACGGCCTTTTTGTTTTGGGGCTATGCTGTCCACAGACACACACACACACACACACACACACACACACACACGGACCTTTTTTTAAACATGCTTTTTTTTGGACTCGGGGGACCCCAAAACATATATTTCTGGTGAAATCTCGGTATCAAATTTTTTAGTGCATTACAATACCTTCTCTATTCCTATGTACATTGTACATATGGGGCTAGAGAAAGTAAAAATCTGATGTGTTCCATTCACATGACTACAAATTATTGTTAAAAAGTTTATTCTTCTATTTACTTTATAATAATAGCAGAAATGATCTTATTATGTCTTATCTTGTTTCCATGTAAGTAGAAGGGAAATAAGGGAGTACCATAGGCTAAAACGATAGCAAAAGCTGGTTGCTAATGTGATTGAAGTTCATTTGTTTGTATGGACAAGAGTTGGCAAATTACCATATGAAAAAAGTAGAAGTATTTTAAAGCTGAAACTAATAACAAGGAATATGTAAAAAATGATCAACTCCATGAAAAATATGTATACAACATAAATTGTGTTTTTTAACAAGATCTACATTTTCTATTAAGTAAATCGTTGTGTCTGTCTTTCTCTTATGGTTTACCAGTTATGCAAAATTATGCAAAATTCATCCAGAATAAACATGTCTTCAGAGGCTATTTCCAGAAAATTTAAGAAATATATTTTATTTGTCATTTAAATATCTTTAATATACAATATTTCATTCAAAATCATTTGTCATTTTTGAGAAAATCAAAATTTTTCGAAAATTTTTCTATGTAAAAGGTGGTTGGGGTGGGGGAATTTTCTTGAAAATCTTTGTGTTGCATCCTTGGAAGATGCTGAAATTAAATATCAAGTTTGGTATTTAACAGACTTTTCATTTTTGAACTATGCCTCCCACAGACACACACTGACATTTTTCTAAAACTGCTTTTTTAGGATTCAGGGGGTCTTAAATAATCTATTTCTGGCCTTCTGAACTTTGTGCTAATTGTTATTGTTACTCCTAGGTTAAAATGAAGCGATTCAGAGTTGTCTCTGTCAGCAGCATGACTCTCAATATCTTCAAACAATTCTAATTGAAACTGAGCTGCTTCAAACTTATCCCTAATTTTAGGCAACTCTTTTATTCTTACATTATTAAATATCTGAGCTGACCTGAAATTCATCAACAAATTTGGTAAGGTGGGTAAGACTTGCTTTTGCCACTGCTCATGTTGTAATTAATTACATCTTATTTTGTTCTTCCGTGATACTGGTTGAAATGCAATATCATTATAAAGTTTGTACCACCCAAAAGCAAAAAAACGTTACTTAAGGAACAAGACAATGGAAGGTGAACAAAGAAATAGAATGGACCAAAATTAAAATGGATGTAAGGCAAAGCTAAATTGACAGTATTATTAGGAAGCCAGTCAGGGTAGGCTAATAGCTAATAACTTGATGGCTAACTTGTTGAAGCATCCTCTTGCATCGCTCCATGGGCTGCGTAGAACTAGTATTCCATTCAAATTCACTCGGGCCACTTTGGTTTACCTCCTGTTGCCAGCAGTGAAGATGAAAAAATGGCCAGCTTGACTGTTGTAGGCATTTCAAAATTTATGCATAATAAAACTTCTAATTGTGCATTTAACTGGCAGTTTGTAGAAATCTAGCCCGATTTGATTCCTTCTTGATATGGAATGTGTATTTCTTTATGACTAAACACACCTAAAATGGACTGTCCAAGGATTATAAAAAAATGCCAGATAAAACATCTACACTGAATTCAAAGCACTGCACTTTATTACTTGCACAGTTTATCTTGCTGTAGATCTGTACATTCAATCTATATACTTACCAGTGCAGCCTTTACAAACACAATGCAATAACCATTTAAATTCAGTATAACAAATTAAGTCAATATTTAGCAGCCCGCTATAATACACTCTCTTATTCACTTTGTTTTGTCTACCAGGCTTGCCAACTCTGTTTCACTCAGAGAAACCAACAGTCTGAGCAGGAATGTTTTGTCTTATTAATCAATTCAGTCTATTTTTCCTAATTACAAAGTCCATGCATTCTGATTCTTTAAAATATTCAGATTACAGATACTGCAGCTTGGGTCCTACCTTTGCTACTTCCAAATTTAAGGAAACATATCTGGATTGGTTTTTGTTGTCTTAAAGCACTCTGCAGATGCATTTATTTACCTGGTATAAATTTTCCCCCTTTTCTATTTGATTCATTTGTACATGATGGATATCCTAATCAGAGAAACTAACAAACAGTATTCTAAGAGTAGCATAAAGGAATGCAAATTCATAAACAAAGCAAGGCATTTTGTAAAATTTATTATGATTTTAAAAATTCATTACAATTCCTGGATCTCAGATAAATCTTTGGCTCATCAAGCCAATGCTGCTGCTGCTGCTACTTGAGCTACCAATATATGACATTTTAGATATTAAAATAGGATGGGAGTTCTATCTCGGGATAACATAGTAACCAAATTAAGAATAGGAATTCACATAACAAAGCTTGAAACTTAAACTAAAAAATCTTATGTGTTCCATTCACATGGCTTTCTCTCTACATCTCTGCAACAAATTATTGTGAAAAAGCTTATGCTTCTATTTACTTAATGCCAATCAAGAAAAAATTAAATAAATAGTCTTATCACTTGTTTCCTTATAAGTAGAAGCAAAATAAGGGAGTACTATAGGTTAAAGTGATAGTCAAAAGCTGGTTGCTATATGACTGAAGTTCCTTTGTTTGTATGGACAGAAGTTGACAAATTCCTGTATGAGAAGAATATACATCTTTTAAAGCCGAAACCAATAACAAGGAATATCTCAAAAACGATCAACTCCACGAAAAAAATATAAATAACATAAATTGTGTGTTTTAACGTGCTCTACATTTTTTGTGTGGTGAAATTTTTGTCCATCTCTTATGGTTTAGTAGTTATGCAAAATTCCATAAAATTCATCCAGAATAAAGTAGTCTTCAGAGGTTATTCCAAGAAAATTTAAAATATGCATTTTATTTGTCAGGTAAATATCTCTAATGTATGATATTTTAATCAAAATTGTTAGAGCCATTTTTGAGAAAATCAAAACTTTCGTAAAAAAGTTCCATTTAAAGGGTAATTTGGGGTGGGGGGATTTTTCTCAAAATCTTTTTTTCGCATCCCTGGAAGATACTAAACTTAAATACCAAGTTTGGTATTTTACTGACTTTTCGTTTTGAGTTATCGCGTTCACAGACACACACACACACACACACACACACACTTGCGCGCACACACACGGACCTTTTTCTGAAAATGTTGAAAGTAAAAATGGGTCTAGCTTAAGAGTGTTTTTGTTCCATTTGTATTGCTGGCTTTTACTGCTATGGTCATATCAGGGGCTTTTAACTTGTGAAACAACTGTATATTAATGAAGGTTGTCATTAGGTTAATCATTTGATATCATTAAACATGCAGACATTCATAATTCCAGGCTTTTTGGAGGATAGGGAATAATTCCAGTTCCCTTATAAGATTCTGAACTTAAATAGATGCCAAGTTTGATATTTAACAGACTTTTCATAACTTGAGTATACACAGGAACACACTTTACTTTTTTTTTTATTTATGGGATCCAAAAATGTGTAATTTCAGTATCAAACTTTTGGATGGAATGCAATACCCACTCTAGCTATTATGTATGCATAGAGAAAGTAAAAACTTCTTATTTCAGAATATAAAATTAAGTCAACATATTACATTGTTTTTTTGTATAATATTTGTGCTTCAAGTCTTTCAATAACTGTTTTTGTTATAGGCTGATAAATGCAGTTTGAATGCCTCAGATAGTTCATTTATTGTTTTTGTCAAAGGCTGATAAGTGCAGTTTAATACATTCATATAATGTAGTTTGTCACACTTGCAAACATGATACCAGACAGTGGATTACTAAGTAAAAATAGCCGCGTAAAACCAATGCAGCATATTTAGAAAAAAGACAAATTTGATGAATACTTTTTGCAAATGTGGCATTTAACTTATTTTTTTCTTCTAAATTTGTCAATAAGATAATTTATAAAAAAAATTCAAGCACTTCTTAAAAAACATTGAACAGCTTTTGTAATATAAAGGTGCATAAAGTGTGAGGAGCCCAAGACATGCAAGAAGGTAATTTGAAATCCTGGATAGTGTAACCTTTCTTATCAAAATTTTGGGAGCTTTAGATACCTAATATTCTTAAATATTATGTATTTGTAGTGACTATCCAATAAATGTACCAGTGCTATAAGATATAATTAACAAGGAAAGAAACTTGATTTCTAAACAAATTCCATTTAACAACTATAAACTGGGAGAACTGAAATAAATATTACTACTTTATTATAATTGCTACATATACATATATTAAGAAAGTTCTCAAATGAGGTATTTTTTCTTCTTGTGTGCAACTGCAGCTGATATATGAAGTGTGCACTGAATTGTACATTACATGGACCACTACATAACATGTTTTAAGCATATAAAATTAAGCAAAAACTTCATTTTATGTAGGCGCAACAAAAATTGATGTAGAAACATTTTATCTGCATGTAATGGCTTATACAGGAATACCTGCACAAAATAAAGATTGAATAATGCACTCTTCCGTATTTATTTTGATTAGCCACATTAAAATGCTAGAAATCAAGATTTAGATGAGACCTTTTCACTTGTTTGCAAAGTAAAGTTGGTAACTTTGTTAATGCATGCATTTAGCATTTTAGGTCTCTCTTGACTCTTTTAGGTAAATATGATTGTTTTGCTTAAGGATGATTGATGCCATAGTGAACCCAAAACTGGATTATTGTTTGGTTTTACAAAGGGCAGGTGCACATTTTTAGCATGATTTGTATTGATGACCACTAATTGCCTGCATTTCAGGCATTCCACAATATAGTAAACCATAAAGACGATACTTATGCTTTAGAATTGTTGACTGAATAGTAGGCTGTGATTGCATACATACGACAGTGGTCTTTTTTAAAGCTATGGGTATACATAAACCAAGTGTCTATATTCTAAATGAGAAAACAATGAATTTTCTTTCTCTTGAACTTCTATTAGCAAATAGTTTATCTTTTTCTTTCTCTATCCTAATATTTTTAGATTTCTGCTTACAAACCCTCTTTGTTCTTCTTTCTCTGTATTAATATTTTAAATTATAACATGAATGACATCTTTATGCTATAAACAGAGTTTCAAGAAAAACAATTTTATATTTTCATTTCTTTGAGAATCCAATAAAAAATTAAAAATTTGTTTCCTAAGGAGTTCCTGCAAAATTAATACTTACATACCATATGTAGAAGAAAAGGTAACCCTGGTGGATAATAGAACAAGTCACCTTTGTTGGATATACAGTTTCTCCAGTATCATCAGCAGCCTTTTCGTACTATTGTAGAAATCAGCATCAGAGGGATACAAATAGTGCTTTCCAGCTATTTTGAGAAGCATCATTGCTAGGAAAATTACTCATCAAGTCCACTTTTCTTTAGTCTGAATAAATCAAATGTTGAAGGAACCAAATCCACATTATGAAAGTAAAAAGCTACACTAGCCAGATTTATTAGGATGATGTTCCACTGTGTACAAAGGGTTGTGGGGCCTGATATTGTTGTGTTGAAGCTGATATTGGGCACCATACACAGTGTTCTGACCATATCTTATCATCCACACTGATTTAAGATGCTCTTGTTTCACATGACATTTGCATGTCACTATGCTGAGCAAGTTTTGCTTTTATTCCACTGCTATCGCTGATGAAACCCATCATTCATTGCCCTACCTTTAGCATCCACTGTTCAGTCTCCATATATTTTCAATTTGTGAAAAGTTGAGTAAGATAAATGTTGATTGGTGCAGTTTCTTGCTCATATAATTTCCTGTTATACAGCTTGCTTTGTTTGCAGGTCTATGTCATTCACCAATACATTACACTCACTTTGCTGCTGTTTTTGTGTTTATTCAGGGCAGTTCCATAGAAATGTCATATCCTCTTCCTTTGCTAACCCTCCTTGTACAAGATGTGATAAACATATATGGGAATTTTTTAATTTTGCAAGCTTAATAATCAAATTTTCAATTTTTTTTTTAAGAAAATCTTGTTAGTACACATGTTCCTGATGTATGTTTGCATTCTGAACTGTTTTGAATATTTAGTTTATTGTTGACAGTCAAAAATGTTATACATGTTTTTGAGTGCTCTGTGAATTTTTACTTTTGAAAGAGATACATTAAAGAATTTACATTCAATTTTGCTTAAAAAAATGAAAGCATCACATTTAAAATGTCTGTGGCTTTAGGCAAATCTACAATGCATAAGACAAGAATTTAAGAGTGGTAATAAACGTCTCAAAGGGGGGTCGAGAAAGTGTTGCCCTAGCACATTAATTACTGACGACAGTGTTGAAGAAAGAAAATGGTTCTGGAAAATCAGTGAAGCATCATCAGAGAGGTTGCTGATGATGTTGGCACATTTTGGATCGTGCCAACCAATTTTTTTTGGGATATTTTGGCCAAAACATGTTGCAGCAAAATTTATTCCAAAATTATTGAATTTTGACCCAAAATGTCACATAAACATCATTCACGAATTGCTGAATTAAGTCGACAATGATCCAGAATTTCTAAAGAGAGTTGTAACAGGTGGTAAAACAAGGGCATATGTTTGTAACATTGAAACCAAGACCCAATTGTCCCAGTGGAAAAATTCAACAAATCCGATCATATGCGAAGGTTTTTCTCTTTATTTTCTTTGATTATAATGGAATGGTGATTATGATTCCGTACCTTATGGTTGTATGATCAATAAGCGATACTACCTGGAAGCTATGTATCATCTGCTTGAAGAAATTTGAAGAAAACCAGAATTGTGGCAAAACCACTCATGGAAATTGCATCACAATAACGCTCCCCTCACACCTCAATGCTTGTTGTGATTTTTGTAAAAAGCAAAACCATTAAGCTGCCTCAGCCACCGTATTTGCCATACATGTTTCCTGCAACTTCTTTCTATTCTCAAGGCTGAAGAAAACCATGAAAGCATGGCACAAGTGTATTATCATTTGAGAGAGATTACTTTGAAGGGGACAAAATTGATGTTGGTGAATAAATTACAATTATTTAAGAAAGAGAGAAAACGAAAACATTTTTTGATCACACCTTGTATTTAGGACTTGTAGGACTCAACACCCCCTCCTCCTCAGATTTACAAACTCTGCCTGGGGTCAAATGCCTATTGAGGAGCAGATGGGTCAGAGAAAAGCCAGACTCCCAGTGAGAGAGAGGAAGAGGAATGAGGATGAAATGATGGTAAAATGGGTGAAAGGAAAATTGATTATGGAGCAGTTGGTGGACTGAATGGTGGAGGTAACCAGAGAAGCCCTAGAAAATTCACCCAGATGCTGTTTTGTCTACCACAAATCTCCAATGGAGTCCCTTAGGATCGAACCTAGGCCACTTCAGTGAGAGGCAAGTAGCCTAACTACTCGGACATGGCACCGAGGGATGAATTTTCATTTCTATATTTTAAGTAAGGATATACAATATCTTTTTCTCTGAGGTATCTTATTTAATAAATAAGTACTCACAAATGCAAATAATAAGATAATGTAATGCTATAAAACTTGGTGAATGTAAAATAAATCAAAGTTTTTATTTTCTGTACACAAAGTTAACAAGGTAAATATTAGAATATGCTTCAGATCTTTTTTTTTTTTAAATTTATTTTTTTATATTACACATTAAGTGTTTCTTGATTCACAATGTTACCAACTTCTAAATATAAAAATTTTAATCAGGTTTTCTGGCTTCTTTTATACGTGTTGCATGTCAGTGTCAACTTGTTTATCTGAACAAGGATAAGTATTGTAGATGGGAATATAAATTAAGGATAAAATTTCCTTCTGGACTCTATGTTAATATCACACTACCAACGATAAAAATGGTATCTGAGCAGGTTTTCTAAGTCTGTGGTCTTCTGGTGAAATGGCTGTAACAGACTGATATTCTATGCTCTTTCTGCTTTTTATTGCTTTTGGTGATAGACTTTGATAAGTGCATCTTGAGAAATACACCATGAATACAAATAGTGTATAGGAGAACAAGATCATCATAGAAAATGAAAGGATAAAGAAAATCCTGCTAAGGGAGGAAGAAAGGTCTAAACTCGATAAGACTAAATGAGGAAAATAATTGATTAAGGCAAAGGGCAGAATACATAAACAGATGCATCAGTTCAGGGACAAGATGTAGGAAAAGCAGTAATCAAGAGACGGAAACAATATTATGACACTGCAACAGCATTTAGATAGGCAGCATTTTGGAAAGTGCAGAAAATGTTGCGGAAGCATTTCCCAAGTCTTAATTAAGAGTTTACAACTGATTACCAATCTGGCAGTTAGAAAAATCAGATGCTGGCAAGGCATCTAAACACCAATTTTAAGTAATGTAACACTGCTATTTTCAATCCAAATTGAGTTGAAAGTTTTTTAATTTTATCATGGAAAAGAAACTGTGGATATGATTGGAAGGCAAGTGTGGATAGCTGTTCTCAGTTTCCATTTATTCACCATTTGTAAAAGATATTACATGGCATTATCAGGAATTTTTGCAGTTCCAAAAATAACCCATAGATAATTTTTGAAAATGCTGAGCACAGGGAAATAGGTTGATAGTTTTCCGTATGCCTTTTTGATTCCTTCAGTTTATAAATTGGTATAGTGACTACTTGTTTCATAGTTTAAGAAAACGTTGAGTACTAAAGGATAGATTTGCAATGTGTGTTAGAGGCAGTATCTTTACAGTATTTTTCTATTTAATTAGCGAGTTCTTCTAGTTCTCTTGATTTGCGCATTTTAGAATATTTATTTGCTTTATAACTTAGCCCTTTGTAACTTCAAGCAAAACTACAAAACTAGTTTTTGCCCTATTAATTGTTTCATTACTCACTTGTTGTATATTATTAAGGATTACAACAAATCCATAATAATAATAATAATAATAATAATAAAAATAATAATAATAATAATAATAATCAAATAGAGCTCATAACATCCCTTCAAGGCAAGCGCCTTCTACTTGTGTAGGGATAGCTCAGAATTTGTAGTGTAACATGGGGGGCCAAGCCATGTTTTTCCAATATTTTAAACTTTCCTAAACACTTCAACTTGTTGATGTTTAGCCTGGTAATATGTAATACTAGGATACTAATCTCATAACTATACTATACTATACTCTACTCCTATAATTAGTTTTGTCTGTGACATCAGTTTTTATCTCACTTCTTATCACTACACTATTCCCTAGTACTCCTACAATATTATATAGCAATAATTGAATAATTTACTATTTGTTACAGTTCTAGAATTAAATCACTGTATTTTCCTATTACATGATTTTGTGTATTGTTCCCAGTATTCTCTTATGAAATTACTTCACTATCTGCGAGGTGCTCTTTATCTTCTTTTCTGAATTTGAATTAATGCTTTACTATGCATCATCTGTCGTTATTTTGTTAAGTGTATTCCTATATTATTTTATATATCTGAGTGAATTTTAATTTGGATTGGACAATATCAGTCTGTTTAGAAACTCCATTCACTTCATAGAGGTCTTTATGTCTTTGGTCATGTAATTATACCTTTCACTTTGTTGCAATTAAATTTTGCAGGGGGTAAATCATCTGGATATCCTTTTACTATACTAATGAAAATATTTAAATTCTTAATTCCAAATCAGTTCACCCTGAAGACGAGGAAGATGCACTTCTTCGAAACGTTGGTGTCAAGCCAAGTTTTTACCTGGCTAGAAGCCCGAGAAAATTTGGAATTAACACGTCGCCAGGAAAGCTTCAGTTCTTAATTTAAATTCTTATTTTATTTAATGCTGAGCAATTTTTTTTGAGATTTAGCTTTAGTATTATTAGTGATTTTAACTTCATTATTTTTTCCCTTGGAACTGTTTTTGGCTTTGCAATTCAATTTGTTAATAAGGCCAGGTACTTCCTAATAGTTGTCCAGAATGATTGCTAAGTTCTGTTTTGGTAAATGAGACCCTAACACTCTACTTTCAAGTTGGTATATGCATGGTTTATGTAAATGCCAGATTATTACCTACTATAGTTGGTCCAGTATCTGCTCTGATTAGATTATGCCTACATATTAATTCAATCATTAATCTTCTGTTTTATATAAGTACCTTTTTACCAGCTCTTGGTGGACTGTATATGTCTATATTTATCAGATTTCTTTTTAGAATAAGTTCTACACCTGCTAATATGCAGTTCATTTATAAGTAACATTCTTTGCAGTTTACTTCTTTGTACTTAGAATTAAATGTAGACAGATAACTCCCCCTGCCCCAATTAATATGGTTTTCTCAACAAAAGTTATTCTAGTATATACATTATATGAGGAAGTATATCACCAATAATTGCAGCCCTTTAATCGGAATTTACTAAATGTTTGTTGCTAAACCCTAAACTGTATTAAATTAGAATTTACTCCCAACTGTAGATTTGTTTATGAGCCCATGATTACTGATTTTCTTGCCATTCTTACTAATTCTTTTTTACAAGATCTGTAGAATCACTTACCTTACCTTTTATTTGACTTTCATAACATCTATCTGTAATAAATGTTGATCTCTTGTCAGTGGCTTACAGCTCCTTTTCTCTAGGCTGCTTACTTTTGATTCCTTGATCTGCAATTCATTCCACTGGACATCTGTTCTTCCATTGTGGTGATTTCTTCAACTTCAATTCTATTTTCCTGTGGCTCATTATGATCTCTTTCTGATTTCCGTGGTAGTTTATCTGGGTTCAGCATTTGTCTTGGACTTTCTCTCAGCTTAATGCTATTGGAGATCTTGTGTCATTCATCTTCATTGAGAGTTTCATAGACAGTCTTTACAATTTCTTTATTTATATTTTCCTTCCCACTTTTGTTCATATGAAAATCGTGTCTTGTGAAATCAGTTCTCTCTAAACTTATATCCAACACCTTCACATGTTATGATTATTTGTTTCAGTCTTTTATTGAATGCCTGTAACTTATGGTTAACACACAAAACATTGGCAAGTTATATCTTCTTGGTGCAACTATAACTATTGTCTTCATATTTCTGTTTCAATGTTCAAAATTTAATATGTGTTGTAGCCCTTCCTCTGAATTCTTCCAATATTACTGGTACTACTCCAGACTATTAATGCATCTGTTTTTTTCATGCTTTGAACCTTTTATATTGTGATCTAAGTTATTATTCCAAGCCATACTTAAGGTTTTGCATACTCACAGATTTGGTGTTTTTCTGCAGATTCTTTTGTATTTATTACCAGTTACTATTATGTTGCGATTTCTTTTTCTTTTGCTGCTTACTCATTTCATTGCACACATTTGTAATCACTTTTTCTTCTTGCTTTTCTTCTCCTAATATTGAAAAATAATTCTGTGTTTCGTTGAGATTTTGTATTATATTCATCCATCACATTGTTTACACAATGACTGCTGATGATGTGACACTCCACTTCTCTTGCTTCATTAAATTATTTTCCATGCAGATATTAATTCCAGCCCTCTGTGTAATTCTGAGCAAGAATCAGACTTAAAACCATTCATATCCTGCACTTTTGAAGTAAATTTCAGAACTAGCAAAACCTGATCAACATATCTGCTATATTGCCTCTTTAGTTACATTTGGAGCTACAGTACCCAATTCAGAAGAGTTAATTTGTGCTGTAAGTAATAAAACCAAACATATTAATGCTCAGGAAATATCTTGGAGTGGTTTTGAGGAAGTGAAAAAATCCCTTGATTGAGAAAAGATTCCTACTACTTTTACATATTCCAGCCACTCGTAGAGTTCATTGCGTAAAAGTGACACATGAATATGTCATCAGGTATACTCAATTTTCATGTGAACACCAATCCTTCACTGATTCACAAGCTCTGCAGTTCAGCATCAAAGCAATTATGTACACTGTCTGCTTTATTTAGTGATCCTGCATTATAACCATGATTTGTATCCTGTGACACAATAAACTATGTGATTCAGCTGTGCAATGTACGTATCTGCAGTTATTTGAAGCACTTAACTCTGAAAACCTGCATATGCATGACATGCAAGAATATTTGCTACATGAATTTAATGATATATGATAAAAAGATATATGTTGGTTTAAAAAAAAAACAACAACAAAAAAAAAACAAGCATTTCATATTCATCTTCTCTCTGTGTTGTCTTTGAAGTGAAAGTGTAATTAAAATAAGTTTTATAATACCCCTTATTACAATAAATCTGCATCATAAACTTTTATTTTCTTATATCCCAAAATATTAAAATTAATTATAAACAAGCCCATTTGTGATGTTATAATGTATTTTATTTCCTTTTATGCATTGTGTAAGTTTGCTTTAGCAATTACAAATTGACTTTATTCTAGTTCAGTAATATAATATGCCTAGTTTCACAGCTGTCAGTCTATTACAAAGAGAGGTCAATCTCTTATGGAGCACATTTTTTTTTTATCCTAACTGCTTCAATAATTGGAATATTTTGACTTTTAAAAGTGTCTAATAAAGCTTAAATCTTCCCATACAAACTGATTTTTGAGAACTATTTTTGGATTAAACTTTCAGAGAAATTGAAAATTTTTCTACTTCACCTGTAAGAGAGATGATTTTTTTATGTTTATTCATAAATAGTTCATATACATTTGGACTTAAGCAGCATTTTAGTTTTTGTGATAATATTAATCCTCTCTGTTTTCTCTATCAAATTATGTTAAAACTCATTTAAAATCCCTCATGTGTGAGACTTTGGTTTCATCAGGAAAAATGTGTTATGGATGTTAATCTATTATGCAAGGTATTGTTCTTCAGTGACAATAAATGAAACATTGAAGGGATATTTCAACTTCTTTAAACATATTTACTTCTGTCCCACTTTTAATATCCTAATGTAACATAATAAAAAAAGATGTGTTGCTTTGAAACCAACCTTGTGAAATAGGTCACTTGCATTTAACTAAACATTTTTTCAAGAATTATTTAATATCTTCTCTTAAAAAGACTACTGACGTTAAAAGATGAATGAATAAGTGTATTTATTAACATAGCAATATCATACATAGAATTTTAACAGTCGCACGGGTCCACAGACCGTACGTGCTTTGTAATACACATTACAAGCAATATTAAAACAACAACCACAACAAAGAATTAGAAGAGTAAACACAAAAATAAAAAGACAAAGGAAATACACAGTCAAAAGCAATATTAAACAACAATAAAATTAAGAGTGAATCCAAAAATAAAGATACAAAGATATTAAAATATAGCAATTTAAATTTACAGCACAGAGTACACCTTCATAAATGCACCCTCTTATAATAGATAATTACACTTAAAAGACATATATACACATAATATATACAACCCTAGCACAACAGTGACCTAAGTATGACATAATATATATGTATGTAGAACATTGTAGTCACTTTTGTTTAGTTGATCTTATTCTCCCCCCCCCCTTCTCTATTGGCAGCCTCCTCAGATCTCAGCTGTCTTGCCTTAAGTATAAATTTACCTAGCCCATCCATGTTTTCCATGCCTGCCAGTAGCATCCAACATGCTTCTATCCCTACATTCGCAGTGGTAAAAAATCGCGGCAAATATTTTTCCCGCCATTCCTCCGTACCCCTACATATTGCCAAGATGTGAGTCCACGACTCTTCCTCCTCGCAAATGGGACAGATTCTCGTACCATTCTCGTCAGAAATTTTCGTGCTCCTCCATGCTCCTAGTCTAATCCACGCGAGCCCCTCTCTAATGAGTTTGGTACCTGTTTTGATGTATTGCTCCATACCCCACTCCGATTTCAGCCCAGACTGTACTTCTAATGACACCTCTGTGCATTGTGCAATCATTTGCTGTCTGTCAATATCACAGAGACGTTTCTTAATTTCTCTCCAAATACTTCGCCTGTTTTCCTGCCCCGCCATCCAAATGTCTCCCATCCCAATGGTTTCCAACCCTTTCTTTAATTTTGATGCCCACGTCAAATTACCTTCCATTCGCAACTGTTCACGGTAGCAGACTGCCCTAATTAGAGATAGGTTTCCGTGAACAATTCTCATCCAATATTTAACTGCTCTGATTTTGCACTCTATCGTTTCACTATGTGCCCCGAATTCCCTCATTATTCCGCAGTTTGCCGTACCCCTCCCTACACCCAGAATTCCTTTCAAAAATTGGGTCCTCACTTGATCCAGATTTCCTGTTTGTTCCCACCCCCATATTTCTCCTCCGTATGTCATCGTGGATCTAACTGTCGCTCCGTATACAGTTTCCATTAAGGTTATGGAGATATTCGGAATTCTGCAGCGTATCCGGAGAGCTTCCGCCACTTTCACCCTTGCCTTGTGTTTCGCAATGTCAATGCATTTTGTCCATTTTCCATTCATTGTAAATGTGAGTCCTAAGTACACAAAAGATTTAATATTGTCCAGTATCTGTCCTGCATATGTCCAAGTCTCCTCCCTGCTATAAACACAACCCTTTTTGAAAGTCATTGCCTTAGTCTTATTCACATTAACTGTGAATATTAACATCGCAATAGTTCTTAAGTTTGTCCAGTCCTCGTTGCAATCCGTTTACTGTCGTAGAGCACAATACTAAATTGTCTGCGTATAAAAGTGTTGGGATCTGCAAATCCGCTACTACTGGCGCTTGAATATTCTCTGCTATCATTGTATCAGTAATATCATCCACAAAGAGATTAAATAGCAAGGGAGATAAAATACAACCCTGCCTCACTCCCCTATAGCTTCGGCAGCTCTCGGACACTCTGTTTCTGTCGTACTTCACACAGAATTCGACATTTTGATACATTGCCTGCAATGCTCTAACCATTTTACTTGATAACCCCTTTCTGCCTAGTTTGTACCATAATGCATTTCGATTGATAGAGTCAAATGCCTTCTTAAAGTCCACAAAAGCACAATGAAGCTTTCCCCGCTTAACTAACAGTTGCTTCGTCCTTAAAGTGTCTAATATAAAAGCGGCATCTATGGTACTGTGTCCTTCTCTGAAACCCATTTGAAATTTTGAAAGTTTGCCATATTCGGTTATATACCAGTCTACAATAAATTTTCTCCATAATTGGCAAAAGAGTAACCCCCCTATAGTTATCCAGATTTCCAATAGTTCCCTTCCCTTTATAAATGGGATGAATAATGCCCTTTCCCCAACAGGTAGGGTAATTCCCCTCAATAAACAAACTGTTACATATCTGGAGCATACTCCTACCAAACTCATTAACATTGGCTGCGGCTTTAAAAACTTCCGGGGGCAGTCCATCCAACCCTGGAGCTTTGCCTTCCTTCAGACTCCTCGGCGCCTGTGCTATTTCTCGTGCTGATATTTCTTCGTCCAGTATTGGGATCTCAAGATTTCCCAAAATTTGCACTTCCTTTATAAAAATTCCTTCCCTTTCACCTTTCCCGAATATTCCCATAAAATGCATTGCCCATTTTCTGGGAGAAATTTCGTTGGGCGCCTGACGGTTGCCTCTTAAATGTTTTACTACTTGCCACATCTCAGCGTTATCCCCCGTGTTAACATATTACTAATTTTCTGAGTAATTTTGTCTTGCCACATAGTTCTCTTTTCCCGTAAGAGCTGTTTATACTCCCTTCGCTTTTTTGTAAACAGTTTCCTAATGTCATCTCCCCCCTCCCTTCTGAATTTTGACAGAGCCTCCTCTGCTTGTTTCTTTACATCTCTGCATTGCTGGTCATACCAACCATTGAATCGTTTTACCTTACCATGCATTTGGACTTTCATTGTCCCCGCAGCCATTGCTATTATATGCGTTAGTTCATCCACTGTGCCTGCGTTCCTTTCCCCTAATCTTCTTTCTAATTTATCAACACATACTTCTTTTTCTATCGGTTTCCATATAAATTTACTAATGAATCTCCCTTCATCCCCCTGTCCCTCTTCAGATGCTAGCGCCGCCATGGCCGTCTCTATATTCAGTTCCAGGGCAACCGGACAGTGATGCGACTCGATACGATCCCCCACCCAAAAATTTCTAATTCTGCCAATTAAACCCTGACTTATTAAAATAAAATCTATTACACTACCCCCATTTTCATTTATGAAAGTGAGTTCTCCTCTCGATCCTCACCGTACTTGCCATTCATTATTTCTAAAGAGAAGGCATCGCAGAAAGCAAGTAATTGTCTGCCCTCCCCATTAATAAAACTATCCTTGCTCTTTCGTTGACCTTCGCGGAATTCCTCCCCCCATTGATGACCTCCTGTTAGAGAAATATTCTCCCCTCCTAACCTCGCATTAAAATCTCCTAAGAGAATTAATTCAGTTCCTGGAAACTTTTCCTGTAACTGCACTAACGTTTCGGTTAAGTCACTGAAGAAATTCCTGTTTGCATAATACTTGGACGTTGCTGGCTGGTTGTATAATCCTATAACTATTATTTATACTCCCCTCCTGTGCCAAAGATACAGCAATCACCCCTTCCAAACTGATTTCTAATTTAGTTATCTCAGCCTCCAGCTCAGACCTGAATGAAACTGATACCCCTCCTTCCCCGTGTCTCCCTTCCCCTACTAAAACTACGGAAATTAGCAAGTGTTACATTTTCTCCGTTTTTCAACCAAGTTTCTGTTAAACATACAACGTCAAAATCACTAAGGAAATACAAGAAATTCTCGCTACCCAACCTTTTTTTGAAGCCTTCAATGTTCCATGTGACAATCCTCAGAGAAGGGGTTGGGTCCTATTGTTTCCTTGCTGATGGTCTTCCTACAACTTGGCTGACCCTTTGCCGAGCTGTTGTCAGCCTAAGGGCACGGAGGGGCGTTGTTGTTGGCTTTTCCAGCGAAGACTGTCTCACCCTCCTCTCCTCTTTGCCCCTCCCTGTCGACATAACTTGAGGCACCTGATGTTCTGCTGAGGGACCTGCTACCTGCTGGGCTGATGCACTGGCTACCTGCTCTAACTGTCCTGGGTTCGGTTTCCGCACTACTTCTAGGCTGTTCCATGCGCTCCAGCTCCTGTCGGTTCCAGACTCGTCCGTTAATGAAGAGCTTGTCATAGCGCAATACGGCATGACAGCCCTGCCTCCTGGCCTCAAACATGTGTCCCTTTAAGAATTCTCTCTCTTCTCTTACACGCTGGCTAAAGTCCTCGCTAATGCTTATTACCATTCCCCGTAAATAACGAGCATCTCGAAGGATGGCCACCTTGAGTTTATAATGGGCCAGTTTACACACAATAGGTCGCCTTACATTGCCACGTCGACCTACACAATGGGCTCTCTCCACATCAAACTCGCGGAGTTCGATTCCTATTTGTGAGATGACCCTTTTCACTATTTCCTCCGTCATCTCCCAACTCTCTCCCGCTTCTTCCGTCACACCATATAGCACAATATTATTTCTACGAGATTGGTTCTCTAAATAATCCATTTTCTCTTCCAGAGCACGCATTCGAACTGTCACATTCTCCACGGCACTTTCCAGCGATTTTAGGCTGCACTTTTCAAATCCTACAAGCATTTCTTGCCTCAACTGTTCAATGAGATCTCGTACGCTTTCCATTGTCGAACTTCTTCCAGGTAGCTACGAGCAAGACACAAAACACGACCGTCCTCTTTCACACTCGGACTGCAACTCCACGTTAAAAGATGCTGTAGTAAAAGCCTTAACAGAATAGTTGAACATATCCATAAAAATTAAGAGAGGGTCTAATTTTAACTCAAAATTAGAACTGTATAAGTTTTTGCCAAAAATATTGGCATACCATAGTACAAGATAAGATTAGGCTGTCTACAAAAGTGGCTGCGTAGGTGAAACTGGCTTCCTTTGGCTATGTAAGTTAGTGCTAATACCAAGTACAGTTACACTGTTGTGAATTTTAAATTTATTTATGTTCTTTTAATTTTGTGCAACATGACTTAAGTCTAATTCAAGAAATTTAAATATAACTTAAGAGGCAACTTCCAGCTTTAAAAGGCAAGGCAGATAAATTAGTCATCCTCTTAATATTTAACAAATTCAATGGCAGCACAGACAGTTATGTCTGTAGAGTCATTTTTTCAGATGCTGAATTATCATTATGGCATTATTAAAATTTTATTTTGATTTACTAGTTTACTAAATACTTGAAGGAAAGTCGGTAGCTGTAGAACCAGACTTGTTTAGAAGATCAGCTAGGAAGTCAAGGAAAGAGAAAATAAAGAATGTAGAAATAACACACTAAATGAATTAAAACAATGGGAATGCACAGTGAAGTAACTAATTAAATAGGAGTAAAAACATAGATTACACTCAAGTGAACTTTGAGTGTAATCTATGTTTTTACACTAAATGAACTTAAAAAAATTACAATAATTTGAATGTGTATTAAGAAAGGGAAGTGATGTACTGGACACTAGATGGAAGAAATAGAAAAGGAGGTTCAAGTGGAAACTGGATAAATGGAGCAAGAAGATGTATGGAACTGAAAGACTTACAGGAGACAAATGCATTGAATAGGGAACAGTGGAGAAAGAAGATAAAATAGTGAACATTTGATGCATGATTTTTAACTTCTGTGGTTGAAGAAAAATATAGCAATGTAGAATGGCCTAATAAATAAATAAACAGATAAATAATAGTAATAATAGAAATGTTCTTTTAAATAAAATGATGAATGCAATCTACCAATGATATTGCTAAACTCTTGTCCAACAATAAAAAGAAGTATTGAGAAACCATGGACCAACTACTACAGCAGGTCTTAACATATTTGTGGCCATCATCCAACTTCCTCTGAGCAACAAAGTGAGGAATGGAGTGCTCACCAGTTTCAAATTTACCACTTGCTTGTTTATGAGTAATAATGAAGAAAACAGTATATGAAAAGAGAATCTATGCTATCTTTCTCTTCCAAAATTTCTTCAACAATTCTGTATCCTTGGACTTCATCAATAAATAACTAATGGATACTGAATGGCCAAAAGTTCAGTTACTATGATGAATATTCTTAAAGCATGCTATACATTTTAGTATCGTTCAGTAGTGTATAAAATAAATGGATCTTTTCAAACAGAAAGTAATTTAACCAAATTCTACTTTCACAAAGGAGCTAATTATGTAGCTTTGGCTCTGCACCATAACTGCAATCAATGAGCACATTACTTGCTACTATAGCAGATGTTATCCCTTTGGCCCATACCATTTATCAAAGCCTCTTTTCCAAGTAATCCAAAGTCATATTTTCAAATGCAAATAGCTGAAATGTTTTACATAAACAGATGATGTAATTGATACAATTAGTTGATGACCAACATTTGTTGATGGCATGGCAAAAAGCTCTGCTAATTTAAGTAAAGAGTAATTGTATCTCAGTGTGCAAAGCTGATATCAGCAGCAGCATCCCAAGCATAAGATGAAACCATAAAATTATATGACCCATAAAGAGGTAGTTTATGATGTAAATAGCAGCATTTTTGTGTTAAAGCATCAGCAAATTTAGTTATTTTCTTTATGTTTTAATCAAGATAATTTTGCATTAATATCATTCACCCATATTAGCATTGTTCTCATCTTTTATTGCTCTACATTTTGTGCACAATATTTTATTGTATTATATGGCTTATTTTACGAAAATAAAAAATGAAAAATTTTTAACACCATTTTTTCGGGTGTAAAAATCCTTAGCATGGCTTCCTTCGGAAGGGAAGTAAAGCCGTTGGTCCTGTGTCATAGATTTACGACATGTAAAAGAATCTCAAGCCTGAGAGAGAGGCCTCTAAGCAAATGACTGGACTATTATTGATGCTAAAACTAATTATGTCAATTTTATTCCACCAATCACCAAAGTGTGCACCAAATGTAACTCTGTGCTGAGTCCTGTTTTCTCAACCATTTATATGATGCATATAAGAGCAGAGTGCCTCAAAGGGATTTCGCGCTAACTTTTCTTGTAAGCAAACTTAAATTATTGTGCTATGACTACATTATTTGTCATTAAAAAGTAAAATTTTTTTCACTCTGCAAAAGCTCTTGGAAATCATTACAGTTTAACATTGAACAAGACATCCTTGTGTATTGTTGAGCAATGTCTTAAAAAATCTGAAGTGTTCCATTCATATGACACTCTCTGCAAACAAACTTTTCTTACAAAAGATTATTCTTTTATCTACATCATGATACATGTTAACAGAAATGTCTTATTGCTTGTTACTCTGTAAGTAGAAGGGTAAGTGATGTTAGAAGTGTGTCTACAACTGCTGCAGTTAGGATTCTGAAAGAAGGGTAGGAATCTTCTGCAAGAAACATCCTCACATTTTTTATTCCAACTGGGAAGTGGAGTGAGGAGAATTGAGATATACAATGTTATAGTGTGTGCTATTTATTAGACAATCATTGTGCTGCAAACTGTTCCAAGAATGTACTGTTGAAAAGTGGAGAAAGTTGGGAGCATGTCTATGATATAGAACAGCAGTATTTGCAATATGATAATATAAATTCAGAGATAGAATTATTATGACTTGCAAAAATGACCTGCTGGAGAGCAAAGTGGACAGCAGTGACAATGAGTGAATTGTAACCTGACATGCAGCATGGAGTAGTAGGAAAAAATGAAAATGGAGTTTTATTTAAGACCCCTCTTCATCTACTGTAGTTCTTAGCATCTTATTTTTTACTGGGCGTGAAAGACCGTTTAAATTTGCTCAGATGCCTCTTTATCAGGCTTGAGGTTCTTTTAAGAGCTGTAAATCTACGACATTGGACCAATGGCTTTACTTCCCTTCCGAAGGAAGCCATGCTAAGGATTTTTATGCCAGAAAAAATCTTATCATCCTCTGCTGGTAAGAGTGGAGGAAGCAGTCCGACAAACAATAATGGTGAGTTCCACTCTTAACATTCTTTTCTAAGTTGCTCACTTATAATACACTCTTCAAGGTACTGCAGAAATGTCGCCCTCCTTCATATACCCAAGGTCGCGGGTTCAAACCTGGTGGAGGACGATGGATTTTTTCGGGTGTAAAAATCCTTAGCATGGCTTCCTTTGGAAGGGAAGTAAAGCCGTTGGTCCTGTGTCATAGATTTACGGCATGTAAAAGAATCTCAAGCCTGAGAGAGAGGCCTCTGAGCAAAATTAAGCAGTCTTTCACGCCTAATTTAGCATGGGACGCTCAGAACCACAGTAGATAAAGAGCATCTATAAATACATTTTACTGCAGAAATAATGGAGCAACTCTTTAGACATTTACAATTAATTATGAGATGGGGAAAACAAGCTGACAATTTTATAGAAAGAGTATCTTTTTGTAAAACATGTTAATAAAAGCTTGTTTCATGGTACTAATGGAAAAAAAGATTTCTGCATTTTGTGCAATTGTAACTTATGGGACACAGTACAGAATTAAAAAGAATTTAAATTTGTAGAAAAAGCAAACATTTGACATGGGAAAGTTTTGAGTATCAAGCTGTTCTTATATACAGAAATGTTGTATGGATGATGATTTGCATACAAATTCTCATTCCTAATATAATAGGATTTCAGTGACCATGTCAAGGGGAGAGAGTAGGCTGGTTTCCAATTTCCTGTAAATGTGAATATTTCAAATTGTATCCTATTAATCAATCAGGCAACATGCCTCTTCATAGTGCAATAAGAAGAATTCAGTTTTCACAGATCGTATAGAATTTTTACTTATTTCAGATATGCAAAAATGGGATTTGGAAGCATTTCATTATAAAGATACATGAAATGTCCAGAGGGTAATGAATGGAAAAGTTTTGTTTGCAGGAGTGTATTATTAATTTTAATATATATTGAACATATACATTATTGAAACAGAAAATATACAATTTTCAGTTTTATACAGCCATACACATAACTAATTTGTAGAGATTATTGAGTCATTAAGAAGTTGTTAGCAGCATAATTTCTAGAAAATATATGCTATTTTCCTGTAATGATATGTTTTTTAATCATTCTGGAAACATTATCAAGTATTTTTTGTAGCTATTTCTTGGTAAGCATATTTTGTGTCTAAAACTGGAAGAGAGCTTTAGGACATTAGCTGCCGAGCTGCTGTAAAGCTTGAATTCATTCATTGTACCTAAAATAGAATATAATTTCTTTCAAAAAATCATCATAGGTCTTTAAAAGAGCTCAAGCAATGCCTCTTATTCACTCAGCTTTTACTTCCTAGAAAACACATCTCAGAACATGCATTAATAAAATTGTCCTTATTACCTGAAACAATGAGGATTTTGGAACATTGGTGTATACTGTAAGTTAAGTATTGGTTTGAGTCAATTGGAACACACATTGTTTTATTATTAAGGAGTTTTGGAAGTACTGTTTCTTTCATTATCAAGTTTTTGACTGTCAGTGTCATGATTATCTGGTGTTATAGTAGATGCCTCTGGTGTTGAATTTAGGAACTTCTGGACAAGAATGTCTCCAGGTGGGATTTCAAAATTCATCAATTGCCTTTTGTTCTTCCAGATGTGGACTTTCTCCCAGGTTTCCAACTCCTAGCTAGTGCCTTTTAATAAAATTGGCATTATGTTTTATTAAAAGGCATAAGAAACTGTTGGGAGTTGGGAGAAACCTCGAGGAATATTACATCTGGAAGAACAAAAAGCAATTGTTGAATTTTGAAATCCCTTCTGGATTCATCCTGTACAGAAGTTCCTAAATCCACTATCAGAGGCATCTATTATAATACCGGATAATGACAGCACTGGCAGTTGAAAAGTTGATGATGGAAGCAATGGTACTTCCAAAACATGTTTTTAATAATAAAACAATGTAAGTGATGGGAATGTGTTACAATTGACTCAAAATGCTTAAAATTGATCTTATTTAGCCAAGTCCATATTTTAAGTGTTATTTCTCTAAGGATCATGTGTTCTAATTTGAGTACTGCTTAGAAGTTTGGAACATTACCTATATTAAATAAAATTATCCATCTCTGATTCAGAGTAAACCTTAAATCAGCAAGGAAAGCATGTTTAAGAAAATGGCTATGGCATATAATTATCTAAACGTTTTTATTAAAATTTGTTTTAATACATGTGGCTAAATCTACTAAACAATTTGTTTGTCACTAATACTATTATGTACTGACAATACGTTAGTAAGTGCTTAATATGACAGTGGTAACCATTTTTTTATGCGTTGATTTCATTTAGTACTCTCTAAAATTGACATAATGGTGTGTTACATTCTACCTGGGATTTAACTGTTTTTATATTTGTTTTCAGTAATAAGCATACTTTCACATTTTATTTTATTCTAAAGTGCAATTTGAGCTAATACTTTAGAGCTTTATTCACACTGTATTATACTGTAACATGCGAAGATGTTTCAAATAGACATTGTTATAAGGAATACATTCTTTATTATATCAATGAATATGAAACCTATATTTGGAATGGAAATTCCAATTTAAGCAATGCTTGGAGGGTAAATACATTTTTATTATTTTCATAATGTTTCTGAATTAAATTTTGCTTCTTAGAAACAAAATTGTTATTTAAGCTCATTTCAGTTTAGGGTGGTGAAAGCAATTTTTAAAATTATGATCTAAGCATATTAGTTGTCATTTATAGTAGAAAGAAATGTGTGGATTTTTAATCACTGAACAAAATATAAAATAATTGCTGCTTGAAAAACAAATGCTATAATATTTTTTGTGACATAATGTATATAAATTGAGCATTTTTATGACTTTGGAATAATTGATTCTGTTGTTGCTTTTCAATGATTGACAGAATATTAAAACCCTATGCCTTGTTCAAAAGCCATATCATTGATCAGATGATGTGTTGTGTTTATTTTATATTGGAAGTTCCTTTTTATATTATTTATTTTTTATGATTATGTTTTAAAACCATACATTTTTATTTCAAACACAATGATAATGACAAATAATGACAGTAAAATGAATGAAAGTTTTTGTGACAGGTTAATAGGAGCATGGACTGAGTGATGGGATTGTAGATTTTGTAGCACATTAATTGTGTGTAACTGAAACTGTACCTAAGTTTTGTTCATTTTGCAAGTTTTTGGCTATATTTTCTGCTTTTCTGTGTAATTTATTGTCTAGTTATCTGGTTTGCAGAGCAGTATTTGAATATAATTAGATTAATCTGGTGTAAAAAGTATGAAATAAGCAAATATATTTAAATTTTTTATCACATGAATGGCTAAAGGTAATAGCAGATTTACAATATTGATGGAAGCTTCAAGTTTAGAATATGATTAATGAAACATAACCTTATCTTTTACATGGTGCATATTTTAATACTTTCAGATCAGACCAGATTTCTTCAGAATTTTATTTAGAGCATACTCTTTGTTTTCCTTCCACTTATTTGTGTGCCATGTTTTTAGTGGCATTTTCCAAGTAATTAGCGACTGCATAGCTAGTCAATGTACAGTACATTATTCTTTCAGTTAGTCAGCATTGTCTTAATATCAACCCTTGAAAATTATTTCCAACTCACTAGACACAGCCAAAATGTCTTTGAATGCAAAATAAGGATGAAAAGGAATTTGATCAATATTTCTATTTAAACCTGGGTACTTCTTTTATAGACTATATCTTGTTATCCATAGTTTTTAATTATCATTATTATCAACAACTCCCAGGGTTTCAAGTGCATCCTCTTATCACTGACTTGATGTACTATAAAAAGTTTGGGGTGATTAACATGCTATTATTTATGCTGATCCTATAAAGAAATAGAATTTGTGTGTGTGTGTGCACATGAGGTGCATTTCTACAGGACAGTCCCAAAAGCTGCACAACCAATAAATTCTGTCATAATTTAAAATCATTGCTCTTTTTAAGGCATAGAAGTAAAAAAATGTTGAAGTCATTTGGGTTTAGGGAAGGTTTCATAATCATGTTGCCCAGTTTTAATATGTTTCTCTGGATATGAATACCAGAGGGTGTTTTTGACTGTTTATTATAACATAGCAGATTTTTAATGCCTTCTGGCACAAAAGGATCAGACGGGAAGCTTAAAATCTTTAAAATTTGGATATTGATGATGGTGTTATGTATTGTGTTATTGCAGGATTTTTGTTTGATTTCATTTAATTTTGTTATTAAACAGTACCTACATCATTTTTTCATGTAATTTTGAGAAAAGTTTCTACGCTTAAAATTTTGATAAA
The DNA here is from genome assembly GCA_030762935.1 of Hymenopus coronatus. NCBI lineage: Eukaryota > Metazoa > Arthropoda > Insecta > Mantodea > Hymenopodidae > Hymenopus > Hymenopus coronatus. The sequence continues at coordinate 40,797,133 of CM060885.1, read as the reverse complement.
AAAAAAAATACCAATTTTCAGCCCCTTACATACAAAACAGTTCTCCCTGACCTCTACACAGAAATTTTGTACACATACAATGGATTATAATGAATGTTCTAGGGTGCCACATAACTTAAAACTGTCACCAACATATTTCAGCCCCTTATATAGAAACTGGTACAAATCCACCCATCTGAATAAAATATTGTACAATTATATGTAGCACCTGACTAAAATCACAGGTTATTTATCTTACAACTTCCAAAAACAACCCCAACCCTTATTTTAATCATACTGTTTGACCAAATGTGTGTTCTTACACTATAGAACTTGAGAGAAAAATTATAAGTTCTATAGAACTAAAAAAAATATTGCTACTCCTATTTTCAATTCTTGACACACAAATATGCACCAGTTTACTTATCTGAATAAGTGTAGGTTCCAGCATGGGTGTTCACAATTATCAAAACCTTCTCTGTCCTTAATTTTAACCTCGGTTTTAGAGATTTTCACTGCTTGACTTCTATAGATAAAACTTCTTACACTTATGTTTTTGAAGAATATAGGCTACTTGACAATTTCTGTAAATTATCTCTACCTTATTCTAAACCTCTTATGCACTAATGTGTGCAATTAAACTATTTTTTATGGAAATTAAACACTTCTAAAATGTGGCAAAAACAATAGTTATTTTGGACATTCAAAAACTGCTTCCCTACTTTCCTCTTGCATACAATTAAAACTGCACAATCTGGACAGAACTTTGGAAGCATATACTTAAAATCTGAGCAAAAAGCTGCCTCATATTTTTATCTTCAGCCACTTATGGAAATATAAATTATTTGATGGATATGGACTAAATTTATACTAATATATATCTTATATATTACAAGTACTTGTAGGAGGCCATAATGAATGTTGCAGGCTACCTACAAGTTTCAAAATATTCCTTTATTATAATTTTCAACTACAGATGACTTCATGGATAGCAACCAAATCACCAATCACCATAGCTCGATTCATCTCAATAAAACTTTAAAGTGCCCTGAAGTATAGGACATCAGAAATACACAATTTTTTCAACTTTAAAAGAAATCCCCCCCCCCCCCCCCCCCAATGTTTTAACACCTTGCATGCGAATTAGAACTGTTTACTGATCTAGAACACTTTTGGAAACTTAAGCATTAAATCCAATAAAAGAATTCACAAATGAGCAAACACTATTTGTGTCATGTTTGAAGCCTGATTTGCTATGATTACAATTTTTACTAAGATCATAAGGAGCAGAATACAAGCAACAAAATATAAACCTAAAACAAAAATGTTAATATTTTTCTCACATTCTTAATTGTTACTTTAAATTCCACAAGCTTGAAATTAAGTTTGGTGTTTAAGCAGATATACATATGTTATTTCAAACAAAAAAATTATGCTGTGCAATGCTGGATAAGATGGCTAGTTAGCTATTTGTATCCTGAGAGGACATTTAATAGGAATAGTAGCTTTACCAAATATTAGTATAAGAAGTAAATAAAGATAAAGTGTTACTTAATCTCCTGGAATTGCCAGTAGATACAACATATGTTAGAGACCCATGATTGAGAAGTGTGTTAGTGATTGAATTTTGGCAAGAAACTGGACAGATCAATTATCCAGCATCTTAAATTGCACAATACAAGTGCCGACTTTTACAATCCCCAAAAACGTTGAAGCTCAACTTTAGGCTGTCTCCTAATATAAATCCAAACTATAATTTTAATATTCCTTTTACACACTGAATTATACTTTTTTTCTCTGTTTCTTAATTTTTACTTTTTTTTTTTTTTTTTTTTTTTTTTCTTCCTCCGTTTTATGGTAAAAAACCAGTTGCCACTGGTGAGTGCAATTTTCAAGGGTTGCCTGTTTGTGCAACTGCAAATGTTAATCTGTACACCCATTAAAGCATTTACTTTTGTTCTTCCTTACCAGATTAATGTAGGAAGTCAAAGAGTTTGTTAATTTTGCAAAATTGCAAGGTGGAAAAAGAAAAAAAAAAAAAAAACACTAAGTAATCATTCATGTTGTAAGTACTGAAGTATTTACAGAATTTCAGAATTGTGCATTTTTTTGGACTCTCACAAACACATATTAATTCTTTTCCATATTTCAGTTGCTTTTGTTGTTAGTTATTGTCACAGATTTTAAATCTCTATTCCTTAAAGAAAATACAATTGTTTGCTGTACAAAACATGAGCAAACCTACGAAAAGCTCACAAAAGCATTAAAATGCATTATGTGTTTATTTAATGTTGTTTAGAAATAACATATTTATGATAAGCTGAGCTATTATGTATTACTGACAGTATCTTATTTGATATAAGCATATCTCGCTACTTGAACTGATTAATCGAAAATGATGTTGTAGCATATTGTTATGCAATAATTTAATTATCTTGAAAATAAAATGTTTATATTTGTAGTTAAATCTTTTATTTAGTTATATTAACTTACCAGTATCCTGCAACCTCACAGTGCTAAATATATCATATTTTTGTTTATAACTTAACAGCCAAAGTATCTCATAAGTTATTGAAATTATAGGTAAAAGCTGCTGAAGCATGGCTTCGTTTATGTGTCTGTAATATGTTTGTTAAAGCATGCTTCTGTTTGCATGAATAAGTTTTGTTTTTCAAAGAACTCTTGAAAATTATTAAAAGTATCAATTTAATTTAATTTGATCCTACCAACATAGATTAGTGTCTGAAAGTAGGATATGCACTAATCATAACATAAAATGTATTCCACTCATTGTAATGAAATGCCACTCTATGTTAGCTTCATACCAGGTGGCACATCAGTGCCATGTTTCAGGTGTGTAGATAACCCTTTGTGCATTTAAAGAATTTCAGAGCTCAACAGGGCAAATTTAAATAAAAATCGGTAAGTGATAGTGTTAGCACGGGTGATCTACATTTCTATTCCTTTTGCATATGCGGAAACAGTGAGGGAATCTTGCTCGTTGAGAGGAGCTCCCAGGTTTGTATTACAGCCTGATCTCATATAGGAACACTGTAAACATGTTTACCACTTCAGTTAAAGAGCTGATATTTTTGAGATAATTAAGTCACCTTTTAGACTAAAAATTAATTAAAAAGTCATTATTTCACCTATTGGTATCTGCCAATAGCTAGTTTTGTAATTGCGTATACACTGTTCTTATTTAACATTAGAGACTAGACCCACTGTAGGGTTAAATCAAAACATTAAGGTGCCATTAAAATAAAAAAAAATGCACGAGAGCATGTAATATTTCACTATTATTATTATTAATATTATTATTGTTATTATTATTATTATTAATATTATTTATTTTATTATTATTATTATTTATTTTATTATTTCTATTTTATTATTATTTTTATTTTATTATGTTTTATTTTATTATTATTTTATTTTATTATTATTATTATTTGTTATTATTATTATTATTATTATTATTATTATTATTATTATCATCATCAGCATTATACTTATTAGCAAAGTAAATCAGAACACTATTGCAATCAATTTGCTCCTTTCTTAATTTATAATAAGTAAGAATATTTGTATATTTAAGCATCCAATCCTGATATAAATGTTGTTAAAACAGAAATTATTAATATTACATTTAATAATCGTCTAGGAAAAATTTTACTAAACTGAGTTAATAAACAAATTTCTGCTATAATCTAAGCTGAAGACTAAATTAATGCTAACACAGGAGTAGAATCTGCTATAAGATTGGTAAATGAAAGATTTGTAATAAAAAAACAAACATGAAAGCAGGTAAAATTTCACTTTACTCCTTGCTGCTATGTTGCCACTTTTTTTTTTTTTTTTATGAAGTTTTCATGTTTTAATTCACTCTGCTTATCAGAATAGTAATAGTGTCAAAACCACAGTGAAACACTGTTATTTGCATTTTTTCATTATATAATAGTGAAGAGTATATGAAACTATGAAAGCTATGTAATGCAAAATATGCACATATGACAGCATGAGGTGTTTCACTTATAACAATAATAATAATAATAATAATAATAATCATTTATAATGATAACAAGAACATTAATAATGATGCAATGAAACCCTATGTTCTGTCTTATTATATATTTTTCTTTACAAGGCTTTCATATTTTGATGTACACTTCTTAATGCTTTCAGTGCTAATGAAATAGTATGTTTGCATGATTTTTATTACAACTCATTCTTTTTTTTTTTTTTTTTTTAATTTATCTATTTACTGTGGCTATGCACATAGTGCGAGTAATAATAATAATAATAATTAATGTGAACAACAATACAATGAAACATTACATGCCCTCATTTGTTTTTTGTTACAGTGCCTTAATATTTTGATTTAACCCCACAGTGGGTTTAGTCTCTAATGTTAGATATGAACAGTGTACCTATATACACAATTACAAAACTAGCTATTGGAGGATGCTGATGGGTGTAATAAAGACTTTTTAATTGATTCTCTGTCTAAAGGTGACTGTTCTCTCAAACTTAAAAACGTGTTAACCTTTTCAGTTTGTTTGCACTGTTCCTGTAGAGGAGACCAGGGATTATAATAAAAACCTGGGAACTCCTCACCATTTTCTCTGATATGCAAGAGGAGTAGAACACAGGTCAGCGCTAACACCAGCACTGACTGGTGTTTATTTGGATTTTCCCCGTTGAGCTCTGCAATTCGTTAATCTGCACACGTGAAATACAGCACTGATGGGCCACCTGGCATAAACTTAAATTCAGTTGAAGTGAACAGTTATTTCAGCAAGTTATAAGAAAATAAAGCACACATATGAGTTAAAAACTGACACAAAGATCACTTCAGAAGCATTGTATCTTATAAATTATTCTGTAACAAAAAATTCTAGTAATGGAATTAATTTATGGGCTTTTAAACATAATTTTCATTGTTTTTATTTCAACATCCAAATGTTTGACAAGATATGTATTCCTGTCAAAGTATCAACAGTATCATTCTGCCACTTCATATCAATTTGAATGGTACCAACTTGTTTTTTAAACTGATTTATTTGGAAAGAATAACATTCTACTCATTTCAGGACTGTATTGCAGTTGGGGAAACACCGCCAGACTATTACTGAATTATATTTGGAAACTATACAGTGAAATGATGAAAAAAAACTCAAACTGTCAAACTCCATCAATACAATACAATTTTTTATATATATATATATATATATTTATTGAGGTTCGTGGAGGATAATTGATAGTTTCCCTGGTGGCTAAGCTTGGAAATTTTGATATACTTTGTAATCAAATGTGCTGCCATAGGTATATCAAAATTCATAAGTTGCTGCTGGTTTTTCTGGATGAAAACATTCTCGTTACCACTCTTACGTCTACTGTGTTGTTGAAATACATGCCTATTACTGATTTTTTTCTATTTACTTACATTTAATGTTTTGAAAGTGTTTTTTGATTCTGATGCTTATCCTTTTTGTTTAACCAGAACAATATTATATTAGCAGCCTAAATCAAATTTAAACTGAGAAACCTAATCAGAGCAGATTTTAAGGACAAGGAACTGCCAAACAAAAAATCCAATATTATGCAAAATAGAATGCAAAATTATGGCAAATTTTATATTGACCAAACAAAAAGGAAACACGTTATGAGAGTCAAAGAACATTTTTTAAACATATCTTAATATATAAAAGTCAGTGTGTGTGTGTTTTTTATATGTTTCCACACTGTTGCACTGATGATTACCAAACTTGTCATAGATACCTTTTGATGCAAGGCAAAAATCATTTTCTAGCTTAAAATTCAAAATTCTGTCTAATGTCATAGGATTAAATATTTAATTTCATATAGTTCCTAAAATTATCACAAGACCATCTATATCCTTGTCAGCGCATATTGCAATAACTAAAACCGTGCTAATATAAGAAAAATAATTACTATTAAATATTCAAAGGTGTCAACAAATATCAAGAAATAGCAGTTCATATATTATTTTTGATCTCCTCTTTTATATTGATATAGCACAATCAAATAAATAATAATTAAATTAGCTATTTTGTTTATACAAATGCAGAAGCACTATAATCGCATGGTTGAAAAATTAACAAAGTTTCAAGGTGCATTATATTAAATACATCTTATTTAGCTCCAGTAGGCCGTGGATTTATACACATCGCATTAATATTAAGATCCATGAGAGTTTAATATCATGTCGCAAGTTTTTTGTTGTTTTTATATTTTGTTATACAGTTCGCATGTTTTAAATGGCATATTGTGTTTAGTGTTAATATCCAAGTGGAACTTGCCTTGGGCTTCAAATTCCTTTGTGCCCACATGTTTTGATGCCACCAATGATGGATACCTACCCTACTGCTTCACTACAGAAAAGATACCAACTGGATTGTCTACAGTCATGTAGTCCTGCTCTCCAGGTAAATAATATAACTATGAATACATCATATGAGCATATCTACAGCTAATGTATATACAATCTGCTCTAAACCCTCTTCAATCATGAACCACAAAGTTATGCTGCAATAACATATATGCCCTTACTAAAGAACAGGCTGTAATCCTAAATGTTTATGATGGCATACCCATGGAGAAATTATATTTTTGCAGCTGATAAACTGATTGACCCTGCAAACATCCGTTACGTACATTTCAGCTTCACACCCACCATTTTTGATAATATGGATCTTAACTCTAGGTGTTCTTGGGCTTCTAGCCAGGTAAGTTTCTAGATTGACTCCAATGTTTCAAAGATGTACATCAATACATCAGGAAAGCTTCAGCTCTTACTTTACTGTGGATCTTATTTTCTATTTCCAAAATTTGCTTCATTTTTGATAAGATGATGCTACAGCTTAGATTGCTGTTTTAGGCCTGTACAAGGGTTACTATAAAAGTTTTGAGATACAGAAAAATTAAACTGGTTAAAATCAATTTGACTGCTGGAGCTTTTCAAAGTATTCACCACCACACAGTATGCACTTTCTCATTCGCTCAAACCACTTTTGAAAGCACTCCTGCCACTCATTTTCATGTAGGTGTTAAAGTTCACTTTCGAATGCTGCAACAGCTTACTCAGGGCTCTAAAACCTTGTTCCACTTATGCAACTTTTCACTGTGAGGTACAAAAAGAATTCACATGGAGCGAAATCTGGACTGTAGGGAGGATGGTCATCAACTTCACCTCTGTGAACTCCAGAAACTGGATCGTTGCAATGACTATGTGCGCTAAGGCGCTGTTGTGGTGGAGCAGGATTCCTCGTAGTCCTATTCTTGGCTGCAATTCATGAAGCTTCTCAAAAACTTGTGTTAAGCAAACTGTTGTGTACCAGTGCGCAGTAACTGTCTTTTTTTCCACAACTGGAATGGTAGCCACATGATGAGATTTAGAGAAGAAAGTGGCCACAATTTTGTTCCCGACAGTGTGTGGCCTCTTCATTTTCACTCTTCCAGAAAGATCCACACAGCCAACTGGCACTTAGTCTGAGGGTCAAACTGATAAATGCAAGTTTCATCACCAGTGACAATGTCAGAAGCCTGCCGAGAAATGCCTCCATTGAATCTGTCCAGCATTTCTTCACACCATTCAACACTGGTGCACTTTTACAGATCAGTTAAATTGTGGGGCACCCAATGGGATGACACCTTCCTCACGTGAAGATAGTCAAGCAATATTTTCGAAATTGCTGGCAATCCATTCTGCTTACTTGCCTCAATTTCCCTAAGTGTCACACAATTATTTTCACGGACCATTCTTTCCACAGCTACATTTTCTTCAGTCACTGCTGTAGACGGATGACCACTCCTAACCCTGTCCTTTAATGAAGTTCGGCCTCTTTTAAACTCTTGAAACCACTGAAAAACTGTGACACAGCATGGAGCGATGTCTTCGAAAGCCTATTGTAAGCGCTCAAGACTTTGGTCTCATTTAAACTCATTTTAAAATCATACAAAATCATTGCACTAAAGTGCTCTCTTTCCACCTCCATACTGGTAAGCAACTGATGTCATACTAGAGGTTGTTAACCTTGTGCTGTAGACTGCGAGGGAGACGAAGGATGCAAAGCTATCCAATGGTACAATCCATTTAAATTGATCAACCTCAAAACTTTCGTAGTGACCCTCGTATTCACCAATGTTGGTAAAACAGTTATCTCCATTTTTAGCCACCAAAACTGGAGGTAACAGGGAGTCACCGACAAAATTACCTTGGTTATTTGATATCATCATGGTTTAAAATCTTACCGCAAAATGTATGAACGATAAAGATATCTGAGTAATCTGTATGGCACGTTTGTGACTGGGATATCTAATTAATAAAGCAGAAAATGATACACAATATGACAAGGTATGAAAATAATAAAACAAACTTTATACATGGTTTAAAAAACACCACATATTTTGAGTACTTGGAGTTGATTTTATCTTGTTTTAATTTATCTAAAGCATCTGCTTTGGTGTCCTTACTGTTACAGAACATAATCAGAAATTTGTAACAAACAGTTGAGATTAGTACCTACACCCATTTTCTTTTCTATAGATGTTTTCTTGACACCTTTTTATGTTCTCTACCAGTACAATGTATATAGTAGTTGTAAGTATTGCATTGCACCCAAAAATTTGATTCTAAGATTTCCTTGGAAATGTTTTGAGGATCCCTGAATTAAAAGAAGCATTTTCAGAAAAGTCCTCATTTTTCTCCACCCCCCCTCTCTCTCTCTCTCTCTCTCTCTCTCTCTCTCTCTCTCTCTCTCTCTCTCTCTCTCTCTCTCTCTCTCTGTGTTTCTGTTGTGAACGGCATAATTCAAAAACAAAAATTTGGTGTAGTACTAAATTTGGAATTTAAGTGCAGAATGTTCCAAGGAGTTTTTTTTAACAAGATTCCCTACCCTAAATTACCCTTTACTAGGAACATTTTTCAAAAATTTTGATTTCATAAAAAATGGTGCTAACTATGTTTATTAAAATACCATATGTTTAAATTATTTCTATGAAAAATAAAATTATTTATTAAATTTTCTGGAATAACCTTTAAAACATTCTTCATTCTGGATGACTTTGCATAACTGGTAAACCGTAACAGCTTTGCAAAATGTTTCTGGATAAAAAATATAAACCACATTAAAATGCAATCTATGTGGAGTTAACCATTTCCGAGATATTTTTTGTTTTTATTTACATTTTCAATAGTTAAAGTTTTTCCAAATGAGAAGTTATTTTCTTTCATACTTTTTTTTCCAAACCTTTCATGCAAGGAGAAAGGAATGTCAATGAAGTTGTGTAGGGATCAGCTTTAAAAGATTTGATTATTGCTTTAGCTTAGTGCATTCACTTCAGGTTTACCCACAAGAAAATATGTTATAACACTCTTTCTTCAAATGTTTATCTTCATTTACATGAAGTTCATTCAAGAATAAGTTTTTTACTTTCTCTAGCTCGTATGTACAATGTACATAGAGGATAGGGAAGGTATTGTATGAGTGTTATGCTTGAAGTTTTTAGCAATATTCGGAAAAGCATTTTACTTAGAAAATAACTATTACTTTTTTCAAAATTTGAACTTTAATTTGAGCTACAGATCTCTCATTGCATTACTGGGAAGCAAGAAGGCAAATGGAAGAACTCCAATATGCTGAGCATTAGCAACCAACCAACCAACTTTTCAAAATACTCTCTCTGAGCACTTATACATTTTTCCATCCTTTGAAAATGTCTCAGTCCAAGCTTCTTTAGGGATGTCACTTAGAGTGCTGTTGTATGCAGCATTGACCTCTTCATCAGATTGGTTGCACTGCCCACAAAGTTTTTTCTTTTGTTTTTAGGAACGGGAGGAAATCACAAGGGACCAGGTCAAATCTTGTGATGCTTGTCATTTTTTATGTTTGTTAATTTCTTGACTGGCTATGTAGAACATAATATTACATTAATATGACCTTGGCATTTGAATTTATAGGCCTATATAAGCACACAAAAACATAATGCTACTAATACTTGTGTTAAATAACTAAAAAAGAAAGAAAGGGGAAAAAAAATGTGTGAATAGGCTATTATCTTCTAAAACTAAAACACATAAAATAGATATAATTAACGTCTAATGTATAAACCCTCAGCTCATATAACTGCCCTCAATCTTCGAGGCATAGACAAAATTGAATGCCTGCAGTAATGTGGATGAGAAGCTACAAGATCCCAAGCTTCTTGAATTTGAGCTCAAAAGCCATCTTATGTCCACCCATCGACGGTTAATTGGAGGGCAGCTCCCTTTTTACCTCAGGTCATAAATTTCTCAATTGGGTTCAAATTTGTTCAGCAGGCAGGCCAGTCTACCACTCTGATATCCTGTCTATCTGAAAAACAATATGAAACCTTTCAAGATGTGTGGACAGGATGAATATCCTGTACAATCCATCAGGATATCTCATCATCACAGATGGAATCAAAATATTATTGAATATTACCATGTACTGCACACTGTTCACTGAATTGTCAAACGGCCACAGCACACCAGCGTCCCTTTATATCCATCCCCAATATGATACAGATGCATGTCCATGATGGAATTATGAAGCCATATATTTTGCATCGTATTGGGACCCCTTTAGTCGATAGACAATCACCTTTTCCCTTATATGTGGAAGAAATTGTCACCTCATCTGATAATATCTTGTTATTCAGTTGTGGTTGGCATTTTCCTGTTGGTTTGGTTTTCCCAATCTATGTATTACTTGGTCTTTGTTAGTTTCAGCTCTTGTCTTAACCTCTTTTCCATCATTTTTTAATTGCTCTAATCTCTGGACCAAAAAGGTTTGCAGATTTACTCATTACTGTGGTAGTATGATAACCAAACTGGAAGTGGTACACAGTAAAGCGAAATGATGACTTTTGAAAGTAACATTTAGTGAAACTTATAAATATTTTTACTGTTTTATTAACGTGTTACAAATTTTATTATTTATGTTATCCATAGAATTAGAATGTTCTTCTGCCACTTTTAGCAGCTATTCTTCCACTTCATTTTTGTACCCATTCCAATTGGCCTTTTTAAGGATCCAGAACATTTTAGTTTTACCTTAATTTGGTTTTTGTTTGACATAAGTTAGCATAGCTCTATAATCTGATTCCATGGTTCCTAAGGTTTCTTCATATATTTTTTTGCATTTGGTATATCTGAGGATACAAGTACTAGATCTATATTAGAACCGGCATAATGCATATAGGTTCCTTGTTGATCTTTTATTATGTAATAATTCCAATCAACTGGTCCATATCTGTTTTTCTATTACTCTTCCAATTGATTTATTTCAGCATGTCCCCATAGTTTTGAATACCATTTAAATCCCCAATTACTATTGGTTGTATGATAAGCAACCAAACTGGAACTGGTACACAGTGAAGCGCAATGATAACTTTTGAAAGTAACATTGAGTCAAACTTAACACTTTAAACTTCACTGATTACTTTCTCTATGCGCACTATGTACATAGTGTATAGAGAAGGTATTGCACTCCACCCAAAAATTCAATACTGAGATTTCACCGGAAATATATGTTTTAGGGTCACCTGTATCTAAAAAAAGCATTTTCGGAAAAAGGTCCTTGTGTGTGTCTGTGAACAGGATAACTCAAAAACGAAAAGTTGCTAAAATACCAAACTTGGTATTTAAGTTTAGTATCTTCCAGGGTTGCAACATGAAGATTTTGAGAAAAATCCCCCCACCCCAAAATCCACAAGGAACGTTTTTCGAAAATTTTGATTTTCTCAAAAATGGCTCTTAATAATTTTGATTAAAATATTGTATATTAAACATATTTACCTGACAAATAAAATGTATATCTTGAATTTTGTGGGAATAGCCTCTGAAGACTACTTTATTCTGGATGAATTTTACGGAATTGTGCATAACTGCTAAACCGTAAAAGATGGACAAAAACTTACTGTACAGAAAATGTAGCTGGCGATAAAACACACAATTTATGTTGTATACATTTTTTTCGTGGAGTTGATCATTTTTAAGATATTCTTGGTTTTTCGTTCCTGCTTTAAAAAACATACTTTTCTCATACAGGAATTTGTTAACAATTTGTTAACTCCTGTCCATACAAACAAAGGAAGTTCAGTTACATAGCAGCCAGCTTTTGACTATCATTTTAACCTATGGTACTCCCTCATTTCGCTTCTACTTACAAAGAAGCAAATGATAAGATTATTTCTGCTAATGTTTCTCGATTAGCATGAAGTAAATAGAAGCATAAGCTTTTTAACTACAATTTGTTACAGAGATGTAGAGAAAGTCATGTGAATGCAGCACATTAGATTTTTTTTATTTATTTTGTAGTACATATGTTTTGCAGACTTTGTCTCCATTCTCAACCACCTTTGACTACTGGAATCATTTACTGCAGTGCTGCTGGAGTGTTGAGACTTGCCCCCTGAACATAGGATGAACTAATGGAGTGAGTTGTTTTTGACAGGAATTTCAAAGTTCATCAATGTTGGCCTAGAATTTTTTTAAAAAAAATCTGCTACCAAGTATTGAGTTCAGTTTGTCTTTAAAAATGTATTAAAAGATGGATGCTTTTTTTTTGTATGCTTATATTTTGTGTGGCTGAAATGTTCCTTGAGACAGGCTTTGGTATTCTTTCTGATTTCTCCTATATATACTTTCTCACAATCTTCACAGTCGATCTTATAGATTTATGACCTTTTTGCAGATGGTATTATATTGTATCTGTTTGATTTAATAATGTTTTTTTTATATAGTGTCTATTTTATGAGGCCACCATTATTGTTATAACTATGGAAGATCTTTTGAAATTTCCTCATGTACTTCGGGTGGTAGGTGAACTTCTTGGAACTTCTTCTGGTCTTTTTCTACTATTAGAGTGGTTATATCTGATATGTATTTCTTTTGTTTTTAATTTCTTAACTTTTTATGTACCAGTAACGCTTTGAACCCGTTTTTCTGTGTTGTTGTTTCTTTCTGCTTTAACTCTTTATTATATTTTATTTCATTTAATGGGGCATTGATTAATGTGTGGATTAGGCTGTTTATGATGACATGCTTATGGTTGCCTTTTATGTGGTTATCTGTGTGTGCATCCTTCCTGTATATTCCAAAATTGAGTTTGTTGTTGTTCTGATGATTCTTATGTCTAAGAAGGAAAGTGCTCCATTTGTCTCTTTTTCCATTATGAATTTAACTTCTGATATCTGTAAGTTTAGGCGCTTCAGAGTGTCTTCCACTAATTTTTCATTAACTATTGGGAGGCTGTTGTCAACTTATTGGAACCAATACTTGAAAATGTGAGGAATAGAAGTTGTGGTCTAAATTTCAAAAAACAGATCAGCTAGGATCAACCATTTCAAAAGCACGGTTATAACATAATGCTAGCTCCAGAAAATAGACATTGTATAAAAAACATAATTAAATCAAACAGATACAATATAACACCTTCTGCAAAAAGACCAGGAATTTATTAGATCCACTGTGAAGATTGTGAGGGTGTATATATAGCAAGAACTAGAAAAAACAACAAAGCCCATCTCAAGAAACATTTTAGCCAAACAAAGTATAAGCATAGAGAAAAATCAGCAGAAGCATACCATTTTTGAACTCTGACCATAACATCAATAAAAGCATCATCATCTAAACATGTTAAGGGACAAACTGAACTTGATACTTGGGAGAAGACTTTTTTAGAAAATACAATCCAACATTGTTGAACGTTGAAATCCCCGCCAAAGACAACTTACTCCAAAAGTTCATCCAACGTTCAGTGGGTAAGCCTCAAGACTCCAGCAGCACCGCAGTAAATGAATCCGGCAGCTGAAAGTAATTGAGAATGCAATGTCTGTGAAACATATGAACTACAAAATAAGCAAAATCCAGCAGAGTTAAAGTGTTAAATTTGACTTAATGTTAACTTCCAAAAGTTGCTAATGTTTAGTTTGTGATTTCTAATAGGTCTAGATCAATTTTATTTTTTGGGACATTATATTATAAAATATATATATATATTAAATTATTCTATATTTTTAAAATTTTCTTCTTTTGAAATTTCATTCATTCATTTCTTTTTTATTCAAATAGTAACCTTAAGTTTGTTTTCACTCCAATCAAAATTCCACTTGCTACTTGCCAACTTTTAGGAAGTATGTATGTTTTATACCCTGTTATATCCTTTTATATTATTATATTTCTTCTGTTCAAGGAATTGGTTTATTAATAAATGTATTTTGATTGTCGATTAGATTAGTAGGTGGATTTCTGGTTAGATTAATATGTTTACGTCAAGTGGATATAAAAACTTTAATTGCTTATTCTTATGTAGCTCATATAGGTTAATAGTTTCTGTAATTCCAAATATATCAATATTTTCTTTATACAGGTGGAAGCAGAATAATTTTGTAGTTAATGGAAGTGAGAGAATGGATATAAATGAACAAAAACTTCTAATACTTTTTTTGTAAATAAGTGCAAATTTTACTAGATAATCACATTTAAAAGTAGCAGTATTTGGCAAATTAGCATTTGTTGAGTAATCATTTCTACTGGCAGTGCCTTGAATTATTCTAAGGCCTATAAGAACCAATTTAAGTAATGTTGGCCATGCACGAGACACCAGAAAATTCTTGGCAAAAGAGTCGCTGCACCATATGTTAACATTATCTTGAATTCTACATTCCTGCATAATTTTTTTTTATTTATTATGTTTAAAGGCTGTACTTGATACAAAAATAAGTATTCGAAAGGTTATGACTTTCTTATTGAAACACCTCTTACATTCTGAACACCATTTTTCTGGGTAATTTACCAATGTCGTACTAATAATGCTAAGCCTTTAGGAAGACATAATTTATAATGTGAATTTACATTCCACTGCAATATGCTGAAGGGAAATTCATGTGTAGTTGCTTACAGATCTGGCCAAATGGGAAGTATATACTTCTTTGTCATTTTGAATATAACCATTTTAAAATGGGACTAGTGTGTACAACTAATTACAAGTCCAAGAAAAGGAATCTGTATAACATGATGTAGAAATAAGTAAACAAGATTGACACTGCTTGTTGTACCTAATGAATTCCCATAGTCACAGATTACCACTTTACTTGGTAGCTTTAGAAAAAAAAAAAAAAAAAAAAAAGCATATCCTTAATCAGCAGCATTTATTAGCATTTACAAGTATGCTAAAACATTGGGGTTAATTTTAAAATATCTGCATTTGCCTCCAGGATGTAAACTTGAAAAAAGAGTTTAGAGGAAGTGTTCCATATGTCTATTATTTGCTTGTAGACAGGCTTCACACCTTAACCAGCTCTGGCACACCCTGGCTAAAACCCCTCAGTTGTTTACTATCTCCTCAGCTGCTAAGAAAATGTGCTGATGCAGCTCATCTACAGTTTCTATTTCACCCCACTTTGCTTTTCATGCCCCCCCCCCCCCCAGAAATAAAAATCTAGGGGCTCAAGTCTGGCAATCTGGCAGGCCATACCATGGGTCCAAATCGACTGATCCAATGGTTTGGGAAAGTCATCGACTAATGAGGTACTCTAAGAGAGAAGTAGGGTGATGCATTGTCATGAAGGAATCGCATCTTCCTCATTTCCAACAGGATGTCCTCCAAAGATTAGGCAATTGGTGCTACAAAAACTGCTGATACCTGTACCAATCAAGGGCAGTGGAAGGACGAATAGTCCAATAAGGTGATCTCCAATTATTCTTGCCCAAATGTTAATTGTTTATCTATGCTGAAAATTCCACTGTTGTATAGTTCTCTGCCCACATGTGTGTGTAGTGAAAATTTGTAAAGCCACTTAGCTGAAACAGGTCTCGTTCGTCAGCAACACATTTGTTACAAAATATGGATTTTGTGCAAACTGATGAAGCAGTCGCTCAGAAAACCCATCACATGGGTGAAAGGCATTTGGTGATAAACATTTTACTCGCTGGATGTGATATAGGTACAATAACTGTTCTTTAAAAGTTCTAAGTACAGTGCAGTGCAACACCCCTACTGTGCAAGTGATATCACAATTGCTCTGATCAGGATTTTCAACAACCAAATTTAGCATGTCTTCCATGTCAGATTGCTGTGGCCCTTGATTATAACTTGGAATTACACTACTTATATCACAGAATCATTGGCAGACAATAACAAATGTGTCTGCATGTGTCCTTTCAACATGGAACCATTGAGCAGATTGAGAATTGCACTGTGTTTCTCCGTAAATTAAGATTATGTCTAGATATTCAGATGTTGGAAATTGCAGCACTGTGTATGTTGTTCTGTAACAAGATTTTCTGCCCTTTGTTTGTAATTTTTTTTTTTTTTTTTTTTTTTTTTTTTGCTCTGGTCTTAATTTCTGGCATTAACAAAAAAAAATTTGCATGCAATTAAGTAAACATTCCCCGTGATCTAAATTACTATCGGAAGAAAGTAAACATAGCAGATGCAATGTTGTCAGTTCTAGCAGAACTAAGGGGGCAACAAATTATGGACTTTTTAAATTTAATTTATACAAAAATCATTAATTCTATTAAAATATGCCAAAGGAGAAAGTTGTCATTTAATTTTCTATGAATATAGTCATAAATTAGATCCTTTAATTGATAGTAATCCAACAAGATGATAAATCTTTTGGATTAAAGTCTTTTTTCTAGAAAACTATAAACATTTCAGCATTTTGGTATTAGACTTTTCCGTTATTCACAATAAAATGAATTCGCTCTTAAAGTCTGCAGGATTATTTAACTTTCGCTGTGTATAATGTAGTGGCTAGTTCAGTTTTCTTATCTTGACTGAGACCACCAGCATTCCAATGTAAAATCTTTAGGTCTCCCACAGCATTCCCCACAAGGAAATCCAATTGTGGAGGACAGTATTTTGAAGGAGACCATGCACAATAAATAAAAAGTAAGCGTAGAAAAATTTTGTGGACAAAGTTACAGACTTTTTTGAACAGACCTTGTATGTACTCTATTTAAATACCGAGATAAATGTGGAACTACATCAGTTTTTGTGGCTGTTTAACTGCAGCAACATTTTGTATATTTGTTTTAAATTTCTCTGAATGGAGCAGTAATTCCCCTGTTTGTATAATACACCTGTTTGTATGTACCATTAGAGCTACTTTGTAGTTATTTACTATAACTGTTGTTCATATGTAACATCCACCATAAACTTAGGGCCTTAAGCTGCAAAACATAGGTGATGGATGATTTTATAAGAAGAGAAGTGGAGCAGTTGCAGCCTGTGGAGCCATGACAGGGCATAGTTGAAGGATTTGTGAAGCTAAATCACCCAATGATTCCAAGAAGTTAAAGCCTTGGCAATCTACCAGATTTCAAATCTGAACATGTTAATCATATTTTCAACACTTTCAAATTTGGATCACCTGTGGTAGTTTTATCTATATTATAAAATGCTCTGATTAATGTCATTTATCCCCACCTGTCCCTCCCCCTCCACAGGGATTTTGAAACATATATGCTCTTCTTCCTTTCTCTATATACTTCAAGAGAAAGAAATTTAAATACTCATACTCTCTGGAATGGGGTTGGCATCTTGATCATAGCAGCACTGGTTCTTACATATAAGCAACTTGAAGGTGATTGGGACAATCAAATACCAAGTAATCAATAGTATTTGGGTCACAATTGAATAACCAGCAATTAGGCAACTATCAAATAATTCAATAAGGTCCTACTCCCTGCTGGAAGGAATTGCTACAGTATATGCTGCACTTAGAGTGTATCTAATCCCCAATAAAATAATTGATATGTTCCATTCACATGACTTCTCTAGTGTTCTGCAAACAAACCTTTTACTCAAAAGATTAATCCTTTATCTACATCATGCTCATCAAGATAAACATAAGCAGAACTAGTCTTCTTGTAAATAGAAGAGAAATAAGGGAATACACAGGCTAAAGTAATAGTCAAGTCCTTTAAATGCTAGTTGCTATGTGAAACAATTGACATTCCATTCTCTTTATTTGCCAGTAGTAAAGAAACGAGAAGAAAGATGTCTTCCCATTTGAGAAAAGTTTAAGTGGCTTAAAATTGAAACCAATAATTTAGAATAAAATGTTCCTCTGACCCAATGTGATGTCACTGTGCCAGCCCATGGTCCAAGGCATGCTGAACATTGAAGAGGAAATATTGGTGGTAACTTCTTTCATTCCTGATAGAGGAAATAGACAAAGACATGATGCAAAAGTTACAAGCAATCAACATGAAAGGCATAGCATACCGGATTGCTCAGACTTGGGAGGAAGTTGAAACAACATTAGCAAAGTCTTGTAACATGTTGTTAAGGGAGGATGAAAGTCAAGAGGAGGGGGCACAGGAAGATATGGATGACATTGTTACCTTATTCAATTATTTTAAAATTGAAACCAATAACAGGAAAAATGTCTGAAATGGTAGCTCTATGAAAGAAATTTATATAACAAATTGTGGTTTTTACAAGTTCTGCATTTTTTTTTTTTTGTAGTAAATTTGTATCTATTTCTATGGTTTACCAATTATGCAAAAATCATTCAGAATGAAGAAGACTTCAGGGGCTCTTCCCAAATGCCATCCCCCCCCACACGCACATACACATATATATTCACATATTTTTATAAAAATGTTTTTTTTTTATTCAGAGGTTCTCAAAACATGTATTTCTGGTGAAACTTGGTATCAAATTTTTGAGTGGAATGCAAAACCTTCTGTACCTACTGTGTACATTGTGCCAGAGAAAATAATAAAGTACATTCAATAGTCACGGATTTACTCCTATTTAGCTTAGAACTAGGTGTGCTTGTAATATATGAAATTCAAATTATTTATTAATACCGAAATAATTTATAAGTCCATTAACAAATTAATTAGACCAACATTTATAGTCAGATACTACATTTGAACCAGGAGTATTTTTTTTCAGGAGTACCTAATTTGAGTTCAATATAAATAATGATGTTCTAATTATCATTTGCATTGCTGTCCATATCAAAACCTGTTTTAAACTGTTAAGTTCTCATGTTTGTTATGAATGTTAATAGTATCTCTTATCGATGATGACATCAATAATTTCTTCTTTTTCATGCTTTCATACAAACTACACACACATAATGGAATTGCTCCAGAATATACGCTCAATACCACTTATATACTATGTGCTCAACTTTTCTAATTTTTTGAGTGGCGAGGAATGGGGGAAGAAGAGAGAGTTTGCCTGTCTGTCTTTCTGTAGTGTTGTCAACCAAAGAAACTTTCTTTCTTTGATGCCCTCAGCCACTATGGTGAACAGATTATCTAATTTATTGCAGACTAATTGAATTATTAAATGAAACACAACACATGTGCATGTACGTGAACTCCGAAATCCAGAAACGGAATGAAACCTTAGCATTGAAGGTACTAGACATGTCAAATAGCGCACTTCATGTCTCAATGTTGTTGCAGTGCTCTACTACCAAAATTATTGTGTGAAACATGCTGAATAAAGACTATGGAGCCACTTGCCCAAAAAAAGGTGCAAGCATAGTAACACTTTCCACTTTACTGCTAGTTGCTTATTTGGTATGTCTATTTTAGTATGATTTTGTTTCTTTTCTCCCTTAAAACAAAAGTATCCATAATTTCTTAAAAAGTACACTTATACACAGTGTACATTTGAAAAGACTAAATGAACCATGTAGACCAGATGAGAAGTGAGCTCTACAAGTTAGAAAGGAAAATGGCACATCATTTGTTTCTGTTTGTTGAAAGATTGTGTTCATAGCATATTACAAAGAAGTGGCACATTGTTATTTTTGCAAATGCTGTTTTAAAGTTTGTCGCATTCTTTGCCCTTGAGTAGCCAAAAGTGACTAACGTAAACCCTCCTCTAAAGTCATATCTCTAGGACACGCTCAATGTCCAGAAAAACTGTGGCTATCCAGTGTCATCTCCATTCTTACCAAAGCACAGACTCTGTAGAATTACCCACCCAGTAGGCATACTGTTGAGGGTCTGTCAACCAGCATCCCATCCCTTAAATATTCATCTACGAGTCTTATTCAAAACCTTCAACATGAAGGATGTCAGCCTAATATACTGGAAATCCTTAGGACTGCAGTAAGACTGCAGGCTTGGGTATAAAATCCACCTTGGTTTGCCTTCAGAGGTATTAAACATGCCTCATGGCAAGGCAGGCCCTAAAATTCTCTCAAAGTGACTGGAAACAATCTCCCAGTTCTTCTGCAGAAGAAGATCCCTCCTCCCCTGACTTTTGTAGGGCTGAAATGAAAAGATATCCTATTTGACTTTCTTATAAGTTATTATCCCACTTGCCAACCTTTTTGAGAATTCATGTGTGCCTCAATTAAGGTTAATTCTTGAATACATTATAATATAGATCCAAGGAAATTAAGTTTAAAGCAGCAACTTCAAGGTCTCCCCCCCTTCAATTGCATCTTTGCATTAGGTATCCTCCAAACAGACCATGCGAATCCTGCACAGAAAAATGCACAAAACCCAACCTCAGTTGCCCAAGGCTGAGCCATTCATTCTCCATGACAATGCTTGCCGATATATCAGCAATGTTGTAGCCCAAAAGCTGCACTAATGCAGTGGGATGTGTTGCTGCATCCTCCCAGACATAAGACATAATAGAACTTCTAAGACAGTGGAACTCAGTCGTAGAGAAGCAGGAAGACTATTTTGAAGGACTGTAAAGAGATACTGGGGAAAAGAAAAAAAAAAAAACGTAAGTAAAACAAATTAGTGTGCATCATTTATGAAATGACCCTTGTACAAATGACAAGGATATCAGTGAAATACCCCATATAATATTCCAGGACCTTTGCATTCTTTAGCCCAATCTGAAGTCCATTTCTAAGCCTGCTATTCAGGCTCTCGAAAAGAATCTCTTTGGTTCTTCTGGGTTTCCTATTCAAGCAATTCTTTTAATTTTTGTGAGGATAAAAGCAAATATGTACGTGATTTGATAAGGAAGGTTCCAAACTAACCCTCCAATTCGTAAATTTCTTCTGGAATCCTGGGTTTTGACACCAGATTAAATTTAGAACCTCTTCCCCCTGATAATTATAAAGGTTGGAACAGTCTCTAGAACAAATTGTGATAAAAAGCAACCTTTGATGTCTGTTTTTATTTTTTAAAAAAATTATTTAGTGATTCTGTCAATTGCCAGCATCATACCATCACAGCCAGGAGTTCCTTTGCATGCTGGCATGAGGCTTTCTTTTCTAAGCACACTTTAAATCCATTGGGTGGGTGGAATATCAACCTGTGACCTTAGGAACAGAAGGTCTGTGCTACCCCAAATGCTAGGATGGGCATTGGAGCCACAGCCAATCAGTCAGCTGAGGTTTCTACCCCTGCAGTATTCCACAAGATTTCTGAACTCCTGAAGAGGAGGTAATTCTTTGGAGTCATATGGAAGGCAGAGCAGACTATCAGCTGATAAGGTAGTCATATTTCATATCTCACTACTACTGCCACCAGGTCTCTCGTTTGAAAGCCCACCAAGGCCCAGGAGTTTTGGTATCTAGTTAAGATATATTCTCTGAGTTTATCAGCTAAAGTGCTGAAGATAGAAAAACCCTGTAGTCCCATAATAGGCCCTTGCTGATACAGCAACTTCCAGATCATGCTTCATTTTGTAACTACATAATACTCACAAGTTATGTTGTAAGTTAGCTGAATGAAATAGATTGTTTTGGCTACCTCATGGTGCATTTAATCAATTACCTTTAGAGGCCTGTTCCTACACAGAAACCAGGTCATTCATTTGGGAATATCATGGGAGTTTGTCCCCATTTTTGGAGGAAGTGCAAGGACCAGGCACTGGCCCAGTCATGGATTCTAAAATGTGCTTCCTTCCCCTACATGCTGGCTGGGTAAGCTAGCCTTTTTTCTCGGCTTCACATATTGGTTTTAGATTTAGTTTTAGGGTGCTGACCACTTTGGTCCTAAGTTATACCTCATTTCATCTAATTAATTAAAGATGGAGGCTGGGTCTGTCCACTCACATCTCACGAGTTGTTTGACAGGTGTTACTAAGATGAGGAGCTGGCTTTTGGTCTCCTATTGGTTATTCAGAGACAGACCTGACCGCTTATCATTAGTTATCAGATTCCACTGCTCATGTCTTGGCTTTCCACCACCTGCCAATGCATCCGACACTTAAAGTTCAGCTCTAAGGGCTTGCAAACCATAAAGCCACTTCAGAGACTCCCCACTCCAAAGTAGTGGGAGTGCATGTGTTTCATGTTAAATGAACCTAAGGATGAATTGTTTATCAAGTCAAAGCCAGCAATTTGACCATGAAAGTTGAAGGCTATATAAATGAAACAATTATAATAAAAATAGAAGGAAACATTTTCATTATAGTGGCTATAGAGTCAAGTATGAGATAATGCAGCTCACAGCTAGGGCTTATCTTGAGATTTGAAAACAGCGAAATACTGCCAGACAGGCCCATTCTTTATTCCTGGTCTCGGCAGCAAAGATCCTGGGGACATAAGAGGGACGGACCTCGGGGAAGTGGTCTGATTTAATGGGACTATTGGACTTTATTGAAGTACAGTTTATGAAATGCAAAGGGTTCCAAGAGCCTACGTATGAAGCCTTGAGAAAGGTCACTCAGTTATCATCAATAGAGATATATTGTAAAAACAGGAATCCTGCTTAAAGCAGTAATCAGTTGTTCAAAATACCAAAAGAGGTCTGGTTGATCATATGATGATTAGATGCATGGAGACCTAGTGTATTAAAAATAACTGAATGTTGAGTCCTGAATGACTTAATTTGTCTACAGTAGGCACTCAGTGTTTATAGGCAATAGAGTCTTGCACATTTAATTTTTTTGCCTTCTGTGATGTTTTTCCTGATCATTGGACCCTGTCTGACAGCTTTTTAGTATGTGCATATATAAACCATTTGTAAATGAAATTGTTCACTTCTTCAATTTCCTTTTGCATTTCATTCTATTTTGTTTTAAAATGCCTTTCTATTTTTTTTTTAGAATGTTATTCATTTGCATCCTGCTGCATTTGAAAATGTAGGTAAGTTTCCTTGCAGAAATTACTTTCTCACTTTCAAGAAGCACTTTTCTCCTTTCTTCTAATTCTTAAAATAATCCTTGGTTATCATACCTTATGATCTTTCTTATCATTCATGATCGAATTAGTAAACATGAGTGACCTATAATTAATGACTATCATGAAACAGTTTTCACATCCCAAAGTAGGAAAGGAAACTTGTTATTCCTTGTCTTTGAAGACCAGTAGCAAACCTAATTTGACAAAAGTAGTTAACCACATGATGACCTGTTGAGAAAAGGGACAGAGAAGTGGCAGTCCTATGCTGTAGAACCACTTCTAAGAATCAGAGCCATTGTTTCAGCGCAGAAAACAATTTGTAGTGGTAAAGACTGGTCATTAAATCCAGGTCATTTTCTGAAATTTGTAAGCCACTGACCATGGTATGAGGTGGTCATTTAAGGGAGGGGATTTAACACAGGTTTTATGGGAAAATGAATATGTTGCACAGAAAAATGCCCATTGAATTTACTACTAAGTAATGGTGACTATTTAGGCAGATTTGACTAATTGTATCAGAAAGCTTAATGCCAAAACATTGAAGCTTAAGAGGAGTTGCAAAGTAGAAATTGTGTCATTTAGATGTGTGGAAGAATATAGGTAATAATATGATAGGCATTAAAGTATTCAATTAGAAAGCAGAAGAGAGCTTTGTGGTCCATTTTTCTACCTGTACATCTTTGTTTCTTGGACTACTAGTGAATAATAGGATGAGGAAAAGGGCAGTAGGATGATACTCATGAAGAAGCTGCCAAACCTTTTCTCCACCTGAAATGGGATTTGCGTTTCCTTATTGTAACCAGCTAGCTGTCCCTCCACTCAGCAAAAGCCATACATAAGAATGGTTATATGTATCTTTTCAAATTTGTCCCTTTCTCAGATAATTTAGAAGTCCAGCTTGAATACCTTTAGTATGTGTAATGTTTTTAATATATTAAGAAATGCTATTGAATGAAAGTAACCTTAATGTCTGCATTCCAAAATATGATTAGAATCTAAATTAGTTATATAACTTATAGACGATTATATGCATTTTTAAAAATTTATGAGAAAATAAAAATTCTCAATTTTTTCCATGTAAAGGTAGTTTGGGATGGGGAGATTTTCTTGGAAATCTTCATGTCATATCCTTGAGAGATGTAGAACTTAAATATCAAGTTTGATATTTAACTGCTTTTTATTTATGAACGTGCATACACTTTTTTCTAAAAACGCTATTTTTGTATACAGGGGACCCTAAAATGTGCATTTCCAGTAAAATCTTGCTATCAAATGTTTGGGTGAAATGCCATACCTTCTTTACCATAGTATTATGTATGAAGTGGAGAGAGTAAAATTTATTTTATTTTTATAGATTAAAATGCAATTTTAATCTATGAATTTGCTATTGGTTTACACATTTTATTATAGAATAGAGGTTTCAATCCCAAACTGGCCGCTAACTATGCCTGTGATTTTATAGCATACAAAGTTATTTGATTTATTGTTAAAGTGACTATGTAATTTAAGATCATTAATTCCGGTTCTTATTATCAAGGTCTTCAGTGCTATTGGTAAGCATGTAACAGCATTTTACATTATAGATACATTCTGTGCTGAACAGCAACATACTGTGCTTGCAAATCAATGCAGAAATGTTTCTACACAATATATTCTCATAAGGTCTATTGGAAAATATCTTGGAGCATATATGTAAAGGCATGAATTATTATGTGAAAAATTATAAAACTTGCATCTAAACCATTTAATTATTGAGGTCATTTGAAATTTCAGAATATATGAGGAGATAAATCATATTTAATTTAAATAAAAAAGCATATATTTAAAAGTTTTAGACCATATTCACAATATTTTACTAAACATCACAGAGTGTACAACCTGGAGGAGGATAAAGGGATTTTCACTCCACTAAACTTTAGTTTGAAACTTGTTTCTGCAGCTTAACTATTATAATATGAACGCGGAGATTCTGCTTGGTAGAAATGAAGAGAGTTTACAGTAAAATATGTAGGGATATGAAACAATACTAGTAAATGTTGCGTTTTTAGCAATTTTTCAATTCAATTTTTATTAACCGCAGATACACAGTTTGTACATATGGCATCATCTTCACTTACAAATAAAATAGTACAAGAAATATACAGGTGTAATATAATACAGTTGTCCTAATACAATCAGTGTTAAAAACCAGAGTTAAGAAAATCATTAATTTTATCAAATTTGTGTTTTAATAATAATTTATGCACTTTAAATTTAAAAATGTTTCCTGGCTCAGCTTTTAATGATCTGGGTATCTTATTATATAGAATTATTCTTTTATGGGATACACTGTTGCGAATTTTATTAAGCCAGTGGTATCGTAGGTGTATTGCCTCAGTTGTTCCAGTATTATAGGCATGAAATCCTTACTTCTTTTATAGTATTGCATATTGCTATGAATAAAGGAGAATGTTTCTAGAATATACATATACATGGTAGTGGGAATACATTAAATTCATCAAAAATAGGCTTACTTGGAGTATAAGGCAATACACGCCTCATTATTCTTAAGATTTTCTTTTGTATTTTGAATATTGCGATTGATTGGTTAGAACCTCCCCAAAAGGGTATACCATATGAAATTATTGAGTGTACATATCCAAAGTATACCACTCTCATTACCTCTTCACTACAAAATTTGCTTAACACTCTTATTGTATAAGTTAAACAATTCAATTTATTACTAAGAACAAGAATATGATCTTTCCATGTTAATGTGGCATCAATTGTGACACCTAGGGATTTAGTACAATGTTGGTGACTTATTGCAACATTTTCAACGAGTATTTGGAATTGATTTATGGGGTTTGGGTGCATTTCAAAATTTAAGTAGCTTAATTTATTGACATTTAAAAATAATTGATTATAATTTAATCAATTGCATAATTTTGACATTGAAATATGTATAGTCCCTTGCAGTGAGGTTTGATAATGATTTTTATACACAAAGTTTACATCATCAGCAAATAAAACAGTATTAACAGGAGTCATGTATATTGGAGTTAATGTTTCAGCAGAAATAAGTTCAAAAGATGATATGGCATTACATTTCTATCATATCTAATGTTATTTCTAATATTCCTTATATGTTCTACTACAAACTTT
Source organism: Hymenopus coronatus (assembly GCA_030762935.1). Taxonomy (NCBI): domain Eukaryota; kingdom Metazoa; phylum Arthropoda; class Insecta; order Mantodea; family Hymenopodidae; genus Hymenopus; species Hymenopus coronatus. The sequence continues at coordinate 40,770,886 of CM060885.1, read as the reverse complement.
AGAATTACCTTGACCTTTCAAGCAAGATTGGCCCTATTTGTTAACTAGAGGCGTCTGTTTGGCAGTGTGTAGTACTTCAGAATAAAAGAATGTTATTGAGTATGACAATGGAATGAGGAGGTTTCAGCATTTACTATGGGATCCAAACCATATTGTACCTTGGGAATGCTTCTAATGAGGTGAAAATTGGGATACGGGTAACTTAATATTACCATCCCACAGACAGGAATTTAACCACAAGACTTTCAATAAGAGACTGGCAAATGAAATCACTGAATCACCCAAGCATCTTCAATAAGAGACTGGCAAATGAAATCACTGAATCACCCAAGCATCCCATGTTATCAAATGTTCATTACTGAAATAAATTACCATAATACAGTTGGTCAACATTTAAACACAGTGTATGTTATTCAAAGTTAGTTAAGAGTTAAGATATTCATATGTCAAATGTCAGCACATTGTGTTTTCAAGCAATTTTTGCAAGGTATGTGCAAGTTGCATATTCATTTGTTTGCTAGTTTCTTATTTATAGACTTTTAATCTTAAGAGACCAAACCACTGCAATACAGTACCTATATAAACATATCTTCTGACTCATACACTTGCTCCTTTAAAGTAGACAGGTGACCTTAAGGTACTGCATTCCAATTATTGGACCTGAAGATTTGAAGGCTCAGTTATTTCATGTGTGTGCTACTTTTCAAATATAAACAATACATAAAAATAGCTTACACAAGTAAACCTGTTAACAACATTTCAACATAAATTCAGTTATTAATTCAGTCCAATTAAAAGTAGGTGAAAGCTTTTCATAAAACCTTATGAATAGGGATACTAATATTTTAATTTATTTTCAGGATTTAAACAACTGGAACTGCAATAATAGCTGTCTACAAGCTTTAGCCCTTTCACCCCGATCAGAAACTGGTGATGGTCGGGTATGTAGATCTGTCTTCTAAATATGACATATTGGAAACTTTTTGTGCTATTGTTCTAGGTGTTGATTTGCTTTTCTCTTGTTTAGCTAATCTGTTCTTTGTTAAGTTAGATAATTTCTACTACCTGAATCATATGTTACAAGTATGGTTCAAACCAGTGTTTGCAATTCCCCTTACTCCATAACAGTTTAAGTTTTCCAATTATATTTTGTGGTTTATTAAATAATAAGCTTTTGTGAGATCCATAAATAATCCTAATCATATAACTTTTTTTTCAATGGGCTCATTATTTCTTTTAATAATATGCATACATCTGTCTCTGTGGATCTTTTGTATATAAAAAAATGTTGCAAATCTGTTAAAACATTATTTTTTTCCAAGAAACCAATGATTCTGTTATACATAAGTTTTCCCAATTTTTTTCAATAAGCTGACAACATTGATACTGGTCTGTAATTCTAGATATCATGTTATGGTCCCTTTTTATGTAATTGCTTTAGTTTAATTTTTCCAGGAAAACCCCTGACTTGAATAATGCATTATAAACATGCACTAATGGCTTTGCCAGCTCTTCTATACACTCTTTTAATATAAAATCTGGTATTTCATCTATTCCTTCTGACAACTTGTTTTTTAATCCTTCTGTTACTTTTGTCCTTTTCTTCTTTGATTATTTGACCAAATAAAAAGGAATTTACACACATCTCTATTTTATTGCTATAACTAATTTGAGCATTTCATATACCATATTTGGTATTCAGTACTTCATTTGCGATTTCCATGAAGTGCCTATTAAATACTGCTACTTCTCCTGGGTCTTTTACCCTATTACCAACATTGATTAGCTCAACTTGGGGATTCTATTTGGTTACTTTGACCCATTTCCCTTTTTATGACTTGCCATATTGCTTTATTTTTATTTTCTGTACTTAATATGCACCTTTCATTTTATAGTTTCTTTGCTGCCCTGATGATTTACCTATAAATCTTCTTATAATTATTTATTTAATTGAGCATTTGCTGTGAAACCCCTCCCCTATTAGCTATTTCACTTAAAAATTTTACTTCTTTTGATGAGACCCTAATCCTCGTAGTTACCCAAGCCTTTTCTCTCATGTTCCTAATTATCAACCGTTTTAATGGGAAAGCAATATCAAAACTGTATAGAAAGGTTTGAATTAATTTGGTAAATTTTAAATCCATTGAATTTTCTTTGTACACATCATTCCAAGTTTCCCTTCCTAATAACCACTTAATGTGACTTAAATCAGCTTTCTGTAGCATTGTTTGACTTTCTTGATTTTATCCTGATTTGGTTTTCTTACTTTTGTCCGTAAAAGTTGTGCTTTGTGGCTGAATATACCCATTTCAATGACCTGTGAAGGTTCTATATATTCCATATTTGTAGCTATAATGTCCAGAAGTGACTTTGAATTTTTTGAAATTCTAGTTGGGGTTCTCACTATATTTTTTAAATTATATATGCAGCATACATTCTGAACTTCTATAATCATTTTAGTATCTTGTAGTAAATTTACATTCCAGTCCCCAAATATGATGACCTTTTTGTATTTTGATGTTTCTCTACTAATTTGTTTACAAGCTATCCTTTACATACAAGCTATTACTAATTTATATGCTGGTACTTCTGTTACTTCTGTTACTGATAATTCAAAATGTTTATCCTCACTTAAGTCTTACAAATCCTTTGCCTGTTTGTAATATATTCCTGCCTCCATACATATTTATACTTTTGCAAAATATGATGACAAATTAATATTACTTATTTTTATGAAATCTTCTTTTAGTTTATTTAGCCAATGCTCTGTGATGTACCTCCTTTAATTCTGATTGTAACAATACCTCAAGTTCAGTAGCCTTATTAAATAAACTCTGAATATTTAAATGGCAGATTAATAAATTATCATTAACTAGGGTCATTTATATTTTACATTTCCTAGATGGTTCCAAGGGCTTCTCCCAGTACAAACTAATCCCCTCATCATGCTGGGCCCCTCTATCACTTTCGTCTGACTTTACATCCATTTTGAGCTTCTGGTGTATCTTAAACATTGATGATATGACTACTTTATTTAAGAAATTATCACATTTTCTAGATCCCCTTTGTTTAAAGGCACCCCATCTTTTTCTCCTACCCATACATTTTCATCCACTATTAAACAGTTTCTTTTTTCACAAAGCCAGTCTGTCTCATTGTTTATTCTCATAACCCTCCTAATGTTTTATCACATCGGCAGAGAATACACTTATCATGATCTTCACCTCTAGCACCTGTGACCTAATACTATCTATTACTTCCATAGTTTCCCCCATTATCTCCTCAGCCCTTATACCTGGGCTTATATCATTTATACCTGCACGAAGTAACACTAACATTGGTTTTTCTTCTTTTATGTTCATTTTTTCTATGTTATTTTGCAACTCCCATAGTCTTATTCCTAGAAAACAGTACACCTCATAACATCTATCCCTAAATACCTCACCTGTAAATTTTAAAATCGAGTCACCTTCCTCTGGACCGATTCCGCTTCCTTACCTCTAATATTTGCATTTCCCTTTTCTCTATTCCCCACCTCCTCTTCTATTTCATTAAGGACATGAAAACAATTATTCACTGGTATATTTTGAGCTCGGCACTGCTTCAACTCAGAGCCTCGTGATTACCTTTTTGTTACTGTAAAGTACAAAGATTCCCCACAGTCACACATTTCTATTTTCCTTAGCTGTTCTGATTCCTTTTGCAGTTCACCTGACTCTTTTCTGGCTAGAATTATATCCCTATTTAGCATATTTTATCACCAGGTGTAGTGACACAATGGTTTCCATACCCGCCACAAGCTGATTATTAGGTAAACATTTATGGATTTCATTTTTTAATTATGTTAGAGAACTTTTGTTTTTCAAATATATAAGATAATGATTAAACAATTTAATACCAATATGTTTAAATGATTTTTCAAAGTGACTGGTTTTAGGAAAGCTCACACACAAATTATTTTCGTTTCCAGTGTTCTATGTATGCATCTCATCATTGATTGGTAAACTTTCTATATTTATCTTAACATGAACCAGTAGTTATTTATATATGTATAAGCATGGTATGCTAGAATGTTAAATTTTTTAAGTGCCTACAAACATTTCTATGTTTAATATCCTCATGATTATTTATATATCTTCCCTTTTTTTTTTTTTCTGCAGTTTGAAAATTAGATTACTGTTAATCAAGTTTCTCCACAATGCAGTCCCATATGATATCTGTAAGTGGAAATATGCAAAGTAACAAGTTCTTAGTATCTATGTAGAAACATTTTTCTTTAATTGATACAGGAGAAAATTTATTTTAGTGAGTTTAATGGCTAGTTTTTAATATAAATTATCCCAACTTAGGCTACTGTCAATCCAAGCACTTTGTGTGGGTTATATTTTCCAGGGATTTGGATCCCAGTCTGATATTAAAGTTCCCAGAGGTCTTTCACATTTTGTGATGGAAGTTCATTGACACAGTTTTAGCTTCATTAACCATTAGTTTCCTAGGTTGAACCCAATTTAGAAGTTCCTTAGTAATGGCTGAGATGCTTTCCTTAAGGTTCTCCTTGCATTTTCCTTTAATGAAATTACTAGTATGATGATGATGATGATGATAAATGGTCATTAATACTTGTCTGTTTGTTATATATTGGCATATATTATTGATGTAAAGAAAAAACAAGCCGACCTAAAATTAAGCCTTCTGGAACTCCAGCTTGAAGTTTCCTTTTATCAAATTATTTTTTCATTATTACCTTTCCATCAGGGTCCACTATATATTCTCAAAGGACAAGAATTTGGAATTGGTTTTTTCTTTAAATTTTTATCATTTTCTTTTCTTCAAATATATGCACATTTACTCTTACATACATACTCCTAGACTCTGTGGGGGATAGGAAATGATTCTGGTTAAAGAAAAATTCTTTTTAATTTGTTTGCTTCGCAATCTAAGTCTATCCCTGGATATTTTTATGCCTTTAGTTATCCAATTGGATGTTTGGCGCTTCCCATTTACTTTAACCAAAAGAAAAGCCTGTTATAGTTGTGTTTAAAGATATTTATAAATTTAGAACTTATTCCTTCCATTGTTTTATTCTAAAATGCATCCTCCCAAGTTTCTTTCTCTAATCAGCACTTAGATCTCAGGCATGTGTCGCTTAACTGCTGAGATTGCAATTCCTGCTAATGCATCGCATATGGTGTTACCTTCTGACTCATGCCACATATATAATAAACAAAGGCATTAGAGAACGTTCTTTGGTGGTTTTCTGTTATGTGCTGTCAATTAGTGCAATCCAATACACTACAGAACAAAAAATTTTCCATTTTGGTAATGATTTACTGATATTGTTCCCCTAACAGAAGACATTTCATAAAATAGTCAAGAAATTTAAAAGTATGGGATTATGGGTTAGACTGAAAAGGAAAAAAAAAGAAATTGAAAATTCATGTTTTAACAGAGGAAAAGACTGATGATATCAGTGTGTGGTTAGAATGTTTGCCAAGAAAGTCTTTCTCAAAGTACCTGCAGGAGAGGTATGGGTCTGATCAAAAAGTGACTAAACTACTCAAATTATGGCCCTACAAAAAACAGAAGTGCAAACCTTGAAAGAGAGAGACCTGGAGAAAAGAGTACAGCTTAGCACCTGGTTTGTGAAGTCCATGAGCAGCAACATAAGACTCCATTTGTGTTGTTCAGTGATAAGGTGTGGTTACGTTTGAATGGATGAGTAACTATCAAAATAATCGCTACTGGGCTACTCAAAATCCAAAGCTCATGCACTAAAATCCACTACATGATCCTATGGTTGCTGTTACGTGTGCTGCAAGTGTGACTTGAATAATCTGCCCTTCTTTTTTTTTTCACGAAACAATTAATGCTGCATGCTAACAAACCTTAATTTTGGAACAATTTATCCCTCAATTGACAGATGAGCACATTCAGGGCATATTTCAACATGATGGTGCAACAGCCCATACAGCTCTGTCTTCTTTGGATGCAGTTGTTGATGTCTTTCGTGACTAGAGAGATCAGTGTAGGTATTGTTCCACATGATCACCAGATCTCACACCTTGCAGTTTTTACTTGTGGGGAAGTGTGAAAGACAAAGTGTATAAATCTAATGCCCGAACAATACAAGAACTACAAAATAATATATGGGAAGAAATGGCCAACATATCCCAAAAAGAATTGCTACATGTTTTTAATATTCTGTTAAGATTCTGCAATATCTGTCTTCGAGCATAAGGAGAAAAACAAATTATTGTTGGTAGATTTTTTAATTTTATTTTTTATTTTTCAACATACTCTCCTTTTAGCTCAAAACACTTTTCGCACTGTTTTCGAACTATTTTAAACCTTTCAAAAGGTAGTATTTTGGAAGGTCCTCAAAATAGGCATCTGTTTGGGAGTTGACCTCTTTCTTAGACGTGAATCGTTGCCATCAAACCACTTTTTCAGGTTTAGAAATAAAAAAAAAAGTCACTGGGGGCCAAATCTGGTGAATACAGTGGATGTTGCAGTAATTTAAACCTTAAGTCTACAATTTTCGTCATTGAAACTGTGCAAGTGTGCACCCTTGCATTGTCTTGATGTAAGAGAATCTTTTTCTTTGTCAGATTAGAGCATTTTTTCTTCATTTCTCCGCTCTACCAGTGCAATAACGATACATAATATTCTCCATTTATCATTCTTCCTTTCTGCAAGTAATCGATGTAGATGATTCATGTGCATCCCAAAAGCCTAGGTCATCACCTTGTTTGCCTTCTTCAGAGCTGGTTTACCTTTAAAACCCCACTGTTTTGACTGTACTTGTTTCTGCGTTTCATCCACAGTTATGTATTGACGCAGAACTAATCAGGAAAAGGATTGTGAAAAGTGCCAAACCAGTCTCCGAATCAATCACACTATTGCTCTATTCTCCATTGAGAACAAATGCGGCACTTATCTTGCGAGACCTTTGTCTTAGTTTTTGATGCAAAATTGAGAACACTGTACCTTGTGATATGCCTGTGGCCTCTTACTATTTTGCGAATTTTGATCACTCAAAACAATGTCCAGGATTTTTTCAATCTTTTTGGAGGTAGTCACTTCTACTGGACATCTGGAATGATGTTCATCATTTGTGGATGTACAATTATGCAGTTGTAAATTGTTACAGATGCAGGAGCAGATGTACCATGAACTTCATCCAACTCAGCTTTTAATCTATTGCGTCAAGCCTTTTAAATAAAAGTTTTAATCACCGCACGAAAGTCGTTTTTTTCCATCTTTCTAGATAAGCAGACGATTGTTAATTCAGTCGCCTGTGGAATTGGAACTACATGATGCATATAGCTGAAACTTTAACTGTATGGCTGCTAAATAGAAACTTTTTTTTATGCTAGGAGTATAATTTCTTGAATTTTCTAAGGACTTATTGAATGCCCCTCGTAATTTGAGAAGAGACTAAAGTTATCAGAATTTTTCTTAAGTCTTCAACTAAATGTGATTATCTGAACACAGTGATCAGATAAATCAGTTTCAAAAACATTAATACCACTTGAGATTAGATTGCAGCTAATCGCTATCTAGTACATTGCACAACTTAGGCTGAGAATTACTCTTGAAGGTACATCTTTGTTTGCTTTAAAGACTATAATGTGCATATATAGTCAGCCAACAACTTTAGTTTAGTTTTTACAGCTGATTAATGTTTGATAAAGGTTATTGGTGAAAAGGGCCATATCACCCAAAGGATACCTGTAAATGTATACAATAACCAGCTTGTTTTCCAGGTTTATCAAATTTGACTCAAAATATCCTCCTATATTTAGCTTTTGAAAAGTTGAGATGGGCTTATCTTGCCGTGTTTCTTTAACATTACATACCCCCATTTTTCATTACTTTTCTAGTACACCTGTTAATGACTTTAAAGTCAGGTAGTTTCAGTTTTTTTCATGTTCAGCTAATCAATATTAAGTTAAGCACAGCACAGTTACACAGTACTGATATAAGTTCTGTCAGTCCTTTCAATGCATATACTACTAAATAAAAGTAAGCAAATCCATTAATATACATTTGTTCTGAAAGAACACACAAAATGCTACAAAATGAACATACTCTCATTCGAAATGATTGTCATGTGCGGCAACACACGGCAAAGACATTGAGACCACTCATCAATAGCTACATGAATCATCTCCAGTGGAATTTTCTTGACAGCTGATGTGATTGATTTTTTTTTAGCATCTCAATATTGCAGTGTCTCTTTTGAGGCTATTGCCTCGAGTTTCTACCACAGAGAATAATCCAATGGATTGAGGTCCGACTTCTGCTAGGCCGTCAGCTGCAGCGATGAACCGTGGGACATTGGTTGCTAATCACTGCTTGCTTGGTGTTTGCTTTCTCCTATTTTGTTAACAAAGCCTGGAGTCGAATCCGGCATATCACCTTTAATTTTTAGTTAGCAAAAGCCTTGTGTATCTGTTATCTACACTAACATGTAAATGATCCTTCAAAATATGTGACATTGTTTGCGAAGAGATGTTCATTTCACAAGACAAAATTGTTTGTTTACGCGAAGGATTGTGTCAAGCATTATTATTGCATGAACAATGGTCACATTTTCTGTGTGTACACACTTAGGATGGCTGCGATTAATAGTTGCACCCATTTCTTTAAACCATGCTAATGTTTGAAACACAAATCAATAACATTTTGATGCCTAGAGGTTTCAGTGTCAAAAAGCTCACTTTCCACAACGAAATAATGCCAATTCAGCGATACGATTTTCGGACATTCCATGTTTCTCTCTAGCCGGTTATTGGCACACAGTAAGCCAGTTCCTGATGGAGTAGTAAAGGTGACCTTGTGGACGACAATATGCAGCATTGCCATGTTTCTTCATTCGCAATTTCCATATTACAGCACGTTTAAATGTTACTGACAGAACTTATGGCAGTACTGTGTATATATTTTGGTTTGTTCTGAGGAAACACATTAAGATTTAGTGGTTTATTTCTAATACTTTGCATGCTTTGGTGGAATACATTTAATGATTTTATATTAATTTTTAATTCCAAACTTGGTGGAAGTATAGAAGAGTGTACAAGCAATAAGTGATTAGGTTTACAGACAGATGGGGTACACATAATCCGAGCAGAGTCCTGTCGTGTCGGTCCGACAAGGTCAGTGTTGAACTAAATGTAGTCAGTGCAGAGCTGTCAAACAAGGTGGAAACAATAACGTGAGGACCAGTATGCCTCGTCGACGTCAAAGGGAGTCGTATTGGTATATAATTGAGTTCGAAGGGACGGAATGATCGATCTCTGGGAAGTGGGTTTGCATACCTCACATTTCAGCCCGTGCTGCTACAACAATGATGCATGTGTGGAAGCAGTAGATAGATGAAGGTTATATGTAGAGAAGAGTGGGTACTGGACCACAGAAGATGACCATAGCATGGCATGGCTGTAACAGACCGTAAGGCGTCATCCACAGTGTTGGCTCGACACTGGAGCACTGCAATAGGTGTGAACTTGTCTGCATCAACTGTCGCCATCTCTGCAGGTTGGACTGGTTGCACATATGAGATGTCAGCTTCCATTATCCAGAAACCACAAGCTCCTTCGACCGCAATGGGTACGTGAACACCATCACTGGGGTGCTGAATAGTAAAACATAGTCTTTTCGGATGAGTCCCAATTCACATGTCGTACAGTGATGGTCGCTTACATGTCTGGCAGTACCGTGGTGAGTGCAACTTGGCTGCATTGTTGAGCAGCATAGCAGACAAACACCAGGTGTGATGGTTTGGGGCACCATTGGTTACAACAACTGATTTCACCTCCTACAAATTGAGGGCACTTTGAACAGCAACCAGTACTTATAGGTGATTGCAGAGCCCAAGGTACTCCCCCCCCTGCTTCAGGCTAGTCTACAAGTCACATTTTAGTAGGACAATGTCTGGCCACATGTTGTGAGGAATGTACAAACCTTCGAAGACGAGTACCATTGCTTCTTTGGCCTGCATGTTTGCCTGACATGTTGCCTATTGAACATGTCTGGGATATGGTTGATCGGTACCTGGTACATCACGGTCCTCCAGGAACCAATGTCACAGATTTGTGGGCTTGAATATAAATTGCGCGGAGGGAAATCCCTCAGGACTTATTCAGAACCTTTTTGATTCAATACCACTGCATATAGCAGCTCTAATTGCAGCACATAGTGGCCACACTAAACACTGAATATGAAGGCTCAAATGTCATGTATAGATTAGAAAAGTTTATTATTACTTGTCATGTACCTAATCTGTGGTATTAAATTCATTGCATGCATGAGTTTCCTTCTTGGTGTTGCAATTTTCACAAACTGTAATGTATTTTGGTGTGTGTACTGGATTTGTGTTTTATGTTTCCAGTTACTGAATCATTTGCAAAATGAGGTTTTTACTACTAACTCTTCATCTTTTTGGTTTATTGTGAACAATCACTCTACTTAATACACATGCAAATTTAGCAACGCCTCTTCTAGTTAGGGTAGACCATCTCTTCCCTGGACGCTATAGTTCATGCATTACCATGCAATACCTAAGTATCCTTTTTCTATTAGCTATATACACATTAAAATATGCATTATAATGAATTACATTTTTACATTTACTAGAAAAAGTTTATGTTTTATTCACATGACTTTCTCTACCTGTTTTGCAATGAACTATTCTTACTAAAACGTATCCTTTTTATCTAATAAATGCTAATTCAGATAAAAAATGAGCACAAATGTTCCTACAACTTACCTCTTTGTAAATACAAGGGAAAAAAGGCAAATCACTAGACAAAGCAATAGCAACCTTCGAACAATTGTTTTTTCACACAAGCTGTGTGATAGGCAGAGTCAGACTGAAAAATTCAATACCATAGCCGGGATTTGAACCATGGATCTCCCGATCTCAAGCCAGTTGCTCTGCCACTGAGCTGCCATGGCAACATGCTGGCATAGCATTGAATTTCTCAACTGACTCACATGTTTCCCAGTAAACCACAAGGTGATCTCAAATTATTTTGAGATGGCAACCCTAATGGCGACTTACAATGTTGCAAGTACTTAAGACCCAGGATTTTTAGTATAGCCAACTATTATGATCAATTGGTATTGAAATAATTGTTTTTTTTAACACAAGCCATGTGTAGGACAGGAATTGGATAGGTAGACTGAAAAATTTAATGCCATAGCTGGGATTTGAACCATGAATCTCCCGATTTCTAGCCGGTTGCTCTGCCACTGGGCTATCATGGCAACATGCCGGCATAGTACGGAATTTTGCAACTGACTCGCATGTTTCCCGTTAAACCACAAGGTGATCTCAAATTATTTTGAGATGACAACACCAATGGCGACTTACAATGTTGCAAGTACTTAAGACCCAGGATTCATAGTATAGCCAACTACTATGGTCAATTGGTATTGGAATAATTGTTTTAGGACAGGAGTTGGATAGGTAGAGTCGGACTGAAAAATTCATTCCCATAGCTGGGATTTGAACCATGGATCTCCCGATTTCTAGCCGGTTGCTCTGCCACTGAGCTACCATGGCAACATGCTGGCATAGCACTGAATTTTGCAACTGACTCCCATGTAAACCACAAGGTGATATCAAATTATTTTGAGATGACAACACCAAGGTAAAAGAAATAAAAGCAAATGACTTCCCATTTGAGAAACTTATAAGCAGGGCCCAGATTTTATGTGCTAAAAACTTAAAATATGTATTTTTAATGTGACAAAAATTTAAAAACTATTTGGTTAAAATTTAAAAATGTGTAATAAAAACATGTTTAAATTCAAGAAACATCTAACATAAATAAAAAAAAGTTAATTCACCAATTGCTCCTCATCATAAGATGTGCAACACTGATTGGAATTGCAGTGAATCATGAGTTAAATATGGACACTATAGTTTCTCTTACTTAGTTTATTCCTGGACGTATTTCAGAGATGTTCATCTTCATAATTGGTGGGTATTTGACTGGCTCCAGTTATGAATTTTGAAATACCACCAGCAGAGACATCTTACAATTACCCCAAGGAAACCAGATGGCAGTACGGATGAAATTACAACTCTTTTGGAGCCAGTCAAACATCTGCTGATTATGAAGATGAACATTTTTGAAATGCATCTGGGAAAAAAAAAAACTAAAAACTAAATAAGTGAAACTATAGTGTCCATATTGGACTCAAATGACTTACATAATCATTTAAAATGTTTCACCATATACATCACTTCATATACATGTCTTGTGATCAAATTATGAGATTTAAAATAATGTTATTCTATTTAGTAAACATCCATTTTATGTGAGTGAGCATGCACACTTAAGTTGCTTTACAGAAAAAAAAGTCTACACTTTACCTTGTAAACAGTCTTATCCCATGGAAACAATCAGTTTTATCATCATCTTTCTCAAAGTACAAGAAATGTAACATAGATGTTCGTTTGCATATGCAAGAATTACTCTTACGTAATCCACTAAGGCAATGCTTCAATCCATAATACATTCCCTGTGAAAAGTTATTTGGCAAAAAACAATGTTCCAGTGATGAGGCTAGTATTTTTTCTTTTTCCAAAAGTCAGGTATGTACCTAAAGAAATCAGCTTTGAGTCCATGGATACAGTGAAAGCAAAAGCAATGCAACTGTTGAACAGGATAACACAAGATGTCCTGCAGCACTGGTTCCAAAAGTGGAAAATTTGCATGAAACAGTATAGCGACTGGTAAGGAACTATATTCAAGGGGATAACATTGTCATTGTCTTGTTTTTTTTCATAAAATGTTAGAACATGAATCTGGTTTCTTTATTGCCATATCACATATCCAAATCTTTAATAAGTGGATATCTACTTTAAAATTCCACTATTTGCCTGACATTGAAAGATAAAAAATGGTAAATCAAGTTTAAAAAATGTGTAATAAAATATATTGGAATGAATAATAAAAATATTGGAAAATCAGGATCCTCAGCAAAAAATATTTTGGAAATAACCAATGTCACAATAATATTTGATACAAATTTTGGTTTTAACAAGATCTAATTTGTTTTGTAGCAAATTTTTCTTGTCTCATGGTTTAGCAGTTAAAAACAATTCATTCATATTTATGTGATTTCACAGGCTGCTTGCACAAAATTCAAGATGTCCATTTTATTAGTTATGCAACTATCTCGTACATTATTTTAATCAAAACCATTGGTGCCATTTTTAAAAAAATAAAAAATAATGAAACATGCTATGTGTAAAGGGTAACTTGGGTGGGGAGATTTTCTTGAAAATCATTATTACTTTGGAATAAAATACTGTAACAAAAAGTGTCTTTATTGCTCAAATGTGTTTACAAATTACCTTTATTCCATTGCTTTCATAACAATTCTGTGGTAAAATTTCTCTGGTCATCAATTGGATGTATAGCCAATAGACCCTGCTGGAATCCTCTGCTTTTGGGCTGCCAGTCGTAATGGGTCTTCACTACCTGGATATGTTGCTGGGTCATCTCATGCATATCGTGAAATTGCCTACGAGATACTCCACGTAGTTAACTGCTGTCTGTTCTGCTCCAGGAGGACTTCCAAACATCAGGTCAAATGGTAAATGAGGCTCCCTGCAAAAGGCAAACTGGCTGGTGTCAATCTGGTGGTGTTATGGGTTGAAGAGGAAAAGTGGCTCCCGAACATCTCTGTCTCTCTGGTGATTGGTCACAACCTTCCTCAAATGTTCCTCTAGAGTTTTGATGTACCACTCAACCATGGTGTTGGACTGTTGTTGGATACATGTTTGTGCATCATTATACTCCAAGATGCTCCAGTGTGTCCCTCATCAGATTGGACTCAAATTTGGTGCCTGATTGCTGTGTAGCTATATCAGGATCCCTTAGCGACAACGGTTCTTTTATGAGGCAGTTTGGAGTGGTCTTGGTTTCCTGGTTAGAGATGGCATATACTTCCAGCCACTTGGTGAAGTAATCATGGAAACCGACACATACTCTTTGCCCCTGTCTGACATAGGGAATAGCCCAGCTACATCATTGGCTATGTGTTCAAAAGATGCTCCCACATTATATTGCTGCATGTGACCCTGGCTTCTGATCTGTGGGCCACAATTTGCTGTAAGCACTTGCCTAGCAGCACCACCTCTCAGTGTCTGCCTGTAGTCTCAGTCAGTAATGCCATTATTGGAACTTGTCAATTGTTCTATTGGGTCCTAAATGTCCTGCCAAGGTCCATGCAAGTACTTGCTCCACAAATTCCATTACCTTACTCTGAGGGAGGGTCTACTGCTCTCTCTGGGTCTTTCTGTCAGTAGGACTTGCACACTGGGTGCAGTTTCCTACCAGCTTGGTCTAGTCCTTGCCTCACTTCTCTCAGGAGTGGCCCCAAGTCAGCATCCTCCAGTTGCCCCCTCCCAGGCCTCTGCTATCCCAACTGAAATAACACAGACAGCTGTGGCACACTCTTTCTCCTCAACCTTGGTGCAGTGGCCGCACTCCTCTGGATGAGGTTGTTATTCACGTCATCTCCATTGGATGCTTCCTTCCTCTCCGATGTTCTGATGTGAAGTTGTACTCTTGGAACTTTTGGGCTCAGTGGGTGTCTGGCCCTCCAGGTTCTTGAAACTTAACAGCCAGGCGAGGGCAGAGTGGTCAGTCCTCAAGTGAAGTGACTGACTATATAGGTGCTTATGGAAGTGCTCCAGTGCCTTTATTACTGCCAGGAACCCTCGCATGCAGATGTTTTGCATCCTGTCGTCTTGACCTTCAAGTCTTTCAGCCTTCCATCGAGCATCTTTTCCACCATGGCGTTCAATTCCTTGGCGCTGTCATTCCTTCCAGGGGCACTAATGTATTCCCCAAGGTCTTCCATACCCTTAATGTGTTCTTCGATGCGCTCCAGGGTATTAGTACATTGGTTAAGATTCTTCATCTTGTCCATTTTAGTCAATAGCTTTGTCTTCAGGTTCTTCATCATGCAATTCACAGTTGTTATTTTTTTTCTCTTCTACAGTTTCCATGCCACATTTCATTTGGTTTAAAATCTCTCTGTTTCTTTGGCATCACTGATTCCATTTTTGTGTCCATTTTCTGTATTTCAGATAGTAGAGTTTTCATTATTTCCTCTATCTTGGTATTAATATTATTATTTCCTCTATCTGCTTCTTTGGCATCACTGATTCCATTTTTGTGACCATTTTCTTTATTTCAGATAGTATAGTTTTCATTATTTCCTCTATCTTGGTATTAATTCCTGCTCCTTACACCAGTGTAACAAAAACCTCTTCATTGCTTCAGAATTATTACAATAACCATCTATATTTCATTACTTTCACAACAATTCTGCAGTACGATTTCCCTCATCACAAAGACAATTGACTGCTCTCGCTAGTGCTGCTTCCACATACTGGAACTACCAATTAAAATTAAACTTCAGGGGATGGGTTTCCATTGAAATCTAAATGTACATGAAAGTTAACAGTTTATTGAATTTTGTGAATGGACTAGGCATTTTGAATGGTAAATATGAGGAAAATTTCAAGGAGAATTATATTTTTGTTAATGAGAATGGGCAAAGTATTATTCACTATATACTATGGCCAGTTAACATGGGCGCATGTTGAACAATTTTAAGATGTCAAACTTTATTTCAAACAGTGGTCACTTCCCATTGATGGTGGAAATAAAAATATGTTCAGAGAAAGTGGAGATATTGTTATGGGAAGAGGATACTAGGCAGTATACTGAATTTAATGGAAAGAGGATCAGCAAAATATGAGGATGAGGGTGATTCAGAAAGTAACGAACATTTTGGCATAACCAAGTAATAACGACAGATATGAACATAAAACTTTATTTACAAAGTTACAGTACCTTACTCTATTTCTCAACATAATCGCTATTACTATCAAGGTATGTATTGTCATTGGTACCGGTGTTTCAATGCCTATATTTCACTCTTCCACCACTAAAGATCTGAGCCAAGATGTTGAGGTTTTCACCAGTTGCAAAATCTTTTCCATACAAAATGACATATATGGTGACCAAAGTGAAATACCAGTTTTTCTGAATTCTTTCATTAACATTTGCTTTCAATTCCATCATAACAATTGTCAAACTTCTGCTCTGGTCTTTGTTGGGCACACTGGTTCTTCCTTGATCACTCGTAAATTATGCGCCATTTCCTCACTGAAGCCTCGTTCAATGCATTATCACTATACACTTGCATTATTTTCCTATAAAATTTGATTGGCTGAACATTTTGTACATTCAAAAAAAGAATCATTTCTTTGGCAGTAGAAAAGTATAACATCTGCATTGAAAAACTAGTACTACATGACAGTAAATATCTTGGCAGATTGCATTGATAAATGAGTAAGGTACTGTAACTTTGTAAATAAAGTTTTATGTTGATATCTTTCATTATTATTTAGTTATGCCAAATCGTCTGTCACTTTCTGGATGACCTTCATACTTTCAAGTTAACTTTAAGCTCCAGGTACTATTCTATATGAATTTCTGAATACATTGTGTTGGTACTTTCTTGCCTCAGCTGGTTAATAAGTGGGAGCCATTCATGCATAAAATATGTTAATTCTACAGATGTACACTACATAAATCTTCCGATCAGCCACAAAATATAAGTGCTAAAGATGCCGCAAATTATCAAATTTTTACTGCACATATTGCCTTGCAGACAGATGCAGAGTGGTATCTCTTCCAAGAAAATCTCACATTGAGTTACCAACTAACTACCAGAATGCAGAAGAAAGGTTCTGTGCTCTGGAGAAAAGTTTCAAGGGAGATGAGGCACTAAAGACCACATACGAGGAAATGATGACAAAGTATATCATACAACAGCAAGTAGAAGTTGGAATTAATGCTGGGAAAGATGAAGACATCAGCTGCTAAAGAAACAGAAGAGAGGGAACGAGAATTGATGCACTGTATTCAATGGATCAGTCCACAAGAGGAGGGCACCATCTCTCAATGATGCCTTAGAAATGGGTCCTAAATTGCTTCCAGAGATACTAGCCATATTGTTATGATTTAGATCATATTCTTGGTCGATTTTTGGAAATATAACACAAGCCTTCTGCAATTGGTCCTAAGAAAAGGAGGGCAGAGACCTAACATAATTTTTATGGCACTGCTATTTGCAGCAAGGCGATGGAATCCTAACTACTACAAAGAATACGCCTATTTACCGCTTCACCAGACTCCCATTTGCACTTCCTTGCTGTCTGTTGCATGTGGAGAACTGGCGAGTAATCATACAGCAGAATTCCCACAGGCCGCCACTTCATTGGATAAGTGTATTTACAAGGATGACTTCGTTGCTGCAGGAGAAACCGAAAGTGATGTAACTTCACTATACTATCAGCTTCTGTCCTTCATGAAGAAAATACGGATGCCCATGTCAAAATGGGCCACCAACTCAATACAACTGAAGGAAATCTGAAAACCGTAGGGGCACACCATTAAACAAGTCACACAAGTTTTAGGCATGGTATCAGATACTTTCCATTTTAACCAACAGTGTCACAAATAAAGTAATGGATGAACCTGCTACGAAGAGACAAATACTACGAGCCACAGCTATGTTTTATGACTCATTGGGACTTTTCTCACCAACGTCTATAATTGCAATAGTCTTATTTCAAGATATGTGGTGTCGGGGCCTAGATTGGGATGAACTTGTGCCAAACAACATTAGCATACGCTGGCATAGATGAATGTTGACCCTCCCTTAGTTATCAAATATTTATGATCTGCACTGCATCTCAGCACATGAGTCACAAGCCCATGTACTCTGTGATGCTTACAGCCTGTACTGTACAGAATGGAATCTAAAGACAGTTACAGTGTAGTGTGACTGGTGTGTAGCAAAAATCAGCTTGCTCCAGTCATAAGGGTTACACTTCTAACAGCGCCCTTGGGTGCCATACTTCTGCATTACTACTGCCAAGAAGATGTCTTAAGGAATGACTCTATGGTGACATTGGGCAGATAAGAAGAGATCCCATCCGGTGGAAGACCTTCATCATTAATAGAGTGACAGATTCTGAACTACACCATACCAAGCCAATGGTGACACTTCCCAGGAGAGGATAATCCAACCAACTGTGTCTCCCGAGGACTTCTGGTGGATAAACTCATTTCTTTCGACTCAAGGTAGAAGGGTCCTATTTGGCTTACACAACTTTCCACTCGCCAGCTTCCTGAACTTGCAAATACTAGAAGAAGGATGACTTGTGAAAGAAGTGTTATTAACCTCTGTTTTTGAGCCAGTCTTCCAAATAACGAAATTTAGTTCATATAGGAAAGTTTTACATATCCTTGCATTCATAAACAGATTTATTGGCAATTTGCAGGGAAAAGGACAACTACTAGCAGATTTGACAGTCTTAGAAATAAATCAAGCACGCATATATTGGATCCAGGCAGTTCAATTGCAGTGCTTTCTGGAGGAACTGGAATGCCTACGGAATGGAAGCTCTTTGGCCTGCTCTTCAGGATTGCCTGTTCTGCCCTTATTTGATAGACAAAATGATCCGCATCAGTTTGAAGACCTGACTACAGAAGAAAAACACCGTATTTTATTAGATGGAAGACATCACTTCACTAAGCTATTGATCGCTCACACTTGCTTCAGGTTGCATCATTTAGGCATATGTATTGTACTTAGGGAAGAATTTTGGATACTGAAAGGATGACAAGCAGTAAGAAAAGTTCTCCATGAAGTTTGCCATGCAAAATAGCCCACAACTGACATGCAGATGCAGTTGAAATGCTGCTCCTAGCTGATTGAGTAGTTCCCTCAAGACCCTTCACGATCACAGGAATTGACTTTGCTGGACCTCTAAACATCAGATAGAAGAACTTATATTGCCCTTTTAACTTGTGCTACAAACCAAACATTATACCTGGAACTTGTAACAGATCTTTCAACAGACTGATTTCTATTATCTCTCCAGAGAATTCATTGGATGAGGGCTGCCAAACAATATTTATTTTGATAATATTCAGACTTTCCATACTGCCACCAAGGAACTATAAGGGATTGATTCCATTTTAATGGACCCTCGCACTTACCAGTATCATGCTCGCCATAATGTCTCGTGGAAGTTCATTCCACTTTGGGTGGCTTGGTGAGGTGGATGCTTAAGAAAAATATTGGGTAAAATTCAGATGGATGAAGAACAGACCAATACTCTTTCAGTAAGTATTGAAGCCAGACTACTAACTACAGAAATGATTTTGATGTATTAACTCCATCTCACTTCTTGAGTGGAGAGAAAATAAAAAGACACCTTCCGAGCTGGAATTATTAACCTGAAGAAAATGTACCAGCTACAGCAGAAAATGGCAGATGACTTTTGGAGGCAATGGACTAAAGACTATCTTTTGGAAATGAAAAAAATGTCATACATTAAGATGCACACTCAGAAAATCGGCTGAACTAAAGGTCAGCATTATTGTATTACTGCAAGAGGACAATGTCCATGACATGTGGAAATTAGCTTGTGAACTACTTTGACCTGGTAGAGGCGGTATAGCAAGGACTGCCAACTTAAGGATTCTAATAGGTCCCAGATTTCCCGACCAATTCAGCTGGTCATCCCATTGGAAATTGGGGCTGACCAGGTGGGGAGGATGTCAGTAATAGAGGTATATATGAACAAGCTGATGTTTATTTCAGGAGTCCCTGGCCTTCACCAGACTTTGTAATTTTTCCTTTATTGTTCTGTGTGCTGAAAGAGCTTAAATAAACAACTGTTACCAACAAAAAATAGCATATTTATTTCTTCCTAAACATTAGCAATCCCCAACATTTGTGGTTATGGAAAATCACAGCTGCATATGGTGGAAGCTAAAAAGACCATCCATGGCAAGTTCTACAGGGAAAAGATTATTCCTGTCTATACCAACACAATTCGGGATGGTCTTTTCCCAGATCCAAGCAGTGCTGTTTTCAAGCAGAATGGTGCATGGGTGCACACTGCGCAACAGTCAGTCAATCTTTTGAAGAGAAAATTTCCAACTGTTCCGGAGGACTGGCCAGGAGACAGCCCAGACCTCAACCTATGGAACCTATGGGCCAGATTATAGGACTCAGTATTCAAGGAACCTTGATCATGCACCAGGGATCAACTCATTGGACGTGTTCAAGAGGAATCGGACTCCATCAAACCTGACGAGATTGCCGTGCTCACAGAGATTTTTGCCAAGCGAGTGGAAGAATGTCTCCACAATGAAGGATGCCATACAAAGTACTGAAAAAGAGGGTTGTGTAATTCCTACATTTGTGTTCTTCATTATAGTAGAAATAAGTTTTTGTAAAAAAATGTTTAAATGAAGTTATTGATAAAAATGTGAAGGGAGAAGCTTTCTGTCCACTTAAACTATTAATATTATTAATATTATTAGTAGTAGTAGTGTAGGTAGTGGTAGCAGTAGTATTGGCATTAGCAGGAAAACAAAACATGCGCTAGGTATGAAGAAAAGCATGGGTTTTGAATATGGCAAGATAACAGCCCGGGCTGATGAAATGAGTACAAAAACAGAAATAAAAAACAATTTTTAACAGAATAACAATACATCCTCTAATTACTTATTATAGATCTTGGTGGACAAGATAAAAAAGAATATTGTTATTGATTTTTAAATACTGCTTAAACAAGACATGATTAAACATAAAGGCATGGAAGAAAGAGAGTGAGGAGGAAAAAGAAAGAAAGAAAGAGGCATCTGATTGAGCAACAAAACTAAAACAAGCATAGCTACATATTCTTTACGTTATTAATAAATAAAGTTATATATTTTATGTACTTTTGTAATTTCATTGTTTCAAAAAGTATAGAATTAGTAAATATGTTTTTCACATAACATGATGAATAAACATAAGTCCAAAATTAAAAATTATGCATGTGTAAATTTGAGGTTCAAAATACATATAAATATAGGTGTAAAGAAACCTTTAAAAATGTTTAAATCACAGAAAAACATTTTCTAGAACAAAACTGTAAAGTTTTAAGTTCTACTATAATTGAATCGATTGGAGCTGAAAGGCATTAAGTCAAAATTGGTTTTTTTTTTTATTTTATTTAGCATTATGTACTAATTAAGTAAGACCTATAAGTGAGAAATAATTAAGTTGGCCTACTCCTTGTACAAAAAACTATTGGTGTTGGTAAAGCATATGGAGGAGCACAGCATTAAGTCATTGACTTACTGCCATTCAGTGCTGCAGCGCATAAGGTTAGAGGTTAACCAACCAGGTGTTGTGTTCCGATTCCTGCCATTTCGCGGTGTTCGATATCAATGTTTCAATGCAATGAGAGCCATTGTTTGCGAGACTTGTTATAATGTAGGGTGTAATAATGTTGTTTAAACGAAAGAGGAATGATTCTTTGCACAAGAAAAATGTGATCAAACAATCTATTACTAAAGATTTAGCATATACTAACTACAAAGGCAAGCATGTCAAAGTAAAAAGAACTGGAGAAGATTGCAGGTATGTTGTTTTAGTATTATTTCCCATGACCAGTTATAGTACAAATCATTATTTTCAATATATACACACTATCTACACTATGTTAAAATTGTAAAAATATTGCAATGACTTATTTCTAAGACGTAATTTTCGTTTCGTTATAGGTGCTGTAAACATTGCTTTGAGAGAATTAGTGACAATGAAAACATTGATATTCTCATAGCATTTCTGAATCTTCCTAACAAAGATGCTCAAGTTTTATATAGTCATAATGAAGTACATGATATCAAGCAACGCAGACCATATAAGCCCAGTATGGATGAACAGAAAAAACGTTGTAGTAGTTATAATTATTTTGTAATGGTTGGAACAAGAAGGACTTCAGTTTGTCAAAAACTTTTCGTAGTCTCCATGCAGTTGGCATGAAATGAGTGTTTACAGTAACTCATCCATTGTTAACCGGAGAAATGCTGCATGATAAACAAGGAAAAAAACCTAAATTTTTTGAAGTCATTCTAAACAAAATAGGTAAACATATAAAATCATTTCCACTATAGTCTTCCCATTATGCTGGGAAGGAGGCTCTTTATTTTGATGCTAGACTTTGTATCAAATCAATGCATGAACTGTACTGTGAAAAGTACTCAGACGCACGTGTTAAATATGATTTTTATGGACAGTACTTTCGTGAAAATTTTGATTATAAATTTGTGAGGAACTTAATACAAAACTAAAGAGTCCTCATCTTTGTGAAAGTTCAAAAGTTGCTGCTAAGGCAGATTTGGAAGTTCATATCCGAAGGAGCCATAAGTTTTATAATAGCCTGAAGGAGGTGAAGTCCCACTGTCTTCAAAATGAAGATACTGCTGCCATAGCCTTTGACTTCATGCAACAACATTTGCCCTTGTCAGAAATTCCAGTGCAAGAAATGTTTTATATGCGTCAGTTGTGGGTAAATGTGTTCAGTATTCATGATTTAAAATAGACAGCTCTGTAGTGTACCTTTATCATGAGGGTGATGGGCACAAAGGTGCTAATGAGTTATGTTCTTTTCTCTAACACTATGTTAAACATTATGTTTCAGACTCAGTGAAACATCTTAGTTTATTTTCGGACAAATGTCCAGGACAAAATAAAAATCATACTGTGGTGAGAATGTATATGGGTTTGACTGCAACAGGTAGATTTCACTCATTTATCCATAATTTTCCTGGACATGGTCATTCATACTTACCATGCGATAGAAATTTTGGTGTATTTAAAAAGAAAATTATCAGTGTTGACAGAGTGTACCCCCAAAAGAATATATTGAAATTATAGCCATTGCAGAAAGAAACTGGAAGTTTATGTGGTGGAATTTGCCGAGATTACAAATTTTGATAAATGGTGGCCGTCCTTCTTCAAGAAAACTGTTGTATACAGGGAAAGTGAAAACTCTTAAGGAACTAAAGCAAGCGTTTTCTCCTTCAAAATTCAAGCAATTTCGATATAACAGCAACAAGAATCGGAGACATCAAAGCAGTAACTCTCCAATAAAACACACTTCTTTTTTTATCTAGGTAAACCTTCATTGTTAGCAAACCCCATCATTCTTTTGGAAAAAACATATAAAGGCAGGGTACCCATAAACTTAAAAAAATTACAAGACATTGGAAAGGTCAAAAATGTTCCTCATGATGCACTGCATTTTTACAATAACATTTTAAAATGACCAACAAAACAAAAGGAAGGGGGATCCTTATAAGATCAGCTGCCATAAGTAACTTTGTGTTTTGTTACCCTGCTATACTACTATGTAACTTTAATTTTGTTATACCACAAAAAGTTATTACAATTTACAGCATTCTGTGTATTTATAATTTTGATATGGCAAACAACACAAACTGAAGGGGAAAGCCTGTGGTTTCAGCTGCCATAAGTAATTTCGTGTTTTGGAATTTAGTAAACATACCCTATGTAACTTTTATTGCTAACAATCTTTATATTGAATGATGGGGTTTACAGACAAATAAAACAAGATTAACATACAACATTTAAATACCTAATGCGCTTATGGAGTGGAAAGAGCAGCCACAGAACTGAAAAGCATTAAGTCAATTTGTCAAAATAGTTTTTCAAGTGTTTATAAAGTATTAAATTGGTCTGTCTACCAAGACCTAGAAAGCCTAGGGAATTATTCTATAGATTAGCATAAACTATTAATCAATTTACTTGATTTTCTGGATGGTATAATGGTTTTACCTTCTCCTGAAAAGTTACAAAATCTGACTTTGCCTTTCAGCTCCAACCAATTCAATTACATTTTCAAATATATATATAAAAAATGAAATGAAAATGCGCTCACAAAAACCAGCATCGTCTTCATCATGTCGCAACATGTCGATGCAAAAGTTACGCCGTATGACCTTATCTTCTTCACTCAGAAACTGCAACATCTGAAATCTGTAAGGCATCATGTGCAGTCGCTTCCACAAGATTTTTCATACAGTTTGCTGTGGAATTTGTAATTGCATGCTTGCCCTAGATGTCGATTTCTATGGGCTTCTTATGTAGGCAGAACGAACACGTTCAACGTTTTCTTCCGAAACTCTTGGTCTTCCCGAGCTCTTCCCTTTGCACAAACATCCCGTTGTCTCGAATTTTCTATACCAGTCGTAGATTGACTGTCTAGTCGGTGGCGTTTTGTGGTAACGTGTTCTAAAATGTCGTTGGACAGCAGTTGCTGATTGCGTTCTAGCAAATTCCAACACGCAATATGTCTTTTCCACAGGATTTTCCGCCATTTCAGCTTCTGCAACAACAAACAAAACACTACAGCATTACCAATAGTAACAAACGAAACTTTGAGAGTTTCTCAACATACCTCCAAAATAATTAGGTTGCTATCTCTAATAGTTTTTGTTTTACAGGCAGTTGAAGTTGACTATTTCTTTTGTAGTAACCCTGTATATATGTATATATTGTTTTCTTTCTTTACAACACAAAAATCCAGAGATCCCTGTTTTAAATCCAGCAATGCCATTGAATTTCATTTTGATTCCACTATTCATCTTGAAAGCGTCAGTGGCATGATGAACTGAAATGCTAATTTTAACACAGTTAGATGCAACATATTACACAGACAAATTACTTTCTCTGTGTGTTCCAAAATTAGTCTATCGAGTTATGTGTAACAAGTTAATTTAAGAAGGTTGGAAGTTATATGTAAGTAGCCTGGTTTTGATAAACAAGACAGCCCCAAACTTACTAGTCTCTGTTTTATTGCAGGGAGGTAGAAGTCCAATGATATCACCCCGTGCCTCACCACAACTGCATCGCCGTGGAACCACTCCAGTTGTACCACCACCACCACTACCACCTCGAAGGGCTTCACCAACATTGGGGAGCCCTACAAACTCCCCAAAGTAAGTCATGATTGTATGGGTCATTCTCACAAAGTTGTATAAATTGTATTATTTGAACCAGTTGAAAAATTTAATGCCACAGCGGGATTTGAACACAGTTCTCCTGCTCTCCATGTGGTTGCTCTAGCAATACCATTCTAATTGTATAAATTGATTTCCCTGATGATATGTATCATTTATATATGGATGAATTTTAGGAATTTAGTCAAAGCTATAAATATGTTTGTACTGTATATATTACAATTCTTAAATGCAGAAGAAACTAAAAGGTGTATATATTTTGAACATGTTACTAAACTATTATTTCAGTCACTGTGTTTGATAAAATGCTTCACTAGTCCTCAAATAAAAAAACTGGAAAAAAAATTTGGTGTGTTTCTCTAGGAAATTCTATTTCTATTCTTGCAAAATATTATTATTTTATCTACATAATGCTAATTGAGATAAAAATTAGCAGAATTGATCTTATTACTTGTTTCATTGTAGTAGAAGGGAATTAAGGGAATTTATTATGCTAAAGTGATAGTCAATTCTTTTAAAAGCTGAAACAACCGAGGTTCAGTGCATTTTGCATGGTTCTATTTGAGAAGAGTTAGGTAGTTTAAAATTGAAGACAATAACAAGGAATATCTCAAAAATAGTCAACTCTACAAGGAAAAATTATGAAATAAATTACATATGTTAACGACAGCTATAATTTTTCTGTATTACATTTTTGTTTATCTCTTACAGCTTATCAATTATGGAAAATTCTACAAAACTCATCCAGAATAAAGAAGTCTTCAGAGGCTATTTCCAGAAAGTTCAAAATATAAATTGTATTTGTGATGTAAATATCTTTAATATATGGCATTTTTGAGAATTTAAAATACTTTTTCCATCTTGGGAGATTCAACTGTGTGGGTGTGTCTATGTGCCTGAGACTTCTGCTACCACTTCATCTTCTGTAACCTCTAACAGCTCTAAGAAATCAAATCTCCATCTATCAATGTTGAGGATCAAGACATTTCTACAGTGTCTCTTCCTGTTGCTAAGTGTCTTTCCCAGTGCTCTGGTGGGTCCTGCCCAGGTTGCTACTAACATCCCTGCAGGTACTGTTTTTCCTTTGGTACCTGGTCTCAAATCGCAGTCCCTGAAGCCACCTAAACTTGCTGCTAAGCTGTCTACTTCTGTCAGTGCCATTTAAAAAGAAGCCTCTAAACAACCTTAGCCACCAAACCCCAGGAAGAAGTACTTGGCATTTAAGGTTCAAGATCGGAAACACTGATGTACGTTGAAACAGCTTTCACATGTAAAGGCAGATTGGTTTTCAAGCACTTCTGTGTATCTTTTTGTATTTCCTTTCTATGGCCATTTTGCAGTGGAACCAGCATGGGTACTACTCCCACAAGGAAGAGCTAGACCTCTTGCTTTTTTACTTACCAGCTATAAGTCTGTGTCTCCAGGAAACTAAATTTTGTTCTGAAGATCACCTGTTTTTTGGTGGTCATGGAATGTGGAACCTGTATTTTAGTGTGTAGGGACTTGTATTTTACTCCTGCTCAGCTTCATATAGATTTACTGTAGCTCTACGTATTACCTTACCATATTATCTCATTCACCATTTGCTCCTTATATATTCCACCGACTTCTTCTGGAGCTGAGGAGCACTTCTTAGACCTATTTTCCCAGCTCTCCCAACTGTTTCTTATACTATGTGATTTCAATCACCCTGTAGTGCTTCATATGGTGGTTTGTGGGGTAAATTCTATTTGTCTGCCCAAGTGGGTGTTTCACAAAGTAGATTGGCATCTTTATTCTGACCTTGTGGCTATCTTCCAGGGATGCCACATGAAGATTTAGAGGAAACTACCCCACCCCAAACTACTCTTTATATGGAAAAAAATTAGATTTGCTCAAAAATGGCTGTAATGATTTTGATTAAAATGGCATACATTAAAGATATTTGCATGACAAATAAAATTTATATCTTGAATTTTCTGGGAATAGCCTCTGAAGACTTATTCATTCTTTTGCATACCAGTAAACCAGTATAGACAAAATTTACTGCACAAAAAATTTAGATCTCCATAAAACAAACAATTTATGTCATATACATTTCTTTCGTGGAGTTGACCATTTCTGGGATATTCCTTGTTATGGGTTTCAGTTTTAAAATACTTAAAACATTTCTTATTTGGGAATTTGTCAACTCCTGGCCATGCAAGGAAATGAATTTCAGTCACATAGCAACCAGCTTTAAATGATTATACTATTGCTTTAGTCTAGTGCACTCCCTATTCTCTTCTATTTACAAGAAAGAAAGTAATATGACCATTTTTTGTTTTGATTAACATGAAGTTGATAGAAGAATAAAGTTTAACAATAATTTGTTACAGAGATGTAGTGAAAGTCATATGAATGTAACACATAAGATTTTTCCAAAAATGGCTCTTAACACTTTTAATTAAAATACCATATTTTAAAGATATTTTCATGACAAATGAAGTGTATATCTTGAATTTTATGCGGATAACTTAGTTCTCTTCATTCTGAATTACTTTGCATAACTGGTAAACCATAAGGTATAGGCAAAACTTTACTACACAAAAAATGTAAATCTCAATTAAGCACAAAGTTTAAGTCAAATACATTTTTTGTGGAGTTAACCACAAGAGATATTCCTTGCTGTTGGTTTACTACTACTTTGGTTAAATGGGAAGTACAGTATTCTCTCGATTATCCAGGGCAGTGTGGGGTAGAAGAAGCACGAATAATCGAGAAACCTGTAATTTAATGCTTTTAAGGTACAACATACATATGTAAATAGAAAATCATGTTTAACAACTTTTTTCAACATGTATTCTTTGTTCAAAGGTTTATTCTACTTTTGTGCATAGGTATTGTTTTTCTTTAGGAAACAGCAATAAAGCACCTGTCGCGTGACAATAAGTGCCATTTTTATTGTTAAAACAATCACCATGTGACAACACAGTGCTGTTTCCATTGTTATTGTCCTGCCTGTTGAGTAAATTAAAAAAAAACATTTAGTTTGTTGGATGTGAATCAGTGTGTGTCAACGAGCAAGTTAAAATAAATTTGTAAAAGAGATGCAATAGAAACAAAAAAAAAAGTGTGTTGACATTAAAACTTTTTTTTTTTTTTTTATCCCGGAGGGGATGCAAACTGGATAATCCGCACATGAATAATCAGCAGTATACTGTACTTATACTTTTTACTTTGTGCACTACACTTATATTAAGTAGAAAAAGTATTTACTTCACCCAAACATTTGATACCAAGATTTCACTAGAAATATATGCTTTCAGACTCCCTGAATCGTAAAAGAAATTAGAAAAATGTCTGTATTTATGTGTTTCTGTGAACAGCATAACTCAAAAACAAACAAAAAATCAGATGAATATTTTGGTTGATATTTCAGTTGAGTATGTTCCAAGGAGGAGGCAAAGATTCTGAACAAAATTTTGCCACCCATATTATTCTTTACAGGAAATATTTTTTAAAATTTATTTTATGAAAAATTGCTATAATAATTTTGATTAAAATATTAAGTAATAAAGATATTTAAATGGCAAGTAAAACATAAATCTTGCATTTTGTGGAAATAGTTGAGTGCTCTTCATTCTAAATTAATTTTGTATAGCCTTGTTTAGTTGGAAAATGTTAAGTGATAGACGAAAATGAGTGCACAAAAAATGTACATCTGTTTAAAACAAACTATTTAAATAGCTATTTTGTACCATAAGCCATTTCTCAGATATCCATTATTAATGGTTAAAATTGCTGAATACTTGTTCATTCTTCTAAGTCTTTTCAATGTTCATTTGTGCCTTGCAATTGCATGAAAAGAGCATGGCATTTTAAGACCAGGATATACAATCCAGTTCTTAAACATTTCATATTTCCATAGAGAAGAAGTTTTGTTTTTAATGATGATTAATAAATTTGTTGAATTAACAAAAAAATGTTTTCTATGTATTTGACATAATTTCAAAATGATGGATAGTCTTTTTCTTTTGCACATTTTTGAACATTTTTCATATTTTTGAGAGTAATTTTTTGTTGTGTAAAATGAGAAATATCTATTTTTTAATTTAATTTCACATGCTGGTACCATAAATTCAATTTATTAGATAAAACATGGCAGAAAAATGTGAAGCAATTAAACAACCTGGTTTATGTATAAAAAAAAAGAATGCAAATAATATCCCAATGAAAACCACTTTATAAATTAAAGTGTTCCCATTGCCTTATAGACACAATGATTTAGTTGGTTTAATTCAGCAATTTACCTTATTTTCTAAAAATGAAGAGCTTTCAATTACTGCGCAAAATTTGTTAAATGTTCATTTTAACAATGTCAGGTGCTGTGAAATTATAAAGATACAGGCAACATTTGTTTCTGAAAATTACAGGTTGGTAATAGATCCAATATTAGAATTTTAACACAAAGAAAAATCTGTAGCTCACCATGTTTTATCCCAAATTGACTCACTGAGAGCCAAATGTTAAATATTTGCTAGTGGTCACTTTTGAAGCAGAGTAAGTGCACTTGCAGAATTCATGGATCCCAAAGATATAGTAGAAGACAATTTAAAAGTTTGCTGCCATATGACTCTATAATGGCCAAGTAATTAATGTTATAAATAACAATATTTAAAATTAGTTCTAATTTTGGTATGCGTCTTTGTTGTTACAAAGAACTTTGTGCCATGGTGGTTGCAGTAACAGATTAGATGTAATAACAGCACTCTTGGCATTGAAAGCAAAAGGTAAGTCTTACCACATTTTCTGTAAAAAATACCTTCGTTGTCTTTGACTACAGATATCAAATGCTGATAGCTAGAGATGTGTCTGTGCCTATAACTGTTTTGCAAGTTATGGAAAGCGAAAATGCCACAATTTGTATGTTGCAATTTGGTGATGTCTGATTAAATTTTGACTTTATTTGTGGTATTCACTTGAAGTAAAACATTTGTATTTGGAAATAAGGGGTGATTTTTCAACACAAAAATCTTGCCTCTGACTATCACTGTTCCCTTGTATCTATAACAAAATGTGTGTTATAACTGTTTCTGCAAAGATTTGTCTCAGTTGAAGATAAGTAGCTGAAAACATTAATTTTTGTAAGGATAGTTTGTATACCCACTAATGAATGATAGTCTAGAAAAAGTCATGTGAATGTAACACATAAGATTTTTTTAAACTATGCATATTTTATAGCATTTGCAGATTATTTTGTAAATTCTAATGCAGTTTTATGTCTAATGCAGCAAGGAAGTACCGTGAAAATTAAATTGAAGTTGAGAATATGGAAGTTTGAAATATGCAGCTCCTTGCTCATATACCTTACCTACTTCTTCCAAAGTCAAGGATTAATACACTATTACAGTCACTGTATTAAAAAGTACATCATTAACGTAAAATTGCACCAACAGAGCATGGGAAAAGAAACTTTATCATCAAGCACACTTTGAAATGTGCACAATGCCTGTGTATTTAACTCATGTATGTAGCTCATCTTAACAAATTCGCAAGCACAAAAGCTCCTTACAAAGTGCACAAGTCAAGATGTACTACATATTTCATCTAGTTTAAAGGAGTAGTGCAGCAGATTTAAACCTGTAGCCTTTAAATTACTGCATATATGTTATGTTTAATAGCATTAAAAAAAAAAACAAAAAAAAAACCAATAAATATACTTGGTGTCAAAAGTCATGGTGTTCATGTGCTCTTATTTAGCAGCTGCCGCTGGTGGACAAATAAATCTAGACCTCTTCTCACTTTAGTAAGATCAGGATACTGAAGTTGCTAGTTTTCTTCTTTCCCTTGCACTTCTTTCTTTCTTTCTTTCTTTCTTTCTTTCTTTCGTTCTTTCTTTCTTTTTATTTTTAAAACTTTTTTGTCAATTCTATTGAGATTAAAGTCAATAGTCTTAGTCAATTTGGTGATATGGTATATTTATTTTGATTAATGATTTGTGAATTAGACCCTTGAAATTCTGCATGGTGTGAATTAAGCTTTTAGCTAATGTTATTTATGTAGTAATTAATGATTATATAGATGCTGGATGAATGTCTTAGCAGCTTTTGCCCCTTTAATTTTGTTAACTTAACATATAAGGCATATCCTATTCTATTTCTGGGATAAAGGTTATAGCCTAGTTTTTGGAAGATTTCCAAGCATCTTCAAAAAGTTTCTTCAATGCTGTTGCAAAAATAATGCCCGTTGATACACTTTAAATGTGAACAGAAATAATTGTTATTTATGTAGTAATTAATGTGAATTAATGATTATGTAGATGCTGGATGATTATCTTAGCAGTTTTTGCTCCTTTAATTTTGTTAACTTAACATGTAAGACATATCTTATTCTATTTCTAGGATAAAGTTTATAGTCTAATTTTTGGAAGATTTCCAAGCATCTTCAAAAAACTTCTTCAATGTTGTTGCAAAAATAATGTCTGTATGATACACATTAAATGTGAACAGAAATAATTTGGCTACCTTATATCTTGAAGAAACTCATGAACATATGTGCTAGAAATGCAGAGAGAGCTAAATGGCAAAACCGGATTTTTTTTGGTATTTTTTCTATAGAACTGAAAGCCTTTGATGTACCGTAAAGTGTGTTGTTTTATTCTCTGTTTCCTCTGAGCATATTTCTTCTTCTTTCTTTGTTTGTTAATTTATTAATGCATTTATTTAGAGAGGTGTGACAAGCGGGTGGGAACTATGGAATTCAAATGAATAAAAATCACCAGTAGAAATTTATCATTACTTGATAATGGTCACATCAATAAAGATCATAAAAGACATTCACTGTCTTGCTGTACCCTCTATATTTATTATTAAGTATACAAACTATTCTTATGAAAGTTTATTTTTCTGTCTACTTAATTTCGAT
Source organism: Hymenopus coronatus (assembly GCA_030762935.1). Lineage (NCBI taxonomy): Eukaryota > Metazoa > Arthropoda > Insecta > Mantodea > Hymenopodidae > Hymenopus > Hymenopus coronatus. Next base: position 40,739,066 of record CM060885.1, on the reverse strand, counting down.
TGGAATAAACCTTTGTAGATATAACTATACTTCACATTTCATTATAGATACAAAGGACACAATAGTCAATTTTTAAGAAATGGATGCCATAACATTTCATTCTGTTTCCATACAACAGCGAGAAATGACTGAACATCAAATGAACTTTAAAAGAATGACCAACTATTGAGCAATTCACTCGTTAATGATTATCTTGGAAATGGATTATAGCACAAAAAGCTTATTTGGAATACATTTTGTGCTTTAAAGAGATCTACAGTTTTTGTGCAGAATTTTTGCCTGTGGCTTAACATCTATCAACTAGATTACGCATAATTCTTTCCAAATAAAAAGGACTTCACAGGGCATATCCAGAAAATTCAGATATACATAGTATTTATGATATATAAATCCTTTATATATGGTATTTATCAAAATCATAATAGCCATTTTTGAGAACATAAAAGGTTTCAAAAAGTATTAAATGTAATTGGTAGTTAGGGTTGGTTGTTTTTTTTTTTTTTTTAAATCTTTGGATCACATCTTGGAAGATATTGAAATTAAATTCAGAGAGAGAGAGAGGGGAAGAGGGGGTTAGGGTAGGAGGGGGAGAAAGGGAGGGAAAGAGAGAGGGGTGGGTGATCACCTTTTTTCAAAATTGCTTTTTTAGGAACAGGGGACCTTAAAACATATATTCCCAAATAAATGTCAATATCAAATTATTGTTTAGAATACAGTGGTTTCCCTACTTACTATACAAAGTACAGGAAGTAAAAAGTGGAAATATGTAACATGATGATTATAAATTGATGTAGTCAATTTATAAGCTATCTCGATTTACTCTTATTCCAGCAATCAGTTAACTGTTCCTAAAGAAGATGCTCCACCCCCACCTTGTGCATGTACAGTTGCAGTTTTAGCTCAGGACACTGAAGAACCTGAGGCATCCTCAAGTGAGTACCATTGAGCATTTATAGAAATTTTCATAAAGTCATTTGTTCAATTTTGTAAGAAGTTTAAGATGAGGTTTGAGTTGTAATAGCAACATTTTCATCTTTAGATTGACTTTTCTTTTTTTTAAAGAGGGGGGGGGGAGACTAATTACACTGCTCCCTCGCAATTTTCACATAATAATTAAATATTTTAAGTTCACTATTTTTAAATCCTCAGGAATTTGCACTCTGAAAGATTGTTAAGTGGCTATCCTCAGATGAACCGATCTTGAAATAATTATATTTGCAACATATGAATATGTGATTATGGTCCTGAGGTTGTAAAAATCGAATGCATTCACATACATATAAATTAAAGGATTACTTACCTAAAATGGGTGAGGAGTTGAAGTCTCAGTTATTACAGGCTGCTTAATCACCAAGTTCAGCATTTTTTGGGCTCTGCTTGCCATAATGTAAAATCTCTGACACTCCAAGTACACACTATAATGTTCTCAAATCAATGTATGCACTGTTTAGATCACAATAAGCTAGCATTAACTACTGCAAGGCTGATTATTGAAATCCTTTTGTCACCTCAGTTATGCATGAGCATCTTAAGAGTGGAAAACACGGCATTTAGCTGATTGATGCATAACTGGAATTGATGGGCACGGCACTTTATGTACATAGCTGCCTGTTGTGAAATATGAATGCTCCATTTATGTATGTATGTATTTATTTCTCTGCAAGTGGGTATCACCCGGTGGCAGAGTTATATATGTATACAAGATATATAAACAATAAATCACAGCTGCCAGTTTATGGCTTTGTAAATGGTGCTTACATTTTTCTTATTTATTATGACCATTATTAATATAGTTTTGGGCCACAATGTGCATACACATAGATTATCCTCACATTGAATATATGACATCAAAATATCAATATTTACAAAATTGGTGGTTAGCCGGTTGATGCATAACGCTGCCCAATTCTTTGGTACTATAGTTCCCTCCTTCACCAGTTTATCTAGCATTTCTTTTATTATCGTTTTTATAGCTTCAGATACTCTGCATACAGAATTTATGATAGGAACTAAATTATCCTTTAGTTCTAGCTTAGGTTTGTTTGGAAATGAACCTATACCCTCAAAAACTCTTTATTTGCTTTAATAAAATCCTCTTTACTATTATAGTTAGCCTGTTCTGAATTTAAGATTGGTCTAGTAGTGCCTGTTAATTAGGTATGCTTTCTCACTTATCTAATCTTTGCAATAGTTTCAGTTTTATGCAAATGTTTAGTCTGGTATAAGGTACATTATTAGTAATTGCAACTACTGAATTTTGCCTTTCCTATGCTTTACTGTTGAATCTAGAATGACACAATCTATGGTAGGTAGTACTTTGTTACAGTACGTTAAAATTGTAATATTACTAGGCTTTGTTCCTACATTGAGATTAAGGTATTAAAATAGACAATGGGAGTACATTACATTGGGCTCCAGTGTCTAGTTTGCACTTCACCACAGGCTCCATCCAAACAGGTTAGGTTGGCTATGAAGAAATCTTCTGTTTCCTCTTGGATAAACCTAGCTTCATTGGTGTTCTCAGCTCTGTCTTCTGCTGCTTTGACTGTGTGAACTCCTTTATTCTTCTTCCCGTAAAATAGAAGCGAAATGTTTTCATCTTCTGACAATGCATAGTTACAGACTTTGCTAAAGGCTGGGCAATTTTGTCTTGCATGTACCCTGCTATGGCCACAGTTGAAGTTTTAGGCCTCTTTTGGTACCTTTTGTGCTAGTAGGCCTGAGCAAGCATACTTTTCTGGTGGGCTTGTATTGGGTTTTGGTTTTGAGCTCACCTTGATAACTGCATTAAGTTTACTTGAAGATTTGACTGTAACAACTGAGTTTGTAGTTTACTTGATTCAGTCGCTCTACACTGGTTGATAGCATCAGTTAAACTGAACTCAAATTACACTTTCTTGAAAGCTGTAATCAATAATACTCATTACGAGGGCCATTCAGAAAGTAGCCTCCGATCGGTCACAGTGCGGGTAGTGGGGGGAGTAGCGACGCCATCTGTGCATTCACGCACTCAGCAGGTCAGTCGGCATCAAGCCGTGGTCGAGTGAAAGTCGTACCTGCGCTAGTTTAGTGTTTGTGGCCGTTTGAAATGTGTACTGCAATAGAAAACCCCGCCAAATGTGAAGTGCGTGCTGCTATAAGGTTTTTTACAGCCAAAGGATATTCTGCAGCAGCTATTCATCGTGAGCTTTGTGCCGTGTACGGACCAAGAGTTATGAGTGAAGGAGTGGTCCGTGAATGGGTACATTTATTTAAAAGTGGACGAGAAAACGTTCATGATGAAGAGAGGAGGGGTAGACCATCATTGGTCACGGACGAACTCGTTCAGACAGTTGATGCAAAAGTTCGTGAAAACCGACGTTTCACAATGTCGGAGTTGTCTACTGATTTTCCACAGATTTCTAAGACTCTCTTGTACGAGATAGTGACAGCAAGATTGGGTTACCGTAAGTTCTGTGCACGATGGGTGCCCAAAATTCTTACCGACCACCACAAAACTCAAAAGAATGGCCTCTGCATTAGACTTTCTGTCACGTTATGAGGCTGAAGGTGAACCATTGTTAAACAGAATCGTGACCGGGGACGAAACCTGGATTAAGTACGTGAACCCTGAGGCAAAAGAACAATCAAAGATGTGGGCACATTCAAATTCGCCTACCAAACCAATAAAAGCCCGGCAAGATTTTTCTGCCCGAAAATTGATGGCAACGGTGTTTTGGGATGCAAAAGGGGTGTTGTTGGTTGAATTCATGGAACGTGGGACGACCATTAATCAAGACGTGTACTGTGAAACACTAAAACAATTACGACGGGCTATACAGAACAAACGCCGTGGTATGCTGACTTCTGGTATCGTTTTTTTGCACGATAACGCCCGTCCTCACTCTGCTCGCAGAACAACAGCCCTTCTTGAGTCCTTCAAGTGGGACGTTGTCAACCATCCACCTTACAGCCCAGATCTGGCGCCAAGTGATTATCACCTCTTCATGCATATGAAGAAATGGCTCGGGTCCCAGCGGTTTGATGACGACGAAGAGCTCAAAGATGCGGTCACAGGCTGGCTCCAGGCACAAACGGGTGATTTTTATGCAGAAGGAATTTCAAAGCTTGTGAACAGATACGATAAGTGCCTCAATCGTTATGGAAACTATGTAGAAAAATAGTGCAAAGATGTAGTTGTAAGATGTATATATTAAAATATTTTTATTTAACTTGGTGAAATTCTTGCAATCAACCGGAGGCTACTTTCTGAACGGCCCTCGTATTATTTGTACCTTATAAGAAACATGTACACTTCAGTCAGTTTCTGCAACTCAGTCACAAAGTAGTTCACCTTCCTCTTGCTTTTTGCTGAAGAATTGAAATCTTTTGAGACAATGTTAATCTGAGTTTATAGTATTCATTGAATTTCTCCATGACCTTTTTTGAAGACTTTGCTATCTTTATTAATGTTTGGAGGAATTTAGTAACAGTGACGGTCAAATTATATGTGGTATTAATTTGTTGAGTTGGTTTTTTAACACTACTTCACTTACATTTTTAATTATGAGGGACTAGTTTTGGAAGCGCATTCTTCCATTTTCAACAACAAATTAATACCACATATACTTTGCTATCTGTTTCTGAAAGGCTAATGCTCATGCTGCATCACCAGTACAGCTCAGTAGTATGGCAACTTTTAATCTCATCCTCCATTTTTTCATTTTCAAATTCTTTCAGGCATAACTCATAATTCTGCATGAACATTTCCTATTATTAACCAAATTATTCTCAATTTCCTTCAAGTAGAAGCCCTGAATTTCATTTTTCCCACGAGATCTTCTGCACACAACATTATGTATATTTTCTTTTAAATTTCAATCTTGTTCCCACTCGGTTTCCTTCAAATCTGATTGCTATGTAATACCTTTTACACATTTAATGCACCAATGTGTTGAATATCTTGTATCAACAACTACTTACATATGTTTGTTGCAGAAGTTATCAACTGTACCTATTACATATATTACAATTATGGCATTAAGGCACAACATATACCAGTAAGGCTGATACAATTCTTTGTCTGCATTAAATGTGTTTTGAGTTTTGAAATCATAATTTTCATAGCTTGACAAATTTCATTCAAAAGTTTGTAATTTAAAGAATTACCACATCTGCTTAATTATTTCTTAATATTTAAATCATTGTTTTTACTTTAAATTCATTGTTTTAAATTAACATTGTTTTTCTATTTCATAAAGGGAATACTATTCCATTTATTAAGCTTGAATGTGGGGACAGGCAGTTTCCCCTCTGTGTATCTCCATTTGTGGATACATTAAAATAAAGATTCAGTTTTTCATATACCTTATCAAAAAAATAATTCAGCATGTTTATGTTATTTTTAGGTGCAATAGATAGCAGGTATGACATTCTTCAGGCCTCGAGCAGTTCCAGTAGCAATTGTACCATGAAAACATCAAATTCATCTTCCCATGTTCGACATCAGTCTTGCCCATCACTTCCAAGTTCCTCGCCTGCCACAGTTCTGCCATCAAAATCAAGCACCACGCCCTCTTTCCCACCTCCCCTTCCACCTTTAACTGTACCCTCCATTCCATGCACTTCAACATCAGTACCAACAACCTGTTCACCATCTTCAGCAACTCCAGTGGCACCATTGCAAAACAGTATCCCATCTGCTGTTGCCTCTACTTCCACAGCTGTACAACGACCACTTACAGCATCAGAATCCAGTTCAGGAGGCACTCTTCAAAGACAGCACAGTGGGGGCAGCACACATCCTCTACATTATGCAGAGCTTGCAGACATAACAGAGGAACCTAGCTATGAGAATACTATTATCATTCCTGGTAAGTAATGGGTGAAAAGCCCTTAAATACATTGATGAAACAATTATAATCTGAGTATATCTATGTGTATTGCAAAATGAATGTCCCTATGATGCTGATACAGCAATGCTACCGAGTAGGAGATGCTGTTTCAATACTCGGTACCAGCATGTAGCTTTTATATCCAGCAAGATGGACCTGCAGAAATATATGAGGCTCGCATTTGTGGTTTGAATATGTGCCCTGACTGAGTTTGTTTCCTGGTTTTTCTCAGTCCTCAGTTTTTAATGAGATAGGATAAGAAAGCAATAAGGTTTAAAGAAAAGATTGGGATATTTACAACATGTAGTTCAAGGTGGTGAGAAAGGTTTGCCAATATGCAAGCACAAACAGATAGAACCAATCGAAGATTGCAGGCCATATTGCGTCTTGCATAGCAGCCAACCTGCACATAATTTCTAACAATCATAGCCAACCTCTGCAAATAATCCCCAGACATCTGCACAACAAACTGTGTAGAACCATTTGTAAGCGATTAACAACTGATCAGTTTTGAAAATACCTGACTATACTTTCCAAACATGGGATTGTGATCGAGCAGATTTTATTGTAGTGCGAGAAGGAAAGATTGTATGTTACTGGTGATATTCATATAGATTCTAATAGTTTTAGAAATGGCTGGTCCAATTAATAAGGCATATATGTCAGTTTAGCTCAACGATTCAGATTCAACGAATCTTCAATTATTACTTGATGAGGGTTAGCTGAGTACAACAATGTGTTCTGATTGCAATGCCATTGTTATTGCACCTCGTACACTGCTCTTACAAGCAGTCATACAAGGTAGCAATAATGGAGTGTTCAGTTGGAGACTAATGTGTGAGTTCATGGACAGTATCTGATTGGTTGGTTTCTGTCCCAAAATATTCATTAGTTCTAACGGTACCAAATACACTTTGAAAGGGAAAATTGGAGAGCGCAGCCATGTTGTTCAAATTGACGAATGTAAAATAGGATGAAAGAAGCTCCATCAGAGGTACATCATCGTAGAGGGCAAATGGATCCTTGGGATGATAGATATGCAAACATATTAGGTGCAGATGTCGATATATCCAAATAATAATAGCTATGCAACTCACATGCATGTAGAATTCACCAGCACAATACTTACAGATGCCTGAAGGGGCTACTATGGGTTGATGGTGGAGCATTTGCTGCTTACTGGCAGTAAATCATTCTGTGCATTTTGTAGATCCAGTGACAAATGTGCTCGTGAATAATATTGAATCTTGTTGACCTATCCAGGGGCAGCATTCCACATGAGCATTTAGGTGCTCGCATATGTGAGTATTTGAGGCATACTGACACTAAGAATTGTTTAGCAGAACTTTTTCAGGAACTTGTGGAAGACGTTAGACAAGTGTTATCTGTGGTGTAGAGATTAGGTTTTGACTGGGCTTAATTAACAATTTAAGTGTTTAGTGTACATAGCTAACAATTTAGGGACAAACAGTACAGATTAGGTTTAGGTAGGCTTAGTTATTGAGTGAGTTAATTGTTTAGTATACATAGCTAGTAATTTAGGGGCAAGAAGTGTACATGGTTATATAGTTAGGGCAATAGTGCATCATCGTAATTTAATGACAAACAGTATAGCTAATGTAATTACTGACGATAAAAGACTGTTAGCCCACCTGGGTAGTATGGTGGTAACGTGTCTGCTTCACATTCAAAAGGTTGCGAGTTCGAATCTCGGTGAGTTACCCGATAAGGTTTTTTTCAGGGTTTTCCCTTATCCTGAGAAGATGAATGTCGAGTAACTTTACACTCCATGGACCCTAAGTCATTTGAGCATCATTTCACCAATTTCATTCATCGTCCGATATGACCAACCAGGTTAAAGGACGTTAAGCTAAAAAAAAAAAAAAGAATGTTGGCTGCCTTGCACTGTAAGTAAATAAATGAAAAATTGTAAACCTTAAGTTATGTTAAGAAAATGTTTTCCGGATGAAATCATAGTAAAAAGTGATTTTAATTTCATATTAGATAGTAAAATGAAAAGCTGTACTTTGAAAAAATATTCCGCTCATGTTGGACTTAGAAAAAATCCTGTGTCACAAATCAGAAAGAAGAGCTGGCCACATAGCAATGTTCTAGCTGTGAAATGAACGTAGTGAAATTTTGTCGGTTCATTCTTTATGTTAAAGCAAATTGTGCTTCTACCTAAGAAAACCATAAGAATGGTGGTAGCCTGATGGTGATGCAGGAGATTTGTGTGTTTTCTTGTTCAATAGTAACACTTTCTTTTGTAGCCTCTGTCATTGCGAAGCTTGTATATATGAAGTATATGTAATCTCACCAGCTTCTTACTTACTTTGTATGTTGCATTTTGCATGTCAGAAGCTACCAATGAAGTTCTGAATCATAGTTACTTACTACCTTAATTCACAACCATGATTCAAACTGTATAAATACATTTATTTCATCAGAAATATAATCTTTTAGGAATTGAGAAACATACATGAGAAAAAAGAACAATGTACATAACTCCAGATAGTTGAACGTCGAAAATCGTCATGTGTTACCTTGCCTATATCATTATTACACTACCTAGTGTTAATTATAACGGGGTATAAAATAAATGCAACTCCTTAAATTAAGGTGCATAACTGGAGAAATAATAGATATTATCATTATGATATATTATTATTATTATTATTATTATTATTATTATTATTATTATTATTATTATAACACTTATTTTGTAAATAAAATATGTATAGAAAGGTTGACAAATAAACTCATTAATTCAAATGCATAAGTTGGCAAACATGAGTTTTCTATAGAATTTCTAAAATCCACTTCTAGTGTGCTCATATGTACTCTGTACTATTAAAAATAAAAAAAATAAAAAAAATCATGATCATGCAAAAATATATTTTTGTTTTTGGTTATACTTAAGTTAATAGTAACATTTCATAAGCTGCATTTAAAAATGAAATTCCAGATTTAAAAGAAAAGCTTGTCCCAAGGTTAATACTCTTCATTAGAGTTAAAAACAATTATTTTCATAATACAGAATTTTCATGCTCTGTAACAGAGCTATACAAACTAAAAAAAACTGAAATGAATTGCAAAACAATTAATCAGTCAGATATGTGTATTATATGAATACGCATCTAAAAATGTTTAATATCTTGTATAGAAAAATATCCCATAAAGATTTTGTTGGCTCTGAGGCACATTATTTATTTTTTGTATGTGTATTGTGTAGTATCTGTGTCCCTTAATTCTTAAATGGAATCTATTTGTTTTCTCTTCTAGGAAGCACATCATCAGTAAAACCAATATGTGGTTCAACAGCAGAAAGTGAAGTTTCTAATTCAGTTCCACATGTACAGAAAACCAAAAATCACAGTATGGAGTCAAGGTAAAGCATTTCCAGTATAAGATACATTTTAATACAACAAAGTTTCAAAATCACAGATTCCAGACTTAATAATTTCATCCTTTTATTTATATAAGTAATCCTTTATAATTTATGCTAGCAGATTTGTTTATATATGGCCATATATCTGTTAATCATTTTGCTTTGTTGTTTTTAGTTTATCTGTTACGTATCTTTTGGTAAGAGGAAGTAATAATGCAGTTCTTTATTATTATTATTATTATTATTATTATTATTATTATTGTTGTTGTTGTTGTTGTTGTTGTTGTTGTGCATATATACTTGTACGAAAGTCATAAACAAATACATCAAAATAATATCCTCTTGATGGCTTTAAATTGATGATGGCAATAGCTTTAAACTTTGTTTTCATGTTCACTTCAGAAGAAATGTTACAGCTATTTGCATTTTAGTGCCTCAGTCCTCCATATTCCAGACCAAAATGTTGGTCTTCATCTTCTTGTAAGCTGATCATAATATAATTCATTGAGGGAGGTTATTTCTAATCCCTTCTTGTTTCCTCAAGAGTACAACATCCTTCAGTGATTCATGGTTGTTTTTGAGCTTATTTCAAACCAATCATAAATGTGTGATACTGGCTGGGTGGAAAGTACTGCTTGCTAAATATATGTGTAAATTTGACTTAATAAAATCAAGAGAAATGGTTATTTACTGTTCCTCAGTGTTCATGTGTAAAATAGGAATCTTAATCTATTCAAAGTGAACAAATCCTCAAATTGTGCTATGCTACATATGCTATATTTATTTTATTTAAAAATTTTGATATGTTTAACACAATCTTAAACTACATTTTCTCACTTTATAACTTGCACTACTAATGGACTAAACCTACCGCTCATCTAAATGATAAACAGTGATTATTTTATGCATAGTTCTTTCACGTTTCGAATGTGAGCTTTGCATTTAACCTTTTGGACATTAAAAATATAACCTAAAATACATAACTGTTCTTGCTGCAGCACTCCACCATTACCACATCCTGTGAGCAAGCTGTTCCACTGTACTACTTCCTCAGGCCACTCAGATAGTGGTGGGAGTGGTCAGACTCCTGTCCGAGAACATCGACGAAGTGGAAAGGAAGCCAGTGAAGCTCAGAAACAGCATTATCAACGGAGTAGTGCAAATGAATCAACAGTTGCATATGAGAACTTAAACATGGATTATATAGCAAAGCTAACTTCTGAAGGTTATGCACAAGATGCTGTAATCCGTGCATTAGGGATCACAAGAAATGATATAGAAATGGCCTGGGACATTTTACATGAATTTGCTACAAAACAGAGTAGCACGTGATCTATGCATGATATTTATAGGTGAATTTCATCATTATTTGCTGGAATTTATTTCAAAATATTATGCATATTCATATTTAAATGCAATATTAAAAACAAAAATTCCAGCCTTATCTGAAACTTGGCAAATACCTATATGCAGATATAAGCATGGAAGCATTGCCGTTGTATATGTGATAATAAGTGATCAACACCCATGATGTTAAGATTACTTTTTTCATTCTTAAAGTTTTTTTTTTTTTAAATAGATTGGTAATAACATCACTCACAAAACTGCACACTATATTTCTAGTGATTCATGTTAGTGAAGACTTCAATTATTATTTGATAATTAGTATATTTAACATTTACTTGTACACTTTCATATCAAACCTTCAATAGCTTTAACACACCTTTTTGCAGCATTCAAGTTTTAAAGACTAAAAGTGTGTACTATTTTATTATGTGTTTCTTAATATAAAGTTAATTTTATTTCAATACTGTCCTGCATCTCTTTCTCATTCTTTACAACTTATTCATGGAACAAACACTAAGGGGTAATGTTAAAACATTATTCCTAATGACTGGGTATGATCATTATTCCTAAAATAATATCTTGCAGGGTATTAAAATTTATTTGTTTTCTCTAAAAAGATTGCTACTCTTACAAAAAAAAAATATATATGTTATATTGAAACACAATGAATTAAAAAAATGTTATCTTTTTTACTCTTTCATTAAAAATAACTTTTAACTGTCGCATGCCACTGTGCACATACATTTCTATTCCAATTAAAACACTGATATTTGGGTTACTACTTCAAATGGTGGCTTCTGAGTTCCGCCAATACTAGTCAACATGTACCTCAATACAATTTAACTGTTTTAGTACAACTTCTTAATTATCTTTGCTGGATTTAAACTTAAACCAACTGGTAAATTTCTGTGATGAAAAAAAAATTCCTGGTTCTCAGGACTATTATAAGTATTCATGAAGTTAGGTGTTACCACATTGTCAGAGTTTTGTCATAGTTGTTGGTATGTAAGCATTTGTCTCATCTTCGCTGTAATGAAATAAATTGTGTATGAGTTTTTGTTTTGTAACAAGGAATGGAAATGGAAGGCAGTGAATAAACATAAAAACATTTTATGACTGATTTTATTAATGTTTTAATTAAAAATCTGTAACTTAATTAAATTTTTCATATATAGGAGTAATTGATTACTTTCTTAGAGGCGTGAGGATTCCAATTTCTACTTTCCTGCAGCCTTGCAAATGTCAACAAAATTACCTGTACAACAGTTGTTGTCTACCCATTTTTGCTTTCTTTGCCACTTACTTATTTGACTCAAAAGAAATATTTTTAGAAAACATAGTCCAAAAGTGTATCAGTCCTCTTGAGAAACAGAAACAGAGATCAATGCACAAGTTCCTCAAGTAGAATAAATAGTGAGAGGCATACAAGAAACTTTAGGTATTTATTTGACAACAAGTCGATTAATTACACTAAACTACACTTACTTGGGATTTTTGCCAGAACATGTTTCGAAGGATTAGTTTCCTTCATTTCCAACCATACACTGACTAATTCCTTGTGGTGAAGCTGACAATGTTGCATAGGAAACAGCACTTACAACATCGCTAGCTTCACCACAAGGAATAAGTTGATGTACGGTTGGAAATGAAGGAAACTAGTCCTTGGAAACATGTTCTGGCAAAAATTCCAAATAAGTGTTGTTTAGAGTAGTTAATCGGCTCGTCAAATAAATGATTATAACAACACTGTTTACAAATTTCCATAAAAAGACTAGGGAACTTAGGTATATCATATTTCTTGAATCAACTTTATGGTTTATTTGAATAGATGCCTGTTCCCAATTACTTAAGGGAGGAAATAGTAATAGGTGTACTAGTCATATAAGTTACCTATTGCATTCTCAAATTGTGTTGCAATGTAACTGTTCAGATAACTGCATGCCTGTTCCTCAGTCATATACTGACTGGTATCAATGATGAAGGCTGCAAAAGTTATAATTTATCTTTGTTTATATGTGTGTGATGTGTGATTGATTAGTAATGATGCTGTGCATCCTTTTATGCTTGATATTCCTGAATGTCACTTTTAACTGAGGCTCACAAATCAAAAAGTTAATAAATAAAATAAAAAATATTCAAGTTATTAAAGAAAAAATCACACTCACATCATTGTCAATCACATGTATTTCTTTTCACTCTATAATTTAGTTTTATTATTCATAAAAATATATTTCCACGTCTGCTTTTTGTTAAACATGGTAAATATTGACAGAAATGATTCCAATACACTTTTTGTTGTATCTAACATATGAGAGCCTGGGCTGACAGTAAAATATTTATAAAGCAAGTTGCTGTATCTTAGTTTTAATAGTTCATACAGTTTGCATATCATAAGAAATAAAGAAGTGGTATTCATTTCAGAAGTGTATTGCCTAAAATATTGTAAAATTAAAATGAACAGCAGTGAATGTCTCAAAATTACTCAGCTAGCAAAACATGTATTTCTGGTGAAATCCTGGTATCCAATTTTTGGATGGATTACAATACCTTCTCTATACACTATGTATATAGTACGTATAGAGAAAACAAAAATTCTGATTCTAAACAGATCTACAAAATTAGAGATATTCTTGAAAGATTACATGTAACCCAGGTGTATACAGATTGTCTAAATTAATATCATTTAAATGTAATCCAATAACCTTGTATGATATAGAAGTTTTTCAGGTTATAGCATTGCTTCCAAGGATAACAGTTGAAAGCTTGTGTAGGGTAGAAATTGAGAATTGGAATCAACATCAATCATAGGTTTCACTTACCACATTAACTTTAGGAACGTGTTGCTTACATTATCGGTTGTTCTTGGCTGTTTTGTACATCCAGCATTTCCCTGGTAGTAGAGGCTCCAAGCATTTTGCATAGAACTTCATATCTATCCGAATTTCAAATGTCTTAGCCAATGTTTCATGTTTCTTGAAAAGGATTTTCTCTCAAAGATTTAACTCTTTTATTCCAGCTGATTTTTAACAGTTTTATATCAGAGCTTATACTATGGTGATTATTCCCAAAGTAATGGGCCACAGCTGATTTATCTACTTGCTTATATTAACGATTTCTAAAGACAGAATTCAGTTATACATTTTGAAAAAGTCCACACATAACCTCAACAATATAAATATGCCACCATTAACTTTTGGCACTATGAGGGTACTTCAATAAGAGCCCATGTTAGGAATAAAGAAGCCAATTTTTTAAACTTAAATGATTTATTTCCCAACTTATACCCCTTTTAGGAATATACACTTACCCCAATGCTCCTGTTATTTTTTTAAACCCTCTAAAATATGAATTGTCAACTCTGTAAAGTATGCCTTATACCTTGACAATGACTTCATTTGATCTAAATTTTGCTCCCATGAGCCATTTCTTCATGGGAACAAGAAGAAATTGGAGGGAGCCAGGTTAGATGAATATTCTTTTAAAGAACACATGAGGTATTTAAAGCATAAACAAACAGATAAGTCAGCTGTAGCACACCATTTTTGGAACTCACAACCAGAATTTTCACAGTGAACACAAGTTATTAAAATCAGTGCACAATCCGATTGGATTAACAGTTTGGGAAAGTCTATTAATTCTGAAAAACAAAAGTCACAAATTTTTATATACCATAAACAAACGGTCTCATCTCAAAATTCATCTATCCAGAAGAGAGACCTCTACAGGCTGCTACCACAAGTTCATTAGTGAATCTCCAATGGAGATGGTGGCAATAGCCACCAAAATATGTTTGAAGTAAGTTACTTATTTCAACTAATGAAGTTTGAGGTTGATTCTGTGTTTTTACTCTTAATTAACAGATTTCTATATCCTCTGGACCAGAGTGAAGCATAAAGAAATAATTAAAACAGCTCAATACAATGGCTATGATGAAAATATGGCAAGCAGAATGATCTACAAATTCAAATATTACAATTACTTGATTGAGTGATAATTTTACAGAAAAACAAACCTATCAATTTTTACAGGAAATTTTCAATCACCCTACAGCTGTGCACCAACATTAGAAGATTAAAAAAAAAAAAAAAAACTCTCACAAGATTATTTTGGAGGATCTAAGGCACAATGGACATGGGAATATACAGGGCAAAAATTGTGTACTTTGTAGCCAGGTATAGGAAAACAAAGGAGATAGAGGAGGAAATAAAGGAATTAAGGGGACAGGGTACTCTGAACAGAAACTATATCTTAAGTGAGTTGAATTACCACTGCTCTTAAAGCATTCAATTGTTTTTTCAGAAATGTATATGCATTATTCTATAAATCATGACAATTTTTCAAGTGGTTGTTTGTATTAATAGCTTATGTGGAAGTCATGCTACTCCCACCTGAGAAGACAAGCCATTTTACACTGTGAACAGAATTGAGTTTATCGTGAAAAGCCTGTTAGATTGAAAGTGCAGAATTAGGATAAGATGAATCCACAAACAAATAAAAGGGAATTGGGTGAGAAAGTAAGCAGATATAGATGGAATTGTTTCACTGGATTATCCTGAAAACTTTTATCCTATGTTGAAGTTCTAAATGGCAAATGTATATTCATGGGATTGGTTATTTATTTTATATTAGGTAAGTATGACATGCTTTTATTTCTATTAGAATTTATGTTGAAATAGGCTGGTAATGGTATGGTTACATCTAGTAGGATTAATGCTAAAAGGTATAGTGCATGGTTTAACAAAGCGTACAGGGTTATGTGGAGTCATATGAGTTAGGGTTATGAGAAGTCTCATATAAAAGCCAACATAATTTGGTGGAGAGAGTATTGTAGCTATGTGCCAAATGCACCTACCTACCTGTGCCTTGCCACATGTGTATGAATGATTTGCTTTTCATATCACCAATTGTTACACATTTTAGGGAACCAAAAAAGAAATAAATAATAATTGTAATTAATGCAAATTCTACACCATTCAAATCTAAACAAGCTACAAATAAAGCAAATATTTATAAACCAGTAAAAAGTATAGTTTCCTCAGATATGTAATTAGTCATCAAATACAACATTTAAATACAAGAATTTTATACCCAAAAATAGTAATCAATAAAAGCTAACGTTTAATAAACAGGAAGGTAGCTAAATTTGATAAAGATATGATAGCAGAGTGCCAGAAAAATGGGGATAATATTTTCAAAGCTAAAAAAGAGTTTTTCCTAAAATCTAACTTTTAAGAAATAATGTCAGAACTTTTGAGAATTGTGAAACTAAATGTCAAAGGCGCCAACTGTAATGTTTGAATTAAGGACTATTTGAGGACCTGGATGTAGACATTATCTGCAGTTAAGAACTGTGTATAATAAAAGACTGGCTATATTCTGCACAAGCCAATTTTAGCAAGCCAAATTATTTTTGGTAATGAGTCATGTCACTATTAATAATATTAATTTCAAATTTATAGGCAATCAGTTTTGTTGTTCAATTTTTGGGAACGCTCATAAATTACATAGAAATCATACACAAAAATGGAAAATTGACGAGGGTCAGTCAATACCTCCTATTTTTTTTCTCCTTAACTAAGTTAGCAATGTGAACAATTTGAATTTGGTGCAAATCCTCAAATCTTCTTCTCTATTACATTGCAGTAGCAACTTCCTAAGTCTACAGGTGGCCTTTTGCAAAATGGCTGATATCAATGTGTGTATTAGACAATTGAATTCTTGCATGTGAAAGATGAAACACCCATTTGCATTTATGAAAGGATGAGAAATATGTATAGTGATGCAACAATTGATGTCAGCACTTTTAGAAAATGGGTTTGTCACTATAATGAAGCAGAAGGGCAAACACCATTGGCTGATGAAAATTGGAGCGGTAGACCGGTGACTGCAGTGACTCCACACAACATTGAACGTATGGATGAGATCATTCATACTGACCACCAGGAAACAACAGATGAATTGTATTGCATTATGTCCCTCGTAAAGGCAGTGTGATGACGATTATTCAATAACTGGAGTACTCAAAAGTTTGTTCACGGTGGGTACCAAGAATGTTAACCAACGAGAATAAGGAGACAAGGAAAACAATAACCGCTGATCTCTTGCAGTGCTTCAATTTGGAGGGAGAGGAGTTTCTGGAAAACATTGTGACTGGAGATGAAACATGGGTTCATTTTTTTTAACCTGAATCAAAAATACAGTCAATGGAATGGCATCGCAGAACCTCAGCGAAGAAGAAAAAATTCAAAACTGTGTCATAGGCAGCAAAAGTAATGGTGACAGTGTTCTGGAATGCACAGGGTGTGATTCTGGTTGAATTTTTGGAGCAGGGATGCACAATAAATTCTGAGCAAAATGTCAGCACCCTCAAAAAACTTAGAGCAGTCCTTGGCGAGTTCGCCCAACAAAAACCATAACATAACCCACCTAATACAACAGGGCTGAGGTAACAGAAAATGTAGATGTTACCTTGTGTTCAAAAAAGGCAGAAACAAAAATATATAATGGGAAAGTAGATCAAGGACTAACTTCCAGTTATCATAATTTAATTTATTTTAACTACAGCACTCTTGTATCAAAATAAGAATAAAAAAGACAGAAGAGATTTATTGTATAATTTTCAACATTATCGGAATAAAATAAAAGAAGAATATAGACTAATGAATTGTAAATATGAAGGTTTTTCGGTTGATCAGGATATGGAAAATTTAACTGGAGCAACAAAAGACATCATTCAGAAGACAATATTAAAAACAAGACCAAAAAAGTTTTCCTTAAAAATCTGGACAGATAAATTACAGAAGGCAAGATCCATAACCTGAAAATTAAGAGTGCATCGAAAATCAATTGTTTATACACAGAGAGAGAATATAACTTACAAAAATATAGAGAAGCAAAAGAAAAATACAAAACCTATTAGAAGAAATACGTAAACAATACTGGAAAACTTTTGTTGAAGATAAAATAAACGAGGACACGTGGCAACTACACAAAATAATTATGGATAAGATTGAAAAACCAGAAGTAATAACAACACTGGAAAAAGAAGAATGTCTAATGATTGGGAGGACTCGGTTTCATCATTATTACATAAGATATCACCAGAGATAAAGTGAAGAAATAAGCATAATGAACAGGATTGAAATGACTTCGCCATATAATAATGGACGATTATTTATCCAGTGGATATAACCAAGATTAAGTTAATATTTAACAAATTAAAAAATAAAAAACTGCTGGGCCTATAATCGAATTCTGAATCATGTGCTAATAAATTTAAAGGATGATATACCATTTCTACACAAACTTTATAATTGTTTATGACAAGGGAGGTTTCCAGATTTATGAAAGGCAGCAAAAGTTGTTATTCTTAAAAAAGAAACAAATAAGGGTCCAAACTTTCCAAAATCCTATCGACCCACACGACATCTACAATAGGATGGGGAAAATATTTGAACAAATAATTTTTTAATGTAGAAGTATAATAGGAATGAATAATAAATGATATGGATTCAGGAATGGAATAACAACAGAAGATCCATAAATGAAATATTACAAACAATTAAAGAAATTTGAAAAAAAATTATAATAGGGATACAAATTGATATTTCTAGTGTCTTTGATAATTTTTGGCATATTAAAGTTAAAAAATTAACCCCAAAATATGTATAAAGTTTTACAAAATTACTGTATAAATTGTAAAGTTTACATAGAATAAATAAGATTACCAAAGGATGTCCCTAAGACTCAGTTCTTGGGCCTCTTTTGGGATATTGTTGTGGAAATGTTAATTGAGGAAGTGGAAAATATAACATTAAAAATACCAGTACATATGCAGACAGAGTCAAATTGAGACTGAAACAAAATAAAACAAAACGGAGAAATTACATAACATGTAAAGTTAAATATTGAGCCAAATAAAGCATGTTACATGTTATTTAAGGAAGATTTAAAAAGAGATCCAATAATTAAGATTAGTAAACAGAACATAAAAATAAACACACAATCCAAATACCTGGGAATTTTATTGGATGAAAAGTTAAATTTTAGAAATCATTACAGAGTATATAGTCAAAATCAGAAAAAATTATGATGAAATTAGGAAAAATTACTCAACAAACTTTAAAATTTCTTTGAAAATTATTACTTTATAACACAACATAATGTTGGCATCAATAATTACTTATGGAGCCAGTGTTTGGGCAGTGAGAATGGGTGATGTGATGATTATAACATTACTTAGGAGAATTCAAAGGAAAATATTATTATGCTTCACAGGTGCAGTAAATAACACCCATCATGACAACTTTAATTACTAGAGCTATTTGACATATATGGTATTTGATTAAGCTGGAGGGAGCAATATTTTGGCTAAAGAAACAAATTTTGATCTGGTAGAGAAAACAGTTGAATATAGATGCAGACGATATCTGACATTAAATATAAGTTGAAAAATATATGACAACAAGTTTGGGAAGAAATGGACATAGGAGGAAGAGTATATAATAAATTTTATTGGGGAAAAAAAAATGGCATTTGTGATTATTGTAAAGTGCAAGATACACCAGCAGCTAGTATTTTTTAATAATAATAATAATAATAATAATAATACCTTTATTGTCAATAGACTGCAATACAGTTTCTGACATTGTCACAAATTCATATTTACAATTATGTATTTACAATTTTTACATTCGTCCAGAGTAGTCTACACTTAAAATATGTTAATTAACAAATATTACAAAGATGGACAACCTGCATAGTTACAAATTTTACTAAAACTACATATCAGTTGTATATACACAGAGGGACATTATTATAGTTCATATACAATGTCTTTGTTATCAAATACTTCTTCAGAGCACTCTCAAATTGTTTCCCTTTAGAACATTTTAAATATGCAGGTAGTTTTGCATGAAGCAATAAACCCATGACATTTGGATCCTTTTTTGAGATATTTTTGTTAAACCCCTGCCGAAAATAATCATCATTGTGTCGGGTGTAATGACTATGGATATTACTATTTTTTAGGTTTTGTTTCTGAACTGCATAGGTTACAACTTTAAAGACATACAAAGAATACAACGTTAATATCTGCTTATCTTTAAATATTCCCCTACATGATTCACGAGAGCTCATATTGAAAATCAATCTGACTGCCCGTTTTTGTAATCTAAATAACCTTTCCATATGGGTAGCAGCAGCACAACCCCAAATTTCTATCGCATACAATAAATATGGGTATATAACTCCATAATAAATCATTTTGAGCCCCTTCTCATCTAGGATATTTTTAAAATGACGTAGCAGATACACAGATTTACTAATTTTGTCACAAATATGATTTATATGTCCAGCCCATGTTAATTTTCTATCAAGAATTATTCCTAGAAATTTATGTTCGCTTACATCATGAATATTGCTATCATTTACCGGTAAAGAGAAGTTTGTGGTGTTTCTGTTACTCTGTGAGAAATGAATTAAGGTTGTTTTTGTCATGTTGCATGCAAGTTGATTTTGTTTAAAGTAGTTAATAACCGAGTCAATGGATTGCAGTAAGCTCTCCTTTAATATATCTACATTTGCCCCTTGACATACAGCAGTAGTATCATCTGCATAAGCTATTATATTTGTATTTTTTGAGATTGGTATGTCATTTACATATAAAATAAATAATAGTGGTCCCAACACTGATCCTTGTGGTACGCCATACATAACACGTTTAAATTTTGATTGCACTTTTCTTACTGATTTGCCCTGTTTATCGTACAATAGTGTTGATTGTCTTCTGTCAACCAAATATGATCTGATCAAATCTCTCGCCAAGCCTCTTACTCCATATGCCTCCAGTTTTTGTAATAATATCGCATGATCAACGCAATCGAAGGCTTTTGAAAGATCAAAGAATAAGGACCCTACTTTATCATTTTTTCAAGGTTTTCAATGACTAAATGTATAAATTCACTAATTGCAGTAGCTGTTGATCGACCTTTCCTAAATCCATGCTGAAAATTTATAATAATATTGTTTTTGTCTAAGAAATCTAATAACCGGCCTAATAAAAGCCTTTCAAAGAGCTTGGCTATTTCTGATGTTAGGCTAATTGGTCTGTAGTTATTTATGTCATTCTCATTTCCTTTTTTATGTAGTGGGCGTACTAGGCTCTGTTTCAGACACACTGGAAATTTACCACATAAAATAGAGAAGTTTATTAGATGTTCGAGGGGACTGGCCAGAATATATTTACAATGTTTTAAGAGAATCACACTGATTTCATCCCATCCACTTGTGGCTTTTTTTGGTAGTTTAGTTATTGTATTTAGAATCTCTGTTGTAGATACTGGATAAATGAAAAATGATGACTTTACAGTGTTTTTAAAGCACTGCTGTGTATTCCTGCCAGCAGAATTCTCTCCTACACTAAGGAAATAATTGTTTATTAAATTACATACAAGGTTTGGTTCTTTTACAGTTTCATCATCAATACTGAGTTCTAAATTTTTGTGTGCTTTTGTTTCCGATCTAGCGACATTTACAAAGCCCCATGCAGTTTTACTAATATTCCCTGATTTACTTAACTTTTCTTTATAGTCATTAACTTTTAAATCTTCCAAGCTTTTGAGATATTTCTTTTTTATGATATTGTACTTTGATGTATAAGTAACACTACCACTAGATTTATGCAATTCATACAAATGTTTCATTTCATTTTTTAGTTTTATTATTTCTGTGGTAAGTTTAACATGGCCATAACTATTCTTATATACCTTTTTGGTTTTCATAGGACAGCATGCATTAAAGTGAGTGCTAAATACATTATAAAACTGGTTCCATTTTTCATCTACAGTTTTGGCATTATATACTATGTCCCAATTTTCGTCTGTTAAGGATTCTATCAAATGACCAATACATTTTTCATTCAGATCACGAAAAGTTTTGATTTCATAATTGTTTTCTTTACTGTAATTTAAGCCCTTAAATTTCACATACTGAGCATAATGGTCAGAAATGTGAGTGTTTATATTGTATGCTTTTACTACCTCAAAATTCAGGTTTGTGGCAATATGATCAATAACAGATGATGATGAATGTGTTACCCTTGTAGGCTCGTGTATCAAATCCCTTATTCCATAAGTGTTAAATAACTCGTAAAGTTTCTTATAGTCCCCTTTTGTATGGTCTAGATTTATGTTAAAATCACCCATCAAGATTACCTGATTATATTTAGTGCAAACTTGAGCTAGAAATTCATCAAGATAATCAACAAAGTGCTCCGAAGGAGTACTTGGTGATCTGTATATCCCCAGTAATAAAATAGAATAGATACCTGTTTTATATTTATATTATGTAATAAATATAATCAAACTTTAGTTTAAGAAAGATATAAAGTAGGGGAATATATACCTAACTACAATTTTGAGAAATTCAGATTTAATTTAATACCTACAAATCCTGACTAACCATGTGAATAAAAGAGCATGAAAAAGATGAAAGACAAATACAAAAAAATGTACTGTTGCCAAATAGAGCACCAGAAACAAGATGTCAAAGAACATTAAATAGAACACAAGACTGGAGGAAGACAATTAAGTCAATAACTCTACCTATCCAATTAAATCAACCTCTTCAGGATTTACGAACAGGGGTCTCCAAATTTCCAGTCATTGGGCCATACTGATTACTCCGATAGGGTTCTAAGGAGCAAAACCATTTTAATTTTCCTGGCAGTATCTATTATTCTAGTCGCCGAGTATGCGTCCTGAGCTGCTAAATTCGCCAGTTCAATTATTTTTGTGTATTGTTTCGACTGAGACACTAGACGACATCTGGTGGTCAAAAGCGGAAATAGGTAGTGGTAGAACCCTCGATTGTTAATAGATGGTGCTAGTAGTGCTTTCGAAAGCGCAGTAACATTTAAACAGACGTTCAACTGCTGGGGATTCACACCAGCAATTTTTTTGGATGTGGCTAAAGCTTATGATTCAGTATGGATGCCGGATTAATTCATAAGTTAATGCATGCGGGGCTTTTGGATGCTCTAATAAAACTACTACGAAGCTACTTGGATGGCAGAACCTATCAAGTAAGGGAAGGGTCATCTCTTTCACCAACGTACCCTTTTGACACCGGAATTCCTCAGGTATCAGTCATCGGACCTGTACTATACAACATCTTCACGTTGGATATGCCTATAACAACAGGATCAAATGTTGCCCAGTATGCAGATGGTACAGTTTTGTTTTCAACAGATATTGATGCTGCAAGAGTCGTTAGAAGATTGCAAAATCACATACATTTATATGAAAACTGTGCCGGTCATTGGAAAATAAATCTTAACACTGAAGAAACACAAACCATCTGCTTTATAAAATATCCACTCAAAAGAATAAATACACTGAAAATCAGAAATAAGAAACTCAATCACAGTACTCAAGTTAAATACCTTGAAAAACAATAGCCAGGACAATCCAACTCTATCCACTACTCAAGTCAGGATGTATATCGATACAAAGGAAGCTACAACTCTTCAAAACTCTGATTATACCAATACTGGTTTTCGCGGCCCCAGCATGTGCCTACATGGAGGATTCAACTTTTAAACCACTGCAGGTTGCACAAAATAAAGTTTTAAGAATTATTCACGGTGGCGATTGGTACACCACAACTAAACAGATTCACGAGGATTTGTCTGTACCTTACTTGCGAGAATACATTTCATAACATATACAAGATTTCTACCATCGTCTTCAACTGAATCCAAATCCAGTAGAAGACAACTTGGAAACTACAATGTTAATCAATACATAAGATACAAGACCCCAAAGACTGCCTTAAACGACTGCTTTTCCTGATGAATAACCTATCCTAATTTTTAGGAAGGGTTTATAAATAGCACTCATTAACTGTGTATGATACCATTTATGTATAGTCAGAGACTGCTTGTCAGTTCGATACTATTGTCATTGTAAGAAGCATGTAAAAAGAAAAATCTGATGTGTTACACTCACATGACTTTCTCTATATCTTTGTAAATTATTATTGTTAATAAGCTTATCTTTTATTTATTTCATGCTAATTGAGAAAAATTAGCAGAAATAATCTTATTTCTTCCTTTATAGTAAGTAGAACTGAAATAAGGGAGTACCATAGGTTAAAGTGAAAGCCAAAAGCTGGTTGCTATGTGACTGATGTTCCTTTGTTTGTATTGACAGGAGTTCACAAATTCCTGTATGAGAAAAGCTGAAACCAATAAAAAGGAATATCTCAAAAACGATCAACTCCACAAAAAAAATGTATGTAACATAACTTGTGTGTTTTAACGTGCTCTACATTTTTTATGGGTTAAGTTTTTGCCCATATCTTACGGTTTAGTAGTTATGAAAAATTCATCCAGAGTAAAGTAGTCTTCAGAGGCTATTCCCAGAAATTTCAGAATATACACTTTATTTGTCAGGTTATTTTATTTAATATACGATATTTTAATCAAAATCGTTAGAGCCATTTTTTAGAAAATCAAAATTTTCGAAAAAAGTTCCATGTAAAGGGTAGTTTGGGGTGGGGGGATTTTTCTCAAAATCTTCGTGTCTCGTCCCTGGAAGATACTAAACTTAAATACCAAGTTTGATATTTTACCGACTTTTCGTTTTTGAGTTATCGTGTTCACACACACACACACACACCTTTTTTTGAAAATACTTTTTTTGGATACAGGAGACTCTAAAACATATATTTCCGGTGAAATCTCGGTATCAAATTTTTTGGTGGAGTGCAATACATTCTCTATTCACTATGTACATAGTGAGTATAGAGAAAGTAAAAATAGCAGTTAAATATTCGTGAATAAACTCGTTGGTTCCAGAAAGCGCTGGTGTATTCCACTTATTTTACATGCCTGTTTATTCTTTTATATATGCCGTTAACACACGCAGGCACGCGCACATATACATACATATTTTTATAGTACTTTTTTCGGGGAGCTTCAAAGCTCGCAATTCTGGTTAGATCTAGGTACCAATTTTATCTACATTAAATTCAACATGCCTATGATTACCACTTAATTAAAAGTACTATAATCAATTTTTACTTTCTCCACTATATGCAGTGTACATACCTATCAGATAGAAAAGGCATTGTATTCAATCCTAAAGTTTGATATGTAGCTGTTATCGGAAGTACATGTTTTGAGAACCCCGGAATAAAAGAAGTCTTTTTATGAACATACCTGCATATGTTCTGTGTGTCTTTGGACAGCATAACTTGAAAACGAAAAGTAGGTTAGGTATCAAACTTGATATTTTAATTCGGTGTCTTTCAAGGATGTGACATACATATTTTCCGAAAAATCACCCACATTAAACTATCGATTTTCTGAAAAATGGTTCTAACGACTTTAATTGGAATGGCGTGTATTAAAGATATTTATACACCAAATACAATTTATGTCTTTAAAATTCTGGGGATAATTTCTGAAGCTCCCTCTATTCTGGATGCTTTTCATATATCTGTTAATCCATAAGAGATTAAATCTTACAGCACAAAATATATGGATCTCATTAAAACATAGAATTTATACCATAAACATGAGTTTCCTACTTCCTAGATATTTCTGGTTGTTGGTGTAGTTTTTTCAAAATTTAAACATTTCTCGAATGTGAAGTCATCGCTTAACGACCAGCTTCTAAAAGGTCCAACTATCGCTTTAGCCTAGTGTTTACTTCTCTTGTACTACAAGGAAATAGGTAATGAGACTATATCTGCTAATGCTTATCTTGGTTAGCATGGAGTGAATAGAAGAATTAGCTTTCCTAAGAATAATTTGATACAATATAAATAGACCCGTCATGTGAATGAAACACAACAGATTTTTAGGAAAAGTTCTATGTGTCCTTTTTTCCTGTCTGTCTTCTGTCTGTGTGTCATAAATCTAAAACGAAAAGTAAAAGTCACTTAAGCACTAAACCTGTACATCCCAAGGATGCGACACGAAGATTTTTTAAAAAATCAGCCCACCCCAAACTATCTTTTACTTGGAAGTATTTTGGAAATTTTCGAATTTCTCACCAATGGTCATAACGATTTTTTATTAACATGCCATACATTAAGAATATTTACATGGCAAATAACATGTGTTTATTGAGTTATCTGAGAATAGACCATGGAGCTCTCCTCATTTTGGATTACTTTTGTGAAACTCGTAAGCCATAAGATATAGACAAACATCTTATCACACAAAAATCTCGATAAGATACACAATTTATGTTATATATGTATTATGTATGTATGTATGTTGTTTTTTTTTGGGGGGGGGTAGTGTTTAACGCCCGCTTTACTACTTGGGGCACCGCAGGCGAATGTATGTGTATATATAAAACCATTTCCGCGATATTCCTTGTTTTTGTTTAAATTGTCTTACCTAAATTTTTCTCAAATGAGAAGTTGTCAGAAAGTCATCATTTTTTTTTCATCCGGATGATACAAATAGAAATGAATTTCATCACATCATGACCAGCCATAGACATCTTAAAATATTTGTCTATCGTATATTCACCTTGATTCAAGGTTTTATTATAAAACATTTCTGCTAGTGTTTCATCTTGAAGCATGGCGTAGATAGAAGCATAAGCTTTTGCAATAACAGTTTATTGCAGAAGTAGCAGAAAAGGCAGATGTAATACATCTGATTTCGTTTATTTACAGTTTAGATATTAATATTGTATTTTTGTTGTCGTTCCATGTATACCCTTCCTTTAGATGCATGGTCCTATCAGCGGCATTTCGTTTTGGAACATGATGCTTATCGACAATGGTAATTCGTTATACTGATGTTGGATTTCCATTTATCTTTAATTTTAATCATTAGGTTACACACATATTCACACTAACATTTATGATTCCAGACTCTGGGGAGGACATGGAATAATCTGGGCTAGAAAGAAAGAACGAAAACATTTGATGTGTTCCATTCACATGACTTTCTCTACATCTCTGCAACAAATTATTCTTAAAAAGCTTATGCTTCTATTTACTTCATGCTAATTGAGAAAAAAATAGCAGAAATAGTCTTATTACTTGCATCCTTGTAAGCAGAAGCGAAATAAGGGAGTACCATAGGTTAAAGTGATAGTCAAAAGCTGTTTAGCTATGTGACGGAAGTTCATTTGTTTGTAAGGACAGGAGTTGACAAATTCCTGTATCAGAAAAGGATGTTTTTCAAAGCTGAAACCAAAAACGAATATCTCAAAAACAATCAACTCCACGAGAAAAACGTATATAATATAAATTGTTTGTTTTAACGTGTTCTACACTTTTTGTGTGGTAACTTTTTGTCCATCTCTTACGGTTTAGCAGTTATGCAAAATCCGTAAAATTCATTCGGAATAAAATAGTCTTCAGAGGCTATTTCCAGAAAATTCAAGATATACATTTTATTTGTCAGGTAAATATCTTAAGTATGCGATATTTTAATCGTTAGAGCAGTTTTTGGGAAAATCAAATTTTTCGAAAAAAGTTCCATGTAAAGGGTAGTTGGGGGTATGGGGATTTTCTTGAAAATCTTTGTGTCGCATCCTTGGAAGGTACCAAACTTAAATAGCAAGCTTGGTATCTTTGGTTTTTTCCTTTTTGAGCTATGCTGTCCACAGACAGCCAGACACACACACGCACACATATACACACGGACATTTTCTACACGTATTATGTACATAGTGCATAGAGAAGGTATTGTATTCCACCTAAAAATTCGATACCAAGATTTCCCAGAACTACATGTTTTAGGTCCCCCTGAATCCAAAAATAGCATTTTTGGAAAAAATTCCGTGTGTACCTGTGGATGTGTGTGTGTGTGTGTGTGTGTGTGTGTGTGTGTGTGTGGACAGCATAGCTCAAAAACGAAAAGACCATTAAATACCAAACTTGGTATTTAAGTTTAGTATCTTCCAAGGATGCGACACGAAGATTTTCAAGAAAATCTCCCCAACCCGAGCTATTCTTTACATGGAACTTTTTTCGAAAATTTTGAATTTTTCAAAAATGGCTCTAACGAAAATATCGTATATTAAAGATATTTACCTGACAAAATGTATATCTTGAATTATCTTGGAATAGCCTCTGAAGACTGCTTTATTCTGGATGAATTTCACGGAATTTTACATAACTGTTAAACCGTAAGAGATGGACAAAAACTTACCACACAAAAAATGTAGAGCACATTAAAACACAATTTATGTTACATGTATATTTTTTTCGTGAGATCATCGTTTTTGAGATACTCCTTGTTTTTGGTTTCAGCTTTGAAAAACTTTCTGCTTACAAGGATGCAAGTAATAAGACTATTTTTTTTCTCGATTAGCATGAAGTAAATAGAAGCATGAGCTTTTTAAGAATAATTTGTTGCAAATATGTAGAGAAAGTCATATGAATGGAACACATCAGATTTTTTTGGATTCTGGAGGGCTCAAAGCATGTATTTCCGGTGAAATCTCGGTGTTGAATTTTTGGGTGCAATACAATACCTTGTCTATACACTATGTACCTACATAGTACGTTAAGAGAAAGTAAAAAAGACCTACTCCCCAGCCGGGAATCGAACCCTCGCACAGGTGCATTACGTCTGTGCTACAGGACCAACCTTTATTCTGTTGTACTCTAGAGTGAAATGTAAACGCTACCTCTACTTACTATAGGTAAGTAGCAGAAAAAACAGCTAGCTGTGCATCTGAATGACTGGCAGCTCTCAGAAGGTTACACAGTTGTACTTGCAGAGTTGAAACTATCAGCATGCAGCTGATGCCTCTGTTGCTTCTGTCAGCCAGCCTGCTGCAGCTGAAATTACAGTGTGACGATTGCCCAGTGGTAAGGGTGCAACAGGGTCTCTTGAGAGGCAGATCTCTTACCTCTGTACACAACCAAGTTAAGTTCAAGGGGTTCCTCGGCGTTCCTTACGCCAAGCCTCCCATCGGCCACCTACGATTCAAGGTATGTTTACCCAAGAACATTGCTATTACTTAGTGCTAAAACAATGTCTTTAGATGGAATAAGGAGCAATCCACGTTCATTAGAAACCCATATTTCTTCACAGATGAAATGCAAACGAGTAGGGAGAGATCTCTCACGTATTGCGAAAATAATAGTTTCTTTAGGTATTTCTTTTTTCCATATGTTCCTTCCAACTGCAAGACAAAGTTCATAAAGGAAAATCGTGTACCATTTCAGGGTAAAAAAATCTGATGTGTTCCATTCACACGACTTTCTCTACATATCTGCAACAAATTATTGTGAAAAAGCTTATGCTTCTATTTACTTCATGTAAATCGAGAAAAGAATTAGTCTTATTACTTGCTTCTTTGTAAGTAGAAGCGAAACAAGGGAG
This sequence comes from Hymenopus coronatus, assembly GCA_030762935.1. Classification (NCBI taxonomy): domain Eukaryota; kingdom Metazoa; phylum Arthropoda; class Insecta; order Mantodea; family Hymenopodidae; genus Hymenopus; species Hymenopus coronatus. Next base: position 40,710,091 of record CM060885.1, on the reverse strand, counting down.
TACCATAGGTTAAAGTGACAGTCAAAAACCTGGTTGCTATGTGACTGAAGTTCCTTTATTTGTATGGACAGGAGTTGACAAATTCCTGTATGAGAAAAGTGTATGCTTTTTAAAGCTGCAACCAATAACACGGAATATCTCAAAAACGATCCACTCCACGAAAGACATCTATACAACATAAATTGTGTGTTTTAATGAGCTCTATATTTTCTATTAAGTAAGTTATTATACGGTTTACCAGTTATACAAAATTCCGTAAAATTCGTCCAGAATAAAGCAGTCTTCAGTGGCTATTCTCAGGAAATTCAAGATATACATTTATTTGTCAGGTAAATATCTTTAATATACATATTTTAATCAAAATTATTAGAGCCATATTTGAGTAAATCAAACTTTTCAACATTTTCTATGTAAAGGGTAGTTGGTAGAGGGGGAACTACTTGAAAATATTCGTGTCGCATCCTTGGAGAAAACTGAACTTAAATACCAAATTTGGTAGTTAACGCTCTTCTCGTTCATGAGTTATGCACACGCACACACACGGACCTTTATCCAAAAATTGTTTTTATTTTATTCAGGGGCACCCAAAATATCTATTTCCTGTGAAATCTCGGTATCGAATTTTTGGGTGCATTACAAATGTATCTAGTACGTGTAGAGCAAGTAAAAACGTACACCATTTCAGGGTAAAAACACAATATTGGCTACATTTCTGCTAGTATATCAAATATCTCAATTTCAAAAATTGTTATAGCCTATTTTTCTAACCATAGTGTGTGAATTCGCGCACTCATTGTGAACTTGTGACTCTATAAATCTGATGTGTTTTATTCACATGAGCTTCTTCGCTATTCTGCAACGAACTACTCTAAAAAAAGCTGATGTGTTACACTCACATGACTTTCTCTAGCTGCTCTACAAACTTCCTACAAAAGATTATTCTTCTTTCTGCACAATGCTAATCGAAATAAACAATAGCAGAATGTTCTTATTACTTAGTTCCTTATAAGTAGAAGGGGACTAAGGGAATGCACTAGGTTAAAGAGATAGTCAAATGTTTTAAAAGCTATTGTTATGCGATTGTCATTGCAAATCGCTTCATTGCTTGGCCAGGTGTAGAACAAAAGAAAAACACACACTTCCTGTCTGAGAAAAGTTTAAGTAGGTACTTCACAATTGAAACCAACAACAACGAATATCTCGGAAACGGTTACCTCCACAACAAAAACATATAGGACATAAACTGTGTGTTTTGACGAGATCTACACCTTTTGTGTGTGAGTCTTCGTCTATCTCTTACGGTCTAGCAGTTAAGCAAAATTCTGCAAAATTCATCCAGAATAAAGAGGTCTTCAGAGGCTATTCCCAGAAAATTCGAGATAAACAATTTATTTCGGATATAAATAGCTTTAATATACGGGATTTTAATCAAAATCGTTAGAGCCATTTTTATGAAAATCAAAATTGTCGATTTTTTTCCATGTAAAGGGTAGTTTGTGGTGGGGGGATTTGTTTTAAAAATCTTCGTGTCGCATCCCTGGAAGACACTAAACCTAAATACCAAGTTTGGAATTGAACGGTCTTTTCATTTTGGGGCTATGCTGTCCACAGACAGACAGATAGACAGACACACACACGCGCGCGCACACACCACACACGCACACACACACCATGCACGCACACACGGACCTTTCTTTAAAAAAAGCTTTTTTTCGGACTCAGGGGACCACAAAACATATATTTTCGGAGAAATCTTGACATCAAATTTTTGGGTGCATTACATACCTACTCTATTCCTATGTACTTTTTACATATGGGGCTAGAGAAAGTAAAAAAAAAAAATTGTTCTTCTACCTAGTCTGTGCTAATCAAAATAAATATAAGAAAGAACGCTCTAACTTTGTTCCTTGTAGATCGAAGGGAAATAAACAATGGCGACTTTCATTCGATTGATGAATTGCATTCAAATAATAATGATTATTCATTGTGTATTTTTCGTTCCTATTTTACTTTTATTTGACTAGAGTTAGTTTTCGTAACCATAAATTCAAAGTAACCATATCGAGCTCTCGTTATCGATTGCTAATGTAATATAGTTTCCAAACAATACTGAAGTTGGCAGTGGTAACTCGTTTGAGTACAACACCGCTTTCTCATGCTTAAAGAAATTTGTGAGCTTTTTATTTTTACTTTCTCTACACATACTATGTACATAGTGTATAGAGAAGGTATTGTATTGCACCCAAAAATTCAATACCGAGATTTCACCGAAAATATATGTTTTGAGACCTCCTGAATAAAAAAAGTAATTAGAAAAATGTCCGTGTATATATGTGTGGGCAGCATAACTAAAGAATGAAAAGACCGTTAAAAACCAATCTTGATATTTAGATTTGGTATCTTCGAAGGATGCGACACAAAGATTTTCAAGAAAATCCCCCCACTCCCAACTACTCTTTACATGGAAATTTTTCCGAAAATTTTGATTTTCTCAAAAATGGCTCTACCGATTTTGATTAAAATATCGTATATTCAAGATATTTACCTAGCAAATAAAATGTATATCTTGAATTTTCTAGGAATTGCCTTTGAAGACTACTTTATTCTGGATAAATTTTACGGAATTTTGCATAACTGCTAAACCGTAAGAGGTGGACCAAACCACACAAAACGTGTAGAGCACGTTAAAACACACAATTTATGGTATATACATTTATCTCCTTGTTTTTGGTTTCAGCTTTAAAAGACATACTTTTCTCATACAGGAATTTGTCAACTCGTGTCCGTAGAAACAAATGAACTTCAGTCACATAGCAACCAGGTTTTGACTATCACTTTAACCTATGGTACTCCCTTATTTCGCTTCTACTTACAAGGAAGCAAATAATAAGACTATTTCTGCTAATTGTTTCTCGATTTACATGAAGTAAATAGAAGCATAAGCCTTTTAACAATAATTTGTTGCAGAGATGTAGAAAAAGTCATGTGAATAAGATGTTTTATTATTTATTTATTACTTTCTCTGCACATACTATGTACATAAAGTATAGAGAAGGTATTGCATTCCAGCCAAAAATTCGATACCAAGATTTCACCGGAAATACATGTTTTGGATCCCCCTGAATCCAAAAAAAAGTATTTTTGGAAAAATATCTGATTGCGTATGTGTGTCTGTGGACAGCATAGCTCAAAAACGAAAAGACCGTTGGAATCCAACTTTGTATTTCAGTTTGGTATCTTCCAAGAATGCGACGCGAAGACTTTCTAGAAAACCCCCAACTACTACATGTAACTTTTTTCGAAAATTTTGATTTTCCCAAAAATGGCTTTAACGATTTTTATTAAAATATCGTATACTTAAGATATTTACCTGACAAATATAATGTATATCTTGAATTTTCTGGGAATAGCCCCTGAAGACTATTTTATTCCGAATGAATTATACGGAATTTTGCATAACTGCTAAACCGTAAGAGATGGACAAAAAGTTACCACACAGAAAAATGTAGAGCGCGTTAAAACACACAATTTATGTCATATACATTTTTTTTTTTCGTGGGGTTGATCGTTTTTTAGATATAGCTTGCTTTTGGTTTCAGCTTTGAAAAACTTTTAGTTTTCTCATGCAGGAATTTGTCAATTCCTGTCCATACAAACAAAGGAACTTCAGTCACATACCAACCAGCTTTTGACTATGACTTTAACCTATGATACTCTCTTATTTCGCTTCTACTTGCAAGGAAGTAAGTAATAAGACTGCTTCTGCTAATTTTTTCTCGATTAGCATGAAGTAAATAGAAGCATAAGCTTTTTAACAATAATTTGTTGCAGAGATGTAGAGAAAGTCATGTGAATAGAACACATCAGAACTTTTTTTTTTTTTCGCAATTAAGGAATGTGGACGGTGTGTCGCATCTATGCATGATTTGAGCAATGTTGACCACTGCATCTGTTTCGTATTTAATAATTATTTAACGAAATACTCTTGTAAATAAGAGTTTAAACTATCACAAAAGAAGACAAATTAATTTTACTTAATACGATTGTCAGCTGTACAGTTTCGTGTTTGGGAGAAGGAAATAAGACAATATTATAAAGTGTGAATGATGACAACACGTGTACTTCAAACATGGCTATTATGGGAGCGTGTATAGTGACTATCGGTGTAACCTAATGTATTCCCTTATTCCCGCGTTTCTACAAAGAAGTATGTAGTAAAAGTGTTTCTGCAAATGTTTATATCGATATACGTGAAGTAGATAGAAGTGTATGCTTCTGTAAGAATAGCGTGTACCAGGAACAGGTAAAGAGAGTATATGAATGTAACACATCAGATGGTATAGTAAGATTTTGTCTTTCTTACGGTTTACCAGTTAAGCAGAAGTCGTCTCGAATGAAAAAGAATTCTAGGCTATTGCTAGAAAAGTCAAGTTATATACTTCATTTGTCATAAAATATCTTAAACATATGACATGATATAAAATATCTTAGACCAATTTTTTAAAAAATAAACATGTTCTAAATTTTTTTCCAATAAAAGGTGGGAGATATCTTAAACATATGAGTATAAACAAACCATTTTTTGAAAAAATAAACATTTTCTAAAACTTTTTCACGTAAAAGGTGGGGAGATTTCTTGAAAACCTGTCACACACGAGCGCGCGCGCAGTGACATTTTCATAAATTATGGACTTTAAAACATACATTTGAGGTGAAGTCTCGGTACCAAACTTTGGGCGGAATATAATACATATTCTACCTTTTATGTACATTACATGTGGTAGAGAAAGTAAAAAGGAAAATCAAATAAATACCAAAATTAATATTTAAGTTTAGCATATTCTAAAGTTGCAATACCGAGATTTTCAAGAAAATGGCAGGATACATTGATTAATACACATTTTGTGTCAAAAAATTGTATTTGCAGCATTCACATGACTTTCTCTACCTATTCTGTAACAAAATATTTTTATAAAGTTGTTCTACAATTCTACTATACTACTCAAGATAAACATTAGTTCTTTATAAGTAGGGAGGAAATAAGGGATTATAATAGGCTAAAGCGAGAGCCACATATTTTAAAAGCTGGTTTCTATGTATTTGAAATAAGTTCCCTTTACATGACCAGGACTAAAACAGAAGGATCCGGAATGTCAAATGTCAAATTCCCAATTGAGATACGTTTAAGTATTTTAAAATTGGAACCAATAATAAGGAAATTCTAGGAAATGGATATCTCAAAAGAAAAAAAATAATAATAATGGAATGTGTAATGACATAAATTGTGCATTTCAACGAGATCTACGTGTTTTGAGGAGTAAGTTTTTTATATCCCTTAAGATTTACCAGATATGCAAAAATCGTGCAGAATAAAGAGAGGCTATTCGCCGGTCCCCATGGCCGCGTCGCTAAAGTGTTTCGCTTTGATGCTTCGTGGCGCAGGGGATCGTGGACTCTGAGTCCCGCCTATGTTTGTGAAATGTGTATATGTATGAATGTGTGTGTGTTTGTTTGATTAATGGAAGGAAAATAGCAAAACTGTAATCAAAAACGAAAAAAAAAAAAAGTACATGTAATGTACATAAAAGGTAGAATATGTATTATATTCCGCCCAAAGTTTGGTACCGAGACTTCACCTCAAATGTATGTTTTAAAGTCCATAATTTATGAAAATGTCACTGCGCGCGCGCTCGTGTGTGACAGGTTTTCAAGAAATCTCCCCACCTTTTACGTGAAAAAGTTTTAGAAACTGTTTATTTTTTCAAAAAATGGTTTGTTTATACTCATATGTTTAAGATATCTCCCACCTTTTATTGGAAAAAAATTTAGAACATGTTTATTTTTTAAAAAATTGGTCTAAGATATTTTATATCATGTCATATGTTTAAGATATTTTATGACAAATGAAGTATATAACTTGACTTTTCTAGCAATAGCCTAGAATTCTTTTTCATTCTAGACGACTTCTGCTTAACTGGTAAACCGTAAGAAAGACAAAATCTTACTATACCATCTGATGTGTTACATTCATATACTCTGGCCTGCTACACACTATTCTCACAGAAGCATACACTTCTATCTACTTCACGATTATCGATATAAACATTTGCAGAAATACTTTTACTACATACTTCTTTGTAGATACGCGGGAATAAGGGAATGCATTAGGTTACACCGATAGTCACTATACACGCTCCCATAATAGCCATGTTTGAAGTACACGTGTTGTCATCATTCACACTTTATAATATTGTCTTATTTCCTTCTCCCAAACACGAAACTGTACAGCTGACAATCGTATTAAGTAAAATTAATTTGTCTTCTTTTGTGATAGTTTAAACTCTTATTCACAAGAGTATTTCGTTAAATAATTATTAAATACGAAACAGATGCAGTGGTCAACATTGCTCAAATCATGCATAGATGCGACACACCGTCCACATTCCTTAATTGCGAAAAAAAAAAAAGTTCTGATGTGTTCTATTCACATGACTTTCTCTACATCTCTGCAACAAATTATTGTTAAAAAGCTTATGCTTCTATTTACTTCATGCTAATCGAGAAAAAATTAGCAGAAGCAGTCTTATTACTTACTTCCTTGCAAGTAGAAGCGAAATAAGAGAGTATCATAGGTTAAAGTCATAGTCAAAAGCTGGTTGGTATGTGACTGAAGTTCCTTTGTTTGTATGGACAGGAATTGACAAATTCCTGCATGAGAAAACTAAAAGTTTTTCAAAGCTGAAACCAAAAACAAGCTATATCTAAAAAACGATCAACCCCACGTAAAAAAAAATGTATATGACATAAATTGTGTGTTTTAATGTGCTCTACATTTTTTGTGTGATAAGTTTTTGTCCATCTCTTACGGTTTAGCAGTTTTGACAATTCCATAACATTTATCCAGTATAAACTAGTCTTCAGAGGCTATTCCCAGAAAATTCTAAATATGCATATTATTTGTCAAGTAAATATCTTTAATATACGATATTTTAATCAAAATCGTTAGAGACATTTTTGAGACAGTCAAAATTTTCGAAAAAAGTTCCATGTAAATGGTAGTTGGGAGCGGGGGAATTTTCTTCAAAAACTTCGTGTCGCATCCTTGGAAGATACTAAACTTAAATACCAAATTTGGTATTTAACGGTCTTTTCGTTTTTGAGCAATGCTGTTCACAGACTCATACACAGACACACACACAGACCTTTTTCCAAAAATAATTTTTTTGGATTTAGGGGGACCCAAAACATGTATTTCCGAATTCGGCATCGAATTTTTGGGTGCATTACAATACCTTCTCTATATACTATATACTATATACATAGTACGTATAAAGAAAGTAAAAACAACTCATCTAGTAGGTATGCATATATATATATATATATATATATATATATATATATATAGTAGAGGAAGAAGAACAAAATATAAACTGAGCATCATAGAAACGCCGAAATTGAACGCGTTGGCCGCGTTTTAGCTCGCATAAATCATTATATGTTATATTTAGACTTTAAGGGTTACTCATTGCTAAACTCTTCGAATACTTTTATCTAAACTTAACTTTTTTGCATTCAAAGGTTTATTTTCGTCCATTTTCTCTTGCAATATTTACAAGAGAATAAAACAGCAAAGAAATAACCTTCATTAATACCAACGAGCACTACACATTCAGAGAGTTAACATAGTAATCATAGGAATGAAGCAATTATTGTCACATACAACTTCTCATTACAGCTATATACAAAGTATGTTCTCCTTGAAATTACAGGTTCTTTCTATGATATCGAGACAAACAACTGAAGGCTAGCAAAACATCTGATGTGTTGCATTCCCATGATTTTCCCTATTACACTTCCAAGTTACTCGTGCAAAAGCTTATTGTTAATCGAGATGAGATAAATTTTCACATTTCACTGTTGATATAAGATGAATGCAGTAGGTTAAACATATAGTGAGATTGTAATAATCTGATGTGTTCAATAACTTTTTCTACCAGTTCTGCAACAAACTAATCCTATAATCGTTTATTCTTCCATCTTTTAAACGAGATAAACACGAGCAGAAATCGACTTTTTACTTGTGTCCATGTAGCTACAATGGAAACAATAAACCTTTATTAAGGTATAGAGACAGTCACATTTTCAATGCGATGATATTGAAATCTCGTTTCTTTTGCGTGACCAGAACTAGGGGAAAAAACATAAAGAAAAGGTGAAACAAACGACGAATTCCCATTTGAGAAAAGTATAAGTTTTGGGAAAATTTAAACTAGTAGCAAGGAATAGCTCAGAAATTGTCAACTCTATGAAAAAATGTATTTGACATAATTTGTGTGTTTTAATGAGATTTACATGTTTTGTGCAACAAAATTTTGTCTATCTCTTACGATTTATCTTTTGAAAAAATCATTCAGAATGAACAGGATTTCAGAAGCTATTCTGAGAAAATTCTATATATGCATTTCATTACTATGAAAATATGTTAAACATGTGGTATTTTAAAGAAAATCTTTAGAGCCATTTATATTAAATCTAAATTTTCGAAAAATATTCCATTGAAGATTAGTTTGGGATGGGGGATGTACTTGAATATTTCCGCCTTCCATGCGTGCAGGACACTGAACTTAAATATGTTTGGCATTTAATCACACTCATTTGCTGTACTTTTTCTAAAATGGTTTTATTCAGGGGACCTCAAAACTACAATTGCCGGTGAAATTTTGTTATCGTATTTTGGGTTGAATACTATAGCTTCTCTGCCTACTAGAGTGTATGTACATTGTAAAGCCTCCCATAAAAGAACATGGAGTCTCGATCTGAAAGATAAGTCGCGTTTTTAAGGCCCTATTTTACTACAAATGGAACCGCAAGCGTGGTCGCGTTGTTGTTCACCCCTGACCAATGCAGGGGGAGACATAGACTTGTGCTAATTGAGGGCAGCAGGCGACGACAGTTTTTCACTTTTACTACTGCATTGTCTTTTAACACTATTATTCTATAAGGTAATAGCTCGCAGTAATAGAAACTACGTTTAAGAAACTAATATTCTATAATAACTAATTGTTATAATTTGAAGGGGAATCATGAAAGAAAGAAATATGCACTTTTAGTACAGCGCATTTATGCAATCGTAATATGCTAGACGATACGTTTGTTAATTTAATTAAGGATGCTAATTGTTGCTATGATACTCTTTTTTTAGCAATTTTTAAAACAAAATTGTATTTAAATAGTATAAAATTAAATTTCATAATTTTGTCACACTACTTCAGCGTTTAATAGTATCCTTACAGGTTAACAACAGCATTTTTATTAATTTCTCTACACGTACTACGTACATAGTGTATAGAGAAAGTATTGCATTCCACTCAAGAATTTGATACCGACATTTCATCGCCTGTGTCTGTGGATAGCATAGCTCAAAAACGAAAAGTCCGTTAAATACCAAACTTTGTATTTAAGTTCAGTATTTTCCAAGGATGCGACACGAAGATTTTCAAGAAAATCCCCCCACCCCAACTCTCTTTACATTGAAAATTTTTCGAAAATTTTGATCTTCTCAAAAAGGAATTTTGATTAAAATGTCGCTAATTAAAGATATTTACCTGACAAATAAAATGTATATCTTGAATTTTCTGGGATAGCCTCTGAAGGCTACTTTATTCTGGATGAATTTTACGGAATTTTGCATAATTGGCAAACCGCAAGAAAAAAAAATGACGTGTTATTTATGGACGCTCTTTAACTACTGTGGTTCTCAGCGTCCCATTCTATACTGGGCGTGAAATACCGATTAATTTTGCTCAGAGGCCTCTCTATCAGGTTTGAGGTTCTTTTACGTGCCGTAAATCTACGACACGGACCAACGAAAACCGTAAGAGATAAACAAAAACTTACTACACAAAAAATGTAGATCAGGATAAAACACACCATTTATGTCATACATTTTTTTCGTGGAGTTGATTGCTTTTGAGATATTCCTTGTTTTTGGTTTCAGCTTTGAAAACTTATGCTTTTCTCATTCAGGAATTTGTCAACTCCTGTCCATACAAGCAAAGGAACTTCAGTCATATAGCAACCAGCTTTTGACTGTCAATTTAACCTTGGTAGTCCCTTATCTTCTACTTATAGGGAAGCAAGTAATAAGACTATTTCTACTAATTTTTTCTCGATTAGAGTGAAGTAATTAGAAGCATAATCTTTTTAAGAATAATTTGCGGAGATGTGGAGAAAGTCATGTGAATGGAACGCATCAGATTTTCTACAAAGCTTGCTTAAATGGAACTAACATAAATTGCACTATTGACATAAAAAAACTGTTTTGCTTATAGTTGATTACACTTAGCTATTAAATAACAAATAGATATTTGGTTTAGGCCTGTTAAATGAGAGAGCTTCAGTTAACTAAATAATTCTATTGTATACTTTTCGAATATTGTAAAACAAGCTTCTGAAATAGAAGCCGGCGCTCTACCAAAGATCTCTGGACTTCCACTTGAATACATTTCACGCTCGGGACACTTGCTTCTAGGCTAAAACTCACATACGTATTTATTCTTATTAAATACAATTCCGCATTCTGGTTAAAACTCCGACGTTGTATACCCTCTTTCCATTTTCCTAACATTTTCTTTGTTTTCATTATCATTTTTCCGGTTTCTTCCGACAAACAGAAGTACACATTTCATAAACATATAAAGACCCATGCTCAAGGCGGGATTCGAACCCACGATCCCCTGCGCCACGAAGCACAGCCGGTCCCCATAGCCACGCTCGCTAAAGCGTCTCGCTTTGGTGCTTCGTGGGCAGGGGATCGTGGGTTCGAGTCCCGCCTTGGGCATGGGTGTTATATGTTTGTGCAATGTGTATATGTTTGTAAAAGAAACAGTAAAACCAGTAAACCAGTAATCAGTAAAACCTACGGGGGGAAATGTAAATAGGGATACAGTACCGGAGTCCTGATCAGACTCCGTTACTGTTTTTTCTAAAAAAAAAAAAAAGAAAAAAAAGAAAAAAAAAAAAAAAAAAAAAAGCACCAAAGCGAGACGCTTTAGCGAGCGCGGCCACAGGGACCGACAAATAAGAATCGCAACCGTGTTCCCTGTCTAGAACTAAATTCATCTAAAAGGAAAACCGCGTATCCAAGAATCGAATATTTGGGGTCTTCCCAAATTTTCTTTCCCCCATCTTACTTCTTGTGCAGCAAGAGTTTAGAAGCAATATAAATGAAATTAGGCTCTATGGTATAATTTTATGTAAACATGTGTAAATAACAAATAGACTTTGATTTTAACTTGCACTCACAAATTGTTTTTTAATTATTTATTATCAGTCAATATTTTGTTGTAAAGGTATAGAATTGAAAATCTTTCTTAAACTGTGTGTGCATTTTGTAAAACAAGTTATTTATTATTAGATGTCAATTTTAGATTTGTAACTATGATTGTGTACAATTGAATAATTTGGAGTGTGTGTATGTGTGTTACATTTTTGACAATGCTCCATGCTTGTAAAAGCTTCATGAGCAGTAAATAAATTGAAATTGAAATTGAAAAAAAATTATTATCAATCAAATTAAGGAAACAGCATCTTTACTGTTTTGTTCAACCAGTTCAACCAAACGATTAAGTTTTCCGTTAATTCTTCGTTATTCTTCGGATAATATGAAATAATCATAATTAAATACCCAAAAGCTAGTTTCTTAAGCTAACACTCCAGCCCAAGGGTGCCCAACCTCTGCTCTTATGAGCTAATTACGTCTCCTAGTTGTGTTACCCGGCTCCTTCGTTTTGTGCATGGCCAGGTAGGAAGCATTTCCTCTTCAGTCATTCAGCGGCGTTTAACTGAACGGTTCGGCCTTCGACACGATATCAGATTTCAAGCGAACCAAATATATCGTGTTCCAGAAAGAATGGGAGGAAGAATATTTTTTTGCTAAATGTGAAATGCCTTATTTGTAAGCATCACTTATCTTGAGGTTCAGATGTAATATTAAACCACACTCTGAAAAATACCATCATACTGATTATGGCAAACATTTTATCAGGTATGCAATGAGTAACAGCACTTGAATTTGAATTAATTTTGCCTGCAAAGAAGCTCCCCACGATCTTCAAATGGAACCAGTAGCTTTGCAAAATTCAACAGCCATTAAATATTCTCAGAAAAAAATACTGGGATGTATTTAAATCTGTTCCCAATGAAAATTGCGACATTTTTCTGGAAAGTATATATCAATATTTGGTTCTACATATATTTGTGAACAGTTGTGCTCGAAAATGAATAAAATAAAGTGCAAATATTGTAGTAGGGAAGGGAGGGTAGGATCATTTTGTCAACCTTTTATGACTGTTGTTCATCCCTGTCGGCAAACATGATGAACTGGTTACAAAAAAACAATGTCAACCGAGTCACTAACAAGAATTGCGATCAAGAAGGTTTTTTTAGTATTTGTACCATCCGATATAAAATTAACGTTGTTGAAGTCCCCGCCACTGATAGAACGCGACGTCATAGACAGAGAGGTATTTGCCTGGCGCTACCAAACAAACGGGTGGAGGTAAATCTAGCCTCCCCTCTCCGCTGTAGGTTGGGCACTCATGTTCTAGCCACAGAATAGAGTACATAGAAAGGAAACTCCGCTGTAAACCGTGCGCCAAAATTCAGTGCGCATGCGCGAATTCCGCCATTCTTGGAGCAAGTAAACAGTTGTTGTTGAAGTTACATACTTCGTAATACACATGTTATTAATTGTGTATTTTAGCAACTGGGATTATAATCTATTCAATGACTATATTATACACTATACAAGTTAGAATACTGACTCTTAAAGATTTACTGCTCTTATAATGAACAGTAGTAAGAGAAAAGGCTCAGCCTCTAACGCAAAAAGAATTCAAATACAATTAACATGACAAAGAAACATGGAATGTCCTCCTGTAAAGTTAGTAATGTGCTTTATCATGTGTTTGCATCAGGATTCAGTTTTTTTTTTTTTTTTTTTTTCATTTTCTTTTTATTCATTCACTAATTCATTCTGCCTAATCATATTTACTGTCCATTCTGATTCAACTAATTAAGCCTATTTATTATTTTATTAAATAAAGCTTGGGTTATTTACTCCTATCTACACATTTTCCTAACCATAATTTCATGGTGCTACGGTTTGTTTTGTAGATATGCGCAGCAAACAAAGCAGTCTGAAAAATCTTATGTGTTCCATTCACATGAATTTTTCTAGCTGTTCCACAAACAAAGTTTTCTTACAAAAGATGATTCTTTTATCTACATCAGCTAATCAAGATAAATATTATCAGAATTGTCTTAATACTTGATTCTTTGTAAGTAGAAGAGAAGTAAGAGAAAGCAAAGGCTAAAGCATTAGTCAAATCTTATAAAAGCCGGTGACAATGTATTTTAGCTTAGTATCTTCCAAGGATGCGAAACGAAGACTTTCAAAAAAATCCCCACACCCCCAACTACTCTTTACATAGAACATTTTTCGAAAATTTTTATTTTCTCAAAAATGGCTCTTACGATTTTGATTAAAATTCCGTATATTTTATTTTATACAAATAAAACGTATATTTTGAATTCTCTGGAAATAGCCTTTGAAGAGCTCTTTATTCTGGTTGGGGTTTGCAGAATTTTGAATAACGATTAAACCATGAGAGATAGACAAAAACTTACTCCACAAAATGTAGATCTTGTTAAAACACATATCCGTTCTTTTTTATATAGAACTGACGGTCTCTAAGATATTCCTTGTTCGTGGTTTCAATTTTAAACTAATTAACTTTTCTCCAACGGGACCATAAAAGCGAACCGAACATCAATTACTTCACATACCGACCAGCTTTTAAAGATTTGACCATTTCTTTGGCCTAATGTATTCCCTTATTTTCCTTATACTTACAAAGAAGCAAGTAATAGATCATTTCTGCTAATGTTTATCTTGATTCGCATGGCGCAGATAAAAGAATAATCTTTTATAAGAAAAATTTGTTTGTGGAACAGTTAAAGAGCGTCATGTCAGATTTTTATGCACTACGTTTTTGTCTATCTCTTACGGTTTACCAGTTAAACAAAAGTTATATAAAAATAATCTAGAATAAAGAGGTCTTCAGAGCATCTTCCCAGAAAATTCAAGCTATACATTTCGTTTGTCATAAAAATATCTTAAACCTTGACATTTTAATCAAAACCGTAAGAGATAGATAAAATCTTTCTACACAGAGAATGTAGTTCAAATAAAGCCCACAATTTGTCATGTACCTTTTTTATGATTTTAACCATTTTAGAAATTTCAAATACATACACATTTTCTTTCGTGGATATTACCATTTAGGTTTTTCTCTTTTCTTTTTTCAAGTTCTTGCAAATAGAATGAGATTTCAAAACATCACATAGCTGCTGGCATCGAAAAGATTTGACTATTGTTTATACATATAACGAAATGCGCAATTAAAATGAAATATTAACAAGAAACAGAAGAATAATCAGCCGTATAAATAGTTTATAGGAGAACAAGCAGAGAAAGTCATGTGTATGCCACACATGAGATTGCTATAACATATGTTCGTGCTTTTTATTTTACACGTTTTAATCTGATTAAAATGGTATGTAACAAACAGCGTTCGCTTTGCGTTTACTAGGTTCCAACACGGCGCCTAGCGCAGAGTTTGGCTTCAAGCATCAAAAGAGCCACCCTCGAGTTTCCTTTCTGTACACCCTCTATTCTGTGCTCTAGCCGTTAAGGGCCATTCACATCGAAAATCAACCGTAGACGTAACGCAGACGCAGAAGCTTGCTGCCAATAGGCTCATTCACGAAGGCCACATTGACATTGGCGTAGACATAAGCGTAGTACGTTAGCATAGAAGCTTGTAAACGCCAAGCTTTTGCGTCCAAATTAACATGCAATATAGGAATCAACCAATGAGAACCACTGCTCGATGTGTTATTAAAATGGCTTCGCTTGATGAATCTATCTCATTTCTCTTCCGTTAATTCGTCTTTAATTAAGAAGATGAATCCACCATCGTCTGCAACGAGACAACCGTTCTTTAAAATATAAAGCACCAAACAAATTGACAACTCTAGTTTGCATATACACAAATGCTGCCACACTCAGGTCTTTTCCAGCCATTTGTAATTCACTCCCAAGGAGCAGTTCATTTGTTTTAATTTCTGATTGGTTATTGTCTACATTTGCGCTTTTAATTGAGAATGCCCATGGTGCATTTAATTCTGCGTCTATATGAAATGTCAGTGCTCTAAGGTTAATTTTCAATGTGAATGGCCCTTTACTCTAAAGAAGTTGTCACTGCCATTCTTTTGTACTGGCATGTGAGTTAGCAATTACCAATAAGGAATAGGGCATGTTAAGCGATAGACGGATAATATTTAAAGCCCACACTCTACCATAATTCTTACACCATGCCATACAAAGTGAGAAAAGTAGATAACCAGGGGCCGTATTGCAGGAATATAGGAATATGATCTTACAGTGGCTCATATTCACCAAGCAGCTGGGCAAGCAGAAGCGACAGCGTGTTATAAATTGTACTACTACTGCTACTGCTGCTGCTGCTCCACCACCACCACCTCGAACACGGCGACGACGACCAGCACCACCATCACCACCACCACTACTTACCGAGATGTGGTTCCGTAGTGCTGCGAGGTATATTGGAGGGGTTTTAGTGGATGTCCACACTTGCCAGTGAGACTGGCGTGCAGTGACATTTCCCCTCCAAATAATAATAATAAAAAAAAAAAACACTATCACTACTAATAATAGAGTATTATTATAATTATTATTATCATTGTTATTACCATTATTATGATGTCAAATACTTATATAATAAAAACATGTAAAACGAACTACTATACGGGTTCAAACCCGGCGGAGGACGATGGCTGTTTTTCGGGTATAAAAATCCTTAGCATAGCTTCCTTCGGAGTAAAGCCGTTGGTCCCGTGTCGTAGATTTACGGCACATAAAAGAACCTCAAGCCTGATAGAGAGGCATCTGAGCAAAATTACGCGATCTTTCACGCCCAGTATAGAATGGGACGCTGAGAACCATAGCAGTGAAGGCAGTTAAATTGATGTAAAAATACCAATCCTATTCAAAACTTGACCACGTGACCTATGCAATGTCAAACCTTAATGCTGGCCATTAAACTAAAGCGGACGGTAGTAGGTCTGTGCATATACACCCACTTACCCTTCTCACACACTTCCGTCGAAAGGGTGAACAAAGTACATGAAACAATTGTGCGTGTTACGGCCTTAGATACTTTCGAGAGACAGTGTGCAATTGTACGTGGGGGAGAAAGTAACAACCGGAACGCTATATGGCAGTTTTTAAATTCCATACTCTTTGCATGACCATGAGAAAAAATTGCTTCCCACTGGTAAAAAGTATAAGTATTTACGAATTCAAACCAATAACAAAGAAAGTCTCGGAAATTTTAATAGAGTTAAGTTGTATGTTTATCTGTATCACCAATTTATCACCTGTAATTTCCCGTTATGGAACAAGTTATGGGAGCTTTATGACGAGTTTTGAGAAACGAGGAGACCTGCCCAGAAAGGGGCTGAATATATTTTATACAGTCATTGTTTGAGTAATAGAAACCGCGATATTAGACGCAGAAGGCATACTTGTATGTGCTGTTCAAAGAGCTTCTTTTCAATAAGATATAGATTCAGGCTTGTAGGCTGTAGTCCAACATAAGGAAGTTCACCCATGATTTCTTTGGATAATTTCAAAGAGGAATGTTGCCGTCAGCGGCGAGGAGTCAATATTACCTTTGAAAATGCCCAGTGAAGTGATGGGTAAAGCGCGGCATCGGGTGAAGCTGCATTTATTGGATCACGACCTCTATTTCGGGATATGTGTGTGTGTGTAAGTGTGTGTGCGTGCGTGAGTGCGTTTGTATGTAAAATGATGTTCAGATATCTTGGGGTCCATGGAGCTTCAAGTTACTCGACATTTGTCGTTCAAGATACGGAAAAAACCTTATCTGGGTAACTAGTCATAAGCGAGATTTGAACTCGCGAGCTCTTGAATTTGGGGCAGATACGCTACCTCTACACTACCGAGGCGGCTCTGTAAATCCTTGTACTAACATAAATATTGGTTTCTTGTGATTTAAAGGATGATTTGAAGCTCGACTCCGCAGCTTTGTATTTAAAACGTCCCAGGATTTTGCATGCTTCTAATGATTAATTATTGCTTCTATAACCGACATTTCGAGACAAGTTTCATCATTAAGCATTTTATACTCCATGAAAGCGAGAAGTATGTTCACAAGTACAAATCGATTTCAGTCTTCAGTGGAAATGTAATGATCAAATGGTCGAGTATACTTTGCCTTATGGAAGAGCTTATGAGTAGACGAGTTGTGTTGAAATGTAGTAAATGTTTTGGAAAGCCAGCCGGAATTGTCAGTATTTTAATAACGGATCTATGACTTATATATCAGAAAAATCTTGATATAACACTCATCTGGCTTTTTCTAGGCAACGGCTTTATATCTCGGATTGAAGGAATATAGATGTCATCCTTTAAACCAAAAAACTGGGTGAATTGAAAAAGTTTAGGAGTCCTTTTATTCTCTTTCCTAAATTTGTAAAAAATTACCTTCAAACAGAGAAACCTTCAGCAGCACATACGTCTTATTGCTTCTCTTTCTTACATTTGCAAAAAATTACCTTGAAATAGAGACCTTCGGCAAAACCGCTTCACTTTGCACGTGGGTGAGAAAATAGAGCTGCCTCATGCCGGATTCACAATGGAAGGATACTGGCAACGCGGCATGCGCGACAAAACGATTGATCAATAGGAATTCAGAATTGACGGGACGAAACCTGGCGAAGAAAGTTGAATCGGATATAACTTTTACCGCGCGGCATGGGCGTCATCCAGAATTCCTCTTGTTTGATATTCTGTGGTCCTTGTTAAAGTTATTAAAGATGGCGTCAACATCAAGGAAAGTTCATTTTTTTTTTTTTTTATGTTATGCCTTTTTAAGATTAGATTAGAAAGCAGTACTTTAACTGTGTAATAATGGTAATACGCACAAACACAACAGAAAATGGAAACTGTCTTGGACAACCAAAATTATACCTTCATTCCAGATTATTCTTGCCGACTAATTAAAACCACGTCTATGCTGTTGACTGAATAATAAATAAGCCCATACTAACCTCAAGGTTACACAAAGGCGCTCTGCAAAGATTTTGGCTTTCGAATTGACTTTCTCTATATGAGGACCAATGATGTGCAAAAGATCATCAAATTATAATGATGTCATTCGCATGTAATTGTAATATGATTCGAGATCCGCCATTATCATATTCGGGATTACGGATGAAAATCCTCAAATTGGCTACGCTCCTTGATTATAGGTCGAACTACCAACGACCGAGCTTCTGCTGTTTTCTTTGTTGATTGTTTCTGTAGTTTCTTCTTTTTAGAAGATATAGAGCAAGAACTTGTTTTAAATCCGCAGCCATTGCTTCAAGAGTGCTCTGCACCGATACTGCTCAGTAATGTCAAATTGTACCGCCCTATTGTGAACACTAGTTTCCATGACCAATGCGGTGTCGCGATGAGACCCATGTCGCGTCGCCAGTATCGCTTCCACTGTAAATCCGGCATGGGAAGAATGTCCGATGATTCCGAAACCAATAAGAAATGTATTATTATCTACATATGGAAATTATATTAACCTTTCTTCTGGCTCTGTAACTTAGAGCATATGTCTACTATTCAAGGGGTCTTCGTGGTTCGATTCCCAGCGGGGATTTTTCTCCAGTCCAGAGCTCACTCTGCTCCATCAAGTCTAGAAGTATGAATGAAAGTGTGAATATATATGAGAAACTGTGATATAAAGTCCAAATAAATATCTGTCCTTACTAATTAGGGAAGGTATTGTGGTAGAATGTCGTAAATAACAATAAAAGATAAATCTGGAAAAAGCCGTATTACCTTTTATTGCATTTCATGTAAAGCAAGGGTTTTTTTGTTTTTTTTTCCTATATTAAGTACATTAGTACAAAATTCGATTGTCGAGATTTCACTGGAAATAACGATTTAGGGTCCCCTGTATCCAAAATAAGCATTTTAGAAAAAAGGTCTGTGTGTGTCCGTGAACCCAAAAACAAAAAAACTAGTAAAATATTAAACTAAATACCGCATATTAAAATATTTACAAGATGTATATCTTGAATTTTTTGGGAATAGCCTCTAAAGACTTCTTCATTCTGAATGATTTTTGCATAACTGGTAAACTGCAAAAGATAGGAAAAAAAGTAACTACATAAAAAATGCAGATCTTGTTAAAAACCACAATTTACGAAATACCTATATATTTCGTGAAGTTTGATATTCCTTGTTATTGGTTTCGGTTTTAAAATATACTTCTCATACGGAAATTTGTCAACTACTGGCCATGCAAAGAAAAGAAATTCCATATAACGACAGCTTTTAAACTATTTAATTATCACTTTAGCCTGTGGTACAAGGAAGCAAGTTGTCATGGTTGTCGGTGTCGTTTTGTTTATGTGTATATTTAAATTGTCCACATTGTATTGTTTACTAATCGGTGATTCATTATGGCGTCGGAAGACACTTTCCATATGCTAATTTAGAAGTGCCAGTAGAGTGATTGACTGACAGAAGATCACCGTGCTCGATGCCAGGACCTGAATAATTAATGTAGATACCTTTTACTGAAGATGAAGATCTTTTCTCGGCCTCGGCGTCACTGACTCTGGATTCACCGTCTGAGTAGAGCAGTTGAGTTCCTCAGGGTGGCTACAGGAAAGATTTTGGTACGGAAAATTGTTTTAAATTAATAACTGCAGCAGAACCCTGTTTCACTCAGCTTTGTTTTATTTGATAAAACATCTAACATTGATGGTGAAATCACCTCGACAAACCTCTTGGACATGTAGTCATATTGCTAGTTTATCTGTGAATAATACTTTTATATTTTAACGTCATTAACGTCCGCTCGCGTTCTTACTTTTATACTCTTTGCGTGGAATTACATAACACACATCTTTCCACAGTGTCGTAGAGTAAGAGTCAGACTGACAGAAGTAACTGTGTATTTTCTGACTTTTGCTTTACTTATATAGTAAGAGAGGCAAGATGACTGCCTTAAGCTTTCTAAGTTTGCATTGGCTGAAATTTTCCTCCAAATATACTTTTAGCATAACTATAACTTTCATTGCGTTCTGGTCAGGCGACACCTAAACACAATGAAAAATATCCTGCTTACGAAAATTTCGGGTCTTCTACCCCGCAAGCACTTGTTACTCTAATGCACGCATAATATATAATAGAAAGTCGAGAATTCTCAAGGCTTTTGAAGGCAATACATGAGTCCTTTGTTAGATTTAACTGACAGTACCTTGGAAGTCTAAATTGGAAATGTTAACATAGTTACGGTTAAACCTTATAAATTAAATACCAGAAAATATAAATTACACGTACAGACATAGAATTATAATACCAGAGACATTAGTAATTGTTTTTAAACCCTTTGATAATAATTCAGGAGAGTGACATAAGGAAATACCGACTCAAAGTAACAATACAATTTCTGCTAATTTTATCTTGATTAACTTGAAGCAGAAGAATAAGCTTCTTTACAATAGTTTGTTACAGATATGTAGAGTAACTCATGTGAATGGATCACGTCAGGTTTTTTATAAGTATATTTTGTTTTACGTCGCTTTAACTTCTTGGTCATGCCGCGATGGATCTGTCTGGTAAGTTACCTCGTTGATTGTAATCATTTAGGACTTATCCCCGCACCATACCACTTTTGCTTCGTGCCAAGCAGATGGCGATAGGATGACAACGTCTAGCTGCTTTCACCATTAGTAGTTAGATGGTGGGGTACAGCCAGGCTTGAGTACCTACTCCAGTCCAGCTGCTTCCACCGTTGTGGCGAAGTACAGCCAGTCCTCGAGGCCACATTCCTTTATGCAAAACTACTTTCTCCGCGATAAGTAGATGGTTTATCTAGCTGAATAGATGATAGCGCAATCGCTACTGTCATCTGTTTTCAGGTTTACTGTTGTTTTATTCTGGTTCGTGGTATTTACCTAGACGACTGAGCGAAACTACGAAAGAAAACTAAAAGAAAAGAAGAGGAAGAAAAAAAAGCCAGATTAGTCGTCCCACGGGATTTGAGCATAGCAGCCCCCACCGAAAGCGAGCTATAGTTGTTATCATCTGAGTCATCCCGCCCGATGTTACCTACTTTATTGGCACAATTACTGAAGTTAGCCGGTCCCCATGGCTGCGCTCGCCAAGGCGTCCCGCTTTGGTGTTTCGTAGCGCTGGGGATCGTGGGTTCGAGTCCCGCCTTGGGCATGGGTGTTATATGTTTGTGTTTATGTGTGTGTTGTAAAAGTAAGAAAACAGCAATCCAGTAATAATACAGAAAAACAAGATAAAAATAGGTAAATAAAAGTAGGGTATACAGTGCCGGAGTCCCGATCAGACTCCGGTACCGTATTTAAAAAAAAAAAAAAAAAAAAAAAAAAAAAGTTCTGCTATGCTTTGAGCTGAGTCATTGCCTCCTAAGAAACAAGACCGCAACATTATTTAAATTGTGATGTGACGTCAGAGCCACACGATAATTGCTATACCTAAGGTCGCGGATTCAAACCCGGCGGAGGGCGATGGATTTTATCGGGCGTAAAATATTTTTATCTTGGCTCCCATCAGAAGGAAAGCAAAGCCGGTAGTCCTGTGTCTACACTACAGGTAAAAGAGCCTCAAGTCTAAACAAGAGACCTCTGAGCAGTGGTTAAAAAGCGTCCATAAATTAAAAACTCAATTTCAATACGTTACCAGTCTTAAATGCGGAAAAGCGTGGGGAACTCTTTGATTGTAATCCCAACTTTGTTGCATTTAAACGTTTATCTACTTCACGCTAATCGAGATAAGCATTAACAAAAATAGTTTATTACTTGTTTTTTGCACGTAGACGGGAAATAAGGTTGTACACCAGGTTACAGCGTTAGTAAAATCTTTTGAAATCTAGTTGCTATGTGATTGAAATAAGTTTCTTTGTACGGCCAGCAGTTGATATGTTTCGGTGTGGGAAAACTTTAAGTATACTAAAACTGAAATCAACAACAATAAATATCTCGAAAATTCTCAACTCCACGAAGAAAATGTGTAGGCATGACATAAATTGTGTGTTTTA
The DNA here is from genome assembly GCA_030762935.1 of Hymenopus coronatus. Classification (NCBI taxonomy): domain Eukaryota; kingdom Metazoa; phylum Arthropoda; class Insecta; order Mantodea; family Hymenopodidae; genus Hymenopus; species Hymenopus coronatus. Next base: position 40,687,847 of record CM060885.1, on the reverse strand, counting down.
AAGATATCTACATTTTTTGTGCAGTAAGCTTTTGTCTCTTACGGTTTACCAGTTATGCATAAGTCAACCAAAACGAATAGTTCTTCATAGGATATTCCCAGGAATTTCAAGATATACATTTTATTTGTCATGTAAATATCTTTAATGTACATTATTTTTGTCAAAATCTTTAGTACTATTTTATGAGAAAATCAACATTTTCGAATTTTTTTCCACGTAAAAGGATTGTTTGGTTTGGGCGGATCTTTCTTAAAATCTTCGTGTCACATCCTTGGAAGATACCAAACTTAAATATCATGTATGATATTTTACCGATTTTTCGTTTTTGAGTTATTGTTCACGGACACAAGAATACATGGACATACACCCGGACCTTATTCTACAAATATCTGATGTGTTCCATTCACATGACTTTCTCTACATTTCTGTAACAAATTATTGTTTAAAAGCTTATTCTTCTATTATCTTCATGCTAATCGAGATAAACATTAGCAGAAATAGTTTTATTTTCTTCCTTGTAAGATGAAGGAAAATGAGGGAGTACACTAGCTTACACGATAGTCAAATCTTTTAGAAACTGGCTGCTATGTGATTAAAATTCGTTTCTTTGATCGCCAGGAATTGATACATGAGTATTTTAAAATGAAAGCAATGACAGGTCGAAAATGGTCAATTCCACGAAAAATGTATGACATAAAATGTGTGTTTTTACCGAGATATGTCTTTTTTGTGGAGCAAGTTTTTGTCTCATACGGTTTTGCAGTTATACAAAATTCAGCCAAATATATCCAGAATGAAATGGCCTTCAGAGGCTATTCCCAGTAACGTCAAAATATGCATTTTATTTGTCATATAAACATCTTTAATACACGGCATTTTAAAAAAAATCGTTAGTTGTTTTTCGAATTTTTTTTTCATGTTAGGGGGAGTTTGGAGATGGAAAGTTTTTAAAAATGTTGTGTTGTATTCTTTGGAACATAACTAAACTTAAATACCAAGTTTGAGTTTTTGAGTTATAGTGCTCACGGACACAAACGTGGAATTTTTTCTAAAACTGCTTTTTTTATACAGGGGATTCTAAAATGTGTATTTCCGGTGAAGTCTCGGTACAGAATTTTTGGGTGAGTGCAATGTCTTCTCTACCTATATACTATGAACCAAGAAATGAAAGTAAAAAGACATTCATTTAGAGTTTTAAAAGCTAGCACGCCTATACAGGTTGTTTCAAAACGATACCAAATGACTATAACGGCCTTATGGCTTATTTATAGTTATTTATAATTTATAGTTAATTTATAATTTGTCTGGTTTATTCTGTTCTTAGGTCGCCTCTTTAGCGCGGTGGTAGCACGGCTATTTGCCAAGCTGGAGATCTGGGTTCCATTCCCGGTACCGGCATGGGAAATCTTCCCCCGCTGGGAGACCTGGTCCGGGGTGCACTCAGTCTCATGAGATCCCTGGGGGGCCAATTGAGGAACTACTGGAATGAAAAGTAGCGGGAAGGACTCGAAGCACTGATCAAGTCTCATCCTGCAGCACTGCACCCCATTCATGACGCCTTTGGGCTGAAATGGGGGATGCTGCGACCGGGCGGTACACCAAGGTCCCTTGTGGACTGTCGTGCCATGGAGTTACCTTACTCTATCCTTGTTGCTAGCCCGTAAATATGGGGAATTGTTATTGTTTCAATAAATAAATAGGTGCTTGAACTAGTCCAAAATTCAATGTTGCAGCTTCAATAGTCTTTGAAGTGACTTTAGAGAGACCCTTTATTTTGTTCAATTGAACAATAACAAGCAGTTAATCAGTTTATTTATTCCAGGATCCTTTGCCACCAGATTCATGGAATGGGATAAGGGATGCTACAACAGAAGCCAACTGGTGCCCACAGAATGATGACTTAATATGGCTTTTGTTTGGGATAAACTTAAACCTCACCTTTGGCTTTGAGGATTGCCTATTTTTGAACATTTACACTCCTGAGGTAACTATTAATTAATCATAATTGTACCTCTTAAAGATATATGTCATATATGTGTCGATGTAATGATAAGTAATACTAAGCGATATAATTTGAACATAAACTTTTAATTTTTCCCTAGCTAGAGGAAAAATATATAATTTCAACCAAAAACACATCTTAGATAACAATTTGGAGCACAGCAATAAGAAACAATTTAGTAAATATTAAAATTGGCATTTTCTAAGGATGTGACACAAAGATTTTCAAGAAAATCTCCCCTGGCCAACTACCTTTCAGTGAAAATGTTTCATTATTTGCTAAATAATGGCTCAGATGATTTTGATTAATGTGTTATACGTGCATGATGAACAAAGTTTATGTCTTGAATATTCTACAAATACCTTGTGAATAGCTCATTATTCTGACAAAGCATAAGACACAGATGAAAAACTACATATGAAAAACATATACTAGATCCATAAAAATGCAGTTTTTCCAAATCTTTTGAAACTTTGACCCCTTCCAAGATATTCACTGTTACTGGCTTAAATTTTTCAATAACTTTACATTTTTTGTCCTTTACGATGACAGAAATTATACAACCTTGTGCAACAATTAAGTTTGAAATTCTTAGAGGTTGATAGACAGGATGTATAAAGAAATCTTAATGGGTTGCCATTATCCAATGGTGGTGGCAGCTGAGATGGCAGCGGCATGCGTGAATGTTCTCCTAAGACATGTCCAACTCTTTAGGTTGGTTGTGGACTCACTAAAAATAAGGTAAGCAGTAGTTTACATTTGTCCTCTATACTATGGAATGAACTATGCACTGCTTTATTTTATAATTTTATATTATGAATTACATTTACGGTATAAAAATGCATGTACATTTACAGCTCGTACACTACAAATACATTGTGGTACAGTGAGAATATTTAAAATAGTTGTTAGAATGTTTTATTTGTAAATAAAATATACAGTATTGACTGTTTTATTCCTTTTTTAAGGATTTATTTGGGACCAAAGATTTATTTGCTGTTGATATTTCAATTTTAAAATTCTGAATAGTTTTGTCTTAAACTAGAATTCCTATAGTTATCACTGTGAACCTAAATAACATAATAATATGACAATAACACTGTTGTTGCTAAATAGATTTTAAGAATGACAATAAGGGACACATCTGAAAGCCAAAGGTAGTACTGTAGGATATACATATATGCCTACTGTTACACAAATTGAACATATACTATGATCACAATCTTTTAAGATAGTCTAAAGAGTAAACGTAACATGCCCAGATCAATTACTCTGTCAATTTGCCAACCATGTGACATGCTTATCTCCCCCTTCCTGTGTCTCAAAAGACTCTGACCAAAGAATATTTATAATATATTAACATTTCAAAAATGGGTGATTTTCTGTTGAAATATATAGATTGAAAAAAATATTTCAATCCAAGTTTATGTATTTTATAACAGAAAATTACCGCTAATACGCAACTGGGTCAACTGTATGTTCTGATGGACTATCCTACTTTCATACTTGAAAATTGTATCTGAATTGGTAAAAACAGCTTACATCATTCTTAATAAAGTAATAAAAACACTAATAAGCCACACTATAACTCAGTGTTTTTTGAATTTCAAACAATACTTTACTGCTTTCAATGTTCTATGTTACTCAGAACTGAAAATGTTTCCTCTATAGAGGAATTTGAACCGATATTCAATAAATACGACATCAACATTCTCATTTTGGAATATCCAATGAAAAATGATAACCGAAAAATAAAAACCATTTCTTTCAATATAATAAAATTTTGGGCTCTATAACAAACTATCTCGAAATACACAAAATTCTTTGTAAAAGACAATCTTAAATCTCTAAAGACAAATCTCTACTAACGCATTTACTTTGATTTTGTCACGGCCACTTGCTTACTCTGCCAGAATGCACCACTCTAGCTTTGCGTTTACTATACCATCTGCATGGATTTAGGTTGAATGTTAAATTTGCTTTTTGAACAACTGCAAACATTTGATGCCTTTAATTGTGTCTTGGAAGTCTTGAAGGTGATTTAGTTCGTCTTTGGGCAGATCTCTTCTTAAATGGATGATGTATATGGTGCCAATAATAGCACCTTGAAGAGTAGTTGATCTAAAGTCGAGATGAAGCTTCCAGCCCAACAATGTTCCAGAATCGGGTACTGTCCATAGTTTAATACAGTGGTATTGATCTGTTTGTAAATTGTTGTCAATTGCATGAGTTATTGTGTCAATATTTCTCCGTCTGTTATAATGTCTGCATGCTGGCGGCATAGCATTATTCTTTGTATTGTGATAATTGATTCCAATTCACCAATTATAATTGACTGTACATTACTATTGCTCCTGCTTAGAAGAAAATTGCACTGTAGTTTTATCATTTAGTGTAAAGGCTTATTTCAACACAGACCTCTGGATTGCAAGTGTTAATAGTGCTTTAAAACCACATTGGCAGTAACCACAAATAGGTTGTTTTTATGTTTTTAAAAAAATACAAATGTGCTTTTTATTTGGGAAGGGATCATAAATTTTCTTTCATTAAGTAGCAAATGACAAAGATACAATCACTCAAAGTTCATGAACATCTTCCCTCTTTACAGTATGACTTGAATATGCGACCTTCTGACATGACACGTTCAAGATGCAAAATGCAAACTTTATACTTTACTATTATATTCAAAACGTTCCTAGAATGTGTAAATAACATGAAACAAGTTACCATAAGACAATATACATAATATTTCCTTCAAAATAGTTCCCTTTCACAATTACACACTTCTGTCATCACATGTAAAGAGAATGGAGTATTCTTGAAACCTATTTTCAGATACCTGTCATAGTGCCCTTGTGGCATGTGCAGTAATTTCTTCAGCGTTTGAAAATCTTGACTGAAACGTTTATGTCATTTATACCCCTGAGTTTTCTTCAGTGCTGTTTCACCATAAGCTACTTCCATCATTCCCAATGTCTCTGAGAGAGATTTGTTTAACAAAAGACAAAACTTTATGCTTGAATATGCTCTGCTGCTGGCATTATGAAATGTAAGAAACAAACATGCACACAACAAAAACTAGTTGGCAAGCAAAGACAAAAATCATTCTTAGCATGAAAATTGGAATAAAGTGTTGTCATGGACGTTACAAATACCTAAAAATAAAATATCCTTTATTTTGTATACACTAAAGAGAAAATAAATGATTCTGGGGACTTTCTGAATCTAGGGTTATTATGAAATACAGGATTTTGATATCCCGCATAATGGCAATATGGAACATGATTCTTGTTAGGATTTGTGGCTGATGTTGAATAAAAGTCCAGCGAGGTACAGTACAAATATTGATTTATTCACACTATTATTTTTTCCTACAGTACTTTAGCGATAGAAAAAGAAACAGAAACAGGAAGTGAGAATTCTGGGTAAGATCCTTAAATATGTTACCAATCTTGGCATTATTTTACTATACTTGCACTAGATTATACACATGCACATACATTCTAACACCCTTACTTAATCTAGTGTAAGTTATAAATATTGGCCCCTTTTTTTTTCTGTAATCTAATAAGACCTAAACCTTTTGAACAATAGCTATGTTTGATCCCATCAACAGGTTTTATTAGGTAGCTTGCAAGCATTTCTGCATCCAGCAGATATTTCACACTAAATATGTTTTGTTTCATCCAATGCCTGATCAAGTGGAATTTAATATCAATGGGTGCTTGAAGATTGCTTATATATTTTGTGGGGCTTATTATGAAAGAAGTGCCATAAACATTTAAAGCCATAAACATTGTTATTTCTTTGAGACAACTGTGCTCTAAAAAGTCTTGTACTTTTGAATTTTTCAGTTACCATTAGATGGCAAACCTCTGAAAGCAACAATGGTTTTTATCCATGGTGGTGGCTTTTCATATGGTTCAGGAGGCAGATTCTTCTATAATCCAGATTTCTTCATGGATGAAGATATTGTTATTGTTACCCTTAACTATCGTCTGGGTGCACTAGGTAGGTTTAGCTTTCTATAGCTGCTGATACACCATTGGAAAATATGGATAATTTTTCTGCTAACATAACAATGAAGATTTCCAGCATGGATGTTTGGAAACTGATTTTCTTTTTAGAATGCATAACTTGACAGAATCAATTTAATTTAATTTTGAAAATGCATTTCATAATGCTTAAATACTATAAACCTCTTCATTAATCTGAAGATCTCTAACTTATTGTAGTATTTCATAGATAAGTTTCCAGAATCCAATATGCCAGAATGGTTGTCGTCTTTAATATGCAATACTATGAATAAATCTGCTGTATCTTTATATGAAAGTTCTGTTCTTTGTTTTTTTTTTTTCTCTTGTTCCTCTTGTGAATTTGACTCTTCTTCAGCCTCTTTCATAATGGCAGTGAACTCTGAACTTGTTTGTTTTATGCAAATTTTATTGTATCTGAAGCACATTCTTCTGAATGCAGCATCAGAAGATTGTAGATCATCACCCTTTCTTGTTTGTTTTAGTTCCTCATCTAATAATCTGGATTTGACGTATTCTATCCTACATTCTCTTTGCATTGTTTCTATGATTGTTATGATGGAGTCAAATTTGTGTGGTAGTCCTGTTATTAAATAGCAACTTTTATTCATCTTTTCTGTTTTGCTATCTGCAAGATCATGGCTCATTGAATTATGTCTCAAGAAGTAGTCTCCCATCCTTTCATTTTTATCACATTTTAGTGAGGTTAGTTTTCTTCGTAAGTGGGTTTTGGACACTTCACTTTTATGATACTGTTCTTTCAAAGTGGTTATCATTTCCTTAGCTGGTGTGGCATTTGACTAAATTTAAGTATTTTTGTTGTAAACATTACACAATTATGGGTTTTGCATTCACATACTTAAGTAACACTTTTTTCTTGGTCAGTGGCTTCCAGATTTTTTATAATACTTGTTAATACTTCTTTTAAATCATTATCATCCAATATCAGCATTTTGCTCTAGATAAATAACCGGTTATTGAAGTTTTATAGAATCAGTTTTGTTAGCTCATAGCACGCAATTTTCTCTTACATTTTTGTTTCTTAAATTTGCATGCTTTTTACCTCGCTTTATGCTGCCTGGGTCCATAACCTGTGAAAAACTAATAATAGGCTCTACTCACAGTTCACAGCTTTGTTATATATCTTCTCTTTTAAAGCCATTTTCATATTACTTTGGTTATATATTGTTACAGCCCTTTTCCCTCTTTTTCCATCTCTATCAGAACTCCATTAAAACAGTTGAAATGCATTTTTCATACTACCAACATAAACAAATTTTAACAAGACAATGGACTAGAGGCAGTCATTATTTTAATTTCATAGGATCACCCTATTTTGTGCTTGTCATAGAAATTATCAGGAATCAAGTTAACATATGAGATAATCCAGCTAACAAGTAGTACTTATGTTGAATGTTAGAATACATAAACTACTGCAAGTCAATGAATTATTTTCAGGTTCTGATGGTAAGAAGAATATGATCCTTTGGAATTTAACTAGATTTTAACCAAGGTGTTGTTGGCTTTCCTAGACATTTGCACTTAATGGAACTTGTAAAAGATTTTATGTAGGAAATGTGATAGGATACGAGGAGTGTTCAATAAGTCCTTAGAAAATCCAAGAAATTAGCATCAATAAAGTTTGTATTTAGTAAGTGTAATCTCTTACTAGATGGCAGCTAAAGTTTCAGCTATATTCATCACATGGTTAGGTGATTGAATCAACAATCTTGTACTTATTTAGGAAGATGGTAAAAAATGAGTTCCGTGCAGTGATTAAACACTTTGATTTAAAAAGCTTAACACAATAACAGATAAAAGCTAAGTTGGATGAAGTTCATGGTACATCTGCTCCTGTGTTTGCAACAATTTACAATTGGATATGTGAATTTAAGTATGGCTATAAATCCACAAATGATGAACATAGTTCCGCCCATCCAGTAGAAGTGAGATTTCCTCTGAAATGATTGACAAAATGCAGGATATGGTTTTGAGGGATTGATAAATCAAGGTACAGTGTTCTTAGTTTTGCAGCAAAAATTAGCTATTACGAGGGTCTCAGCAAGATGGTGCCATGTTTACTCTCAATGGAGTAACAAACTAAATTGTATGATCCATAGCTGGTTTGGCACTTTTCTGTCACAATCCATGATGTGTTTCGGCATCTGTGCATAATTGTGGATGAAAAAGAACACACTACTACACTCTAGAGACAATAATCAAAAAGTGAGTATTTAAAGGCTCCAAAGAAGGCAAAGGTAGTGAAATCTGGAGACAAGATGATCGCCTCAGTTTTTTTGGGGTGCACTTGGAATTATCTAAATTGATTACTTGCAGAAAGGAAAAATGATAAATGCAGATATTATGCATTGTTATTGCACCAGTTGAATGGAAAAATCAAGAAAAAATACCCTCATTTGGCAAAGAAAAAGTTTACCTTCTATCGAGACAGTGCAGGGTATTGCACACCTGCACAGTTTCAATAGCAAAAATTTAGAATTAAGGTTCGAATTACTACAATATCCACTGTATTCACCTGATTTAGCCCCAAATGACTTTTTTTATTTCCAAACTTGGAAAAGTAGCTCGGCGGAAAATGATTTGTGTCTAACGAAGGGGTCATCACCCAAACAGATGACTATTTTGAGGACCTTCTGAAATCTTACTTTTGGGAAGGCTTAAAACAGTTGGAGAAATGCTGGGAAAAGTGTGTCGAGCTAAAAGGAGATTATGTTGAAAAATAAAAAAAAATCACCAAAAATAATTTGTTTTTATTTGTTTTTCTAAGGACTTATTGAGCGCCTCTCGTAGAATGAAGTCTTCCAGTATATACCATATGATTATAAAGGTTTCTCTTGCATAGATTCATATTCTTGGGCTCCTTTTTCTTGGAATTTGAATATACAAGAACGAAAAATGTCAAGGACATGGATCTTTTATCCGATACTAAGTTTTTACACATATTCACATGTTTCAGTACCTAACTTCCAGATATCAGTTTCACTGCATTTTAATGCCTCTATCATAGCAGATGGGGTTTTTTAAATTCTTGTCAAAAGTTTCTTCTACACTCAGGATCTACTTGTTTTCTGGTGGTAATACTCTTTTAGTTTACTATGGTTTTAGTTTCACCTCCTTTTAACCTTTTCTTGTGATTCATTGTTATTAAATCATTGTTTTATCATTTTTACTGAATAGCTTTTCATTCTGCTGTAATACACACATGTTGGCAGCAGCCTTTGTTGTTATCTGGTTAGTCTTTATGTTCTTCCATGGAGGATTAGTTCAGACGTTGCGCTTCCTGCAAAACCATCCAAAGTCCTCTGCGTTATATTTTATTACTGTATATTTCCAAAATCAGGAAAAAAATTAAATATCTTACTCATTATACATATAATATGTACAGTTAGATATTCTGATCAACAAAACTTACAGGCATTTGTTTATTTTTCTTCTGGTGAATAGCATCACATGTCTTCCCTAAAATTATACAGTGATTGTATCTTCTACCTTTTATTTATGAATGTCCCATTACTTTCTAGAAATGTTGGTATTGAAAAACGTGACAGTACAAACTCATTCATTCATATAATTTCTTAATATTAAATGAGAGGTGTGTTGTGATCATTTAAGGATTTCAAAAACTACTTACAGCCATATAGCTGTAAATTTTTTTATTTCAGATTTTTCATAAGTCTATTGAAAATTAGTTGTTTTGAATTAGAACTTTCACACTCTTGATTATTACTGCCTCTGACAATGTTATGAACAGACTACAGATATAAAAGCTTTGCTTACATATTCATAGGATTTTTGAGCACTGGAGATGATGTTATACCCGGTAACAGAGGCTTGAAGGACCAAGTGATGGCACTCAAATGGTTAAAAAGCAATATAGCACAGTTTGGTGGGGATCCTAACAAAGTAACATTGTTTGGATACAGTGCTGGAGCAACAAGTGTACAATATCACATAGTGTCACCGATATCCAAAGGTGAGGCTAAGTAAAATTTTATATTAATTGTGGTTTGGTAAGTCATTTTCTAAAAGTTTCTTGTGGAGAAGAATTTTAGAAACAACTATGGGTGCACAATAAAAGTCTTTATTCTAGTGTTGGGGGTAAGGAGATAGTGTTCCCTCTTCATAATACAGTTCACTGTTATCATTTTTAGGTGAGGCTAGGCAAAGTTTGAAATACTCGAACTGTGGCAGTGATGTTGCAGAAATTTCGTATTTTATATCCACCCATCTATTGTGAAGAAAGATGAGGAAAATCACCATAACCTACAAGAGCGTTAGTAATAGGTGCATGAGAAAGGTGCAACGCTAAGGGGTTACTTTGTCCTGAATATTATTTAAATGGTAATGACAAAGTAGCATCGGCGTTATTGTGTGGGTCAGTTGGTCCGGTTAGGATGGAACCTAGTGACATTTCCCTACCTTTTGATGTCTTTGCTGCTCTGGTGTTAGCTCAGGTTTTTCTTCTTCATCGGCGAACATGAATTCCTCGGTACAGGGCGTGGTACAGAAGGAAATACAAGAGGTAGTAAGAAAATAACAATAATCACTGGTTCGTAAATATTATTGAAGAAAATTGCATGGTATAATATTACAGTGTATAAACCCTAACCGTTAACAACCAAGTGACACCTGCAAACATGTGGGTGATGATTATAAACCTGGGGAATGCAAAACCATGACTTCTTGGTTTCAACCGCGGTGAGCAATGTGGCGCGATTTTGCTCCAGCGACCGACATAGTGTCGCCCTTGGAATCTGGCGCAGAACTACCCAAAACGGTTGTGAATTTTAAACTTAAACATCCTTCTGTATGAATAGCGTCCCTTCTTGCTATTGGTTGCAAGTACTTATGCCTCTATTCCCTAAAGTCACTCAACGTTAAACAAATGACATGGGCAATAACCTTTTTAGAATGTTTCCTTTTGAAAGCGCCACTAACAATACTTCAAGGTCTTGCTAACAGAAACCTTTGCATTTACAGTTAAAACCAAGTTTCAAACCTTGTCGTCTTACCGTGTAAAATATTAACAAAATACAAATATTGACAAATAAAATAATGGTTAAAGCAAAACTTATTCCCCTTACTATGATTAAAACTACATTACTATATACAAGTGCCATCTATTTAATTAAGTATAATTATCACTATTGGTTCATTGTGCAATACATCTTATTTTTATACATATTATTGTTAGTTACATAATCGATGGTTTAAGCGGATATAGAAGAGTTACTGTCTCAAAGGCTACTGCCTAATCCAAATAAGAGCAACTCTGCCAGTGTATAAATCCAAGCACACATTCCTCCCCATTTATTGCACTTCAAATTTTTCCCCAGAGTGAATGCCAACCCTCTCACCAGAAAGTACAGTAACCCTAAGGAAAAAACATGCTTTTGAGGCTAAGAGCCCCGCTACCTCCAGAGGACTCTTATGAAAAATAACATTTGATTAGATTAGGAGTTGCCAGTGGATATAGCATTGGGAAGATTGCAGAAGACTTCATCCACCAATATTAGTTGCCATCAGCCCAGTAGCACTTATCCCTTTTTTCATGATTGTTGTGGAGTGAGCTAATAACCCAGAAATTGAGATGCCTCATGCCTCCCCAGTCTATGCTCACTGCATAAGCATTGTGACTCTCAGCAGACAGCAACCACATGGGCAGCAGTAGCTTCAACTTTCAGATCACATAAAGCCCCTGCACCAAAGCTGAAACAAAGGAACAAAAGTTCTCCAATTAAAATATAGCACAAAACAGCACAAAAACAAGTAACAACTTCGAAACTAGCATTCAGATACAAGGATCCACACAGTTCAACTACACCTGGAAGAATTCCTGGGTTCTAGTTTCCCAATGTAGCCTTGCTTCTCCATAAGAACAGGCAACGAGCTGCCCTCTTCCTCAAAGTTCATTGCACAGCAATCCATCAAAATTGCAGAACTCAAACCCTGATGAGGAATTTCAGGACTGCTGCAAAATCACTACTAGCACTTTTGGAAGCTCATCAAGAAATTTTAGGAGCTACAGATCCATTAACAATACTCTGATCCTTTTTGAAGGCCTTACCTTCCTGCTCAACTTCAAGCCATTGGCTCACAATGGCAAGTGGAACTAGTTCTTGTACCTCCTTCGAGTTTTTCTGTTAGAATCAAAATTGCCTATAGAATATGGCTTGCTAGCCATTATGCTCTGGATTTTATGCTAGTCAGATAACACATTTGCATCCTTTATCAAATTTTGCCTACCAAGATACATCTGCCAACACAGAAATCAAGTGTGAGGCCCTGCAGCAATGCTGAGGTTCTGGTGAACAAAACTGGGCTTCATAAACCCATTACATTCTGTTTGACACTTGTAAACTTTCAATGCTATCAGTTGGTATGGCTTTGTCACTGCTAAGCATTCAGCCAAGCTAAGTTAATTTTCAGCCTAGAGATGCCTGTTGGGCTTGAAGTAAGACACACTTCAGTTAACAAGGTAACCAGGCCTCATCATGCATGTATTTTTTTATTTGCAGTTGGGAATGTCTCACAGAGGGCATACGGATCTCCTCATAGCTGTATGCAGACCTTAAAAGCTACATAACCTTGAAGCTGATAGGGGCAGCTTCTGTGTATCTCCTGTGGGCTATACTGGAAGAGTAACACATACCAGCATAGCCAGATGAAGAAATGTCGTACTATAACCCCAACCCCAATGTTTTATATGACCCATGCTGAAGGGGTGTATAGAACAGGCCTTAAAATGTGTATTCATTGGGTCTCTGGATTCCAGGCAACCTCCAGAGATCTATACCCTGAAATGCAGGGCTCTACCCAGGCAGACTTCATAAATCCCTAGCTTTATGTAGGTCCCTCTTAAAACATACCATAGAAAGTAATATATACACACTGTGAGCCTTCAACAGAAGCTACAAAAGAGTGTTATGGGCTTTGAAAGATTTACTACTGTAATTCTAGGCAAGGATGAGCATAATAGTCCTCCAGATTAAGCTTCAGCATGAGAAAGTAGTTTCGGCTGCCTTCTGCAAAATCTTCAATGAGGAAGAAATAAACTTAACACTGATTCAACAGGGATTAACTTTCAGAGCTGGATGAATGTCATTGGCCCATGATCCAATAATTAGGCTCGGCTGAAGAAACATTAAAAGTTCTATTTGAGGTATGCTTTCTAAGGTGTGTATAACTTCATATACCCAAGGTCGCAGGTTCAAACCTGGTGGAGGATGATAGATTTTTTGGGTGAAAAAATCCTTAGCATGGCTTCCTTCAGAAGGGAAGTAAAGCAGTTGGTCCTGTGTCGTAGATTTACGGCACGTAAAAGAACCTCAAGCCTGATAGACAGGCCTCTGAGCAAAATTAAGTGGTCTTTCATGCCAAATTTAGAATGGGATGCTGAGAACCTCAGTAGTTAAAGAGCGTCCATAAATAACATGCCATTTCATTTTCAGGTGTATATATGATGTCAAACCTGTGAATTCACAAGCCACTGAAAAAACTCTAGAGCCACAGCATTGAGAAGGTCTGGGAACATGCACAACAAGTGTTTACAATTCATATGTTAAATGTACAATTGATTAATTCAGCCTATTCAAAATGCCAGGCAAAGACAATAAATACCTTTCCAGTACCTACCCCTGAGATGGAATCTGATTCACTGTATATCCTCTTCTTCTGGGCCAGTATAGCTTTTAGTTATATTCCTTTGGCATGGAGAGCTACCAGAGTTGTGTTTGTTCCTAAAGGCAATCTAATACACCAAAACTAAAGACTATTGACTAATCATTCCTTTTAAAGGCTTTGGTAGACTGATTAAAAGATATAGTCAAAGAAGGGTACGTTAGATACCCCCTCTAGAAAATCATAGCTACCACCTCAAATTGCACATTGCACAGTCTAGTCAGTTTACTGGAGGATTCACAAGGAAATAGCACTAAGAGTTTCCTGGATTAGATAACACCCCTATGAATCTATGAATTTTTCTACACAGAAATATGAAATCACTCTTTGTATAGTTACCCAGAAGTAAGGAAATTACAGCCAGCCTCCTTGGAAAAACCAATGGGATTGTTGCCATGAGGGATTGCCCACAGGGGAAGTTATCTATCCCCTGCTTTGGAACTTCATGGTTGATGGTCTGCTCAAAGATATTGCTAGGGAGGAATATTATATACAAGGCTATGTAGATGACATAGCATTGATTAGTTTTGGTAAATTTCCCAATACAGGTTCAAATTATGAATCACAGACTGAGAAACATTTACAACTGATATATGCAGTAGGGCTTGCAGGTGCTCTGTGATTGAGTGGTTAGACCAATCGCCTCTCATCAAGTGGCCTGGGTAAAGACAAGGACAAGGGTATTATAGGTTATATTATACAGCAATGTAGTCAAATCTATACCAGGAAAATCGAGTGTGCAATAAAAGAAAGGTGCGCAGTGCATAAGCATAACATAAGGTTCATATATTCAGAAAAATCAGCAACAAACACGCCACTCTATAGAAAATAACATAACATCCTATTGGAGAATATTACACTAGCACTCCATTGTACTGATAGAAAGCAGGACTTAGCTTATAAATGAAAACATATTAATAAAGATGACTTACAATAATTTAAACAGAGAAGATGATTTATAGATTAATGCACTTTGGAATGCAGCAGTAAAGCCAAGAAATGTACACACTCCAATTGGAGAGGGGCAAAGCTAAGACTCAGCATTTTGGTTGACCTCTCTTTCTAGATTAATCAAAAGCCATGCTCTTCACAGATTATGTTTTAATACAATATCTTCTGTTGACTTGTCAAAGGCCATGCACACCAAACTCTGAGAGGGCTGTAAACCTTGAGGCAATCATGAAGCTGGAGAAAGTCACCTGTTTCCCACAACCCGTACCATGGTATCAGATGGCATGAAGTGTTACACATCCTTCAGTCCTTCCTAACACAACTAAGCCATACTCATGAAATTCTGTCAACATATTCTTTGCATTGTTCACAGATCCAGAGAACAACGTTTATGACTAAGACAATTACCCAGATATGAATCATAATGAACCATAAAGAGGACTACTGCAATAATTAGGATGATTTGGATGAAAAGCTGAGCTTACAGTGACATGGAACTTGGAAACTGATGTTGTTACAAAGATGCATCTAGTTCCTATCCTTTGTTTTTTTTACTCCAATGAATAAAATGCACCAAACTGTAGACAGACATAGCAGAGGCATAGTCAAGCACACTGTATTTCACAAACAAGCTAAACACAAACACACACTTACCTTAGCAGTCTACAACCCTCTGGGCTGCACCAACACTGATAATATGGATGTGATACTTCATCTTAATAATACAGTTCTCATTTCAGGCTTGAACTGTCATGTAACTAATCAAGCAGGCACTAAACTAGTCTGAAATGCGAATAATTCAGACTACATAATTTATGCCTCAATTGAATATTTTTATTCCCCTTGGTGGGACTTATGATGAGATATCCTCGACATGCTCCACTTAAACCTTAGAGTTACTCCTTAAATAGTTAATTCTCTTCCCACCACTTGTTCTTTTAATCCAATAGCTCTATGGTACTGATGTTTCACCAGTCTAAACTTTACTATACTGGGACACCTTTTCCTGAACAGTTTATGCCAAATTTCAACACACAGAGATTTCCCCTACTGACCAGTTTGATCATGCTATTGTTAATTTGGAAAAGACTACATAATATGTCATCAGATTTCGGTATTGATACATGTTACACTTATAGCCATGAGCCACCAATGTTTGATATTATTGCATTGGTGCCAAATCTTAACAAAGTACATTGCAAATGACAGTAATTATGACACCCATAGTCTCTTGACAAATTATGAAGATAAATGTTCCTCTTAGGCTATGTTCTTAGTTGACATGGAAAATACAGTTGAAACCCTTGACACTGGCTTACCCCTCAATGGCACATTGCTAAACTACTATTCCAGCCCCACCTGCAAACAACAATTAAGGCCTCTGATGCAAACAAATTGGAGGTCCTGGCAAAGGACAACATGTTGACAACTAATATTGCACTTTTTTTTTTGTAGTGTTTAATGCCCGTTTTAACTACTTATGGCACCGCAGGCGGTGATACTGGTGATACATGAATGAAGATGGAGCACTGGTGGAATGTAGTGGAGGGGGAAACCGGAGAACTCGGAGAAAACCCACCCCAATGCCACTTTGTCCACCACAAATCTCAAATGCAGTCGCTTAGGATTGAATCTGGGCCGTAATATTGCACCTGATATACCTGATTTTTTACTGAAACAAAATTCTAACATACAGTTGATATACACACATATGCATGCGTGTACCCCCCACTCTTTATATTGACATCTGGTTTCCTAAGTTTGGATTCAGTTGCCAAACTATTGTATTTCCAACGATCTCATGTATTTACATATAATACATTTAACACCATAAAAATAATAATTAACTAACTAAAGTAATTACTAACTAAACTAAATTACTGGTTTTCAGCTATTCCAAATAGCATTCTACAGCTATAGCTATGATCCAGTAACTATTCACACATCTAGAGTTTTAAAATCTCATTCATACATTTAAAACTTTCAAATGCATAATTAACATTTTCAATTACTTACAATTCTAAATTTAAATAGTATTCAAAATTGAACTGCTAAAAATGTTACAATTGCCTTAATACAACTACATAATGTTGAAGCTAATATTAAAGAAACATTTTCAAATATTATAATTCACAATGTCTTAACAACTGAAATCCAATTTGTTTAATTAAGCTGGTCAGTTGCATAATTAATATTTTTAGTTCCTTAGTTCAAAATTAAAATGTTGAACATTTAGCATCACACTTCATGGCCCATCATTTTCTGGAATCCAAAAGCATGGTCCTGTCTCAGAGAATGAATACTACTGTGTTCTCTTCACTAATCCTTAGCTCCATCCTCTCACTCACATCAGTCTTCTTTACTTCTCTTCTCTTCCCTTCCCTCTCCACTTTTTCTCTCTTCTCTCGACCCCAAGCTTCATCACCTCACCCTTCCTTCTTCTTCATTTGCTTTACCTTCTTCTTGTCTTTTCTTACTCTTCCTCAATTCTACTGATAAATGTCAAATAACACCTTCTTGTATTTCTATACCTCCTATTATCTTCATCGTCTTTTCAACATATTCCTTTCCATCATCTAAATTCTCAGCTTCAAAATAATATTAAATGTTCCTTGTTCTCATCTATTTTCCAACCTGGTTATCCTCTTCTTCCCTTCTTTATTGATCCCACCTTGGTTACTCAATTCTTTCACTTCTATCATTGATCAATAATTTCTTTGCAATAATAAAAATCTTCATAACTTTAAAATTGTTCTTCATCTTCATATTTCAAATTTGTTTCCCTCTAATTTTATTCTCATCTCTCTCAAATATTCCTCATATTTAATGCATTCAAAAACATATTCTGGAGTATCCAACTTCTCACAAACTTCACAATCTACAGTTCTCTTCTTTCCAATCCTACACAAGTAATTTTATATGGTCCATGAGCTGTTAAATAATGAAGCATTCCCTTGTCAGGTTAAACTTAATTCATATTATCCTTCTTTAATCTGAAAAGTATTTCCTGTATTCTTCTTTATTCGCATTAAGTTCCAAAAGAAATTCTAGTAGACAGTCTTTGCTTCTGGGTTTTTTAATCAAATCACCTGCTTGTAAAATATTACTATATTTCTCTTCAATAATCTTTTAATATATTATATAGTGTCTTTGGATACTGGTTATTGTTTAATATCTTAAACAAAGCTGACCACCAAAGATTGTCAAAGGTTCCTGATAAGTCAAAAAAGATTGCAATTATATATACTTCCCTGTTTTCCACTACTTCTTGTTTGCAGTTAATGACATCTGCAATCATTGTAGCTTTTCTCAATCCAAATTGTTTTCTTGTAACAGACATTAAAAGTCTATATTCCCATAACCTTTTACATATTGATTTTTCAAATACAACATACAAACTTCGCTAGGCGAGGTCCAATGGATCATTAATCAGCTCATTAAAAGAAGGTATCCACCCACACACCATTCACAATATTCTGCTAAAGAACACTGGCTGTGCAATGGCTCCTGGACATCTATAACTATAACCACATACTAGAAAGTGACAATTTCCAATATTATGAAAAATTCATTTTCATGAAAAACAATGATCAAACAATTTCTGATAACTATCACCCCTTTAGCTTACTAAATACTCTTGGCAAAGATGTGGAGAAGATAATGCCCAAATGCCTGAAAATACATTTCTTAAAAAATAAAAATAAAGAAAAATTAAATAAAAACAATAAAAAAAAATAAAAACATGGTCTAGGTATTCCCTATGTCATGGGTTCAAACCTTGAGGAAGGTGGTGTATTTTTTTTAGGGTAAAAATCCTTAGCATGGTTTCCTATATGACACAACTAACTTATACAAACATGGCCACTTATTTTGCTGTTGCAATGAACCAAGGATTCACTTGGAGAGTGCATATTAAACAAATCCAACATAATACAGAAGCACAATTATATACCTTTTACCCCCCCTCTTAGAAGTGGCTCTAATACCTCTCCCAAACTTGGATCTTCACTATACAAAACCCTGATTAAGTCCATAATGATGTGCCTCCGATCTGGGCTATGCAGCAAACACATTCATTAAATAGCTAAACTGGTTCCAAAACAAAATACTGTAAATAATCATGGCTGTACCTAGAATACCACCAGCTTACAAACCATTTGAAGGCTATGCATTAATACAATTGATGAATTTATCAAAAGCTAGACTGCAACTTCCATAAAACTATAACATAGATATGTAAAAATTCAAGACCTCTTCAACTATTTGAATGCTCACTAGACAACAAAAGAGCCACAGATACTGGAGTTTACATGAACAGGCTTGTGAACCCCAATTTAGCCACTAAGTAAGTAAGTCAAGCTATAAACATAAACAATCATAGGTTTTTGTAATATATACAATAGTCTTTACATGCTAAATACTGTGATTCATGACATACATTCATATTCAAGGTAATCATTGATAGAATAAAAGGAGTGGTTAATTAGATGTGCCTTGAGACTGGATTTTAGCTGGTTTACATTTTTAATTGCCTTGATATGACTCGGTAAATTATTGTAAAGTTTAGTGCCAGAGTATAAAATCTTTTTTGGTAGAGTGAGATGTTGCAGCTGGTCATATGTACTTGTGTATTATCCCTGGTGTTGTGTTTATGCACCATATACTTAGTTATAAAAAGTGAATCGGAAGCATTAATGTTCTTGAGTATAAGTGTAATAACAGCATATATGTAAATACAGGGAAGTGGGAGAATTCCAAGTCTTTTAAAAAGAGGGGCTAACTCCTTCAATAGTTCTGATAATTTTTTTCTATGCAATAAAGGTTGATTTGCATGCTGGAGACTCACCCCAGAAGACTACTCCATAACTTAAGGTGAGTGCACATGTGCAAAGTTTGCTGCTCTAACTGTTTCTTTACTTGTGCATATTCTTAGCATATAACATAGAGAGCTGATGAGGCTAAGTGGGCATCCCATTTCAAATACTTTGTATACAGACCCCAAGGAATTTTATAGATTCTACTTTTTTGAGCGACTGATTAGAGAGTTGTATTTGAGGAGCAATATAATTTTTGTTGTTATTTGTGCGTATATCCATTGCTACAGTTTATTTGCATTTATAATAAAGTTATTTAATGTAAAATAGTTTGTGATCTGTTGACAAGCTGATACTTCAAAACAGTGTAACATGGAACAGTACACATAGTTGCCCAGAAAGCACAAGCATAAATCACTGAAATCAATCAACAAGGTACAGCATCTCACCTTCTGCATTCCACCCTTTTAGAAAATGTAGTTAGCAGCTTAGGTCAGCTGTTGCATGGTTGCATAATTACCAAACCATAGTTTCACCTACTTAACTACTAATTCCATGACCACAAGCACCTTTCATGTTTTATATCCCTGGGTGTTGCATACACCAAAATATGAAATCTGTAATACTCTGTCCTGGTATCACACCAGGGAATGTTTTACAAACTTTCTATTTATTTCCTTTCTTTTTATTGATCTATACAATAGTGTTGTAGATATTTATCTAACTACTAACAAAACATTTAAATTAATTAACTACTGACAAAAATGGTTAGAAAATTTAATTAGAATTAAAAATTAAAGCATAAATTAAAAAGTACTACAGTTGGATAAAATATCATTCATTTACTATTAGTACTGCAAGTCAGTAATGAATGCAGTAATTGGCTTTTTTTCATTTCTTTATTTTCTTTAGTTGTAAGATACATTTTGCAAGGATTGTCAAGTTGATAGAACAATATACAATAGGTAAATAACATGGGTATATTCATTTATACATAAAGAGCAAACAATACAGAAAATACAGATACACAATATGAATTTTACAGTTTTTTTTTATTACAAATTTTATTCTCCTTTATTGATAAATGCATTTTCTAATAAGACACTTTTTAACTGCTTTAACTTTTTCTTCTGTCATCTGTTTTATTTGAGTAGACAAATGCTTGTACAAATCTTTGGTTTTATTTTCTATACTTTTATTACTTAACATAATGAAATAATTTTGCTTTTTACTTGTGTTATGTGTGTATACAACAGAAAATTTTCTTTATTTCTTCATCAGACAACTCTTTATTTTTCTGTGTAAATCTGTTCACAAATAAATGTTTTCATTCGATGCTTCTGTAACAATTCTACTGTAAAGTTTCCTTTTGACATTTGCTACAGCTGCTCTGCACGCTATGATTTTTCTGTTGAAACTGACTCAACTTGTGCATGCTATGCATTCCCAGTTGAAACTGAACCGAACTCACTGCAAGGCTCATTCTCTCCTTTAATACCTATCAATGCCATAGCAAGAAAGTTCCAGAAGCAGTCCTGTGTGCAAACCAGTTGCAGGTGGCACAAACTCTCACAGGTGCTGGCTTTGATGTCAAAGAACTTGCCAATGGCATAAGTGTCCACACATGCAGGTGTAACAATACATGGCAAAAATCAGCATGACTTCCAAAACAAATACACATTTGCAGCAATTACGGTGTAAGGCATAGTCAACTTCCTCCTCAGGGCTTTTACTGACCAGCATTATTGTAATGGACTATGACCCAGGTGTACTACCAGCCTCTTCCCTCAGGGCAGTCTCTGAATTCAGTAGACTACATAATTTATCCACTTCACCACAAGGTATGATCCTTGTCATGGTCATTGAAGCTTGGGGCAGTATCCCTTGGTAGGATGATGTAGCTAAATCCTCTTTCTTCATTAAAACAT
This sequence comes from Hymenopus coronatus, assembly GCA_030762935.1. Classification (NCBI taxonomy): domain Eukaryota; kingdom Metazoa; phylum Arthropoda; class Insecta; order Mantodea; family Hymenopodidae; genus Hymenopus; species Hymenopus coronatus. The sequence continues at coordinate 40,666,417 of CM060885.1, read as the reverse complement.
AATATAAATTTTGAGCACCAAAAAATTCCCTTCACTCTAAATCAATATATTTATTTGTATCTAACCCAATTATTATAGGTTTTTTTCCACCTTGCTGGAAACCTCAGCTGTTGGCCTGGGTCTTCATCCAGTTGCCATTTCATGTGTGGTATGAAGCTGGTTGTTCTGCTCCAGGAGAACTCCCAAACATTAGGTCGCATGATAGATGCAGCTCCTTGCCAAAGACCAAACTGGCTGGTATCAACCTGGTGGTGTTGTGGGTGAAGAATGGTAGGGCAGAAAGAAAAGGGCCAGCTCCCAGTCTCTCTGGTGATTGGCCACAACCTTCCTCAAATGTTCTTCTAGAGTCTTTATGTATTGCTGAACCATGTCGTCTGACTGCAGGTGGAGTGATGTTCGTGCATCTCGTGCACTCCAAGTTGTTCCAATGTTTCTCTCATCAGATTGGATTCAAAGCTGATGCCCTGATCAATGATGGTATACCCCATAACTACAAAACAGTTCTTCTATGAGGCAGTTCATGATGGTCTTGACCTCTAGGTTATTAGGAATGGCATAAACTTCCAACCATGTGGTAAAGTAATCCATGGCAACCAACACAGGTTTGCTGCCCCTCTGTGGCACAGGGAATAGCCCAAGTACATCAATGGCTATGTCTTCAAAAGGTGCCCCTACACTATATATCTACATGCGACACCAGCTCCTGATCTATGGACCGCAATATGCCACACACACATGACATTGGTAGTATCACCTCTCAGCATATGTGCTCAGTCTGAGTTAGTAGTACCATTGTTGGAGCTTGCTGATGGTTTGGTTGGGTCCCAAATGTCCTCCCAAAGTTCCCTATGTATGTACTTCCTCCAAAACTTTTGCAGCCTTACTTTGAGGGTGGAGCAGCTACTCTTTCTCTGGGTCTTCCTATCAGGTGACTCCCACACTCTGAACATTACTCTTTCTACAGTCTTTAAGGAGTCCCATTGGATCCAGTATGACTTTTACCCTCTACTCCTGGGTGTGATGTCCTCGCAGCTTGTTCAAATCTCTGCCTCCACTTCTCTCAAGAGTGGTCTCAAATTAGCATCCAAAGGTGCTCCCTCCTCAGGAGTGGTCCCAAATCAGCATCCACAAGCTGCAGGCACCGCCAAAATGACACAGACAGCTGCAGCATGCTCTTTCTTCTCAACCTTGGTGCAATGGGTGCAGTCCTCTGGAGAGGGTCATCTGACATCTGCATTGTGACTCCTGCCTTTCCAATGTTTTGATATGAAGTTGAAGCCTCTTGACCCAATGGGCTGTATGGTTTTCTAGGTTCATGAAGCTCAACAGCCAGGTGAGGTAAGAGTGGTCAATTCTCAGGGGGAAAGGTTGACCATATAGGTACATATGAAAGTGCTTTCCTACAGCCAGATGCTCTCGCTGGGTAAGCAGTAATTCTTTTCTGCTTTGGAGAGAGCGTCTTGCTGTAGGAGACTATAACCTACTCCTGACCATCTTGGACCTCAATGGAATGCAGATCCAAGAATGCTTCCAATGACAGTGTCCATAGTAATGACTCCAAAGCAAGTGTTCACAACCAGGTTGGGGAAATCCTACATTTTAAGTACCTCAGATTGCTGTTGAAATCACCTGGAACATGCTCTCTGCCTCTACTGACCATAAGTAAGGCTGGTGCTTTCAATCAAAAGAGTGAAGAGTTTCACGATGTTGGAGAAACCTCTGATGAACCGGCAATAGTAGCTGCAGGAAACTTCGCAGCTCTTGTTTATCTGTTCAAGCCTTATCTGGGTCCATGGTGAAACTTTATGGGCAAATAGTACACTTCCTTGCAGAATAGTTGGCATTTCTTTGCATTCAACTTCAGGTTAGCTACCTGCAATCTTTGCAGTATCTTGGTCAGGTTCTTGAGATAGCTTTTGATTTGTGGCTTACAACGATGCCATTTAGATATATAAGGCAGATGTCCTACTAAGTCAACCCTCTTATCATTGATTCCATGAGGTGCTGGAAAGTGGCTGACATATTGCAGAGGTCAAAGTACATAAGTACATTGTCAAATCCCTTGGCTAGTCAAATATGCAATCTTCTGCTTATCTTTGGGCTGTAGGGACATTTGCCCGATTTCAAGTACTAAGTCGAAAACCTCTGGCACCAGCAATGTCCAGAGTGTCGCCAATCCGGAATTAGGGGAAACAATCCAGCTAATGATGACATTCAGCTTCTTCTAATCCACACGAAAACGTGGCTCACCATTTTTCTTCTTCACCAAAAATCTACATGGCAGCACCAAAGGCTGTTGGGCTCTTCAATGAATCCCTAGATGCCATTTCTTCCAGCATGTTCCAACCTCCGCCTGTTTTGCCAGAGGAAGATGTCTTGGTGGTTGCTGGGCGTCTTCGGGGTCGATGCTTAGGTGTACTGAGTCAGTGCGATCATAACGCCTTCCCTTCGCTGAAGACAGACTGGTATCGGCTAAGTAGACGCCGGGTCCTCTACAGTTGTGAAACAGTCAGATGGACGGCCGGCCTCTTCAGCAATACTTTCAACCGGGGCTCCAGGTCCTGCGACGGTATTGGCTGGCCGGATCCGTCATACGGCGTTGTATTTGCTGCTGGTTCGCACTTTCCTACCTCTATCCTGGCCTGGATGTCCTGGCCAGTGTCCAATGGATTCAGGTACCTCACGGGCACTTACTCCCGACAAGGCAATAATGTCCGGGCAGCGTATAATCCGTTTAACGATGTTTTCCTGTCCAATACAAGGATCGTTGACTTACCAGGTACGCCTTACCACCTCGCTTTTGCGGACACAGTTACATCAGGACCACCCTGTATATCCCCGAAAATTCGTGGGGGCTTTGGAGCAACACTTCTTCTCGGCCGTCGTCGCCTCGTGGCTCTTGAGGGTCTCCAGCCCCAGTATCACGTTCTTGGCTACCCTCGCGGCAAAAACCCACAGCTAACAGTGCTATGTCCCAGTTTCAAAGAAAGTCCTTCTCCTCAGATAAGATGTCCCTAGATGCCGTCACGAGCTTAGGACTGACTGGGTGTTCGTATTGCCACGTCAGCTCTGATTACAGTCACAGCTGCACCTGTGTCTACTAATATCCGGCACAGCTTCTTTAATACGCAGCCGTCAGCGATGGGGCTATTGTCCACTGTGATTCCTAAGGCACATAACGACACTCGAGGTGTTGGCGATGACGACCCTGACGTGCTCCCCATTGTTTCCTGCCTGCTGGTCAGCTTTGTCGTGGGTTTCTCACTAGGTGTTCTGCCACACCCTCAGCACACACCATTGAAAGATAGTTGGCGTCTCTGGGTTGTCTCTCTGACCCTATCGTAGCGAATACTCTCGTCTTCGAGGTCGACGCAGCTGTTATCTTGGCCGCCTCGATCTTTAGCATTGCCGTTAACGCTTCGTGGATTGTCTTGTAGTTGCCGAGCATCAGGCGCTGTCTTATCTGGACGTCACGCATCCCATCGGCGAAGGAGTAGGCAGCTTCCTGGGATACGTTCACCAGGAGTTTGTTCACCAGCTGTTCAATCGTCGTGGCGAACTCTTGCAGCGTCTCCCGTGGTGTTTGCAGCCTCGATTTAAGCTGACTTAGTAAAACTGCAGCCAGGCGATGGTTCCCGAAGCGGTTTTTGAGGGCTTCCCAGCTCTCTCCGGACATCGTCGACGTGGAAATCACATTCAGTACTTCTTCCACCCACCCCTGGAGGTTTACGATCTGTTGAGGGACTTTCCCTTTGCTTCTGTGGACCGCGGTTGTGGGTGGCGATGGCAGCGAAGTGTCGGCGCAAGATTTCAAAGATGGATGCTCTGTCGAACTAGGGTGGCACCTCATCTTTGGACACTAGCAGCTGGAATATACTATAAGTATCAGGCATTATATCCATCATTTGTGAAAAAAAGAACTATATAGTGGAATTTGTGTTGTCAGCAAATAGCTGGATACACTAAGAAGATAGATGTGTAGACAAATCTGCATCCTTATTGTAATATATTTTTGCAGGGCTGTTCCATGGTGGTATTGCCCAGAGTGGTTCTTTGCTAAACATGTGGGCCTTTAGCAGCTCCCCAAGTCATTTTGCTTTCAGACTGGGTGCTCAGTTAGGGATACAAACAAACAGTTCTAAAGAGCTCAGTATTTTCCTAAAAAATGTGAGCACCAAGGATATTCTCCTAGCAACTAAGAATCTGCTTACAAATGAGGTATGAAGCAATGTCTTATGATCTTTTAAACTTAGTCTATTGTATAGACCAGAAACTAAAGTTTGTTCCTTGCAGGAAAAACTAGTGGGATTTGGTTATCCATTCTACCCATGTGTGGATAAACATTCCAGGGGAGAGGTGTTTCTTCCAGGCAATCCAAAGGAACTTCTAGACTCCAGAAGATTTCATCACCTGCCCCTTCTGACAGGCCTCAACTCTCAAGAGGGGACCTTCTTTTTATTTTGTAAGCCATATCTTCAGTATCTTTAATTCAGCACTTTCCATTAATCAAATTGTTTAAAGAGGGTATGCACTTATTGATATGCAAAATAATGAAATCTGCCTCTGTAGTGTGATGGTAGCGTGTCTGTTTCACATTCAAGAGGTCCCAAGTTTGAAACATTTACAGCAGGAATAGATGTAGATACACAAGCTTACTTCACAGGAGCTACTATAATTATTGTTGTGCCAACAAGGGTGAATTGGGTAAAATTAAACAAAGGCTGGTTCTGATTTAAATTCATTTATATTTTATTTAAAATTGATTTTTATTGCTTTTTTTGTATGTTACCTTTAAAAAAATGTTTTAAACCTAAATAAAAAAATAAGGTGAGTTTGGGGTGAGTTACCTGGATAAGTTTTTTCTGGGGTTTTCCCTTATTCTGAGAGGACAAATGACAAATAACTCTAAGGTGCATTTGAGGATCATTTCACCCATTTCATTGGACATATAACCTACTAGGTTAAAGGGTATTAAAAGTAAGTGCTCCCACTCATACACATACACACACACACACTCACACACATACACACACACACACTCATACACACATGCACATTCATACACACACACACACACACTCATACACTCACATACACACTCATACACACTCTCATACACACATGCACATTCATACAAACACACACACTCATACACCACGCACACTCACACACACACACACACACACACACACACACACACACATGCTCTCTCTCTCTCTGCCCAAATATATCTGTAAAGCAATGGGTGCTTAGTCATTGACTTGATCATCATATCAACATGTTACCCCTCATGCTTGGCAGAAATAAAACATTGATATATGAACATAGAAAACTACTTGTTATTCCGATTCTATGCTATATATAGTTCTGCCAGCTTATACAGTCAATCAATTGGATGGGAAAAATAATAATAGTTTAGGTAACTCTCTTAAAATGAAGCAGAACACTCAACTTGTGAGACAATTGCATATGCATATAAAAACTAAATAAAGTTCTAAAAATATTAGTTTTTTTAGTAAAATGGATGCATTAAAAACAACCTTTTATATAATATTTGTTTAAGCAACAAGATACTTTACTATGCTTATACATGTTGAAGTGCTGCTGAAGCTTTTATTTTAAATGACCTATTTAATTTAGGGTACAGTCGGGAAAGAGTATGCAGTACTATTATCTCTATATTGGCAACACTGAGCAACAGCAAAACACTACATTCAGTTGCATAGGTAGGGTCAAACTGAAAAATTCAATCCCATAGCCAGAATATGAACCTGAGATCTCTCAGTCTCTGGCTGGTTGCTCTACCACTGGGTATCATGACAACTTGCTGGCATAGCACTGAATTTCTCAATTACTCACATGTTTCCCAGTAAACCATACAAAGTGATCATCGTGATAATTTTAATTATTTTCTCACAGAAACCATGTGTAGGACTGGAGTTGTATAGGTAGAGTCACACTGAAAAATTCAATGCCATAGCCGGAATTTGAACCACAGATCTCCTGGTTGTTCTACCACTGAGCTACCATGGCAACATGCCAGCATAGCACTGAATTTCTCAATTGACTCGCATGTTTCCTGATAAACCATACAAAGTGATCTCAAATTATTTTGAGATTCAACCCCAATGGTGACTTAAAATATTGTAAGTACTTTAAGTTCATGGTTACCAATCCAAGAAGAACCATTAGGTGCTTTGTTTCAAGCTGCATATTTCATAGTAGCCACAATCCAAATAGCTGAGAAATCCTTACAGACAACAGGAATATACTCGTTTAATTTCAATGTCTTCACATCAGAAAACTTTGCTTCATCAGAAATCACTGAGAGAGCTGAATGTCTGACAGCTGCAGAAGACAGAAGGGTTCATCAGGAAACCATGGGGAAATGCACTTCATAATTTCAGATTTTACGAATAATTTTAATGAAAAAGTATTTCGGAACAGTGATTCATATGAAATGAATATTTTTGAGTTGGTTTTGTATCACTTATGCATAATTTTCCAGACCAGTTTCGAAGGCATGTGGGCATCATTGTCAATGGTTTCCAACTGTTGGAAACCATCGACAATGAAGAAACCAAAACCAACTCAAAAATATTCATTTCATATTTTATGTTTATGCAGGCACCAGATAAAACCCAAGAGCATGACACAAGTGAAAACCAGAGTCCTAACGTATGGGTAAGTGTATCCATTGGGTTATGGTTTCCAGTGTAGGTCGCGTAGTTTTTTACTCTGCTCTCTGCTAGTTCCATTATTAATCCACTGACAAAATATGATCAACCCAGGACAAAGAAGACAAAGAAATTGCAGATTTTGTATTCCCCTACAAAAATGCACTGATAAAACAACAAAATAAGTCAGAACAAATCAAGAGAGACCAAATACCAATATCGAAAAATGCAGAGTCCCTATGTCTAACTTGATATATGCCTGCTATCAACTTCAGAAACAACCAGGAGAAGTCTGATGTTTTGAATTGCCCAGGGTGTGGTGAAGTCTACAAGGAATCTATCACAGAAGACTGGATCAAGTGTGATAGTTGCTCCCATTGATGGCATGAAGAATGCACAGGTTATGAAGGACACAGTAACTTTTTTTGTGATTTATGTTAGTGCATACTCTTTGATTCAATGCTGCGTACTCTTAACAGACCATGTGGCTAAGAGTATGAATGAGTCAAATTTTACATATACTGGCGCTGAAGGTTTATGCTAAAAGTTGGAAAGCTGGATTTGAAGTATATTGTTCCTAAATAAACCAGCAATATTTTGGTGTGAGAAAAATTTATTTTAACATTCCCATCTCTTAAATAGGAGCAGTTAAATACTAAGTGCATACTGTTTCCTGACTTTCCCCTGACAATAAAAGTAATTATGCTGAATAACCACAAATTACAAGACTCAGAAAAACATTCATTAATAACATAATGCAAATGAACAAGGGAACAGTCTTGCTCAGTTAAGTTAATAACACACTTCTAGTGCCATTTCCCTGTGAATTCTACAGAAAAACACCTGATACTATTGACGACCATTTACAGTGCACTCTTTAAAGCATTCCTACAAGCTGAGTAGGTTTATTCCAATAAACACTGGAGTTAAATACACCCACAATGTTCACAAATGATTAACACTGACATAGAACTAATATTGCAGGGCCTTTCCTGTATTTGGCTTGTATAATCATTCTAAATAGTTGGTAAGCATAAAATTTATTGATCATTAATAATGTGTTATACATAGCAAATTTGAGGGATGTTACTTTCCTTATCTTTATTTTTGGGTAATCAACTCTGCAGATAAGTGATAACCTGAGGGGGACAGTATGCAACATTAGTTAAAATTACGTACCACCTAAACAGCTATTGAAGCAAGTGGTTCAGTAACACAGAAGAAAGTCAAACACAGTAAACAAATGTGGCCTGCATAGATAAACAAAGGAGGTAAAATCACAATGAGCAAAGAAGTATTTTACTTATATTATTTCTTAGGTCTACACTTTCCTGTTCTCTTGATTTGTTTACAATGAATATGAACAAAATATTATTTAGAGAAACCCTTAAATATGATTATAAAAATATATAGAAATACACTATTGGATATTTCACTTAAAATAGCTTTACTTCTACTTTGGCATTACTTCTGGTTAAACCAGTAGTCAAGAACAGTTCTTACACACTTTTTGAGTTCTGAATACACATATATTGCCACACCCAAATTTCAAACTGCATTCTTCAAAAGTTATTTATGTAGATGGTGTGGCAATCTTTAAGTCAAAATTTAACTGCAGAGCACTCTACTCATAGTAATGGGAGTGTGTTACATATCTTTGCTCATAGCCTATTTTAAAAGCTAATATTTTTTAACGTACTTGGTATTTCTGCTTCTTTACTATTGGAAGATGCTATTTCACCTTCAATACCAATCACCTTTGCTCATAAGGTTTTGTCTTCTTCCTAAAACCTATTTATTATGATTTCAACAGGAAACTCACTGCAATTATGAAAAACAGAAATTTGATGAAGTGTATGACAGGTAGGAGTAAGAGGAAAAGTGGTATGGGGCACCTTCTGCTGTCTCAAAATAGGATTGCTAATAGTCAACTTGCTATGAATGTGCTTAAGAATATATTAATGACAGTAACTATTATTTTAAAATAACTGATAAATAATTTTTATATTATGTGGAACTCTTCAATGACATGTTTATCTACATTGCAAGAAAATTATGAACAGCATCTAATAAAGTCTGTGATACTACATTCATCACAGAAAATGATAACATCAGTTCCCTCTGGAAAGCTGAATGCTACTTTTAAGTTTGAGCATATGAGCATGTTATAAAATTAATATCATTTGTTTACAGATATAAAATCATTCTGGGCATCCCTTCTAAAAGGGCTAGAAGCCATCAATCATGAGCCCAAACGGTTGCTTCCAGAAGATCTTCTTATGTCACAAAATACATCAAAAACTCAAGAATTTGCCTTGAAACTAAAGAGGTTCTACTTTAGTGACAGAGATGTGTCTAATGCAACACTGTCACAGCTTGCAGATGTAAGTCACTCAAGATTGTTGGATGTATTTTCAGTAAGGTTAAACAAATGTGAGGGTTTTCTTAGTTCTTTACAAAATTGTGACTGTAATAAATCTTTGCAATCCTTAAATTATAGTTATCATCTATAACTTCCATTGTTTCAGAGTCCCTTGAATCATCATATTATGCTTCTGAATAACAATTAACAAAGTCTATATGATATTTATAATTCTATAATGAATGCAAATTGAATGAATATTTAGTGTCCTAGGCGAAACAAAACTTAAAATAGGTGGTAGTGGTTTTTAATAACATTATACTTCAGAGTTATAGAAAGACACACATTCAAAATAGAAAGATTTAGATAATAATCAGGTAGTTTTGATTACATTTTATCTTCCCAGATGTTCATTATGTATTATTTATATTGTTGTTTTAAAACTGAAGTGAGGATTTAAGACTGTCATAATTATTAAACAGACTAGAGTGCCTATATAAGAATATTGTTTAAAGTTTAAAGACTGGGAGAATTTATGCCAGTCATGTATCATACCTTTGAAGTTTTGCAATGAGAAGTCATATAATTGTGCTAGATAAAAGAATTAATCTCTTATTTTTAAGAATTTCACAAAAACATTTAAAACAGTTTGTGTAGGAAATTGAATAATCAGTCAAGATTTAGAGTAATTTTAAATTTTCATATAAACCATATCCTTAAAACATGTGCTTATTGTTTCATTCACATGACTTGTTTACCCTCAATTATTAGAGAATATACAAATTATTCTTATGAAAGCTTATTTTTCTATCTACATTCTTGATTTTAATTGAAATAAACCTTTAGAAATAGTTACATTACACATTTCATTGTAGAACAAAGATAATAATAATTTGTATAACATTTGAATAAGCTAATAACATGATGTGGAATTAAACTTAACATAAAGTTATGAGTCAGAGTTGAAACACATCACTTACACTATTTGAACCTGACCAGTTTCAAGAGCTGTTCCTCTTATCCTCAGAGGAGTCCAACTGGATGCTTAGTGTGGTGGTTGTTTGTGTAGACATCTGGTGGAAAAATGTTGACTTGGTGTAGCAATTCAAAATTCATTAATCAATGTTTGTGTTTTATAATGACAATCTTCTCCCAAGTATCCAATTCTGCTGTGTGGTTTGTAGGTTTAAGTAGTGTAATGTTCGGTATGATGTAATTGTCCAAAAGTGATGTGAAACTTCAGATTTATCAGTCTGTTTGTACCTGATGTGTCTCATGGGTTCTTTCAATCTGATTTTCAAGTTTCTTTTAGTTTTTCCTATATAAATCTTGTCACATTCTGTGCAATTGATTTGATAAATTCCTGCTTTTTTGTTTTGTGGAATTGGGTCCTTTAACTTGTTGCAGAGTAATTTTCCTATGCTGTATTTGTTTTGCAGAGCCAAGCAAATGTGTTTTTTGAAGATATTGTAGAATTTATAGTATGTATTCGGGTGGGAAGCAAATTTTTTGAATTTTTAATATTGGCTTTTTGATATGATAATGAATGAAGTAGTCCTAAAAGAGATAGCATATAACAGTAATTTTAATAATATTTATTAAAAAAAATTAATACTTTAATAAAAATTGATTTAAGGAATACTCCAGAAAGCTACATTGAAGAAATGAATAAAGAAATAAAGAAGGAAAAAAACAATGATTACTTTGAGCTGGCCTCATATGTACTTTGAATTGTTGAGTAGAGTTCACATTAAGTTATCAGAAAGGGGCATAGGTAATCATAATTACATCTCACCTTTGGTTTTTCAACTTAATCAAAAATTAAATAATAAGGTAAACTATTTAATGGGTAAGAGGAATATAAAGAAGCCAGATCAATTAGGCATAAACTTCTGTTACATGCCGCCATATTCTTTTGTGTGTTTATGAAAATCAAGAGTTGATAATGCCTACCACTCAGCCTCAGTCACCCTCTTAGAAAAATCATGTTCACAGTCACACAAACAATGAAACAAATAAGTAAGAATAACATGGAAAATAATGTAAATGTAAAATAACTGAAATCAACAAAGTCAAAACACAGTGACTACAACCTGAAGCCAAGGTGGATTGAGCATTTGGTAATCTGGCTCAGCAACTCTGGCATACAAGCAGCTATAACCATAGCAATGAATCTGCCACCCTCACTGGTTTTTTTGATTGCAGCACTCCTGTCAGACCCCAGCTTAGAAAAATAGAGCTGTAGTAATTTTTTATTTTTATTACTAACAGCAGACAGCCAATCTAGTGATTTTTATAAATGAAGATAGGGATTTTTAATTTGTCTAATGCACACAAAACCAGAAGTTATCTATTTCGGTAAAACTGTTTACAATGGAGTGTTTTATTAAGTATGATGTCTAAATAGATAATCTTATCAATTATCATTGTTTCAGTTGCCACTATCACATTCTTTAATCACACACATATCGGAACAGCATATCTGTTCTCCTCTCCTACACTCTACTACCCTCCATATGAATTTATGCACAAATTCAAATTAAATTACGAAAAAAGGACTTGACTTAATAGCTTGTATCTCTTAGTTTGTTCAAAATATATGGCAAAACTTTAAATTTCATTTAAAAATTAAATTATCATGTCTTCATTTTATGTAGCTGATATGCTAAATTCCAAAATTAAGTATTGAAAAAGAGGGGTCATCTTGCATTTGAGGTCGTCTTGTATTCGGATAAATACAGTAAATAATTTGAGATTGGAAATGCATGGACTACAGCTAAACATAACTTAATTATAAGCTGTTAAACAAATTGCTTTCAAATGCAGATAAGTCTATGTTAAAGTTGGATGAAAATTGGCTTGGAATGTCTTTAAAACTGATACATGAGTTTACAAATATTGATTTTCAGCAAATACTTATTTGCGTTCTCAAGATTTACTGCAATAAAGTTTTCTCATATTTCAAATAGATCACTTGATAGTGCAACACTTGCGCTATGTAGCTCACTCTAGAGGCATTTATTAATTGCTCATAATGTGTATCACCAAAAGCTGATGACCCGAAGGTAATAGATTTTTTTTCTACTATGAATTTAACTAATTTTTTTTCTTTGTTTTAGAAGTCCATACAAAGAAGTGCTGCTTGGTGGAGACATTTGAACCCGAAAAGAAATACTGCCTACTAAGTAAAGTAATTGCTATAACCATCACACCAGAAATGCACGTTCCCCAATGACCTTCGTTTTTATTGTTGTGTTCTCGAATGGTATCATTATGGCAGACCGGTACTTTAGAAACCTATATCCATAACTTTGAAATTTTAACAGACGGACAAATTATTTGTTTAAGACACCTCCTTATTCTGTGAAAATATTTTGGTATATATATTAAATTACATATTTGGTGTTGTTTCAAAATAGTTTGTATAGCCTGAACATCTCTACTGATGCTGACTTTTATGGAAAATACATTTTCTTTGTTTTAGTTATTGTCTGATGTGTGGTTTCTAAAGGACATCATGTCTACAACTAGGAAGATTGCTGTAACAAATCCTGTGTATTTCTATTACTTTGAATTTGATGATAGTACACGACAAATTCTCAAACCCTTACTGGGGCACAATAGGATACCAGGTAAACTGTTAATATGCCTACTACATGATTTAGTATATAGATATTAACATCAATATATATAGATATATAATAGAATATATAGAATTATATATAGAATAGAATTATAATAGAAACAATTATAAACTGATCTGCAGTTATAGACACTCTTTTGGATGTGAGATTCTGCAACCTCCCTCTATCGCCAAATTGAATTCTAATATATAAAGACCATCTTTAAAGTAATTTCAGGGATGCTTGAAGTTATTATTTATACAGAAAGTCAGTTGTGCCTTTTGAGTTTATCCTACTAATTAATTATATATACCAAATTTGGCTATATGAAGCCTCAAATATTACAGTACCTAACCCTGACAGTCCAATAGGGAGGTTTTAAAACAACTAGTATTCAAAAGACAAAATTGGTGTTATAATTTTATTATTTTCATTTTGTCTAGCACATACCTGTGCATTTTATTCAAAAGCTTGATATCAAATTTCACAAGAAATACATTCTTGACCCGCAACTCCACTATTTTGACTTTCTTTAACTTGTACCTGTTGGAACACAGGCATTTCAAAAGATTTGGCAATAAATTAATTGAGGACACTTCAAAAGAATCATGTTTAGAGAAAAGGTCCATCACTATGCGAGCATGACTGTATGCATATCATGGCTGAGTGGTTAGACCACTTGCCTCTCACCTAGACGGCCTGGGTTCGATCCCAAGCGACCGCATGTGAGATTTGTGGTGGATAAAACAGCGTTGGGGCAGGTTTTCTCCAGGTTCTCCGGTTTCCCCTGCAATCGCATTCTACCAGTGCTCCATCTTCATTCATGTATCATCAGTGTTACCGCCTGCGGTGCCATAAGTATTTAAAGTGGGCGTTAAACACTACAAAAAAAAATGTATGCATATGTTGGTGTGTTTCACTTATTTGTTTTCATCTAACTTCTATAAACTATTGTTAAACATTAAATATTGCAGTTATAGTCTCATTATACATTTGTAGTAGGGGCAAGATGCCAGAAACTAAAGAAAAATGTTTAAAAGTCTGATGCTATGTACTAAGCTGAAATGTTACAATCCTTTCATGACATTATGAAAAAACAATGGAATGATTAGCATATTTCAAAATATGACAGAAGTATTCATAAATTCAAAAACAATAATAATGCATATAGAAATTATTGATAACACAAAATATTACTTGAAATAATTATGTGGTTTAAAAACACTGTTTTTTAAGTAAATGTTTGTCTATCTCTTATTTTTACCAGTTATGCAATATTTTACAAAATTATTTTCAAATGAATAGGACTGTGTAGGATATTTATGTAAAATGATATATCTGACATAAAAATAAATTATTTCATCTAATTTGGTTCATTCCTCTTAAGTTTTCCTTCATTTCCTTAAAAACAGCTTAGTGTCCAAAAACATTTGACCGGCAGTGTATGTGGATACAAATACATAGCTAGAGAAATTTTTTTTTTTTTTTTGGTAGTTTAACGCCCTTTAACCTGGTTGGTCATATCGGACGGTGAATGAAATTGGTGAAATGATCTCAAATGATCTCGGGGTCCACGGAGCTTAAAGTTACTCGACATTCGTCTTCTCAGGATAAGGGAAAACCCCGAAAAAAACCCTTATCCGGTTAATTCACCCTAAGTGAGATTCGAACTCACGACCTTTTGAATGTGAGGCAGACACGCTACCACCACACTACCCAGGCAGGCTAGAGAAGGTACTGTGTTCCACCCAAACATTTAATTTGGAGATTTCATTGGAAATATATATGTTTTGGGGCCCACTGAGTCCGAAAAAGGAATTTTTAGTTAAAGGTCCATGTTTGTGTGCATATTTCTTTGTATGTGTTTGTCTGTGGACAGCATAGGTCAAAAGGAAAAAGACTGTTAAAACACATTATTTGCATTTACCTCCTACAGTGAAGTCGGCAAAACATATGGTATGCATTTTAATCCTCAACCATGGCACAACAGTCTGGAAAATACAGTTTTTAAATATAACAACACCAGCCGTGAAAATAGTCTAAGATAAATGCGAAGTGTGTTACTTAATTTTGTGTTTGAGTGCAAACAAACGTTTTGGAGTTTATTAATGTAGTCATATGGCATTGTGTAAGTCAATTATATCAAATGAAATTATAGGTTAGGCGGCTAGAGGCTAGAAAGCACAGTTTCACCATAATTTAGTCTTTTATAGAAACGGCAGCTCACATTCTGGTGTCTTTTTTGGCAATTTGCAGCCCAATATGCTGCACACAACCACCTGTTGCATGTAGTGTCAGTCATCCCCAGAACTAAAGTTGGGATTAAAGTACTCTGAAACTGGTCTTCCCAAACGGAGGCAAAGTTGGAGCAAAAAGTGTAGAAAAGTGATTCAATTCATTTAAATTATGGCGCTCCACTGTCCAAAATACTTCTTTTTATTTGATATAAGGTTTTGTATGTTCGGAAAAGCCAGAAATTTCTTATTTCTATTTGTTGTGAAAATAAATTCAATCTTGACTTGAACAACCTTACAGAATCCATTAGATATATTATTGTATGGTTAGGTCCCTGTAATACAGTATTTAAGTTGTCTAAATGAGGGGACAAATCTGTGAGAAAAGCAAGGATACTTATCCACTCTTCATCAGTTATTTGTGGTATTCCTGTATCTTTGGATTTTAGAAAAGTGTCTATTTCGCTCCTTAAGGCATAGAAATGACTTACTTAACCTCTACTTAACCATCACACTTAACAATAGTATGAAATATTTGTATATTGAGCACAAAAAGAACCAAAGTTAAACCCACCAATATTAATATTAATAATTCTCTCAGCATTTACTATTGATTATTAATCATATTTACAGATTCCAAATCTGTTGCACTTACTCATGCCAAAATAGCCAAATTGATAAAATTCAATATCCATAGTATTATTTCAAATACCATCCCATTTTATCTAAACATGCTTGAAGTTGTCAATGGCAGAGTGATGTACCACAGAAGTTCTTTAACATGCCAATAAATCTGCTGATATGGGGTTGTCACTTTTAACAGCACTTAAAACCATCAGTTCAGGCCAGGTTTGAACAGGTAACTTCCCCTCAAGAAACTCAAAATATGTTGAATTCAGAAATCACACTGCATATAAAAATGGCTAATTGAGGTGTGTCTTTAATGTCTGTGCACCCATTTGGAGTGGAATATTGTCTCTGATGCTCACTCCAGTGATCATTTTGCAATGGTTATTACACTTCTTTACTGTACTCTGCAACTATTGGCACCCAAAAAATTCAGTTTAGCAAAGCAGATTGGTCACTTTATACTCGCCCATTTTTCCGTTGCCGAATATTTCACCGTTGACAGCATGGTTGAGCACATGACTTCTGTTATGACGGCCGCTGCCGAACGCTCCATTCCCAGTACGTCTTCCCATCCTAGGCGTACCCAGTTTCCTTGCTGGAACGAGGAACGCGGCAAAGCTATCCGTGCGCGGGTTTTCAAATGTCACCCACCGGAAGATAACTTAATAGTCTATACACGACTACGGCTAGAGCGCGCCGCATTATCCGCGACAGTAAGAAGGTTTCTTTGAAGCGTTATGTTGAGTGCTTTCATAGCTCCACGTCCACATCCGTTATGTGGGACCGACTTAGGCGCATAGCCGGTAAGGCAAAACCGTGTGCTTTATCCGGTCTTAGGGTAGGAAGTGATACCCTGGTGGAGCCGGCCCTTATTGCGACACCTTGGGCAGGGCCTTTGAGGCAGTTTCCAACTCCACCAATTATGATCCAGCCTTTGTTCCCCCCAAGATCGCGTTGGAAGCCCAAGAGTTATCATTCCGCTCCGGTAACCTGAGGACTACAACCGCCCTTTTAGCCTTCACGAGTTAGAACATGCCCTCTCTTTTTCTAGGCATTCCGCTCCTAGGCCCGACACCATACCTGTGTCGCTGCTTCAGCATTTGTCTACGGATGGTAAGCTCTTTCTCCTCCATTTCTATAATTGCATCTGGCTTGAAGCTGTGTTTCTTGTTGCATGGTGCGAGGCCACTGTTCCAATTCTAAAACCTGGTAAGGGTCACCAACTCCCTTCCAGTTGCCGCCCAATTTCCCTAGACAGTTGCATTTGCAACGTTATGGAACGCATGCTCAATGGACGGTTTATACAGTGGCTCGAATCTCGGGGCCTCTTATCGAACATTCAATGTGGGTTTCGTCGCCAACGTTCTACTATCGATCATCTGGTGTCTGTTTCGACTCATATTATGAATGGGTTCCTCAGTAAAAACCAGGCTGTAGCTGTATTTTTTGACTTAGAGAAAGCTTACGACACATTTTGGAGCACTAGTATTCTTTATACAGTTCATCAATGAGGTTTCCGTGGTCGCCATATTCATTTGGGAATTCATGAAAGTCAGGTATTTCGCATGTGTGTGGGTTCGGTTTATCTAATAACTTTACACAGGTGAACAAAGTACTTCTGACTTTGGTACTAAGTGTCACGCTGTTCCTTATAGCAATCAACCCTATTGTTGACTGCCTTCCCCCAGGGATTTCATCGTCGCTGTTTGTTGACGATTTTGTTCCGTGCCTCACAGCTTGGCGTACCTGTCTCCTCGAGCGTCGTCTTCAGCAGTGTCGAGACAAATGCCCTTTATTTCTCCGCCGAGGCACCGGAAAGAATTTCCTCCTCCTCTCCGCTCGGCACAGAAATACTACCGTTTGCTAATGAAGCGAAATTTCTGGGCTTAGTCTTTGATAGAAAGTTATGTTAGTCCACCCATATAACTTATTTGAAGGCACGGTGCATACGTTCTCTTGATATTTTACATTTTTTAAGTGGCACATAATGGGGAGCCGATAGGAACGCCCTTCTATGCCTCTATCGAACATCAGTCCGTTCCAAATTGAATTACGGGTGTATCGTCTATTCTTCCGCGTGACTCTCCATCCTTCGTCGCTTAAACACCGTTCA
Source organism: Hymenopus coronatus (assembly GCA_030762935.1). Taxonomy (NCBI): domain Eukaryota; kingdom Metazoa; phylum Arthropoda; class Insecta; order Mantodea; family Hymenopodidae; genus Hymenopus; species Hymenopus coronatus. The sequence continues at coordinate 40,648,778 of CM060885.1, read as the reverse complement.
TCATCAAGGCATGCGGCCAGCAATTGAAGCATTGCGCACTATCCCTGTCAATAGTGTCTGTGCGGAGACAGCAGAACCACCTCTATGTTATCACCGTGAGTTTCTTTTGTGTAATGCATGCCGTATGTCCAGCATGCTTCAACACCCGGCTCACTCATATTTTTTGACGACTCTTTGGATGCTTTGTACGACTCTCGCTCCCCCCCCCCTTGTCGCCAGAGGTACGTTTTCGCAAGCTTCTAGGACACATGAGCATGGCCATGCCTACCGTGCTTCTCAAACGAGAAACACATTTCCCTCTTTGGCTTCACCTGGGGAGCTCTTATCTATCAGAATCCCCTGGTTTTTCGAAGTCGAGTACCCCTGATTTCATTCGTCGGTCCCAATTTTTAACTATTAAAGACCAACATTGCAATCGCATTTTTATTTATACTGACGGGTCGAAGAATGATCAAGGTGTTGGACGTGCCTTTGTGGCTGCTAACCAATGTTTTACTTTTCGTCTTTTACGTCAGTTTCGAGTTATTTGGTATTCTCCAGGCTCTTTTTTATGTGCGGCGACATGCGCTACCACTCACTGCGACATGTTCAGATTCTCTGAGTCCTCTCCAAAGTCTTCTTCCGATTGTTCTTTATTTATTTTTTTGATAGTGTTTCACGCCCACTTTTACTACAAATGGCACCGCAGGCGATGAATATGAAACATGGAATGAAGATGGAGCACCGGTGGAATGCTATGACGGAGGAAACCAGAGAACCCGAGAAAACCCGCCCCTGCGCTGCTTTGTCCATGCGGTCGCTTGGGATCAAAGGTCGCTTGGGTGAGAGTCGAGTGGTGTAACCACGCGGCCCTCGTCCGTTGTACATTTACCACCCAATCGTACAGCGGACCCAAGATTGCCTTAGCTCCCTTTCGGCAGCAGGTCTAGGTGTGATGTTTCTGCCTGGTCACATGGGAGTAGCAGGGAACGATGCAGCTGATTCTGCTGCCAAGAGAGCAATTGCATCTTCCAGGATATTTTCTTCTTCCGTTCTCGCGAATGATCTTAAGGCAGTGTTACGAGAAACCATTCTTTCTCATTGGGCGGCTGAATGGTCCAGAACTACTAGTAACAATTGCAGGTATTTAAACCACTTCCCGAACCCTGGAAAACCTCTTGTCGCACCTCCCGCCTGCGTATTGGACACTGTTATTTTAGCCATTGTCATTTACTGTGTGGAGAGCCAGCTCCACTTTGTCATTGTGGTGTGACCTTGACAGTGAGACATGTTAACCGAGTGCCAATTTTTAGCTCCAGTGTGTCTGTCATTGAGTTAGCTAGCATGCATGCCATCTTGGCAGACAATCTGGTTTCCATAGAATGTGTTTTATGTTTTATTCGCCACTGCCCTACAATTGGACATATACAGTTTCAGCTGTGTTCTATAGCTTTGACCCTATTTAGTTTTATTTATTCCTTTTAACCACTTAGGTGTTTTTATATTTTATTTTTGGAGTGTTATCTCCTAAATTTTAATCCATATTTTAGAGTCTATATGTGTATTTTATAGCAAGAACTTTTAGCCCTAAGTTTTACTTTATGCTTTTTTCTTTTATTGTCTAGGGCGTTAATAATCTTACTTCTCTCTCTGTGTGTGTGTGTGTGTCTCTCTCTCTCTCTCTCTCTCTCTCTCTCTCTCTCTCTCTCTCTCTCTCTCTCTCTCTCTCTCTCTCTCACAAATTCATCTCAGGGTAATCCTTGCATGGGCACTTTGAAAATGCCAGCGCACACTAAACATGGAGCAGTACATTTTCTTACGGCACAGCAAAAGAAATACAAAAATACTTATGTTCCCATATAACTTTGAAATGGTTTTTTTACATTGTTATGCAACATGATTCCCCCACTGACAACCTTTTGAGGGATTGACAGATTCTCTGAGGTAGATAGATAACAGCGGCAACATGCCCTGTTAGCTAACCAGTGTGTAGCAGAGTGGAAGGGGTTAAAACTATAATGTATGGGAAATTATACATTGTCAGTTCTCCCCATCTATGACCTAAAATGTTGGAATTTTGTTGGAATGGAGAATTTTCTCAAAAATATTTAAATCACATCTTTGGAAGACATTGAAGTTAAATACCAAATGTGATATGATAAAACATGACAGTTCATTTTATAGACATACTCTCCCCCCCCCCTCTCTCTCTCTCTCTCACACACACACACACACACACACACATACACATACACATACACATACTTACATGCACCATGAATTAGGACTGTAATAGGTTAGTGATTATGATTACACATAAAGACAATATTTGCAGAAGACTACATAATAGTGACTCTATGCAAACATATCTTTTGTTCTAATAATTCTCATGGTTTATGTTCTTCAGGTTTGTTTGGTTTAGATAATATTAAATATGAGTGTTTAGGTATACAAAGATTATTAATTAATAAAGGTTTATTAAATTTGATCAGACAGGTGAAAAACAAACAGAGAAAATTAACATACGACTCAAGTAATGCAGAGTAGTCCAGTTTTGCCATTCCTCTTCAATTTGAGTTTTACTCTATATTCAACAAGCTCACTTAAAATATTATTGCAAAATTTTATGGTTTCAAACTTTCAGAAAATACAGATCCACTTGTAATACTGAGTTTTGCAATAAAAATTTGTAAAGATTTAAAATCTGCAAATATTTTAATAACTTTAGTCAATGGGTTACTACAAGAAATGTTATTGTCTATAAATGTCACAAATCGTAAACTACCAACATTCATAAGGGCAGATTATTTCAAGGTGAAATTATAACCATTTGTGAAAATATTTCAACTATTTTAGCTGATCAAATATTTGGGTGTAATATTTAACAAGGCATTAATTTTCAATTCAACAGCAATAGTACAAAAACTATAAATTAATCTCAATACCCTTGCAAATATTTCATTATTACAGCCACAACAAAAACTGATGGCACATAATTAATCAATTTAAAGATCCAACATTAATTTATCCTCTTCAAACATCACATTTATAAAAAATCCAAAATCCTTTCTAAAAGAAGTCAACAAAATAATAAGTAGCACAAATTTTACTACTACCCAGCAACACTCCAAATAACATGCTTTATACTTGCAACAAATGTTCCATACTTTGAGGGAAGCATTTTTACCACAGTTCAACATAAACCAAACTCTATAAGCAGTCAACCAGCCTAATGTTAATGTTGTTCAAGATTACGACAACATTAAAACTCATCTTCAAGAACTTGGAATAGGGGCTTCTATGAAATAAGAAAAACAGTAGATAACTTTGGCAACATCTTAGAGAAAGAGAATTCACACACTGGTACTCTGATAATAATGCAGAGAGTTGGTTAATGAGTTCCCTGCTGGACTTCTTTTAAGGCTTGCTGAATATTTTGAATGAATATGAGTTCAGAAGTATAGTTTGTTGGATACCTCCTTCACTAATTTGACATCTTGAATTTTCAACCAGTTTATCTTCTACTTTTCTTTATCAATTTTCCTAATAAGCTTTTCTAGCTTTTGTGTATCTCAAAGCATCTCAGCAGCAACAACTGGCTTCTTTTCTTCATTAACTAGGATATATAAAGCCTCTGGGAAGTAAAATCTGTGTTCGTTGCATAGTTCCTTCCTTTTGCTAAAATCTCTATCCTTGGGCAAAAACTTACGTTCTGGTATTAGATATTTCATATATCCCAAAGTTGAACGAGTATCCTGGCAGCTGAATAAAATTAAAACAATTTTTATATTGCTGTTTTTTCCTCCACAGGAATAACTCCACAAAATTAGACATCCCAGTCAGGTTGAGAGCTTTAGAATAACCCTCTTAATAAGTTGCAAGAACATGTTTTATTAGAAAGAATCCCTAAACCAGTAAATAATTCCAATGATCATTATTATTTTTATTTTTATTGGAAGGAGCAGAGAGATTTACTTCTATTTATGTTGCTGAGAGTAATAAACTCATATTTTTGTCATTGTGGCATTGTGCATGAATTTTAAAATCATTAAAATTCATTTTATGCTTTTAAAGCTGCTGTTTAACTCTAATGTAAAGTTAGTATAAATAGAAATATTAGTATTACAGATTTAATTTAATAGACACTAATTTTTCTAATGTCAACTGCAGGTGTACCACACTCAGAAGAAATGGCTTATATTATGCCATTATTTATTTCACTGCTGATGATGGATCCCAATGATGAGGTAGCTAATATAACTTCAAGAAGATTGGTGAAGATGTGGACAAATTTTGCTAAAACTGGGTGAGGAAATTAAAGCAGCTGAACATATGTTGCTGTCTCTCTTTACAAAAAGAAATTATATTGTCAGTATTTAGCAAACAAATATCTAGCTAACATTTCATTCATAGCATGCAATTTGACTATTTAAAACTAAGGAAATAAAAATATTATTATTTATTATTATTTAAAATTGTTACTTACAATTTTATTCCATTTTTAAGGTATAAGTATATGATTTTCAGCAAAAGTTCGCCAATCTTTGGAAATTACTCAGGCTGGATAATATTTGACAAAATTTTTCTTTAATATACATGTTTAGAAGGTGGCAAATTGATTCATGCACCTTCTATGAATATATTCAGTTATATTTTGCGTTCAGTGCTTAATATTGTAAAGTTTATAAAGGTAATAGTTGTAAAAGATGTGATAGTGGTATGTGCTGGCATTATTAGTCGTAATTTTGTATTCTAAATTTTAGATAAATGAGCAATCTCATTAGTATGCTCCATCAAGGACTGTACCTCTCAGAGTAATGAATGGCTTTGCTACACATGTAGAATGATTAATAAGGTGTGTAAGACAATTTTGACACCTTTTCATCAAAAGCATATTTTATTGCTGAAAGCTACAGGGCATCTAAAAACATGAGCTTGTTTCATTATTTTATTTTACTTATCAGAGAGTTTCTATTTCTTAACTTATAGAAAAACGTCTCCACTTTATGAACTATGCTACTTATGCATTCTTCATCCACACTTTCAATAAACCAGAGGGGAGGTAGAGATATAAACCATATGTGCATTTAGAAACACAGCCATAATATCCATTCTGAATGAAGGGTACTTCACATATTATTCACAGAGAATATTTTCTTTGTTATACAGATACATTAACCATATGGTATTTTAATCAAAATCACAGAGCCATAACTGAGAAGATAAAAAGTAATAAAACACTTTCTATGCAAAGGATAGTGTGTGTTGAGAGACTGGGGATAATCTTGAAATCATTTTGCAAATATACATATCTTTGGAAGATTCTGAACTTTTACACCAGAGGGACTTATTTGTTGCTTACTGTTCACAGATCCATGGATATGCAGACACCCACATTAACCATTCTATAAAAATCTTTATTTTTATTCAGGCGACTTGTGTATTTCAAGTAAACTGTCTATGTCTAATATTTTGGTGAAATGCAATACTTCCTCCTCTTACTATAGCTAAGTAGTGAACAAAGTTAAAAATGGAAGATCAGAGCAATCAAGAGTTATGTAGGACAGCTGCATGTAACTTTATATGCTCTTGTCCAAGATGATACATATACCATTAACTTACTTCACTACTTCAAAAACTGCAATACATGCATCAAGTACATATGGATGCCAGCATTTCTGAGAAAGGATTAAGTAATACTATTTGCAGATGATGCAACCATTTTTATTGCAGCAAGTTATAATGCTACTCTCCAACAAATATAAGCCTTACTGCCTGAATAAAATATAATAAATAATAAATTAGTTCAAAAATAATGTTTTGCAAATGCAGCTCATATTACAGTAATCAATTTTCAATTTAAAGTTTATAAAAGAGTGAATTCAAGCATTCAAATTAATTCCAGATTTGTAAATTATGCACAGAGATAATTTGACAGAGAAGCTTAGTACAGCTTGTTTTGGTCTTCACCAAAAAAATTCTTCGACATTAGTCAATTATGCTTTAAGTTTTTATTTTGCTTACTTTCAGTCTTTATGATTGCATAGTCTACTGCTTTGGAAAAATACTGCCATTAGTAACATACCTACTCTTTCAGTTTCATAGAAGTCAATTCAAATCATTTCAGGTATCCCTAAAACAAAAACTACAGAAAATGTTTCATCAATTACCTTACCATCATAATGCATAAAACATTTATTTGTCTGCATTAATACAGACAAAATTATACCACAAATGATGAATATTCACATAACTGCACAGTAAGAATAAGTTACATTCATAAACCAAAACAATTTGAAACATTCAGTATAATAGTATATAATAAGCCTTGAGAATATAACTGGTATATAACCTAAATGCAATTTCTATAACATTTGGAAATAATCTCATAATATAATTAATATTTTGTTGAACTGACATGAGTCAGCTGTTTTATTAATGGAAACTATGTTTTTTAATTATTAAAGGAATCCTACGCCAGAAGTAGATCCTTTGCTGAACGTAACATGGATGCCTTTCACCAATAAAAATTTAGCATACCTCAATATGGATAAGGACTTAGAAATGCGGCATAACTTACACAGTGAGAGGCTACAATTTTGGGATTCACTTTATGAAGGAAATGAATAGTATAAAAAGCCAAAAAATGTTGATACTTGTAAATGTCAAGAGGCATGAGCAGCTGCACACTGTAAATTTTAAAAATGTAAAATTGTAAATAATAAAATATTTCTAGACTAACTGTTGTGTTTTGTAGTTTATTATTAACAAAATGATTCACTTTAACAGAATGAAAATCATAGAAAGGCATGACTAGAAATTGATAATGATTTCATATATAGTTTCACTGAAATATATAATTATCATGATTCTCCCAAAAATGTAATAAAAATGAAAGTTATTAGAATAAACATTCATGATTGCGACCTACATCTCCCATTAAGAAGGAAGAAAGAGGAACCTGGTCGAATCCATTATTGATGTGGCTTACAATATCTTAATATTCTTACTTTCTCTAGTACATAGCAATAGCAAATAGAGGAAATAATGCACTCCATTAAAAAATTCTGTATTGAAATGCATGTTATGTGACTATCTATATCAATAGCAGCTGTTTTAGACAACTGTATATGGGTGTGTGTATGTGTGTGTGTATTCACGTATGCTTGCATTTGAGCTTACATGTGTACACACCCAAATGCTTCCCTTTTTATTACAGGAGCCTCAAAACATGTGTTTCTGATGCAATTTCAGTGGAATGCTGCACTTCCTCTGCTTACTACAGGTAAGTAGTAGAGAAATTAAACCTGATGTGTTGCTTTCAGATGACTTTCTCCACTCACTTTTCTACAAAGAATTTTTACTATCTGTATTCTTCTATGAATGACTTTTTAATATAGATAAGCTACCATTACTTATTTATTATTTGTAGGTATAAGAAAAATACAGTAGACAATGGATGTTCAATTGGATATCATTAGGTCTAAAATTGATTATGGGTTGAACTACTGGTATATCCACAGAACCTACATAGATGTCTAGTGTGTAGCAGGGCTTTAGTTGAGCTGATACTGACCAGCACCAGTGCCTGCCTGTTAGGCAAGCACACGCATACCCACACAAATTAAAATACAACAAGGAAACAAATTCTGTATATCTTTTATATTTTAATGTTAAATGGTAAACACTTTTAAAACTGTGGATTTTGAGGAATGTAGTAATGTAATAACAATGAACCCTCAGGGGACTCACAACTTTGTAAGTATGTGAAAAGCGTCCACATGGCCCCGAGCTGAAGCCGACATTGCTTCCACTTACCTACACTTAATTCTTTGACACCAAGCATTATTTCTAATGCTTTGGGAGTCTTTCCATTTTCCTCTTCTCCCCCTATTTTTCTCCTTCTTCTTTTCTTTAGCTGGTGGGGGATGGGATGTGAACTAGAAGTGCTAAGTCCTAGCCAATTGGAAGGTTGGACAAGCGATGAGGCTGATGTGGAGTAATTCTACTGAGTTCTTGTGCCATCCTCCATCTAGCGTCCTCTTCAGCCATGGCAGGTAGTGCACCATGAATGGGGTATATGGAGGATCTCCCACTGCTGTGAGCGAGTCACCAGGATGTCGGTACAGCGGGTTGAGCAGTACCCAACTTCCCAGCCTGGGTGAAATATGTAGGATGTGATGGACTGAGGGAACTCAGGCATGGTCTCCAACCTGGAACATGCTCAGTCTCATCTCTGTCCGCTCCTTGCTGCACCAAGGATGGCAAACAGCACAGGATGTCTTCAACAACTTCCTTTACTGAAACTCCTGAAGTTTCAGGCAATACCATTCACTTCTAAAAAAGAAGTATCCCTCTCTGAGGAAGAATTAATGCTTCTGGATGAACTCAAAGAATCATCCTCTGATGATATTGAGAAAGCCACTAGGAAAATGCATTCCTTAAAGGTGAAAAAACTAACCATGGCTGAGCAAAAAGCAAAGCTTAGGAGAACCTTGTCATGCAAGGGATACCATGGGACTCCTTAAAATGGGAGCCTGGTAAGGTAAAACCTAAAAAGACTCCCTCAGAGGTGGGAGGGACGAGTTCGTCTATGGGCACTAAACATAGCTGACCAGATGGTTCTACCCTCCTACCCAAGGGGCAATCTAAAGAAGCTAAGAAAGGAGGAGTTGTTCCCAACATCCACCCCTCAAACAACATTTAAAGACATTCTGATATCTATCAAGATGGCTGTTGTATTAGACGATTATCCCGACCAGAAGCTTACAAGCAAACAGGCAGAAATTTAAAATTTTACCACATGAAGAATTCCCGCAATTCACTTTCTCGTACACAGAGTCGGGAGCCTTAATCTTGATATGTGCAAACCAAGAAATAAAAAAGTGGGTAATTGAAACCATCTCCAACTTAAAACCATGGGAAAACATGAAGTTATGGACAGATGATAGGAGGGAAAATGATACTCTGAGAATAATCCTAGACTGGAGTAAGAAAAAAAGATATCGAGCTAAATCCCAAAAAGTTGCTCCTTTCATCAGGAAAGGGATACTGATGGGTTTAAATAACCTAAAAATTGGTTAACACCAATTTAGAAACTTCAGGTAATGTAAAATATCTAGGAGTTATCCTAGATATAAACTTACATGGAATTTACATATCAATAATATTATCTATAAAGCAAGATGGACACTTATGTCCTGTAAACGCATTATAGGAAAGAAATTGGGTCTGAAACCAAACATGTGTCGGTGGCTCTATGAGGCGGTGGTAAAACAATGAATCACTTATGGGGCACTGATTTGGTGGCCAAAGACTCAGCAAGTAAAAGTAAAAGAAAAACTTGACAGCTTACAAAGACTGGCTTGTATATCTGGAGCTTTTAAAAGTACTCCATCCATTGCATACTTGGTCTAAACTCATTGGTGCTGTGTACCCAGGCTGAGGCCAGATTAACTGCCTGCAGAATCTCCTTGGTTGGGCTATGGAGAGAGAACCATATTAAAACAGGTCCATCCTTACCAAAGTAATGGAAGATTCTGTATTGACCATGAAATTTGACTATATATTAGAAAAAATGTCTTACTCCAACCCCTTCAAAGTAAACACATCTGATAGAAGTAATTTTGAAGAACGCTTAAAATATAAGCAAGGAAACAATCTTGTATTTTATGCAGATGGCTCCCATGTGAATGGACAGTCTAGAGCAGAAATCTATAGTGAGACAACTGGCGAATGTGTAGCTTCAGTCTGGGCAGATTTTACACTGGCTTCTAGGCAGAGAGATACTTGATTATGCATATCGGTATTGGAAACAAGGAATTGCAAATAAGCATATCTGATAAAATCTGACAGTCAAGCTGCACTCAAAGCCCTCAACTCTCATTACTTTAATTCTCAATTAGTATAGGAGTGTCATCAATATCTGACTGATGTCTCTTTCTGCAACATAGTAGAACTGTGCTGGGTGCTTGGTCACACTGGAATTGCAGGAAATGAAAAAAAACAAAACAAAAAAACTGATAGCCCTGCAAAAAGAGGTACATCTCTCCCCTTTAAAGGAACCACCTACCCTGACGTCGTTCGACGCTGGACAGGAGGGTCTCTTAGATCTACTGTCTGTAAGTGCCCCTCAGCCTGAACAGAAGGAAGAGCGGGATTGAGCTACTGATTTCTAGATCAGAACAGCTCAGCAGAGTAGGCAGCTTGCTGCAGCAGATCCTGCTTCAACTGCTGTGTGATGCCGTCTATCCTGGTGGACAGATCAGCGGCGATTGTCTGGTGACAAATGTGGAGGTGGAAACTTGCAAGTCCTGAAGCATTGGTTCATGACGCTGCTGATCGCCTCTTCAAGGGCAGCTAAACGAGGCGTTCCGCGTAGTTGCGTCAATCGAGGGTTCAGGTGGTGTGGCGTCTGCGTTGTATATCTCTGTTGATGTAGTCCGGACTGGCGGCGGTGAAGCACCCCCTTCCCTCAGGTAGAAGGAACACAAGACTGGCCGGCGAAATGTCCTGAGCAACGACAGGTGTCACAGCACCGGTGGCGGTGACGGAGATCATGCCCGTTACAGTCAGCGGTGGCGGAGTTGGAACCACAATAGTGGCACAGCGGCGGCGAGGAGCAGGCGTCGGCCGTGTGCCCGAAGGCACAGCAATGTCTGCAGGGCCTGTGACGTTCCCTTTGGCTGGCCTCAACGACAAATTTCCCTAATAAGGGCAACCTTAAAGTCAGGGCAGCCTCCAGATCAGCTTAGTCCCGCAGTTCCACCCTTACAAGAGGTGTTGTTTCCCGGTTGTTGAGATGCTGCCGAGGCAGGACTTGCCTCGATTGTCGGCGATGGTGAAGGGTCCTTAGCGGCGGTGTTGGCCTTCCTAGAGGCTGCGGCTCGGTGTTGTTTATTCTTTCTCATCGGAGCAGAAGAGCACGTGAGAATAAGGAGGACTGTAGCGTTAGAAGGGTCCTAATAGCTTCAACGGTATAAACAGAGGTTCACGAGTACAATCTCCTAGTGTGAATGGTCCGCATGGTCCAGAGTGGACACCTGAATTTACGTTTTGAACCCATTTGTAAAAATTATCTGCACCAAACGGACGGAGTGGAGGCAATGAACGGCGAGATGAATTCCAGCCACACTCTGTCATAATCAATAAATGCGCCCTGAACGTAAGAATGTCAATAGTCACGTTGGAGGGAAGGGAGTACAGCGGTTGGTCCAACAATTAGACCGGACAAACCGGAGTCCGGTAAATGTGATCATCATAGAGAAACGACGCTAACCGAATTAACGGTAGCGGAATCTCCGCGTTCACCGGATAAGAAACACAGAGGGCCTCTAATAGTTGGTTCAGTTTAGGCAACTGAATGCCTAAGCAAATCAGCTATCACACAACCGGGTGTAAACTAAAGATGCGAAGCATCATAGATGGGAAAATAACGCTGAGAGTTAAAGCGCTATGGCCCGGTATATTAAAAATAATATTATAGAGCTGATGAAAGACGCAAACTTAGCCTCGGGTCTCTTCGTAGAAGGCGGTGCCAACAAACGGTCACACTCCAGGAAAAAAAGCAATGAAGGAATGAGACGGAGTAAGACCAAAGACGTACTGTCACAGCCTTAAAAAATTTTCAAGGAGTATAATGTGGAAAGAAGAAATTTGTGATGAGAAGTAAAACGAAGGTCTTATTATAGGAACAAACCGAGGAATTTAACGTTGTGACCGCATGTAAGTCGGAACTACTTAAGCGAAGGGAGATACGCTGACGGCCATTGTACGCTGAAACCTAAGAAACAGCGTTTTCGTCCGGTTAACAGGGTATCTAGAAAACTAGCTCATGTTTACAGTTTGATTCGAACGTCCAAATTGTCGTATGAGAACCCGGCGGGATCGCATTTTATAGAATTATGACATAGGACACGTAAAGAGACAGGAGCTTCCGAGACAATATCGCCAACATATAGAGCAATGGGCTGAGGGCAGATTCCTGAATGAACCCATAAGATGTAGAGCGTGTATGAGTGTGAGGGAGGCGAGGAGACAAAGTACAGCGGCAGTCTACATGCAATGCGGCAATGAGCAATGACGCGACAAATCGGGTTTCGAATTCCGATGGTCCGTAAGTGATGTACTAATAGGGAAAGATCAACATGATCATACGCAGAGGAAACGCCAACAAATAATGCAAGGGCATGTCGTCCGGTAGCGAACGCGATGTGGACGTCCGTAAGAAAGGTGTAAAAAGGGAAGGTAGTGTCGCAGCCCTTACAGAAACCATATTGCGTATGTGGTCATGAATATTGGCGTTCCAGGAAAAAGCTAATGCGATCCTGTAGGAGTTTCTCAAAGAGTTCACAGAGGGTTTGAAGCAAACAGATCGGACGGTAGTCCACGGGGCGGGGGGGGGGGGGGAGAACAGACTGTCCGGGTTTGAAGATAGGAAGAATAATGACATCCTGCCAAGACTGTGGAATGGAGCTAGAGTGTAATGTCGTGGTAAAGCGTGTGCCAAAAGAGGGTACCAAGATTCCGGTAGGAGCTTCAGAACGGTATAAATGAGTTCCTCTGATCTCCTGGGGCAGACTTACCAGACTTATTCAAAAGAGGTAGGCGTGTTTCAGCGGGTGTGATAGCTGAGAACAGCGGGTCCCCATAATCTACGGCCGACACATCAACCTCCGAATCCCCGATACAGAATCCGGAGTAAGCATGCGCAATAATTGTTCCTGAAGAGCAGGTTACCCGTCTAAAGGGGATAAACGCAGGGAGAGATGCGAATATTTAAACTAGGCGAGACCAGGTGAGATTAGCCGAAAAATACGCGTCCGCCTTGCGAAGATGGCGGTAACGAGCGTACGACAAACGTTTTTCCGCAAGAAGTCAACAGCATTCTGCCGTCCACTAAGACAGCTTGGGTACTTTGCATAATGGAGTATCTACTACGGGGTGAAAAGTATTACGGTATCATCTAACGTGGACTCAAACAGGGTGAACGTGACATCGGATACCGAAAGAGAATCGGCGACAGCCCGTAAAGAAGGTTGAACATGTTCCGGGTCAACTGCTACCCGCCGATGGCGCCGGTAGATGACGAGTAGAAGAGGAGCAGTAAATTGCAGTAGAAGGGAATTCTGTATGTCGGATCACTGTTGTACACGAGGCAATATCCATAGTGGCAAAAAACAAATCTGGAGAGGTGTCAGCCTGTCCCAGAGCAACCAGGAGAGTCGACATATGGGTATTAATAAAGTCCAACGGTATCCCGTCGCTACCTGCAGCAAGGGATGTCGGTGGTATCGTAATGAAGAAAACCGGTGAAGTTGGCAATGTTGAAGTCACCGCATCTCAGCTGTTGACGCGAACGGGGAGTAGGATAGCTCTCCCATTCCGACCCTAAAACAATGAGACCATCCAAAACCACGCGAACGGCTTCCAAATGTGGGGGACAGCGAATATCGGTATCCCAACTAGAAACATAGAGATTACTAGCCACTCCAATAGCAGCTCCCCCTCCTGGGGTCGCAGATCCTTGCGGAACCATTCATACTCAGGGATGCGTAAAGATTGATGTAAATTCAACCACTTTTCGGTAATAATGATGATATGTCACTCAACAGCGGCAGAAGGCATTGAAAATCCGGGGGTTTACGGTGAACGCTACGGCATTCCAATAAAAGAACCGAAGGTCATGCAGAGTAATGAAGCAGCACTAGTTGAGTTTTAAGGGATGTCAGGGTATATAAAAGATAATCCGGAGATCCCGGGATGTTGAGGGCCTGTGAGAGGAAACAGAAGGGACGGGACCCTCCTTACGCGTAGCGGGGCGGAGTATAAAAATATCAGGTGCCCCAAAGGGGCGGTCCTTGGGAGCCCCTGATGTGGCGAAACTACCAGCTGTTTTGGGGGCCGAAGGTCATCTCCCAGGAGTGGCCTAATGGGACGTCATCCAAACTTGCGGCACTGTTGACTGAGCATGCATTTACGTTTTGCAGACACATAAGGGGCGCATTGCGTCGGAGCGGAGCCCCCTCCCCCATGTTCCTTCCAAGGGACCAGGAAAACCGGGAAACTCTTCATCCCCACGACGTTCGCGTGTACGCATTACCCCCGCATAAGAGGTACAATCCAGAACTATCCGGCGCGCCTCATAGCGGGACACCGGTAAATCTGCCATTTTGGTGGCAATCTGTGGTTCCAATTTATCAGCCGGACATTTCTTTACCTGATCTGCCGAGTGGGTCTGTTTACAATTGACACACCGCAACTGGTCTGTTAAGCAGGCCAGTTGCCAGTAGATGGCCCTGTCTACGTTTCAAGCAACGTTCAGTATTACGGCTAAATTTAGCTCTATTGTGAAACTTACTACAGCACCCGATCAGTGTAGGTTTCCACTGAGAAGCGTTGATAATAGATATAAATATGAAGGCAGTCGCTGCGCTCTAAACGTCATCTTCATCGTACGAGTGGTATGTAGGTAGTGACCCAATTCTCCTGTTGTAGGCGATTGAAAAGATGGACATGGTGCACATTCAATTGCCCCGTAACATGCAAATGGGGACGCAGTTCATCTAGAGTATTGCCGAAATCAATACCTCGCACCATTCCCGTGACAAGTACGTTATAGAAAGGAATGGTGGAGCTCGTATCGTGTATAGCATCAACATCAGAATTCAAGAACTTATTGGCATGGAGGTAGGAAGAGAAATGCACCTCCAGTTGGTTATAACCACATCTGTGACTATGAATTACTTCCTCCGCGTGTAAAAAAGGCCATTTACCTATCTTTAAAGGGTGGAAATTCCCCCACCACAAATTGCCCTATACATGGACAATTTTTCGAAAATTTTGATTTTATAAAAAATGGCTCTAACGCTTTTGAATAAAATCCCGTACATTAAAATATTTACATCCCAAATAAAATGTATACATTGAATTTCTGGGAATAGCCGTATGAAGACCTCTTTATTCTGGATGAATTTTGCTTAACTGCTAAACCGTAAGAGATACATAAAAACTTACTGCGCAAAAAATGTAGATCTCGTCAAAACATACAATTATGTCCTTTATGTTTTTGTTGTGGAGGTAACAAATTCCAAAATATTCCTTGTTATTAGTTTCAGTTGTTGAGTACTTATACTTTTCTCAGACCGGTAGTGTCGTTTTTCTTTTGTTCTACTCCTGACCAAGCAAAGAAGCAATTTGCAATGCCAATCGCATAACGACAGCGTTTAAA
Source organism: Hymenopus coronatus (assembly GCA_030762935.1). NCBI lineage: Eukaryota > Metazoa > Arthropoda > Insecta > Mantodea > Hymenopodidae > Hymenopus > Hymenopus coronatus. The sequence goes on along the minus strand of CM060885.1, from coordinate 40,633,570 downwards.
AAGTTTGGCTATGCACTTTAACATAGCGCATTCCCTTAGTTCCCTTCTTCGTACTTATAAGAAACTAAGTAACGCCATTTTGTTAACGTTTATTTCGATTAGCATGTTATAGAAAGAAGAAGAATTTTTTGCAAGAAGTTTGTAGAGCAGCTAGAGAAAGTCTTGTGAGTCTAACAGAGATTTTTTTTTACTAAGAACCAACGTTTTCTTTTTCACCATTTAAAGTTCAACTATTGTTTACAAATTCGTTGCAACTGTGTTCTATTTGCGAGTATCTAATCGGAGTGTTTTCTTGTTAGTTTGAAATATGTAACCAATATTTTAATAAAATAAAATCTCTTGCTCTGCATGACGTAACATTTAAATGGTGCAACTATATGGATGGAAACTAAGTAACATTGAGATCACTTGGAGATGAAATTATATTTTCCGGAAGTAACAGATTTAAAAAAAAAAGTGATACCTATGTTCCATTCACATGACTTTCTCAACATCTCTACAACAAATTATTGTTAAAAAGCTGACTCTTCAATTTACTTCATGCTAATAGAGAAAACATTAGCAGAAATCGTCTTATTACTTGCTTCCATGCAAGTAGAAGGGGGATGAGTGCCGGTTGCTATGTGACTGATGTTCCTTTGTTTGTATGGACACGAGTTGACAAATTCCTGTATGAGAAAAATATAGCCGAAACTAATAACAAGGAATATCTAAAGAACGATTGACTCCACGAAAAAATTGTATATAACATAAATTGTGTGTTTTAATCAGCTCTACATTTTCTATCAAGTAAGTTATGTTTATTTCTTACGGTTTACCAGTTATGCAAAATTCCGCAAAATTCATCCAGAATAATGTCTTCAGAAGCTATTCTCAGAATATGCAAGGTATAGATTTTATTTGTCATGTAAATATCTTTAATATACGACATTTTAATTAGAATCATTTTTTAGAAATAAAAAAAAAATTGAAAAATTTTCCATGTAAAGGGTAATTGGGGGTTGGGGGATTTTCTTGAAAATCTTCGTGTCGCATCTTTGGAAGATACTGAACTTAATACCATGTATTTAACGGACTTTTCGTTTTTGAGCTATGCTACACACACGCGCGCGCGCGCACATATACACATACACACAGACATTTTTCTAAAAATGCTTTTTCTTTTTTTTTTTTTTTTATTCTAGAGGTCTCTCAACATATATTTCCCATGAAATCTCGGTATCGAATTTTTGGGTGCAATACCTTCTCTATACACTGTGAACATAGTACGTATAGAGAAAGTAGATAATAGATTAATTTCATTTTTTCCTCAGTTCATATCTGGTCCGCTGTTTACTGTGAAGTCACTGTACTTCCGGTCCAAACTTTTGAGGTTCACTGAACTTTACGGAAATGTGTGTCACTGATGATGCTGTGTGTAAATAAAAGAAACCGGATGGGATGATCTTGAAACAAGCCATTAATAAGAATGCCAACTGATTTAAAGGATAGAAAATAGCGGCACTTTACTGACTGGCAACTCTAACCAAGGTTAAACAGGTTTTGGCAGATTTACTCGCTCTTGAGTAGGTATTTTCAGTGTTCTTGCGAACACTGGCGGAAGCATGGGCCTGGTATCGCTGTTGCTCCTGACGGCTTACACTTTGCAGACCAAACTGGAGTGTGAGGACTGTCCGGTAGTGCGAGTCCAGCAGGGTCTCCTGAGAGGAAGAATCCTCACCTCTATTCGCAACAGTGCAAACTTCCTTGGATTCCTCGGCGTTCCTTATGCCAAACCTCCTATTGGTCAACTTAGGTTCAAGGTATGTATAATCAAGAAATTTACAAACACTTACAGTTGTTAAAGAACCACTCCATCGCACTCCACGAAGAGAAGCGTTCAAGGACGGGTCGAGAAACAAATAAACTTGAAACCCATAACTCAAGTTACACATGTATTGTTACCTCGTATTTTCCGTAGCGTATTTCTTAATATACACACCTTATAATAAATAAATAAATAATTTATGAATTAGTTTAGCAGAAAAATATTATCTCACTTCTAGTGTGATACGGATGACTTTGCAATATGAGCAAACGAGTATCATCTAGTTAGCAGCTGTGTGTTTCAAACTATGTCGATAGTACATTTTTACTTTCTCTAGCCCGCTTGTACAATGTACATTGTGGATAGAGAAGGTATTATATTCACCCAAAAATTCAATGTCGTGGCTTCACCGGAAATATATGTTTTAGGGTCCCCTGAATAAAAAAAAAAAAAAAAAAAAAGCATTTGCAGAAAAAGATCCATGTGTGTGTATTGAGTTCGTGTGTCTGTGAACACGATGACTCAAAAACGAAAAGTCGGTTAAGTACTAAATTTGGTAGGTATTTAGGTTTGGGATCTTCTAAGGATACAACACGAAGATTTTCAAGAAAATCCCCACACCACAAACTACCCTTTATATGAAACATTTTTCGAAAATTTCGATTTTCTAAAAAATGGCTGTAATGATTTTGATTAAACTCCCGTATATTAAAGATATTTACATCCCAAATAAGGTGTACATCTTGAATTTTCTGGGAATAGCCCCTGAAGGCCTCTTTATTCCGGATGAATGTTGCCGAATTTTGCTTAACTGCTAAACCGTAAGAAATAGAAAAAAAAAAAAAACAAAAAAAACAAAACAAAAAAAAAAAAAACGCACTGCACAAAAATGTAGACTTCGTTAAAACACACAGCTTCACACAGCTTATTTTCATACGTTTTTGTTGCGGAGGTAACCGTTTCCGAGATATTCCTTGTTATTGGTTTCTATTGTAAGGTACTTATACCCACTTTTCTCCATGTCCGTTTTCCTTTTGTTCTACTCCTGGCTAAGCAAGGAAGAAATTTGCAATGACAATCGCATAACAACAGCATTTAAAATAATTGACTTACTTTAACTAAGTGCACTCTCTTAGTTCCCTTCTATTTATAAGGACTTAAGTAATAAGTACATTCTGCCAATGTTTATCTCGATTAGCATTGTGTAAAAAGAAGAAGAATCTTTTGTAAGAAGTTTATTTGTAGAGCAGCTAGAGAAAGTCACTTGAGTGTAACACATCTGATTTTTTTTTTTTTAGTTTAACGTTCTTTAACCTGATTGGTCATATCGGACAATGAATGGAATTGGTGAAATCATACTCAAATGATCTCGGGGTCATGGAGCTTAAAGTTCGTCTCAACATCCATCTTCTCAGGATAAGGGAAAACCTCGAAAAAAAGCTTATCCGGGTAACTCACTCTAAGGGAGAATCGAACTCGTAACCTGTTGAATATAAGGCAGACACTACCACCACACCACCCAGGAGGCTTGAATTCATTTGTTGTCTGATTAACGATAGGGGACTCGAATATGCTGTTCCGTGGTACTCACTAAAAACAATGAACATTCCGAATTTGTAATTCTATGAAATTAGCACCACTCGCTCAATTTAACGTTATTTACAATTGTCGCCCAAGCAGGGGTACCTTTATCGCAAATTTCACGAATAGTATAACCGATTCGTTCTGCCTTTGTTTCATTTTAGAGGAGTCAAATGGAGAAATGCGGCAGATGTTTCCCTCTCTTCTTGTGTGACTGGTATCCAGAATGACCAACTTAGCGACTTTATCGCCATATCTAGCGCTTTTGGAATACAATCTGGAGACAACGTTTTGCGATTTGTCCTTTTCCTGGAGATATTTAACACGTTTTGGCGAGTAATCTGAAGATGTTTAGAAATGTTTAACATGGTACTTGTACCAGTATTTGCTCTTAAAAGGTACGTTAGGTACCTAACTTCCAACTTATGTAATTTCTGTCTTGAATATTAACAACAGTATTTATTCATTTAAATAGTTTTGTACGCAATTTCAGATATAATATGTTTAGTATATCCAACGTATTGTGTGTGATACGAAATTACATAGTATATGATACGTAGGCAATGAAGGTGTTGTATTCCACCCAAAAATTCGATACCGAGATTTCACCGGAATTACATGTGTTTTAGGACCTCCTTTATAAAAAAAATAGAAAAAGGTACACCATAATTCAAAAACGAAAGGTCGGTAAAATACCAAACTTTATTAACATCTTCAAAGGATACAACACGAAGATTTTAAGGAAAATCCTGCACCTTGAACTACTCTTTACACACACAAAATTTCGAAAATTTTGATTTTCTCAAAAATAGCTTTAATGATTTTGATTTAAATACCGCATTTTAAGGATATTAACTACATTACAAATAAAATGTAAATGTTTAATTTTCTATAGCCTCGAATAGCTTATTCCGGATGAATTTTGCATAAATATACTGCGGCCCTTCAAAAAATTTTCAGTGGGCAGGCTAGAGCTCTTAAATATATCAAGAAACCATGGTTTTAATAAACAGGTGAGCGAAGTATTTGCCTAATTCTTTATATTTATATATTGATTAATCTAATAACACAAATTAAATGTTTTACTAATTAAACCGCAAGAGATAGAAAAAACGTATTACACACACAACATAAAAAAAAAAAAAAAAACAACGTAGATCTCATTAAACACGCAATTTGTGTTTCATACATTTTTTTCTTCCGTGCTGTTGACCATTTTTAAGATATTCCTTGTTATGGATTTCAGATTTAAAATATAACTTTTCTCATACGAGAATTTATCAACTGCTGGCAATGCCAAGAAATGGATTTCAACCACATGGCAACCAGTTTTTAAAATATTTGACTGTCGTTTTAGCCATATATTTGCCCTTCTATTTCCAAGAAAGCAAGTAATAAGTTAGCGACTTTATGATTATTTTTAGTCTTAATTTGCTGACAAGTGAGTCTCCTAAGTTGGTTACCCTGCAGATATCTTATATTATTGAAACTTTAGAGATAGTTATGACGAGATAGCCAGTCTCATGGTATTACCAATAGCAAATAGGACTAGCCACATATATACAGCATCTTACATCGTACATTAGTATAACACTTTTGCGCCGATCAATGTTACAAACGGTACGATCTGAATCGTATAACTATAAACAACGTTTTCACCACAATCTATGCAAAAAGTATTTTTGTAGTTCGGAAATGTATGAGAACCAGAAAGATCAGAAAAACGAATTAACGTGGTGCATTGTATAATGGTTGCGTTGTTTTTTGATTTTCTTTACCGGCCATCACTTTAGCATTAATAATGAGGAGATTCACCATCAAAAGCACAAAATGGTGGCTTCTGTTTTCCCTCCCGAAGTACACGTATTTATGTATAAGATAAGTGAACCCGTGGAACAATTTATTAAAATTTAAGCCAAAAACCAATGGTTAAGAATATATGTAGGTGTGTTTAACAATAAACTAACAAGGGGCCATTGACACATTAATGTTACAAATCAAGCTCGGATTTTTTGTGAAAGTAGATCGAAAATAAAATACCAGTGTCTCGGCTTTCCTATAAGCTCAATTTTGACAAGAATAAAATTATAGAATGATTCACTAATAAGCTTTAATTTCTTGTATATATTACTTAATAAATTGGTATTTGCTGCGCTTAAAAGAGAGTAAATAAATATATACTTCTTCACATATCCAGGGGTTCACATGACGGGGCCACCCGAAGAAAAATTGAAAGAAACTGTCGTAATGTATTCGAAGTAATACTTTTATGTATTTTATAGCCCCTATTGGCTTTAGTACCAAAGGTAACTATGTACTGGAGATAAATTCCGTAGCAGAGCTAGATTTTGATTTTTCGGCCACCTGAAATTTATATTCTAATGCTCCCAGGATTCGGAATAATCTCACAGACTGTCAACAATTAAAGAATACTAATTATTAAAAATCGAGAGATTTGGTTTCAGAACTAATCTCTTATTGTCACTTACCTTTCTTTAAACCATAAACTTTTAGACGAGCGAACATCTAAACCCATTTTTTTTTATTCTATGAACAAATTTGAGTAACACCATTATTCTCATCGTGTTTCTCAGTTATTTTACTACCCATTAAGAGGTAGAAGTGTCAGAACAGTGATTACTGTGTCATCCTTCAGAAATGTTCTATTAATACCTGTCTTGATCCAAGGTTATACATGATTATTTATTTTATTTCTGTTACAGAGCAATGTTCCAGTTATGGTAGCATATGCAGTTAACTGCATTGAATATGTATAATACAAAATGAACATGACACAAATATGAAACTTGTTGAAATAGGTATATAATCATGTATAAAGAACTATTCCTATATGCAGCAATTCAACATTTATAAATTAAACAAACATAATTAACAGATTATTGAGAAAAACGTCTTGTAACAAAAATTAATATATTTTATAATGAAGTGAAAGTAATATTGAATGTTACTATTATCTGAACATGACATGTGGGTCAGTCCATCACAAAACGGCCAGTGGACAGAAAAAATGTACCTCGTATGTTTGTAAAATTAGTGATTATTTTGTGTGTGTGTTAACCACATAATTCAACACTTTCTGCAAAGTGTCACCCTCTAAGAAAGTAGTTTTTGTCAACATAAATATAAAATAGCTGTAATTTTATGAATATAAATATATAAAGAATTTGCCCTGTGGAGCAACAATTACGTATACATCGATGTGATAAGCATCTATATTGTTATTCTTAAACATATGTGTGTTATTTTAGTAAAATTGAACTTAACTAGGTACCATCATTTTCAAACATCTGATGAGTTACACTCACATTACTTTCTACAAACTTCTTACATAAGCTTATTCTTCTTTCTACACCTTACTAATCGAGATAAACACTAGTAGAATGTTCTTATTCCTTAGCTCTTAAAAGTAGGAGGGAACTAAGGCAATGCGCTACGTTAAAGTGATAGTCAAATGTTTTAAAAGCTGCCGTTATGTGATTTTCGCTTCTTTACTCGGCCAGGAGTAGAACAAAAGAAAATCGGAAACTTCCTGTCTGAGAAAAGCACAAGTAGGTACTTTACAATTGAAACCAAATACAAGGAATATCTTAGAAACGGTTACCTCCACAACAAAAATTTAAAGCATACAAATTGTGTGTTTTAACGAGATCTACATTTTTTGTATAGCAAGTTTTTGTCTATTTCTTAAGGTTTAGCAGTTAAGCAAAATTCGGCAAAATTCATCCAGAATAAAGAGGTCTTCAGAGGCTATTCCAGAAAATTCACGATATACTCTTTATTTGTCATTTAAATATCTTTAGTATATAGTATTATAGTATTTTAATCAAAATCGATACAGCCACTTTTGAGAAAATCAATTCTTTTAAAATTTTTTCCTTGTAAAGGATAGTAGATATGTGGTGGGGGGATTTTCTTGCATCCTTGGAAAATACTGAACCTAAATGCCAAATTTGGTTATTAACGGCCTTTTCGTTTCTGAGCTATGCTGCTCAGACACACACACGCGGACCTTTTTCTAATTTTTTTTCGGACTCAAAGGACTCCAAAAAATATATTTCTGTTGAAATCTCGAAATAGAAGTTTTTGGTGGAATACAATACCTTCTCTGTGTACATACGGGGATAGAGAAAGTAAAAAAATTGGGAAAATATTAAAATATTTTAGTCACAGTGTGAAATATTTATGCGTTTTCAATAATCTGGTACGGTATAAGAAATAGCAGATAAAAAATAAAATATCCCACGAAATTCAAGATTAGCGCAAAGGTAGGGTCGATGGGTATATGAACCCTATTTATTGCGGGAACGCATAATCGCTTCAGCCTTGAGAGTAAACGCAGTTGTGTTGCGAAGTAAATTATTTCTAATTTAACAGAAACATTTATACGAAATTATATAAACATACAACAATTATTACTTTCTCTACACGTACTATGTACATAGTGTATAGAGAAGGTATTGCATTCCATCCAAAAGTTCGGTACCGAGCTTTCACCGGAAAGACATGTTTTGGATCCTCCTGAATCCAAAAAGACCACTTATAGAAAAAGGTCCGTTTGTGTGTGTCTGTGGACAGCATAGCTTAAAAAGACCGTTGAATACTAAACTTGGTATTTAAGTTTGATATCTTCCAAAGATGCGACACGAAGATTTTCAAGATAATCCCCCACCTCCAACTACCCTTTACATGGGAAAAATTTCGAAAATTTTGATTTTCTGAAAAATGGCTCTAACAATTTGGATTAAAATACTGTATATTATAGATATTTACCTGACAAATAAACTGCATATCTTAAATTTTCTGGGAATAGGCTCTGAAGACTTCTTTATTCTGAATGCATTTTACGGAATTTTGTATAACTGGTAAACCGTAAGAGATACATAAAAACTTATCTAACAGAAAATGTAAAGCTCTTTAAAAAACACAATTTATGTTATATACATTTTTTCGTGGAGTGGATCGTTTTTGAGATATTCCTTGTTATTGGTTTCAGTTTGAAAAAAACTTATACTTTTCTCATACGGGAATTTGTCAACTCCTGTCCATACAAACAAAGGAACTTCAGTGATATAGCAACTAGCTCTTGACTAATACTTCAGCCTATGCTACTCCCTTATTTCCCTTCTACTTGCATGGAAGCAACTAATAAGACTTGCTGCTAATTTTTTCTCGACTAGCATGAAGTAAAAATAAGTATAAGCTTTTTAACAATAATTTATTGCAGAGACGTAGAGAAAGTCATGTGAATGGAGCACATCAGATTTTTTCTCTAAATTACAATAAATACTTACCTGTTTTGGAGTTAGTCACCGGCACTAACTATAATATCAGGTAAAACATATAACGCCTTCGGTAGTGTAGGAATAGCGTGTCTGCCTCACATTTAAGAGGGCGAATTACCTGGATAAGGGTCTTTTCAGGGTTTTCTCATACCAGGAGACGACGAATGTCGAGGAACTTTAAGCCCCATGGACTCCGAGGTTATTTGAATATCATTTCACCGATTTCATTCATCGGCCGATATGACCAAGTAGGTTAAAGGACGTTAAGCCACAATATAGTTAGTATATATACTATATATAACGTATACACACACACACACACACACACACACATTGACACACATAATCGACCAAAAATCTCTCCCGCCACGAAGTTCATTATTATTTTCTTGCTTTCTATTGATACCACTAAACTGAAAACTGGTATCTCTTCCTATAAATGCAACGAAGTGGTAGATAGTTTTAAAAATAAATAACATAGCTAAAGTTAAGGCAATTAAACTTTTTACCGTATCCACTCCCGAAAGCTAAATAACATATAGTATGAGTTAATTGTTTCTTCCACGGAAATTAGAGAGGTAGAGATAGAAAAAATACAATGTGGGATTTGAACCATGGATCTTCTGATCACTGAGTTACCACGACAACATGCCGGCGCGTCACTTATTTCTCCAACTAACTCGCGTTTTTTCCGGGTTAATCACAAGGAGATCTCAATGGCGACTTACAAACTCCGTAAGCACTAAATCCCAGACTTTGTAATTAACCAACTATTACGTCAATTAACGTGAATTAATCGTTTCTTCCACACCCACCAGTCGTGTGTAGGACAGAAGTTGTAGAGATGGAGATAAACTGAAAAATTCAATACCATAGCCGGGATTTGAACCACGGATTTTCTGGTTTCCATCCAGTTCCTCTGACCGCTGATGGCAACAACTAATTCACATCAGCTGACCTAATAGTTGGTTAACTATAAAGCCCGGAACTTAAGTACTTTTGAGATCTCATTGTGGTTAACCGGGAAAAACGCGAGTCAGTGGAGAATTTAGTGCTACGCTGGTATGTTGACATGGTAGCTCAGTGGTCAGGGCAACTGGACAGAAATCATTAGATTCGGGTTCAAATCCATGGCACTGAATTTTTCAGTCTGACTGTACCTCTTTAAATAACGTATATTTTACAGTAAAATATAGGTGAGGAATTTCAAAAGTTGAGATGAATACATATATATATATATAGCTTTGCATTTTGGGAGAATTACATGAAGCATACCTATACGCTTCACTTGTAAATTAATGCTACTGTTAATTCCAATTAATTAAACATAATTGTATTGCATAAATTTGTATAGCGGTTCAATAAATACTGTGTTTCAAAATAGATGTGTTACTGAGGCAATTTGATAATACCACCGTGTACTGGCATTTATTACACCTCACCAAAACAAATTTGGTATTGATTCATAAGTTAGTTTGGATTTGGAAGACATTTCAGTTAGTAGTTCACCGTGTATTCCGTAAAATGGAAAAAGTGCAGTATCCTTCAATGATTCGCGTTTTGCCTTTTTGGATGGGAAAACTTTTGGGGAGACAAAACCAAATTGATTATGGGGATCTTTCGCCATCTATGAAAAGAGTTAGATAATGGTTCAACACTTAAACGTAATCAAACATCCGCTTTTGATGAGGATCGCTCACGTCGCTCGGCAGATGTGATTGCTGAAGAAATAATTGAGAAATTTCACGATATGATTCTCACTAATCGTCGAGCGAAAGTTCGCGAACTGGCAGAGGCCTTAGGCGTGTCGACGGGAACGGTAATTCATATTTTGAATGATAAACTGCAGATGAAAAAGTTGTCGGAGCGGTGGGTGCGCGATTCCTCAGAGTAAACAACAAGGCTTGAAGCTGTGTTTGGGGCTGTTTAAGGGAAATCTGAAGGACTTTTTGCGTCGAGATGTCAACGTCGGCGAGGCCTGAATTTATTATATTCCGGAAATCAAGCAACAATTAAAACAATGAATTCCGTTAAATCTGCCCCAAAAATGGCAAAGCTGGTCCCATCGACCAGAAAAGTGATGGCGACGATGTTTAAGATGAGAATGGTGTTATGTTCAATGACTTCTTAGAAAAATCTGATGTGTACCATTCACACGACTTTCTCCATATCCCTGCAACAAATAATTCTTAAAAATCTTATACTTCTATTTACTTTATGTTAATCAAAAAAAAAAAAAAAAAATTAGCAGAAATAGTCTTATTACTCGCTTCCTTGTAAGTAGAAGCGAAATAAGGGACAACCGTATGTTAAAGTGATAGTCAAAAGCTGGTTGCTAGGTCAATGAAGTTCCTTTGTTTATATGGATAGGAGTTGACAAGTTCCTGTATGAGAAAAGTATACGTTTTTCATAGTGGAAACAAAAAATAAGGAATGTCACAAAAATAACGAACTCCACGAAAAAAATGTATATAACATAAATCATGTGTTTTAAAGTGCTCTACATTTTTTGTGTAGTAAGTTTTTGTCCATCTCTTACGGTTTAGCAGTCATTGAAAATTTAGTAAAATTCATCCAGAATAAACTACTCTTCAGAGGCTATTCCCAGAAAATTCAAGATATACATTTCATTTGTCAGGTAAATATGTTTAATATCCGAAATTTTAATCAAAATCGTTAGAGCCATTTTTGAGAAAATAAAAATTTTCGAAAAAAGTTCCATGTAAAGGGTAGTTGGGGGGTGGGGGGATTTTTCTCAAAATCTTCGTGTCGCATCCCTGGAAGATACTAAACTTAAATACCAAGTTTGGTATTTTACCGACTTTTCGTTTTTGAGTTATCGTGTTCACAGACACACGGGCACACGGACACACACACACACACACACACACACACACACACACACACACGGACCTTTTTGTGAAAATGCCTTTTTTGTATATTGGGGACCCTAAAACATATATTTCCGGTGAAATCTCGGTATCGAATTTTTGGTGGAGTGCAATACTTTCTCTATACACTATGTACATAGTGCGTATGGAGAAAGTAAAAAGGAAAAAATATGGCTGGACAGTTCTAAAGCGATTTATTGACCTTATATGACAAAAGTTAAAGAAGACACGGCCCCATTCGACGAAGAAGAAAATGCTATTTCACCACGCACCAGCATATTCATCTGGAGTTATCGCCCCAGTATATTGGTCCGTCCTGGCTCCCTGCGATTTCTTCTTGTTCCCAAACATGAAGGAATGACTCGCAGGAACAAAATTTAGACCAAATGTGGAAGTCATCTTCGAGACAAAAGGCATATTTTGCAGAATTTCAAATTCTTATTTTTGGAGAGGATTTGTTTGAAAAAAAATGGCGTCTTCATCTCTAATTGAGTAATTGTTGATTATTTTATCAGTTTTTTCATTATTGAAACATGCAAGCTTATTTGAGGAGTATGCCCCCAGAGCATTAATTTTAAATATTCAGAGCTCTAAAATAGTCAATTCACGTCCTGGGAAGATAGAGATGTCTGTTGGTACTTTTGTTGTTTTTTTTTTTCTTCTGGTAAACCACAAAGTGATCTCAAACTACTTTGAAATGAATACCCCAATGGCGACTTACAATGTCTTAAGCACTGTAAGTCTCGGGCTTCATAGTTTACCAACTAATGCGTGAACTAAATAAACAAGATTGCTAATATAATTGGGACGTGTTGTGTATAAAGCAATATTTAAAAGTAACGGTTCGCAGCTTGCACTGTAATGAACTAAATTGTCTTAGCTGACGTTTATGTATTGCAATACAAGTGCAGTAGGCGCATCTTACAGACAAGAAAGGCATTCAAAAATGCACGACCATTTCGCTTCCCTGTTTCATGCAGTGCATTGCATAGGGAATAATAAATCGTTTTAATCTTTAAGAAGTAAATTAAATTAGTCGTTTCCACTATTGAAAAGCAGTATTGAGGTTAACTGTACCCGATGATCGATTAGTTTATCCTGGTGGTGTTTTATAATTTGTTTTTTTTTTATTTAAACTATAATTGAAAATAAAGAAAGTATTTTCAATAATGAATAAAATATGAATGAAATCACATTGAAGGAAAGGAAGATCCAGTAGAAAAGGTGGGACCAAAGGAGGGCTATTTGTATTTGTTGTTGTTGTTTATGTTTATTGCATTTCATTTTGGTGCTTTACCTTCTACCACACCTGTCTAGTATCTTGGAGTAATGCTGGACACTTGGCGTGGCCATATCGATCGCCTTATTTCATTGACACCCGGAAGACTTTCTAAACTCTATCCACTATTTCATAAACACACAACTTGAATGTCCCTTCTTCTTTATAAATCTCTTGTTCGACCTACCCTTACATATGCTTCTCAAGTCTGGGGCACTGCTAAACACACTCACATACGCCGTTTACTCCAAAACAGATTCCTGAGAATCGCTACCAATGCTCCTTGGTTTGTCAGGAACCAGCAGCTCGTATATCAAGAATTCGGTCTCCTTCCAGTTCACAGGTTTATCCGCAAGATCGCCTCTCGCTTCTTCTTACGCTTGCCGGACGTTCCAGGAGCTGTGACGTACAACAGCGGTGAACGCACCCGCCTGAAGAGACTACCACAGAATCTGCTACTCAATAACTCCTATGATTCTGATCACTAACTACACTTTTAATCACTATGTAGTGCTTTATCCATATTTCATACTTAAAAGGAACCTCTTAGGTTTTCTTTAAGTGTTATTAATTATGTATTTATATTCTAATATTCTCAAAGATCTGTAAAGCATATAATGCTGATCGACCATTAATAAAACTAAAAAAAAAGGGGGGGGGCTTGAATACACATAATAAACATCTATAAAAGAAATGTTATATAAGGAAGCAAGTAATTAACGATCATTATGCTATGCATAAACAAACTTAACACCATGGGCATGATGACGCAATACTGTCCAGAAGTGCAGCATGCTTCTTCATCTGCGGGCGAGTATGGCCAGCAAAAGACATTGTTCAAGATTTCTGTGAAGGACTGTTTAGATTATGCAGTTTTCTAAAGCCGTTTACTATGACATCCATTAAAGTGTACAAGGTCGCTTGCCTAAACGAAAGGCAAGGAGAACAAGTACCACGGAGTTTTTATTTCCGGTGCTGGATTCATACAAGAAAAACTAATGGGCTTATAACAAAATCAGAAAAAGAAAAGTATAGTGCAGTTACAATGTAAACTGCAATACAAAGTTAAAAAGGAATAAATAAACAAGACCACGTCACTTTCACTTAATAAAATGGAGTTAACTGACAACTGGTTCTTCAACTTCCACATTCAATGAGCGGTTCGGTTAATTTTTTTTCTTTTCAACCTATTACAATTTGTCGAAATGAGTTTTATGATTTTGAAATACTAAAAATACTGGTGCATTATTTTCAATTGTTCGTAGCTAGTAAACAAAAGGAGGAAAAATAATTTATATGGTAAATTTGATATGTAAAGTAATTAAATTACCAGTAATTAATTTTTATTTCACACAAGTTCGTATGTAGGACAAGGTTGGAAACCTAGAATCAGATTGAAAAAATCAATGCCTTAGCCGGAATTTGAGCCACGGCTCTTCGGTTTTCATTTGACTACTCTTAAACAACTGAGCTACCATAGCAATGAATATTAAATTCCCAAGTACTCGTATTACTTTCTCTACACGTATCTACTATGTACCTACACAGTGTATAGAGAAGGTATTGTAATGCACCCAAAATTTTATACCGAGATTTCACACAAAATACATGTTTTAGGTCCCCCAGAATCCAAAAAAAAAGCATTTTTGGAAAAAAAAAAAGTCCGTGTGTGTGTCTGGACAGCATAAGTCAAAAAGAAAAGCTCGTTAAATACCAAAGTTGGTATTCAAGTTCAGTATCTTCCAAGGATGAGACACGAAGATTTTCAAGAAAGTCCCCCCTACCCCAAGTACCCCTGACATGGAAAATTTTGATTTTCTCAAAAATAGCTCAAACGATTTTAATTAAAATATCGTACATTAAAGATATTTACCTGATAAATAAAATATATATCTTGGATTTTCTGGAAATAGCCTCTGAAGACATGTTTATTCTAATGGATTTTACGGAATTTTACAAAACTGGTAAACCGTAAGAGATAGACACAAATTTACTTAATATAAAATGTAGAGCTTGTTAAAACACACAATTTTGTATTATACATTTTTGCATGGAGTTGATCGTGCTTTAGATATTCCTTGTCATTCATTTCAGCTTTAAAATACTTAGGTATACTTTTCTCATACGGGAAGTTGTCAACTCCTGTCTATACAAAAAAAGAAATCACACCACATAGAAACCAGCTTTTGACTATCACTTTAGCCTATGGTACTCCCTTATTTCTCTTCTACCTACATGGAAGCAAGCAATAAGAACATTTCTGCTATTTTTTTCTCGATTAGCATGAAATAAATAGAAGAATAAGCTTTCTAACAATAATTTGTTGCAGAGATGTAGAGAAAGTCATATGAATGAAGCTCATGAGATTTTTCTCGGTAAACCACAAGAAGATCTGAAACTCATTTTGAGATGAAATACCTAAATGATGCCTTAAGATGTCATAAGTAGTTTAAGATTCCAAGATTTAAGCCCAGTGGTTTTTAAGTGTTCTTGAAAGCAATAATGCATATTTACTGGCATGTAAAAGAACTCCTGCGGCACGAAATGCTGGCACACCGGCGGTGGTGATATGATTCTGGCAATTTACAGAGTCGTTAACAAATGAATATTTTACTTTTATTAAAAGTAAATAAAATGTTAGGGAATCTGATGAATTTCTCAAACACCATATCTCACAACGAAATGGTAATATGCAATTACAGGCTAAACGCCAAATGGACACTGATATTTTAAATGAAAAATTAGGTACATCGGCTATACTGATACGTTTTTAATGTGTAGAATGTAAGTGATGCTGTTAAGAAAAGAAAATAACTGCAAAGTGAATATTCATGGATACACTTAGTTTAAAATCGATTGAAATGTAAGCCCAATAATTATTTACATAGGTAGCCTGCTGAAAATATGTGGTTTTAAGGATTATTCCCTAAAGTGTCTATTAAATACCAATGCAGGTCACAAAATGTTATGAACGCCTCTTTAATGTCAAGTTGTATGTATGGTTACGATTTTGATTTCGTTTCTTTTCATCCTCTATCTTATCCATCCATAGTACTCTTTGGTTTTTATTGTCCATTTGTAAAACTCTTTTTAGCTTCTATGGTCATATTACGGATTTTTACTTGAGAAGTAACTCATGGTGTGCAATATTAATACTCCCTTAATGTTAATTTTTACTATTAAACTAACATTAACACTTCCAGACTCTGCGGAGGAGACAAACTCGGGACTTCTGGGTTGAGAAGCCAGAGCCTTGTGACTCGATCGCAGAGTCATTAATGGTTGTATGTTTACATTTTTCCATGTAAATGTGCATCATCTGATGGAATACTTTTTGAACATTTTAGATTCTGCTTTCTTTTCTTACACATGAGCTTATTACTTGAATACTTACATTACAATTGATGTTGCTTGCGCATATTACGTATTGCTTAATATTGTAAATAGTTTATAGCCTAACCTATATCGTGAGTAACATTCGTAAAAAAAAAATATGACGTCTTTCATTCACATGACTTTCTCTACATCTCTGTAACAAATGATTGTTTATAAGCTTATTCTTCTATTTTATGCTAATCGAATAAGCATTGGCAAAAACGGTTTTATTACTTAGTTCCTTATAAGTCGAAGGGAAATAAGGGAACACATTAGGCTAAACCGAATATCAAATGTTTTAAAATGTAGTTGCTATGGGACTGAAATCCGTTTCTTTGCGTTGCCAGGAGTTGACAAGTTTCCGTACGAGAAAAGTATAAGTACTTTAAAACTGAAACCAATAACAAGGAATATCTAAAAAACGGCCAACTCCACGAAAAAATGTATATAACATATTTTGTGTGTTTGTGCTACATTTTTGTGTAGTAAGTTTTTCTCTATCACTTACGATTTACTAGTTATGCAAAATTCAGCAAAATTCATCCAGAATAAAGAGGTCTTCAGAAGCTATTCCCAGAGAATTCAAGATATACATTTTATTTGTGATGGAAATGGCTTTAATATGGGAAATTTTAATCAAAACTGTTAGAGCCATTTTTAGAAAATTTTCCGTGTAAAGGGTAGTTTGGGGTGGGAGGTTTTTCTTGAAAATCTTCGTGTCGCATCCGTGGAAGATGCCAAATTTAAATACCAAGTTTGGTACTTAACGGTCTTTTCGTTTATGAGCTATGCGGTCCAAAGACACACACAGAGACAGACAGATATGTACACAAACTGAAATACATAAATACGCACACACCCACAGAACTTCTTTTTTTCAAACCTGTTCATTCTGGATGAGTTTTGCGGAATTTTGCATAACTGGCAAACCGTAAGAAATAGACAGAAACTTATTACACAACAAATGTAGATATCTATGAAATGCATAATTTATGTCATAAACGTTTTTTCGTGGAGTTGACCGTTTTCGAGATATTTCTTGTTATTGGTTCCAGTTTTAAAATACTTAAAACTTTTCTCATACGGGAACTTGTCAACTCTTGGCCACGCAAAGAATCGCATTTAAATCCCATAGCAACCCCATTTTAAAACATTTGACTGTCGGTTTAGCCTAGTGTATTCCCTTATTTCCATGCTACTCACAAGTATGTAAGTAATTAGACCATTTCTGCAAATGCTTATGCCAATTAGTATAAAACAGATAGAAGGATAAGCGTTTGTACAATAATTTGTTACAGAGTTGTAGAGAAAGTCATATGAATGGAACAGATCAGATTCTTTTTCAGTCAAATGTATTCGGTTTAAAATGTTTTAAAATATTGAACGACTATCGGTAACATTAAGAGAACTATGGCAAGGCTCATGCAGAATTGTGCAGAGGTAACCGTAAATATAACTAACACTAACCAGTGCCACTGAGCAATATCATACGAACATACGGGCATAAACACAGGTATTCGAAAATGTGTACAAGAGTAAGTAATTCTGGGTAGCGCAAATAAATATTGCTTTAATGCAAATTAAGTAACAAACACTAGATTCTGAGATATACACTTTTATATGTCTGAAATGTCCGTGTTTTATTATATATTACTTCCTCTACGCGTACTATGTGCATAGTATATAGAGGAAGTATTGTATTCCATTCAAAATTCCGATACCGAGATTTCACCGGAAATACAAATTTTGGGTACCCCTGAACTAAAAAAAAAATATATAGAAAAAGGTTTGTGTGTGTATGTGTTTATGGACAGCATAACCTAAAATCGAAAAGTAAGGATAGACACGGAGATTTTCAGGAAAATCCCTCCTCCTCTTACTATCCTTTTCATGAAATATTTTGGATTTTCTATAACTGACTCTAATGATTTTGTTTAAAATGCCTTATATTAAACACATTTACATGGCAAATGATATATTTATCCTGAATTTCATAGGAATAGCCCTTGAATTCTTAGCTATTTCCAAAATACTAAACTTTTATCAAACGTTTCACGTCTCTTGTTTTATTCTATGAAAGAAGAACTAAATTTCAATGACAGTCGCATTCCGCCACTTTTAAAAAAAAATATACTTTTGCTTTAAACTAATGTATTTCCTTGTTTCCCTTCCACTTATAAGGAACTAAGTAATAACACCATTTCTGTTAATGTTTATCTCGATTAGCATGATGTGGATAAAAGAATAGTCTTTGGTGAGAATTGTTTGTTTGCAGAACATATAGAGAAAGTCATATGAATGCAGCACATTATACTTTTTAATAAGAAGAAAACACGTAAAAATTTTAGGTCAATAATGTTTATAATGCTAAAGAATATTCATGGATGTAGTTTCTTTGAAATCATTAGAAACTTAAAAGAGTTCTTTATAATTGGAGCCTACTAAATTTATTATTCCCTGAAATGTTTTCTAAATACCAGAACCTGGACAAAAGTGTTACGAACCCACTTGAAGTGCACACTAAGTAGTTGCTTTTAAGGCGATTTTCGATTGTTTTCTTTCCTCCTGAAGAGCACGATGTTTGTTTACTCGATTATCGAGAAGCCTATAAGTGTAAATAAAAAGAAAGTAAATGGCACATGAAGGCGAGTACCAAGGACACGTGACCGGCATACAGGGATATACTCCTACGTGTACCAATCTTATAGAAACATGTCATGTTATGACCTCGTGGTTAAAGCCATTTAGCAAAAGGACAGAGGGAAAATCAAGGCTATATTAGCGTGAAAAGAGGGGGATTGATACAAACACAATACTAAAGAAATTAATAACATAATAACGACTGCCTCCGTGGTCGAGAGGTCAGCGAGCTGACTTCTCACCCGGAGGGCCCGGGTTCGATTCCCGGATTTATTCCCTATCCCCCACAGAGTCTGGAGGTATGTATGTGAGAGTGAATGTGTGTGTATTTGAGAAAAATAAAATGATTTAATCCAACGTAAAGAACCCACAGACGAGTTATTTCAAATGCAAAGCCCCCGATATGACCTTAGATGTTAAAGGGGGCTATATAAATGAAACAATTAAAAAAAAAAAAAAAAAAATAACATAATAACATGTTGTGAAGGAAAGAAAAAAAAACCTGATTTGTCTCATTCCCATGACTTTCTCTACATTTTTGTAACAAATTATTGTTGATAAGCTTATTTATTCTTCTATATTCTTCATGCTAATGGAGATGAACATTTACAAACATGGTCTTATTACGTAGTTCCTTATACGGAGAGGGGAAATCAACGGCAGTCAAATGTTTAAAAATGTGGTTAGTATGGATTGCGTTGCCAGGAGTTGAAAAGTTCTCGCATGAGAAAAGTTTAAGTATTTTAAAACTGAAACACCAATAACAAGGAGTATCTCAAAAACGGTCAACTCAAAAAAAAAAAAAATGTATTTGACATAAATTGTGTATTTTAAGGAGATGTAAAATTTTGTATAGTAAATTTTTGTCTATCTCTTATGGCTTATCGATTATACAAAATGCAGAACAATTCATCTAGAATAAAGAGGTTTTCAGGGGCTATTCCCAGAAAATCCAAGATATCTTCGTATCTCCAATATAAGAGATTTTAATCAAAATATTGGAGCTATTTTTGAGAAAACCAACATTTTAGAATTTTTTTCCCATGTAAAGGGTAGTTGGGGTGGGCGAATTTTCTTGAAAATCTTTATGTCGCATCCTTGGAAGATACTGAATTTAAGTATGAAAGTTTGGTATTTAAACGGACTTTTCGTTTTTGCTGCCACAGACATACACACACGTAGCCCCGCTGTGGCCGAGCGGTTGCACCACTCGCCTCTCACCTAGGCTGCTCGGGTTCGATCCAAAAGGATTTTTGGTGGACAAATGGTGCAGGGCGGGTCTTGCCCGCGTTCTCCCGCCATCGCATTCCACCGGTGCTCCATCTTCATGTCATGTCTCATCAGTGGCATCAATGCGCCACGTGGTTACGAAAGTAGTCCCTCCAATCAGGGACTACTTTCGTCCCTCCAATCAGAGCAAGTAAGCGGAGGAGTACATTTTGTGCTTTGTTTACATAAGGAGACATTCATCTGGTGAAAAGGGCCTAGTTGCTTATTTAACCTGTTCATTTTTCTTAGTACATCTCGGAGAATTGGGAAATTTACATTTCATAACCGTACGAATCAAATATATGGTGTAATAGAAACAATGTGTCTGAATTGCATGTAAATTATTATCAACTCATTCGCATCATTTGATGACCAGCGCTCACACTTGCTTGTTTTGCACAAATCATATGACGAGCTCAGCTCGCAATTTTGCAGTGCTCGTATGTGACTGCATATACAGATTCCTTCTCATAGATGCCGTTTATATACGTTTGGAATGATTTGCTGACATGAGATGTTTGTAATTTCCCCAGTTTGACCGCAACAGCTGTGCTTTAACCAGGACAAACAGCTTTACTCTTTTCACTCGCGCCAGTAGCCGTCACAAAGTGTATTAAAAGTGTCTGATTGTGAAACAGGGAAGTGAGTTTTAGAGACAGTGATAACGAATCTTGTGCAGAAAGCAGCGAGGAAAATACATTATGAAATTAATGGTGATATTCTAAATCTTTCGAAGCGATTTCGTATTACATGGAGGATAAAAAGAAAGACAGGAAAAAAAAAAAAAAAAGTGATTGGAATTGGACTACCAGTGACAATAACTCCGTTCTATATCCTTTTACTGCAAATAGAGGTATTTGTAAAGAGTTACTGAACATTCTCTATATCCCTGCAACTAATTATTCTTAAAAAGCTTATACTTGTATTTACTTTATGTTAATCAGAAAAATTTAACAGAAATAGACTTATTACTTGCTTCCTTGTAAGTAGATGCGAAATAAGGGACTACCATAGGTTAAAATGATAGTCAAAAGCTGGTTGCTATGTCAATGAAGTTCCTTTGTTTATATGGATCGGAGTTGACAAGTTCCTGTATGAGAAAAATATAAGTTTGTCATAGCAGAAACCAAAAATAAGGAATGTCTCAAAAACGACGAACTCCACGAAAAAAATTTATATAACATAAATTGTGTGTTTTAACGTGCTCTACATTTTTTGTGTAGTAAGTTTTTGTCCATCTCTTACGGTTTAGCAGTTATTCAAAATTCAGTAAAATTCATCCAGAATAAACTACTCTTCAGAGGCTATTCCCAGAAAGTTCAAGATATACATTTTATTTGTCAGATAAATGTGTTTAATATACGAAATGTTAATCAAAATCATTAGAGCCATTTTTGAGAAAATCCAAATTTTCGAAAAAAGTTCCAAGTAAAGGGTAGTTGGGGTGGGGGGATTTTTCTTAAAATCTTCGTGTCGCATCCTGGAAGATATTATACTTAAATACCAAGTTTGGTATTTTACCGACTTTTCGTTTTTGAGTTATCGTGTTCACAGACACACGGACACACACACACACACACACACACACACACACACACGGACCTTTTTGTGAAAATGCTTTTTTTGGATATTGGGGACCCTAAAACATATATTTCCGGTGAAATCTCGGTATCCAATTTTTGGGTGGAGTGCAATACCTTCTCTATACACTATGTACATATGTACATAAACACGGTAACAAAAGAAGATTAGTACATACTTCATATAAACAAACATAATAGAATATCTATTTCAGTCGAATTTGACAGCCGATTAAGGGTGGAGATAAATATGGTAATTTTAATAAAATGAGAAAATGTTCTCGTCTTCTTAGTGGTTTTAAAGAACACAAATAAATATATTCTTTCCTGAATGAAAGGTTTAAATAGTTCATGTCACATTTTGATACATGTAACATGATAAGTAGAGCTCGGTCCAAGATCACGAAATTGAGTTTCGGTGCACACAGAAATATAACTGAGAGTTGTGGAGTAGGCGTGGTCTCTACAGCACTATCTAGCATTTCTCACTGCCTAGCCTCGTTCAGTTTCTGCAAGTAGATAAACCAATGAACACGCAGATTGAAAAATGTTGAAAATACAAAAGGGTAGGCGTTCGACACTAACAAATTTATGGATGATGTTTTGAATTACAGGAGAAGAGCCTTTTCTTTCAATACAGCAAAGATGTATTTTTTAATTCACTGCAATGAATTATGAGCGAGTTTAGTTGATTTATGTTAATTGACTTTTCAAATCTCTGCCCATTATCATTCTGAATTTTTTGTATTAAGCGTTATACCTTTATTTGTAAAAGTTCAAGGCGTTTTTATTTACTAATCATATTATGAAATAATTGTTTTATTGTGTTACTTTATGAATTAGAATGATGCATATAGTGTCAATAAATGTCATGAGCTACTTTTTAAAAATAGATTGTACCTCAAGGTGTGCATGTTTACACTACAAACCCTTCCCCACTACCTTCTCTTTATACCTTTTGGCTGCTCTGTGTGTTCGTAATTGAGTGCGCTTCGGAACTGAAAACCAAGCTCTAATGATAAGCGTGCTCCCTTATGTGAATGGGTGAATCTTAATATTAATTATTATGATTTTTACTGACGAATGTTTATTATTACATCTAAGGACAGACGAAAATATTAACAAATCAGATTTAGCATGGCGCAGTTACGATTGTTTAAATTTAAGTGTTATTTGTTTTACATCCCCCAATAAAATTCCAGTTCCGTACTTACAACCTTTTCATGCGTACAGACAGACAAAGTGGGTCGCATCATTTCGTCCAAATTCCAGGTAGAGACAAATTCAGTTTCGGCTTGCTACCTGCCCGAACATCATTTCGGCCCAGCAATGGGCAACAGCCCTAACGAGCAGAGAGGTTAAGTTTCGACTTGCTAATTGAACCTGTGGTTTTACAAAATAATGACATACGAGGCCCGTTTGTTTGTTTTTTTTTTTCAACCTCCGATAGGCTATAAATAAAAGACAAGTTCATAGAAAACAATTATTTTATTACTAAAGGTATTGTACACTTATGGTTACTTTTCAACATGAGCATTGACGTTGTTTTGAAGATCGTTGGATTGAAAGTGCTGCCCTCATAGCCACGTCTTCTGTTCAGGGAAAAGGTGAAAGTTGCTGGTTGCCAGGTCAGTACTGTATGGCGGATGATCGAAAATGTCCCATTGAAATTGTTCAAGGAGCCGCTGGGTTGTGCCAGCAGTGTGTGGACGAGCGTTGTCATAGATAAACACAATTCCCGAAATCAGCATTCCTCTTCGTTTGTTTTGAATGGCTCTCCACAAACATCGTAAAGTACGAATAGTTATTGCTAGAAAAGTGTATTATATTCACAAAACATTGGCTACTCTTTTTCAACAAACTATTCGTATACAAGCTTATTTTTCTATTTCATGATAATCGAGACAAACATATTTTGTAACAAGTGTTTTATTATACATTTCCTTGTTGCAACATGAACAGGAGAATACAGTAGGCTTAAGTGACAGTCAAATATTTTAATATGACGGCTTTCAAATCCGGTGTAAAAACAAACAAACAATAACTTCTCATTTGAGGAAACTATACTCCTTAACAAAGAGTATCTAGGGCATTTTAAACTCAAGAACAAACGTTTTTTTGCGTACGTTGTGTGTTATATGTTTTATGCACTTACTATTTTGTGTTTCCTGTGGTTTAAAGGATGAAAAGGATTTCGGAGATTATCCTCAGAAAATTAAATGTATACGTTTCATTTGTCATGAAATGTCTTAAACATATAGCATTTTATTCAAAACCGTTTGAGCCATTTAAGAAAAAGCCAAAATATTCGAAAAATAATCTATGTAAAGGATAGTTTGGTGTAGGGGAGGATAGATCAACTTGAAAAGATACACACACACACACACACACACACACACACGCATACGCATGCACGTCCGTACACATTCAACTGACAAGACACCGAACTTTTAGACACCGAACTTTTTCTAAGAATATTTTATGGTCGGGTTAGGTGTCCTCAAAACATATTTACTGGTGAAATCTCTTTGAATTGTTGGGTGGAGTGCAACACTTGCCTTACTTATTGATCATGGTAATGAAAGTAACTTCACAGTGTTTATACATTTTCGTCTCTATTGCACTTCATTACAATTTAGCTCATTTTTAACATAACTCCATGGCACGACAGCTCACGGGGAACCTTGGCCTACCGCCCGGCCGCTGCGTCCCCCATCTCGGTCCACTACAGACGTCATGGATGGGGTGCAGTATTGGAGGGTGAGACGTGGTCAGCGCCTCGAGCCCCTCCCGGCCGGTTAATGCGGTCCTCACGACCTGGAGCCGCTACTTCTCCATCAAGTAGCTCCTCAATTGGCCCCCCAGGGACCTCACGAGGCTGAGTGCACCCCGGTCCAGGTCTCCCAGCGGGGGAAAAATCCCCACGCCGGTACTGGGGATCGAACCCAGGTCTCCCGCTCGGTAGGCAGCTGCGCTACCACCGCGCTAAGGAGACGACCTTAGCTCATTTTTGCTTATATATTATATTTTCACAAAAAGCATAGGATGAATATTATTACCATGGGCAGTCAAACAACTGAAGTTTATTTGTTCCAGGATCCTTTGCCACCGGAATCTTGGAATGGTATCAGAGATGCAACAGCAGAGGGCAGCATGTGCCCGCAAAAGGAAGGCTTTTTACGGATTTTATTCGGAACGGACCTAAATGTGACACTGGGCTCCGAAGATTGCCTCTTTTTGAACGTCTATACCCCTAAGGTGATTGCAAACTAATTTATTTTTGTGTTGATGCAAGCTCAGTGAAAAAAACTATGTATACATACTTTAATGTAACATTTTATTTTTCTGAACTGAGCATTTACATACATCTTAGTGTCTACTCTTGCATGTTACTTTAATAATGATGTATTGCAATTAAATTTAGTTGTACTGTTGGTGCCTATCCCTGTAATAGCCAACATAAAAAGGTTTTAAGTATATCGGCATTGATATACAATACACAAAGTAAAGAATCGACGGATTTTTGTAGGATTATGGAGAATAAGAAGCAAATTTGTACACGCAGTTTAACAGTTATGGCACACACTTTTGGATTCAGGGGACCCAAAACATGTATTTCCGGTGAAATCTCAGTATCGATTCTTTTGGTGGAATACAATACACTATGTGCATAGTACGTGTAGAGAAAGTAAAAGTAAGTACCTACAAAGAATATAGGGTAACAAAGACAGCAAGGGCTTCTTGAAATTTTCTGTCTAAAATAAGTGTTACATTGTGTAAGAAGCCATAGATGGAAAGCACAGAGCAAAACAAGCTACTTTGCATCATTTGTGGATAACTGTAGAAACCAATAATTCTACAATATGGTTCTATTTGCTTATATCCTTACTGAAATACTCCTAATTAGCAACTTTAAATAGTTCATGAACAAACTAGAATTTCTACTACATTAACAGAATCACTGAACCTAAAGAAAACGCCATGGAGGCATTAAGACTTTAACATTTTTCTTGTTGGTTTTGTTATTCCTCGAGATAATGAGTGGTCAGAAAAAAACTTGTCTGAATTTTGCAGTTACCGACAGAAGGCGACCAGCTGAAAGCAACAATGGTGTTCATCCATGGTGGTGCCTTTATATATGGCTCAGGAAGCAGGTTCTTCTACAATCCCGATTTCTTCATGGACCAAGATGTCGTCATCGTTATCTTAAATTATCGCCTGGGTGCTCTAGGTAGGTTTATTCCCGTTTAGTTCTACTAGAGTTAAATAGTTATCAAGAGCTGTAAGCAAAACATAAATTTGCGATAACTTTCAAATTCTAGCAGAGTGCCCGAAATTTTAAATTTTATTAACTAATAACTGTTTTTTTTTCAGATTTTTGGTCAATTTTGCGACTGCCCTCCAATAAGACTTTGATTTTGAAGCATATCTTACAAGACTCCAAGACTTTAGTGTTCTTAGATCGTACAAAATACACTATATGTAGAGAACTTAAGGTCGTCTCCTTAGCGCGGTGGTAGCGCAGCTGCCTACCAAGCGGGAGACCTGGGTTCGATTCCCAGTACCGGCGTGGGGATTTTTCCCCCGCTGGGAGACCTGGACCGGGGTGCACTCAGCCTCGTGAGGTCCCTGGGGGGCCAATTGAGGAGCTACTTGATGGAGAAGTAGCGGCTCCAGGTCGCGAGGACCGCATTAACAGGCCGGGAGGGGCTCGAGGCGCTGACCACGTCTCACCCTCCAATACTGCACCCCATCCATGACGTCTGTAGTGGACCGAGATGGGGGACGCAGCGGCCGGGCGGTAGGCCAAGGTTCCCCGTGAGCCGTCGTGCCATGGAGTTAAGTTAAGTAGAGAACTTAACAGCTTATGACTTGACTTATGGATAATAATAACAACTTGACTGCGCACTTATTAGCGCAAAAAGGGAAAATTTATCTGCCTCTTAAATAATTATCTTTATCTACTCCAACGAAATGACATCCTCCGTGACCAAGGGGTCAACATGCTAGCCTCTGGTTCCCAAGGTCGGGGGTTCAAACTTGGTGGAGTGATGGGTATTTTTGGGCGTAAAATCCTTAACATTACCTCTTTCGGAGGGAACTAAAGCCGTTGGTCCCGGTGCGTAGATTTACGGCACTTAAAATAACCTCAAGCCTGATAAAGAAACCTATGGGCAATTTTAAGCGGGGTTTCACGCTAAGAGCCACATCAGTTAAAGAGCGTCCATAAATACAACTCAATTTAATTTTTCCAATGACAATAGCCACCTCTCTACATACAAGCAACTCTTTCCAGATTAACCGTTAAGCAGAAATGTGATTTAAAAACGAAGAGCAAAGGATATGCAACGGTGAAAGAGTTATCAATGCATTGCATGTATGTGTGTTTTTACATTACTCTACATACACACACTGACACACTGTACATTTCCTCTTTATAATATAGTTTATTATATGAGTGTTCTCCGGATAATCGATATTCCATTGCACCTTGATGGTAGTCTCTAACCAGATGAGCCAAAAGAGAACTTTTATTTCTTAAGAGGTCTGATAATCTAATGTAACTTTAAATTATTATCTACTCATTCCACATCCCTTTGCCTCGAGAAAAATTACATCGCTTTGTTGTAGCATGATTTGAATAATATTTTATTATTATGTAAGCATTGTTGAATCAGCTTCATGAATTAATTGCATTAACATTCTCATTAATTTATGCAGGTTTCCTGAGCACAGGCGACGAAGTTATACCTGGAAATGCGGGCTTGAAGGATCAAGTGATGGCACTCCAGTGGGTACAAAAAAATATAGCTAAATTCGGCGGTGACCCCAACAAGGTGACCCTATTCGGATACAGTGCAGGAGCAACAAGCGTACAGTATCACATGTTGTCACCCATGTCCAAAGGTAAGCTGAACAAGAGGAGCTTTTATCTTCTCACATCCAACTTAGTTGAAGGTGCAATTATAAAAATCTGATGTGATCCACTCACATGACTTTCTCTACATTTCTGCAACAAAGTATTGTTAAAAAGTCTATGCTTCGATTTACTTCATGCTAATCGAGAAAAAAAAAATAGCAGAGGGAAATAAGGGAGTACCATAGGTTAAAATAATAGACAAAAGCTGGTTGCTGCATGATTGAAGTTCTTATGTTTGTATGAACAGAAGTTGACAAATTCCTGTATGAGAAAACTAAAAGTTTTTTTAAAGTTGAAACCAAAACAAGGATTAGTTTTTGTCCATCTCTTACGGTTTAGCAGTTATGCAAATTTCCGTAAAATTAATCCAGAATAAAGTAGTCTTCAGAGGCTATACCTAGAAAATTCAAGATGTACATTTTATTTGCCATATAAACATCTTTAATATACTTTATTTTAATCAAAATTGCTAGAGCCATTTTTGAGAAAAGAAAACTTTCGAACATTTTTCCATGTAAAGGGTAGTTTTGGGTAGGGGGATTTTTTTTCAAAATCTTCGTATCACATCCCCGGATAATACTAAACTTAAATACCAAGTTTGGTATTTTACCGACTTTTCGTTTTTGAGTTATGGTGTTCACACACAACCCAGAGCTTTTTCTGAAATGCTTTTTTGGATAAGAGACTCTAAAACGTGTATTTCCGGTGAAATCTCGGTATCGAATTTTTGGGTGGAATGCAATACCTTCTCTATACACTATGTATATAGTATATGTAGAGAAATTAAAAATGATTTGTCATCTCGCATGCAACAAATCAGCCCCGGTTTTTTTTTTTTTTTTTTTTTTTTTTTAGCATAACGACATATCGGACGATTAATGAAATCGATAAATGATGCTCATGATCTCGGGGTCCATGGTGCTTAAAGCTACTTGACATCTATCAGAAGCAGTACTTGCACTGACTGGAGGGCTTGGAAGGCCCTGGCAGCCTACTTGATGACCGTTTTTGGAACGCAAAATTGGAGTGGATTCAGCGCATTTTGTGTTGCTAATCTGAGATTTGGTTGTGATTTCGAGATCATGTGGTGGAAACGAGCAGCTAATGCTTACAGCATTGTCCTCTTAACCATTAAACTTTTGATCATAAGAACTATAAAGCAGGTTCCGGTAGAAAGGGTTTGGGATTTTCCTTCTGTAGCCCTGTTTTCGAGACCAGTGGCTAATCTCGGAACTACAGAGCGATATTGCTAATGTGCCACACGTTTGCACCAATGTGCGTATGTCAAGATTTGATGATTCTGAAACAAACTATACAGGGACAGCAGCCTCAAGTAATATATTAATCCTAGTTACCAAAAAAGTAATCCAACAGTATTAGGTTTACGGAATGCTATCAACGCGATAAAGGAGGAGGGAAAAAATAAAATAGTCCAATACTTGAGTCTATCTTACATGCGGTTTCAAGTGCAGAGAAGGGTTCAAATTAAGCAACGAAAAAATGGCCAATGGAAATCATAATCTTTCACTTGCGGTTTTCCACTCTGATCACAAATTAAATGGCAATGTAAACAAACTAGTGAGTATGAAAAGATGCAAAAATCAGAGAAAATTAGATGTACTTCTCCTACTTGCGGCGCTATATTGTTTCATTTGTTCATGAATATGAAGCAATACCGACAACATGGCAACCTCATAAGTCACTGATCAAAATATTACACACGACCAATAACGCAGAAAGGAAACGGAAATAGCGAAAAGAAACCCTTTCCCCAAGGTATGAAGCCCTATTACGTTCCTGCCGCGCTCACTTGTCTTTTCGACATATAATAATAACTAAGTACGTAAATACACGGATATTACATATTCAGAAACTTGTTAGTTTGATTCAAATCAATACTGGATGACCATTAGAATTGATATATCCAAAATCCGCAGAGGAGGGAAGAGACAGCGACCTTTAGCTAATATGTACATCAGGGTAGCTTTTTTTACTTTCTCTACACGTACTATGTACATGGTGCATAGAGGAGGTATTGCATTCCACCCAAAAATTCGATACCGAGAGTTCTCCGGAAATACATATTTTGGGTCTCCCTGAATCCAAGAAAAGCATTTTCAGAAAAAGGTCCGTGTGTGTCTGTGGACAACATAGCTCCAAAACGAAAAGACCTTTGAATACCAAACTTGGTATTTAAGTTTGGTATCTTCCATGGATGCGACACGAAGATTTTCAAGAAAATCTCCCCACCCCCAACTACCCTTTACATGGAACTTTATTCGAAAATTTAGATTTTCTAAAAAATTGGCTCTAACGGTTTAGATTAAAGTATCGTATATTAAAGATATTTACCTGACAAATAAAATGTATATTTTGAATTTTCTGGAAATAGCCTCTTAAGACTATTCTGAGTGAATTTTACGGAATTTTGCATAACTGCTAAACCGTAAGAGCTAGCTAAAAACTGACCACACAGAAATGTAGAGCACGTTAGAACACACAATTTATGTTATATATATATTTTTTTTTCGTGGAGTTGATTGTTTTTTTAGATATTCATTGTTTTTTGTTTCAGCTTTAAAAAACTTACTTTTCTCATACAGGAGTTCATACAAACAATGGAACTTCAATCACATAGTAACCAGCTTTACACGGTCTTATTTAATCTATGGTACTCCCTTATTTTACTTCTACTAACAAGGAAGCAAGTAATAAGATTATTTCTGCTATTTTTTCTGGATTAGCATGAAGTAAATAGAAGCATAAGCTTTTTAACAATAGATTGTTGCAGAGATGTAGAGAAAGTCAGGTGAATGGAATATCTCAGATTTTTTTTTTAATTTCTTGTAGTGTTTAATGTCCGCTTTCACTACATAAGGCACCTCAGGTGACGACACTGATGATACATGGAATGAAGATGGAACACCGGTGAAATGCGATCGTGATGGAAACCGGAGAACCCGGAGAAAACCCTCCCCTGCCTAATGTATCCCCCACCCCAAACTACATGGAAAAATATTCGAAAATTTTGATTTTATGAAAATGGCTCTAACGATTTTTATTAATTTCCCGTATGTTAAAGATATCTACATCCCAAATAAAATGTATATATTGAATTTTCTAGGAATAACTTCTGAAGACTTCTGGATGAATTTTGCCGAATCTTGCTTATCTGCTAAACCGTAAGAGATAAACAAAAACGTACTACACAAAAATGTAGATCTCGTCAAAACACACAATGCTTGTTTCCTTGTTATTTCTTTTATTGTTTCATTTAACACCTAAGGCCATATCGGGGGGCTTTGCACTTGAAACAACTCGTCCTTAGGTACTTTTAAGTTTGGTTTAATTTTTATTTTCCTCAAACACTGACACATATTCACTCTCACACACATACTTTCAGAATCTGAGGGGGATATGGAATAATTCTGGCTAAAGAAAAATTCCCCGCCCCAGCTGGGAATCGAACCCGGGACTTCCGTGTGAGAAGTCAGCGAGCTGACTACTCGACCACGGAGGCAGTCTATTCCTCGTTATTGGTTTCCATTGTAAAACCTTATACTTTTCTCAGGCAGGAAGTGTCCGTTTTTCTTTTGTTCTACTCCTGGCCGAGTAAAGAAGCCATTTGTAATGACAATCGTATAACGACAGCTTTTAAAACATTTGGCTATCACTTTAGCATAGCACATTTCTTTAGTTCCCATCTACTTATAAGGAACTAAGTAATAAGGATATTCTGCTAGTGTTTATCTCGATTAGCATAGTGTAGACAGAAGAATACTCTTTTATAAGAAGTTTTCAGAGAAGCTAGAGAAAGTCATGTGAGTGTAACACATCATAATTTTTTCTCCTGGTAATACAAAGAGCATTTAATTTCAAAGTAATTCCTTAACGTTCCGCTTTTTAAAATGTAATTATCGTTTTAGCCTAGTACGAACATATTCGTGTTATATCTACAAGAATAGCGTAAACGCATAATGAAAGCTTACCTCTATTTACAAGACGTAGATAGAAGAAAAAGTCTATGCAAGAATAGTTTAGAGTGAGTAGTTATGTGAATGACATGTAGAAAATGTAATGCGTTGATAGCTCAGCAGATGGCTTAGACAGTAGAAGACTTGTAAGATAGATCTGGCAGCAGCTTACATGATTTACAAGTTTCATCTTTGATTTCCCTTGCAAAGATTGGTTCATTAACCGCATGATTCTAAGCAGCAAATTTGTCTTGGGCTTTACATAGTGAGAATGTGAATTTTTGTACGAGAAGCATCTGGAGAAGTGTATAAAATATCTATGGATAGTTGATTAGGGTCTTTGATCAAAGACAAAGTTTCTGAAACAATAGAATATATAATGTAAAAGTTATCTTACGCAATATTGACTTTCATAGAATTCAAAAAGAATATTTCACAGTGGCTTCGGGGAAACCCAGACCTAATCAAAATCCATTACTGAAGTCTATAGACAGAACTAGTCGACCTTGTGCCCTTAATTGTCTAGCAACTAGTTTAATTATGTATTTTAGAAGAAGACTAACTTTGTAGTGTTGAGTAAACATTATAACAATATAACTGCCTTTTCATTGTACACCATTGTGAATTAGGCTTCTCTTTACTTTGTCTACTTAGTACATAGGTAATACATCGCTAAGAAGCTATTGCTTCCACTCAAAAATTCGATTTCACTGGATATCTACGCTTTAGGGTCCATCCACAGAAAGCATTTCTAGAAAAGGATCCGTGTGTGTGTGTGTGTGTGTGTGTGTGTGTGTGTGTGTGTGTGTGTGTGTGTGTGTCTGTCTGTGAACAGTATAACTCCAAACTGAAAGTCGGTCAAATACCAAACTTGATAATTACGTTTTTGCAAGGATGCAACACGAAGATTGTCAAAAAAGTTCCCCACCTCAAACTACCCCTTAAATGCAAACATTTTCGAAAATTTTGATTTTTTCAAAAAAGGTCCTAACGATTTTGGTTAAATTACCGTATCATATTAAATATATTTACACGAAGAATAAAGTGTATATCTTGATTTTTTTTGGAAACAGTCTCTAGACCTTTTTTATTCCGGATGAATTAATATATACTAAATAAAAATAAAAAGTCTGATGTGTTCCATTCACATGGCTTTCTCTACATATCTGCAGCAAAGTATTGTTAAAAAGCTTATGCTTCTTTTTACTTCATGTTAATCGAGAAAAATTAGCAGAAATGGTCTTATTACTTGTTTCCATGCAAGCAGAAGGGAAATAAGGGAGGAGCATAAGCTAAAGTATTAGTCAAAAGCTGGTTGCTATGTGATTGAAGTTCCTTTGTTTCTATGGACAGCAGTTGACAAATTACCGTATGAGAAAAGTATGTTTTTTAAAACTGAAGGGAATATCCAAAAAACGATCCATTCCACGATAAAAATGTATATAACATAATTGTGTTTCTGTTAAATAAGTCTTTGTCTGTTTCTTATGGTTTGCCAGTCCGTCAAATTCATCCAGAATAAAGTAATCTTCAGAGGCCATTCCCAGAAAATTCAAGATATAAATTTTATTTGTCAGGTAAATATATTTAACACATGACATGTTAATCAAAATCGTTAGAGCCATTTTTGAGAAAATGAACATTTTCGAAAATGTTTCCATGTAAAGAGTAGTTGGAGGTGGGGAATTTTCTTGAAAATCTTGGTGTTGCATCCTTGGGAGATACTGAATTTAAATACAACATATACATAGTATTATAGAGAAAGTAAAAATGTAGATATCTATTGTTAAGGCTCAATTTATATTATATACCTTTTTTGTGGAGTTAACCATTTCAATGCTACGTGTTATTGGTTTCAGTTTTAAAGTACTTAAAACTTTTTCAAATATAATTCCCCCCCCCCTTTTTTTTAACTCCTGGCCTTTCGAAGAGAACCCAATTCCAATCACATAGTAACCGGCTTTCAAAATATTTTACTATCGCTTTAGTCTAGCGCATTCCATCATTCCATTTCTACTTTATGGAACCAAGTAATAAGACCATTACTGTTAATGCTTATAGCATGAGGTGGATGAAAGAAACGCCTTTTGTAAAAAGTAGCTTGTTATAGAAGAGGTAAAAAAGTTATGTAACGGAACACATTAAATGTTTAGAAAAAACTGAGTGTATCTTGAACAGCATCACTCAAAAAGTTGGTTAAATATGAAACTGAGCTCCCATGGATGTGGCACGAACATTTTCAAGAAAAATTTCCCACTCCAAACTAATCTTTACATGTAAAAATTTCCATAAATGTTGATTTTCTCAATCTCAAATATGGCTCTTATACTTTTCTCAAATAGCAAGGTGTTATTCATGTTTTTGCATCCTGGTCAAGCAAAGAAAACTGCATTTAAACGCCACTACATAGCGACCGGTTTTAGAAGATTTCAGTGTTGCTTTACTTGTTCTTGTAGATGCCCGGAAATAATTTGATAATAAAATCATTTCTACTAATGTTTAATTCGTAAGCATGAAGTAGAAAGAAGAATAAGGTTGATAAGAATAGTTTGCTGCAGCATAGGTAGCGAAAGTTATGCGAATGTAGCACACCGTTTTTTGTTTTTGTTTTTTTACTTCAGAAGCAAGCATTTAAGTAGTACTTAAAATTATTTTCATTTTATATATAGTATATACATAATATTAGCTCCCGTTATTACTGATAATTAAGACCTTGGTGCATAACAAAAATAAAGGACAACAAAAGCACAATAAGCGTATCAAAAGTAATGGTTATCGATTTTTATGTCAGTCTCAGGGTCGACTAGTTACTGACAACTCTTCTCTTAAGAAAGATTCAGATGATTAGTTGCCTTTAATTGCAAACTCAGCTTGCGAAGTTTAAATCAGGTCTCTGTAGATAAACAACCGAAGGCAGACATCGCGATTAGCATTTCGAGGAAGGTAAAAAGGAAGCTAAACAGAGAAGGATACTTAATAGCTTATATTATTTGTTTCTATGGCCCACATTACATTGTTTAATTCAGGTTGTTCCTACTGTACTCGACAGAATCATAGTAGTCGCGCGTAATCAGCAACATTCCTTAAAACCCGGCGGACTGGGTTACCAATACAGCACCAGACGAAGGTTATAGTATAAGTGCTTGCGCTTCCAGCAGCTTCATTCAATCCTGAGGACAGCTTGCCTTAAATGCTAAGCTAGATTGCATACTGCAGGCAAATCCATGTTGGTCGTGAGTACCACACTGTTCTCTAGCGCGCAAACAAAAGCTGATCTAAATTGTAGAATTAAGAAATATCACAAACGTAGGCGCAAAGCATAGCTAATATGTAGGTACATATAATATGAACAAGGCCTGGAAGGAATCTATCTGAGAATATTTTTGTTGAAAGAGTTATTAGCTTTAGATGATGTAGAGGACGACAAGGAACTGAATGAAGTTATAAGGAAAGTATGAAGACAAGTATTTGAATGATAATGTGGTATGTCCATTCAATTCAATGGAAATTAAAACGGCAATAAGAAACTTCGGAGGTAAAAAACCGAA
This sequence comes from Hymenopus coronatus, assembly GCA_030762935.1. Classification (NCBI taxonomy): domain Eukaryota; kingdom Metazoa; phylum Arthropoda; class Insecta; order Mantodea; family Hymenopodidae; genus Hymenopus; species Hymenopus coronatus. The sequence continues at coordinate 40,598,403 of CM060885.1, read as the reverse complement.
GAACCAGTTGCAATTCACACTGAAGTTCTTAACATTTTGGAATATTTAATACTGTTAATTTACGTGGCTTATTAAATAATGGTCTATGGCAAGTTAGAGTACTGCACGCTGGAAAGAGTCTTAAGTAGTAGTCCTAAAAAGGGAAAGGATGGAGATAAGACAAATCAAAAACATATAGACTTGTCTGTTTACGTAATACTCTGGTTTTTTAAAAAGAACAAAAGAGTGCAGACTAATGATTGGCATAAACAATATCAGTATGGCTTCCGCAAAGGAAAATCCAGCGAAGATGCCATAAACACAATACAAACACAAAATATATGACTGCAATTTTTATTGCCAATTTATTTGCAATTTTATTTGATGTCAGTCGCGACCTGCCGTTATTATTCTGAGCGCCTCAATTATATTCGCCACCTACGGTATGACGTATTTATTCTGAACTATGCATTATAATAATATGAATATATTTTCAACAGGATTGTTTCATAGTGGCATCGCTCAGAGTGGTTCCGTGCTTAACAGATGGGCCTTCAGTGCTTCTCCAAGGACCTTCGCTTTTCGATTAGGGGCGCTGCTGGGGCTTCAATCAAACAATTCCGAAGAGCTAACTGCTTTCCTCAACAATGCAAATTATAAGGACATCGTCCTGGGAACTGAGAATCTGCTTACAAGAGAGGTATGGTGTACAACATCTTGTATTCCAAATGAACTCTGTAGAGGAGCAAGAAATGAACTTGTGCCCCTTACAGGAAAAGCCAGTGGGATATGGATATCCATTCTACCCCTGTGTGGACAATAAATCCAGAGGAACGGTGTTTCTTCCAGACAATCCAGAGCGACTTCTAGATTCTGGAGCATTTTATCATCTGCCTTATCTGACAGGAATCAACTCTCAAGAAGGAATATTTCTCATTCTTGGTAAGTTAATCATTAATTCAGTATCAATTAATTCAATGGGCATTTTCGTGCCGTTACAATAATAGTTTATAAAACATTCCCAGCACCTCATAATCAACATAAGGCACCATATTTGGTATTTGGTGCATTGTTCAAAATATTTTAAACTGAAAATTAGGTTTTGTTTAAAACCTGACACACAGTTTACAATGGTGATGTTTTAAGTAAACTTAATGTACCTATTTGATTTAGTATAAGCTTTAGAAGACTAAACAACAAACACTCGTAATCATACCGTGAACAACATTCTGATCTACAATACACATAAATATGAAAAGTGCTCTGTTCGTTTACATACATCTTATATAGTGGTTCCATTAGGAGTCGTTTTGAAAAAAGAATTGATGAGTTGCATTCTCTACCTGTTCAGTAAGCAAACTATACTTACAAAAGATTACTCTTCTATCTACATCATGCTAAACGAGATAAACATTAACACAATTGGTCTTACTATGTAGTTCCTTTTAAGTAGAAGGGAAATAAGGAATCTAGTAGGCTAAAGCTACCTCTAATCTTTTAAAAGCCGATTGATATGTGAGCAATTGAAGTCTGGTTCGCTTTGCATTTCCAGAAAAACAAAAGAGATATGAAGGGAATAGTTTGAGGAGATGCGTAATTTAAATCGAGACCAATAACAAGGAATATCTCGGAAACGACCAAATCTGCAACAAAATCTATATGACATGAATTGTGTGTGTTTATTGAGATATACATTTTTTGTGTATCTCTTACGGTTTACCAGTTGTGTAGAATTCAGTAAAATTCATCCAGGATGAACAGGTCTTCAGAAGCCATTCCCAGAAATTTAATGATTTGTGATGTAAATAGCTTTAATATACGATATTTTAATCAAAATCGTCAGTCATTTTTTAAAAAAAACATTTTCAGAAAATGTTCCATGTAAATAGTTGTTTGGGAAGGGGAAATTTTCTTGAAAATCTTCGTGCTGCATCCTTGGAAGATACCAAACTTAAATGCCAGGTTTGGTATTTAACAGTCTTTTCGTTTTTGAGCTATGCTGACCACAGACACACATACAGCTCTTTTTCTAAAAATGTTTATTTTTTGGATTCAGAGGACCTCAAAACATATATATCCAGTGAAATCTCGTTATCGAATTTTAGGGTAGAATATAATACTTCCTCAAAACATATATATCCAGTGAAATCTCGTTATCGAATTTTAGGGTGGAATATAATACTTCCTCTTTACACTATGTATATAGTTCGTGTAGAGAAAGTAAAATGAAGAAGCTACTGGTATCTCAGTCGCACGCAAGTTGCCGTCGCTATTCGACAAATCTTAAAAGTCGATGGGAGAAAGGTATAAGATTCCTGGAACTGGTCTGTTCAAGCAGTAGGGAAATTCGCTGCAGCAACAAAGGAATAATAGCACAAGCATTTTTACCTTCTCTACACGTACTATGTAGTGTATAGAGAAGGTGTTGTATTCCACCCAAAAATTCGATACCGAGATTTCACCGGACATAGTCGTTTTAGGGTCCTCTGTACCCAAAAAAAATATCAGAAAAATGTCCATGTATGTGTGTATGTGTCCGTGTGTTTGTGAATACGATAACTCAAAAACGAAAAGTCCGTAAAATACCCAAATTGGTATTTAAATTTAGTATCTTCCAGGGGGGTGACACGAATATTTTGAGAAAAGTCCCCCCACCCCAAACTACCCTTTACATGGAAAAAATTTCCAAAATTTTGATTTTCTCAAAAATATCTCTAATGATTTTGATTAAAATATTTTATATCAAAGATACTTACCTGACAAATAATATATATATATATCTTTTGAATTTTCTGGAATAGCCTCTGAAGACTACTTTATTCTGGATGGATTTTACAGAATTTTGTATAACTGTTAAACCGCAAGTGATAGACAAAACTTTACAGCACAAAAATGTAGAGCATATTAAAACACACAATTTATGTTATGTACATATTTTTCATGGAGTTGATCGTTTTTGAGATACTCCTTGTTTTTGGTTTCAGCTTTAAAAAAATAATTTTCTCATATCGGAATTTGTCAACTCGTGTCCATACAAACAAAGGAACTTCAGTCACATAGCAACCAGCTTTTGACTATCATTTTAATCTAAGGTGCTCCCTTATTTCGCTTCTACTTACAAGGAAGCAAGTAATAAGACTATTTCTGCTATTTTTTTCTCGATTAGCATGAAGTAAACAGAAGCACAAGCTTTTTTAACAATAATTTGTTGCAGAGATGTAGAGAAAGTCATGTGAATGGAATACATCAATTTTTTTCATAGGAATCTGCAGTATATTTCACAGTATTTGAATACAAATGGGTCGTTTAAAAGAATCCTTTGCGAAAACCACGTACCAACCTAATTAATATTAATTAATTGTTTTTCCACTCAAGCAGTGTATAGAACAGGAGTTGGATTTTCGACCGGGAGATCAGTGGTCATATCTCGGCTATGGCATTGAATTTTTCAGACTGACAATTATCCAAAACCTAATTAATATCTATTAGTGACGTCATAGAGTGAACTTGTTCCCTCGACCTTCTTCCCTTAATTGTCTAGTAATTACTTTAATTATGTAGAGTAAAAAAGTGCAACCTTGTAATGCTGAATAATCTATAGTGGTTGATTATAATCACGAATTTAACAATGTGCCTATCTCTGTATACAATAATTACCAATTACTCTTCCTTTTTATTAAGAGACAGATGGTAATGCATTACGTAAAGTGTTTTTCATGTTACATATTTAAACTCCTGAGAAGATATTAGAGAGCCATTACGAAGACCATATTCCTTTTAATCTAAGCAAAAAATAAATAAACTATCTTCCGATATGACCTACCAAGTTAAAGGTATTAAATTAAACAACCACAAATAACAAAAAGAAAGAAAAAAAAACCCTCCTTATTAAAGAGTAAAAAATCTGATGCGTTCCATTCACATGACCTTCTCTACATCTGTGTAACAAATTGTTGTTAAAAAGCTTATGCTTCTATTTACTTCATGCTATTCAAGAAAAAATTAACAGAAATAGTTTTATTACTTGCTACCTTGGTAAGTAGAAGCAAAATAAGGGAAACCACAGGTTAAACTGATAGTCAAAAGCTGGTTGCTATATGACTGAAGTTCGTTTGTTTATATGGATAGGAGTTGACACATTCCTGTATGAGAAAAGTGTAAGTTTTTCAAAGCTAAAACCAAAAACAACGAATAACTTAAAAACGATCACCTCCACGAAAAAAGTGTATATAAAATAACTTGCGTGTTTTAATGTGCTCTACATTTTCTGTGTAGTAAGTTTTTATCCATCTCTTACGGTTTAGCAGATATGCGAAATTACGTAAAATTCATCCAGAATAAAGTAGTCTTCAGAGGCTATTCCCAGAAAATTCAAGATATACATTTTATTTGTCAGGTAAATATCTGTAATATACGATATTTTAATCAAAATCGTTAGAGATAATTTTTAGAAAATCAAAATCTTCGAAAAAAGCTGCATGTAAAGAGTAGTTGGGAGTAAGGGGATTTTCTTGAAAATCTTCGTGTCACATCCTTGGAAGATACCAAATCTAAATACCAAATTTGGTTTTTAACGGAATTTTCATTTTTGAGCTATGCTGTTCACAGTCACACATACACACACACACACACACACTCACGCACACACACGGATTTTTTGTAAAAGTGCTTTTTTTGGATTCAGGGGGACCCAAAACATGTATTTCCGGTGAAATCTCGATATTGAATTTTTGGGTGGAATACAATACCTTCTCTATACACTATGTACATAGTTCTTATAGAGAAAGTAAAAATATAGAGGATTTGCATTTATTTTAATTTTCATCCTTTCAGTTATCTTATACAATAATTTATAGGTTTATTTCTATATTTTTGCACCAGAATAAGCATATAGTTATAATCCAATTTTTACTTACTCTACTAAAAATTCTTCTTCCACCTAAAAATTTGATACCGAGTTTGCACCGAAAATGTATACATAGATGCCCCCTGAAAAACAAGCAAACAAAAAAAGAGCATCATTAGAAGATCCGTATTAATGAGTGCGCATGTGTGTGTGTGCGCGCGCGCGTGTCTGTTAGTAGCACAACTCAAAAACGAAAAGTTCCATTAAATACCAAACTTTATTAAGTTCAGCATCTTCCAAATACGTGTTATCAAGTTTTTCAACAAAATTCCCCACCTTCAATTACAATTTATCCAAATGTTTGATTTTATAAAAAAAATCTGATGTGTTCCATTCACATGACTTTCTCTACATCTCTGTAACAAATTATTAGTAATAAGCTAATTCTTCTATTTCAAGCTAATCAAGATAAACATTAGCAGAAACTGTTTTATTACTTAGTTCCTTATAAGTGGAAGGGAAAAGCGAATTCACTAGGCTAAACCGATTGTCAAATGTTTTAAAATGAGGTTGCTATGCGATTGAACTGGGTTATTTGCGTGTCCAGTGGTTGAGAAGTTCCCGTATGAGAAAAGTATAAGTATTTTAAATCTGAATCCAATAACAAGAAATATCTCAAAAACGGTCAAATCCACGAAACAAATTTACCTATGTAACATAAATTGAGTGTTTTAACCAGATCTACATTTTGTGCAGTAATTTTTTGTCTATCTCTTACGATTTACCAGATATGCAAAAATCCGCAAAATTCATCCAGAATAAAGATTTCTTCAGAGGCTATTCCCAGAAAACTCAAGATATACATTTTATTTGTCATATAAATATCTTTAATAAACGATGTTTTAATCATAATCATTTGAGCCATTTTTGAGAAAATCGAATTTTTCGAAACATTTTCCGTGTAATGGGTACTTGGGGGTGGGGGATTTTCTTAGAAACATTCCTCTCGCATTCTTGGAAGATACTGAACTTAAACGCCAAGTTTGAGCTTTGCTGGCCACAGATACACACACGGACGTTTTTCTAAAAATACTTTTTTTTTTATTCATTATATCCTAAAACATGTATTCCCGGTATCGATTATTTAGGCTACATTAGAATACCTTCTCTGTACACTATGTACATAGTAGGTGAAGAGAAAATAAAAATGGCTGTAACAATTTTGATTAAAATACCACCTGTTTAATATATTTTCATTTCAAATGAAATGTGATTTTCCTATTTTCTGGGAATAGTTCTCTTCATCCTGATTGACTTTCGCAAAACTAATACGAGGGTCGGCTGATAAGTCCCGGACCTCACACAGATATGGCGCCACTAGGCCAGTTAGACGGTAGCATCGTAAAGTAGCTTGTATCCATAGTTACAGGTCTATAGCTTGTTTAGTTTTCGAATGACAGCATTTTAAAAAATACAACTTTAGAGTTTTCACGAAAATGGAGGTCTTGGAAAAACGAGCACTGATTAAATACTTCCATTTGAAAGACTTAATGCCTAAAGAAATCAAGGAGCAAATAGTCAGTGCATTGAAAGACTCTGCCCCTCCATATTCAATGATTAAAAGGTGGGTTGCAGAGTTAAAATGGGACGTACGAGCACTAGTGATGAGCCGCACTCTAGAAGCCATGTGGAAGTGACAACTCCAGAGGTCATTGAAAAAAGACATCGTTTAGTACTGGAAGACCGCAGAGTAAAGCTGTTTGAGATAGCAGAGGCTGTAAACATATCAAAAGAACGTGTAGGTAATATTTTAATATTTTAAGTAATGCTTTGGGCTTTCATGGGTGCCGCGTTTGACGCCTGATCAAAAGTTGCAAAGAAAAACTGTTTCTGTTAAGAATGTGGAGCTCTATCGTAAAATTCCCAGTGATTTTTTGAGACGGCTTATTACCATGGATGAAACTTGGATACATCACTACACTCCAGAAAGTAAACCACAGTCAAAACAGCGGATTACGCCAAGTGAATCAACTCTAAAAAAGGCAAAATAAATTTTGTCAGCTAACAAGGTTATGGTGAGTGTTTTCTAAGATGCACAGGGAATTATTTTTATTGATTACTTGGAAAGGGGTAATTTTTGGTAGTGTTTAATGCCCGCTTTAACTGCTTGTGACACCGCAGGCGTCGACACTGTTGATACAGGAATGAAGATGGAGCACCGATGGAATGTGATGGCGGGGGAAATCGGAGAACCTGCCCCTGCGCCACTTTTTCCACCACAAATCTCACGTGCGGTCGCTTGGGATCGAACCTGGGCCATCTATGTGAGAGGCAAGTGGTCTCGGCCACGGCGCGGCCGGAAAAGAGTAAAAGTATTACTGGTGACTACTACGCAAGCTTACTGCAACGTTTGAGTGATGAGGTGAAAAGAAAACATCTTGTTTCCTCACGACAATGCTCCGGCCCATCGTTCAGTCATTGGGAAAATGAGCGAATTAAAGTTGGAATTGCTTGAACATCCACCAAATTTGCCAGATCTAGCACTCAGTGGCTACCACCTGTTCCCAAACCTCAAAAATTTCTTGGAGGACGAAGATTTCACAGCAATGGTAAACAGCTATTTTAAGGACCTTGATAAATCGAACTACAGTGTTTAATTAAATTAGAACACCGATATGACAAATGCATTAGCCTTTCTGGAGATATGCTTAGAAATAAAGCAAAAAAAAAATTGTTTTTAAATGCTGTTTTCATTGAGAGGCCCTGGACTTATCAGCCCGCCCTAGTGAAATTGAGAGATGGACAAAATCTTACTGCATAAAATATGTAGATCTCGTTAAAGCCCCCAATGTTTGTCAAATACATGTTTATTATGGAGTTAACTGCTGAGATATTCCTTGTCAATGGTTGAAATTTATCAATACTTATATTCAAATGAGAAGTGCTATTTTCCCTTATCATTCATGTTGGTAATGGAAAGAGACGAGAATTTTAATCTCTTCGTATGAGGACTCACTCTTAAAATCTTTGACTATCACTTTAGCCTAGTGTATTTCCTTTTCCTCTTGATAATCATACACAAACAAATTAGTAATAAAACCAGTTTTGCTAATTTTTATCTCAATTACAATGAAGTAGATAGAAGACTAATCTTTCTAGGAATAGTTCGTTACAGAACATGTAGAAACATCCATGTGAATGTTACACACCAGATCCAATTATATAGTATCTGGAAATATTTAAAACATGCCCTTAGATAGCATTTAGTTTAGAATCTTAAGGCTGGTTCACAACAACCGCTAAAGGTAACTTAAACAAGAACGACAAAATTGAAGCGTTCACAATTAATGGGAAGCCTTGCCTGACCCGTAAACGGTTCTCGGTTCTCGTTCCTGTGCACGGCATATTAAATGCACATTAGACTCTTCGCTGTAGAGATTATTCTAGGGAGTCATGTGATGAAAAAGCCGCCAGAGTTCACTTAGTTGCAACTCTTTCCAATTATGACATTGGCTAACATGCATTATGGTGGCTAAATACAGACAAACTATATGATTGGCCACTTTAAAACAAATGAAGTCTCAATGCGCAAAATAGAACAGGAAAAGAAGAAGGAAATGCATTCCTGGACTCGTTTCTGGGTTGTTGTGAACCAAAATCTTGTGTTGTGTATGACTTCCCTTTCTTGTTTCTCGGGTTACAATGAACCAGCAATTGTCTTGGTCACTCACTTCTGTGAACTGAGACAATAGGACTTGGAAAAATATAGAACACCTGAAAATTTCAAAATTTACCCCTTAAGTTCAAATTTTACAAATCTGGATAAAATTTTGAGAAGTTACGCTTTGGTACGTGTGAAAATCGTAGAGCTCCTCCCGAATTCCAAAAGTCCCCATATCCTTAGTTTCTCCCATTTACTTACAGAACGCATTCCTGCAAAGCCCGATAACACAGCTATTTGAAGACAACTTAAAGTTTAGACTTCAGGAAACTGAAGGTAACAGTGTATGTCAACATATTTGTGACAAATGAATACTATGTTAAATGATTTTTATTTGCAGTTCTAAGGGAAATATCACAGTCCCTTTCCAATAGCCTAGAAATCACCAATCGTGAGTTCGAACGAGCACTTCCTGAAGATTTTCCGATACCAAGAAACACATCGGCTTCTCAAGAATTCGCTTCGCAGGTGAAGAGCTTCTACTTCGGCAACAGAACTGTTTCTAGGGAGACGCTGCCTCAGTTTGCAGACGTAAGTTTATTTTATAGATTATAGATTTATACGAATATAGATTTTTTTGTTTTTTCACACAAGCCATGTGTAGAATAACAATTGGATAGGTAAGAGACAGACTGAAAAACTCAAGCCATAGCCGGGATTTGAACCACGGATCTCCCGGTCTGTAGCCGGTTACTCTACCACTGAGCTACAATGGCAACATGCCGGTATAACATTGAATTTCTCAACTGCTCGCACGTTTCCGGTAAACCACAAGGTGATCTCAATAGATGACAGCCCCAATGGCGACTTACAATGTTGTAAGTACTTAAGCCCCAGGATTCAAAGTATAGCCAACTATTATGCTCAATTGGTTTTGATTTAATTGTTTTTTCACACAAGCCATGTGTAGGAGAGGAGTTAGATAGATAGAGTCAGATTGAAAGATTCAATGCCATAGCCGGGATCATCCGGTTTCTAGCCGGTTGCCCTACCACTGAACTACTATGGCAACATACCGGTATAGCATTGAATTGCTCAACTGACTCGCATGTTTCCCAGTGGTAGAGCATCATTTCTAACTGATTTCTAACTCAGAATGAATGGAGTCACCTCGTTAACTTTGCTTTCGTTAAAGCATTAATGTTTTAAGATTATATGTCAACATTTACTTTTAAATACAATTTTCACAGAACTGGAAAAATATATTAAACCAGTTGAGCTTTCTGATCTTTGCACAACACCATTCTGTGTTACGCGTGGGAAACCATTCAGAATATCCAGCATTACTCTGATTTTTTGAGATTTAGCCTCAGAATTTTGGAGGCATATACAGAATTATTCAAGTTCCCTTTTCATATAAATTCAGTTAATACGTGTTTTTTGTCACTTTCTTGTGTTACTTTGACCATTTCTGACCAGATGATATATTACCTTTGTCCTGAAATAATAAAAAGTGTAGTCATATGTCAATATGAGGAGGAGTTTTGTAAAACATCGTGATTAACCATAGTTAATTCATCAAAAGGAGACTGATTTTCTTTGGCTAAAAGAGGGATTCTTTAAAATTCCATCTATTTTCTCAGTAAATTGATAATATCTGATAATGATCGAAGGGTATCTTTATTAAAAAAATTCTAGGACAAATCTATGCCATGCCTCTCTGCAGACTTGTGTGTTATTCTTTCAGCTGCTCTCATTAAATATCACAGTTAATATTACTCGGATTTGGAGTTCTGCAACAGGTCTGAAAATGTCTACAGATATGTACAATCCATTCTATTTTATTTGAAAAGCTGGAAAACTCCTATACGGGCTGTTAACTGCATAAGTGCAAATATTTATACTGGTAATTAAGAACCGTGTAATGAATAATATTACATGGATATTTGTAGACTTATAATTGTACTTCTTAAGGTTAGTATGATTTCAGGTTGATTAGCACCTCCATGTAGACGTGACAGACATACGCGACATATGTGTTTATTTTCCCTGAGACCGTGGGTCAAGAATGTAACCTTGAGTGGACGGGCATCAATATAACAAATGTTGTATCGGAACTTTGAATGCTTCCTGCCAGGCAAATGAGCTCGCACTACCTAGGCCAGCAGGTCAAGTAATGAGGTGTGAAAACATAGAAGCAACACGGATAGTCTATACTGATAAGTTGTTCATTTCGCCGCGCAGTTAAGACCATCCAAACACATCAGTTAGTAAACTATGTGATTGGTTTGTGGTAAAAATGTTAGACGAAGAGAAAAAGAATCTAATACATCAAACTGGATGTACATTAAGGTACCATTTACAATATATATATATATATATATATATATATATATACACACATACACATACATACATACACGCGCGCGCACGCGCACACACACACAGGGGGTTAATGAACTATACCGAAATATTTTCGTAGAATATGTAGATTACTTAAATAAGTAATTTGAGATAGGAGACTTATGGCCTGTTCATTGAAATTCAACAATTCGAGAGCATAACACGAAAAACGAAGGGACATATTACAGCGTACCTCTCTCTAGCGTAGTGGTTATGATACTGGCTTTCATGTGAAAGATAGCTTCCGAGTTCGGGTCTCGTTCACGTATCGCGGCACTTCAAATGGAATGAAAATAATAATAATAATAATAATAATAATAATAAAAACATTTACTCTATGACAGGAATCGAACTCATGACCTTTGGGATAGCAGCCACCAGAGCAGTTGAAAAAACGCCTCCAGAGTAGGCTACATAACTCAAGAACGTAGTTAATGAGTGCTGTCAAGTGATTAGTTCGAGATTTTACAAGATTTGTGTGATATTAAATCTTGAGAACGCTAGTAACGAGCTGCTAAAAATCGATATTTTTATATTCGGGCAGCAGTTTTAAAGACATTCTAAGCCATTTTTACTTTCTCCATACGCACTATGTACATAGTGTATAGAGAAAGTATTGCACTCCACCAAAAATTCGATACCGAGATTTCACTGGAAATATAGGTTTTAGGGTCCCCAGTATCCAAAAAAAGCATTTTCACAAAAAGGTCCGTGTGTGTGTGTGTGTGTGTCCGTGTGTCCGTGTGTCTGTGAACACGATAACTCAAAAACGAAAAGTCGGTAAAACACCAAACTTGGTATTTAATTTAGTATCTTCCAGGGATGCGACACGAAGATTTTGAGAAAAATCCCCCCACCCCCAACTACCCTTTACATGGAACTTTTTCCGAAAATTTTGATTTTCTCAAAAATGGCTCTAACGATTTTGATTAAAATTTCGGATATTAAACACATTTAACTGACAAATGAAATGTATATCTTGAATTTTCTGGAAATAGCCTCTGAAGAGTAGTTCATTTTGGATGAATTTTACTAAATTTTGAATGACTGCTAAACCGTAAGAGATGGACAAAAACTTACTACACAAAAAATGTAGAGCACATTAAAACACAATTTATGTTGTATACATTTTTTTCGTGGAGTTCGTCGTTTTTGTGACATCACTTATTTTTGGTTTCTGCTATGAAAAACGTATACTTTTCTCATTCATACAGGAACTTGTCAACTCCTATCCATATAAACAAAGGAACTTCATTGACCTAGCAACCAGCTTTTGACTATCACTTTAACCTACGGTTGTCCCTTATTTCGCTTCTATTTACAAGGAAGCGAGTATTAAGACTATTTCTGCTAATGTTTTCTGATTAGCATAAAGTAAATAGAAGTATAAGCTTTTTAAGAATTATTTGTTGCAGGGATATGGAGAAAGTCATGTGAATGGTACACATCAGATTTTTTTCAACCTGCTTTGCTTTAACACCGACTTATGAGCACCTGATACTCACACGTTTAGCACTATATAGCTGCATTATGTTTATCCGGGGAACATACATCGCCGATCTCAGATTACTTGTATCAGTCACGTGTACAATCTCGCAAATTATTTCGGTATAGTTCATTAACACCCTGTATATACACACATACATACATAAATGCATCCTTAACATTTTGTATAAATGAACTTGTAAATAATCTCGGTTGCACGTACTCGAACTGTGAATCTTTTCGGATGCTCAGAGTATCGTCATCCACTGTTTCCGTTGGCTGCTATATTATAGGTGCATCTGTAGTCTTCCTTGCTTACTTCCTTACAACACTTTCGATTTGGGAGTTCAAACAGACCACCTGTTTTTCAGGCATCGGTGCGCCAAATTGATAAAAGAGCTGCTTCCTTGTTTCGGTACACTCATATAACCATACTCAGCAAAGAATGCACCTACATTGCCTAGCATTTTTCTTTGTTACTGCAATAACAGCTGTCTCAGATCGACTAGGGATTTATCTTTATAATAGGAGAAGACCTTTATTCTTTTTACTGTTTCATAAACTGTTTCACCTGAAAGAATTTGCTGCAAAAACTAGCAGCCGAAGCACAACGAAATACTCTTCAAAGCTTCCTTAACGGTGCCTGAAACGGAGTGGTTTTAGTTCAACAATACTGCAGACAATAATCTAGTTTTACTTCATTCTACAAAATATTGAGATTTGAAAACAATAAGAACACTCTGTTTTATTTTTTAGCTTCTCAAGTTCTTTCAATGATCTCATTTTAACAAATAATAAAGCTTTGGCAAGAAACTTTTATGCAGTGTTTATTCTTTATTTATTTACTTCTTGGAAAAAAACTACGGTAAGGCACCCTTTTTGTCTATTCATACTTAATACATTGAGTTAAAGGTTAAGAAACTCAGAATACTCCAAATTATTAACCGAAATAATTTTGATGTGGTCAAAATGTGTCTTTTTCTAGCTAGTGACCGACGTGTGGTTCCTGAAGGACATCATGTCTGCAGCCAGGAGGATTGCTCTAAGATCAGGTCCTGTTTACTTTTATCACTTCGCATTTGATGGTGCATGGAGGGAACTCAAACTTTTCCTTGGTGCAGACAGTATACCAGGTAAATAATCTGAGAATGCAAGTGTAAGAAACATTTATATCAGAACTTGCACGTAGAGAATGAAAATATCTTATATGTAGGTACATAGTGTATCTGGAAACATATCCCCTTTTACATTTATGTTTCTATAGTTCTCGTACACGGTATAATACGTAATATTGTAAACTACACACTTAATGAAATTCTGTCCAAATGGACATGTTTTAAATGACCTAAGTAGTTATGATAGAATGGTCCTGGCGCAAGGGGCTAATGCGCATACATGGGAGAGATAGGGAATTCAACGGGGTCTACAAGTGGAGGAACCTAACCAACGCTCAGAGTATTAGATGCATTTTTCACCCCTTTAGGGTCCTTTTACTTTGTTTCTCCTATCATTTAATGGTTTCCGTCAGAAGTTTGAAAATGTTTTAGCGATTTTTTTAGCCCTTTCCTATTTATTGTGGGTACTGTTCGAAGACCTATTTTATTATTTTGCACTGTTTTGCTTTGCTTTTTGATGCACACAGATCATTTATAAGCCTTTTGAAGGCTTTTTTTTCGAGTACCAGGATTATTTCGAATGTTTTGACTGCCATTTCAAGCCATTTGGACAATGTTTAGGACCTTAGAATAACTAGTTTCAGGGTGCTTATCAGACATGTTAACCCTATTCAGCTGATTTCACGCTCTTTTGAGAGTATTTTGGGCTCTAAACAAGTAATTAGGATTTTTCAGACGTTTCTGCTCATGCTATACATCATTTTGTACTTTTTTTATAATTCTTTTTAACACTTTTACAGATATTTTAGCACGTTTTATGACCTTTATCGGTGTCTGTAGCACTTTCGCTGAATTATTAGGAATTTTAAAAGGATTATATAAATGTCTAGTACATTTTAAAACTATATTGCAGTGATTGTAGTGATTTGACATGCATTTTCCAGCATTTTTAACCTGATTTTGGTATTGCCACTGTTATTTAGAGTGTTTTTAAAAAGCAGAGCAAATTAATAAGACAGGTCTTCAAACAGCACCCAAATACATAGGAAAGTGCTAAAAAATCGCTAAAACATTTTCGAAATTCTGGGGGGGAAATCATAAAAATGACTGGAAAACAAAACAAATGAACTTAAAAGGCTTCTAAAGGGTTGAAAAATACATACATATCATACAAAATGTACTCTGAGCCTAGGTTAGGGTTCCACCACCCGTTGAATTCTCTACCTCTCCCAAGTATGCGCATTACACCCTGCGCTAGGACCGCTCTATCTTATGACCTCTAATAGAACGAATGTCAGGGGGGAACGCAGGGATGGAGGGGGACGAAAAGGAATAGCTTAGGCACAAAGTAATGGTTAAATTCAAAATGTTCTACGGACTGGATTGATGACCACCAACAGAAAAACGGGGATTTTGTTTCGACGCATTGCTTACCCAGGACTATTCACTCTCCGTTTGCTGAGAAATCGCTTGGCATGCTGAAATATAGAGGTTGATAAATTGTGAGATCACATGTTTTAGTGCTACAGTGTGTTAATGGGTTAGAGTATCAAAACGACCATTTGCTTTAGCGCACACAATCTTCACGTAAGTGCTTAATGACACCAACTTTCTTGTAGAGTGTTAGACGGCCATTTATAGTAATACCAGGTTGCCCAAGAGCTCATATTTGACGTGTGCAAATATAGATGAAAATGGAGTTTTATTCATGGACGCTCTTTAACTTCTGTGATTCTGAGAGTCGCATTCTATAATGGGCGTGAAAGATCGCTTAATTTTGCTCAGGAGCCTCTTTATAGGTTTGAGGTTCTTCCGAAAATCTACGACACGGGACCAACGGCTTTACTTCCTTTCCGAAGGAAGCTAAGCTAAGGATTTTTACGCTCGAAAAAAATCCATCGTCCTCCGCCAAATTTGATCCCGCGACCTTGGGCATATGAGTGGGGTTCCTAAAAACGTTCAATGAGGAACTGACATGTGCGATCTATTATTCACCCCTCTCAATGAGCGTGACTCGCCTTCCGTCTCCCCTGAAAAGCAAGAAGATCGCTCACGCCAGTTCCCCACTGACCGTTTTAACTTGAATTGCCTCGTTGAGTTCAGCAACTCTTTTAACCACGCATGGATATCTACATGGGTCAATTGGAGCACCTGATATTTCCCGAGTTCGTGCGCCCCACACAGAAAGGGTTCATAATAGTACAAATAGATTGAGAAAAACGGAATCTACACTTGATACGTAACTGCAAGTATATCGCCGCAGAAGAACAACTCTGTGACTTTGGAGAAAAGTTGGAATGAAGTTCAAAGAGATCTCTGAGAAAGTTTGTACAGTAATCAAGAACTTCGCAAACCTCGGCTTGGAATACTACCAAATTTTTGAGGTAAAATCCTATACGTTAATAGTAGTTCGGGAATTGCAACTACGCGATGTGAGAAGAGTTAATTTCTTCAACTGACTGTTGGGTAATGTTAATGATCGCTCAATTAAAATGCTTAAAGTTTCCCACGGACGAAGAATGACCTTAATTCCGTGGCTATGAAGACTTGATGCGTTTAATGCAAAATGTATTAAACGGAGTAAGAGATGTATGACGGTACAAGGATGCCATCTCCAATATCTATGAGTTTCAATTGAATGAGAAATCAGTGCGCTTCAATTCACATCCGACTCTGCTGGCAACAGTGTATTTGCCGGTGACAAGAAACATTTACACAAGTTAATGAATTAACCTTATTACGTATATTATAATTTCACCCTATTCACATAACTTTCTTACATCTCTGGAACAAGTTATTGATAAAAGCATATTCTTCTATTTACTTCATGCTAATCCAGAAAAAATTAGCAGAAACGGTGTTATTACTTGCTTCCTTGTGAATAGAAGGGAAGTATGGAAGCACCATACGCTAAAGCGATAGTCAAATATTTTAAAATCGGTGTCTATGTGATTGAAGTTCCTTTGTTTGTATGACCAAGAGTTGGCAAATTCCTGTATGAGAAAGTATAAGTATTTCAAACCTGAAACCAATAACAAGGAATATCTAAAAAAACAGTCAACTCTACGAAAAAAATTGTATAGAACATAGATTATGTGTTTTAACGAGTTCTACATTTTTGCTAAGTTTGTGTTTGTCTATCTCTTACGGTTTACCTGTTCTGTAAAATTCATCCAGAATAAAGACGTCTTCAAAGGCTATTCCCAGAAAATTCAAAATATACATTTTATTTGTTATGTAAATAGATTTAATGTAGGAAATTTTAATCTAAATCGTTAGAGCCATTTTTGAGAAAATCAAAATTTTCGAAACATTTTCCATGTAAAGGGTAGTTGGGGGTGTGGGGGATTTTCTTGCAAAATCTTCGTGTCGCATCCTTGGAAGATACTGAACTTAAACACCAAGTTTGGTATTTAATGGACTTTTCGTTTTTGAGCTATGCTGCCCACCGACACACACACACACACACGCACGCGCGCACACACACACAGACAGAAAGACACACCCTGACACATTTTTCGAAAAATGTCCCTTTTATTAAGGGGGCCTCAACACATATATTTCTGGTGTCGAGCTTTTGGGTGCAAAACAATACCTTCTCTATACACTATGTTTATACTACGTGTAGAGAAAGTAAAAACTGTTACGATACCGCAGTTGATTAGAGCAAAATCAGCTTTGTTTCAGCCTAAAAACTCCCGATATGTCCAGAGCAGCTAAAGAGGGTATGAGGCTTGCTTCGGTGGTGTGGGGTAGCACATCTGTCTCACATTCAAGAGGTCGCGAGTCCGAATTTCGCTTAGGGTGTTACACAGAAAAGGATTTATCCGGGTTTTCCCTTGTCCTAAGAAGACGAATGTCGAATATCTTAGGCCCCGTGCACTACGAGATCATTTAAGCATCATTTCACAGATTTCATTCATCCTCTGATATGACCAATCAGTTAAAGGACGTTAAGCTTCAAGAAGAAGGGCGAGCGGCTATGAACATTTAAAAAAGAGCCATCCAGGATCTCTTGAGCATAATTGGATGTAAATAAATCATATTATATCCTTATAATGTACCTAAATACGAGGGTCGGCTGATAAGTCCCGGGCCTCACACAGATATGGCGTCACTAGGTCAGTTAGCATCGTTTGGTCTAACTCTACACTAGCTTGTATCCATAGTTACAGGTAAATAGCTTGTTTAGTTTTCGAATGCCAGCATTTTAAACAAGACAACTTTATAGAGTTTTCACGAAAATGGAGGATTTGGAAAACGAGCATTGATTAAATACTTCCATTTGAAAGGCTTAACACCTAAAGAAATCAAGGAGGAAATGGACTTACATTGAAAGACTCTGCCTCTTCACATTCAATGATTAAAAGCTGGGTTGCAGAATTTAAAATGGGATGTGCGAGCACTAGTGATGAGCCTCGCTCTGGACGCCCTGTGGAAGTGACAACTCCAGAGATCATTGAAAAAATCCATCGTTTAATACTGGAAGACTGCAGATTAAAGTTGTTTGAGATAGCAGAGGTTGTAAACATATCAAAAGAACATGCAGGTAATATTTTAAGTAATGCTTTAGGCTTTTATAAGGTCTGTGCAAGATGGGTGCCGCGTTTGTTGAACACATGATCAAAAGTTGCAAAGAAAAACTGTTTCCGTTAAGAATTTGGAGCTCTACGTAAAAACCCCAGTGAATTTTTGAGGCGGGTTATTACCATGGAAAAACTTGGTTACATCACTACATTCCAGAAAGTAAATCACAGTCAAAACAGTGGATTGCGCCAGGTGAACCAACTCCAAAAAAGTCAAACTCAATTTTGTCAACTAACAAGGCAATTGCGAGTGTTTTTTGTGATTATTACTTAGAAAAGGGTAGAAGTATCACTGGTGACTACTACGCAAGCTTACTGCAACTTTTGAGAGACGAGGTGAGAAGAAAAATACGTCATTTGGCAAACAACAACAAAACATTTGTTTAATCACGACAATGCTCCGGCCCATCGTTCAGTCATTGCAATGGAAAAATGTACGAATTAAAGTTGGAATTGCTTGAACATCCACCCTATTCACCAGATCTAGCACCAAGTGACTACCACCTGTCCCCAAACCTCAAAGAATTTCTTGGAGGGCGAAGATTTCACAGCAACGAGGAGGTCATTGATGCGGTAAACAGCTATTTTGAGGACCTTGATAAATCACAGTATAGAGATGGTTTAATTAAATGAGAACACCGATATGGCAAATGTATTAGCCGTTCTGGAGATTATGTTGAGAAATAAAGGGAAACAAGTATTTTAAATGCTGTTTTCATTGAGAGGCCCAGGACTTATCAGCCGACCCTAGTACATGACAGTTTATTTAATGTTGTTTCATTGACAATTGCAGGTGTTGCACATTCAGATGAAATGCCCTACCTCATGCCATCAGCTATAACTCTTCTCCTGATGAACCCTTACGACGAGGCAGCTAGCACAACTTCCAGAAGAATGGTGAAGATGTGGGCGAATTTTGCCAAAACTGGGTGAGTTACATTTTTATAAAACTAATTAGTAGAATTCTATGATTTTGATAAACTTTTTCGGGGTACAACTGATTTTGGTGAGCACATTTTGAAAATGTTTTAAAGTTTAAACACTAAAATTTCAGTGGATTCTGAATTATGAGTATGGTAAGCCATTATTTTCAGGTATCAGTTACAAGTAATAATTATGATTTATTTAATTGTTTTTTCACACAAGCCATGTTTAGGACAGGAGTTGGATAGATAGAGTCAGACTGAAAAATCCAATGCCATAGCCGGGATTTGAAGGTCGGATCACCCGGTCTCTAGCCGGTTGATCTACCACTGAGCTACCATGACAACATGCCGGCATAGGCAACTGACTGGCATTGAATTTTTCAGTCTGACTCTACCTATCCAACTCCTATCTACACACGGCTTATGTTAAAAAAACAATTAAAATCAATACCAATTGACCATAATAGTTGGCTATACTATGAATACTGTGACTTAAAAGTTTTTACAACATTGTAAGTCGCCATTGGGGTTGTCATCTCAAAATGATTTGAGATCGCCTTGTGGTTTACCGCGAAACATGCGAGTCGCTTGAGAAGTTGAGCTATGCCGCCATGTTGCTATGGTAGCTCAGTGGTAGAGCAACCGGTTAGTAACCGGGAGATCCGTTATTCAAATCCTGCCTATGGCAATGAATTTTTCAGTCTGACTCTACCTATCCAATAATTATGATTACTGTAACCGTTCTTGACAAACGCTAGTGGCAGCTCAATGTCTCTGTAACCATTAGCTTTCTGTTATTCTGTAAAACCTCATTATAATCGAGTATTATCGCAAGGTTCATTATTCCGTAGGTCGCGAGACTATTCCACGAATCTCATCGCTTTCAAAAGTCGAAAATAAGATTAGGCACCGGGCCGCAGATTTATTGGACAGTGTGCCTCAACATGAGAGTGCCCTGGTTAGGTCTCTTGGGGATTTAACCGCAGAACTCGCCACTTCAGGCGATATTAGGCTCCCCGTTTGGTTTGAGGTCATATAGATAACACTGATAGCAATAATGGAGCTCCATTTATAATCCAACCAAAGCTGATGAGTGTCAAAATTCTTTACCACAGCAAATGCAATCAAAGAAAATTTTAAAAGCACATAACATCAGAAATGCACAAAATTGCTGCACTCTCATAACAGCCGCTGATGAGTAACACGCTACCACTTTACAAACTATGCATCCAAACAAGAATAATGGTCATCAACTACCCATCAAGATTAAAACCTGGCGGTTAAACCCTTTTGAGGGTGGACACACAGCGAAAACCCTCATGATGCTACATTCTCAATGCGATGCAAGCGCTGACGTAACGGAGCATAAGCGCAAACGCAAGGAGACACCATTCACATGCAATCGTAAGCGCAACGCAAGAAGTTGGCACGGGTTTCTAGATCTGTAAGTTGCGTGCGAATATCTTCCAAGCGCTCCGCAAACTACAAACTGAATAACATAATCAACAATACCACATAAGAAAATCCACTCAATCTTTTATAAATAAATATGTTATAAAATTACATACTGACAACTGACGCTGGCGGCAGTGACATCACAATAATTGCCCATTCAAAGTTATTGAAAATAGTACAAGCATAGCGTCTACAGAAAGTGATAAACCTACACATTTAATGAACTAAGAATTATCTCTCTGCGTCTTCGATTTATGAGAACCAAGAAATCTAGACACAGATGATAGTTACATCCATTAAATCAAATAAGGATTCGCAAGGAGACTGTCATAGTCTCTTGAGGGAAATTAGAGATGGCGCTGGGCCAGCATACATGTACAGCAGGCCCTGTAAAATTTTGCAGTGCGATCGTTTGTTATTGAATTCATAGGCAATGCATAGAGAAAAGAAACAGAATTCCTCCTCTTTCCATGCAACGTAAGGATAAAGTTTGGAGTTTGCAAACTTTTGCGTTGCATTGTATTGCGTTGCGTCTTGCGTGATTCTATGTGAATGCTTACATTAAATAATATGAGTCCAAACTCTTGCGCTTAGGTTGCGTCTGCGTTTGCATTTCATTGTGAATGCAGCATTAGGCTGCCAGCAGCAAGTCGGAAGCAAGAGTCTCTTATTCTGTGCATTCGCATTTTATGGAGAACTTCCATCAAGTGACGCTCCCTCTTAATGATGGTATGCGCCGATCAACTATATTTACAGAAAGAAACGCCTATAGTACTCCATAATAATCCTGATGCAAAGCCGCAAACCTTCTTAAGGATAGCTTTTCACTTCATTTACCGAAAAGGAATGTTTTATTCTCTTTTATTTCTTTTTCTTTCAGGAATCCTACACCCGACGAAGACCCACTGTTAATGAATGAAAAATGGACGCCGTTCACAAATGAAAACCTGGCTTACCTCAACATAGGCAATAAACTGGAAATGCGCAGTAAATTGCATGCTGAGAGGCTGAAATTCTGGGAATCACTGTATGAAAAAGCGCGCAATTTTCCGATAAGCAGATAGCAAACATTTAAAACAATACCTTTATGTACCTTTTCTTAAGCATAAAGAGAAAATGTGATATTATTTTAAAACAATAAAATAAAAAGTTGTTTATTTTTGTAATAAACTCAAGAGTTAACACATTTATTGCATAAAACATTTACACCAAATGATTTATGCAGAGAAAAAGTTTCCTCTCTGCGGCTATATAAAACCAGAGAGTAGTTATGGATGATGCCATCTTAGTAAAAATTGCTGAAAATAATGGTGCATACAAAAATAGTATTTATGTTATTAATATGGCGGATTCTTGGATTTTTATTTCAAATGTCAGATTTAAATAATTCAGATTTAATTCCAGATCATTTAATAATAACATAAAACAAGCCAATTAATATTGTAAATTAGAAAGATAATGTAATGAAGAGATTAAAGATTTACAGTACAAATGAAATGGTTCTGCGGTAACACATGAGACTCGCATTTAGGTTCGATTCTCGTCGATATGCCCTTAGTTTTTTCGGTAATCGAAAGTTGAGGATGTATCGAATCTATCAAGATTTGCTCTTCATCGTTATAGGCTTCTGCGTTGGATAGAATTGAGGTAAGCTGGCCTGCAATTGTTTAAGGTCAGCCACTATTTGGGTCAGTACGAGAATAATTCCCCAGTCACTTTATTACCACAAAATGACTACAAGATGCACAGAATTAAACACAACTATTATTGATACGTATTTTGCACAATGCAAACCCTATAACACAGACCTCTGCAAATGGAAATGAAGTGTTATTTATGGACGCCCTTTAACTGCAATGGTTTTCAGCGTTCCATTTTTTATTGGACGTGAAAGACAGCTTAATTTTGCTTAGATGCCTCTTTTATCAGGCTTGAGGTTCTTTTACGTGCCGTAAATCTACGGCACGGGACCAACGGCTTTATTTCCCTTCCGAAGGCAGCCATGCTAAGGATTTTTGCGTCCGAACAGACCTCTGCAATAGCTATACTTGAAATCTTTTACAGTTACCAACTTAAAAATCAAACCTTACAGGAATACGCAATGCTGTGTACAATATATATCATGAACTACTAACATTCCTATTAAATTATAATCTGATACATAAATATGGTAATATTAATAATTATACAATATACTAACAGATTATGGCACATAAAACATCTTACGTGTTCCACTCACATGCCTTTATCTACAAGTTATTGTTATAAAAGATTATTCCTTTATGTGCATCGTGGTAAACTAGATAAACATCAGCAGAAATTGTTGTATTACTTCTGCTTAGTCAGAAGGGAAAACAATAGCCGCTAAAGCGATTGTTAAGTCTTGTAAAAAGCTGGTCGCTATGTGAAACAATTTAAATTATGTTCGCTTTGCACGACCAGGAGTAAAACAAAAGAGATGACCTCCCGTTTGAGAAGAGTTAAAGCTGCCTAAAATTGAAACCAGCATCAAGGAATATCTCGGAAACGGTTAGTCCTGCGACAAAAATGCGTGTAACAAAATTGTGTGTTTTAACCTCATCTATATCTTGAGGTGCCTAGCATATTTTTGTGTATCTCTTATGATTTGCCAGTTATGCAAAAGTCATCCAGTTTACAGCGGCCACTCCTAGAAAATTCAAAATATACATTTTATTTGTCATATAAATATCTTTAATATCCATATTTAATAAAAAATCGAGTCTGGAAGTATGCATGTGAGAGTGAATGTGTGTTATTGATATAAAATGATAAACCTATAATGACTATAACTTACCGTGAGTAGTTTCACAAGTCAAATCTCCCGATATGAGCATAACGGTTAAAGGGCGTATACAAATGAAACATTAAAAAAAAAAAAAAAAAAAGACTTCAAAATATGCTTTCAGTGAAATTTCAACATCAAATGTTTGGGTTGAATACAATACCTCCTCTATTCAACTATATGCATAGTGTAAAGGCAGTAATATTTCAATATAACTTGTTGTTTTCAAAGATTAGATTGTGAGGTACTATGGTCATGAAATTTAAGTTATTTGTGGAGTTTATATCTCTCTTTTTAAGTTTTTATTAATATTTTACATAGCTTTGTAGATTTTTAAAATGTTTGAGTATGCCATAACTGCGAGTGTCCTAGAACAACCTTCCTTAAGAAAAACAGATAATGTATGCCACATACAAATGGCAAGCTGTACTTTACTCCTCCTAATTCTTCTCCTACTTCTTCTTCTTCTTCTTCTTCTTTTCCTCCTCCTATCAAGAATTAGAAGAATATATATTCTCTGTCATTCTATTAAAATGACCTTTCCATTTCATTCTATTTTCATCTATTTTGTCAACTGAACAAATATTCAGGTCTGATATTGTTTTATTTCTTTTTAATTGGTGTATACTCTTACATATTAATACGCAATCTTGACTTTCACAAAACTCTTAAGTATATTATTTCACACATTTAGTATACAAACCCATTCATTAAAAGAATATTTCGTGAAAACTACGTAAAAATCAATGTTAATAGTTTTTTCCATACAAGCCGTGTGTAGGACAGGAGTTGGATAGGTATAATCAGACTGAAAAATTCATTTCCATAACCGGAATTTGAACCACGAAACTTCCGGTCTCTAGCTGGTTGTTCCAATCACTTGCCGCTTGGCAACTGGCCTTCCGGGAGATCAGTGGTTCAAATCCCGTAGTGGTATTGAATTTTTCAGTCTAAGCTATTTAAAACATAATTAATATCCATTAGCAATGTCAATAAATGGAACATGTTCCCTCGACCTTGTTCTTTTAATTATCTAGCAATTGTTTTATTTATGTAGATCAGTTGAGTAACACATAGTGGCTAATTATAGTCACATACTGAACAATGTGACTAACAATTACCAATTTTTTTTCTTTTTACTTTCTCTGGCCGTATAAACAATGTACATAGTGGATAGAGAATGTATTGTATTCCATTAAAAAATTCGAACAGAGATTTCACCGGAAATACATGTTTTGAGACCCCGAATCTATAAAAGCCTCTTTTGAAACATTCGTGTATCTGTCTGTGTGAGTGTGTTTGTGTGTATGTGTGTGTGTGTGTGTGGGGGGGGGAAGCATAGCTCAAAAACGAAAAGTCGGTTAAATGCCAAACTTGGTACTTTAAGAAAATCCCCCCACCTCCAATAATTATCCTTTACATGGAGCATTTTTATAAAATGTTGATATTCTTACCATGGCTCTAACGATATTATTAAAATGTCACATGTTTGAGATATTTTTATGATAAACGAAATATATATCATGAATTTTCTGAAAATAGCCTCTGAAAACCTCTTTATTCGGATGACTTTTGTATGACCGGTATAACGTAGGCGACAGACATAAAATTACTACTCAGAAAATTCAGATCTCATTAAAGCACACAATTTATGTCATATATACTTTTTTTGTATAGTTAACCGTTTTCGAGACACTCCGAGTTATTGGTTTCAGTTTAAAGGCACTAAAAACTTTTCTCAAACGGGAAACATCTTTCCTTTCGTCTCTCGTTTGTTTATTCTTAACAAGCAAAGAGAACCGAATTTCAATTGTTTCACTTAGCGACCGGTTTTTAAAAGATCTATCACTTTAGCTTAGTGATGTATTCCCTTATTTCCCTCCTACTTACAAAGAAGCAAGTAATAGGGCAAATTCTGAAAATGTTTATTTTGATTAGTATGACGTATAAAAATAATATTTTATGAGGAAAAATTTTAATGGACAGCTAGAGAAAGTCATGTGAGTGACACACATAAACTTTTTTAGTTGAGTGGCAAAAGGTAATGCTTTACATAAAATGTTTTTGTTACTTATTTTAACTTCTGAAAAGATACTAGAGATAATTCGCTATCCCCACCACCTTATTCTTTTTAACCTAAGTAAAAATAAATAAACTGTCCTCCGATATACCTACCAGCTTAAATTAAATTAAACAAAAAACAACAAATACAACAAAAATAAAACAAAAATCTCCGTATTTGCAGGAAAAGTTATTATGAAAAATCTGCATTTGTTTTCATTTTTTTCTTTTCAATTATCTTATATTATAATTTTATAGATGAATTTCCATAATTATATTTTCACCAGAAGACGTCAGATTTTACTTTCTCTATTATGTGTTACAGTACGAGTATTATTGTATTCCACCTAAAAATTCGATATCAAGTTTGTATCGGAAGTGTAAGCTTTGAGGCCCTCTGAAAACTTAAAAAAAAAAATGTTAGAATAAAGTCCGTTTGTATGTCCCCGCACTTGTATGTGTGTGTGTGAACAGCAGAACTAAAAAACTAGAAGTCATTAAATACCAAATTGATTAAGTTCAGTACAAAAATGAGTAATCAAAGTTTTCGATAAGATCCCCCACTCTCATTTACACTTTATACAAAACTTTTCGAAATGTTTGAATTTTTTCAAAAATGGCTGTAACGATTTTGATTAAACTACCACATGTTTAATGTATTTCCATGACAAATGAAAAGTACTTTTTTCTGACAATAGCTTCTGAGGTTCTATCATTCTAAATGACTTTCGCAAAACTAATAAATCACGAGATATAGACAAAACCTTAATGCATATATCACGTATATCTCGTTAAAACCCTCAATTTTTGTCAAAAGCATCTTTATTAAATTCCAGCACACCGAGAGTGCTGATAACCTGGCAATTGACACCGTTAACAAAAAAAAAAAAAAAATCCAAGACTGAAAGTATCAATAATCACTATAGTTTTTACAAGATAATGAAATGGCAATTGACAACATCGTTATCAAAAAGATAATTTTCCAAGACTGGAAGTGTCAATACTCTGTAACGTTTTTACCACAAGCTAATGAAACTTCAAACATTATCTATACTGAAGCACTGGAATATAAAACCAAAGAGGACACTTTATTTTGATTCTGCGGGAAGTTTCTACTATTTCCAACTTAAAATGAAAACCTGTAAAATCGACAGAAAACTTGGTTCCTGAACAGATTACATATTACGTAAATGCAGAGAGAGACTGTATCAATGAGTTCAAGAGATAGTGGATTGGGTTAGTTGTTGTTACCGTTATTTAATCTATGTGCTGAATAGTTATCTGAAATAAAACATTGATGCTCCAAATAAATGTTATTTTTGGCTATCAAAACTAAGCTATTATAGAAAGTTAGAAAACCAGTAGCAACATGAGAATTGGAGTTTCAGCACGGGGTTCCTAAATACTACAAAATGCTACTGTAATGTTAACCAATATGGCAGCAAGCGAAGCCGCGAGTAAAACTTGTTTCAGATATAAAACCACTAAGCCGGAACCTCACTATACATACGGTAAATTATGAGTCGTTGCTTCTGGGAATGGATATAAATTCCACTGCCGTTTTGCTTCTAGACACGATTGGCATGTCTTCATTGATTCCCGTAGCGTTTGGTGTGTGCACTCATAAGGGACGTCACTTTGTTCCAGTTCGCCGCGAGGTTCACTGATACCGGTGAATAGAGTGCCTGTTTACTCCTGGATAAGACCATTCAGTCGACCGTATAGGACCATTTTCTGGTATATGCAACGTAGCTTATGCCTTGATTATTTACATGACTGCAATATCACTTACAACATATTTACGACGCCGAAAACAAAACAGACGGATTATTGAATTATACCCAAACATTTGCAAAGTAGTCACATGATTGTGATACAAACTGTATTCCGTTATATATACAACAAATTGCACTTTTAAGTGTGATTCAGGGACATTCCTTTTCTTGTCACAAATGTGCTTGTACTACAAGAAGTTAATTCAAAATTGTACGATGCAGATTTAAAATAAACATCATTATCAACTATATTAAAACTAAACTATACAGTAATTATTTTATACGCCCCTGAATAGACAGGAATCGAATCCTACGTTCCTTCTTCAACGCAACCCAAACAGACAGGCAATACAGCTCAGTACTTTTTAAACTTGTCTCAATATAGACAAGTAGTAATCAACCTGTAAGATATCCATGCTAGGACAAAGGGTCATCCTTGATAATCACAGATTGACGGTGTTCTAAAATTCTAAACAGATGATATTAATGGATGCAAGCAGAGGATGCATTGTAACTCCATGGATCTTTCTAAGGATCATTGAATAACACTGTCTACAAGACAATACATGGCTGGGTTTTTATATCCCATTTGGTGATTTTTGTTCTCTCTCTCTCTCTTTCTCTCTCTCTCTCTCTACGCATACTATTTATATAGTAGGTAGAGAAGATATTGTACTCCACCTAAAATTCGGTGTTGAGATTTCACTGGAAGTGCCTATATAGAATGTAAAATAGCATAAGCAAATAGGAAATATCATTCTGGCTGGATATGAACTGGAGTTTTGAGGACCCCTGAAACAAAAACGATAAGCATTTTTAGAAAAACGTCTGAGCGCGCATGTGTGTATGTGTGTGGACATTATAGCTCAAAATCGAAAATCGGTTGAAGACCTAACATAATATTTGTGGGAAATATTCCTACAACTCATCGCTGTGTTACAGCTGGTCACCGCTAGGGGCAGCACTCTACAGTGCTATCTCGTGACCACCAAGAGGAACACCTCCTAGTGGTAGACCTTACACTAAATCAAATTAACCATTATCCACATTTGTGCGCTTTTATCATATTAATTCCGGATTTCTGGAAAGTTAGTTCCGCTCGGAGTAAGGCTGCGAAATATGTAACTTTTCTGTATACTTACTCACAGTTATTGTAATTCCCATGTGTGATAAGTTTTAAATTTATGCGTTAATAAAGTTATTTCTACTGTGCATCGTGCTCCTGCATTTATCCATATATTTAAGTGCAGCATTTTCGAAAAATGCTACACGAAAGTATTTAAGAAAAATCCCAAACTAAGCTTTACATGGAAGCTTTTTCGAAAATGTATTTTCCTAAAAATGACTCCGACAATAACATTTTGTTCAAAATGTTTAATATATTTTCATGGAAAATGAAATGTATATCTTTACTTGACAGGAATAGAAACTGAAGACCTCTTCATTTTGGAGGATTTTTTTTTTAGCTGGTAAACCGTAAGAGATAGACAGAAACGTATACACAAAAAATATATCTAGATCTCGCTAAACCACATAATTTTGTGATATGCATTTTTTAGTTACATATCTCCCAGGTATTTTGTTATTGGTTTCAATTTTAAAATACTTAAGCTTTTCTCAAACGCGAAGTCCTCATTCACTCCATATAACTTTTGTTTTTATCTTGCTTATGTAAAGAGAATCGAATTTTTAATAATTGTCTCGCATAGCCACAGCTTTTAAAGGATTTGAATATCGGTTTAGCCTAGTATATTAATCTATTTTCCTCCTATTTACAAGGAAGCAAGGAATAAGATCATTCATTTCTGCTGATGAGGGTCTCGATTAGCATGATTTAGACAAAAGAATTATGTTTTTTAATATTTGTTGCATTACGTAGAGAATGTCATGTGAATGGAAGACATCAGATATTTTTTTTTTTAAATTATGGTGTTGTTTCAACTTACCACGGCTGCAATTTTGCCGACAGTAACAATTTTTCTCAATAAATCCGTCAACCAATCAATCAGTCTCCTTTCTTCTCATGGGCAGCATAGGGCATATATGTATTATTTCTGCATACATTATTAAATATATATTAATTGATTGTAATGTAATGGTAGAACAGTTTAGAATAAACACGAACAAAATCGGCTATTAGAATGTCATTTGTGCATTCTCTCAAACCATCAATGTAAATATATTTAATAAAATTACAAAATAATTAACTGTCACAACGTTTTAAATATACGCGAACTCACGCCTGGGTGAATTAATATGCTAAACTGTAAAGAATATTTAGACATCGCTTTACCAAGGATAATACCGAATTTAGTATGATTACAGAGAATATTGCACTCACAAGTCAGCCATCTAATATAGTCTAATGCTGTGCTAGAAAGTGTAACCAGTTGTGACTCTCTAATTAGATAATTGATATCTATATTCTAATATCGATTGGCAATTACTGCATGTTCCTTTAAGATCAGGTGTAAACAACATGAAATGGAAACACAAAATGGTGTCTGAAGGATTTGGCTGTACCACAAAACAGGAAATAAATCATAATACAAAATACACAAGGTGATAAAGAGTTTATTCGACTAGACAACTATGTTAAAGCTAAGCA
This sequence comes from Hymenopus coronatus, assembly GCA_030762935.1. Lineage (NCBI taxonomy): Eukaryota > Metazoa > Arthropoda > Insecta > Mantodea > Hymenopodidae > Hymenopus > Hymenopus coronatus. The sequence goes on along the minus strand of CM060885.1, from coordinate 40,568,700 downwards.
GATAAGATTATGCGCATTTATTACAATATGCAGCACTATCTGTAATTTATTTTCAGCCTAAAAGGATTATTGTTCAATCTCATTAGAAACTAAGCTGTTACTATTTTCCAAAACCTGTTCCCGGAACAAGCTGTAGTATTTTGCTTCCAATGAAGACTTTCCTTGGTTATACCAAGTGCCCCAATTGCGCCGTATTTCATGTGTGCAGATAACCCTCCGTGCGTAAAAAAGAATTGCAGCACTCAACGGGGCAATTCCAAGTAATTGACGGCCAATGATAGTATTAGCGTAAGCGACATTCACTCTACTCTTGACAAGGGAAACGGTGAAGGAATCACACTCATTGAGAGGCGCTTCCCACACTTAAGAGTCCGTAGCGTAAACAAACGGGAAAGTTTGTGAGTATCTTTTCTTTTTCAATTACAGGGCCTTTATTTTTTTAGAGAATAAATATGTCTTTTAAATTGACAAGTAATTAAAGAGGAATTTATTTCACCTGTCAGTATCCGCAAATAGTTTTGTAATAAAATTGTTTGTAAGAGTACCTAGAAGCTTATTATTTGCATAGAAACCTGAAATTGAATGTCAGAATTTGTTGAAATATAGAAGATAATTTCAAAGCCAATAGTTATTATGTAATTTTCACATTTATAATACACCTGATCTTTGTACCCGGCGACTCTCTTCATGCTGCAAAATCCCAATTTCTCTTCTGCGTAAGCCAGGTAGCTGGTATGTCGGTACAGCATTGTTTGATTTTGAGGTTATGAGGCTAGTGATTTCGTAACCTTGATAGTCCAACAACAGAAGTCATACACATTGTGCACCATCTTCATCAGGAGGTACCTTATATGCGAGTCGCAGATCTTTTGTGTTCAACAGGTGCACCATTCCTTACACAATGGTTCAACCATTAGCTTTATCCGACTTTCCATCTCTTTCATCACTGTTAATAACATTTTCAGGTCACGCTATTAAAAGCGCTGTCAAAGATGGAGGTGTAGTGCTTGGGAATAGATTTAAGATTTGTGTACTAGAATAATAAACCGAACTTGTTTCTGAAAAAAAAAAATAAATACACCACTCTGCTTGGTATTTTCAGTACAATCGAGATAGTTGCAGCAGAAATACAAAATATATCTAATAGTATTGAGATTGTTGTAAAATAACATAATAATAAAAATCCCTTAATTACGCACACGTTTTCTATTAAATGTGCCGGTTAATTTCAATTTGTGGCAAAGCCATATTTCTACTCTTTAAACAGTATGGCTATTTATCCATTTTATGAATTATACTTCTCAACGTTTACACAGATGTCGGATTAAGCAGTTCGTTTTATTTCAGTATAGATATCAATAGAGTAATGCGAAACGTTTCTACGGTGGAATCAGGGGTGGAGAAATTATCATTTCACAGGGGTCACCAAATGATTGCCCTTTAAGCAAAACAAAGAGCAAGTTTCCTCGATGCTCTTGCGTATCGTCTACTGTGCTTTGCGCGATCAAACTACGTAGCCGTAGGACTAGGAACTGTAGGACTGACACCCCTGGGAAGGCCTCGCCTCTCACCTAGATGGTCCAGGTTGGATTCCAAGCGACCGCATGTGAGATTTGTGGTGGACAAAGTGGCGCAGGGGCGGGTTTTCTCCGGGTTCTCAAATTTTCACCACCATCGCATTCCACTGGTAGCTCCGTCCTCATTCCATGCGTCATCAGTGTGGTGCCATATGTAATAAAAGCAGGAGTTAAACACTATAAAAACTAGGACTTGAAAGCGGGTGCCTAGGGGTCAAAGGCAACGGCACATCTATAGAATGAAGAGCCTGGAACGAGTGGTCGGTCCGTAGCCAGGCATGAGCGTGAGGAAATGGATGATATGAAATTAAAGTGAAATGGAAGATATGAAAGGTGATAATGAGCAATTAGCGGAATAAACCGGAGGACCCGGAGAAAAACAGCCCAGAAACCGTATCGTCCATGTTCGGGCGCCTAGGTGAGAGGCGAGCGGTCTGATCACTCTACCACGGCGCCGCCTGCGCGTAAAGCAAGACAGGAGATTCTTTCAATGGTGTATACAACATTTTGGGTTTGAAATACTAACCCACCTTTCATAGGTTAATACACATATTGTAGGTTCGATATTGATAGAACAATTGCTCTATTGTGTCTTTTGTCCTGGAATATGAATATATACACCTTTTTCATAGGTTTGGTGTTAATTGGTAGTCGTAGCATAAATAATTGCAAAAGGTAAAAGATAATGGCAATTATTAAGGCATTAACACAATAGAAACAACAAGCTCTTAACTTGGTTAATATCAAAGCAATCGAACTGTATCGCCAACAATAAGATAGAAAGCGCGCAGGGACGGGTTCTCCAGTTTCCACCACCATCGCATTCCACCGGTGCTCCATCTTCATTCCATATATCATCAGTGTCATCACCTGCGGTGCCACAAGTAGTAAAAGCGGGCGTTAAACACTACCAAAAAACTTTCACACTTATAGCAGTGAACATCATCAGGCATCTTGGTAATTAATCGGTGTGAATACAATTTAAAATAAAGTTTCCCTCGTTGGGTTGCGCAATAACGCTGCAATTTTAATTAAAATATGAGCAAAAACGGCTTTAGAGGCTTAAATACCCTCAAAATACCGTGAAATAAGCTGAAAGAGTTAAAATGGCTGCAGAATGTCCTGAAATTGCTGTTCTAGAGACCCAAACACCCTCCAAATGGCATGGAAAGTCACTAAAAACATTCGAAGTCACTGTGGCAATACTAAAATCATTCTAAAATCCTGAAAAATGTGTGTAAGCTCCTCAAACACTGAAATGTAGCCGCAAAATGTACTAAAATGCATGATATTGTTTAAAAGCAATAGAAACAATATAAATAATATAAAATATAATAAAAAATCTCTAAAAAAAAAAGAAGCATAAAATACATATTTTAGAGTCTCCAATGCCTTCAAAATGGCTCCACGTGAGTAGAAGAAAGAGTTAAAATGTCTGATGAATTCTTGAAACCACAGCTGTCTTAAGAATCCTAAGCACCCTACAGATGATATAGAATGACATAAAAATATTCAAAATACCTGTATTTATGCTAAAATCGCCTTAAAAGTATTGAAAAGTGTATATAAAGTGCATATAAAAGCACTACAGTCACTGAAAACATTCGTTCCACTTGCATGATTGATCGGGGCATATTTGAAATATTTTATCGGTTCCGTATCAGTATCACCAAGCAAAGTATTTGTCGGGATCTAAAAGTGCAGCATCACACTGAATCCTGCAATCTTTTCATTTTCATATTTATTTAGATCCGTCTTGACAGTTCTTATACATGCAGCACAGATTCAGTCAGCCCCATACCTCTGGGCTGCAACATTGTAATAGTTGAGGGTTACTTTTTGAACAACATTTCAATCAATATGTATTTCTGCGAAGCTGTTCTGTTACTAGAGGTTTACAGTTTGTAAATTAGAACTGTCATGGGTTTCTAAATAAATACACGAATAAGCACACTGCTAGAAAACTTACTATGGTTGTAAAACAAATTAATGTTGCTCACATTTGAACAGAACAAAAATGTTATTCGCACGCCTTCCTTCCTACCTACCGACGTGGTTCTCTGTTAAACAGTGATAGCTGTTTTGTAGTAATGGGCTACACTCTGTTGACCTTTGGTATCAACTTCCTAACTCTGGTCATTAAGTTTCAACTGATGGACTAATTGCAGTTTATAGGATTGAAATTTCAGTCTGTTTGCCATGACTATTTAAAAATTCTGTAATAACAACACCATTTTAAAATAAAACATTCAGATGTAACCTGTCTGCTAAATATCCAACAATGAACCTATATCGACTAATCACAAACATGAGTGAATTTATTTTCTGTATCTGATTGCCATGATTCCGTGCATATTCCCTCCTCTTCTGAAATATACCATGAGCCCAGAATCTATTTCTTTTGTTGTTGTTCTGTGTTGTTCCTGATCTTCCACCTCTGCAGAAACTACTGCAATAAAGTTCTTCTGACGAGCTGCCCATGGCAACTACACTCTTGCGATCTATCTGCCGCTGCGCCGTGCTTGTAATGCATGGCAGTGGCCATGCCTGTATTAGGCCCGCATCTCACAATGATGTGCTGTAAACTTGGTGTCACTATTTTGGATGCATCTCATCCACCTGTCTGTACGTCGCCAAAACCTTGTCTGCCCCGTTTTTGCAGCTTGCTATGGGAACAGCGGAAAGCTTTACTGTATCAGGGGTACATTACAGTTGTGATAAAGAATTGCAAAACAAAAATAAAACGTGTAACCATTGGTAGTCCCAAAATAAATACCTTCAGGAGAATGCCATTTCAGCAAGTGGGATGTAGAGGCTGCGGAGAAGAGGCTTGCTATGATGAGTGCAGGAACTGAGTAATACCAAGGTCGGCGTGCAGGTTAGCATTGCGGATAAACCAAGGAGACCCCGTCATCAACCGCAAATAACGGTTGTGTAGCCGTTGTATCCTGAAAATTTGTGTTTGCAATGCACATACCCAAAGGCGATTTTCCAGAAATGAGGTGTTTCACCCGTGTGATTCTATGCCGAAGTCTGCACAACATGTGAGATATGCGTATCCCAGGTAAGTTTGGAATCCAGGAAAAGACCGAGGTAACTCGTGGAATCCGAAGTGAGAATCGGCACTCAACCCAGGGTACCAGGAAGGTCAAGAAGACGCCAACGAAGTTGAGACTTGTGATGATTCATGACCATACGCCACTTGTACCAGGGATGTGCACTGTCGCCTTGGTGGTTCTAATCACGCACCGTCAACTACACCAGCTTGGAGAAAGATCACATCATAACCATTACCGTGGTCCTATCCCAGGGTTGCCCATTGTATAAAGCAAACAGAGCAAATTTGTTCGATGCTTCTGCTAATCGCCTACTGGACGACTAACTGCGCGGAAAGCAAGAACAGATAATTCCTTTAGTGCCGTGTCAGGACATAACATGTTACGTTTCAAATACATAATCCATCTTTCATATATTAATACACCTATTGTCAAATCATGATTGGTGGAGCAATTGCTCTAATATACCTCTTGTATTAGTATTTGTACTTTGGATATGAACATATACATATTTTAATAGATTTGGGCATAATTAGTTGTCGTAACATAAACATTTGCAAAGATGGCAGTTATTACAGTATTAACACAATACAACAAGCTCTTTAACTTGGTTAAATACACTGTAACGCCTACAATGTGAGAAGTAACTTGCAACAATTTATAACAGTAAATATGAATAAGCATCTTAGTAATTAATTGACATCAAACACAATCCGAAAGAAACTTTCTGCTCTTCGGTAACTGTCGTATTGCATGGGTTGCGTAATGGATTTTCTGAGTGCAAAACTTGGCCGCAAAGCAGACACTTATTCCGCCGCTTTATATAAATAAGAAAGATTCCTCGGTCAATGGCTTGCGTTGCTTTCTGTTCACGATATTACAAATAAAAAAATCTGATGTGTTCCATTCACATGACTTTCTCTACATCACTGCAACAAAGTATTCTATTTACTTCATCTAATCGATAAAAAATTAGCAGAAATAGTCTCATTACTTGCTTTCTTGTAAGTAGAAGCGAAATAAGAGAGTACCATAGGTTAAAGTGATAGTCAAAAGCTAGTTGCTATGTGACTGAAGTTCCTTTGTTTGTGTGGACACGAGTTCACAAAGTCCTGTATGAGAAAAGTATAGGTTTCATATAGCTGCAACAAAAAACAAGGAATATCTAAAAAAACAATCAACTCCACGAAAAAAATATATAACATAAATTGTGCGTTTTAAAGTGTTCTACATTTGTTGTGTGCTAAGTTTTTGTCCATCTCTTACGGTTTAGCAGTTATACAAAATTCTGTAAAATTGACCTAGAATAAGTAGTCTTCAGAGGCTATTCCCAGAAAATTCAAAATATACATTTTATTTTTCAGGTAAATCGTTAGAGCCATTTTTTAGAAAATAAACAATTTTCGAAAAAAGTTCCATGTAAAGGGTATTTTGGGATGGGAGTATTTTTCTCAAAATCTTTGTGTGCATCCCTGGAAGATACTAAACTTAAATACCGAGTTTGGTATTTTACTGACTTTTCGATTTTGAATTATCGTGTTCACAGACACACGGACACACACGTGGACCTTTTTCTGAAAATACTTTTTTTGGATACAGGAGACCCTAAAACATATATTTCCGGTGAAATCTCGGTATAGACCTTTTTGGTGGAGTGCAACACCTTCTCTATACACTGTGCACATAATACGTGTAGAGAAAGTAAAAATGTGTTCCATTCACATGACTTTTTCTACATCTCTGTAACAAATTATTGTCAATAAGTTATTCTACTATCTATTTCATACTAAAACGTTAGCAGTAACGGTCTTATTATTTAGTCCCTTGAAAGCAGAAAGGAAATAAGGGAATACTCTGGGCTAAACCGACAGTCAAATGTAGTTGCTATAGGATTGAAATCCGTTTCTTTGCCTGGCCAGGAGTTGACATGTTCCCGTATGGGAAAAGTTTTTAAGTATTTTAAAACTGAAATCAATAACAAGGAATATCTCGAAAGCCGCCAACTCCACGAAAAAAATGTATATGATATAAATTATGTGTTTTTTCGAGATCTACGTCTTTTGTGTAATAAATTTTTGTCTATCTCTTACAGTTTACTAGTTATGCAAAATTCAACAAAAACCACCAGAGGCTATTCCTAGAAAATTCAATATATGTTTGTCATGTAAATATCTTAAATATAAGAGCTTTTAATCATTATCGTTAAAGCCATTTTTGAGAAAATCAAAATTTTCGGAACTTTTTCCATGTAAAGGATAGTTGGGGTGGGGGATTTTCTTGAAAATCTTCGTGTCGCAACCTTGGAAGATACCAAACTTAAATACCAAGTTTCATTTATGAGCTATGCTGACCACAGACACACACAGACCGTTTTTTTAAATGCTTTCTTTGAATTTAAGGGGACCCAAAACATGTATTTTCGGTGAAATCTCGGTATCGAAATTTTGGGTTCATTACAATACCTTCTCTATACACTATGTACATAGTACGCGTAGAAAAGGTAAAAATAATCACTAATACATGACGCACTATACAAGGAAGGGAGACATGTTTACTCACTGTATGAAAGGAGCAAGGCTATTTGCTGCAACACAAAATCGAGCGAGCTGGTGACGTCGGCCCTTGCGCTTGGAAACTCCCTGAAAGCTCTCCTGATGGATGGAAAATAGTCAGCAGTACCGAGAGAATATCCAGCGCTGCCCCGAAGATCAACATGGAGATCTTTGATGGTGCAGACGAGATGCACCTCATCATATGGACGATGCATAAGCCAGAAACTGCAGCGTAAACAATTCTGATGTGCCCCATTCACACGACTTTTTCTATCTGTTCTGCAAACAATAGCAGAATGGTATTATTACTTAGTTCCGTATCAGTAGAAAGGAACTAAACGAATGCGCTGTGCTAAAGCGATAGTCAAATATTTTAAAAGCTCGCTATGCAATTGTCATTGAAATCCACTTCTTTGATGGCTCGGAGTAAAACAAAAGCTGTTTGAGAAAAGTATAAGTATTTTAAAACTAAAACCAATAACGCGGAATATCTCGCGAGCGGTTAGCTCTACAAGAAAAACTTAAAGGACATAAATTGTGTGTTTTGACGGGATATGCATTTTTTGAGTTATAAGTTTTTGTCTTTTGCGATACACCAGTTATGCAAAATGCTTTCAGAATGAAAAGGAATTTAGAGACTGACAGGAAATTCAAGATATAAATTGTTCTTGTCATAAAAATATCTGTGATATACTGTATTTAATCAAAATCGTTTGAGCCATTTTTGAGAAAATCAAAATTTTCGAACATTTTTCCATGTAAAAGTTAGTTTGGGATGGGGAAATTTCTTGAAAATCTTATTGTCGCATCTTTGAGAGATACTAAACTTAAATACTAAGTTGTACCAAAGTTGTACCAAGTATCAAGTTGGTATTTAACAGAATTTTCGTTTTTGCCCACACACATAGACACACAGATACACACACTGACTTTTACTAAATGTTTGTTTTTGGATTCAGGGGGTATTAAAACATGGGTTTCCGGTAAAATCTCGGTATCGAATTTTTGGGTGGAATGCAAAACTTCTCTATCTATTATGAAAAATAAAAATCTAATGCATTATATTCACATCACTTCCTATAGTTACAATCGCCTTACGTTTTATATTTTTTACTAACTGTAATTACAAAATCTTATTTGTCTATTTATTGTTAACTGAGATAAATGTTTGTAGTAATAGTTGTATTACATATGTCATTAGTTACATTGGAATACAGGAGGCTATGGCGGTAGTCAAATGTTTAAACTGCGGAATGCCATATGCCCATATATCACTCGAAACAACTGAATGATGACAGCATTGCAAAGACTGATAAATCATAACAAACAAATGAATAACCACAAATATCGTGCCATAAAAAGTTATTTGAAATAAATCTGTGTTTCATAAAAATCTAGATTTTGTGTTAAATAATTATCAATTTTGTAATGTTTTCTTAGTTATATGATTCTGCTTTCTCTTTCTCTGTTTATGTAGGACTTGCACCGCCAGGATTGACAAGTCAGACACCCGTTGTGAGCAGAGATCCTAGATCAGAGAGAAACCAGAATGGGTGTCATTTTTTACTACTTGTGGCACCACAGGTGATAACATGGTGATATATGGAATGAAGATGGAGTACCGGTGGAATGCGATGGCGGGAGAAACCGGAGAAGCCGGAGAAAACCCGCCCCTGCACCGCTGGATGGGTGTCAGCCCGATGCCTGTTATGAAAGTGAGGAAGTGGATGATTGTAATGACAGTGAAATGGATGACAAGAAAGATGATTACGGGGCAATTGGTGGAATGAATGCGGATCAAACTGGAGAACCCAGACAAAACCCGCTCAGACGCCGCTTTGTCCATCACAAATCGTACATGCGGTACCCCAGGATCGAACCCGGTCAGCCTAGGTGAGAGGCGAGCAGTCTAACCATGAGCTCATGGCACCGCCCAGTTATTCGTAGTGTACATTTATTCAGAATGAATTTTCCAAACAGCTGACACGCAGATTTTTAAGAAAATCTCCCCATTCAACTATCACTTGCAAAGAAATGTTCGACTTTCTCAACAAAAAAAATAGCTCTACTGCTTATAATTAGAATACCATAAATTTAACATTTTTTGATGAGAAATAAAATATATGCCTTCAATTTTGTAGGATTAGTCCATAAAGACCTCTGCAATTTAAAGGAATTTTGTATAATCGTATATAACAAGTAATACTAAGCAATAGATGACAACCTATTAGTTAAAAAAGTATAGACTTCTTTGAAACATGAAACTATTTCCAAATACTTTTTATGGCATAAACTATCTCCAAGATGTCCGTCATTATTTGAATACCTCAATACTATTCGTCGTTTCTCCTAACTACATAGAAACAGTATGAATATTTAAGACAAACATGTAGCTTCCAGTTCTTAAATATTTCACTATCGCTATTTCCTTTGAATGTATATATATATATAAATATATAAATAATTATATGAATATACATATATATATGTAGTGTAGATATTTCTACAAGGGTTTATCCGAATTAAAATGAACTGGATGAAACATAAGTAGACCCACTAATAAACGATAGAGGAATGAGAAAAGTAAGTGAATGTAACACATCAGGTTAGATTCGCTATCCCACATGTTAGAGGATAACTTTTATACATGTAATTAATGTGACCATTATGTGAAATGAAAGTCGTATAATGGCGTCTTAGAAATGTTTAACCAACACCAGATGATTTCAAGCTGTTGGAAACCACTTAACAAGAAATTATTCTCAAAACAATAAAGACCAAGAAAAACTGCTCTTTAGAATGAAGGCAAGGAACTCGCTGAGCAATACATCGTAGACTACCTCGCTGACTTCTTACATGGGGATCCAGAGTTCGATTCCCGACTGGGGCTGGGAGTGTTTCTTTAACAGAATTATTCCCTATCCCCCAAAGAGTTTGGAAGCGTGTTTGCGTGAGTGAAAGTGCGTGTGTTTGAGGAAAATAAAACGATGTAAACCCAACGTAAAGAACTTACAGACAACGAGTTGTTTCTAATGCAAAGCCCCCGACATGACTTTAGATGTTAAGGGGGCTACACAAATGAAAGGATAAAAAAAATATATATACAATAATATCAAGCGATAAGTGAAAACCTATTACTTAAAAAAAACTATTTCCAAATATATATTGTGGCATAAACCATTTCCGAGATTACGTCATTAAAGTTCGACTACCTCAATACTTTGCAATTCTTTTAAAATCTTATTCATTGTTTCTCCTGATTACATAGCAACAGTATTGCTATTTAAGAGCATATAGTTTCAAGTTATTAAATATTTCACTATCGCTTTTTGAATATATAACGAAATGTGTAGTGTACATATTTCTACAAGGGTTTATCGTACACCCACTAATAAACATAGAGGATTGAGAAAAGCAAGTGAATGTAACAGGTTAGAGGATGACTTTTATATATGTAATTAATGTGACCATTATGTGAAATAAAAGTCGTAAAATGGCGTGCTAGAAATGTTTAACCAACACCAGATGATTTCGAGCTGTTGGAAACCAGTTAACAAGAAGTGATTCTCAAACAATAAAGGCCAAGAAAAACTGCTCATGTGAATGAAGGCTAGGAACCCGCTGGACAAGACGTCGTTGAACTTCACCAATACGTTTAGGTAACTCCGGATGAACCAGTTTGGGAGTAATAGCTGAATGGCTGGAGAAGCAAGCAGAGTAATGAGGTGAAAGAAAAACGACAATAGTTAGTGAAAGTGATGTGGAGAACAAGTCATCGTCTGTCGACGAACTCAAGGACGTAGTAACTTCCGAACCTGTGCGGCTTTCTCCAGCTTTCCATTTTTGCCTTGGGGTCTCCCTGTCCCAACACAGGTTTACAAATTCCCGGAGAAGTAGTAAATGTAGATAAATACATAATGAGGTGCACACTTTTAGGTAATCCTTGAGTATTTTGGTACCATTATAGAAGAGTAATGGTAGTAGAGTTAAGTAATGATCTCAATCTCAGGCAGAATGGTGAAAATTATAACTATGTTCATGGTCGATATTCTTTAACGATTAAGTATGGACCACTTTTATGTATTCACCAAATTTCTTGCAATCTAACAGAATGAAATAGCAACCGGAAATACCGGCAGGTACTCGATAATATAACAACAATGCAAACAATTAAGGAAAAATTTGATGTGTTGCATTCACATGTCTTTTTCTATCTACTATCTTTTTGGGGTATACAAAGTATTCTTGTTTCTCGATCTATTTATCTTTTAGACAAGCGTTACTGGAATAGCTATATTATACATTTCCATATGGAACAAAGGAATCTCGATAATGAAGTTTCTAAAAACTGGACAGCTTCAGGGCTTTAAAGGAATGACAAAAGTATTAAACAATCCCAACCATTAATAGCGGATAATATGTATCTTTATAATTCGTTATATTTTGTACATATGCTCTATTTCAGGCTTCAGCACTTTTTATTCCTCGTTTATCTGCAGTCTTAAAAGATTATATATTTTTTATTTCTTGAAAATATTTTAAAATATTTATTTAATCAGAAGTCAAAATTAGTCAATAAATATTAAACAATATGAAACCTTCAGTAGTTCTATACATCAGTAACATTTCCCAAACTGCTGCTGCGAAATCAAATTAAAATTTAAACAATGACACGCCAACAGTTTAACTGTTATACCTGGGAGGAAAATAACCCGTTCTATCTGCGTCGACCGTGCTAGTATTTTGTCAGTTTGGATCAGAACGTATTTTTTACAACAAAATCCTGCTAAAGATTAAGAGTGGTTGAGAGAGAGAAACTTCAGATGAATTCAAGATGAATTATCGTAGCTGTGTATAGACTTTAATCTTTAATAACAAATACATTGTTGGATCGACACATAATGCATGGTCAATATTAATAAATGCTTTGAATAGTAGTTTTAATTGTTATTGCTTTAACTTCCCTTCTATGAAATCATTCTTCGATGTCGTCTGGGAAGTAAATATTATAATCAATGACAGGTATCAAAGAACTAAAATAAATCCAGCACATACAGTACAGTAAATATGCAAAGAACGTTGAACTTTGCAAGAGGAGATGTAAATATACCACTCTGAGGATCTGAAAAAAGCGCCATTAAATGAGACCAGTGAAGATCTTGCCATAGCTTTAACCTTGTCAGCAATTCCAGTCTGTAAGGTAAACATATTGACCGATATTTATTTTTGTGGTTAGTATTAACCATTCCCGAGATATCTGTTGTTAATAGTTTGAATTTTCAAATACTGTCTTCTTTTCTAAAATGAAACATTCAGCTATCTCCCACAATATGGAAGGAATATGGAATTTCAAAATTGTTATAAAACAGCCTGCTGTTTAAATATTTATATATCAGTTTCAGTGCACAATATCTCTCTTGTATCTACAACAGAAATGAATCCGTTTCATAGGTGATTCATCTTAATTAAGATGAAGTAGATATAAAAATTAGCTTTTGTAAGATTAGTTTGTAGAAAAGAAGTACATAAACCTAGCACATACTATTCTTTTTCACTTGCCTCTTATAATGACAGCACACTGAAGCTGGTCACACCAACAAAAATACAATGCATGGAACAATAGGTTGCTTTTTTGTGAATAGTAGGAGACTAGAGTCACACGAGGGGTCCTCCGCTAACTGGGGCACAGAACCACACATTTGTGCTGCCAACGCAACCCCTTGAGGGAGTTTTGAAGGGGAGATCCGAAGTGATCATATCCGAACGACGATGAGCACTGCAAAGGAGAGGTCCCTAACGATTCCAATATGACCCCATCTTGAGTAGCTCTGCCTTATACACCCGCAACCGGGGTTTTCGGGAATATAGACATTCCCAAGAAGAATAGGGATCCCAAAAATTCCGCTAAGTGAAAAGGACATTTTTTTCCACGACGTAAATTCAACTTTCCCGCCCCAATACACTAACTGCCATCACCTGATGTATCCTTGAATCGAAGAGGCGAAACAACAAAGTTAAATGATGGGGAATGAGGTAATGCACAGTGATAGAAGCGAAACCACCCCAAAATTCATCTACTGAAGCTCGGAAACCCACGGCCGGTCCGACACGAATCAAACATGCCAGTTTTGCATGTTATTGCGGAACTATCTGACCCAGTTTTGCGACTATTAAATACTAATTATGGAGCTGAAGGCGGTATGTGAGCAATGTAAACTTTAATTGGGCGTTCAATAATTGAATAAATAAAAAACAATAAGAGTTATGTTCGAACCCTCACCTCCTATTTTGACCACGCCGTGGCCTAGTGCTTAGACGATTTGGGCAATTTGAATTAAGGGTGTTTGGCTAAGAACGTACTTAGCCTTCACACATTTTTCATCACTCACTTGTCTATGCTTTAAGAGAAGTTAAACTGAAAAGCTGGAACGCTTAACAAAGTTCCTTGTACGGAAATTATGGCAATTTGAATTCAAGGTATTTGGCCAAGCATTTACTTAACTTTCACATGGTTTTCATTATTCACTTTTCTATGCTTTGAGAGAAGTTAAACTGAAGCTATACTTTGTGTTAAGCTCGAAGGTGTGGTGGTATTTGGTATTTGGGTGAAGTTGGGTTTCCGGTTAGCTAAAACAATGATTTGAGGATCTCAAGGTTATTTTTTTGGTGCGAGGAAGAAGAGTCACTTGTTTCGGTTCCTGCATGCCTTTTACTATACCGTACACGATAATTGGTTCGTCCTCTGCCTTCCAAGTCTCAAGAACTGGTTTCAGAGCCGAGGCTCGCCGAAACCGGTCACAATTAACTTAAATATTTCTCACTTTCCGGACACTCTATAATAGACCTCGCATACCCCTTTACATTTTGAACGGAACTATTTGTTTCTTTCCACACGCGAAATGAATTCTCTTATAATGCGGACTTATAAAATACTCGCTTTCGAGCTGTAAAGCGGCGCAAGTTCACCCCGATATATTTGATATGGAAGTGTCGACGTGTTTTTTTTTTTTTTTTTTTTTGGTAGTGTTTAACGCCCGCTGTTACTGCTCTGGCACTGCAGGCGATGACACTGATGGTACATTAAGATGGAGTCCCAGTGGAATGAGATGGCGGGGGAAACCGGAGAACCCGGAGAAAACCCACTCCTGCGCCGCTTTGTCCACCACAAATCTCACATGCGGTCGCTTGGGATCGAACCCGGGCCGTCTAGGTGAGAAGCAAATGGTCTGACCACCCGGCCGCGGCGCGGCGAGAATCGACGTAAACGCTGTACTTTTCTCAGCTTCAACCGCAGGACGAGGATCTATTCCCTGCCCATTTTCAAGGTTGGTCCTAGATTTTAGCTATTTCTGTTACTTTCACTGACTTTATTGGCTGTTAATATGTTGCAGTTTTACTTTCTCTACACGTACTATGTACATTGTGTATAGAGAAGATATTGTAATGCACCCAAAAATTCGATACCGAGATTTCACCGGAAATACATGTTTTGGGTATCCCTGAATCCAAAAAAAAAACATTTTTGGAAAAAGGTCCGTGTGTCCATTGGTATTTAAGTTTGGTATCTTCCAAGGATGTGACACGAAGATTTTATAGAAAATCCCCCCCACAATTACCTTTTACATGGAACTTTTTTAGAAAACTTTGATTTTCTCAAAAATGGCTCTAACGATTTTGATTAAAATATCGTATATTGAAGATATATTTACCTGACAAATAATATGTATATCTTAAATTTTCTGGGAATAGCTCTGAAGATCACTTTATTCTGGATGAATTTTACGAAATTTTGCATAACTGCTAAACCGTAAGAAATAGACAAAAACTTACCACGCAAAAATGTAGAGCACATTAAAACACACAATTTATATTAAATATATTTTGTTCGAGAAGTTGATCGTTTTTGAGATATTCCTTGTTTTTGGTTTCAGGTTTAAAACACTTGTACTTTTCTCATACAGGAATTTGTCAACAGTTGTCCATACAAACAAAGGAACTTCAGTCACCTAGTAACCAGCTTTTGACTTCACTTTAATCTATGATACGCCCATATATCGATTCTACTTACAAGGAAGCAAGTAATAAGACAATCTCTGCTAATTTTTTCTCGATTAACATGAAATAAATAGAAGAAGTAGAGAAAGTCATGTGAATGGAACACATCAGATTTTTATATTTTGCGTGTTTTCATTGACTATCACACTTTTAGACGCAACATCGCTCTTACGGCTATAACGTTTTAACTGGTCTGGGCGCACACTCTATATTTGAATTTCACCTGGGTCTTTCCCGTTTATTGTCTACACATCTGAGCCTCTACGCTCTTAAATACTAGTTTCTATTGTCGGTCTGCGCTGGACTTGTCATATTCCATTCTCTTAAGCGGTTCTATTTCTGCTGTTTCTTCACCTTTAATATTTCTGCACTTATTTATTTAAGTAGTTTTATTTCTGTTTTTATTCGTGATTGCATTCTTTTCATTATTTAATTATTTCCTTAAATTCGCTTTATTTATTTACGTTATCTTTTCCATTTTTATTTATCTACTTTATTATATGTCTTTCGTTTCTTTTTATGTTTCACCATTAAGTTATTCTTATATATCTCTCGGGTTTTATCACTTCAAAGATTTAACAAATGTCTCTGTGGGGAAAATTTGGCAACTTGAATTAAGGGAGTTTGGCCAGGCACGTATTTAGTTCATATAGACTTTCATGCTCAACTTTTCGTGTTTAGAATATTTCGTTTGTTATTGTTTTAATTGTTATTGTTAAATTATTCAAGCAATTGTTGATGAGAGATCGCTATATTTATCTATATTTGCTGTTACAAACAGAGAAACAGCTGTTTTTATATGTGGCATAATTTTAGGGACATTAAGCCTTTTGTTTACAGCATCAATAAAATTGCCTACATCAGGCTACAGGTGGTTCCTGTTTATTTATCTTGTATTTCCTCACCATGTGCACTTAGTAGAAGGGTACAATCAGATGCTGGAAACTACATGAACCTTTTGCAATGGGATTATTCTTACTAACGTCTGATTTCATATAAAAATAAAGAAAACATTTCTAAGGCTGCCGTATAAAAAGGAAACGAGCAGGTGAAAAAGAGCAGCAATATTAGATGTTGTGTATTAATTAGTTTTGTTCGAGCTCAATAAATATTATAAGTTTCATGACTAAAATAGCGCACTATTTCTATTAGATAATTTTTCTCAAACAACTTAGCTTTGTATATTTGGAGGTGACTGACCCATTTTTAATGCGTGGACTTCATGTTAACTTTGTTATCTTTGCCACGCAGTGTATAAGTAATGGGTGATAATTATTTCGGGCTTCCTCTAATCATCATGGCCAGGAATTTTTTAACCATGTCCTTGAGGCCAACTTCTTGACTTAGGCCTTGACATCATCTAAGTGATGTTATTAGCAGCATTTTAACAACAGTATAATGATAAATGATAGGAAATCTAAATTGACATAGATCTATAATTGTTCACACCTTAAGAATATATTCTAAAATAGATAAATACATACGTAACAATTTGGGTAAACTAAAGCAAAATGAAAGAATGTAATAGTATATGATATGTGTATATATTTGAAAACTACAGCTCAGTACTAATTTTAAACACCTTAATGTCCTGTTTCGATTCCATTGTGGAGAGTGGACTTTCTTTTTTTTTTCTTTAATAACGTTCATCTCTTGTAATAAATATTAAAAAAATAAATGTCTTATAAAGTTTTAAGAGGAATACTCTGTGTTTAACGTAAAGTAAGCGAGCACATAGCATTGTAAACAATTTATAAAGTCAAAGTCGGCAATATAACCACAGAAGATATGAATGCACCCTATTTAAATTTGTGACTGCCATTTTTTGAATAATTTAAGTCGCTCTAGTGGACTCATTTGCTGAGACATGGCCTTCTAATTCCATGATCACGGATTCAATCCGGCTCAGCCCACTGGTTTATAAGAGTGCTTAAAAGCAAGATCCCCATGTAAATAGATTTACTGACATGTAAAAGAACTATTTTTAAATCACAAAAATTATATCACACTCAGATTTTTGTGGAGTTAACCATTTCCGAAATATTCCTTGTTTTGTCGTAAATTTCCCAATACTTATACTTTTCTCAAATGAGTAGTCGTCTTTCATTTTTCTTTCTTTTTCTGTCATTCTTTTTTTTCTTTTCACCATAGAGAAGGTATTGCATTCCACTCAAAACTTCGATACCGAGCTTTCCCCGGAAATACTTGTTTTGGGTCCCCCTGAATCCAAAAAAAAAAAAAAAAGCATTTTTGAAAAAGGTCCGTGTCTGTGACAGTGTATGTGTGTCTGTCTGTCTATCTGTGGACAGCATGGCTCAAAAACGAAAAGTGGGTAAATACCAAAATTAGTGTTTAAGTTCAGTAACTTCCAAGGATGCGACACGAAGATTTTCAGGAAGATCCTCCCATTCCCAACCACCCTTTACATGGAAAAAAAATTCGAAAGTTTAGATTTTCTCAAAAATGGCACTAACTATTTTGATTAAAATATAGTAGATATATTAAAGATATTTACCTGTCAAATGAAATGTATTTATTGAATTTTCTGGGAATGGGCTCTTAAGCTACTTTATTCTGGATGAATTTTACGAAATATTGCATAACTGCTAAACCGCGAGAGATGGACAAAAATTTACCACACAAAACATGTAGAGCACGTTAAAACATACAATTATATTGTATAATTTTTTTTCGTGGAGTGAGTCGTTTTTGAGATAATCCTTGTTATTGGCTTCAGCTTTAAAATACTTATACTTTGCTCATACGGGAATTTGTTAACTCCTGTGCATACAAGCAAAGGAAATACAGTCACATAGAACCAGCTTTTGACTGTCACTTTAACCTATGGTACTCCCTTATTTCGCTTCTACTTACAAGGAAGCAAGTAATAAGAACATTGCTGTTAATTTTTTTCTCGAGTAACATGAAGTAAAAAGAAGCATAAGCTTTTTAACAATAATTTATTACAAAGATGTAGAGAAAATCATGTGAATGGAACACATAAGATTTTTTTCCTTTCCCATGGGGTAGAGGAAGATTTAAGCATTGCAGTCAGTGGCTTATTGTGCTGTATCAACATTCGGGAGGAAGGGATGAGATGAAAGATCCGAAGAGTTGGTGCCGGAACAAGAAACGGCAGGTACGGATATTACGGGGTCCCTAAAGTTAACAGATGGAGTCATTCCTGCACGCATACACGCCTGAAATATACTGATTCCGTACTAGAGGAGGAGGAAATACTCGCTTAGTGTGTACCCACCCGGCAATACACACCACTAAACTATCCAGTCAAGCTCGTTCCCCCAAAGGTGCTATGAGGTAAAATTATGATAAATGAGGGAGTGGAAACTTTATGGTATTAGAAAAATGACTTCCAGCATCACGAAAAACTCCAAGTCAGAGTGAGCAGTCATCAGCGATCGAACGCATGACCTCCCGAATGTAGGCCACAAACAAAACCGCGAGAGCGGTTTCTACTACGTTGCTGAAGAACATTGAGTAGGCTACATGTTTTTACTTTCTCTATACGTATTTTGTACATAGTGTATAGAGAAGATTTTGCATTCCAGGAAAAAATTCGATACTGAAATTTCACCGGAAATATGTGTTTTAGGGTTCCCTGTATCAAAAAAAGAAATTAGAAAAAGGTGTCTGTGTGTGTGAACACGATAACTCAAAAACTAAAAGTCGATAAAATACCAAACTTGGTATTTAAGTTTAGTATCTTCCAGGGATGCGATACGAAGATTTTGAGAAAAATTCCCCACCTCAAACTACCCTTTACAGGGAACATTTTTCGAACATTTTGATATTCTCAAAAATGGCTACAATGATTTTGATTAAAATACTGTATATTAAATATATTTACATCCCAAGTAAAGCTGATATCTTTTATTTTCTGGAAATAGCCTCTGAAGACCTCTTTATTCTGAATGACTTTTGTCGAATTTTGCTCAACTGCTGAACCGTAAAAGATAGACAAAAAAGCTTACTGCACAAAAATTGTAGAACGTATTAAAAGACACAATTTATGTCATGTAGGTTTTTTTCGTGGAATTAACGATTCCTGAGATATTCCTTGTTATTTGTTTCAGATTTAAAATGCTTAAATTTTTCTCTTCCGGAAAGTTGTAAACTCTTTGCCCTGCATAGAAACGGTTTTCAACCACAGACAAACCAGCTTCTAAAAGATTTTACTGTCACTTTAACCTATTGTATTTCCTTATCTCCCTTCTACTTACAAGAAAGCAAGTAATTATAACAATTTCTGCTAATGGTTATGTTGATTGTCATAAAGTAGATAGAAGAATATGTTTCTAACAATAATTTGTTAAGTAGATGTAGAGAATGTCATGTGAACGGAACACATCAGATTTTTTTTTTTAAATTCCCTCACAAAACAGTCAAATTCAACCTGCATTCGACTGCACAAGGTAATGATACCCTATACTAGGTAGCCCAACTGCCCCGTGTTTGACGTGAGCATATATCCCTTTGTGTGTAAAAAACGTTGCATAACTCAATGGTGCTATTTCAAGTTACAAAGTAGGGAACATGCTGTGAGACCATCGCATTACCCTTCATGCTTATCAGCGGAGACAGTGAGCGGGTCAACAACATAGGACTGGTTGCAATCGTAGCACATATTGTATAGAGAAGGTATTTTAGTGCACCCAAAAAATTGATACCGAGATTTCACCGGAAATACATGTTTATAACCCCCAAAAACAAAAACAAAAAAACAAAAGAAAAATATTTTTAGAAAAATATCCGTGTGTTTCTGTGCGTATGTATGTGTGAGAGAGGGAGAGGAGAGGAGAGAGAGGGAGAGGAGAGGAGAGAGGAGAGGAGAGAGAGGGAGAGAGACTGTGGGCAGCATAGCCCCAAAACGAAAACTCCGTTAAATACCAAACTTGATATTTAAGTTTAGTATCTTCCAAGGATGCAACACGAAAATTTTCAAGAAAATCCCTTCACCCCAAACTACTCTTTGCATGAAAAAATGTTGATTTCTCAAAAATGGCCATAACGATTTTGATTAAAATCTCTTATATTTAAGGTATTTATACGGCAAATAAAATGTATCTTTTGAATTTTCTAAGAATAGCCTCTGAAGACGTCTTTATTCGGGTTGATTTTTAGTGAATTTTATACAACTGGTAAACCGTAAGAGAGCGACAGAAACTTACTACATAAAAATCTAAATATCGTTAGAACACACAACCTATTTTATTTAGATTTTTTTGTGGAGTTCATAATTTCCAATATATTCCTTTGTGATGTAATTGAATTTTAAAATACTTATACTTTCCTCGAGTGGGAAATGTTTTTTCTGATGCTGGTCAACCAAGAGAACGGAATTTGAAAGCCCTCACATAGCATTTCGCTCTTAAAATATTTCACTATCGCTTAGGCCTAGTGTATCCCTTATTCTTTGTATCAAAAAGGAAAGAAAATAAAAACATTTATGGAAACGTTTCGAATTTGCTTTTTAAAGAATGGTTTGAAAAATAGGTAGAGAAAATGATGTAACATAACAGATTTTTAAATTCGTACATTGTCTCATAGCATATTAAACCATAACATATATTTGACATGTAGCTTTGGAATAATTCATGATGCAGCGTAGCTATTCGTAAGTTGTACAATGTGAAATAGCCAGTTGTCGACAGTTGTGTGCTGTATCGATGCGTGTTGCGGGAGAGAGTTGACCGTCTGAAAGGTCGCGCTCGCCAGTTCTCCACTGCCCGGCTTTAACTTGAAATAGTCCCGTTGAGTTCTACAACTCTTTTAACGCACGAAGGGATAAGTGCAAACGTCAAATAAAAGTCAGTTGGTCCACCGGATATACATAGAAAAACTAAACCCTGTCACCCAATTTTATTACATTTTTAATCGAGAGTTTGATAATAGTGAACGAAACTAAAACAAAATAAAGTTAACTTTAAAATAAGAACTAAAGCTTTCCTGGCGACGTGTTAATTCAAGACCTTCTCGGGCTTCTAGCCAGGTAAAAACTTGGCTTGACACCAACGTTTCGAAGAAGTGCATCTTCCTCGTCTTCAGGGTGTCAAGCCAAGTTTTTACCTGGCTAGAAGCCCGAGAAGATCTTGAATTAAAGTTAACTTTGTTATATAAAACAGCAAATATCTCAGAAATAGTTAATTCCACGAAAAAAATGTATATGACATAAATTGTGTGTTTTAACGTGATCTACATTCTTTGTGGTAAGATTTTGTCTATTTGTTACGTTTACCAGTTACGCAAAATTCAGGAAAATTCATTCAGAATAACGAGATGCTATTCCCATAAAATTCAAGATATACATTTTATTTACCATATAAATATCCTTAATATACTATGTTTTAATCAAAATCGTCCGAGCCATTTTTGAGAAAATCAACATTTTCGAAACTTTTCCCATAGTTTGGGGTGGAGAGATTTTTCTCAAAATCTTCCTGTCACATCCCTTGAAAATACTAAAGTTAAATATCAAATTTGGTATTTTACCGACTTTTCGTTTTGGAGTTATCGTGTTCACGGACACACACGCACACAAGAACCTTTTTCCAAAAATGCTTTTCTTTTTGGATACAGGGGACCTTAAAATGTGTATTTCCGGTGAAATCTCGGTATCGGATTTTTGTGTGGAGTGAAATACATTATGTACAGAGTACGTGTAGAGAAAATAATATACTTGGCTACCCTTTTCTACTCCCCCTACAAGGACAACCATCTAAAAATAAAGCTTTTTAAATTGCTTGATTTGAATTGATTTCTGGTTAGTTTTTAGCATTTATAAGCCGGTCACCACGGCCGCGCTTTTGTGCTTCGTGGCGCACGGAATCGTGGGTTCAAGGATGTTTGCGTGGTTGTTATTGTGTGTTTATATTTGAAATCAAAAAGCAAAAGGTAAATCAATTAGCTTAACGAAGGAAAGTAGAGAGACTGGGGAAAAAGAGGAGAAAAGGAATACAGCGCCGGAGTTCCGACAGGCCTCTGGCTTTAAAAAAAAGTCCACTCTTGCTACATATCTACAGGCGATAGTAACCGACGATACATGCAATGAAATGATCTTTGAGAAACAACTGAGCAAATAACAGTCCATTCCTTTTTAGGGAATCTCGTAGGCTTTTGCGAGTTACAAAGAACGAGGAAATAACAGGTCAGGAACCGTCCTGATGAGATTTGACTTTGAACTTTCCATTCAAACGTCCGTGTCTTAGCCACTTTGGCCACTCACGTTGGTTTGAGATGAGTAAAAGAACCCATTTGTTAAGCAAAACCCCTAAAATTTTATTCTATTTACGAGTACAATACTGGTTATTATCATTTTTTCTTTCTCCATACGCACTATGTACATAGTGTATAGAGAAAGTATTGCACTCCACCCAAAAATTCGATACCGAGATTTCACTGGAAATATATGTTTTAGAGTCCCCAATATCCAAAAAAAGCATTTTCACAAAAAGGTCCGTGTGTGTGTGTGTGTGTGTGTGTGTGTGTGTGTGTGTGTGTGTGTATGTGTGTGTGTGTGTGTCCGTGTGTCCGTGAGTCTGTGAACACGATAACTCAAAAACGAAAAGTCGGTAAAATACCAAACTTGGTATTTAAGTTTAGTATCTTCCAGGGATGCGACACAAAGATTTTGAGAAAAATCCCCCCACCCCCAACTACCCTTTACATGGAACTTTTTTCGAAAATTTTGATTTTCTCAAAAATGGCTCTAACGGTTTTGATCAAAATTTCGTATATTAAACATATTTATGTGACAAATAAAATGTATATCTTGAATTTTCTGGGAATAGCCTCTGAAGAGTAGTTTATTCTGGATGAATTTTACTAAATTTTGAATAACTGCTAAACCGTAAGAGATGTACAAAAATTTACTACACAAAAAATGTAGAGCACATTAAAATACACAATTTATGTTATATGCATTTTTTGGTGGAGTTCGTCGTTTTTGTGACATTCCTTATTTTTGGTTTCTGCTATGAAAAACGTATACTTTTCTCATACAGGAACTTGTCAACTCCTATCCATATAGACAAAGGAACTTCATTGACATAGGAACCAGCTTTTGACTATCACTTTAACCTACGGTTGTCCCTTATTTCGCTCCTACTTACAAGGAAGCGAGTAATTAGACTATTTCTGCTAGTTTTGTCTGATTAGCATAAAGTAAATAGAAGTATAAGCTTTTTAAGAATTATTTGTTGCAGGGATATGGAGAAAGTCATGTAAATGGTACACATAAGATTTTTTGTTATTATTATTCGAAATATTAAACATTTGAACATGTACAATGTAGAAATCATTGACAGGAGTACTGGTGGGGAGGGGGGATTTACCCCTCCTTGCTCTTGGTGGCGAAGATGAAAGTAGTAGAATTGGGTAGGTGCCATGCACCGCCCCCGCGCGAACCTATAGCGCCAGAGAAACAAACAATAGGGAGGGAGAGAGAGAGAGAGAGAGAGAGAGAGAGAGAGAGAGAGAGAGAGAACAGCGTGTATGACTAAGGTAGGGGTCCAGGCACCCAAGCCTGGCGCTGTCTTATAGTGACACAATTAAATGTCGACTGCGCATGCCTACATGTAACAGTCATGCTTCTGATTCTACCGGTAGTGTTAATAGCCTCGCTAACAAGCGCGGTGGAGGCTCTGTGCATTAGGTGTCCTGTAGTCGAAGTCCAGCAGGGTCGCCTCAGAGGAACGTTCCTCACTTCCATCCGCAGCAGGAAGAGGTTTCTCGGCTTTTTAGGAGTGCCTTATGCCAAACCACCCCTTGGTGACCTTAGGTTCAAGGTAAGGGCTCATCAAATTATTCCATCCTGGGTAGTCGGTTTTACTGTAAATAGTTTTAAGCTTAAAAACCTCTTATAGGGCAGAAAAAAATCGATAAAAGTATGTAATTTAGTGGTACAATCTACAAAGAGTTGCGGTTTCAATACAAGTTGAGTTTCTCTACAATAGACACCAATGCATTTATATCTTCCGCCAATATGAAATACCCAGGGTTTTTACTTTCTCTACACTACTTTGTACATAGTGTATAGAGTAGGTATTGCATTCCACCCACAAATTTGATAGCGAGATTTCACCGGAAATGCATGTTTTGTGTCCTCATGAATAAAAAAAATAGAAAAAGGTCCATGTGTGTGTGTCTGTGGAGCATAGCTAAAAAACGAAAGACCGTTGAATACCAAACTTGGTATTTAAGTTTGGTAACTTCCTAGGATAGATTTTCACGAAGATTTTCAAGAACATTCCCTCACCCCAACTACCCTTTACTTTCTTTTTTAGAAAATTTTGATTAAAATAATATGTATTAAAGATATTTACCTGACAAATGAAATGTATATGTTGAATTTTCTGGGAATAGCATCTGAAGACTATTTTATTCAGCATCAATTTCATGAAATTTTGCATAACTGCTAAACCGTAAGTGATGGAAAATACCGCACAAAAAAATGTAGAGCACATTAAAATACCCAATTTATGTTATATACATTTTTTTCGTGATGTTGGTTGTTTTTGAGATATTACTTGTTATTTGTTTCAGCTTTAAAATACTTATACTTTTCTCATACAAGACTTTGTCAACCCCTGTCCATACAAACAAAGGAACTTAAGTCACATAGCAACCATCTTCTGACTATCACTTTAACCTATGATACTCCCTTATTTCACTTCTACTTACAAGGAAGCAAGTAATAAGACTATTTCTGCAATTTTTTTCTCGATTAGCATGAAGTAAATAGAAGCATAAGCTTTTTAACAATAATTTGTTGCAGAGATGTAGAGAAAGCCATGTGAATGGAATACATCAGAATTTTTTTATTCCAGTTATACCCAGTATGTATCAGCGCTATTCACGTTTGGAACACATGTGTTGTTGTCATTGGGTTTATATTTTCCTTCATTAGATCACACACACACACACACACACTCTCTCTCTCTCTCTCTCTCTCTCATTCATATTTTCTGATTCTGGGAAGGATAGGTAAAAGTATGACTAAAGAAAAATTCCTTACCCCAGCCCGGAATCGAACCCGGTACCCCTCGCACAGCAGGCAGATGGTCTATCGACTAAACTACAGCGCCGGCAACCAACGACTCACTTAATGTCTGCCAGCCATTTAAAAATCATACCTTCTCTTGCAGTTTTCTGATATAGTATGTGCATTTTTTGCAACAAATTAAAAGTATGCGCACATTGCAGTTGTCATTTATTAAGCTTAAAATGTCTGCAAAGTCAAAATAAGTGCAGAAAATAAAATCTATTGGATAATACAATCACAAAGACTCTTATTGAGCTTACTCATTAATACCGCTTAAATTTCAACACCTTTTCCCAACATTTTAGCACAAAAGTTTACTTCCCTATATACTCCAAATAGGTACATCTAAAATTGCAAGAAACGTTGTAATGGACCGAGATGGGGAACGCAACGACGGGCGGTAAGCCAAGGTTCCTTTTGAGCTGTCGCGCCATGGAGTTATTAATGGCTACAGCTAATTTATATGATATTTCGGAGAATCTCTTGACTATTGATTCCAGATATATATATATATATATATATATATATATTGATTGCTCCTATTTATTTATTTAGTCCATTTTCCCTCTTTATTCAAACATGGTTCAACTATTTGATCAACCTAGGTCACATCCTGGATCCATGTTTAATTGCTTTTTAAATTCCTGAATAGTTTTCAATGCAGGCTAATTTTTTTTCTTACTTTCTCTATATAGAAGTGTATACATAGTGTATAGAGAAGGTATTGCACTCCACCCAAAAATTCGATACCGAGATTTCAACGGAAATATGTGTTTTAGGGTCCCCTTTAACTAAAAAAAGCATTTTCGGAAAAATATCCGTATGTGTGTGTGTCCGTGTGTTTCGAAAATTTTGATTTTCTCAAAAATGGCTATAACGATTTTGATTCAAATTTCCTATATTAATGATATTTACCTGACAAATAAAATTTATATCTTGAATTTTCAGGGAACAGCCTCTGAAGAGTACTTTATTCTGGATGAACTTTACGGAATTTTGAATAACAGCGAAACCGTAAGAGATGGACAAAAACGTACTTCACGAAAAATGTAGAACACGTTAAAAGACACAATTTATGTTATATACATTTTTTTCGTGGAGTTCATCGTTTTTGAGACGTTCCTTGTTTTTGGTTTCTGCTTTGAAAAACATACTTTTCTCATACAGGAATTTGTCAACTGCTATCCATACAAACAAAAGAACTTAAGTGACATAGCAACCAGCTTTTGACTATCACTTTAACCTATGGTACTCTCTTATTTCGCTTCTCCTTACAAGGAAGTAAGTAATAAGACTATTTCTACTATTTTTTTCTGATTAGCATGAAGTAAATAGAAGTACAAGCTATTTAAGAATACATATATATACTTATACTTTTCTCAGACAGGAAGTGTCCGTATTTCTTTTGCTGTACTCCTTGCCAAGCAAAGAAGCGATTTGCACTGACAATCGCACAACGACAGCTCTTAAAACATTTGAGTATCGCTTTAGCATAGCACATTCCTTTAGCTCCCTTCTAGTTATAAGGAATTGAGTAATTACTACATTCTGTGAACGTATATCTAAATTAGCATTGTGTAGAAAGAAGTTTGTTTGTAGAGCAGGTAGAGAAAGTGATGAGAGTGTAACACGTCAGATTTTTTGTCTGCATTTTGTACTTGAACTTTATTCTTGATACTGAATATTTGTTTTAGACTTAATTGTCATTGGAAGCTGCTGCTTTTGCTAGAATATCCGCTCTTTCATTCCTGACATTACCAATACATTTTTGTAACCAGTCAAAGCTGATATGTTTATCATATGCAACGAGTTTTGATCTCATTTCCGTAGCTAATTTATAAAATTTGAGAAATAATAATGTATAAAAATTTTAAGATATTTCATATAGAACAGTATTAGGTACATATTTAAAATCTATATGCATTAAAGCGTTGATGTATTCTAATAAAGTGTTTGAGGTTATAAATTAAAGTTAAAAATCTCAAGCACAGATTACTTAAAAAATTATGATTCATAGTATTGACTAAAACTTAGGTAAGAGAATGAATATATATGTACGTATGTATACATACACACACACACACACATATATATAGTATGCTAGTCATATGATAGTCTCTTTATTTGTATATAGTTTCCAAATACAATTTTTATGACAGCTTATTACTTTCTCTACACGTACTATGTATATAGTGCATAGAGAAAGTATTGTATTGCAACTAAAAAGTCGATACAGAGATTTCACCGGAAATACGTGTTTTGAAACCCCCTGAATCCAAAAAAGCATTTTTAGAAAAATGTTTGTTTGTGTCTGTGGGCATCATAGCTTAAAAACGAAAGAACAGTTAAATACCAAACTTGGTAGGTATTTAAGTTTGGTATGTTCCATCCCAAACTACCCTTTACATGGAACATTTTTCGAAAATGTTGATTTTCTCAAAAATGGCTCTAGCGATTTTGATTAAAATGCCTGTGTCTAAGGTATTTTAAGACAAACGAAATGCATATGTTAGACTTTCCGTGAATAGTCCCTGAAGACTTCTTCATTCTGGATGACTTTTGTATAACTGGTAAATCGTAAGAAATATACAAAAACTTACTACACAAAAAATGTAGATCTCATTAAAGCACACAAATTACGTTATATTCATTTTTTTGTGGAGTGAACCGTTTTCGAGATATTCTGGATTATTAGTTTTTAATTTTAGCCACTTAAATTTTTCTAAAATGGGAAAACACCTTTCGTCTCGTTTCTCGAATGAACTTATTAATATGATCATTCAACTAATGCCAAACTCAATTAGCACTGTGTAGAAAGAAGAATAATCTTTTGTAAGAAGTTTGTAGAGCAACTAGAGAAGTCAGGTTAACAGAGAGTAACTTTTGCATAAATAGTTCCACTACACATTTGTTTGTAGATACAAGGAGAATGGTGGAGACCAAGTGCATTGTAAGAAATATAACAGCCAGTTTCAATTGTTCTTCCGATGACATTGCAAGGAAGAAACTTTTAACATATTTAGTGTTTTAGGACGCGCCGTGGCCGAGTGGTTAGACCATTCGCCTCTCACCTAGACGGCCCAAGCGACCGCGGTGGACAAAGCGGCGCAGAAGTGCGTTTTCTCCGAGTTCTTCGGTTTCCCCCGCCATCGCATTCCACCGGCGCTCCATCTTCATTCCCTGTATCATCAGTGTCATCGCCTGCAGTCCCCAAGTAGTAAAAGCGGGCGTAAAACACTTCCAAAAAAATCTGATGTGTTCCCTTTACATGACTTTCTCTACATCACTGTAACACATTTTTGTAAAAAATATTATTCTGCTACCTACTTTATGATAATCGAAATAAAAATTGTCTTAATTACATGCTTCCTTATAAGTAGAAGGAAAATAAAGGAATACACTAAGCTAAAGCAACAGTCAAATCTTTTAAAAGCTGGTTGCCATGTGGATGAAATCCGTTTCTCTGCCGGGCTAGGAGTTTCCAGTTTTCGTGTGAAAAAAAGCTTAAGTATTTTAAATCTCAAACAAATAACAAGGAATATCTCAGAAATGGTCAATTCCACGAAAAAAAGATATATGACATAAAGAGTGTGTTTTATATGTGTAATAAGTATTTCTCTATCTCTTAAGGTTTCAGCAAAATTCATTTAGAATAAAGAGGTCTTTAAAGGCTATTCCCAGAAAATTCAAGATATACATTTTATTTGCCATATAAATATCTTTAATGTACGATATTTTAATCACAATCGTTAGAGCCATTTTTGAGAAAATTATAATTTTCTAATTTTTTCCATATAAAGGGTAATTTGAAATTGGTGGAATTTTTCTCAAAATCTTCGTGTGGCATCCCTGGAAGGTATTAAACTGATATACCACATTTGGTATTTCACCGACTTTTCGTTTTTGAGTTATCGTGTTCACAGACACACACACACACACACACACACACACACACACGGGCCTTCTTCTGAAAATACTTTTTTTGGATACAGACGACCCTAAAACGTATGTTTCCGGTGAAATCTCGGTATCGAATTTTTGGAAGGAATGCAATACCTTATCTATACACTACGTACATAGTGCGTGTAGGGGACGTAAAATTATAATGTGTTACATTCACCTAATTTCTCTGCCAAGTTGACCTTAATAGCTCAGTTGGTGAGGTGCTGACCTTCTGCTACCAAGTGACGGGTTCAAACCCGGCGCGACCTCGTCCGGTGTTTAAGTGTGCTTACTGAATAAATGAATAATAAAACGTAGGAAAATCAAAATATTAATGATATATATCCTCTAATTAAACACATGCAAATTTTTTGTAAAAATAAAATTAATCCTATGGATAAAGGGTGATTAAAGAATAGAATTACATATAGATATATATATAAAAAAAAAAGCCTGCGGAAATAAACTCCGACACACCGGCGTCGCTGATATGATCCTGGCAAACAACTAATTAGATTCCCTGCCAAATATTGTTTATTTGTACACAGCTTCTACAGTTTACTCCTACGAAAGTTTATTTTTCTATTAGCTTCATGTTAATTGAAATAAACGTTTGCGAAAATAGTTTTTTATAGTGTTCAACACCCGTTTTTGCTACAAATGGCACCACAGGCGATGAAATTAATGATACATGTTTAAAACTCAAACGGTGTATGCTGACAATGTTTATTCCATGATCGAGATAACTGAATAGCGACAGTACTTTAATAGTAACTCCATGGCATAACAGCTCACAAAAAGCTTTTGCCTACCGCCCGGCCACTGCATCCCCCATCTCGATCCATGACAGACGTCTTGGTTGGGGTGCAGTACTGGAGGGTGAGACGTGGTCAGCGCCTCGAACCCCCCTGAAAGTTAATGCGGTCCTCATGACCTGGAGCAGCTACTTCTCCATCAAGCAGCTCCTCAATTGGCCCCCGAGGTACCTCACGAGACTGAGTGCACCCCGGATCAGGTCTCCCAGCGGTGGAAAAATCCCCACGTCGGTACTGGGAATCGAACCCAGGTCTCCCGCTTAGTAAGCAGCAGTGCTGACACCGCGCTAAGGAGACGACCAGCAATGGTACTTTATGAAAATTATAAAAATCTGATGTGTACCATTCACATGACTTTCTCTATATCCCTGCAACAAATTATTCTTAAAAAGCTTATACTTCTATTTACTTTATGCTAATCAGAAAAAATTAGCCGAAATAATCTTATTACTTGCTTCCTTGTAAGTAGAAGCGAAATAAGGGACTTCCATAGGTTAAAGTGATAGTCAAAATCTCTTTGCTATGTCTATGAAGTTCCTTTGTTTATATGGATCGGAGATGATAAGTTCCTGTATGAGAAAAATATAAGTTTTTCATAGCAGATACCAAAAATAAGGAATGTCTCCAAAACGACGAACTCCACGAAAAACATTTATGGAACATAAATTATGTGTTTTAACGTGCTCTACATTTTTGTGTAGTAAGTTTTTGTCCATCTCTTACTGTTTAGCAGTTATTCAAAATTTCGTAAAATTCGTTCAGAATAAACTACTCTTCAGAAGCTATTCCTAGAAAATTCAAGATATACATTTTATTTGCCATGTAAATATGTTTAATATACGAAATTTTAATCAAAATTGTTAAAGCCATTTTTTAGAAAATAAAATTTTCGAAAAAAGTTCCATGTAAAGGGTAGTTGGAGGTGGGGGGAGTTTTCTCAAAATGTTCGTGTCGCATCCCTGGAAGATACTAAACTTAAATGCCAAGTTTGGTATTTTACCGACTTTTCGTTTTTCTGTTATCGTGTTCACAGACATACGGACACAGGGACACACACACACACACACACACACACACACACACACAAACACGGACGTTTTTGTGAAAATGCTTTTTTTGGATATTGGGGACCCTAAAACATATATTTCCGGTGAAATCTCGGTATCGAATTTTTTGGTGGAGTGCAATACATTCTCTACACACTATGTACATAGTGAGTATAGAGAAAGTAATTAACCATAAATACAAATATATAGAAATTAGCGAATGTCACACAAAAGTTATTTAAAATAACTTGAGTGTTTTAAAGAGTTTTGTATTTTCTTAGTACTTTGTGTTTTAGCTCTCATGATTCAGCCGTTTACAACACATTACAACATTTCTCCCGAATGAAGAGGATTCATCAGGCTATTTATAGACAACTCAGGATATGAGTTAATTTTATTTATCATGTAAATACTTTAAATATATGGCATTGAGCCATTTTGGAAGAAAAAAATATCGGAACCCTGCATATCGCATTTTAGAAGTTACTCAATTTAAATACCAATTTTGGAATTTTTCGAAGTTTTTGTTTCAGAGTTATGATTGAATTTTCAGCCTGATCCTACCGTTTCAAATTTATCAGACACACACGTGTGTGAAAGACCAATTCATCATCCTTGTTTGACCTAACAGAGGTTAACTATAATTGACTTACCCCGTTGTAAGTCGCCTTTGGGGTATGTAATTTCAAAACTGCATTTGACGCCCTCTTGTAGTATACTGGAAGAACGTGAATCATTTGGAAATTAAATGTCGTACGCGATATGTTTCCATGGTAGCTCAATTGGTTTGGGCAGCCACACGGAAAGCAGAAGATCCGTAGTTCAAATCTTCACTACGGCTTTGAACTGTTCAATCTTATATTAACTTTCCACAGGTAAGTAGTGGAGAAAGTCAAACGTGTAAACCACTGCACGCTGTGGCCGAGTGGTTAGTATACTCGCCTCTCACCTAGGCGGCCCGGGTTCGATCCCAAGCGACTGCATGTGGGATTTTTGGTGGACCAAGCGGCGCAGGGAATTCCATCGGTGATTCCATCGTCATTCCTGTATCACCAGTGTCATCGCCTGCGGTGCCACAAGTAATAAAAGCGGGCGTTAAACATTACAAAAAAAAAAGTTGTGGTTGTCCTCTTTATTATGATCAGAGCTAGGAAGTTCGTACCTTTCCAGGGTTAGCAATACCATGCGGCGCTTCTTGCGAGGTCAACGTAGAGTGCAACCCATTACTGCAAAACAGCTATCACTGTATAACACAGAACACGTCGCTAGGAAGAAAGGCGTTCGAATAACATCTTTTTGCTCAAATGTGAGCAAAATTAATTTTTTTACAACCATAGTAAGTTTCTATCAGTGCACTTATGCATATACTTATTCAGTTCTAGTAAACAAACTGTCAAACGTCTAGTAACAGAACAGCTTCACAGAAACTTATTATTGATTGCAAATTTGTTCAGAAAGTTACCCACAACTATCACACTTATGGTCCAGAGGCATGGAATCTGTGCGGTATGTAGAAAAACAAGACGGATCTACTAATCCACGAGCATCCTAACTGAAATAAAGATGAAAATGAAATTGAAATTGAAAATAATGTAGGGTTCAGTGTGATGTATCGCATTCAAGCTGCACTTTTAGAGCCCAACAAATGTTATTTTATTGGTAATACTGATACATCATGCGAAGTGGAACGAGCTTTTCCGCATTACAAACTTGTTTGTTGGAGCGTAGAATGCGGTTATAATTTGAAAGGCTTCAGAAGTACATATATTTTTCAGTAATAAGGCTGCGGATGAGTAAAGATTTAATTTAATTCCTACTTTCGTTTTTACTTGGTAAGAGCTTGAAGAAATTTAAGAAATTAGTTATTTATTATTTGGATATTATTTTTCATTCGATCAGTAAATATTACAATTCACGTTATAATCGCTTGGGTGTTTTATAATGTACATATGTAAAGAAGGAAATCAGTCAGTCAGCCTTATATATGTAACAATTTGTATGTTGTACACAATGGGCTATTTTTACAAATGCCTCATAAGTCAGTTTTGTTCTCTGGAAACTACTGTTTACTTGACAACAGGCTTGTTTACCTCTCTCCCTGCGATCTTATCAATGACTTGTTTTGATGTGGCGAGACGGTCGGTCGCAACCTGTATACGGAACGGTGAACGGTACGAACTTCCTCGCTCTGATGATTATTATATTAAACTATGCTCAAATCTGATGAACATATATTATAAAGGTTTAAATATGTCTTTAATTTCCCTTAACTACACGCTAGAGTGCATTAAAACTTTTATCTCAGTGCCAGGGCAGATAAAAAAAAACATAAAGCATACATTTAAACCAAAATTCTTCATTAATATGACATAAATTGAAATATGCCGCAGAAAACCTCCGGTTACTTCAACAAATGATCTCGCCTCCGACAAGCCATTTTCAGCGCAGTGCAGTACGTTACTGACATGAATGAAAATTATAGTCTTTGTGGTGTGTGAGGAAACTGCTTATGTGACTAGAATGATAGTCTTACTAGCTTTCTGATTTTGTGCTTCGTACAGTGTCAGCAATACCTTACCAAATGATAGAAGTTTCATGCTTAATAGTAACAAACTTTTTTCGATATTTTCATTACTTATTTACAAATTCGTTCAAACTCTTTCCTTTTACAATAATTCCAGCTAATCACTTATGTGATGTAAGTTTTTCTTGTAGATTTGGCCATTTTTGAGATATTCCTTATTATTGGTTTCGATTTTAAATAATCTAATTTTTCTCAAACGGCACCATGCAAATCAAACTGAAATTCAATTGTTTCACATAGCGACCAGCTTTTAAAACATTTGACTATCGCGTTAGCTTATTTCGCTTATTATCCTTCTACTTACAAGGAAGCATCTAAAAAGACCAATTCTGCTAAGTTTATCTCGATTAGCATAATGTATACAAAAGAATAAATAATCTTTAGTAATAATAGTATGTATATGGAACTGCTAGAGAAAATTATGTGAATGTAGCAAATCCGATATTACTCAATTGCGAAGTCGTTACTCCCTTTTTAATTCCTGGGCATGAAAAGAGAAGCCTATTTCAATTGCATTGTGAACGGCTTTTATAAGATTTTACTATTATTTTAACTTATTGTATTCTCATTTCCCTTCTACTTAGTAGGAACCAAGTAATACAACAATTGCTGCTGATATTTATCTCGATTAGCATGAAATAGAGAGGAGAAGAGGAGCATTTTTTAAGAATAATTTTTTTCAGAATAGGTATAGAAAGTCATGTGAATATAATACATATGATTTTTAGGGTGGAATGCAATACTTCTTATTCAATAGTAGGCGATAGAAAAAGAAAAAAAATCTTATGTGTTACACTCTCATGACTTTCTCTAGCTACTCTACAAACAAATTATTCTTACAAACGATAATTCTTCCTTTAACACCACACTAATCGAGATAAACATTAGCAGAATTGTGTTACTTAGTTCCTTATAAGTAGACTGGAACTAAGGGAATGCACTAGGCTAAAGTGATTGTCAAATGTTTTAAAAGCTGTCGTTATGCGATTGTCATTGTAAATCGCCTCTTTGCTTGGCCAGGAGTAGAACAAGAAAAACGAACGCTCCCGTCTGTGAAAAGTATAAGTACTTCACAACTGAAACTAATAATGAGGAATGCCTCTAAAACGGTGAGTCCCACGAAAATAATGTATATGACATAACTTGTGTATTTTAACGAGATCTACATTTTGTTGTACAGTATGTCTTTTTTTTTCTATCTCTTATGATTTACTAGTTATTCTAAATTAAGTAAAATTCATCCAGAATAAACAGGTCTTTAGAAGCTATTCCAAAAAAATTTAAGATATAGGTACATTTTATTTGTGATAGAAATGGCTTTAATATGTGATATTTTAATCAAAATCGTTAGAGCCATTTTTAAAAAAAAAACAATTTTCGAAAAATTTTCCATGTAAAGGGTAGTTAGGGGTGAGGGGATTTTCTTGAAAATCTTCATGTCGTATCCTTGGAAGATACCAAACTTAGATATCAAGTTTGGTATTTAACCGTCTTTTCGTTATTGAGCTATGCTGTCCACATACACACAGACAGATACACACACACACACACACACATACACACACACACGCGCGCGCGCGCGCGCGCGGATCTGTTTCTGAAAATGCTTTTTTTGGACTCAGGGGGTCCTAAAACATGTATTTCTGGTGAAATCTCGACATGGAATTTTTGGGCAGAATACAATACTTCTCTATCCCTATGTAGGTACATTGTACATACGGTGCTAAAGAAAGTATAAATATGTTGTATCATAGCAGGATAAACGGAGATCTGTGAACCTATAAATGTTGACAAACAATTAGTAATACTGACAATTCTGGATGAATCCCTGTCGAAAAAATCTGATATGTTACACAGAATATGTTAGCAGAATATTCTTATTATCTACTTAGTTCCTTGTGAGTAGAAAGGAACTTAGGGAATACACCGATAGTCAGATGTTTCAAAAACTGTCGTTATGCGCTTGTGATTGTAAGTTGCTTCTTCATTTGGCCAGGGGTAGAACAAAAGAAAAATCTGATGTGTTCTATTCACATGACTTTCTCTACATCTCTATAATAAATTATTGTTAATAAGCTTATTCTTCTATCCACCTCATGCTAATCGAGATACCATGAGTAAAAACGATCTTATTACTTAGTTCTTTTTAAGTAGAAGGGAAATAAGGGAATACACTAGGTTAAACCGGTAGTCAAATGTTTAAAAATGTGGTTGCTATGGGATTAAAATCCGTTTCTTTGCGTGGTCAGTAGTTAGCATGTTCCTGTATGAGAAAAGTTGAAGTAGTTAAAAGCTGAAATCAATATCAAGGAATATCTCGATAACGACTAACTCCACAAAAAAGATATATACAACATAAATTGTGTGTTTTATCGAGATATACGTCTTTTGTGTAATACGTTTTGTCTATCTCTTATGTTTACCAGTTATGCAAAATTCAACAAACATACCCATAAGTCTTTAGAGACTACCTGTTCCCAGAAAATCCAAAATATACATTTCGTTTGTCATAAAAATATCTTAAACGTAAGGTATTTTAATCAAAATCGTTAGAGCCATTTTCGAAACATATTCCTTGTAAAGGGTAGTTGGGGGTGAGGGGATTTTCTGGAAAATTTTTGTGTGCATTCTTGGAGAATACCAAACTTAAATACCAAGTTTGGTATTCAGGGGAACACAAAACATGTATTTCTGGTGAAATCTCGGCATCAAATTTTTGGGTGCATTACGATACCTTCTCTATACACCATGTACATAGTACGTGTAGAAAGTAAAACCGGACACTTTCAATCTGAGAAAAGTGTAAGTACTTTACAACTGAAAGCAATAACAAGGAATATCTCGGAAACGGTTACCTTCACAACAAAAATGTAAAGGACATAAATTGTGTCTTTTAACGTGATCCACATTTTTGTGCACTAAAATTTTATCTATCTCTTACGGTTTAGCAGTTAAGCAAAATTCGGTAAAACTCATCCAGAATAAAGAGGTATTTAGAGGATATTCCCGGGAAAATTCAAGATATACATTTTATTTGGGATGTAAATATATTTAATATACATTATTTTAAACAAAATCGTTAGAGCCATTTAAGAGAAAATAAACATTTTCGAAAATGTCTCCACGTAAAAGTTAATTTGTGGTGGGGGAATTTTCGTGTCGCATCCTTGTAAGATATTAAACCTAAATACCAAGTTCGGTATTTAAAGGTATTTTCGTTTTTGTGCTAAGCTGTTCACAGCTATACACACAGACAGACACACAGAAACCTTTTTCTAAAAATGATTTTTCGGAATCAGGGGACCCCAAAGCGTATATTTCCGGTGAAATCTCGACATGGAATTTTTAGGTGAAATACAATTGCCTTCTCTATCCACTATGTACATTGTACATACGGGGTTAGAGAAAGTTAGAAGCACAGATTGACAATATTTGGCGCAATATGGAATGCTTATTCTGCAAGTCAAGCGACGGCACAGGGATGTGCTGAATGCTAAAAAACAACTACCAGAATACGTTTGAAGGACATTCATACGCTGCCCAGTCTATAACAAAACAACATGGAAAAACGTGCATTCTGAAGAGACCGGACTTTGGCCCAGAAAACTCATCGGCTGAACAAAGTGACCCTGAGGATGATAATGTACATTCCAAGTCAAGAATGTTAATTCATGTAAATAACGTGATCATATTTGTATAGCTCGAAACGAAATACTTAAACGATAGTCAAACCTTTTAAAATCTGTGTTCCTGTGTAATGGTTTTGAGATTCTACTCTGTGTGACCATGACAAAAAAAGCCATAAGACTTATTTATACTCGAAGACACTTTATTTTATGTTCATATGCATTTTGTATTCATTCATCCGCAAACTCTTTCTACAATTACTTTTTTTTAATCTATTTATTTAACTTATATTAACTGCTTGGACATACCACGACGATTCTGTTTGTGATGCTTGTTTCATCTGCATGGTGCACAGTAACCTTCATGGTATAAGATACCTCGTGGTGCTAAAGCATGTTGGCAAAGCTTAACTTGAAGTGATTACAAGAATAAGGAAATTGGAAGTTCCTCGTTTCAAATCCATTCTCATCAAGTAGACGGTGCAAGGATGTGTGGCTGTTACTAACATCTGTATTCAAATAGTGCTATGTGTACTCAAATGGTATACATCCATCCTTCTAGGTCTCATAACTTATACACAATACTCCTTTGCTCCACAACAAGCAGATAGCGCTGAGGTACCGTCCGGTCTAGCTACGTCCACTCTCTGTGGATAGATGGCAGCGTAACCACAATTACAGTCTATTTTTCAGTTTTGCTATTGTTTTAAACTGAAGGTGCAACTTTGGGTCGTGGTATTAAATTTCTAATTCTATATTTACTTTGGCGACTGAGGGAAACCACAAAGAAACCTTAGCCAGATTGGTCGGTCTACGGGATTTGAAGCGAAGAGCATCCGATTTCCTTATTCTTGTATTTACTTCAGGTTAAATGTTGTCAACATACTTATAGCACCTCATACGCACATAAGGTCTCAAATCAACTCAACGAGGGGAGGAGTACAATCAACACGTCCCCATTACCCAAAAAATGATTGGGCAAAACCTACCAATAATCCACAGCCTAGACTGAAGAGGTAGAGGTAGACCGCGAGACCGATTCTGACTTGGAGGGGCCCATGGCTACCGGTTCAGTGCCGGAGCCGGAGCGCGCACCCCGGGAGGAACGGAGGCCGGTCGGCATTCTGCCTCTTCACTCAACTTAGACACAACCCCAAGCCCTCAAACCGTACCTGCTGAGGAGTTTTTGGCCTCACTGGGGTGGCAGCAATTATTGCTGCTGAACCACAATCAGAGAGTTCGGGATATCAGCACCAGGCAACCGATTCCACCAGCAAGACGATGATCCTTTTTGAGGACGTCACATTTTTGCTCCATTGACCCAAAATGGCGGACGGAACTAGGTTTCATACCTCCTTCCGGTTCGTCTTTTGGAATGCCAATGGCGTGAGGGTTCGAAAGAATGAGCTTCAGCACTTTGCTGCCCAATATGCTCTGGACCTCATTCCAGCTTTCGCCTACCCGGCTACGTTTGACATCGCAGCGATCGGGTGTTCCAGGTGATGGCACTGCGGGATTAGGAGTCAAAACGTAGTCCCCCTGCAAACCCTTGAAGCGACGGCAATGTGCGTTGAACTCATAGGTACGAAGATTGTAATAGTCTCTGTATACCACTCACCTGGTGGGCCGTTTGTTCCCAATGACTACCAATCCCTCTTCAACCATCATCCTTGGATCATCCTTGAAGGGGATTTTAATGTCTAACACCAGAGTTGACATTTGGGCCCTCGTGCAGATCCCAGAGGAAATGCCATTATCCGCATGCATGGTAGAGACCTCTAGCTCAGAGTACTGGGTCCCTGGCAACCCACACACCACCCTCAAGGCCGAGGACTACCATCTGACATCGACTTTGCGATCATCAAGCATTATCCCTACAATCTCACGTTCACTATAGCAAAGTTTTTGTTATTTAATCAGTTGTTCATCCTCAAACAGGCTCAGAGATTCTTCAGTAATTTACACAAAGCGTCAGGTGCAGCATTCTTTTCTCTGGGCAAACTACCAGAATCCACAGTCGGCTACCTCAGGATATCTTGCTTCATTACCCTCTTCCTTCAACGCAGAAGTAACTATGTAACAGAGCTTGATTATGCTACATTCTTGCAGAGGACCTCACTTCTGTTGTGTTCTTTGTTATCATGATTGTTCTATGTTTATAATCTTATCAATGTTCAATATAGCGCTATGTGCGCTGATCGATCAATATAATCAATTTTCAAAAATCATTTGTACAGTTGGAACCATTAGTGTCGCGGGTCAATGCGCGTTGTAATGCAACTAACTTGCTTAACCTTTTAGACGTTAATAGAAATATTGTTTAAATTCCTTTTCATCCTTGCTTTACATTTAAATATATTTTAGAATTTATTATTTTATTTATTGTTTTATTCCTTTTATCTTTAAAGGAGCCTTATATTCTGGGAGATCTAGATAATTTTACATCTACTAAACCTCTTGTCAACAGTTCATATTTTAAATTGACATATGAAGCTTTTTTTAACGATGTTTAAAGGAAACCACAATTACATTCGCTTCATACGCTTAGGCAAGGCAAGTTTTTTATCATAATATCCGTCATTTTGTGATGAGTGGTATAATCACTTAAAATGATTCTCTCCATTTCAAATTGTAAAACGAAACTGAAGTTGCATTGTGTTACCTGAAATCCATATCTATTCAAGGTTTGCAACTTTCCGTGTGAGAAAAATGCAAGCATTTTACATCTGAAACAAATAACAAAGAATATCTCAGAAATAGTCAATTCCCGAAAAAAAAACGTATATGACAGAAATTGTGTGTTTTAACGTGATCTATAGTTGTTGTGAAGTAAGTTTTTGTCATCTGTTACGGTTTACCACTTACGCAAAATTCAACAAAATTCATTCAGAATAAAGATTTAGAGGCCATTCCCAGAAAATTCAAGATATACATTTTATTTGCCATATAAATATTCTTAAATGCCAAGTTTGGTATTTTAAGGAGTTTTCAATTTTGAGTTCTTGTGTCCACAGACACACGGACACACACATAGACGGAGATTTTCTGATAATACTATTTTGGACACAGAGGACCCTAAAACACATATTTCCGGTAAAATCTCGGGTATCAATTTTTGGGTGGAGTGCAATACGTTCTCTATACACCATGTACACACTACGTGTAGGGAAAGTAAAAACTGGACACGAACAGCCATGTCGGTCTGTGCTGCTGCTTACATTTTAGTTTTCTGCTTATCTGGCAGAATTACAGGCTTGTTTTGGCTTGGCAGACATAATCTGCGTACACTGCTCCAATGATATTGTGAAGGCAGATGCAGTTTAAAAACGAGACGTGAAACACCAGACTGCGACACTAGCAATATACTATAGGTGATAATGTTTGACACGTATATAAAATATCAAATCTTTGAAGCTCCTACAAAATTTCTTTCCCCTTCTATAGACATTACTTGGTTATAGTTTTGAGTGGAACTCAGTCTTGTCAGTTTTATTTTGATATCTTTCTACCTCGTAGATTGCCAAGGAAAAAGAGTACAAAACCAGTAAAATTATATAAAATAACAAAAAGTGGGGTATGGCAGCAGACTCCTGGCTTCTCTGGTTACAGCGGATACAGAATAGGGGATTCCGGTCCATATATTCTGTATGCTGACGTTTCCCTTTGAGGCTACTTTATGAAACTTCGGCCCTCCCATATGAGGAAGATGTCATTAGGCGCCGGGTTCAGAAATTCTACGCCAGATTGGGCGAACATTTGAACGCACTTGTCAGATCGCTTGGGGAGTACTTACCCATTGAACGCCGAAAGAGGC
This sequence comes from Hymenopus coronatus, assembly GCA_030762935.1. Lineage (NCBI taxonomy): Eukaryota > Metazoa > Arthropoda > Insecta > Mantodea > Hymenopodidae > Hymenopus > Hymenopus coronatus. The sequence goes on along the minus strand of CM060885.1, from coordinate 40,527,573 downwards.
AGTTTCGGGGGGGGGGGGCCACCCCGGTAACAACGGCTTCAAACTAGCCAACAGCGAAGTAGCTGAACTAAGTCTCCCCCCCCTCCCGTTGGGAGTTGTCTATCAAAATTAAACCAACATAAACAATTTCTCAAAATTAAAAACCAGCGGAGCAGAGGAAAGGATGCTGCTCCTGAAAAATGCCCGCTCGAGGAGCCTATCTATCGCTACCTCCTTACATCATCACTCGAAACCTCAAATATATAACCTTAACCTTCACCTCATTCCTATGGTTAAACCTTTACGATGGTAGGTACACAGCTAACTACACCTAGGCTCACCACGAGCGTAACAGATCTCGCTCGCACACTAATCATTACAATTATTATTAATAATAATCAATCGCAATATATCAAAGTAGCAATACAACAAAATAACACAGTATCAGCTTGACAATGTATATCTAAGCAAAATAGTAAAGGAGTAAACAATACATGCAAACAAATTGAGTTTCTAATTATGGACCGAATGAATGATTTGGAAATGTGGATTTTTCCATTAATGGCTCAGTTTATGTTAGTACTGCCTCTTAATACTGCACAATATTTAAACCAGATACACTGCTTACACCACGTTTATTCGATCCTGTGACTAACGGATGTTAATTTACCCAATTGCAAAGAGGCTGAAATGATTTGATCTGAGAGTACGGTGATACGGAGGTTCCATTGTGGAACAGTTTAACAAGAGTCGAACGAAGTACCACTCCAAATACACTATCGTACTCGTAATGGAGTCGATCATCGATTACTCAAACCCCATAACACATTTCATTTCATCTTTAACAGTCGAGTCTGTGATTACAATAATGTAATTATCGATTATCCCAGGCTGAAAATTGATTATATTTATTAAAGATATTTCTTTTTCGTGCAACCGCGGAGTACCACATATATAGTTAAATGGTTAAATGCTTCAGCTCTTCAGAAATGCTTATTACTTTCTGTAGCAGAGAAGGTATTGTATTCCACGCAAACATTCAATAGCGAAATTTCACCGAAAATACATGCGACGGGCTCAAATTACAAAACCTAGAAATCCAATAGCTGATATAGCTCAAATTATACCATAATTTCCGAATGCTTCCTTTTTACCTCTTTCATGGAAAATTACATGAGAAATTATTCCAAATCCTGAGAGAATTAAAATGTCAACTTCAGGATGTCAGAAAAATCAAAATAGGTGTTGGTAAAGAACTGGATAATTGGGTTGTTTTGAGGACATCTGAATAAAAAGCATCGTTAGAAAAAGGGTCGCGAGTGTGTATGTGTGTGTCTGGACAGCACAACTCAGAAACGAAAACCCTTTAAATACCAAACTTGGTATAAAGTTAAGTATTTTTCAAAGGTTCGATACGAATATTTTCAGCAAAATAAATAATAAAGATACTCAATCTAATAATAAAGTTAGAACAATTGGTAAAGATCTGAATCCAACCAAAGATAGAAAATATATTATTATTATTATTATTATTATTATTATTATTATTATTATTATTATTATTACTCTACCAGTATTTCTTAATAGTGTTACTAAAAGATGACTTGCAATTATAAGCTATATAAATATCCTTACTTGGTTGAAATTAAGTAAGAAGCAAATTGACTGTAATCCCTCACCCAAAGCCCCCTCTACATGGAACATTTTTTGAAATTTTTGTTTTTCTAAAAAAATGGCTCTATAGATTTTGATTAAAATGCGGTATATTGAAGATATTTACGTGGCAAATAAAATATATACCTTGAATATCTTGGGAATAGTCCCTGAAGTCCTCTTCATTTTGAATGACTTTGCATAACTGCTAAACCATAAGAGACAAACAAAATCTTACTGCACAAGAAATATAGATCCCGTTAATACACGAAATTTAGGTTACATACAGATTTATTGTAGAAATACCAATTATTACTTTCAATTTTAAAATGCTTTTCTCAAATAGAAAGTTCTGGTCCATTTCAACTCTCTTTTCTTTTACTCTTGGCCCTTGAAAGAGAACCTAGTTTGAATATTAAATCATTTGACTGTCGTTGTAGTCTAATGTATTCCCTTTTTTTCTTGTAAGGAACTAAGTAATAAGGCAATTCCTAGTAATGTTTATCTTGTTTAGTATGATGTAGATAGAGAAAAATCATGTGAATGGAACATATCCGATTTTTTTTTATGCTTTATCCATTTTATGTGAAAATATCCAAGTCCAAAGCATATAGAAATAGATGAGAAAAGTTACACCAGTATATAAAAATGAACTTGCATGCCATTTTGCAATGTGAACTAATATTCTGATAGCATAGAGTCATATAGAATCTTGAAAAAAGTGTATTTTAAATAACTCTAATTATACTGTGGAATTCTGTTAAAACTTCAAAATTGTATGTGTTTGTCATAGCCTTTTAGTACATTTTAAGCTTGCATTAAACAATTGAACTGTATTATTCGCAACAAGCTCTAATACATAAGATACATTAATGCCCCATGGACAGGGTAGAATACTATCGGATTGGACCTGACACCGAACCTGAGATTATTGTAACTACGCCCTACGAGAGGGCACCCCCAGGAGAGACAGTACAGCAATGACAAGGTTCCTGCAGTTTCCAGATTGAAGCACCCCAACCAAGTCGGGCAGGCAGACCGAGGTCTTCTGCCTTACATAGGATCCAACAGCCGAAATCGAGGGACGGAGCATCCTTTTTCCTTGCCACGACACACCGAGCACCATCGCCGACACCTTTAACCCTGAAAGAAGCCAATGGAATGAAGGATGAAGGAAATAACAACGGAAACGACATGGAGGAACAGGAAATTTGGGGGATGTAATAAAACCACCCACATTCGCCTGGCGACCCGGGAAACCCCGGAAAAAACCCATGCCGGTCTCACGAATCGGGCCAGAGACGAAACCAGCCATCCTGCTCGGTTTAATGCCCCATCACGAGATATAAGCGCAAGTCTTTACAGTCGTGTTATTCAATGTAAGCAATCACATAAACACACGCAACACGCTACGCAATGTAATGCAACGCAAGAGTTTGCAAACTCCAAAGTTTATCCTTGCGTTACGTACACAGAGAAAGAGTCCTGCATTGCTTTCTCTATGCCTGCTGTTCAACAACAGGCGATGGCAATGCGAGATTTTACTGAGTCTACTGTAAATACACCATGCTCTTGGCCGTGCCGCGCCATCTCTCATTTCCCTCAAGAGATTAAAGCAGTCCCCTTTTGATTTAATGGAGGCATTCACCATCTGCGTCTAGATTTCTTAGCTCTCACAAGTTGTAAGACGCAAAGATTCGTTAAATGTGCAGCTTTATCACTTTCTACACCCTCTATGCTTGCATTATTTTTAATATTTTTGAATAAACAAGTATTTTGACGTCTGCCGCGAGCGTCAGTATATACTGTTTATAATCTATTTATTTGTAAAAGATTGAGTGAATTTTCTTATATGGTATTGTTAGTTATGTTATTCAATTTGAAACATCCGGAGCACTTGGAAGATATCCGCATGTACGCAATTTACAGATCTAGAAACCCGTGCCAACTTATTGCGTTGCGCCTACGACTGCATTGTGAATGGCTTCCCTCCCGCTTGCGCTTATGCTGCATTACGTCTGCGCTTGCATCTCATTGGGGATGTAGCTTAAAAGTATGAGTAACATTCAGAGCCAGAACTGAAAATATCATTTGACGTAATTGTACAACCTCAAAGGTGTTTTTCCCTACTATGGGATTTCTGAGGTTAAAAGGTACACTGTAGGTATAACGTTTTATAAAGTATACTAGAAATCTTATAGGTCTAGTAAAAGGGGTTGTATTTTTATACAGTTTTCATTCGAGTAACTTGAATCCCTTGAATCGCTATTTTAATTAACATTTAGTCCTAATGTATTTAAATGCCCCAAAACCGCTGTAAAACTTGGACGAAGGAGTATTTAGAGTATTATTGGCGCTTACGAGCCAGGTGACTCAGGTTTTTCTATGGAACTGGCATTCGAGACCTGTGGGTCGATTCCCGCAGCCGAGAGGATTTTTCCGGGTAACTAGGCGAATTCTGGAGAGGTTTCTTCATTTTCTCCAGCCTGTTCATTTCATTTCCATTTAATTACAATCGGTCTCTTCAAGGTTGTAAGAGTCGGCGCCTAACCGCGGTAGTGAACTCGCTTTGGAAATACAGCTCTCAGCGGCAGGGTGGCTTTGGAGTTGTCTGAGGACCTAGGGCAAATGTAAATGTGTTATTTATGGTCGCTCTTTAACTACTATGATTCTCAGCGTCCCATTCTAAATTGGACATGAAAGACCGCTTAATTTTGCTCAGAGGCCTCTCCATCAGGCTTGAGGTTCTTTTACGTGAGGTAAATCTATGACACGGGACCACCGGCTTTACTTCCCCTCCGAAGGAATCTATGCTAAGGCTTTTTACACCCGAAAAAATCCATCGTCCTCCGCAGGTTTGAACTCACACACCACGGAGGAGGACCTAGGGGGTTCTGTCATATCTAGAGAGCGGGCTTCTTGCGCACCAGAGTCGAGATGAACTGCTTGGAGTATATCAGGACATACCATGGTGGCACTTTCCCCGCGGTCCGGTTTCAGCTAGGCGTTGATTATTACACATCCCAACCTCACACGGGGACTCATTCGGAGCTTCTTCGACTCGTTAAGATGGCCAAGCAGAGACAGCGCAGATTCGCCGCTGTTAAGGCAGCACCCGACGCCTCTTCCTCGGCAGCCGCCGAGGAGGCAGCACCTCCGGCGCTACCGGTCCCGGCAAGCCCTGTTTCGCCGCCGGCCGCCACCACACCCTCGCCGCAACTACAGCCGCAGTTGCCGCCATCGCCGCCTCCGCCCAGCTCCACGTCGCCGCCGCCCCGGTTCAGTGCCGTGGTACGGGGGATCCCTAGGGACCTTTCCACCTGGCACCTCCTCGCCGCAGCGAAATCCAAGTGGCCTTCTTGTTTGAGGGCCACAAGGATAATTTGCAACCGGGGACCTACACCGCTTGTGAGGCTGGAGCTTCAGGACCGATCGGACCTCGACGCTACCTTGGTGTCAGGGCTGCCCTTGTTAGGGCAACTCCTGGTCGTCGAGGCCAGCAAGATGGAACGTCACCGGCCCTGCCGTCGCTGTTGTGCCTTCGGGCATACAGCCGACTTCTGCTCCTCTCCTGCCGCGGTGCCACTACTGTGACTCCGCCAACACCACCGCTGAGTGCACTGAGTACAATCTACGCCGTCGCCGCCGGTTCTATGCCACCTGCCGTGTACAGCCCGATTTGAAACGTGTTGCAGTATCTACCATTGCTCATTGCCTGGCCTCCTTCTATTCTTGCTAATAGCTTAATTAGTGGACATTGAACATTGCAAGAGAGCGCAGATTTCAAAATATCGAAAATACTGTGGATGGTTCAAACATATTTTTAATGATAGGAGGAGAGCCTTCTCTTCCCTACAGTAAATATGCATTTTGTAATTCACTGCAATGAGTTCTTAGTGAGTTTGGTTAATTCATGTTCATTGACTTTTCAAAGCTCTGCACATTATTATCATGATTTTTGTATCAAACTTTTTACTTTTATTTGTAAATGTACAAGGCGTTTTTACTTACTAATTGTTTTATTGTATTAATTTATGAATTAGATTGGTACATATGTCAAAACATGTAATGAGCTACTTTGGGAACAGATTATATGTCAATGTGTGCATGTTTACGCTATACACCCCTCCCCTCTACCCTCTCTTTATACCGCTGACTGCTCTGTGTGCTTCGGAACCCAAATCCGAACTCTAGGGACCATTTCTTGTATGTATTTCTATTATCCTTTTTGTGGAACCTTGGTTTAATGAGATAAAGGGTTAAAGTGGAAGTAGTAATAGAATTTCTTCTTTGGATAGCGAGGTCCACAAAATATCCTACTACTATTAGCTCTCGTCGTAAGAACACACACACACACACACCATACACACACACACATATATATAAGATTTTTAAAAATTTGACTCTCACTTTAGCCTAGTGTAAGTAATAAGCATATTTCTTGTAATGTTTATTTGATTAGCATGATGACTCTTTTATAAAAATAGTTTGTTTGCAGAACAGATTAAATCATATGATTGGAACACAGATTTTAATTTGCTTGCAGATACAAAGGAATAAGGGAGGACGTTAAGCTTATAAATTATAGTCTATTTTTCTTGAGGTGGTTACTAAGTGATGGCTTTGAAATTCTGTTGTCTTTGATAAGCAGGACGGAAAAACAATTAATGAAACCCCATTTGAGGAAAATAAAAGTATTTTAAAATTGAAACAAATAAGGAGGGATGGCTCCGAAATGGTTAACCCAAAAACCCAAAATTATTTTACATAAATTATGGGTTTAACGAGTTCTACAGCTTTTGTTAGTCTCTAGTATGATACCTCATTGTTTGTTTCATTCTGCCATGCACGCTAATATTTTTGTCTATCTCTGACTGTAGATGGAGTCTTGGTGTAGCGTGGCAGGTTAACAAAAATTAGCCCTATGAAACTTTTTCCATCCATTGGCCTTCATGGTTGCTGGAGTATACGGTCATATACCCCCTTGGGGAATGAGGGCGTTAGACCCTCTAAGATGGGGCGGGGTCTCTGGTCTGCCTGTCCAACTACCAGGACGTCTCAAACTTGAAACTGCAGGGACTCTGTCAATTTGGGCGGCACTCCTGATTCCGGCCACCAGGTGTGCCCCTTCGAGGGGAATAGTACAGTATTCATACTGTATTGGTACTGAGTTCTCTCCGAAAACACCCTATCTCTATAAAATTAGAATAAAATAAATGCTATTTAGAGGTTTTGATACTGTTACATTGCAGTATAAGATAAATCGTAATTAAGGAAACAAAATAACACAGGTTCGGTTGTCGCTTTTTACTTTCTCTATATGCACTATGTACATAGTGTACAGAGAAGGTATTGTGCTCCACCAAAAATTTGATACCGAGATTTCACCGGAAATATATGTTTTACGGTCCCCAATATCCAAAAAAAGTGTGTGTGTGTCCTTGTGTCTGTGAACACGATAACTCAAAAACGAAAAGTCTGTAAAATACCAAACTTGGTATTTAAGTTTAGTATCTTCCAGGGATGCGACACGAAGATTTTGAGAAAAAGCCCCCACCCCCAACTACCCTTTACATGGAACTTTTTTCGAAAATTTTGATTTTCTCAAAAATGGCTCTAACGATTTTGATTAAATTTTCGTATATTAAAGATGTTTACCTGACAAATAAAATGTATATCTTGAATTTTCTGGGAATAGCCTCTGAAGAGTAGTTTATTCTGGATGAATTTTACTGAATTTTGAATAACTGCTAAACCGTAAGAAATGGACAAAAACTTACTCCACAAAAAATGTAGAGCACGCTAAAACACACAATTTATGTTTTTATAAATTTTTTTCTTAAGTTCGTCGTTTTTGAGACATTCCTTTTTTTTGGTTTCTACTATGAAAAACTTACACTTTTCTCTTACAGGAACTTGTCAACTCCTATCCATATAAACAAAGGAACTTCATTGACATAGCAACCAGCTTTTGACTATCACTTTAACCTATGGTTGTCCCTTATTTCGCTTCTACTTACAAGGAAGCGAGTAATTCTGATTAGCATAAAGTAAATAGAAATATAAGATTTTTAAGAATAATTTGTTGCAGGGATATAGAGAAAGTCATGTGAATGGTACACATCAGATTTTTAAACCTTGTCTTCTGTTTTCTGAAGTGTTATATTAGGCCCTTGTCTTGATTCCTTGCAATAACATGTAACCGGTTTTGCTTTAATGCTCTGTGGGGTGAAAGGACTATTTTAACACTTTGGAGTACAACTATTTTCAACGCCATGGTAGTATCAACTAAAAATTAGCTCCTCTTCGCAAACTAAGATTAATCAACTACAATGGTTTGTACTGAAGTGCAAGCATTTTTTTTAAATATCTGTAAATAGTTTAATAATTTATTTAATGAAATTAAAATGCGCTTTAGAGTGCTTCAATAGTGAAGGAATAAAATTATCAAAATGGGTTGAGAGATTACCGTACACACATACTTTGTCTCTTTATAACGTTAGTATACATTACGAAATTATTTCCCTGCAAAGAACAGCATCCTGGGCTTTACTCGCAGCTAGTTTCTTGGAACACCATCCTTGGAGCAATGAAAAGAGAAAGCGGTCGCATGTCAAGGATTGTGGGTTCATATGCCGCGCGCCATTTTCAAGACCATCTTGCAGTTTTTCCAGTTTCTCTTATAGTGACCATAGTTTCTCTCATCATATGTTCCATTCTTTTGGTTTTCAATATCTGTTCTACAAACTATTCTCACAAAAGTTTATCTTTTACCTGCATCAAACTAATCAGATAAACACTACCAGACTTATTACTCATAAATTAGTTCCTTATAAATAGGAAATATCTAAGCTAAAGCTATCGCTAAGTGATATTCAATGAAGTTCGATTCTGTTTCCATAGTCAGGAGTAAAACAAAAGAAATATGAAACGAACAAGGACTTCCTGATTGAGAAATGTTTAGTGCTTCAAACTTGAAATACATAACAATGAATAGTTGCCTCTACATAAAACTGTGTATGACAAAATTTGTTAGTTTTAACAAGATCTACATTTGTTGTGTAGTAAGTTGTCATCTACCCCTTACGGTTTACCAATTCTGCAACAGTCATTCAGAGTCAAGAGGAGTTCACGGGCTTTTCCCAAGAAACTCAGGACTCAACATCTGCCATGTAAATATCTTTAATATAGGACATTCTATTCAACATTTATTCGTTAGCAACATTTTTATAAAATCGAAAATATTTAAAAGTATTCCATGTAAAGTGTAGTTTGGGATGGGGGATTTTCATGAAAATCTTCGGGTTGCAACCTTGGGAGGTATTGAACTTGAACAGCAAGTTTAGAAATTAACCGAGATTTCGTTTTTGAGTGAACAACATAACACAAACATGAAAAGGCAGTCAACGACCAAACTTGATATTTAAGTTCAGCATTTTTCATATTTTTAAGAAGTCTCCCCCCAAAAAACTCACCTTTACATGGAAAATTGTTTAGTGTTTAGATTGCCTCAAAAATTGCACTAACAATTTTGAAAAATGTATGCATATTAAAAGCTATTTAGATAAAAAAAAAAAGATTCTGATATGTTCTATTTACATGAGTTTTTCTACCTGTTCTACAAATAAAATTTCTTACAAAATATGCTTCTTCTTTCTACTTCAGGCTAATCGAGATAAACATTGCATGGTCAAATTATTTAGTTTCTTATAAGTAGAAAGGAAGTAAGGGATATACTGGGCTAAAACGATATTCAATGTTTTAAAACTTGTAGCTATGCGATTGCCATTGAAGTTCACTTCTTTGCATGGCCAAGAGTAAAACAAAAGTAACTTGGACGACTTCCTGTTTGAGAAAAGTACAAATATTTCAAAATAGAAACCAACAACGGAGAATATCTTGAAATGTTTTAGCTCTACAAAAATTGTGCATGACATAATATGTATTTTTAATGAAATCTACAATTTTGTAGTAAACTTTTGTCCATCTGCTCTGGTCTATGCAAAATTCATCCAGAACGAAAAGGGTTTCAGAGGTTATTTCCAGGAAATTCAAGATATATCTACTACTTTTTATTTGCCATGTAAACATATTTAATCAATTTTAATCAAAATCGTTAAAACCATTTATAGAAAATCCAAAATTTATAAAAATGTTCCATGTAAAGGGTAATTGGGAGGATTTGCCTGAAAATCTTACGTCACACCCTTGATAGATACTTAATATAGATATCAGGTTTGTAATTTAACCGACTTTTGTTTTTGAATTTTCTTAAAATACTGTAGGGTCATCAAGGCACTTAGTTCTACTGAAATCTCGGTTTTGGGTGGAAACAATACTTCCTTTGAATAGGTAGAGTCAGACTGAGAAATGCAATGCCATAGCCGGGATTTGAACCACGGATCTCCCGTCTCTGGCCGGTTGCTCTTTCACTGAGCTACCATGGCAACATACCGGCATAGCATTGAATTTCTCAACTGACTTGCATGTTTCCCGGCAAACCACAAAGTGATTAGAGATCTGTGGTTCAAATCCCGGCTATGCCATTGAATTTTTCAGTCTGACTCTACCTATCCATTTCCTGTCCTACACAGGGCAAGTGTGAAAAAAAACAACAATTAAATCAATACTTCCTTTACTTACTATGTACTGGGAATAGCCTCTGAAAGCTTTTCATACTGGATGATTTTTGTACAACTATAAACCGTAACTGATAAATAAAGACTTACTACACAAAAATGTAGATCTCATTAAAATACACAATTTTTGTCATATACTTTTTAATTTTTCTAGCCTGTGTATGCATACATGTACATAGTAGCTAAAAAAGGTATTCCACCTAAAATTTCGATGTTGATATTTTACCGAAAGTATATGTTTTGAGGTCCTCGAGTCCGAAAAAGGCATTTCTAGAAGAAGGTACGTGTGTGTGTGTGTGTCTGCGTGTATCTGTATGTGTGACTTTGAACAGCATAGGGCAAAAACGAAAATATAGCTAAAAACCAAACTTGGTATTTATGTTTAGTATCTTCGAAGGATGAGATACAAAGATTTACAAAAAAAAAAAAAAAAAAATCACCCACCACAAACTAACCTTTACATGGAAAAATGTTTGAAAATTTTGTTTTTTCCAAACATGACTCTAAGAATTTTGATTAAAATATGGTATACTAAAGATATTTACATCACAAATAAAATGCATATTTTGAATTTTCTGTGAATAACCTCTGAAGACCGGCTATATATATATATATATATATATGTGTGTGTGTGTGTGTGTGTGTGTGTGTGTGTGTGTGTGTGTAGATTGACCGTTGTTGAGATATTCCTTGTTATTGGCTTCAGTTTTAAACTACCTAACGCTTCTCAAACGAACCATGTAAAGCGAACCGAACCTCAATAGTTTCACATAGCAACTGGCTTTTAACAGATTTGACTATCGCTAAAGCGTAATGTATTCCCTTCTATTTACAGCTAGGCAAGTTTTAAGTCCAATTCTGCTAATGTTCATCTCGATTAGCATGATGTAGATAAAAGAATAATCTTTTGTAAGAATAGTATATATTTGGAGCAGCTAGAGAAAGTTATATGAATGGAGCACATCAGATCTTTTTGTGGAGGTAACCCTTTGCGAGATATTCCTTTTTGTTGCTTTAAATTTCCAAATACTTAAACTTTTCTCAAACGGGAGTTTCTCATTTCTTTTGTTTTTGTTTTACTCCTGACCATGCAAAGAGAACAGAATTTCAATCAGTTAGCGGCTAGATTTTAAAGGATTTGAGTGTCACTTCAGCCTAATATATTGTAAGAAAATTTTCTTTATATTCCAAAAAAGCAACTCTTTATTACTTCCACTGATTACAAATGAAAATATATTCACAAAAAGCTATCTTTATTTTATGCTTCCGGAGCATTCTGCAGTTTAGTTTCCTTTATACGCTCGCTGCGGATGCTGCTACTGTTGCTCACTGCAAATTTATAGTCGAAACGCTGGCTCAACTGCTGCACACTATACATTCCCAGTTGAAACTCAACTCTCTACGGGGATCATTGTATCCGTCGATGACTTGGCGATAAACGTACAGAAGCATTGGCAAGTGCAACCCACCGTAGGTGTCAAACTCACGCAGGTGTAACAATCGCAGCTGCGATGTCAAAGTACTCGTTGACGACACAGTGCCCGCTCACGCGGATGCACGGCAACAATCAGCTATTACTTTCGAAGCAAGTCGCTCACACACGCGCGGGATTACGGCCAGGGCGTTGTCACAATTTACCCTTATTTCCCTCCTACTTATAAGGAACTATGTAAAACTGACTATTTCTGCCTAATGTTTATCTTCCTTTGTATCAAGTAGATAGAAGAATAGGCTTTTATAAGAATAGTTTGTTACAGAGTAGTTACAGTCAAGTGAATGGAACATATATTTTATTCTTATTTGACACTCATGGCTTTTGCTTTTTGTATTCTTACAATCAGTTAGCAGAGGAGGAAAATTTATACTCGAGCTGCAAGCCAACACGAAAAGTACGCTGTTTATCTAATTTGACTGAGCACAAGTCCTTATAGCATAATTAGGATATACTCCTTTTAAACTCCTACTGAGGGAGAAGTATGAGAAAATCCAACATCTTTTAATCTTGTATCCCGGCATTCTTTGTAGATGGTTCAAATTCTGGACAGGAAACCCACAAATATTTCTAGCGCTCCTTATGAACTTCAAACACCTGAAATAGTTACTTTCTCTAGCTCGCATGTACAATGTACATAGTGGATAGAAAAAGCATTGTATTCCACCCAAAAATTCGATACCGTGATTTCACCGGAAATATATTTTGGGACACCCTGAGTCCGTAAAAAGCATTTTTAGACAAGCGTCCGTGTGTGTGTGTATGTATGTATGTGTGTGTGTGTGTGTGTGTGTATGTCTGTGGACAGCATAGCTCAAAAACGTTAAATACCAAAATTGGTATTTAGATTTAGTATCTTACAAGGATGGGACACGAAGATTTTCAAGAAAATCCCCCCCCCCCCCCCCACGATGTACCCTTTACGTGGAAAAGATTTCGAAAATTTTGATTTTCTCAAAAATGGCTTTAACGATTTTGATTAAAATCCGTATATTAAAGATGTTTACATCCCAAATAAAATGTATATCTTAAATTTTCTGAGAATAGCTTCTGAAGATCTCATTATTTTGGATGAATTTTGCCGAATTTCGTTTGACTGATAAACTGTAGGAGATAGAGAAAAACTTACCACTCAAAAAACATAGATCTCGTCAAAAGATACAATTTATGTACCTTACGTTTTTGTTGTGGAGGTAACCGTTTCCGAGATATTCCTTATTGTTGGTTTCAGTTGTAAAGTACTTATACTTTTCTCAGACAGGACGCGTCCGGTTTTCTTTTGTTCTACTCCTGCCAAGCAAAGAAAAGATTTGCAATGGCAATCGCATAACGACGCATTTAAAACATTTGACTATCACTTTAGCATAGCGCATTCCTTTAGTTCCCTTCTACTTATAAGGAACTAAGTAATAAGAACATTTGCTAATGTTTATCTCGATTAGCATTGTGTAGAAAGAAGAATATTTTAAAGAAGTTTGTAGAGCAGCTAGAAAAAATCATGTGGGTGTAACACATCAGATTTTTGTTGTAATATTAGATATTCAAGCACCATCGCTTTCCTCAATAACATATGTAGTTGTGAAACAGCGCAAAATTTGTATACTAATAGCATGCATTTTAATTATGGCCCATACAGCAACCTCTAAGTTATATGTCCTGTGATGAAATACTTTAATTTAAAGCGATAACCAGTCTTCGAATTATACTTCAAAAAATAGGTTGCACATCCTTGACAACCTCGGCTAGGTGCTCGCTGGCTAAAGGTCGAAAGCTTAGCAAAACAGCTCGCGACATTGTTGTAAACAATGTCAAGGACGTGTTTGGTTTTCGCCAGCCAGCTTCGCGTGCGTGAACATCATTAGTGCTTCGTAATTTTACACCAACGTGCTTAAACAGTTCTGCTCGCCTTATTGCTTTAAATGCGGTGATTAAAATCTCTCATTTTCACAATCTCTTTTCCCTCTAACACTCTCGCTTTTCTTCCTCTCTCTCTTCTCATTTTGGATTCCTTTTCCGGTTTTCTCTCTCATTTGAAATGTACATGCCATGTAGCATTCAAAATCCTGTATTGTAAATACTTTTTCTGAAGGTTATTAAAAATTAAAATGCATATAAAGGTTTTAATGTAAGGTAATAATAATGATACATAATAATAATAATAATAATAATAATAATAATAGTAATTAATATTATTATTAATAATAGTTAATATTAATAATAATAAAAGAGCCAAACAAATAAACTGATATACAAGCAACTACTGAAAGAACAATGACAGCATTACCCAAATTATATTCACATATACACTGATGGATCGCAGACTGAAAGCGGTTGTGGTTATCCTGTGGTTTATCCTGATCACACAATGCTGTACACATTACCACATTTTACTTTCTCTATGCGTACCATGTACATAGTGTATAGAGAACGTATTGCACTCCACCCAAAAATTCGATAACGAGATTTCACCGGAAATATATGTTTTAGGGTCCCCTTTATCTAAAAAAAGCATTTTCGGAAAAAGGTCCGTGTGTGTCCGTGTCTGTGAACACAACTCAAAAACGAAAAGTCGGTAAAATATCAAACTTGGTATTTAAGTTTAGTATCTTCCAGGGATGCGACACGAAGATTTCGAGAAAAATCCCCCACCCCTAACTACCCTTTACATGGAACTTTTTTCGAAAATTTTGATTTTCTCAAAAATTGCTCTAACGATTTTGAATAAAATTTCGTATATTAAAGATATTTACCTGACAAATAAATTGTACATGTTGAATTTTCTAGGAATAACATCTGAAGAGTACTTTATTCTGGATGAATTTTACGGAATTTTGAATAACTGCTAAACCGTAAACGATGGACAAAAACTTACTACACAAAAATGTAGAGCACGTTAAACACACAATGTATGTTATATACATTTTTTTCATGGAGGTCATCGTTTTTGAGGCATTCCTTGCTTTTAGTTTCTGCTATAAAAAACTTATACTTTGCACATACAGAAATATAAGCAGAGGAACTTCAGTGACATAGCAACAAGCTTTTGACTATCACTTTAACCTATGGTGCTCCCTTATTTCGCTTCTACTTACAAGGAAGCAAGTAGTAAGACTATTTCTGTTAATTTTTTCTCAATTAGCATGAAGTAGAAGTATAAGTCTTTTAAGAATATTTGTTTCAGAGATGAAGAGAAAGTCATGTGAATGGTACACATCATATTTTTACTCTATATTTAGTTGTGAGTTATATGCCATCAAGAAAGCATTACTGTACTTATTCGAGACAAACAAAAGTGAAGCTTACCTAATACACACTGATTCTAAATCCAGCATACAGGCTCTACAAGATTTCTTCTCTACAAATACAATAGTCCAATAAATTCACAAATTATCTACATTTCTAATGAAACAAGGAAGAAAAATAGCTCTAATGTGGATATCCTCACATCAGAGCATTTTAGGTAATGAGCATGCAGACTCTGGAGCTAAGGAAGCCAAAAGAATCCCAGTACTGAAGAGACACTTTTACCTCATAAAGCTGTTGCAAAATATGGATCCAGAAAATGTTACAGCCTCTGGCAAACAACATGGGTACAATCACCTCCTAGCAAACTACACGAAATTAAACAGAACTCCAGAACATCATACCCACTGCAGAAACTGAGAACAAAGACTAAGTTGTTATCACCAGGCACACCAAGTTAACCCATTCCCATCTACTGAATAGAACAGCCCAATCTTAATGCAACATATGTCACACTACCACCACTGTTCGCTACTTACTCTCAGAGTGTCCTCAGCATCAACAGCAGCGAGCAGAATGCAATCTACCAGACATCCAACAAGCTCTCAACAATTCATCACACACCAAAATACTACTTAAATACTTCAAACTAACAAATATTATAATTAAATACAATGTTACTTACATTTATGAAATTGTATTTACCAGTGTAAATTGTATCTACGTAAATGGTACCGTTAAAACATGTTGCAAGTTAAAACGACATAAAATAAATAAAATAAAAGAGCATGCTTAATTTATTAAATAGTAGCTGAAATAAACGGTCTTGTCATGGTTTGTCGGTTTTTCTTACATTTAGCCTAAGGTTGCACTTGTCCAATTATCCATGCATTTCTTTGGACACATTTATAAAATATAAAACAATGTCCTTAAATAAATAGAATATGGTTAATTATAACTCTATGCACACTGTAAAGAAAGAAAATTAACCAAAAGCAGAACAACCACAGTGTGTAATAGTGATTGCTTGTGAATGCAGCTGATACTTTTTCGTCGTAACATTAGGGCTGGGTCGTCACCATTTACAGAAGAAATCTCAGTTTGGAAGACATGATAGCTGTTTAACTAAGACCATTATATCCTTGTTTACTCTCAGTAACCAAAGAAATCGCAATAAAACAAACGAAAGAAAGCCAACAAAATTGACATATAAAGGAGGAGGAGGAGGAGGAGGAGGAGGAGGAGGAGGAGGAGGAAATGATACTTCGTCTAGATTGATGATACTGTTAGTAGCCATGCTTACTATCATTTTTATATGCCATCGAGTTTTGTTTTCCTGCTTATAAACACCTTAAACTTTCCATAGAGTAAGAAACTCGGTGCTTACAAAATTGAGAAACAACAAATTATAAAAATCTGATACGTTCCATTAACATGAATTTCTATATATCTCTGCAACAAATTATTGTTAAAAAGCTTATTCATCTATTTATTTCATGCTAATCCAGAAAAAATTAGCAGAAATAATCTTATTACTTGCCTCCTTGAAAGTAGAAGCGAAATAAGGGAGTAGCATAGGTTAAAGTGATAGTCAAAAGCTGGTTGCTATGTGACAGAAGTTCCTTTGTTTGTATGGACAGGAGTTGATGAATTCCTGTATGAGAAAAGTATACATTTTTTAAAGCTGAAATAAATAACAAGAAATATCTCAAAAAGGATCAACCCCACGAAAAAGATGTATATGATATAAATTGTGTTTTATTTTATTTTTTGCGTAGTAAGTTTTTGTCAATCTCTTCCGGTTTACCAGTTATTGAAAATTCAATAAAAATCATCCAGAATAAAGAGGTCTTTAGAAGCTTTAGCCAGAAAATTCAAAATATATATTTTATTTGGCATGTCAATATCTTAAATATAAGAGATTTTGATCAAAATCGTTAGAGCCATTTTTGAGAAAATAAAAATTTTCAAACGTTTTGACATGTAAAGTGTAGTTTGGGTGGGGAGATTTTCTTGAGAATCTTCGTGTTGCATGCTGCTGAATTTAAATACCAAGTTTGTGGTCTTTTCGTTTTTGAGCTATGCTGCCAACAGACACACACACACATACACACAGACAGATAGACACACACACGGACATTTTTCTAACAAAAATTTTTTGATTCAGGTGGTCTCAAAACATGTATTTCCGGTATCGAATTTTTTGGTGCAATGCAATACCTTCTCTATACACTATGCACATAGTACGTGTAGAGAAAGTAATAAGCTTTTGTAAGAATAGTTTTTTGCAGAACAGGTCGAGAAAGTCATGTGAATGGAACACTTCAAGGTTTTTTACACCACGCCATGCGAAGAGAACCGAACATCAATTGTTAACACAGCCTCACAACTTTTAAAAGATTTGATTAGCACTACTGCTTAGTGTGTTCCCTTATTTTCCTTCTGCTTGGCAGTAAGTAAGTAAAAAAACAATTTATGCTAATGTACCATGATGTAGATATAATAATCTTGTGCAAGAATAATTTATTGCCGAACACGTAGAGAAAATATGTGAATGGAAGACATCAGATTTGTTTTCAGTCATGTTGAACACACACACACGGACTTTTAAAAAAAATGTTTTTTTTATTTGTTCAGTAAGTCGCAAAACATGTATTTCCGGTGAAATCTTTGTGTATTTAGTTCGATCACAAAGAATTTGCAGATAATATAGTGTTATTTTGCCACTTGAAATTAAAAATATCATCCCGAGTATCACGCAACTAATAAAGTGTTGAAGTTTCAATTTGACGAAAGTGAGTAAAAGGAAAAGACTATGTTTTTACCGACACATTTTTCTAGAAAACAAATTGCATAATGTTTTCATTTAGATTAGTTCAACAAAGTTGTTAGCGCACATTTAAAACGGTTGGTTATGGTCATGTTTTGTGGTTGAGCGCACTCTAGTGGAAAATTATTTGCTCGCTTTCCCTGGCACTGGTTAGCATTTTAATTGAGTTGCACTCTCTTTGAAATATCGTTCAAGGTATAAGAATTTATATTACATAAGAATACCTACCATTTTCCCAATGCGGAGTCATTGATGACCGAGTTAAGTCATCCATTATGACACAGTAAGGATTCTTTTATTTATTTTTTTTTTTTACTTTCTCTATACGCACTATGTACATAGTATATAGAGAAGGTATTGTAATGTACCTAAAAATTCGATACCGAGATTTCACCGGAAATATATCTTTTGAGGCCCCCTGAATCCAAAAAAAAAAACATTTTTAAAAAAAGTCCGTGTCTGTCTGTCTGTCTATCTGTGTGTGTGTGTGTGTGTGTGTGTGTGTGTGTGTGTGTGTGTGTGTGTCTGTGGGCAACATAACTCAAAAACGAAATGACCGTTAAATTCCAAACTTGGTATTTAGGTTTGATATCTTCCAAGGATGCGACACGAAGATTTTCTAGAGAATCCCCTCACCCCAAACTACCCTCTTTTCTGGGAATAGCCTCTGAAGACTACTTTTTTCTGGATGAATTTTGCGGAATTTTGCATAACTGCTAAATCGTAAGCAATGGACAAAAACTCAGCACACAAAAAATGTAGAGCACATTAAAACACACAATTTATGTTATATACATTTTTTCCCTGGAGTTGATCGTTTCTGAGGTATTCCTTGTTTTTGGTTTCAGCTTTAAAAAACATACTTTTCTCATACAGGAATTTGTCAACTCCTGTCCACACAAACAAAGGAACTTCAGTCACATAGCAACCAGCTTTTAACTATTACTTTAACCTATTGTACTCTCTTATTTCGCTTCTATTTACAAGTAAGCAAGTAATAAGACTATTTCTGCTAATGTTTCTCAGTTAGCATGAAGTAAATAGAAGCATAAGCTTCCTAACAATAATTTGTTGCAGAGATGTAGAGCAAGTCATGTGAATGGAACACATCAGATTTTTTTTTCTATTTTTTTTTTTTTTAAACATTTGCCTTTAATTGCATGGTTCTATCGGCGGCATTTCCCTATGGAATATACTGCATATCGGCAATGATGTTAGCTCTGGGGAGTGTAGGGAATAATCTGGGCTAGAGAAAAAGTCCCACCCACTGTCGGGAATCAAGCCAGGAAACCCTCGCAGAGCAGGTCGATGCTTGATCGATTGAGGCATTTTTCTTGTCCTTAACTTCCCATGGACACAAGTTCCTTCCTTTGTACCAGTCTATTGAATTAAATATACATTTAAACTGATTTATTTCCGGTTATAGACTTTATTATTATTATTATTATTATTATTATTATATAACTCCGCCTCCTACCTTTCAGCTATCTTTGCTTGCAACTTTGGCACTTGAGCAAATGTGCGTATCTTTCACAGATAGATTATGGTGCGAAATCAGCACGCAAACCTATTATTGTATGCATTTAAAAGGTAAATTTCTCCACAGTCTCTAAGATATGGCTGCAAGACATAACTAACTTTAATGGTCATTCCAATGTAGTTGATTCCAACAAAATGAAGACATCATTTTCTTTGCAAGATAAGCGCGGATTATAGTTGATAAAATCCCTAATGCCTAACAAAATTCTGGACCGCTGTACCAGCTAAGCAAAAAATATATTAAAAATATTTTTTTCTTGTTAACGTATACATTTATTTTAATTATTTGTCTATATTTTAAAATACCTATATTAGTCCCACTCAACAGCCACCTGGAAGTCATAAAATGTGGTTAGTTGTTTTGTTTAGTTTTGCTTTCCTAGGCAAACTATAGACACACGTCCTTTTCCTTGTGAGCAAGAGTTCATATTTAATAGTTGTTCCAGAAAAGATTTCGACAGCACAAAATTAAATAGGCGCATAAAGAGTAATGTTGCCACCAAAACAATGTCCTTGCTTTAACAAGGTTGCTTAAAATTTAGTTTGAGATGTTACATCATCGGAGTATTCACTCGACCTTCTCACCTACATCGCCTACTCCCAAAACTGAATATGTCTCGCAAGGAGAGCAATCTAATTAATTTTCCTTTTAGATCCTGAATATACTTGGGTAAAATTCATGGGTATTTAAGAATATTGCAATGAAATTTTGTCACGAGCTAACACTTTGTTTGCTAGTTTTACCGGTGAAATATTAGCAGTTAACTTTGCGTATGATATGACCAGAGTATGAAGAGGCTCCCAAAGCGGATCTTTGGTGCTCACTACTCCCATGATGAACGGGTGAAGGAGACTACATGCTCCAGGTAGGCTGACTGACAGAACGCGCAGAAGCCTCTAAAGATTCCAAGCTTGATGATCCAGTCACATCAAAGCTGCTCAGAGTGTTCCCTCTGGCGGAACTGGGAAAAACTCGAACTCACTTTAGGCGGCTCAGAGAAGGCTGCATCTGGCAGGGCCGAGAAATGAGCAAGAACCTGTGCCATCATCCGTCACCGCAGAGACCTTATGTCTGAAAGATAAAAGGGGAAGCGAAATGAGAGGCAATGAGGAAACGGAATTTTTAGAAGAGGTGAAACTTCCCCAGAATTTGCCTGCTGACCACAGAACAACATGTAAAAGTCATGGTCAAAATGGCTGCCCTCAGTATCAAAAACAGTATTTCGCGAATGCGAGCCTCGCCGTTACCGCGAAGCCATTTTGCTTGGTAACTGTAATGATAGGCTAATGAATTAGTGTGTTAGTTTCAAACCGAGTGAGATGGCTCCTTGTGATGCTCTCATTCGGAAATTCCCGGGTTCAATTCTCGTTGACCGCCTTCTCTGAGCCTGGGATTTAAGATAGACAAATAGTGGGGTTGTTTATCACTGTCCACGATTTTCTCCATCATTTCCCTACCATTCGACTCCGTTTCCTTCAGGTATGCTTCTAGCCTTCTTTGTGTTAGATTGTGCCGGACAGAAGTAGCTGATGCTTATTCTAAGGAAAGATGATTTCCCTTGGACACTAGAGAGCTGAGAGCTGCCTCTCAGTGACGGGTCTTAGAACCACGAAATGTTAGGAATTTCCACTCGTTTCTGGCCTATGGCATGCCTCCGATGGTTCTTTCACTTCATCCCTTCTTCCTGAGGATGGTAGCCAAACAGATTTCACGCAGCTGTCAATGTGCGAGGTGTCCACCTCTATTGTGCACCCTATGCCCTATAATGCTTTCAGGATTTGGTGTTCCATATCAAAAGGATATGCTCACCATTGTCATGATTTTCTATTGACTGCTTATGTTATGAAAAGGGACCAAAACCTGCCAGCACACTTTTACGAATCAAATACATCGTTTGCCAGGTAGATAAAAATTGAGCGAAAATTCCGGAGTACTTAATGAACATTCACAAATTCTCTCTTGAACATGTAATGGACTCAATGTCGTGGTGCGGAATGGAACGTTGGAATCGTAATCTGAAGGAATTAAGTTTAAATCTCCGCTGAGTTTAGTTGTCTAGATACTGAGTTTTCGTTTTGGATGTTGAACTGCGAAAGAACTGATAGAAAGAAAGTTAAAATGATCTATAAAAAGACCACAGTATCAGAAAAATAATGTAGGAAAAAAAATGTGTAAAGATACATACATACTGACTTGAATTGTTTTGACCTGGTACAAATAAACAGGAGGGAAACCACACAGAAGTTTATGGCGTCCTTAACCTTGGCTGTTACTGAAATGAACGCAAGGCAAACAGCTGCGGTAGTTGTAATGCAGTAGTTAAAGGTAGTGCAGCGCACACTCGGCCATTGCCACCTTCTTATGCAACACTCTCCCTGCCACCTCTTCATTCAGGCGAATATGGATCTGAAGTAGGTCGACAGAGGTTACAGTACTCGCACGTAGCGTGTGCACCTTACTTGCATGCCAATCTCTGCACAGTTGAAATTAAGGGGCCTTGAAGAGCTATTCTTAACCTGCCACTCCCTAATATGTGCATCCTATTTTGCCTGTGAATGATTGTTCATGCTTTCTAGATACATTACCGTATTTCAGTTTCGTCACTTGAGAATTAATTGGATCTTCAGGGGATAGCGTTAATGACTGGATCTCTGGATTCCAGAACAAAAGTTTTTGTTCTCTATTTATTTTACGTAGCTTTAACTACTTAGTCATATTATGAATGATCTGTTAGATCAGTGGTGCCCAATACAGCGCTAGAGGGGAGGCCATATTTACCTTCACCCATTTGTTTGGTAGCGGCAGGCAAAAACCTCGCTTTCTATCAGTGGCGGGGACTTCAGCAAAGTTTATGTTAATGGGATGGTACAAATACTTACTTCTTTTACGCAATTTTTGTTAGTGACTTGGTGGCACTGTTTACTTATAACCAGTTCATCAATGTTGCCGACAGGAATGAACAACAGATTCTTAAAAGGCAGACCAAATGATCCTGCCCTCTCACCCCTACTACAATATTTGCTGTTTATTTGATGCGTTTTCGAGAACATCTGTTCATAAATATAAGTAGAGCCAAATACTGATACAGGCTTTCACATTTTGGCAAATTTCGCAATTTAAGAAATTTTTCATTGGGAACAGATTTTAAAAATCCCAATCTTTTTTCTGAGAATGTTTAGTGGCTGTTAAATTTTGCAAAGCAACTAGTTCCATTTGAAGATCGTGGGGAGCTTCTTTGCAGTCAAAATTAATTCAAACTCAAGTGCTGTTACTGATTGCATATCTATAATGTTTGCTAAAAGTGTCGTTTAATATTATATCGGAACCCCAAGATAAGTGATGCTTAAAAATAAGATATTTCTCATTTAACAAAACCATATTCTTTCTTCCATTCTTTCTGGAATACGATATGTGTGATTCGCTTGAAACTTACCATTGCGTCAAGAGTCGAACCCAGTTATACGCCACTGAATGACTGAAGAGGAAATGTTTCCTACCTGGCCATGCACAAAACGAAGGAGGCGGAGTAACACGACTGGGAGAAGCAATTAGCTCATAAGAGCAGAGGCTGGGCACTCTAGTGTTAGATGAAGCACCTTCAACCGACTGCCCTCGCGTGCGTAAGAAACTACCCTGAAATCCTGACGTTCAGCTGTAAACAAGGGATGCACTGCTACAGTGGCAGAACCAGAAATGTGTATGTACGCTTACATTTTCGGTATAGAAATAACTGGTGAAACTTTTTATCAAATTAACTTCACTGTTATTTAAACAATTGTTATTTAACTGTTACTTAAACGTGAGTAATATTTTGTATACAGCTATTCAGATATTTA
Source organism: Hymenopus coronatus (assembly GCA_030762935.1). Classification (NCBI taxonomy): domain Eukaryota; kingdom Metazoa; phylum Arthropoda; class Insecta; order Mantodea; family Hymenopodidae; genus Hymenopus; species Hymenopus coronatus. The sequence continues at coordinate 40,504,361 of CM060885.1, read as the reverse complement.
ATAATACGGAATAAAACTTTATTCTTATTGTAACTAGAAAATTAGTGAATAAAATACAAAACACAGTACATATGCACTAAATACAACTTGCTAATAAAAGTCCAATTTTTATACAACAGGAATTCGCCGCGAGTTTTTGCATTTTTCTGTATTTAACGAGCGTTTCTGTACCACCCAATCCTAAACATGCAACATCGTGGAATTTAGGAAATGTTTCACCTCAAACGAAAGTGTAGAAATGGCTTATAAATTTTTGTTTATATATAAATTATTTAAATTTCTTTTTATAAAACAATTATTTGTAACCTTAGTTAGGAATATCGAAAATATAGCAGCCATCATCACCTTGAAACATTGCATTGCATTCCACCACCGCTGATAGAAAGGAGTGAGTAACCAAGCTGTTCGTATGAGGGCTGTTTACACGCTCTCAAGCGACCTTGACTCATCTTGGGGAAGCCTCTGTTATATAATCATTGATCGGTATGTGGTGGATAGTCTTTGTGGTCTCATTTCCGCACTACACCACTATAGCTTCGCGAAAAGGACGGTGTCATGGTGCCTGAAGTCTAGCAGCTGCACTATATAGCCAACATCGAGGTCTCATCCCTCCATACCATACTACTACTTTGCTCCTCCACGACAAGCAGCTGACGTTAGGGTGCCGACCGATCTAGTTACTTTCATTATCTTGGATAGATGGCACTATAATCGCAATTGCCATATATTTTCAGTTAATTTTGTTTTAGACTGAAGGCTGAACACTGAATCTTAGGATTAAATATCCAATCCATCATTTACCCGACTGAGGGAAACCATTACATTAAAAAAAAAAAAAACAACAACAACAACAAACAGATCGAACGGCCCCACAGCATATGAACAGAGAACCTCTCGAATGCTGTCACAGACTAACGCCTGAGCTATTCCGCTCGGTAACTTTTTTTGTTTTCTCTCTCGGTGTTATTAGCTCGTAATAAATTACGTAGCATACCAATGCTGAGGTCATGTAAATTATAGACTAGGGAAAGAGACTAGTAAAGCGCTGGAGGGGATCAGATAGCATGGTCAAATTTTACTTGCTCTATTACGTGCTATGTACAAAGTAGGTAGGGAAGGCATTGCATTTCATCCAAAATTCGATATCAAAGTTTCATCGGAAGTATATGTTTTAAGGCCCCCTGAATGCAAAAATGTTTAGAAAAAGGTCCGCGTGGGTGGCTGTGTGAATGTGTCTGTGAGCAACATAACCAAAAAATGGAGCGCCCGTTAAATACCAAACTTCGTATTTAAGTTCATCATCTTTCAAGGATCCGACTCAAAGATTTTCAGGAAAATCCCTCCCACCCAAACTAACCTTTAAATGGAAACTTTTTTTATCGTTATAACTTTCTCAAAAGTGGCTATAACGATTTTGTTTAAAATGCTATAAGTTTAAGATGTTTTATCATAAATAAAATGTTTATCGGAAATTTTCTGGGAATAGGCTATAAAGCCCTCTTTATTCTTGGTGATTTTTGCATAACTGGTAAAGTAAGAGATAAAAAAAAAAACCTGTAGATTTCGTTAAAACATAATTTATGTCAAATGCAATTTTTGTGGATTTAACCATTTCGGAGATATCCCTTGATATTTGTTTCAATTTTGCAGTACTTCTCAACGTTAAATCACTATTCGCTTCTTTTCTCCTGGTAAAGCGACCAGCTATTAAAAACCTCGACTATCATTTTAGCTTATTGTATTTCCTTATTCCTCTTGTGCAAGGCAATAACATATTATCAAACCATTTGTGCTAGTATTTACCTTGATAAGCTTGAAGTGGATAGAAGAATAAGCTTTTGTAAGATGTTTTTGCAACCGTAATAGAGAAAGTTATGTGAATGTGGTACATCAGATCCCCCCCCCCTATTTATTCTACAATGTACTTTTTAGTGGCACGTTTTACGCCAATTCTGGTTTGCGAAGTTTCCATTCCACATGAGAGTTTTGAGATGGGAAACTTGCTAGAATTTAACAATCACATTTCATTACTTTGTAAGTTTTCAAAGTTTTTGCTTTTGGTTTATTACAATATGTAGCTAATTGAAACGCAATAAACATTTGTTTTCTCAGGAATATTTATTTTAACAATGACAATCTTTTTCTTCACCTTTAATGTCGAATTCGCTTGTAGAAAAATGTTTGTAGAAAGACATCTCTTCACAAGAGCTATATTTTTTTCCTGTAAGAACTGTATTCATTAATGGTTGATAATTTCATTATATGCCATAACACTATCACTTTCACTGTTTACACTATTAATACTATTCCATTATATCTATAACAGCAACAATGTTTGTGCTGAAACCTTCAATGCATTAAACAACAAAATGTATTTACATTTGTATTAACCTCAATATTACCTGTCTCTATGAGAAATGCCCCAATTCTGAAGACATCAATTTCTCCTGTATTATTTCTGAAAGCATTCATTATATTTAATAACATTTTACTTTCTCTGGCCCCTTATGTACAGTGTACATAGGGATAGGGAAGGTATTGTAATGCACCCAAAAATTCGATACCGAGATTTCACCGGAAATATATGTTTTGGGGTCCCCTGAGTCCGAAAAAAGCATTTTAAAGAAAAAGGTCCGTGTGTGTGTGTGTGTGTGTGTGTGTGTGTGTGGACAGCATAGCCCCAAAACAAAAAGACCGTTAAATACCAAACTTGGTATTTAGGTTTAGTATCTTCCAAGGATGCGACACGAAGATTTTCAAAAAAATCTGCCCCCACCACAAACTACCCTTTACATGGAACTTTTTTCGAAAATTTTGATTTTCTTAAAAATGGGTCTAACGATTTTGATTAAAATCCCGTATATTAAAGCTATTTGTGTCAGAAATAAAATGTATATCTCGAATTTTTTGGGAATAGCCTCTGAAGACCTCTTTATTCTGAATGAATTTTGCTTAACTGCTAAACCGTAAGAGATAGAAAAAACGTTACTACACAAAAAAATGTACTTCATGACAAAACACGCAATTTTTGTCCTTTACGTTTTTGTTGTGGAGGTAACCGTTTTCGAGATATTCTTTGTTATTGGTTTCAATTGTGAAGTACTTTTCTCACACAGGAAGTGTCTGTTTTTCTTTTGTTCTACTCCTGGCCAAGCAAAGAAGTGATTTGCAATGACAATCGCATAACGATAACTTTTAAAACATTTGACAATCACTTTAGCATAGTGCATTCCCTTATTCCCTTCTACTTATAAGGAACTAAGTAATAACATTCTGCTAATATTTATCTTGATTAGCATTGTGTACAAAGAAGAATAATCTTTTGTAGGAGTTTTGTAGAGCAGCTAAGAAAGTCATGTGAGTGTAACAAATCAGATTTTTAAATTACTATGTAATAAGTTGACCCAGATTTTAAGTCTTGTTAGCCTTTATTTTAGCTTTTCTATATCCTTAAAATAACTCTTTCTAGATTTCTTTTTAGATACAATTATTACTAAGAACAAAGATTGTCTATTTATATTATTTTAGGTCACATGCCTATAATTCAGGTTTTAATATTCTGAAAAGAGTTTCTTTTTTAAATAAGTGATAAACCAATAACTATCCCGATTTTTACTTTCTCTAGAGAAGGTATTGTAATGCACCTAAAAATTCGATACCGAGATTTCACCGGAAATACATGTTTTGAGAACTCCTGAATCCAAAAAGAGCATTTTTAGAAAAATATCCGTGAGTGTGTTTGTCTGCCTGTATGTGTATTTGTGTGTGTGTGTGTGTGTGTGTGTGTGTGTGTCTGTGGGCAGCATAGCTCAAAAACGAAAAGTCCGTTAAAAACCAAACTTGGTATTTAGGTTTGGTATCTTCCAAGGATGCGACACGAAGATTTTCAAGAAAATCCCCCCCTCCCAACTACCCTTTACAGGAACTTTTTTCGAAAATTTTGATTTTCTAAAAAATGGCTCTAACGATTTTGATTAAAATATCGTATATTACAGATATATACCTGACAAATAAAATGTATATCTTGAATTTTGTGGTAATAGCCTCTGAAGACTACTTTATTCTGGATGAATTTTGCAAAACTACTAAACCGTTAGAAATTGACAAAAACCTAACACACAAAAAATGTAGAGCACGTTAAAACACACAATTTATGTTATATACATTTTTTTCGTGGAGTTGATAGCTTTTTAGATATTCCTTGTTTTAGGTTTCAGCTTTGAAAAACATACTTTTCTCATACAGGCATTGGCCAACTTGTGTCCATACAAGCAAACAAACTTCAGTCACATAGCAACCAGCTTTTGGCTTTCACTTTAACCTATGGTACTCCCTTATTTCGCTTCTACTTACAATAAAGCAAGAAATAAGACTATTTCTGCAAATTTTTCATGATTGGCATGAAATAAATAAAAGAATAAGCTTATTAACAATAATTTGTTACAGAGATATAGAGAAAGTCACGTGAATGGAACACATTAGATTTGTTTAGTAATATTTATTTATAATCTTACAACCTATTCGTGCGTGTCATTGTATTCAACACTTAAATCCATTACATCCCATATGCAGATGTTTTAAGCGATAAACATTTAACTGAACTTATTCAAGCTGCCTAACTAGTCACCAACTAGATTTCAAGCAATTGGCAGTTCATATGGACACGCATATGAGAGGTTGGTGCGCAACACGAAATACACGCTGACTCGACAAGTAAACAGCTAAAGGACAATGCACCCAAAAGAAATGCAACTGGGAACCCACATTTGCTTCTTTTCCATCATGTCTTATAGCTAGAATAGCTAGATCAGAACGGAGTGTTGCTTTTCTCCTTTTTCGACTGTACACTTCGTGTGGTTTGTTTACGTCGGAAGACAACACAGATACCGGCATACAGCTGTATAAAGCCTACGTATACGCAGCCTAACGTCTAACCACACAAACCTCATCTCTTTAGAAATTTGCATTGTATAAACAAGTTCGCTTACGTATTAAGTGAATCATGCTCACAACCTTAAATATTTGGCAATTAAACACATTATTTGGGTCTTCTATGGACTTCATTTCTATTTGCAACACTCGAAATCAAGTGCGACTCTCTTCAAATGCTGCTCCCAAATGTCATGTAGTTAGCTACTCTTCTACTGCAGTAAAGTAGCAGAGAAAGCAATAAAATGGCGTCCATATATAGGTATTCTGTAGGTTGACTAAATTAAGAACGCCTCCGCACAAATGATGATTCGAATTTTAGTCAAGGCCATCACCTCATCGGAAATTTGACATCAATTACATCATCATGACGTTTAGAAATTCCAACAGGTTGTTGGTGCAGTTTTCCTTTTCTTTTCTTTCCTAGAAACGCATTTCCATCTAATAGGTGAAGGACGGTTAAATTAGGTCTCCGTAATTTTTTGCTTATTGCACCACAGCTTCATCCATCTTCAACACTTGACAACAAATCTTCTTCCTCGCATTCCTGTTTTACCTAGTGCAGCGGTAATTTGTGTTCCATGTAGTTCAGCATTCCAATATGTTAATGTGAGTAACACTACTCACGAATTCCATAAGAGCATTAACCATTATCATGCCACTTCTTAACAGTATTAGTGTCAATAAGTTATATAATTACAAATGAGCATATAATATATGCGTAGCATTTTTATTTTATCATTTAGTTTATCTACTCTTGGTAGGTAGGAAAAACGTTAATATAGAGATTTCAACCTAAATGCACGCTTTGAGGTCCCCTGATTCAAAAGGCATTTTAAAGCACGAAACACTTAAATTCACTACATCCAATCTCCTGCTGCTTTAAGTAATGAACATTTAAGTGAATTTATTCAAGGTACCTTAAGTAGAAATCAATAGATTCAAGCAGTTGACAGCTCAAATGGAAATTGTAATTCGTAGATATTATATAAAAATATTGGTGTATCTATTCAATGAATCATGGTCCAAGTATCATGATAACAATTCCGTTTAAAAGTCATCATGTCCAATATGCAAATATGAGAAATAAAATAAATATCTTGTGATATTTATTGTATTTGATTGCTTCAGATTTAAAATACTTAAAAATGTGCTCACACGAAAAGTTGTTAACTCCTGGCTCTGTAAAGAAACGGACTTAAACCACTCTCTTATATCTGAAATAATGTGTGTAATTAAGTTATTTCTGTATAAGGTTTATTTCGATTAATAAGAAAAATAAATGTTCTATGAAATAGTTTGTTGATGTTATCTAAAAGCATACGGCATGGAATTTAAAAGCCATCACATGGCGGATCCGCCTTTTAAAAATCTGACTATCGCTTTAGCCCAATGTATCTCTCTTATGTGATGGTTTATCTCGATTATGAAAATAGAATTTTGTTTTGTTAGAGTAGTTTGTAGACGGGTGAATAGAAAATGTAATAGGAATGCAACATATTAGTTTTTTAAACTGCTGTCGCTATTCAAGTGTTCTCAGACCTCGTGGAATGACCATGGAATTTCTGGGCCAGCTCTAGCGATGCGCTTTTAAACATTTTTCTGTGTAACGAAGTTATTTATTACAATCCATTCAAATGTTTATCATAGGTAAATAACTTGAAGCATACAAGAATTAACGTATGCAAGAATAGACTGTACAAAAACTAAGAGAGTGGGTGTAGAAAGTCATATGAATGTGAAATATCGATTTTTAAAACTCTGAACTATTGTTTTATCTAAGTATACTCTTCTTATAACCAGAAGAAAATGTGTATTATAACTGTTTTATTACAAGGTCACCATGTTAATGGGATTCTCATTTCAATTCTAAAGGTCCCTAAAATGCTAGGTTTTTGTAAAACAGATATAAGCAAGATCAGATAATCCTACAAAACGTTATTGTTTTAAATTAATTGTATGTGATGATCTTTTGATGGTAAACTCGCCTTATAAAATCATCCTTCTAAATTACCTGCTTGAGGAATCTACCTAAGACACCTCAACTCGCCTACTTAATCTCAGGCTGTGAGGACATACCACCTCTTTTTATTACTTTCTCTACATGACTATGTACAAAGTGTATAGAGAAGGTATTGCATTCCACCCAAAATTCGATACCGCAATTTCACCGGAAATACATGTTTTCGGTCCCCCTGAATCCAAAAAAAGCATTTTCAGAAAAAGATCCATGTGTGTCTGTTGGTATTTAAGTTTGGTATCTTCCAAAGATGCGACACGAACATTTTCAAGAAAATCCCCCCACCCCCAACTACCCTTTACACGGAAAAAATGTCTAACATTTCGTAAATTAAAGGTAAAAGTATTTACCTAATAAATAAAATGTATATCTTGAATTTTCTGGGAATAGCCTCTGAAGACTACTTTATTCTGGATCAATTTCATGGAATTTTGCATAACTGCGAAACCATAAGAGGTGGACAAAAACCTAACACACAACACATGTAGAGCACTTTAAAACACATACTTTTTGTTATATACATTTTCTTTGTGGAGTTAGTCGTTTTTTAGATATTCCTTGTTTTTGGTTTCAGTTTTGAAAAACTTATTTCTCATACAGGAATTTGTCAACTCCAATCCATACAAACAAAAGAACTTCAGTCACATAGCAACCAGCTTTTGACTATCATTTTAACCTATGGTACTCTTATTTTGCTTCCACTTACAAGAAAGCAAGTAATAAGACTGTTTCTGCTAACATTTTCTCGATTAGCGTGAAGTAAATAGAAGCCTAAGCTTTTCAACAATAATTTGTTACAGAGATGTAGAGAAAGGCATGTGAATGGAACATAAATTTTTGGCAGCCCTAATGTCGTTCTCCGTGGTCTAGCTCTGATTTCCGAGATCGCGGATTTTTTCGAGAGTAAAAATTCTTAACATGGCCTCCTTCGGAAGGTAAGTAGAGTCGGAAAACCACAAGCCTGATTAGAGGCCTCTGAGAACTACAACAAAGAAATCCATAAATGAAACTCAATTTCATTTCGAGCCATCATCGCCGAGATGATGTAGGTATGGATATCCTCATTTGGAGTCGGCATTGTTTGCATTGAGAAATAGCTGACAAAAGAGATGGACCTTTGCAAGCGAATGTATTCAAACGTTCAGCTGAGTCATGACACGCGAAGCATGCAAATGGCAGTGTTCAGTCTTTCCATTATGCAAACGTTCTCAGTAAGGCATAAAGGAAAGATAATTAATTGTCTATTGTCACGTAATTATTTTCAAAAACTTAGACACGGTAAGAGCAACCAATTTTTTTTTCGCCCTTGGTCATCATTTGCACTACTATTCTCTCTCTCTCTCTCTCTCTCTCTCTCTCTCTCTCTCTCTCTCTCTCTCTCTCTCTCATATATATATACATATAAAACTACTCCCATCCTTGCTACATTTTGACGCTTACAGGCAACACTCAGAATAGTTTTTACCTTTCTACCAGAGACTCTTGGCGGTGTTATCTGCACACTTTGTAGTGATAATGGCTTGGACTATAGGCAGGGATCGCTGATAAAAAAACCGCCCCCATCCCTCGTACATTCCTCGTTTATAGGCAGCATTCAAACTAGTTTTTATCCTTCTGCCAGAGTGCGTACTTTGATAAAAGTTTGGGAGAGATAAATTGAAGGCAACCGCAGTTATGTCTGATCACAAATTGGATTCGCCTACAGAGTGACAGAGTTGGTTAAGGACTCGACTGCATACTATTTAAGAAACAGTACAAATAGGTAGTGCTTCTCTAATTTTTGGCTTTGAGGAGTGTTAATTGTTTTACAACTGCTTCAAATACGCTGCACCTGCGATAGTGACTTTTTGACAAGAAATGCCAATTTAAAAGTGAAGTTGTCCATCAAAAGGAAATAATGTAAAGTTTTATACGGTAAATAAATAACTAATGAGTTAACTTAGCCTTAATGATTTGCCTGAAATTATTGGTACCCCAAAATATTTACATTTGAAAACAGATGACTTATTAGAAGTAGGAGAGGGAGATGAATAAAGAAAAGCATAAAGATACGGAGGATGGGCGGGAGGAGGAAAGACTTGGTGATCTTAGACTAAATACAAAGTATTTTCTGTTTATACATATAAAATGAATGAAGGCAGAACAAACATCTGATGCGTAGCACTCCTCCTTCCAATTTCTCTGCCCAAGTAAAACTTTGCATATCTTGTATCTTACATTACTCATACACAATGATTCATCTATCCATTTGTATTGCCTATAGATGCTTTTAAATTAAACATTATAGAATTGGTTAGAGGAAACATGAGGAAACAACATTCACCCAATAATATCATACTCGTATGAGCGGATGTGAAGGAAGAAAAACGAAAAACCACAATTTTTACTTTCTCTTAACGTACTATGTACATAGTATAAAGAGAAGGTACTGTATTCCACCCAAAAATTCGATACCGAGATTTCACCGGAAATACATGTCTTGGGTCACCCTAAATCGTGTGTGTGTGTGTGTGTGTGTGTGTGTGTGTGTGTGTGTCTGTGGACAGCATAGCTCTAAAACGAAAAGACTATTGAATACCAAATTTGGTATTTAAGTTTGGTATCTTCCTACGATGCGACACGAAGATTTTAAAGAAAGTCCCCCTACCCCAAACCACGCTTTACATGGAAAATTTTCGAAATTTTTGATTCTCTCAAAAATGGCTCCAACGATTTTGATTAAAATCGCTTATATTTAAGATATTTACCTGCTAAATAAAATGTATATCTTGAATTCTCAGGGAATAGACTCCAAAGGCCTCTTTATTCTGGATGATTTTTACTGAATTTCGCCTAAGTGATAAATCGTAAGAGACAGATAAAATGTAGATCACGATAAAACACACAATTTATATCATATACTTTTTTTCGTGGAGTTGGTCGTTTTTGGGATATTCCTTGTTTTTGGTTTCAGCTTTGAAAAACGTATACTTTTCTCACACAAAATTTGTCAACTCCTTTGGATCACAAGGACAGCACCTAACCAACTGAGCTACCCGGACCGAGGTAGTTGGCTTTTAGGTTTATTATCTTCTAAAGATACGACCGAGGAACTTTTTTTTTCATTTGTGTGCTTTTTTGTTTTAAATAATCTCCCCAAACAGCTGTTTATATCAGGAACGTGAGCATTATTCTGAGAAAGATCACGGCTCAACTTCCAGCACATTATCATGGCTTACTAATTCTTAGAGAACGTGAGTTCATGTTCTAGCAATGCTAAATACACCAAGTACACGCTTGCGCAATGTGTTAAACGTATTTATCCTACTGATACTTGTAATACTCGTAGACACCGTTGCTATGCCGAAACGACACAAAAAACTTGGATTTTAAATCAAAGTGATAGTTATTAGCATCCCCGTCCAACTCCATTGACTGAATTGGACTCGTATATGTTTCCGTTGGCTACCGTGTGACAACAGTTGGAGGCGCTAGTGTGCCTGAGAGAACGTTCCCATAAATAACCGCGCGCATTCTCATCATTGTTTTCTGTTATTCTGTGGATGCAGCGCCATATTTGAAATTATATTTGATATACAATTTCACTGTTGAACTTCGTTTTATTCTTGCCATTTCTGTCAATTTCTAATTTATTTTTAGTAGGTTGCAATTTTGTTTATATAATTCTAGTAGTTTTAAGTTCTCCAAAGCTCAGAAACTCCAAGAACTATCGCAAAAATGACGATAAATCATGAGAACGCAACTATCCAAGTAAAATGGCGAGAAAGATCAAGCACCAAAGAAATGTGGGAATAGTATCAAGATTAGCCATAAGGTAAGTGACTGCCAATATAATCTTACATTGATTGCACATTAATGCGTATTAAAAGCAAAAGTTACAATGAAAGTAAATGTGCATCTGCATATATCCACACAAATAATCACGATTACTGTCAATCTCTAAATTTGTTAAGCTCACCTGAAACCGTATTTATATTAAAATGTTACGCCGCAATGTGTTCATTCTGTATAGAATGTTGCTGACACTACCTGCTTTGTTCACCATTATGTATAAGCTACATCAAAATTAAGTACCTTTGCTGCTGTTATAACAATGTAAACAAAGACACAATTTAAGTGTTTATAAGCTGCATTATCTTTTGTTCAGTAAACAATACCAATTTATCGTTAAATATTTAAAAAGTTGCTTGCATTAATTAATGGCAAAAGATGCAGAAAGTGATATATTAAACGATCAAACATAACCCATATCACTGCCTTCCTTTATATTGAAAACTAATTGAAATAAGGACATACTCTTAAAATAATGGGCAAAAATGAAGACTGAAATCAAAAGCCTGGAGTAAAGAGAATTCGTTAATATATTATTTTTCGTACTAACTGAATATAAGTGTCTTCCGCTCAGCATCTGGCAACTTGAATATTTTTCTCACGAGCAGGTGTTTGAGAAAAAAAGTATAGCTTTATAATACAAATATTAACATTTTAATATTATAATGCCTATATTTAAAGCACCCTTCTGAATTTCTAATTCTTGATGTTGGTGATGATGATGGAGTGGCATTACTTACAACCCTTTCTGCTAAGCATATTATGTATTGCTTTTCCTCTATTTCCATTTCACATGCTTGCCTCTTCTTTGTGGAGGTAAACATTTCCCCGGAAGCCACGGATGGCTACATTCTAATTATTGATAGTTTAAAAAGTTTATTCTTGTTTGCACTCTCTAAAATTGAATTTCTCACAAATTTCCGAAAGTATTTCTGTCAGTCTTTCTAGCAGTCTGGTTGACAGTGTTTACAGCTGACAATATTATTATTATTATTATTATTATTATTATTGTTAATGTACTAATCACTGTATTATACTTGTATCTTCTTTGTGGAGGTAAGAATTACTCCGGAAGCCATGAATGACAGCATTCTAATCATTAATAATTTAAAAAGTTTATTATTGTTTGCACATTCTAAAATTGATGTCTCAAAAATTTCCTAAAGTATTTCTGCCAGTCTTTTTAGCAGTCTGGTTGGCAGTGTTTACAATAACAACAATACATTACACAATAACAACTTTTATTATTATTATTAATTATTATTATTATTATTATTATGATTATTATGATTATTATTATTTATGTACTAATCAAAGCATTATACTCGTTTCAGATATAGAACTGACTTTGAGGTTCCAGAAAATACCACATGGTGAACTGCAATGTTGGAAGAAATACATAAATTACTTTTTTGTGTATGGTCTTAGGAGTGCCTAGAGGTTGTTAAAAATAAAACTCTTTGTTATGAGGATGACTAGTAGAGCATAGTACAAGTGAAATGCTTAAGTAGTACTATACTACATCGTAAAACAGTAATGAAAATTGAAATTAATTTAGTGTATGCCTTACATGAGAATGCAGAAATACTTCACTGCGCACATTTTCAAATATTATGGTTATAAAAATAAACATAATAAATCTCAGGACAAAATGGCAAACCTCATGGCTTATTAAAGGCAAATTTTCGTATTAGGTAACACATTTTAGAAGTTCTGTTTTGTGGTTTGTAGACTGAGACAAAGTACTCATACATAGATTTCAAATTTTCTATAATATTACAAATACATTTACACCATTATTAGATACAAAGCATCATTCTGGGGATGTTGCAATCATAATATCAAAAATGATTTTCAAATGAATTGTATGTGTACCTATCATAATATCAGGTAAATGACTTTTAAACAATTTGAGATTATGGCTTTATAATTATACAAATAAGTAATTCATTAAAAAAAGTTATCTAAAAATTTAGATTTTTTTACAGAAAGAGCTCAACTTTACTTAGTAAACCAATAAGAACATACAATAATTTATATTTAAATAGTTATATATTACACACTGTCTAAAATAGCGTAAGGTTTTTGGAATTTTAAATGATGTGGTTTGTAGAATACAAAATATTATGCACAAAAACCCTAAATGCAATTCTTCAGTTTCTGTATATGAACTAATTTGCTCTGTCATTACAACAATAATTAATGGAACAGTCTTCATGTGCATGGAATAGCGAAACCAAAAAAAAATTAAGATTTGAGTTTTGTGTACGGATTAGTTTTTCTAAACTGTGTAAAGTCAAATGCTATATTTGAACTAATGATGAGCTGAAATATTTTTTTTAAAATCTTGTTATATATTCACAAATTCTGTTGCAATAATTGGAATTACAATAAAGAAATTGCCATTATTTTAATTATTACTATTATTATTTATTTATTTGAAAGAATGCATCCAATCACAAAACCCCTTGCTGGTTACTACCATGTGTGTATGAGAGAAAAAAACTGTGGAAGGGTGGGTGAAATATAGTGCATTATTTGATGAAGGCAATAATTATGTAAAAGTTATAGAATAAAGAAATATATACCTAAATATTACATTGAATAGATGTATCTAGTTTTAGTATATCATTGTTTGTAATATTACCAACATCATCACTATTTCATATTCATATAGCTTTAAACTCCAGGTGTGTTTATTCTGTTAGGAAGAAACCGAATGCACCTAATTAAAATACTTTACATGTTTTGTAGAAAATATTGAATTATGATCCTTTTAATAAATTTAAACATTATATGATTAATTTTTCAGGCTCTGTATGATGTATGTCATTAATCTGAGGTAAGTATTCATTATAAAAATGAATGTTAAGTTTAGCTCATAATTTTTCTTTGCAATGATTCTTTGGAGCCTTATCACAATTTAATATGCTTTCAAGTATCTCAATTTGCTTTTAATCAAAATACAACTGATAGCAGGAAACTTTACATGGTTTAATTTTTTTCCATACATTTGCAATTTTGGTTTCAGAACCAAAGACTTTCAGGAAATATTGATATTAGCAATTAATGCTTAATAAAAACAAGAAAAATTATGGACTAGTGTTTAATTTTTCTCTGCAGAAAGATGAATAGTTCAGAATAACTACTATCTCATAATATGTAACATTTTCATAAATGTTTATTTGCTACCTTCATTCATTTCCTTCTCACACTGCTCCATGTTTTTGTATTTTGCTGTAGTTATTTAGTTATTACATGTATGAGGTGTGGTACTTCATACTCTTTTTAACTTTGATTGTGAGCACCTCTTTGTTATTTTAACACACTAATCATCTCAGCCTAATTTTTTGTGTGGCTTTTATAGGTTTAGTTCAAGCCATTCAGTGACCCAATTATTTGCCTTACAAGTTCATACCCTTCTAAGGGATGCTAAGACATTTCAAAGATGTATCTTTTTTTTCTAGAGCTTCACACTCTAACAGAAGATGTTTTAACACTGAAAATAATTTCTACATATGCAACAGAAGTAGTAATAAAATATGCCCTGGATATTAATATTTAAGTTCACAATTCATGTATTTACATGTAACGTGCCTTTTAATGTGCTAAGAGTGTTAATAAATATATATTTTAAATGTATCTGTATTACTGCAAACATTCTAGTAAAATAAATACCAATTTATGGTTTATAAATTTATAGTGGTTTCACTTTGCCTTTAGTAAAAGTTGCTAATGATTGATTAAAATTTCACACCATAATCATTTCAACAGTTTATGTGATACCTTTAAATCCAAGCTCGGAATTGCCAAGCACCCTACATAAGCACAGATTTTTCCGAATGAAATTTACAGACACTCTAAATTCCACAATCCACTGGACCAATACATGTCTTACTACTTCCCAAACCAAATTGCATGACATTATGTCTAATACATTTTCATCACCTACTATATTATTATCACTATTATATTATCACATTTAAAATGACAAGACCAAGTGTGATATCAAGACTTCCCATTGGACACGCAAAACTGCCATTTTCTTGAAGGAGCCATCGCCTGAATGCTAACAATGCCAAAAGACCTTAGCCATCAAGCACATCTTCACAGAACGCCCAGTTTATGAGGAAAACAGGAGAGAGTACAATATGGCTACTCATCTTGCAACAATATTCGTTGATTTTTTTTTTTTTTTTGGGTAGTGTTTAACGCCCGCTTTAACTACTTATGGCACCGCAGGCGCTGATGATGATACATGAATGATGATGGAGCACCGGTGGAATGCGATGGCGGGGGAAACCGGAGTACCCGGAGAAAACCCGCCCCAGCGCCGCTTTGTCCACCACAAATCTCACATGCGTTCGCTTGGGATCGAACCGCGGCCGCCTAGGTGAGAGGCAAGTGGTCTAACCACTCGGCCACGGCGCGGCCATATTCGTTGACCAAAAACGATTCAGGGTGTCTTGAAATGTCTTCATTCAACATCACTATATAACAAACAGTAACTGTAAACATCCATACAGAATTTCCTTTGTTAAACGATGTTCATGCATTGTATCTTAACGATTTTATTGTTTTTTTTTTTTTTGGTAGTGTTTAACGCCCGCTTTAACTACTAATGGCACCGCAGGCGGTGACACTGATGATACATGAATGATGATGGAGCACCGGTGGAGTGCGATGGCGGGGGAAACCGGAGTACCCGGAGAAAACCCGCCCCAGCGCCGTTTTGTCCACCACAAATCTCACATGCGGTCGCTTGGGATCGAACCCTGGCCGTCTAGGTGAGAGTCGAGTGGTCTAACCACTCGGCCACGGCGCGGCCCTAATTTTATTGTAATTCATTGTATGATTTCCATACATTGTAACGACTAGTGTATTGTAATTAACTGTTGTACAGTTCTGTTTTTTTTATGTCGCAAAAAACATTTGCAGTTAAGCGACAGCAAATAAACAAATAAAAATCAAGTAATAACTGAATTACTTTAAAATAAGAACTGAAGCTTTCCTGGCGACGTGTTAATTCAAAATCTTCTCGGGCTTCTAGCCAGGTAAAAACTTGGCTTGACACCTACAAGTTTTTACCTGGCTAGAAGCCCGAGAAGATTTTGAATTACTTTGTTGAAATCAACGCAGAAACCGCTGAAAATTCAAATTTCCTGGTAAACGCTTTTACGGAAATAGAGCGAGGAAAATCGGACCCAAATTGCCTCAGGCAGAGAAACTAGAACTCAGTAAGCACAGAATCGTATTAATAAACATTACTTCCTGGGAGTATTTATTGTGATCGACGTGCACAGTAACTCCAAAGCTTCCGAGTTGTAAACTTTTCTAAGACCTCAGTGAAAGTACTGGGAAATCAACAAAGATACTCAACTTTCACAAGATGGCAGCAATGCTAACAAGAAACGCCAGAACAAGTGCAAGGCAATAACTGTTTAACTGGCATTATGCAATCTGGGGTATACTCCACGCCAGGTAAGAGGTTGTCAAATTTCACTTCAGTTCTTATGCATGCAGAATGGTCAATATTTGTGCAAGTACAATTGGCAATTCTACGCTTAGCTCTGTAATAAAACGTTTCTAACCTGGTTTTTTTTTATTGTTTATATGTTTTGTACTAAATGAAAAAGAAACGAGTGTAGACTATATTATGCCAAGCAACTGTTGTGTGTAGCAAATAAATAACGCTAAAAAACAAAAATTATGTGTTCCATTCACATGACTTTCTCTACATCTCTGCAACAAATTATTGTTAAAAGGCTAATACTTGTATTTACTTCATGCTAATCGAGAAAACATGAGCAGAAATAATCTTATTACTTGCTTCCTTGTAAGTAGAAGCTAAATAAGGAAGTACCATAGGTTAAAGTGATACTCAAAAGCTGGTTGCTATGTGACTGAATATTTCAAAAACGATCCTCTCCACGAAAAAGGTTTATATAACATAAACTGTGTTTTAATGTGCTTTACATTTTTTTTTTCTATCTCTTACGGTTTAGCAGTTATGCAAAATTCCGTAAAATTCATCCAGAATAAAGTAGTCTTCAAAGGCTATTCCCAGAAAATCAAGATATACGTTTTATTTGTAAGGTAAATATCATTAATATAAGATATTTTAATCAAAATCGTTAGAGCCATTTTTGAGAAAATCAAAATTTTCCAAATAAGTTCCATGGGGGGTAAAAGGTAGTTGGGGTGAGGGATTTTCTTGAAAATCTTCGTGTCGCATCCTTGGAAGATACTAAACTTAAATACCAAGTTTGGTAATTAACGGTCTCCTAGTTTTTGAGATATGTTGTCCACAGGCACACACATACGGACCTTTTTCTAGAAATGCTATTTTTTGGATTCAGAGGGACCCATAACATGTATTTCCGGTGAAATCTCGGTATCGAATTTTTGGGTTCACCACAATACCTTCTGTATACACTATATACATAGTACGTGTAGAGAAAATAAAAATCTAATGTGTTCCATTCTCATGTCTATCTCTAGCTGTTCCGCAAACAGTGGTCGAGTGGTCAGCGAGCTGACTTTTCATCCGCAGGTCCCGGCCTCGTTTCCCGGCTCGGGTAGGGAATCTTTCTTTAACCAGAATTATTCCCTATCCCCCACAGAGTCTGGAAATATGAATGTGAGAGTGAATGTGCGCGTGTGATATAAAAAATCTGATGTGTGCCATTCACATGACTTTCTCCATATCCCTGCAACAAATTATTCTTAAAAAGCTTATACTTTTATTTATTTTCTGCTAATCAGAAAAAAAAAATAGCAGAAATAGTCTAATTACTCGCTTTCTTGTAAGTAGAAGCGAAATAAGGGACAACTGTAGGTTAAAGTGATAGTCAAAAGCTGGTTGCTATGTCAATGAAGTTCCTTTGTCTATATGGATAGGAGTTGACAAGTTCCTGTATGAGAAAAGTATACGTTTTTCATAGCAGAAACCAAAACTAAGGAATGTCACAAAAACGACGAACTCCACGAAAAAATGTATATAACATAAATTGTGTGTTTTAATGTGCTCTACATTTTTTGTGTAGTAAATTTTTGTCCATCTCTTACGGTTTAGTAGTCATTCAAAATTTAGTAAAATTCATTCAGAATAAACTACTCTTCAGAGGCTATTCCCAGAAAATTCAAGATATACATTTTATTTTTCAGGTAAATATGTTTAATATCCGAAATTTTAATCAAAATCGTTATAGCCATTTTTGAGAAAATCAAAATTTTCGAAAAAAGTTCCATGTAAAGGGTAGTTGGGGGTGGGGGCATTTTTCTCAAAATCTTCGTGTCGCATCCCTGGAAGATACTAAACTTAAATACCAAGTTTGGTATTTTACCGACTTTTCGTTTTTGAGTTATCATGTTCACAGACACACGGACACACACACACACACACACACACACACACGGACCTTTTTGTGCAAATGCTTTTTTTGGATATTGGGGGCCCTAAAACATATATTTCCGGTGTCGAATTTTTTGGTGGAGTGCAATACTTTCTCTATACACTATGTACATAGTGCGTATGGAGAAAGTAAAAATGATTAACCTAATATTCTAAAAACCTACAGTAATAGGAGGTGTTTACAGTAAAAGCCCCGATATGACCATTTAAGTTAAAGGGGGAACGTGCGGAAGATGTTCATTATTTGCGGATGTACGGCCACTTTTAAATGTGTTTATCCAATTGTAAAGTGTTGCCACACAGGAGCAGATGTGCTATAAACTTCATCCAACTCGGTTTTAGCTCTTTCGGTGTTAAGCCTTAAAAATAGAAAAGTTTATTCACCACATGAAACTCGTTTTTTCCATCTTTCTCAAGAAGCACAAGATTGTTGATTCCATTGCCTATTGCAACGAAACCACGTGATGGATACAGCTGAAACTTTAACTGTCATTTAGTAGGGAATGACGGTTACTGAATACAACCTTTTTTCGATGTTACGAGTGTAATATCATGGATTTTTAAAGACTTATTGAACGCCCCTACTAAACATGTTTATTCCCACTTAGCAAACTTGAATAATCAAGTGTCTAATAGTTAGATCTGTTACTTAATATTACGCTTTTAATCTAGACATTTTGTCAGTCACAAAACATTGGTTTTTTTTTTTCTTTGTAAAATTTATATTACACTTAAAACATCCATGCATGGCAGATTATAGATTTTGCTTTTTTAAAACTTTCATCATCATTCTGATAAAAAGTGTAACAATTAAGTTCCAACAAGAAATATGCATCCTTTATCAATGCCAGTATTACAGGGCAACTTAAATTCATATTGAATGGTGATGTTACATCTCGGTCTCTTACGTCAGAAGTTTTTCGAAAGACTTGCAAAATGAAACTTTTAAAGAATACAACATTTTAATGAATTTGTGAATGAACTTTTCATTAAAAATGTTTTTTAGAACTGGTGTATGTTCCCAGTTGATTTCGATACAAACGAATGAATGATTATATTTACATTTTATTTCTAAATCAAAGCAGAAATACAAATTTAGGATCAGTAATAATTATCACAGCACATCATTACTATATGCAAAGAAAAATAAAGTTGCACTGATTCTCATCTCGTGTCAGGTACATTATCAACTTATCACACATTGTGAATAGGTCATTATACTTTGGCGCATATATTGCAATTTTTTCAGTGCAGTTATATTATTTTTATTTGATAATCTGTTAGTCGATCTGATTTCCTGCTTGTTATAGAAGTGTTGTATGAAATCTGTTTTGTAAAAACTGAGAAATGATGCAACCAACAGATGGATTGCATGGAGATTTTTGGAATTCTGCTCGACTCCATTTTGAAATCCAGTAAATTTTGATAACATTGTTTTCAGTACAATGTTTGTTGACTTTGTGTACGAGGATTGTTGCGTCACACTCGGATTATCTGCAGTCATCTGTCTGGAACATAAACTGGAATATTCTTAAACTGCTTTTCAATTTTTCAGCATATGGATTTTTCATTGTCACTTGTTTCAAAAAACTTTTGATCCATAGATTCCAATTGTGGATAGTTCTAGCAAAGCATCGTGCACATTGATTTAATTGTTTCTTCACACAAGCCGTGTGTAGGACAGGAACTGGATAGGTAGAGTCAGACTGAAAAATTGAACTCCTGACCTACACACGGCTTGTGTGAAAAACAATTAAATGAATACTAATTGACCATAATAGTTGGCTATACAATGAATCCTGGGACTTAAAGTACTTACAACATTGTAAGTCGCCATTGGGGTTGTCATCTCAAAATAATTTGAGATCACCTTGTGGTTTACCGGGAAACATGCGAGTCAGTTGAGAAATTCAATGCTATGCCGGTACGCTGCCATGGTAGCTCAGTGGTAGAGCAGCCGGCTAGAGACTGGGAGATCCATGGTTCAAATCCCGGTTATGGCATTGAATTTTTCATTCTGACTCTACCTATCCAAATCATGCACATTGACACAAAAATAACATTCTTCTTTTGTTCACAATGTCCAAATGACTTCATCCATCGTGTTTGAAGGTCGACTGCCTCATGGTATAGTCAAAACGCAGCAAGAAATTTCCATAGTTCATAAGTAACGCAGTCCATCCTGGTTGCCTAAGACTGAAAACTGCTAACTTTCTTAAGTAAAATATTTTTCCACATGGTCCTTTGGATGTTTTCACTATAGACTGCAAGTCAAAAAAATTCAACGACAATTTTCTCACTTTTGGCCAACATTTTATGATCATTGCATTCCTGAATTTGTATAATTTGTACCCTCTCCAAATTTTCCAGTTATTCCACTTCATGTTGTTCTTTTAGTGAACAGAATGTAAAGCATTTCCGACATTCAGAGTTTTGTGATTTGAATTTCCAAATTATATTCGTTGATAATATGTCTATATTTCTCTAGCGAGACAGATGCTATGTTTAATAGTTTTCATTCTTCAAAAAAAGCACATGTATTATTGAGATGTTCAAATTGGAGTCGGAGTGCTTCTTTTGTTTTCTGCCTACAATGATGCTTTACGTTAGATAATAAAAATATGTTGCCGAATACGCTTTACCAGTTTTTCTGGAAACTTATTGTGTGGAGTTTGTTTACCACGCTTCTCTAGTTCAGGCAAAGCATCTTTTTAAGGAAACTTCAAATCAGAGCTGTGTGGCCATGAGAAAATCACAATATACACGTTTAGTTTTATTGTCTACGCATACACAAGTATAATTTCTTCGACTCTCTTTTAAGCTTCTCGTTGTTCTATTCTTTGATTTATGTTCTATGTGACTAGCAATGAACTGTACGAAATCCATAATAAATGGAACCCCATTTTCCTCATTAATTAAATCTAAACATTTTTTTCTTCCTTAACCTTGATACAAATAACAAGACGTCCTAGCCTTTCTGTTCCTCCAGCACTAACATAGGGCTCTCTTTTTCTCTTTTAGTTTTTCTAACATTTATTTTTCACTTACTATTATCATCTCTGCTCCTTTTACAGATTCTACACTCGATAAATAAATCAATATTTTAATTATGAATTAAATAACTAAAATTAAAATCTTAATGGGTTTATTATGGCATAACCTTCATCTTTAACTGCTGCATATTTTCAAGAGTTACTTCATGCGAAGTGAGTTCCAATGAAGAGTTTGCAAGGTCATATCTATTGAAAACTTTACCATCTCTCGGTACTATAACATCTTTCATTACTATTTATGACATTGTTGTTTTCAATCCTCTTAACTGCTTTGAATTAAGAGGAAAAAATAATAAGTGATGCAAACAGTTTCCCAAGCATTTCCATTATTTTTATAACATTGTTGTTTTTAATCTTTTTAATTGCTGTGAATTAAGAGAAAAAGATAATAACTGATGCGAACACAAGCTACTAAGAAAAGTGTTTTTCTTTTTAATGCAGTAATGGGATACTTTAGCTTGACCTTTCTTCTGTTTTCTTTCTTTAGTATCAACAGCCATGATATCATTTACGTTTCTGGTATCTGTACTGTCCGTCGGTGGTTAATACACAATTTAATGGATCTTACAAACGTTATATGCATTTGCTTCCGCAGAACGCAATTTTATCTCGGTGCGATGGAAAAGATTTTTAAATTTTTATCCAAAATGGCGTTCGCTTTCCCAATCTAGTTTTAATTGGTTTTTATGTCATGTGATGGTTGGCAATAGAGCGGTAAGCAAAGCTTTTAATTTTAATTTTTCTCACCCACAACTATGCCCTGTGGCTGAAGTTTTAACTACGCTTTTAACGCTTTCCTTCCATTTTTGTTGTAGTTAAGCTTCAACTTTGGCTTCCACTTTCTTGCGTTTTATCTGTACTTTAACAGCTATTTTATTTTTAACTTTATTTTAATGTTGCTTTACTTTATTTTCGGTTTCTGCTAGGATTTTATCAATTTGATTTTCATGGTGTTTCTGTTTCTCGTTTTAGCCGAAATTTTAATTTCTAAGGGCATTAATGACTTACAAGCGGGTACTTAGAGGACAGAAGCCTGTCGGGAAGCCAACGGCACGTAATCACAGAATGAAGGATCTGGAACGAGTGGTCGGCCCGTAGCCAGGCATGAGCGTGAGGAAGTGAGATGGGTGATATGAAATTTGCGGGGTAAACAAGCGGGCATAAGAGATCGAACCCGGATCACCTAGGTGGGAGGCGAGCGGTCTAACCACTCTGCCACGGCACCGCCCATTCATATGAAATAAAAATAAACTTTACCTGAAATGTAAGCAGAGCAGCTTGACTGTAAGGCTAGGTCAGCGGTTAGGTTATGGTGGGGTCATTATCTTCAGAAACCATATATTACCATCAATTTATTTCATAATTGCAAACTTTAAACGCAGGCTTTGAATGATGAGTTGTAATAAAAGAAAGTAGTACCTTTGGCGAAAGTACTACATTTTGATTACGGCACACTATAACAAATATAATGTGCAAATTAGTGAATGCTCCACGTTTTAGCAGAAAAAATGAAGCTGCTTTTGCACATTGGTGAACAGCATTCGCGGTTGCTACAAAACAAAGATCGCTTTAACAATCTCGATCTTTTCACATTCGTAGTTTAGACATAGAGGGGAGAGTAGTCTTCATAGTCTCTGGTCCGTCTTCACCACCGAGGCACAAACCGCACTTCAACCTGTCGTATGAATGACGTAAACAATTCCGTGTTCCTCAGAGGAAGGGTTGGGTGTAATTAATGCTTATGTTTTAAACCCACCTACCTACACCGATATTTAATCACAAAAAACTGTACACAAAATTATATTCCGAGCGTATGTTGTAAAACAAAATAAATGTTGATGTTAGACATTAATGGCTGTCCCAGAAGTACCCGACCTAACAATCAAAGCACAAAAATTTTGGGGAAAGACATCTTTATTTCTCTACATAGTCTCGTTTCAGCTCGATACACTGTTACCAGCGATGTCCAATAGCTCCGATACCTGTTTATAGTGAGAACTATCGAGGTCTGCAAAGTAACCATCAACTGCAGACTCCACATCTTCAATGTTGGCAAACCTTCTACCACCAAACCATTTCTTCAATTTGGAAACAGAAAATAATCAGAGGGGCTAAATCTGTCGAATAGAGTGCATGAGAAAGCAATTCGAACTTTTAACTCATTAATTTTGGCCATGGCAATAATGGACATGTGAACTAGTGCATTGTCTTGATGAAACAAAACTTTTTTTTTCTTTCGCTAAATGCGGCTGTTTTTGCTCGATTTCATCACTCAAACGTTGTAACAAGTTCGTATAATGCTCGCCATTGATTACTTTTCCTTTTTTAAGATAATCAATGAAAATTATCCACGTGTGTCCCAGAAAACTGATGCCATGATCTTGTCTGCAGATGAAACTGCCTTCGCCTTTTATGGAGACGATTCTCTTCTTCCAATCCACTGTTTTGATTGCTTCTTCGTCTCACGTGTGAAGTGATGGACCCAGGTTTCATCCATTGTTATGAATCGACGCAAAAACTCAGCTTTATTGCAGCGAAACATTGCCAAACACTCCTCACGGCGCTGTTTTTGTTCTATTGTGAGCAAACGCGGTACCCACCTTGCACACAACTTTCTCATGTCCAAATTTTCAGTCAGTATGCGATATACAGAACTTTTTTAAATGCTTACAATGTCTGCTAGCTCGCACACTTTTAGTCGACGGTCATCCAATGCCATTTTGTGGATTTTCTTTAAAAGTTCCTAATTGGTAACCTCATTAGGTTGACCACTGCGATGTTCGTCTTGGCAGCTCGTACGCCCGCGCATAAACTCTGCCACCCAATATTCCACTATTGTAAACGAAGTATAATCTACCTCAGCTTTAATATTAGTTGGACTAGGACCTTTCAAATGAAAGTATTGTATCACATAACGATGACCAGTTTTATCCTGTTTACAAATTCGCTTAGAGCATTAACTAATGATGGCTGCCAAACAAGTGCTAAACAATGTAAAATCGACAAACTTCAAACTTAAGGTTGGTATTTTTACATTGTTGACTAGCTATACGTCAGGTCGGGTACATTTGGGACAGCCACTATAAATAATTGCTGTCAAGATATTCTAAGAATACTCCTTAAAATCCTTCAAGAGTTGCTTGGATATCAAAATTAAAAACCCAAAATAAACATTTTGAACAAACTCACACCAGCGGTGCATAAGGGCCGTTGCACCATGACAGACAACCGTCGAGGAGCAATACCCTCCTCCCGTCACTCCACAACCCCAAAACTCACCCGCCATCCTACAAACCCCACAATCCCGTCAGAACGTGGTTAAGTTCTCTCCGAGAACAGGGACACGTCTATCACACCTCGGGCTGCCCTCAGCCTGCCAATTGCTCTGGGTCTGGGTTCTAAGAATATATTTGTCTTGTGCATGCATATTTTCACTTGCGTATTTAGGCTTTTGTAAAGATTGAAAACGCCACAACTTGCACATCATCTGCCACTAGTATTTTATGAATGAATCCTCGGTGCTGATGTAATAGTCATTAACAAATTCTATCCGTACGGTTCAAATCTATTTTGTTTCCATTACGATACGTCTGTAAAGCAAGTAGCGAGGAATGGAGCAATGAAGCTATTATTCTTTCCAACACTTTACTGTATCAGTAATAGAATACGTCTTTCTGTATCTAGAATGTGTGAATAGTGCTTGTGGTACTCTCATGGTTTACCGACTCAGATTCTTCGATCTAAGTTTATACGAAGGGATCCTTGGGAAAACCCTTCTGTTCGGCAAATGATACTAGCTGCGTCTCAATCCTGCAAGACAATTTTTAGGTTTCACTAATGTGCAAAACGCCCCCAAATTGATATTTCTATGATGCGTTTTGTCCTAGTTTTATTCGATCGGTTATCTTCTAGCACCCCAAACAAAACCAGTGTGATATAGCTCAGATTGAATCGCTTATGGCAGGTTTTCTTTTAAGTGTGACAGCCATCTTTTTCAGATGTAAGTGGTACACCATGAAAATTACGATTCTGAAGAAATTTCAGAGAACTGTGCGAAACATTTTGGTTCACGAAAGAATGTAGGGGAAAGATAAATTTAGACTGTATAGAGTTTAGCATACGTTCATATTAAAACGTACCATGAATAATATCGTGATAAGTCTCTTATTTAAGCCAATTTTTATGATAAACTAGTGCTTAAAGGAAAGAACGTAAAAGGGTTGCATAAAAAATGGAATCTATGAGTATAAAAATAAACTAAAAGTATTGTTAATGGGACCAATGTTTTCAATTGTTCTTAAAAGTTTGAGTAATTTTCATTCAGTGTAACATGTATAATCACCAATATGAACATGTATATCCCTTCCATCCTGAATACCTAGGAAGCTGTATAGATTTTATTGATATACAGACATAATACTATCAATGAAATAGTTTAGTCTGGTTGCTTAAATAAAATAATACATTGTTTATATCTTGTTCTAGCTCAACCTTTTGACTGTTACATCTCACTACCATCTGTCGCTTTGTGTTGACTCAGTCGCGTCGGAATTATTCGTTTCTCTACTGGAATATTCTCCGCAATTTGAGTCACCACGCTTCAGTGCTGTTAGGTTTTTCATAAGTCTGCTAGTTCTTGGTACCACAATTGACTTTCTTGAATGTATAAAGAATAGACCATAGGTGTAATTCTCATAAACAAAATGAAAATGGAGTTGTATTTATGAACGCTCTTTAACTGCTGTGGTTCTCAGCGTCTCATTCTATATTGCGCGTGAAAGACAGCTATATTTTGCTCAGAGGCTTCTTCATCAGGCTTGAAGTTCTTTTGCGTGCCGTAAATCTATGACACGGGACCAACGGTTTTACTTCCGTTCCGAACGAAGCCATGTTAAAGAGTTTTAGGCCCGAAAAAAATTAATCGTCCTCCGCCGGATTTGAACGCGCGACCTTGGGTGTATGAAGTTAGCAAGGTAACAATTACACCACAGAGGGCGACTCTAAGATACATGTTACTTAAAGAACACGTTAACACCTACACAAATTGCATTTAAACATAACCCTTGTTTTACAAAATAGTGAAATTCAACCCGTGTGCATATTCAATAAAAAAATAAACTTAAATTGCGAATCATTCCAAATCACACAGACGTCATCAGTAGAGAAAAACAGAAACTTTAATCCTAAATGACGATCACGAAAGTTCACGCACAGTGATGGCCATACACCTCGCTAAAGAATACTTCGAAGGCCAAGAATTAAAGTATTAATTAGATTACTTAAACACTAGGTACAGAATATGGTTGTAAACGCCGAGATGAAACAATTCAGCGCCCAGGAGAAGTGAGAATGTTGGACGCAGGATATTGGAATGAAGGAGGGACCTCATTAAGCGACACCATGCTGGATCGATTGTAGCTACACCGCCTGGAAAGCAGGGATGAGGCGAACGAGTCATAGGAAATCCCAGGGTCGTAGGCAGACAGGCTCACAGAGACGCGAAGTCCCTAGCATTTCCATTTTGAACATCCGCGCACAATTAGAGAGCAACTCCAAGAGGACGAATCAGCGACCCTAACAGTCGCAACAGCTCACTTTGCCGTTAACGGGAGAAATCCTTCCATAGCACAAGCTTGATCCGACACCGCCGACACTCTGGGACCTGAAAACATACTTGAAGCATGAAAAGGAGGGAAATTTAAATAAGAGGAATATTGTGATAGAATACACCATCCTGGTATTCGTTTTGGCGAACGAGGGAAAACCACGAAAAAAAAAAAATATAGTCAGAGTGGGCGGTCGTCGGAAATCAAACCCGGGACCTCCCGATTGCCATCCTCACACGCTGCTGTGGAACCTTCTCCCTTGGTGACATCAAATTGTTGAAACCTTAGAACAGGAGTAAGCTTACGGATGTATAACGTACTTTTACTGCTCGACAAAAAGCTTGAAATTGTTAAACACATTTTAATAAATAAGTACTATTTTATATAAAAAAATCTTATGTGTTCCATTCACATGACTTTCTCTACATCTCTGTAACAAATTACTGTTAAAAAGCCCATGCTTCTACTTACTTCATGCTAATCGAGAAAAAATTAGCAGAAATAGTCTTATTACTTGTTCCTTGTAAGTAGAAGGCAAATAAGGAGTATTATAGGCTAAATTGATTTCCATAAGCTGGTTACTATGTGACTGAAGTTCCTTTGTTTGTATGGACAGGCAATTTTATGAGAAAAGTATATTTTTTTCAAAGCTGAAACCAAAAACAAGGAATATGTCAAAAACTATCAACTCCACGAAAAAAATATACATGACATAACTTATGTGTTTTAATGTGCTCTACATTTTTTGTGTGTTAAGTTTTTGTCCATCTCTTACGGTTTAGTAGTTATGCAAAATTCTGTAAAATTCATCCAGAATAAAGTAGTCTTCAGAGGCTATTCTCAGAAAATTCAAGATATACATTGTATTTGTCAGATAAATGTCTTTAATATTTGACATTTTAATCAAAATCGTTAGAGCCATTTTTAAGAAAATCAAAATTTTCGAGAAAGGTTCCTTGTAAAGGGTAGTTGGGGGTGAGGGGATTTTCTTTAAAATCTTCGTGTCGCATCCTTGGAAAATACAAAACTTAAATACTTAAAGTTTGTTATTTAACGGTATTTTCGTTTTTGAGCTCTGCTGTCCACAGACACACGCACACACGCACACGCGCGCGCGCGCGCACACACACACACACACACACACACACACACACACACACAGGGGGACCCAAAACATATATTTCCGGTGAAATCTCGGTATCGAATTTTTGGGTGGAGTACAATACTTTCTCTATACATATGTACATAGTACGTGTAGAGAAAGTAAAAATACGTACAACATTTCGAATCTGGCATGAATGCAACACAATGGATGTGCAGCAAAAAAAAAAAAAAAAAAGTTATGTGCTTTAATTGCACAATGTTTTAGGTAAGAGTTCACCACAGTTTCATCGTTAACTTGCAGCAAACGTTTTCGCCTGAACTTCTAGGCCTTGGTTGTCAATCAGTCACAGGCTACCGCTGATTAATATTAATTTCTATGGCATGGACCTTGAATCGCTGTCTCCATAAACTTCTGTATTTACGGAAGTTTGACTTTCCGATTTCAGCACATCACTTCCTAGACCTCAGGTATCATTTTCCTTATTTGTAATTCAGTATTGGTCCTGGAACTCATTTATTTTAATTACACAGGTATTGCATTTATATTTCATATTTTATACCAAATATTCCAATTGCTGCCTAACTTCTTAGATTCTAATTTTATCCTATTGTATATTTTTTAAGGTGCATTCAAAATTAAATTGCGTTTTATTTATGGACGCTCTTTAATTACTAAAGTTTTCAGCGTCTTATTCTACGTTTAGTATCTTCCAGGAATGCGACACGAATATTTTGAGAAAAATTCCCCCACCCCAAACTACCCTTTACATGGTACTTTTTTCGAAAATTTTTATTTTCCCCAAAAATAGCCCTAACGATTTTGATTAAAATATCATATACTAAAGATATTTATCTGACAAATAAAATGTATATCTTGAATTTTCTGGGAATAGCCTCTGAAGACTATTTTATTATGGCTGCATTTTAAGGAATTTTGCATAGCTGCTAAACTATAAGAGATGGACAGAACCTTCCATACAAAAAATGAAGAGGATGTTAAAACACTCCATTTATGTTATAAACATTTTTTCGTGGAGTAGATTGTAATTGAGATATTCCTTGTGTTCGTTTTCACATTTAAAAAAAACTTTTTTCATACAGGAATCTATCAACAAACAAAGGAACTTCAGCCACATAGCAACTATGTAGCTTTTGACTATCACTTAACCTATGGTACTCCCTTATTTCGCTTCTATTTACAAGGAAGTGAGTAATAAGACTATTTGTGCTAATATTTTCTCGATTAGCATGCAGTAAATAGAAGCATAAACTTTCTAACGATAATTTGTTGCAGAGATGTACAGAAAGCTATGTAAATGGAACACATCATATATTTTTTTATAGTGTTTAACGCCCGCTTTTACTACCATGGCACCGCAGGCGATGACACTGGTGATACATGGAGTAAAGATGGAGCACCAGTGGAATACGATGACGGGGAAAACCGGAGAACCCGGAGGCTTGTCAGGACCCCGACGCTGTATTCCTTTTTTCTGTTTGTTTGCATTTCCTTATTTGGCCTTATAATTCTTAACGTTTTCCTTTTACATACACAGACATATACACATTTACAAACACAGAAACACCCATGAGTCTCGAACCCACGATCCTGTGCGCCGCGAAGTACCAAAGCGAGACACTTTAGCGAGCGCGGCCACCGGGGTCGGCGACTTCAATAGCCGAGGTGTAAATTAAAAATTAATGCAGTATTGTAGTATCTTACAGATGTTATTCTATTACTTAAGTTAGTTTTCTGGTTAATAGATGTATCAGTTGATTGAGAATGCAATTGATGTACCATGTTGCAGGACCCAAGGCCCGCAGAGCCATGGAGAGGAATAAGAGAAGCATCGAGAGAGGGCGCAATGTGCATGCAGAAGCAGGTTTACCTTCAACTGTGGCTAGGGACGCAAATAGGACGCTTCGGCATGGGTTCGGATGACTGTCTCTTCCTCAACATTTATACACCAAAGGTATATCTTCATTTTGATTGCTCTTCTTGCAAATAAAATTATTACAAAAAATAGTATCAACTCCAACTGTCGTGGATCTAAGAGGCAATGTATCGTACTTACAAAGTAGTTGCTTCATAATTCGAAATTATAGGTTATAGATTAGGATTTGCGGTGTTGTTGTTCGTTATATTTGAAACGTGTTAAATATTAAAAGCTAAATACTAAAAGGAATAAATAAACTGCACAAATAATATGTCTCTAATATTACGATGTATATATAATGTTTTTCAAATGGGAAGAGTTCTGCGCTGAAGCGAATGAGATCCGTTATCGTGCTCTGCGTTGCCAAGATATTATCCCCATTCTTTTCAGATTTCCCTCTCACTCGCACACTGAGCATGCAAATCTGCCTGGCGAGTAATGTTTATGTGTATTATAAAAACTATTTGAGCTACAAATCTGTGGTTTTTACTTCCTGCTACAGCATTACTCCCTATATTTCTAGTGAATTATTTGTTTGCAAAATTTGAATATTTTGTCTTAGAGTAAGTAATATTTATGAGAGATGGAATCACTTTGCGCGTTACTCCCCAGATAAACGCGAGTGCAATGTGTCAACACAGCAGCACTCCAATTGGCTGACGGCCTGGTGGCACTCAAGCATAAACCTCATCCCATTTGAAAGTCATTGTAGTTGAGCCGATACAGCGAATGAATATAACAACCAGGCAAACAAAGGCTTTTATGTTCTCTGCAGTTCGACTAAAATAATATCGAAGGTTCACAATCTCGATTTCGGGAACACTTAATTTCTAGAACCTTTCGAATTGTGATTCACGTGACCTTGACGGTTACAATTTTCGGAGCCTGGCTACGGGAGTGTACGACAATGCTGGCCGGCAGTCTGAACAATCTACTGAGTGGCAAATGTTAAAAGAGTGAAGTGGACACAGTGAATAAGCGTGCAGTTGACAGTGGACTGTGCATAGTGTAGTCAATCGCAGCACGTGATTTAGTTATTTTGTTTACTCAGTGTGTGGCGTTAGTGTTAAAAGTGTAATGTGTTGTGTGAGTTGAGTGACTTAGTGGCAATAAAGTGAGTTTGACAGATCTGTATTTTTCATTTTTTACAATATTAATGAACTAAATCTATAATATGAAAATACAAGATTTAAGTATACTAAAAAGCAAAATCCAAGTATCAAAACGTTCCACTTATTTTACTAAATTTTACCCATGCGTTACAAGAAAACTGATTGTAACGACATAATATACAAGGTACGTCCAGAAAGTAAGTTCCGTTTGGTAATAAAATTAAATTGTGTACAGATACAGAATAATTATTTATTGCACAAAATTCTACAACTCTTAAACTACTTTTCCACATGACTGCCGAAATTTTGCAAGCATTTGTCATAGCGTGGCACAAGTTTTTGTATACCTTCTTCATAGAAGTTTGCCGCCTGTGTCTTCAAAAAGTTGGAAACATTTTCTTTCAGCTCTTCGTCATTGTTGAAATGTTGACCGCCAAGGAAAGACTTGAGATGTAAGAACAGATGAAAGTCGCTAGGAGTGAGGTCAGGGCTGTACGGAGGATGGTCAAACACGTCCCAGTCAAATCCCTGTAGGAGGTTTTTCGTCACATTTGCAGTGTGTGGTCGTGCGTTGTCGTGAAGAAAAACAACACTTTTTGACAGCAATCCTCGGCGCTTATTCTATATTGCGCGGCGCAGTTTCCTAAGTGTCTCGCAATAAACATCTGCTTTGATTGTTTGACCACGCGGTAAGAAATCAATGAGTAAGATGCCTTTCCAGTCCCAGAACACTGTGCACATCATTTTTCGAGGTGTCAAGATTTGTTTCGGCTTAACCTTTGCTGGGGATGAAGGGTGCCTCCATTCCATTGATTGCCGCTTACTTTTAGGGGTGTCGTAAGAAAACCAAGTCTCATCTCCTGTGACTATCTGTGTCAGAAATTCTTCGCCGTCTTCATCATAATGGGTTAAAAACTGAGGTGCACTACCCATCCGTTTTGTTTTGTGTTGCTCAGTAAGAATCTTTGGTACTTAACGTGAGCAAGGTTTACGAAATTTCAGTTTTTCGGTAACAATTTAATGAATTAGTGATCGTGAGCTTTGGGGAAATTCCATAGCGAGAGCACTAATTGTAAACTTGCGGTGTGCCTGGATCTTGTCATCAATCGCGTGAACCAGTTCTTCAGTAACCAAAGATGGACGCCCACTTCGTTCTTCATCGTGCACTTCACTATGTCCTTCATTGAACTGTCGGACCCATCTTCTCACCATTGAATCACTCATCGCATTTTGTCCGTAAACTTCGCAAATTTGCCGATAAATTTCAATTGGTTTCACTTTCCTAGCATTCAGAAAACGAATCACAGATCTGATTTCACAAGCGGCGGGATTTTCAATCAACTCCGACATTGTAAACAAGCACAACAAAGTGTATGTGGCTGACAGTGATCTCAAAATGGCGCACATTTCTTCTCCTTGATACAGAGCGTCTACCGCGCATGTGCGGAACTGCGATCGCAGCGCTGCAGCGGAGATGAATTGAAACGGAACTTACTTTCTGGACGTACCTTGTATTTATTGACATTCACTTTTCACAATATGTTAAAGTATATCTATATAATAAAGAAGGAACTCATAATTTGATTATTCTTGACTTTTGTTTTACATCTGTTTAGTGAGATCCTTTTTATAAATTCTGTATAAGCAAGTCTGCTTCTCCTTTATGCGTCAGAATGGTTGAGAGTCGTTACTGTTGCCGGGCTGCTGTGAAAGCTCCTTTCTGTAAAGACTTCATGGGCTGGTCTCAATTTGACAAGATTGCTCAATAACTGTAAGTCACTATAGAGATTTTGCAGCACGTTCTGGCTTTCTACTGTGAGTCCAGGTATTTATTTCTACAATGACATTTTTTAGTGTCCCGAACGTCGAGCGGGATGCTTCAGGTGGTAACCTGTGGTTTATGTTCGGAAGGTCCCGGGTTCGATCTCTGGCGGCCGATCACTCTGGTCATAGGATATTTCGTGTTTTCTTCTGGTACTCAAGGTGTGCGATAGTGTATTTTACCACGATTCTCCTTTCCCTCTTGTTCTATTTCCTTTCATCTTGACTACGCGGCTGCGGTTTGGTCGGTGGCGGGCAGAGGGCATAGAGGCTTGCGATTTGGAAATCGTTCTCGGCCCTGTCAGAGGAAAGCCTGACAATCGCCTGACAGGGTCATGTTACCGGCATTCATGGGACGTCATAAAGTGATCCTCTCGTGGGGATGATCAAGCCTGGAACTATTAGGGAACTGCACGATTCAGTCGGCTGGTCGGGCTTCAATCCAATCTTCTCCTGCAATTCCGTAACCTCAAATATACCTTACGGAAGTGTAAGCACAGAAGTTCCGCTGGGTCGAGTGGCTAGGTGTCCCCTCTATTAACCGGACATTGTCATAGTGTTCTGGACAATTTTAGCGGGTGATAGTTAAGAGTAAACATTGTTCACATGGACCAGCTGCTCCGATTTGAACGTGTTCAGATGTCCCTTCGTATGTTAAAAGTGTTACCGAACTCGACGGGTATATTTTAACTTAAAACCGTCCAATGGGGAACTGGAGAAGGTGGCTTTCGTTTCACTCCTAGCAATGGGCGCGACACATCATCATCGCTGACAAGCAAGAGGGGTTAAACGAAGGCTGCTTAGCCAATTCACCACTTACTGGTTTTGACTTGAAACAATCCCGTTAAGTTATGCAACTGGTAACGCACGAAGGGATAATTGCACACTTCAAATACGTGGCAGTTCCGCTACCAGGTATTGGAGGGCCTAATTACTTCATGTTGTACAAAATGCCACGTTTAGGCTGAGAGATGGTAATAAAAACTAATCACAGACAACATTAATTCAGTAGCCCACTGCAGATTATAGGTCCAAATGCTTAAATTAATTAATGAAATACAAATTTTAAATTTAAGTTAGAAATAAACAATAAACTTATTTTAAATGTATACATTGGAAACAGACATGATTTTATAGCTCTGAGAGATTTTTTTTAATTTGGAAGCAAATGGGCTTGCTAGTTCTTTTCATTATACGATTTACAGCCTGTACTGTAACCCAGACAACACAAAAGATGACACAAACGACCTACTAACCAAAATACTCATAGAAATCAAAAACAAAACGAGAAACTCTGGGAAGACACGAAACAAGAGTTGGAAGCACTTAGGGTTGAACTAAAAGCAAGAGATGGCAACAAGACAAAGAGAAAATTCAACAAAAAATAGACAACATAGAAAATAATAGAGTAACAAACTGAGTAACATAGAAAAGTGCATAGAAGAAGTAGAAACCAAGAGGCGCGAATATTCCGGAAAGAGAGGAGAAACAACATCATAATTAAAAGCAAAGATATCGACGAAGAAATGGAAAATACAAAACAAACAAAAAAGAAGAAAAAATAAAAGGGACAGAGCAACACATTTTTACAAAATGGAAACACAGTTACTCCACAGAGGCAAGGTATATAGAGAAGTACTAGAGAGGACGAGGATTAGTGTGACTTAACCTGAAAAATTCAGAAGACAAATCAACAAAACAAGAGAAAGCTAGCGGAAGAGGAACATTTTATCGGTGGCGACAGAGAGAAATACAGGCATCAATAAGAAACACACAACAGATTGAGAAAACCCGATTGGACAATAGAAGGACGAAAGACAAAAAGATCAACTACATACACATTGTCACACTTAACGTACAAACACTACTAAAAACGACAGATTGTTGGAACTAGAAGAAGCACCGAAGAGTATAAACTACGACACCATAGAACTCAGCGAAATCAGGAGGGAAGGAGATACATTAATAGAGCTAGAAAGCGGCAATCTACTATGCTGCACAGGGAACGCAGGAGGACAGAAAGGAGTAAGCTTTATATTCTCAAAGCAAATCACACAGCAAGTAACGGTAGTAATAGGGGTATCAGAACGAACAGCTATGGCAAGACTGATCCTTAGTGAAACACAATCAATCATACAAGCTTACGCACGACAGCGAAATCTCCAGTGAGGAAGTAGAGGTATTCTACGACCAGCTTCACGACACTATGAACACATATAGGTCCACAACTAACTTCGTCATAAGGGATTTCAAAGGCAAACTAGGCCACAACCAAGACAAGAGAAATAAAAGAGGGTCATATGGAAGAGCGGAAAGGAATACCAAAGGGACACCTTTACAATTTGCAGCAGGACAGAACCTAAAAATAGCAAATGGTTTCTTTAAGAAGAACCTGAATGAGAGGCGGAAATGAACAGGGCCCAACGGAGACGTGAAAAATGAAATAGACTTCATAATAAGCGATAGTATGCACATAAAACACTTGAGCTTCAATACAGATCACAGGATGGTTAGAGCCACGGTAAACATAAACAGGAGTACGATAAGAAAGAGGAGATTTCAACAAACACTCCCAAAGATAGAAATACTCAACATAAACCAATTTCAAGACGAAATCGCTCATAAACTTAGGCAGGCAATACCTACAAACTCTAATGATACACTAAGATATACAACAATTGAAAAAGCTTTAAAGAAGCTGTAATCAAGGCAGAAGAGAAGGACAAAATACAAATCAAAACCTCCAGACTCAATGAAAGCACACTATTAATAATTCAAAGAAGGGCTGAAGCATACAACAAAAGGGACGAAAACAAAATGGAATACACCTAAATAAACAATACCACGAAAGTAGGAATAAAGAAAGATCTCCACGATTACAAGCTGAATGGTAGAAAGAGAGATGACCGAGAGGAAGTCGATGCGTAAACTCAGAAGAGAACTAAGCCAGGGGAAAGCACTAAACAATTCAAGACAACAAAGGAAGAAACATCTCAGGAAGAAAGAGAATAGTTGGAACAGCAGCAATTTATGAATACGTATACAGCAACACCCTTTTTAATTGCAACAAATATTTAACTTTATTCACATCCAAACCCATAGAAGAAGTAGCGGAAATACCACCAATATAGGAGATGAAGTCAGAGGGGCAGTCGAGGAAGCGAAAACGGGAAAAACACCAGGAAAGGACAATATAAATAATGGATACCTGAAGGCAGGAGCAGAATTGATAATGAACCCTAACTAATCTGTTTAATGAAGCAATAGTGGCAGAGACAAAGCTTAAACAGTGAATCACTAACATCATACTATTATAAAAAAAAGAACACACACACACAACTACCGTCAATATATAAACAACTACCCTCCAATCTCACTGACGTCAAACATATATAACATATAGTCGCGAATAATTACCAGAAGGATGAATAAGAATATTGAAGAAAACCAATCAATAGAAAAAGCGGGCTTCAGAATATGATATTCAGCAATCGATCACTTATACGCAATAAAACAACTAACAAAAAAAAAACTGAAGAATTCAACTGAAAAGTATATCTAGTCTTCATTGACTTCAAAAAAGCGTTCGACACGGTAGAAACAAGAGGCCCTACTAACAGCCCTGAGGAAACAAGGAACAGAAGAAAAATACATCAGAATCGTAGCAAAGATCTACTTTCAAACCACAGCCAGGATCCAGATGGACAGATTAGGAACAGAATTCAAATTACAAATGGGAGTAGAGCAGGGAGACATAATCTCACCCAAACTCCTCATTTGCTTACTCGAAGAGATCTTCAAAATATCAAAGGAGACTATAGAGTGAATATAGACAGTATTAAATTATCTAACCTTCGATTTGCAGATGATACAGTCCTTACGGCCAATACAGCAGAAGAACTACAAACTTTAATGACAAAAGTAAATGAACTCAGTATCAAAGTACGCCTGCAAATGAATACAAAAAAGAAGAAAACTGGCGACAAATTACAGAGAACATAATATCTCAATAATGCCAAATAAACCACTGGAATATGTACCAAATATAATCTATCTGGGAAAAACAATATCCTTCAAGAAAAGTATGCGCAAGGAAATCACGAGAAGTATATTCACCGCATATTGCTAGAAAAATTCTTTAATCTGAGCATCAAGTGGCACATCCTCAATACATGCAACTTTACCTACCTTGATACATAGCTCATAAACTTGGAGCACAACAAAAAAGGAAAGAAAAGCAATACAAAAATGCCAAAGGAAAATGGACCGGGAAATCTTAGAAAGCACATGGAGAGACAGCATTAGGAACAACATAATTAGAGGACGAAAATGGAAGTGGGGCGAGATACATCATGAGACAAGACCCCAACTGATGGACCCCAGGCTAACGATATGGGAACCGAGGACAGGGCGAAAAAGAGCGGGACGTCAACGAACAAGATTGTCAGACGATCTCAAAAACATTCGGCAACAGATGGACCAACACAGAGAAAGACAGAAGGAAATGGCAGCATTAGATCAAGACGGCTACACGGAACACTAGTTCATAAGTGCATTACCCAAGATAACCAGTGTCAATCAGTAGAAAGATAAATAATGACTAAAGAACCAAGTGTTATGTGCATACAACAGACCAAAAAATGTCCTAAATTAACTCTTACAACAATGGCGTACTTTATAATACGGAACTCTAGGTTATTCCAAGGAGAGTGGCCCGTGCCCCCAAGGGACATTATGGGCTAATACTAACACTGTTATTTCGTAGTTTTGTTAACACAGGGGAACATAAAGGACTGTCGTTAGAAGGTTTCTTACAGTTTGAAGGATAAATAGGACACATTAGTGGATATAATTGTATAATACCTTTTACAAGGATGTTCTACAAATATTGAGTTTCCCTCAACTTATTCATCGGCGTATTAGTTAACATGACATCTTTTTAAGCCGTCGCTACTGACTTTAATACAACCAAGATAAGTTTCCGCCAGTCTTCAAGCCAACAGTGTCAATAACCATTCTCAGGTTTTCAGAATCAAATCAGATCTTGTGAGTTTACCAATCATGGCAAATGAATGCCTTTCTCTGAGTGAGGAAAAAGAAAGGCACAAGGAGGCGGATAAGGATTGTATCTCCACTGCAATATACAGTCCTAATTAGCCCTTGCTCACCATTAGCTGGAAACACGCTGTAAAAGTTAAACTGTATAGCGTAGGCCATCACATCTAACAGAGTGTTTGAGGTCAGTTGGATAATTCTTGACCATGATCATGACCAGGGAACTGAGGAAACACCTTGCACTTCGACCCAGAACGGATCTTCTGTTTACCACCCCAAGAGAAACGAATATGGTGAAGAAACCGCGAGAGACGCGCAGATGCCCCTAACGATTCCAATCCTGACGACTTGGTCATACCGGCGGTCTGCTCAGAGAAGGCTTCCTTCTAGCGGAACGGAGAGAACTCGATCCACCTGTGCTCCAGAAGAATGCCACCCGGCCGGGCCGAGAAGAGCTTTCCAACGAACAACCTCGGCGCCATTCTTCGAACACGACCGACACTAAGCCTACCTCAAATGGTAGGGAACGAGGAAAAGAGAATTCTTGGTAGAAGGGAAACCACCAATCCATCATTCGTTTTGTCAAGCAGGAAAAACAAGAAAAACCCGTGGTCAGTGTGGCCGGCCCTGGAAATCGAACCCAAGATCTCCCGAATGTGAGCCTCGCCGTAACTGCGAAGCCATCTAGCTCAATTGGACAGTTCTGAACTGGATTACCTGCCATCTTTTTTGCTTTCTAGCGAGTAATTTTCTCTCCCACAAAGTCAGTACATAAACAAACACGCCTCACTGCTGGTACTACACCAATGTAGGCCAATCAGAATGCCAGTTGTACTCGTTATCCCCTACCCTGCGTCGTGCTTGCAAGCGACCGACATGTGTATACCCAGAAGCCGGTTCAGATTCGACCAACCTCAACGCAATGTTGCCGAGTTACTTCACGTCTGAAAAAAGCTGTTCGGAATATTCCTTTAATTTTTTTAAGTAATTAATTATTTCGAAACCCTGTGTGATCGCCTGTAATTTCTTCCGAAACTAATGTCAGAAATACGTTACTCTACGCATCTTACAAGTAACAAACCATTATCTTCATACATTCTTGTGGAATTACGCATCCAATTTGAAACAAAAACCATTTATTTTTTTAAATCGGCTGATCAAAAAACAAAATGCTATTATACTTTTTGTTTGTAATGTTTCTATGAAGCATTAGAAAGAATGTAATAAGTTCCCTTCCACCCGGTATATATATCAAATTGCATAAACTAAGAAAAAAATTGATGTGTTCCATTTACATGACTTTCTCTACCTGTTCTGTAAACAACTTTTTTATTAAAAGATTATCCTTTTACCTACATCACTTTAACCGAGGTAAACATTCGTAGAAATTTTCTTACTACTTGCTTCCTTCTAAGTAGAAGGGAAATAACGGAATACACTAGGGTAAATGAAAAGTAAATGTTTTTAAAAGCTGGTCGATATGTGAACAATTGAAGTTCGGTTCACTTTGCATCGCCAGTAAAACAAAAGAGAGATTCACCGAAACCCGTTTGATAAATGTTATGTAATTTAAAACGGAAACCAATAATATGGGGTATCTCGGAAACTGTAAACTCTAACAAAAATGTATATGGCATAAATTGTGTATTTTAACGAGATCTACTACTACGTTTTTGTCTATTTCTTATGGTTTACCACGTATGAAAAATTCAACAAAATACATCCACAATGAACAGGACTTCAGAAACTATTCCCAGAAAACTAAAGATATATTTATTTGTTAATATATCTATGTTATTACAATCAAACTCGTTAAGAATCATTTTTGAGAAAAACATTTTCCAAAACTTTGCATGTAAAGGGTAGTTTGGGGTGGGGAGATTTCCTTGAAAATCTTTGTATCACATCCTTGGAAGATACTGAACTTAAATACTAAGTTTGATAGGTTTAGAGCTATGCTGTCCACAGACACACACACGAAATGGGAGTTTTTTTTTCTAAACTGCTATTTTATGAATTCAAGGGACCTCAAAACATATATTTCTGGCGAAATCTTGACTTCGAATTTTTGTGGAATGCAATACCTTCTCTACACCTACACTGTGTACATAGTATATGTAGAAAACATAATAAGAGGAACTCTTAATTTGGGAAACATCAAAACTAGGTAATCAAGCAGTCATTACTGCGTAGGCTTCTAGAGGTTATGTATGAGACTATAGATTTTATCACACAAGAACTGAGCAGTAATAGTAATAAATTACTTTGAGTAGCGTGTCGCTAAACGATTACTCTGAAAAAGTTGTATTGCAGCATAGCAATTACAGTAATAGCATAAACACCTGTTAGCAGTCAGGCATGTAACTGCGGCTTCACAGTTCACGTTCGTATTAACTTCCGACAGTTCAGACATTTTGGAAAAGAAAATAAAAGGTCTAAATTACGCATCTCTACTCTAATACTCAAACGCATACAACCGTTACCGCCAGTAGTCTCAAAGACATTAAATGTGTCGTTGAATACAGTGGTAAAACTAATGGAATTGTATTCAAGACAATATATAAAAATAAAACTTGTTTTTACTTTCTCTACACGTACTATGTACATAGTGTATAAAGAAGGTTTAATCTCGATACCGATATTTCACCGGAAATAGACGTTTTGGGGTCCCATATATATAAAAAAAAAACTTATTTCAGAAAAAGGTCCGCGCGCGCGTGTGTGTCTGTGAACACGATAACTCAAAATCGAAAAGTCGGTAAAATATCAAACGTGGTATTTAAGTTCAGTATCTTTCAGCGATGTGACACGAAGATTTTGAGAAAAATCCCTCCATCCCAAACTACCCTTTACATTTAAACAATTTCGAACATTAATTTCTCAAAAATGTCTAACGGTTTTGATTAAAATACCGTATATTAAAGATATTTATATGGAACATAAAATGCATATCTTGAATTTTCTAGGAATAGCCTCTAAAGACCTCTTCATTCTGAATGAATTTTACTAAATTTTGTGTAACTGGTAAACCGTAAGATATAAACAAAAACTTGTTACACAAAAATGTAGATCACGTTGAAACTAACAATTTATGTAATTAATTTTTTTTACGTGGAATTCACAATTTCTGAGATATTGCTTGTTATTTGTTTCAGATTTAAAATACTTCAACTTTTCTCACACGGAAGGTAGTAAACTTCTGGCCCTGTATAGAAACGGATTTCAACCACATGGCAACCAGCTTTTAAAAGACTTGACTATCGTTTTAGCCTAGTGTATTCCCTTATTTTCTTCCTACTTACAAGGAGGCAAGTAAGTAATACAATTTCTGCTAATGTTTATCTCGTTTGTCATAAGCGGATAGAAGAATATGTCTTTTAACAATAATTTGTTAAAGCGATGTAGAGAAAGTCATATGAATGGAACACATCAGATTTTTTCCAATCATGATAAACGAAACATGTATCCTTCGTTTATCTAACAGTAATAGTGAGTACTCTCAAAAATGTTAATAAAATTATGAAATATATAATCAAAATTGAGTAAAAAGTCAGTCCTGTACATCCATTGATAAATGAAGGAATGTTTAAAATGTAACCATGTAAGAAAACGAAATTTGTTACGCTTGGACGGGACAATGGCGCAGTATTTACAGTAAAAATGTACACACAACCTTGTCACCAGCACTGAACGTGCTTACTTACCAGTTGTTGGCAAATCACAGTGTCCTTGACAGTTTAGTTTCACCACATTGCGAAGATTATACCGTTTGTCAGTATTTTCATCCGAGTAATATACTCTAATGACCGTAACATTCTGTTGACATCATTCTGAACCAAACAATTGCCAGTTAAGAAAAAGAATTTCCTTTCAGTTATGAAGCTAACATACCGTTTAAAAACATGTCATGTATTTGAAAACAGAATAGTGGTGCAAACATGCATGTGGTCTCACTGAAGTTGCTCTCTAGAGAGAGAGAAAAAAAAAGTCTGATGTGTTATACTCACATGACTTTCTCTAGCTGTTCCACAAACTTCTTATATAAGATTATTCTTCATTCTGCACCTTGCTAATCCAGATAATAATTAGCAGATTGTTTTTATTACTTAGTTCGTTATAAGTAGGAAGAAAATAAGGGAACACACTAGACTAAACCGATAATCAAATGTTTTAAAAGCTTTCGTTATGCGATTGTCATTGCAAATCCCTTCTTTGCTTCGTCAGGAGTAGAACAAAAGAAAAACGGACACTTACTGTCTGAGAAAAATATAAGTACTTCACAACTGAAATCAATAACAAGGAATATCCAGGAAACGGTTACCTCCACGACAAAAATGTAAAGGTCATAAATGGTGTGTTTTGACGAGATCTGCATTTTCTGTGTAGTAAGGTTTTGTTTATTTCTTACGGTTTAGCAGTTGAGCAAAATCCATCGAGAATGAAGAGATCTTCAGAGGCTATTCCCAGAAAATTAAAAATATACATTTAATTTGGAATGTAAATATCTTTAGTATACGTGATTTTAATCAAAAACGTTAGAGCCGTTTATTAGAAAAGAAAAACTTACGAACATTTTTCCATTTAAAGGGTAATTGGGGATGGGGGGGGGATTTTCTTGAGAATCTTCTGTCGCATTCTTGGAAGATACTAAGCCTAAATACCAAGTTTGGTATTTTACGGTCTTTTCGTTTTTGAGTTATCTGTCCGCAGACACACACACACACACACACACACACACACACACACACACACACACATATACACACAGACCTACATACGGACCTTTTCTGAAAATGCTCTTTTTGGATTCAGGGGGTCCTAAAACATGTTTTTTCGGTGAAATATGGGTATGGTATTTTTGGGTGGAATACAATACCTCCTCTATACACTACATTCTCTATACAGCATGTGTTTAACGCCCGCTTTAACTACTTTGGCACCGCAGGCGATGACACTAGTGATATGTGAAGTGAAGATGGAGCACTGGTGGAATGCCATGGCGGGGGAAACCGGAGAAGCCGGAGAAAACCAGCCCCTAAGGCGCTTTGTCCACCACAAATCTCACATGCGGTCGCTTGTGATCGAGGTCGCTAGGTGAGAGGCGAGTGGTCTAACCACTCGGCCACGGTGCGGCCCGAAACAGCTGCTCGGTTAGAGATTTCATCATCTATGCAGAAAAACCATGCAGTAGAGATGACGATAAAACTGAAATTCTATAAAGAAAGACAAAATCCAATATAAATACTTGTGTACATTTCTTTATTCATGAAAAAGTATCCATATATTCTATATATTACGTATTGCCTCCGTAAAATATCTGATGTGTTCCATTCACATGACTTTCTCCACATCTCTGCAACAAATTATTGTTAAAAAGCAAATGCTTTTATTTACTTCATGCTAATCGAGAAAAAATTAGCAGAAATAGTCTTATTACTTGCTTCCTTGTAAGTAGAAGCGAAATAAGGGAGTATCATAGGTTAAAGTGATAGTCAAAAGATGGTTACTATGTGACTGAAGTTCCATTGTTTGTATGGACAGGAGTTG
This sequence comes from Hymenopus coronatus, assembly GCA_030762935.1. Classification (NCBI taxonomy): domain Eukaryota; kingdom Metazoa; phylum Arthropoda; class Insecta; order Mantodea; family Hymenopodidae; genus Hymenopus; species Hymenopus coronatus. The sequence continues at coordinate 40,460,932 of CM060885.1, read as the reverse complement.
ACAAATTCCTGTATGAGAAAAATTAAGTTTTTCGAACCTGTGGACAAAAACAAGGGATATCTCAAAACGATCAACTCCATGAAAAAAATATAAACAACATAAATTGTGTGTTTTAATATGCTCTACATTTTTTATATTGTAAGTTTTTGTCTATCTCTTACGGTTTAGCAGTTATGCAAAATTCCGTAAAAATCACTCAGAATAAAGTAGTCTTCAGAGGCTATTCCCAGAAAATTCAAAATATACATTTTATTTGTCAGGTAAATATCTGAAATATACAATATTTTAATCAAAATCGTTAGAGCCATTTTTTAGAAAATCAAAATTTTCGAAAAGAGTTCCATGTAAAGGGTAGTTTGGGGTCGGGGGATTTTTCTCAAAATCTTCGAGTCGCATCGCTGGAAGATACTAAACTTAAATGCTAAGTTTGGTATTTTACAGACTTTTCGTTTTTGAGTTATCGTGTTCACAGTCACACGAACACACACACACACGGACCCTTTTCTGAAAATACTTTTTTTTGGATACAGGGAACCCTAAAACATATATTTTCGGCGAAATCTCGGTATCGAATCTTATGGTGGAGTGTAATACCTTCTCTATACACTATGCATATAGTGCGTGTAGAGAAAGTAACAATAATATTCCATCCAAAAGTTCGATTTTCAGGATCCAAAAAGCATTTTAGAAAAATCTGTGTGTGTGTGTGTGTAACTGTGTGTGTGTAAGTGTGTGTGTGTGTGTGTTTTGTGTGTCTGTGTCAGCATTACTTGAAAACGAAAAGTCGATTAATTTCAAAACTTGGTATTTAAGTTCATTTCTCTCCAAAAATGCCACTCGAAGATTTCCAGGAAGTCTTTGTCCCAAACTATCCTTTACACGGAACAGCTTTTCGATTTTTTTTGTTTTTTTGTTTTTGTTTTGTGTTATAAAAAAAAGTAGCGAATTTGATTAAATATATTAAATATATTTACTTAGCAAGCAAAATGTATACCCTGATTTTTACTTTCTCTACACGCACTATGTGCATAGTGTATAGAGAAGGTAATGCACTCCACCCAAAAATTCGATCCCGAGATTTCACCGGAAATATATGTTTTAGGGTCCCTTATAACCAAAAAAAGCATTTTCACAAAAAGGTCCGCGCGCGCGCGCGCGGGTGTGTGTGTGTCCGAGTGTCTGTGAACACGATAACTCAGAAACGAAAAGTCGGTAAAATACCAAACTTGGTATTTAAGTTTAGTATCTTCCAGGGATGCGACACGAAGATTTTGAGAAAAATTCCCCCACCCCAAACTACCCTTTACATAGAACTTTTTTCTAAACATTTTATTTTCCAAAAATGGCTCTAACGATTTTGATTAAAATATCATATATTAAAGATATATACCTAACAAACAAAATGTATGTCTTGAATTTTCTGGGAATAGCCTCTGGAGACTACTTTAATTTGGACGAATTTTTACGGAATTTTGCGTAACTGCTAAGCCGTAAGACTTAGATATAAACGTACTGCATAAGAAATGTAGGGCACGTTAATACACACAATTTATGTTATATACATTTTTTTTTCGTGGAGTTGATCGTTTTTGAGATATTCATTATTTTTGGTTTCAGCTATGAAAAAGTTACTTTTCTCATATAGGAATCTGTCAACTCCTATCCATATAAGCAAAGGAACTTTAGTCACATAGCAACCAGCTTTTGACTTTCACTTTAACCTACGGTACTCCCTTATTTCGCTTCTACTTACAAGGAAACAAGTAATAAGACTACTTCTGCTAATTTGTTCTCGAGTAGCAGGAAGTAAATAGAGGCATAAGCTTTTTAACAATAATTTGTTGCAGAGATGTAGAGAAAGTCATGTGAATGGTACACATCAGATTTTTATTTTTATTTTCTGAATGAATTTCCATAACTGGTAAACCGTAAGAGCTAAGCAACAACTTATATATATATATATATATATATATATATATATATATATATATAAATCTGGTGTGTTCCATTCACATGACTTCTCTAAGTTTTTCTCGAACAACTTTTCTTACAAAACATTCTTTTATTGACATCATGCTAATCAAGATAAACCCTGCCAAAACTGGTCTTATTATTTTCTTTTTTGTAAGTACCAGGTGGCCCACGCAAGCCGTCCTTCCTTGAAGTTAGAGGCGCTTACATCAATGCATCCAAGTATTTGAACACTTGTATTACGAATAATGCAACAATAAAGATATGATAGTCTGTAACATAGGTTTAAGGAACTTCAATTAATTATATTCTTATTCTTTTTATTGCAATCGAAGGTATAATAGCATTTATTTAATATTGTTAATCATGAAGCACAAATTGTTTGCGTTATGTGTTGTCGATAATTAGCTATTAGATATTGATATCACATGCTTTGGCCCATGTGCGTATTGCTTTGCTCAGGGACAATCATTCTACACAAGAACCTTTCTCGAGACCAGGAATCGAACTCGATACCCCACCACAGTGAGCAAGTGCTCTAGCGACCAGTTATAGCGTTAAGTGTTTGTTGGTTTTAAAGCTCTGGTCTTACGTTTAGCAAGGTTCCCTCTCTGTAGGTATCGCGTCCCCTTTACTGACATGCTTAGGCAAACCTTTTGTCGTCCGCATTATCCGGGAGTATCTAACTTCAACAAAGGACGGCTTGCGTGGGCCACCAGGTACTTATACGTTTCTTATACGGGAACTTGTCAACTCCTGGCCACGCAAAGAAACGCATTGCAATCCCATAGCAGCCAAATTTTAAAACATTTGACTGTTGGTTTAGCCTAGTGTATTCCCTTAAAATTATAACGAACTAAGTAATAAGACTGTTATTGCTAATGTTTACCTCGTTTAGATTAAATAGAAGAATAAGCTTATTAACAATAATTTGTTACAAAGATGTAAAGAAAGTCGTGTGAATGGAACACATCAGGCTTTTTAAAACTTTATTTAGTGTTTAATTTTCCGTACTATGGTTATCGCAATCGCAGAAGCACTCAATATGTCTTAAATGTTCAGAGTTGCAGAAACAAGCATAGAGAGTTGTGAAATTCTGAGTGATTGCATTTGTAAAACTTTACTGAAGTATGAGACGGCATTTAATGTATCATCCAAATCACCAAACCTGCAATGAAATTATAATTCGTCATTTCTAACAAGATTCCTCCTGCCAAACTTACTAAATTAGCACCATCTTGTGTATATGTTCACAGCCATCAAAATGGCTTGTAGCATAGGAATATAGCATGAGCTGGGCGAATAGGTACCTATTCAACCAGAGGATGTCAACAACTTCAGGTATTTTTAAAACAGCTTGTTCTAAAGCACACTGAATTTCACGCAATACATTTTCTCGTTTAGGAGAAGCATAAAATAGTATATTATGCAACGAAACTATAATGGTAGTAATTAAGTGGAGTGAATGTGAGACCGTGGTCGAGCAAGACTCCGAGGTATTTGGCGGAGCGAACCCCGGGTATTCTCCTCCTCCGCCGCTTCAGAGACTTTTCTGGCTCCCAGTGGCGAACTTCAGCAGGACTCTTCTGAGGGTTGATCGCCATCTCCACTTTTCACTCCATCTACCAGTGGCATTGAGCTGTCTCTGTAGTGAAGGGAAGCAGCAGCGGACATTCTTATTCTGTGACATCGTCGGTATATTGGCACGTAACGCTAATGGGTTCCATGAGGAAGTCAGATATATAGGTGTCGAAGAGCACTGTAACAGTACACTGCCCACCGGCACTCCAGATGTTATACATCTAATTGAAGACACCATCCCTTCCAACCACACACGGAAAGTGCAATCCTTGAGGAAGCTACTATCAGGGTGAGGTTTCCTCGATTAATCTCATTAATTAAAGATACAAGAGCATATTTTCATCAAACACCTTTATATAGAATTTTGGGATGAATTGCAATATCTTCCTTTATGAGCAGAAAATTATTCGAACATTAATAAGGTGTATTTCTGGTGAACTTTAGGTCAACTTCGCACTTTCTCTACTAAAAGTTTCTAAGTGGTAAATAATATAACATTTGGAATATATTCAAAATGTGAATTTCCAATGAATTATCGATGTCAATTTTTAGTTTAACTGATAGAGTAAAATCACAGGAACTTAATTTGATCTCAGATGTCAGGATGATTTCTGCCTATTCTAGATTTACACACAATGGTGTCTATTAAACTGCTTTGTACTGCATTTAACTTTTCAGATATCCACAGATGAGGAGCTTAAGCCTGTGATGGTATTCTTTCACGGTGGCGCCTTCTATTTCGGTTCGGGAAGCAGGATTCTCTACGCTCCGGACTACTTCATGGATCACGATGTCGTTCTGGTGACGTTAAACTACCGCTTGGGTCCTCTAGGTTAGTTGTTTTGGATACAATTTATGATTTTCATTTTCAGGAATGTAAAATTCATTTTATATGTTAGAATACAGACTGTTGGAAAATTATATCTACTTTCTGCCTAACATGCACAATTAGAAATTCACACTGCATGAATGCGAGTTTCTGAATTTACTTTTGAAAATCTGCAACTGTAGATCATAAACAAACGATACCTGAAGACTTCAGTACTGTAGGATATCCAGCATTGTAATTGATTGGATGAATTATTACCGGGTTTCACCAACTATCCGTTGGCACCTTCGGATATGGCTTTGCGACTTACATTCTGATGCTGAGGAAGGGGCGAAACGTGAAACAGGATACACAACGGAGGCAGACACCTCTTGCTCTGCAAACTACGGAATTCTATTGCGGCTACTACCACCCTTAGGAAGAAGAGACGTTGTGAAGGAATCACAAGAATCTACAGGCATTATGCTGATAGTACACAAAATTCAAGCAAGAGGTGGAGATCCAATTCTTTATCAATACTTATTTTGATTTTTTGGACATCCTGAAGTTTACATTTTAATTTCACCCATCAGCCATAATTTCCTGGCTCGGACACCACATCCACTTCTGGAGTTGCCGAGAGAGGGTAATGAACTAGCCACTCATGCTACCAGTTAGCCTTCTGGTGAACTCAGGGAATACCAGGAATGAAAGGAAAACGAGGGAAAGAAAATTGAGGTAGAAGACAAGTCATGCCTATCGACCAGGAAAAACCACGACAAAAAATGTCAGACTGGGAGGTTGAAATTTGAAAATTCCGAAACCACCCGAATGCGAGCCTCCCACGTTACCGCTGACTCGCTTGGCAAGGAGAACATCGTTGACCCTTCAATTACAGCCTATAAACCAAGCAACTGTATTTTATTTGTTTTATGCCAGCCATAAAGTTCTACGTTTTTACATTGGAGGATTACTTTCTGTTGCACAGTGGTTTTTCTAACATTTTACTACAACTACAATTGTTTTCATTTCTAAATTACACTCCAAAACTTATAACATTTATTCTGCGATATTTCATTTGGTACTAGGGAATTTAACGTTGTTCAGCAGCAACACCCTCTTTCTGAAACATACAATCACTTTTATTCATTCTGATTTCTTCGTCTTGACTACGCCTAACCAGTGGAGTGGAAAAGTGGTTCGTTTAAAACTGAACTGCTTTATCAATATGATATTATACAAACATATTTTATTGTGCTTAACCAATAGTAAATCCAAATAAACATTCCATATCCTTGAAAATATTGACATTGGAAACCGGCATTTAATAAATCCATCTATTGCTGCGTGACCAGTGTGTATGCCGAGGGGTTTATACAGGTGTTTCAGAATTCGACCTCACTAATTCAAAGGGATGCAGAGGGATAGTAAACAATGATTTTTGAGATAGGGAACTTATAGTATGCAGACTCCAATTTCCCTCCAAATCTAAAATGCAATAGCACACAACTGATTCGGCAGCCACTACGTTTCAAGATTAAAGTGGGCAAGCAAGGAAAGTATGCTCGCTTTTGCTGCAGCATGTAGACTGCGCAGCTGCCAATAAGCTCAAAATAAACGACAAGGGTACGGGCTCTGAGTACATTGCGTTTTTTTTTCTTTATTTCTTTCTTTCTGTTCCTTTATTGCGAAATGTGGTTGTTTAGTGATGTTATGACATGCAAATGGTACAACCGCACCAACTGGTGGGATTGTAAGATTTTTAGTTTACTCCGAAATTATTATTTTTGTTTGTTTGTCAGCAATGTTGTATATGCTTATATATGTTTGAAAAAAATAAATTAAACACAGTAGACATTTACAATTGTTGAAAATAAATTGCTCTCTTCTGAAAACATAAACAATAGAATTACAGTAGGATGAAAAGCACGATAATGTTTGATTTTAGGTTTAGTAAAGATGTTAAAAGTAAAGAAAAAAAAAAAATAAACGGACTGCTAATGAAAACAATTTCCCCGCTTCTGAAGGGGTAAGCGATGGAAATCAAAGCACGAAGAAAGAAATGAAGACTTGCTCTGCTTTTAGGTTTATCAAAAATGATGGAAATTCAGAAATACATAATAATACAAACAATTTTCGCTCTTCTTCGTTGTATGAAAAAATAAAAAAATAGCGCGAAGAAAATCTGTATCCATGAACTATGATGGTACAGTGACACTTGTCCTTGTTTTCGGGGTTTTATTGTGTTTTGCAAAACATTACAAAAATTGTTGAAAATGCGACCTCCATCTCTGCAGAGATTCCATCGGCGCATAAATGAGTTCTGCACTCTTTCAAAGATTCCTGCTGTGCCACGAATGTCCTCAGAGGCAGCCAATATTCTCGTCAGCAATTCTTTATGAGACCCAACTGGTGTTAAGTATCTAGACTCTTCAGGTGTCCCCATAAAAATAAGTGGGGATGAAATGAGGAGATCGGGCAAGTCCAGACACTGGACCGCCTCTTCCAATCTACCTGTCACGATGTTGTCTAGATGCCATAGCACTATCCTACCAAAAAGGTAAGGAGCTCCATTGTGTTGGAGCCACAGTCAATGCAAAAAAATATTAAACTTTAAAAAGAGTTTATTTTATCTTTAAATCACTGCAATTAAATAAACTTTACAATAATTTAAATTACTGTCTAAAGGGACGTCTTCCAGGAATACTGGAACTACTTTAGTTAAAAACTGAAGGTACACTCGCCCATTTAACCGCAGAGGTAGCAGATGTGACCCAAATAAATAACAACTAACTATGCCAGCCTACATGTTCACATTGAACTCCTAGCGTCCCAGCCTACATGTTCCACGCAGAAACTGTGGGAAAGGATCACGGGGACAGGAAAGATCCCTGTTGGTGAAGCAAGAGTTAATAAACCTAAACACTAATCCAATATGTGTGTATAAATCTAGAAGAGGAAGGCAAGGACAATCTACATGTATGGGTATAGCCATGGCAGTAAATAATGAACGGGTATATGTCGATAACTGATATTAAGAGAAACACATTTTGCTTTTGTCTTATACACACTGACAGGACATACGTCAAACAGCTGCGTCCATTGAGAGGGTCAATAAGAGAAAAGGACAAGTGAATAAACCGACAAGAGGAAAATAAATATGCAAGATACTAAAACTTGGTAACGAACATGGCAGGATGGGTGGGGATTTGTGATACGCATGGACAAGGCCAATGGGGGAAACGGTGCACCCCGAAAGATTCTATGAGTAATCAAGAATAGGACAGACAGGGTAGAGGTCAGGGATTACACGGGCTTTGGGCTTTGAGAGGCCGGTAATCTATTCATGGTCATCAATCATCTGTGATAGTGATATTTCTGGTATAGCGTGGTTATCAGATTAATAGCGCCCCTGCTATTCTTAAGAGGAGGTATTCGCGTGACGAGATTTGTGCATATATGTGTAACGAATGATACAGCATGCTGAACGGACCCGTCATTTAGTGGTGTTGTATTTATGTAATGCCAGCGAATGTCACGTCTTCCAGCATCCCAGCAGCAAAGGTGACTTTAGATATAGACTCTCTTCAATGCGCTAGGGAAGTAGATCAGAGGCACACAACGACCGCCCTTACTGTACTACCGGGTTGGCTTGCTATTGGCCGGTCTGTCCACCGCTGCAATTGATGGCAGGAAGGCCACGTCATAAATTCTCTCAGCAAGATCAGAGATAGCTTCCAAACTTACTGTCAATTGCCCTGCCAAGATGGTAAAATACGGAGGAAGACAACTGACCCAAAAACTTATTGGAAAGTCGTCAGGAACGTCTGGGAAAAAATAGTGAGTACTTGTGGTCCCCCATCTCTTCTGGACTAGCAATTGACGTACATGCTGCTGCTTTGAAGTCGTGAGACATCACACAAGTTTTTCTTTCAATCTTTGGTATGGCTGCTCCTCTGGGGACTTTGTTAAATCTTCGACTTCTGCTGCTTGGCGGTTATCCAGCTGTGATATTATATGGCGTATTTGGTCCTCTCAGCGGTGATGTCAGCTAATTCAAACTGTGCCTTGGCTTGCAGAACAAATGACAGTAATTGCATGGCCATGTTGTAAAGTGCTGCACTGGTTTTGGTATCCAAAGTTTGCTGCGCCATTGTAGATCACATCAGTGTCACCAATGTGGATAATCGCAGGAACATGATGTATAGTAGAAATAACTTAATTAATGCATATGTTTTATGCCTTACTACACATGAAATGGCAATATTTAAGTCAATTTACATGGAAAACATTGATAACAAAAAATAAATTAAACTCAGAGGATGGTAAGAATCTGGTAAATAGAATTCACTAGTTGGCACTCTGGCAACTGAGCTTCAAGCTTCTAGTCTCTTCACGTGATATGAAAATAACTACAATATCAATGGCACAAACCTCGAAGAACAATACTTAAGACCAAACTATTACAGTCAATACTTTAGTGTTCTGCTTATTAGTATTAATGTTGTAATATTTAATTATGATTAATATATTTTGTTTTATTTAATTCATTATATATTGGTACTACATAAAACTTAATATTATTGAGCTGGATTTCATGTACACAGATTAGTGGAGGATAGTACACGTAACAAAGAATGTTGTTAATTTTACTGAAAAATTGCGAAGGTGGTAACACAAACTAGAGGCTGTCAGTATCAGGTTCTTGGAGTATAAAATTTTTAAAGAACAAAGTATTACTTCTGTGAACAAGCATAAGCTATAGAAAGTACAGAGACTGGCATAAGGTGTCAAAACTGATACTCTCCACTGTGTTACAATCATTACATTAAAGCACCTTAAGTCATGCCCACAAATATAGAGAATAATGTGTAACACTTACAAAGTAACTTTTTATATTATAACCATTATCTTATAGATAATGCTGGGTTTATCTAGCAATATTATTGAGCTAGAAGGCTGCAGTGAGTTGTCTCCTGCCTGCTACATATATAAGCTGGTCTTTTAAGGGTAGTGGATTGAGCAGGTAATAATTCCTAAAAATTTATTGTCTTATCTGAAGGTAAGGAATATTTTAAAAACCCGGACATCTAAATGTAGCAGTATTCAAAGAAGTTAAAAGAAATAAAACTATTCCCCAAGAAGTTTTGTGAAATAAAATATAGGGATCAATATTGTTCCATCTGCTTACAATTTGTTTGATTGAATTTTGTAATTATGAAGCATTACCACTCTCCAAATTAACCTCCATTTATTTTAGAGGTAAACATAGATAATTCTATAGCTTATGGCATAACTGAAGTAATAAGCTGAAATAGTTTAATTTATAAATTTCAGGAGCCAGAATTACCTTTTTATGAATGCAAAATAATCTTGGATAAAATTTTATATTACAATTCTAAGTTCAGTTGAAGTTGAATTTCACCCTTTGAAATCAGATAAACTATTTATGTAACCAAAGTTTAGACTGTCAAAGTTTGTTGGAATTTACAGATTAAAAAGCTAACAATAGCAACATGATTGAACTTCACCTGTTCATTAAAACATATCATATGTTCTGTTTACTTAGAAATAATATACAAGCACTACCGCTGTTGAAGTATTTGAATCATTTCTGCAGGATTTCTGGATCTTGATATTGAGGAAGCTCCTGGCAATGCAGGACTGAAAGACCAAGTTATGGCACTTCAGTGGATTCAGAGCAATATTAAAAAATTTGGAGGGGATCCCAGAAGGGTCACAATTTTTGGAGAAAGTGCTGGAAGTGCTAGTGTAGAGTTCCATATGATGTCGCCGAAGTCAAGAGGTAAGTTTTGCACATTCTATAGAGTACATACTATGAGAACATTACTATACAATATATTTAGGTACAGTTAAACTCTAGTCAATTATAAGGAGCTATGTCTATAAGGAATACAATTGTAAAGTAACGTTGCAATTACAATGCTAGCAAGCACAAAATGTGTGTTCCAACTTCTATGCTCAGAACAGTTAGTGACATATTATAAGCAGTCAATTGAAGAGTTCAAAACATGTTTCTCTAGCAGTTTACTCTCCAGCTACAGCTGTGCAATAGTTTTACAAACTGTGCATGAAGTTCTTTACTAAAATGCTTTAAAGTTGAGATATTATTTTAGAATTCATTATCTGTTTAATTGCTCCCCTTGAAATTACAGCTTTAGCAGTGGCATTAGAGGCGATATAATTGAAGTTTTCCCGGCATTTTTCAGGAAACTTCTGCCATCAAAACATATCTTCCTGGCCCAGTGTTGGTCTGAGTGGCTCAGATTAGGCGGTACTTTCAGATCCCAAGATGGAGAGTATAAGCACAGCTCACATTTATGGTTTTTCTAGCTGCTATAATAGGTCAAAATTTATAAGTAATTAGATAATTTGGGCGATTTGTATGCATTGACATTATTAATTTAATTTAATTTATATAGTTTTACATTATTGTAAAAACAAAAATAATAATTTTTAAAATGTATTCAAAGAAAACAATCTAATAACAGATATAGCCCCTTTCAATAGATTTACTATCTATATACCACCCCTAAAAAAACCCTTTTTGTTCAGGAACTGGCAGCTAGTGACTGGCTTTGACAAGAATCTGACTTTTGCTTTAGCTTAAATCTATAATGAACTGTACTTTGAGAAACGGCTGTTTATTATGTCGCTGTCCGTTGTGCACCAATATGTCGCCGTTCTTTTGTCTACCGCGGAGTCGGTCTGGATTAGTACCGGTGAAATTCTTAACAAACAAACGTGTACATAGCTCTGAAAAGTCCTTTGGCACGCCGGCTTTGCTCGTTCCTGTAGAACACGAGTTTGGCTCTCACTGAGGGGGAGAAAGAATGATTAGGGTATGTAACACGGGGTAGACTTAAAAATAAAAATACTTCACTTTAGCTTCCACTGACTTAATGCTTTTATTAACCTTTGTTGATTGTTGAGGCACTAATCCTACGAGCGACTCCCAACATAGTAATTCTTGAAGACGTAGAAATATGAATAACTAGTGCTATTTTCTGCTGGTTGCTAAGTTCTTATTTTCGACGGTCATCGGTACTTCTGCGTACTTTCATATTATGCAACAAACCAACTCGGGCGATAACTACAATATCTCCCGTACTAAACTCACATACTTAGGCACTCACACCGCCGCATTCACGTACGTACAGCGCACAATTTATAGCGTACCATGCTCAGCATCACGCGTCTCACACGAAGAATAAACAGCAACAACGACAACCTCCTCCGGTATTAGAAGGAAGAAAGGAGAGGCGGTACCGCATGATTGCACCCGCGGATTCAAGGTGATAATTTAACTGACTGCAGGGTGCAGTCAGAGAGGTGAAATGAGGACCGGGAGACAGACTTGACCAAGGCCCAGACTGCCACCGCGGAGTATTCGGGGAGAGGAATGAAGGAATTCTAGGGTGAAGGATGGTGTTAGTGCTGGTTGACTCTGTTGAGCCAGTCGTCGTATCCTGGGACGTTTTCGAGTCTAAGCCCTTGGCGTCTACTTTGGATGTTGAGCTTGGAAGCTTGAGGTGCCGACTTCTCCAGTAGAGCTCTCACCTCCTCCCTGAAGATGAATCGGATGTCGGTGACTGCTGTTGCTATTGCTTGGTGAAGTTCTGGATGTGAAGTGGTGCTGTCCTGTTCCTGAAGCCTGTCCTCCAAGGACGTCAGCTTAGCCATAAGAATCAGGACCTCCGTGTGGAGGTCCTGAATGGCCTCACTTAGGCCCTGGATTTCCTTCTGCAGGTTGGTTGGTGTTGGTTGTTCAGTCTGCGGAGATGGCTGTGTAGATGATGGTGTCCGGGATGGTTTAGGCGATGTCTGCTTTTTGGGTAGCTGGGGCACTGGGCTTGCCCGGTGAAATGTCCCGTACCACCACAGGTGGCACAGAACCGCGACGGCGGCGGAGGTCGTGCCCAGTTCACTCCGAAGTGAATGCGTTGGTGCCACAGTAGTGGTACTTCGGCGACGAAGAACAGTCTTCTTGGCTGTGCCCGTAGGCACAGCAGCGACGGCAGGGCCGGTGTCTTTCCTGTCTGCTTGCCTCAACGTGCAGAAGTCGCCCTAATAAGGGCAACCCTGACGCCAAGGCAGCCTCCAGGTCTGATCGGTCCTGTAGCTCCACCCTAACTAGTGGTGTCGGGCCCCGGTCACAGATAATTCTAGTGGCCCTCGAACATGAAGGCCATCTAGATTGTGCAGCGGCGAGGAGGTGCCGGGTGGAGAGATCCCGAGGGACCCCCCTAACCACGGCACTGTACCGGGGCGGCGGCGGCGTGGAGCTCAGCGGTGGCGGCGATGAAGTGTTGGCTGCCGGTGAAGCAGCGGCGGTCGGCGGCGGTGGTGATGGTTCGCAAAGGTGCAGCGCTCACTGCCGGTGTAACGGCAGGTGGCGGAGATGCCGGAGAAGCGGTGGCTGCTGTAGGAGCTGCTGGTCTGCGTTGGTGCTTCCTCTTTGGCATCTCGAAGCGAACCTAAATCCTTATAAGCGCATCGCTTAAATACCTAAAATCTGCAATATTGAACTCATTCCTGATTGGCGGAAAAGAAGCGCGAAAATGACATCACATGATTAATTTTGTAAGTTCTTTGTATTCCACTCACCGAGCTGCTAACTTTTAGGGGACAACCCTCTCTCTAAAATTTACCCTGTTACTTATAACCCCCGCCGCTGAATCCTTTCACTTGACAGTTGGGAGTTGGTACACCCACATAAAAACAGATGAAACGCTTTACCCGTGTGACTTTCTGAACCAATCATAAAGCAGCATTCCGGTCGGCAAGCTAGACGGCGGAAACGAATCTAGTTGCCGCACCGTTGCAATATCTGGCTATTTCCAACCAAGTGGTCAATTTGCGAACATCTAACGCGTGCTTTGAGTTGTTCTGTGCAAGCTACGTATTATTCGTTGTTATTTATATGTTGTTATTGTTTATAGTGTTAGTGTTTCTTTGGTTTATTTATATATATATATATTTATCTATAATTAATTACCTATATATTATATTATTTATACAAGACGACGCCGTACATCGAGTGATTCGTGAAGTGAAAATCCTCTGCGAAAAGGTGTGCCACTTAATAGCCACGCATTGGAGCTAAGAAGGGTGCGGAAATTCTTTGAAAGTGAGAATGAGTACGTGAAAGTTAATGGGCATCCCTCTATTCCTGCGGATAAACCCGTGGAGCGAACTGCAGCAACTCTTGGGCTAAGTACGAGAACAGTAATAAGCAAGGGGGTGACACTTCAAGAGCAGGAAGACAAAATCCCTGGAACATTTGGTATTTCTGTCAACGCCAGGGAAGAATAAAAAGCAGCCTCGTCCGGTCACAAATATTGATGATTTCCAATTAGACGCCTACGTAGGCACATATACGCCTATTATAGTAGAAAGGAATATCCGACCATACCAAAGAGGTTATGGTAGAGTGGCTGAACGAAAGGGGTGTAGCTGCAAATATGAACATGACCAAGCTGATTTTATATTCCCTGGTGAAAGAAAATCAGCCGGTCACACCAACATATGTTGCAGATGAAGTAGCCGGAGAACTTGGCCATGAAGCGATTAGATTACCACCGTAGTACTGTCATTTTAATCCCACTGAACTAGTATGGACCGACGTGAGGGAAAATAACAAGACTTTCACAATAGAGGTGGATAGACTTTTGCGGGAAGGTGTGGCGAGGGTGGACGCGGCTTCATGGAAGAAGAAAGTGAATCATGTGCACAAAATAATACGAAAAGCACAGGAATTAGACGGAATCATCAGTGAATGTGAACCCTAATGATATGTATTGGTGACGACGACGATGATGATGACAATGGCGATGATGCTTCCGAGAATGATGACGACGGAGAATTGGATGGAATTGAGCCATTAAATTCTAAACCGGTGAGTGGAATTCACTTTGTTATACCTTACTCTCATTGTAACAAGCTATTTTGCATTAATTTCTTCTATTTTGTCGTAACTACGCAATTTATGCTACATACGTTATAGTATCACTGTTGTTTTCAATTGACATCAATAACAACGAAATAGTTTCATTATTCACTAGCATTCATTTAGCATGTACATTGTTTACATTCGTCTTTACACACGATAGAGACATTCGTAATCAGCTGTTGTTGTTTATAGTTACTCTGACAACGCCGCAAAGGCAGAATAGCCAACCTTACGCGAAACCACTCGAACTGTCAAGTGCAAGGATTCAGCGGCTTTTTCTTGCTCGACAAAGGCAATTGTGTTACTAACATTAACAAAGAAAGTAACCTTGGCGATCACAATAGCAACTTCTTCGCCCTAAGGTTTTGTATTCTACAATCTGCTCAGTCTTGGCTGCTGAAGCAGATATTTCCTATATGAAATCTATGCAAACATATTAGTTAAACGAATAAAATACACAATGGGCTAATATACTGTTGCAATTTGTATAATTAAGCAGAGGGAGGAATAATTTTTTGTAAGAGTAGTTTGCAGAAGAGCAACACATTTAGTAATTTGTGGGTTGTAAAGTTATTTACATCTCTGTGGTTCATAAACAATCAATGCATCTAAAAAGTTTACCCTTTTATTCTGTTATAGATATTTTTTTTAACTTAACTTCATTTTAACTCAATAGAAAGCACGTTGCTACAACTGTTCTACCTCTACAAGAATGACTGAAAGTGATGGTGAGGGAAGGAATACATTCGGTTGAGGTGTGGCTAACTAAAAAATAAGTAATTAAGAAAGGGACATTCTCTGTGGAAATATCACTCTGCAGCAAAGTCATTTAAAGCAAGTGATCTGCACACATACCAAAGTAGCAAATAGTAAAAGCTCCCAAGGTACCTATTTAATTTGTCTTTTATTCATGAATTAGATGAAGTTTAAACAAGAAGGAAGCATTGGTTGCATGATATGAGTGCTGCCCATGCCAATGAATTTGCCATATCTAACTCAACATTACATCTTTATGCCTACTCATAGTGTCAGAAAAGTTACTCTAAACAACATTTGCATTATCTTTTGTGTGACAGTATGGGTATTGGCAACATTTTAGCAGTTCCGTTTTGAAATAAATATTGAAGTCTAAAGTTCTATACTTACTTTCTGCAGGATTGTTCCAGCAAGCAATATGCCAGAGCGGATCTGCACTGAACTGGTGGGCCTTTACACCCTCCTCCAAGAATATGACCTTCAAGCTTGGTTCTAAGCTCGGATTCCCTACAAATGACTCAATGAAACTCTTGAGGTTCCTGCAAACCGTGGACTCCAAGAAATTGGTGGTGGCGGCTGATGATCTGTTTACTCTAGAGGTAAGAAACTAATAATTATAATGATGATGATAACTTGAAAGAAGAAAGAAAAAAAAAAGAGAAATTAATTTGCAAGAGAATGGAACCAAAATTGATTTATAAATTTATAAAAAGCCACATGATAGTGCAATTTTACTTGGTACATGAAATATTAAAAAGAAAAATTGTGTGGCGACAAAATACATAGAAGAAAACAATATTGAAAAGTGGATCATGGGTCATGAGGACAAATTTTTCAATGGGGAAGAAAGAAAAGAAAAGAAACAAGAGTGTTATGGGAGAATTAGGAACAAGATGAGAAATTAGTTACAAGATACAGAATGATATGTGTATTGTCTTTTATTTCAATCTTGTGAGAGTACTACTAGAATTACGAAGTAGATTAAATTAAATTATTTATTTGTTATCAACACTTGCCAGGAACATGTCATGCCACCAGTGTGCTGGAGTTTTATCCTGCAGAAGTTGTTTTACATGCCAGTAAATCCACTGACATGGGGCTATCACTTTTAAGCGCACTTAAAACTCATTGGTCTGGATCTGGTTTGAACTTGCAACCTTGAGATCAGAGGGCCACCGGTTAACCAATTGAGCTACCCTCAATGGCTAAAGAAATGAATAAGAGAAAAGTTATGTTAGCGCAATATGTGAAGTAAATTTAAAATGACTTACATGGGAACATGTGCACTTAGAATGAGTGGTCTTTGCAATGACGGCAAAATCACATATCTTGAATTGGTGAGGAGAGCATGGCATTTTAAACACTTATCACTGTCTAGTAGGATGTGAAAGTATTGAGACACTGTGAGCTCTCATTATCTTGATTGGATGTGCAGCTATCAACAAATTCAGCAGCCCGCATTTTAACCTTAAAAATCTTATGTATTCCATTCACATGACTTTCTCTATATTTCTGTAACAAATTATTGTTAATAAGCTTATCCTTCTATCTACTTCATTCTAATCAAGTTAAACATTAGCAGAAATAGTCTTATTACTTAGTTCTTTGGAAGTAGAAGTTAAATAAGGGAGTACACTAGGCTAAACCAACAGTTAAATGTTTAAAATGTGGCTGATATGGGATTGAAATCCATTTATTTGTGTGGCCAGGAGTTGACAAATTCTTCTATGTGTAAAGAAATATATTTTTTAAATGAAACCAATAACAAGGAATATCTCGAAAATGATCAACTCCACAAAAAAATGTGTATGGCATAAATTGTGTGTTTTAAGGAGATTTCATTTTTTGTATAGCAAATTGTTGTGTATCTCTTATGGTAACCAGTTATGCAAAATATAGAAAAATCCATTCAGAATAAAGATTTCTGAGGCTATTCCCAGAAAATTCATGATAAACATTTTCTTTGTCATATAAACATCTTTAATACACAATATTTTAATCAAAATCATTAGAGCCTTTTTTAATAAAATCAAAATTTTTCCATATAAAGGGTAGTTTTCTCAAAATCTTCATGTCACATCCTTGGAAGATACTAAACTTAACTCTTCGTTTTTGAGTTATAGTACACCCACACACACACACACACACACACATGCAGACCTTTTTCTAAAAATGCTTTTTGGGATACAGTGGATCCTAAAATGTGCATTTCTGGTAAAGTCTCGGTATCAAATTTTAGCAATACCTTTTCTATACACTATGCACTTAGTACATGTAGAGAAAGAGTATGAAGGAAGAATCCTTTAATACTGAATCTAACTTCTTTTGTATTTCTGCCAGGGTTACATCCTTCAAAACTAGTACTTTATCACAACTGTTATTTCAGTTTTATTCATTTTGTGGAATATGTTAATATTAGTTTACATGATTGTCACAAACAAGCGACAAGTTACACTTAAACATCTGAAATTTTATAGTGTGGCAACTATAGATGACATATAGTTAACAACTATTATGGTGATTTCACTGTCTTCATGATATCTCTGATTCTCAAAGCGGAAATTGAAAAGTGTAAATAGGCCTTTTGACAGCTTTAAAACTGATTAAAACATAGCTTAATAGTAGAAACAAAACATCTATAAAACTCTCGTAAGACAGTACAAGCTGCAAAAACATAGTTTTGAACTAATTAAGAATGGAGAATAAGTAACATATAATTACAAATTAAACAACTAATACAGCAACAAGAAAAAGACATAACATGAGCAGAGAATGGATGAAGGTAGATACCAAAAACAATGTTAAAATTAAGGTTTATGTGTTAAAGATTTATTAAAAGTTGGAGTTAGTAAAAACAATTGGTTTACTAACATTCACTGTGAAAAAAGTTAAAAATGTACTTCAAAGCAATCATATGTTTCAGGATATTCCATGTGGGTTCAGGAATCCTTTCATTCCAACACTTGACTTGAATTCAAGAGGAGGACCATTCCTTCCATCTGATCCTGCAGAGTTGCTGAGGAAAGGTCATTTTCAGAAAGTGCCCTATATTAGTGGCACTAACTCACAAGAAGGAGCACTTTATCTGCTATGTAGGTAGCTATTTATTTAGTACAAGAGAACAATAATATGTTCATTGTGTGTATGAAAAGAATCTGAAAAGTTGCATACCTTCTCTTTCTTGATTGTTTGGCATAAGAATAAAAGATGCTGTACAGCATATACCCTTACATTTCTGTGGTTACAACTTTTCTTGGGTGCTGGTTGGGAAGAAATGGCTGGGGAAAGGAAGAAGGAGCTGGCCTGCCTATCTTTTGGCAATGTTGTCAACCAAAGAATGTTTCTTGCTCTGAGACCCTCAACCAATATGAGAATAGGTTATCAAAGTTATCACCAACTAGCTAGATTATTAAATGAAACACAGTGCACATCTAGATGGAATGAAACCTTAGTACTGAAGCCAATAAATATGAGGGTGAATAGCATATTTCATGTATTTCAAGCCCTATATAGGAGACGTTAAGAACCACAAGATTAAAGAGCATCCATAAATAGAACTCAATTTATTATTGTCATTATTCTGGAAAAGGTCGTCTCCTTAGCGCGGTGGTAGCGTTGCTGCTTACCAAGTGGGAGACCTGGGTTCGATCCCCAGTACCGGCGTGGGGATTTTTCCCCCGCTGGGAGACCTGGCCTGGGGTGCACTCAGCCTCGTAAGGTCCCTGGGGGGCCAATTGAGGAGCTACTTGATGGAGAAGTAGCGGCTCCAGGTCATGAGGACCGCATTAACCGGCCGGGGGGACTCGAGGCGCTGACCACGTCTCACCCTCCAATACTGCACCCCATCCATGACGTCTGTAGTGGACCAAGATGGGGGGCGCAGCGGCCGGGCGGTAGGCCAAGGTTCCCTGTGAGCTGTCATGCCATGGAGTTATTTATTCTGGAAAAACAGAAAATATATGAGCCCACCATATTATATTTTAAAGAAAAATACAATCTCAGAGAAATAACAATAGTAGGCCTATTTTTTGGATCTCACGGAACAATTACAACTATGTTTGTGAAATGGAGGGCAAAATATAAAATTAACAGAAGTGTGGAACAAGCAATCACGGAAAACATCATAAAACATTCTGTAGCCATTTTCCGAAATCATTTATATGCTTTGAACAGAATGTAAAATGTATTATGGTTATATATTATCACTTATTGCTGGTTCTCAGTTTGAGTATTCAATGTTTCTGCTTTATGACTTTAGTAAATATGTATGTTTTGATTTAGAATTGTATCTTAAAGTGACTAGTGCTGCCATATGACAATAACAAATATTTTTAAAATTTGAAACAGAAAACTAATTATTTTTACATTTTATTTTGTGTTCTTGTATGCTTAGACATAAAAATATAAGAAATAAATAAACAGTTGAAGAAAAATTAAAGGATAACTATTGGGCTAAAAGTGACACTGTGTAAATGTTGCATATTCTAAAAATACCAGCTGAAGTAAAAGTTATTTAAATAATGATATTAACAACAGTCTTAAAAAATACAATAATGGTCTTGTGAAGCATTTTTTACTGAAGGGAGATTTTGGACAAACATATTTAATGGTAGGGCACTATATTGTATATCGTTAATTAATTATATTTGTTTTCATTTGTATTAGTCCTTAGGGCATTGCCAAATGGATTGGAGATGCTGCACAAAAAACTGGAAAGGATTCTTCCAAAAGATTTTCCTGCTCCAGGAAGTTTGGGCGTTCTCCAGGAGATCAGATCTAAGATAAAAAGTTTCTATTCCTTGGGTGATAAGCCTTCAGACAAAAAAATGCAACAGATGTCCACGGTAATGTCCAAACTTAAGAGTTGAAAATGAAAAACCTTGAGATAAGTAATTATTTCTAATAGATTTGTTGGGCATATTCATGAAAAAAACAAACTAGTGTTCTTTAGTTAAACTTAAGAGCAAGGATGGAGGTGTGAAGTATTTCATAAATCAGCAAAGACACCCAACATTAGCATATAAGTTATAAATACTATACGTTATAATCAATGCAAAAGCTTTGTGGTAAAAAACTTGTTAGAGGTTGAGGAATAAACTGATTATCAAGTCACAATTTTGACCTCAAATTCCCTGTTACTTGAATAGTTCAATACCTGAATTCTTTCATTTTTATCAACAGTTTCTACTAAATTGCTTGTTTTTATAAATTTACTTTAACTTAATACAATGCTTTCCATTAGATGCTGACATACGTCCAATTTGCTAGAGACATACAGACATCTATTGAACAAATAACATCTTACTCCAGTCCAACATATTTCTATCACTTTCGCTTCAGTGGACCTTGGGGGGTGCTCAAACCTATGATTGGAAATCTCAATATCAAAGGTGAGTAAAGAAATAAAATTAATTGTTTGGTTAAACGTGTATATATTTATTTTTAATGGATCTTTGTGCGTCTTTTTTGAGTCAAAATGGCATAATCAAGGTATCAACATGTTTTATTGTCACTTGACACTGTTTAAAATTTTATGGTTTTACTAGTGCAGTAATTAACAATATAGTACACAACAAAACTTTAAAAGGAAGACATAACGAATGCCTACTATATTGTAAGAAAACTATCTTTTTCTCGAACAACCGTTTTATTTTTCTACAAATTGATTACAATCTGCTTACAAATAACTGTCTTTCATGACACTTCTGCCATTTAGTTCCTTTTTGACATTTGCTGTGACAACAATATAGCTTGTTACAAAATTCCCATTGAAATGTAATAGTTTGAAACCTTCACACTTGGGTAGGGCTTCATTGTCCCTTTCCCTTTTTAGATCTGTTGGACATTTCCAGAAACTGATGCATGTGCAATACACCACAGGTGTTCACAAAACTCACTCAGACTTAACAATGTGCGACTACAATGTCAAAGAACCTTCAGAAAAAAAACACATGTCCACTCACATGAATGTAACAATCACAGCTGCAATGTCAAAGAACTTACCCCAGCACAGGTGTTCAATAATGCACATGTGTAACAATGGATGCCAACAATCAGCTATGACATACTATGTATATAGTGTATAGAGAAGGTATTGTAATACACCCAAAAATTTGATACCAACAAACTATTCTTTAAAAATCTGAGGTGTTCCATTCATATGACTTTCTCTACATCTCTATAACAAATTATTGTTAATAAGCTTATTCTTCTGTGTATTTCATGCTAAAATATTAGCAGAATCAGTCTTTTTACTTAATACCTTATAAGTAGAAAGGAAATAAGAAATACATGTTTTGGGGCTCTCTGAATCCAAAAAAGTATTTTTAAAAACAAGGTCTCTGTGGGTGTATGTGTGTCTGCGAGCAGCATAGCTCAAAAACAGATCATTAAATACCAAACTTGGTATTTAACGATCAACAGACTACTAATTCTGTTGAAATTAAGAAAATGAAAGTGAAAGAGAGGATTGATACATATGCAATATTATTTTCCATTATTGCAAGTAAAATGGAATGATACGCACAAGTCATATGTATTTTTTTTTTTTTTTTTTTGTATTTATTTATTTCTCTGCAAGTGGGTATCACCCGGTGGCAGAGTTATATATGTATACAAGATATATAAACAATAAATCACAGCTGCCAGTTTATGGCTTTGTAAGCTAGATATAATAGCTATTTACACAAATATGAAAACATTAATTTTTCTCTCAATTCAGATTAATTAATTTCATAATTAGAATCACCTACCAATTTAACATTTGTATTTACAACAATATAAAATCACAAGCATTTCATTTAAGGAATATTTACAATAATTATCCAACATTAAAATCAAGATTTTTCCTAAATTTCTTCAGAGACAGGGGACAACCCCGAAAGGCTGCTCCAGGCAATTCATTCCAGTCTTTTATGGTTCTATTTACAAAGGAGAACTTTCCCATGTCAGTTCTGTATCTTCTACCCTTAATTTTGAATGGATGATCGTTTCGTGCATAGTAAGTTGGGTTTTCCAGTTTGTCAGTAACGTCCTCCCATGTGTTTAAGCCAGTGTAAGCTTTAAATAAAGCGCACAACCTCTGTTTCTCACGCCTAACTTTCAACGGCTCCCATTTTATCTCCTCAGCGTTTGTAGGCCCAAAATATTTACCCCTTTTTATGAATTTTATAGCCATTTTCTGGATCTTTTCTAACGAATCAATTTGATTTACTCTATACGGGTCCCAACAAGTTACTTCAAATTCCATGACCGGCCGCACTAAGGACTTGTACGCGATTTCCCTAGACTTCGCACTCCCCTTTTTTAAAATCCTCATTAAGAAGTGCAGCGTTTTCCACGCTTTCTTAGATACAGAATTTACCTGCTCATCCCATCCAGCGTTACTCGCCAAGTAAACTCCCAAGTATTTGCAGCTGTCCACCTGTGGAATTTTTTCCCCACCCATGTGATGGTTTTGCAGAATTTTTTCCCTAGATCTATTAAATGCAATTGACTTACTTTTGCCAGCGTTAATTTTCATTTTATTTGCAGCAGCCCAATCACTAATTTCATTTAAATCACCCTGAAGAGCAGTCTCATCTTCAACATTTCTAATTTTATTGTAAATAATACAATCGTCTGCAAACAATCTTATCTGGCATTTTATATTAACAGTTATGTCATTTACAAAAATAAGAAAAAGTAACGGCCCCAGTACTGAGCCTTGGGGTATGCCCGAGCTTACCATACCCCTCACACATAGCTCCTTGCCTACTTTAACCCTTTGCGATCTTCCTTCCAAAAAATTTTTAACCCATAGTACTACGCGTTTATCAATTCCTGTAGCAGTTAGCTTCTGGATAAGTAAATTATATGATACAACATCAAAAGCTTTGGAAAAATCTATCACCACTGCATCTGTTCTTCCCCCTGCATCCACCTCCTCTGCTAAATCTTGAAATAATGACGTTATCTGGCTTTCACACGAGTATACAGGTCTAAACCCATGTTGCGCTTTATTGAACCGCTTTTTGTTTTCTAATTCCTCCCGTATATATTCCACAATTAAACGTTCCATCAATTTGCACACTACTGAGGTTAGGCTGACTGGTCGATAATTGTTTAATTCAGTTTTATTTCCTCCTTTATGAATTGGAACTACAATCGCGGTTTTCCAGTCTTCCGGTAAGGCACAGTTATTTATTGACATATTAAATAAAAGCATTAGGTACGGAATCATGGATTCCCCTCCAATTTTTAGTATTTCGGTCGGCATTTTATCAGGCCCCCTCGACTTTCGATTTTGCAACATTCTGATCCTTCTGCGCAATTTGGATGCTATTATTTGAAAAACGGAATTTCCACTATCCTCAATTTCCAATTTATAATTATAATCCGCTTTGTTAAAAACAGACACAAAATGTGAATTTAATGCATTCGCTTTTTTCTTATCGTTCAATATGGCAATTACATTTTCCTTGAGTTCTGGTATGCCAAGTTTATTTCCCCTGTGTCTACTTACAATTGTAATAAGATTTCCAACTATTATTGGTCCCGCTAAGAATTTGTTCTAAGAACCGCTCCTGGGCTTGCAACGTTTCGTCTTTCAATTGTTTAACTAATTCTTTATATGTTAAAATGCCAATCTGACTTCTTCCGTTTATGAAACGCGCGCCTAGACTTTCGTTTAAGTATTCTGATGGATCTTGTATAATATTCTGGATCATTATTTTGTTTGATAACTTTGTATGGAACGTATTTCTTTATTGATTCTGAAATAAGTATTTTGAAACTATCCCATGCTGCATCTACATTTGTTGCAGATTTTACAAACAGGCAAAATTGCCTTTTGAGAAAAGTCTGAATTCCATCTACGTCTGCTCTGCAGAAGTTAAAACTAATAATTTCCTCTCCTTCAAACCGGTTTCGCACCTTCCAGTTTATGTCTAATTGTACACAGCTGTGGTCACTTATACCTGGCAAAACCTCACATGTGCTAAACAATGACTAGGTCTGCATAGAAACACGTCCAGTACAGCGATTTCCGGGTATCTATTTTGACTACCTGCGATAACCCATGATCCCAAACCAGAAGGTTAACAACATATTGAGCTTCGCCTCCTAATAACTGCCCATTCCAGTTTACATTTGGCAAATTTAGATCTTCTGCTAAAATAACATTTTTTCCCGTTTCCGAAGAAATTTTTTCCACTAGTTTATGAAGAGTTTTAAAGTTAGTTTCGCCAGGTGGTCTGTAACACGCTATTAATGTAATGTTATTTGCTTCGTTTTTGTGATCGATAATTTTGATGGCCATCATTTCTAAGTCTTCTTCCATCCACAATACTGCTTAACTCTAACTTGGTACAAATAAAAATTCCCCCTCCCCTTCCTTCCCTGTCCCTCCTGAACACCCTGTAATCTGATCTAAATATCTCCGCGTCATTAATGTCAACACTGAGCCATGACTCCATACCTATAATCACACTTGGGTTACTTATTTCCATTAAATTCCAAAATTCTAATGTATTGTTTATGATGCTACGGCAATTTACCTGTAACAGCCTTAAGAAATGTGCCCCTACCTGAGAATCGTCGCTTCCTGGAAGCCGTTGTCAGTGCTGACTGGTGCCACCGCTCCACTCGGATACCCTCGCGAACAATGCTGCCAACTTTGAAGTTCCTCTTCTGTTTAGGTGAACACCAACCCGTCCATAGTCCCAGTCGTCAATCCACGAATTTGAGTCCACAAACTGCACATCCAGTCATTCAGCCACCCACGAAAACGCGTTGTTTACCTGCATTACCTTCCTCCAGTTGATATCACGTCGCCTCAAAACTCCACTGATGACAATGTTTGCTGACGTAAACAGTGCCTTTGTCTTCTTAACTAAATCATACATGTCTCCCATTACATAGTCAGAACTCCTTCATAGGTCATTACTTCCAATGTGTAATACGATGGTCCGGTAGTTGCTTTCTTCCTCCTCTCGCTTCTTCTCAATTTCCCTCAGTAGGCCATCAGTCTTTATGCCAGGATAGCAAGCTACATTTGCATTTGTAGTTCCCGCGTGTCTAACGATAGAGTCGCTGATGATCAAACATGGTTTCTCCTCTTTCTTTAGGTCATCTTCCCTTGTCTCCCTCAGTAAGCGGTTTTCTTCTTTAAGCTTCCGAATAATATCTTCCGCTGTTTTCAGCTTGTCACGTAAGTCTCGTAGTTCCTCCTGCAGCTGCTCCAATTTTTTATCATTTGCAGTGACGGTCACATCTCTCCTGCAGTCCTTACATGACCAGTTTTCTTCTATGTTCTGTTCTCTCTTAATTTTTTGACATCCAAAATGGTACCATATCGCGCATGAAATACAAAGAAGTCCGGTCCTCAGTGCTTTGTTGCAACTTCCACATCTTTCATCTCCTACAGGTCCTGGATTTATTTCAACTCCTCCTAACACAAGCAGGGCTAGTAATACAAAAGCCATAAAATAATAATTCTTCGTAGTTTCCGTAGCTGCGGTCGCCTGCCCGACCACATTCCTACCCTCGCCCGGTAAACAACCAGATCCACACCCATTGTTCTGCTGCTACCTGCCTCCCACTGGTATGTCCGCACTGCTCGAGATCCCAAGCCAGATATAAGATTAAATAAACTGTAGAAGATTATTGAAAAGTTACAACATAAAAAAAAAATGTGTTCCATTCACATGACTTTCTCTATACTTCTGCAACAAATTATTGTTAAAAAGCTTATTCTTCTATTTACTTAATGCTACTCGAAAAATAATTAGCAGAAATGGTCTTATTACTTGCTTCCTTGTAAGTAGAAGGGAAATAAGGTAGCACCATAGGATAATCAATAGACAAATCTTTTAAAAGCTGGTTGCTATGTGATTGAAGTACCTTTGTTTGTATGGACAGGAATTGGCAAATTCCCATATAAGAAAAGTATAAGTATTTTAAAGCTGAAACTAATAAAAGTAATATCTCAAAATGGTCAACTCCACAAAAAATATGTATATAAATAAATTGGTGTTTTAACAAACTCTACATTTTTTATGGGGTACGTTTCTGTCTATCTCTTACAGTTTACCAGTTATGTAAAATTCCACAAAATTTATTCAGAATAAACATGTCTACAGAGGCTATTCTCAGAAAGTTGAAGATATACATTTTATTTGCCATGTAAATATCTTTTAGTCAAAATCGAGAAAATCAAAAGGTTAGAAATTTTTTCCATGTAAAAGGTAGTTCGGGGTGGGGGAACTTTCTTGAAAATCTTCGTGTCGCATTCTTGGAAGATACGAAGCTTAGATACCAACAGTCTTTTTCTTTACGAGCTATTTTTTTTTTTTTTGGTAGCGTTTAACGCCCATATTAACTAATTATGGCACCGCAGGTGGGTTTTTGAGCTATGCTGCCCACATATACATACATGGATTTTTTGGTTGCAATGCAATACCTTCTGTATACACTACATACATAGTTCATGTAAAGAAAGTACAAACAAGGGAAAAAGGGGGGATTATAGACACTCCTGAAAAAAGAAAGGGATAAAGTACCAAAAAATCTGATGTGTACCATTCACATGACTTTCTCCATATCCCTGCAACAAATTATTCTTAAAAAGCTTATACTTCTATTTACTTTATACTAATCAGAAAAAATTAGCAGAAATAGTCTTATTACTCGCTTCCTTGTAAGTAGAAGCAAAATAAGGGACAAACATAGATTAAAGTGATGGTCAAAATCTGGTTGCTATGTCAATGAAATTGTTTTATGGATAGGAGTTGACAAGTTCCTGTAAGAGAAAAGCATACGTTTTTCATAGCAGAAAGCAAAAATAAGGAATGTCGCAAAAACGACGAACTCCACGAAAAAAATGTATATAGCATAAATTGTGTGTTTTAATGTGCTCTACAGTTTTTTTGAAGTAAATTTTTGTCCATCTCTTACTGTTTAGCAGTTACTCAAAATTCAGTAAAATCCATCCAGAATAAACAACTCTTCAGAGGCTATTCCCAGAAAATTCAAGATATATATTTTATTTCGTAGGTAAATATCTTTAATATACGATATTTTAATCAAAATCGTTAGAGCCATTTTTGAGAAAATAAAAATTTTCGAAAAAAGTTCCATGTAAAGGGTAGTTATGGGTGGGGGGATTTTTCTGAAAATCTTCGTGTCGCATCCCTGGAAGATACTAAACTTAAATACCAAGTTTGGTATTTTAGCGGCTTTTCATTTTTGAGTTATCGTGTTCACAGACACACACACACACGCGGACCTGTTTGTCAAAATGCTTTTTTTGGATGTTTGGAACTTTAAAACATATATTTCCAGTGAAATCTCGGTATCGAATTTTTGGGTGGAGTGCAATACATTCTCTATACACTATGTACATAGTGCGTATGGAGAAAGTAAAAAGGGGGGAAAAAAGGTGCTACAATATTACCTCCTTTCTCAACTGTAGAGAAAATCTTTCACTGTAGTATCTTTCCAAAGAGCTCTAATTTACCTTATGTGCAACTAAAATACTAATTGAGAATTCTTGTGAGAATAAGTTAAAGAAGGCTATACAAATGAAAAACATATAGCAATTAAATAAATATTACAGTTAAATAATGTTAAAAATAGTGTCACCATTATTTACACCATTATTACTGTTAACATGTCTTTATTCTTTCAGGTGTTGCCCATACAGATGAACTTGCATACCTCTTCCGAAATGTTTTTGCTAGTCGTTACCCAAAATCTGCAGAGAAAAATGCAGCTCTGACAAGTGAAAGAATGTTAAAGCTGTGGACCAATTTTGCATGGAATGGGTAAGTGCATTAGCTAGAGTGACCAGATGTCCAGATTTTGCCGCAATGCCCTGCTGTTTAAGTATTTTATAAGTGTCCGGCCACCTTTTATGATAAAGACTTCTGTCTTTCAACAACATATACTATATAAGATAATATCCAAGATTAACAGTATTGCAATGCAGCAGCTATGGCTCAAACTTCAGTCGGAGAAATAAAGATAATCTATGCTCTTACCCAGCACAAATGCTGCACAATCAAGAGATACCTGAAATCTTCTGAAGGTTTCTCTTTCCCCAGCCTCCAGAATGCTTTTGAGCATGTTGCACAGAGATATACAAAATGTAACAGAATAACTACTTATAATGTTCCCTTGCAATAGAGGACATAAAATTACGAGTTCTTAATAAAGTAATTTATAGAAATGTTTCATTTTCGAGTGACAGTAATATGACGAGAAAAAAATTAAAGCACTTCAACTTGAAAAACTACTTAATTTACTTTCTATAGTTATACTGTAACTTTCATATATAATAACATGTGTTACAAAAAATTATTGCCGCACTATGGGAACTATTTGAAATTATAACTATCATTGTTGACACACACTGTTTGATTGAACAATAATCGTTTTAAATATATTTTTATGATTTGCCATTATAGCCAGTATGGCCACCTAAGGTTGATGTGTTTAACAAGGCTACTTAACATAATTAAGGAGAGGGGGAGGCTGCCGAAGGACTGGAAGACAGCCATTATAGTCCCAATATTATAAAGGTAATCCAGCTAATTACAGAGGAATATCATTATTGTCAAATATGGAAAAAAAATTTTACAGGTATATTGGTGGAAAGAATATAAGAGTGGACAGAAATAAATAACAGGCCTTTGCCATTCCAGTTAGAAGGACAGTTGATAACATACTGGTGATTGATACATTGATAGGGAAATATTTAGCATGGAAAGGTAAATTATATGCAATTTTAGTAGATTTAGAGAAAGCTCTAAGAGATTGATAAGAGAAGCACTTTGGTACAAATTACAAGCTAAAGGATTGCAATAAAGTCACAGAATTATTAAGAGAGCTATACCACCAGAATACATTATGTATAAGATGTAGAAGGAACGAAGTGACAAAATAAGCCGAGTAAGAGAGGGGGTTAAGACAAGGAAATAAATTCAGTCCAGTTGTGTTTAATTTATTTATTGATGACATCCTGGAAGTGGTAAAGTTAGCAAATCACACATGCCAGTAGTTAACAACATAGAAATTCCGGGTCTACTATTTGCAGAAGACTTAATGGTGGGAACAACAGCAGTAAGGGCCTAACATTTGTCATTCAAGCGATAGGGCTGAAAATGAACCAGAGGTAAACAAAAATTATGATATCAAATAAAAAGAAATATTTTAGACAGTGGAGTAACAAAATTTATATAAATTGAGCCACTTTTTACACTTTTTGCTCCAACTTTGCCTTCATTTAGGAAGACCAGTTTCAGGGTACTTGAACCCTATCTTCAGTTCTGGGAATGACTGATGCTACATGCAACAGGTGCTTGTATGGAGCCTGGTGTTGTGTTGCCCTCTACTCTTGTCAACAGGATGACATCATCAATGGCAGGGACCTCAAAATTCATAAGGGAATCTTCTTCTTTGGTGATAAAGATGTTTTCCCAAATTTGCAATTCCAAAGGTTTCTTTACACATTTAATCAACTCTATTTCTTCCCTTATGTCATGATTTTGAGACCAAAAATGATGTACTACTGCAGACTTGTCTATGCTTGTATCTAATGCTTCTCAAGTGTTCTTTTATCCTAGTTTCCAAATTCTGTTTTATTTTTCCAATATACACCTACATAAAACTATACAGGTCATCAAAAAACAAAACTGAAAATATACCTCCAAAAAACATAAAAACATTTCATCGCAAATGTTTATGGAAAAGGAAATTCAATTTTTAAGTAAAGGCCTCAACACATGTCACTAACTCACGCAAATTAGATTATATTGCGAATGTATCAATCACCTCACACTTTTTGGAAAAGAGGAAGCAAAGAGCTTTGGCAAAATTTGAATGTTTGGAAATTTCTTTTACGGAAGAACACGGTTATTATAGACAAATGGTCAATAAATTAAACAATAAACCAGTCTTATATTTAAAAGCAAACAAAGGGAACAAGATAGTAATCATACATCAATTTGACTATAACCAAAGGGTTGAAAAGTTACTCAAAAAACCAGAATACAGTATTGTAATCAAAAATCTGTTACACAAATATATTGAAAACACTATTAAAACTATTAAAGAAAGCAGCATAATTCCAAAAAAGTTGAAAAATAATTTAATAGCATATGGCCCTGATTTACCCAAGTTTATGCTTACCAAAGATCCATAAGAATGATGACAGCATCTAATCATCAACAATATAGATGTCCCATCTTATAAATTAGCAAAATGGCTGGTAAAAGAATTCAAACAGGTTGATAAATTTAAAACATTAAGCATAAAAAATTCTTTGGACTTTATAAAGAAAATTGAACATGTAATAAAAACTGAAGAGATGATGGTATCATCCAACATCCAATATTTGTTCATGCACATCCCGGTTGAAAAAAAAAAAAAAAAAAATTAAAACAGTGGCTCAAGAAAATTAACATGACACCAGAACAAATGAAGAAGAATATATTGTTATGACAAATCTTTGCATAAAACAAAATAGTTTCACACTTTTCCAACAAGGTTTTTCAACAAACTACAGGCTTGGTATGTGCAACCCTCTCTCACCTATGTTAGCTAACTTATATATGAACATCTTAGAAATGCAAATCACTAAAGCCTTCCTACAGATCTTCAAATCCTGGCATATATATGTGGATAATGTGTTTGCCATCGCTCCTAAAAAAACTAATGGATGCTGCAATAAAATTGCTGAATTTACAAGAAAAATCTATAGCGTTTACCATGGAGGAGGAACAAGATGGATTGTTGCCCTTTGTAGATTTGAAAATCAAGAGAATAGAAACTAGCTTAGAATTTGGCATATTCTTGGTCTTTTTTCAGCCAACACAAGTTTCACACCATCAAACAATGAAGCATTTCTATTTCTATTTCCTCCATTTGTAATACATAATTTACAAGGATCGTCAGATTGATTACAAAACTAAACATATAGTATAAATATTAACATGAATATATACACTTTATAAAGAGAATACAGGGGGTACCATCATACAGCATAACTTATTTAATTTAACATTTTATACTCCTCTATAGAGTAAAATACATTTTCTGAAAGATACTTTTTAATTGCTTTAAGTTTACAGTTTTCTTCAGTTATCTGTTTTGGCAAATGATTGTACAAATCTTTGGTTTTACTTTCTATACTTCTGTTACTTAACGTTCCTCTAATTTTGTTTCGTTCTTGTGTCATATTTGTGTATGTGCATGTTTCTACTTTGATTGCTATGATTTTTTATTGAGTATTTAATGTACTTATATATATATATATATATATATATATATATATATATATATATATATATATATATAGTGCCGGAAATGTTAATATATTTAGTTTTTGATAGGAATTTTTACAAGTATCCGTCTTCTTTAGTTTACATATTATTCGAATGGCATCTTTTGTAGTCTTAATATTCTTTTTACAGTCCAGTTTTTTTTTTTTTTTTTTTTCCAAGTAATCTATGAGGATTATTCCTTGGGAATTCCAAATGATCACCTCACCAGTTGAAAAATAGTTTTGCTTCCATCGGTGCACTTTCACCACCTTCTGTGTAGTGTTTTAAGTGCTGTTTAGACTCTAGTGACTGCTTACATCATCAGTCACAAATTGATGCAAAAACTCTTTTGGATTGTGATTAAACAGACATTGACATTGTGTTGAAATGTTGTTCCAGATGTGCTCTTGGTTGACTGTAAGCACTCATGGCACCCACCTCGCACATGCTTCTAAATAGCCAAATCTCCATGCAGGATATTATGCGCTCACTCAGTTGAGTTACCAACAGTGTCAGCAATCTCGTGAATTTTTATTCAGCGGTCTTGAATTCCATATCATGGACATTGTCTATGGTTTCCTGTGTGGTGACTTCAACTAGAGCGTCCTTCCCCTTCAATCACATTTAAAGTCTTTAATCCAAAAACAAATAGTCTTCAATTTTGGTGCAAAGTCCATGGGCACTTTGTTCAATTCTGTTTTGATTTGTGTGGCAGTCCAACCCTTCAAATGAAAATGTTTATAACATATCTCCATTTTCAATCGCAGTCAAATATTGACCGATTCAGATGGCCGTCAACAATAAACTGTATGCTGTACATTGTTTAAATTTGTATGATATTTTGATTAATCAAGCTGCAACAAAAACATTTTTTCTTGAAAATTACCAGATTTACCAAACAACCCTCAAACACACATAATTTTATCAACTGTCTACATAAGAGAAAAGAGTTGCTAAGTCTGTATCTTGATGATAATACAATATGTCTTATCCTACGTTTTATGATAACATTCTGCTTATGAACAAATATGATACTGCTTATCTTTCATATCTATTTGGCAAAAAGTTTAGCAATTTTAAATTCAATCCAATGGTTTAAGATTAAATATCACACTCATTTTCTAGTTCATATGTTGCTTAAAATTCAAAGCAAAAGAAATATTACAGTTGCCACTAAAGTTTTCTTATCAAAACATAGATTTTGAGATGTCTTAGTATTCAAATCATCCATTATTATGAAAATATGTTGAAATAGATATGATTTTCAAAGACTCACTGTTTGCTCGCATTTTTACTTTCTCTAGCATGTATATACAATGTATATAGTAGATAGAAAAGATATTGTACTCCACCCAAACATTTGATACCAAGATTTCATTGGAAATACGTGTTTTGAGGCCCCCTGAATAAATAAATTAATAAAAGAAAGCATTTATAGAAAAAAGTCTGTGTGTGCATGTGTATGTATAGCAGAACTCAAAAACAAAAAGTCAGTTGAATACCAAACTTGGCATTTAAGTTCAGTATCCTCCAAGGATACGTCACAAAGATTTTTAGAATACCCTTCACCTCAAACTACCCTTTATATGGAACATATTTTGATTAAAATGTTGTATATTATGGATATTTAAATGGCAAATAATATAGATCCTGAATTCCTTGGGAATGCCCCAGAAGTGCTCATTCTGAATGAGTTTTGCATAACTGGTAAATCATAAGAGATAAACAAAACTGACTGCATAAAAATGTAGATCTGATTCAAACACACAATTTATGTCATACATGTTTTTTTGTTGAGCTAACCATTTCTGAGATATTCCCTGTTATTGGTTTCAATTTTAAAATACTTAAACTTTTCTCAGACAGGAAGTCCTCACCTGTTTCTACTCTCTCTTGTTTTACTCCTGGTAATGGAAAGAGAACCAAATTTCAATGACAATTGCATAGCAACAGCTTTTAAAAGATATGATTGTCGCTTTAGTCTAGTGTATTCCCTTATTTCCCTTCTTCTTTTAAGAAACTAAGAAATAAGACCATTTCTAGTAATGTTTTCCTTGATCAGCATGATCATCTCTTCTTTTGTAAGAATAGTTTTTTTCAGAATAGATAGAGAAAGTCATGGGAATGGAAAACATCACATTTTAACTGATAGCTTGAAGTAGGTAGCTCTTCTTTTACCTCTCACTAACTGATGTAAATAGTAGTGCAATATGATTGCTAATAGCCACAGTAAAGTCTAACTGAAAAATTTTATTTAATATTAAATACAGAAAAAGTAAGCATTTATACGAGAAATGTGGTGAGAAAATATAATTTGTATGCAGTGTAAATGTTAAACTTAATTTTTTTTCCAGAAACCCTACTCCAGTACCAGATAGTGTGCTCAATGTTACTTGGATGCCATTCAGCAAAAACAATCAACACTATCTTACAATTGACAAGGACTTAAGTATGAATCAGGACCTCTACTCAGCAGACAGGCAGTTCTGGAAGGATCTTTATCAATTTGCTGCAACTACCAAGAGTTGAAAGCCATTACTGTTACTTTTCAATCCCATCATACATATTGCTGTTTTAAGAAATATGTACCTACTGAGTGCCCTATGCCAAAGTGTTAATATCCTTGACAGTTGAAAGACAGAAAGAGATTATACTTTTAGAAATCTCTAAAAGTCAATTTTGTTTATAAATGAAATCTTATATGTTTAAAAGTGCCATACTAGATTAATCAGAGTATATAAAACTTTCATTAATATGTATAGATATGATATAAACAATACTTTAATTAGTATGGACTTGTTGTGAGCTTATATTGAGCTTGCTTTAGAAGCATGTGGGACAGGATTTAGGAACCAGACAAGAGAAGTTTATTGTATGGTTCATAGTGAAAAAAGTACTTAAGATGGAGAAGCGTCAGCAGGAGAAACCAAAGTCCATTAATCCTAGAATGGCAATGGATTTTTACTTTCTCTACAATTAACTGGTAGATAGAGGAAGTATTGCATTCCATGTAAAATTTGATAAGATTCCATCAAGGATAAACATTTTAGACATCCTGAATCCAAAAAAAAGCATTTTTAGAAAATGGTCATTGTGTGTGTCTATGAAAAGCATAACTGAAAAACAAAATGTATGATAAAGATTAATCTTTTCCAAAGACACAATATAAAGGTTTGAAAGAAAATAACAGTCCACATACCCTTTACATAGTAACATTTTCTATATTTTTGTACTTCTCTAAAATCACTCAAATAATTTTGACTAAATATATTTGAGATACTACAGGACATATAAACTGAATTTTCTGGCAATATCCTGTTAGTCCTCTTCTATCAGAGGAAACTTTTTAAAGTTTTATGTAAACAACATATTACACAAAAGACAAAGATCTCTTTAAACACACAATTTATTTTAAATAACATTGTTTGTTATCAGTTGTTACTGGTTTGAATCTTTCATTGTTATTTTTACAGTGGTGTCAGTGTTATCGATTTGAATCATATAGAGGATCTGGAATTTCAAGACCAGACAGTAATCAGTTTAAACATTTGACTACTACTATTTCCATTGTATCTAAAGCAAAACACTTATACAGCATTTTATGCAAAAGTTTATCTTAATTCTGTTTATTCTTTTGCAAGAATGGTTTGTAGAAAGTGTATAAAAGTAAATTATTGTGTGTACAGAAAAGCATGTGAATATTACAAACACATCAGTTTTTTGTAGCTTGATTCACTAGATGTTTAAGAGATGGCTTTGCAATGATTCTCTTAAATGTCTTTCTTTTGTCTCCCATGATGTAAAAGTTTGATTGTAAAAGTGTTTTCAGCATTTCTAGTTAGAGAATTTTGTATTAACCTATGTAGTGGCCAAGAATTTATAATATATCCAAATAAGTATTTCAACATGATTATCAGGTGCTATCAAAGAAATGTAACAATTTTTTTTTTTTTTTTTTAGTTTAACGTCCTTTAACCTGGTTGGTCATGTCGGACGATGAATGATATTGGTGAAATGATGCTCAAATGATATCGGGGTCCATGGAGCTTAAAGTTACTCGACATTTGTCTTCTCAGGATAAGGGAAAACCCCCCAAAAAAAACCTTAACCTCACCCTGAACGAGATTCGAACTCATGACCTGTTGAATGTGAGGCAGACACGCTACCACCACACTACCCAGGCGGGCTACAATTTTGTTGTTGAAAACTTCAGTTCAGTAGAAGCATTTATGGAAGATTCTTATGTGTAACACTTCAAATAATGATTTAAAATCTGGGAGAATTAACTATGCACCTGATATTATTAGCACTGCTACATAGTCACTCTCTTATACTGTTGCCATGTTCAACACACCCTGTCATTTATGTCCATGTCCAATGGTTACACACTCTAAGTATCTAAACTACTAAAATCTGACCATATAAAACACTGAAAATGTAGTGGTAAACTTATTTAAAATAATTTGCATAATCCATCATCATTATATATATATATTTTTTTTATTTATCTACACTTCATAATCACTGCTTTTACAAAGCAATATTGCTGAAAGTGTTATACATTACAAAAAGAAGCCTAGCACACCTCGAGAAATGTTGTAAACTATTGCAACAAGGGTGACATCATACATCTCATTGCAAGATGCATTTATAATACAACTGGATGACATAGGGCAAGCCTCCTTCACAGGTGTGCGAGTCACATGGCTCTCAAGTGCATAGTTAGCCTTCGACTGTACTTATGCACGTCAAATATGAATCATTAAGACATTCAGTAACTAAATCAATTCAAAGGTTCAAAGACCAGAGGACCCAAAGTGTAAACCCTGTTTATCAAAAGTTAAGAATCAAAGCAGATTTTAACAAAGTGTTACGTGCTGAATAGTGCTCTTTCACTTGTGCTGCTGTTAATGCTTTATTGATAGAGAAGTATGTTTGTATGTATACTCAACTATTTTATTCCTGAGGAGGTGGCCTCATACAATATTATATATTAATACTAATATATTTATTGTGAATTAAATATGCAATATCCTTCAAGTTTTATATGCTCAAATTGAATAAATAAATATGATCATAAATATAAAAAATATCACTCAATAGTACTGCATTATAAATTAAGAAAGAAGAAGAAAGCTTTTATTGTGGTAATTCTGCAATTAACTGAAAACATCTACAAATATAGTAATGTCATAATTATCTGAGATAATTTATAATAGGTAATAAATGAGTAAAAAATACCTAAAACTGCATAGCTGCTGTGTTCAACTTAATTATTTAAAATGAACCTTGAATACTTTATATGTTTCATTAAAAGATAAATGTATTACATATTAAATGAGAAAAGTGCTTTTTAGTTTCTCAATCATGTATTTAGTAGGAAGAAAATATATTGTTTTCCACTCAAACATTTCATAGGAATTTTCCTCACAAATACATGTTTTGTTGTCCCCTGAATAAAAGAAAGTACTTTTAGAAAAACTTCCAGGTACGTGCTTGCTTCTGCATGTGTTCTTGTCTGTGAACAGCATAACTCGAAAATGAAAAGCATGTTAAATAAGAAACTTTATATAAGTTTAATATCTTCCAAGAATTTAACGTGAAGATTTTCAAGAAAATCCCCCCCTCCAATCTACCCTATAGTTGAAAATATTTTCAAACATTTTATTTTCTCAAAAATGGCTCTAATAATTTAGGACATTTTCATG
Organism: Hymenopus coronatus; assembly: GCA_030762935.1. Classification (NCBI taxonomy): domain Eukaryota; kingdom Metazoa; phylum Arthropoda; class Insecta; order Mantodea; family Hymenopodidae; genus Hymenopus; species Hymenopus coronatus. The sequence goes on along the minus strand of CM060885.1, from coordinate 40,423,834 downwards.
ACAAATAAAATGTATTTCTTGAATTTTCTGGGAATAGCCTCTAAACTCCTGTTCACTCTGGATGACTTTTGCATAACTGGTAAAGCGTAAAAGAGATAGGAAAAAGGTTACTCACAAAAAATGAGGACATCATTAAAACACACAATTTATGTCGGATGTATTTTTCTTATATGGAGTTATCCATTTCTAAGATATTCCTTGTTATTTATTTACATTTTCTAATCCTTATACTTTTCCCATTGGGTGCCATTGCTCAAAAATGAAAAGTCAGTTAAATACCAAACTTGATATCTAAGTTTAGTGTCTTCCAAGAATGTGGCACGAAGATTTTCAAGAAAATCTCCCCATCGCAACTACCCTTTACATGGAAAACATTTAGAAAATTTTAATTTTCTCAAACATGCTCAAACGATTTTGATATAAATCTCTTGTAATAAAGATATTTATATGACAAATAAAATGTATATCTGGAATTTTCTGGGAATAACCTCTGAAGATTTATGGTTTATTTTTACTGAATTTTGCATAACTAGTAAACTGTAAGAGAAACAAAATCTTACTGGACAGAAAATGTAGATCTTGATAAAACACACAATTTATGTCATATACATCTTTTTTTGTGGAGTTGGCCGTTTTTGAGATATTCTTTGTTATTGATTTCAGTTTTAAAATACTTAGCTTTTCTCATATGGGTACTTGTCAACGCTTGGCCACAGATTTCAATCCCATAGCAACCACATTTTAAAACATTTAGCCTAGCGTATTCCCTTATTTCCCTCCTACTTATAAGAAACTATGTTTCTGCTACTGTTTTAGCATGAAATGTAGAGAAAGTCATTTGAATGGAGCACATCAGATTTTTATTTTTCCTTAGTCCAGCATATACACATTAACACCACTTATATATGCATATTGGGCCCTGCCCTACATTATATAACAATTCTTTCCCCCTTTTTATTATTTTTTAATCTCTTTCCTCTTCCAACTTCTTGTTGTGTATTGCTTTTCATTTCTCTCTGACGCTACCCAAGAGGTTATAAAAAGAGTAAAACTCTTCTGATTACTATTTCCCCATCCAATTTATCCATTTTTGTTGCCAAATTTGATCTCTCCATATCTTTGTTTGATTACATTATATTTTACAATGGCAATCCATGTCAATATCTCTGCACATTGGACTTCTTTTTAAGTCTTCATCATGTCTTATGCCTATTGGAAGAAGACAGTATACAGAAATATTGTGTACAAAGGAGAATCAAATTGGTAAAATCAATTGGAAATTGTGAAGCATGGTGTACCACAGGGTGCAGTATTAGGTCCACTATTATTTATTACATACATCAATGATATAAAATGTTTGCAAAACACTTCTGTTGTGACATATGCATATGACACTACTGCTGTGCACTGGAATAAAACGGTCACTGCATTTTTATACATAGCCACATATATAGGAGAGAACCTGCTCCTGTCTGCCCGCTCTGTGGCACAACATTGTCAGTGTGGCATGTCCTGCTGGAGTGTGTTGCGCTAGCAATGCTTCGCTCATCCTTGCAGCTGGCGGCCTCCCTTAAGGAGGTTCTTGCCGATGACCACAGAGCAGTAGAGAAGATTTTACCGTTTTTATCTCGGACTTTATTCAGACAGTTTTAATGGAGAGACAGTTCTTGCATTTTGTTTCCCACTGGTTACTTTTAACTAAAGGGCTGGTTTTAATTACCTGTTTTGATCTTATTTGGCCGTTTTAGCAAAACCTGTTTTAAATGCATCTGTGGCCTTAGCCATGAGTACTTTTTATACCTAACCCTCCTTTTTTATTTATTTTTTTTTACCTTGTTTTTTACCTCTGGTGTTTTTATTGGAACTTGTGTTTATCGCTAATGGCCATAGTAGTCAAGCGCCCCTAAACACCAACTATCATTATCATCATCATTTGGAATAAAACCATAGATGGCCTAAATACAACCCTCAATAAAAAGACTTCTAAAACTACCATAATGCACTATAATATGTTGAATAACAGTAGCAATTTAACTCTAAAAGTTAATATTGTACAAGAAGTGAAAATACAAACATTTTTAGGTATTATCGTAGATAATCGGTTAACATGGGCACAACATATTGAGTATATGCAATAAAATTAGCAAGTCAGTATATATGATAAGATATTTTAGCAGTTATAAAAATCCTAACATTTTAAAATTCATCTATGATGGATGTATTTACCCGCATTTAATTTATGGGTTTGAAATATGGGGGGCTGCTGCAAAAACACACATGAACAGATTTCTTATACATCAAAAGAAAAGTATTAGAATCATATTTAATTTAAAATCCAGAAGACATTTATTAACAAAAGGATACTAACCATTTACTCTCTGTATGCTTATAGACTAATAATATTTGTAATAGACAAGTATGAACAAATAAAAAATAATGTATGAACTATTACAGATGTAATGTAAATAAAAATGTATCTGTTAAAGATGTACAATATCAAGGAATTAAGCTTTTCAACAAATTACCTCCGGAAATTAAAGCAGTTGCAGAAGTGTCAAAACAATTTAACTTAAAATTGAAGGTATATCTATTAAATAGATGGTTGTATAATTTGGATGAGCTATAAATTGTGATTCTGTATAAATGTATATATGTAATGACGTGTCTGAAATCATTGTATTGATGAACTGGATGAAATAAATATTATCATTATTATTAAGTTTTTAACCCCTGTTCTCATCTATGCAAATCCTTCACTCCCTAGTTTATTGCATATCTCTATGTACTTTTCCCTCTCCCATTTTATTCTCCTATATACCCTGAAGGACATTTTCTCTCTATACTACTAAAAATATCTTTTCTATCAATATCCTTTAGCCTTGATTCTACTACTTTCCAAAAGCCTCATTTGTTATACTGAGCATTTAACCATAAGCTACTCATAGCTATTTTCTCCATAATTTCCTGCATTTTTACTGACCATGATGACCCTTCCCATTTAATTTTCTCCTGAATGCTAAAGCATTCTTTAATAATATCCCTATTCTCTAGATTGGAAATTCTTTACAGATATTTCATAGCTCTTGTAATAATTCTGACCTAAGTGGAATACCTCCCAGTTCTAACTGAGCTGCCCCATTTGGTGATACTATTGGTAGACCTAATATACTGGCTGGAGTATAATCCGGGCCAGTAGACCACGGCCCACAAGCCCGGATTATACTCCAGCCAATATTGACACCGGCCGTGAAAGCCTAAGAATTTAGACCTAATATACATTTACAAAAACATCTAATTTTATTAACCTCTTTCCAAGCCTCATCTACTCCCCATACCTCTGCCCTACATAGCATTTTGTTTTCCACTATGACCATATAAATTCTTTCAAGCCATTTAACATGCATGTCTAGTGCATTTCCTATACATAACCTTATATACTCATGGCCATTTTTCCTTTTGCTATACACATCCTTTTATGCTCACTCCAGCCTCTATTGGAATTTAGTCTAATCTCCAAGTAATCATATCACCTTACAAACCCTATGTCTCATCTTACATAATCTGTACCCCTTTTTAAAAACCGTATCTTGGTTTTCTTTTTGTTTACTTTCAGCACCAATTTTCCACAAAAATGGTTTACCACCTTGATTGCCTTCCTCAACCCTCCACATGATATTGACCCAACTATCAAGTCATCCAGGAACAGTAACCCTGGAATTTCTTTATTATTGATGACTGTGTGTGTATATTATACTTCTGGATCTCATCATATCATCAATATAAAGGTTAAATAGCCTGGACTAAGTTTACAATCCTGTCTCACCACTATAACATTCAGTTACCTTATTGTTTGGCAGTTTTATACAGAACTCATTCTCCTAATATATTTTATGTATTATTGCTATAAATGTATGACTTACCCCTTTCTTCATAATTTTACCAATAAAGCTTTTCTATGGTATCAAATGCCATCTCCAGATCAAAAAATATTATGTATACCCTCCCTTTTTTGTTGCTCAAGCATTTGTACACAAGAGTCTTAATTATAAAAATGTTATCTGCTGCTCTTCTACCTACTCTAAAATCGCCCTCCGTGGTGTAATGATTACCATGCTGACTTCATATACCCAAGGTCGCAGGTTCAAACCCGGCGGAGGACGATGGATTTTTTCGGGTGTAAAAATCCTTAGTATGGCTTCCTTCGGAAGGGAAGATTTACGGCACGTAAAAGAACCTCAAGCCTGATAGAGAGGCCTCTGAGCAAAATTAAGCGGTCTTTCACACCCAATATAGAATGGAATGCTGAGAACCACAGCAGTTAAAGAGCGTCCATAAATAACACACCATTTACATTTTTACCTACTCTAAAACTCAAATAGCTTCTTCCCTTTCTCTATCTAGTTCTGTAACCTCTTAGCTAGAATACCCGCAAAGATCTTGCCTAAAACAGAAAGAAGCTTATGCCACTGTGGTTCCCTGGGTTGTTTCTTGCCCTTATATAATGACACTATTATGCTTATTATCCAGTTCTTGGGAATCTCTGTCTCAAATATTTTATTGAACAGTCTTATCACTATTTTTCTCCTGGTTCCATCTAATGACCAAGCCTTCCAATTTTAAAAATACTTATACATTTCTCAAACAAGAAGTCGACTGTTTCTTTTGTTTTACTCCTGACCATGCAGAGAAACAAGTTTCAGTGACCATTGCATAGCGACAGCTTTTAAAACATTTGACTGTCTCTTTAGCATAGTGTATTCCCTTAGTTCCCTTCTACTTATAAGGAACTAAATAATAAGACACATTTGCTTGGATAATAGATAGTCATGTGAATGGAACACACAAGATTTTTTGAATTGGTGCTGACATTGCTCATACTATCACTTAATTATTGGCAGTTACCATTGGCCTCGAATCTTTAAGGGAAATACAGACAGGTTCAGAGATGCGCACTACCATTAGCAAACTGCATGACGTCACTGGGTTACTGATCTACTGCAAAACTTTAATTTTCACATTTGGCATTGTGCAATTATTTATAGTTTCATTCACTGAACTACAGAACATTCAGTAATAAGAACAGCTAATAGCACTGCGTTTATTTCATCAACAGATTTTGGAACATCTTTTGGACTTTGTTCACATTGGATAGGTAGAGCCAGACTGAAAAATTCAATGCCATAGCCGGGATTTGAACCACGGATCTCCCGATCTCTAGTCGGTTGCTCTGCCACTGAGCTACCATGGCAACATGCTGGCATAACATTGAATTTTTCAACTGACTCGTATATTTCCGGTAAACCACAAGGTGATCTCAAATTATTCTGAGATGACAACCCCAATGGTGACTTACAACATTGCAAGTACTTTAGACTTACTAAATGGAATTTTCTGTATGAGAAAAGAATAAGTTTTTCAAAGCTAAAACGAAAAACCAGGTTTACTTAAAAATGATCAACTTCACGAAAAAAAGTACATGATTTAAATTGCATATTTTATCGTGAGCTACAATTTTCTGTGTAGTAAAGTTTTCCCCATCTCTTATGGTTTAGCAGTTATGCACAATTCCAATAAACTTCATCCAGAATAAAGTAGTCTTCAGGGGCTATTTCCAGAAAATTCAAGATATACATTTTATTTGTCAGGTAAATATCTTTAATATACAATATTTAAATTAAAGTCATTAGAACCATTCTTAAGAAAATCAACATTTTCAAAATTTTTTCCATATAAAGGGTAGTTTGTGGTGGGGGGATTTTCTTGAAAATCTTTATGTCGCATCCTTGGAAGATACCAAACTTAAATACCAAGTTTGGGCTTTAACGGTGTTTTCGTTTTTGAGCTATGCTACACGCGGACACACACATATACACAGACAGTCACACACACACACACACTGACATTTTTCTAAAAAAATTTTTTTTTTTTTTTTTTTGGATTCAGGGAGTCTCAAAACGTGTATTTCCGGTGAAATCTTGGTATCAAATTTTTGGGTACAATGCAATACCTTCCCTATACACTATGTACATAGTTTGTATAGAGAAAGTAAATATAACACACAGATCTAAAATGGTGAAAAGTGCACAAAGCAGATCCTACACTGATTTTGTGAAACAAATTAGGTGGAACACCATGAAGCATTGTCTGCTTTTATAGACAGTTATAATGAGCCTACAGCAAATGCAAGAAGATAAAAACATCCTCCACTAAAGCTTGTTAATTATTAGCCAGTTAGCTATACCAAAGCTTTCTAGTCAGTTTGGTGATATGTAATAAGGATTTTTTCTTATTAACAAATACATTGTCAGTGTCATTGCAATCTATAGGATATCATCAAGTTACGTGTTTACAAAATGAAGACACAGTCATCCAAGCCTTGCAGAAATATAAATATAATGCATATGTCAATTCTGTAACTTTTTAAGTCTGCTGAAGGACTTTGCAAAGACAATGCACATGATTTTGTAAAGTACCACATTGGATAGAAAAACAGACAAATGGGGAAAACTAAATAGAAATTGTTCCAGTGAATAATTATTGGAATCAGTGTAATTCCATTTGTAGATTTCATGATAAATGAATTGACTGAAAGGTTTACATTACATATAAACACAATTTACATGCTTCAAATGTTGGTTCCCAAAATTGTATTGGGTATTCAAAGGGAAAACATTTCAGAAGCAGCTATGTTTTATAAGACTGATTTACTCAAGTTTAGTTTCTGTAGTAAAATTTGAGTTTGAAATATGGAAAATAGAATGGGATGGTTGGATGAAAAGAAAACTGTGATGGATACTAGTAGACACAAGCACAATTGCAATTGTAACCAAACCTTGTATGGCGAAGGGCTTGCTAACACAAACACTCAGTAGGCCCTACCAACTAGTGAAAGCATCAGGTGACATTATGCCTGTTAAGAAGGACCTACTGGAGTTGACACTGGGACAGAGTACTGTGAGCCAGTGAATGTTTCTGAGGGTGGCTAAGGATGTGCTACTGGGACTGGATGCCTTCAGGAGCTGCAAGGCGAGTCGACATTGGCCAGAGGGTTTTGCAACTCAGTCGAGACAAAGTGTTTTTTTGGAGCCCCCATGATCATCTGGGAATCTGCAATATGATCCTGAAGGACAGCGTAGTCGTGCCATCGAGAAGTGAATAGTCATATTTGTAATATATTTTAGTGTAATCTAAACTGTAAACAAAAGAAATGAATACTCATTTATCTAAGAACCAGCAACCACCATTGCACTCACTGACTGTTTCTTTCTCCCTCTACCAGAAGATCATGTCGTCATTGTGGTGTTAGCCTCTTGAGAGTTGCACGTCAAGTGGATCAGGATTTGCTCATACCTGGCGTGCAAAAAATGCATAAGCGAAAAAAGTATAAATGTAATAAATTTGTGTGATTCAGATTCAGTGTGGTAACGAGGAATTCTGCCAGAGTTCAACTAAAAAATGTATTAGCGTAAAAACATATAAACAAAACTTTACTGTATACAGATATCTTTAAATCAAAAAGACATCAAAATACACTAAAATCTACATTAAAAACTATTATGAAAGCATCATAAAAATAATCATCAAGAACTTACATATGGCTTGATATTTTATCTTCATGACTTAACTACAGTCTCACTATCCAAATTTGATCAGTTATATAAAACTCTTGACATAGTATCAATGTGATTACATTTACATAAAATCTTTGTTATAATGTTTTAATATTATCCTCATTATGTTAGAATGGAATGGCTTCACATTTGAAAATTTTAATATGCAGGGAATGAAGAAACTCACAATGTATTAACATATGTAAATGTTTTATTCATATTATATAAAATATTAGTTTACACTTAAGATAGGTACAGATTTTTCATAAAAGTCTCTTTCTTAATATTTGTAATACATTCATGGCACAATAAAATGTTATAAACTGCTTTACTTATTTTTAAATACCTCTTCAGAATAGCTTTTTCTTTTTTTTTTAAGTGTTTGTAAGTCTTTCTTGCTGCATCAACAGCACAGACACGGATATATTCAATGAAATGACATTTTGGGAAGGAAGTGTTTCAGGTTTGAATTTAGCATAGCATTTCCCAGTTATGAAGACCAAGGAAAACAGAAAACCTCAGTGAGGGAGGATGGACATGGTGGGATTTGAACTATCGACCTCTTATTCATGGGTCTGTGTCTTAGTGACTTCAGCCCCTGTGACAGTAAGAACAGTCATCTGATTTTTGTGTCACATAATAGCTTTCTCTAAATTATGCTTTTTAACATATTATTTAAAATTGTCTAAAAATTCAGTAAAATGATACAAATATGATGTTTCTTGCTAAGAATTTCCATCTTAACAAGCACTTCTGATCACTAATATTAGAGTACAATCTATGGGAAGCATCTGTGATTATGACAGGGGATAGGTGGATGGGAAGGGAGGGAGGGATATTTGGTGCATATTTGGCATCTATGTAGTAGAAAGCCAATGGAAAGCCAATCCAACAATCCTGGATATGACACTTAATTTTTCAAGTCTGATTATTAACGTTTCAACTCTAGCCTATACCTGGACAGTGTCAGAGAATTATCGGCCGTGCCATGGCAGAGTGGTTAGACCACTTGTTTCTCACCTAGACGGCTAGGGTTCGATCCCAAGCGACCACAGGTTGGGGCAGGTTTTCTCTGGGTACTTCGGTTTCTCCCACCATCACATTCCACCGGTGCTCCATCATCATTCATGTATCATCCGTGTCACCGCCTGCGGTGTCATAAGTAGTTAAAGTGGGCGTTAAACACTACCAAAAAAAAAAAAAAGAGAGAGAGAGAGAGAGAGAGAGAGAGAGAGAGAGAGAGAGAGAGAGAGAGAGAGAGAGAGAGAGAGAGAGAGAGAGAGAGAGAGAGAGAGAGAGAGAGAGAGAGAGAGATATATCAAAATTCTTTTTGAGGTTACAAATATTGAATGATCATGGAAGTATATAAGTTGTGAGGCACTATCTTATAGACCTAAATTTGGTTGTATAGACAAATTTCATGGTTAAAACCATGTCATCATTCCACTATGTCTAAAAGTCTGCACAAATCTTATGGTTGCATAGGAAAATAGATTTTATAAAATGGCCTCATGCAAGTCCTCTGAAATCTGAACCATTGGAAAGGTAGACTCAGACTGAAAAATTCAATGCCATAGCTCGATTAGAACCATTGATATTCTGGCTTCTGTCCAGTTGCTCTGGCAACATGCTGACACAACATTAAATTGCCTAATAATTCACATATATCCTGTTAAACCACATGAAGGTCTCAAATTCATTTATTTCAAGATGATGTATATCAATGGTGACCTAAAAATGTTATAAGTGGTTTAAGTTCCAGGTTTTACAGTTTAACCAACTATTAGGAATAGTCATCATTCTTTCACATGAGCTGTGTACAGGACAAGGTTGGAAAGGTAGACTAAAATGAATTAGATCATGAATTATATTACATTTTTGTATACTGCTGTTTAAGAAAATACTTTTAGGTGATTTTCTGGATATAAAATTAATTAATATTTCAAGTCAAGGTGCAGTTATAAATAAGTTGAATAATGGATTATAATAAATTTTATTTATAATATGGATAGTTATTGAAAATATAATTGTGAAGTTTAAAATTTACCTTTAGGATATTTTGCATTTGAACCTGTGAATCTGTTTTTAATTAATAATTTTTATACTTTTTTAATTCACATTATTATTTCAGCAACACATTGAAAGTAACTGTAATAATTTGAATTTTGCAAACCTCTAATTTATTATACACTATTTTCTTCTGAGAAAGACAAATTGTAGTGATTATAGGGGGAAGTTATGGAAAATGGAAGCCTAAAAGGATGGTGGTGATAATGGGGAAAATTTGGGAATCATTGCTTTCCTGCATCATATACTTTGTTTTAAATGGAACTCTACATTGTAGTACTGAAGCATTCAATCAGGAGTTACCTGGAAGAGGAGAAAAATCAGAGAAAATAATCCTAGGTACTTTGTGCAAGTACATTATGTGTTCAAATACCGAAAATTCTGGGAAAAATTAAATATAAATTGAGGCTTCAAAGAAAATTACCTTCACCATTCTTTTACACCCTTCTGGATTATACAACAAAGACACTATACTTAAGATTATGAAGCTGAACTTATTTATTATTGTGGAGCCTTAAATATGTTGCCAATAATACAAATAATTATACTCAAAACTGAAAGATTAAACATCTAATATTGAATTCCATGCCAGCTCTAATGTTTTATGGAGTACATGAAGCTAGTTTTGCACGGATATGTATTTAAAAAGTTAGCAAAGTTTGACTAATACCATACATGGAATAATCCCTGCTTGTTTTTCCCCAAAATTTAACAGCAAATAGTTGTCCGTAAAAGATATTATTCGCATAAGAGTTGGTACCATTACTGATGCACTAAAATCTGAAAGTTGACATTCTTTTGTCACAAGAGAGTGTATGCAAAGACTGTCATAAGTCATCATTTCGTAGTATCAGCTGAAACAAAATAGCTTGTTCAGAATACTGGGTGAAATACTGTTACAGGTTATTCCTGGCAAAAGAAAAACTGTACTTCATTGAAGAGGTAATCACACTGCTGGACAAAAATATGAGGATGAGAGCTGTATTTGCGACTGACAAAAAAAATCATATCTTGAGAAGATAAATAATAACTGGTAGGCATTTTGAGGTCAAAAACCAAAGTTTCCAGCAGTGGAGAGTACGAAACTGAAAAGAGGAATTGGGATGTGCTGTTATAAGAGAAATGCACCAATTGAAATATAGGGCAATAGCAAGAGAATTTAACACCAAAATAGTAAGCCAGCAGCAGCATCAGGCGCTGCTACGAGGTTATTGCTACAATTCTCTACAACAAACAATGATAAAGTGAAAAAGAAAAAGTATTATATAAAGCTTAATCAAGAAATACAAGCAAACAGGTTATGGTGGAAAATAAATGTGAAAAAATTAAAACTGCATTAGCACGAACATCTGAAACAGACAACTGTGCAACATCTGTCTATAATATACGCCAAATTTTATACAAACTCAAGTTTCAATGAGACTATAACCACTTCAGCTGATCACTGAACTCTTAACAAAGGATACAAATGCTGTAAAATATGAACAGAAAACAAAAAATCTAAGTTCTTTGAGAATTAAAACATATAAAATGTGAAGAAAACAATGTATAGACAACGCCAAGCACAGTACTGCCAGGGCAGTCTCATGGTGAACTGAAAGAGACTTTTAATGCCTTTAGTGTGCTCTTGGAAGAAAATGGCACAAAGTGATGAAAATATTCAGCATAAGCCAGTACATGTTGGAAAAGTTGGAGAATTAGAATATTCGATAGTCAAAAAAAGAGAATTGCTGCAAAGCTATAAGACAAGCTACAAGACTGACGTAGAGATTATGAGTCAGGCTCTCCCACTGAAGCAGTCATCAAAGACCTGGATAGCCCGCCTGGGTAGTGTGGTGGTAACATGCTTGCCTCACATTCAAAAGGCCGTGAGTTCGAATCTCACTTAGGGTGAGTTACTTGGATAAGGTTTTTTTTTTCGGAGTTTTCCTTTATCCTGAGAAGACGAATATCGAGTAACTTTAAGCTCCATGGACCTCAAGATCATTTGAGCATCATTTCACCAATTTCATTCATCATCCGATATGACCAAACCAGGTTAAAGGAAATTAAACTATAAAGAAAAAAAAAAAAAAAGACCTGGATAGTGTATTTCAACAATTTGAAAACAACGATGGCATGGTTATAATTGGAGTAACAAACATCACAAAAACAAAGGCATTCATGTTGCTGCAACAAGAAAAACATAATTGCGGTTGATATGTCCAAAATGAACATTCTTATTCTAATGCATGTAATAAGCAACTTAACAAACTAACAAGGAACTATCACTTCTCAAATATCAGTTACACATGCATAATGGACAAGAACATAATACAGGCTCTATTTGTGGTTTCTATCTGACATGGGTATATGCATGTGAGTTATAAAGTTTACATTCCATCATTTTCAAGAATGTGGTTTTTCTTTGGGAGTCATAAGTTTAGAGAAGTGACATTAACCAGCATCTTATTAATTTGTTAGAAATGCATCCTAGATGTTTTGGCGTTACATTGGAAACAACTCTAGATGTAGTAGAAGAAGACAGCAATGAGTTCATCTTCTTTTTCAGAATCAAAATGTGATATCACCCTCCAAACATAAAAGGTATAAAGGATCCAAGTTTGAATATTGTGTTGGAATCTAGTGACTAACAATACAGACCTGTCTCCAACAAAGTCCACTAATTCTAGTTACGTTTGCAGTTATATTAGCATTGAATATAAGAAAAGTGTTACCTTCTGATTAATGAAGGTAGGAAAAAGTATTATTCATGAGTGTCATGTTGGCAGCAGATTTCATTTGGTGACATCAGAGAAGCAACTATATACATGGAAGAAACAAGTGGAAGCTATACTCTTAACTCTTAACATATTTTAGTGTATCCTCGGCTTGGGGCCACACCGAGGCCGAGTGGTTAGACCATTCGCCTCTCACCCGGGTTCCATCCCAAGCGACCGCATGTGAGATTTGTGGTGGACAAAGCGGCGCTGGGGCAGGTTTTCTCCGGGTTCTCTGGTTTCCCCCGTCATCGCATTCCACCGGTGCTCCATCTTCATTCATGTATCATCAGTGTCACCGCCTGCGGTGCCATAAGTAGTTAAAGCGGGCGTTAAACACTACCAAAAAAAAATATCCTCGGCTTGGATCTCTCATTTAAAAACGTTCTATAAAATTAAAAGCAGAAACATAAACAAACTTCATGAACATTCATAAAGGAAGAAAAAGATAAAGTAGAGCTTCACTATATATAAATACACTGACCCACTTTAAATATGGATGGGTCTATTTTCCTAAATTATTTGTTATACTGCAGAAAAATATTGGCTTAAAGTTTCAAGGAGATATTTAAGGCTGAAAATTTAATTGTGAAGGCAATAAAATTGGGGAAAAAATGAGGAAAAAAATAGTTGAGATCTTGGTTTAACCAGGTCCTTTTCCCCTGCTCTGGAAATAACTGTGTTCTACTTTTGGATGTTCCTTCCAAACAAAAGCATTTATCCTGGCACAGAGTGATGGTTGAACTTGAAGTTTTCATGGGGAAACCTCAACCTTTGAATACAGATTTTTTTTTCTGGCAGCAGATACCTCTTCTGACCAAAATTTTGACATCTAATGAGAGCATTAATTTCAAGCTTTTCGGCAAGACAATATTTTAAAAATATAGTTACTTATTCATTACCAAATTTCTTCTCCATGGTTTCAGGACATGATTAAATACTCATGGTTTACAACCAACTATACAATGGAGCAAGCCAATGAGTTCATTGTGCCTGCTAAGTTCTTTCTACAAACAAATGTGAAAAGATTGTGATTATTTGCTATACATCGTGCAAAACATACTTGTGTTTTAATCACTGTATCAACATCATCATTTCTGTTTTGCTTCTGTTCTTGCAAAATACCAGGATGGTTGTCCTATGCATATGGAAGACTGGTCTGCAAGTCAGAAAGTCCATCTGATGTTCCACTGCTCTGATCTGACATCTTCCAGATTTGATCTCAGGTGCTTCAAGTTGAAAACAGCAGCTTATATTTGGAGCATGAACTTCTTATACCACATAGATAACACAGGAAAATTTGTATTATGAGAATAATAATAGGTTCCTAATTATTCTAAAAATGCTACTTATTAGAAGCCTGTAATTTAGACAGGAGTTGCCACAGAAGACATGGATTATATTCAAATGGAAAAGGAAAAATAAAGTTATAAATAAAATCTGCAATGTAAATTAAGCTTTGTAGGACTAAAAGTACACAAATTCCATTAGGTTATGCAAACCAATCCGAAGACCTGTAGGAAATGTATGTGTGCGTGTGCGTGTGCGTGTGTGTGTGTGTGTGTATATATATATTTTTTTTTTTTTTTATCAAACTGTTCAAAGCCTGTTAAACAAGAAAATATAGTTTGAAGTATTAATTGAAGATAGATTGATATAATAGCATACTATGCATTACAGAAAATTGGTCACAAAACTGTGAACCTGAACTGTTTAGATTTTCAGGTTATGCACTCAAATATTGTAGAAAGAACAAAAGAGGAAGGGTGGATCTTGTATATATGTACAGCTGCATAACATGCTCTGGTTCCAAAGCTTGCAGATTCAAACCTGGAGGAGGACAACGGACTTTTTGGGGCATAAGGAAGGGAAGTAAAGCTTGTGATTCCATGTTGTAGATTTATGGCATGTAAAAGAATCTCAAGCCTGATAAAGAGGCCTCCAAACAAAAATTAAATGGTCTTTCATGCCCAATATAGAAGAGGATGCTGAGAACTACAGAACTTAAAGAGCACCCATAAAAAGAAATTAAAAATAATGAGAGAGAAGCAAGAGCTGTAAACAAGTTTTATCATCTGATATAATGAGGTATACTTTAAAATTAGTACTCTTGAGCTAATCCAACCAGAGATTTTTTTTAACATGCATATATAATCATACATGGTGGCACACAAAAAACTAGCCCCAAACACTAGACTGTTCATTGTTGCCTACCAATTATCATATATTGTTGCGACTATGTTTTGTATTGTCAGTATGAAAGCCATTTCAACTTTGTGAAATAAATCTCTTAGCGAGTTGTATTCCCTTCAAGAAAGAATTGCAATAGTGGAGGCATACATGCCTACTACCAGTTCATTTAAGGAAACACAGGACATTTTTGCAAGGAAGTTTCCTGGCGTTTCCATACCAATAAAGAGCACAGGATTTGCCGACAAAGTGAAGAAAAAAAAAAAAAAAAAAAGAATTGAGCCCTAACCATTTATACACCTGCTGTGACCACAGATATTCGAGCATGAATGATCCAGAGTCGCAAGAAGTCAACACGTAAATTGTTGAAGCAACAGTGAATGTTTTGTGTAGGTCCTGTCAATGTGTTTTACACCATATGGAATGAAGCCCTACAAAAAGATACGTATCCAAGAACTGGAGAAGGTAAGACAAAACATGTGGACTATTATATGTGGCTATGTCAAACAATTGAGGGTGGAATGTTGGATCCAATGCTGTATTTCATGAAGAATTCCATCTGGCAGAACATATTAACACCCAAAACACCAGATACCGGTCAACCAACAAACTCAATACAATTAATGAGGAACCTCTTCACAGCAGAAAAATCAGAGTGTGGTGTGCCGTGCCAGCAAGTTGGATTGTGGGTTCCACATTTTTTTAAATAACAGAAAACACTGATGTGTATATGGGAATTTTTAAGGGGTTTTACATACAGTTGAATGCCCCCCTCCCCCAATGAACATATGTATGCTGTTTCAGCAGGATGGGGTTACCTGTCACACTTCATGCGAGTTCAATCTTACAAATTCATAAAAGAGTCACAGAAGAAAGGACTGCAACAAAGGATTATGTCCACTGAATTTGCTGTATCAAACCACCTGTGACTTATCTGTGGGGCAGTCTAAGGGGAAAAGTTTACGCAAATAATCCAAAAATATTAAAAAACTTGGAAGAAAGTATTCATAATAAAATTTTGAGAATTGATGACCGCATTAGGTTTTGATAATTTCACTATCTACATTATGATTTGCCTGCTGGAAGTGATATGTTACAAGTTTTTCTATTTGTTTATGTTTAATATATCTTTGACGCTACTTAAGCCTAAATAGAATGCTTTACCTTTTTGCCAATATTATTTTTTGCTTAATATCACTGCTACAGCATGCCACAAGGATTCATGTTGATACCTTTGATCCTGTAACACATTAATGATCTGACCTCTACTGTCAATGGAAGCATTATCCCCCTGCAGATAATACCAGTGTGCTAGTTAAAGGAAAGGATATAAACAAAGACCCAGAAGTTTTTATTATTCTTTCAGCACTGTCAAAACAAAACAGGAAAGTTGAAGGACAAGTTTGATGGAAACAAAATTTAGCTTCAGAGCCCAAACCCATATTCTTGGATAAAACTAGAAATCAGAATGAAAACTGATTTAACATATTGAACCCTTAGCAATAAAACTGTGTACTTCTCCCTAAACCACAATAGGGAGGAGGTCAACATTCAGACATTAGGGATATTATATTGTGCAAACTTCATCAGTCTTAGGTTATTGCAACTGAAGGCCAGCAAAAATATATGCAATTCGAAAAACACACATTCAACTAATCATGGGTACAACTTGTAAAAACAAGCTGCAAACATGTTTTTCAAAAAATTAAAAATACTACCATGTCATGTGTATATGTCTTTGAATTATGTTACAACAAAGTTTATTACAATATCCCAGGTACACTCACATGAAACATTAAATAAAAATAATAATAATTTACATATATATACACATTAGAAAGTTATAAACACACATGATTTACAATACATTATCCCTAGCTTTGAGGAACAATGAAGTGAAAAGATTCCTGCTACAGCATTGCTTTTATATACTGGAAGAATTTATGGAAAACTGCAATATTTGCAAACATTAATTCCAATACTATGCCCTTAGCTTTCAATAATGATTGGATGTTTTGAACATTGCCAAATACTATAAATATTTTATATGGAGAATATTTTGTACCTAGTCTGTTTATAATGTAGTTATTGATCTGATAACTATAAGCCTGCATCTTATATTGTAAATTTCATTTTGACATGTCCAATAGCAATGTATATTATTTCAGAGGATGAAAATAAATTAATGAAAACCATACTTATTTTAAGACTAGTTGTGAATGGCTCATATTATTTTTGAGAATGACGTGCATTGTGCAATCTGCCTGCCATTTACAAAGAGGAGATAGGGAAATTCCAGAGGATTATCATTAAATTTACAGAGAAATCAATATTTATAGTTGCAAATTGGAAATGTAAACTAAATGTCTGTGTAGCATAGTAAGCCTACATAGTAAACAAAATATTTATCCAGCATGGTAGTTAGAATTAGAATAGTGAGAAACAAAGATGCAGTGTTATGCTATGCACAAGAATAACTGCAGTTGGAAGAAAACTACTCATTCTCTTCGAATGAAAAGCCATTGCTAATGTGAATGTTGAAGACATCATCATATAAGCTCATTCTAAAGTGTGGGTGGTCAATAAGCTTATAGCCAACTGGTGACATGAGTTGCCACTGTTGCTCCCAGGTTAATCAACGTTATGAGTCAATGTTACTCAACTTAAATAACATGGTTATTCTGGATAGCTACTATGATCTACAGTCAACAAAGAGAAAGCTTTAAACAAGGGAAGAATTGGTCTAAGTTATAATTCCTGTCTATGTCAATCTACTATTTAATGCATCGTTAAAAATACATTATAAGAGATGGATGACTGAGGAAGAGCATCAGTTTACTCCAAGTTCTAAAATAAAGTGCCCAGAAATGACAAACCTACAATCGTAAAAAGTGCACAGGACTCAATTGTATATCACTGGTGGAAGAAAGCTTGTAAGTAATGTGGAATTTTGAATTCCCCCGATGAAGGAGAACAATGTACTATGGAAGATAAGACTTTGTGACATTGATACTGATAACTCTCCTTCATCCTGTGATGAAAAAAGTGATGATGAATAGAGGTATTGTAGTCTTTAATGTTTTCAATATAAAACATATTTAATACAGCTGCAGAAATGCCTCTTTATTTGTTTGTTTCTTGTTTTTCTTTTTATATCTCCCTTTCCAAAAATCCAGATACAGGGATTATTCACATAAGTTATTTCCAGATCCTTTTATTTAAGAATATCTGAATAAAATCATTAGATTGTCAGGAATTAAGAAAATAACATACCATTAAATACTACCAACAAAACTACGATATATGTATAACAATTCCTCTACTGAAAAAGTCCCAGCTTTTTTAGACACTTAAAATGTCTTTAGGGCTGGCAGAGAAGTGTATGTAAGAAACTAAACCAAAACTGCTATATTAATATTTTATGACAAACAAAAGTTTTAGAGGTCTACTGAACACACTTAACACCTCTTTCTCTCTACTAAAAATAATAATTTTTAAGAAAATAACTGTCTATTTATTCTGAAGAGCATAACTAAAAAAGTAAAGTTTTGTGCTCTTTCCTCATGCAGCTTCTTAGAATACAAGATAAAGTTTTCAAGCAATTCACCCATCAAACAAATCTTTGGAAGACTTTCTTTTTTATTTTTCCATAAATTGCTCATAAAAATATTTTTAAAAAATGTACGTTTCAGATAATAAAATATATACCTTCAATTTTTTGTTAGTAGCCAGCAAAGTTTCCTTCATTCTGGATGACTTTTGCATAATTTGGAAATCATAAAATATGCTCAAGATGAAAGCTTTTTAAAATTTAATACTTAAATAAATAACACTTTTTGCCAGATTAATTATTTTGAAAATGTCCTATATTTATAGTTCTCCAAGTTTGAATTTACTATGGTGAAAATTTATGAGCCTTTTTTTAAATGACTCATGACTACCATATCAATTGCAATATTAGTCATCTATGGATTAAAGCCATAAGCACTTGATACAGTTTTGAAATTGATGCAGTTGGAAAAACAGATTAATGGCATATGGAAAAATAATCGAAGAGAAAATGAATTAAAGAATACTTTGACTACTTTTAAGATGAAAGGAAGTAACAAAACAGTTAAAACAGTTCATCCCAGGAATGTATTTTTCAATAGCATACATTCACACTAGTCTTGGTGTCTTTTCATGAATTTTTACAGAATACTTTCAATTAATTATATCACTTTAATTATCAAGTCTTACTTAGACTGCATGAGCTTATCCTGTCTTTAGCGAGGGCTCTTTAAGAAATTTAACTCAACTTGTACATGAAAAAACATAACTGCTATTTTACAAGATTGTCTATGAGTTATATTTTAACACAAAAAGTTCTAAACTATATCATTTAATAACATTTAAGAAAAAAAAAAGAAAATCTGTTATAATACATTCAATTTCAAGCAATAAAAGTACAAACATGTGAAATTTTACATGAAAACTTCCATCAAAACTTATCTAACCAAAATTTACTAATATGATATGGCATTCTCGCAGCAGAGTCTGAGGTTTGTACCACTGGTGCTGTTGTAGGTGAGACTAACTTTTCAAAATGTAAGCAGACAGCAACATAATGGTGTAACTGCAAAAGATATGCCTACACAATGAAACGTATTCAAATTGGATCCTGAAAGACCAGAATCCTATTTTGGAAAAGAAACAATTACAGAATATTCAAGAAAATCATATACTATGCATGTAGCTTATTCTGGAAGAAAGAAAGAAAAAAAAAGAAGAAGAAGAAGAAGAAGAGAAACCACAAAACGTGCAAATGAATGCATCTGAAGTTACTTCCCACAAGTAAGTTATCTGTAAATTTTGTTGCCTTGCCTTCAGGACACTTCATACTCTTGTACTGGATGAGCAAAGCAATAAATGTTAATAATGTTGCAAAAATATGTCATTGCAATAAAAATGAGATATACAGTATAAATGTAATGTGGCTAAATTTAAGCCTATAAAACTTCAAGAAATAAAGAATGTGGGATGACAATGTTTTGATGCTATGAAGTGCACCAAAGATTTTAGCCTATTACTAAGGTAAATATGTTTCACAATACTAAAGAGTAACAATGACTGAATCCAATACTCAAACTTCTCACTTCTGTGATGAATTACTTTGAGCATATTTCAAGGCACATTGCTTTCTCATCCGCTGTGCTCCATTGACAAACTTCTTAGTATGGATGCTGACGTTACATTTGGTTGAATGTATCCGAAGACAAGATCATCATTGTTCCAGAAATTAAAGTTTATTAGTTGGTTCCTGCTTTTCTATTTTAGTAGCTTTGTCCATATGTATTACTCAATTGTTCATCCCGTTGGGTTTTGGATAATTTTATTTCACTATCTACATTATGATTTGCATGCCAGAAGTGATATATTAATGCAAGTTTTTCTATTTGTTTGTTTAATATACCCTTGGTACCACTTAAGCCACAACAGTATGCTTTACTTTTTTGCCAATTTTTTTTGCTTAATATCACTGGTGTGACAAGTATTTTAATCCTTATTACGATAAACACAAAGGAAAACATTCACGTTTGCAAAATGCCAGGCAATATCAAGATAAGCTACAAAACAGTTGAAGAAAGTTATGCTGACAAACAAAATGAAGCACTTACTTGCACCAAAGACATATTGGATATAAAGAGATGTAGTATATTACTTTGAGAAAACAATGTAGAAAATTACAACCTTAATAAAATAATAAAAAAATAATTGATATCTGGGAAAAACTATAAACACAGCAAAATATAAACAGGCTAATAAACTTTAGCATCCTGAATGGCAGCAACCTATCATCCATTACAATAAATTTATCAGTGAATCATAGCTAATAATGGAGGCAACATATTTCTGAAAACAAGTTGAGAAGTTTTGAGTGTTAGATTTATGCATTGCTATTCTTCAATATCACTACACTTCATTGCATTTTCCCAAAGTTGAATTTAGATACATAATAGAATATTCTTGTCAAAGAAGGATTTTATTAAGATAATGTTATAATGAATTTTAATAAAATATGCAACATTGAAACTATTTTTGACATAATGTTTACTAATTTTAAAAGTATGTAAAAAGGGTCTAGGATGATTTAAGAATATGGAAACCATCACACTTAAAAGAAAGAGAGAGAAAAAAAAAGATGAAAAAGCCATATCATCAGGTTTCACTCTACATGGTCGCATATGTATAGCAATAAATGCAAAATCAAAATAAATAATCTCAGCAACTTCCTTATCTCTTTCTTGTAAATATAAAATTGTTGTAAACATTTTACAAAGTATCAAAATAGCAATTTTCTTACATGTACATTTTCTTTATAATACTGATCCGAGTTTATTCTTCAGATATATTTGCATATCTAATAGAGCACTTTCTTTTCTCTTAAAATAATAGTATTGTATGTTCATGCCCAGTTGATCACAAACATTTGCATGATTTAAATGCAGTTAGATGATGCTGCATTTGTATTCATGTATCCCACCGAGGATGACAAATAAATGTCACCAATCTTACACTTCCTGCTACTTAATAGTATTATATACCAAAATTTGGGAACTTTAACTTTCTCCTTGTTCTTGGATAAGAACAACAAAATGGGCCTATCACAGCATATCTAGTCGCCCTCCGTGGCGTAATGGTTACCATGCTAACTTCATATACCCAAGGTCGCGGGTTCAAACCTGGCGGAGGACGATGGATTTTTTCGGGTGTAAAAATCCTCAGCATGGCTTCCTTCGGAAGGGAAGTAAAGCTGTTGGTCCCGTGTCGTAGATTTACGGCACGTAAAAGAACCTCAAGCCTGATAGAGAGGCCTCTTGAGCAAAATTAAGCGGTCTTTCACGCCCAATATAGAATAGGATGCTGAGAACCACAGCAGTTAAAGAGCGTCTATAAATAACACGCCATTTACATTTTACAGCATATCTTATTTTCCTTCATTTATTTTAATTATTATTATGTGGAACATTTTCTTATCAATATTTCCTCTTTAATTGTAAAATAAAAAAGTAAATCCAGAATTATCTAATTTCCAGCTTCAAAAGTTGATAATTATCTTTAAGCAGATTCTCTCTCACTGACACACACACACACACACACACAAAATAATAATAATAATAAAAAAAAATTGTTTTGCTGCTTGTTCACTTTATGTGAACTTAAAATATATTGAAATTGGGCAGTATTATTATGTTGAATGTTATGCTTTACTGTTTCACCACAAGCCTCATAAGCTCATCTCTGCTCCCTGATATTGTTGCTGGCACATGTTTAAGCATTTTTCTTTCTTCTGCATTTTTCAGCAACATCTTCCAAGTGTAATCATTCTGAAAAGATAGTCAAACAACACAGATAAATGATAATTGGTGTTAGAAATTATGTTTTTAAATTAAATATTATTACAATGTTACACTATGCGTTTATTCCTTTTAGGGCTAGTTGTACAAACTCGGAATAAATCTTGGAATAATTATTCTTGGGTTCCTCTATTGGGGATATAAATGTGGTGATGAGTTGTATAATACAGTTTTATTCCACAGATAACTATTTAATTTTTGCAGATTTAAAACTGATGGTTATATTGTGAGTAATTATGGCCTGTTTGATATGTAAACATAGCTTTATTGTGCTGAAACTTGTATAGTAAAATTTACATTGTTTCCACATTAAGTTCCTCATAAGTATTGTTAACATTATTTTTTATTTTATTATATGGTACTGTGTAAATTATGAATTCTCACAAGCATGCTCAACTGCAAAATTATAATTTTATGACCACGTCATATACCTAAAAGAACAAACTTAACTTTTTAGTTAGGTTAAGAGTGTGTTTAGGCAAAGTTGTGTCTTTTGCCGAAACCATACAACTTTATGGGGTCTTTCGTTTTCTATACTCAAAACAGCAAGCACATTAGCCTGGCTTCTGTTATTGTATTCCTTAAGTACTTATTTGAGTTTTGAAAATTACATTTTAATTGTTGTTGTCAACTTAAGATTTAATCATTATACCAAGATCAAATGCCTAAACTATTTGCTAAGTAGGTATTGTTAACCAACAGAAATATTAGAATACTACATACCATTCTCATTACAGCTCACATGTTGCCGATGGCAAGACTTTAGCAACAGCTAGAAATGCTTAATCAAAGCAATGACATCGAGAACATTATTTTTTACTGGCTGTCTTCTCTATTCAATAACTTGAGTAACATATACATAACAGATATTAAATCGAGTTTATATCTGCATTCAGAGATGATATTTAAACACACACAAATTATGAATTTGTTATCAAATAATTTAGATTTTATCTTACATATAAGAGCTGTGAAGGCTTATACAAAACTGGTTACCATCAGCACCTATTCCTCACTTGGCGAGCTATGTCATTTGCTTCATTGCAGTTAAATTTATACATAACCTCCAAATACTGAATACCGCGCAAAATGCCACCAACATTAAACTTCTGGCAATTACATTTTTAACAAAGTTTTTGTATCTTATGAAGTAACTGGAACTTCGTGTTATGTCGATAATGATCTTTATATAGTTTTGCATTGTAGTACTCTATTGCTACCATGGATTTTGTGTTTATAATGGGTAGTGTTCTTCAATGTTTCCATTTAACTGGATGTATTTAGCCAATAAAAAAATGGCGTGTTATTTATGGATGCTCTTTAACTGTTGTGGCTCTCAGCATCCCATTCTAAAGTGGGCATGAAAGACCACTTAATTTTGCTTAGAGGCCTCTCTCTCAGGCTTGAGGATCTTTTACAGGCTGTAAATCTATGACACTGGACCAACGGCTTTACTTCCCTTCTGAAGGAAGCCATGCTAAGGATTTTTATGCCCGAAAAAATCCATTGTCCTCTGCCAGGTTTGAACCCGTGACCTTGGGTATACGAAGTTAGCATGGTAACCATTACACCACGGAGGGCGACTATTTAGCTGATGATATTCTAGGTATATAATATTGTTTTAAATAGTAAGTTTATTTTTCTGACTGTGATATGTTACAAATAACCATCAAATTATCAGTGATATTTCTCAACCTGATTCTCTATGCTGTTGTGTTCAGAACTAACTCTTATTTCTACAACATATTCCTTTAAGCTTTCTGGTTCTCAAAAACACAAAGATTCCAAGTTTATTTTCTTGATAGGCTCTATTCCAGTGTTTACACCTGGCTCTTAGTATAAATACTGGAGCACATTAATCATTCTCGCTGCTTTGCTTTAAAATATTTACTAAGGCATCATTGTATTACATTTATCTTTATAAATTGTTAGAATGATATTGTGAAAATTGCAACACCAGTGAAAGAATTCCCGAATGAATCCAAACTAGGTGGATGTGTAGAAGAGTGAGCAAGTAATAAGTGATTAGGTTTGCAGACAGATGGAGTATTTGCAGGCTTAGCAGGGCCCTGTCATGTTTATCCAAAGGTCATTGTCGCCCCAAGTATAGTCAGCATAGAGCTGTCAAAGAAGATGGAAGCGTTAAAGTGAGTGCCTCATCGATGTAAAATGGAGCCATATCAGGATGCGAGTGAGTTTGAACGAGGCAGAATGAACAGTATCCAGGAAGTGAGTTTGTCATACAGTGACATTACAGGGCATGATGCTACAACAGTAATGCAAGTTTGGAAGCAGTTGCTAGAAGGTTGTAGGCAGCAAAGAGTGGGTACTGGAGCATGCAAGATGACCACAGCTCGGGATGTCTGCCATCTTGTCCACATGGCCATATCAGACTGCACAGCATCATCTACAATGTTGGCTTGTGATGGAGAACTGCAACAGGAGTGAACTTGTTTACATCAACAATTCATCACCGTGTGCTGGTCACCCTCTGTGGTTTAATGGTTACCATACTAACTTCTTATACCCAAGGTCACAGGTTCAAACCTGGTAGAGGACAATGGATTTTTTCGGGTGTAAAAATCCTTAGCATGGCTTCCTTTGGAAGGGAAGTAAAGCCGTTGGTCCTGTGTCGTAGATTTACGGTATGTAAAGGAACCTCAAGCCTGATAGAGAGGCCTCTGAGCAAAATTAAGTGGTCTTTCACACCCAATTTAGAATGGCCCGCTGAGAACCACAATCGTTAAAGAGCATCTATAAATAACACACCATTTTACCGTGTGCTGCAGAATGGACTTGGTTACACGCATGCCATTGCATTGTCTTCCATTGTCACGAAACCACAAACACCTTAGACTGCAATGGGCACATAAACACCATCATTGGTGTGCTGTCGTCTGTAGTCTTTTCGGATGAGTCCCACTTCAACCTGCCCTACAGTGATGACCATACATGTCCTGCAGTATTGTGGAGAGCAGAACTTGGAGGCCTGCCTGCATTATTGAGCAGCATAGAAGCCAAATGCCAGGTGTGATGGTTTGGAGCTCCATTGGTTACAAAAACCAATCTCACCTCCTATGAATTGAGGGCACTTTGAATAGCAACCGATGCGTGAGAGAATCTGTAGAGTTTGAAGTATTCCCCCTGCTTTAGGCATCTCCATAGGCCACAGCTCACCAGGATAATGCCTGGCCATATATTGTAAAGAATATATGAGCCTTCCCTAAAGAGTGTCATTGCTTTCTTGGTGTGCATGTTTCCTGACATGTCGCCCATTGAATATGTCTGGGTAATGGTTGACTGTTCGTTACAGTCCTCCAGGAACCAGTGTCATGTGGTTTTGGGCTTGCATACAAACTGCATGGAGGAAGATCCCCCAGGAACATAATCAGAACCTTTTTGATTCCATGCCACAGCATATAGCAGCTCTAATTACAGTACATAGAGGAAGTACAAATACTGAATGTTAATGCTCAAAAGTCATGTACAGATTTGAAAAGTTAATCTTTTTATTGTCATACAGCTAATCTGTGGAATTAAATTCATTGCATTCATTAGTTTACTTCTTGGTGTTGCAATTTTCACAAACAGTAGTGTACATTAAGCTTTTGCACTAACTTACTCTCCCAAAGTTAGAGATTTTATTTATTACTTATTCAACTTGCACAGTGTTGTGTCTGGATTCTCATGCTCTTATACATTTATTCTTAGTGTAGCAAATTAGTCTGTTTTAGGTTTTTAAGAAGGACTTTTGCCATTCTAAGAGTTTTGATTAGAATTTATGCTAAAAAATAATCAAATACAATTACTACTGACACACTTTTTCCTTAAGCACTCAGATGAGGTTGCCATGGGAATAGCTCACAGTTAATGAGGATGGGAATAGGATTTTTCCATGTCCTTTTTGCAGCTGTACCTTATATAATAGACGAGATGCAGTTTCCACCACTATTTTTTCCAGGTTAAACATTGGTTGAATTAAAAGGCTGTTGTGAGGTTATGTTTCACAAATTTAACTAGTCAACCATTATGATTTAGCTTTATTTCACTGGCAACAATTTAAACCAAATTTTAAGCATAATGTTAATGTTGATGGTCCTGAATGCTTCAGCCATTTGAAGGTTAAAATTACTGTTTGAATTGATTGCATTAAGTAAATCAAAATAAGGTAATGTGTTGCAGTTAAATTGCCAAGTGGTAATACTGGAGCATAGGCAACATTGTTCAATTGTTCCTTTGGGAAAGTACAGGGCTTCTTGAATTGCACCGTTCATAGCACTAGCAGCTTAAGGCTCAAAAAAAAGTGTGCAGATAGTATATCAATTCATATGATAGAGCCTCGAAACAAATTTCCAAATCCTAAGATGTTGCGACCTGTGCCAATGAGGTGCAAGGCATATGCGAAATGCGTCATTATTGGAGCCTCTGGGATACCTAATGACTTCCCAGAGTATTTAGTTTTACCCATATATATGTGAACATTCGATATCCCTAGCTAGTCGTGGGAATAACATTGGAATATGTACTTTCAAATTACTGGAGGTCCCTTCTGAGGAAAGAGCAGTGGGTCCTTGAAAGACAGAACTCTATCCTGCAGCTAAGCATGCAGGTGGGATCTGCAATTCTCAGAGACATGGAAAAGAGAACTAAACCTCCTTATGCTTAATACAAAATGTGTAATTTGGGGGAACTGACTGAGGTAGCTGGTACCCTAAACTTCAGAAAAAGAAGTTTTGAAGGAGCAGAGAAAAGGAAGAGAAGGGTTAAGCTGATGGTCCAGCAGATGATGGAAGATGGGGTGTCTCTCTCTTTCTCTCTCTCCCCCCCCCCCCCCCAAACAGATAGATACACCTGTGCCTGGCCTATCTATCACCTCAAGAGGCAGAAGGGAAGAGACTATTCCTCAAAGAACAGGGGAGCAGAAAACAGAGTTTTATATCCTAAAGCTGGAAGGTAATATATTTCCCATGATGTGACATTATGCACGGCCAGGTTTCCAGAATATGCCTGCGAGGGAAAGCATTTATATACATGGGATGGAAGGCCAAAATGATTTTGTACATTCAAGCTAATCTCCAACACAGTATTTCTGCCTCTAGGGGTTATGCAGTAATATACCATGGCAGGATCCGGAAGTCGCCCTGATACAGGAACCTTGGCTTTAGCAAGGGCTTATTATGGGACTAAACTTAAAAGGGTTTTTCTATCTTCAGTGCTTTAGCTGATGAAAAACCCTGAGCATGTATCTTAACAAGACATCAGAGCACATGGGCTCTGCCAAGCTTTCTAAAGAGGGACAGTCATGGTGAGGTATGAGATGGCCAGACTACCTCGGAAAATGGTAGTCTGCTCAGCCTATTTCTCTTATGACTCTGAGGAACCTTCATCTTCTCAGAAGTTCAATAACCCTGAAGATTATTGCAGGGATAAAAACCTATTGATCGGCTGTAACTCCAATACCCACCATAGCCTTTGGGGTAGTTAATTTTCAAAGGGAGGAGGTGTCCTTTGAGATGCTAGAGCACGTGAAGGATTGTAGGGTAATGTGGAACTGACCAAAGGCATATCCGATTTGATCTTGAAGGAAAAATAAAGGACTGAGGTTGAAACTTCGTAATAGTCAGGTGTGTTCTCAAAGGATGGCAGCATCACATCACATAAAAATCATGCCTGCTAGAATATTACACTTTCTTGTTTTTCAAGACAACTTCAAAATGGTCAATTCTAAGAAGAAATTACAGTGCATGCATGTAGATAAGTTGTATTCTTGTTTGCAGTAATTTGTTTTAATTTACTTGTTATATCTAATGCTACATTCAGACTGATGCTGAGAAACAAACTTATAGGCATAAACTTTACGTCTCCGATACACGGTTGTTTATAAACTTCTATTTTCTTTCCTTCTACTCAAACTTTCTGTTCATAATTGAATAAATAGTAGTAATAATACCACAAATAAATTAATATTTATGCATATAGTAAGGTACAACATACTGATATTGTCTTTGTATATATATATATATATTTATTTCTTTCACAGACGATCCTTAATTTGATAAATGGTTTGAAGAATGTTGGCAAAAGAATGCTTCTGAACTAGAAATATTCTCTGATGAAGAGCATTATCTTGATCCTTCTTTTGCTCCTGGAAATTCACATTTAACATCATCATTATCAGAAGAAGAAGAAGAAGAAGAAGAAGAAGAAGAAGAAGAAGAAGAAGAAAAAGAAGAAGAAGAAGCATTACCTGTAGACACAAACACAACTAGTCTACCAGTCAATGAGGATATATTGGAAAGGAGTACATATTGGAAAAGAACAAAACCTGAAGAGTTTGAACCATTACCTCCAGTACCAGGTACTATTTACCAAATAAGACCTATTCAACTCTCACCACACAGATTATTTCAACAAAAGCATTCCAAGGAATATAATAGATATAACTCTGTCACTAACATAAGATATTTAAAAGATACCAGAAAAGTACTTGGTTTAGCTAAAACTGGTTATAAAGTTAATAATAATAATAATAATAATAATAATAATAATAATAATAATAATAATAATAATAATAATAATAATAATAATAACAACAATAATAATAGTAATAATGTCACACTTGAGGTGTCCAAGGTTACACATGTACTGGGTGTCAAGAAAAGAGTGCACAGCAATGCTTACAACATGACCAGAGACAGATTTTATGTAACTAGAAAAAACCTGAAGCCGAGAGATGGTAGTACTGTTACCTAAAATGAGAAGATAATAACAGGTTTTGGAAAGTTATACTTCTGTTGAAAAATGTTTGCTTGTTGAACACTCATTTTAATATCATGTGTAACGATGAGCAAATGATTCCATTTTGGGGATATGGTCCTGCTAAACAGTATATTCGAGGAAAGCCTTATCCATGTTGCTGCAACATCTGATGGCCTTCCCCTGGACTTCTTTCTTTATCAGGCACAAAATGTCAAAATTACTGACATTAAAGAAGCACAAAGCCTTGGTCTGAGTAGTAAAGTTATAAGGCTCACAGAAAACCTAGATGAAGGTTGTGTGATTTACATGGATCAATACTTCAGTTCTGTTTCCCTTTTGGATATTCTCCATTACCACTCCAAATGTCAAGATACAGGAACTTTGCATAACAATCACATTCCTGCAAAGGCTAAGTTCAAATCAAACCTAGAGCTAAAATTTCTTGGATGTGGATCATCAGACCAATAAGTTGGTGCATATGTTCAAGTAAATTTGGTGAAGTGGTTCGATAACAAACCTGTAATTTTAGCATCATCACATGATGGGATAGCAACAGAAAATCAATACAGGAGGTGGTCTAAGAAAAAACAGGCATAAATTGTGGTGAAACATTCAGCAATTGCCAGAAACTATAATGCAAATATCGGTGGCATAGATTTCTTGTATCAAATTATCATCTACTACTAAATATTTCCAAGGACAAAAAAATGGATAGCAAGAGCAATCATGTGTACAATTGATTTTGCCATAGCTGTCAGCTGGATAGAATACCAAAGGGATCAGATTGGATCAAACATTCCCAAGAAAGGTATTCTTGATCTTCTGAGCTTCTGCGACCAGATTGAGGAATATCTAATGAATGTCAAAGTTGCAAGCCCATCAGAATAAGAGCCTGAATCTCCACAAAAAAAGTCTGATGTGTTCCATTCACATGACTTTCTCTATATCTCTGCAGCAAATTATTGTTAAAAAGCTTATGCTTCTATTTACTTTATGCTAATCGAGAAAAAATTAGCAGAAATAGTCTTATTACTCGCTTTCTTATAAGTAAAAATATGGGAGTTTCATAGGTTAAAGTGATAGTCAGAAGCTGGTGCCTAAGTGACTTAAGTTCCTTTGTTTGTATGGACAGGAGTTGACAATTTCCCGTATGAGAAAAGTATAAGTTTTTCAAAGCTAAAACCAAAAACAAGGAATATCTCAAAAATGTACACCACCATGAAAAAAAATTATATAACATAAATTGTGCATTTTACCACACCCTACATTTTTTGTGTGGTAAGTTTAACAGTTATGCAAAATGCATGCAAGTTCTTATAGTTTAGCAGTTATGCAAAATTCATCCAGAATAAAGTAATTTTTAGAGCTATTTGCAGAAAATTCAGGATATTATTTTATTTGTCAGGTAAATATGTTTAATATACAATCAAAATCGTTAAGAGCCATTTTTGAGACAATTAAAATTTTCGAAAAAAGTTCCATGTAAAGGGTAGCTGGGGGTGGTGGGATTTTTTTGAAAATCTTTGTGTCACATCCTTGGAAGATACCAAACTTAAATACCAAGTTTGGCATTTAATAGCCTTTTCGTTGTTGACATGCACATACAGACATTTTTCTAAAATGCTTTTTTTAGATTCAGGGGGACCTAAAACATGTATTTCCGGTGAAATCTCGGTATCAAATTTTTGGGTGCATTACAATACCTTCTCTATACACTATATATATATATATATATATATATATATATATATATATATATATATATATATATATATATATATATATATATATACATATATATATTTGGGTTCTACTGCCTTCAGATCATTTGAGGAAGAAAAGGAGTGTGCATATGCCAGAAATTACTTTGCAGGCAAGAAAGAATCGCTGATGGCTACAATTCCAATTCTACAAAAATTATGTGTTCCACCCTGTAAAGTTCATCTGTGTTTGCAACCAAGAAAGAAACTGTTTCAAATTGTATCATGAAGTTGTAGAGCATTATTGGCCAGCATGTACTGAGAGAGATGTCTAAGGTTTCTATTTTCGATTTAACAAACTCTTTAATTTTCATTTTGGGTTCTAAAACAAATGGCACTATTAAACCAATGGCAAATTTGATAACAAATTTACTTTCAGTTGATTTCAAAATTTTTTGTTTAAACAAATAATATACTAACAACTCCATTCAGTCACACTTATTTTTATGTGAAAATTCAAATAATATTTTGTATCACAACTATTCAATAAAGCATATCACAGATTAGAGCTGTTATCTTTAATATAATACACCGAAAGTTCTGATATTTTCTATAGGATACATTCAATTTCAGCTATAAGCAGGACATATTAATTTTTTCCCAAATTTTTACAGCAAAAGGTATACCATTCCATCATTACATTTTCACCAAATTCTGAACTGCAAAATATTTCTCAGCCTTTAACCAGGTTGGTCATATTGGACGATGAATGAAATTGGTGAAATGATGCCTAAAGTTACTCAACATTCGTCTTCTCTGGATAAGGGAAAACCCCGAAAAAAACCTTACCTGAGCAACTCACCCTAAGCGAGATTCAAACTCATGACCTTTTGAATGTGAAGCAGACACGCTACCACCACACTACCCAGGTGGGCACTGAGGAGGTTATAAAACCAACAGGTTCAAGTAACGGATTCATATAGAGTTTCTCAGAAATGGTATAAAAGAGAGATCAGGAAGGCTTCTGAGTAATATTGGAGGCACTTCCATAGAAACAGAGAGAAATAATAAAGTGTTGCTTGATTGCAGAAATGTTGGTCTCTGGAGGCGGGGCCATACTGATCTATTTGGAGGATCCCTCTGGAAGACGCAATCAGAGGGGCAGATCTTGAGGCTCTTGTTTGAGACCCAATTTCCAGGGACCAACATCATGGATCAAGAAGTAACCTGTTTGAGGCATCCACGCCTTTGCAAGAAGGTATATGGCCTCCAATATAGTGACTGAAAAAAGCTAAATTTTCTAGCCCAATAAAAGCGTAGGTGAGGTCTTCCAGGCTCTCTTGCAAGAGGAGTGGGAGAATATTTCTTCTCACCTAGTGAGAATTTTCAGGGCCTGCCTTGCCATGAGACCTCTGGAGGTGGGCCAAGGTTTTTTCTTACCTGCAGGCCTAAGGATTTTCGTCCCATTAGTCTGACATTCTTCATGTTGAAGATTTTAGAAAGATTAGTAAATAGATATTTAAGACCATGGGGGTACTAGTTAACAGACCCACACATCCTCAGCAGTATACCGGGAAAACTCACAGAATCAGTGCTCCACCAGCTCATAATTAAACCAGAGGAGAAGATAGGCTGTGGAGAACTGGCCAAGGCAGTTTTTCTAGAATGAAGGGTATCTTTAGTTGTATGCCTCTGGGTACCATTAGTAAATATCTGGAAGATAGAGATATCAGTCCAATCATGTCGGACTGGATTATGGCTTGGAAAGTAGTCAGGTGATGCCAGCTCTGGGGAGTCTTACTCTCCGAGCATTAGCAACCCGGAACTGCCCCCAAGGAGGAGTCTTCTCACTCATTTTGTGGTGCCTGGTGTTGGATGATCTGCTGAACCAGTTCAACAAAAGAGGAATTCATGCTCAAGATTATGCAGATGACATATGCCTTGTAGCAAACAGAAAATTCCCTAGCACTGTTTTGGACCTCAATCAGGGCTTCTTGCTTGCTATAGAGGAATGGTATGTGGAAACAGACTTGTCTATTTATCCAGAGAAGACCGAGGTCATGGTCTTCACAACAAGCAGGGCCCTTCTTGTTTGAAAAGAGATGTTATCTGATTTGGTCAAGTATCTAGGAATTATCTTGAATGCTGGGCTCATTTGGAAAATATATAAGTTATTTATAAAAATATATAAGGGAGTACCATAGGCTAAAGCAATAGTTAGACTTTTAAAGGCTGGTTGTTATGTGACTGAAATTTCTTTGTTTATATGGCCAGGAGTTGACAAATTCCCATATGATAATAGTATTTTAAAGCTGAAACAAATATAACAAGGAATATCTGAGAAAAAAAACTGACTTAAATTATTATATTAACATGATCTACATTTTTTGTGCAGTAAGTTTTTGTCTCTCTCTTACAGTTTACTATTTATGCAAAATTCATCCAGAATAAAGAGGTCTTCAGAGACTATTCTCAGAAAATTCAAAACATATATTTTATTTGTCATATAAATATCTTTAACCCTTTTAGTGCCAATCACAACCTAATGGTGATCCGAAAATTCTGTGTAAATTGCAAATCACGATCTAATTGTGATGACATTTTCATGTGTTTTAACTCTTTCCACGGGAAAGTCTGTGTACTTTCTATGTCATAGCCATAGAGAAAGGTTTTCTGGAGAGTTTTAGAACCTTATCTTCATTCCAAAGTGCTAAATTAGGTCCAAATTTAATTTCTCAGTGTTTGTTTATGGTTGAAACATTCTAATCTAGCTGAAGGTTATGAACCAAAGAGAAAATAAGAGCTGCAGTTCACGATGTATTACAACAAAGCCAGAGATTTTGAATTTTCAGACCTTCATAGAAGAGTTTCTGACATCGCCGTATGAGAGGAAGATATATATTTTAGCTTCATTGATGAAAATGCATCCAATATCAATGGACCTCATATGTATGCAAATAATTGGTGTATGGATAATTGATTTACGGAGGTGTAACCAGACAACGAATGCAATGGGAATCAACCATTCAGCTATGCAATTATATAAGTGCTAAATCGTACAGTAATCCACTTTACATTTGTATCCTGCTTTATGTGGTTTTCATTAATAGTGGTATCATGCTTATGTGTGTGGGATTTTGGTGATTTATTTTTTCAGTTTCAGGTTACATGCACTCATTTTTTGTATTTTAAAAAATAAAACACCAGACCTAAACAGGATGCTGTTTTAGTAAAGAAACATCTATTCTTTCATTTAATTAGCCTGAACTTTTTGAGTAGTAAACTTTGTTTGCCTAATTATTTTGGGATTTTTAATTTTATTTTCAAATTTTTCATTTATTTCTAATTTTTTTGAAAATAATGATAAGAATTCTCATGCATGTAATGCATATTATACAGTAGACAAAAGGATTTAATAAAAATGGAAAAAAATTCAGCTGTCTACATCATTTGGTACTCATTTTATTCCTAATAATTTAAAACTATGCATTTTCCTCTAAAATTGCTTGACACTTTTCAGACAGTATTTTGCTATTTGGGCTGGCACTAAAAGAGTTAATATACAATATTTTAATCAAAATAATTAGCTATTTTTGAGAAAATCAAAATTTTTGAAAACTTTTCCATTTGAAGGGTAGTTTGAGATGGGGAGGGGAGGATTTTCTTGAAAATCTTTGTGTTGCATCTTTGGGAGATACTAAACTGAAATACCAAGTTTGGTATTTAATTGAATGTTTGTATTTGAGTTATGCTGCATGCACGCATGTATACGTGCACAAACACAGACACAACCTTTTGACTTGTTTCTAAAAATGCTTTTTTCTTGGAATCAGGAGGTCTCAAAACTTGTGTTCCCAGTGAAATCTTGGTATCAAATTTTTGGGGAGAGTTCAATACCTTCTCTATATGCCATGTACATAGTACAGGTAGAGAAAGTAAAAACTGCTATACATTAAAACAACTTACTTTAAGGGAAGAAAAATTTCCACAGAGTATTAGAGAGCATCGTGCACGTGTCAAGGCCACATTGAGACGCTGAGAATCAGCAAGAAAGCCAACGCCTGCTGTTCTAGCAACTGAAATGATTATGATGTCACGTTCCTGACCTTGGAAACTGTCAATTGTGTTCACTTCAATTTTTCCCTGTAACCTGGAAAGAAAAAAAAGAATTACGAATGCTGTTTAAAATCATTCACTTTATCCACTTTAGAAATATACCCTGTTACACGCTTGAATAAAATTATCTTATGATGAAAGCACAAAACAAAGCAATGCTATCTTTCCAGAAAAGAAGGATGTAATATGTGCAAGAAATGAGATTATAAG
Source organism: Hymenopus coronatus (assembly GCA_030762935.1). Lineage (NCBI taxonomy): Eukaryota > Metazoa > Arthropoda > Insecta > Mantodea > Hymenopodidae > Hymenopus > Hymenopus coronatus. The sequence goes on along the minus strand of CM060885.1, from coordinate 40,389,026 downwards.
ATTATTAGGGCTAAGACCAGGCTTAAGTTGAGTTACATTTTATTTTATTTATTTACTGACAACATTTCGAAAACAAGTTTGAAAGTTAACCCAAATTTCAAAGTAAATTAACTGGAAAGTTTCACATAGTGATTTTCAATTTAAATTAGAAACAATCATTTACATAAAAAATAAAAGAATTTGAGTCGGTTTTTGTAACACAAACATCACTTAACAAAAACCGACTCAAATTCTTTTATTTTTTATTTAATCACATCACTGTCACAAGCTTCTATGCATATTTGCAAGTTTTGAATTGAAATCATTTACATACTTATATAGTATTAGTACACTTTTTTATAACCTTGCATTCACTGTCATATATTCTTCTGCAATCTCTTTTCTTCCTCTTTACCCTGACTGGTTAATGTTACTGGTACCACAGGTATGGGTAGATCATGTGTAAACTACAGCAATTTCATAATTTGCAGAAACACAAATACAGATATTCAAAAAAACCTGGAAATAAAGATGAGACGAGCAAAAATTAAAGTTTATAATGAAACTCAACTTGTATATTCTATGGAGAACTCTTCAGAATCTGATTCTGCAGTATTGAATTTGCTGTCAGAACTCTTTGTTGGGTTTACCATAATCTTTTTGACAGCGATACCAGTTTCCATATTTTATTATTTTTTTCCCCTTCTTTCTTTGGATTAATTGCTGTACTGCCTTCCATTTCTAGTTGATCTAAAATGCAGTATCAAGCAATCTTCTAATAGCCTATAATTTAAATGTGCTACTGTTTCTTGGTACAAAGCCTCAAGTACTATTCCTGATTTGTTCAACAGGATTTAAAATCCAGTGTACAAAAGAAGCCTAACAACATCTATATTTCATTATGTATCTGGTGGCATGCTTTGGTACAAGCTTATCAGTTCTGCCTTAATAAGGTATTAACCACTTCATTCTATTTCTGCAGTTAATCTGTCCTTTTTTACCCCTCCCAAGAAGATGATGATGATGATTATTATTATTTTTATTTTATTTTTGTTTGAGTTCTTGGACTTATTAAGAAAGCTTTGTTGAGCTTTTAAGTTCAATGGCGATTTTCTTTTTTCTCAGTTGTTATAGGGTAGGTTGATTTTCATATTGTATAATAGCTGCATTTTCAATGCCAGGATTAAGTTTTGAATTATTTGTTAACTTGCCCGTCAGGAACCCATCTTGATGGGTACGGTGGAGTGGCGACCCTGAAGTATCTGATCTACCCAATGCCTGGGGGTATAATTAGGTCATCCTGTCTCCAGGGGCTATAAAAGGTTAAGGTGAAGTCCTCAAAGGCAGTGATGGTGGATAAGGTGACCATTGAAACAGCGGACCTGGTGTAGGACGCAATCTAAGGTGCAATGTCTGAACTCAGATTAAGCAATTGTGGCCTAGGCAATGCACAGAGGTGGCTCAAAGGATAGTGAACGGGAGGACGCCCAAAATCACTAACTTCAAAGGCTAAAGGAAAAAAAACCTTGATTAAAAATTATCTGGTCCTCCAAGTTGAGGATTGGATCATGGGATTAATAATTCCACAACTGTTGAGAAGCCCAAAGGAATTTGCAAGACTGCTCTAATAAGATGACCACAGAGAACGAAAAAGGTAAACAATTTGTATTTGGTGACATGGAAAGTGAGAAGTCTCTAGGCCTAGCATCTTGAGAAATCTAATTCATGAATTGAAGAGACATAATGTAGGCATTTGTGCCTTGCAGGAAATCCACTGGAAAGCTCAAGATATATGTGATTGTGAGGATTATACCATATGTTACAGTGGAATGTCAACTGGGAGGAATACTTATGGTACCGGCTTTATACTACAAAGAAATTCAAACATCTTATTCTAAGTTTTGATCCAGTGAGTGACCAAATATGTACCTTAAAAATAAGAAATAGGTTTTTACTTTCTCTATACCTACTATGTACATAGTGTATAGAGAGGTTTTGTAATGCACCCAAAAATTTGATACCAAGTTTTCACCGGAAATACATGTTTTGGGTCCCCCTGAATCCAAAAAAAGCATTTTTAGAAACATGTCCATTTGTGTGCCTGTTTGTGAGTATGTGTGCCTGTGGGAGGCATAGCTTAAAAACAAAAAACTTGATATTTAAGTTTGGTATCTTCCAAGGATGCGACACAATGATTTTCAAGAAAATTCCCGCACCCCAAACTACCCTTAACATGGAACTTTTTTCGAAAATTTTTACTTTCTAAAAAATGGCTCTAACGATTTTGAGTAAAATATTGTGTATCAAAGATATTTACCTGACAAATAAAATGTATATCTTGAATTTTCTGGGAATAGCCTCTGAAGACTACTTTATTCTGGGTGAATTTTACAGAATTTGGCATAACTGGTAAACCGTAAGAGATGGACAAAAACTTAGCACACAAAAAATATAAAGCACATTAAAACACACAATTTATGTTATATACACTTTTTTTCGTGGAATTGATAGTTTTTTAGATATTCCTTGTTTTTGGTTTCAGCTTTGAAAAACATACTTTTCTCATACAGGAATTGGTCAATTCCTGTCCACAGAAACAAAGGAACTTCAGTCACATAGCAACCAGCTTTTGACTATCACTTTAACCTATGCTACTCCCTTATTTCGCTTCTACTTACAAGGAAGGAAGCAAGCAATAACACTATTTGTGCTAATATTTTCTCAATTAGTATGAAGTAAATAGAAGCATAAGCTTCTAACAATAATTTGTTGCAGAGATGTATGGAAAGTCATATGAATGTAACACATCAGATTTTTTAATATACCGCTGATTAGTGCACATGTACGAACTGAAAAGAAGGATGAAAATGACAATCCCTATGCTTGCCTCGACATATATATGTGAAGAAACATTTTCAAAAATGAACCTCCAGAAATCAGCATTAACATCTAGCTTGAGTGACAGGCATCTCCAAGATGTATTTCTCATGAGCACATCTGAGCAAAAACTAGACACCAGCAACTTATTAAGCTCAAAACACCAGTTTCATACTTCTCATTAAGAAATTTTGATTGTAGTTTATACTTATAGAACAAAGCTCTGCAGAAACGTCCAACATACTGTACAAATATATTCAAAAGCATTATTTATAATTTTATACCTTATTTTTCTATTTTTACATGGCATAAATTATTATATTTATATAATTTTGCTATAAGGCCCACTGTCAATCGTTTGAGTTAGTAGCCCTACATGCAAAAAAATATGGATGGCCCTACTTTAAGGTATTGATATCAGCTTAGAGTTTCACCAGGAGATGTGGATTAGGTCAGAGAATGTCAACGCATTCGGAAGATCTCCTCAGTGTAGTTCAGTGGAGGGCATTGGCATGGTAACTTGACAAATATGGTCGTGAGAATTGTTTTAACTTAATTTTCAACTTTCTTATCTAAGCTTGCTCATAAAACCTATGGGACAAGATAAATTTTCTAATTAATAAGTATAGGCTTACAATGCTAATTAGAAATATTTTCTATTATTTTGACTACTTATTTTCTGATTTCCTCAAAACTCTGATTTTCATGACCCTGTCCTGTTAAAACTGCATGCTCTTATAATTAAAAAAAGATTTAACAGGACCCTCCCCATAAAAAAGATGATAATAAAAAAAATAAATAAATAAAAAAAAAACAAAAAAATCTGTAGCTCTTTTAAATTTAACCTTTTGGAGCTTATGATATCACTTCCAAAAAACCAATCTCCATGACTATCTGCAGTGTGCTTTGTTACGATAATCACATAGAGAATGTAACAGGAGTTTGTTTTATAAGTAGAAAAGTATGCAAGGAGATGTAAATTGTTGCAAAAAAAAATGATAAGAGGATGTATACCTGTCTTGTTTTATGCTTAGGTATGGGGAATAAAATATGCCAAAGTATAACAGTATAAACAATGAATTGTGTAGAGCAAGTGTTTTTATGAATCATAGAACAGTGTTAGTTTTCTACTTGACTGCTGTTAGTCAACTACTGAACAGACATTCTTTAACAGACAAGGGCATCCTTTTCTCTCTTTTTCATTTAAACATTTGTTATTCTCAAAAATAGTTAAGAATTATGCTTACTCTGGTGAAAGAAAATTTAGTATCATTGTACGCTGATGGTTATATGGCGTAATGATGGCCATAGAAAACCGTCGTCCTTTCACTTTCTCAAGGTTCTCCAGGATTCCCAAAGTTAGCTCCATAATAAGTTGTGCTTCTCCACGGTTTGCTGGCATACTGAAAAATAAGACCAAAATAGCAGTGAAGATAGCAAGAGTTACTAAAGTAAGCAATGCTTATACGACACTAAGAAAGAGGTTATATTTTGTTTATTTTCTGTAGCTGAAGTACATACACATAAGTATGTGTTTCCATATAATGCATATGAGGGTCACTCAAAAAGTTTTAAGAATGGATAACAACAAATTGTGGTATGCTAAAGCAGCACTTCCTAACTTCAGATTGAAGCCCATATGGCAACATGTGCAAGCCTGGGCATGCTCCAACAATGTGCATTGTGTGTGTGCGAGAGTGTGAATGTGCGAGTATGTGAGAGTGTGAATGTGTATGCATCTCTCCCTCTCCCCCTTCCTCTCTCTCTCTCGCTCTCTCTCTGTCTAGCTGTGGATAGTATAGCTCAAAAACAAAAAGACTGTTAAATACCAAACTTTGTATTTAGGTTTAGTATCTTCCAAGAATGCAACACAAAGATTTTCAGGATAATCCCCCCATCACCAACTATCCTTTATATGGAAAAATTTTCGAAAATTTTTATTTTCTTAAAAATTGCTCTAATGATTTTGATTAGAATCATGTATATTAAAGCTATTTACATCCCAAATAAAATGTCTATCTTGAATTTTCTGAGAATAGCCTCTGAAAACCTCTTTATTCTGGATGAATTATGCCATTCTTGATACATCTTTTTAATTGATTCATCACAACATAACACAGCACTCTCAGAATGTTTCATCTCTTTTGCTCTCCAGTGACTTCCATTTATACAATTTCAATTTCAAATTTATTTTTGGTTTCAGTAAGTAATAATCAAATGAGATATCTGCTCCTTGGTAGAATCCTTCATCTTTAAAACTAGATGAGATTTTTTTGTCTCCTATAACGTAATCAATTATGGATCATTGTTCTCTAGTCATTTACATATATCTTTATGTGGCATGAAAGAGTTAATTACTTCCAGGTTATTGAAGGAAATGTTTGGTGCAAATAAAAAAACTGGTTGACAATTAAAGCTGCTGTGATAGGTGACCACAACATTTTTGCTGTAGAAAGGCCAATTAGTGTTTTATTGGAGATTATTCTCCTGTCAGATTTGATCAGAAAATTGTTGCTGGTTAGTAGCTTGATTGCAAATCAGTGATTTATTTTCACCAACTTTGAACTTGTAATCATCAGTTCTTTCGCTCAAGAAACTTTTAACAAAGAAAGGAGCATCATCTGCTGGCTGTGGCTCCAAAAAGCGCTTCTGCCAAATACAATTTGGTAATCAAGTTCACTGACTGGTGATTAATATTTGTGCAATCCAACAAAAAATCCAATTAAGCATAGATTAACTGATTGCTTATCAATAGGTGATTTGATGTGTTTTCCTCCAACTGGACTTTAGAATTCTACTGTTCTAATCAATTGTTGTTAATTGTTTTCTCCTGTTGCACTTATGTAATCACTTTTATTAGGTAACTCATAATGTTTGTTATTCTTGTAAAATAATTCATTTTTTTTCTGCATGTCTTTATTTGGCCCGCAAACTCCAGTGATTGGGATCTTTAACCTTACAAATATAATCCTTTCAATGATCCATAGTTAAGAATGATTTTTATTTTTCCACTTGTTCAATAGCAATAAGGCAATACCTGACTTACTTTATGACTACTTCAGAATAGATTACTGTTTATTTAAGTCACAGATTCCTTTTTGCTTTTTCTTAGTTTCAGTGATTGCCTCAACATGAATTCTTTTATTTTGAAGTTTCTCAATTGTATTTCACTTACATTCTGTGCTGCCAGATTTTTACTCATTAAAATATCTAATCATTTGTCCTTTGACCATTTCCAATTTGTCATATTTTGATCCATCCAGCTCTTATGGAGAATTCAAGTTTTAAAAGTGTCTCCGAGTTGGTAACCAATCTAAGAGTAAGTTTGGTAGTGGGAATGCCACCTTACTACTCCCAAACGTGCAAGAAGTTGCCTACAATCCATATTTCTTTACTCTTCATACTTAACAGTGCCCCACTATGCTTACTGTATTTAAATACAAGACAACCTCAAATTCAAGATGATTTCCTTTTTTCGTAGTTTAATTTTTTAATTTAGCATATTATCTTAACATGATAACTTCATTTTTGAACACATATTTGAACATATATTTTGATCAAACTAAGAGATACTTAAGCTGATTAAGTCTTCTTTTTTCTTCCGCTTCACAAAATTGCATGCAAATTCATATAATGGGTGGGGGAGAGAGAGAGAGAAGAACAGAAATGTATTGGTATTTAGGAGCTTCAATGATGACAAGATATAAATATAATATTTATATTTAGACAACATGCCTAGCGACACGTAAACAGTTTTACCTAATTCTTGTAATGGGCAGGAGAGGGGAGAACTAAAATGTACTGCTTTGTGATGGTGATAATGGCAATGATGATGATAGATCAAATTTTCTATTTAGACAATATAACACATCATTGTAAGAAGTTTTACATTATTTGAATTTGCAAGAAAATTCATGTAATGGATGGAAGGATGAGGGGAGAGTGAAAATGTATCCAGCATTTCTGCTGCTAAACACACAACCAAACCTCTCTTTCTAATTGACCATTGGCTCCCATTACAACATTAGGTGCAACCATTGACGTGAAAGGAAGTCCTCTATTATTATTTTAGTCCAGGAATAAAAACTCTTTTTACTAATGAGAATGCTTACAAACCTAGGGCTGTAACAGTTAACTGTATAGTGCAAAATAAAAGGCACAAAACATGTCATATGCATCATAACCTTAGTGGTGATCTTTACCACTTCCCCAGATTTCGCCACACAAAATTTGAGACTTGCTGTTTTCCTGTATCTGTTCAGAAAACATAGCACGAATGCAAGACAACTTCGAATTCTCAACATTAATATTTTGGAAAAAAAAATATTGTCTTGTATTTGGAGAAAAGGTGGGCAAGTTATTGAGTTCATTGACACTGAACTCCTTGTTGGACCACAGGTCCTTCTGAAGCTATTTGGACCATCCCACCATGTATGGTTGGTGGGATTCCTCCAAGGGATAAGCCCTATTGATAAAAGCAACGGATTTAGTTCCTAATGCTGATATCTGGCTAATTTCTTTGGAATACATTTTAATGGCACGGGTAATGAGAAAATTTTAATAATAAAGTGAATGATATCTCTAGAAGATTCTCTAATTTTGAGTATCTGCAGTGTCCTACAGTTGGAAATTATTAATATCAAGCACTCTATTAGTTAGTTTTTAAAAAGCTCACATTAAAACATAAGGAGGCACTATAAAAGGTAAAGAGAAAAATTATAAAATCTTACCTGCTGCTGTTCTGAGTATACTCCAGACTTAATATGCAATATGGAACCAAGGGACAAGACCGCTGGCTGATCAAATTACTTGGTGTGTGCAGTTTTGCATTGTAAAAGAAGCGGTTTGGCCACAAACATATTTCAGGGTGCATTCTATATTGCATATCCAAAAACTGAACAGGATTGCTACGAGAATCTTCAAAGCTATCTTGAATTCTTGCAAATAGTGATTTATTCAAACCAAATTCTTTGGCCTTCTGCAACATAACATACAATAATTCTTTTTAAGTCTATGCAATACACATTATTTTAATAGTGCTAAATAATATACACCGTAAGTTACACTTACACTTTTTCGGCATTTCACAGTCTATATTTGACTAGTATCTAGGTTTGGTACAATAGTCCACGAAACATATTAAAGTTTTTTTTTTTATGTTTTTTTTTTTAAATAATTTATTTTTTACCGATCAGCAGTATTACTTTACAGGCCATTGAGAACAATTAACAATATGACAATAGCAAATTACACATTGAGGTTGACCTATAAGACTCCTCTATCATAAAAAAAAAACAAAATATGTATTTTACATAACATATTCACTGATGTTAAATTGTATTTACTTATAACAGTGAATAATGGACATTAAGTAAAGAATGAAATACAATAATGACATTAAATGTGTGGTAACAAATTAAATAGTGAAAATAAAGTTATATATACAAAACATATAAAACATTTGCTACAACATAATTTATTCAAGGTGAGAAAAGTCACTGTCATCGGAATGGCTGAGTAGACTGTCCTGGGGTAATTTCCTTTTTAACCTTGTTCTCTTTCTGGTTTTTGTTTCTATGTGATATACCTGAGCTCCAGATACTTGAAGTTTATTGTAAAAAGACTTTGATAGTTCTCTTATGTATTGTTGTAATGGAAGAATTCCTAGTTCTTGATGCAGTTGATTGTTTCTTACGTAGCAAGGAGAATTTGTGGCTATTTTGTAGTACCTATAATCAATGAATATGTGTTTTGCTGGCTGCACCCCACACAGGAGCTGCATATGTCATGAGTGGGCTTTTCAGTGATTTAAATAATAATGTTGAGCATTCCTGCTGAAGTTTGGAATGTCTGTTGACCAACGGATATAGCTTGGTGATTCGAGAAGAAGCAAGTGAGACTGTGCGAGTAATATGTGCATTCCAAGTGAGCTTTGTGTCTAGCAGGACTCCAAGATATTTTACTGGTGTTTCAGTTGAAAGCCATGTTAATGGCTGATGTAGGAGGTGTAATGGTGGTGGATGTTGGTACGATTTTAGTGAGAAAATTTTGGACTCAGTTTTGTTCATGTTTAGCATTCCGACAGAAGCAAGAGAGAAGTCTGAAGACGACTGATTGCCATTTTCAAGTTGGAATTCGAGTAAAATATCACCATGTCATCTGCATACATAGCAGTACACATGGGCTTTATCTCTGGAAGGTCATAACAATAGATATCGAAGAGTATGGGAGCGAGAATAGAACCTTGTGGTACTCCCGCAAGAATTGAGCATGGTGTTGAAATAAAGCTGTCTATTCGTACAAAGAACTGATGCTTCGAGAGAAAACTTTTAACAACTTGAATGAGATATTCTGTAAAAGTTCACCAGTAGATGTTTGTGCCATACAGTATCAAAAGCTTGTGCTATATCTAGGAATACTGTAGCAGTGTATTGTTTTCTTTCGAAGCTCTTAATGGTACACTCGGTAATTCTTAGCAATTGATGAGTTGTGGAATGTTAAGGACGGAAGCCAAATTGAAAGCTGGGAATAACATTGTTGTGATAAATAAAGGTTGTCATGCGCTTATGTATAACTTTTTCTTACAGCTTTGATAAAGTAGGAAGAAGGCTGGTTGGGCAATAGCTGGATGGTAAATGCTTAGGTTTTTGTGGCTTATGGAATACGATAATTTCTGGTATCTTCCATGATTGAGGAAAATACCCAATTTTCAATGAGTTATTGAAAATATTAGTTAAATAGGCAAGAGCTTTTCTTGTAAGTTGTTTTAATACAATATTGGGGATGAGATCATGTCCTGGTGTCTTTTTATTTGGTAGCTTCTGGATAAAGTAGAGTAGCTCCTGAGGAGAAGTATGTGCAGTTTTATTCGGCACATTTAGTTTATTAATATGTTCAAGAAGTTCTTTTTCAATGTCTGATGCAGTTTGTCATTATTGTTGGGTGAAAATACTTTTTCAAAATAAGATGCAAATACATTGCATTTGTATTCATTATCAGTAAATGTACAATTATTTGCACGAAGAGGCAGAATAACAGTTGGTTCTTGTAAGATTCGCTTTGTTGCTTGCCACAACATGTTGTCATTTGCTGAAATGGATGATAAAAATGTCTGATAAGTATTTAAACGATGCTGGTCTAATTTATGTTTAACTTTACATATAAGATCGTGGAGTTTTCTTCATTGCCCTGGTTGTCTGCGGATTTTGTATTTTTCTTGTATAAGTTTCAGAATGTGCATTGGTAGGCTGTAACCGGATCTAGGTCTATATGAAGGAATTGTTGCTTCTCTAACACAAAAACCAACTGCTTCTGTAAATTGCTGAACTGCATTGTTGATGTCAGATGGTGTTAACATACTAATTGCTGATGTCAGCATTGAATTCAATGTTGACTGAAATATTTCCCAATTTACAGTACCATTTATTAGATAAGGTTTTTGTAGAGCTATGTTAGGTTTTAATTGAAATGTGATTAAGACTGGACAACGGTCTGAGTCTGTGCTGTAATTGATGTAACATGCATTAGAAAACACATGTTTTTCTGTATTCCAATATCAGGAATACCAGGAAGCACAGCTGGATTGTATGAATAATAAGTTGGTTCAGTTGGGGCTAAAATATGTTGACCATGAGTAATACTACAGTTAAGGAGATGCTGACCATTAGGATTGGTTGTTCTGCAACCCCATGATGTGTGCTTACAATTTAAGTCTCCTACAAGGGGAGTTGAACTATTGAGTGGAAATAGTAACAAAAGAAGCCCGACATTAAGTGGGTAGGCTTATAAGGACAGTATAAAACAAAGTCATTTTTATCACAACATTTGATTTTAACTCCTACTAGTTCCAGATCTCTCGTGTCAGGTAAAAGAATTGTATTATGAGTAATAGTACATTTAATGAATATTACTACTCCACCAGCTGCATTGTTAGTTACTCTGTTTTTCCTATAGATTTTGTAACCAGGAAGAGAGAAAGACTCATTTCTTAAAAAATGTGTCTCTGTGATACAGGCAATGTCTATATTATGTATTGATAAAAATGAAATTAAAGATCTTTTCATTCAGAGTCCATTTGCATTCCGGTTTAAAATTGTTAACTGATGAATAGAGACTGTATTACATGCTGCCATTTTGAAAAGCCGGTGAAAGAAGAGAGGTTAGAAATTCTTGAATTGTTGGTAGATGTGTGGTTAGGAAAGTGATGATGTGAGGGATAAATGTTTGCAGAAGATTAGAGAGAAGAGAAGATGTTGTGGATTCTGAAGTAGATTGACCCAGACGTTGGTTTTGACCTTGGCGAGTAGCATGCGAATAGGTGTTTTGGTGTGACCTTGAATTTCCAGTAGACGTTGATTGTTTCTGCTTCTGCTCTTGTTGCTGTAGACTAGGAAAGGAGCTGAGACCAGGAGGAGGAGAAAAAGCAGCAGTGGTGACCGTTCCTGTCGACGTCCTGCTGAGGGGATTTTTGACATCCGCTCCTTTATTTGTAAGTAGTATTGGCATTCCCTGTAGTTGGCTGGATGTTCTTTGTTGCAGTTCACACACTTTGGAGGAATGGTTTTTGGTGAACGGCATTCTGAGAAATGATGAGTTCCGAGACAGCGTACACAGCACAGTTCAAGTTGGCTATAGTTCTTAGTGTGTCCGAAGTTTTGACAGCGAGTACACTGTGGTATGTTGTTGAACTTTCTGCGTGGCTCAATATTGATAACACTGTAAAGCAAACATGTTAAATTTAGGATTGATTTCCCTTCATCGCTATCCTCAAGTTCTACTGCACAGAGTGGCATGGGTTGTTTGTTTTTTCCCCAGGAGTCATGCTACATTATGCACGGGGTAGTGCAATTCCTGTAATGCATTCAATATTTCTGCATCAGATACGGAGTAAGGAAGGTTTCGTATGATCACAGAAAATCTTTTGTCTTCGGGACTTTTGTATGTGTAGTATGGTTGATGTATGGATTCAAAATATTTAGTTAGATCGAAAATAGTCTGAAGTTGATGAGAATACTTTTATTATTGAACCTCTTAGTTCTGTGTGAAATTTTGATTTTGTATATCTGTGTATGCTTTGGATGAGAACTGATAGTTTTCAATATTTCTTAAGCAAATTGGTAGTACTTTCAGTTTAGGCCCCACAGGATCATCACAAGAGTCATCCATGTTTGATAATGTTTGGAATCTATTCCAAGTCTATCTGAGTTGGAATTGAGGGAATGAATGAGTTCCTTGCTACATTGTTGTCAATGCACGAGTGCTGGTTATTATGTGTAACAGCCATTTTGCTTGAACTGGAACAGCTTTCTGATTTTTAGAGATAGAACCTTTATTGACCGTAGGTAACGATAGTTTTTTTTGCTTAGCACGATGATGTAATGCTTTGTTTGCACAATGATCGTCCTCTGCTTTACACACTTTTGACTGTTTATTGTTTTTGTTGGTATCACTGGCAGAAGTATTTAAACTTGAATTAGATTCATTAACATTTAAGGTTAGAATGGTACTTACAGATTCCATGTGTGAAAGGTCTTCTCTATGTAGATATTCATTGTTTTGGTACCCATTGCTGTTTATTGCATTACTGTTATCACTATAATGTTGTGAAATTTCAGTGTCCATGCGTAGAAAACAAACTTTTCACGGCACCCGCACTTTTACTCCTAACACTTAAATATATGAAAAACTAGGATTCAATAACACTATGAATAACTCACAAGACGAAAATATAAGTATTGAAACCAGGAAATTAATCTCTTAAAGTGATCAAATTGAATTATTTGCTATTTACATTGAGCAACATTACTTTGTTTAACAGCAAAGTGAACTGTATCGATTTGTAGAAATTAACATTAATTGTATTTTAGAATGTCTGAAAATGAATAAAAGAACAGACAAAAAGTGGATTGAAAAGATATTAAACTCTGCACTTAAGATTCCAAGTAATCTGAAGATATTTAAAGAACTGTTAGAATTGCAGAAATCACTAGAGAAACCTAACCTGCAATCTTATGCTAGCATTTTACAAAATAAGAAGTCTATGAGAACTAAAGTGCAATGCACTAAAAATGTGATGATTGTATCTCTGAACAACATTGACATGGTGTCTCATAGTGAACAATATTAGTTCAAACTGCAACAAGAAACAAATTGCATGTGGGAATACACAAAGTGAAGAAAATTACAGATAAGAGTGTGATAATTGAACGCAGGAACAGGGAAGATATCCCCAGACATTTCAAAATAATGGCACTAAGCTTGTTGCTAAGACTCCTGAGAAAAGGAATCCACAAATTATCATTCACAGAATTGAGGAAAATTTTCCAGAAGAGGAAATGGTGGAAGCCATGACTGAACAGAATCCCTGAATAGCTGATCCTAGAGAGAAAAAGTATTTGCAAAACATGCCCGCAACGACACTAAGCTTTAGTAGGCGATGGTGCAAAAGGAAAGGTTATAGCAGTTGCCTGGCAAATGATCATAATGAGATATGTTGTCACAACTGGTCAAATATCTAAAGGCTGCACAAGAATAAGAACGGAATGTGCTAACTGCAAGAGATACAACAGAAAACTACCCAGCAGGAATAATTTTAAGTTGGTAACACTAATCATATAACCATGTCACCTGACAGCCCTGTATTAAACAAAATACTGGATATTATAAGGTCCAAGATCAACTATGGGTGAACTTATAATATACCACTAGAACCTATACAAATACACCAACAAGAGCAGCTTTGTAACTCAAGTCTGAATAGTGAGAAATCAGCAGATAAGAGCATGGTAATACTGTGGATATATAAACCTAACACCAGTCAGAACAAAGTTACACACTTCAGTTTGAATTATCACATATATGTGTCAGGTAATAACAGTGAGTGTGGAGAAAGAAGACATGCAGCAGTGGCAACAAGGACTCCCTTATAAAATTGGAGCAATATTGTAGTCCAGACAGAGATAGATTTTCAGGACAGAAATACCATGTGTGTAGTATTTATTGTGATCCCAATGTGATTTTAATGAGGCCCTAAATCAACTTCAGGCAATCTGCTCCGAGTTACAAGGTAAACGTTTATTCATAACTAGCAACATAAATGCCAAACATTGTGCCTGGAGTAGGCAAGCTGAAAGGTAAATTATTCTTTGATTTTGTTGTATCTAATAACCTAGTTATTTTAAATAATGAAAACAATCCAATATTCACATGTCTGCAAACGGAGAGTTTCATAGATGTAAGTGTATAGTCAACAACTCCTATCATTGATATCAGAATGGATAATTAGCAGATTACCTACAGCCTCTGATCACAACCTTATAATTATAAAAAGAAAATCTTATTGATGCAATTAGCACTACACACAAATGTAAAACCAGTGATATAAAGACATGGAATCATTTCCAAAATATGGAAAACCATATAAATGAAAACCAATATGGATGTCTGTCTTGAAAATTGTTGCTTGGTCATAAGAAGTTTTAAATAGCAAAAACATAGGTATACTAATATCTCTGGTACACTGTTTACAACATTTTTCAAACATTTTTAATGAAGTATAAAATATTTTATTATAAATTAAATGTATATCTTGAATTTTCTGGGAATAGCCTCTGAAGCCCTTTCATTGGATTATTTTGCATAAATGGTAAACAATAAGAGACAGGCAATGTTACTAAACAAAATAATGTAGAGTTTCTTAAAGCATACAAGCAAGCTAAGTCCAATTACTTTTTTTTTCTAAAATATTTTTCTTGTTACTAGTTTAAATTTTCCAATGCTTATTCTTTGCTCAAATGTGAAGTGTTAATTTGTTTTCTGTCTTTTTTGTTAACTGCTGAGCATGCAAAGGGAACAAAATATCAATGTCATCACCTAACAACCAGCTTTTAAAAGAGTTAATTAAAACTTAGTTTATTCCCTTATTTCTCTTGTATGTACAACAAAATAAGTAACAAAAATATTTTTAAAATAAGAACTGAAGCTTTCTTGGCGACGTATTAATTCAAAATCTTCTTGGGCTTCTAACCAGGTAAAAACTTGGCTTGACACCAACGTTTCAAAGAAGTGAATCTTTTTCGTCTTCAGGGTGAACTGATGGATTGAGCTTGCGGAGACTGATATTTATAAGAGCTGGAATGAAGCTAACATCTGATTGGTTCGCATGATATTATGGCCTGGTATTTAAGATGACTGAGACATGGGCACGCACTTCGTAGAAAACTATTTATAGCAGTTATACGGCTAATGTTTTGTGTTTGAGCACGCACCTGCTAGAAAATATGCCTTGGAAGATGTAGGTAGAGGATTAGGTGTTAAGGCTCTTTAACATCGGTGTCCATGCTGAACTTAGTTGTAGGCCAGAATCACGAATTAGATTATTTGTTTCAGATGAGATGGCTAAAGCTTCTTTTACTCTCCTTTCCCAGTAGTTTGAACACTTTGCCACTATCTTGGTGTTGGTAAAGTTAGCTCTGTGGCTTTGTTCTATACAGTGTTTAGCCAGTCCAGATTTTTCGGGTTGCATAAGCCTTATTGATCTTCGGTGTTCAGTAACGCGTGTGGCAATAGTGCGTCCTGTTTGGCCAATGTACGCTGTGCTGCATTCGCAAGGAATGTGGTAGACACCAGGTACTCTTAGAGCTAAATTATCTTTAACTGGCCTGACCAAATTTTTTATTTTAGGTGGTGGCTTATGGATGGTTTTGACATTATATTTATAGAATAGTCTACTAATCTTTCCCGAAAAATTGCCGGTAAACGGTATATAGGCTATGGCGGCTGGCTTGTCTTTTTGTTGAGTGTTCTTGCTGGGGTTTCTTTTTCGTCCGGCTCTTTTCAGCGCAGATGTGATGTCCTTGGCTGAATATCCATTTTGTTGGAGTGTGAAGTTTAGGTGTTGAAATTCCGTTTGCAGATTATCTGGGTCTGATACAGAAACTGCTCTATGTGCCAATGTGTTGAGAATGCCCATTCATTGTGACTTATGGTGGAAGCTGTTTGCGTTGAGATAAAGATCTGTGTGTGTAGGTTTTCAGTAGACGGCATGACCAAGAGTTCCGTCCACTTTTCTGGTAACCAGAATGTCCAGAAAGGGGAGGGAAGCATTTTTTTCAACTTCCATTCTGAACTGTATTTGTGATCTGAGGCTATTTAAGTGTGCAAGAAAATCTGGAAGAGTGTGCCATGCGGCCAAATTACAAATGTATCATCTACATACCTGAAAAAATGTCTAGGCTTTAATGGGGCTGTGTTAAGTATTTCATGCTCCAGAAACTCCATATAGAAGTTGGAAATAGCTGGTGACAGAGGAGAGCCCATGGCAACACCGTCTGTCTGCTCGTAGTAGGTGTTGTCATACAGAAAATAAGTGGAAGTAAGTGTGTGACTAAACAGTGCAGTAATACCAGGTGGAAAGAGTTCTGACAGTAGTTGTATTGTTTCTGCAAGGGGAACTCTGGTGAAGAGAGATACCACATCGAAACTAACTAACACGTCCGATGGCTTCACTTTGATGCTGTCAAGAACTTCAGTGAAGTGCATAGAGTTCTTCACATGGTGTACACACTTACCTACTATTGGTTGCAGCAGATTTGCCATATAACGAGCTAGGCGATTAGCCATATAACTGCTATAAATAGTTTTCTATGAAGTCCGTGCCCATGTCTCAGTCATCTTAAATACCAGGCCATGATATCATGCAAACCAATCAGATGTTAACTTCATTCCAGCTCTTATAAATACCAGTCTCCGAAAGCTCAATCAATCAGTTCACCCTGAAGACAAAGAAGATGCACTTCTTTGAAACATTGGTGTCAAGCCAAGTTTTTACCTGATTAGAGGCCCGAGAAGATTCTGAATTAATACGTCGCCAGGAAAGCTTCAGTTCTTATTTTAAATTCCTTTAGGGGAAAGAAATTTACCAGGCAATTAGGAAACAGCAAGACCTACGCGAAAAGAAAGGTAAATTACTCAGCTCCTTGGCGTTCTTATCCAGGTACCGAGACAAAGAAATAACGCCCAAGTTTGTGAGACTTCGTTACCCAGTGAAAAATGCCTCAACATCTAAAATACTTAGACATGCCAGCTTAGCCCTGGTAAGGGAACGAATCAAGCATATACGTCATGAACTGTCTATCGTTGATCAGAAGTTACTGGAATCCTTTTGGATTCTTTCTAGCAAGCTTTCACCTCTAGATTGAGACAGAATTGACCACTCCTGTTTTGCACAAGGCAATGCTACTTTACTGCATTGCACTAAGCGGCAAACCAAGAAATTTGCAAGTCTATCTATGCAAAATGAACCTGTATCACCATTGGACACCGATCGTATCATCTACAACCTTACCAATCTCCAGCTAGACGAACCTACCACCTCTGTTCTAGCTAAAGGACTCAACTTCGCTCTCACACCTAGGCAAATATTAGTGGCAGACACCATCAGTTCTATTGAAGCAGCCATTTGTCAACTTCCATCAGCTAGTGCAGAAGAAATACCCCGTAAGGTAGCAAAAGCTTACAAAAAGGCAATCCTACCTACTTCAAACATCAGCCGAGAAGAAAGTAAGGCCCTACATTCCCCTCGAAAAAACGACAACTTGGTTGTTTTACCAGCTGACAAACGGAACACCACGGTACTCCTCTCTTCTGTGCAGTACCAAGAAAAGGTTCAACAACTGCTGGACGATCCTGCATACAAAACCATTAAAAAGGATCCTACCAACTCTGTAGAAAGACGTACCGTCCAGCTAATTAAGAAATCCAGCCTTCCTCCTGATGTTCAGAAGACCGTCTCACCATCTGCCTCCATACCTACCAGATTATATGGTCTCCTGCAGATCCATAAGCCTGGGATACCTCTAAGGCCCATAGTGGACGCCATTGAGAGCCCCACCTATCGCCTAGCTCGTCATCTGGCAAATCTGCTGCAACCAATAGTATGTAAGTATGTACACCATATGGAGAACTCTATGCACTTCACTGAAGTTCTTGACAGCATCAAAGTGAAGCCATCGGACCTGTTAGTTAGTTTCGATGTGGTATCTCTCTTCACCAGAGTTCCCCTTGCGGAAACAATTCAATTACTGTCAGAACACTTTCCACCTGGTATTACTGCACTGTTTAGTCACACACTTACATGATACATTTGTAATTTGGCCGCATGGACTGCACACTCTTCCAGATTTTCTTGCACACTTAAATAGCCTCAGATCAAAAATACAGTTCACAATGGAAGTTGAGAAAAATGCTTCCCTCCCCTTTCTAGACATTCTGGTTACCAGAAAAGCGGACGGAACTATTGGTCATGCCGTCTACTGAAAACCTACACACACAGATCTTTATCTCAACGCAAACAGCTTCCACCATAAGTCACAATGAATGGGCATTCTCAACACATTGGCACATAGAGCAGTTTCTGTATCAGACCCAGATAATCTGCAAACGGAATTTCAACACCTAAACTTCACACTCCAACAAAATGGATATTCAGCCAAGGACATCACATCTGCGCTGAAAAGAGCCGGACGAAAAAGAAACCCCAGCAAGAACATTCAACAAAAGACAAGCCAGCCGCCATAGCCTATATACCATTTACCGGCAATTTTTCGGGAAAGATTAGTAGACTACTCTACAAATATAATGTCAAAACCATCCATAAGCCACCACCTAAAATCAAAAATTTGGTCAGGCCAGTTAAAGATAATTTAGCTCTAAGAGTACCTGGTGTCTACCACATTCCTTGCGAATGCAGCGCAGTGTACATTGGCCAAACAGGATGCACTATTGCCACATGCGTTTCTGAACACCAAAGATCAATAAGGCTTATGCAATCCGAAAAATCTGGACTGGCTGAACACTGTATAGAACAAAGCCACAGAGCTAACTTTACCAACACCAAGATAGTGGCAAAGTGTTCAAACTACTGGGAAAGGGATGTAAAAGAAGCTTTAGCCATCTCATCTGAAACAAATAATCTAATTCGCGATTCTGGCCAACAACTAAGTTCAGCATGGACACCGATGTTAAAGAGCCTTAACACCTAATCCTCTACCTGCAGTCTTCCAAGGCATATTTTCTAGCAGGTGCGTGCTCAAACACAAAACATTAGCTGTATAACTGCTATAAATAGTTTTCTACGAAGTCCGTACCCATGTCTCAGTCATCTTAAATACCAGGCCATAATATTACGCAAACCAATCAGATGTTAGCTTCATTCCAGCTCTTATAAATACCAGTCTCCGCAAGCTCAATCCATCAGTTCACCCTGAAGATGAAGAAGATGCACTTCTTCAAAACGTTGGTGTCAAGCCAAGTTTTTACCTGGTTAGAAGCCCGAGAAGATTTTGAATTAAAAAATATTTTTGTTAATATTTATCTTGATTAGCATGGAGTATATAAAAGAAAAAACTTTATAAGAATATCTAGAGAAAGAGATAGGTAGAGATAGTAATGTGAATGTAACACATATTTTTTTTACATTTATTGATATTAAAGGTTTACTTTGTCAAATTATGCTGCTCCAAGTACTGTGGAAAATAAATTGTATAATTTTGCAGTCCTTACGTTTGACCTCTAGCTTAGAATATAATATTCCTTAGACTTAAACAAAAACCTACCACTGAGAGAACAGTTGCCGGCAACTGCTTTGCATCTCCAACCAGTACAAGGGCTGTCACTCCTAACATGAGAGGAATCAGTGTCTCCAATTCCTGGCTTTGAGTGGCTTCATCAATGATGCAGCAAGAGAAGGCACATTGACGAATACCACCATTCCTGTGCAAATTCACACAATATATTTATAGAAAATCTATAAACTATGAAATAATAATACTGAAAAGGAATAGTAAATATGACAGAATTCCAATTATTTTAATTAGAGAATAATCCATATTCCAGTTTGACTGGTTCAAAAATGAAAATTTCTCAGGTAATACTTTATATTTTATTGGATGAACTGCATGAACTAAAAGTTCAGAATCTCTCACATATATTTTATTGCTAGCAGGATTTTTTAAGACAGTATACATATTGATCAAAAGAATCAGAATACTGGAAGTGGTACACAGTGAAGCATAATTACACATTGGATAAAATGAGTTGAATTTACACTTAGTGAAGCAATTCAAGTATAAATTTGACTCATTTTATCCAACAGTATACATATATTGCACAAATTGCTCAAAAAAATGTTGTGAGTAGAAAAGGACCGTTGCGATCGATGACACAAGCTTACTACTAAACATTTGGAAGAGTATCTGGTCATTTCTGTTTATCATAATAGCAAAATGTAAAAGAATTTGTAAACGATACTTTTCTAATGAAGTAAATAATAAAAATTACCAGCTGTATGCTTTTTTAAATTATATATATATTTGCTTTTATTATTTGATATTGCATATTTTGAAATTTTTCATGCATATTTTAAGCATTTTTATGCATATTTTAGCTTTTTATATTGCATATTATCCGGTCTTTAGTGGTCATTCTGTAAGCTAATGATAGCATACCTACTTTCTGTTAGTATATTTGGCATATAACAGGGAATTATCATCCTGAAAGCAATTTATCCACTTTTGTGTTCAGCTATTGCATATCTATGATTTTAGTGTCTGAAGAGAATAGAGTTACATTTTCTACACCACCATTTAATCATGGCCAAAGTGAAATAACTTTGTGGGCAGCCTTAAGTTTCCAATGAGTTTATATCCATGAATTATAAAATTTCATTTTGTAAGGCACATGAGAAGAAAGCAGGAATTGAAAAAAAACATCAAATGTTTCAACATTTGAACTCATCTAAGTATATGGAACTAATTCTTTAAAAAAATTATATCAAAAATATGATGTAAATACAACTTGTTGAGGTATAGAGGGAGGCTATGACAATATACTGCATACCTGTGTTAAGATTTTCTATCTGATATTCCCTTTCTTAATTCAGCATCCTAACATTTGATAAATTTTCTTCAGAGTAGTACATATGAACACATACTAAATGAAAGCACTTGCATAAAACTTAGGTAGCGTGGTAGCCAAGTTAAATTTTAAAACCATTCTGCATCAACTGAGGTCACTGGACAGTATTTGAATTTGGGTGCTATATTGGAACTTTATTGTTTCTCATAAAAGTTCACCTGTCCCATTAATAAAACATAAAGGTTCAAAGCCTGGATTATTTATTGTTCAAAATGTTTGCAAATTTTTCTCCAAGTTTCTTCGGGAATACCTCTGGCAAGGAGGAGTTCACTTGATAAATTTTATTCATTACTTGAATAGATTCAGTTAATGCCTAATCTCGAGTTTTGAGCTTAATACTCACAGGTATATGAGAAAAATGAGTGCCAATACAGTAATGTATCTGAATAATGGAATTGTTAAATGCTACCTTGCACTGACAAACTGCCAAAGCCTATGCACTATCATAGTCGTTATTATATGTATTGCCTCTGTAGGCCTTGATAGGAGCAGGTGCCTTAAGAATCACTTTCTTTGTTGATGAAATCAGTTTGTTTACATTCTCAAATGTGGATTGTACTTCTTCAGCAAGGTGATGTACTCTGTGATTGAAGAAAGTTACATGGATCATATTTGTGTAAAATACTTGAAAGGCTTTGATTATGTAAGGCATAGCATCTGAGAGAAACACAAACATCCTTTCATCTGCAGAAGATTCTGGAAACATCTTTTTAATGCCCTCATTCACAAATCTGCCGATCATAGAATGATTTATGTTTTGCAATTCTTTGCATCAGCAAATAGGAAGAAGCCTCTTGTTTTAATGCACCAACAATTAAATTAGCAATCTAACAGCCACAAGTGTAGGTATTTTCACCAGCTGAAATCCAAATGATGTTATCCTTGAGTTCATTGCATATTTCTTCTAGAACATGTAGAAAATTGTCTGCATGCAATTCTTATGCAATGTTTATTTATTTAAGCCAATGCTCAGACTTGTCAAACAATTACCATTTGTCTTCTTGCTTCCCAATATATCTGGCCATTTGTCCCATTCCAAAGTCATTGAAGTGCACTACATTTTCTCAGGTGTTGGAAGTCCATTGTAGTGTTGTTGCACAGCATGCAGCTTGGTAATTTCATTATGTTCATGTGGTATAGGTGTTCTGCAAGACAGTCATGACCCATCATCAGTCGAAATCAGTCTTTTTTTGATAACTGTAAATCTATATTTTGCAGAAGTGATGAAGTGTTTTCCTTCATTTATTTTCCGTAGATATTCAAGTCTTACAGTTTTGAACTTGGATTTGATAGTATTTTTGTTGAGAGGAATAGGATACTGTGTTTTCTAAAAGCAGAAATATTTGTTCCTTTCTTTGCCAGATAATCAGCTTTCTCATTCCTATATGGGAAGGAATCCATTGAAATGTAATCATTTTGTTAGCATCTTTCAGATTTTTTATTTTTTCCTTATTTCTCTTCTTATGTAATGTTGATTCATCTGGTATATGTTGATTTAAGCAATATTTGTGCAGAAAACCTTTGAAGATGCAATGAATGTTTCACATAGAACCCTGTTATGACAATTTGTTTGGTTTCCTCAGAAGGTTAAATTACTGCTACTGTTACTTGCCACTGTTTAAAGTGTTGTTGTGGGTCCTTCTTTTGCATTCCTACAATATGAAGACTTGTCTTCACATGCTGGTCTATTTGAAACTTTTTTGTGCACATAACATTTTTCTCAAAAGCTCAACAGTATAACTTATTTCTGTCATAATTAAATGCTCCAGGATGGTCAGCTATCCACGAAACAGCATTTATTTTTTCAGGTGGCATGTGCACTGCACGTTACACACTACATGTTGAACTTTGTACAAATAACTAAACTGAAACAATGGATGGGATTATGTGCTTTCTTTGTTACCGGCCTGTGTACTATGACAGTGAGAGGATCAAGCAGAAGCGTGGGCGGGGGAGGCTTATTGATTCTGCACAGTTATGTTGCGGTCATTATAAAACATAAAAACGAGAAAAGGCTTGAGCCCACCCTTTTAGATTTCTAACTAATTATGACACAGCAGGCAGTGACACTGATGATACATGAATGTTGATGGAGCACCGGTGGAATTCAATGGCAGGTGAAACCAGAGTACCCGGAGAAAACCCACCTCAGCGCCACTTTGTCCACACAAATCTCACATGCAGTCTATTGGGATCGAACCCGGGCCATCTAGGTGAGAGGCAAGTGGTCTAACCACTCGGCCATGGCGCGGCCTTCTAAATATTATAAATATGGTCCTGAAATATGCATAATCACCCGCTTTTTGTTAAAATATGCAATAACTGGTGACAAGGGGCTAAATATACAAATGCATATGCAACATTTCATCATTGACTGTAAGCATTTCTGTCACATAAGGGCTGGGGATTGATTATTCAACTATATGTGATAACATGCCGGGAAGAAATACTTTTATTTTTCAGAATAAAAAAAAGCTCTAATGTTATGAGCTTATAATTGTGCAGTAAAGGCATTGTAAGAGTTAAAAATTTTGTTGGATTTATGAAAATAGCTAAAATATACAATTATATACCACTTAAACCTAAGTACTGTGAATTTTTTAATCTTACATTATTATTTTTCATTGTTACATTTTGTTGATAGTGTGCATAGCCTCAAAGCACCTAATGTAGATAAGATTAGCTGACGAAGACAAAACAGTTCCTCAAAAACATGTGCAAGTAAAATAAATTAAGTGAAACTTAAGAGTCTATACAACTCAAATTACTCCAGTATCTTAGCTTTCAGTTTAGTTTCTTACTTTCTCTGCACATACTATGTACATAGTATAAAGAGATGGTTTTATATTGCACCCAAAAATTTGATACCGAGATTTCACCGGAAATATATGTTTTGAGATCCCATGAATAAAAAAAAAAACATTTTTAGAAAAGAGAGAGAGTGTGTGAGTGAGTGAGTGAGTGAGTGAGTGAGTGAGTGAGTGAGTGAGTGAGTGAGTGACTGACTCGGTGGGTGGGTGGGTGGGTGGGTGTGTGTGTGTGTGTGGGGGGGGGGGAAGGATGCGACACGAAGATTTTCAAGAAAATTCCCTCACCTTCAACTACCTATTACTGGAAAAATTTTCGAAAAATTTGATTTACTCAAAAATGGCTCTAACAATGATCATCAAAATATTGTAACAGGTCATCAAGAATTGCCTCCGCACTTTGCTGCTGGCCACCACTCGATAAAAGTTTGGCATCCCTAGGTTTATCGCATTCGATTCCGACGGGATATTATAATTATCAGCATTATCAGCACCTGCAAGCGCATGGGTTGTTTATTGTACTGGTTAATATAGTCTACTATGCTGTGAGTTCTGACGTGTGCCTGAAGCAAAATCAATGTATTCTACAGAGGGTGTGTTTCTAGAGGAAAACATTTTTAATGAACGTGGAAATTATACTGAGCAGGTGAAACAAAATTTCATTGTCAGGTTCCCTAATTCAAAACTACAGCACCGAGATACTGTGCGTGATTTAATTAATAAGGTTCCGTGCAAGATGCTGTTAGAAGTGGAAGACCCAATGTGCTAACAGAAGAAAAAGTATCAGATATATCAGATAGAATGCTTCAAAGTCCACAGAAATCAATAAACAAATTAGCCCAACAATGTGATATTTCTTACGGTTTAGCATTCAAAGCAGTCAAAAAAGAACTAGGTTTGTATTCATATAAGGTATCAATTGTCGACGAATTAAAACCCATAGATCACAGGAAAAGAGTTCAGTATTGTGAATGATTTCAGAGGTTTATTTTGCACCATGGAATTGATGTGTTAGGTAGGACATTTTTTACTGATGCAGCTTGGTTCCACTTATCAGGATGCGTAAATTCACAAAATATGCGAATATGGTCTACTGAAAATCCTAATGCAATTCAGGAAACCCTTTTACATTCAGAGAAAATTGGTGTATGGTTTGCGATCTCTCGCTCTCAAATTAATGAGCCAATTTTTTTTCCATAACTCAATTAGTTCAGATGTTTATTGCTCAGATATTCCTTTTCCATTTATTTCACAGCTAAATGAAGATGAAGTGAATGGTGCATTTTTTCAACAAGATAATGCCAATGCTCATACATCACATAAATCCATGGGACCTTTAGTGGAATTTTTTGGGGAAAGACGAATTTCTAAAGATCTGTGGCCTCTGGGTCTCCTGAGCTTACCCTTCTGAATTATTTTCTTTGTGGAGCCACTAAAGCTTCAGTCTATAAGAACAATCCAAAAACAATCGATGAGCTGAAAATGGCAACAGAAGATTACATAACATCTGTAATAAAGGAGGCATTAATTACCGAAAATAAATTGAAAGGAGTGAATTTGTGTCTTCAAGAAAATGGTAAACATTTTCAACATCATCTTGAAACAGATTAGTTGCATATTATTTTACTACATTACCTTTCATGCATGAATATAGTGAACATTGCAGTTTTCTTAACCAGCAAAACATTTTCACCATACGCTCTCAGCAGCCAGGGCTGCCACCAGAATTTCTGACTCTAGGGGAATCTTGGTTACACGGGAGGTGCGGAGCCTCTGAAGATATCTTTATTCTGGATGAATTTTGCGGAATTTTGCATTACTGGTAAACCGTAAAAACTTATTTAACAACAAATGTAGAGCTCACTAAAACACACAATTTATGTTATATATATTTTTCACGTGGAGTTGACCATTTTTGAGATATTCCTTGCGAATGGTTTCAGTTTTAAAATATTTATTACTTTTTCTCATCAGGAACACACAAACAAAGGAACTTAAACCACATAGCAAAATAGAAGAATAAACTTTTTAACAATAATTTATTGCAGAGAAGTAAAGAAATCATGTGAATGGAACACATTAAATTTTTTATCTGTTTTTAAATAAACAGTGTATATTTTGTTAAATATATGTTCAGGACTCCTGAAGTAAATTTATAAATTGAGTGATGCAATTGGGTTAATTGAAAGTTGACGATTTGTTAGCATATTGATCTGGCAGCTGCAGAGAAAAAAATATATATATATATTTTTCAAAGTCTACTGATAACACAATCACTAACTTACACTCTACATGCATTGCCTACCCTTAGGTATTACTACTAAATTGCACAGGCTTCAAGTGATTAAAAAACAGAGTTAAAAAGCAAGTGATTGTTGGTTTGAATTCAGCAATTACTCTGTTTGCGATAGTTCAAAATTACAGAAGAAATCTCTTTAAGTGAAGTCTATATGTATAATGAAATGATCTCATATGTGTATTTTCATTTAAAATTGTAGAATAAAATATACCTCCTCTGAAATGATGCTGAAATTACCTCCCCCATTTCATACATTATTTCCTACTCTGTTCTGCTTAAATACATATAGGTGTATTACAATCTTTTGGAGAGCATATTAATGGGTTTATACAGGGTGGCACACAAAAACAGCCCCAATTCTAGACTTGATCATTGTCACCCAGCAATTATCATCTATTGTTACAAAGCATTTGTGACTACGTTTTGTATTGTCAATATGAAAGCCATTATGACTTGGTTAAGACATGTGAAGTCAATATCTCAGCGACGTGCATCCTCTTGAAGAAAGAATTACAAATCTGAAAGAGTACCTGTCTACCGGTTCATTTAAGAAACCATGGAATATTTTTGTAAAGAATTTCCTGGCATTTCCATACCAGCAAACAGTAGTATACAGGATTTGATGACTAAGAGACATACTACAGAGTCAGTTGGGAAAGATAAAAAAAATAAATAAATAAATAAATAATAATAATTATTCAGCACTGTCCGTTTACATACCTGCTGGGTCAGATATATAATATTTTTTTATCAGCATGTTATGTAAGAGACCTGATCAATTCAGTAAATATAGCCATTTGCATTAGCTTATTATTTTTTCTTACATGTTTATCTATTTTTTGGGTTATCTGCTCACAGCGGGCATCAATTTGTGAATAATTGGTGGGCTGGTTTTTCATGTGCTATGCTGTATTATATTTGCCCTTTGGGCAATCATTGGATAATATTTAAAAGACAAAATAGACGGTTTTGAGAATAATGCTTTTGGCAAGTTTGCTTTCACTGGCAGAATCTGTGGCTTTAGTAATTAAACCAAAACAAACCTGATTTTTCTGGTATGCTGAATGAAATGAAAAATAAAAAAAAAACTTACATAATTGGTTAAATAATATATATATATATATATTTAGTAAAAATGTAGAACAAAACACATTCAGCACATTATTAAGTTTATTTAATAACCACAATTGTTGAAATTTGCAAACTTCTCTCTATTAACATTTCATACTGTTGATAACAGTACTTTATTCAATATTAGTGGGGTGGAGAATCAAATGTATTTATATTTTGTTGCATTTCTAAAGGAGAATTCTTAAGGAATGAAAGTAGGAGGGATGAGAAAATGAATGAGTGGACAATGAGGTG
Source organism: Hymenopus coronatus (assembly GCA_030762935.1). Classification (NCBI taxonomy): domain Eukaryota; kingdom Metazoa; phylum Arthropoda; class Insecta; order Mantodea; family Hymenopodidae; genus Hymenopus; species Hymenopus coronatus. The sequence continues at coordinate 40,361,726 of CM060885.1, read as the reverse complement.
GTGATTATTCTTCTCAACTCTACAAAGAGTATAATGATATGGTGATTATCAAGTGCTAAAATGGGCCCAAGATCCAAAAGCTGACAATTATTTTACATTCATTTTTGCAGGTTGTGGGTTAAATCTAAACAAAAGCCTTATTCAAGTGCCTAACTCACTCCTGATATTCACAGCTGTTCCTTCTGAATTACTAGGCAGAAGATTTAATGATTATACCAAGTAGGGTAGGCTGCTGATGAAAAAAACGAATGTGCTCTACTAAGCTAACTACAAAATACTTACCGATCTGGATAGAACAAACTCTCCATTGTGCTGTTAAAGCATGAACCTAAGGTAGTAGCCACAATATCTGCTCCATTTATAATTTTCAATTCTGCAGTTCTTTCCATTCGTTTCATCTCCTTATCATCTGTCTGATGAAAAACAAAAAAAGAGCAATTAACCTTTTAAAATTGGGATTTATTTCAATCATAACCACCAGCACCCAAATTTGCTAACGCTTCTACCCTCTTCTTTCTTATTTTTGAATAACCTGCTACCTCATGCATGGCCATATTCATGCTAATGTTAATGAGCAGTAATTTTGTTATCCATGATTAAAAATTTTCATGTTGAAACTGAATTTTTCCTTTCTTTTAATTAATACATTCTGAAAACTACTCAGTTTATAATGCTTGCATCAAACACCATAGTAATATTTCTAATATGTTATGTCTTAACCTTTTATCCACAGTAATCTCACTTGGCATTTTTACTTCATCAATAAATTTGGCAGTGATGCAATCATGTGCAAGTTTATATTAAGAAGATCAAAACTGAAAGTGGGATACAATTTCACCTCCAAATACAGATGCAGTTGTCTTGTCATAGTAGCATAGAGATGATGTATCATCTTGGAAAGCGAAAGAAAGATTAAAGACACTTATCAGCAGTGCAGAAGTTAATAACTAATACCTACAGTTTGTTAGAAAACTTTCACACAAACAAGCAAGCAAGCAAGCACGCAAGCAACATAAACAAGTACATATTTTCTACAAGCAAGGAAAAGTGGGTTAATTGTTAATGCAAATTATAGGATACCAATAAAAAATAACCATTCTCTGCAGTAACACAGGCAACAGATCTGTACGTCTGCTGTGTGGATACAACTATAACGCAACAGATATGTACGTCTGCTGTATGGATACAACTATAACTTGTTACAGGAACAAGCACATTTAATAAATTCACAGGATTATCTAAGAAAAAATAAAGATTTGATTATTAACTACAAGCCCAGCAACAAAAATAATACAGTTTTCAAATCTTCCATCCATAAAAAAGCTAATAAATACAATTCCATTAAAACCACTAATGATTTGCAAATATTACTTTCAAAGTATGCACTAAAATGAATACAGGCACAAAACATATTTGAATTATTCACTGGAAAACAATTTTTGCTTACCATTATTGGTGTGTTTCTTTGTAATTGTGACAATTTCATTTGTATTTCCCGTATTTTGATCTTGTTTTTGATTTTTGCTTGCTCCAATGAATTTAACTTTGCTTTGCAGTGGTTAATCTACAATAACAAGAAAGACTTATTATCAATGTTTTAATGATTGACATGATAAAGAGCATATTATAGAAAAAAAAAAAAAACTTATTCTAAAAATCCACATTGGTATGCTTTCATAAACTAAAAAAACAAAGCATTATATAAACTGTGAAAAACAAATAGAAACAATTCAGTATCCTAACTAATTTAAAGAGGAACTAAAACCACATAAACATCTGCTTGTTGCCCAAACTTTGGTTCATATGGTAGGTAAGATTGGTTCACTAAGAATTTATGTAAACATTACATATGTATATTAATATAAGAATAATAGTTGCAACAAATCTTCACTTATCTTTTGGTATCCTTGCTTTGGACTAGTTTCGCAATGATTTCATTGCATTATCAACATAATATCCTTTTGGTCTCTTTTTTGAACATCAAAAAAGAGACCAAAAGATAAGTGAAGATTTGTTGCAACTATTATTTTTATATTAATATTTGTGTTATTCTTCACTGTTACTAGCTTCTTTTTACAATTACATATGTATGCTTAAGATATTTCATCAAGACATGAGTGATTAAATATTGTAAATTGAATACACTTGCAATTATATAAATGTAAAATTTTTGGAAAAAAAAAAAAACCCAAAACATGAACAGCCTGGTAAATTTTGTTTGGTTGTAAAATACTTATATTTCCAACACAAATGTCTCTATTAATATGGCCAATAAAAATGTATTTGACTTTCTTACTGAAACTGCCTATTAAGATTTCTTCTCAACTTTCTATTTACCTATAGTTAATTGCTTGCATTATAATTTTCAAATTACTCGCATTGAAATTTAAGAAGGTACAATTAGCCAAGTTCAGTTATGTTTGATTTCACTGAACTTCTTGACATATTGATATTTGGTAGTTGAAAGACCACTTAATTTTGCTCAAGAGGCCTCTTTTTCAAGCTTGAGGCTCTTTTATCTGCAACAAATCTAAATATGGGACCAACACTTTACTTCCCTTCTGAAGGAAGTCATGCTAAGGGTTTTTACGCCTGAAAAAAAAATGTATCACCCTCTGCCAGGTTTCAACCTCTGACCTTTGGGAATAAAAGACTGGCTTGTTACCCCTAGACCACGAAGGATGCCATTATTTTATTAATATGTTTTATTCATCAGACATGGAAAACTTGGAATTTTTATTAAATATACCATATCCCTTGACTGATTTTGCCAATTGTGCCGAAATTTCTGTCCAAATATTCTGCTTGATGTTTTCATGTTTTGTATTTATCACACTTGGTGCCAATAAGGCATACATACTGCACCAAGCTTCTTCTGCAATGGTGAATAACATTTTTTCATACATGCACTAGTGCCTGGCATCTATACTACCCAGACCAGTCATATCAAAAATCATGCTATGCAGTGGTGGGAGTATAAAACTCTTCCATCCCCAATACATTGCACCTCAATGCCACAACACTAATAAAATAAAAGATCTTGAATAGAAAATATAATAGTGTTCTGTTAATTTTTTAAATTTGCTACCACAGAATGCTTTATATCAGGTTATATTTTAATAATAATAAATAATAATAATAATAATAATAATAATAATAATAATAATAATAATAATACATTTAAAAAATGTATAAATGTCATTTGTTTATCACTATACTGAGTTGCTGTGTACCCTACGGTCCAACAGACTCAAACTCTGAGGTTTGTTAAGTAGTTATATCCTAAATCTAATACCTACTACCATTTAATTTTCCTCAACCTTTTGGCTTTTAATCTACCCAAAAAGTTTATTTTAATTAAATTTCTCTTAGAAATTCATTAACTCTATCACTTGAACTATATTTTTATATAAGAACCTGTTTTTAACCCAACAGGGACCAAATTCTTATGGGAATGATCTAAATTAAGATATATTCAACAGAAGCAGAACGAAAATAACAGTAGTTTTCAGTAACAGCAGAAGGACTTTGTTTTCAGTATACACAATCACATGGGCCTCCTGGCCATACATGATCTTCCTGTCCTTGGATATAAGATTTTTGTTAAGTATTAAAAATATACATTTAGTTACTGCAAAATAACAATAGACAAGTGAGAAAAAAACACACATAAAAGAATGAGTAAGAGTTAGAATGAAATTCAACCATAAACTTAGCATTATATATAATATATACAGTGGTCTGACGATTAAGAATAACTACACACTCACTCTAATGTACCCTATCCCCACTTCTATTTCCATGGTAAGATATTTTGCAAAACAGTAAAGATATTCATTTAGCTACTGCATAATGTAAGAGAAGTGAATGAAGATAAAGAAAGCATAAAATGAGAAAGAATTAAGGTGAAATTTAATTACAAATTTATAATATACTATAACACAGAATAATAAGACTTAAGAATAATGGAACCCTCGTTCTTATGTACCCCATTCCCCTCTTCTGTTCTCTATAGCAATTGGCTAATCTTAGATAGAATAACCCCATTTTATGATGCCCAGTATCCAACATTACATCCATGCAAGTCTTCATTCCCCAACTGTAATTCAGAAACTATGGTGGTAAAAATATCTTTCTTAATACTTCTGTTTCACTGCATTCAGCCAGAATATGACTCCATGTTTCCTCTTGCCCTCTGAGTGGACAAATTTTCACTCACTGGGTAGAATAAAGTGACAAAGGTTACACAATTGGACAGAGCAAGGAAATAAATTATCAAAGTTCTTAGCAAGTTTCAGGAAAAATAAGAGAACAATGGATAACGTTTTCATAATAAATACAATGGTAGAAATATATTAGGACAAAAAGAGGAAGGCTGCTGTTTTTTATTACAATTAACCACAATGCACTATGGTCAGAATTAAACAGAATAGGGGTAAGTGACAAGTTTATAAAAGTATTCAAAACTTATACTATGAAAACAAGTACTGTATTAAGATCATATAGGATAGGGTGACTGAAAATAACTGGAACAAGGCTGAGCTAAGTCCATTCTGAATTAATTAAAGTGGTATTATCAACACACACTTCACTTACTTTTAATGATTAAGACAATTGTTTCGCGGACCGTTGCCCGCATCCTCAGCTGTTGAACCACTACTGTGTTAACAATACCACTTTAATTAATTCAATTGATTATGCCTTCACTGTGAGCAGCTTCAAAGTTATACATTTATAAGTCCATTCTGTTTAATTTATTCATTAATGACTAATGACATCTTAGAAGAAGTTAGCAAAGCCAACATCCACATGTCCACAGTTGAAAATTTAGAGATTACAGGACTTCTATTTGCTGATGACATAGTAGTGGAATCAGTTAGTAACATTGGTCTAACAAAATCAATCAAAGAAATGTCAAAATTCTGTATGGAGTGGAACCTAAGAATAATACTTGGAAATAAAAAATCATGGTATTTAAGAATGAAAGCAATGTAATAATGAAAAAAGGTATTGGGAAGGGACAAAAATTGAGGTAGTTAGTAAATTTGACTATTTGGGTATTAGGTGTAGTGCAAATGGAGGGTGGAAAGAACAAAAAGAAAGGCTTTAGCAAAAGGAAGCTTTGGAAACTATTACTGCTTGTAGGCACAAAGTACCAGAAATGCACATAAAGTAGTTGGAGAAAATATATGCAGCAGTAGCAGAGGCTAAAATGATGTTTGTAGTAGAAATATGGGGGATTGAAGAGGGTGGCTAAATAAAGATTATATAGGAATTTCTGTAAACAAATGTTGAGGCTATCTAAAAGCTTACTAAATGGAGTTGCACAAGCTGAACTAGGCAGAATATGGAGTAAAGGACAAATGACAAGAATCTTGAAATATTGGTTTAGGATCAAGAATTTAGAAGAGAATAGCATGTTGAAACATTCCCTGTCACACAGGAGAAAGTGAGAAGTACCTGGGTTAATAGAATTAACAAGATCATGGAAAAACATCAGCTTGGGTATGACATGGCAGGATAGAAGGAAAGGACAGTGGAAAAAAGTTAAACAAAAGAATTGATGATATGGAAATGTAGGGGATATTAGGCAGTTTCAGCAATGGAAAGTCCCGAGGGTATACAGCAAGCTAAAGAAGATATGGGGTAGAGGGAATTATGTAGATAAGAATGACAAGTGGATGAAGGAAGGATCTACATGGGCCTGAACTGCATGGAATTGAAGAGAAAGTTCAAGAGGTGTTTTAAATATTGAGGATAAGTAGAATGTGAGACTACTATTGGCATGCAACTCTGGAATGTGAAGAAACTAAAGAAATAAGAGCAAAACTACAGATTGAGAAGGAGTAAAGTTGATGAATATGAAAGGTAGACACAAAATCCTATGAGTTTGAGGATTATCTGGCCAAGGTCAAATCTAGATCAGCTAGAAACATAATGAAATATGAAGATGGAGGTGATCTCTAGGTGTAAGTTGACCTGATAGTTGAATAACCGCTAAGCTGAAACTAGTTAGGCACTTCGTTAAACAACAACTTGGGAAGAGTCATGTTTAAGTATTACTGTATTTTCTTTGTATGCTCAAAAAGTGACCCTTAATTTTTCTTTCTGAGATTGTCCGACTGTAGCACACCATAAACAAAATAAATGTGGTAGTATATGTTCATGCTAGATTTGTTTTTTCACGTTTTTGGAGTAATTTCTTTAACTTTTTGTTTACTGCATTTCACTGAATGACATACTGGAACAAGAAATCATTGACAAAGGCGAAATTTGAGGCAGCATTGCTGGAAAAAAATAGTTATACTGACATTTTTAGTAGTGATGATAATAGTAAACATTCAAAATTGACATTTCTATTGTTTTTTAATATCCAAGCATTAAAAGTAACACGTAGAATTGTAAAACAATACATCAACAATCAAAACAAAAAATATCAACTACGTAGCTTTAAAATTCAGAGCAGAAACCCTTATGTAAAACCTTAGTTTCACCATTCTTAGTACTGGCAGTTTAAGCAGTAGCATGGCATTCTAACTTGGCAGCTTATGGATTAAATATCATGCAGTTGGCTTGGTACTGATGAATGAAAACATGTTGCATTTCTGGTATACAATTATAAAAAAAATCTGATGTGTTCCATTCACACGACTTTCTCTATACCTCTGTAACAAATTATTGTTAATAAGCTTATTCTTTTATTTATTCCATGCTAATCGATAAAAATTTGTTGAAACAGTCTTATTTCTTGCTTTATTGTAAGTAGAAGTGAAATAAGGGAGTAGCATAGGTTAAAGAGAAAGCCAAAAGCTTTTTTTTTGTGTATCAAGACACACACCCACGCACACACGGACATTTTTCTAAAAATGCTTTTTTTGGATTTGGGTGGTCTCATGTATTTCCAGTGAAATCTTGGTATTAAATTTTTGGGTGCATTACAATACCTTCTTTATACACTATGTACATAGCACGTATAGCGAAAGTAATACAAACGTCAAAATGTGCATTCTTTAGCAAACAAAATAAATGATCTTGAGGTTCTTATTGGGGAAGATGTGAATGCCTCTATTCTATGTTTCACAAAGCAGTTTTGTATAATGAGCAGCACACTTTTTTCTAGAGAATTGCATTCAAGGAAGGAGTCACATTTATGTTAGAGAAAATATTGCATATAACTGTTTAACTTCCCTGAAATGGTTTACAAAAGAAAGATGCATAGAAATCTCTGCTGTATAAGCAGAAAGTAAATAAGTAAATAATTATGAACCTTAAATTATGTTAAGAAAACATTCTCTGACATGAAACCATAGAAAAAGTGATTTTAATATACATTCAATAAAAAAAATCTAAAGCCTACTTTGAAAAAACAAATTCTGCTCCTTTGGGAATATTTATAGTTCAATAAAAAGGGTTACACAGGGGTAAACTGCAGAAACTTAACTGAAAAATTTATTGTTCCATAGTTTTAGTTGTTTTATTCTTTCTAATATTCCCTCTAGGGAATGGGAATCTACACAGGCAAGAACACAGAGAGAGACATAAGGGTGGATCGAAAAGTAACACACTAATTTATTTTGATTTTGGTATTGCAGCTAGAATGTATAGGGCCATGTGAACCCTAGTGATTTGCCACGCTCCAGGAGCTGCATCACCACAGAATGTTAGTGGAATTGCGGCGGCAATTTTGAATGACCGGCATGTGAAACCGTGATCCTTATCACAACAGTTTAATATTTCCTATGGTGCAGCGTACAATATTGTTCATGACATGTTGAAATTTCGTAAAGTTAGTGCTCGCTGGGTGCCTAAGAACCTGGTAAACAACCAAGGGTTAGCGAATGGTGACAAGCTTGGATCACTTAACGCGGTACATTACAGAAGGACATGACTTTCTAAAAGGAATCATCACTGGTGATGAGTCTCGGGCATTGGAAACATGCTGGTTCCTCAGTAAAGAAAAATTTAAAGTGACTTAATCTGCTAGGAAAGTGCTTATGACAGTGTTCTGAGATATGCATGTTGTTTTATTGGTGGACTTTGCTGAACACGGGACCACTGTGAATGTTGCAGCCTACATAAAAAGTTTGGAGAAGTTACGTCATGTCCTTCATGGGTGCAACATTAATGCTGATGATATCAAACTTCAAGAAAATTCTCGTCCCCATGCTGTTGCTGCTCTTCTTCAGAAAATCACCAAATTTGGTTGTGAGATGCTCCAGCATCCACCATACAGTCCGAGCCTTGTCCTGCCGGACTTTCATCTGTTGGGTCTCATAAAGAAATTCCTGGCCGGCTAAGGCTTTGCAACAGATGCAGAAGTGAAATCAGCAGTCTGTAAATGGCTATACTTGAGGGAAACAGACTTCTACGAACAGGGCATATTTAAACTGATATCTTGATGGGACAAATGTGTTGAGAAAGTTGGTAACTATGTCAAAAAGTAGGTAAAAGGCGAAAGTTCATATGTGTTTTTAACTATTAAACTTGTTGTATAAAAATAATTGCTTTACTTTTTGATCCACACTCATACATAGCAGAGACAGCTAGCATGTGAAAAGCGCAAGTTGTTCTGAAGGTGAAAGAAAAGAAAATTGACATTTTCTGTGATGAGACGACAGACAAGATGTGACAATATTTCAGAATATGTTCAATTCTACTCCTCTACTTTTTTTCTTTTCTTTTTTCCCTCTATATCATTTTTTGCCAATTTTACTCCAATCTTTTTTGGTATAAGTATTGTATACTTTTATCCTCTAATAATTCTCTTTTAAATTGGTATCAGTTAATAGTTTTGCTTGTTTGAGTTTTTGTGACTGTATTTTTAATTTTACCATAACTAATTTATGGTCCGCTCCTACATTAGCTTAATTTAATGTTCTTACAGTCAGGTTTTGAGTTGGGTGGGTGTTGAGCGCTATGCTCTTGAGTTTTCCCATGTGTATTTATATTGGGGTTTAAGTTCAAAGAAAGTGTTATTTATTCTAAAATAAGAAATAATTATTTATTAATATTACTAATATTAATAATATCATTTATAAATATGAATATATGGATACTGATGTATTTTGAAATATAAGTGTAAGAATCCTTAAGTTCAATTCCATATTTACTACTGAAACAGTGCTTTGGTTGCTTCCCGTGAATATATGCCACTATTTGGATATGAACTGAAACACTACAGCCATGATATGTCTTCTACGTCTTTAAATGTATTTCAGTGCTTCGGATAAAAAATATGCATTTTAAAATAAATATATATATTCAAGATGAAAATTTTTCTTTGGCCAGAATTATTTCCAAATTCCCAATCCTCCCTAGTCTAGGAGAGAGAGAGAGAGAGAGAGAGAGAGAGGGAGAGAGAGAGAGAGAGAGAGAGAGAAAGAGAGAGAGAGAGAGAGAGAGTGAGTGAGTGAAATGTAAATGCAGTTTAAAACTGCTGTGGTTCTCAGCTTCCCATTCTATACAGGGCATAAAAGACCGCTTAATTTTACACAGAGACTTCTTTTATCAGGCTTGAGGTTCTTTTACGTGCCGTAAATCTACGATGTGGGACCAACGGCTTCACTTCCCTTCCAAAGGAAGCCATGCTAAGAATTTTTATGTCCGAAAAAATCCATCGTCCTTCGCTAGGTTTGACCCTGTTACCTTAGGTATATGAAGTTAGCATGGTAACCATTACATCACAGAGGGTGACTGTTGGTGAGTGTGTGCGTGTGTGCACGTGTGTAAATTTTAAGACAAGCAAAATTAAAATTGGGAAAAAGAGAAAAAAAAATTATACAAGCTAAAAACAAAAATAAACAGGGACATCTATTTGAACATCTTTGCAGTGGTTATAGGAAATCTTTAGCAATAAGAATAAATGTAATTCCAAAGCTCTGTATACAGTACAAATGTAACTATAAATGCTTTTTCTGGCTTTCAGCACGTTGTGCACTATGCCTTTTATAACATGATTCACACTGATTTCGCATCTTTCACTTGATCATGAAGTGAGTTCAAATAATTCTTCGGGGAACTCTTATGGATTTAAAGAGAAATTTTAGTTTGCAGGAAAAAGCTTGCATGCAAGAAGATCACTCAGAAATATTTTTAAGAACCTAAACATCTTAATGCTCATGGGAGAACATATACACAGATTAACAATTTTTATATAAAAAATAAAAATGCATTTATTGCCAATTTTGACATTCACAACATTAATATAAGTTCTACACTTGAGTTACATAAACTATCAAGTTACATGTATTGAAAAAGGAATACATTAATAGTGTATAAAAATATTTAATATGTGCAATTTGAAAACCTGCAAAAGATAAAGTGCATAAGACAAAGCTGAATATTAGCATTTTATCAGCAATATTTATATTAGCATTTTATACAATCACTGAGTTTTTAAATGATATACTTAAATATTTAACTTTAACTGTACATATAATATTGTAAATAATGACAATTATGCTAACATATTATATACACATATAATATGTGTAAAAGAATTTAATATGTGCTACTTGATAACCTGCAAAAAATTAAGCATATAAGACAAAGCCAAAACAAATATTTGTATTAGCATTTTATACCATCAATAAGTTTGTAAATGATACTTAACTTTAACTTAGTAAATACCATTGTAATAACTGATAATTATGGTAATATATTGACATGCTCTACATCTTACTGTCAGAGACAAAGTGTAGGATTTACAGAATGCAAATAAATGATTTGCTAGAACAATCTCTGTGAATTTGAGCACTGAAGGACACAAGGCCTCTCTCTATATATGAACCACAACAGTATCTCTGGTTGAAAGCTGATTAAATGCTCTCCAACTATATTTTGATTATAAACATAAGTGAAGTGATTTATTATCTCTGGTAGAACTTGAATTAGTTTAATAAGCCTTATTTTTTGCATTATCTGAGAGTTGCATCTGAGTAATTTTAGATGCCAGTCACTGTAACTTGGCCAATTTGTTTTCATGGAGTTTTTCAAGTTCCAAAGGATTTTATATCACCCAAAAATCAGTACTCGTAATAAATTATATGATTCAATTAAATCAGTGAATATTTGTACAAATTCAAAATTAGAAGAAAAATCTTAATAGTGAAGTAATTACTTACTATGCAAATATTTTTAAGGACAGTTTCTTTGCTGAGATTCAATTGATGTATGCATTACGTTATGGTATGTACGTAAAAAGAATTAAATTGATGCGTCTTCTCTGGAAGTTAAGAACACAAATCAAGACAAAGGTCATGGAAGCCTACGCATCCAAGAATTAAATTGTTTTAAAGTGTAGTATGATATATTTATTGTAAGAATTGTATTATTTCAATTATTGATATTTGATTGATAGGAAATAAGGCCAGCATTCCCAATTTTCACACCAGAAGCCAATGATATTAAGAAGAGAATGGATAGTATTTGAATATTACATGTTCATTCAAGGTTCCCTGTGAGTCATTCCATATGAAATCTGACATTGGAAATCATTTATTTTGAAATCATATATCATTTATTTTGAATATAAATTCTGTGTGTTTATAGGGACTGAAGATAATAAGGTTTCTGCAAATATGAGTACTTTATCACTTTTAGTTTCCATACCATCAATATAATAAATTATTGCAACTTTTTACTAACAAGTTAAATAATGCGCACCCCCCCCCACACACACACACACACAAAATATATTTGATTTTAAAAATATATTATATAGAGTTTTTTTCTCTTTACTGGAGTTTGAAGATTATTGATTGAATCAGAGAATTGCAAAGGTGCAGACAAGAATAGATAAGGGGTGTCCGAGTGGCTCAGTTTGCAGCTCTCATACTGAGGGTCCATGTTTTGATTCTCAGCTTTGAGGTGAATATTTTAAGTCAGCCCTATCCAAGACTTCACCTCCGATTAGCTCATTGGAACATTTGTTTACTAAAACATTGTTAATTTGTTGATTATACAAGGATTTTTTTTCTTCCTCTCCCCCCCCCCCCATATTTATATACATACACAGGCTGTTTCAAAACGACACCAAACGAAGATATAGACCTTGTTGGTCATACCGTACGTGATATGTGAATATAATTTTCAGCTCTAAATTCGGCACATACAAAAACTGCCATAAAATAATCATGGATTAGGCAGTCGTACATAACCAGATGGCACTTGTCTGGCCCACTCCAAGAGAGATGCTGGTTGGTAGTGAAGGGCTCAGTCACGTGGTGTAGGCGTGGTTTGATAGACATGCCAGCGCGGGACAGGTCACCTTAGTAATGGAAAATGTAGCATGTGGGTGTGGCGTATAATAACTAATGTTCCTTCGCTGCCTAATCCCAAATGTGTGCGATTTTTAAACACACACAAAGCTTTAAATAGAGGAATTTGATAATTGCAACATTAAGTTTCGGACAAGTCAAAGTGTAAGCTAATCGACTGATGTCTTCATTTGGTGGCATTTGAAACAGCCTATAACTGCATACCCTGCCTTTAACTGCATGGTCCTATCGGCAGCATTTCCCTGTGGAACGTGTTGGCCATAGTGTTAACTAGAGTATTACAGTCATTAGGTTTCTACTCTTCCTTTAATTTAAATCATTAATCTCACACGCATTCACACTTACATTTCCAGACTCTGAGTGGACAGGGAATAATTTGGGCTAAGAAAAATGCCTAACTCCCAGACCCCTCATAAGCAGGCAAGTGCTCTACCAACTGAGCCATAGCTTTAGCCTATGAAGAGTTTTGAAATAATGACAAGCTCAGAACATTTCAAAAGTAGGTGTGTGTTCAAAAAATGTTAAGAGTTGAAAACTTGAACATTATGAGATTGCACAATACTTCTATGAACACAACTTCAGATTGCCAACTGAGTAATCAATTTTTATGTGAAGAAGACCAGTTAGCATGAAATTTAACACTATGGTCCACAATTCCTATTTTGTGCTTTTTAATCTTAAAATGAACTATTTATATGGTATAGAAAGAAAAGAAAAGAAAATCTGATGTGTTACACTCACATGACTTTCTCTAGCGGCTCTACACAATGTTAATCGAGATAAATATTAGCAGAATATTCTTATTACTTAGTTCCTTATAAGTAGTAGAAGGGAATAAGGGAATGTGCTATGCTAAAGTGATTGTCAAATGTTTTAAAAGCTATTGTTGTGCAATTGTCATTTTAAATCACTTCTTTGCTTGGCCAGGAGTAGAACAAAAGAAAAAGGAACACTTCCTCTGATTGGCCAGGAGTAGAACAAAAGAAAAAGGGACACTTCCTGTCTGAGAAAAGTTTAAGTATTTCACAATTGAAATCAATAACAAGGAATATCTTGGAAACGGTTACCTCCACAATAAAAACATAAAGGACATAAATTATGTGTTTTGTTGTGATAAACATTTTTTGTGTGGTGAGTTTTTGTTCTATCTCTTACAGTTTAGCAGTTAAGCAAAATTCATCCAGAATAACGAGGTCTTCAGAGGCTATTCCCAAAAAATTCAAGACATACATTTTATTTTGGACATATATAGCTTTAATATAGAGGATTTTAATCAAAACCGTAAGAGCCATTTTTAAGAAAATCAAAATTTTCATAATTTTTTTCATGTAAAGGGTAGTTTGTGGTGGGGGGATTTTTTTGAAAATTTTCATGTTGCATCCTTGGAAGATACTAAACCTAAATACCAAGTTTGGTATTTAACGGTCTTTTCATTTTGGAGCTATGCTATCCACAGACACACATACACACAGACCTTTTTTTTAAAAATACTGTTTTTTTTTTGACTCAGGGGACTCCAAAACATATATTTCCAGTGAAATCTTGGTATCAAATTTTTGGGTGCATTACAATACCTTCTCTATCCCTATGTACACTGTACATATGGGGCTAGAGAAAGTAAAAAGTGTTCACAATGCTATCAATCATCAGGATCATATCAGTGTCGCTGGTGTGCCAGAATTTTGTCTTTTACATGCTAATAAATCTACCAACTTGAGGCCATTGTTTTTAAGCATACTTAAAAAAAACGTCTGGGAAGGGTTTGAACTCCTATATGATTACAATAATACAGATACTAGGTATTGATAAAGCAGTTTATATTACCTCCATTTCTACACTCTCTATATCCGAGCGCATTTGCAAGCTCGATTTGACCTCTCTCTTTGCCAGTTCCTGAGATGAAATTTCACGTACTTTATGATTCATTGTATCCATATTTCCTATTCGAACCATCTTGAAGCGCCCAGTTTCTGAAAGAAATACAATAATTCATGAATTGCCTGTTTCCCAACCAAGTAATACATCTGTCTAACTGTAACAGTTTAAAAATTATGAAAATTTATAGCTGAAAATAAAAATACTGATTTCTTTAATGAAATAATGTTCTATGCAATATAACAGTGTTCAAATAAAGCAACAATTACAATATATAATTGTCATGATAATTATTTGTACAAAATAATTATAAGTTTTGATTACATATAGGCCTTATTTTATGTACAAATTTGCCTGCTGTGCACATAATTCCCTGACATACTTGGCATGGTCTTTATAGCATTGTTGAGGAGCCTTTGCACTTTCATTATTCTAGCTTTATAACTCTCTCTTCCCTGCCTCCCACACCTCTTTCTGATCGTTTGAGCATTACTTTTCTGATCCAGTTTTTCTTTGTCATCATTAAAAATGTACCTATCCATCTGTTCCTTTTTATTCGTTTCCCTGCTATGTTTATTGCCACAATGTTGCTTTCTATTTTGTCTCATCTAGCTTACCATATATTTTTTCCCTCCAGTGAGCTAATTCCTTGCATTCTAGTTATAACGTACTATGCTCTCTTCATCCCCCCCCCCAAAATTTGCTCTTAAACCTTTAATAAACATAGCTCCTGTTCTCATCATCCATGCTATACTATCTGTCTACTGTTTATTGCAGTTGTCAAAATACCCCTCTCTTCCTTATTCTGCTTTTAGGATTCTATAGAAGCTTAAAATGTTTACTTCTGCATATCTCTTGTCTTTCTGCCTTTCATTCTTTCTCTTATCATGTTCAAAAAGCTTTCCTCATTTCTTTCTCTTAAATTCTGTATTTCTCTCATTCCTATATTTACCAGTAATTTATTCTACCTCACTCCACCAGCTGTTACATATTTGTTGATTTTCTTTGCTAATCCATACATGTTCTTAAAATATTTTTCTCCTCTTTTGCCAGAGCTCTGTACTGAAGATTTATGATTCTTTCCAAGATTAACCCTTTTCTCCTTGTCTTTCCTATTTTTAATAATGCTACTTTCCTGTTTGCTTTTGGTCCTAATAATTTTTGTGCAAAATGAGTTGTAAATGTGGTCGATTCTGTTATTAATTTCTGATCCCCTCCAAATTTTGGCTGTGTATAACATTTTCACCTCTATCTTACCATCCATTTTGCAGTTGCATATTCTCAATCCTGCCAAGGCTATCTTTCCCTTAGCTTCTATCTTCGTGCCACAAACTTCCTTCCCTCCATTCTGATTTCTGCTCAGCCTTACTCCCAGATAATGTTTTGATCACCTCAAGATTTCTTCACACATTCCATTTGTCATCCCATCTTAGCTTTCTATGTTTTTGAACACCATTATTTTTATTAAAATCTGGACATCTATTACCAACACGTGCTTCTCTTGGTCATGGTGTAGATGGAGTACCCTGGACATGCGTTTCCACAACTTTCATTGTCATCCTCTTGCAGATTTGCAGATGTCTGAAGAAGTTTTTTTTTTTTTTTTGTTTTTCCGAATGGAGTGGAAAAACCCAATCTACAGGCGACAGAGGGGATAGCTCTGCCGCCAAGTGTGGGGGTCGCCATAAACTGGCAATACCCACTAAAAAACCACTCCACCAGAGAGAATTTGGGTGTAGGAATGCAGCAGTACCGCTTGTTGCACCTGCGGATTCAAGAAGCGGGTGTTATATGGCTGGCCAGAGGCCATAGCCAGGAGAGAGTGAGAGCCAGGACGCAAACATGACCGGAGCCCTGATTACGCCCTTGGAAGATTTGTGGTGAGGAATAGATACATATTGCATGTGTATATCTCTGCAGCCCTGTAACAAAAAGGACATAGTCAGTATAACATTTTCTGCC
This sequence comes from Hymenopus coronatus, assembly GCA_030762935.1. Taxonomy (NCBI): domain Eukaryota; kingdom Metazoa; phylum Arthropoda; class Insecta; order Mantodea; family Hymenopodidae; genus Hymenopus; species Hymenopus coronatus. Next base: position 40,345,611 of record CM060885.1, on the reverse strand, counting down.
CTTTCGGGTAAGGTCGTTGGTGTATTTCGTTGTGTCTGCAGCCCTGTAATATAAAGACGTAGTCATTTAAGATATTTCATTTATATATATGCTTAGCTAGTTATATATTTACAACTATTGCTGCCCTGTCTGGCGAAGTTATTAGTTGTGTTCAGCCCTGTAAGAGAAAGGACATGGTCATTTAGTAGAGACATCATTGGTTTCTCGTGGCCTACCTGAGTGGTCACCCATCCAAGTGATGGCCACGCCCAATGCCGCTTTACCTGTAATAAAACCTTATTCTAATCATTTATTAGCTACATTCTATTAGTTATATACCAGAGAAGGTTCGTTAGTGGTCTGCCAGGTCACTGTAGTGTGGGAGTCCCTCAAGCCCCCGGGTCTGCCTTGACTCAGAAAGCAAGGACTTCAAGGGCCACCAAACTAATGTCGTAAACACATTCATGGGTAATTTTATTTGGCATTCTTACTAGCGATTCTAAATATTCTTGCACATTTAAATCGGGTTCCCCAGGCCGAGGGTTCTGTCAAATAGAGACAGCGGTCTCTTATGTTTGTTATTTTCTGCTTCATATGTGCCTAGTTCTTGAATTAGTTCATTATTGTTCCTTACTTTACGCTTGTACAGGTTGTAACTTTGGCTTTTTATGAACTGCTCAATTGAGTGCAGTTTTAGCTCCTCATGAAGGAGACTAGCCGGCGCTACTGGGGGTTGTTTGGCAATTATTCTAATTATTCTATTCTGGAGTGTTTGTAGTTTATGTATGTGCATTTTTGCAGCGTAGCCCATACAGGGGATGCATACATAATGATCGTTCTTAATAGTGTTTTATATAGGGTAATTCCCATGTTTAATTTTAATTGGCTATTGAGATTGATGATGGGATATAGTCTATTTACTTGACCATTAGCCTTGGCTCTGACCTTAGCTATATGCCTACTCCAGGTTAGGTCTTGGTCCATGACAAGATCTAAGTAGGTCACTTGATCTTTCCACTCGATAATTTTGCCTTGGTAGTTAAGCAGTTGCAGCATGTTTCTGCCTTTGCGGTGCTGTATTTTTTTAGTGAAGACTGTGTCTTCCTCGCATTTACTTTAATTCTCCACTTCTTGAACCATGGATCAAGTGAGTCTAAAGCATTTTGTAGGCGTAAGTGTAAAATTCGTGGCTGAGTGGGTTGTGTGGTTATAGCAGTGTCATCTGCATATATGTACTTGTTGGTTCTTACCAATTCTGGCATGTCATTTATGTATAAATTGAACAATGTTGGTCCCACGATACTTCCTTGTGGAACTCCTGCTCGGATTTGTTTGGAGCTTGAGACTGCATCCTCTACTGAGGTGTGAAATCATCGGTCATAGGGGTAGTCCGTAATTAGGGCTATCGCAGTGTCAGGAAATTCGTAGACTTTCAGTTTTCTGAGTAGCCCTGCATGCCATACTTTATCGAAGGCACGTTCAATATCTAAATAGAGGGCACCTGTCTATTTGTTAGTGTTGAAGCCTTTGGTGATTTGCTGTAGCGTGGTAGAATGATGTGCTCGAAATCCGAACTGTTCAGGTATAAGTATATTTTGTCTGTGCAAGTGTGAATTTATTCGCTTCAGTATTACTTTTTCTAATACCTTGCTCATGGTATTTAATAGGCTGATCGGCCTGTAGTTAATCGGTAGTGCTAGATTTTTGTTTGCTTTTGGAAAAAGTAGGATTTTTGCCTCTTTCCATGCAGGCGGAAACCTGCCGTGCTCGAGCGTGTAGTTGTATATTTTAGCAAGCAGTGTTACTGCCCTTTTGGGCAAATTCTTTAATACCACATTTGGTATCCTGTCTGGGCCTGGTGCTTTTCTAGCTGGCAGGTGTTTTATAATCCAGCTTATTTCTCCTGCATTTGTCTTTCGCAATTTGTTGTGCGTTTTTCTCTGACCTAAGATTTGGGCTTCATCTTCGACTTCTTGAATGAAATCGTCTTGCCCATTCGCTGGATTGGGGGAAAATACCTCCTCTAAAGAGACCGCAAACACTTCGGCCTTAGCCTGGGGGGTCTCTGCTAAGGTGTTATTAATTTGTAGTGGCGGTATGTTCGTGCATGTGCGCATTAAACATTTCGCAATTCGCCATACAGTGTTTTGTTGGGGGTTGAGATTTTCGAGTGTGTCGTTCCTTTGATTTCTAATGTAGGTCCTGGCCCTGTTATTTGCTAGTTCGCGCGCATGATAATATTCGGTTCGATGTATTAGATTCCTAGTTCTCTGCCATTTACGCCTGGCTTTATTTTGAGCTTTTTGCATCTCTTTTACAACCTGGGGATATCTGGCATTAATCGTGTATTGTCTTTTTAAGGGTACACATGCATTAATGGTTGTGTTTATGGCCAGTTCTAGTTTTTGGATTGCTTCATCCTGTTCTTCGTTCGTGTTGATTTTGAGCTCTGGTAGGCAGAGATCTACCGTAACCCAGTCCACCTTATTGAAGTTGTGTCTTAAGGGTTCTGGTTTTGGCCTAAAGGGAGCGTTAACTGTCAGAAGTACCGGTAGATGGTCTGATGTTAGCTCCTGCAATACTTTTACATTCAGGTCAAAGGGGATATTATTTAATAGTGCAATGTCCAGAATGTCTGGTGTTTGATTGGGCATATGTGGTAAAAATGTTGGCTCGTCTGGGCCTGTGATTAGATTTGTGTTATTTATGTAGTTTAGTAATTTAGTTCCTTGTGCATTAGTATTTGCGCAGTTCCAAATTTGGTGTTTACAATTGTAATCTCCTGCTGCAATTACTCTATGCCCTAGTTGCATGATTTTGTCAATGTCATCTGTGTCTACCTCCCCTGGGAGATTGTATACTGACACTATGACGATTTCAGTGTTGCGAATAAAAATTTTGATTGCTGTTGCTTCAGCGTGAGTCAATATTGGGGAATTAATCTGGTTGTGTTCTACGTTTGTGTGAACAGCTATTGCAGTTCCCCCTCCCCTATGGTCTCGATCATTTCTGTATACACGGTATCCGGGAATGGATAGACGGTCTTTGTGATTTATATGGGTTTCAGTTAATAATGCTATGTGAATTGAGTGTGTTTGTAATAGATCAGTTAAATCCTTAACCTTTTTGCGTATGCCGTTGCAATTCCATGTGATTGTTCTCAATGTGTCTAAATTAGCCATGAACGTGTTTATCGAGCAATTCTACCAGGTGTAACAGGGCGTGGGTAAGGTTGAGTGCTGTGATACTATTCACCATACCTCTAATCGCAGAGCTCTGCCTGACCAGTAGTGTTGTGTTATTCTCATTGATGTTTTATTTATGGGCACACCCAATGTGGTTATGAGTTGTGCCGACACCACGCTGAAGCTTTCTGCTTCCTCTACTGGGTTTACCGATTCGGTGAGCGACTTTGCTGCTGGGGGAGGCCCAGCAGCCTGTTTTGAGGGACCTGCTTTCTGTTTTTGAGGTTGTTTACGGGGGGGGGGGGGGGGGGTCGCCCTTCCCTGATTGGTTCTACCTCAGCGCGTGGCCGAGGTTCTCTAACCGCAGAGTGGTTCTCTATGGGGGATGCGCCTTTTCGGCCTTTGCTATTCCTGGTGAACCACACTGAGCTTGTATGTGGAGCAACCTCGGGGGGAGCTTGCGTTCTTGCTACTCTTGGGGGTCTAGGAGGCTGCTCACACGTGGATTTTCCACATGCTGCGTAATATGCGGAGCAACCACGCCAAGTTGCTCCATGGCCCTTAGCGCCACATAAAACGCATGTACGTTCCATAGGTGGAACTGTGCATGTTCCTGAGTAATGGGGTCCTGTACACTTAGCACAAATCGGGGTTGGGAGGCCTACATTCTAGCTTCACATGCCAGAGCTGCTGGCATCGTGAGCACTGCTTGGGCTCTACGATCGACCTATAAGCTTCTACCCTGACTCTAAGGTACGCCAAATATATGAGGTCAAGAATTTTCCTGTTTTTTAGTGTGTCCTGCAATTCTATCAAGAACATGGGCAGGGGGGGGTCCTATCTCTGTTGCACCTTCGCATCTGTACGAACCTAATGGCCTTGAAACCGCACATAGTCAGGTCATCTATTACCTCTTCTCCGGTGAGTTCGGCATACAGCCCCTTAATCACAAAGCGTGCAGTTCTTTCTTCGTGGTGTGCTATCAGATAATGCTGTACGCCGTTGTCTTTCAGATATTTCACCATCAATTGGTAATCACTGAGACAGAACGACTTTATGGCAAATCACCGGAGACACGCATCTGTTCAGCAAGAAGCTTGTGAGTTAGAGGGAGTTTATTCAGCTGTTTCATTAGTTGGTGGAATTTCGCGGCCTGGTTTCTGCTAATAAATATTGGCGCCAAGTTTGACTCTCTACCTGCATAGCATTGGGTGGTGAGGTTGAGGGGGGTGGTGGGTTGGGTCTGGCAGGGGAGGGAGTCACAGGAGCAGGTGCAACATGTTTCTTATGGGGTGTTGGGCTTGGTGTCAGGTTCAGAGGCTGGAGGGGGTGTGCTAGGAAGTAAGGTTTTTGGTTTTGAGGCAGATTTTGGAGAAGAGGAATAAGGACTAGTGGTTTTGGGCTTAGAAGCCGGTGGAGAAGGACGGGAAGGAGCAGAGGATTTGGACTTGGTCTTGGTGGTCATGGTGGGAGATAGAGGTTTGGTGGTCGAAGTAGTCCTACCTGTCTTTGCCATACCTAGAAGAAAAATATCAAGTATTTATAGACTTTAAAGTAATGGAGAGAAAAGTTTAAAGATTAAAAAGAGGAAAATGTATAGTAGAAGAGAAAGAACAGTTAGCGAGCGCTAAAAAGCATGGGGAAATAGAGGGTTGGACCTCGAAGAGGCGCTTAAGCTAGTCTTGCGACTGCTTGCTGTAACCTTATTCCCCTACCCATCTAAACTGTGGTAGTGCAATGCTCTGAGAGCTTTAGGCTTTGGTTGCTAGAACCGCGGCAATGCCGAGCCGAAGGCTTTGGTTAAAAACCACGGCAATGCCGAGCCGTTCCAGCGGACTTCTTCTTCAGCTGGAGCTTCCCTGGTAGGTGTCGCCTCGTTGAGATCTCAAAGTGAAGTCCGAGGAAGTTGGACAACATCGGCATCTAATATAGACATCTGACCAACAGTAGTGGCTTCTGGTGGTAGAAGTAGGACATCATTGACAATTGTCTTCTTCTTTCTAGTCCTTAGTGACCTCTGGTGGGACATCTCGGAACTGTTTGCTGGTTTAGAGTCTACAGCTTGACTTTCTATTGTTTTTTGTACAAATTTTAAAATGACATCTGCTGGTGGTATTTCAAAATTAACCATATTACTACAATTACTATGGATGAAAATTTGTTCCCAAATATCTAATTCTGAAGGAGAATTAATGGCTTTCAGTAATTTTATATCTTGCCCAATTTCATGGTTGGTACTCCAAAAGTGGTTGGCTACTGCTGATTTATCCAACTGTTTTAATTTAATATTTCTCTGGTGTTCTTTAAGACAAACTTTTAAGCTTCTCTTTGTTCTACCAACATAAACTTTTTCACAATCATTCCAGTTGATTTGATATATACCAGATTGTTTTAAATTATTCACTGTTTTATCAAGTGGTTTATTTAACATCTTTAAGTTAAATCTGTTGCAAGGGGCAAGTGTTATATTGCATTTATCAAATATTTTTTTAAATTTTGATAATTGAATCTTTTATACTTTTATACTTTAAATCGTCTTTTATTGGTTTTAATATGCTAAATTCTTTCTTCTTAGCTAATAATAATAATAATAATAATAATAATAATAATAATAATAATAATAAGCTAACTTCTTTCTTCTTCTTCTTCAAATAAGAAGAAAGAAGTTAGCTTATTAAAACCAATAAAAGATGATTTAAAGTATAAAAGATTCAATTATCATCCAAAATTGTTTCCAAAATTTAAAAATTCTTCTTAGCCAATAATAATAATAATAATAATAATAATAATAATAATAATAATAATAATAATAATAATGATGATAATAATAATGATAATAATAATAATAAATAATAATAATAAATAATAATAAATAATAATAATAATAATAATAATAATAAGCTAACTTCTTTTTTTTTTCTTCTTCTTCTTCTTCAAATAAGAAGAAAGAAGTTAGCTTATTAAAACCAATAAAAGATGATTTAAAGTATAAAAGATTCAATTATCATCCAAAATTGTTTCCAAAATTTAAAAATTCTTCTTAGCTAATAATAATAATAATAATAATAATAAGCTAACTTCTTTCTTCTTCTTCTTCTTCTTCTTCTTCTTCTTCTTCAAATAAGAAGAAAGAAGTTAGCTTATTAAAACCAATAAAAGATGATTTAAAGTATAAAAGATTCAATTATCATCCAAAATTGTTTCCAAAATTTAAAAATTCTTCTTAGCTAATAATAATAATAATAATAATAATAAGCTAACTTCTTTCTTCTTCTTCTTCAAATAAGAAGAAATAAGTTAGCTTATTAAAACCAATAAAAGATGATTTAAAGTATAAAAGATTCAATTATCATCCAAAATTGTTTCCAAAATTTAAAAATTCTTCTTAGCTAATAATAATAATAATAATAATAAGCTAACTTCTTTCTTCTTCTTCTTCAAATAAGAAGAAAGAAGTTAGCTTATTAAAACCAATAAAAGATTATTTAAAGTATAAAAGATTCAATTATCATCCAAAATTGTTTCCAAAATTTAAAAAATTATTTGATAAATACAGTATAACACTTGCCCCTTGAAACAGATTTAACTTAAAGAAGATACTAAATAAACCACTTGATAAAACAGTGAATAATTTAAACAAATCTGGTATATATCAAATGAACTACAATGATTGTGAAAAAGTTTATATTGGTAGAACAAAAAGAAGCTTAAAAGTTTGTCTTAAAGAACACCAGAGAAATATTAAATTAAAACAGTTGGATAAATCAGCAGTAGCCAACCACTTTTGGAGTGCCAACCATGAAATTGGGCAAGATATAAAATTACTGAAAGCCATTAATTCTCCTTCGGAATTAGATATTTGGGAAAAAATTTTCATCCATAGTAATTGTAGTAATGTGGTTAATTTCGAAATACCACCAGCAAATGTAATTTTAACATTTGTACAAAAAAGAATAGAAAGTCAAGCTGTTGACTCTAAACCAGCAAACAGTTCCAAAATTTCCTACCAGAGGTCACCAAGGACTAGGAAGAAGGAGGCAGTTGTCAAAGATGTCCTACTTCTACCACCAGAAGCCACTACTGTTGGTCAGACGCCTATATTAGATGCCAATGTTCTCTAACTTTCTCAGACATCTGCAAACCTGCAAGAGGATGACAACGAAAGTTGTGCAAACACGCGTCCAGGGTACTCCATCTACACCATGACCAAGTGAAGCATATGTTGGTAATAGATGCCCAGATTTTAATAAAATTGACAGCTTCACTGTATGTAATGGCTTTTTTAACATTTTAAAACCATTATTTTTATTTGTTTACATTTATTTTTATTCTCTTTTCTTCACAATAATTTTGCATTTCATTAAATGCCCTTTTAACCCTATCACTGTTTGGTCCTTATCATTAAGTCATCTGCATTTAGTAATTGTAGGACCTTTATATTTCTTATAATTGGGCAATGTAAGTTGCAGTTCCTTACTCTAAATAAATTGAATAAAATATTACTTATTTTGCATCCCTGTCTTAAACTTACTTTTTGCTCTGTTGTCTCTTATGTTATGCCTTTATAGATTTTATTTACTTACTTTATGAGCATTTCTCTTACTCGTTTTATGCCTCTTTGCTTATTGTACTGAATGACTTCTCAAAGACTGCAAAGAATTTAGTCCAAGCTTTTGACCTGGCAACAAACTTATTCTCCTTTAGTATTCTGGTTTATTTATTCCTCCTTTCCCTTTATGTAGTAGTACCATCATGCCTACTTTTCAACTCTCTGAGATATTATTGTTATCTTTCACTTTGTTTAGCACTCTTGTGCTCCTCATTTTTCCAAAATTCTCCTGGTATTCCATGTAGCCCTGCTATCTTGCATTTTTTAATCTTTGCCAGTTGTTGATGTACCTCCTATCCAACTCGTTTAGCAGCTTTGTCCTATCTCTTTATAATCTCTCTTATTTCTTTACTTTCCCCAATCAACCCCAATTAGCCATTCAATTGGTGTAATTTCATTTCTCTTTATAATCTTTCTTACTGCATTCCTTTTCTCAATTAGCACCAATTTAGCCATTCATTTGGTGTAATTTCATTTTTGTCTCTTCCTTCTTATTTATATTTCTAATTGTTTTTTTATGGCTACCCTTGCCTTTTACCTACTCTTCTTTCCATTTGTTTTTCTTTTTATCTCTGTTAGATATTTTTATCATCACATACAGTTAGCAAATTTCTCTTATCCTGTCCATCCTCTCTTCATCTCCAACTTTAGCAAATTTCATCCTCCATTCATCTCCAACTGCCTAATTCTTTAAATAACTCGCTTTTTGCTGCTGTGTCTTCCTCCCTCAAACCACCCCTTGTTTATCTTTCTCCCTTCTCCTACTTTTCATTCCTACACTTTTCATTATTCTGCATTCCAAAATTCAACCTGTCTCTGAAGTCAACTCCTGTCTAATAGCTTCATGTTGCTCCTACCTCCACCATAAGCTTTAAAGCAGCTTTCAACTGAAAGTTCTATTTTTCTTTCTCCGTCTGATCTTTTAGTATTATTTCTATAACTAATGGAAAATGCTCACTATTCACATCTATACCTTTAAACTTTATAATTCTTGCTTCTATATTCTCACTGTAAATCATTTAATCTACAACATTTTGGCCATTATTGTTAACTAAAATTTGAACTCCCATTCTTTTTCATCCCATATTACTTTATTACAAATTAAGATGTTTTTTTCACAAATTTCTAGTTTTTACTCTTCACTATTTAACTTTTATCCCTATTATTTCCAGGATCATCTTATCACTCTCCCCAGTTCTAATGAAAACTTAATTATAGTTTATTCTTGATTATTCAGGGTATGGCTGAAGAAGGCACCAAAAAGCAAAAAAAAAAAAAAAAAAACAAAACAAAACAAATAATAAAACATCAGGAAAACAAAACTGAATCTAGATAAGGCAAACTTTTTACATTCTTATTACTTGTTTGCATAAAATTATTTAGGACATGCTTTGTTGACTGTTTCCTAGATCATCAAGAGGTTATTAGTCAATCCACAGTCAACATAGGATGCAGTCATTGAGCAATATGTAAAATTAATAAAAGTGAGCCATATTTCATAAGCTAAATTTGAATCAAGATCTTAAAATTTTCTTAGAACTACAAAAATACACACAATTTCAATATTGTATGCTTTGTCTTAAAATTTCTGCAAAAATGTAAATTTAATCTCACCAGAAGTAAACAAATATAAAAATGAAATATTACAACAGCTTAAATCTTTAGTTCAGTGAATTGAAATAGAATCTTAAATTGCAAAAACCCAAATATCTGTTCAAAAAAGAAAGTTAACATTTCACTATTTTTGTCATTCCAATGCTTTTTATAGAAGTTGATATTCCTTTCCAAGTAAACTACCTGTAATACTACAGGAATATTACATTTTAGACAGACAGATTATTGATCTATCATATGCCTATTTCCTTGGTTCTGTATCTCGATACAACACACACTTCTTAACAAGAACTTTTATACTCCTGCATTTGCTTTGTCACTCAAATGCATACTGTTCTCTTTTCGGTAAATTCAGAATCAGATATGTTTATTTTATTTGATAGTTTGCATAAGACAAATCTAAGTAATCCATCTGAACTAAGTCTCCACTTAACTCATTTCATGATACTGTATTGATTAAGCACTTAGGATCTTACCAAAGCAAAGGATCCCAACAAAATATAGAGCCAGTAATTCAACAAATCAAGGCAATAATGCCAAACCTGTCCTTTTCTCTCTTTCTTTATTTCTTACGCAAATAAAATGATTGCTATTTCACCTCTTGGGGGGGGGAGACGTTCTTAGCTATCAAACCATTCAACACTTTTCAACTTACTTTCTATTTTTTGACGTATGTGCAACAACCTAAGAACCAGCTCATCTATGGCAGCATTTGATGGTGCACAAAGAAGAACTCTGGGAAAATTCTTGTTCTTTCTCCTTTGCATTAGGTAATTATTTTGCCCATAGAGTAACTGCATGATTATATTCACAATTACATGGGACTTTCCTGTTCCTGTAACCAGAAAATAAAACTTAAAGACATTGTATAAGTAAACTTATCAATTTTTGAGTTTGCTAATATGGGTTAGAGGTGTTGTATATATATATGAGCAAGACAATGTGACATTGACAGGACCCCACTCATTCAGTTATTTCCTGTTAAGTTAGCAAGCTTATTGCTAAGTGCCAATGAAACAAATAGTACACATTATTCAAAATATACAAACATAGATAATTTGTTGACTATATTATTAACTAGCTGACATCTGGTGTTGCCTATGGTTTGATTTTTTACATCTACAACATTAGACTCTGATTACACTTGCCCAGTCACCTTATGTTTCTTTAGAGGCATTTAAAAATGATTACACGCGACACTTAAAGAGTTAAACTCTCAGGACATTATAAAGAAAGAAAAAAAAAAAAACACTAATATTATATTAAAACTCTGGATAATAATCACTTTGTAATGGCTTCTGTAAATGCAGCTGAGTGAATTCCACATTATCACATTTGGACTGTTTTGTCACTATTTGTATAAAAATGGGAGACTCACAGTGAGAACGCCAATGAATGCTGATAAAATAGCCGATGCTCTCATTGTGGGCCATATGTAACTTAGATGTTGAATAACAACTAAGTATAATTACATAGTTGTACTACATACTTGGATTTAAAAAGAAGTAATATAAACAATGTTATATGTTACTCAAACCAATGCAGCACAATACAAATAGTTAGCACTTAAGGATTGCTAATAGATAGAATCCACACTCATATATAAGAGAAAATTTCGTTATAAATTGTTTTCAAAATTGGTACACAAGTTCAGTCTCCATGAAAAAAGCAAGTAACAAAGTTACAACCTCACGAGAATAAGATTTTAAAAAATTCTTTTGTGAGTAGCTTCAAGATCTAAGGCGAAGTGCAAATTTATCAGTCAGTCAAAAATATTATGATAAAAATCTACAGCTATCATCCAATCATATGTTTTCACTGTTTTAGAGAAGTTAATTGAATCGCTCAGTGGAGAAAGGAACTATGTTATTTGTTTTCACTTTTCCATTTTTTGGTACATCCGCTATAATTTGGCACAAAAACATTGTCCTGTGTTGAAAGGAATTATATCTAATGGCTCCTTAGTGGAGAAAATTCTCTTCCTCTGACTTCATCAGGAGGAGAAAGGAATTATGTCAGTGACTTAATTCTTTTCTCCTCAGTAAGCTCGATATGAACAGTATCGGAAGCGCTCCTGTTGCACCAAGAATGTGCTTCGACATGAGTGGCATATTACACTTGCGTCATCATTCTTGATTTGCCATAACTGTTGAGAGTGCAGTTGTTTAGTTGGAAGCTTCTTGTAGTTAAGCAATCATGTCACCAAAATAAAACCGAAATGAAAACGAGCACAGAAGGAGGAAAATAAAACGTGCAAGAGTTCAAGGCTTACCATACTTGAATTACCAGGGCAATCCTCTTACTGGAAAAAGCATAGGAGTAGACTGCAGGTAAGTGAATAACCATTGCAATAGCAAATTCATAATGTGTTTAGTTTTATAGTTTACAGTAAGTGCTGTGACATTGCAAATGTGATTCAACACTTTTTAGGTGTCGAATGGAATGCTTCTGCTGTATTAGTGATGCACAACACCTGAAGATTCTTTCAGATTTTCTCGACAAAGAAGATAAAAATGCTCAAGATATACATTTACAAGGACTCGTTACTAAAGACATGAAGCAACGATGACCAAGGAAACAATAGAATGGATGTGCAGGTAACAAGAGACAATATTCTTTTGATTACTTTGTTGTTGTAGAAGGTAAGACACCTGAACACTTGCAAATTAGCTTTTCTTAAGCTTCACAGAAGTGATACATGCTCCTTGTTGGAGAACAAATTCCAAGGGATAAACGAGGTGAAAATGAGTGCACCACCAAAATTACAGAAAATGTCTTGAAAGCAACATGCGATCATATCCATTCAGTCCCCCTTTGGACAATACACTATGCTGGCAAAGAAATAGAATACTTGGACGCACACTTGAATATCAAAATAACGTGTGATCTTTTTCGCCAGAAATATCCCAAGTTTGATGTTAAGTATGATTTTTATAGAAACTATTTTTATAAAAATGCAAATGCAAAAAAAGGTTGGAGGTATTGTGCACTGCTAATCATCCGCCTCCAGCCGCCGCAGAATGCCGGCAGATGCAACTGCACCTGCCGGCCCACCATTCCGCCACCACTGACGCAGCCCGGCAACTGCACACGCTATTGCCAGCCTCTACACCTGACACCACACCAACACCAGAGCTTCCAGCCGCCACCACCGTGACCATCACTGCAGCGCCACAGAGTACACAGCCACAGCCGCGACCGCCACTAGTGCTCGAGAAGCACAGTGCTGTCATTTGGGATGTACCTCGGGACCTGACCACAGACTGCTCACCGCCGCTCGACAGATTTGGCCCTCAATACTGAGGGCCACGAGGATCTGGTCTACAAGAGGGATGTCACTTTTAGTCAGGCTTGAATTCACCGTGACCGGGGACCTCGAGGCTGCCTTGCGCGAGGGCCTGCCCATATTTGGGCGGCACCTTTGCATAGAGACAAGCCGCGAACCCCGGCCCACACCATGCCGCCGATGCTGCGCATTCGGCCACACCGAGGACGCCTGCGCCGACCACCCACGGTGCCACTACTGTGGAGCACCTACACTTACGGCCGAATGCACCAACCATAACCTGAAGAACCGCCGGAGGTACTGCGCCACCTGTGAAGGCTACGGCCATTTCACGGGTCAGGCGCAGTGTCCCGCATATCCACGCCGCCGACAAGCACTACCGCCAGCTAAGCCTGCCGCCACCGCAGCCACAGCACGTACTCCAGCGTCACCACCTCTAGTCCACCTCCATTACAAGCCGCCGCAGCAGACAACACCATTTTGGATGCCATCCAGGATCTGCAAATCCGGGAACTCAGCTCCCGAATGATCTTGATCGAGGAAAACTTATCGACCATCACCACCACCACCACCACCGCCGCCCAGGACTCATCCGTGCGCTGCCTTCAAAACCTAGAGAAAAAACTCCACGACATACAGGAAGCCACCGCCGCCACAGCATCTACACTGGAGACGTTCGTCCCCAGCTGCACTTCGCAGCTACGCACCACCGCCGAGAGGCAGACATACCTGGTCGAAGGCCTTCAAAAACTGACGACTCACATGACTGACATACAACCACCTGACCACACCAAAAAAGTTTACCGGAAACTAGCCCGGATTGAGGCTACTCTTCAGCAGCCAACACCAGCTCCATCCTGCAAAACGACCGCAAACATCCAGACTGACATCACTTTGGCTCCTTTCTTAACACCCACACTGACACAGCTACTCCAACAACATGAACAATACAGCTCACCCCAAAGACCAAACGAGACTTTTCCCCCTCTAAGATATAATCCCAAGTAAAATCCGAGAAGATACATTTTGATAATAAAGAAACCCTAGACTCCCTCCAGAACCCTCCTTAACTCCCTGAGTGGCAGTCAGGTCCTTTCGGTCATGACTGTCAGCCGGTACCACCGTTACCATCTGCTGAGCCGCCAATTCGGCCAGCAGCAACCGCCGCACTAACGAGGATGCTCAGCGGAACCTCCCTACACCTTGATATCTCCTTCGAATCCGATACTTCCCTTCCCAACCCCGCACTTCACCCAATGGCGAATTAACCATTCTATCTACCTTCCAACTCTCTTACTGTCTCCCCTTTCACAAAAAAAAAAAAAAAAGCTATAAGGGTTTTGTAAGACTTCGGAGTATGGATCCAGCGCTGAAGGCAGCTTTCGACGCAGGCTTCTCCCACTACCACACCTGCAGCAGAGAACAGCTAATGGCACTGCAAGCAGAGAGGACCCGCCGCCGGAGCCGCAGCCAGTGGGCGCAGGTGTCAGGCGTATCGCCTTGCAGCCACTCCCGGCCACTCTTCCTACGCCGCTTCCTGCCAGGCCACCTACCCTCATGGAGCAGGTGGCTCTTTCGCCAATAGACGTCGCCGCCGTACCGGAACCCACTCGGGAACAGGCCCGGCCCCATCCACCGACAACCTCCGCCGCCGCACCGGAACCACGCATCGAACTGCACTTCAACTTTTCTCCGCCGCGCATGCTGCTCCGTTGGAGCAGGGCACCACTCCGACACAGAGTCACCATGATGGCCATCATACAGTGGTCATCATAGGGGTCCCCAGGGACCTTCCATCCCGCTTCGTGCTGGATGCCGCACGCCGCGACTGGCCCTCTGTATTGAAGGCCAACCGCATCACCTCACCTCGGGGACCCACATCGATGGTCCGGCTTCACCTGGGGTCCGCACCTGAAGCCGAAGCTGCCTTGACATCACGCCTGCCCCTGTTAGGGCAACAGCTACGTGTCGAGGCTAGCAGAAGTGAACGTCCGGTCCCCTGCCGACGCTGCTGCACCTTCGGGCATTGTTCGGAGGATTGCCACGCCGCACCTAGGTGCCACTACTGTGGAGCAAGCTCGCTCACAGCCGCTTGCTCCAACCATGATCTGCGCCGTCGACGCCGCTACTGCGCTACCTGCTCCGGGAACTCGCACTACACAGGGCAAGCCAAGTGCCCCCTGTATCCCCGGAGTAGGCCTTCACCTCCACAACAGTCACAGCAGGACCATCAACCATCTCCACCACTCAACTCTTCACTTATCGCTTCACCTGACAACTCCTCTTCACCGATGGACACCTTCCTGAAGGACGCCGTGGACTCCATCCAGCACCACATCGCCGCTATCCTGGCGGCTACAGGAACTTCAGAGGGTAATCAATGAACGACTCGCGGCATTGGAGGCCAAGCACCAGGATTCGGATCATGTTGCAGGTGACAATGGCGAGGTGCTTGCGTCTGTCCAGCACCCGCTGGAATGCATAGAGCGCCACTTCGTCCATCCATCTGCCGAGGACAGGCGATGACCGGAGCTCGCGGCTGGGGTCTCTTGAGGCTTCGGTCGTGGGTGTCCGAGAGCTGCAACATCAACTACATCAATCCATCTCCAAGCAACTACACGACCTTCAGAAAGGACTCAGCTCTGACATCCTCACCTACATCGCTACCGGTCCGGCTCCCAGGGGAAAGAAGAACCGGTAGTACCGACATCATCACCACAGGGAGAGAGTGGCAGCTCTCCCTGCACTACCAATCCCATTTTCATCAACAAATCCTAACCACCTACAATTTCCTCAACTCCTATACTTCGCTACGGGGGCCAGCTGGTCCTCGGTCAAGCCGGTCTACTAGCAGAACCCTCTCCCCTGGCAGCCGCACAGCGGGCCAGTTCACCTTCACCTTAGACTGCGCGGGTGCAACAGCGGTACCGCAGCATCCTCACCTTCCAATACCGGAGGAGGGGTTTTTTAGTCGGTAGGTCCACTCTGGGAGACCCCGATACTCCGGACTTTCCAGCCCGGGTTAGTCCTTAGGGTGGATTTTCCCCTCCACTTGAAAAAAAAAAAAAATGCTATAAAGGACGAGGAGCTTCTTCTTCGACTTGTAAGGATGGCTAAGAAGAGACAGCGCAGACTGGCCGCTGCTAAGGCAGCACCCGATGCTGCTCCTCCGACACTACCGGTCCCGGCAAGCCTTGCTTCGCCGTCGGCCGCCACCGCAGTCTCGCCGCAACTGCAGCCGCAGTTGCCACCATCGCCAACACCGCCTCCACCCAGCTCCACGCCGCCGCCGTCGGTTCAATGCCGTGGGACCTTTCCACCCGGCATCTGCTCACCGCCGTGCAGTCGCGGTGGCCTTCTTGCTTGAGGGCCACCCGCATATACTGCGACCGGGGGCCAACGCCGCTAGTTCGCCTGGAGTTGCAGGACCAGGCTGACGTGGAAGCTGCCTTGGCGTCAGGGTTGCCCTTATTAGGGCGACTTCTAGTCGTCGAGGCTAGCCGACAAGAACGCCACCGGCCCTGCCGACGATGCTGTGCCTACGGACATTTAGCTGACTTCTGTTCCTCGCCGCCGCAGTGCCACTATTGTGGTACCAACTCCACCACCGCTGAGTGCCCTGGGCACGATCTCCGCCGTCGCCGCCGGTTCTGTGCCACCTGTCGTGGCACAGGACACTTCACCGGGCAAGCCCAGTGCCCACTCTACCCAAGCAGCAGACTCCCGCTGGCACAACCAGCCCGGAACTTACCACAGCAGTCTTCCTTTACCGACGCCGCACCGCCTGTGCCCACAACGGACTCAGCGACGCGGGACGCCATTCAGGACCACCACGCGGAGATCCTGAACGTTGGCGCCCGCTTAGCTGTACTGGAAGAGGCGTACAGCAACGCCATCACCGAGAAGCTACAAGAGCTTCAAGCATCTACCACCGCAGCTATCACCACTCTCCAATCTACAGCTGCTGACTTGTCAGCAAAAGTAGACGCCACCTCACAGCAGCTGAAGCAGGTCATCCTGCAGCAAGCTGCATTCTCCGCAGAGCTCTTCCGTGTTAAGAGCCAACCCAACGCCGCTCCTCCTCCAACTAAAGCAGAGGGGCACGCATTCTCAACGGATCCACGGGACCCACGGGTCCAACGACGACCTACAGCCGGAGTAAGCAAGTCAGCCTACGTCCAAGAGCTGCTGAGTCGACGCTGAATTAAGCTAACCTTTCTTGCACTACCTACACCTTCATTCCTTTCTACTATCACTATTGACTCCCCTAGGGTGCAGTCAGGTTTCATGGCTGTAGCCTAGAAACTACCTACCACCCGCTCCCGCACATTGTGCGGCAGCATTCCAGAATCCACTTACTACCGCAGATGTAACAGGACCGCACAAAGCTTCATGAACAAATTAACTCAGCAAACTACATGTTATGACGTGGAGGGGTTTTTTAGTGGGTATGCCGCAGCAGGGCAGAGAGTCCCACATATCCTCCCAGCCATTGCACCTCGGCTGGGGGTTGAATGCGTAATGCATTTTTCCCCTCCATGATTTAAAAAAAAAAAAAAAAAAAAATTACCAGTTACAACATGGACATAATATCACATGAACCAATCAAATGTTAAGCATTCAAGCTCTTATAAATGTCTCTGCAAGCTCAATCCATCAGTTCATCCTGAAGACGAGGAAGATGCACTTCTTCGAAATGTTGGTATCAAGCCAAGTTTTTATCTGGTTAGAAGTCCGAGGAGATTTTGAATTAATACGTCACTAGGAAAGCTTCAGTTCTTATTTTACCAGATATAAATTTTTAAAATGTTACTGTATTCATTTTCAAAGCAGTTCAAGTGAACATACGAGTATATTAAATTTATTGTAAACATCTGTATTAAAATAAACAAAAGTATGAATGTACAGAGCCACCATACTAGGACAAAATGCAACCATATCTGAAATAGATTAATGAGGGTGTGAATGATGCAAGAAGTGTTTTAAACAATGAAACTTTAAAATAAATGGAATAATTTAAGTTATGTAGACACTTAGGTTTCACTTACTTTATTTTACTTGCTTGGATATGTTTCAAGGAATCCGTTTTGTCTTCATCGTCGGTTAATCTCGACTGAAGCTTAGGGAAGTAGTTGTTGCTGAGGTGGTTGTTCCGCTCTCTGGTGAACTTGAAGAGGTTGTTAAATAGCGGTAATTCAAAATTCATGACGATGTCATGGTTTTTTAAAATAAGGATTTCTTTCCACACTGTTTATTGTGTAGGTATTTTGGCAGGTTTTAGTATTGTAATGTCTTATCGAATGTTATGCTGGATGGTCCAGAAAAAAGGTGTGCTACTGCTAATTTATCTGTTTGCTTTAACTTGCTGATTTATCTGTTTGCTTTAACTTCAAGTTCCTTAGATGTTATTTAGTCTTGTTTGTAGATTCCACATGAAATAATGATCTGCACGTGAAATTAGTCACAAAGTAAACCTTCAGCACTTGGAAAATTTTAAAGGGAAATGCTTACAATAAATTAAACCATGTAATGAAGGAAAAAATGTAAACACTCATTAAAAAAGCAGAGAGGCTGCACCTAAAACAAAACTGCAACAAAGATCGCAAACCACAGAAAAAGATAAAACCCGTTAAAATGGAGAATGTTATTAATCTTTCAAAACACACTTTTACGGCAACAGAATTTAACTTACCGAATAAAGACCTTAAAACCTGCATCAGTCTTTCAATAAACATAGATGACTTCACTGCTTAGAAGAAATTGTAACACAAAAGTTACCAGAAAACAAAAAATCCTAGTTAGAGACAAATGCACCAAATTGTTAGAAAAATTTAAATCTACGAAAAAAAAAAAAACTGAAGTAAATGCCATGAAGATGGTAAATGAACTAAACAGGCCAGTAATATATCTCAAAGCTGGCAATTAAATCATTATACTAGACCCTTATTATAACAATAGTCGAAATTAACAAAAAACAATATACACAAATTGCTCACAGCTCTCTCAACTCATGCATGAAATAAGTTAATAAAGTACTAATAGAAACCACAATCATCCCACTAAAATCAAACAGCACTTGAAACCCAGTAATCCCACCCTTCCAAATGTATGGACTACTGAAAATTCACAAAGAAGACATTAGCTTGGGCCTATCATTAACAATATTGATGCCCTGAAATTCACCACCATAAGGAAGCTTAAAAGTTTAAGTATGAAAAACTCATCAGAGCTAGTCACCAGCATTCAGAACATAGACGTAAACCCAGAAGATATCCTAGTTTCGTTTGATGTAGTTTCTCTAATCATAAGCATCCCTACAGAAAAAATCAAATTTTTATTTAATAACTGGTTAAAGGAAGCAAAATTACCACCTGGACAAATTGAACCTATGTATCAACCTTCACTTTTAACAAAAAGTTGTTACAAAAAACTTTAGGTCTAACAATGGGAAACCCATTATCACCCTTTTTGGTAGATATCTTCATAGCAATCTGGAGACCCACAAAACAAAAGCCTTTCCTTTAATATTTAAAGTTTGGTATAGATATGTTGATGATGTCTTGCTGTGGCACCCAGAAAACTGTTAGATGATGCCCTCAAACTCTTAAATCTTTATCTACAAGGCCAGTCAATTAAGCTTATGGTAGAAATTGAAAAAGATGGTTGGTTTACCTTACCTGGATCTCAAAATTAAAAGACACAGCAACAAAATGGAATTTGTAATTTATCGTAAACCCACCCATGTGGATAAATTACATAAAGAAAAATAACCACACCTGAGAACACACCAGCATGCCATATTTTATAGTCTAGCACAAAGGATTGCACATGTACCTCTCAAAAAACAGGAGTTTAACAAAAAATACAAACACATACAGAAAGTTACAGCACAGAATGGTATCAATCAATACTTGGTAGTCAGGCAAATAAAAAAAATATAAAAAACAGAAAAAGACCATGAATATCACAACACTCAGTAATAGTAAAAATATACAGCAAAGATCAGAAAATTTAATTCCATTCAACATTTACCATAAATTCAGTAAAACCTTGAGATAGGATATAAAAATGACACCATGCAACAGATACAAGCTTAGAAATTTACTTAATCATCCTCTAAAAGGCACAATACCAAACAAAAGCAAATCACGAATCTACCAAATAAACTGCGAAGATTATCCAAAGGTGTATATTGGAAAGACAAAGATGAATCTACAAACAAGGCTTAATGAATATCTAAGAAACTTAAGTTAAAGCAAACGGACAAATATGCAAAATACTAACACAATTGATAGTGTAGGAAAAAATCCACATTTTAAAAAAATTGTGATACAGTCATGAATTTTGAATTACCACCATCAGATGACCTCTTCAGGTTCACACCAGAGAACAGCACAATCACCACATCAGCATCAGCAGGTTCCCAAAGATTCTTCAAGATTAGCTGACAATGAGGACAAAATGGTTTCTCGAAACATGTCCAAACAAGTAAAATAAAGTGATACTTACATACAGGTCAACAATTATTCCAGATTATGAAGAACTTTAGATCACAAATGCATAGAAAGTAATACCAAAACGTACACAATCATTTGCTTTCTCTAATAAATAAAATTAAAAACAATTAAGTTCTGGTAGAAAATACTTTCTATTCCTTAGAAGAGTACAAAAGAGCAAATGTAAGTGCACTCTACAATACCATATTTTTGCACTTATCTTTTTATACAATGGTATTACAAATGATTTGCTCAGTTACAAACTTGAATAGCATTCCTTTAAATACAATCAGATATATGAAGTTTGTGTCAATGGAAAGGGAAACTCAGTCAGTTTTGCATTATCTCTGTTTCACAACATCACATCCCTTTGTCATGTGACACACATGGAGCCTATAATCAAATTCTGCCATACTCATTAGGACGAACCACTAATGTAATAAATAGCCTCTGATGTGAACAAAAAGATTCTGGATGTCTGCTGGGAAAGGTGGCTGATACATGTATTTGACAAATGCAAGAGAATTAAGTCACAAAGTGTCAAGTCAGAGAAATGTGGAGGCCAATGCATTCACTATCATCATGCCAGCATGACCAATCCATCTTGTTTGATAGTGTACTTTCAGCAAAACTTTAACATCTAAGTGGAAATGAGGTGATGCACCATTATGTTGGAAGGTGAACCCTTGGTTATCCTGTTCCACTGGACATATTCACACCAAGAGCCCCCTTAAATTGCATTACATAGTGATAACAGACTGGCAGATGTGAACATATAGCAGACAAAATGTTTTTTGTCTTTGATAGCAGGTTTCTTCTTTCCTACCACCATAACAATGAAAACAATAACAATTTAACAGCAATTGTACAAACCACAGAAAATATTTGAGTTTCCCCTTTCATTGATGCTGCTTACATGCATAAAGGTCATTTCATTGCATGTCTAATGCAATTTACCTTACTATTTTCTTTTTATTTGATACTCTGCACATATTTAGTACCCTATGAGAGGATCTCAAAACTAAAATGTTACATTTTTCTTTTTTCTAATTGTTGCATTATCAAAGTTCAACAATTTTAAACATTTCAAATTTTATCATTTGGAAGAATACCTCATTTTCATTTTCTCAGGCGGTAATTGAGATATTTAAACAAAACAAAAAGCATTTTGCTCAAAATTCAGCAGGCTTTCATTTGATGTGTAACATGAATAGATTTGTGAAAGATTGCATTTTAAACTATTGGCCCCAGAATTTAAAATTTGGTTTCCATACAGAAATATGACTAAAAATTGTAAAAAATATATATTTTCTGCTTTGATATTTTAAGATCATTCTTACAAATTTTGAATTTGGGATCCCAATGGGATGTTCTGTTTTATGGATTTTTTGTTTTCTGGTATACATTAGAAATTCTTATACATTTCTTTACTAATAACCTTAATATCTATTTTTCTTTATATTTTTTTCTTTCATTATGTATAGAATTGTTTATTATTGATATCTCAACATTTAAAAAAAAAAAAGTGTATGATGAAATATTTTATAACAGATAAGACATATTAACTATTGCAATTACAAACCCAAAAGCAGAAAAACAAAATCAACATAGTTAAAATTTTAAGACTACAGATATTTAGTCCATAGTTGATTTTTGAAGTTTATCTCCAGAAGATCATTTAATAGCTAAGCTAATCAGTTTGGGCTAAGTATACGTTCTCCCTGTTGCAGTACTTGGTTAAACTTGTGTTAAAGTTTGGCTTTTTTTCATCTTCTGGGATACACAGATGAGTGTACTGGTCCTGCGGTTCCAAGATGGTAACTGTTACTTCTTCTTTTTCAAAGTCTTGGGAAAGTATACAAGCCAGCCACCACCTTTAATCATATTCATGTCACAAAACCAGTCATTTCATTAATTGATCAAGTTTTTGAGTTTCCAGTATTATATACATACATTTTATTAACCAATAGGTACATCTTTGTCACAATTTCACTTTGACATGGCGATGGAATGAAGCAGTGAAGTCTGTGGGTTTCCTGAATCATTTTTGCTTCTGAAAAGTGAGATTTCAAGCATTTTTCTACTTCAAGGTGTTCCTGATTTGTGCAAAAAATGAATTCAATTGATGGAAAGTATAAATTGCTCCAGTTGAAAAGTTAGAGAGGTATCATTATTTGGTCTTTATAAGGTCTCTGAAGGCTTGTCTAGCTGCAAGTATTTGATTTTCCCTCCCAAGCCATTGCAGACCCCTTTAGCATGAGCTGTGGCATAGAAATGCCACTCTGCATCCACTCAAAAATCTTGCATATGGTGACAAAGGTTGGAGAAGTTCTTTATTCTTATATTGTACAGCTGTCTCATCAGAAACATAGAAAATCTTTTGTAATCTAGGCAATATTTTGTTTTTTGAAATAAATATACACTACTGTGCTGTGTGCCAAGCTCTCACAAATAAATACAAAACTTTTGTACCTGATTTCATTTTGATCCCTATAATAAACTGCACACTGATGTTTGTTGCTTGATTAGTATTCCAATGATAAGATTAAGCCTCATCCTGCAGTACAAAGAAGTATATTTCAGAGAAATCTAAACTGATAACGGCTTCATTTATTTTAATGTTTTCTTTAAGGTGGTTGTAGTATATATTTTGCTGTTGAACTATACAGCAGTATGTTTTTAATGTTAATAGCTGTTCACAGAAATTATCAACAAAATCTTCAGAACTTTTCGCAACTATCTCAAAACTGCATTGTCAACTGACACCCATAGGAGGATGGAAGTAAAGCTGTTGGTCCCGTGTCGTAGATTTACAGCATGTTAAAGAACTTCAAGCCTGATAGAGAGGCTTCTGAGCAAAACTAAGTAGTCTTTCACACCCAATTTAGAATGGGACACTGAGAACCACAGCAGTTAAAGAGCGTCCATAAATAACACACCATTTACATTTTTATAATTTCTTCTTTCAATTTGTTCATTAATTGTTCCTTTAATTGAACATTCCTTGGAGAATCATTGCATTCATTTAAATGATACCAAGATACACACCCACGCACACACAATGTGTACCACTTGCACCTGCTAAGACACAATTTTTAGGGTGTAATTCAGCAAATTTAGAGAATCCAATTTTATCTATGGGGTACTTATTTTTTAACAATTCATATTTCTTTTAGGATACTCAGAATCAGTCTTTTCTGTACATGATCACCAGTGTTATGTCTTGTTTTCATAGACACAAAATCATTTTTACCAAGCATGACTCTACTCTATTGTAAAAAGAAATTACTTTTTTGCAGCTGAATCGTCTTAACATTTTTCCTGGTTTTGGATCAGAAGTGGACAAAATTTCATCTTCTTTTAGTAGAGATTTTGCTTTCTGAGCCATTCTGTTGCTAATGTTGAATTCATTTTCCATTTTTTTACATGACCAACTTTTTGGAAGAAGAGTCAACATCTGAAATTTTGTACTCCTGCTTTATGTTTGCCTGAACTTCTGCTTCAATAGCATAAGTATTTCTGTATCTGGATCACCACACAGAAGGGATTCATTTAAATATTCAAATTACAATCAATGAGCTCTGTATCTGCTAAAGTTCCTTCCTCACAATCTTCAACTTTTTCCATTAGTTGTGTTTCCTTTTCTTTTGGAAACTACTTTCTACAGCTGTCATATCTTCATGTCTGGTTTAATATAAGTATATACTTCAGACATCCAGTTTTGAACTGGCCTTAAATTTTTAAAAGTTTTATGGACTTCTTTCTCAAAAGAATTACTATAGTATATATTAAAATCATTTTACCTAAACTTTGTTCTGTATCAGACAATGGTTTACGTTGGAATTTAGTAATAACAAATTGTAGTCTTAATGTATAAAAAAAAAATCTTATGTACTCCATTCACATGACTTTCTCTGTTACTCAAACAATTTTCCATACGAAAGATTATTCTTTTATCTATGACATGCCGATCAAGGTAAACAGTAGAAATTGTCTTATAACTTGCTTCCTTGTAAATAAAAGGGACATAAATTCCCTTTTTATATTCCCAGAAAATTCAAAATATACAGCTTATTTGTGATACAAATATCTTTAATATGCAATATTTTAATCAAAATCGTTAGTCATTTTTGAGAAAAACAAAATTTTGAAAAAATTTTCCATGTAAAGGGTAGTTTGGAGTGGGGGGATTTTCTTGAAAATTGTATCACATCCTTGAAAGATACTAAACATAAATACCAACTTTGGTTTTAAACAGTCTAATTGTTTTCGAGCTATGCTGTCCAGACACACACATAGACTTTTTTCAAAAAATTCTTTTTTCAAACTCAGGGAACCTCAAAATATATATTTCCAGTGAAATCTCGACATTGAATTTTTGGGTGGAATACACCACCACTTTCTCTATCCACTATGTACATTGTACACATGGGCTAGAGGAAGTAAAATAACTATTGATACCATGCAAATCAGCTTCACATTAGCTTAATGCAGACTACTTAAAAAAATTAATAAGTGAGTTGCTGAGCAACAGGCCTACTGTAGGTTCAAATGTGCTCAGACATGCAAATGAAAAAAATAGTTCTACCATATTAGAGCATTGAAAAACAAGTGAACTCAACTGCCACTGCCAACATTAAAAATATAACAAGAAATTATTTCTATTTGTTTAAATAAATTTACCTATAATGTATGAAAAAATAATGAAAATGTTTTATTTTTCATACATTACAGTTAAATATTTGTTTCTCATTAGGTTATAGTTATATAACCTACAAGAGAGAGAGAGAGAGAAAAAAAAAGATCCCATAGAGAACCCAAATTTGAAGGAATGATATTAAGTCATTAAAGAAGAAAATATATTTTTTTGAAAATTTTTAGACTTACATTTTTTTTTGGATATCAAATTTTGAATTTTTGAAACAACAATATGAAAAGTAAGCTTCCACAAATCTAATCATGTTAAATATCAAATGAAAGTCTATAAAAAACTGAGCAAATTAGTTTTTATTTCAGAGAAACATCTCCATCCTGGCCAAAGGAAATGGATTTTGTGTGTTTAAGTGCAAGATCAAAATTGCACATTTTTTTAAAATTTGAAACTACTGTGTATTGAAAATGGGATGAGTGAAAATTGTGAAATTTAAGATTAACACTCGGTTCATGTCAGTCAGTTGATATGCCAAATTTCATCAAAATCTAAAAAACTAAGGTAAAATTTTAATTAAAAATTGGATCACTTGACATGGAATGATCTAATAGTATTATTAATGCCAAGTTATTTAATTATGTATCCAGAAAGATTGTTTGTAATATCACTGTATATAACATATTCCCTGTTATTTTTTATATATGTGTTTCTATATCCGAGTTTTATTACTTTTTTTTTTACAATTCTTGTAAAATGTAGTTACATGGAGAAACAATACTTATCATACCTTATTTGAAAACTGTCTTACCTGGTGGGCCCTGGATCATACACATTTTAGGCTCTCCCACTAAGCATGCATGGGTTATCCTCAAAACAGCTTGTTTTTGGGATTCATTGAGAACATCCTATCAATTTAACAAAATAAGTGTTAGTATTAATATTTTAATCAAAATACAATTTTCTATCTTAATACAGTGCTTGTCTACATTAAAATAAAAATGTTAAAGTAATGTAGTACAATATCCAAATAAAAGTGATATAAAATAACAATGCACAGTAGAAATACATATACTGGATGAGATATCCTGTAACCTAAGTTAAATCTTGAAGAGTACATTGAAAAAGTTTGTGAATACTTTTGTTCTATTATATGCTTTTTTCACACATGCCATTAGTAATTAAATTTAAAAATCCATGGTTCAAACCCCAGCTATAAAGTTGAATATTTTAATGTGTTCACCTTCCCAACTTTTGTTCTCTTATGTAGATTTGTGTGTAAGCTCTTTGAAGAGGAGAGGAGAGGAAGGAGGGCGGGCCGGGCAAGAAAGAGAGTGTGTGTGTGTGTGTGTGTTGCAAATTGGAATGTTTAATGGTGCTCTCTGGTGCTGGGTTGATGAATCTCCAAAGAGTGATGGGTAGTGGTAATTTCAAGTTCATGCCCAACACTCTTTGGAAATTCACCCCAGCACCAGAGAGCTCATTAAATACACCATTTGTCAACATCCCCCAGACAGAAACCAGCAAGAGCAAAGAAACATGCTCAAGATGCGAGTAAGTCCATGTTTCTGAAACACATTCTAGTGTTTATCTGTGATTTAGTGTTACAACTTCCCAGCCCATTTATTTAAGTTATTTCACATCACAGTTACTAGTTTCTTAATTTTCAAAAATGTTTGGCAGCTGGAGTATGAAAGATTACTGTAATGCTTTTCAGGACAGAGTAATAGGAAGGTTTAAGAAGGGAAGACCAAGGGTAGCATGGATAGAAGAGGACATCAAAGAAATGAGACAGAAAGGATTAAATGACAGATTAGGAAGACAGAGAAACATGGAGAAGCATAATTTGAGCACAGAAAGATGCATCAACACACTGTAAACCTGCTCAAGAGTGGAGGGGGGAGAAAAATGAGCAGACCTGGGAAGCCTTGTTTGAGGGTTAGTCATTCAAGAAGTACAATTCACTGTAGAAGGCCACAAATGCAGCATAAATTGACTTGTACAAAACAAAAATACTAAATTTGGCAAAAAGTGATGCTTAAAGAAGAAAATGAATTTAACAAACATTTTTTATTCATTGCTGTTCTATAAAAACACCTCAAAGAAACATATATTCACCTTTGGTATATAAATCATAATTTGATTATAAGTATGGAGAACTTATTTTTCTGTATGATTAAAATTATATTCTAATTCATCTATCTTTGGGTATACATAACTCCTACTAAGAGGTTAACGTCAACAACCTTTACATCCCATACAGCTGCCTTTTCAATTATACAATCACTGCAATGAAATCATAACATTTTACAGGAATAATCCAATATAAACAAGTTTACATGGCTTTATTTCCGCTTATCTTTACATCTAGTACTTGGTCATGTTCCCCTTAAATTTATCACTTTCAGCAAACTTCTAGGCATTGAGTCTGCCAAATTTTCAAGATATTTTATGTTCTTTTCTACCTATGACTTCAATGCCTCTTACAGCTCTTTAATATTTTTGGTCGCACTTCTTCAATCTTATCTTCCATCACATTCCAAACATTTAATATGGGCTATTTTTATTATAATGGTAATGCTCCTCTCTCTTATATATATCTATCGAAAGGTACACAGGGGTAAAAGTATTATTAGAACCAGCTGAAAAATTCAATAAAAATAGCCTTACGTTGGCGTGAACATAGTTAAAATTACCCGGATTCTAAGTACTTATGATGGTAAGTCGCCATTAAGGTAGTCCTCTGAAGTGAGATACATTGGTTGGTTGATCCAACATAATGTGGGTAGAAAGAGGCACCAGATAGTTGATAGTGGAACGGTGCCGACAAAAACCACACTGAACATTCGATAGGAGGCCTGGAGATTCAAGTCACCACATAAACCGTCCCTTTAGCATGCATTCCATAACTTTAGAAATGCAACTGGTTAGGGAAATTCGGTAGTAACTGGAAGGCAGTTGTCAATCCTTGCCAGGTTTCAAAATTGGAACAACGGTGACCTTGCACCAAACAGCAGCAAACGCACCTTCATGCCAGATCTGACTAAAGAGCTGGAGGAGAAAGTGCTTAACCATCCATAGACAAATGCTGAAGTAGTGACATGTATGGCATTGGGCCCACGATCGCCCTCCGTGGTGTAATGGTTACCATGCTAACTCCATATACCCAAGGTCACAGGTTCAAACCTGGTGGACGACGATGGATTTTTTTGGGCCTAAAAATCCTTAGTATCGCTTCCTTCGAAAGGGAAGTAAAGCTGTTGGTCCCATGTCGTAGATTTACGGCACGTAAAAGAACCTCAAGCCTGATAGAGAGGCCTCTGAGCTAAATTAATTGGTCTTTCATGTCCAATATAGAATGGGACGCTGAGAACCACAGCAGTTAAAGAGCATCTATAAATAAAACGCCACTTCATTGAGCCCAGGAGCAGAATGCCTAGAAAAAGAGAGGGCATATTCTAGCTCACACAAGCTAAAAGGGCAGTTATAGTCCTCATCGTTGTCAGAGAGGAGGAATGATAACTCCTGGGCTTCCAATATGACCTTGAGGGGAACAAAAACTGGATTATAGTTAGCGGAACTGGAAACTGCCTCAAAGGTACTGCCTAAGGTTTCGTAAATAAGGGCTGGCTCCACCAAGATGTCACCTTTTACACTAATGGGTATAGCACATGTTTTTGCCTTACTGGCTATGCGGCCTAAAGTCTGTTCCACACAATGGAAGTGGGCATTGAGCTATTAAAGCTCTCCGCATAATGCTTCCAAAAGTCTTTCTTACTTTCTAACCCATAATCGTCTACACACCATTAAGTTACCTTTCTTTGGGTAACGTATGAAAATCTGAAGAGCACTTCTGCGTGCACAGAAAGCTTTGCCACATTCCTTGTTCCACCAAGGAACTGGGGTATACCTGGGATGAGCGACATAGTGGGAATGGAGCGCTCGGCAGCAGCTATAATATCAGAAATCAGGTGTTGCACCATGCTATCAACAGTGAAATATTCCATATCGTAGAAATGGGCTAGACAAGAATTAAGTGACCAATCCGCCTTGCTAAACTGAAATTTTGGAATGCCATTGATTGGGGAGTACAATGAAGAAAGATAACAACTATAAAAGGATCACTGGAGTGAGCATCACAGCCAATATTCCACTCTAAACGGTGTCTAAACTGTGCTGAGCAGATGCTTAAATCCAGGTGAGAAAGGGTACCAGTGGAATTTGAAAGAAAGGTAGGCTCACCTGGAGAGGCTCAGCTGGTCCAGAAGATCAACAATGGAGAGATCCCTGGGAGATCCCCAAAGAGGGTGATGACCATTAAAATCTCCCACCAGAAGGTACAGCGGAGGTAACTGCGAGGGCAGCAATGGCAAGGGGAGATGGAGGAACAGACTGAAACACTAAAACCAGGAACAGAAAGGTAGGACAGCAACAGCTTGCAAGTGAGTGATGAGTGGCACAGGTCGGAAACACACTCGAACCGGGACCATGGAACCACCGTGTGCAGGAGAGTCCTCATCTGGTTCCAGATCTAAGCGAACCATGTAAAACAAAGGTATATCGAGGGCCAAGCTTTGTCTCCTGAAAAGAGAAGAGTATAAGATTGCATTAAAATATCCAGGTTAGATCGATGTGTTTGTAGACCAATATATTTCTCTGGAGGAGGGCCACAACAAGGACAGTAAGAAGTCTGGTTTGCAGTAAGTGCACACTGGTAAGGTATCAAATCAATGAGTGTCCTAGGGGTTTGGTGCAGTTTTATCTTTTTCTTTTTCGTTGGGCTACTGCTCAAGCGTGTATGGCCGCAGTGGTGCAGTTAGGAGAACAGGAACAACTTGTGGGACAACAAATGGGCAACACAGGTTGTGCGATCAAGTATAGTAGGAGGAGATGTAAATGGCATAGAGGAAAATGGGGGTATCAGAGTGGTCTTTGGAAACAAAACATTGTCAGAGGAATCTGTCTGTACACCTATAGACATGCAGGAACAAGCACCAGGGATAATCTGAACTATAATATCCTGTTTCCACACTGACTGGTGAACACAACAGTATAAATGTAAAAAGAAGCTAGTAACAGTGAAGAATAACACAAATATTAATATAAAAATAATAGTTGCAACAAATCTTCACTTATCTTTTGGAATCCTTGCCTGGACTAGTTTCGCAATGATTTCATTGCATTATCAACATATCCTTTTGGTCTCTTTTTTGATGTTGTTTATTTACACTGTTATGGTTACTGCTACTAGGTGGATTGTGTACTAATGCATTGCTAACTACTGGAATCAAAACAAATTTGGTAAGATTGTCAATTGGAGGTATATGAAAATTCATTGCATGATTTCTATACTTTAATATAAATATTTTCTCCCAAACCATTAAATCTATGGGCCCATTTAAGTGTTTTAATAATTTAACATCTGGATTTATTTCATGATTAAATTTCCAAAAATGTTCTGCTACATCTGATTTATCAATTTGTTTGTATTTAATATTCCTAAAGTGTTCTTTTACTCTGGTTTCCAAATGACGTTTAGTCTTACCAATATAAACAAGGTCACAATTTAAACAATTAATTGATAAATGCCAGATTTTTTATTTTTTGTAATTTTATCCTTTTTAGAAAAGCCTAACAAATTTTTTATACTGTATTTATTTTGAGGAGCCAATATTATGAAATGCTCTTTGAAAATATTTGTGAATTTTTTATTTGCCCAAGGGTGATAAGTAAATTTTTTAAAAATGTAATTATCTTTTATTTTCTTAAGCGTAGAAATATCTTTAATAGCTTTTTGATATTTAAACTACTCAATTTTTTTATTTATAAAATCAGTATTAAAACCATGAATTAAAGCAGTGTTAATAATGTGTTTATATTCTTTATAGAATTCATCTCTATTAAGGGGTAAATTAATTAACCTATAAATTAAAACATTAAAAACAGCAAATTTATGTGAAAAAGGGTTAAAGCCATTGTTTTTTATATAATTATCAGTGTGGGTTTGCTTTCTGTATATTCCAAAATTCAATTTATTGTCTTTTTTTATTATTTTTACATCCAGGAAAGGGAGATAGCCATCACTTTCAGTTTCTAATGTGAATTTTATAGCCTTATCTTGTAAATTTAAAAGTTTTAAAGCATCATTTACATTTTCATCAGGAACAATAGCAAATATATCATCTACATATCTATACCAAGTTTTAAAAATTAGAGCGATGCTTTAGTGACCTGTATTTCAAAATAGCTCATGAAAAGATCAGCAAGAAAAGATGAAAGTGGACTACCCATTGCTAAACCAGAAGTTTGTTGATAGAATTTGTCATTAAAGCTGAAAAATTTTTGATCCAAACAAAGATTAGTAAGGATAACAAAATCATTTATTAAATTTTCATTCAGTTCTATAGAACTTAACCATTTTTTTAAAAATGTCAAACGTTTTTCTCTAGGAATGCTTGGAAACAAAGCAGTTACATCAAAAGAAACAAGTTTATCATTAGTAGATGATGTAATATTGCTGATCTTTTCAACTAGCTCAAAAGAATTTTTAATACTTAAACTCTCAAATTTTTCAAAACTAGTGAATTTTTTATTTAACCATTTAGCTAGGCTGTAAGTAGGTGAATTTATGCAATTTACAATAGGTCTCATTTTATTTCCAGGTTTATGAATTTTGGGAAGAGCATATATTCTGGGTAAAATTGGATTACTGATTTTTATAATTTGCTTTTCTTTATTTGTAATACTTTTAATTTCATTAAGGGTCTTATTATAAATTGAAATGCAGGATTTTAAAGGGTTAATATCAATGTTTTTGTAATCTTCACCTTGAAGTAAGAGTTCCATTCTGTTAATGTAATCAATTTTATTTAAAATTACAATGCTGTTACCTTTATCAGCTTTAGTATAGATTACATCTTTTTCTTTTAATGATTTAATAATTTGTTTATTGTGATTTACTTTAGGGTGATTTTTACTCAAATTCTGTAATATTTTACTACATTTTTCTTTAACCAATAATTTATTATTTTCATTTAAATCCTGACTAGCAATTTCTATATCTGCTACATAATCATCTATATTTTTTGAAAAATCTACACAGGTTTTTAAACCTTTATTCAAAAAATTAATTTCCTTCTCATTGAAATTACAATTTGAAAGGTTAATTACATCATCTTTAGGGTTATTCCCTTTAGTTGGTTTCAATTTATTTTGTTTTAAGCATAATTTATTTAACTTATTTTTCAGTTTATTTGTTTTATTTTTTCATGCTAAAGTTCAAATTTTCAAACAATTTATATTCCAAATTTAGCCAAATTGAATTACCTAAAACATTTATAAGTTTAAGATGCAAATTATATAATTTCAATTCAATGTTATTTAAGTTTTTAAAATGTAAACTTCTTTCAACTTCAATTACTTTCTTGTCTGCTGCTTTTTGATGAATACTATTATTGTCAAATTTAACAGTTTTTCTAACAAAAATAGGAGTTACTTTACGTTTTAAACACAGGTTTAAGAAACGTATATCTGCAAGAATATGTCTTCTTTTCTCTTGTAATTTCAAATATAGCTTAATTTCATGTTTAGTATTATTAAAATTCAGATTAAACCTATAATTATTATAGTCCATCACATCCATCATAAGCAATAACCTAAAATGTACTGAAACTAAGGAATGCTTCAAAACAATAAACTTATAAATGTAAAAAGAAGCTAGTAACAGTGAAGAATAACACAAATATTAATATAAAAATAATAGTTGCAACAAATCTTCATTTATCTTTTGGAATCCTTGCCTGGACTAGTTTCGCAACGATTTCATTGCATTATCAACATATCCTTTTGGTCTCTTTTTTGATGTTGTTTATTTACACTGTTATGGTTACTGCTACTAGGTGGATTGTGTACTTATGCATTGCTAACTACTGGAATCAAAACAAATTTGGTAAGAGTGTCAATTGGAGGTATATCAAAATTCATTGCATGATTTCTATACTTTAATATAAATATTTTCTCCCAAACCATTAAATCTATGGGCCCATTTAAGTGTTTTAATAATTTAACATCTGGATTTATTTCATGATTAAATTTCCAAAAATGTTCTGCTACAGCTGATTTATCACTTTGTTTGTATTTAATATTCCTAAAGTGTTCTTTTACTCTGGTTTCCAAATGACGTTTAGTCTTACCAACATAAACAAGGTCACAATTTAAACAGTTTAATTGATAAATGCCAGATTTTTTATTTTTTGAAATTTTATCCTTTTTAGAAAAGCTTTAATTAATGGTTTTAATACTGATTTTATAAATAAAAAAATTCAGAAGTTTAAATATCAAAAAGCTATTAAAGATATTCCTACGCTTATGAAAATAAAAGATAATTACATTTTTAAAAAATTTACTTATCACCCTTGGGCAAATAAAAAATTCACAAATATTTTCAAAGAGCATGGCATAATATTGGTTCCTCAAAATAAATACAGTATAAAAAATTTGTTAGGCTTTTCTAAAAAGGATAAAATTTCAAAAAATAAAATATCTGGCATTTATCAATTAAATTGTGACCTTGTTTATATTGGTAAGACTAAACGTCATTTGGAAACCAGAGTAAAAGAACACTTTAGGAATATTAAATACAAACAAATTGATAAATCAGATGTAGCAGAACATTTTTGGAAATTTAATCATGAAATAAATCCAGATGTTAAATTATTAAAACACTTAAATGGGCCCATAGATTTAATGGTTTGGGAGAAAATATTTATATTAAAGTATAGAAATCATGCAATGAATTTTCATATACCTCCAATTGACAATCTTACCAAATTTGTTTTGATTCCAGTAGTTAGCAAGGCATTAGTACACAATCCACCTAGTAGCAGTAACCATAACAGTGTAAATAAACAACATCAAAAAAGAGACCAAAAGGATATGTTGATAATGCAATGAAATCGTTGCGAAACTAGTCCAGGCAAGGATTCCAAAAGATAAGTGAAGATTTGTTGCAACTATTATTTTTATATTAACAACAGTATAATTCAAAGTGGTGGTCAGGTTGAGCTCAAGATAATGTTTCTGTGCCACTTGAAAAATTAAGTGGTTTTTGACTCTTATCTCCTGGATAGTCTTCTCCTCGAGGAAACAGGAACACTCCACAGTTGACACAGGTGGAGCCTTGGGCATAAACTGATCCATCATGTGTTTTTTTCTGACATTGAGCACAAACTGGCAGATTGGTACAGCATTGTTGCATATGTCGAATCTGACAGGTGTTCCTTCATAACCACACATGATAAAAGCCAGAATTTCGGTCTGCTCAAATGTCTAAAATATTGTACAAAGAAAGAGTGGCTTGCCATCCCATTTACCAATCTATATGTACCAATAACAGCTTGGTCAGAAAGACTTCACTATTTTGTTGTTTGATAACTGGACTAAACTGGTGGTCGTCACTACATCTAGGCTACTATTCAAGATTTATGCTTCTCCACCTTAATAGTGTAAGAACCCAAAAGAGAAGCACTTCTCAACTTGGCCAGTTGGTCAGATGTGGCAGAAGCTTATGGGCTTCTGAGAAGGACACCTTTTCTTTCCCCATATCTCCTGGATGGCTCTCTCCTTTGTAAAACAGGGATATTCCTGGGAACTGGAGGGATGTTCATCCAGTGCAATCACCATTCGTGAATAACATTGCTGCAATTAACACAGGTAGACTGACCACTGCAGAACTCATTGCTGTGCCCAAAGCACTGACACTTATAGCACCTGAGAGGGTTCAGGATGTACGGCCTCACTGCAATGGCTATATACCCTGCCTTAATTCCTTGGGGTAGTCTACCCTATCAAAGGTAAGAAACAGGATACGGTAGGCACGAATTTACCATTTACTCTCCTCTGAACCCTGTACACAGCAGTAATGCCCTGCTCTGCAACATTCTCTTGAATCTCCTCATTGGACATACCAACCATGGCACAGGTGGTGACAATTCTGCGCAAGGAGTTCAAGGTCTTATGCATCTCGACTTTAACCAGGTAGCTTCCCATCATATTGGCTCCCAATACTTTGGATGCTGACAGTACTTCTACCAGGAGCGTGTGAGTTTAAACACATGACTTTACAGGACCAGCTATCTTATCTAAGCTCTTTTGGATTGCAAACGGACTAACCGATGAAAATGTACTACCTTCCTCTGTTCTCTTAATCATTAAGTAGCAAGGACCACTGGACTTGACTATTTTCTTTCCAAACACTATACTGGAGTTGGGTTTGATTTTGTGCGCCTTAAAAGATGGTCTTTAATTCATCACCCAGTGCTTCCCATCCACCATGGAGCCCAATGAGGGGTTATCCCTCTGGGTGACAGGGCTATACAGGGGATAAAGCAGACTCGCCATCCCACTATCCCACTCATCCTGGAATTTGGTATGATGCCTAGTCCTGGCCGATTGACTAGGGGTGGGTTAGTCCCTAGCCTCCCATTTAGGAGAAACGAAAGTGGTGTACTAGGCTGCACATCCTCCACAGTTACTGAAGGTCAGAAGCCTGGGCTCCACCATTATGGGTCTCCATGCACGGCATACACATGGGTGGGCATTCAGATGCACAGACCACCTCACCACTTAGAGGTTGCCCACACTAAGGAGTCAGGGTTGACTCGGAACCCCAGGTGCACCAAAACCATACTTACCATAGTAGGCTCCTGGGGGGAGGCATACATAAAACTTACATTAGGTATGTTAGCAGACACTAGTAATATAGCATATGAAATATGTGAGCTTATCTACTCTAGCTTAGAGAAAAGTGATGTTTGATTAGAACTATTCACTTCTGCTCATTTCAGTCACCTATTCCTGTCTCACTCAAAGCTACTGGAAAGGAAAAACAAAAAGGGTAAGAAAGAAAGAAAAGAAAAAAAAAAGGTTTCAATTGGTGATTTACATCACTTTTAACCTTCTATGCATTTTTTCCCATTTGCTGTTCTTCCATTTTAATGGAGTAGCTACATTCTTGCTCATACATGCTTGCTGTAAAGCACCCCTCCCTCTAAAAGATGAAAATCTTTAAATGATTAATATAACAATAAATGTAAAAAGGAAGCTAGTAACAGTGAAGCAACACAAATGTTAATATAACAGTTAATAATTGTAACAATTCTCCACTTATCTTTTTGAAATCCAAGGACTAGTTTCGCAATAAAATGGTCTTTTGCATCGTCAGCTCATTTTCTTTTTGATCTTGTTTATTTACACTGTTATGGTTACTAGGTGGATTGTGTACTTAGACATTGCTAACTACTGGAATCAAAACAAATTTAGTGACAGAATCAATTGGTGGTATATCAAAATTCATTGCACGATTTTTATTCTTTAATATAAATATCTTCTCCCAAACCATTAAATCTATGCGTCCACTCAAATGTTTTAATAATTTAACATCTGGATTTATTTCATGTTTAAATTTCCAAAAATGTTCTGCCACAGCTGATGATGATGATTAAAGTTTAGGGGCACACAACTACAGAGTTCTTGGCACCCTAGAAGAACAAGTCATGATAAAACCAAAATAAAAGAGCAATAAAAAGGATAAAATGTAACCATAAAAATAAATAATAATTCCATGGCACGACAGCTCACGGGGAACCTTGCATCCCCCACTACATCCCCCATCTCGGTCCACTACAGACGTCATGGATGGGGTATAGTAATGGAGGGTGAGACGTGGTCAGCACCTCAAGCCCCCCCCCCCCCCAGTCGGTTAATGTGGTCCTCATGATCTGGTAAAAATAATGTGACAAAAAGAAGTCAATGCAAATAAAACTGCCCATGGCAGAAACTATTGGGAGGCTAAAATCTATTAAAAACAAGTAAGCTAAAATGATAGCTAAAACAATGGCTCCAGCCCTGAGAGGCTAAAATAGTTGAAATCAGCAGCTACCATTCCAGTACGTGCCAGAACATTGGAAATTAAAATAAAAATAGATGAAATGAAGTGGATTTTTATTTAGATGCTCTTTAACTGCTGTGGTTCTCAGTGTCCCATTCAATGCAGGACGAGAAAGACCGCTTAATTTTGCTCAGAGGCCTCTTTTTCAGGCTTGAGGTTCTTTTACATGCCATAAATGTATGCTGGATTTGAATCTGCAACCTTCGGTATATGAAGTTAGCATGGTAACCATTAAAACTAGATGGTGATCTTTAAAGGCAATGATGATAAAAAGTGAAAAACCTGATCTATCGCTCTGGTATCGTCCAACAAGATCTCTTTAGTACTGGCTGGCAGTCGTAGAGTGGCTCGTAAACGGGCTAGAGGAGTACCGATACGGAGACGAGCCAAAACCACTTCCTCACAACGAGAAGTGCATGAGGAAGTTGACCAGTGTACCGGAAGATCCTCTACTGCCCTTAGCTTCTTGTTGCAGAGAGCAGACCACTCTGCATGCCAGCACGAAAATACCACTCTCTGTGAAACAAGTCTAAAATCTTTGGCTGTTGAACAAATAATTGTGACTCTGGGCTCTGTGGTTGCCAACTTTGTCGCCACATCCGCTAGTTCATTACCTGACAACCCAACATGTCCGGGAAGCCAGACGAGATCCATGTTAATGCTAGAGGCATGCAAAATGAGAATGTGCTGCACTAAAGGATGGAAGCTATACAGCTCATGAACACTCTGAAGTGCGCCATGTGAATCACTCAAAATAAGGGAGTCACTCATTTTCAACAGCAAACGTACTGAATGGCTTGATAAATAGATACAGCTCTGCAGTATAAACGGATGTGTGACTAGGCAAACCGAAAGTATGTGGGTCGGTGCCAGTGGCAAAGGCACATCCAACACCATCAGTACACTTACTGCCATCGGTATATACAAATTCAGTCACTGTAAAGGATAAAAATTCTAAAAAACAAGTTCGGATACTACACAAAGGCATCATAGACTTTCCGAATGTCAACATCCCGAGGTCAATATGGGAGGCAAGGAAACAAGCTAGGCATTGCTATATCGAAAACGAAAACCTGTAGACTTTGGACTAAGTGATAAGTGGTGATAAAGGTAGTCTAGCTCAGTAGAATGAAAAAGGAGAAACATTGGATACATAGGGATGCTCTGAAGTCCACTTCATAATTTGTTGGCAGGACATCATGCAGAAATCAAAGCAGCAGTTCTGCTGATTCGGTGTAGAGGCTCATAACTTGGCTAGTTGGAAAGGCTCCAACAGCTACACGGATGCCCTGATTGAGGACAGCATTTAACTTTCTCAACACAGATGGTCGTGCCAAAGAACAAACAATACATTCAGAGTCTAACTTGGATCGGATCATAAAATGCATGATAAAGTTGCAACAATACTATCCAATCTCCACCCCAAGATTTGCCACTTAGTATCCGTAAAATATTTAGAGAATGGTCACACCGCGCCTTAAGCTGTGCTATATGTTGTAACCAGCAGAATTTCCAATTGAATACCAACCCCAGGAATCTAACCTCAATTGCAAAGGGAACTAAATCTGCCCAAGTTTAAGAGTAGGTGCCACTTGCCACCTACGATGACTCTTGAATCTCCATTGGACAAACCGTCCAATGCACGGGTGATGACAACCCTGTGCAAGGAGGTCTTGTGCATAGCGACCTTAACAGGGTAACTGCCTAACTTACTTGCACAATAATTTAGCTGCCTGGGATGCTGATATGCCTTCAACCAGAGGCGTCCCATTATGGGAGCGAGAACAGGACTTCACTGGACCAGCTATCTCATCAAGTCCTTTTAGAATCATAAATGAGCTAACCGATGTATATTTCCTCCCTTCCTCTGTCCTATATATTACCAAGTAATATATTACCTATTACCTATATATTACCACTGGACTCAACTACTTCTTTTCCGCACATTAAATTATTTTTTTTTGTTTAGTTTTGGTTGTCATAAAAATGATGATGAATTTCATCTCCCAGTGCTTCACCATGGAAGCTCAACATGGGGTCACCCCCACTGGGGTGACAGGGCTACACAGGGGATATAGCAGGCTCACCATCCCACTCACCTTGGGGTTCGGTATAATACCTAGTCCTGGCCGATTGACTAGGGGTGGACTAGTCCCAAGCCTCCTGTTTAAGCGAAGCAGAAACCAAAGAAGTGTATTAGTTCGCGCACCCTCCTGAGTTACTAAAATCAGAAGCCGAGGCTCATGTACGCAACCCTCAACCAACCAGGATATTCCTTTCCACCGACACGGGTCTCAACTCATGGCCTGCACATGGGTGGGCAATTGGACCTACTAAGTCCCTCACCACTCAGAGGTTGCCCACAGGCGGAGTCAAGTTTGGCTCGGGTGCGCCTAAACTGTACCTACCACAGTAGGCCCCTGGGGAGGTGGCACAGATGATTTATCAATTTGTTTATATTTAATATTCCTAAAGTGCTCTTTTACTCTGATTTCCAAATGATGTCTAGTCTTACCAATGTAAACAAGGTCATAATTTAAACAATTTAATTGATAAATGCCAGACTTTTTATTTTTTGAAATTTCATCTTTTTTTTAGAAAAGTCTAACACATTTTTTATACTATATTTATTTTGAGGAACCAATATTATACCATGATCTTTGAAAATATTTGTGTATTTTTTATTTGCCCAAGGATGATAAGTAAATTTTTTAAAAATGTAATTATCTTTTATTTTTTTTTAAGAGTAGAAACCTCTAACAGCTTTATGATATTTTAACTTCTCAATTTTTTTATTTATAAAATCAGTATTAAAACCATTAATTAAAGCAGTGTTGATAACGTGTTTATATTGTTTATAGAATCCATCTTTATTAAGGGGTAAATTAATTAACCTGTAAATTAAACTATTCAAAACAGCAAATATGTGAAAAAGGGTTAAAGTCATTATTTTTATGTAATTATCAGTATATTCTGTATATTCTAAAATTCAATTTATTGCAATTTTTTTATTATTTTTAAATCCAGGAAAGGGAGATAGCCATCACTTTCAATTTCTAATGTGAATTTTATAGCCTTATCTTGTAAATTTAAAAGTTTTAAAGCACCAATTATATAGTTATCAGGAACAATAGCAAAAATATCATCTTTAAATGAGTTTGACAATTATAGGAGAATATTTATATGACAGGTATATGCTCTATACATATTAAGTCATTTAATGTATTTCTTTAAGTTTGAAACATAACTTCTACATTGTTTCATTTTGTATTTTAGAGAAGTGCTGTGCTGTATAAAGCTATTTCTAAGAGAAGCTGAAACACAAAGCTAGACTAGCAGTTATTGCATGATTGTTTAATCTTTTAACCTGTGCATTGGAAACTATTATGGTTTAACAAGTATAATGTCCTTACTTCTTTGATTATTGGAGTGAGAGTCTTCCTCTTGAGTTCCTCTAAAGAAAAGTCTTGTTTTGTTGGGTCCATAATATGTTTGCAAAGTGGTGAGGAAGGTAAGTAATATAAAGCTTGAAAAAGACGAAGATCTGAACGTATATAACTTATTACCTGCAAATAGAGACAAATTCAAATTAACTTTTTTTAAAAATAACAAAAATATTGCAGAAAGTGGCAATGGGAATATTGCCACCAAGTATGCAATTAATCAGTTGGAGAATACAAGGATGAATTGCAATCTTAAAGTAAGCAGATGCTTAGGTTAAACAATAGAAACGAACTAAAATATTGACACATTGGGTGGTATATATAAAAGTGAGTGTGTGCTCTTGCTCAATAAATTTGAAGTTTATACTACAAATAATAAAAATAAAAATTGAGAGTATAAACTTAGTTGAGAGTAATAATAATAATAATATTATAATAATAATAATTTATTATCCGTCATTAGGTAATTACATGAATTACAATAGACTTTGTCCTATATCCTAAATAGAGCTTAGAAACTATATACTTATAGACTATGTACAAGACATCCGACACAATTCATTCTGACATTCCTGTAAACTATAGCATGGGTATTCTATCAGCCATTTATACATTCTGTCTTTAAATCTATTTAAACTGTAGTTCTTTTATTTCAATGGGCAAGCTGTTATATAATTGAATTCCTATGGTTTTATAAAATTTGGCTGTTTTCTGGAGTCTCTGAAAAGGCATTTCTACTTTGTTAATATTTCTTGTATGATATGTATGTATTTCATTTCTTTTTGTGTGCATATCTACATTTTCTTTAATATAAACTAAAACATCATATATATATAAAGAGGTTTGCAATGCTCTTTTCTGTGGGAAGAAGTTAACATTCTCACAACTTTTTTTTTTGAATAATAAGTACCTCAGAAATCCTGGAACTGCTACCCCATAGTATTAAACCATATCTATATATATACTTTGGAAAAAGGAAAAATAGGTCGCCCTTACATATTCTTTTGGCACTAATTTGTTCAAGTTAGCTAGCATAAATAATGTACAGGATAGTTTACTACAGACGAAGTCAATGTGTGTGTTCCAAGAAAGATTATTGTCAATATCTATTCCCAGCAGTTTTACATTTTCAGTTGTATTAAATTTACCCCTGCACTTTTTTAGTGTAAACATGATGTTTTGTGTCTTGTTTTCATTGAGGTAAAAACCATTTAGATCAAACCATTTCTTCACCTGTTGCATGTTTAAGTTTACAGACTGTGCAAGTAAATCCAAATCGTTGTTTATGTTGAGGAAAGTTATGTCGTCTGCATAAGCAACCATATGAGAGACTGAGCATTTCCGAACATCATTCATCATTATTAGAAATAATACTGGCCCCAACACAGAACCTTGTGGTACTCCAATATCTACATCAACAACCTGAGACTCTTTACCTCTTATTACTACCTTCTGCTTTTGATCATTGAAGTATGATTTAAATATATTCAAGGACACTCCTTTTACCCCATATTTTTCCATTTTCCTAAGAAGCATGTCATGTTGCACACAATCAAAAGCCTTAGTTAAGTCACAAAGAGTTGCCTGTGCCGAACTACCCCTTCCAAACACTTCCAAAATATTCTGGATCAAAGTGTCCACTGCATCAATAGTTGATTTGCTTTTACGGTACCCAAATTGATTGTTTGCAAATAGATTGTGTTGTTCAAAATATTGTAGTAGTTGATTTTTTAAAATACTTTCCATAATTTTAGCCACTGTTGGAATTATTGATATTGGTCTGTAGCTACTTAACTCATTTTTACAACCCTTTTTGTAAATGGGAATCACTCTCGAATACTTTAAACATTTTGGAAATTTCCCTTCATTTAAACATTTATTAATGCAGAAGGTGAGAGGTACAAGAAAATATGGTAATACATCTTTAAGAAGATTGTTAGATATGTCATATACATCATTAGTTTTGGAGTTCTTCAATTTCTTAGAAACATCTTGAACCTCGTTGCATGTTACTGTTCTAAGATTAAAACTGCAAGAGTCATTAATCAATTGTGACTGGTCTACATACTTTATGGCTTCTTCAATGCAATACTTGGTTTTAGTAGATATGTTTTTTACAGACTCAATGATAAAAGCATTGAATTCATCTGGAGCTATATTATCATTGATGGTATTCGTTTTATTTTTGCCTGTTGCATGATTAATTACCGACCATGCGGCCCTAATTTTATTGTCAGAAGTATCGATTAGTTTTTTATTGGCCTCCTTTTTGGCTTTAAGCATTTTCTATATTTATTCCTACATTCCCGGACCTCATTTCTCAGCCTATCAACTGGTGTCCTCCTTAACATATCTTGTAACATGATGAGCTTGTTTTTCATTTGTCCTACAGCTGCATTATACCAGTCAATGGCATTAATGCTTTTAACTTTGTTTTGGGGATACATTACTTTTGTCTTTTTTTGACAGATGCTATTAAATAAGGCTAGGAATGTATTGAAAAAAAGTTCAAATACTTCCTCTGCTGACCCAAGGTTGTTATATAACTTTTGTTCCCAATTACAAGTAACTAACAAGTTCTTTAATTCATTTATATTATCTGAGCCTAGATCCCTAATCTGTATTACAACTTTTTCTCTTCTTATCCCTGACTTATGATTAACCTTCATCCCAAATAGTAGTGGCTGATGACCGGAGAGCATATAGCTCAATACATCTACATTGTAATTCCCCTTATTTACATTTGTTATTATGTTGACCAAACAAGCTGTGTTACGTGTTGGAAATTTATTGGCACAATGATAACCATGCTGATATATTATAAATTTAAGCTGATTCGTTGTATAAGTCGGCTTCATTATGTCAAAATGTGAATTAAAGTCACCAGTGATAATTACCTGATATTTATAGTGAGTTAGATATGTCAAACAGCTGTTCCAGGATCTCAAGGAAAATACTAGTGTCTCCAACAGGAGATCTATTATTATTATTATTATTATAAATTGTAATTATTATAAGTTGATATGTATCAATGATAATCCCTGTTACCTCAAAATTTTTTTCATTGCTAAACTTATTGACATCAAGTTTTCTTACCTTCAAAGAGCTATGCACATAAATACCCACACCTCCATTTTTATAGTTTTTGCGACAAAACTGATTCCCTACCTTAAAATTATCTATATGCATATAGGATGAGTCATCTTCCTCTAACCAGTGTTCACATACACAAATTACTTTACTGTTAACTCTGTTACTGAATTCACTTAATTCTTCCACTTTTGTTCTGAGACACTGTATGTTCAAGTAAAGGATTTTTAGGCAACCCTCTTCTTCTGCGGCCACATTCACTTGAGCA
The DNA here is from genome assembly GCA_030762935.1 of Hymenopus coronatus. Classification (NCBI taxonomy): domain Eukaryota; kingdom Metazoa; phylum Arthropoda; class Insecta; order Mantodea; family Hymenopodidae; genus Hymenopus; species Hymenopus coronatus. The sequence goes on along the minus strand of CM060885.1, from coordinate 40,302,046 downwards.
TTCCTAAAAAATGTTCCGCAAATTTTAGTGGGACCTTCTTCACCCTTGTAGGCCTTTCTTCATTCACTTCTCTGGATTCCTGTCCTTGCAGTCGTTCTTCTACGCCTGGCTGTTGGCCTTCCGCCTCAGTCCTGTTCTGCACAGCTCCCGCCTCATTTGATACTTGATGCATTTGAACTTGCACCAGCTGTTCTTCCACCCCTGTATGATCTTTCACCTCTGTCCTTTTCTGTTCTTCTCCTGCCACACTTGATATTTGATGTTTATGTATTTCCTCCTCCTTGATCCAAAAATCTAGTGATCTTTGTTTATAACTTGCTGTTTTTTTATTCAACTTTCTGGGAGTCTGCTTCTTTTCTGCACACTGTTGCAGAGAGGGCAGCTTCTTTCTAGTATTTTCCTTTATGAGCTCTATCCATTTATTGGCTAGTTTCAGTTTGCCAGTCAAGTTTAAGTGTAGACCTTGTGAAGTATAATGATGTGTCTGCAGATTTTCTATACCAAAGTTTATTCTAAAATTGCTTGCATTTTTTTCTTCAAATTCATTTACCAGCTTATGTAGATACTTATTAACAGAAGCAATTTCCCTGTTTACTTTTCCCTCTAAATCATATCTGTACGGTATGGGATTGATTATTACTTGACATCTTTCTGTTAATGGTAAAATCTTCTCTGCTTCTTTCATTTCTTTTTTGATACTTGCATTCCCGACATTGTTTGTTCCTGCCATTATGATTATTGTATCCTTAGGCCAAAAATTTGAGGTTAGTTTGTTTACGTTTTTCACTACTTTACTGATAGGAGCACCCGGTTTTATAATGCTTTCTACCTTGTGGCTTTCATGTTTAACGGTTTCTAGCTTTTTACTCATTATTTTATTCATGTTCCTTCCGTGGCTATCCATTAACAGAAGGATTCTCTTTGCACTTGCCTTATCCTGTTTACTAATCTCTAGCCTTATTTTAGTATCGTACCTGCTTCTCTCTTTTTGAACAGAAATTTTGTTGCTTCTTTTTGTCTGTGTGTCTGAAAAACTATTTTCATCCTGTAATGCTTCAAATTTGTTACAGAGCACTATTTCAGGACTAATACTCGTACTTCTCCAGCGCCCGTTATTTCTTTGTCTTACTCGCCGCCATTCTTGCTTCTCTTGTTTGCTTCCGTCGCCGCATTTCTTGAGGGCTTCATTTTCTTTCTTTAAAGCATCATTTTCTTTCCTTAATTCTTCTATTACACAATTTACTGCTTGTAAGTCCCTATTTATAACATCAATTATCACTTGCAGTGATGAGACTGTTTCCTTCTGGTTATTCTCCATGCTTGCGTGCTTTGCGATATCGCTCGCCAGATTCCCTTGCACAACAACTTCACTGATCTTCTCTTGCCTTGCTATCTTCATTTCATCTTCATTTTCATGGTTACAGACCTTACTTGTGACCTTTTTACGAACATTACTGTTTACGACACCTTTATTATTACTTTGGAACTCAGCTTCTTTCACATAACTATTACGTTGCACAATTCCACTTGCCGCCATCTTAACAGATGTGACAAACTTAACTTTGGAGTATATATCCGAGAAAGAGTATGAACTCAAAAAACTATATGAATAAAAGAGAATATGTACTTTTGGTGATCACTTTATATTTCTCTTAGGCTGAGCTTGATCAATAGCAGACACAATCTTATGTTATTCGCAAATCTTAAGACATAATGGTTGAATTTATGGATAACTTTATATGTTAGAAAAGTGTATTCAGACGTCATGGAAATGTCTATAATTACAAGAGTTGGTACAGATTTGAAAGAAAGAATCAGTGGCTGACTAAACATTTTTGGGTGAATGCACAGAAACTATAAGAGCGGCCCCTTTCATCTGAAAATATAAAGCATGTGTATGACCCAGGTTTCCAAATGGATGCTGTAGAAGATTTATGTTTACCGATCTACTGTATCCAAAACCATTTTTATGGTAATGGACTACTAGAGCTAGCAATGTCAAATTGCAGTGGCAAAGGTAATACAGTTTTTCCTTAAAATCATGGTGTCCATAAATTCATGATAAGGAAAATTGTTCCACATAAAGTTTGGGGTTGGGGGATTTTGTTTAAAATCTTTTGTGTTGCATCCTTGGAGGACACTGAAATCTAATACCAAACATCAAGAGAAAACAGAACAAGGAAGTGTTCTCTCATCAAATAATGTAATGATAAAGAAAGGAAGTAGAATGACAACAAATGTGTTGCACTAGTAACTAATTTTGAGAATGTACTTTCTAATGAAATCCAAAATAGGAAATCATCCCAATAAGAAAGAATCAGTGTTCCACAGCTACATGTACTGAATGTATACAAGAATTTTGCGGAAGATATCAATCTTCATAACAGGCTACTAGTGTTAGTAAAGATCTGATGTCATGGATAAAAAGTAATAATTTAGTACTAAATACTAAAAAAAACTGTATGTCTTAACTTTCATACTGTAGAAAATAAGAATGAACATACTCCTGTAATAAAATTGAAGATAAGACAGTAACATATAAGACAGAAACAAACTTCCTTGGCATATGGATACAGAATAATCTGAAATGGAACACACGTGAACTTTTTTGCAAGTAAATTAAGAACAAACATATTTGTCTTAAGAATGTTAGTCCAAATGCTAGCCTTAAAGTAGTAAAAATAGCTTATTTTGCTAAAATACATTCAAGAATAAGATATGGCATAATATTTTGGGGTAATTCACCAGAGGCCAAAATGATATTTATTAAACAAAAACAAGCTATCCAAGCAATGTGTGGTGAAAAAAGATTATGTGCACGTAGGCCACTATTCTAAAATCTGGGAATACTTCCACTGGCATGTATGTATATATTGGAATTAGTGCTATTTGTGAAAAAAAAAAAGGTAATCATTTCCAAACAAACAATAAACTACATCACTGTTTCACTAGAAATATGAGTGATATGCAGTTAATTTCCCCCAGAACAAATACAGAGCATTCAGTTCAGCATTCCTGCATAAATATCTATACTTCCCTCCCTAATTCTATAAAAGCAACAGAAAAGTATAATATATTTAAATCATAGGTGAAGCATTTCTTACAAGAAACTGCTTTTACAGTGTAGATGGATTTTTAGAATTTAATAAATATCTATTTGTGAGGCATATTAGCTTCATTTTTGTATATATGTGATTAGTTTGTAAATATGTTCATTAACTTAATTGTAAATATAACTATTAACTTGACGTACATTGTACAGAACGATTGTAAGGATGAATAAATTGAATTGAAAGTAGACAACTGGTAAAAAATCTTATGTGTTCCATTCACATGACTTTCTCTATCTGTTCCTCTCACAACAGACGATTGTTTTATCTACATTATGCTAATGGAGTTAAACTTTAGCAGAAATGGACAAAATTATTTGCTTTCTTGTAAGTGAAAAAGAAATAAGGAAACACACTAGGCTAAAGTGATAATCAAATCTTTTAAAGCTATCACCATGTGACTGACATTGAAATTTGGTTTTCTTTCCATGGCCAGGAGTAAAACAAAAGAGAGATGAAATGGATGAGTACTTCCAGTGGGAGAAAAGTTTAAGTATTTTAAATTGAAACCAATAACAGGGAATATCCCTGAAATTATTAACTAAAAAACTGTAACAAATTGTGTGTTTTAATGAGATCTATATTTCTTGTATAGGAACTTTTGCCTATATCTTACAGTTTACCAATTATGCAAAAGTCATTCAGAATGAAAAGCTCAGAGGCTATTCCCAGAAAATTCAATACGTATACATATGTTATATTTATGTAATTATCTTCAATATAAAGCATTTTTATCAAATCTTAGAGCCATTTTTGAGTAAATCAAAATGTTTGAAAATTTTTCCATGTAAAGGGTATTTTGGGATGGGGAGATTTTCCTATAAATCTTTGTGTTGCATCCTTGGAAGATGCTAAACTTAAATACCAAGTTTAATATTTAACCAAACTTTACTTTTTGATATAACTAGGAGCTATTTCCGGGCTGTTTTGCAATGGTCTGCTGGAGTAAGATATTCCAGACGTTTCGTCCACAACTGCAGGGAAATCTTCAGTGGCACAGTCAAAGTTTCCTCGGAGAAGGTTTTGCTGCATCTGAAGCACTGACTGTCAGAGTTGCTATATTTATGTTGGTTGGTTGGGGGCAGGGTGATACTATTAAAGTATGGCAGAAAAACTGTCCCTTTACTTTTGGGTTGGCCTGGTTTTTGAGTGGTAGAATGAGACCTGGTGGGATGGAAAGCTCTATCAACTTCTCGGCTGGTATGACCATTAGAATGTAATGTCTGTTTTAGGTGCCCGAGTTGTTCTTGTAGCTGTTGTGGTTCACAGATGCGAGAAGCCCAATGTACAAGTGTTTTGATCACGGCTTGGACCAACCCAAAAGTAAAGGTACAGTTTTTCTGCCATACTTTAATAGTATCACCGACCGGATCGAGCACATATTGCTACGCCATAATGTTTAAACTGTTTTCAAGCCCACAAAACAACTGAACAATTTATTACGTTTAATCAAAAACCCCCAGGAGCCTCTGTCGTCAGCCGGTGTATACTGCATTCCCTGTTTTTGTGTCTCGGTACACATCAGAACCACACAATGCAGTGTTAACATCAGAATCAAGGAACACAAAGAAAACTGCCAACTGGGCCACACAGGAAAGTCTGCAGCACTGATGCAGAGGGTGAACACATCATAAAATTCCAGGATACCAGCATTCTTTCATCCACAGTACGTTACCATGTCCAACTACAGAGAGAAGCCAAGAAATTTACAAGCACCCTAATAATTTCAACAACAAAAAAAGAGGCCTTAAAAGCTCAACAGAAACTGGCATCCTGTCATCGAAGGCAGAAAGGTCATAAAAGTGGCAAGATCAAAGTGGGCCAATCAGAAGGCACCTGCACCGGAGAGGCCAAACCCTGCCCCCAACCAAGCAACATACACATATCAACTCAGTCAGCGCTTCAGATGCAACAAAACCTTCTCTGAGAAAACTTTGACCACACCACTGAAGATGTCCACTGAAATTGTGGATGAAACATCTGGAACATCTTACTCCAGCAGACCACAGCAAAATAGCTTAGAAATAGCTCCTAGTTATATTCTCTGGCCGTGAACGTCTACATTCTCCCTTTACTTTTTGAGTTATGTTCATAGACACACTCACACATGGACCTTTATTAAAAATGCTTTTTTTGGACTCAGGGGATCACAAAGCATATATTTGAAGTGAATTCTCGACATCACATTTTTGGGTGAAACTTTATCTGTCTATCAAGAAAGTGAAAGTGGCACTGGGGCCTTCTTATGGGGATGGCAGATATGACTGTTGCAAATGCATACTTGGCTCCAAAGAGGTGTAATAAATGAACTCTTTCAATTAATGAAATCAGAACATATCTGAAGAAACATCCTGAAATGGGATATACTAAAGGAAGGCCAATTAACACCTCTCTTCCCCTAAGATTAATATATCTACAGGACATACAATATGAACTAAAACTGCATGTCATCAGAAGAATAAAAAGTAGAGATGTCAGCTTAAGAGTGCAACAAATGCCAAAAGCATGTTGTAGGAAGTGTAAAGTTGCATTCTGTATTGAATGCTTCCCCAAATATCAAATAAGTCCTTAATAAAATTTAGTATTGAGAAGTTTTGAGGTTAAAATGTTTGTAAATTGAGGCATCAATAAATAAATAATAAGTAATTGAGAAGATTTTTTGCAAAATTGATGAATACTTGAATTTTGCAAATTCAGATTTTAGTAGTTGCATATCAAGTTTATTGCCACGCATGTCCTGTTAAATTGGTTTAGTCAACATCTAATATTTTTCATAATTATACAGTGTTTAAAATTGAATTTTTCTAAAACTCAATTTTTTTCTTTTAGACAGGGCAAAATTGAACTACTCCTGCAAGAAAATAACATTGTAGGAAAGTCAATTATTGCAAAGAGCTTCCTGTCAGAGGTAAAAATAAAAATTAACAGTTTAAACAATAATAATTCCTGAGTATTACTCATTAGCAAGAGATAAAAATGTTACTACAGAAAAACTGTAAAACACACAATTTATGTCATACATCTTTTGTGTAGAGTTAACCATTTTATAGATATTCCCTGTTAATGGTTTAAACTTTGCAATACTTAATTACTTTTTTCAAATGGGACAATGTTATTTATTTTACTTGCTCCTGGTCAAGCAAAGATAACAGAATTTCAATGGCATCATATAGCAGTCCACTCTTAAAAGATTAGACTCACATCAACCTAGCATATTCCCTTATTACTTCATATTTACAATATGTAATAACAGCATAATAAAAGCATTTATGCAAACGTTAATCTGGATCAAAATGAAGCATATAGATGAATACCTTTATTAAGAATACTTGTTGAAGAGCAGCTAGATAAAGCTATGTAAATGTAACATCAGAATTTTTAGGAGTAGAGAACTAGTCTTTGAAGCAACAAACAATAATACCTAACATACTAAATTTAGCATTTGTGGCTTCAGTATACAAAAACAAATGGAAGGTAAAAATGTTCAAATAAGTTTTTTCACTGAGTTAGAGTAATTATAATTAAGAAAAGCAGATCTGAAATCCATATGCAAACAAAGTCACCTTCTCTAAACCTCCTTCCCATTCTCAATTATACAGAAATACATAAAAGATTATTACTTACTTTCATTCTCATTGGTTTCTGCAGTTTCACCTGATAGCCTCTTGATCTTGTCAATAGCGTCAAATTAAGTTTAAAACTAGCAGATCTGGAAGATGTAGACACTAAACCACAGAAAATTATATAATTAGAAAAATATCCCTAATATTGATTTATGTAATTATTATTAAATCTTCAGATATGCACGCATGAAAGAATATTTTATTTTTATATTTTTTATTAAAGGTGACATTACACCACAATGAGTGGTGCAAATGAAGATGATATGTAGCTCATGAGATTGTGGTTTTTGAAAATTTTAGTTGCCTTTGCAGAGATGATCATGATGATGATGATGATGATGATGATGATGATGATGATGATGATGATGATGAATGGGGTTTAAGGGTGCTCAACTGCTAGGTTATCAGCGCCCTTAACATAAAACTTGGAATTAAAACACCTTAGCTAAAAGTATGCTGAAGAGTATCTCAATCAAAAAAGGTAAAATATGGACACAATCTGTATAAATAACTAAAACTAAGATAAAATAACCATCCAGCCCTGAATCCAGAGCTGGTGTTAAAACTATGACTCCAACAAAAGGGAACATAAAACAATAGTGACTAAACTTTAAAGGGTGATAAAAATTGCAAATAACTCACGTACCTTCCAGTATCTCCACTAAATCGATAACATCAAAATAAAACTAGATACGTAAGGCGTATGTCACTTTAGATAAAAATTTAAAAACGTTCTCCACCGCTCCAAGATCATCGCCAGGACCTGCGGAAGCCCGACCGGCAGTCGTAGAGTGACTCGTAGTGGTGCCAGACGAGCACACTCTACAAGAATGTGTCGGACTGAAAGGGCATCGCCACAGAGCGGGCAGACAGGTGGAGGTTCCCTCTGAAATAAGTGGCTATGACTAAAATTACAGTGACCTATATGCAACCTTGCTAAAATAACTTCCTCATGACGAGAGATACGTGAGGAAGTCACCCATTGTATAGGGAGCTCCTTCACTTCCTGAAGTTTGTTTCCGCAAAGAGCGGACCACTCTTGATGCCAGCTCGAAATTGCGGCTCTGCGGACAACAAGTCTAAAATCTTCGGCCGTGACAAAGTTAGTGCAAGCACTGAGCACAGAGGATGCCTTCTTTGCCGCCAAATCCACCAGTTCATTCCCCGGCACGCCAACGTGTCCAGGAACCCAGGCGAACTCGACATTTACACCCGAAGTGTGCAAAATGTGGAGGATGTCCTGAATGCACTGTACTAGAGGATGGTAAATGTACAACTCAAGAAGGCTCTGAAGTGCACTAAGGGAATCGCTCACAATAAGCCAGTCACCCAAGTTTCGATGGCGAATATATAAAACAGCTCGGTAAATAGCATACAGCTCTGATGAATAAATTGATGTGCTACTCGGCAACCGGAAAGTAAAGGATTCGTTTCGAGTGACAAAGGCACACCCAACTCCATCGGCGCACTTACTGCCATCGTTATCTATATGACACTGGCCACTGTATTTTGATAAAAATTCTAAAACACAAGATTGGATACTAAACATAGGCGTAGAAGATTTCCCGTAAGCTGTCATCCCGAGATCTACATGGGAGGAAGCACGTAACCAAGGTGGATGCACCCTCTCCCCATTGGGAAACATGTCAGGCATTTCAAGACCGTACGTTCGAAGCAGCTCCCAGAAGCGAAATCCTGCAGGTGTTGGACTATGTAAGTGGTTTCTCTAACGATCGTCCAGTCCAGGATCAAAAACGGGAGTAAACGATGGATGCGCAGGTATGCACTTCAAGCTACAGCCATAGTTAGAGAGAAGCACATCCCGCCGACAACACAGAGGGGGCTCGGCAGATTCGGCAACTGGTGAGGGAAATAGGACGGTAACTGGAAGGAAGATGGCGGTCCTTTCCAGGTTTAAGAATGAGTATGATGGTGGCCTCCAGCCACTTGTCTGGAAAAGTGGCTTCAACCCAGACACTTATAGACCTCGAGTAGTAAAACCTTACCTTCAGGAGAGAGATGTTGCAGCATTTGGACGTGGATACCATCTGATCCTGGTGCAGAGTTTCGCGATGACGAGAGTGCATTGTCTAGCTCTGCCATGGTGAAAACACGGTTATAATCTTCAAGGTTCCTAGAAGGAAAGGAAAATCCTTGAGATTCCACCTGAGTCTTAACCGTAAGAAAGTCAGGGGGATAATTGTCTGAGCAGACACCTGAGCGAATGCTCTGCCTAAGGTGTTCGCCACGTCAAATGTATCAACAACATCTCCGGCAGGTGTTTTGAGACTGGCGATAGGCATTTGAGTTGATTTTCCGGCCACACGCCGTAACTTATCCCATACGACAGAGGAAGGTTTATGTCGGTTAAAAGATGATACAAAAGTACTCCAGGATGTCTTCTTGCTATCCCTTATAATGTGTCTAGATTTGGCACGCAGCTTTTTATATTGTATTAGATTATCTAATGTAGGGCGACGTTGGAAGACCCTGAGCGCACGTCTGCGAGCACGATAGCATTCCGACAGTCATCAGTCCACCAGGGTACTGGAAAGGGACGGGTTTTGCCAGTCGAACGCGGAATGGATTGCTCAGCAGCGGAAAAAATTGTCTCGGTGAGATGGTCGACTAAATAGTTCACGGAGTCGTGCTCATCGTTGTTGAAGTTAGCCAAGCGGGAATGCAGGTCCCAGTTGGCGCGATCTAAGCGAAATCTAGGTAAGCAAGTGGAACATGCATGTGTCAAGAGACCAATAAGACAGGGGAAGTGGTCACTAGAGTGCAAATCAGAGATGATATTCCAGGATAACGAGACCGCTAACTGTGGTGAACAAATCGCTATGTCAAGGTGTGAAAAACTGTGAAAGGCGTCAGAAAGAAAGGTTGGCTCTCCGCTGTTCAGGAGAGCAAGATTCTTAGTGTGGTAGCTGGGAAATGAGGTCTTCTAACTCGGTGCGCGAGAGGTCATTAGAGGGAGGCAGATAGATACTACAAATGGTAAAGTTGGCAGATGGCAGTGTGAGCTTTACAGCAACTGACTGGAGGTCAGACTGTAAGGAGACGGAATCAGCAAAAATATCATCCCTGATGAGCATCATAGTGCCCCCGTGTGCAGGAAAACCTTCTGTTGGACTTAAATCAAACCGTACGGAAGAATAGTGCCTGAATGTAACATTGTCTTGTGGACGGAGCTTAGTCTCTTGTAGGCAGACGACTAGAGGTTGATACGCGTAGAGTAACAGTTCAAGCTCTGCTCGATGTGTTCGAATGCCACGTATGTTCCACTGTAGGATAGCCATGGTCTATAATATGTGATAAGTTCTAAATAGATAGACATTTCTGCATATTGGGCGGTGCTGGTCGGTTGAGTTTGTTCTTTTTGGCCGTCGGACTAACACTTTTTCCAGGAGCACGATCCTCGCGCTTACGGACTGTCCGTTTGGCGGTCGAGGCAGGATCGTCCTGTTCTATTTCCTCCACAGGGGAGGAGCCCTTACCAATAGAGAACCTAGGTTCGAGGATCTCGAACTTATTTGAGGTACTGATCGGCGAAGATTTACCACCCTTGGATGTTTTGGGCGCAGGCGAAACACGCTCTTTAAGGAAGTCTGTCCGAACATAGTTGGTCTTGAAAGCCTTTTTTTGGTGCAGAATACTCGACGGTTTTACCGGTCTTATTGCCTGAAATCGATGATTGGTCTGACAATTTTCCTGGAGTATGCTTTACGTTGGCGGATTTGGCAGATGGTGATGCCCGACACTGACGCAGCTGTAGAGGTCTTCGTACTAGTCCTGGCAACGATAATTCTTTCGGCAATAGTGGCCCCGTTGATATCGCAGGTCTGTGTTGCGATCTCCCACCTCGGCCCCGGTTTAGCTGCAACAGAGCTATAAGAACCGGAACGCGGGACAGAGGGTTGTCGGATACGCAGGAGCTTACGGGCTTCGGAGACGGACACCTTCTCCTTCACCCTTTTCTCCTGGATCGCTCTCTCCTCAGCAACTCTCGGTAACTAGATGGGTGTTCCCCGCTGCAGTTCACACAAGTTGGAGGGATGCCGCAATCCCCATCGTGCGAAGCGTCACCGCAGGTAGCACAGGTGGACTGACCAGTACAAAATTCGCTCGTATGACTAAATCGCTGGCACTTGTAACAGTGTAAGGGGTTCAGAATGTAGGGCCTAACCTCGATAGCTTCGTACCCTGCCTTAATCCTTTGAGGGAGATCTACCCGGTCAAAGGTAAGGAACAGGGTACGGGTAGGCACGAATTCACCATTTACTCTCCGTTGAACCCTATAGACGGATGATACGCCTTGGTCTGCCAGATCTTCCTGAAGCTCCTCATTGGACATACCGTCCAATGCGCGGGTGGTGATAACGCCACGCGAGGAGTTTAAAGTCTTGTGTTTTTCCACCTTAACTGGGTAGCTGCCTAACATTTTAGCTCGAAGAATTTTTGCTGCTTGGGAGGCTGAAATTGCCTCAACCAGAAGGGTACCATTTCGAGCTCTAACACAAGAATTAACCGGGCCAGCGACGTTGTCTAATCCCTTTTGGATAGCGAAAGGGCTCACAGACGAAAACTTATTTCCTTCCTCTGTCCTAGATATAACTAAGTAGTGAGGAACTTGAGGCTTGACTACTTCTTTTCCACGCATATTAGACTTTGGTTTAGGTTTTTTCCATAGAAAAAAACAAAGGTGGAAATTCATCCCCCAGTGCTCCCCACCCACCACGGAGCCCAACAAGGGGTCACCCAGTGGGGTGACAAGGCTACACAGGGGATATAGCGGGCTCGCCGTTCCACTCACCCTGGAGTTCGGTATAATACCTAGTCCTGGCCGATTGACTAGGGGTGGGTTAGTCCCTAGCCTCCTGTTTAGGCAAATCAGAAACCAAAGCGGTGTTTAAGCTGCGCACCCTCCCCAGTTACTGAAAGACATACCTACCTAGTAGGCCCCTGGGGGGGGGGGGGGGGGCCATTGCAGAGTGTCTTGTAATTCAGTTGGATAAAGCTAATTTTTTAGAAGCAAAGAGTATCACACCAGCATTGTAGTATATAGTGAAAATGAGAATTGATTCTTAGAATAAAAGCTTCTGTTCTGCTAAATGTCTGAGATAAGTGATTATATCCTAATTCATTGGAATGCCAATATAGTAATGTACTGCTTGATTTATTATGTGCATGAAGAAAATATATTGTAAAACAACTAGTATTACTAAAAATCATTAATCTGAGGATGACTGAAAACATTTGCAAATGCAGAACAAATATGTGATAGAATGATAGAATATCATACAGTAGTTCAAGGAAGAAAAGAACACTATTTGGTAATCTTATTCCTAACTAGAACATTAAGCTTCACATTACTTTCTAGTTATATAATTGTAAGAAATGTTATATATAAAACACATAATACTGGTAATAGTATTAACGTGAAAGGCAATAAAGAAAGCTATTACATTTTACTTAATTAACAAAGTTAAACTTAGAGGTGTAAAGCTTCCTGATTATGGGTAATAATGTTAGTTATTATTTAATGTATTAATTTAGCATCATGCAGTGATTAATTATTTATATATTGGAGAGCAAATCTGCAATACACTGCTCCCACCAACCATTTTATCTAAATATGGTACATTAACTAGATCACTTTATTCTTGGACTAACTAGATCACTTTATTCTTGGACTGCAACTTCCAGATCTTCTGTCTATAGGTATACAAAATAAAAATATTACAAATATCTACACATTAATAAAAATAACAGTACAAGCTTTAACTCATTGCACTACATTAATCAAAATATATATAATCTTTATATATTAAGTGAGTGAACGTGTGAGTGTATGCGCACATGCCTGCGTGCATTTTTTTTATTTATATCAATCTTAGACATGGTTACACATTAGCAATTACGTTTACAATAATAATTTCTCTGTGATGTCTACACTACTTTTAAACCTAGAATATGATGTTACAATCTATTACATTACAATATATATATTTAACTTAACTTATTGGTTGTTTCAATATGTATAAGATATTGATAAAATCCATTTGATTTATATACATGTCCGATTGCAGTTTTTCCAATTCATTTTTTAACCATAGGTTAAAGTGAAAGCCAAAAGCTGGTTGCTATGTGACTGAAGTTCCTTTATTTATATGGACAGGAGTTGACAAATTCCTGTATGAGAAAAGTATAAATTTGTCATAGCTGAAACCAAAAACAAGGAATATCTCAAAAACAATCAACTCCATTAAAAAAATGTATATAACATAAATTGTGTGTTTTAAAGTGCTCTACATTTGTTGTGTGGTAAGTTTTTGTCCATCTCTTATGGTTTAGCAGTAATGCAAAATTCCGTAAAATTGACCCAGAATAAAGTAGTCTTCAGAGGTTATTCCCAGAATATTCAAAATATACATTTTATTTGTCAGGTAGGTATCTTTAATATTTTAATCAAAATCGTTAGAGCCATTTTTTAGAAAATCAAAATTTTCAAAAAAAGTTCCATGTCAAGCTAGTTTAGGGTGGGGGGATTGTTTTCAAAATGTTCATGTCACATCCCTGGAAGATACTAAACTTAAATACCAAGTTTGGTATTTTATTGACTTTTCATTTTTGAGTACACACACACACACGCACGCATGCATGCACGCACAGACCTTTTTCTGAAAATACTTTTTTTGGATACAGGGGACCCTAAGACATATATTTCCGTGAAATCTCGGTATCAAATTTTTTGGTGGAGTGCAATACCTTCTCTATACACTATGTACATAGTACGTGTAGAGAAAGTAAAAACTGCTGAGAACAATGGTTTAAACAAAACACTTGTTCTGAAAAAATTAAAAACAATTGAGAGAAAGAAAAATAGCAGCTACAACCACCCTCACAGCAGAAAAAAAGCCAGAATAATTTCAAAAATTCACATTCCACCCGCAGGCCTTCAGAAAATTTCAAAAGATCTTTAACGAACACAACATCTTCTTAGCCCCACAACATAAACTCTGCATAAAAAAACTTTTAAAGAACAAGCTGGATCAACACCTGCCAAGAAATCAGGAATTTACAGAATCTATTGTCAAAACAGTGATAAAAGATACTTAGGACAAGCCAGAAGAAACATAGGAACCAGGTTGAAGGAACATTTGGGACATTTAAAAACAACCAAATGGAGTAGTCAGCAGTGGCCTCACATATTTGGGACAGTAACCATACGATTGAAAATAATGTCCACTTGCTAAATCAGTACAGCGACCGCTGATTTTAACGTATGGGAAAAGATGTTTGTTTTAAAGCAGAAACCTAGCCTTATAAATTTTGAAATTCCCATCAATGACAACTCGCTCTACAAGATCTTCTATCAGCCATCAGAGAAAGGAGAGGAGTCTACAGAAGATACCAATAGCAGGCCTGCCAGGATGATGTAGGCAACATAGGCCTGCACAACATGTCCAGGTAATTTATGACTTAATGAAGCAACACAAGTATAAATTTGACTCATTTTATAACCAATGTTCATATTTTATGATTATGACTATGAATTTTTAAAAACTTTAAAGGAATATGTGATTTACTTTTTACACTGTAGGCAACTACAACTAATACCAATTCTTGCTCTTGATTGCATCTCTCCTAAAGAATATGTAAAACATCTATATATCTATAGACTTCAGCTGGAGCTACAGAAACCCATTAATTAGCAAGTAGTCAGCGAGATTCCTGCATCATTCCCTAGTTAAAGAACTGTGCTGGTCGAACAAGCTTTGCTTCTTTCTTTGAATGCCTAAAATGTTTTGTGTTTAAAATGGCTTTGATAACAACATGAGCTAAATATTCCAAAACACATGTTTGCGTGATGTTCCAAAGAAGAGATATGATATGGCCTTGAACTTAACAAAAACCACTCATCCCTGTCAATTTATCTCCTGCTTGTCACATTTCAGGCCTATGTTTTTGTAAGCAATTACCTACATCCCGATTCTATTTTGATAAGTAAAGCATATACACATGTCAAGCAAATCACATGTTAGGATGGTCACATTAAGTGAAAGGTGTTGCACCAACAAGCAAGGAAGGTTTTCAGTCTCTTAAAGAAATGTATGATACTGCATATTTTGTCCAGAATAATAATTTAACAGCTTAAGCTTACCAAATTGTGAATGAGGGAAAACAGTATGCTAAAATCAGTATGGGTTTATGTTTCCAAAAAAAACAATATACTCTCCAGAAGCATGTCAAGAATTTTGATGCTTTTTCAAAAATCTGATGTGTACCATTCACATGACTTTCTCTATATCCCTGCAACAAATTATTCTTAAAAAGCTTATACTTCTATTAACTTTATGCTAATCAGTAAAACATTAGCAGAAATAGCCATATTACTTGCCTCCTTGTAAGTCGAGGTGAAATAAGGGAGTACTATAGGTTAAAGTGATAATCAAAAGCTGGTTGCTATGTCACTGAAGTTCCTTTGTTTGTATGGACAGCAGTTGAAACATTCCTGTATGAGAAATGTGTAAGTTTTTCATAGCAGAAACCAAAAATAAGGAATGTCACAAAAACGACGAACTCCACAAAAAAAATGTATATAACATAAATTGTGGTTTTAACATGCTTTACATTTTTTGTGTAGTAAGGTTTTGTCCGTCTTTTAACGGTTCAGCAGTTATTCAAAATTCAATAAAATTCATCCAGAATAAACTACTCTTCAGAGGCTATTCCCAGAAAATTCAAGATATACATTTTATTTGTCAGGTAAATGTCTTTAATATACGATATTTTAATCAAAATCGTTAAGAGCCATTTTTGAGAAAATCAAAATTTTCGAAAAAAGTTCCATGTAAAGGGTACTTTGGAGTGGGGGGATTTTTCTCAAAATCTTTGTGTCGCATCCCTGAAAGATACTAAACTTAAATACCAAGTTTGGTATTTTACCGACTTTTCGTTTTTGAGTTATCATGTTCACAGACACACAGACACACGGACACACACACACAGACCTTTTTGTGAAAATCCTTTTTTTAGATAAAGGGGACCCTAAAACATATATTTCCGGTGAAATCTCGGTATCGAATTTTTTGGTGGAGTGCAATACTTTCTCTATTCACTATGTACATAGTGCATATAGAGAAAGTAAAAATTGTTTCACATCAGACTGTATACAAACTAATGAGGAAGGAGAAAACAGAATCTAAGGGCTTTGTCTCTTTTATATACATACACAGCTTATATACAAACAAGTGATAGTTGCGACTCTTTGCAAAAGAATCTGCATTGTTGCAGCTGATGAAAATTTTTGTGAATGATCCACAACAGGAAAGACATACGACAGGGTTCAAGTTCTGATAAATATAGGTCAAGATCAACAAAACCAGCTTTAATTCAGAAAGGGGTTTTCACTCTCAAATGCAAAACAAAGTTTTTGATCATCAATCAGAAGTGAATGGCAATGTTTTAAAGATAGGTTTATTAACAGAGATTTGAGATATTTGGAGAAGAGTCATCATATTAATGGACTATGCTAGCTATCAGTCTAGAGCAACGGTTCCCAATCGGTGTGCCCCGGCACCCTTGGGTGCCGTGTGATTGGCTAAGGGGTGCCGCGAGATATTGAGATAAACAAAAAAAAAATATCTTCTACTGAAGCCTTAAGTCTTGTAAGGTCTTGAAATAAAATAAGTCAAATCAATTACTCTCATGCACGGCAGATGGTGATAGTGGTTGATTCATTTCAATAATTCAGTTATACTAGTATCCCACAGATGGCATTATAGCTATACCCTGCCGAACATTCCAGAGACTACTCGCTTCCTCACGAAAATTCCCGAGACTTCGACAGATGAATATATAAAAGTGTACGCCGCTTGGCGCTTTCAGTTGTCTTCCTCGCGTTGATTCACAGAGTTTAGCTATGGATAAGTTCATTGTTAAACCACCAGGGCAGTGAAAGTGAACAGTCGGCTCCTACTGCTTGCTATAAGAAGCCAAATCTTACAGTTTCTCCCGGACCGTCGAATTCACCACATAAAGAAGACAAACGAAAGAAAAGAACATATCAGGACAGTTACTTAGCGTATGGATTTAAGTGGAATAACAACGAGGAAAACCCTATCCCTGTGTGTTTAGTTTGTGGCGAAACACTTAGCAACGAGGCCATGGTACCTAGCAAACTGAAGCGGCATCTTACAACAAAGCATTCTAGTATGTCACAGAAAAGTGTAATGTATTTTTCACATATATTAGAAGGGGAGAAGAAAACAGCTGTGCGAATGGTAAAAGGAATGACCATAGGTGATACTGCTCTTGAAGCCTCATTTAAAGTAGCAGAACTGATAGCTAAAAAAAAAAGAAACCTCATACTCTTGGAGAGGAAATCATTGGCCCTGCATGTCAAGTTATAGTTTCAACAATACTTGGTGAAGGAGCAGCTAATCAAATTTCGAAAGTTCCTCTGTCCAACAACACAATCAGCCGCAGGATATCTGAAATGTCATGCAATATCAACGAACAAGTCATGGAGAAAATAAAAACTTATAGAACATTTGCTTTGCAAGTAGATGAGAGTCTCGATATTGGTGACAAACCGCAACTCCTTGGTTTTATCAGATATATTGATGAAAAAGATATTAGTGAACAGTTTCTGTTCTGTAGACAGATGGTGCACCATCTATGTCTGGGAAAATTAAAGGTTTTACTGCCAGAGCTCTCAATGAAAATCCATCCATTATTATAACTCACTGTTTTCTGCATAGAGAGGCATTAGTCGTGAAAGCGCGTAATGAAGATTTTGCTGAAGTGTTTAACCAAGTTATGAAAATGGTGAACTATAAGAAGTCTAGACTTTTAAAGTGCAGAATTTTTTAACAGTTATGTCGCGCAACGGATGCAGCTCATACCTCTTTGTTACTTCACACAGAAGTAAGGTGGTTGTTGCGGGGTCGTGTATTGAACCGGTTTCTCGAACTTAAAGAACAGCTAAAAACTTTTTTTAAGGATGAAAATCAAGACACATTTCATGAGCTCTTACTAAGTGATTCTTGGTGTTTTGAACTGTCGTATCTGGCAGATATTTTTCATAAGCTGAATGAACTGAATGTTTCGATGCAGGGTCGACATGAAACGATGATCTCCTCAACCAATAAAATGAAAGGTTTTAAAAGAAAACTTAGTTCTTGGAAGTCTGCAGCTCAAAAAGGAGATTTGTCGAACTTTCCATCTCTTCTTAATGTGGCAGGAGATAAAGATCTGGGTAAGCTGAAAGACCGCATTTGTGATCACTTATCAAGATTGCAAGATGCAATAGATGCGTACTTTCCAACTATTTCCACTACGAATCTTGACTGGGTTGTCTCACTATTTGATTTCGTAGATAGTGCAGAAGAAATAGATTTCACTGCTTGCGAACGAGATGAATTTGTTGATCTTTGCACTGATTCCACACTCAAAGGTAAGTTCACCAAGAGTGAGGCATCGGTGGCTAGTGTTTGGCTTCAACGGAGAGAGGAGTACCCTAACCTAATGAAGAAAGCAATTAACGCACTTTTGCCCTTATCAACATCCTATCTATGCGAGCAAGCCTTCTCTGCTATGGTGACAATAAAATGCAAAGCAAGAAATAGACTGAATAACCTTGAGGATGATTTGCGTGTTTTACTGTCAACTGTAAGACCCGACATCACATATCTGTGCTCTAAGCATCAATCACAAGTTTCACATTAATCATTAATCGAACAAAATTTATTGATGTATTTTTACTCAGTGATTGTAGTAAAGTTTACTGTATTATGCTATGGTGTACGTTATTACTATATCATATTTCAATAAATTAACGTATTAAGCTTAATTTTCTTTTAATTCAAGGAAGGGTGCCCCTAGTGTTTAATGTTATTCCCAAGGGTGCCATGAACTTCAAAAAGTTGGGAAACACTGGTCTAGAGCATTAGATAAAATACCCATCATGAATTGGCAAAAAGCAGAACTTCAGGAATATAGTGTAGCCCTTGAAACAACATAAAACTTGAGCTGCTTGTTTGCATTTGTTCTTACAAAACAAGGGAAAAAATTTTGAATTATTCAGGCCACCAAGTAGGTGGCCTACTAGTTTTTATTGCCAATACAATTAATTGGGCTCTAAGCCCAATGTTTGAATGCAGAGTTTAACTTTACCTTTACTATGCAAAAGTTTATAAACACACATTCACTTGCAGATGTTGAGCAACTAGCAAAAAAATCTGATGTGTTCCATTCACACGACTTTCTCTATATCTCTGTAAATTATTATTGTTAATAAGCCTATCTTTTATTTATTTCATGCTAATCGAGAAAAATTAGCAGAAATAGTCTTATTTCTTGCTTTATTATAAGTAGAAGCGAAATAAGGGAGTACCATAGGTTAAAGTGAAAGCCAAAAGCTGGTTGCTATGTGACTGATGTTCCTTTGTTTGTATGGACAGGAGTTGACAAATTCCTGTATGAGAAAAGTATAAGTTTTTCAAAGCTGAAACCAAGAAAAAGGAATATCTCAAAAACGATCAACTCCACGAAAAAAATGTGTATAGCATAAATTGTGTGTTTTAATGTGTTTTCCTTTTTTAGTTTTTGTCCATCTCTTACAGTTTAGTAGTTATGAAAACTTCATCCAGAATAAAGTAGTCTTCAGAGGCTATTCCCAGAAAACTCAAAATATACATTTTATTTGTCAGGTAAATAAATAACTTTAATATACCATATTTTAATCAAAATCGTTGGAGCCATTTTTTTAGAAAATCAAAATTTTTGAAAAAAGTTCCATGTAAAGGGTAGTTTGGGGTGGGGGATTTTTCTCAAAATCTTCGTGTCGCATCCCTGGAAGATACTAAACTTAAATACCAAGTTTGAGTTTTTGAGTTATCGTGTTCAGACACACGGACACACTGACACACGGACACACACGGACCTTTTTCTGAAAATACTTTTTTTAGATTCAGAGGATCCTAAAACATATATTTCTGGTGAAAACTCGGTATCAAATTTTTTGGTGGAGTGCAATACATTCTCTATACACTATGTACATAGTGAGTATAGAGAAAGTAAAAAAGTCCTCAATAGAATTATAAGAGAATTCTATGTGCATAAATTTTATATATTATCATTTAGAAGAAATTAAAATTGACTATTGTTGTAAGTTTAAAATTACCCTACATAAGTCAGAAAAATTACCATATAAATATTTGTTACATATGTTGCTTATGCATGGAAAATGTCCGAATCAGAATGCTTACTTCTTTATGTAATCCTCATAAAGCAGAAACAATCATGGCAAAATCTAGGTTAAATCAGAAACTGTATGAAGGAGAATTATTTTCATGTGTATAAATGCCCAAAAGGAAGCATAATTATGTTGTAAATTGTAGTCAGAATAATTGTATGTATACATTTGCAAGTGCTAGTAGTATTCATATGCCAAAAGGATTCATAAGATCAGACAAAAGTAATCAGCTTTCATTGTATAAGAAATTACATTTTGTTTTTTTACCATAGTAACATAACAAGTTAGCCAGGGTTTTTTGAAGCCACGCTAAGAGGAAGTGTGTGATAGTGTGATTTAAAACCGATGCTATACTGATTTACATCACAAAAATATAATTATATAACAAAATTTGCATATAATTAATATGTGTTTATTGTTAATTCTACAACATATATAAATATCTTCATGTAAGTAATGGAGAAAGGGTAAAATTCAGCTAAAATTAAACGTGCTTTAAACTGTGTTAAAGCTATTTTGCGTTCGCATCAAACTGAAATGAAATAAATTTGAAAAGAAACCTTATCTTATAACTTCAGTATATTGGCTATTCCTCCACTCCACACCCTTTGGAGAAAGCTCTTGCGGTACAAATAAAACTAATAAAATTAATAACCTTCATACAGCTAGCCGAGGCACAATCACAATGAACCCAACTGTAAAATCTACTGAAATAAACTTATTGTTGAAGCATACAGAGCAAGGCAACTTTACCGCCGACAGGTAAGCCAACAGCAAAAAGAACCTATAGTCATACGCTGCATAATACTACTGCTGCAAAATGTAATTGCTTTCCTTATATACAAGAATCTATGCAATTTTTGTTCTGCTATGTTTATTTTAGTTGCTTAGGTTTGTCAACCCACATCTTGCAATTTGCAACAATACAAGATGCATCAAGAGACAGAGGAGCAAATTCTATGCCTTATCAGCAAAGCTATATCTCAGGTAATACTATATTACTGGCTAAACTCATGTTCATATATGTATTGTGTTTTCTCTATAGAAAATGTACTACTGCTTTTATACAATGTTTCAAAATACTCACAAAGTTCTTTATGGAAGTGTGTGGTTCCAGTGACTGCTTCCCTGCTGACTTTACAAACATACGCAAAAATAGTGGAAAAATAATTGCAATTGCCACTTCCTTGGGAAAGACAGTGCTCCATATCTTCTGTGTTATTAGTACTTTCCAGTCCTAGTTCAAATATGACAAGATCACCATAGCGTGGAAGGTTGTTTTTGGCCATATCCTCCTTACTGACAGCAGCTGTGGACAATTACTATTCATTAGTTATCATGCATTCTTTCTTGATTCAAATGCACTATGCTTAAAATAAGAGTAAAAGAATTTGTTCCATTCACACAAATTTCTCTACAAGCTATTGTTACAAAAGATTATTCCTTTATTTATATTGTGGTAATTGAGATAAATATTAGCAGAAATGGTTGTATTAGTTCTTCTAAGTAGATTGAAGTAAGATAACACACTAGGCTAAACTGACAGTCAAGTCCTTTAAAAAGCTATGTGAAACAATTGAAATTTGGTTTTTGCTTTGCACAGCCAGGGATACAATAACAGAGATGAGAGATGAAAGGAAAGATGACCTCCCATTTGGAAAAGATTAATCAACTTAAAATTGAAACCAATAATGTGGAATATCTCAGAAATGGCTAACTCCAGAAAAAATGTGTACAGCATAAATTGTGTGTTTTAATGAGATTTACATGTTTTGTGCTGTAAGTTTTTGCCAATCTCTTACAGTTTACCAGTTATGCAAAATTCATCCAGAATGAAAGTCTTCAGAGGTATTCCCACAAAATTAAAGACATACATTTTATTTGTAATGCAAATATCTTTAATGTGCAGTATTTTAATCTTAATTGTTAAAGCCATTTTTGAGAAAAAAAGGGCCTTTCTTGAAAATCTTTGTGTCACATCCTTGAAAGATACTAAACTTAAATATCAAATTTGGTATTAAATAATATGTTTGTTTTTGAGCCATGCACGCACACCCACCCACCCATATACATGTGCGCACATAGAAACTAACCTTTTCCTAAAAAAAATGTTTTGGCTTCAGACATCCTGAATACGGTGAAATCTCAGTAACGATTTTTTTGGGTTGAATAGTATGTGCAGAGAAAATATAAAAAAAATTGAATATGTTCTATTCACCCTACTTTCTCTATCCACTCACCTACAAATTTTTAATACAAACTTATTCTTCTATTAACTTCTTGTTAAAAAAAAACTCAGTGTATGAAAATTTGTAGCTTCCACGGCCATTGTCAAATATATTAGTAGCAACAAGACAACAAGGCTAATTCCGGAAGCAGCTACCAATATATCTCATTGTATATTTTACATATTTTGATATATATAAGAATATCATAGGCTAAAGTAAGTGAGATTTTTATGAAGGGGATCGTTTTAAAATTCTATCCTCTTTATATGACCCCCTACCCTAAAAAATGGTACTTACCATTGAAAATTCAAACCAGTAACAAATAGTATCTCAGAAATGAACACCAAAAAATATAAAATTAATTATGCTTTAATGAAAACTAATTTTTATGTAGCAACATTTATGGAACACTCGCGTTTTATCAGTTATACAAAAGTAACTCAGAATTAAGAGTTTAACAATGGCTATTCCCTGAAACATTTTATTTGCCATGAAAATATATTGAACATAGATGTTTTAATCAAAACATTAAAGTGATTTTTGGGAAAATAAAAGGATGGGAAGGATTGCAAGGATATTAAACCAAAACTATATACTGTTTATAGGGACCTATTGCCATCTATGATAACAGTTATATACTGGTTCAACAACTTTAAACACAGTCAAAATTCATTTTTGATGAGGAGCTCTCAGAATGTTTAGCAGATCATGTTACCAAGGAAATCATTGAAAAAGTCTAGGATATGATTCTTGCTGAAAGTTAGCAAAGTGGCAGAGGCTAGGGTCAAATGTCATGGCAATCTTTGTTACATCCCTCATGACATATATTTGGAATGAGGAAGAGAGGTCAAATGGGATTATCTAAAGTTAGGACAAATCTCTGATTTGCCTACTATGCATTCTCACGACCACAGAAATTTAAGACATTCTGTATAATAAACACTAATCTTCAGCAAACAGTAAATTAAATATGGATAACTTCTAGCACTAGTGGGGAAAACTCCAAAATATAGCGTGGCAGACATAGCAATAGCATACACATTTTCAACATATTTCTATACTAAACTTATTTCCTATACATCTGCTGCATTGTTGAAAAGGGTTCCTAATTTGGCATTATGTTATTTATAGCTGTGCAAAAAAATGGGAATTTGATATTTTAGTTTTATTTGTACCTATTATTTGCATCATTTAAGAAAAAATTTGCTTGCAAATGCATGTTATGGCAAACATTGCCAATATGCAAACACTAATTTCTCCAAGATAAGGATATTTATTTCTAGGAACAAGTTTATATATGTCAATTCCAAAACACTTTTTACAACTTTTAACAACTGTAGCATTTTATAATGCAACAATCCAATCTGCAACTACAATGGTGCTGATTTTGGTTCCATTGCCAAGGGGTTAGGAAACAAAATAAACATATAATGTTTTTCTCATTTTCCAAACAAAAAAATTTGTCCACCCACTCCTCTATGAACTTGTGTTTGTAAGCCATGGACGTTTTAGACAGTGATATCATACCATTACAATTCACCACTGTTTGTTACAAGAATGATGGCATTCACGGCAAGTGAAAGAGGTATGTACATAGATATAAAGTCCACAGTACACAGGGACAATAAATCAAGTTTAGCTCATGCACCCACATTTGGACATGAATGTTCTAGATCAAGAAGATTATAACCATATTGGACATGAATGTTCTAGATCAAGAAGATTATAACCACATAGAGTAGAAAACCTGCTCAACAACCCAAAATATGAAGCAATAGCCAGTTCACTGAATAAATGCACAAAAAAAGTACATGACACTTTAGCAGATTGAAGAAATAGCCAGTCCACTGAATAAATGCACAGAGAAGGTGCATGACATTTGGCAGTTTGCAAACAATAACAGAGGAAGAGAAGTACAAAATTAAATCAATAGAGAGAAACAAAAATCCAAATTAAAACCATAAGTACCAATATTACTCAGATTGTATGCCCTACAAAGATACACAAACATAGCAATAAACTGAGACCTATAGTAGACACTATTAATACCCCCATGTATAAACTCTCAAAACGTCTCACGCAGAAATTCCACTCTTCCCAAAATTCAACAGCAGAAATGTATCAATATCACTAGACCTGATCAGTCAAAATACAAGCATCTCAATGAAAGACAAACTATTTTCTTTGACATTACCTCCTTATTCCTCTGAAAAGCCCGAATACAAAATATATACTGACAGAAGAAGCAGATGACTATGTCCAGTTATCATACTCCGTATTAAAATGAACTTCATTTATCTTAAACAATAAAGCTACCAACAACACATCTAGCAATGGGAAATCCAATGTCACCATTTCTATCAGACCTTTTCATTGTAACTTCGAAACACACATAACCTCTACGAAAAATGTTATGCACAGGTATATACATGACAACATTAGCATAGTTCTAGAGAAATGGATAGATGATGCAGAATAAAGCAATATAGCCAAACAAGATACATTAGTCCACCTTCCCATGGAAAATAGAGAATACTAACAAGAACATCAACAAATGCTTAAAACAGTTACAAACAATGGCTTTCACAAAAATATAATCAACAAGAGAATCCACAAATACAAAAACTGAAATGCATAAAACATAGAACAATCCTAGAATTCACCTCAGTTCAGAAAATTCACATATCAACATTGGGCACACAACAAATGTCAGATGATCTTCAAGAATGATATCATCCCCTTTGCTCCAAAAGACAACTATAGCATCCAAAAGCTACCAAATAAAAAATTAAAAGATATTATTCTAGCAAACAAAGGACAGTAAAATGTTCAGACTTCAATCTGGTATACATAGGACAGAAAGAAGTCTAGAAACAAGACATGTCATGTCATCTAAAATATAAACCCTAAAAATTCAGCAGCCGCCCATCATTTCTGGTCATCCGGACACAAAATTGCACTAAATATAACACTGTTAAAACCAGATCAACATAAATAATTAGATGCCTGGGAAAAACCTATATCATGAAGAAGAACCAAATAATGAATTTTGATTTCTGCCATACAGCAACCTTTAGAAAATCACATACCCAGCACCAGATGCCTCCAGAAGTGATACATTCCCAGAACCACCATCCTCATCTTTGGCACCAAGGAAAAGGAGATTCAGTTGGTATTAGACATTGAAAATGGGAACAATACGCATTCCTGAATCTGGACACAAGTAATTTTTCAGTGATGCTTAGTGTTACAAAATCATTCTCTATATCGGTGCTATTCAACTCTCATGTGCTCGGGCACATTTAACTCATACATAATGAGGTGCAGGCAGAGTCACCACTACTACAAATATATATTGGAGTAAAAGTATTTCAAGGAATTACTATTGAAATTGCTTACATAATTAAAGTTTGGCAGTACAGGTTTGCTATAAGTACAGAAACATCCATGTGTAGCTGGACAAGCTGTTCTAGATGTGAGTCTGTTCAAACTGGGTCAGTACTTCCTGATGATGCCCACAGACAAAAATGTGACCTTGCAAAGATATTTTGATTTATTCCTGTCCACCAGAGTTGAGAAATTGCTTGAAATTGATAAACAAGATTTCAAAGAGATATGTTCTTGAAGTTTTAAAATTTTCATTTCTAATGCTTCAATATAACAATTTCCAATAATCTCACATATCCCACCTTCAAGTTTAGTAATGCCAACTGAAGCGAATGGGTTATTGATAAACATAATCACTAGCTAAAGTGCTGAAAACTGGCTAAATTCTGACACTAGAATTTTAAGATGTTGAGCAAAAGTTAGAACATCACATTCGCCAATATTTATGGATTTCATAACTGATTTCAAAGTTGGAAAGTGTGATAGGAAATTTCTTTTGCAATCCATAATTTTGTTTCCTCCGAAAAGTATTTACAATACTTATCATGGTTGAAATTTTCCCCTTGTAATTCAAGGTTTAGCTCATTTAAGTAACCTAATTATAGGAGCCTTGGTACGTCATCAAGTTCTTGACAATATTGCCCAAGCGATGATTTCAGGAAATGTCTTATTTCATCCAGAAAACTGCAGAATCCTTTCAGAGATTTCCCCTTGCTAAGCTACTTTACGTCTGCATGAAGAATTATTCCACCATGCTCAGAATTTGTTATGTTCAAAAAATTTCTGAACAATTAGTGACTTGTGATTTACTACACGAGTTACAATCATCATAACACGGTCAAATTTCAAACCTTTGTGCATAAAGCTTCCTGGTGTATAATACGCGATAAGCAAGAACTTTTGAAAATGAATCATCTTCAGCACAAAGAGCAAGAAACCCATTATTCTTTCTAGTCACTGAAGGTGTCCCATCTGTTTTATAGCAACAGCTTTAGAGAGTGGAATATTACTACTTTTTTGCAAATTTCAGGAATGCATTAAATATGTCTTCTCCCCTAGTACATCGCCCTCTGCGGTGTAATGGTTACCATGGCAACTTTATATACCCAAGGTTGCAGGTTCAAACCCAGCAGAGGGCAATGGATTTTTTTGGGTGTAAAAATCCTTAGCATGGCTTCCTTCAAAAGGGAAGTAAAGCTGTTGGTCCCATGTCGTAGATTTACGGTATGTAAAAGAACCTCAAGCCTGATAGAGAGGCCTCTGAGCAAAATTAAGTGGTCTTTCACGCCCAATTTAGAATGGGATGCTGAGAACCACAGTAGTTAAAGTGTGTCCGTAAATAACATGCCATCTATGTTTTTATTTTTTTCCCTAGTACATTCTTGAAGCGGCAGCACTTTTACAAATTCCTCTTTAACAGTAAAGTCATGGAAGACCATTCTAATAAACACAAATGCACATTATCAGAAATATCAGTGCTTTCATAAAACTGAAGCAAAAAATATTCACAGTATTGCTGGCCCTTACAATTGAGATTCCAAATTCTTAGAAATCTGTTCAAAACGCCTAGCAACAGTTTGGCAAAACAAGTCCTTTTATAGAAGTATAAGTGCAGATTTATTTTTGTGACCATCAAACAGAGATTATGCAGCAATAATCATTGCTTCTTTAACGATTTTTCCATCATTGAAAGGTTTTTTCCTTTTTGTTAAAACATAACAGACTATGTAAGAGGCCATTGCCACGTTATTATTTTGCTGAACTGGCTTTGTAAATACACTTTGCTATAATGTTAATTTACATTTTAAGTCTCTAACTTTGTGTTTTTGTAATTCAGAATGAACAGGAAATTCACGATTAAAGTTTGTGTAATTTATCAAAAATTATGTTCTACGTTATTTTTCTTGGGAAAAGATACACTACCATTACATAATAAACACACAGGTTTTCCTCTGATATCCACAAAACAATACTTCTCCTTCTAATCACTGTTAAAGCTGCAAGTTCTTTGTCTCTTACCCATATTATATTAAGAACATCGCATCAACACAAGATATAACTGAACCTAATTTCACAATCTCTCAAGTTTTACTGAATGTTTGTTTAAAAACCTGACTCCTCCATTTGCTATCAGTATTAAGTATAATGACATACAAACAAACCAACCACTTTGTTTGCTATTGCTACAAACAGCAATGTTTAAAAGAACGAATTTACTGCTCGTAATAAAGCTTTATTGGGATTAAAGTTGACTCTCTCTCCAACTCTTAATAACTGAGGCCTACTATTTGTTGAGGGAAATAATGAGTATAGCTTTGAGAATACAAAAGAAATTTTATGGAAGATGTTCAGAAGAAAGTAATTTTGTCCTAAAATTTGATTTAAAATTAGAAATTCTGAATAAAAATTTGGCTCATGAAGGGCGACAGGAAATCACATTGAGGGCACCATGGCACCTGCAGGTGCCACAGGTGCCTGCACTATACAAACCTGGCTCCATAACTCCTGGTGTAATTGTGGTAAGGATGTAACTTTGCATTACATGAGGATATGCCTCGATCTAAATACAGATGATGATGAATAGCATATTCAACTACACTATCTGGTCACAAACAGGCATATCCTTTGTGGATGAGATATCTTGTACAATGCTTCTGAGTCTACAAGGGGATTTATAACTTAAGAGAATCATGGTTCCATAGGAATTTTTCAACACAGAAAAAACATTTGCTCCCTTAAAACATGCACCCCTGTTGTACTCTGCTTTGCCTCTATAGATATAATAGCATGTCCATTATCTCTCTATTTGAAACCTGTTCCATATTGAACATAAGCAGTTGAGACCAACATGCTAGTGTTTCAGTCTCTAAAATTTCCATGCACTTGCTTTTCTAGACATTCCTGAAACACTGATGAAAATTGCATATATCCAGAGTTGTCATTATAACAATCAGCATGCTAGCAAAAGATATTAACAAATAACACATCAAACCTTTTGGAATTGTGAATATAGGTCACTTGACAGCACTGGCATGTGTGTCATGTATTAAATGCATGTTTGTCTAGTTAGCAATCTGCAGAATGAGAAAATATCATCAGTACATTAAGTATCTGAAATATAAACAGAAAGTACCTACAGGTGTTCTAAAACAATGATCTAGAGCTGAAAAGAGCAAAGGCTCCAGAAATAAGTCTTGGATTTCCCAACAAAGTAAATGAATATACTTTATAAGTGTTCTCGGGCTTCAAGTCAGATGAGGTGATGTGGAGCCATCACATTTTGGGAGTGTACATCTCTCCCATCATTCATTTTTTTTTCCTTTTATACTGTGGAGGGGAAAAATGCATTATTGCATTCAGCCCCCAGTCAAAGTGCAATGGCTGGGAGGTTATGTGGGGGTCTCCGCTTCTCATGCAGCATACCCACTAAAAAATCTGTTTCACGTAATATCTGTAGATTGCTGAAATAATCATGCTGTGAAGCTTAGCCCGGTTTCCCATAGCACCTGCATTAGTATGTGAAAGACAGGATGCTGCCGCACGTTGTGCAGGAGCGGGTAAAAGGTTGTGTTTACCTGGCAGCCATGGAAACTGACTGCAGCCTAGGAAATGGAGATGATAGAAGAGAAGAATTAGGTGGAAATTGAGGAGATATATGGACGAAGAAAGCTTACTGTATCTGTCTATTGCAGAAATATTCAGCAAACCTACGGAATGTCTTCCAGCTGGTTGACTCTTGAAGATCTGCTGGCTGTGTGCGCCCCTCTACCTGAGCAGGAGGAGGAGCAGTGATGTTCTATTGGCTTCGGGATCGAAACCGGTCAGCATAGTAGGCAGCTTGCTGCAGTAAAACCTGCTTCAGCTGCTGAGTAATGCCTTCTACCCGAGTAGATAGATCGGGTAAAATGACCTGTATATATACTGTGCACCGTGGTGGCACGAACTTCATAGAAAACTTGCCTACAAATAAGTTCATCAGTCCATTAAATATCTCCAAATATAAACAGAAAGAATCTGCAGGTGTTCCCATAATTTGATCTAGACTTGAAGATAAGCTTCAGAGATGTGTTCTGGATTTTCTAATAAAGTAAATAAATATACTCTAGGTGTCAGACTTCAAGCCAGGTGAGTGATGTAGAGCCATCGACATTTCAGATTAATACACCCCTCCCATCATCTCATTGTTTCTGTTTGTCAAGGAAAGCTTAGCTTTTATTTCAAAGTAAATGAAGTAAAAATTAGAAATTACTTCAATGTGTTAGTGAATCCACCACTTCATTACATTAAAAGCTTTGAAATTTAATAATGTTACTCATTACTTTATGGCCTTCAAAAATCTTTGCTTACCATGGCAACGTAGCATCATCAACTGCTTATTTCTTGGAGGAAACGGTGGAAGATGTGTGGCTTCATCCAACCCAACAACTATGTGTGTTTTACTGTAACAGAAAAAAATTATGCCACTTATGAAATTTGTAAAAACCTAAATTTAAAAATATTCCAGCAGTTGGCAAATGTTATTTTAAGGTGCTTGTTTTGTATTTGACAATACAACTATCATCCCTATATACTCTAAGATAATGATAATACACTTACAGATTGTTAATTTGGACATACAATAGAGAGCAACAAACCTGAGGTTTCTGGCTACTTGGAAAACCTTACCAAAAATTTTTTTCAGCTTAACCCAATTAGATATTCAGAATAAGGTAACAACAAACAGTAAGCGAAAATAAACAGGTATTATACGTGTTTCATCAAAATGTATAGTACATCAATAAAGTACTTGAAAATGAAGTATTAGTACAAGAAAAACTGAAAACAGAAATAATGTATCTATTAATTTCCAGAACTAAGAATACAAGATTATACAGTATGCACAATATTAGCAGAAAAGGTACGTAAATGATGTATCATAACACTAACTAAAATCTGAAAGTAGAAGAGCACTTCAAGACAGCTCTACAGAAGTTAAGAATAAACCTATTATCATCTGCATACACAGTAAAATGTTGTTTATATGTTTCATAGTTGTACACTGTTGGGGTTTTGCCACAATTCCTAAGTTACTACACAATTTTATTTCATTTATACATTTTCAGTTATGCATTTTTTGCACTTATGCGATGAAATATGAAATCCTTAGAAGAGCCAAACATTGTTTATATATTTAAGGTCAGTTTCACAATTTAAGCATAAGCTGAAGCTTTTAATAAAACAACTCAACACAGCTAAAGCTAGGTTTACACTATGGGTTATTTGTGCAAGTTTTACAATTGGGTAATCACGTTCAACTTTACTGATTGTGAGCTGAATATTCCATGGAACTGAGAACTTTGGTATTGCTTTGCATGAATTGTGTATGAATTCCCGCTGCTCCTGAAATTTATTTTTATAGGTTCTCAAGTAACATATATTTAAAAAAAAAAGAAGACAGAAAAAAAAAAATCAGACGTAAACAGGGCTAAAAATTGTGACACAAAAGGGTTCATTAGAATGCTATAAGACAATTTTGACAGCTCTGAATATTGTACATTTTGAGATTCAGGAACAAAAAATAAAATATTGTTTCTGATGAGAGCACTTTTTAGTGAAAAACAAAGCAATTATATATGTGACAAGTATTTAATAAAACTATGAGATATAGATTTCAAATTAAGTTTTGTTTACCAGATGGTTTTATGTTAAATTGCACCAATAATTTATTGTACCATCATTGTTAACTATTTAATCAAAATCTCATGTAGAATTTAGGTCATTCCATTTATGAGAATGGTCTGCAGGTATTCTACATCATCTCTTTTTCGGTTGCTAAAAATGCTGCAAAACATTGAAACAACTGTACTGCATTCTACCTGAAACCTGGTTACGCGAGATGATTTGCCTATGATTCTTTAAAGTCAACAGACATTGCATTGCATTCTCATCCAGCAATCCAGAACAGATAGATTGCTAAATATTAAAAACAGAAGCACTTAAACAATGAAGTATTTATCATCTTGGAGTTAATGCTAAGTCACACTTATTTACACTCACCTCCACCTAATATAATTGAAAAACATTGAAATGTTTTCAAGAACATTTGTCTTTGTCTTCAGCAGTTTGGTGAGTTACGCTCCTTTACTGCTTCTTCCTCTTCCCCATCCTGTTGTTTCCAATCCTGTTGCCATCTGGTGTTGGGGATGCAAAGTTTTAACACCATTCAGTGGCAGGATTTCAAAATGTATTAAATAACTGCCATTTTTTACTTTCTCTATATGCACTATGTACATAGTGTATAGAGAAGGTATTGCACTCCACCAAAAAATTTGATACCGAGATTTCACCAGAAGTATATGTTTTAGGGTCCCCAATATCCAAAAAAAGCATTTTCACAAAAAGGTCCGTGTATGTGTGTGTGTGTCCATGTGTCTTGAACACGATAACTCAAAAACGAAAAGTCGGTAAAATACCAAGCTTGGTATTTAAGTTTAGTATGTTCCAGGGATGCGACACGAAGATTTTGAGAAAAATCCCCCCACCCCAAACTACCCTTTACATGGAACATTTTTCGAAATTTTGATTTTCTGAAAAATGGCTCTAACGATTTTGATTAAAATTTTGTAATTTAAAGATATTTACCTGACAAATAAAATGTATATCTTGAATTTTCTGGGAATAGCCTCTGAAGAGTAGTTTATTCTGGATGAATTTTACTCAATTTTGAATAACTGCTAAACCGTAAGAGATGGACAAAAACTTACTACACAAAAAATGTAGAGCATGTTAAAACACACAATTTATGTTATATACATTTTTTTCGTGGAGTTCATCGTTTTTGTGACATTCCTTATTTTTTGTTTCTGCTATGAAAAACGTATACATTTCTCATACAGGAATTTGTCAACTGCTGTCCATATAAACAAAGGAACTTCAGTGACATAGCAACCGGCTTTTGATTATCACTTTAACCTATGGTACTCCCTTATTTCACCTCTACTTACAAGGAAGCAAGTAATATGGCTATTTCTGCTTATGTTTTACTGATTAGCATGAAGTTAATAGGAGTATAAGCTTTTTAAAAATAATTTGTTGCAGGGATATAGAGAAAGTCATGTGAATGGTACATATCAGATTTTTATTGTGTGTATTTCCTCCCAGATGTCCCATTCTTTTGGTGACAATGGTGGCTTTAACAATTTTATATTTTGCCCAAAGTTGTGGTTTTCTGTTACCAAAAATGGTGTGACACATTGGATTTGTCAATTTGCTTTAATTTTATGTTTCTCTGGTGTCCCTTTAATCTGATTACCAAGTTTCTCTTTGTTTTGCCTATGTAATATTTCTCACTACCTTCACAACTAATCTAGTAGTTTCCAGATTTTAACGTGCTCTGAATTATCTTTTTGAGAGGTTTGTTTAGAACATTCTTAGGGCTGAATTTGTTTTGTGAAGCAAGTCTTATGTTGAATTTGTGGAAGATTCATTCAAATTTTCTAAAGGCCCAAGGATGGTAGGTGAATTTTTTGTATTTCCAGTTTGTGTTTGATAGTGGTGGTTTAATTTATCTATCTAGATAATCCTATCAAGAGAGAAAAATGAAGATCTCCCGAAGCTAAGTGCATTCATTGGCCTTGAGGCAAAGCTGTATTATAACATAATTCATGAAAATTTGTGAATAATAACAAGTTAAAAAAAAAATACAATAAAATAAAAACTGGAGGCATAGTAGAACTCCAATAAGAACCAATGTTTATTTCATGAATAAAAGTAAAAAATAATATTAGAGTGAAACTGAAATATTACTGATTACAGTGTTAGGCTAAATATTACTTATGATAATAATGTATTTAAGTTTGATATTTAATTCCTAGTAACTTATAAATAAGTTTAACAACTTATTTTAATTAATAAATGGCACATAGCATTAATAATGGGGCTTTCAGTTTGTGACATTCCTCCTTCTCTTCACAAATTCTATAACATTAACCCAGACCTTTTTGATTACGACAATAAAATAATTTGATTGTTACGTATTGAACATATTGATTACTAGATTTAACCACCATTGAAAATGCTAGGTGGTATTTTTTATTTGTAACACAGTTTTTGAATAAATTAGTTTTGAACTTTAAATTTGCTCTCTGGAAAAATTTGAAAATCTTGACATTCCCCCTTTTCTTCCTCTGGTCTTCAAATATTTACCAGTTCTCTTTCATTGAGGTGGTTTTGAGCATTTCTACTCCTTAAATTATGAAGAGAATAGCATTTCTCTTTATTTAGCAAACCTATTTTAAAAAAAACCTGTTCATGCTGAAAAACTTCCATCTGCCTCCCTGGGAACATTTTTCAACCTCCTCTTTTATTAGGATGGATTATTGTCACCACCCCTTAAAGCAATAAAGAAATCACTTTTTTTTTTGTCATTCAAAAAGTATTCTTAAAGCTGTCCCATTTGTACTTAAAACTCTCCATATTATCTCTTTCTGAATATTTTCTACCCCCTGAGGTTGGTTCTGTGATGCCACCTCTACAACATTTTTCTCTTCTCCTAAAGATTATACTACTGAATTTGGTTCAAAAGCTTAACAGTAAGGAGCATAAAGGCTTTTCTAAAACATGAAATCCCCTGCAAACACTTGACATTTCAGTTAGTCTCTCATATATTGCTGAATTGCTTAGGAAGAACTAAAGTAGTTTATTTGTTTACTGCATATTTCCCAGCTCTCAATATTTGTTGGCCATAAACAATGCAGATTAAATACCAGTGATATTTTTATATTTTTACAATATGAAAAATGACACTACTTTACATAAAAAATGAACAAAAAACACCAGTTTTATTATTTATTTTAATAACAATGAATGGTTAAGCTCACCTGCTAGAAGACATCTCATAGTCTTTACTAATCCTTGCCCATAACTCTAAATAAAGCAATGGAGTTACAATTCTGTGGTAGTCAGAATAGCTTATAAATGACGATAGCATAGGAAACAGTGAGTTTTCATGAACTGGTGGTGGCTGATCAGCAGGAACATTTTTTTGTTCCTGAAAAAACAAGAGACATGCACAAAACAGCATATAAATATCAAGTACATTGATATAAGTAACCCAATGAACTCTGGTATTGAATATTGCAAGGAGGAAAAAAGGATCCAAATTATTACATCTAAGAATATCTAGTCATTAAAAAGTAATTCAAGTTTGTAGACCAACAGATATTAATGGTAAAGTATTCCAATTCATTGAACATGAAAATGGATAAATCCAGTGCACAGGTTCAGACAACCTGAAAATTGCATACTTATTTTTAATAGCTTTTAATGATGGGATTTAGATTCTTATTTATAAAGCAATAAAAATTGAGGGGTTAACATACTATAGGCACCTTAATGAGAAAATTATCAGTCTCAATTATAAGAAAATAATGTAATTTGCCATCATATTTTTCAATGTATAAATACTTTATCGTATTAAATGGCTAGGACAGTTTGTAAATACTAGCTGTCAAATTTGGCAATGTATGCATTAATATAGTATGTTATTCCACTTCTGGTACTTAGCATTAATGCAGTATTCTTAAAATAGGAGCATTACATTACTTTTTTCCTTTATTTCTTTCCAAAAGTATATATAAAAGTAGAAATGGTATTGTATTCCTATAAAACTATTTAATGTCGAGATTTCACCACAAATACATGATTTGAGGCCCCTGAACCTAAATAAATATATAGGGGAGAGAGAGAGAGTGTGCATGCGTGCATTTTTTTTTTAAAGCAAACAAAACAAAACAAGTATAAAACTTATATTTTGCATTATTTAATACTGCATTTTTATTTTTAAAAAAATTTTTGCTTGTATTAAAATGGCAATAAACTGACAGAACAAATTGAAAAACTTTGGTAAGCTATAAATTTCTTTCTGTAAGAGACGATTGGTTGAAAGTTTCAATATAGGGAACATTTCTTCCTTCTGATTTATGCGATTTGGTAGCTCTGTTTCAGCATAGAACCTGTTTGTATACTTCCTTTGTAAACCAAATACTTGGTAACTGATTTATAACAATCCTGTTTTCTGTGGTTTACTTATTTTTCCTATTGTTGTTTCTGTTATTTTATGCATAACAAAGTGTCTGTCGCTCTAGAGGAACATGTTACAACACAACATACATGGTCAAATGAATTACCAAGGGGTGTATTTGTGTTGTGTTGGGGTTAGATGTCATGAGACATTGAGGTGTGTTGTGGGAGCGAGACAAATAAGGAAATTAAACTACTGGAAAAAGTGTTAAACAGATTTCAAGGAATGCACATATAGGCTTTGTATGTAACAAATTGTCACATATTGTATTTTTAATAACAAGTTTAAAAAAAGACTCAAAAGATTTTGTTTGAGCAGCCTATGTTCCTTTTTTTCAAAATATATTTAAATATGCGTTAATTTTATCAAGCAGTTATCCATGAATATCCGAGGTGCTGAAAATTAATAAAAGATGTGAGAATTTTATCAGAAACAAAACAAATAGATCCTTGTACACCACTTTTGTAAAAAAAAAAATTCCTACATAGTCAAATTATGTATATATCTATGATGTAATACATGTAAAAGAAAACATTCACACTTATAACATAAGAAAAGAAATGCATACCCACTTCACAAGAAATGTAAATTATATATGCCTTACCACAATCTAATTAAGACTAGTAAATATTATAAAGTAATTGGAATAAGCTATTTGATGCACTTCCTAATGAATTACAAAACCTCAATCTTCCAGGGATTCAAGAATAAATTATATAAATGGACACTGGAGAATCCTGTAAATAGTATACAAGAATTTGAAGATTTAAACAAGAATACCACATAGGAGAACATTGTATCATACATATTGTAAGCATATTAAAGGTTAAATTTGAGGTTATAATTCTGGAGATGTAACGTAAAATTAGTGTATATAACAGTTATTGTTGAAGTTTATGGTGCATAATATTTATAATTACTTAATGACTAATAAATATATTATTAAATAATTAAATAGCCAGCAGTTTAAAGATATTCTCGAAAACATCATAATTCCCTCTCTAAGGACTAGATATGCCAATGAAATTATTGATTTTCAACAAGAAAAGGCCCTGTATTCAGGTTAGTAGACTTCAAAATGGTTCTTCCAAAGGCAAGATATCACAGTGATTGATTGGCTCCTAGATAGTTAAAAGAGGTTTTGAGAATCAAATGCAAGATTCTAATGAAAATTTAATAAATCATTTGATATCATTCATGCCCTCTAGAATGAGAGCAGCAATAAAAAGACAAGAGTTTATACGTTTAAGCTGCCTTCTATTGTTATTTATTTTTACATTTAAGAATTAATTGCTCCAAATGGGACTTTTTATATGCAGAATAACTTAGTTTTGAGAAACAGAGAAAATAAGCATGCGCTCACCATTAGAAATGCTGTATAATCTCATGTTTAAAAGGCCATTTGTACATTTAAAAATGGTGCAGAATAAAAAAGTAAACCACTTTTAAAACACAGTAAGAAACAAAAATGTGTTTAGTAATAAAAACAAGAAATCACAAGTTTGGTTCAAAATCTCAGGTTTTCAGCTGTCTGTCCCCTTAACAATTTCAATTAAAAAGCCTTTGAAGTCCTCTTCATTCTGGACAACTTTTACATAACTGGTAAACCATAAACAAGCACTCAGTTGAGTATGAGTATACTTATTCAGTTAGAATAGCCTAATTACAGAGACAGCACACACTTTATCAGTGATTGCATTGTAGTTACCCAATATGTTACATTCATTATGTAGAAAAATAAATGCCTTCAATTTTCAGTACATTCAAACATAGGAAGGTAGTGAAAAATGTTCACGTTTATAGAGGTTTTAAAAAAAAAAAAAAAAAAAAAAGAGAGAACATCAGATTGATGCAACACTCGTAAAAAAGTAAAACTGTATTCATTTTAATAATTGGCAGCGGCAGTGCTTCCACTAACAAAATAACTTTCAAAGACATTCCTAATATAAAAAAATAATAACAATAATAAATAAATAAATGAAAAAACAAATATGCAAATAATTTCTTATGGTCTTACCTCTAACCAGCGAATGTTCCAGCTGACTATTGTATGAATAAACTCTTCAACAGGTAAACTGCTGATTAGCTGCTGTTGGTTATAAGGCCTCCTTGGTGGTGGTGCATCCTTAACATGTCCAACAGGGTGAAGACCATGTGACTGTTCTTTTGGAATTTCAAATATCTGTACTAGTTCTCTTTCTTCTTTAAATTGAACACTTTTTCGTTTTTCAGATACGGTACCACAAGTTTTTAAGGAGCTTTTAGGAACTATTCCAGTCTCGGATGATTTTGTTTCTATTTCCATAGGTTCTTTTCTCTCAGCCTTGTCTTCAATACTACATTTTACCTCAATTTTGGATACCAGATCCTCCAGTTTGTAATTTGTGCTTCCAATCTTGTCTGAAAGTCTAGGAATCCTAGGAAGTTGGCTAATTTGTTTCCGAGAACTATGTATTCCACTAGTGGATGGTTTGCTCTGAATTTCTTTGTTATCAGAGGTACTTTGCACTGAACTAGAAATAATTCTGATGTGAATTTCTTTTTTTTTTTCAGAGTTGCATTTTTCTTTAGCTTCACTATTCTTTTTTTTTCCAGTTGCATTTTTAACAGCTGCATTACTCGTAACAGTTTCTGTCAAGAATGCTCCTCTATTCTTCTCAGTAATCTTTATTCTAACTTCAGCATTCGATTTAACTGAAGAAGTATTAGCAACATCAGTTTTCTCTAATACAGCTTGTTTTTGGGAAATGGCTTTCAACAGTTCTTTTCTTTTATCCACTATCTTTTTCTTATCTGATCCTGATATGTGAGCAGAAGCAGAATTAGTACGTTTCTTTCTTTTACTTGGAAGCTTCTCTTTTGGCAACTCTGCACTCTGTTCCCCTGAAGAATGCTTTCTTTCTGCTTCTCTACTAGATTCTGCCTTGGTTTTCTTCTTATCTGCATCTCTTTTGTGTTGTGCCTTAGCACTTTTATGCTCTATTTCCTCCTTTGCCTCCTTTGCACATTTCTGATCAAATTGCTCTCCATATATTCTTTGGGCTTCATTTGCTGAGATGCCTCTCTGATGGGCCCGTCTGGGTGGCATTGGTAAAGCCTCAATTATCTCTGGCTTTCCATATGTTTTTTTGTTTTTTACTTGTATATGTTTATTAGTAAGAGCATCAGATTTTTCAAAATCATCAGCCTTGTTCTGAGCACAAGAAAGGCTTTCTTCACCATCAAATATATTTTCTTCTTCCTCCTCCTGCTCTTCTTTAAAATATCTACTTTTAGAAGGCAGTTTTACAGATTGTGCAACATCTGCAAAATCTGTATCTTGCTGTGACAACTTAGCACGCCATTCATTATCACTTTCATCAGAATCATCACTTATACAAATAATATCATCATCATCATCATCATAAGGACATCTTACGAATGGCTTTGTTTCAATTTTTTCTTCTTCTTCTGCATCATCATCCATTGGTTCTGATTTAATAACCACTGCTTCTTCAAACATTTGAGAGCAAGGAAATTCATCATCCTCATCAACAAGTTCAATTATATTTTCTTCAGTCATTGAATAGTTACATAAATTCTCTTCCTGTTTGATTTTTGGAGTTGATATTACAGCATCAATTCTTTCCAGCACTACCACAGGTTTTGCTTTAAAAATCTTTGTATCCTCAGAGAACTGAAGTGAGTTAGCATTTGGTACTTGCATATCATTTGCTTTCTCTTGATCAACTGCAGTTGATGAAAATGATGCATGTTTTTTATTTAGATTTTGTTCTGCATTATCAATGTTTTCTAGATCCTCTTGTTCTGGATTGTAAAGATCGGTTTTTGTGACCTGTTCACTTGAATGAAAGTGATTTAATTTTATGCTTTTGTCCACATTTATGCTTTCACTTTCTGGATTGCTTTCTTTTGATTGTATAACTCTTCTGAGGCGTTTTTCAAGTAGCTCATCTTCACTGTCACTTATTACAATAACATCATTAGCAACCACTTCCAAACAAGCAGTAGAAGGAGTTTCATTTGAGTGGTTAGTTGTATTTTCTTTAAATTTTCTTGCGGAATGAGTAGTTTCTTCATTACAAGAAGTATTAGTATCCAATGGTGAATGATCTGACTCATCTTCCATTTTTATTTCTGTATTCATAATTGTTGCATTAAATGTAGTATTTGGAATTGCTTCCTCTGATGTTAAGTTAACTCTCTCAGCACTAACCTCTGTAGGAACACTAATTTCACTATCAATATCCTCTTTAAGACTACTGATAACTTTATGTTCACTGCTAATAGCTAATGGTCCGTTAACATGTTCATCAACACAACGTGGATGATTACTATCACTTTTGTTATCACTGATTATAATAGTATTGCCAGGTAAAGAAGACAAAGTCCTTTCTTGTAACCTATCACACAGTTCTTTTCTGTGAGAAGGTTCTGCTGTACAATTAGCAAATAAGATATTTTTATTTGGTATTGTATTCACTGAAACACTTTCAACAGGATCTGAAACTTGATTTCCTTTATTTGAATGTCTAGAAATAATAATTCCTTCCTCAATTGCAGTTTCTTTAGTATTTTGGAATGTGTCTGGCTTTAGAAATAAATTAGATAAGCTTTTCTGCTCAGAACTTAAGGCTTGTTTGCTAAAAATATCTAAGTGGGGAGTACTGCTGCTTTCATTAGTGCTTGGCTGTGAAATTACACTGGGTAAAAAGTTCTGCTTCTCAGAACTTGAGTTTCTTACGCTCTGAACTTCCAAGCGTGGAACTTTAATATTAACATCACTATCACAATCCTCTCGTAAACGCTTTCGAGCAGTATTTTCACATACTGTATCATCACAGCTGTAACTAAGAAAACTTGGTGCTTCTTTTTCCTTGTACCTATTGCATTCTTCTATAGATGTTTTACTGTTTACGCTGGAAGTACTAGCTTCACATTTTATTTGTAGCTCTGCTTTGGAAGTACTACCTTCACATTTTATTTGTAGCTCTGCTTTGGAAGTACTACCTTCACAGTTTATTCGTGGCTCTTCATCCTTAAAACGGGAAAAAAATGAAGATAAAAATTTGAGTATAACTAAATAAAAAATGTTAGAATTTGTAGTATATCAGGACACAACTGAAACAATACAGTCGCAGTAACATAGTAGAGTCACAGAAACATACTTTTAGCTTGTAATGTTATGCTTTTTTATAATTATAATTATAAATATCAAGTAACATAACGCAATTTCTCTTACTATAAACAAAACTTATTTAAAAAAAAAAATAAAGATGTATATACCAAACGTAAATACTGAAAAGGAATTACTTTCAATTACTTTCTCATACAGAATTATTAACTCTAAATTTTCTCGGACTTCTAGCCAGGTAAATACTTAAATTTACTCCAACATTTTGAAGATGTGTATCCTCTTTGCCCTCAAGGTAAACTGCTGAAATGAAATAACATGCAAACCAATCACATCCTTGCTTCATTCCAGCGCTATAAGTATGCAATTCGGGACTTTCACTTCATCAGTTTACCCTGAGGACAAAGATTATGCATATCTTTGAAACACTGAAGTCAATTCATGCATTTACCTGGCTAGAAGCCCGAGAAAATTTAGAGTTAATACGTCA
Organism: Hymenopus coronatus; assembly: GCA_030762935.1. Lineage (NCBI taxonomy): Eukaryota > Metazoa > Arthropoda > Insecta > Mantodea > Hymenopodidae > Hymenopus > Hymenopus coronatus. The sequence continues at coordinate 40,260,753 of CM060885.1, read as the reverse complement.
TCAGGAAAGCTTCAGCTTGTACTTTAGAACTATTATTAATTACAGTAAAAATACAAATGATCAATGTGCTATACTTTATGGGAAGAGTATTGAACCATGAATGCTAATATCCATTAATGCATTTATTCTCCTCTAAGCATTGGTGTTAGATTACTTTCATTAGTGTGCAATATACAAATTTCTACAAAATAACCCATTGTGATATATTATATCTCATGTAAGTTACATAACTTCAAAAGTTACCATTAGGCAAACAAATCATTAATGGTATTTTGTTTAATCCATTTGCAATGTTCTGTTAAATATGTAGTATTACATTCATGTCTACTTTATCACCTGCAGATTTAGAAAAGGTGTGTATTTCATCCAAACAATTGATATCCAAATGTAATTAAAAATATAAATGATTGTGTGTGCAGTGTTTCATAAATACCAAACTTGATATTTAAGTTAGTATCTTCCATGTGCACAACAATTTTCAAAGAAAGTATGCCACTCCAAAGTGCCCTTCGCATGAAAATGTTGGCACATTGATTAAAACATCTGAAATTGTTCTTGGACTTCCAGCCAGGTTGTGAGGGATTGGTAGTGACGTTTTGTAGACTTCTATTGTCTTTGAAACATTAGGGTACCAATTCTGGCTGGAAGACCAAGAACATTTTCAGGTAAATATTCGCCTGGAAAATCCCAGTTCTTGTTTTAAAATACCATATATTTAAGATGTTCACATGGCTAAAAGTCTTAAATTTTCTGGGAATATTCTCCTCTTCACTTGTACGGAATTTTGTATCATTCTGTGTAATGGATAAACCATTAGTTAGATAAACATACTACACAAAATGTAGATCTCTTTAAACATACAAGTTATTTCAAATAATTTGTAGCTTCAGCATTTCTAATTTTTTTTTTTTTTTTTTTTTTTTTTTTCCCGTCCTTTAACCTGGTTGGTCATATTGGATGATGAATAAATGAAATTGGCGAAATGATGCTCAAATGATCTTGGGGTCCATGGAGCTTAAAGTTACTCAACATTCATCTTCTCAAGATAAGGAAAAACTCCGAAAAAAAAACTTATCTGGGTAACTCACCCTAAGCGAGATTCAAACTCATGACCTTTTGAATGTGAGGCAGACACACTACCACCACATTATCCAGGCGGGCAGATATTCTTTGTTGTTGGTTGCAAGTGCTTTGCCATCCAGCTATTACTTGAGATGTTATGGCAAGTGCAACCTGCATTTTAACATTTGACCATTGATTTGGTTTCCTGCATCCCCTTTACACCTACAATGACATTTGCCATGAAGCTAATTCTGCAAATGTTTATCTCGATAAAATAAAGCAGACAGAGAAATCAGTTTGTAAGCATATTTATAGAAGCTAAATGAACTAAAAGTGGGTAGTGATAGCCACGTGATTATAAGATATCAGATTTTCTTTTTTATAACAGTAAACTACTTCAAACTTGTATGTCAGCTTGATTGTATCAGGCAATTAAAAATTACTACTGATATTGAAGTGCTTTACTACAGTCTACATTATATGCATTATTTAGGGTGTGTACCTTTTTCTTGCTAATTATACTATGATAGGGATTTTTACAAAATACTAAAATAAAAAAAATTACAGTACCATAACGATCAATATCATAACTAAAACATAAGCACATGAACTGATTACAGCAGTACCCTGCATATATCAGACAATAGTGGTGGATGCAATTCTGGATATTTTCCATATTATTTGGATATCCAAAATAAAAGAAAATTTGAAATACAAATTTTGGAGTCCTCAAGGATTTTTTGGGGGAGGGTGGGTTAAAAAGAAAAGAAGGGGTTCAAAACAGCTGTATGTGTGTGCGCGTGCATGCGTGCGTGCGTACATGCATGTGTGTGTGCATGTGCAAATTATGTGCTGCTTTTTCATATTCATAAACAGGGTTGTACTATAAAAATGATTTTAGTTTAACTTAGACAATAAAACTTACCTGTGTTACAATTCTCATCAATTTATAAACAAAACACTTCTCGTCAGTGGCTTCAGGAGTTCCAATACCAATAACATCTCCATCTTTCAATGGAATTTCTCGTTCTGTAAGAATTCGCTGATAATTGATGAAGGTGCCATTTGCACTCTTTAAACAGAGAAAAATGAAGAATTAAAGAATGAAAATGTACACAATACTTGATTAGAAAAACTGAAGAAAAAGTTAAAAATAATATACAATAAGATTTTAATTGTTATTTCATGTCAGTTGCCCAACTAAGTCACATCTTTCCTGGAAACAATATTTAATGTCATATCGGCATGTTGCCATGGTAAGAGCAACAGGAAGGAAACTAGGAGATCATCATTCAATCCTGCTATGGCATTGAACTTATCGATCTGACCCTACCTTTCCAACTCTTGTCCTACACACACTGAGAGAAAAACACAAATAATTACCATCAATTGGATTAAACCCCAGAACAGTGCTGTATAGCACATTTTACGTTTTTACATGAGAAAAAAACAATATTTTAACTTACAGAAAAATATATCTTCATTTAAAATTAAAGAAATAGATATGTGTAATATTATAAAACATGTGAATCTCTGCAGAGGTTTCTTATGCAGTGGGATTACTGAAGAATAGCTTTTCAAGATTATGGCAGTGGAATCATGATGTATGTTGGTATAATGGTAAAACATTGTCTGTTAACAACTGAAAGAAAAGTATTGAAACATATCACTTACATATCACATCACATACCTCAAAGAATATATTTTTATTAATTACATAACATAAAACTTCATTGTTTTAGTATTATCACACACCTGATAGTACACTGCCTCCTATGTTTCTCAACTGATTGACCAAGGAATACTAAAAATGACTGCTCAACATGATTTTATTTGTTCAATTAAATGCTTACTTATTATCCTGCTTCATATATTTACACAAATTTAATGAAACTTCCTTCTTTTCCAATTTTACAAGAAGCCTCTTATATAAAGAGGTGAAAGTTGAGATGGAAGAGGAAACTGGCATTTATTGCTTAACACATTAGGCTCAAAATCCTACATAGTAAATAATAATAATACAGTGTTAATAAACTTCCATGGTCATTATAGTGGAAACAGAAGGTATAGTTATACAGGATGAATGTTCGAAGAATGATGCATATTATTTCTTATGACATACAGCATTGTTCCACTCACCTGACCTGGACGACTCCTTCCAGTCAGCTCTAGCTCGTACATTGCATTCCATTCTTTCATTTCCTTGATTTGTATATGTATAAATATTTTATAATGCTTAGCAAAATAATTATTTAGCCACATAAAACCTTGTGTGTACTATGCAGCGATAGTTTGCTAAACACTTTTCATTGCATATGCTTGTGCATCAAAGAACAGAAATTGGACCTACCAGCAACTGCATCGTGTGTAGAAAATGCTATTCATCATTATTTCACAAAAAATTCAAAGCTTCCAAAAGGTGGCATACACATTGTTTTCCAGCATAATTCTGAGCAATTGGCCAACTTTTTAACGCTGAGGCGCATAAGAGACCCAGGCTCAATTTCCACTGTTGGCATACATTTTTCCCTTGATGGGAGGTTTGGTATGTGGTGAATTTAGATCATGACATCCTTGGGGATTATTTGAGGAGCTCCTTGATGAAAAAGTATTCATAACATGAGATTCAATGAATCAAGGGAAGAGTGAGTGAGTGTGTGTGTGTGTGTGTGTGTGTGTGTGTGTGTGTGTGTGTGTGTGAGTGAGTGAGTGAGGGTGTGGGTGTGAGCGGGTGGGCAGGGGTGTGGGTGTGAGCGGGTGGGCAGGTGTGTGTGTGTGCGCGTGCATCATGTGCCATAATTCAAATGTTAAATATCAAATTTGGTATATTAAAGTTCAGTATTTCCAAGCATGGCACACAAAGATTTTAAAAAAACGCCTCTCACCCTAAACTATCCTTTACAATGAACATTATGTATCATCTTTCATTTTCTCAAACATGTTCAATTTTTATAACAATATTAATATAAAAATAATAGTTGCAACCAATCTTCACTTATCTTTTGGAATCCTTGCCTGGACTAGTTTCGCAACGATTTCATTGCATTATCAACATATCCTTTTGGTCTCTTTTTTGATGTTGTTTATTTACACTGTTATGGTTACTGCATTAGTACACAATCCACCTAGTAGCAGTAACCATAACAGTGTAAATAAACAACATCAAAAAAGAGACCAAAAGGATATGTTGATAATGCTATGAAATCGTTGCGAAACTAGTCCAGGCAAGGATTCCAAAAGATAAGTGAAGATTGGTTGCAACTATTATTTTTATATTAATATTTGTGTTATTCTTCACTGTTACTAGCTTCTTTTTACATTTAAAAATTTTATAACAATACTTTATATTAAAATGTTTGCATAACTAATAAAATGTACACCTGAAGTTTCCTGGGAATAGCCTATAAAATCTTCATTAAATGTATTTATACTATCTTATAACTGATAAACCAAAAGAAAAACAAAAATATATGATACAAAAAATGATAGTTCTACAAAATACACAATTTGAAATCATTTTGTTCCAATCAAAGGCAGTCAAAACCTATGTCACTCGCTTGTTACTCATAGGCCACGCAATGGGCAATGGGAATCTCGTATATTGAAGAACAGTGCTCACAAGCGAGGCGACTCGAGTATTCTCCTAACTACAGGTGAAGTAGGTTGATGTATGATTCGTAATATAAACTGGTTAAGTAATAATTAAGGCTCAGATTTTTAGGTTTTAACCTATATTTTCCCCTTGTAAGCAAGTTAAAACATTGCAAAATACTTTTATGTTTCAAGTCATTTGGGTGTTAATGTGTGAATCTTATTCAATCTAAAGAAAGCTAAATGGAACATAGGACCTGAAACTCACTAAAATTAAAGTATCAATTTTTTTTCTTCAATCATTTGAATTACAATTTTTTTTAACAGTTTGTTTAGTTTTGTTTAAAGTGTACATGTGGGGTTAGTCCCAGAGAAAAAAATTATCACAATTTTTATTTTTGTATAGAAACTGCATGTATGAAGTATGCGCCAAAGACATCTTGTGATGTTGAGAGATCTTTTTCTGCCTATAGGAACATATTAAAAACAGAAAATTTGAAAATGTGGCTGGCTGTGTACAGCAATAGTTCTGAAATGTGAAATTTTTTATGTGAGTGCTATATATTAAAAATACATACTGAATATTTTAATTAAAATCTTCTAGCACAAGTACACTGTGAAATAAATAACCTTAAATTACAAGGCATATTAATAGCACTCTTTGGTGAAGTAAAATAGTTTTCATATTTTTATCTGTATCATGTTATAAAAGGCATTTGTCAGTGACTTCCTTAAATAGGTAGGAAAATTGTTTAAAAGCCTAAAGCGGCTAGTATAAAATAATAAAAGACTAAAACTACATTTATAAAAAGTGAAAAATCCAGGCCCTAGTAATAGCTCAAGATGACCTATCATTTAATAGTATATATATATATATATATATATATATATATATACACCATAGGCCTTCACAGTAAATTGTTTAAATCAGCCATATTAATCGTTAATGACATACCCATAATTTGTGTGCTATATATATAACTTTACTTATACTCAAATAAATATGTTCAGATTACAACCGAAAATAGAATTACTTCTTGCAACATAAGCATCTTAGGAGTAATAAAATATATACACTTATTTGTACTAATTAGTGCAGATTCTGTGATATCACATTTTGTTTTTAACCCTTTCCCTAGCATGGATCATTTAAATATCATCCTTATCCTGATAGGCTATTTAAACCTTAAATCATTTAAACGGATGAAATAATATAACTTAAAGAACTGATTATGCAAGTTTCCATGCATTGTACCGCAAACTTGCTACTCATGAAACTTATGAGTCTTGCGAGTAATTGAGAATCTCGTATGCTCATTGGTCAAGCTCCTACTTGCCAGTTATGAAATCAGCTTTGTCTACTGGCTGTGAGAGGTGCGTTTAATGGCAGTGAGAAATGAGCGAGATTGCAAGCTGACTTGACTGGCTCTAGTTGCAACATCAGCCATTTGCAAGATATTTGTTCTTAATTTTTTACTTTTCAACACCATAATTTTTACTTTTTCCACTACTAATTACTTAAGTAGAAGAGTATTCGATTCTGTCCAAAAATTCAATAAGAAATATTTCACTGGATACTACTTTTTAAGACTCCCTGAATAAAGCCTAAAAATAAATAAAAAGATATTTTGAGAAAAAAAAAGTATGTGTTTGTTTATGTGCAGCATAACCCTAAAACAAAACATCTGTTAAATACCAAACTTGGTGTTTAACATCAATGTGGTCCAAGTAGGGGACTCCTGAAATTTTCAAGAAAATCCTTCACTCCAAATTATCCTCTACATTGAAACGTTTTTATTATTTTTATTTTCTCAAAAGTGGTTCCAACAAGTCATCAAAATGCTGTTGTCTATAATATCTGCATGACAAATTAAATGTATATCTTGAATTTTCTGAGATTAAATTGTGAATAGCTCTTCAATCTGAATGACTTTTGTAATAAACACTAAACCATATGGGAGAAAAAAATTTTACTGCACAAAAATATAGATCTTATTAAAGGGCATAATTTAAGCAAAAAAGTTTTGTAGCATTAACCATTTGCAAAATATTCTTTGTTATTGCTTTGAATTTTAAAATATTTTTACTTTTTTCAAGTGGTTCATCACTATTTATTTGTCAGTCATAAAAACAGATTAGAATTTCAAAGTCATCTCTCGGGTTTTAAAAAATCTCAGTCACTTTAGCCTACTATTATCGTCTTTCTATACTTATAATGAAATGTGTAAGCGTGTAGTGAAAGTTTAGCAAGAAGTAGAATAAAAATTTTTATTAAGAACAGTTTGTAGAAACATGAGAAGAGAAAATAATTGGTGATGTGAATAAAAGTGAGTATGTGCTCTTGCTCAACAAATTTGAAATATATACTACCAATGATATGAATAAAACGTTTGGAGTATAAACTTAGTTGAGAGTATAAACTTGAGCATACACTCAAGAGGGAGTATGAACTCAAAACATTGTTTGAATAAAAGAGAGTATATACTTTTGGTGATGAGTTTATACTTCTCTTCAGCTGAGCATGGTCAGTAGCAGATTTAATCTTGCGTTGTTCACATGTGTTTGCCATAATGGCTGAATTTATGCATAATGTAGTACTAGAGAAGTGTATTCAGTATGTCGCAATGGAAATGATCTTAATTACAAGAGTTTGTACAAGTTTGAAAGAGAGAACGTTAGGTGGCTGACAGAATATTTTTTGGTTGAAAGCAGGGAAACCAGGAGAGGAGCTCTTTGATCTGAACATTACGCACTTTTCTCAGATATGTGAGTGACCTAGGTTTCAGAAAGGTGTTGAAGATTTAGGTATACATTGTGTGTAAAACTATTTCTACAGTAATGGACAGTATCTATAACTGTAGATTAATTTCCAAACATAGTTAAAGGCTCTTGAAAATGCCAAATTGGAGTGGCAAAGGAAATATTCTTTCCCATGTGCTATAGGTGTCCTGGACTGCATACACATTCCCATCAGAAAGCCATCTAACCACGGAGATGAATACATAAACAGGAAGCAATCTATGAGCATCAATGTAATGACTATTTGTATTAGTAAAGATGTTTATAAACATTTCTATTCTATTCTTGGCTAGGATCATTGATTGTTTCTCGAATTTGGAAGAATTCAATTGCAAGTGAATAAACAGAACCTAGCACATGCTCTTCTTCTAGGTGACTAAGGATTTGGTTTAGCTCCATAGCTAATGACACCTTTTAGAACTTCCACCACTCCACAGCAATGTGTATAGAATACAGTGCATAAGAAGGAAAGGATCATAATATAAAGATGTTTTGGCCCAGTGAAACAAGATTTTCCATTTTGCAACATAACATGAGAATTGTAATTCAAAAAATCCCTTCAATGATCGCATGTTGCTTTATATTACATTACGTGCAATATACCTAAATGATGAGGATTTTGAATTTCACATGACTGAAAATGAGGAAGAGGAAGATGAAATTCAACCAGAGGAAGGAAGATTATTGGAATGTGCATGTGTTAGGAGGGAGCCACCATTGTTTACCAACTTGGTTAGAAAGACATCATGGATGATAAAAGTAAAGGTTTGCTTTCATGTTCTCTATACTTTTTTGTAGTTTTTGTTGTTTACATTTTGAATCAAAACATTACATTTATTTTTGAAGGATGTTTATTTTACATTTTTACTAACATTTAATAATATTTAATTTAGAACTTTTCAAATCTTAATTATTGCGAGAAAGCAATCCAGTCATTAAATAGTTTGGTATGCGCAGTTATGGTTGTAAATAACATTTCCATTTGCTCCATTATTTCCAAGTTCACGTTCATGCAACACTAAAATGTTAGGTGTTTTTTGTTCTTTTTTGAAAGACAATTATTTACCAATGAAAATTTAGATTACTGTTCACTATTCAAAGAATAATCTAGAAAAATTGTCTGTAACCTTTAATTTCAATTACATACCTATTAATTTATTATGAATTAATTTCACTTGGACAAAAATACTGCCCTCATATAAGTCATAACATTAAATGGTATTAAAACAAAATAATTCTTTACCTTTTACATGTGAGATTGTAGGAGTAACTTCTCCTTGTAATTGTTCAAACAGAGCTTTCTGCCAATCATTTAACATAATCCTCCAGCTGCCAGTTTAACATCTGTGCTCATCTTTAAATGTGTTTTCATGTTTATTAGTATCTAATTTTCTGCCATATCCTTTCTGTACTGCAACATCAAGTTTTCTTTTCTTCCCTTGCTGCTGGGACTTGCAATTTGGTATATATAACAGGATGTTTTTTAAGCACGCTCAAGAAAGCTGCATCAGTTAAATTAAATTCATCCTCAATACTCGTTGTATTTGACATGTTAATACCAGGTGTTTGTTTACACTAATCCAATGCAACCATAGTAAACCAATATTATAAGAATTAGGCTGCAGTGATAACAAAGATGGGTGAAAATGCATTTTCTAGTCAACATTATAAAGTTAAACTATGTTGATTAATGATTATGGAGTTTATACTCGGAAAATGAGTTTAGGTCACTTTTATTCACACATTTCCGAATTTAAACTTAAATAAAATGCTCAGACTCAGAGTTTATGCTCTCAAGTATGAACTCATTTTTATTCATACCATCTAATGTGATTGCAACACATAAGATTTTTTGAAGTTCCACAATTGTTTGCAACATCTTAACTTGGAAATTACTGAAGATATTACTGCTTTCAAAAATGAAATAAGTATGAGATATACAGGGTGTTTCAAAAATATGGGGCATAATCTCAGGTATGTATTTCCCACATGTAGACAATCAAATTAGTTAATTTATTACATGTATCCGGAAATGCTTCATTTCCGAGTTATGGCATTCACAACATTGAAATTCACTGGAACGTTTTTCTTTCCGCAGGTTGTTGTCATTACAGAAGATGTTCAAAATATCCACCTCCTGCTTGAATACAGACCTCACATCGATGTCTCATTGACCTGCGAACACGATCCCAAACTCCAGGAGTATTGTGTATGTCCTCACAACTTGCCACGATTCGATTCTGAAGGGATTCCAAATCCGGCACCGGAGACGAATAAACCAATGATTTTAAATGGCCCCACAAGTAGAAATCGAGAGGGTTCAGATCAGGTGAGCGTGGAGGCCAAGCAATTGGGCCACCTCTACCTATCCATCGATCAAGAAACCTTCGATCCAAGTACCGACGCGCTGTAAGACTGAAGTGTGCAGGAGCGCCATCATGCAAGAAGTGAATGTTTTGATGATTGATCAGTGGAGTGTCTTCGAAAACGTCAGGTATGGTGTTTTCCAGGAAGTTTGTGTATGCCTGCCCCGTAAGTCTGTTTACAAGTACATGGGATCCAACTAATCGATCACCAATGATACCGGCCCACATGTTGAGGGAGAACCGCACCTGGTGATGAGATACAACAGTTGCACGTGGGTTTTCATGCGACCATACATGCTGATTGTGGAAATTTGTTATGCCATCTCTTGTGAACTGTGCTTCATCTATAAGTAATACGATGGCAGAAAAGTTCGGATTTACACCACACTGCTGCAAGAACCTAACTCGTGCAGGGTAATCTGCTGGTGACAGGGCCTGTACACGTTGCAAATGCTAAGGATACAATTGATACTCGTTCAACAGTCTCCAGACAGTCGTATGAGGAACAATGACTTGCAATGCTAACCGTCGTGTGCTGATAGAAGGAGTCCTGTCCATAGCCTCCAGAATCTCCTCCTGCATTTCTGGAGTTGTAGATCTTGGTCATCCCCTTTCCAAACCAGGAGAGGTGAATGTTCCATACTCGCACAGACGGGAATGGAGGCGTACAAATGTCTTCTGATCTGGACATTGTTGCTGTGGGTACCAGCGCAGCATTACCGTCCGCCTTACCGTACATGAAGTGTATCTCTGCCAGCTCTTGATTTGAATACATGTCGCACAGTCTTAACGCCTAAAGAACACTGAATGTAACCTTCCTCAGAATGATCTATTAGAGCGCCCTCCTAATGTCACCTTTGACGGCAGAGACCTGCGGAAAGAAAAACGTTACAGTGAATTCCAATGTTGTGAAAGCCATTACTCGGAAATGAAGCATTTCCGGACATGAACTATTTTGATTGTCTACAGGTGGGACTTTCAATCTTGTAAAGGCCATAACTCGGAAATGAAGCATTTCCGGACACATGTTATAATGAACTATTTTGATTATCTTCATGTGGGAAATACATACCTGAAATTATGACCCGTATTTTTGAAACACCCTTTATAAGGAAGTGGCCTACATATCATTTGAAGGCTCTACTAAACATGTCCACATTGCAGTAATTGATAGAAAAACCAACAAAGGTCTTACTGTTAGATTTGAGTGCAATAGTCATCAAGCTGCAGAGGTAGATGCTGAAAAGAAGAGTTACTATGAACCTTGTTTTCCTAACCTCAGAAGAAAATACCAAATAGAAAACTGGGAAGTTATTGCTTGCCATTTGGTGCACTGTGAATGTCTTCAAGTAATTTGGGCTTCCTCTTACCGTATTATAAAATATGCCTCAGACCAAATTTCCTTCTAATTGTACACAATCATTTGTATAATACTACATAATTGAATTAACTGTTAAAAAAATAAAATAAATATAAATGCACTGGTAGTTGCCCAATAACCTAAATGTTAAAATTTAAAATGAAATAAAAAAAAATTAAATGAGAAAAGAAATGTAGAATATTTAGAAATTAATATATTATTAAATTAATATTTGGTGATTTAATATTATTAAAATTGATATTATATAATATTTTAATAGTAAGGACAGTCATCCATTGTGCATTTCCTCTATAAAATTCAATCAGTATATAAATAACTGACTATCACTTCCACTTCCTGTAACACAATTGTAGCTACAACAAAATACGTAATAAAAACCATGTTTTCTGAAAGTATTCCTTTTTGCTTAACATAAAGATAGAAAAATAAGCTTTCCAAGAATAATTTGAAAAAGATATGAAAATAAACAACAGTAAGTAGAAAAATACTGAATACAATAGCAATTTTTTATTATTAGCTCATTACAACATGCTTTAAAGAACTTGAAATTATGTATCTCAGCAGGTATAGCTGTGGCAATAGAGGTGCAGTAAGAGTAAGACACATTGTAACAAACTCTGTGAAAATGTATCATGTGCAGATCATTTAATCAGACATTTACAGTTAGTCATAAAGGGACCAAAGAAGGGTGAAAATGAGTTGAAGGATACTGGTTTACTCTGGTGGGTGTCTATGCTGCTAACAGGAATTAAAATGAACTGGATCTGGAGATGGGTGAAATTATGAAGTACTGCAAAGATATGGGAAGAGTTTCAACTTCTAATTGGAAAGAAAAAAAATAAAGGATCCACATTCATTTTTATTTCAATTTTCTTCATCATTTTATATAACAATTTTATAGGTTTATTTCCATATATCTTTGGTTTATGTTCCTCTGGTTTATTTTGTTTAATTAATGTTAGATATGAGAGCATATGAAGAAGATTAAAAAGAGAATGATTGATAGGATGATAAGTATTACTGAAGAAATAAAAAATATGCTCGAAGACCTAGTTAATGTGAAAAATACATTTTCAGGTAAATATGAATTTAAATAGAGGATATTTAGAGATTTGTTTGTTTAAAAACCTGAACTTTCTACATTTATCCATATGCTTGTTATTAGAATTAAAAATCCGGAAATAATTTGATGTGATGTCATAAATCCTTCTCCACTACAATTATACATTGGAGTGTCACGAGTAGTAACACACAAGTAAGTTCTAGTAATTCATTGTAATAAGAAAATGTAATAAGAAACATGAAGGGAAATGCTGTTGTACTCAAAACACACACGTCAAACAACATTAGCATGTGATGGCTGAATTCAGTTTGAAAGGAAAGAGTTACAAGTAATAAACAATAGGAAATGCAATATGTACTCTAAATATTCTCGGGCTTCTAGCCAGGAAGTACACGGATTGACTCCAATGTTCCAAAGATGTGCATCTTCTTCGTCTTCAGGGTAAACTGATGACTTGAAAGTCCTGCCACCACACTTCAGTGGTGGGCTGAGCAAGTATTATGCTGAAATAAACTGAAAAAAATACAGATATTAAAGTATAGCTAAGATGTAAATTTGTTTTCAGTTTTACTATGGCCATGCAAAGATGAAGATTCTTGGCATTATAACTGGCAGTGCAGCATACATGCTGAAAGCAGTGGGGATAGTTTTCTTCGCCAAATTGATTTATATTGTTTATATTATCCACAGCTTACAATGTACTGCTGAAGAGATTTGTTCATAGCATCCTAAGCTTAACAACTTGATGTCTTCCAATACAAAGGTATATAACAATGCTCCAGCAAAGATTGCACTATTTAAAGAAGAACTAGCAGAAATTCCCTTTCCACCAGAGCCTATATTAACTAGAAATGGAGCCTGGATCAATGCTGCATTTTACAACTACTTTCACACTGTGAATATTAAGAAGGTTGATATTCTCTCAGATTAATTTAAGGGCCTTAATTAATGAATTTGATCAAAAAAGAAAACCTTTAAAATTTTGTGTATAAAAAAAATGTATCATGCTTTATAAAGTGCATATTTACAATGTCTGATATAACACATGCTTTGGATGTCATTTTAAATCATTTTGGTGGTTAAATTACTCTAAATGATAAACTTTAAAGCAAATTTTCTTAGGTTCATTATGTTGTTGTTGTTGTTTTCCCATATTCAAAATCTATCTACTCTCACAAAAATAGTTAAAGATCGAAAATTTTTCCCCAAGCATTTCAGAATGTAATAAAATATTTGTTGGAATTTTAATCTTGGTCATATATTTAGTTTTAAAAAATAATTAGTATAATCATGCACTGTGTTTTGCAATTCTAAAATGCTTTTATTCAGTGAACGAATATCTGGAAATGGCTTAGTTTACTAGTTTTATTTCAAGTTTGTACTAGAATTTTATTATTGTAAATATCTGTAAATAGTAACTAGTATAAGTATATTTTGTGATTGTTATGTAATTCCTATTGACGAAACCGATATTTCTGTAATGAAATCATATGGTGAGTAAAATTGATTTGATTTGAATATTTTCCACTTTATGATATAAAATATTTTTAAAAACTACTATAGGAAAATTTCAACAAAATAATCTGTTTCAAAGATATTAGTCTACTAGTCAGATTTTTATAATCTTAATATACTGAAATTATAGGGGAAAATGTGGAAGAATTGGAAAATAGTGATTATAGAAAATTTGTGATTATAGAAGAATATCTTGGGCAAGAACAGGGTAGTAAAACTAGGGGGCTCAGAGGGGATTATAACATTAATATATGCCCAATATGTAGGGAAAATGAGGTAAGCACTGCATTGTATTCTTAAGTGCAGAAAAACATGAGGTATGGAGGAATAAGCAAAAGGAATCTAAAATTAATAGAAGAGTAAGTATTAGAGTGTGCAGAAAATATTCAAGAAAGGTGCATGAAAAATGATAAAGAACTGTGAGGCAATGCAAGGAAGATAAAATGAGTAGAAGCGAGAATGAGATTATCGAGTATTTGTTAAACAGGATTCCTATACACCACTAATAAGGGTGCTAATGTGTATAAGGTCCAAAGGAACAAGAAACTCTCAAGGATAGAAATACAGATGAATGCATTTAAGGAAAAAGAAAGCAAGAAAGGTATATTATTGCATGGTGATATACAATAATATATTCTTCAAGGTTCTCTCGAGCTTCCAGCCAGATGTAGATATGGTGAGGCATCAACTTTTCAGGAGCATACATTGTTCTCATCTTCAGGGTTACTGAATGAATTGAACTGATGTGGTCTTATTAATATAGGTATGTTTGCGAATTCTGTGCAGGCCAATCAGCACACCCATAAGAGAAAAGAAGTACTGGCTATCACCTCGGAAAGATGCAATCTCAACAGAGATTCAGGATTACAATTGAGCAGTGCTTGGAAACTATCCTTAGACCCATAAATAAGCCAGCAGAGAAACACAAATCAGACCCCTAGAACAGTCGCCTGAATCACAGTGTTTTCTTACACGTCCGTGCTCCACTCTGCCTCAGCACGCTGATTGGCCCACATAGAAATCACAAACATACCTATATTAATAAGACAACATCAGTTCAATTACTGCAGTAACCCTGAAGATAGGAACAATGTATGCTCCTGAAACGTTGATGCTCACCATATCTACACCTGGCTGGAAGACCGAAGGAACCTCAAAGATTTTCACCACCAGGAAAGCTACAGCTCTTATTACAGTAATAAATTCATACACTGATACAATGTCATTAAGGAATGTAATTTTCAAAATGGTATATGTACTTCAATATCTGTAGGAGAAAATAGTCTTTGATTTTAGCTAATTAAATTGAATAAATTAATTATCCAAAATGAAAATAGATATCTAAATAAAACTTGGTATTAATATTTATTTTCTTGCCAGCAATACTTGTGCAAAAATATATAGCTCCAACTTTAATACCTTATAAAACCACTTTTATCACTTTGGTGTGAGTGTAAGTTTAAATAATTGCATTTTTCATTGATGTATAGATCAAAATTTCACTGTAAATTCATTTCTATAATCTAAATAGACACATAAGTTATACAAATAGAGTAAATAATAAGGTTTTTTTATGTATTACACTGTATTTAGATTACATTGTGCTTATTTACTAGATAAATGGTACTTTTTTTCTTTTTATTCAGTTTCAATAATCAATGTTAGAAACAGCAGAAAAATTCAATGCCATAATTGTGTTCAAATCCTAGCTGTGGCATTGAATTTTTCAACTGGTTCTAACAGCAAAACATATTCTCTTGGTAGGACATTAATACATCAGCATTATCAATATAATAATTCAATAATTTATTTCTTGAATATACTGAGCATTCAATTTTAATACTATGAGGCAGGATTACAATCATCCTTGCTTTCTTCATAATTAGTTAATTAATTACATGCTTGTCCTCAGGTGATTCAATTGTTGAAACCAGATGATGATCAGTATTAATTCACCAATATTGGCAGATGATTTAGGAATTCAAAGTGAACTTTCATTCATAGATGCACACTTTGAGACACTTTCTGTAAGAGTGACTAAACTTTAATGTGGTTTCCAAATAACTACTGCACTGGATTAGTTGACAATGTCACAACCGCTTTCAGAAAATTACCAGTACCAGCGGGAAGAATTCAAATAGAAAAGATGAAGAAAATTGAGGAACAAAATCCAGGTTTGAAAACAGTGAAAAAGATTAATGAATTTCTAGTCAAGTCCCAAACTGTTCAGAATTACACACCCAAAGCAGCTTTTAAGTATTGTCCCCTAAATTCACGTGAAGTTTAAGGAACATACTTGCTGATAACCAAAAGAGATTTATACCTGAAAACTTGGAGAAATACATTGTAATCTGTTTCAATAATACCAATAAGGAATGAAATTAAACATAAATGTACATCTTACAATATAAGGACAAAACGTATTGACTTATTTCTTTAATGGTGTAAAATAAAATACTTTGGATTGTGCATATTTTCAAGTTTTAATCCATAATTGTTTAATTTTGTAGCATTTTTGCATATATAATTTCACAATTTTTAGTCAAACCCGCAGCCTTGGAATCAGCTTAGAGCAAACAGATTTTGTGGCAACTCACATTGAAGCCTCATGCTGGCTAAGAGCCGAGAAAATTGTTCTGCTGATCATCCTATATAATTACCAATTCCCCCATGACACCCTTAAACATGAATTTCACAACATATAGTTTAACTACATGCAGTCACAAGTGGAATGCAAGTCACAAAGTTATTAAAACCTGGAACTAGTTTCAAAGTTATTGTAAATACTTACAGCAAGATCGAGCATTTTCAAACCATTGGTTGTTAAAATTTTACAATGATTACGAGAGACATAAAGACTGAGACACTTCAAGTCATTGTTCTTGCCTCTGCCAATTGTGAGCTGCAAACAAACCAGAAAATTATGCGGAATGACAACTGCTTGAACAACAATTTTCTTTTCATCTATTTTCTATAAATGTAGAAAAAAGACCACACCCATAATCATTACTTGAGGGACATTCATACTCAATTCATTCATCATTATTCAAGATGAATGCTGACTTCTCCTCACATTAGTAGCCAAATAAATTTACTTTAGTGATTTTAGTATGAAGTGAGTGGCCAGTCATTGCATTGGTATTAATTAATGCACAGACACTAGCCTGTCTTCTTTTCTCTTCTTTAGAGCAGGCATTTCTGGATACTAGAGAAGACATTTAATTGCCCAATTATCCTTTTTACTTTCTCTGCATGTACTATGTAGTGTATAGAGAAGGTATTATATTCCACCCAAAAATGCAATACAGAGATTTCACTAGAAATACATGTTTTGAAACCCCTTGAATAAAAAAATTAATTTTTAGGAAAAAGTTAGCGTGAGAATATCTGTGTGTGCGTGCATGCATGAGTGAGCGAGAGAGACTGCTTCAAAAGACTGTTAAATTCCAAACTTTGTATATAAGTTTAGCATCTCTCAAGGATATGACAAAACTTTTCCCCACTTCAAACTACCCTTCATGGAAACATTTTCGAAAATTTTGATTTTCTCAAAAATGGCTAACAATTTTTAATAAAATGTTGTATATTAGAGATATTTGCATCTGAAATATATCTTGAATTTTCTTGGGAAAGGCCTCTGAAGACCTCTTTATTCTGGATGGATTTTTCTGAATTTTGCATAACTGGACTGCATCAGACCAACAAAAATACTACAAAAAAGCATATCTCATTCAGACACAAAATTTGTCATATACATTTTTTTAAGTGACTGTTTTTGAGATATCCCTTGTTATTAGTTTCAGCTTTAAAATACATATACTTTTCACATATGGGAATTTGCCAACTCTTGGCCATACAAACAAAGAAATTTCAATCACATAGAAACCAGCTTTTAAAAGATTTGACTATTGCTTTTGCCTATGGTACCCCCCTATTCCTTTTGACATCAATGAAGGGATATTCTGCTAATTTTATCTCGATTAGCATGAAGTAAATAGAAGAACAAGATTGTTAACAATAATTTGTCACACAGATGAGAAAAAGTCATGTGAATGGAACACACTAATTTTTTTTTTTTATTATTTTTTTTTTTTTTTTAATTCAGTGGCTTCCACTGCGTTCCCTTGTGGATTAAAATATCACACCATTGTGACATTAATTTTCTTATCAGAAAAGAAAATGTGCTTGATACTATTACAGAGATGCACAGAGTTGTCTGAAAGTAACAAACACATATGTGACAGTATTTCTATAAGACTTCTTTTGGAGAAATTTGGCAAAATAAATCAATTTATATGAAATTAACACCAATATTACTCATAGTCCATATCAATTCAGGGAAGCAAAAAAAAATCTTACTTTCATAAAACCTGATTTTATACTTTCTTTTTTTAAGATAATTTTCTGATCGAAGTTTCAATTTTTCTGTAAAAAACACACACGCACTCGCACACACGCACACGCACACACACAATATTTCAATCTAGATTCTATTTTGAGATTCGATTCTAACTGTAGGATGTAGATCAGCCAAGAATTACATTTATTCATACTCATTATTACATTTATTTACAAATAATAACTCTTGACATAATTTTCAGAGGTGTCAGTTATGCATAGTTTTCAATTATAACCAAAAACCTACTCATACACATACATTCATTGAATATTCATGTTTATTACATTTATAATGTTACATTATTATCAGAATTTTTGATTGAATGAAATCCTCCTCTGTATAGAAGGTACATTAAGACTGGCAAAACGTTCTGCAAATGGTTGCTGTAAGCAAACATTCTCATGGTGCAGATAAAAATGTAATTTTTTTCTTCTTCCAACATGTTTTTAATATCAAAACAAGTGCTTATACAAATTTTTATAATGCAAGTGCGATTACTTCGCAAGTTATTCACATATTAATAAGAGTGGGGGAGGGGGTAATGCCCAGCTTAATATGAGAAGAAATCAAATTTCCCACCCTAATTGAAGCCTCTTGGGAACACTACACATCTCCAAATGCAGCTACCACTCCTGAACATACACCCTGCAGCAATGGTACCATATTGTGATATCCCAAAGTGTGTAAAAAATAATTTCACTGTACATAATCCACACCTAACAACCCTGCATTTATAACATAGTCTTTTCAAATTCTTAAGGCATATTTCTGAAAATCAAAAATAATTTTTTTAACTTTCCACCAATAAAGTACACCTGAAAATGAAAACTTTTACTTTCGAGTTTAACAGATTTTATAGGCAATTGAAATGTTTGAAGTCACTGAAAAAATATATATATACTGAAATTAGTAATTCAATAAAATAAACATTTGTTCAACTGCATAGTATCTTCTTTTGATATTGAATCATCCCTTCCTGTTGAACAAATAGGAACTGGACAAACCACAATCTTTAAAACGTGAACTGGAAGTGAATAGTTGCAGTAATGCTGCTGTCTTGCAGCTGGAAATCTTACAGTCCATGTGTAGCATAAAGCTCACCATGATTTCATCTAACTCACAACTGATATCTATAACCTCTGCAATCCACCAGTCAGTGTCAATATACCTACCACAAACATCCCTCTTTATAGGTTGTGAATCTCAAGCAGTTTCTGAAATCTTAATTGGACAAATGAAATGTCTCTTTTTTTTTGCTCTTTTAAGTTTGTGCAATATGGATTTGTTCATTACTGCGTCCAGACATTGTCTTCTGAATTTCTTTCACAAGGATAGTTTGGTTAGACCATTGATCTATATTCTGCTGGCAAAATCCAACTTCCTTTTTAAGCAATAGAATGATGGCAGTTGATGCGCCTGATTTCACCACTCTTGTAAAATCATCAGCTTTCTGAATTGCGGCTTTACTTGGTTGGAAAGATTATGTTTAGTAGCGTAGTACTCTTACACTATAGCAAGGCCATTTTGTATGACCAGCAGCACTGCATATGCATCCATTGGCACAATTGACTTAGTGGATTGTTTGGTAATGATTTTTAAGTGACTAGGGCAAAATTCAGATAGAGTGACCTCTTAAGTCTGTGATTACAGCTGTTGGTGAATTTTGCATATTGCCAAAACTATATGTGCTGTGAGTTATGTCCTCTGTCATAATTTAAACTGCAACATTTCTGGCTTATTTGAAAATATGTGTTTCTTGTAAAAATCAAAACTTAAATCATTACTTCAGTGATACCCTAGTACTTCTTCTGGCAGAATCACAGAATTCTCAATTCTGTAAAGTGGGTACTAAACATAGTTCACTTCTGCAATGTGTGATTGCAATTTCTTCAAACAAAATTTCTCACACACTCATATTCCAATTTGAAGAAAGTCTGTTTTTATACTCTTATGTAGATATTAAGCAACTAGTCATCACTCTTCTCTCTCCTGTGGCCCCAGTCAGAAGACATTTAAGTCAGCCCACATAGAAATCCTACAATTCAATCTATCAGCAGATTCCTCACAAAAGCTACATCTCTCTCACAGTCACTCTCACTAACATGTTTCCCATATAGGACAGTGATTGAACAAACGGTTGCCACATTCCTCATTCTATCAAGTAATCAACATATGCCTGGGATGGGAAGACATACTGGATATGGAGCACTCAGTAGCGGCCAAAATTACAGAAGTCAGGTGTTCAACCATGCATCAATGGTTACATACTTGCAATCAGCGAAACTGGCCAGACAAGAATAAAGTGACCAATCGGCATTGCTAAACTGGAATTTTGAGATGCCAGTGGCTGGAGCACTACAATGAAGAAGGGCAATAACTGGAAAATGATCACTGGAGTGAGCATCAGAGATGAAATTCCAGTGGTTAGTGGCACATGTCAGAAATACACGTCATCTTGAATCAGGACCATGGAACCACTATGCACAGGAGAGCTCTCATCCAGTTCCAGATCAAAGCAAATTGGCACGTACCTATGTAAAGTAAAGGTATCTTGAGGACAAAGCTTTGTCTCCTGTAAACAAACAAGGTGTATATGGGTACATGGGCACACTCTCATAACCACACATGATGAAAGCTGGTATTTCAGACCACTCAAATGTCAAATGACATACGGAACAGGAACGGCTTGTCATCCCGTTTGCCAATTAATCTGTATGCACCAATAACAGCTTGGTCAGAAAGACAATTTTACTATTTCAGTAAACTGGCGGTTGTCATCACACCTTGGCTGCTATTCAAGGATTTGTGCTTCTCCACTTTAATAAACCCAAAAGAGAAGCACTCATCAGCTTGCTCGGTTGGTCAGAATGGCTACCTCAATTAAGACAGTGCCATTTCTACACCACGTGGCATTTGTGATCTTCCCACAAATTCTGTTGTTCCTTTTGGATGTAAAATATGATATCCTTCATTGTCTTTGTCTCACTATTAAGTCGCATTACAAACAATTAGATGTATTCCATTCACATGACTTTCTCTACCCATTCCACAAACAATTTTTACAAGAGAGATTCTTTTTTTTATCTACATCATGCTAATCAAGATAAGCATTAGCAAAATTGTTCTTACTACTTGATTCCTTGTAAGCAGAAGGGAAATGTGATTAAGTCATACATTTTAAAAGCTGGTTTGGTTCGCTTTGAATTTTGGTTTGCTTTGCAAAGCCAATAGTAAACAAAAGTGAAATGAAAGGAAAGATAACCCTGTTTGATAAAAGTTAAACTTGAAACCAACAAGTAATATCATGGAAACAGTTAACTCTACAACAAAAATGCATATGACATAAATTGAGTGTTTTAACGAGATCTACATTTTTGTGTGGTTTGTCTAGTTCTTATGATTTACTAGTTATGCAAAATTCAGCTAGAATAAACAGGTCCCAGACAATTCAAGATATACATTTTATTTGTGATGTAAATATATATATATATATATATACAATAGTTTAATCAAAATTGTTACAGCCATTATTGAGAAAAGCAAAATATATCTATAATATATAATACATTATATTTAATTTACAATATTTTAACTAAAATTGTTAAAGTCATTGTTGAGAAAAGCATAACAAGGTAGTTTCCATGTAAAAGGTAGTTTGAGGTGGCGGGATTTTCTAGAACATCTTCACATTACATCCTTGGAAGATACTAAACTTAAATACCAAGTTTTGAATTTAACGATCTTTCAGTTTTTGAGCTATGTGAACACACGCACACAAGCCCCTCACTCCAGTATCCCAATTTTGGACTTTGTGAATAATATTTAAGTGTCTTTTACAAGTACCAAATCCTCAAACATTTACTGTGAGTAAATCTTAAGGTACAAGAAACTTCTCTAGAAAAATATGTAAATAATTTTCAAAATGGCACTCTGGTATTAGCACTCAAGTGATATTTAAGTATGAGCATCCTTCAATAATGGTTATTAATTTTGCTCTAAATAATACTCAATCAAAGGCCTTTTCACTCTTAAATGTCATAATGGTGATAGGAGCATGCATTCTTGGGTAATATATTCCATTAACTTCTGATCTATTTTATTCATTTAGGGTAATATCAGTATTCTTGCAGTTCAGCATGTGATTTAAATAAGGAATGAGAGAGTTTGCATGAATGGAATAGGTCAAATACTAACCTCAGTTTTATCTTCAGGAAGGATATATTCTCCTTCCGTATGTATGCGCCTCAGACACCAATTATAGTGCATAATTCTGCAAAAATAGAAACAGAAATGTGCTGGTATATATAATTTAAACAAAAAACATAAGCATTATGTGCATTAATTATTTACAAAACTGGGCATGAAAGAGCAGATGTTATAATACTCTAGCTGGCTTACAGTGTTGCATGGATGATTGGCCATAACACTTTGTCCAAACCATCATAACATTAAATCAGAAATTAAACTATTCAAAAAAGTTCCAACTCCTTTGAATTAATCATCTGGGAAAAAAAAGTATAATTAAACACAGCAATGCCATACTGAATTTTGAAAGTCAGCAGTATATTCGATCGTGTAATTCACTGGTCAATTCCAGAGAATAACACACTATCTAATCCAGACCCACCGAAAACCACCGGTCTGCAAAGTGCCAATGATGAAAACTATTTTCAAAACTATCTGGATAAATAGAAAGTACAAGTAAAGTTTTAAGTGCAAAAAGAAGAAGAAGAAAAAAAAATGGTGTGTTATTTATGGATGCTCTTTAACTGCTGTGGTTCTCAGCATCCTATTCTATACTGGGCATGAAAGACCGCTTAATTTTGCTAAGAGGCCTCTCTATCAGGCTTGAGGTTCTTTTACGTGCCGTAAATCTACAACACAGGACCCATGGCTTTACTTCCCTTCCAAAGGAAGCCATGCTAAGGAGTTTTACACCCAAAAAAATCCATTGTCCTCCGCTGGGTTTGAACCCGCGACCTTGAGTATATGAAGTCAGCATGGTAAACATTACACCATGGAGGACGGCTTTAAGTGTGAACAGTGGACCATATAACATAAGTATATTATGGGATATCTCCTACTAATAAGCTCAAAATTATAATGATTTTATAATGTTAGCATTACATATATTTACATTATTAAAACAGATGTTACAATGAATCTTAGGTAATATTTACCTAATGACTCGTGAATTGACTCATTTTTGGGAGAGGGGGTAAATTGGTTTTAAAATGTTTACTGCTCTGTGGAACAATTCACAAGAGAGTTTATTTAATTATGTTATACCTAAAATAGAATTATTCATTGTTTTAGATAATCTATGATAAGATATGTCGGTATGATTATTTCCTTTTGTTGAGTATACAATATCTTTGCTGAAAGATGGGTAATTTACTTTTTATGTACAAAAACAATAAGAATACATGTCTATACACAAATTTATACTGCAAAGCTTTTTGGCGAGTTTACAGTAATTCTTTTGATCTTTATATTTAATAGATAACAACAAAAACAAAAATTCAGTAATAATATTCATGTGACCTTCTCTACTTACTTCCTACAAAATATATTTATTATAGCTACTTCTTGCTAATCCAGATAAACTTTTTTTTTACTTTAAATTCATATTTCACTGCACAACACATAAGTGAAGTGACAGTCAAATTTCGATGCAATGTAATGGCTTTAAATTAAGTTGAATTGAATATTATTTATGTATGCTCTATAACTGCTTCGGTTCATAGCGTCCCATCCTATATTGGACAAGAAAGACTGCTTAATTTTGCTCCAAGGCCTATTTATCATGCTTGAGGTTCTTTTACATGCCAAAAACTGATACAGGACTGGTGGCTTTACTTCCCTTCCAAAGGAAACCATACTAAGGATTTTTATGCCTGAAAAAATCCATTGCCCTCCATCGGGTATGTACTGGCAACCTTGGGAACTAGCAGGTTACCCCAGACCATGGAGGACGATAATGACCTTAAAATCACCTGCTCTTTACATCATGAGAATAAAAAAATAAAAAAAAAAAAAAACAAAAACAATAACTTTCCACTTGAGAAAAGTATAATCACTTAAACATTCAAACCAATAATTAGAAATATTTTGAAAATAGGCAACTCCACAAAAAAATGTATCTGATAAATTGATTGTTTTAACAACACTTGTATTTTTTTTCTGTAGTAAACATTTTGTCTATCTCTTACAATTTAGCAATTATGCAAAATGAGAGAGTGGCTATGCCAAAAAATTTTCAAGATATATTTCATTAATTTATCTTTAAAAAGTCTTAAACATATGTTATTTTAACCAAAATGATTACAACTATTTTTGAGAAAATAAACATTTTCAAAAAAATCTTATGTGTTCCATGATTTTTCTCTACCTCTCTGTAATAAATTTCTTCTATTTACTTCATACTAAAAAGGAATAGACATTATCAGAAATGGTCTATTTACTTGCTTCCTTGCAAGTATAAGGCAATTAAGAGAATACATTAGGCTAAAGCAATAGTCAAATCTTTTAAAAACTGGTTGCCATGTGGTTAAAATCTGTTTCTCACATGGTCAGGAGCTTATAAATTCCCATCTGAGAAAAGTTTTAAGTACCTATTTTAAAACTGCAACCAATAACATGGAATATCTCAGAAATGTTCAACTCCACTACAAAATGTATATGACAAAATGAGTTTTAACTAGAGCAATAGACAGTAAGTTTTTGTCTTTGTCTTGTGGTTTCCAGTGATGGAAAAACCATCAAATAGTCTCCAAAGAGGTCTTCAGAGGCTATTCCTAAAAAATTCAAGATATACACTTTATTTGTCAAGTAAATATAATACACAGTATCTTAATCAAATTTGTTAGTCATTTTTGAGAAAATCAATAGTTTTAAATTTTGTTCCATGTGAAGGATAGTTTGCAGTGATTTTCCTCAAAATTTCCTCAAAATCTAAACACCATGTTTGTTGCTTTAATTTTTCATTTTTAGTTAGCGTGTCCATTCCATGCACATGCACACAATGCTTTTTTGGGTACAGGGGACCCTAAAACGTGTATTTCAGGTAAAATCTCAGTATTAAGTTTTTGAATGAAGTACAATACCTTCTCTACTGTAGAGAAAGTAAAATATTCCCTGTAGAAGATAGTTTGTGGTGGAAGATGCTCTTGAAAATCTTGTGTCATAGCCTAAGAACAACTTAAATACCAAGTTTAATATTTAAGAAACTTTCAACTTTGGATTATGCTATTCACCATGCACACACATATGTGCAGTGGCCCATAGAGAAAAGTGAATTGATACAAAACAGCTTAAAACGATAGTAATCAACTATTTCTTCTACACAAATCATATGTAGGAGGTGTTAGGTAGGTACAGTTAAAAGCCATCTGTTTGCACCAGCTTTGAGCCTCAATTTTGCTCAGAAGCCTCTCTATCAGGCCTGAAGTTCTTTTATGTGCCGTAAATCTACGACACGGGACCCACGGCTTTACTTACTTCCCTTCCAAAGGAAGCTATGCTAAGGATTTTTAAGCTCGAAAACATCTATTGTCCTCCAATGGGTTTGAACCTGCGACCTTGGGTATATGAAGTTAGCATGGTAATCATTACACCACGGAAGGCGACGTACTGAACCATCAACTAGTTCTTATTCTATTTTTTTTGTTCTGGCTAAGCTTAATTGTGATTTTCTGTTAATTATACTATCGTAAATTAAACAGAAATTATTTTTTATATGATATACAATTTCCAGAAATTTATTTTGCGGCACATTATTTTTGAGATGCCAAAGGTCTTATCCAACCACATTATCAGATTATTGTAGACCCTGCCTCTATACCATTAATGGCTTTTGTTACTCCTTACAATTTATACCAATTTTGAAGAGTTCCTTTTGGTTTGACGACAGATGCTCAGATACTTTGTCATTATTTGAATAAATTATTACATGAGTTTAAGTCTAAATTTGTATTAAACAACCTTGATCATTTGGTAATTTATTTGCCTGATCTAGAGTCCCATTTGACACATTTGCAACAAGCTTTTCAATGTTTACGACATGCTGGTATTTCTATCAGTACCTCTACAATCAAATTTGCAGCATCTCAAATTTCTTTTTTGAGCCATATTATTTTTCCATTGGGAATTTCCATTGATCGGGAATTTAACTCTACGAAGTCTCCCAGCTCCTAGAATTTCAAACAGTTTCTTGGCCTCGTTTCTTGGAATGGTTACATCACCTTCCCCCCAAAAAATTATTCCCCATTTTGTTACACTCTCTTGATGAATTGCGCCGTAAAAATGTAAACTTTTCTTGTTGGACTACTCGTCAACAAAAGGCTTCAAATAAGTTAAAATCTTGCGTTTAGACTGTGCCCAATTTCACCCAATAGTTTATTGTTCAGTCTGAAGTTTCTAAATCATAAATGGACAAAGTTTGATTACAAGGTCCGGAAAAAGCTCGATAGCCTGCGTTTCCCATTGTTTGAGCTCTGCGGGCAGAAATTATCTTGTTTACGAATAAGAGGCATAGCAGTCTTATTTGCCTGCAATAAGTTTCGTCCCTTTTTGGAACATCGGCCCTCTTAATTAGAATGTGATAAGGCATTACATGGGTACCATCACATGACCACTGTTCGGAGAAAATAAAGGTGGGCAATTAAATTGAGTTCTTTTCCATTTACCATTAAACATATCCTTAGTTCTGAATGTGGTGGAGGACACATTGTCGAGGACCTTTACTGAGCCAAACCCGCGTTCTAATTTAACAACTTTCTTGCTATGATTCCTAAAATTCCCAGAGATTTTCCATCTGCGCACCATCAAAGAAACGATGCAAATTTGCGTTCAATTTATCAAAGTTGTCTTCAAGGCACAGTTCCAGAGGTTGTCTTTCGTGCAGGAGTACTTAATGCTAAATTACCTCGTTCTTCCCTTTTTTCGGCCTTTGCTTCCCAAATCCTTGGTTCCAATGATGTTGCATTACTTCAACGTTTCTTCAGTGGGTGCTCATTTAGGCACTTACAAGACGAAATTTTACATTAGGAAATGTTTTGTTTTAGATAGGCATGCACACGACATTCTCCGGTTTGTTTGTTTTTGTGAAATTTGTTCACGCTCCAAACCATTTCAAAATTTAAAGCTGGGTTTCCTGAGTTCTAAAGTCGCGACATAACCCATGCAGCGCCTGTTTATAGATTTCATTGTCCGTCACCACGTTCTAAGGGAAATACCTATTTGGAAGTTGTTATACATAGATGCAGTCACCAAATTTACTTGGTTGCACCTTGTCAGATCGATCACGGCTGTTCCCCTTTTCTCCTCGATTTTTAGGACGTTTTGTACTCCCCAAACTTGGTTCTCAAACAGTGCCTCATATTTTCGAGCCCGTTTGTTTGATTTCTTTTTATTTGAACGAGGCATTAAATGGATTCGCACTTCTCCGTATTAGCCCTAACCATCTTAAGCAGAACGAGTCGACCGTAATTTAAAGTCTAGTTTGATTGCTTTTCATTCTTGGGTTGATAATGGAATTCCAATTTACCCTCTTTTCAATTCGCACTCAATACAGCTTTTTACCAAGTGCATAAAAATATTTATTTTGCCTTGCGTTTCGTTTTCGCCCGGCTTGTCCACTTTCATATTTTTGGCAGCTGTCTGATTTATTGCCAGATAGTGAAATGCTGAGGTTCTTCAAAGTCGGCGGCAGAAGGCGTTTCAACAATTGAAACGCGACCAAGCTTAGAGCCCAGATATATAATTTGATCGCCATGTACCCAAATTTCGAGTGGGGGATTTCGATCTCTTGCGATCTCATCCTATTGACGCCACACACAGTTCACGCATAAACTTGCTCCTCGCTTTACAGGCCCTTTTCGTATTTTACATATATTAAACCAGGTCTCTCTCTCTCTCTCTCTCTCTCTCTCTCTCTCTCTCTCTCTCTCTCTCTCTCTCTCTCTCTCTCTCTCTCGTCGAGAAACTTCTCGTTATCTTGCTCCCGAACAAGTTTTCATTCCTGTTCACGTTTCCAACTGTTCTCACATTTTTCATAGCTTTTGTTTTTGCTTCATTTTTTCTGTTGTTTTTCTATTTTCTATTTTGTGTCTGCAGACATTTCTTTCTTCCTTTCCTAATGATCCCCCGAAGGATTTCCCTAACACATTCTTTTAATGTAGTCATGTGTGTGTTCGGGGTATCGGGATTAATATTTGTGATGGGTGGTTCTTTTTTTTTCTTTCTTTCTTTCTTTCTTTACAGTAGACGGTAGTATTTAGATTCCGTGGTGTTGGTTAGTAGCTTTATGCTTTTGGTGCACCTTCCCTATCCCACCCACTCCACTAAATGTTTCTACATTATCCCACACAGCTCTTGGTCGCAACATTATACGAGGGCTGTAAAGAAAGTAGTGGCAACATGGTCCCCACGTTCACAGGAGAGCGGGTATGAGCCAATAGCATATGGGAGCGATCAGGTGACTAGGTCGATGTGTGGTGTGCATTGGTCGGGCTGCCAGTTGAGAGTGTGTTGTTGCTTGAAGTGAACAGTTCAAGTGCACCGCTCTAAGGAATGTTTACCAAGGCGATCAGTGTTCGTGGGTTAAAATCGAGGGATGCCCGTGGCAAAAATGCATCAGCATGTTATCGAGGATTACGTGAAGCCTGTGGCGGGAATGCATTGTCGTACAGGACGGTTGCACGATGGGTAAAGGTGTTTCGTGCATGTCGGACTGAGACTGCGGATTTGCACCGCACAAGTCGGCCGTCCATTCCGCAAGATCAGATAGACATCGTGAGTGGTCTCGTTGCCATGGACCACTGATGGACAGTCGGGGAGTTATCCGTAGAGGTTGGTCTCATTCATCAAACTGTGTATCATATCCTGGCGAAATGTCTTCACCTGAGGAAAATTGCGTCCCGTTGGATTCCACATCGACTCACTGAGGTACAGAAATGGCACCGGTATACACTGGCTGGCATCCACCTGGACAGATACCGACGCGGAGTCGCATTTCTGCAGCGTATTGTCGCCATTGATGAGATGTGAGCACGAGCCTAGGAGCCGGAATTGAACCGTCAGGCGAATGAATGGCGTCACCCAGGTTCACCACGTCCACAGAAAGTTCGACAGGAACCCAGTCGGGTGAAGCTGATTGTGGCATACGACTACGAGGGGGTTATTCTTGCGCATGCTGTGTCTGAGGGACAAACCGTCAACCGTCAACAACGCACGTTATGTCGTAAACAATGCCCAGCTCTTATTACAACGGTGGCATTGGGAGGTTTTGGAACATCCTCCGTACTCACCGGACACGAGTCCTTGTGACTTCAACCTGTTTCCGAAGTTGAAGGAACCTCTCCGAGGCCGCCAATTTCCTACGTGGCATCTGTAGTCCGCGCAGTAGGGCGCTCCGTCGCAGTCATCAACAGAGGTCACCTTGCCAACGGTCCTCGCCGGATGCCCTACATATGGCAAAAGATCAGGGACTTTGCGGGTGACTACATTGAAGGAATGTAATGCAATTGTACTTGTGAGTTCAATAAATGTTGTGTTCTATCAATGTTGCCACTACTTTATTTACAGCCTTCGTATTTGGAATACTGCAGATTTTCGTTTACTTTAAGCTGCTTAATATACACTTTTTTGTAGCTATCTTATAGCACCCATGATTTTCTACGTTTTAATACGTGTGTGTATATGTGTGTGTGTATATACATATATATATGTGTGCATTTAAATAGCTTGTTACAATGTTCCATTTACATATATTATATATTGATATTGCTCCGGGAGAATTAAAATATAAAATCAGGATGTCCAAAAGATGAAAACAAATGTTGATAAAGAAATGGATCTCCTTTTGCTATTTTCAGTTAAACATGAGCAGTTGAAAACGAATTTCAACTGAATTTCGCCTTTAATTGCAACTTGTCCTTTCAAGCTGTTTAAACAGCCTACTTCGTTCTCTTTATCTTAGGCAAAATATATATTTCTCCAAATTTTGATCGTTTACTAACTTGCTTGTAATAATGTGGTTTGCGTTATTACCAAATGATTGTGCCATCCTGATCTGTTCATAGAATTTTCCATTGTAATGCATAATGCATAAGTAAATGTTCTGTTTTCGTCATCTTGTACATTTGGCCACATTTGTCTACATTGGCTACGCTTCTTGTGCTTTATTTTTATGCTTGCTCGGGAAGCAGAAATGTGGCAAAGAGGTCCAACAATCGCAATTTTCTTCGTCGAGGGGTGTTGAGTTTACCCCCTTCCACAAGATTGGTTTGCAACATGAGATAAACAAGACTTCCTGCTATCTTCTGTGACGTAAACGAGATTCAGATGCGACTTGATGGGAAATGTTAGAACCAATCTTCCTCCGCTCCTTTGGTAGGCCAGCGTGGGACAAAGAAGCTTTCACTATGCTATAAAATTCGCCGTGGGACAGACTATCTTCTAAAAGCTCACCGAGCTTTACTGCATGGCCGCCAAGAGTTGGCAAAAGTGGGGTTTCTTTCCTCATGGACAAAATTTGGCTCTGTACATGTTTGGTGTGTCTGTATTACTATTGTGAAAACCCACTTCTTACTCGGGGCAATCAGGCGCTTACTTTATTATCCTGTTCAAATTCTGTTTCACTTCTTATAACCTAGTTGGATTATAACCTAGGTTTTGTACTTACATCTGCAACTTAAAAATGCAACGAATGTAATTTATTTTAGCTAACGCATAAACTATGGCTGCTTGTTAAAAGAATTTGTTTCAATAAATTGTGAAACTCTGCTAAAATTTCCTTGCAATTTCCTGAAAACTTTCTACCTTGGCTTTTAAGGAAACATTACCTATGGATATTAAACATTAGTTTTACCTTGAATAACAATACAATAGCATATTGAGAAGATTATAAATTTTTAAATTTTTTCCATAAATGGTAGTTTCGGGTAGAGAGATTTGTTTATACACATCTTTGCGTTATGTCCTTGAAAATGCAAGAGTGTCAAATTTGGGATTAACTGGCTTTTTGATGTGTTATCCTGCTCATAGACACAAAGTCGCTGAAGCTTATCTAAAACTGTTTGTTTTGGTTTCAGTGGGCCTCGAAGATCTCTTCCAATGAAATCTCAGGGTTGAATCTTTGAGTAGAATTCATGCCTCCTATATGCAGGAGAAAACGTAAAAAAAATTACTCGATCAATTTACTTGATGATTGTTCAACCGCCTGAGGGACACTTATATGCAGCATTGCCACAACTGGAATGCTATTCAGGGAGGGTGAGGAAGTCAGACGCTCCATCAGGGAATATCAGGGAATTTTTCATGTATATTAGCTAGGGCTACGGCTGAAGCTTATCTAAAACTGTTTGTTTTGGTTTCAGTGGACCTCGAAGATCTCTTCTAATGAAATCTCAGTATTGGATTTTGAGTAGAATGTATACCTCCTATATGCAGGAGAAAACGTAAAAAATTACTCGACCAATTCAACTGATAGTTGTTCAACCGCATGAGGGGCACTTATATGCAGCATTGCTAGAACCAGAATACTATTCAGGGAGGGTGAGGAAGTCGGACGTTCCATCAATGTTTCACACCGTTTTGCATGAATATCAGGATATGTTTTGTGTATTTTAGCTGGGGCTACGGGGATTTACAATTCTGTAGGGTAACGGTGGGGGATTCATTGTAAAAATCCTTTTGACCATTAGCAAATCCTGACATTAGGTAAGCCAACCAGTGTTCGGTACACAGCATACCTCCCTGTCATAGTGATGGATGCCTACTGTGCAAATCAAAGGTAAATGGTGCCGTCCCAACAACGAAGGCACGTACAACACCGTCGGCGCACTTAAAGAAAGAAGAAAAAAAGTAGTTCGGACACCAGACGCAGGTATGCCAGCTTTCCAGTAATCCATCCCGAGATCTACGTGAGATTTAGCTCGTAACTGAGATTGGTGCACCCTCTACTCCTTGAAAAACATGCAAGGGGCTTCAATATCGCGCTTCCGAAGAAGCTCACGGAAACTAAAATCTAGGCTTTGGACAACGTGACAGTTACTATAACATTCGTTCATTTCGAAGTGTAAAAAGGAGTAAACGTTGGGTACACAAACATCACCTAAGTCCACAGCCATAATTAGTTAGCATTACTTTGATGTCGCAGAGGGGATTCTGCCGATTCGGCATTAAGACTCACAAATGGGCTGGTCGGAAAGGCTTCAACAGACACACGACTACCCTGATTATAGGCAATGTCTAATCTTCTCAGCACAGATAGTCGTGTTGAATAAACATCGATAGTCTTAACTTCGATGGGATCAGTGCACGATAAAGACACAGCAACAATATTCAATCCGCTCCCTAGAATTTGCCCCTTAGTATGTATGAAATATTCAGAGAACGAACACGCCGCGCTTTCAAGCGCTATATGTGGTAACCAACAAAGTTTTCGATCGAATATCAACCTATGGAGTACCGCCTCATCTGCGAATGGAAGGAAAGGCGGACCAAATCGGAGCGATGGTGGCGATTTCCTCCAAAACGCCAGAAGTTAATACAGACTGACTTCTCGGTTGAGAACCGAAAGTAAATTATTGAACTCCAATCAGAAAGATTGTCTAAACATTTAGGAGGATGGCATTCCAAAAACGCGTACGCTGATAAGTACAAAAGTCGTCTACGAATAAGCAGGACGATACACCTGGGGAACACATTTCGATATAGAATTAATCGCTAAAGCAAATAGTGTAACGCTTACTCCGACACCTGTAGCACCGCATTCGCTTGAACAAATAGATTTGAAAAAACCGAGCCGATGCTTACTTGAAAAAAAGCGGTCGCTCAAACATCCCTGAAGTCCAAGTATATTCCAGCTGTGGAGGGAACGTAATATCTCTGCTCGAAAAAACTTATCATAGACCTTCTAAAGGTAAAAACATCCCAACTGTTTGACAGTTCTGAAGCAAGCCGCTCATGATCTGCATAGACGATACAAGGTGATCAGCTGCCGACGACTTCCTCGAAAACCGCACTGCGTGGTCAGTATAGATTGTGAGATACCTCTCACCACACCACACCAACAGTCCATTGATCATACGCTGCATCACCTTGCACATTGTACTTACACATTTCCTGATGACGGAAATACGACGTTTGCTGTACGAATAACGGGAACCCTCTTCAGGTTTAAGATGGATATGATGCTCTTCCGCCACATTCCGGGAAAAGTGACCTCAACCGACAATTATAGACCCTTCAGCAGAGAGGTGTAACATTTGGACATGGACACCAACTGGAGCAAAAGTCATGCTGTTCTGTTCTCCAGAAAACGCCGCGCAATAAATCAGATACCCAACTTTTTCTATCAGGGCCAAAGGATAGAGTGGGGGAATTCCATCAAATACCTGGGCGTCACTCTTGATAAGGGCCTAACTTTTCGTGAACACGTGCGGGGAACGTCGAACAGAGCGAAGGGGGCAGTAACCTCCCTTTACCCTGTACTGGCCTCCCAGATGCCGGTTAACTTAAAGTTACATCTTTTCAAGGCGCTTGTAGTCCCCCTGATGCTCTATGCCTGCGAAGTGTGGGGTATGGCAGCAGACTCCTGTCTTCTCTGGTTACAGCGGGTACAGAATAGAGGACTCCGGCCCATATATTCTGTATGTCGACGTTTCCCTTTGAGGCTACTACATGAAGCTTCGGCCCTCCCATATGTGGAAGATGTTATTAGGCATCGGGCTCAAAAAGTCTACGCCAGATTGGGCGACCATGAGAACGCACTTGTCAGATCTCTGGGGGAGTACTTACCCTCTGAACGCCGAAAGAGGCGGTTCCGGGTTCCCCGCATGGCTTGTGGGCACCCCCGGTAACAACGGCTTTAAAACAGCCAACAGCGTAATAGCTGAACAAAGCCCTCCCATTGGGAGAGGTCTATCAAAATTTCACCACCATAATTAAATACAAAATAAACAGCAGCGGAGCAGGAAAGGATGCTGCTCCTGAAAAGGCAGCCGCTCGAGGAGCCTATCAGCGCTACCTCCTTAACACCAACACTCGAAAACTCCAAAAATTAAAACCTAAACCTTCACCTCATTCCTGTGGTTAAACCCTTACTAGGGTAGGTACACAGCAACAACACCTAGGTTCACCACGAGCCTACCAGGCACACACGCACGCACGCACCAACTGGACAAGATGCAGAATTTCGCAAACGTGAATTACTTAGCCACGGTAAAATGGCGATTTTAATGAATAGGTTTCCAGAATGAAAAGAGAACCCATGAGATTCCACCTGATCCTTTATGGGAAGAAATAAGGCGAATAATTGTCTGAGCCAGACACTTGAGTCAAAGCACTACCAAAGGTGTTACATCAACCACCTGTAGATCTTTCCAGACCGGCGATTGGCATATTACTCTAGTTTTCGGCCCTATGCGTTAACTAACCCCATAGGACAGAGGAAGGGTATTTTGCTATCCTTAATAACTTCATTAGATTTTGCACGCTTCTTATATCACGTTATCCAGTGTAGGGCGACGGTGAAACCCCCTGTTAGCACGCATGGCATTCAACTGTCCACCAAGGTACCGGAAATCGGCAGTATGTCCAGTCGACCACGGAATAGACTGCTGAGCGAATTGTCCGTGAGGTGTTCGACTAAGAAATTCGCAAAATCATGC
The DNA here is from genome assembly GCA_030762935.1 of Hymenopus coronatus. Taxonomy (NCBI): domain Eukaryota; kingdom Metazoa; phylum Arthropoda; class Insecta; order Mantodea; family Hymenopodidae; genus Hymenopus; species Hymenopus coronatus. The sequence continues at coordinate 40,225,901 of CM060885.1, read as the reverse complement.
ATGTCACTTAAAAATAACCAAACGGGAGAAGTGTTGACAGTTGACTTGATCTAAGCGAAATGGTCATTAGAATGTAAAGCAGAAATGGTGTTGCATTGTAATGAAACTGCCAACTGTGGAGAAGAGACTGCTATGCCCAGGTATGATAAACTATTGAAGACAGAAAGAAAAGTGGGTGTTCAGGAGAGCTCAGTTATGATGGTCTCCGAAATCGGCATATAGCTTACCTCTCGCATAAGCTTAAGCTGAGCAGCCCCAAAGTGGGTGGTGGCATTCACGTTCTCTACCAGCACAAAAGGTGTCGGTAGCTGAGAAACTAAGTTTTCTAAATCAGAGAGCAACAGGTCGTCAGATGAAGTCAACAATGTACCATAAACGTTAATTATAGGTCCTCAACATTTCGGTTTGGGAACCTCTAGACAATTAGAGATACCGATAGACCAACATGCTCGTCATCAATCAAGGCTCCCGGCAGAAGTTTCCTCAGAAGCGCATCTACGAGAATGGCGTGGACTTCTACTACTCTTGGATGTTTTGTGAGCAGACTTAACAGTTCTTTCAGGAAGTAGCTTCTAACAAGCTGATCTTGAAATTACTCTATGGTGCAGAACACGCTACGGTTCTGACAGTGCTATTACCCGGGGTCGACAGTTGGTGTGACAATTTTGCTGAACCATTCTTTATATTGGCGGATTTAGCAGATGTTGATTCCGACGTGAATGTAGATTTGTGGATTATGGTAGTGGTCTGGCTATGAGAATATTTTCTGGTTGCGTAACCGTTAATATCGCAGGTCTGAATTGCAATTCTCTACTTCGGTACCTGAGCGCGGAACAGAAGGTTGGCATTTTTCCAGAAGCTCCCGGGCCTCCAAAAAGGTCACCTTTCCTCTCACCCGTATCTCCAGGATCGCTCTCTCGTCTGCAAAACGAGGATAGTCGCGGAACTGGATGGATGTTCACTGCTATAGTTAATACAATAATGTGGTCGTGTACAACCTCTATCGTGCATATCGTCGAACAATTGGTACATGTAGACCACCACTATGATACTCGCTGGTGCGATCATGGTGCTGGCACTTGTAGAATCATTTTGGGTTCGGAATGTATGGCCTAACCTCCATGGCTTCGTACCCCGCCTTTATCCCTTGAGGGAGATCTTCCCGATCAAAGTTAAAAAACAGTACGGGTATGCACGAATTCACCGTTAGCTCACCGCTGAACCCTGTACACAGAGATGACTCCTTTTCCGTAGGATTCTCTTGAATCTCCTTTTGGATAAACCGTCTAACGTGTGGGTAGTGATTACACCGCGTGAGGAATTCAAAGTCTTGTGCATCGCACTTTAACCGCGTAGCTGCCATCATATTAATTCTTAATATTTTGGCTGCCTGAGATGCTGATAGTGCTTCAACCAGATGTATGCCTTTACATAATCGAATACACGATTTTACTGGACCATTCTTACGTAGGCCCTTTTGTATCATATATGGACTAACCAAAGTGCATTTCTTCTCTTCCACTGTTCTAGTATTACCGAGTAGCGAGGACCACTGGACTCGACTAATACTTTCCCGTACCTTATATTATTTTAGTTCGTTTTTCCGTAAAAAAATATAGTATAAATCCATCCCCCATCGCCACCCACTCATCACGGAGCCCAACGAGGGGTCATCCCATTGAGGTGACAGGGCATAGGGGATATATCAGGCTCGCCGCCCCTCTTACCTTACTCCTAATCGGCTGGCTAGGGTGGGTTAGTCCCTAACATCCCGTTTAAGCGAAACAGAACCAAAGCTCCCCATCCAACCTGAATATTCTTTTCCACAGAAATGAGTCTCCACACGGCCTAAACGTGGATGGACGTTTCTTCTGACTACCTCACCACTTAGGGGAACCCACATGGAGGAAGACAGGGTGCGACAAACTCGTACTTGGCGTAGTAAAGGCCACTTTGGGGAGGATGTACTTGAATGACGCACATAACCAAGGGGGTGCATCGTCTCCCCCATAGTACTAGGGTCGGCTGATAACTCCCGGGCCTCTCAATGAAAACAGCATTTACAAGGTTTTTTTGTTTCATTTCTCAAAATAAGCTCCAGAAAGGCTAATTCATTTGTCATATGGGTATTCTAATTTAATTAAAGCATATCTATAGTGCGATTTATAAAGATCCTCAAAATAGCCGTTTAATGCATCAATGACCTCGTTGTGAAATCTTCGTCTTTTTTTTTTTTTTTTTTTTTTTTTTTTTTTTTTTTTTTAAGGTTTGGGAACAGGTGGTAATCACTGGGTGCTAGACCGGGCGAATAGATGGATGGTCAAGCATTTCGAACTTAATTCGCACCTTTTTTCCATTGCAATGACTGAACGATTGGTCGGAGCTTTTTCTTGATGAAACAAGATTTTTTTTTTTTTTTTTTTTCCAACTCATCACTCAACCGTTGCAGTAAGCTTGCATAGTAGTCACCAGTGGTACTTTTACCCTTTACCAAAGTAATAAATTAAATTATTCTCTGTGCATCCAAGGAAATCTCGCCTTGTTAGCTGACAAAATTGACTTTGCGTTTTTTTGGAGTTGGTTTACCTGGCGCAATACACTGTTTGACTGTGATTTACTTTCTGGAGTGTAGTGATATATCCAAGTTTCATCCATGGTAATAAGCTGTCAAAAAATGCACTGGGATTTTTACGGTAGAGCATTCTTAACAAAAACAGTTTTTCTTTGCAACTTTTAATCAGATGTCAACAAACGCTAAATCCACCTTGCACAGACCTGGTAAAAGCCCAAAACATTACTTAAAATAGTGCCTGAATGTTCTTTTGATATGTTTCCAGCCTCTGCTATCTCAAATAACTTTAATCTGCAGTCTTCCAGTATTAAACGATGAATTTTTACAATAATCTCTGGAGCTGTCACTTCTACAGGGCGTTCAGAGCGAGGCTCATCACTAGGGCTCGTAGTCCCATTTTAAACTTTGCAATCTGCCTATTAAGCATTGAATATGAAGGGGTAGATTGTTTTAATGTACTGTCTAATTCCTCCTTGATTTCTTTAGGCTTTAAGCCTTTCAAAAGGAAGTATTTAATTACTGCCGTTTTTCCAAATCCTCCATTTTCGTGAGAACTCTTAAAGTTGTCTTGTTCATTCGAAAACTTCGTAAACTAAACAAGCTATTGACCTGTAACTATGGATACAAGCAAGTCTAGGGTTCAACCCCACGATGCTACCGTCTAGTGGCGCCAAATCTATGTGAGGCCCCGGACTTATCAGCCGACCCTCATAAACATCGTACTTAGAATACCGTGACTTCCTAAGAACCTCTCAGAAACAAACAACTGCAGACTTTGGTTTAAGTGACTTGTTACCATAACGTTTGTCCAAAGCAGTACTGAAAAGGGTTGAATGTGTACCCATATAAACCAAAGCTATATGTCCTTACACAGCATTACACTGATATTGCAGATGATGATGCTGGGTGTTTAATGCGCTCAACTTCTAAGTCTTTATCGTCCTTATAAAACAAAATCGTTAAAAAAGAGATAAAAATCCATACAAATATAAATCAAAGCTAAAATACAATTAAATCCAGTTATAAAATCAGTTTGATAAAACTATTAATTGGCAAAAGACATGGATGAAGCCCATATATATCAACCAATAGAGCGAAAAGGTTATAAAAACACTTAAAAATATGTCCTCGGGTAAATAGCACTTGTTAAAAACATTTGAACGCATATCAACCGCCTTATTTGCATCCTTAAGGACAAATAAAAACCAATTGTTGTTCCAAATTTATCTCCATTCTGCGGTTATCGGCAAGAACCTCCGCAAGGGAGACCGGCAGCTGTAGAGCTGTTCGAAGAGCTACTAGAGCAACGCTCTCTTGCAGCACATGCTGTACCGACAAGACCACCTGATAGCGGACAAATAGAAGCAGCATCACTCTTAAAAAGACAACTCTGCATAAATTGGGTGGTCAATGCGAAATCAAGCCAACACCACCTCCTACCCGACGAGATAGACGAGAGAAAGTTATTCAGTTCACAGTGAGGGCTGTCACTTGGCTACGCAAAAAGCCTAAAGTCTTCAGACACTTGCACAAGTAATTGCAACACTTGCTTCTGTAGTTGCCGTCTCTGCTGCCAAATCCGCCAGTATTTTCCCCGGCAAGCCAATGTGAATCCAAGCACTCTCCATCAACCTAGAAAGCGTATAAAATATGGACGGCCTGAATTCGCTGCACGATAGGATGTTGTACAGCTCACAGACGCTCTGAAGAGCACTAAGGGGATCACTCGGAATAAGGGAGTCATCAAAATTTCCTTTGCTGCCAAATCCGCCAGTGCTTTCCCCGGCAAGCCAATGTGAATTCAAGCACTCTCCATCAACGTAGAAAGCGTATAAAATATGGACGGCCTGAATTCGCTGCACGATAGGATGTTGTACAGCTCACAGACGCTCTGAAGTACACTAAGGGGATCACTCGGAATAAGGGAGTCATCAAAATTTCAACTGGCTAACATAGAGAATGACTCAAAAGTCTGCGGTATAAATGGATGCGCTACTATGCAAACCGAAAATATACGGTTCGTTCCAATAACAAACTAGATCTCACACTTATGGTGCTTATTGCCATTGGTGTAAATATAAATGCAGTCATGTTAATGTGATAGAAACGGAAGCGGGGGCGGGGGAGGGGGAGTGTTCTACCTGCTTACAGAAGATTATTCTTTTATATACATGCCAATCAAGGTAACCGTTAGCAGAAATTGTATTACTTTTCCTTGTAAGTGAAATAAGAGAATGCACTGGACTAAATCGATTATCAAATCATTTAAAAGCTGGTCCTACGTGAAGCCTATAAGTTCGGTTAGCTTTGCATAGCCTGCAGTAAAACAGAGATGAAACGTAACGCCAGTTCCCGTTTGAGAAAAGTCTAAAATTGAAATAACAAAAACAAAAAAATCTTAGAAACGGTCAGCTCTACATAAAAATCGAATATGACAAATTATATGTTTTAATGAGATCTACAGTTTTGAATGGTAAGTTTTTGTCTATCTCTTACTGTTTAACCGTTATCAAAAATTCTGCAAACCTCGTCCAGAATAAAGAGATCTTTAGAGGATATTTCCCATTCAAAATATACATTTTATTTGTTCTGTAAATATATTTAAAATACGGTATTTTAACCAATATCGTAAACATCCATTTTTGAGAAATTCAAAATTTTCAAAAATGTTTTCATGTAAAGAGTAGTTTGTAGTGAAGGAATTTTCTTGTAAATATTTGTGTTGCATCCTTGGAATATAATAAAGATAAATTATTAAGTGTGTATTTAATGGCCTTTTCGTTTTTGAGTTACACTATCCACAGACACAGAGACGTACACATACAGCGCGCGCGGGCCCTTTTCTAAAAAGCTGTGTCCCATTCACCTGACTATCTTCAGCTCCGTAACAATTTTTTGTTAAAAAGCTTATTCAATCTAATTTCCGTGCAAGTAGACGAGAGCGGTGTAATGGCGCGCATTGGTATGATTTGATTGCTGCAGTCAGCCGGCAGGCGATATCTTCGTACGTTTACATACCCGTGGCTATCGCTTCCAGTCTCCGACTCTTTTCCCCACTCCTTGTACTGTGCGACTTGACTACTCACGTCTATTTGTAAGGATAATGCTTAACATTATTCAAGATAACATTAACAGAAATTGTCTTTAAGCTTGTTTTCTTGTACGTAGAAAGAAAATATGGGAATACACAGACTAAAGTGATAATCAAACATTTTAAGAGCTGGTTGCTATGTGATGGAAATGCCTTTCTTTGCAACGCCAGGAGTTGACAAATGAGAACATGTTTAAGTATTTTTAAACTTAAAACAAAAATTAAACAAAAAAAAATATCTTAAAAAATGGTCAACTCCACGATAAAATGTACCTATCATAAATGATGTGTTTAACTAGAGCTACGTTTGTTGTTGGAGTAAGTTTTTGTCTGTCTCTTACGGTTTATCAATTATCCAAAATTCAGAAAAATGTATCAAGAATGAAGGGCTCTTCAGAAGCTATTTCCAGAAAATTCAAAATATATATTTTATTTGTCATGTAAATATCTATTAATATATACTCACAACATAATTTTTTTAACGAAGACTGAACAAGTCGGATTTATACTCTGTAAGATCGCCCCTTGTAGGTGCTATGTAGAAATAGTTGTAAAGAATAAAGAGAGATGGCGCCACCGTGCTAATCACGGAACTGAAAGCAGAACGTAGGAGATGCGAGTATAAAAGGACAGCGGACCGGTTGAGTGGACGGGGTGCGCATTCTACGATGAGGCGGCTTCGAGAGAGGACGTGTCTTCAAGAGCTTCGCATCATAGCAACTTCCGGCACTTATTAGTGCCAATAGTGGTATCCTGCTGTGCACGGCGCTTATTAGCGTCATAGCAGCAGAAGTCTACAAGCCAACACACCAGCCAAGAAGACTCCGGTCTCCAATCTACATCATCCTCAACAGAACTTTTAGACTCTATTGGTGGACCGCCACTTCAGGAAGCGACCCATGCGTGGAAGTCCCACCAACGCAAAATTGGTAAAGGGACTTCAATCTGTTCTGTCTCAACCGAATCCTCTGACAAATGCGGATCTCCTATCCGTTTAGAACAAAACATCCGACCAGGATTACTGTATTTGTGAGTGTCGTCACAGACTTTTCGACTTACTATGATAAGACTTCGGTCTTCTCCTACCATTCCTCCATTATGGGCGAGGACGAGGAAAGTCATAATGAAACTCCCGAGGCCAGTGATGACTTCATCGTAGTGGGCAAAATGGGGAAACCAGTACCTTTCGTATATCAGACCAGTGCAGGAACCACCAGCAGCAGCACCGCTGCCGGCGGACAGACGAGGCGCCATATACCTCCCATTATGGACACCTTTCAAAGTGTAGTGGGCTTTCTTAGGATGGTCATGCCACCCTCTACCAGGATTGCATGGTTAAGCGGATGAAGAACCGCTGTTTTCCAGGCGGGGACACCAGAGGTTACGCGTGCCTACTAACTGAGATTGGGAATAGAAATATCCCCACATTACTTTTGGTCTTTATAAGGGGCCTACGGTGGGTTTACCAAGGAAATAGAAGACCTCATCCGCAAGGGTATAACCCACTCCAGCTGGGCAGCAACCCACAAAAATCCCCATACCTCTTCTTAGTAATAGTGCATCGGGTTAACGATTTGGAGACCCAGATAGATCGGATAACTTCGATGTTATCTCCGAGTTTTCAGTAGAAGCCTCCCACTTGCATTCCCGCCCAGAGCTATCGATGCTTGGGGTTCAAGAACTTATTGTCACCGGATACTATGCTGCCTTAGGTGTGGTGACTAACACCCCTAATAGGTCTGCCCGCGCTCCTTAGAAGATGAGCCTACATGCATACTGCGGGAGAAATCACATCACCTACTACCGAGGTTGAAAGTCAACGCGTCGATTAGACCCAGTCCTTAGGACCCTCAACCACAGCAAGCAATATAAATCAGCAGTCCCCCCCCCCACTCGAGAAGGGAGAACAACCAGAGGCCATCATCTACGATACAGCGACCCAAAGCCAGACCACCGGTAAGAGAGGAACCCCGAGGCAGGCACCAATACCAGCACCATGAGGCACCTTATGTGCGAGCAAGGTCTATGGAGGGGAAGCATCACTACACACACACAAGGGTCAGTCTAAACCGGCCAACCCAAAACTCAGCCGGAATAGACACAGGATGAACCGCGAATCCGATTTTGACCGGGAAGAACCGGTCCAGTACCGGCGCCGGCGCGCATCTCCCGTGAGAAGCGGCCAGCGTTGGATGCCCCACCTCAATCTAATCTACCGACTCCAATCCCATAATCCACTGCTCCTGCTGTAGAGCTCTCAGATCTACTGGGTGGCTTCAGCAATTGTTGCTGACCCACGCTGAGAGTCCGGGATCTCTTCACCAGGTACTTCCAGGCTACCGATCCAACCAGCAAGACAATGATGCTGTTTGAGGGCCTCGCCTTTCTGCTCAGCCTCGCACCATTGATCCAGAATGGCGGACGGAACTAGGTCACGTACCTCCTTCCGATTCGTCTTTTGGAATGCCAATGTCGTGAGGGATCACAGAGATGGGCTTCAGCACTTTGCTACTCAATAAACTCTGTACCTCATACTAGTTTCGGAAACGCATTTGCGTCTTCACATTCCTTTCCGCCCACCTGGGTGCCCCGCCCTGGAGGCGGCACAGCCGTCCTTTCGATGCAAAACGTGATCCGCCAACACATCCCTATTCTCCCCGTCCCCACTACAATCCCTTGAGGTAATGGCAGTGTGATTTGAGCCCGGAAGAATGGAGGTAGTAATAGTCTGTTACCACCCACCCGGTATGGCATTCTTATCTGCTGATTACCAATGCATCTTCACCCTCCATCCTTGCGTGATACTCACCGGGGACTTTAATGCGAAACATCAACGTTGGCATTCAGGCCCCGCGCGGATCCTAGAGGTAATGCAATTATTCAAACGATATACAGGGATCCCCAGCTAAGAGTCCTGGGCCCCTGGCAACCTATAAACTATCCCATGATCGAGGACAAACATCTGTCATTGGCTTTGCGCCTTTCATCTCATGCTCACTTCGCTCGCAGCACTCCATTCCGACAATCTAGTGTGGGCAGAAGTCAACACCTGAGTTGCCAGCCATGACTTCTCAGGTCACTCCAGAGAAATCGACTGGGGACGTGCTAAGATTGTCTCAGCGCATCAATCCCAACCAACATAGAATCACTGACATACCCACCAGTCCAAACCTGTACAACCACAGTGGTAAGGATGGTTCATAACCTCGTCATCCGAAGCCCCCCCCCAACCAGATATCCACCCTTTAGACCTCATGCGCCTTTTCTGGGCAGCCCACAGACTATTCCAGCGAAACTGGACGCCACACAATTGAGGTCTTCTACGGCGCCTCCGTGGCGGATTACGCGAGCACCGAGGTGGGAGGCAGTAATGGCTGTGTAAGATATGGAAGGTGGCGACGTCTGGAGAACCGCAAACGAAACTAGAATATCCCGCTTCAAGGTAACCTTGGCCTTATATGTGAACCGCAAGCCAAAGCAAACGTGCTTGCGAACTTCATCGAGGATACCTGCAGGCCGAGAGTGGACCCCCAGGACGTAATCTTCAGCATCCGTGTTCATGAGAAAGTTGACCGCTACTGTGGCTTTAGCCTAATGACGCAGAGGATCCCCTCCCAATCATCCGCCCAAGTGAAGTCCAAAGCGCACTCCGGCGTCTCAACGGCAAAAAGGCTTGTGGGCAGGACGGGCTGACTGACACCCGCCATGCTAAGCAACCTTCCCTTCAGAGTAAAGCTGTTTCTCACCAAGGTCTTTCAGAGGTTAGTACTCCAACGCTTGTCGCCACAGCTGGCCACATTCAAGCCATCCCACTCCATCAGATCGGATTTCGTCCTGGGCACTCAGCCACCCAAAAGCTGCTGAGAGGAGTGGAGGCTCCACCCTGGGGTTCCAGGATAAGGCCTTCATGCCAGCGATGTCTTTGGACGTCGAGGCCTTATCAACCACCTGGCATCAGGGACTCCTGTTCAAACTTATGCAGATTGACCTACACAGATAACTCATCATACACAACTTCCTACACCAACGCATCTTCATAGTAGCGGTTGCGGCGCAAATAACAAAAAAACACATATGAGGAGTCCCCGAAGCCTCTGTCTTATTTAGTCTTTTCATGGCAGACTTCCCTACATTGCAGGGCTTTAACATGATCCAGTTCGCTGATGACGTCCTGCTCTACCGCAGCCAGGAGCACATGCAGAGCATTCAAACCAATACATACACCCCCCTCTCGTCCATAACTGGTGCAGACAGAGGTGGATGTCTGTTTACCCCCAGGCAAGTCATCTTTTCTTCACCAGACAACACCCCGCCGCAGACCAGATACCCAACTTCTATCAGTGACAGAGGATGGAATGAGGAAATTCCATCAAATACTCTTGATAGGGCCCAACTTTTCGTGAACACTTGCGCAGAGCGTCGGACAGAGGGAAGGTGGCCGTGGTCGCCCTTTACCCTATTCTGGCCTTCCAAATGCCGGTGCACTTAAAGTTACGTTTTTTCAAGGACCTCATAGTCCCTCTGAAGCTCTACGCCTGCGAAGTGTGGGGTATGGTACCACACTCCTGGCTTCTCTGGTTACAACGGATACAGAATAGAAGACTCCGATCAATTTATTGTGTCATCCGTTTCCCAGAGAGGCTACTACATGAAGCTTCGGCCATACGTGGAGGATGTAATTAGGCGCCGGGCTCAGAGATTTTACAACAGATTGGGTGAAAATGAGAAACTATTTGTTAGATCGCTCAGAGAGTACTTACCTGATGAACGCCAATACAGGCGGTATCAGGTTTCCCGCATGACTTGCGGGCACCCCTGGTAACAACGGCTTCAAACCAGTCAACAGCAAATTAGCTAAACTAAGTATTCCCCCTCTAAACATAGGGAGTGGTCAATCAAAATTCTCCAACAAAAACAATTTAATCAAATTAAACACCAGCGGAACACATGAAAAGAATGCCGCTCTCCGAAAAACGCAATCGTTCGACGAGTCTATCTAGCGCTACCTCCTTAACATCCCCGGAAACCTCACAAAAATTAGCAATCCTAAACCATCGTCATTCCTGTGGTAAGGCCCTTACCAGGGTAGGTACACAGAAACTGTACCTAGGCTCACGACGAGTCTACCAGATCTCGGACGGACGGATAGAGCAGTAAGTTTCCAGACACCAGAGTTTAACAACTCTGCTAGTGCCACAGTGGCGCGACTCAATTTTAGCATCAACCCAGTGTTCTTTATTAAGTACCTGTTACCCTGATCCTGCCTTAGAATAACTCATGCCAAAGTTGACAATCCCGTTCTGCATTTGAGCTCTTTAGAGTAACACCTCATTGCGTGTCTCGATGCAGTTCTGTGGAGACTACTAGCCATGGGCACCTCCAGTGGTAACCTTCTCCACCTAGCTGACGACCCCGATCGGTATCAATGAACTCATCGATGATGGTTAGTGTGATGATGGTTAGTGTTTATGGGCGCTCAACTGCAAGGTCATCAGCGCCCTTATTAAACAAATCACGGCAAAAGCCAGAGATAAAGCTCAATAAGAAATATTATTAATAAGAACGAAAGGTTAGTCTAAAAATTAGGGTAAAAAGTTTATCATAGCAAAAACCACAGATTGGTGATTAGAGAAAAGAAAAGAAAAAAAAGTAATACAAAAACAAGGATAAAAACAACTAAATCCGAAATTTGAAGGGTATCTTCGATAAAAATTCAAAAATCTTAGCTACTGCTCGACTATCGTCCGCCAGGACTTCTGCAAGACTGACCGGCAGTTGCAGTGATTCCCGAATATGTGCTAGATTAACACAATCTAGCAACACATGACGGACAGACAAATCTTCTCCACAAAGCGGACACAATGGAGCAGATTCACTCTTAAAAAGGAAACTATGTGTAAAATTGCAGTGCCCAATACGCAAACGAGCCAAAATTACTTCCTCCCATCGGGAATGACGAGAGGAAGTTACCCAGAATGTTGGAAGGTCCTTCACTACTCTTAGCTTGTTTTCGCGGAGAGCTGACCACCCATCGTGCCAGCACGAAAGTATCGCCCTGCGCACAACAAGCTTAAAGTCTTCCGATGTTATACAAGAAATTTTTGTACTGGGCTCTGTGGTTGCCGCCTTTGCTGCAAAATCTGCCAGGTCATTCCCCGGCAAGCCAATGTGACTAGGAATCCATGCACACTCCAATTAACCCCGGAAGTATATAAAACGTGGAGGGCATCCTGGATACGCTGCACGATAGGGTGATAGTTGTAGAGATCACCAAGGCTCTGAAGTGCACTCAGGGAATCACTCAATATAAGGCAGTCACTTAAATTTCGACAGCCAACGTGCAGAATGGCGCGATATATTGCGTATAGCTCCGCACTATAAATAGATGTGCCACTATGAAAACCGAATGTATATTGTTCGGTATCATAAACAAAGGCGCACCCAACACCAACGGTACACTTACTTCCGTCAGTATATATACAAGTTCGGTCATTGTAGTTTGACAAAAATTCTAAAAAACATCTACGGATACTAGAAAAAGGCATTATAGACTTTCGGTATGCCGTCATCCCGAGGTTTACGTGGGATGTTGTAAGTAACCAAGGTGGGTGCACCCTTTCTCCATTGGGAAACATTCTAGGCATTACGATATCGTGCTTATGAAGAAGCATTCGGAAGCGAACACCTGGGGGCCGTGGACTAATTGAGATATTTCTATAACGTTCGTCCAGCTCGGTGTTAAAAAAAGGAGTGAACGTTGGATGCAAAGGCATGCACTTTAGCCCACAGCCATAATCTGTTAATAGAATATCTCGTCTACACTGCAGAGGGGGTTCCGCCGATTCAGCATAAAGGCTGGCTACTGGACTGGTTGGAAAAGCTCCAACAGCCAGACGTATACCCTGATTATGGACAGTGTCTAATCTTCTAAGCACAGATGGTCTTGCCGAAGAATAAACTATGCTCCCAAAATCTAACTTGGCTCGGATCAGTGAGCGATAAAGTCGCAGCAAGACTGTCCGATCCGCTCCCCAAGATTTGCCACTTAGTATCCGTAGAATATTCAGAGAACGGATACAGCGCGCTTTCAGCTGTGCTATATGTGGTGACCAACACAGTTTTCTATCGAATATCAACCCAAGGAATCTCGTCTCATCCGCGAATGGTAGTAAAACTGTGCCAAACCGCAGCGAAGGTGGTAATCGCCTCCTGCGGCGCCAGAAGTTCACGCAGAGTGATTTCTCAGCAGAGAAGCGAAAGCCATTTTTAGAGCTCCAATCTGAGAGGTTGTCTAAACACCGCTGCAGACGGCGCTCCAAAAAAGGTGTGCGCTGAGAAGTACAATAGATGGCAAAGTCGTCTACGAATAAGCAGGACGATACTCCTGGGAGAATACATTTCGAGATAGAATTGATTGCTATAGCAAACAGCATGACGCTTAGTACCGATCCCTGTGGCACTCCGTAGTCTTGAACAAAAATAGTTGATAAAACCGAGCTGACCCTTACTCGGAAAACGCGGTCCCTCATAAACTCCTGAATAAATAACGGAAGGCGTCCACGTATGTTCCAGTTGTATAGGGAACGTATTATTCCTGCCCGCCAACAGGTATCATAAGCCTTCTCGAGGTCAAAGAACACCCCAACGGTTTGACAGTTCTTCATGAATCCATTCATTATCTGCGTCGAAATCGAGACAAGATGTCAGCAGCTGAACGACGTCGTCGAAAACCGCACTGGGTGTTGGTCAGTAGGTTATGAGTTTCCAGCCACCATGTCAGCCGTCCATCACCTTGCAAGCGCAACTGGTGTGGGAAATTGGACGGTAGCTGGATGGAAGTAAACGGTCCTTTCCAGATTTCAAAATAAGATGGTGGCCTCTCGTCACTTTTCTGAAAAGTGGCGGCAACCCAAACACGATTATAGACCTTGAGTAGGAAAGCCTTACCTTCAGGAGAGAGATGTTGCAACATTTGAACGTGTATTCCATCAGGACCTGGTGCAGAGTTTCGCGAAAATGATAGTGCATGGTCTAGCTCCCTCATGGTGAAGAGTCGATTGTAATCTTCAAGATTATTAGAACGAAAGTTGAAAACTTGTGATTCCACCTGAGCCTTAACGGGAAGAAAATCAGGCGAATAATTCTCTGAGCTAGACACTTGAGCGAAAGCACCGCCAAAAGTGTTGGCCACGTCAAACTTATCAACATCTCCTACAGCTGTTTTAAGACCGGCGATTGGCGTATGAGTCATTTTTCCGTCCACACGCCTTAACTTATCCCATACGATAGAGGAAGGTGTATGTCGATTGAATGACGCTACAAACTTGCTCCATGATGCCTTTTTGCTATCCTTAACAACCTGCCTAGATTTGGCACGCATCTTTTTATACTCAATCAGGTTATCCAGTGTTGGGCGACGTTGGAAAATCCTGAGAGCACGCCTGCGAGCATGAATGGCATTCCGGCATTCATCAGTCCACCAAGGTACCGGAAATCGACGACTGGTTTGGGTCGTCAACCGTGGAATAGACTGCTCGGCAGCTTCAAGAATAATTTTTGTGAGGTGCTCCACTAAGACATTCACAGAGTCGTGCTCGTTGTAATAAGACAGCCAACCGGGAGTAAAGGTTCCAGTTGGCTTGATCTATACGCCATCTAGGTAAACGTGTGGAACATGTATCTTGTGGCAAGAGACTGATAAGACATGGAAAGTGGTCACTAGAATGTAGATCAGAGATGATATTCCACTGTAAGAAAGATGCTAATATTGGCGAACAAACTGCTAAATCCAAGTGTGAAAAACTGTTGAAAGCATCAGAAAGAAATGTAGGTTCTCCGGTGTTCAGGAGAATTAGGTTAGAATTATTCAAGAAATCAGCAATTAACTTACCTCTCGCACAAGCCCGAGGTGAGCCCCAAAGTGGATGGTGGGCATTTACATCACCTACCAATAGAAACGGTGTTGGTAATTGAGAAATTAGATCCCCTAAATCAGTGAGCGAGAGGTCGTAACTCGGAGGAAGGTATATATTACAAATGGTGAATCTGGTATGTGACAGTTTAATCCTTACAGCTACTGACTGGATGTCTGACTGTAATGATACACATTGCGCGAATATATCATCTCTGATGAGCATCATAGTGCCTCCGTGCGCAGGTACACCCTCTTCCGATGATAGATCACACCTTACTGGGGTGTACCGTTTGATTTTGAAGCTGTCTTGTGGACGGAGCTTAGTCTCTTGCAAACATACGACTTAAGGATCGTGCTGGTTAAGCAGCAGTTCAAGCTCAGGTCGACGTGTTCTTATTCCACGTAAGTTCCATTGTAGAATAGCGAGGTTCTTTATAATGGGATAAGTTGTATATTGTGGTTGTTTCTATTTTGAAGGCTGCGGAGGTCGGTTGAGTTTATTCTTTTTAGGTGTCGGGAAGAGACCTTCTACGGAAGGATGGTCCTGTCTCTTTGTCACTGTCCTTCTGGCAGTGAGGGCAGTATCACCTTCCTCCATCTCCACTTGGGAGGACCCCTTTCCAATTGAAAATTTCGGTTCGGGTACCTCGAACCGATTGGAAATATGGACCGGCGAAGATGATAGTCGCCGACCTGAGTCCTTCCCAATCGAATCCTCAGAAGAGGACCTCCGTGGACTCTTGTTTCCCTTTGTGGCTTTGGGAATAGGCTTTACACTTTCTTTGATGAAGTCAGTTCTCTCATAGGTGTTCTTAAACTTTCTTTCTGGTTCTTTATATATTATTAGCTTGCCAGACTTGTTGGTCGAGGTCGATTGCTTTGGCGCCGATTTAATTTTAGCGCTTTTTACAGTTTCAGATGTTACTACTGACTTAGATGTTGAAGTCGAAGGCCTAGGAAGTGAGCTGGCTGTGAGAATATTTTCTGCAATCGTGACCCCGTTTATATCGCAGGTTTGAGTTGCGATTTCCCGACTTTGTACCGATTCAGCTACAACTGAGCTATAGGTACCATACTTCGGGACAGAGGGTTGGCGGATTCGCAAGAGTTTCCGGGCTTCCAAGAAAGACACCTTCTCTTTGACCCGTATCTCCTGGACCGTCTTTTCCTC
Source organism: Hymenopus coronatus (assembly GCA_030762935.1). Taxonomy (NCBI): domain Eukaryota; kingdom Metazoa; phylum Arthropoda; class Insecta; order Mantodea; family Hymenopodidae; genus Hymenopus; species Hymenopus coronatus. The sequence goes on along the minus strand of CM060885.1, from coordinate 40,210,153 downwards.
TGCAAAACGGGGACAACTACGGGAACTTGATGGATGTTCACCGTTACAGTTAACACACGTTGGAGCTGACGTGCATTCTCCGTCATGCAAGATTTTGCCACAGTTCACACAGGTAGACTCGCCGTTGCAGAATTCACTGGTGTGGCCCAAGCGCTGACATTTATAACATCTGAGCGGGTTCGGGTTCCTTGCAATTGAAAATAATTTGCAAACTGATCGATACCACTGCATTAAGCTTTGGACTGTTCCTGACTCTGGCACATTACTAGGATGGAAACTACATCTAGACTTCCGATTTGTTGTTGACAATAATGGCATGCACATTTGATGCATGCCTATTATTGTATCTTGAAAATCTTGAAGGTGATTGAGCTCATCTTCGTGCAAATCACGCCGTGAATGAATGATATATATGTAAATTATTTTCAATTGCATGTGTTATAGTATCGATATTTCGTCGTCTGCCATAATAACGTCTTCTCGCTGGCGGCATTGCTGCAGGAATGACGAGTTTAAACTTATCTGGGTGGAGCGGAAGCGCGCCGCGATAGCGAGTGCTAGAACACCACGCACTCGCGTACGCGATTTGTCCTGCGCCTGGCTGAAACAAACTAAGTCCGCGACCTTGAACGTGAATGAATAATATATATAGTGCCAATAATGGCGCCCACCATTGTTGTTGATCGGAAGTCTAAATGTAGTTTCCACCCAAGCAGTGTGCCAGAATCAGGGACTGTCCAAAGCTCAATGCAGTGGTTTCGATTAGCTTGCAAATTATTTTCAATTGCATGTGGTATAGTATCGATATTTCCCCGTCTGCCATAATAACTTCTTGTTGGCGGCATTGCTGCAGGAATGACGAGTTTAAACGGATAGCGCCTACTACTGATGTATTTAGGTTGGCTTGCTCGCTTTGAATTTCGATTACAAGGTATAAGTACTCGTTTGCTTGCACACGGGCCTTTCTTTTGCTATACCATCTACATGGGTTTAGATTAAAAATTAGATTACCTTTTTGAGCAACTGCAGACATTTGATGCATGCCAATAATGGTATCTTGAAAATCTTGAAGGTGATTGAGCTCATCTTCGTGCAAATCACGCCGTGAATAAATGATATATATAGTGCCAATAATGGCTTCCTTCCTCTGTTCTATTGACAATCAAGCAGCGAGGACCACAACACTCGACTACTTCTTTTCCGAACTCAGTACCATATTTAATGGATTTTTTTTAATTTTGCCATGAAAGTTAATTTTTATTTTCATCCCCCGGTGCTCCCCACCCACCACGGAGTCAAACAAGGGGTCATCCCACTGGAATAACAGGGCTACACAGGGGATATAGCAGGCTCACCGTCCCACTCACCCTGGAGTTCGGTATAATACCTAGTCCTGGCCGATTGACTAGGGGTGGGCTAGTCCCTAGCCTCCCGTTTAGGTGAAGCAGAAACCAAAGTGGTGTATTAAGTTGCGTACCCTCCCTAGTCACTGAAAAGACAGAAGGCCCAGGCTCAGATACGCAACCCTCAACCAACCAGGATATTCCTTTCCACCGACACGGGTCTCCACGCACGGCCTACACGTGGGTGGGCATTTGACCTAGTGACTCTCACCACTCAGAGGTTGTCCACTGAGGGAGTCAAGGTTGGCTCGGGACCCCGGTTGCGCCAAACCCGTACCTACCGTAGTAGGCCCCTGGGGGGGAGAGAGCTCATCGAGTTTTATACCTTGTTCGCATGACCCAATACCATTCTGCGGAGCCTACTAGGTGAAAGGACCCCGACTATCCACTACGAACTCTTCCGACGTGGTGGAATCGACTACGGAACCCCGAAATAATCACACCGGTAATGTGCATACAACATAGGTGTCCCCCAACAAAACTACCGTTGAGGAACACAACGTAGCCTAGCAGACGGACGCAGGCAGGTTGGAGGCCGTGCACACTTCCATAGTGACAATGCCCAAAATCTACACGGAAGACCAGGAAACCTGGTTCCTGCAATTTGAAGCTATATTCGCATCCAACCGGATCCCAACACAAAAGTCGCGGTTTTACAAGTTACTCGCACAGCTCCCACGACAAACAGTTATGCAAGTGGCAGACACAGCTACCACACCCAGCCCCAAGTCATACCTCACCCTTAAGACGAGACTCGTCAAGGTGTATGACACAACCGCAGTTACGAAACTGCACGACCTTCTGGCAGTGTCTTCTTGAAGACCAGAAGTCGCCTACTCCGACTAATGTAACATCAAGCGGGAACTTCTATCGGCGCACCAGTATTCCGTCTCCTCTGGTTGAGAAAACTTCCAGACAGGGTGCGGGCCATTCTCACGGCCTGAGAAGCCGAACCTCTCACCAAACTAAGTCACAGACTGACTAACGGAGACACCATCACAGACACTGGTACCAGTGACGCCACACCTGCCGCCGGAGGCACGGCAACAAATAGAAATATTCTCTAAGCGGCTAAGGTACTGGTAACATATGCAAGCAACGCCACCTCAGGAAAATTACCACAGGGAGCGGTACACCCAACACCTGCTGGTACGATTGCAAGTGTGGCCGACAGGCCCGGAACTGCACACTGCCATGCCGATGTCACACAAGCACACGACAGGGAAACTAAGGATCGCGACGATCATGGTGGGGCCTACATTGAACAGCACTTCAAACCGCCTCTTCCTAACTTGCAGACATCGTATCCCGTTCTTGAGACACAGGTACCTGCATAGCTGTACTCCCGAACATCCTACACGGACGTGAACAGGCGGGCTAAAACGGCTCCACAATTCAGACCTACGGGTTACAGAAAGCTCACTCAACCTCGGGACCCAGCGACCAAATATATGAGACTGCATCGCAACAGGAATCCCGAAAGCCATCATAGGGGCCGACTGCCTGACCCACTATACCCTCACAGTCAAATGCGCGCAAGGACAATCACCTACACTACCCTCAACCAAACCGTTCACGGCACCTTAGATCGCGCAACTTCCTCTTCTCCATCCCAGACCCCCTTCAAACACCTCTTGAAACATAATCCAGGGACATCAGCGTTTTCCACCAAATTGAAACTAAGGAGCTCCGGTGACCGCCAAAGGCAGGTGACTTCACCCAGCGATATATACGGAGGTCGAAGAATTTAACAAAATTGTTCGGGCGTAAAAATCCTTCGGAAGGGAAGTAAAGCTGTGGGTCCCGAGTCGTAGATTTACGGCACGAAAACGAACCTAAACCCTGATAGAGGCACCTCTGAGCAAAATAAAATGGTATTTCATGCCCAATATAGAATGGGATGCTGAAAATCACAGCAGTTAAAGAGCGTGCATAAATACATTTAAAAAATGCCATTACAGCAGGGACACACAGCGTAGGCTACAAGAATGCTTTAAACTCTACCTACCGTAAAACCTCACAACGCTCAGATTCGTGTATATACGGCAAGAGGTAATTACGCACAACAATTAAGGTGAAGGGGTATATACCAGATAAGTGGAGGAAAGCAATCATACATCCAATATACAAAGGCAAGGGTAGTGTTGACAAACCAAACAACTATAGAGGCATTGCATTATTATCAAATGTAGGAAAAATTTTTACTGGTATTATGGCAAGCAGGATACAAACATGGGTTGAAGAATATGATATCCTCTCGGAACTTCAGATGGGCTTTAGAAAAGGGAGGAGGACAGTTGATAACTTATTTATTATAAAAACACTGGTAGATAAATACTTGAAAGACAAAAGAGGAAAGTTATATATGGCTTTTGTGGATTTAGAGAAAGCATACGATAGGATAGAGCTTCAATTGCTGTGGCATAAGTTGTTGACTAAAGGAGTGAGTAAACAAATGGTGGACACCCTTAGAGCATTATATAAGGAAAATACTTTTTGTATAAGAGTGGAGGAAGGGGTTGTAACAAGAGAAATCCAACAAGAGAAAGGCCTTAGACAGGGATGTAAGTTAAGTCCAGTCCTATTCAATTTATATATAGATGATGTATTAACAGAAATTGGGAGAAATAATAACTCGATGCCAGTAATTAATAATATTCAGATTCCAGGATTACTGTTTGCAGATGATCTAGTTATAGGTGCAATTACAGTGAATGGCTTGAAACAATCCTTGCAAACATTAAATAATTACTGTAAAGAGTGGAGTTTAAAAGTGAACCAGGACAAGACGCAGATTGTAGTGTTCAAAAAAGGGGGAAAATTGAGCAAATATGAAAAATGGTAGAATGAGAATGAAAAGGAGTACAGGGTAGTGAGAGAATGTATTTATCTAGGAGTTAAAATTGATAGTGGTGGCAATTGGGAAAAGCAAAAGAAATTTGCATTGGCAAAAGGAAAAGGAGCTTTATCAGCTATTAGAAGTTGCAAATACAAAGCACCTAATATAAATATTAGATGGTTAGAAAAAGTGTACAATATGGTGGTTGAGGCAAAAATGCTATATGGGATAGAAGTATGGGGATTAGAAGGAGGATGGGAAGGCATAGATGAGGTGCATAGGAAATTTTGCAAAGAAATACTGGGGTTACCAAATGCAACTGTTAGGCAGGTAGCACAAATAGAGCTGGGTAGAGTGGCAAGTAAGGGAAAGATTATGGAAAGGGCATTGAAATTTTGGCATAGGATATTGAAATTGGAAGAAAGGAATTTGTTAAAACAGTGTTTAGTATATCAAGAGAAAAGTTTAAAGAACAAGGGATGGGTAGACTGTCTTCGAAATAACCTGGAAAGTAGTGGGTTAGGGGAAATGTGGAGAAGAAGAGAAAATAATGTGAATAACTTCTAGAAGTTGGCAAGGAAAAGATTTGAGGATATAGAAATACAAAAAATATTTAGTGAAATAACTGAAAAGAGATCTTTAGTTTTCTATATACCAATGAAAGTCTCATGGGGAAGGGAAAAGTACATTGATGTGACAAATAAAGAGGAGCGAGAAGGTATTGCATGGCTGAAAGCAGGAGTATGGAGATTAAAAGGTCTAAGGAAAGGTATTCCACAAAATCAATGTCCTATATGTGGCGGAAATGAAGATATAGAACACATTTTATTTAAATGTAAAGGAACTGAAATTTGGAGAAAAAAGTATATTAATAAGAAATGGTTTAAAATAGATAGAAATGTAGTAGTAGTTGAAATGTTTCAAAAAGATAGTAAGAAGATTGGACAATTCTTATGCAAAGTGAAAAATAAATGGATATGGACAGTAAATAGACAAAATGGTGTAATAAACTAGAATTAATAAACTATTGTAAAATATGAGTATGACCGGTAAAGAGCCAGGGCTGAACACCGATCATATTCACCTGTATAATGCTTAGCATAAATAAATAAATAAATAAATTACGCACAAACTGACACCATCATATAAAGGACCCTTAGGAGTCCTGAACAACGACTTCAAAACAGCACTATATGGGGTGATGACGGCTCAACCAAGAACATCCCCATCCACAGATGTAAGCCCGCGTACATGCTAAGGACAGCGAGGAGAAGCGCAAGCCCGATACCCATCAGACGGGCATTCCTAGCGTCTCAACTGACCGACCCAGTACCACCAGTGCGAAGCCCATAGCAACGGCCAGCCACGAAGGCTCACCTACCACAAGTCAGCACATGCTACGGGCGCCAGGAGTATAGAAGGACCGCCTACGACAGAGGTCCATGGGGACTACTGTTCGAGATGCCGAAGAGAAAGCATCATTGCGGACCAGCAGTTTCTTCAGCAGCCACGGCTTCTCCGGCATCCGCTGGCATCTCCGCCGCCTGCCGCTTCACCGGCAGTGAGCGCTGCTCCTTCGCCGCGCTCGCCAACACCAACGCCGCTTGCCGCTACTGCTTCACCGGCAGCGAGTGGCACATCTTCACCACGGTTGCAACCGCATTCGCCGCCGTCGCCCCGGTACAGTGCTTGGTTCGGGGATCCCTCGGGATCTCTCCACCCGGTACCTCCTCACCGCTGCGCAGTCTCACAGGCCATCATGTATGAGTGCCACCAGGATTATCTGCGACATCGAATTTATTCTTATTTATACCTTCTCTATCCACCCCGTAAAATGTAGAGAAAGCTAGAGAAAGCAAAAAAAATATGGATAGTAGTCACAGCCACCGTAGAATTTCCGTATGGATCTACTGCAATGTAGCATATCATGTCTCCCCTTGGGAAACATGTTTGGCATATCAGTTTCATCATGATGAAAAGGCTGTTGTAATATTCAAGATTCTAGAACGAAAGCACCAACATAAGTGCAAGAACTCAGATAGCTGCGAAACCCCTGCCTAAGTTCAGATATTTCAACAACACTTCCTGCATAGTTTTTAGACAAGCCATTGGCATGCGGGTCGCCTTTCTGGTCACACACCTTAGAAATGTATGTAGATCGCATGAGGCTACAAAATTCCTCCCTATTGTCTTTGTTCGTAAAAAATTGCTTAGCCTAAAAATGTGTCTTGTATTGGATCAACTTATCCAATGTAGGGGCACTGGGAACCCCTTGGAACACGCCTACGAGAACGTATGGATTCAGGAAAATTGAAATGGAGTGTTATTTATGGCACTAACTACTGCGGTTCTCAGCGTCTATATTGGCGTGAAAGAGCGCTTAACTTCACTCAGATGTCTCTTTATTAGGCGGGAAGTTCTTTTATGTGCCATAAATCTACGACGCGGGACCAACGGTTTTACTTCCCTTCCAAAGGAGTTTTACGCCCGAAAAACTCCATCGTCCGCCGGGCTTGAACCCTCGATCTTGGGTATATGAAGCTAGCATGGTAACCACAACACCACGGAGAGCAAAATATAATACAGAATATGGGACTAAGAAAATATCTGCAATATTGTGCAAATTATTACTTTATTTACAAAGGTAAATAAAATCGTTTGAAACTCCAGATACAAGATTATTCCTTCTTGCTTAGTGAATTAAAAACTTTGTGGATAATTAAAGCAAGACAACAGAAAAATCAATAACTTATTTTTAAGGTTTAGAGAAATTGTTCAAAATCTGCATCCCTAAACACACGTATTTCATATTTTCTCCAACTCTGGTGCACTCTACGAAGTATGACCGTGTTGTTTTTGTCCTTCCGCGGCCTAAGGTGTCCTTTGTTGCAATTTCCACATCAAGCACTTCTGTACTGTATAGGCGAGTTTTCATATCCATTGAATTTAGATCTTGCGATCTTGTCTGGTTATATTATAGGTGCTATCCGAACGACCCCGCATAGACGGTCATACACAGTTCTAGATGTGAGCGGAGGTGCGCTGTCATGTAATAACCACATTATCATTCCCTAGAGCCAGATTAGCATCCTCGAGCAAAACTGGTGCTAGGTGGCTGTCAAAGCCCGAGGAAGAATCCACGGATCAACTGTTTCCTATCATTCCTACAAAAACATTTACAGAAATGTGTACTAAAAACTCTCTTATCTAATTATCCTATTCTGTATGGACTGTTGTGAGCCCAAGTGTGAACATTATGGTAGTTAGTTACTCTGCTTCTGGTAAACGCTGCTTCATCCATTGCAAGATTTTTAAGAAGTCCTCCCGTTCGTAGAAAGAAAAAACATCTTCCGAAAAATATTATTTCTGTTGCTTTACAGATACTAGACGTGCTGTAGAAAAGTGGTAGCAATTCTTTTAATGTTCTCAAAACAGTTCAATGAAATACACCTCCAGGGTTTTCTTCCACTAATGATGGGTTTATTCCTCTTGGGCAACATTTCAATGTTCATTTCCATTATGAGATACGCTTTCAGTATCTAGAACTCATTCAAAGATGAAAACAAATGTCACAGGACGTGATCATCTATTTGGAAATATTTCTTAACCGTAGCTGTCTATTTGGGGTTTATTTTACAGCAAATGAATAACGTTGCAAGATTACTTGGTATTAGTACACTGAGCCATTTTGTAACTGATAATTTGCTGCTTCGAAATGAACAGCAACTTAAGCGATTTCTTTCAATCTTTGTGTTGTCATGTTGCGTAGTCTGGTGGTTAACGGACTAGATTCAACTGAAACAAATTTCGAAAGCTCAAATAAATAAATAATGATGATGATAATAATAATAATAATATCAGTGCGATTTGTAGGCAAGTACATCTTTCCGGCGCGCGAGTTATCCCATTTATAGGTTTATATATTTTGTGTTATGCATATGTTTACTTAAAACTTTTTACAGGTCAGACATTTCTCTTCTACACCCTATGCAATGTCTGTGAATAGTCTGCAGTGTCAGTCTTTAGATAAACCTGCACATAAGAATTTTGATTCTTCTCCTTACACATATGTGAAATCTCAAGATTGCTAAGCATATATCCAATGCTTGTTAGAAATGAAGTTTTCTGTTTTCTGAAAACTTGATAAATACGATGCACTTTTTATGAAAGTAGTTTACTCTTAAATGAATGCACCCAACCAAGGATTTTGGTTACATAAAATGTTTCTTGGGCTATCACTTTTGAATTAAAACATTTATGAAGGCCATTTTATTACATTTAAGACCAAACACTGTTTCATTTTGTAATGAAAATTTATAAATGTTCTAAAATTATCCTGTATTTTTCGCAAAATTCAAATCTGTATCTGGACCGTGTATTGGAGGAAATTAAAGCATCAAAAATCTCGTCTCCGTGCAAGATTTTGGAAGGTGGTGAAAGCGTCATTTGTCAGGAAAATGTTAGGGAGTGGCCATTGTAACCTGTAGTTCCACACAACGTGACGAGGTCAACGGAGGACAAGGAGATATCCTGAGTATTTGTCACGTCAACGCGACCAAAAAGATTGGTCAATAGATTGACTACAATTAATAAATTTCTGGAAAACAGATTCAGACGCTAAACATCCAGGCAATGACCGTAAGTATAATTTTGAAAATGGTATAAATACGAGGGTCCAGTGGGCCCCAGCACCACCCTAAGAGCCGTCAAATCTGTAAAGTAAAACCCTCGTGCTTCAGCGCGGCAAAAGCCAACACATCACCCCAAAAATTCTATCGAGTATAGCATAGCAGCATTGAAGGTTGCATTCGTGTGCTATGGTGCGAAAGTAAGCGTATGTGGGATCGCGCGAATTAAACAAATTGGCTTTTAAAATAAGCGTGGAATTCTTCTAAATACATCATTCTCCGAATGTGCGAGGTCGAATTGCCTCGATATGAAATGAAAATATGCTCGTGTCATTTCTTTACTCCATTTCCTGAGGACAAGAATCTAAAAACATTTCGAACCTTCGCATTAAAAAAAAAGCAACCAGGAGAATAGAAGAGGGCGACGCCGACAAGTTGCTGGCGAAGGTCCGGGAAGTCATGGCTTCAAGGCTCGGCTAGGTACATACAACCAATGATAATACCGTCGCCTTTGTTTCACTCAAAATGTACTTCAACATGCATAAAATAACTAGCTTTCAATCTCGTCCAAGACATTTTTGAAAGAGCATAAGGAAACTCTTTTGGTAAACCCGCTGCTAAGTCAAGGTGTGAAAAGCGATTGGGGATTGAAAGAAATATAGATCTGTGATTAGTTTGCCCATCGCATAAGCCCCGGGTGAACCCCAAATAGGATGGTCTCTGACATCACCCATCAATACAAAAGGCGTCGATTGCGGGGATACTAAAATGTTCAACGGAGGAAAGAATGTTAATCCACGCACTTGCGGCCGAAAGTGGGAAGTTTCCTCCACTATGCATTTTCTTCCTCCAAGAGGCGTGTTGCCCTCCGTGCTAACTTCATATACCCAAGGTCGCAGGTTCATACCCGGCGGAGGACGATGGATTTTTTCGGGTTTAAAAATCCTTCGGAAGGGAAGTAAAGCCGTTGGTCCCGTGTCGTAAATTTACGGCACGTAAAAGAATCTCAAGGCTGCTAGAGGCCTCTGAGCAAAATAAAGCGGTCTTTCACACCCAATTTAGAATGGGACGCTGAAAACAAAGAGCGTCCATAACTAACACGCTATTTACATTTTTCCAAGAGGCGTGTGCACATAAAAAAAAAAAAAAAAAGTAGAGCCCCAGTATTTCGAGGTTCCATTAATTAAAACTGTACATAAAACTAGAGTAGAATGCCGTTTTTATAAGTCCGCACGTATGTATGTTTTACGCACTTCTCAATTTTGAATTTTCTTTCAAGTCTCCTTGTACAATACAGTTAAAATCGTCCGGCTTAAAGTTTTCTTTCATAATGCACAGAAATAACGTTTGCCTCAGCCTGACACTACATTTCCATTACAGATTGACAGGCAACGTTGTATATTTGGAGTGTGGTTGCTCTTTCTTCACTAATTGGAACCGCGTGTCAATCACTGAAAAAAATACTGTATTGGTACAGTAGTACCTCCTTAGGACAGTAGTTATTAAAATACGCTTAAGTAAAAATAAATACCTTTGTGACTTTTGACCGGCCGTTTTTGGTGAGCTCACGTTTAACATAGGTATGCACTTTACTGTTTTTTTTTTTTTTAACCGTTGTGCTCTTTCAACATTTATTCATAATTTACCCACAGATTTAGTGATATTTTCGTATAATTTAGGTAGCCTCAGCCCTAATTAGCTCGAATTAGCGGGGCTCTACTGTATTTGTTCACGGCGCTGTCAATCAACAATCATATCAGCGCCGCCGGTGTGCCGGAATTTCGTCCCGCAGTTCTTTTATATCCCTGTAAATCTACTGACATGGAGCTGTCGCTTTTAAGATCATTTAAAACCATCGGTTTGGAGAGGGTTTGGACCCGCAACCTTGGAGATCAGAAGCCCAGCGTCTAACCAACTGAGCTACCCAGACCGACTCCGACGCAAGTGGGAGCACGTTTCACCTAAAGTGTCGATGCCTGATGGTAACTGCCTGACGGGCAGCACGGTGGAAGAGGCGCGTAGAGGGGAGAGCAGTCTATCAAGCAGTAAGGTAACTTCCCGTTTCAACATTATTTTCTAAGTTGAAAACTATAGCATTTCTTAATAAGAGAGCGAGTGGTCGTAGGGCAGGGCCAGATAAATACTACAAATAACAGATCCAATTGAGATTTTAATCCTCACAGCGATTGAATGTCAGACTGTACAGATTCCACGAATTCACCCCTGATGAACATCATAGTGACCCTCTTCTGATGTAAGGTCATATCGATAAGATGTGTCGCTTGATTTCAAATTATCATAAGGGTAGAGTTTAGCCTGTTACAAAAATATAGACAAAGGTTCATTCATGTTGAGCAACAGTTCAAATTCTGATCGATTGGCTCTCGTTCTACTATAGTACAGCCTTGGCAAATAAAGGATTCACACGAATTTTCTATATTGACACCTGTATTCGAATATCTGATCTCTTTGGTGTCAGTAAGTGTGTTGACTCATATGTTGGCAATATCCGGATGAGATCATTGATGGTAGCAATTTTGAAGACTATCTCGAGAACCTGATCAAATGCAAATGCTGCTGTCAGCTAATCTGAATCTGAAAGGAAAGAAGTGTCATTTTTTTTTTTTTTTGTGTGCAGTAGAACTATTTGGCCACACAGTTTCATCATCTGAGATGGCCAAGGACAAGAGAAGACTCAGGCAGTGAGAGATTGGCCTCATCCTAAAGACAAATGAGAGCTGCAGCCACTACCACATGTTCATCAGAGCTTTTCCCAATCTGGCACAACCCCTTTCTTTTCTAATGGAAGGGCACCAGCCTTACATGTGGTCAGATGTGGGAGAGTATGTGTTCCAGGTGCTTAAGTCAGCACTCTGCAGTTGCCTATTTTAGGATTTTCACAATCTGGTGGTGACTTTATTGTGGACATTGATGCCAGCCACACTGGTTTTGGAGGCTACTACAAAACAAGAGCTGAAGGACTTATCAAAAGAAAGTGAACCTATTCTCAAATTATAAATTAAGACATATGCTATTATTTCAAGCATGAACCAAAAAGAATTTGTCTATGCTCACTGCTTGTTTTTCATAAAATTATGAAATCCCTATGATTAATGCAGTTTTACAAAGCATGTGTGCAAAAATCATAATGGCTATCTCTGCAAATCTTACATTTTCACATGCAACCGTTATATTTTATACAAGTTTTATATGAGTTTAAGTTATACAGACATAGTTGCATGCTATATGTGACACATATTTACCTAACTCTTAGTATTACCATTCATGTTAATAATCTGTAATTACACAGTCCAAGAACTACATATGTATGCACAAATAAAAGGTAAATAATGACAATGTTGTACAAGCATTTTATTTTAAATGTTTACATGTTTGGAATAACATTACTAATTTCACACCATATTACATAATTTCACTTTTTTTTTACATTATTGCTATATCATTATGCTTTTTGGATTTATTGTACACATTCATTAAATTAATGACAATACAAGGGTCACTCTAAAAGTTTTGAGAGTTTACAATGAGTTATGGTAAGCCAAAGTATCTTGTCCTAACTTCAGATTGAAGTCCAGATAGCAATACAAGCAAGTATGGTTGCGCTTCAAGAATGTGCATCACCAGCACTGCACGTATATGTGTAGCAGGTGCTGCTTTACCATATGCTAAAGCAAATTGAAGACTACAAATGGTACAAAGCAGTAGTAGTAATTGTAGCTAAGGGGAAAGGTACAGGTGTTCTCCTCTCATCCTCACCATTTGTCTAACCCACAACTTCTACTTCCACTTTGTACCACTCATAGCGCAATTCAATATAAGAAGGATCTTAAGAGCCTTTCCATGCTATGATTTATTATGGCTTTAAAGTCGGTTTAGGAAAAGGAATGACTGAGAGGCTGCATGTGCATTTGGAGATCTTTGCGCTTCAAAATTTACCATTTATCGATGGTATGCAGAGTTTAGAAGAGGAAGGGGTTCCTCAAAGATGAAGACTGAGCAGGCTAGCTATATTAACATGAATGAAATGTGATAAAAACAGGATGCATGTTGCAGGAACATTGTCGCTATATATATGGACAGATTCAAGAAGCCCTAAATATATGATCGGAAGCAGTAAAAATAACCCTGGAATAAAAAAATTGATGTCAGGAAGCTCTATAGTAGCTCCACCATCTTACATGAGAAGAAACCAGCACATGTGCAATGGTGCCAGAAAATGATTGAAACTGTTCAATAGAGGACGATACAAAACATATTTAAAATTGTATCAGGTGACAAAAGCTGGATTCACTAGTATGATCCAGATACTAAATGACAACCATGTAATGCTGCAGGCCATTTCATCACAAATTTAACCACAAATTGGACTGTACTGGCTGCATCTAAAACCTATTTGATTTATTCTTAACCTTAAGAGGCAACAAATCAAACAATAACTTTCATCAATAATGAACTGAAAGTAGTACCAGATGGCCTTAAAGAAAAGAAAGCTTTGCGATGCAAACAGATGCAACTATGTTGAAAGTGTTGTCTAGTGTGTTTTATCCAAACTTGCTGATGTTCAGTTACTTGTATCACTGATGCATTAGCACGATTGGCAAAGACATACATAAAATTCTGTAGTATATACATTGATACTAGAAAAAAAAATGTTTTCTTGAAATATACAAACAGCAGCATGTATTAAAAGGATTAAGAATTACTTTACTTGCTTCAATTGCCAAGATCATATGTGCCACCATTGTGCCAGAATTTGGTCATGCAGGAATTCTTTGTCATACCAGTAAATCTACTTACTTGGGGTTGTATTTTTCAACTTAAAAACACACTGTTGCAGGGTCAATGCCAAGAAAATTGGGTTAAGGAGGCAGACTTTCATGCTGGGAGTTCAGCTGGATGTGTTCCAAATGCTCTGCTGCAATTCAGATCCAGGGAAAACAGTAGACTACTATGAAGAAATGGATGGAAGTTGAATTAGAAAGTGGTTAGAGGATCAGCTGTTGGCCAACTTAACTAGCCCTTCTGTAATTGTTATGGATAATGCACTATATCATTCAAAAGAAATTGATAAGGCTATTCCCACAAAATTCAAGATATGCCTTTCATTTGTCATAAAAATATCTTAAACATAAAGTATTTTAATCAAAATTGTTGAAGTCATTTTTCAGAAAATCAAAATTTTCAAAAGTTTTTCCATGTAAAGGGCAATTTGTGGTGAGGGGGTTTTTCTTGAAAATCTTCATGTTCCATCCTTGGAAGATACTAAACCTAAATATCAAGTTTGGTATTTAACAGTCTTTTCATTTTTGAGCAATGCTGTCCACAGACACAGACCTTTGTCTAAAAATGCTTATACATTTTTTGTAGAGCTAACCGTTTTCGAGATATTCTGGATTATTGATATCAATTTTAAGCCACTTAAACTTTTCTCAAACAAGCAGTCCACAGAAACACACCTCATACCATATCAGCAGATGTTGAAGAGACAGTCTTGTAACCTGATAATTCTGATACAGAATCTTACCAAACTTCAGGTTTCAGAGACTATATTTTCATATGGAAAGAAAACATACAAAAAGGGTACATAATGCTTATGTTAGGTGAAACATACAGACACTTCAAAGAGCTGTATCCAAAGATAAAACTTGGATGCATATATGTTTATGTGAAACATCATCCAATCTGTTTGTGTAACCATAATAACATTAAACTTCATTTTAAGAGCATATCTTTTCCTTTTAAATACAATAAATGATTTTATACATCTTCTGGCATGTAATGAGACCTCTGAGGAATGCATCTACCAACTTGTAGTAAATATGGAGAATTAGCCAAGTTTCATGATCTGAAAAAGTCTGTTAGTGACTCAATGTCAAATGAGACCTGGAATGCAAAGATACCTTAGCAACAGTAGACATATGATGAAACAAATGCATGGACAGAAAAAAAAGGCTTAACACTCTTGATGATATGGTTGAGAAGCTAGAAAGTAAATTCCCGAACTCCTTCAGCATGGGTTTGTACACCAGGCAGCATACATTTTTTTTTCTAAAAGCAAATAATGAAGACAGTACAATTTGAATGCAAATACATCTTAGCGAAAACTATTCTTTCTCACATTCAGGACAAGTACAGTCTGACAATTGGTCCTTAAATTCATGTATGGTTTCTATAAAATGTGTATCACTACCCATAGCAATTGCGTTTGATTACCTGCAATATAATAATATTCTGTAGCAGCATTTAAAAATGAAATTATATGTACGTAAAAAGTTGTGCCCAAGTCTACTATCAAGAAAGTAATTTATCAATCAGATGGAAGTGTACGACACTTCATGCAGAAGTATTCATTGGTATAAACACTGTACATTTTGATTAGTTTCATTGGCACTTTTCAGCTACCAGTCATGGTAAAGGGGCACTTGATGGATTTGATGGGTCCATTAAAAAAGAATTATGAAGGCACTTAGTCTAGAGCAATTGACCCTCATAAAGCAAAAGACTTCTGCATGTGCTAAGTATATTTGTTTTAATATCACTGTACTCTATGCCTCAGTAGGGTTGCCAACATGTACTCAAGGCAGGCCCAGAGACCAACCAGCGGGCAATGGGTATTTGAGTAAATGGGTCCAGAAAGTGTTAAACAGATTTTTTTGTATTATTACAGTCACAGTTTTTACTAACATAAAAAAATTAACTTGCTGGTGCTGCTACTACTACTACTGCTGCCTCTGCTACTTGCCTACTTATGCTACCATTACCACTAATCGAACCTACACAAACTAAATAAAAATAACATTAAAAATTACTGTTATAACATGTACATTATTATTTCTATTTTTTGAGGATCTCGCTGCATTCAGAAATGTATTGTCTTTAAGAACCTGGCTGTAAAAATCTTCTCATATTATTTTCAAATTCATCTGAACACAAATCTTGGTTTTCACAAGTTTCGTTGACACTGTTTCTAGCATCTAACCATAATGCACTCGCTATACACTTGTTTCAGCGTGCACATTACTGACAGGAATTGTGAGGACATGCTACATTATTTAGAACAGATTTGGTGCATCTGCTTTTTCGAAAAACTCACTCCACATTTTACAACAATTATTATTCTTCCTGTCAAGATTTGATATTACAGATTTCAAAACAGAAGACTCATGACACAGTTTGTTTCCATCAAAACTAATTTACAAATTCTTTCCCACTTTGGCCAAGCCATTAAATGAAAATAGTTTTAGTTGACATAAATATAGCATGGACACAATGTAATAAACCATGTCATTCCCAGAAAAGTTGTACCATATATTAAGATAGTTCAAGAATCTGTCGTAAACAAGTATGCACTCTTTTACTAGAATATTCCTTTTTTCTGTGAGGTATTCTAGAGACATGTTAACTTCAAATCTATAAAACTTATCCTCCTTAGACACTCTTTATTTATTCTTCGCTTCCAACATAACCTTGTGAACATCTGTTGAAAGTGTGTCCTCTTTTTCCAAAAGTTTAATTGTTTTAGAAAATACAGGTAGAGTTACATTAAGAAATACAGAAAACATTCTGGTAGTATTAGCGAATACTCTAGTTTATCTTGTTGTGAACCAATAAATTTCCAAATTAGGGATGCATTTTTTTCTTCGCCATATCTTAACAAGACGCTCCACAGATGACTACAAGATGATATTTCACTTTAGTCGTGCTGAACAAACTCGCAAAATGTTTTTAGTTCCTCGGAATTTTTTGATGACCAAGAAAAGTCTGAATAAATTTTAAGAACTAGACTACATCATATTTTAGAACCTTAAAACCAAATTTAGCACAATTATGTAATATATGGCAATAACAATTGGCTTTGATTAAGTTTGCATTTTCTTTTTTTAATCTAGCAAAGACAGGATTATGTTTATCAAAATTAACCGAGGCATTGTTGGCTGAACAAGAAACTACATTGTTTAATGTTAAACCATTTTCCAATAGAACAGATTTTAAATTATTATAAATGGGTTCTGCAGATATTTTTACATCTTAATAGAAATCAAAAACTTCATTATATTTTCCTATATCTTTGGAAGAGTAATGTTTTTATTGCCGTTATTTGAAGCATCTGAACTTATGATTATGGAACCCTTTGCTTTAATTCGCTTAGCTTCTCTTTAGCATTAGGCAGAAGCATATTTTTTACTAAAGCCTCACTTTTAGTTCAGCTGCATCTTATTTTCGTTGCTACGGAAGTGTCTCCAAAAACATGTGGATATAATTTATTTCCACAATCTTGAGAATTGTAAGAATGGTGGTGTTTCGCATCATGACATCCCAAACTTAATTCTGTTGCATTGATTTTGTCATCTTCTGTAGAAAGTTGTTTTGGTGAGAATTTAAGAAGAGATTGATTTTGTTTTTGTGCAATAATATTCACTTTGGTCTTTCTGATTGTAAATGTTTATTCACGGCCTTCAAGCCATCATATTTAACAGTAAATGAGATACTGCATATTCTGCACTTACACATACCCTTGTCACTATCAACTTTTTGTAACCACTCCTTATAATTTTCGTTCTGCAACTATTCCCCTCAGAATGAGCTTAAGATATCTTCTCTTCATTTCACTGTTATTACTCACTATCACAGAACAACAAACTATAACTATTCTGAATTATGAAAAGTACTGGTAGTCTATCCACTCAAGATCTGAGCCTTCCAACAATTGCTGATACACTGCTATCTGACAACTAACAATGATCGAGCCACGACTTGCCAGTGTTGCTTTAATAATGTGAGCCGAATACTACTGATTCAACAATTAAAAGCTGCCAGATTAAGAATAGAAACATAGCATTTTATTACAATTACAAGTTGTAACAATCGAACCAAATTAAAAATTATTCATGAGTAAGGTGACATTCAAGCCAGTAGAGTAAAGTCACTGGCCTGCATACCTGGAGAATTCATTCCAAACCTGGGCATTTCAGGCGGCGCCCAGAGATCTGGCAACCATATGCCCCAGGAGAAGAAATAAATACAAGAACATCCAGTTATACAATAGACACGAAAATTCAGTTCTTTAAGAAAATATCACAGTACAGTATGAAAAGTGGCTTGCATCTGAAGAAATTCCAGACAGTACAAAACGTTAATGTGATATCTGGCATAGTAAATCATAGTAACTGCAGAATACAATTCAACAAGGCTGTTATTTCAAAGAGCATTACACCATGTGTGAATGACTTCAAGTGCCTTTCCAAAGAAAGAAAACTGTCAAGCACTTCACTTGACAAAGTATACAATCTTGTGCCTCTTTTGTAACAGTCAACTTTCTAAATTTGACAAAGACTTTGAAAAGTTTTCATGGCCTCAAATAGACGACATAGCAGATGATATAAATAATATAACACTTAAATTACCAGCCAATGTTTGATCAGCATTTGAAATATGTTTCCAAATTTCAAATTCAAAGATTATGTGATGGGGTGGGCTAGCTAATAAATTTGTGAAAATAGCACTTCTATTAAATTTATGATTAACAATGGGCATTTAAGTGGAAAGAGACAAGGGAGAAGTTGCTACAACAAACCCTTCAGGTCTTCTCTATTGCCATGCAGAGGCTAGCTGACGAGTCTCAAAGAGAGCTGAAGAAAATCAGTATGTGTTGTATATCCACTAGTGATTTTTATTGAAGATAGAGATTCCTAATTTGCCTAATGGACACACAATAAAAAGTTACCCATTTAAAAAATTGAAGGAAATTATTATTTTTCACCTTTTTTTTTTTAGTTTACTTAAAAGTCTGGTTATGGGGAAATTACATTTGTTATACTTTCCTTCATCCTATTATTTGTATTATTATTATTATTATTATTATTATCTGTTTGTACTAAATTTAATTTCAATTATTTACATTATTAAGAATAAATTTCATTAAATCCCAAACAAAAATGTGTACATAATTTATAAAATACATATAAAGAGCTTGGTGGCAGCATATTCATCTGCAGAGAAGCACATATAAGTTTAATTACTTTTTTTATGAAAGTGTGGTGCTGTGACTCACATAGTAAAATTGAGTTTATGCACTGACAAATTAGAATTTTATTTTCTGCTTCATTATCTTCAGCATAACACTATTATCAAAATAGCTTTATAACTGTTTAGGAGGGAAAATTCTTTAATTTCAGTTCCTTAATTCCATAGGGTGAGCCACAATTATTTATTTCTGTGTACCTTTAGCATTACAGGAAAGAAAATAAAAAACTGTGTTGCAACAATTATGAAATATACAAATAAGATATGTCTATAAGCATAGTACCGTTATTGTTTTCATAACCTTCTCCTACAACATTAAACTGCCTTTAGAGTTTAATGGTATGTATTACTGTGTGAGTCATACTTGGAACTAGCCAATCCATAAAACCAACCTAAAGTGCAGAACTATTTGAAAAGCAAAAGAAAATCATCAGGATTATTAAGAATTTCAGGTGAATCTAATTTATGGTTTGACAAGATTTACATATCAAAGTTTAAAATGTTAGTCTTACAGTATTCTGAAAAAAAAAAAAAAAAAAAAAAAAAAATGGTTATTCCTTAGAATTGTGAGGAGGAGGATATTTGCATATGCAGTAATTAACTATTGCGTAAGAACAACCTTAATTACCAAGAAAGGCAAGCAGATGCCAATAAGCCAGAGACGCTACACCTGAATATTCAGAAAAGAAGCAGAACTGACCCTGATACAATATTGGGGAATTTACACTACCTAACAGCAAACCTTGGCAAGTTACAATTCGTTAGTTTGCAATCATCTTTTGTCTTCCCATGTATGCTTATTATCAATTGCTATGATACATATACACGTAATATTACTATTTTTAAACTTCACAGGGACCGAATTAAGCTTTTGTCCCAAAAACACAACATAAAACTCTGCAGGGCATTATTTAGCACATATTAAAACATTAAATAAATTGCTCATGGGTGCTAGCACAAAAAATGTACTCCATTCCTGGATTGTCGTATCTACTTTTGGAAAAAATTACTATGACTACAGATCAGATTTCAGGTTTTTTATATACAAAAAAATTGCATTTTGCATTGTTTTTTTCAAAAATAGTTTAATGAAAACAAAAATAGTTTTTGGAAACTCCATTTTTACTCATTTCGATCCAGTTAATTTCATACAGCTAATCTAACCTATAATAAACTAACCTCAGCAAAATCCTGAAACTAGTCGCTTGCAGCAGCTCTTTATTGCCTAATGGCCTCCACTCACCTCACATTCATTTTTCAAAATACACTTAGAAAACACAAGATCCATTTAACTTTGGCTTACCTTAATATTTTGCTGATATAACACATCATCTGCTTTTCTTAGGTTCATATTTGCATTGGACAAACACTTCGCAAGTATCCGTTTATGTATCTGTGCTTAATAAATAGCTAACAATTTACCCTAAGAAAAACTCCATGCACCAAAGATAATTCAGCTCATATTCACTTTCACATGTGCACAACATCATGGTCATTCCTCTTATTTTTCCAACTCAAAGCTGTTAATCAACAAAACTGTTGAACGTCCTATCACATGATCAAATCATTGAATATATTTGGCCATAGCATTGTCTCATATTATTTGGCAGAACAATTAACCAATGAGATCATACCTTCTAAATCACTGGCAGCTGTGGGTTTACTTAGACACGAAAATGCGCTAAGTCCTAGAAATTAGTAAACACTTTAAACATTAATTACTCGAGAAAATAGACCTATGACTAAAAATTAAGCAGAAGTACATTCTACTCTTGGAAAATTTCATAAATCCGTTCTGAAGTTCAATTAAACTTTTACTTTACTTTTCACTTGGTATGTGCAAAAAGGTTCTTAACTCTCCAAATCCTACTTTGCATATACCAAAGGAGCATTTATAATAGTTCTGCCTTCAAATTAATTTTCTTACTACCCTAACATTTAAGCCTTTCTTCAGCTTTTGAAAACAAAAAACATGTTCGGGATTCATCCAGATATGAAACCACTATGATTGGATAAGTTCAGGTTATAAGAATTTTATTTCCAATGGTGTATAACAAAGAATTGTCACAAACAAAACAAAGTATAATACCCATCTCACATGAGAAACTCTGAAAATATTTGGAATACTAAATTACAGCAGACATCCATTAAGGTTCAACTTAAATTTCTAGTGCATATTGCAACTATTTTAAATTAAAATTGTTATATGCCTCTTCAATCTATTTTCTCCAATGTCTCACTATAAGTAACATAGCCCAAAATCACATCCTTGACATGTAAATATGTAAACTTCGAAGACTACACTCAATTATTAATTCCTTTGAAACCATGACACAAAAGGGATAAGATAATTTATTTAGTGAACTTAATGAGATTCGAAAATGGTGCAACAGGTAATATCATTTATGGTACCATTTCCATGCTTAACTGTTGGTAAATAGATTTGGGCGAGCGTATTCGATTTGAATTCATAATTACGCCATAACCGCTAAATTTAATGTTGCTGCCCATGATTTATTCAGGTGCTTCAACGGAGGCTTCAACTATATTTTAAAGTAATTAATAAAACTTTTAACTTGGAAATGATAACTAATTTATTTCCAGTTTTTGATCCTTCGGCAAATATAAATGCATTAACAGATTTAAGAACTTTATTGCACTCATACTAATTCCAACTTCAATATAACCCAGTCCTTCAGGTAAACCCTAATATACACACGCATAAAGCCTAATGTATTCACATCTGTTTAGAGAAGTTCACTCTATGCATAACACTGCAAAAACGATTTACTTAAAAGTTTATTGTACGTATAGTTTAAATCCCCACAAAGAATTCATTAGGAACAACTTGTTAGTTAGCAAGAATGCCTAAATGCCTCACTTGTATAAAATGATTGTCGATGCATCTTGAGTCATTGGTGTCTTAACTAATCAATGAATTTTATAACATTTAAAGCTTCACAATTCCATAATTTTAAATGTTACTTACTTTCAGCTCCCCTTCATATGTCGCCGATTTATATTTTTCAGTCACTCCAACAACACGAGAAGAAAAATCTGATGTGTTCCATTCGCATGACTGTTCTGCAAAAGATTATTCTTATAAAATGTTTTTTATTTTATCTACACCATGCTAATCAAGTTAAACATTGCCAAAAATTGCCGTATTACTTACTTCCTTATAAATAGAAGGGAAATAAGCCCATATAGCTGGTTAAAGTGAGTCAAATTTTTTATAAAGTCTGTCGCTGTGCACAAAGTTGCCAGCTGTTTTTCCCATTTCATTGTTGCCAGCTACAGAACAAAATATGCCCAAAATATCTCCAGTACTCGTTATCTGACTCAATTATCGCCTCCACTATTGAGAATTACACCACAAGCTCCAAAACAACATTTCGCGACACAAACACTCTAAAGTAGTTGCTTAATGTACATCTCAATAACAATAAAGAATACGGAGTACAATTAATTTGTACACCAGCTCAGGGTCACCGCTAAATAAAGAGGAAAGGTGAGACCAGGCCTCATGTATTATACTAGACACCTTTCCGAAAAACGGGTTTTCTGTTGTTGTTAGAGGCTGATTAACGACGCTCGGTCCGGGGCCGACCTATCCAGTCCAGTGGACATTAGAATCGGAACAAGCCTGAGTACAATCGCTCAGACCCAGTGGCGTTAACGGACATAGGGGCACCTATCCTCCCTACAAAACTTTCAGGCAATAATAGCTCCATTATAATGTCAGTTAAAATACTGTTATCTGTATCAAGTTAGTTCAGTCCTAATGTCAACACATGGGAGGGACGAGGGAGAGAGACAGAGATACTGAAGCAAAAGAGCGTTAGCTGTTGATTGGTTCAGGGAAGGTAATGGGTGTTAACTTTTACGTGGATGCATATTGTAACAGCCTCCTAAAAGTACAGTACTACAATAGTTTTCAGATCACTGCTCTGAGCGAGCTAGTTTCGGAGAGAAAAGTATGCAATGCTTCGATTCTTATAAAAGGTAATAGTCCGACATTTTATCCATATCCGACACATACCAAGCAGATGGCTCTGGGTTCGTGAATTCTGAAAGGAATATTTACAACAGACGTACACATTCTATAAAAAAAAAAAAAACATATAGATAAGCAGAAGACCGGCGAAATTATATATTGACTTTAACTTATTACTGTTAAATAAAATGCAGCTAACTTATATTACTAAAGAACATTGGTATTATATACACAATAAGTTACAAGCCTGTACCAGACAGCTCTCTTAAACAACCGGTAATTCTCGAGGTGAATGCTGATTAATCTGTAATTGTATATAGTGCAGGGTCGCCTCTGATAATGTGTTATTTAAGACTGTATTTCCTGTACATCTCGCATGCCTCACAAGCCCAGGGGACTTGCTATATGCAGTTTAAAAGCAGTAAGCTTTTGATTATGGATGATTAGCCGTAATAAAATACAACCGAGGCAAGCCTATAAAAAGTGGCGAGAGGCGAATGACCGCGTATTGTTTCGCGGTGCTTAAAGAAAGAAACTCCGAATCGGCCATAAAGAATATCGAAAAAGAAACGGGTGATCTCCTTAGCATTTCTACATTTAGTGTGCATAGTGTTAGAATACAACAGCAAGCATCCGGAAGCCTAAGAACACCGGGAAAATCGCGTAAATATAAAAAACTTTCGGAGAAATACGATGATTTTGCGAAAAGTGCTATTCGCGGTAAAGTTTATGATTGTTTTTTTTCAGAAATGAACCATCGACTCTAAATACAATTTTGCGGGCAGTACATTCTGACACAGAATTGCCACATTTCTCAAAGTACTCTCCACAGGTTGCTGATATATATCGCTAGTGTTGCAAAACTTATGTGTGCACATGTAGCGTCAACACGCGGCGAGTTGAGCCAGCTCCGCCTTGTTGTTGACATCAGGACTGAACTTGACACAGACTTTATAATCTATAACGAATTTTTGTATGAATATACTATGAATTCTTTCACACTACACGTGTAATGAATATGGCTGTCGGCCCCATTTCTCGGACACGAACGATTTTGTGGTCATCCTGTGCACACATGTAGAAGAACTCAGTGCTTTCAGATGAAATTAATTTGTTAGTGCGGAGATGGGAGCTTTCTGTAGTCTGCCGCTGATGCGCAAAGAGAAAACAAGAACCGAGAAAAAGAAAAAATTAAGTTTCAGTAAAATCCTTAACAAAAACATTTAACCAAAGATCTCTTCACGTGTAAGTTGAAATAATAAAACAAAAATCTATAGTTTCAATGTCCTCTTATATGTAAACAAATATGTATAAATTTCCCGATAGAAATATACGAAAAGAAGCTTAAGTGGTAAAAACGTATAATGTTGGAACTTGGTCTTTAATAGTTCTATTATGTAAAATCTATTAGTAGCAGTTAGGCTTGGTGTTTCCTTCCTAATGTTTTGCATTTTTAAGTTCCATTTGAAAACATGAAAACTCCAATAACCAATAATTTAGTAGTTATGGAATCACCAAACAGTAAAATGCGCCTTACTGGCAAGATGTGTATATTGAGAAAATGTGCTAAAATTTACAAACATCTCCCTTATGGGTAAACTGATAAGAAGTGGTGAAACCAATTTTGAATGTTTCCATGCGTTGTGGAAAAATAAACAACATCATTATTATCATGTTCTTAAACTTATATCAACCTGAAATTTTTATCTTTTAGCATAGGTAAGCCGGTGGGTAACTAACATTACATTTCCTAATTATTTTCAGATAACGCAACATAAAATGATGTTAATAATACTGCATTGCTAGAAGTCGTTTTGGATTTTGTAAAATATTATTAAGAGTCGTTTGCTAAGTAATACTGTTATGTGATTTTGATTTTATAGGAAAGAGGCACAAGTGTATACTTTTCTTCAAACTATATATCGTCCGCTTACAAGTGAAGCACACTAAGTTAGAAAACATAGTTATGAGGAAAACCAATTTGATTATTTTCTAGAAATGTGAATTGCATTTAACAAATATATTTACAAACATTCTTTGGAATTTTTATTTCAGACATTAGCTTAAATTTGCTTTTTGAGCAACTGCAGACATTTGATGCATGCCAATTATTGTATCTTGAAAATCTTGAAGGTGATCTAGCTCATCTTCTCTTAAATCTCGTCGTGAATGAATAATATATATAGTGCCAATAATGGCCCCCATCATTGTTGTTGATCTGAAGTCTAAATGTAGCTTCCAACCAAGCAGTGTGCCCGAATCAGGCACTGTCCATAGTTTTATGCAGTGGTATCGATCAGTTTGCAAATTATTTTCAATTGCATGTGTGATTGTATCGATGTTGCGGCGTCTGCCATAATAACGTATGCGTGCTGGCGGCATTGCTGCAGGAATGACGAGTTGAAACTTATCTCGCTCCAGCGGAAGCGCGGAGCGGAAGAGATATTCTAGCGGTCTTGTACGCGATTTTGCCTGTACCAGGCTGAAATAAAGTAAGTCCGCGTCCTTGAACATATCTGCGTGCAAGAACGGCATATAGCGCGCAGTGGAAGTTTTTAAAAAAGCATTATGCTGCTACCCAGGCTCTAATATCTTAGATATAATATGGTATGTAACTTAGTATAATGTATGAGTATGGTATAGTTCCTTTAAGTTTTTATGAGGTGTAGTCCCAGACTTAATGAGTTTGTCCAGACGGAGGTGTTAAAGCGTGTTTCACCTGACAATTTTAATTGGTAGATGGGTCTTGTCAGCTAATATTGATTTCATTGCGTTGTAAAATGAAAATACACGTGTAATTTTCAGTTTCATTTTTCATTTTTATTTTAAGTAGATACATAATAGCGTTTAGAGCATGGGACGGTATTTGCTGCTCTTTGAGTGCAGGAAGAGTTACCCTTTCATCACCTGTTCTACTACTTTACGCAATTCAAACTGGTTAGCTTATTGAAGCGATGTACACTCCTCTGTTTTACACTCGCAAGATTTTGGAGTGAGGTACACTTGACGTTTCTCCTCTTCTGTGAATCACCAACCCCTGGTTTAGTGCATACTAGCACAATTACCTTTTCTGAGCAAAAATAAGTAATGATTAATTAATCCAACACAAAAAAAAAAAAAAAAAAAAAACACACCTATTTTTTTAAAAGTAATTTTTAGACAACAGTAACTATTGGCAATGTAGAAATGACTTATTTTAATAAAATACACTGTACATGCCATAAAACAGATTAATACATAGTTGAAAATAATGTCAAATACTTGCAGATTACAATACATTTATTTCAATTTTTTACTTTCTCCATACGCACTATGTATATAGTGTATAGAGAAAGTATTGCACTCCACCAAACATTTGATACCGAGATTTCACCAGAAATATATGTTTTAGGGTCCCCAATATCCAAAAAAAACATTTTCACAAAAAGGTCCGTGTGTGTGTGTGTCCGTGTGTCTGTGAACACGATAATTCAAAAACGAAAAGTCGGTAAAATACCAAACTTGGTATTTAAATTTAGTATCTTCCAGGGATGCGACACGAAGATTTTGAGAAAAATCCCCCCACCCCAACTACCCTTTACATGGAATTTTTTTCGAAAATTTTTATTTTCTCAAAAATGGCTATAACGATTTTGATTAAAATTTCGTATATTAAAGATATTTACCTGAAAAATAAAATGTATATCTTGAATTTTCTGGGAATAGCCTCTGAAGAGTAGTTTATTCTGGATGAATTTTACTAAATTTTGAATAACTGCTAAACCGTAAGAGATGGACAAAATCTTACTACAAAAAAAATGTAGAGCACATTAAAACACACAATTTATGTTATATACATTTTTTTCGTGAAGTTCGTCGTTTTTGTGACATTCTTTATTTTTGGTTTCTACTATGAAAAACGTATACTTTTCTCATACAGGAACTTGTCAACTCCTATCCATATAAACAAAGGAACTTCATTGACATAGCAACCAGCTTTTGAGTATTACTTTAACCTAAGGTTGTCCCTTATTTCGCTCCTACTTACAAGGAAGCGAGTAATTAGACTATTTCTGCTATTTTTTTCCCTTCTGATTAGCGTAAAGTAAAGAGAAGTATAAGCTTTTTAAGAATTATTTGTTGCAGGGGCATGGAGAAAGTCATGTGAATGGTACACATCAGATTTTTACTTACTGCATTCCTATCATTATTTACTTTTTTTTTTGTGCATTATTTAACCTACTTCTCCTCCTCCTTGTTTGAATATGAGAAAGTAGGTTCTGCTGAACAGTTTGAAATATTTGTTGAAGGTAGACTTCTATACCACAAATGAAGTTCTGATTGTATCATTTTTTTTTTTTTTTTTTTTTTTTGTCGCAGAGGGATATCAAGTCATTTTCTTTGTATTTCATATCGGAAGAGGTTTTGTGTAGATCTTTGGGATATGTGTTATCTCTAAATCTGATCGCTTGCCTTTTCTTGCCTGTCTAACATGAGTAACAACAATTTTCCTGTACTCTGACGGGTAATCATACCTATCTATATTCGATCACAGCTGGTAATTCTTTTCTGTATCTGAAACACTTCACTTTAACTGGTTAACGGTTGACTTTGCTGCCATTCTCGTCTATGGTGTTATTTTTTATTGTATTACTGCGAGGGTATTTAAGATCAAGAAAGTCATTGTATAGAAAGTCCTTGGTGACATAAGGCTGCTTCTTTTTATTTCTGGCTTCCTTGAAGATGTTTATCCAATCATGAACACTATATACATAAGTGTTTCTCTTCCTCTTCTCTACGCACTGTGCATAGAGTCAACTTCCATAAATAAATACCACTCTCCAAAACTTTGTGTTCAATCGAAGAGGGAGATGTTGCACCATATACAGCAACAAAACAGATATTTGCACACTTCTGTTTTGTCCGCCGCATATATCGGAGAACAAGGAAACGTCATTGATATGCTCAGGTAAATTTTGCAAATAGTATGCAATTTCATAACTTACCCGTTTGCCATTCACTTCAGTCCAAAAGTAGTAATATCCGGCGATAGGTGGGGCGGCGTCATATACAAATTGTGCAATGCTTTCGCAAATAATACAAGAGACTGACATCAATATGCAATACGTTCTGTTGGTCAAATTTAGCAGATTTGAATGATGCATCCTGCTTTGCTCTTTCCTTATCCCATGCTTTTTCAGTCATTAAATCTTTATTTCTTGTTAAATGAGAATTGTAATTCTCTCACAATTTAACCTTTTCTTCGATTATTGCCTTTTCATAAACTATGCAAGTTACACACTGGTCCTTTTTAGGCTTGAAGAAAGATAAATTGAAATCATTGCAAAAGGTTCGTCTGTAAGTACTGAGGCTGAATGGTGGTAAATTTTCACACAAGCATTGTTGTTTGTAGAGGGAGTGCATTCTTGGTACATTCAATTTTGAATCCAGTTATTTACGTTGGGTTGATTTCCTTGTAAAATAGCTTGGAACAGAAGGAAAACTATTTATGTGTTTTACAACATTGTTATGGTCTTGGAGACTTTTTTTTTTTTTTTTTTTTTTTTTTGAAGTGTTTCTTCCTTCTTTTTGTATTTTTCTTTAATTTCCATTATTATTTTAACTAGAAAATGCTGTGATAATTGGTATATTTGAAATGCACAGTGTCTTGCAAAACAATTTCTGACACACTCTGATATTCTCATCATTCATGTGAAAGTACCACTTTCTAGAATTTGTTCTCTGCTTTGCTGTTTCTTTGCAAGGTCTGCGATGTTTAGGTTTTCAGTAGCTATATTATTTAATATAAAATCTTTTCATGTCTTGTAGAATCGTTCCCAAAAATTGTTTGCAACATTTACTTCGGCATTTATCTGAAATGTTATTAGAACAGCCGTAAATGCATTTTTGCTGTCAACATGTTTGGGTACTTCGGCGATTGCAGCTTACCTATGGTGGATTTATATGCATATACTTTTGCTCTTCTTTGTTTCTGCGCATTTCTTACCCAAGAAGAATGCTTGGGTTTGTTCCATCTGCTGTGTTTACGAGGTAGCTCATCACGGGAGTCCTTAAGAGGTGATGCACAGTGGTCCACATCTATTTCTGACACATTTCCTCATCTAAATACTTCGGTAGTGCTGCAGCTGTATCAAATGAGCTTTTATTGCTGAAATCTACACATATCCACATATAACAGTACAATAATTAATTGTTGTAAAATAATAAAACTGGCTTAACCAGTAAAGAATGTGCTAATTGAAAATAATATTTAGGTATGTTATTCTATTAATGGTAGCTCTTAAATCGTATTATTACACCAGATATGTATCATATGCTTGTTAAATAATGTGTTGTTATAGTTATTATTATCTTATTAATTGTGACTATTATTATCATCACAAAGAAATTAATGCTATATTAAAATCCATGTTGTAGAAATTTAACTTCATAACATTGGCTTATTCTTCCCCTTTGACCCTTCTGCAAGCTTAAAACGGTCGAAAATGACTAGCACTTAATAACAACAGTTTCAAGGGACTTACCAGTATAGTCTTTCGCTACATCATATCAGTGAAGTTTGGTTCTGGCTGTTTTGAATTATTGTTTGATGCATGAAGTATATCGGTAAAGTGATTTTTAAAACTGGAAATACATATGAATTGCAACATTGTTTCCACTCTGTTATGCTGTAGGAGTGGCAACAGTACTCCTGTGAAAACCATTAAGTCACTACTAAATGTAATTTTAAGATTGAACTCAGTAAAATTAACATATGATTTGACAGGTAAAACCCACTAAGGAACTTAGTGTATTCAACAAGATTATTTCAGCCTTACTTTGCAGTTAGTGGAAACAAAAATTACTCAGTATCTCAGTAACGATAACAGGTACGACTAAATGGACTTCACCAGACGAAAGAGGAGACATTTTTACATAAGAGCCCATAAAAGTCCGAAAAAGATGAAACCCTGACTTAATGTTTCGCTTGTAAGTCGAAGATATTACGTTTAATCTGAACTTTATGTGCCTACTTTTTGCGTCATGATGCAAAGAACTCCCATTCAAATCTTTGAAATACTGCTCGGCCCTTCAATAAGCTTTATGGTAGTGCCGGGCATAATGTTAATTTCCATAGATGTTTTAAGTCCCAGACGCTATATGGTAATAGTATTTCATAGACCTCCAAGCCCTAGGTGACATGCATTGTTAATGACATGCTCAAAACATGAAAGGAAAGGGTTGACAATTGCTTGGAAAACATTACATTCGGTTACTGCAGTTAAGGCCGCAGGATGATAGAAATATTTCATTAGCTGGTGCTAGGTCTGTATAAACGTTAAGTCAGTAGAGGAACATAGCTGTCATCTGCCAGATCGAATTTACACCTTTCCATAGTAACAAAAAATACAATGGACTCCGTAAGTCTAGCGTCACAACTAGCCATTCCTATGGACAACTCTGAACACATCTTTTTCTTAGTACAAGTTACGAAAGCCTTTAATATACTTAATAATTTTAGTGTAATTATGCTTAAGGCAATATTTAAATACTAAGCACCATATCTACATCAATTTGAGATATTTGTATCATTTTTGTAATATATAATGTTCAAATGTTTTTGTTCTGTATTCAGGGTTGAAATCGCTGGGTGCAAATGTTGATTATTCCTTGTACTATCGTTGCGTATAATTGTATTGATTTTCTCTATAAGATTTTGTTTTCAAACAATAAATGTCACAGTTATGTCTTGATTTTCTTGGTTGTGAAGCCAGTTATTATAAAAGAGAGACTTTTTCACAAGCATGGAAAACTCCACTTGGAAATTACGCGTACATATTCGCGTAGAATTAAATGCGTCAAATATTTGCAGCACTCAACAAAGCACACAATTGCAGCGAGCGATTGCAGTTTCACATACAAATTGTACGAAATAATTGTGAATAAACTACAATTCTACGAAAAAAAAATCCTAGTGATTTATTATTTAATAAATCGCCAGGTAGTCTGGATCTGTTAAGCCCATTAAAACGCCCCGAGAAGAGTCAATACTACTCCAAATTAAACATTGGCGCGAGTAGATTTTTATTTCAAACTCAGCGCGAACGCGAAAAGGATCCCGTGTCTCGTGCTGTAAAAAAGTCAGCTTCAATTACTTTGGGTAGACCCGCCATATTAAGGTGATGATATTTATTAAGGCCGGAATTACTGTGAAATTTGGAAAATCTACAGTATATAAGATACATTATTAAAATGTATTATACATAATGCATAAAATAACCATACTAGTTAGCATGGTTCTTTAAATAATAACACTGGTATGCTAGTTCTGCGGTGTCCTCCAAAACATGTCTACTTGTTAAATTTGATGTGTCCATTCCAAAACTGTAACCAGTTTTTTTCTAGCAAGTACCATTTTTTTAAATTAAAAAACAAAACACAACAAAACAATTGTGCCATTTTTATGAGTTGCAATTTGTAACTATTCCAACATAAATAGTTCTCATTGGTTTGCTAAGTAAAGTGGAGTTCTGTCTATAAATTATCTATTTTCTATACAATTTTATATATTATGTATCATATAATTAAAATGCTTTCATCTGAAATTGTTTAAAAGTAATTTATGTGATATTATGAAAAATACACCCATTATTAACTTAAAACTCTTTGTTGATACTTATGAGTGCATTTAGACAAGATCTTTAGAATGACATTCTGTATATAATATTGATATAAACGTATTCATAATATTATAGCACATTTTAAACCTGAGCGCGAAAACTATATCTTAGTCTACAAACAATAGAATAGAGCTTCCTAAGTTTCTTAACTAATATGGAAAGTCCCTTCCATGATGCTTCAAGTTTGATATTTTGTCATGAGATATCTTATTTTTATCTGTATCAGGATAATTTTGAAAATGTGAATAATAAAGCAATTTTGCATTCTCATGTACAGCAAAAGAATAAAAGTAACATCATTTTATTGTTCGTTTCTACTTTTATTTTATGTAATGTAAGTAATTTGTTTAAATTGTGGTATTCTCAAACGCAAGACCTTAAAGTTTATATACTCATGCTGTCTTCAAAAGAATATTGACATTTTAAAGTATTATGAATTCTATAAAGCGACATATAAAAGTAAATATTATATTAAAAGTATATAATGCAGAAAAACAGAGCGAGCGTGTCATAACAAGAGAACACATGTATTTTAAAAATAAATTGTACGATTTGCATTACGGATGTATTATACTTATATCACTTTCTCTAGCTGCTCTATCAACAAACTTCTTAAAAAATATTCTTCTTTCCGCACAGTAGTAATCGAAGTCATTAGAAGAATATTTTTATTACTTAGTGTAGAAGAGAACTAATGCAATGCACTGTGCTAAAGTGATTAGCAAATATTTTAAATGCTGTACTAAGTGATTGTCATAGAGAATCATTTCTTTGCTTGGCCAGGAGTAAAGTAAAAGAAACACGGGCGATTTCCTGTCGGACAAAGAGTATAAGTATTTTAAAAATGAAATCCATGATAAGGAATTTTTTGGAAACGAGTACCTCCACAACGAATTTAAAGGAAATAAATTGCTTGTTTTTTGTTTGGTAAGTTTTGGTCCATCTCCTACGGTTTACCAGTTATACAAAAGCAATTCACAATGAAGAGAACTTCAACGGACATTACCAGGATATTCTAGATTACATTTTATTTGTCATGTAAATACTTTTAATATACGAGTTTTGTTCAAAGTCGTTAGAGCTATGTTTGAAAAACTCGAAAAAACATTTTTTAAAAAAAAGTTCAATGTAAAGGGGGATTCCCTTGAAAATCTTTCTGTTGCATCCTTGGGAAATAATGGGAGATACTGAACTTTGGTATTTAATAGACTCTTCGTTTTTGAGTTTTGCTATCCATAGACACACACAGGCATACTGACATTTTTATAAAAATTATTTTTTTTTAATTCAAGGAGTCCCAAAATCTATTTCCAGTGAAATCTCGGATTCTAATTTTGGATAGAATAAAATGTCTAATTACTACGCAGAGAATGTAAAAAAGAAATAACATGTCAGTTAATGTGCAGCCAGAAATTTCTGTATTGTACTATTTAAGCATTTCATTTGTACAATGCTCTACCAAAAGAGTTTTAATTTTAACAGCCTTTAGGGACGCCTAATACAAAACTTAACTTTACAAAAGAAAGAAAGAAGAAAAAAAGACATGTTATGCATATATTCTAACATATGTGATTTGCTGGAACCTGATAATATCCATTTCTATGCCAGCAACATGTACAATACATTCATTAGTACTAAATTATTATTATTTTTGTATTATTTTTATTGTTGTTTTACTAATATTATTGCTGTTATTATTACTGTTATTGTTACTACTACTATTATGATGCTATGATTATTGTTATTATTGTTGTTATTTTTTATTGTTTCAATGGTCATATCGGGGGCTTTGACTTGTGAAACAACTCGTATTACTGTAGGTTAGAACATTAGGTTAATCGTTATTATATTACTAATACATACTCTCACATTCATACTTCATACTTCCAGACTCTATGGGGAATAGGGAATAAATTTGGTTAAAGAAAAATTCCCCGCCTCAGCGGGGAATCGAACCCGGGACCTCCGGGTGAGAGGTGAGCTCACGGACCACTCGACCACGGAGGCAGTCCTTGTTGTTATTATTATTATAAAATACTTAAGCTTTTTTAATAGCAACTGCTAGCAACGCAAAGAAACGGATATCTACCACATGGCAAGCTGTTACATTATTTGATTACTACTTTAGCCTAGTGCATGCCCTTATTTATCTCCTACTTACAAGAAAGCAAGCAATAAAATCCTTTCTGCTAATTTTATCTCGACTAACATGAAGTACATAGAAGAGTAAACGTTTTAACAATAATTTGTTACAGAAACATAGAGAAGGCCATGTGAATTGACACGTCAGAGTTTTATTCTAGGCTCTGGTAATACATATTAGGTATGGTGTAAATCTGTGTACAGTATCCACATGGGAATGCATAAAAATAGTAATGATGTTAATAATTTTGTGTAGTGGACCACTAAAATTTTAAAAACCCTTAATCTATCTAGAAAATAAGTAATATATTAGCAGTAGCAATTTCAACATTACAAATATCAAATAAGCAGTTGAGTTGCATTATTAGTAAAGATACTTAGAAACTGACTTTACTGATGTCTCTGAAGATTCATAAATTATTCTCCAATTAAAAATGTCTTTATACTGCGGTGTGGAGTACTCGAGAGGTCCTATTTTCAATTTATGTGACGGGTAAAACGTTGAAGATAAAGAAAGGGTCGATTCTACAATCTGCTGTTAACTTGCCGATACAGCCATGTACCCGATTTCTAGGCGATTGGAGTTATATGACTTCTGGATGATCCTACTCGGAAGATATCTTTGTCGATAAGTTTTCCGTTAGTTGGAGTAGCCGATGCATTTATTGTCCGACAAACAAGTTTCTATTTTCACGTCTGACAATTATCACTAGCAATAGTAATCATGGCAAAATTGCATTTATTGGATAACAGTGAGGAAATAATGATAAAGAGGCAAAAGCTTAAGGTCTTAAGAGAGAGAGAGAGGCAAAATTACTTCAAAATAGTGCACTTTAAACCTTTCACGGGTAGCTGTTAAAACCTGAATGATGTTTTGGAACTTCATTATTACCTGTCACACGAGCGATTGGGGTTTTCGATGGGCTGACCACTCAGCTCCACTTAGCGGCTTATAATTACGACCCTCAACATTAGGCAACACATATTTGTGCCAAAAGTGTGACAAGTATGGTTGATTTCCCGAAGGCTTTGCAAACCTTTATTAGTATTTTATGAACTGAAAATATAAAGGTCTATGTTATTTACAAAATCTTTGATTTTTCAATTGTGAAATAATTATCAAAGTGAATTAAGTGCTTTTTAAGATTTACTGATACATATTCATACAGAAGTTATCTCTCTAATATCAATATGCATAAATTTCGGCGTAGGAGAAAAAGCATAAGGAAACGATAAGTACATCAGCAAATAGTGACCAACAGACCAGTAAGGTTATGTGAACCCTGACGTAATTACTAGCATTTCCCCACGCCCCCATGTTATTGCATCAGGCTTTATATTCCAGTGCAAGTTTACATGTTTCTACGAGGTCAGAAAACTGCTACACCTACCTATTCGTCATAGGGTCCTAAAAGTTTGCAATAGACCAGTAATTACAAAGCGTTTGTAAAGGCAGAATAACCAAACCTGGATCGCGTGTGCATTGATACACTTGAATATATAAATTGGTAACTAAAGGCAGTATTGGTTTGAGCTAGCTCACAATCATACATCATAGCTTAGAAGGAACCTCAAAAATGCAAATTACAATCCTTATATTTTAAATTCCAGAAAGACTATAGGCTGAAAATTTAACATTTAATTTATATTATTATATTTATTTTACTATTAATATAATAATTCATGCAGCTGAGGAACAGAGTAATGTAAATTCTATAGGTTTCGTGCTTTAAGTACGACTTGAATGCTGCACACATTCGGTCAGGTTCTCTGAGCTTTGACAGGTTCTGTGGGTCTAAATCGGTTTTTCTCCAAAATACGATTTGAAAGTTCCTGATTTTCGTATTTTCGACACAAAATGGTGTTTCAATAAGATTTTATTTGCAGCACCGAAAACATATAAATAATCTAAAACTTAGCTTCAGAGGATATATTTTAAGTTATTACCGTTCATATTCTTCCCTCTAATGTACGCCTAAATGAAAGTTAAATAAACCTAGTTGTTGTGTAACCTGTAAAGGTTAACTCAACCCACACTTGAAATATATTAAAACTTGCCTCATTATTTGTGACCTACATTGAAGAGAAATTATTTAAATTGGCGTATTTGCACTGATTTTAATAGAAATCACGACGGGTATAGCAGCATCATTTTCATTGTTTTAGA
Organism: Hymenopus coronatus; assembly: GCA_030762935.1. NCBI lineage: Eukaryota > Metazoa > Arthropoda > Insecta > Mantodea > Hymenopodidae > Hymenopus > Hymenopus coronatus. Next base: position 40,174,273 of record CM060885.1, on the reverse strand, counting down.
TCAGCTAATGTGTGTACTAATTCAGACCGCTAGACTAAATGTAGCACCATCGTATGTCGACAGCTGTTCCCACGTTTAAATGATGGAGTTTCTTGATTTAATTAGAGGGAGGTGCGGAGGTGGCTGAGAAAGATCTTTGGATTATGGGAGTGAATTTTACGTTTAAAATTATATAAATACTTATGATTAATCTATAGTTATTTTAATTTAGTGACTTTATAGTTATCTATGGTTTTTAGCTAAGCCTTGTTGGCAACTCTGGTATACATACAAACTAGTCCGAGTCATATTACAATAATCTGGTTGAATGTGGAATTCTAACTCCTTGTGAAGGTGAACGTTTAAGTTAAGCTTTGATATATCTTATAATAATTCAACGGTTGCCAATTGAGCTTTATAGTATGACTGTATTGATAATATATAGCTTGTGTGAAAAGTAGGCGAATAAAGTAAATTAACTTTACCCCCACCCCGATTAACCCCCATATGAAGGCAGAAAGCAAATATTGGAATCAGCGAATTTCCGTAGACGGTATTATGAACATTAATTTGCTGTTTGTACGAAAGGTAATCTCCGATACTTGTGGTGCGCTTAAGTTTAGCCCATGTTGACAACCTTAAGGTGTAAAACGTAGCCGCGGGATATTTTAGGAGAGGAGTGTTATTGTGGAATAACAAAAACAGCGGAAACGAGGGATCAGGCTCATCTTCAACTGCACATGATAAGCATAGGAAAAGTACAATACTTGTCGCTCGCACTAAGCATAGCCCAATGTTGGGGGTCCTAAGCCGTAAAGCAAAGTCGAGAAATCTATTTTTAGACGATGATGAGTGGAGCAGCTGTAACTAATTAGTCGCAAATAAGGTCAACATAGCGTAACCGAGGGATCCGATGATATAAAACCCTCAATCATATGTACGACAAGTATAGGAGATGTTCTAATATTTACATATACATATTTGAAATCTGCTAGACTGCCAAATTTGAACTGCTTGGGATCATTGAAGTTTTAGCTTCATAGAACCTTTGTATGTGCTTTGTGCTGGTCAGCTTGGGCTATGTTTTGTGACTTAGTATCCTAAACAGTTATAACAGACCAACGAATAAACTACAGCTTCTTATAGTAGATAACAAAAGCACCAAATTTGGCTCTCATAAGGAAGTATGTGGTTAGGGGTTCACTCCCGTTTATGAGTCAGTGTTATATTTGTTAATTACAATCTGTACAGAGTGCATTTAACATAATCCTGAACATCATAGGAATGTATTAAACTTGGGATGAGCCTGGACAGTGTCATGTTAGCCACCCACCTTCCCTTTTTAGCAAACTAAGCTATGTAGTACAAATTAGTCCCATGTTGAAGTACTACCAACCAATTTAGTCGAAAATTGCTAATGGAAATGCTTTGATTCATTTGAGTTTGCTCTTCACAAATTTCTTGACGATGCCCTTTTAACAGTCTGCAGCTGCAGTGGAATTGAAAATTAATTTTATAAATGCTTTAACAGATATGTATGCGTTATGTGTATAGCAATTTAGGGCGACTCACATCAACAGGAGTTTCTGGCTATTATAGTGACCAGTCTGAAAAAGCCCTAAATTAACCCAGATAATTAACAATCAAAGAAAGAAACAAAATCAAGCTAAATGCAACTAGATAATATAACAATAGCAATAGGATCATTCTGTATATTATGGAATCACATTCTGACTTAATTTTAGTTTAGTTTCTTTAAAACTAATTGCATTTTCTTTATTTTAAGGTCAATTACTAAAATAATCATGCAATAACTTTGTAGCACAAAGTTTTTAATATGTTAATTCAAATATTTAAATTTTGCTTTAAGAAATATGTCATTGCCTATGTTACAAAATTTGGAAACTTGTCACTATGTGAGGACAAGCTCATGAGAAGAATCCAGAGCCCCCTAGCAATTAAATGTATTGAAAGTATCCTTAAGCATTTTCAGGGATATTAAAAGTTCTTGGTAAGCATTCATTTTCTAAATAATGCAAAAATTATTTTTTTATGCAATATTTATTGGGTTATGGATGTTATCAAATGTTATGTTGGTATAGTTTCTTTTCTTTCAAAATAGGACTATAATTTAGGGTAAAACTTTTTAAATTATTTCATTATTTCATTAACTTTATCCCATCTTGGATTAGTGTCCAATGGGTTCAGCAGCCTCATGGGCACTTCCTCCCAACAAGGCTCTAATGTCCAAGCAATACATAATCCATTCAGTGATGTCTTCTGGTTCAATACAAGGTTCTTTGATTATTGGCCCTTCAGATGTGCCTTGATCACCTTGCTCTTTAGCGGGCACAACATTGTCCTTCAGATCCTTGAATGTTCATGGTAGCTTCGGAACAATACCTCGTCTTGGCCAAGATCAACTCGCTTCTGAGGTATATAGTCTAGTATCACTTTCTCAGCTCCCTTGCAATGGACACCCAAGGCTCAAAGAGCTTTGTGCGAGTGTCAACTCAAGCAAGGTCTCATCCACAGACAAGATATTGCCAGAAGCTGTCATTATTTTGTAGTATGTTCATGTCGGCAAACCCTTCACCATATCATTATAGTCATGGTTGCACCTCTTCTACTACTATCTAGCTCAGCTTTCCTTGTATCCAGCTGTCTGTGGTGAGGCTGTCGTTTACTCGTTTGTCTAGAGCATGCATTGTCACTTGAGGGATTGGTAATGCTGGCCCAATGTGCTCCTCAATTGTCTTCTGCGTAGTGGTCGGGTTTGTCATGGACAGCCTCCTGCTACATGTCCTGGTTGGCCACTCTCCCAGCATGCATTACTGAAAGGTCATCGTGAGTGTTCTCTCCCCTGTTGCAGCAGATACTCATCTTCATAGTCAATGCAGCTGTTATCTGGACCACCTCTTTAGTGCTGTCGTTAACACCTCATCAATTGTCTTGTAGTTGCCGAGCATCATGTGATGTCATATCTCGGCATCACGCACCTCATCAATGAAGGAGAAGGCAGATTCCTGGGGCATGTAACTAGGCTTTCTGTCATGGCTTAAAAGGCTTGATGTGTGCAGATGTTACATGTCCTGTCTTCTAGACTTTCAAGTTCTTCAGCCTTTCATTGAGCATATTTTCTATCATGTATTCAGTTCTATACAGGACATTACGTTGTTCCCCTATGCCCTCCAGGGTGTTGGTCAGATTCCTTAATCCTTCTGCTGAGCTATTCCATGTCTTTTTCCATACCAGCAATTTTGTCCAATTTCTCCATCAACTACTCTATTGCACAATTTACAGTCAATATTTTGTTTTCCATCTTCTCTATTCTTGATTTCATTTTCTTTTCCATCTTCTACATGCCAAAGACCATCTTCTCCATACCAAATTTCATTTCTTCCATTTTCTCCATTTCTGATTCCACTTTCTCTTCCATCTTCTGCACTGTAGATTTCATTTCTATTTTCATCTTCTCCATTCCAGTTTTCATGGTCTTAAATTCCACAAGTAAAGTTTTCATCATCTCCTCCATCTTGGCATTAAATCCCACTCCTGGCACCAAAATAACAAAAATTCTCTTTATTGTTTCAAAAATCTGTGAACAATTAATTTGTCTTTATTTTACTGCTGTCACAACAATTCTGTAATATCTTTTATCCTAGCTTTGATGTATTGAAATTTTTGTCTTGTTGCTTAAACGCAACTGCTGCATGCTGTAAACTCACAATCGAAACTGACTCACCTGGCTTGCAGCTTTTCCTTTTATAGCTGTCAGAAAAACAGAACATTGTCACACATGTCCAATTGATCAAGGTGTCACATACCAAGGCTTTGAGGTAGTGCCACCACTCTTCATTCACCTGCGGCACTGGAACTATGAAAAGATTGACCACATGGGTGCAACAATTGTTATATGTTTTTAAACAAGCCACTCACACTTGTGTGTTGATTACCAGTCTACAAGGCATACTGACAATACTAATTATATAAACAAGAATATTGTAGGCCATAACCCCACGTAGAATTATAATGCCTCAGTATTAGGAGATATCTGTCGTTAATTTGCAAATGTTTATTATTCAGGTTATTTATTAACTACCAAAATTTATACACATCTTAAGACCTAGATTTGTTTTATTAAAACTCATTTTTCCTAGCAATTTTGATGATGTAAATGATGTATGTGTTGCAACCCCAACTCTGTTAAATTTGATGATTATCTCCTACTGATAGTGAGCTTCATGCATTTTGATGAGTTACAAACCATTTAAGTGCAGGTCAAGAAGTGGTTAAGTACTATGATCTCCCATGTGAATAAGTTAATCACTTGGGAGTTTCTGCACCAGGTTTAGAATATGGCGTAGCTGTGAAAAATCTCCTTTGTGCTTATAAGAGCATATAGCAGATTTTTCCCGGTATTCTAGAAGCAGTGACATATAGGAAATTAAGTTTTTCCTTATGGTGATTTTTAAATTTGAGCTCTTGTTACTTTACAAACATGGCCTTATTATTTGGAGAGAAACAGCTGATTGTTGATAAAATAGTGTAGCAATTTATTTTTTCTTTAATTGAAAATACCTCTATTTCAACCGTTGATTTTAAACAAGCACTTAAAAACGTATATTGCCCAATTTTAGTTTTCAAATCTAGTTATGCTCACTAGAGTAAATGAAATTTAAATTTTTATACATTTTTCCCTCTTTTATGGAATTGCTGTAAAGTGCTGGGCTCTGGCTGTGCGTTATTCTGCTATTTGTGTAACACTTGGGGTTGTGCTTTTGCTAAACTTATATGTGCATATTTTACCATCTTTTAGGTCAGAAAATGAGCTTCCTGGCTGTACTTCGACCTGCAGTGTTAAGTACTGGACTCCAAAGTGTTCTGCAAAATATGAGATGGCTTTGCTGTGTAGAAAGAAGAATGCATCTGTTATGCAGCTCTTATGAAAAACCAAATCTGGGAAATGCAGTTCAGAAGAGAGACACTATTTTAATGCCATTTATTCCTTTGGTGTCATTAACAGCAGGTTTTAAAGTGAAAGCAAGACTGAGAAGAAGATGTAAAGATTGTTATTTTGTGGTTAGGGATAGAAGAATGCATGTAATATGTCCTACACATCCAAGACATAAACAAATGGCCCTTGTACCTAAAGAGAAGTATACATGGACTCTTACGCATGCCACACAAAGCAAAATTAGACCTTGGTAAATCTAATGGTTTTGAAGAAAAGAAAGAAAAATAAAAGTGAAATAACTAAAGTTAAATATGTAAACCATGTATGTTTAAGTTGAGTGCATTAGAGCAGAAATGAATTATGTTGGATACTGAAATACAGTAAAAATATATATTATGTTTGCAACAAGAATTTAATGAAAATACCTGGTAAAAGTTCCAGAGTTAACTTATGATTAAGATGGTGTTAAGGTGAAAAAATGCTTATAACACTGGGTTTAAGAGTAGATGTAACTCGACTATTCTCACATTTTAAAACTTTCTTATAAATAAAATCATTGGAATATGTTGACAAAGTATATCATTTTGTTAATTCTGTGGATGTGCACAAGAAACTGCCAACCCCAGTACAAGGGTGGTCTGAAAAGTTCTTGGCCTGATGGTGAAAACCGACAACTCATGCTTTCAAAGTAGTTTTATTTTTCAACATAATCTGCTCTAATATCAATAAGTTTTGTCCAGTGGTGTTCCAATGCCATTACCCCTCTCTGTAATGTTCCTCTGGAAGTGCTGCAAAGTACCCTTTACAGCCGCAATTGCTTCTTCATTGGATGAAAAGCGCCTACCAGCAAGGAATTTCTTGTTTTGGAAAGAGATGGAAGTCCGAGGGAGCCAAATCTGGGGAATAGGGTGGATGTTCCAGCACCTCACAGTGCAGATCTCTCAATTTCCTCATTGCCAAAACACTTTCGTGGGCAGATGCATTGTCTGATGGAAAACAATTTTTTTTTTCTTTTAACCTGGGTCTGTTTTCATGAATGCTTGTATTCAGTTTGGTTAGAAGTTGAGAGTAGTATTCTCCAGTAATGGTTTTACCTTTTTCGAGATACTCAATCAACAAAATTCCTTTGGCATTCCAAAACACTGATGCCATGATCTTTTCTCGCCTTCTTTGGAGCTGAAGAACCAGCTTCTGTCCACTGCCTTGGCTGCTGTTTGGCTTTGGTGTGTAGTGGTGAATCCATGTTTCATCCATTGTGGCGTATCGGACATAAAAATCCTTGGCATGTTTTCCTTCAGAAAGGAAGTAAAGCTGTTGGTCCTGTGACATAGATTTACAGCACGTAAAAGAACCTCAAGCCTGACAAAGAAGCCTCTGAGCAAAATTAAGCAACCTTTCATGTCCAATATAGATTAGGACGGTGAGAATAACAGCATTAAAGAGTATCCATAAATAAAATTCAGTGTCATTTTCATTCTCAAAATAAGGGGAAATACATACTAATAACACTCATTTACTTACACATTGAATATTTTAATGCATTTATAACATAAACTTTGCACTTCTATTACATCTATTCCTCACACAATACATGCATATGATGCACATCTCACTCAAGATATCACAGGAATATTGCTTCTGCTGCCCTTGTGTTGCCAACTTGAACAGGCTCTAAGCTGCAAAGTGCCTCCAAGGGATGTTTCGTAGAAGGAGAGGGGCGGAGGAGCAGTGATATGCCATGGTCCATGAATCTGTGAAGAGCGAATCCCAGCGAACCACAGTATTTATGTAGCTCATTTTCATTATCAATTTTTTTTTTATCTGCACTGGCTATGCTGCATTTCAAAATGCTAGTTTTACGTATATAGGCAAGGATGCCATAGAGGATTTTAATAGCATGTGTAATATGAGTTCGTTTGAGTAAAATCTTGTGCTTAACGTCTTCCTTGTTCATTCAAGAGTACATTGTGTATGGTTCTTATTAGATTCTGCAAATAAAACATGGGTACCCACTGTTGGAAGTGAGAATTGTTTTCAAATTAAGATTATACCCCACCCCCCAAAAAAATGAAAGTAATACACCATAAGATTGTGCAGCATATATTTTACTGTATCTGATAAGATTCATATAAACAATTAAAGCAGCATGCATAAAAGATAGCAATCATAGTCATGCCCTAACAAAACTCATTATTAACATAAATTTTTCTTAGTAATACTAGAGTTATTTTGAATCCAATACTTTTAACTTTATTTAATTTTTATTATTATTATTATTCTATCATTTCTGCAAAAATTACTAGGGAACAGATTTTTATGCTAAAAAACTTTAAAATATTTTGTTTTTTATGTAGGAAAGATGTTAAAAATATGCATAAAAATACAAAAATATTTTGTTTCAATATTACAGAGCTGTAAATATTTATGTTAAAATATCACTCATCAATCATGCTGAGGCATGGTGGATTGAAACAACTCACTTTTCAGTGAACCATGAAAACTTTCTCCAAGTTTTCCATCACAAACTGATTTCAGTTGTCTCGAAACAATGCACAATACCGGGAGAAGGACCTTTCAACATCACATGAAGATAGTCTTGTGTATTTATCAAAGGAATATCACTGGCACACACATTTTCAATGTCACCAACGTCTACTTCCCCTTCCAAAACCTTGGCAATTTTGCACATAGTATGAAATCCATCACATTTTTCAAACATTTTTAAATTTCTGTTTTATAGCTTCCACTGATGGGCCTTTAAGTAACTTTTTTTTTCTCAATGCCATGCACTTCATTAGCTATCTCAGTTAACAAGCTGGTTGATATTTCTAATTTTTTGATAGACTGAAACAAACAACTAAAATTTGCAGATATGTAAGACAATTCATTTTTTAGTGTACTATCATTAAGCAAGTTCTGAAGAATTTCAATTGAAGAGATGTCATCCTTATTTAGTTCATCAATCACCGATTTAAAACTTTCAAAATTGTTTGCATAATACACTGCTGCTTCCAACCATGTCCTCCAATGAGGTGGAAGTGCAAGATTTGGGTTTTTCACTCTGAGCAAACCAATTCTTGTTGGCGCTTTCACAAACACCTTTTTACTTTCTCTACACATACTATGTACATAGTGTATAGAGAAGGTATTGCACTCCACCAAAAAATTTGATACTGAGATTTCACTGGAAATATATGTTTTAGGGTCCGCTTGTCCAAAAAAAAAAGTATTTTCAGAAAAAGGTGTGTGTGTGTGTCTGTGAACATGATAGCTCAAAAATGAAAAGTAGGTAAAATACCAAACTTGGTATTTAAGTTTAGTATCTTCCAGGGATGCGACACAGATTTTCAGAAAAATCCCCCCACCCCAAACTACCCATTTCATGGAACTTTTTTCAAAAATTTTGATTTTCTGAAAAATGGCTCTAACGATTTTGAATAAAATATTGTATATTAAAGATATTTACCTGACAAATAAAATGTATATTTTGAATTTTCTGGGAATAGCCTCTGAAGACTGCTTTATTCTGGGTCAATTTTACAGAATTTTGTATAACTGCTAAACCGTAAGAGATGGACAAAATCTTACTACACAACAAATGTAGAGCACTTTAAGACACACAATTTATGTTGTATACATTTTTGTCATGGAGATGATTATTTTAGAGATATTCCTTGTTTTTGGTTTCAGCTATGAAAAATTTATACTTTTCTCATACAGGAATTTGTCACTCCTATCCATACAAACAAAGAAACTTCAGTCACATAGCAACCAGCTTTTGACTATCACTTTAACCTATGGTACTCCCTTATTTTGCTTCTACTTTCAAGGAAGCAAGTAGTAACGATTATTTCTGCTATTTTTTTCTCGATTAGCATGAAGTAAATAGAAGCATAAGCTTTTTAACAATAATTTTTGCAGAGATGTAGAGAAAGTCATGTGAATGGAACACGTCAGATTTTTACCATTTGAGATCAATTTGTCCACTTAAGTATACAATGTATGTATCTGCTCACATACTGTGTGTAAACATGTACTATACAAGTAATGTATATCATATGTGGGAAACTTGCAGAAAGACCTTCGACTGCCTTCTTCGTGTATGGAGCACCATTTATAATTAAGAGTAAAACACTATCAAATTTCACCCCATTTGGCCATAACAACTGCAGAGATTGATTGAATAAGCTAACCATTGTTATGTGATTCAATGCTGATATTTCTCTGCATGTTAATAGAAAACACTGTTTTGAAACTAGTTCATCATTTTCTAGCACATATACTACCACAACATTTCCCACTTTCCTACTGCTAGAGTCTGGTGATTCGTCAATGTTTATCCAAATTTTTTTATTTTCACATTCTGCTCTGATCTTTCTTAGCATTTCTTTGTAACAGGCAGGCACATACAATTTTCTTAATGTTGATTCTTCTGGTGTTTGAAAAGTGTGTATTTTGTAAGAAAATTTCCGAGTTCTGTACGTCTCAGTTTATATAAAGGAATATCGCATGAAAGAAAGATTTTACATAAATCTGCATAATATTCTGCACTTTTTGGAAATAGAGTATGTGAAGAGGAAGCTGGTTCACCTAAAAGAACTTGTCTACAAGTCGTGCTTGAAGCGGTCATTTTATGTTTACTACGTGCTAAATGCTGCAGGACTTGAGATCGCTGATCTGCATTCACCATTTTCCCACATTTTTGACAGTAGAATTCTTCCATCACTTGTCAAGATGCCACTAAATTCAGCAAAATATGTTCCAAACAAGAGCGAACACTTGTCATTACTTTCAGCATTATATCGCACCAATCACTTCACTTGCAATACCATACTGTATTAATGATCTATTTTGAATAAGATGAGGGCAGTAATTGAAGACTAGTGAGTATTGTGTCAGTCGTGCACACATAAAGAAAGGATTACTCTTTCATTTATGTCACTCACTACGCAACACATTTACGAATGAAGTTCATTCAACTAATGCCTTTTCATGACATGCCAATGAACGAGACTTTTTGTAAAATTTAAAAATTATAACAAAGAAAAGCAATTTCCATCTTAGTTACAATGTTTTTTCTATAAGCAAAAAAAAAAAAAAAAAAAAAAATCCATTTCCTAAAAATTACAATCTGTTTAGAGATTGAACAATAAATAACAGAAACATTACAAGATATTGTTACAACCTATGGCCCATTGGGCATATATTTGCTTATATTTTTTATTAAAATCTATAAAGCAGTTCCAAAACCTGCAGTTGGCTTGTTGTACTGGTGCCGTTTTCTAGTAGATTTATCACCAGTGATTTGGGATGAGTGCTGAGATGTTTCTGGTAGGAGACACTGTATACTGTGATTTCCTGTTTGACTGTTGGAAGCTTGAATCATGACAAATGTATTTATTACTGATGTACCAGGGAATATTTATATTGGTAAAACAAATTTTGTATTGAAAACATTTTAAATTCTTGATGTTTGAATTGCTTGCTGTACCTCAGAATTGGATTCCATATGTCCATTCTGGTTTAAGGATTATTTTGTAGATGGTTAGTTTGTTTGCCACTGATAAGTGTTGATTTTGGTTCAAAAAACTAATGCATTTTGCTGTATTTTAATTTTAAATGGAAATGGCGTGTTATTTATGGATGCTCTTTAACTACTGTGGTTCTCAGCGTCCCATTCTAAACTGGGTGTGGAAGACCGCTTAATTTTGCTCAGAGGCCTCTCTTATCAGGCTTGAGGTTCTTTTACGTGCCGTAAATCTACGACACAGGACCCACGGCTTTACTTCCCTTCCGAAGGAAGCCATGCTAAAGATTTTTACACCCGAAAAAATCCATCGTCCTCCGCCAGGTTTGAACCCGCGACCTTGGGTATATGAAGTCAGCATGGTAACCATTACACCACGGAGGGCGACTTTTAATTTTAACTGTTTGCGTTTAGTACATATGTCTTTCTTCCAGATAGGCTGTTGATCAAGGTATATACCCAGATATTTTACATCTTGTTTTTCCGGAATGATCTGATTATTTAGAGTAACAGATGCACAGGAGCTTTGTCTGAGTGTGAAAGTTATTTGATCACTTTCGGTTTCATTTATTTTAACTCTCCACTTTTTAAGCCAGATTTCTAGATTATTTAGATGATGTATAAGTTGAGAAGCAATATTTGGATCCTCATGAACTGAAAGAATAGCACTGTCATTTGCAAAGTTGCTAAGGTTGTGCTTGGGTTTGTTGGTAGGTCAGCGGTGCACAAGGTGTATATAATTGGTCCTAAGATACTACCTTGCTGTATGCCTGTTTTTATATAATAAAGCACTGTAAGGCTTTGTCGAAATTTTACTTGAAAATATATCTTTTTATATGTGACATCTTAGTAATATGTAGAAATTATGTAATGATTTCTTTTGTTTAAACACCTGTTATGCCAAACTTTATCAAATGCCTGACTAACATCCAGAAATACTCCTGAACAGTATTGTCTTTGCTCAAATGCGCAGTTAATAACCTTAGTTATTCAGTGTATCTGTTCAATATGGTTTGTTGTGGTTGGAATCCAAATTTGATTGGAATCAGCGAAGACAAATGAGATTTCAGTTTAATCAGAAATAATTTCTCAAATAATTTGGAGAGAACTGAAAGCAAGCTGATTGACTGGTAAGGTTCTATTTCATTTGGAAGTTTTCCTGGCTTTAGGATGACTATTATTTGTGCTATTTTCCAAGCTGTGAAAAATAACCAGTTCTCAAAATAGCATAAAAAATAAAAATAATGAATATTACTGCTTTGAGAGATAATCCCTGGCATCTTTTTAACTGATTTATAATTGTTCTTGTCTCTCTCTATGATATTTGGTCTAATTGGAAGTGACAATTGAAAAGGAGTATAAATATATGTATTTATCTCATTTTCATCTGCTTTTTTAATGCTGAAAGGAAAACGTTGAAATACTGAAAAAATATGCAGCAAATATTTAGTAAAAACATATCTCCTATTTCTCTTGACTACTTCTAGCCAAATTGCATAATTTTTTTGGAGTGGTGGTATTGCATCGGTTGGTAGCATTAGCGAAAGCCTTGTACTTTTCAAAGGGCATCTGCAATTTTTGTAGTATATTCCATCCAAATGACATAGATTTGGAATAAAATTGTTTGTGATGTATGACTGTGAAACGGTAAGTTGTTGATTTTATAATATACACAGGGGCAACTACAGACATTCCAGGTCAGGAATTTGGGGTTTCTGGAGCAGTAATCCAGACATTCATGAACAAATATGTGCATAAAGGTCACAATATTTGGCTGGATAACTAGTATCCCAAAGAATTCATAAACCTGGAAACAGCATGACACTCATTGTGAATAATAGGGGTACTCGACATAAAAATTAGTTTAATGGGTAGCTTTTTACTTTCTCAACTGCATCGAATGTACACCATCGCCAAAAAAAATTAGTCATCCCCCGATTCCATGTGTCGATGGAAGAGCTTCAGGTATTTTTGTAAAAGTGTGTTCATAACGCACATGAAAACTGCGCAGTGGCCAGACTGACAGTGCAATAGTTAACTGCTGAAAACAGTTCTCGGAACAATGTTAGAGTGGCCAAGAGGTTGAGAAGCCTTTGCTTCCACTCATAACTTCCTAGGTTTAAATCTCGCGCTGCTTGTCATTATTTTTTTTTACATATTGCAATAATATAACTTTGGCATTTGAAGTTATGATCTATCTATGCACACAGAAACATAATTCTACTAAAACTGGTATTAAATAACTAAAAAATATGTGTGAAAATATACTGCTATCTTCTAAAACTGTAATACAATTAATATCAGCTAATTAATATCGGCTGTATGAACCCTCAGCCTGTATAACTGCCCTCAAACTTTGGGACATAGACAAAATAAGTGCCTAAGAAATATGGATGAGAAGCTGCTATTACACAACTTAGTAATTCTAAAGCAGAAGATTACTATGGTTTCTCAAACTTTGTTATTAAACACACAACTGCAGAAACTGTTCTTGCCAATACTATACTGGAACAAGGTATATTCCCAGACTGCTTTAAACTAGCATAATAATTCCTGTCTTTAAAAAAGGTAACAAAACTAATCCAGATAACTACAGTCCCTTATCATTATTGCCAGTCTTAGATATTTTGAAAATAACTCTTTACTAGGCACCTCTCAATTTGGCTTTAGACTTAAGCTCTCAACAATCAAAGCTATTGAAAACATAGTAGATCATATCTATAAATGCTTTGAGAAAAAAATCTCAGCCAGCATAACCTTTCTAGATTTAAAAAAAGCATACGACACATCTATCACATCTAATTTTGATTAAAGAATTAAAGCAGTATTAATTATCTGAAATTGTTATTAATCTAATAAAGTCATACTTAGAAAAGCGACTTCAAATAGTACAATAAAAACTCTGATGTGTTCCATTCACATTACTTTCTCCATATCACTGCAACAAATTATTCTATTTACTTCATCTAATGGAGCAAAAATTAGCAGAAATAGTCTTATTACTTGCTTCCTTGTTGGTAGAAGCGAAATAAGGGGGTACCATAGGTCAAAGTGATAGTCTAAAGCTGGTTGCTCTGCGACTGAAGTTCCTTTGTATGGATATGAGTTCACAAAGTCCTGTATGAGAAAAGTATAAGTTTTTATAGCTGAAAAAAAAAAACAAGGAATATCTCAAAAACAATCAGCTCCATGAAAAAAATGTATATAACATAAATTGTGTGTTTTAAGGTGCTCTACATTTGTTGTGTGGTAAGTTTTTGTCCATCTCTTACGGTTTAGCAGTTATACAAAATTCCGTAAAATTGACCAAATAAAGTAGTCTTCAGAGGCTATTCCCAGAAAATTCAAAATGTACATTTTATTGGTCATGTAAATATCTTTAATATATGATATTTTATTCAAAATCGTTAAGAGCCATTTTTTTAGAAAATCAAAATTTTTTAGAAAAGTTCCATGTAAAGGGTAGTTGGGGTGGGGGGATTTTTATAAAAATCTTCGTGTCGCATCCCTGGAAGATACTAAACTTAAATACCAAGTTTGGTATTTTAACGACTTTTCGTTTTTGAGTTATTGTGTTCACAGACACACTGACACACACACGCACATGGACCTTTTCCTGGAAATACTTTTTTTGCATACAAGAGACCCTAAAACATATATTTCCGGTGAAATCTCGGTATTACATTGTTTGGTGGAGTGCAATACCTTCTCTATACACTATGTACATAGCATGTATAGAGAAAATAAAAATGAAATATCTAATTCAATGCCAGTAACTAAAGAAGGACCTCAAAGTTCGGCATTAGGCCCCTTCTTATTCATTATATATGTGAATGATTTGCCCATTAATTTTCCATGTAAAACAGTGTTATACGCTGAAGATACAACATTAGTAACTACAAACACAAATCTAAAAGAACATTGTAATTTAAATAAACATATGGTGGATTTAGCAACTGAATGGTTTAATGTAAACATGCTACAAATAAATACTACTAAAACTGAAGAACAGTTATATCAATTCAATGCAAAGAATCAGGATAATGAATCTGTCAAACTTCTAGGAATTTACATAGACAATTGGGAACATTGCATAAATTACTTAAGTGGAAAATTAGCTTGCGTCTTATTTCTGTTATACAAACTTTGTCATAGCATTAGTGAAGACTTAATCATACATGCATAATGTATATTAATCATACATTCTTTCATTCTTGCCAAACATATGGTATACTTTCTGGGGTAATTCTGCAGGAACACAAACTATATTCAAGTGGCAAAAAAAAAAGCAGTTATATGTATTGCTAATCTAGATTATAACCATCCTTGTAGACAATTTTTCAAAACACTTAAAATCATGACCAGCATTGTACATTTACCATTCATTGATGTTTATAAAAGAAAATCTACAAAAATATGCACTCTGACAGACTGTACATAACAAGAAATAATTATTCTATACACTTACCTTAGTCAAGATTATCAAAAATTCATGGCAGCCGTAAATATCTAGGATTAAGTATGTACAACAAACTTCCAATAGATATTACCTCACTACCCAATCATAAATTCAAACATTTCTGAACAATTGGCTGAAAGATAAAGTTTTTACTCAGTAGAAGAGTTCTTTGAATGTAATAACTTTCACATAGATGAGTAATATCTAAGCCAGCTTTGTAAAATGTAACCATTAATACAAATTTATTATAAACATGCAGTAAATAGTTCATTATGCAAATAGTAGCAAATATATTTAACCATTTTAAATAGTATAAATAATTGTATAAAGCTACAATTTTGTATTGCGATAAATTATATACTTGACGAGATCAATTGCAATGTTGTAAAACAGCTTAACAGAATAAACTTTGTTCTTATTGTGTGCCACTTCTTTCTCACTAGCTTCCAGACATTTTCAATGGTGAATATCTGGTGAATTCCCTGGCCATGGCAACAAGGTATGTTTTGTTCTCTCAGAAAAGCTATCACTGATTTTGCAGTGTGACATTGTGCCCCATAAATATAAATGATTCTCTATTTGAGAACCAGTCTCTTATTTAAGGCAGCAGCCCACTCCTCAACACTTCTTTGTACTGATCCTGTTGCTTTGTCCTTTGAACAACAAAGAAATGTTCACTGCCTTTGCCACTGATGACTGACTGAATCATGCTTTTTGGTGAGATGTTTTATAGTCTGCACAACACAATCTGGGTGATACATTTCACCAGGACACCTTTGCACAAACTGAGCTTTGTTTGCAAGAATTTCAAAGTGCTTTCATTACTAAACTAAATCTGAAACAAGAGAAGCCAATGTGAATAGATTCTAATGTGACCTTCAGTTCTGGATAATCCATTTCAAATATAAAGTTTAACTCATTAAGAATTTTTACCATGAAGAGTATCATATTTACAGACTTCTAGAAGGTTAGGTCTTTATCCTGGAGCTCCTTTGCCCAGTTGAGTCATTTAGCAACCATAGCAGGAGCTAATTTTGTTTTTTTTGGCAGGTCTGCAGCCTTTTAATGCACTTTCTGCCTAATAGTTCTTTCGGATGAAGCAATGCCACTCTCTTCAAGTTTGAAATTAATTTCTTTTGCACTGTTTCTTTCACAGATGTTTTGTAGGGCTAGGTCCATACCAAATTCAATTTCCTTTTTAATTCACCTTACAGATGATTCAGACACCCCCATTCTTCAAAAAGTCTCTGGATTTGATAACAAATCCGTTTTAATCAAGATTTTTTACCTCTGAAAGTTTTCAAGGTATCAGATCACATGATTTTCCCATTATGTTGTGAATAGAAAACACAAAATCATAAATTTCACCACAAATAAACTGACAAATTTAAGTATTACTAGCACAAGCACTACTAAGTATTATAATGCACCTTCTCCTTTTGTTAGCACTACTGCAACTAATGCTTCTGAAGCAACAATTTTGACTCTTACAACACAGAAACAGCATAACACACATTTATTGTAGACAATAATAGTTCCCTAACATTGTCCAGTGAGGCTCACAGTGATAGAAGAGCACTGTTTGTTACACTTGTCCTCAGAATTCAATGAACTGTGGAATAGCATAGGTGCATCTAATAATATGGCCAGGTATTGCATATTATTACATTAGTTAGCTTTTTATCAGCCTTATGCATATTTTATAAATATAACTACAGTTTTCATTTATGTAGCTTTTCATTGAGATTTTAGGTCAGTTTTATCTTAAAGCAAATCTCAAATCACTAGGGTGCAGACTTTAGTACCATTTCACAGTGCAGAAATTACTGACATGAGACTAAATCTATTTGAAATACTTTACATAAAACTTTTTTTTTATTTTCTGAAAGTGCCTTTTAATGATTTTGATTAAATTACCATATACTTAGGATATTTGCATTTTCTGGGAATAGTCTGTAAATTTGCCATATTTCAAAGTGTTTTATAGCTTTTTATAACTAGTAAATCATAATAGATTAATAAAAACTTACTACAGCACTTCCTATTTGTGCACCCATTTTTACCATCCAAGTTTTGTGGTTGGTACCATAGATATAATCATAATGGAAGGAAAGGCTTTCGGTCCTCTATCACAAAGCTGCTCAGCGCTATCAGCGGCTTCTATCATCACTGTGAGCTTCATTTTGAGTGTTTCTTTCCATGGGATTTCTCCTCTTTGAAACTCTCTGTGAACACACCAAAATTAGTCCAATTTTCTCTGAACTGAAAATGTCTGGAGCTCATTTTTGCTGATCATCTTTGTTGGCATCATTTGATTTTCTATAAAAGCAGTAAGTTACACCACTTCTTTAATCAGTAAATCAAGCCATAGTATGGATAGAAGGTTTGTATCTAAAGAATATGAGTTTTCACCTTAAAGCCACATTTGGAATGTCTACAGGTTTTTAAGTTTCAAAACATTTATTTTATTACTGCCAATTTCTCATAATGATGCAAATATCTTTTATTGAGTTTGGTCCATATTCTGAAGCACTTGATGTTATTGCCAGTTGTTTTCTTATGATTGCATATTTAATAAGGACACAAAAGTGCAACTCAAGTGCCAGTGTAATGTTTCTGTCCTTTTTTCATTATTAGCAAAAAAAGTAAACACCAGCAATAACACAATACATAATTAAAAAGAGCCCCCCCCACAAATTGTTTGTTAATGATGCTGTCATTTGCCAGATCATATAAGCGCTGCTGGTGTGCCAGAATTTCGTCCTGCAAGAGTTTTTACATACCAGTAAGTCTACTGACTTGGGACTGTTGTTTTTAAGCACACTTAAAAACCATTGGTCTGAGCTGACTTTGATCAGAAGGGCAGTGCCTAACTAGTTGAGCTACTCAGACCAATAGAAAAGGAAAATGAGCAAAAAGGAGATCATGGGGAAATAACTTTAGCATCTTAACTCAAGTTTAAAGAAATAAAAAACAAGAATAAATACATAAAATCTGCAATATGAAAAGCAAGCATAAAATAGTAACTAGAACATGTTTTTGTATTACTCAAAAGTTATCTGGTTGTGATGCAATTTTAAGTATTTTTTCTGGCAAGAAGCATGGACAAGGAAATATTAGGGTATCAGCATAAAATGTTAAATATGGGAATATAAATGCAAGGAAATGATGTATGTTGAGATGAACTATGAAGGTAAAAGGAATAGGGTGAATAATTAACAAGATGTATGCTTGTTATTGATATGCTTGAAAGTAAACCTGTCTTCTCTTTGAACTTGCTTATTTAAATAAGATTGATGCCAAATTTTTGTATTGCATATCAGTTTTTAGATACCATAATCCGTTTTTCCTTGAATTAAAACATGACAGAACTATTAGGATATAAGTGTTTGTAGGAAATGGAAACTTGCAATGAATACAGGAAACATTTGCAGGCCAGTATTAAAAGCTAGATTTTTATAAAAGACATTTATTTTTCAGTAATTACATTTCATTAAAACTGCTATGAAAAGACTTTTTTTCACTGCTGTTCAATTAAATCTTTAGTTCTTATAACACTGTGTGCAAACTTTAAGCACCTGATCAATAAAATTTTCTACATAACATGATTACATGCAGTGTCAAGTTTAGCACAAAGATTCATCATTTTATTCTTTTTACAAATTGGTTAACAAAATTATAGTTCTTGCTAAATTTATACTCTGCATTTGCATTATTGACAAACAAAACTGTGAATTTTTATTTTTACCCCAATTTTTCTGTCATTAAAACTAAAATAACCAACAATGCTGTTTCATAAGTACAGTAATTATGGTAGTAGGAGTGAAATTGGATCTCTTCAATTTCACTTAAGCTGCAATTTTTAAAAAGTAAGATAAATGCAACATAGTGAACTATATTAATATCTCTGAAACGCCATAAACATACTTCTCTTTGTCAAACCGATTTTTCAGCATGCAGTGAGGAAATGGTGAGTAAAAAAGATGCAGTGCATATACTTTTCTGTAAGCACTTTGTTTTTAGGACAACTTCTATCTTAAGTAACTGGGAAATAAGTAACGGAAGTGATGCTTATTTATGTTTTGGTTCAATAACTTATAATGAGAAGTTTTTACTTACAACTTCAGTATCAAAGCAACTGCTTTAGTCAACTGTTTACGTTAAGGACAAATAAACTCATATGCTGCAGTGTTCCAAATAGCTTTATGGAATAATCATAAATAAATAAAAAGCTGAAAGAACCTTTATGCACAGTCTGATTGGATAAGGAAAAAACTCTGTAAGAGTTACAAGAAAACTCACAATGATGTTAATCTGCTAATAGAATTGAGAAGTTCAAGGAATCTCCAGAAAATAGAGCCAGTGAATGAAAACTGAGATCTGTAGCCTTTTATTTACACCATCAGTATTTATAACCAGAAATCTTTCAGTTAGAAAATGAATGGTTTTAAGCTTGGCAAGTAATTTTAACATTATTTACAAACAAATTACTTAAATAGCTATTTTCATGGATAATTGCAATGAATATAAAGCTTGTTTCTCCTTGTGTTATGGTTCCTAAGGATTTTTAAACCGTATTCTTTTAATATCATGATAGGTGATTAACATATTAATGTAAAGAAAAGACAGTATCATTTTTTATTTTCTTCAAGTATTAGTGCATTTCATTTATGTAGTCAGTTTTTATATAAAAGTGGCTGATTCTCTTCTAAGAATCCTGCAAGAAAACCAGAGTGGGAAAAGAGCGGCAAACAAAGCTGTTGTAGAGTGATAAAAAAATAAAATAAAAATGTATTCATGCACTAAAGCCAACAATGTATTTTTTTGTCAATGTTGACTACAATGAAGAATAGCAGGTATAAAAATATGTTCTCTTTTTATCCACTGCAAGACTGCCATTTCTTAATCAGATAACTTTTGAATTACAAATATGATGCATATCATTCAAGAATTATTCACAATTTATTGTTTCAACCATCTTCTTCTGCACTTGAATAAAGTGATTGATTTCTACGTTTGAACTTTTTCACTCTTGGCTCTGGCCCTGCAATGGGTTCACCAGCAGTTTCACTATCTGTAACATAAGTTTCAATATGGATTTTAGGATATGAAACCTTTATCTTTTATTAGGACACCTGTTTTGTATCCACATTAACTGAATATGATGGTCACCAATATGTACCTTATTACACTTGCTAAAAATCTGTATTTCTAATAGTATACTGCTACATGCTTGGCATAGTTTCCAAGTATTATATAAGCTAATAATTTTAAATGTAGGTTTAGATTTCAGAAAATATAACAAAATGTAACAACAATCATAAAGTAAATTTTTTAGGTAAAGTATTATTTCAATTTATGGAAAAGGTATTCTACACATTAAAAATAAAATTATAAAAGAATCAGCAGAGCGAAGTACTAGAAAAAATTAGTGTGTTAAATTGGCTATCTTCTTTAAACTTTTAAAATAAATGGAAATTACTAAGCATAAAGTATAGGAGTCACTTAAAAACACTTTAGTTTCACTTACACAGTTTTTAAAACTTTGGATATATTTCAAGGACCTTCATCTTCAGCAATGGTGACTAATATTTGAGAAGACTTGATGATGTGCCTATGATGTCTCTGGAATCTGATTGAAAGGTGGAAAAAGTTGTCTACTGGTGGTATTTCAAAGTTCATTGGCATCTTTTTGAGGTTGTAAGGTGCCAACTTT
The DNA here is from genome assembly GCA_030762935.1 of Hymenopus coronatus. Lineage (NCBI taxonomy): Eukaryota > Metazoa > Arthropoda > Insecta > Mantodea > Hymenopodidae > Hymenopus > Hymenopus coronatus. The sequence continues at coordinate 40,153,635 of CM060885.1, read as the reverse complement.
GTGTTATGCTCTTTGAAGAGTTTTTTGAATGTATCTTGAATTAGTGGGTTCAATATGAATCTGCCATAGGTTGTTGTGAGTTGTCTATGGTCAGTAAAGTTGATGCACTAACATATCTTATAGCTAGATGGTTGATAGACAAGTTCAAATCCATTGCAAAATTTGACAGCAGAAGTATAAAGAACTCATCTGAATTAATAAACTACATAACTTTAACTTTAAACAATGGTATTTTTTGACGTAACTTCCTTATTTACAAGCATTGCTATACAAGATCCCAAACCTGTTGAAGAAACAATGGTATTTTTTGACATAACTTCCTTATTTACAAGCATCACTATACAAGATCCCAAACTTGTTGAAGTTGTTAAAATCAGCTAAAATACTGTAAACACAAATTGGGGAACTAGTAAAGCTAAAACAATTTTACATCAAGCAGAATTTCTTCACATACTACAAAGAATTTTTTCAGTAAAACCTAAGCCATGGGAAACTCTTTATCAACGATTCTGACACACTTATTTTGAGCAACTTAGAAATGAAAGTAACTAATGCACTCCCACAAATATTATAATTTTGATCATATACATCAATGACAGCTTTGCTGTAATATCAAAGAAACAGCCAGACAATGCTATTAAACCTGCAAGACCAAGCTATCAATAGACTTTACAGTAGAAGCTGAGACTATTAAATGAAAAGAATTTGAGTTGGTTTTGGTAACAAAAAAGACTTGTGTTATAAAAACCGAGTCAAATTCTTTTCTTTAATATTAACCACAAAAATCTGATGTGTTCCATTCACACGACTTTCTCTATATCTCTGTAAATTATTATTGTTAATAAGCTTATCTTTTATTTATTTCATGCTAATCAAGAAAAATTAGCAGAAATAATCTTATTTCTTGCTTTATTGTAAGTAGAAGCGAAATAAGGGAGTACCATAGGTTAAAGTGAAAGCCAAAAGCTGGTTGCTATGTGACTGATGTTCCTTTGTTTGTATTGACAGGAGTTGACAAATTCCTATATGAGAAAAGTATGTTTTCAAAGCTGAAACCAAGAAAAAGGAATATCTCAAAAACGATCAACTCCACGAAAAAAAGTATATAACATAAATTGTGTGTTTTAACGTGCTCTACATTTTTTATGGGTTAAGTTTTTGTCCATCTCTTACGGTTTAGTAGTTATGAAAAATTCATCCAGAATAAAGTAGTCTTCAGAGGCTATTCCCAGAAAATTCAGAATATGCATTTTATTTGTCAGGTAAATAACTTTAATATACAATATTTTAATCAAAATCGTTATAGCCATTTTTTAGAAAATCAAAATTTTCGAAAAAAGTTCCATGTAAAGGGTAGTTTGGGATGGGGGGATTTTTCTCAAAATCTTCGTGTCGCATCCCTGGAAGATACTAAACTTAAATACCAAGTTTGGTATTTTACCGACTTTTCGTTTTTGAGCTATCGTGTTCACAGACACACGGACACACACACACACACACACACAGACCTTTTTTTGAAAATACTTTTTTTGGATACAGGGGACCCTAAAACATATATTTCCGGTGAAATCTCGGTATCAAATTTTTTGGCGGAGTGCAATACATTCTCTATACACTATGTACATAGTATAGAGAAAGTAAAAAGCAGCATCATAGAATGGTTTCAACAATCTTTTAGTTAACAGTTTAACAAAAAAAATAAGGGACATAACATCACTAACCAATGGAGATAACTCACAACCAAACATCATCTCAAATTATTTTGAGATAACCTTGTGGTTTACCGGGAAACAGCGAGTCAGTTGAGAATTGCAATGCTTTGCCGGCATGTTGCCATGGTAGCTCATTGGAAGAGCACCCGGCTAGAGACCAGGAGACCCGTGGTTCAAATCCCGGCTATGGCATTGAATTTTTCAGTCTGACTCTATCTATCCATATCCACAGATATACATAAGAAAACCAAAGAGAAATCTCAAACTTGATTTAATGAACATATAAGTAATGTAAATTTGCACAAATGGACATATCAATTTTTCAACTAAAGATACAATAAAAAATTTGATGTTTCCATTCACATGACTTCCTCTATATCTCTGTAACAAATTATTTTAAAAAGCTTATTCTTCTCTCTGCTTCATGCTAATCAAAATAAACATTAGCAGAAATGGTCTTACTTGCTTCCTTGGAAGTAGAAGGGAAATAAGGAAATACACTAGGCTAAAGCAATAGTCAAATCACTTTAAAGCTATTAGATTGAAATTTGTTTCTTTGCATGGCCAGTAGTTGACAAATCCATATGAGAAAAGTTGAAGTATTTTAATACTTAAACCAATAAGAAGGAATATCTCAGGAATGACCAACTCCATAAAAAAATCTATATGATATAACTTGTTTTTAACAAGATTTGAATTTATTGTGCAGTAACTTTTTGACTATTCTCCTATGGTTTACCAGTTATGCAAACATCATCCAGAAAGAAAAGGTCTTCAGAGGCTATTCCCAGAAAATTCAAGATACACATTTTATTTGTCATGTATATATTTTCAATATACTGCATTTTAATCAAATTCATTAGAGCCATTTTTGAGAAAATCAAAATTTTCTAAATTTTTTCCATGTAAAGGGTAGTGTGGAGTGGGGGGGGGTTTCCTCAAAATCTTTGTATCACATCCCTGGAAGATACTAAGCTTAAATACCAAGTTTGGTAGCTTACAAATGTTTCGTTTTTGAGTTATCATGTTCTCTCTCTCTCTCTCTGAACACACACAGAGAGCTTTTTCTAAAAAGGCTTTTTTTTTTTTTTTTATATACATGGGACCCTAAAACGTTTAGTTTGGCAAAATCTTGGTATAGAATTTTGAGGTGGAGTGCAATACCTTCTCTACCTAAATTTTTTCCATGTAAAGGGTAGTTTGGGGTGGGGAGATATTCTTCAAAATCTTTGTGTCATATCCCTGGAAAATCTAAACTTAAATAAAGTTTGGTAGTTTACAAACTTTTTGTTTTTGAGCTATATTTCTCTCTCTCTCTCTCTCTCTCTCTCTCTCTCTCTCTCTCTCACCAACACAGAACTTTTTCTAATTTTTTTTTTATACATGGGACCCCAAAACAATTATTTTTGGCAAAATCTCGGTATAGAGTTTTGAGGTGTAGTGCATACCTTCTCTACTTATGTACTATTTACTAAGTAGAGAAAGTAAACATGCCAACAAATTGAACTTTGAAATACCTTCAGCAGATGACTTAATCCAACTCAATCAGATGTTCAGATGGCACTATGATTTCATCAGGTTCCTCTCAAAACATTAGTTACCATTGCTGAAGATGAAGGTATATGAAACATATCAAAAGTTTTAAAAACAGTGTGAATGGTACAAAAGTATTTTCATGTGACTTGTACTTTCTCCTTAGTTTCACTGTATGTATCACTATTATTATACATATTTTGTGTTTAAATGGACCTTACACACATGAAATAAGTTAAGTCAACATTACAAATTTGAAGCATGCATTAGAAGTTTTGAAATTTCAGCAGTTTAATGAGTATCATTCAATGTTGTTGAACCTGGAAAATTAAGGGAGCAGAGATCATGAACTTTCAGAATCAAAATGAAGTTTTAAGAAGCTACAGTGATTTATTATAATAGGAGGTAAAAGTATTTACACCTTTATTCCAGAGCAAGCGGTGAGAAAAATGATATGATGAATCCAATGATAAACAAAGGATACTATATCAAATTTAGAATTGAATGCCAACTTAATAAAACTAAAGAGCAGATTAGTAGTGAGATTAAAACAAATTTGAATTAGAACAAGAATTAAATGTAATCTGAGGTTATGTAGTCAGAACTGAAGTAATAACTAGTACAAGACAATGTGGCTATTAGAAGAAGTAAAGAATCAACTAGGTGACGAACTGAGAACATGCTAATGAAACTTTCTCAAAGTAACAAAATGAGTTGCAAAATACTATGCAAAAGCAATTAAAATATATGCACTCAGTAGCAGGGAGGATCTAGATTAAGATTACAACTAAAAATCTGACATGTTCCATTCACATGACTTTCTCTATATCTCTGTAACAAATTATTGTTAAAAAGCTTATTGTTCTATCTACTTCATGACAATTGAGATAAACATTAGCAGAAATTGTCCTTATTTCTTGGTTCCTTGTAAGTAAAAAGGAAAAAAATCTTGTGTTTTCCATTCACATGATGATCTCTAGCCATCCGGTAAACAAACCTTTTATTCAAAACCGTAATCTGTTATCTACATCTTGCTAATTAAGATAAACATGAGCAGAATTAGTGTTCTTATTAGTTTCCTTGAAGGAGGAGGAAAATAAGAAAATGCACAGGCTAAAATGATAGCCTAGTCCTTTAAAAGTTGGTTGCTGTGTGAAACAATTGAAATTCCAATCTCTTTGCTTGCCAAGAGTAAACAAACAAGAAACAAAGAAAGATGTCTTCCCGTTTGAGAAAAGTTTCAGTGCCTAAAACTGAAACAAATAATCTGGAATATCTCGAAAAACGGTCAACTCTAAAAAAATAAAAAAAATAAATAAATAATAAAAAAAAAAAATATATAAATATATAAATCTTTTTTTAGTAAGTTTTTGGATATCTCTTACAGTTTACCAGTTATACAAATGTTATCGAGAATGAACAAGTTAAATTAACAGAAGCCCCCCCTCCCACACATACACATGGACCTTTTTCTAAAAATATTTTTTTTTGGATTCAGGGGAACCCAAAACAAGTATTTCTGCTGAAATCTTGGTATCAAATTTTTGGGTGCATTACAATACTTTCTCTATGCACTGTGTACATAGTACGTAAAGAGAAAGTGAAAATAATTAAATAACTATCAACTTACCATTAACTTGAGAAAATATTAAAAACAATTGAGGGGGTCAGTGCAACAGTGGTCTAACCCAGAAAAAGATTTGCATCACACTAATAAAAATTGTTAGGTATATCTCAACATTATGTTAACAGTACTCAATGTGTTGTGCAATAATCTGGAAAAGTGTCAGTGAACAATCAGTTCGATTAAAATTAGGTTTTCGTTATTCTCAAAGAAACCAGGTGTGTTTAATTCAGTTATGCTCCATTTTTTTAAAAAGAAAGGTTAGACCACTGTTGCACTGACTCCCTCAATTGAAAGTTGATATAAGTCTCTATTAATGATAAAACTGTACATATCTTCTTACAGCTTTCTTATACCTTACTTAGACTTGCTAATTTTATTTTCCCTTAGTCCACCTTACACCTTAACAATGGTAAAATATGGATAATGGACCTTGCTCTACATCATGCTAATATTCTTTCCCCCATTTTCTTATTTCTAATCTCTTCCTTCTTTTGATCATTCTTATCTATTGCTCTCTGACCTTACATAACAAGCTATCTATAAATTTTATATTTTTCTCTCCTTTTGTGGACAAAACTGTCCAATTACTAAAGCCCCAGCCAATTTTTCCCATTTTAATTGCCAAATTTGATCTCTCCATATTTTTGTTTGATTACAATATAGTATTCAATGGAAATCTGTGATGATTTCTCCATACATTAGACATTTATTTTACATCTTCACTATGTTTTATGCCTTTCAAGTTTTTGATCTCTGTTCTTGTCCATGCAAATCCTTCTCTTCTTAGTTTATTGAATATCTCTATGTACTTTTCCCTCTCCGAAACGTTTTATTCCTCTAAATATCTTCAAGGATATTTCTCTCTTATACTGCTAAAAATATCTTGTCTATCAATATCCTCTAGCCTTGATTCTACTACTTTCCAAAAGCCTCAATTGTTATATTCTGCATTTACCATAAGCTACCCAAGGCTATTTCCTCCACAATTCTCTACATTTTTACTGACCATGACACTTACCATTTATTTTTCTACTGAATGCTAAAGCATTCTTTAATATCCCTATCCTCCAGATTGGAAATTCTGTATACAGATTTTCATAACTCTTGTGATAATTTGACCTTGGTGGAATGCCTCTCCAATTCTAATTGAGCTGTCTCATTTGGTGACACTATTGCCACACATTTATAGAAAGATCTATTAATTTTATCAACCTCTTTCTTACTCTCCATACCTCTACCCCATATAGCATTTTGTTTTCCACTACTAGGCCATATAATTTCTTTGAAGCCATTTAATATGCATGTCTGGTACATTTCTTATATATGACCTTATAACTCATGACCATTTTTGCTTTTGCTAGACACACTCATGCTCACTCCTGCTTCCACTGGAACTTAGTTTAATCGTAATTAAATCTCCTTCAACCTTTATTTCCCTTCCATTATTCTGCCATTTCTCATTCTTATGTAATTCGTATCCTTTTGTAAAAATCTTGATCGTTTTTTCGTTTTTGAGCTATTCTGTCCATAGACACACATGCGGATCTTTTTTCTAATAATGCTTTTTTTGATTCAGGGATTCTCAAAGCATGTATTTCTGGTGAAATCTCAGTATCAATTTTTTTGGTAGAATACAATACCTTCCCTATACATATATAGTACATGTAGAGAAAGTAAAAGAATACTGTAACGTCTTAAAAATAGAACATAAAAACTTTTGGAATTCCCTATGACAGCATTTTTTTCCTAAATATCCCATATAGAGGTTTGTCAAATCTTATCATAAAAATTTAAATGCGAATCAAAGATTCTTCTTTAATGCTTTAGGGCTGGGAAGTGAAACATGTTGTTCAATACATATACATTGATATCCATTCTGTCTTTGTAACTTCAATCTTTGAAAATAAAAACCAAATTTACCCTATCCTGACAAAAATTGACAATGTGAAGTCTGGTGTGATATGATTACATTGTTGATGACACTCACTGTTGTAAAAAATATTTCTCTTGTGATAGTTTCTTTAGAGCTGAACATCTGCTCCTCATTCCAATGTGTTCTAATATACTCCTTACGTTTATTCCTAGCAGATAGCGGACATAATTTGTAGCTAAAATTTAAATTAGAAATAGCAACAGTTTTTGCCAGTTCATCAGCTCTTTTGCTCCCTACAGTGCCCATATCGCCTCCTACTCAGGTTAAAAAAATATGTTTCTCATATGATATTATGTTAGTTTTAATTTTTACTGCCAAAGCATTTAAATTATATTTATTGGTTATAGCAGTAAGTGCAATTTGTTAATCACTGAAAATGCAACAATCAACATTTTAAGCTTTGAACCAGATGACAATTTCCTTAATACCAAAGAGTCCTGCTTGTACAACTCAGCACTCTGTAGAGAGCTATTTATGACAAAAATTTCACTAATATTACTTAACATCAAAAAGTGCACCAAACTTGATTCACCAATTTCTTCTCTAGAAAAATCTCCATATGTAATTTCTGATACATTCATTATAATAAATAAAATCATTGAAATAAGCAGGATGTTCAGCAGTAATAAAATGTGCTGGTCTTCCAACTACCAAATGTAAGATTACATTATGTTAAACCTTTTCTAAAGCAACATTATCTTCTAATTATAAGAAATAGCCAGTATAAGTAAATAAACATAATTAAAAACATTTAGAATTTAGAAATGTTTTATGTGGCTGATTCAGTTCCATAAAAACTGAATGTAAATTTTTGAAATGACAATTAACTTATATGAAACTCATATGCTTACCTGTTGGTAATTCATTCGTTGACACAACTCCTGAAGAACTGGATTGCTGTGAACCATCATTACCTAAAAAACTCTTTTCTTCAGCATCATCACTATCCTTGGGACTAAGGGAGATGCGCCTCCTAACCTCATTTTCAGGTGAACTCTCTCTTCCACCCTCATCTAAATCACTATTCAACGGACTGGGCAAAAGTAAGCTGCTATTTCCTGTTCGAGACATGGGCTTTGCAGAAAGTTCCAATTCTATGCTTTCTTCTAATGTGAGTTCACTGCTCTCATCTAGTGAGACCTGGGTAATGTTAGCAGAGCGTTCTGGAGTAAGGTAACTGGGTAAAGTGTCACATGATGAAACCTAAAAAATGAGTTAAAAAATTAATGCACTAAAATTTTCCATGAACATGAAAGATTTTGCAATAACATCTGCTAAACGTTGAAATTAAAATAATATTACACAGGTAGGGTAAGTAGAAAGGTATACATGCACACTTTCTAATTTGCAAGAACACCTACTAAACGCTGAAATTAAAATAATATTACACAGGTAGGGTTAAGTAGGAACGTATACATGCATACTTTTTAATCAATTCATAAATTACAAAAAAGACTATATACTACAACATGAACACATAGTAGTTACCAAAGTACATACAAAGCTTTGATTGAGATTATTATGAATAGAAAATAGTTGTTGATACTGCACAGAAAATATATGTAAAATGACGCAAATGCTGTCAATATTTCATTGCAAACAATATATTAATTATGATCATTTAAATATACTGAGGGTTCAATAAGTCCTTAGAAAATCCAAGAAATTACACTCGAAAAAGTTTTATTTAGTAACCGTTATCTCTTACTAGATGACAGTTAAAGTTTCAGCTATATCCATCACATGGTTTCATTGCAATACACGATTGAATCAACAATCTTGTGCTTCTTCATAAAGATGGGAAAAAATGGGTTTCATCTGGTGATTAAACACGTCTATTTAAAAGGCTTAACACTGAAAGAGATAAAATCCAAATTGAAGTTCATGCCACATCTGCTACTGCATTTGCAACAATTCATAATTAGATAAATGAATTTAAATGTGGTCATACATCCACAAATGATGAACATTGTTCTGATGGTTTTAAGTGATCGACGAATCAAAGTTTGCGAAATAGTAGAGGCCACAGGTATCACAAGGTACAGTGTTCTCAATTTTGCACCAAAAATTAGGTCTGACAAAGGTCTCGGCAAGATGAGTGCCACATTTGCTCTCAATGGAGATTAAACACAATCATGTAGTCGATTCAAAAGCTTATTTGGCACTTTTCCTTTGCAACCCTGATGAGTTTCTGCATCACTACTGGATAAAGCTTGGAAACACTACTACAGTGCAGTTGAAACAGTGGGTTTTTAAAGGCAAACCAGCTCCGAAGAAAACAAAAGTGGTGAAATCTGCAGTCAAGGCGATGGCCTTGATTTTTTGGCATGCATGCAGAATCATCTACATTGATTACTGGCAGAAAGGAAGAACGATAAACGGAGAGTATTAGGCATTGTCATTTCACTGGTTGAATGGAGAAATCAAGAAAAGAAAAAGGTTCTCTTCCATTAAGACAATGCAAGGATGCACACCTGCGCAGTTTTGATGGCAAAATTGTAGAATTAAGGTTTGAATTACTGCACCATCCACCATATTCACTAGATTTGGCCCCTGGTGCTTTTTTTATTTCCAAATGAAAAAGTTGCTTGATGGAAAATATTTCACATCTAATGAAGAGGTCATCTTCCAAACAGGTGTCTATTTTGAGGACTTTCTGAAATCCTACTTATTGTAAGGTTTAAAATAGGTGGAGAAACACTGCAAAACTTGTATCAAGCTATAAGGAGATTATGTTTAAGAATAAAAAAAAAAAAATCTACCAAAAATAATTTGTTTTTCTATCTTTTTCTAAGCACTTATTGAAAGCCCCCTGTACAATTGCTACAAAAAATATTTGTCTGACCATAATGCATAGAATGTAACAAGCACAATCATAAAAATATAGCTACAAACAATAACTATTTCCTTACATTAGTTAATATTACATTTACATACAAAATGCTATTTGGGTTATTTGTTGCTTAATTTGTGCAAAAATTCACATTATTTAAAATAATACCCCAATAATCCTCACCTCAGTATATCTGACAATGAATTATGTTTAATGGTTTAATAAATCTGAGCTTTAAGGGAAAAAGTATTTACAATTTGCTGTTAAATTTTAAAAATGGTTTATGTCGAGAATATATTGAGTCTAAAATGATCAAGACTACAGATGACAAGGTAAGGAACTGAACATTAAATAGAATTCATGCATACCTTCAAAAGCAGCATGTAAATTTGATATAATGTGTAATTATGACCAAGTCATTTTCCATAAATAACACAATAAAATCCATTTATCCAATCACTGGTTTCTCAAGCAAAGTTGTTATGGAGAGATTCACACATAATGTTGCAGGGCACTTAATATTTATATTTTCTGGCCAATTTTAGAAAATGATAGAAGCTTACAGCCCCAGCAAACTCTGATTGAAATCAGCTTCATAATATGTTCAAAATAAACTTGGTTTGTGTTATACAACGTTACAACTCCAATAAGTGTACAACCTTTGTAAGAGAAAACTGTAACACTGACTTATAAATCTGATGTGTTCCATTCACATGACTTTCTCTACATCTGTGTAACAAATTATTGTTAAAAAGTTTATGTTTCTATTTACTTCATGGTAATCGAGAAAAAATTAGCAAGTAATCATATTACTTGCACCTTGTAAGTATAAGCGAAATAAGGGAGTGCCATAGATTAAATTGATAGTCAAAAGCTGGTTGCTATGTGACTGAAGTTTGCTTGTTTGTATGGACAGGAGTTGACAAATTCCTGTATGAGAAAAGTATAGTTTTTCACAGCTGAAACCAAAAATAAGTAATAACTCAAAGATCAACTGCACGAAAAAAATGTATACAACATATATTTCCAGTGAAATCTCGGTATCAAATTTTTGGGTGGAGTACAATACCTTCTCTATACACTATGTACATAGTGCATGTAGAGAAAGTAAAAAAGCTCCAGATGATCGCTTTTGCAACAATTACAAGTGAATGTACAGAGTATAACTCTTACCTGGCTGGAATCCAGTGATGAATCATTACTATTGTAGTTAATAAGCAATGCCATTGGATCTGAGATACCTAGTCGTTCACAGAAGAACATAGTTTGTGGATTCAGCTGTGCAGCAGGTTGCTGTGTAAATCCATATCTGTTTCGATGATGCTTTGAGGGTGTTGATTCTGAGGAGTCACTTAAAGTGCCAGGCTCAAAAGGTGTCACAGTCTGAGTAAAATTTTCAGGCACTCTTAAGTCACCATTGAATTTCTGTCTAACTACTTCCAACTCTTCCTTTGTTGGTGTAAAATCCCACCTAAAAATGTAAAAAAGTATGCTAATGTTAATGTCTTCCCTTAAAAACCATACAGTAAGGTAAATGTCTTCACCAGGTGTGTTTACAAATTACTTGCATACTCTTAGTTGGTGACTGAACATTTCAAGCATGTCTTCACCAGGTGTGTTTACAAATTACTTGCATACTCTTAGTTGGTGACTGAACATTTCAAGCATGTCTTCACCAGGTGTGTTTACAAATTACTTGCATACTCTTAGTTGGTGACTGAACATTTCAAGCAGCAGAGACAATGGTTTTGTATTATTTAGCATCAAGAGACAGTTGGTGTTATGCAGAAACAGCATATAGGTGTATAATATTTTTCTAGAATAATACAACAAAAGTGCTTGATATAAAAGCAATACTTCTTTGTCTGTCTCTATAGTGTGGAAATAGTGTGTCCAGTTCACATTCAAGAGATCACGAGTTTAGATCTCGCTTAGGGTGAGTTACATGGATAAGTTTTTTCCCAGAGTTTTTCCTTATCCTACGAAGACGAATGTTGAGTAATTTTAAGCTCCATGGACCCCGAGAGCATTTGAGCATCATTTCACTGATTTAATTTATTATCCGATATGACCAACCAGGTTAAAGGAAATTAAGCTATAAAAACAAAAATTCTTTCATTAAAGCAATTTATTAGTAAAATAATATAATACAAGACAATCTTTTTATATTTATTTCTTTTTACTTTCACTATCATGTACATTGTCTATAGAAGGTAGAGAAGGCATTTCACCAAAAAATTAGATACCAAGATTTTATGAGAAATGCATGTTTTAAGGACTCCTGGTTAAAAAAAAAAAACATTTTTGGAATAAGGGATTTGAAGCTTCATGTTAAGTTAGGCCAAATAGCTCCATTTAATAAAATAGGTGGTGTGTGTGAACAACATAACTACAAAACAAAAGTTAGTTAAGTACCAAACTTGGTACTTGATGCGACACAAAGATTTTCAGAAAAATCCCCGCACCCCAAACTGCACTTTACATGGAAGATTGTACAAAATTTTCAGTTTTATAAAAAATGGACAAATTTATAAAAATTAGCTCTAAATATTATGATTAAAATACTGCATATTAAAGCTATTTAGATAACAAATAAAATGTATGTTTCTTCACTCTGGATGACTTGCACAAGATAAACTATAAGAGATAGACAAAACCTTACTACACAAAAAATGTAGATCTCATTATAATATACACAATTTATTAATCATGTAATTTTTTTTGTTGTTGTTGATTTAATCATTTCTGAGACATTCCTTGTTGTTGCTTTCAATTTTGCAATAAACTTTGTTCAAAGGGAAATTGTTGCTGGTCAAACAAAGGAAATGGCAAATGAGATAACTCAGAAGTTTGATACAGTGAAGTAGTTCAAGTATAATAGCATAAGTCGAGATAATCAAACTCACTGAACTTAAGACTTTTTTTTATTTCTAAACTTGAAAAAGTGGCTCAGCAGTTAACAATTCATGTCTAAGAGGTCATCTCTCATTCTGATGCCTATTTTGAGGATCTTCCAAAATCCTACTTTTTGGAAGGCTTAAATCAAGTGGAGAAACCCTGCGAAAAGTGTATTAAGGTAAAAGGAGATTGTTGAAAAAAAATCTGATGTGTACCATTCACATGTCTTTCTCTATATCCCTGCAACATATTATTCTTAAAAAACTTATACTTCTATTAACTTCATGCTAATCAGTAAAACATTAGCAGAAATAGCCATATTACTTGCTTCCTTGTAAGTAGAGGTGAAATAAGGGAGTACCATAGGTTAAAGTGATAATCAAAAGCTGGTTGCTCTGTCACTGAAGTTGCTTTGTTTATATGGACAGCAGTTGACAAATTCCTGTATGAGAAATGTACAAGTTTTTCATAGCAGAAACCAAAAATAAGGAATGTCCGATGAACTCCACGAAAAAAATGTATATAACATAAATTGTGTGTTTTAACGTGCTCTACATTTTTTGTGTAGTAAGTTTTTGTCCATCTCTTATGGTTTAGCAGTTATTCAAAATTGAGTAAAATTCATCCAGAATAAACTACTCTTCAGAGGCTATTCCCAGAAAATTCAAGATATACATTTTATTTGTCAGGTAAATATCTTTAATATACAAAATTTTAATCAAAATCTTCGAAAAAAGTTCCATGTAAAGGGTAGTTGGGGGTGGGGGGATTTTTCTCAAAATCTTCGTGTTGCATCCCTGGAAGATACTAAACTTAAATACCAAGTTTGGTATTTTACCTACTTTTCGTTTTTGAGTTATCGTGTTCACAGACACACGGACACACACACACACATGGACCTTTTTCCGAAAATGCTTTTTTTAGATAAAGGGGACCCTAAAACATATTTCCGGTGAAATCTGGGTATAAAATTTTTTGGTGGAGTGCAATACATTCTCTATACACTATGTACATAGTGCCTATAGAGAAAGTAATAAAAAAAATAAAAATCTACCAAAAATAATTTCTTTTTTATCTTTTTCTACGGACTTATTGAACACCCCTCATATAAAGCTTACCTTTATACGAGTCTTGAAGTTGTTTGTGGCATATAACAACCACTTATGGACATAATCTTAACTGGGAAACAAAACTTGTATTTCCTTTTACTTTTTTATCCCTTTCTCCTACTCCGAAAAATAATTTCTATCCAAAATTGCGCATCTTGCTTCAAGTATATTCATTTCCTCAGATGAAATATTAAATAAAACTGGAGAAATACACCAAAGAATAATCAACAATAAGATCGTGTTCAACTCAATCTTCCAGACGCCATGCTGCAGGTACAAGCAGAGCAAAATCGGAAACGATGCTTTGGTGATGTAAAGCAAACAATCACCAGTACTTCTGATTCTGAAAAGGAAATTTAAATGCACATTGCTTCCAATCAACCTAAAGTAAATGCAGGCAGGAAAAGAAGTTGGCCAAGAAAATACATGTATTAAAAATACAGCTACTTATTTTGTAGACATCCTGTACAAACAGACAAATAAATCTGCAGTTGCACAGCACTTCTGGACAACCAATCATAAGATTTCTTGAAACACATCTCTCCTAAAACCTACAGAGTATGCAGCAGAGTTGGATGTTTGCAAAAAGATTTTAATTATAAAACACAAACATTACTTAAGGAATTTTGAATTATTGCCACCAAATTAGCTATGGAAGTGCATCCCTTAGACATACAAGTCACCAACACCAGAGACCAGTTGATCTCTTCTGAGAATGAGAGCAAAAAGCTTCTGAAACTGGTCAGGCACAAAAAACAAGCAATGTATGTTTCCATTTCAACTCTATAATTTCCCTTAAATTTGAATTTACAACACGTTCACATCTATTATTTTATCCGAGAGTGCAAAGCTAGCAGTCAAGTGTGCAGAGATGTGCTGAAGAGCTCCTGTAGATCAGAGGACAAAAAAAATAAGAAGCATGACAACAGAAGATACTATGATAGCAGAGATGGAGTTGAAAGACTTTTGAGAATTATAAGAGCAAAGTATAGGTAGGGAAAATGATAATATAGAAAAAATAAGCAGGAAATGGAAAGAAATCCCAGAGGAGTGAGGGATATCAGAGAAGGGTGGAAAGAAGGGCAAAACTTACAACCTAATAACATCAGGATTAGAAGAAAGGATAGGAGGGGACACAAGATGAGAGGTAAAGATTATTTGGAAGGAGGTTAAGGATAAATGTACGCAACTACAAAATATGCAACACTTTTAGATTTAGGAAGAAAAGAGGATAGAGGAACACACTACTGATACGCATAATTATGCAACTGGCGAGATGTGATAAAGCAAAAATGTGGAAAGAAATGGACAGGGATATGACTTATGAACAAAGAGAACAACTGAAAGATTAATAGAAAAAGGAACAGGGGTGCACGGACAAGGAAAAGTGGCAAACATAAAAACTTCAAATTATGGATTGCTGGTAGAATGGCAGAAGAAACAAGCAAACGAGGAGGCAGGAAATAACAGAAATGATGACAAAGACAGAAAGAATAACAAAAGCATATGCAGCAAAAAATGACTTCAACAAGGAAGGAGATGGCAGCATGTGACCAGGTTAGAGAGGAAAATCAAGAGGAAATGACACGGAGCTGCAGGCTTGAGGCAGGGGAAGGAGAAGCCAAGGAGAAAGAGAAGAGAGGAGAGACAAAATGGCAGCCTGTATAAACGAGAACCAGAACGGCGGGTAAGAAATGCATGGGTGCTACAAGGTGTGTCAGGAAATTTCGGTGAATGGTCCTACTAGTTAAAAACTGTGCCGGTTAGGATGAGGTACCCACGCATATTCATTGAGACAAATGTCAACAAGCGCTCTCTATCATGCAAATCACGAAGCGAAGCAGTGTTGCACACTCAGACCCAGCCAACACAGTCAGAGTGAGAACTCATGTCATTGGAAAATGGAACAATGCGTTGATATGAAGAAGTTCGGCTTCAAATGAAGAAAAACGGAGACAGAGACCCCTGGAATATTAGTTCAAGTGTACGGTGTTGGAGCAGAGAATAAAACATGCATGAGTGGTTTAAACGCTTTAGAGATTGAAAGAAATGTTTCGTGGATGATCCGTTTTTGGGCGTACCATCAACAAGCACAACCCCAGACAACATTGAACAAGTGCGAAGGATACTTGCGGATAATACGATGAATACAAATATTGTCTCAAATTTTGCATTGCAAATGGTATTTTGTGTGCCGAATTGCTGAAAGTGTTAGAGGGTTTACAGTGAATCGACTTTATCAAAAACACGTGCATATGAGTGGTACAGTGCATTCAAAAGTGGTCGAGATGAGTTGGAAGATTTGCCTCATTCTAGTTTTAACTGTACTGAACATCGCTAAACTGAAGAAAATGGTGTTTAAAAATTGTCATTTAGGTCTGAGAGAGATTGCCGCTGAACTTTCTGTGTCTCATGAATAGATTCGTACCATTTTAAACGATTGTTTGGGGATGACATGCATTACAGCTCGGTTAGTTCTGAAAGACTTGAATTTTCTACAAAAACTCAATCGCATAAGGATTGCTGGAGACATGCTAGAATGAGCCAGTTCCGACCCCACATTCATGAAACGCATTGTAACTGGTGATGAGACGTGGGTTTACGAATTTTACACTTAAACCAGTCAACAAGCTTCTGAATGGCGCCTTCCAATTGAACCGAAACCTAAAAGGGCATTCAAACTCAATCAAAACTGAAGGTCAAGTTGACAGTTTTTCTCGATTATTGCAGTGTCGTGCTCTCAAGAGTTCTTGCCAGAAGGTCAGATGGTAAATAAAGACTATTATCTAAGTGTTATGCGGCGTTTGAGAGAACAAATATGACAAAAAGGCGACAACTCATGGATTCTACACCATGATAACGCACCAGCTCACAAGGGTAAACGAATTTCTGGCCAAAAACCCAACAAATTTCATTGAAAAACCACCATATTCACCTGATCTGGCTCCTGCTGATTTCTTTCTCTTTCCAAAACTCAAGTTACTACTTCGAGGCACCTGTTTTCAGTCAATAGAAGACATAAAGGAAAATTTGCGGCGACAATTGACATCAATTCCTAAAAGTGCCTACAAAAAATGTTTTGATGATTGGATTATTTGTTGGCATAAATGTATAATTTCAGAAGGCGATAAAATAAAATTGGATGAATAATTCATTTTCTGTGTTTTATTGACAAATTCCCGGTACTTTCTTGACAGTAGTATGTGTACGTGTGTAGTTTTTTTTTTTTTTTTTTTTTTTTTTTAACTTATGGACAATGTTAAAAACAAAAGCAGTTCTAGAATTAGCATATAATTTATATGCTACACTGAGATCGAATGTAACTACAACTGAAACAGATATCGACAAAATAATAGCTGGCTAATTCTGATTGTTAAATTCGCATGGACAAACTGTAGCCATATGTTCCAAATAAAACAAATTTATATGAATGAAAACTTATTATTTTCCATACATTAAAACTGTTGGAAAACAATAATATTGAATACTCAGATTTTATTGCTATTCAATTTGATTCATACATAATTGCTTAGGAGGTAGCCATATAGTGATCATAAATGCATTCTTTCAGTTTACCTAGATCTTTATGTCCTGCCAGATTAAGAAAAGATGGAAAGTACGCATTTATTGCATCTTGCAATGGAAAGTACCACAATAAACACATATTACAGACATAACATCCTTGCAAGGCTATAAGATTTCTAGCCATATTTTATGCATTACACAAACTATAATCTTTCACAAGAAATGGGAAAATGTATGCCACGGTCATACACTGAAAATAAGATAAATGATTTACAATTTACATCACTAATGGTTAGGGACACTCAAATTTCTTGAATAAAATGTTGCTAAATTCTGGAGTAATAAGAGAGAAAATTCTTGAGTGAGAAGGTAAAATTCTTGAGTTAGAAAGGAAAATTCTTGGATACGGTAATTCTTGGATATTAACTTACTCACCTACAAAAATAGAAATAAATGCATAATTAATAAATGCATAATTAATTTATACAATCTAAAATATAAAAACGCTAATAGCAAGCTTAATTTACACACACTCTTATGGTTTACTTTCATAATTATAAGCTGATAGCATCTCCAAGTTTGTGATTGTGAGATTTGTTCTGAGGT
Source organism: Hymenopus coronatus (assembly GCA_030762935.1). Lineage (NCBI taxonomy): Eukaryota > Metazoa > Arthropoda > Insecta > Mantodea > Hymenopodidae > Hymenopus > Hymenopus coronatus. Next base: position 40,135,859 of record CM060885.1, on the reverse strand, counting down.
CCGTCAACACACACGAAAAGTTGGAAAAAAACCTTTCACAGTTCACGTTTGAGACAGGAACCCACAGCGCCCTTAAGGCACCATCAACAAAAAGTTGATGATCATCACGCATTGCATGAAGAGCATCTTCTACTGATATATTTACATTGCTCTTCAGAATATCCTGAAGATCCCTGTAAGCATGCAGTCCTTCATCGATGGGAATACCCTTCATTGATGGTACTTTGTGGAAAAGGGTTTTCAGCTCGTCTCCTGCAGCAGGCTGTGACAGCACATTCTGCCTGTAGAAGAGTGCAGCCACAGGCTCCAAAAATGCACGGGCAGGGTCCCCCAACATAAGATTGTCCAGCTTGGTGTGCATATGGCCTGCTGCAATTTTTATGTCCTGCATCGAACTTCCCCTGAGATTTCCTTTCAGGGCATCAAGCTCCTCCTGAACTCTGTCACCGAAAGTTCCGGCAGCAACTATTTGTAAGCGCTTCTTCAAATTCTGAAGTTTGGGATACACTTCTGCAGCCATCGGTTTGGAATTTGTTTCCAGGCTGAGCAACAATTGCTTCATCACTGAAGCTAAAGATTTCACAAACAGAGCTTGCACATAAAGCATCTGTAACTCAGAATCAGTAATATTCTGCAGGTGTGAAGATGCTGCAGTAAATGACTCTCTGCCACCAATGGAGCGAAAAAAATCAAAAAGAACGGTCCAGTTATCTGCCATCCACTCAACTGCTTCCACCCAGGAATTCCATCTTGTGGCCACTGGAATTGGAAACATTCCTGCTGCAGATCCTTTCTCCTGCATGAATTGCCGAAATGCATGTCTTTTTTTCCGGGCATGCAGAAAAGTCTGCTTGTCTGAAATGACTAGTTTATTTAGCGATGACAAGTAGTCCTTCATCACCACACCAATCAGATTTATTTTGTGTGCCCAGCACTGAATATGTAGGGACTCATCTGGCAGGAGAAGTGATAACCCAGCATAACAGGAGGTCATATAACTGGCTGAGTCACTTACTAATGCCACTACTTGGTCAAAGTTTACCCCTGTGTTCCGTAGTGCCTCGGTAATTGTTCGAGCACAGGACCGTCCATTCACTACCTCCAGTGAAGTGGCAGCAGCCACATATTGCTCCTGCGATCTGGAGGGCTCCACTGTAGACAGCAGAACAACGAAAATTGCCCTGCCCATCTTGTCTGTTGTTTCGTCAGCCATAACAGCAACCTTCTTGTTCTGTAGGGCTGCAACAACTTTTTCCTTCCTGGAGTTTGCAAAGAGAGGTAAATATTCTCTACGGAGAACATTGCTTCCTGGAAGGTCTCCACCGCCAATAACGTTCTTCTTCACCCATTCCTTGAAGGCTGGGTGATCTGCCTTCTCCAATGGAATATTGGTTGAAATCATCATTTCAACCGTGGAAGTGACAAAATCCAGTTTGGCAGCCTGGTAAAAGTAGAAAAGAAAACATATAAGCATAGACCAGAACTTTTGCAAAATGTCTTTTTAAATGTGTTAAATCTTGAAAGCGAATCTCTAAGATTGATTCTTTGAGATTAAAATGCTGCAGTTTATGTTCCTTTTTATAACATGTCTTTTGTTGCCTTATTTTTCATTTTTATAGCCCCCTTTAACTTCTTTGGTGATATCGGAGGCTTTAACTTTCAACGGCAACAGGCCTAACAGAACTAAAAATTATGTCCTACCCGCGTATTTTGTATGCTGCACTTCATATCTGTGAGAGCGTGCTCGCATGTCCCTCAACGTGCGTCATACAACCGGCTAAATCACCGCGAACCTAAAGCAGCGTTGTGTTATACACCCGATGTCAAGTTATAAACCAAAATAAATTTGAAATATGATATAAAATCATGTAAAACACATAACTGAGCAAAATAAGTATATGCGATTAAGCGAAGAGTGCAACTACACACGATATTTTACCATTAGCCAAATAATGTTCTGATTTCTAAAAACATGTGCTTTAAAAGGAAGTAAACTGGCATTTAATTTTAAATAGGTAATACACCTTTACCTCTTTACACACAAGTTTCAAACTCTAAGTAACAAAATAAAAATTGTTACAGAATTGAAGTAGATAAATGCAGAAAATGTGGAAATTACATACCTTTGCTCCTTTTGAACATTCAGCCGCCTCGAACATTGTTCTTTGTCGCTTACGCGTTTTCGTTGCATCCACGTGTTTCTGGCGAGCAATATGTTTTTTTACAGCATCCGAAGTTTCATATGGAATTCTTTTATTGCAAAAGCTGCAAAGCATTATTTCTCCCGACCTCTTCATTCCGTCCTGCGAGAATTGCTTTACCCGCTCATCTAAGCTCACTTTCGGTGGCATGCTGTACGATATTTCAGAACTACGCTACTGCTAGTTAAAACGAACTGAACGCATGGGTGAACAGGAACTAGTGGGATACGCGTAGAAGAAGTTACTTAGGGTAGTAACAGAATGCGTGCGCAGCGCATACCGGATATGAGCGCTCCTATCTTGCTGGTTCAACGGCTTCGCTGGTCTGCCGATACTGCAGACTGCTGTTGTTATCGATCGAACGCTGACAAGATAGCCAATACCGTGCTATCAGACTCCCACGGCACTTAACAAAGCTTAAGCTGGAAGCAAAAAACGTTAACCGAAATTTGATAATAAGAATGCGTGATCTTTTTGCTATATGCGATAAATTTCGCGAGTGAACCTAAAAATTCGTATATAGAGCGGGAATTTCAAAATTTCGCGAGTAGATGGTGTGTCAAAAAGTATTTAAATTAATCAAATATGTCTTCGTATACATTTATTCCCTAATTTTAAGCATTTTAAAAATTTTCGCGAGTTTCGCGAGTCGCGAAATTTGAGTGTCCCTACTAATGGTGCAAGTACATTTTCAATCTGCACACTATTCATATTGTTGCAACCCAGTGAAGAGGGACAAACATTATAATGACGAAAACAGATACTCTGGCTTCCATAGCACTGTAAACCAATTCGTGAGATACATTCTGCCTGTAATCTTTAAGATTATATTATTACAATGTAATACAACAGAAATTAACTTTTTGTCGTTCCCATGGTGAATTTGCCCACAATGCTGTATGGGCAACCGATAAAAATTGATAAGTATGTCTTCCCATTTTAAAACCTCCTCAAAGGAAGCAATGAAAAGAGACAAATGTTCTAGCCAATTTGAAAAACTAATCCAAAAGAACTTAATATACAGAAGAGCATGCTGTAAGGCATATAATGGAGCAATAATGATTTCTAAACAAATAAAGTGAAAGACTATTCTTAAAAGTAGTAATACCTGCCATCCAATCCAGGTCCAGGCATATACTGCATTGTTTTCTTGATGCTGAGAAGATGATTAGTCAGATGCAGAACTGTCAACCATTCTAAATCATATTCAAGTTCCAATGGCTTACTTGTGTCATGTGGAATCTCTACGACCTAAAATAACAACATTGACCTTTATTACAGTTTACATTTTAGTATGTGTGTCACAATTATCAGGACTATATATCTGATTGAATTAAGGGCTGACCCCTGTAACAGAAGTTAAGCTAATCTAAAAGGCTCACACAGAACACTCGCAAGAAGTCACTAAATGACTTTCCTTCTCATTGCATGCATGCCCAGTTTTCTGAGTTGAATACAGAGATCCTGACACCTGGACTGCCTCAGGTTATATTCATTCAGTAGTGTTGTACATCACAGCAACAATAGCAATACTGAACTACTTCAAATTTTTTTTTGGGTAGTGTTTAACGCCTGCTTTTACACGTGGCACCACAGGAGATGACACAGGTGATATTTGAAATGAACATGGAGCACTGGTGGAATGAGATGGCGGGGGAAATGGGAGAACCTGGAGAAAATCCATGTCTCTGCCACTTTGTCCACCACAAATCTCACATGCGGTTGCTTGGGATCAAACTCGGACCATCTAGGTGAGAGGCGAGTGGTCTAACCACTCGGCCATGGCACAGTCAACTACTTTAAATACAATTGTGACATGACATGTCTGACAATCCTATACTGGGATTAAAAATCTGGAGATATGCACAATATAGGATTCTGGTACTGCTACTATTAATACATAACATAATCAGCTGGTGCCAGCTGATCGTCCTGAGTAGCTCCATAATCAAGATGAACTGCCTCAGCATCCCTTGGAGTTAATCCAGATGCACTATGCCACATCTTTGAAATGCATGATTACCTTAAATGGGCCATACCAGAAATATTATTTCTGTTACTTCCTTTTAGTCCTTGTAGCACTGCAGATCTACATGAGGTTACTCTCCAGGATCTGGCACTATTTGCCAGTTGGTCATAGAGTACGTTCATCCAACCACTTATCGCCCTCCGAGGTGTAATGGTTACCATACTGACTTCACATACCCAAGGTCGTGGGTTCAAACCCGGCGGAGGACGATGGATTTTTTCGGGCATAAAAATCCTTAGCATGGCTTCCTCCGAAGGGAAGTCAAGCCGTTGGTCCCGCGTCGTAGATTTATGGCACGTAAAAGAACCTCAAGCCTGATAGAGAGGCCTCTGAGGCCCCGTTTAGAATGGGATGCTGAGAACCACAGCAGTTAAAGAGCGTCCATAAATAAAACACCATTTATTTTTTTCCAACCACTTGCCAGCTTGATACTCCCTTCTAGCCATCCGTTAGCACCTTGACATAATCTGTTGCCAGCATAATTATTGGAAGCAAGGGCAACTTTTTTCAGTAATTTTGTTTCATCATGCAAATGGAGAGAGTTTTTTTGACCAACAAAAGGTATATTAGTAACTTTTTTAATTCCAGTTCCAGTTGCTGCATCTCAGACTACTAGTCCATTTCTCAATGCTTGTCCCTGCTATCTCATTCGTAAATAATGTGTATCTGTTGTCCGAGTAATAGACCAATGATCTTCAAGTTACCACATATTTGACACCCATGTTGCAGTACTTAATTTTCTCAAGAACAAGCTTCAGAGTTTCATAAGATTCTCTTAGGTTTGTAGAATGTGCAAGTCATTTCAAAGTAGCACTGCCTTAAAACTTGTTTGGATGAATCAATAAAAAGACATCAGTTACTTGGCTCATATGCCTCCCTGCCCAACTGTTGAATGAGACTACACACATCGACACAAAACACAAGTTGATCTTCTGCATAGCAGTGTGTCCATAATAATACTATTATACTTTGAACTGGCATTGTGATGCTTTGGATTGTCATATTTGTGTGAAATAGGTGACATTTGAAAGAAAAACTTAAATATTTTTACTTTCTCTACATGCACTATGTGCATAGTGCATAGAGAAGGTATTACACTCCACCCAAAAATTTGACACTGGGATTTCACCGGAAATATATGTTTTAAGATCCCTTATGTCCAAAAAAAGCATTTTCACAAAAAGGTTTGTGTGTGTGTGTGTCCGTCCGTGAACACGATAACTCCAAAATAAAAAGTCGGTAAAATACCAAACTTGGTATTTAAGTTTAGTGTCTTCCAGGGATACGACACAAAGATTTTGAGAAAAATCCCCCCACCCCAATCTACCCTTTACATGGAAAAAATGTCGAAAATTTTGATTTTCTTAAAAATGGCTCTAATGATTTTGATTAAAATATTGTATATTAAATATATTTACCTGACAAATAAAATGTATATATTGAATTTTTTGGGAATAGCTTCTTAAGACTACTTTATTCTGGATCAATTTTATGGAATTTTGCATAACTCCTAAACTGTAAGAGATGGAGAAAAACTTGCCACACAAAAAATGTAGAGCACTTTAAAACACACAATTTATGCTATATACATTTTTTTCAAGGAGTTGGTCATTTTTGAGAATTCCTTGTTTTTGGTTTCAGCTTTAAAAACATACTTTTCTCACACAGGACTTCGACAACTCCTGGCCATACAAACAAAGGAACTTCAGTCACATAGCAACAAGCTTTTGACTGTCACTTTAACGTATAGTACTCCCTTATTTCGTCTCCACTTACAAGGAAGCAAGCAATAAAACTATTTCTGTTAATTTTTTCTCGATTAGCATGAAGTAAATAGAAGCATAAACTTTTTAACAATAATTTGTTGCAGAGTTGTAGAGAAAGTCATATGAATGGAACACATCAGATTTTTATATACCTCATTGGCATTTAAAGAAAAAAAAGTTGTTAACATACTTCATAGATACTGAATGTGGCCCACCATGAGTGAAGCTACAGACATCAAGGCAATATTCTTACTCATGCCACACATGCTCCAGCATACCTGATGAAATAGATTGGATGGCAGCAGTGATACAAAGTTGCACTTCTTACAGTTTTGAGGCAATGGGTGTATACAGACACAATCCTTTATGTAACCATATAAAAAGAAGCCACAGAATGTCAAGTCAAATGACCTCGGTGGCCACTTGTAAAAGACATCATTTTCGACATATCCAATCCATCTTCCTGAAAGCTGTTCATTCAACATGTAAATGACAGTGACGAGATGCTACATCTTGTTGGAAAATAAATTTGTTGCTTCCTCCTCCCATTAAGTAAGTTGGACCATTGACAGTGGTCTCTCAAAAGAAAAATGGGCCATTGATTTGACGTTTCAATATGGCATGAAAGATATTCACTTAAGGGAGTCTCTTTGAACTTCAAAAATGTTGTATGGATTCTGTCTTCCCCAAATCCTAACATTAAGTCTATTTACTTCTCCAATTGCGTAGAATGTTGCCTCATCACTGAAAATTATTTTTTCCGACAGATTTTCATTATCCTCCAATAGTGGCAATAAGTGTTCAGAGAAATCTAATCATTTTTCAGGGTCATCAGGTTTCAACTAATGCATTAATTTCAGTTTGTAGAGGTGAAACTTCAGTCACATATGCAGGACTTAGATATGGTGGATTTAGAGATGTTTAACTGCTGACTAGCTCTATGGGAAGACTTCTTAAGACTACACACAAATACCTCCTGCACTCATTCTGCAATTCCCAAAATGACAGACTGTCTCCCTGAATGGCCTTTCCTTTGATAGTATATTCAGTCAAGAGGCACAAAGTCACGTACCATTTCAAAATTGATGTGTGTAGGAGCTTGAGGTTGAAACCTTTGCCTTAAAGCATGATGAACCTACACCGGACTCTACATGCTATGATATTCAAAACACATCAAATAATTCTTGTGGGTTTGCCATAACTCCTTAAAACTTCTTTAATAACAACTCAATTTTAAAAGCAAACATTCACCTGTAACCTGACTATTAAATTCCAACAATGAACCCAAATTAACTAATCACAAATGTGAGTGATTTTAATTTTTGAATTTGATTCCCGCAATCCCATCCATTGTTATCCATTGATGCCATGAACAAAAATATTTGAGTTTTCCTTTTGAATATCACCAATTCTTTAAATACAACTATCAAAAGCAATGTGGTGCCAGTTTGGACTATGACAATATTTTTATGGACACACTATACTTGTGGAACTGTATTTTGCGATTCCTATATTCATGAAAATGTATCACCAAGTAATAAAAAATTCTTCTTCTATAGTGTTGAGCACAGTAATTTATTTTTTGTTTTGTGAGGCCTAAATTCATTGCTAAATCATTTATCTCTTGTGGTAAAATGTCAAATTCTTCTGGATCAGAAACCAACTCATTGCTGGAAGTCTCAGAGCTGGTTTTAGATTCACTAAAATTAAAGTCACTGATACAGTAGATATGAATAGTTTGGGCCTACAAGGAACAGGCCGTGTAGCTGAGTTCAGATTTGGATATTTAATCCATGCCTTATTACTTTCTCTGTACGTAATATGTACATAGCGTATAGAGAAGTATTGCACTCCACCCATTAAATTTGATACCACGATTTCACTGGAAATATATGTTTTAAGGTCCCCTGTATAAAATTTCAGAAAAAGTGTGTGTGTGTGTGTGTGTGCGCATGCATGTCCGTGAACATGATAGCTCAAAAACAAAAAGTCGGTAAAATACCAAAGTTGGCATTTAAGTTTAGTATCTTCCAGGGATACGACACAAAAGATTTTAACAAAAATCCCCCCCACCCCAAACTACCCTTTATATGGAACTTTTTTCGAAAATTTTGATTTTCTCAAAAATGGCTTTAACAATTTTGATTAAAATTCCATATTTTACAGATATTTACCTGATAAAATATATATCTTGAATTTTCTGAGAATAGCCTCTGAAGACTACTTTATTCTGGATGAATTTTACAGAATTTTGCATAAGTGCTAAACTTACAACACAAAAAATGTAGATCACCTTGAAACACACAATTTATCTTATATACATTTTTTTCGTGGAGTTGCTTGTTTTTGAGATACTCCTTGCTTTTGGTTTCAGCTTTAAAAAACTTGTATTTTTCTCATACAGGAATTTAACAATTCCTCCATACAAACAAAGGAACTTCAGTCATATAGCAACCAACTTTTGACTATCACTTTAACCAATAGTACTCCCTTATTTTGCTTCTACTTACAAGGAAGCAAGTAATAGGTCTATTTCTACAGATTTTTTCTCGACTAGTATGAAGTAAATAGAAGCATAAGCTTTTTAACAATAATTTGCTGCAGAGATGTAGAGAAAGTCATGTGAATGGAACACATCAGATTTTTTTTTATTGTAGCCAGCAACTTTGCACATACAAAAGTAACAATCACCATGGTGATTCTGCTGCTCTTGCCACATCATTGATTTTGTAAATGACATTGCCTTCCGTTTTCCTTTGTACTAATGAGTAATTCCTCAACACAACTGTTACATGCAATATGAGGTATGAATGATTTATCCTGATCTCTACTCACTCTTTGAAATCTGACTAATATAGTTTCTTTATTAATTGTTAGTCTATTTTACTTATGCTCCCATCATACATTTATCACCCATACATGTAACAAAACTTTGAGGATTTTGTAGCCACTATCTCCTGCATAATTCTTATGTAGAAGTAATTTTATTTTAGCACTATATATACAAAAGATGAACGTGCATATTAACATTAAGTTTAATCTCAGCTCAACTGAAGTTGAGCAAATGTAAACATAAATAACTCACATAAAAACAAACTGCCCCATAGAAAAAAACTGATAAATCCTGGGAATATAAACAGAAACAGCTGGGTGATAAAGGAGGACAAAAGTGAGCGATTAGGAAGAAAATCAACAGATTTAGAATAATATAGCAAAATGTAAGCTGTATAAACTGAATGAATTTACCAACATAAATATATATGCAGATATAAAAACTTAATGTGATAGCCAAAAAAAAAAATATATATAACATATAAAAAAAACATATTTACATGTTTTCCTTTATGCTGCTGAGTTACTGTTGACCAGTGTAGTATAGATTTTTTTTTTTTTTTCCCCCCTTTTTTTTTGGCGGACTTAACCATTTCTGGGATTTTTTTGTTGCTAGTTTCAATTTTCAATACAAATATTTTTCTTAAATAGAAAGTCCATACTCATTTCTTTTTTTGTATGGTCATGCAAGAGAGCACAATTTCAAAGCCCTGACATAGCAATTGTTCTTAAAAGATTCATTTACCCTACTGTATTCCCCTATTCCCAATGTACCTACAAGAAAATGTGTATTAAAACCATAACTACAAATGTTAACCTCGATTAATATAAGATAGAAAAATAAGCTTTTGTAAGAATAGTTTGTTGAATGGGATTAGAAAGTCACATAAATATAACATGAAAATTTTTGTAACATATTACACTATTAAATAAATGTTAATAAAGCATTAATAATATAATAGAAACTTAGGCTTACCTGTAAAAACCTTCTCCTTGGCAAACATTTATCCAACGCTAAAAATTTGGTAGTTTGCTTATTATTTTCATTATCCTGCAAAGAAGTTTAACACAATATTACAATATATAAACATCGCCCCATCATAAACAATATATTTCCAGATCAAATATGCCACTTTCAAGTGTTCATAATATTCAACAAAAACTGGTGATTAAAAATATTCTTTGCAGAACCAAAAAGTGATTATCAGGGTTGTATAACTGGTAAACCACAAGAGAGAGGCAAAAACTTACAAACAAAAAACAAGAAACATGTTAAAACACACAATTTATGCCATAAACATTTTTTCCCGAGACATTTCTTGTTATTGTTTTCAATCTTAAAATACCCAGGTTTTTTTGGGGGTTTTCTCGGTTCACTAGGCAAATGCTGAGGAGGTTTCTTCATCCCCCCGATCTTCCTGTCTCTTCATTTCATTTCATCAATGTTGCAAGTATCGTCGAGGACTGTGGTATTTCTGATCTAAAAATGCCTTAAAATTTCCCTGTAAAAGACTTTCCTTATCTACATGTAAATCTGTCTGTTTATGGGAAACCCAAAAGAGGTGCCACGAGTTCGCTAGACTGTGACGAATCTAAACATAAATATATCACATGAAAATGCTGGATATATTCATTGCTTTGTCACAGAATTATTTGAAGAGTATAAACTTCCTGCATTAGGGAAAGTAAAATCAAAGGAACAAGTGAACAAAAACTTAAAACCTGCAGGTTTTAATCTTTGATAAGGCATTGAAACAATTTTAATGCAGCTTGAACTGCATTAAGCAAGAAAATGCAGTCTTTGCAGAATACATTTTGCAAAGAATACAAAAGGTGGTAAGCTCAAAAAGTAATGGAGGAGCAGCTGATGATGTTTATAAACCGAGTTTGTGATATTTTGTTCTATTGCTATTTACCAGAGACCATAAAAAGCCCAATGAAAGTATTACTATTCTAGTCATTCTATTAAATATGCACAAAAACGTAGATGATGATGAGGAGGATCAAGGAGATGCAGTTAATTACAGAGTGTTTCTGTAGCTGAAGTGGACTTCTTAAAAATGATATCTGTTATATCTAGTCAAATATTGATGAATTGTGGAAAATGTAAACAATGCAAGGGCCATTATTAGCGAATCTGAGGCTGAGGATGTGGATTTTGGAAAGTCAAAAGTGAAATTAAGTGAGGTTAAACAGCATCTGAATTGTATAATATACTTTGTCGAGAAAACTGACAATTACCAAATTTATGCATACTACCATCATATGAGTAGTCTTCATGATCTCATTGTGAAAGATGTGTGTGATAGAGCACAAAAGAAAATTGATAGTTTTTCAAACCAAACAAATCTTTATGTGTAATTAAAATCAGATAGGCCTATTGTATCTTATGTTCTAATAAAATTATATAGTACTCTAATTTCATTCACAATCTTTCTCTGTGGTGTTTGTTTCATTTAATCCAGATAACATTTGAGCCCCAATTGGTCTGGATTAATGAGGTTTTACTGTATTATAATGCTAATTTCTTTTCGATGAAATACTAAACATTGTTTCACAAAAAAGTTCTTCTAGCTTTGTGGAATGAATATGTAAATGTTATGTTAAAGCTTTTGAAATACATAACATTTTTTAATGTAATATAAAAAATGTAATATGTTTCACTCACAAAACTTTCTCTACATATGTAACAAATTACTGTTAAAAACTTATACGAGGTATGATAAATGTCTCAATTTTTTTTGGGTGATTATGTTGAAAAGTAACCATGGTGTATAAAACCTTTATTAATAAAATAAATGTTTTCTATGAACTTGTCTTTTATTTACAGCCCATTGGAGATTGAAGAGAGAAAAAGGAAAAAAGAAAAAAAAAAGAAAAAAAAAAAAACAAACCTGGCCTTGTACTTCTATTTACTTCATGATAATCGAGAAAAAATTAGCAGAAATAGTCTTATTACTTGCCTCCATACAAATGGAAGCGAAACAAAGGAGTACCATAGGTTTAAGTTATAACCAAAAGCTGATTGCTATGTGACTGAAGTTCCTTTGTTTAAACAGACAGGAGTTGACAAATTCATGTATGAGAAAAGCAGAAGTTTTTAAAGCTGAAACCAACAACAAGGAATATCTCAAAAATGATCAACTCCACAAAAAAATGTACATGATATAAATTGTGTGTTTTATAGTGATCTCCATTTTTTGTGTACTAAGTTTTAGACTATTATGGTTACCAGTTATGCAAAATTTAATAAAAATCATCCAGAATAAAGAGGTCTTTCGAGGCTATTTCCAGAAAATTCAAGATATACATTTTATTTGGCATGTAAATATCTGAAATATGAGAGATTTTAATCAAAATTGTTAGAGCCATTTTTGAGAAACTCAAAATTTTCTAAATTTTTTCCATGTAAAGGGTAGTTTGGGGTGGGGGGATTTTCTTGAAAACTTTTGTTACATCCTTGGAAGATGCCAAACTGAAATACCAAGTTTGGTATTTAAAGGTATTTTCGTTTTTGAGCTATGCTGTCCACAGACACACACGCACGCACACACACACAGACCTTTTTCCAATTTTTTTTATTCAAGGGGACTCAAAACATGTATTTCCGGTGAAATCTCAGTATCAAATTTTTGGGCGAAATGTAATACCTTCTCTATATAATATGTACATACTACGTGTAGAGAAAGCAAAAAAGCATTTCTAAAAAAATCTGATGTGTTCCATTCACATGACACTCTCTATATCTCTGCAATAAATTATTGTTAAAAACCTTATGCTTCCATTTATTTCATTCTAATCGAGGAAAAATTGGCAGAAATAGTCTTATTACTTGCTTCCTTGTAAGTAGAAACAAAATAAGGGTGTACCATAGGTTAGTGATAGTCAAGATCGGGTTGCCATGTGACTGAAATTCCATTGTTTGTATGGACAAGATTTGACAATTCCGTATGAGATAAGTTTTTCAAAGCTGAAACCAAAAACAAGGAATATCTCAAAAACGATCAACTCCACGAAAAAAATATATGTAACAAAAATTGTGTGTTTTAACATGTTCAACATTTTTTGTATGGTAAGGTTTTGTCCATCTCTTTTAAGTTTAGCAGTTATGCAAAATTCTGTAAAATCCAGCCAGATTAGAGTAGTCTTCAGAGGCTATTCCCAGAAAATTCAAAATATACATTTTATTTGTCAGGTAAACATCTTTAATATACGATATTTTAATCAAAATCGTTAAGAGCCATTTTTGAGAAAATGAAAATTTTCGAAAAAAGTTCCATGTAAAGGGTGGGGGGATTTTCTTGAAAATCTTTGTGTCACATCCTTGGAAGATACCAATCTTAAATATCAAGTTTGGTATTTAACGGCCTTTTCGTTTTTGAGCTATGCTGTCTACAGACACACACACATGGACCTTTTTCCAAAAATGCTTTTTCTGGATTCAGAGGGACCAAAAACATGTATTTCTGGTAAAATCTCAGTATCAAAATTTTGGGTGCATTACAGTACCTTTTCTTGCACTATGTACATACATATTATGTGTAGAAAAATTAAAAATAGACACTTCTCATTTAGCACTAAAATTATATTATCATTGAAAATATAAAAAATTCTCAAAACTAATTCTCAATACGCATTGATTTGTAGGAAGGACGGAACTGAATATACTGTTTCTCTATGACAACGATTCCAAGGGTACTGTTTACTACTATTATCCAGGAACATAAGGAATCTCTGAATCATAAAATGGTTGAATCTCAGCCTCCTGTTGACTTTCCATCAACCCGTCTGGTGAAAATCAGAACTCAAGTAATACCTGTAGATATTATGTATTAAGTGAAGACAGAGTAATAAAATGATTCCAGAATAAAGAAAGAAGGGAGAGAGGGAGGCAGGCAGGAAGGGAGGGAGGGGGGAACAGTATTAACTTTTATAATTATAAAAACATTGTTTTTCCCCTAGCTGTATATTTTTTTTTTTTGTATGGAATGAGGGTTATAAGTCATGAGCAATCCATTGTTAAAATTCAAATTCCAACAGTGTAACAAAAAGAACTGCAGGATCATAATCTACAGACCTTACACCACATTTTGCATATTGTGAATTAATTTTATCATGTGACCACAAGCAATATTTCCAAAATATCAGACATCAAGGTTTTGTTTTGACAGCAAGCTGTCATTGAAGTTCCTTGTTAAAAAGGGAAAATCTGCTGCTCAATTTCACCTAAGATTTCAACGTAGCAATGGGAATGTCTACATGGCAGTGTTAAGCATTTCAAGATGGGAAAATGACAATCCAAGATGAGTCTTCTGAGTTCGCCTGCTAACTGCCTCCATGGAATGCAACAGGAAAGGGTTGAAGAGATTACCAGAGTAGATAGGTGTATCGTTGTGGATGAAATCGCTGCACATCTTGCAGTAACATAGTGCAGTGCAAAAAATGATACAAACCTTAGGTTATTAAAAAGTTTGTGCCCATTGACTAGAGACCACACACTTCAGAGAAGAACCATCACCCACACCTTCAGAGATTTGAAAATAAAGGTGATGATTTTTTGACTAGATTGTGATGGTGAAAAAACTGGTTCCATCATAATGAGCCTGAAACAAAATGTCAGAGTATAGAATGGTACCATTTGGATTCAGCATCAAAGAAGAAAGTGCTGGAAAGGTTATGGGTAGTGCTTCTGGGATGCAGAGGTTTTAGTTAATTTTCTTGAACCTGGACAAAGCATAAAGGCTTTATCCACTTTGAAAGCTTTGTCGTGATTTAGCGATGAACGCCCTGGAAAAAAGATTATCCTAATACAGGATAATGTACATCTTCATAATGGCCGTGTCAGATGTAGATCGGAACATTTGGGTTTGAAACTCTTCCGTGCCCTAACTTGGCACTCTCTAACTACCATCTTTTTGATTCCATTAAGGAACAGATGCAAGGCCAACACTACAAGACGGTGTAGGATATTCAGAAAGCAGAGTGTCAGTATCTTCGTACAGCTGGAACAGAATTCTATCATAACGGTATTTCCAAATTTGCAGCACAACAGAAAAATGTAAGCAAAGAAATGGAGACTATGTTGAAAAATTAGAGCAAATCTGTAGATTACGATGATGTACTTTGTTTCTCTAAAAAATAATTATTGAGGTTTAAAAACTGTTGCTTACTTCTTTCAGTATGACCTTTGTAGTGATTTTTTTTTCTCTCTCTCTCCTTTCTTTCTGGGAAAAGTTACTAAGTAATATTGTCAATCTTTTGTTTATCACTTGTTTTATATCACCTTAGTTTGTGAATAAAAACTTAAGTCTATGAATTGTGTGCCTTATTATCTACAACAAACAGTATAACTAAAAAAAAATTGAATGTTAACTTAAGTTCAGCAACTTCCAGGATATGACACAAAGATTTCCAAGAAAATCCTCCCATCTCAAGTGCCCTTTATAAGGAAGCTTTTTTGCCATTTTTGATCTTCTCAAAATGCCTTATGATTTGGGTTAAAATGGCATAGGTTTTAAACAGTGCACCTTAAATTTGGTATTAATCAGTTCTGAAATATTCTTTGTTATCAGCCTGAATTTTCTAATTTGTTCTATGTGCTTAGTAACTTTCAATCTTTTTCTTTTCAGTTATGTAAATAATAGAATTTCAATGTCATTATGTAATGACCTGCTTTTTAAAGATTTGACTATCAATTCAGCCTATTGCATTCATCCTATAACCACTTCTATTGTTACTTGAGATAGAAGACCTCCTGCATTTAACCCCGAACTAGGATGTCGCCCTCTGTGGTGTAATGGTTACCATGCTAACCTCATATACCAGAGGTTGAAGGTTGAAACACGGTGGACAATGAATTTTTTTGGGCATAAAAATCCTTAGCATAGCTTCCTTCGAAAGGGAAGTGATGCCATTGGTCCTGTGTCGTAGATTTAGGCACATAAACGAACTCAAGCCTGAAAAAAGGCCTCTGAGCAAAATTAAATGGTCTTTCATGCCTAGTATAGACTGAGATGCTGAGAACCACAGTAGTTAAAGAGCGTCCATAAATAAAACTCCATTTCCATTTTTCCAGAGCTAGGACCATCCCTATGATAGTACTGCTCCCATGATTCAAGGCAACCTGGGTTGTTGTTATCTCTATTATTGCTTGAAGATAGATAGCTCCTGCTTTTAATGGTATTAACTGGGCTAGGAACATCCTTCTTTAGTGATATATTGATGCCTGGGTTCAATCTCTGGTACTGGCAGAGATGTTTCTCAAATGGGAAGGTTTGAGACAGGGTACACTTTTGAGGTCTTTGTGGACTAAATCAGAGGCTACTTCTGAGAAGTGCAGCATCTGCTCAAGCAAACTGCATATCTATGGCTGATATTCTTAAGAGTGCTGACACATACCGTGTAAGAACAGAAGTAGCAGTCATGTGATAGGCCCTTGCATGCTGGTGGTTAAGCCATAACTTATTTTAATGCATCAAATAAAAATAAATATTTTAGACAGTGGAGCGACATAATCTAAATAAATTGAGTCACATTTTTACATTTTTTGATCCAACTTTGCCTTCGTTTGGGAAGACTGGTTTCAGGGTACTTTAACCCTATCTTCAGTTCCAGGGATGATTGACGCTACATGCAACAGGTGGTTGTGTGCAGCCTGGTGTTGTGTTGCCCTCTACTCTTGTCAACAGGATGACATCATCAATGTTGGGGACCTCAAAATTCATAAGGGAATCTTTTTCTTTGGTGATAAAGATGTTTTCCCAAAGGTTTCACATTTAATCAACTCTATTTCTTCCTTTATGTTGTTTTCAGATCAAAAATGATGTGCTACTGCAGACTTGTCTATGTGCTTGTACCTAATGCTTCTCAAGTATTCTTTCATCCTAGTTTCCAAATGTTTTGTTGTTCCAATATAAATCTTAATTTTATAAATTCTGATTTTCTAGTGTTTGGCATGGTACCTTTTAAAGGGTGATTCAATAAGTGCCATATATTTTATCTATTTTGAGGGGTCAGTTTTATATTAAAGTCTTTAAAAATCCTTTTGAATTTCCAGAACACTTTTTGGTGAAAAGTAAATTTGCAAAATTTCACTGATGGTTTATCCAGTTTTTTCAGAGTGGTGATTTCATGTAGTCTTTTGTTTCTTTTGTGTCTGTAAATCAATCTGTCTATGATGTTTTTATTGTAATGGTTCAGTTTGGCAACCTGATGAATGTATGTATATTCTTTTTCGTATTCTGTTTTATTCAATGGGACATTGATAAGCCTGTGAACTAGACTATGAAAGCTGGCAAGTTGATATACTGGGTTAAACTGGTTCTGTTTTATGTAACTGTCAACATGTGTTGCTTTTCTGTATATGCCAAATTAACCGGTCTTCCCAAACAAAGACAAAGTTGGAGCAAAAAGTTAAAAAGGTGACTCAATTCATTTAAAATATTTTAGTATACGGGGTACGTCTAGAAAGTAAGTTCTGTTTCAATTTATCTCCGCTGCAGCACTGCGATCGCAGTTCCGCACATGTGCGGTAGATGCTCTGTATCAAGGAGAAGAAACGTGCGCCATTTTGAGATCGCTGTCAGCCACATACGCTTTGTTGTGCTTGTTTACAATGTTGGTGTTGATTGAAAATCCTGCCGGTTGTGAAATCAGATCTGTGATTCATTTTCTGAATGGTAGGAAAGTGAAACCAATTAAAATTTATCGACAAATTTGCGAAGTTTACAGACAAAATGCGATGAGTGATTCAATGGTGAGAAGATGGGTCCGACAGTTCAATGAAGGACGTAATGAAGTGCACGATGAAGAACGAAGTGGGCGTCCATCTTTGGTTACAGAAGAACTGGTTCACGTGATTGATGACAAGATCCAGGAAAACTGCAAGTTTACAATTAGTGCTCTCGCTATGGAATTTCCCCAAAGCTCACGATCACTAATTCATGAAATTGTTACCAAAAATCTGAAATTTTGTAAACTTTGCTCACGTTGGGTACCAAAGATTCTTACTGAACAACACAAAACAAAACGGATGGGTAATGCACTTCAGTTTTTAACCCGTTATGATGAAGACGGCAAAGAATTTCTGACACAGATAGTCACAGGAGATGAGATTTGGGTTTCTTACGACACCCCTGAAAGTAAGCAGCGATCAATGGAATGCAGGCACACTTCATCCCCAGCAAAGGTTAAGCCGAAACAAATCTTGACACCTCAAAAAATGATGTGCACAGTGTTCTGGGACTGGAAAGGCATCTTACTCATTGATTTCTTACTGCGTGGTCAAACAATCAAAGCAGATGTTTATTGTGAGACACTTAGGAAATTCCGCCGCGCAATACAGAATAAGCGCCGAGGATTGCTTTTCTTCATGACAACGCACGACCACACACTGCAAATGTGACGAAAAACCTCCTACAGGGATTTGGCTGGGATGTGTTTGACCATACTTCGTACAGCCCTGACCTCGCTTTTAGCAACTTTCATCTGTTCTTACATCTCAAGTCTTTCCTTGGCGGTCTACACTTCAACAATGACAAAGAGCTGAAAGAAAATGTTTCCAACTTCTTGAAGACACAGGTGGCAAACTTCTATGAAGAAGGTATACAAAAACTTGTGCCACACTATGACAAATGCCTGCAAAATTTCGGCAATTATGTGGAAAAGTAGTTTAAGAGTTGTAGAATTTTGTGCAATAAATAATTATTCTGTATCTGTACACAATTTAATTTTATTACCAAACGGAACTTACTTTCTGGACGTACCTCGTAGTTTATCATTAATTTGACATAAAAATGTTTGCTTTGAAAAAGCAGGTAATCTCAACAGGTTGAAGTAAGGCAACCTGTTAAAGTATGAAGAGTTTCAAAACTTACCGATGGATGTTCAACTATAGCTGCAAACTTCACATGCAAATGAGCTGCAAACCAGTACTTAGGTTTCATGTACTGCAATAACTCTTCACATGGTTTACTTCCAAGCGTGTTTGATTCTATTTCTTTACTAAAATTAAGTAAAAGCAATCAATTAATGTCCTAGATACAATCAGATATTAATATAAAACAATTAATGGCAGATTTCTGTCTGAAGAACAAAATGAAATCATAGCACAAATGAGACTGTTATTCTTTAGTGTCCAAATTTAAGTTTCTAGAAAAAAAGATTTTCAAAAAAGGTTCTTCAGGCAAGCAGTGCTGAATACGAGTCACACAAGTTGATATCCAAGTACTCTATCATTAATTCACAAAAACAGTAAATTTTCAAAAAAGAACAAACACCAAAGAATCTGTCAATCTCAAAGTAACATATCCTAAATAAAATACAGCCTACTCCAAGTCTAAGTTAGTAACAATTTCTTAAGAATTTTTTTCACAAAATTTTTCCATTAAGTGGAATATTCACTTATTTTCTCCGTAATCATTTCTTTATTAATGTGTATTCTAATTTATTAAAAGGTGAAAAATGTGCATTTCTTTGATTCATGATTGTAGAGCTACACCACTCCTCTGTGTTAAGTTTCACCCTAATGTTTCAAAATGCCAAATGATGAATGAGTCATTTAATATTTTGGACCATATCTGTCATGGAAATTTGATAAATTTAAAGACATTTTGAATTTGCCCCTATCTTTTGTTAACTTTAACAAATTGCTTAGCAGCAATTAATCACTATTGTAACATACAAACAACTGCAACTTACAATACAGAATGCTAAAGCTATTAGAAGAAGACTTTGCAAAATACCACAAGTCAACATAGAAAGAGTGAACAAAAATTATGCCATGTTTTTGCTTAGCTAATCAAGAAAAATGGGATGCCAATTATCTGCTAATTGCTATACTTTAAATAAGCCAATTAGATTCAATGACGACACAGCAACCATCTCACTAAATGAAGCATAACATCATTTTGAAATTTAGAACATAAATGATGCACTGCTGTCATAGAATTCTCAGCATACAATAATTGCTCTTAGCATATAATGATTCACTATACTGAAGCTCTGAAGAGGCAACCATTTTGACAACTATTAACAACTCCTTAACCCTCATTTTGCTACTTAAAAATTAAGCTTCCATTAAAGATAGGTTCATTAATAGTGGGTTAATATTGCGATTATTATGCTTTTTCTTGGACTTTTCCAAACATTAGTCAGAAATGAGAATTTGTTAAAAACAGGAACTTTAAAAACCAAGAATGAACAATTAATTTAGAGTTGTCTATTTTGAACTATCTTCAAAGTTCATCATCTCATTACTACCAGATGAGAACAAGTGTTATTGAAACATTTCCTGAGTAAAACACATTTTTGGAGCAGTAGTGTTAGTAAAGACTTACTCATATATTTTTATATTTAAATTTTATAAAACTTTTATGAAACAACTTTTATAGACACCAAGTTACTCACATAAGTCTTTAATTAACTGACTAACAATTAAGACAGAATATAAAAAATCTGATGTATACCATTCACATGATTTTCTCTACATCTCTGCAACAAATTATTCTTAAAAAGCTTATACTTCTATTTACTTCATGCTAATCAGTAAAAAATTAGCAGAAATAGCCATATTACTTGCTTCCTTGTAAGTAGAGGTGAAATAAGGGAGTACCATAGGTTAAAGTGATAATCAAAAGCTGGTTGCTATGTGACTGAAGTTCCTTTGTTTGTATGGACAGCAGTTGACAAATTCCTGTATGAGAAAAGTAAGTTTTTCATAGCAGAAACCACAAATAAGGAATGTCTCAAAAATGACGAACTCCACAAAAAAAAATGTATATAGCATAAATTGTGTGTTTTAACGTGTTCTACATTTTTTGTGTGGTAAGTTTTTGTCCATCTCTTACAGTTTAGCAGTTATTCAAAATTCAGTAAAATTCACCCAGAATAAACTACTCTTCAGAGGCTATTCCCAGAAAATTCAGGGTATACATTTTATTTGTCAGGTAAACATCTTTAATATATGATATTTTAATCAAAATCGTTAGAGCCATTTTTGAAAAAATAAAATTTTTCGAAAAAAAAAATCCATGTTAAGGGTAGTTGGGGGTAGGGGGATTTTTCTCAAAATCTTTGTGTCGCAACCCTGGAAGATACTAAACTTAAATACCAAGTTTAGTATTTTACCTACTTTTCGTTTTTGAGTTATCATGTTCACAGACACACACACATGGACCTTTTTCTGAAAATGTTTTTTTTTAGATAAAAGGGACCCAAAAACATATATTTCCAGTGAAATCTTGGTATCAAATTTTTGGGTGGAGTGCAATATCTTCTCTATACACTATGTACATAGTGCATATAGAGAAAGTAAAAATGGTATAGTGGTTAGTTATATAGTTTAAAAGCAGTGTTCAAATTTTCAGAAATTTTGAATTAAATTTTTAAGTGATAAACATTTTAGTTAACCACACCCTAATTTTTCTTATAGGCTTCAATGCAAAATTAACTAAATTTAACATGAAAGAAAGAGAAAATAAATACAGACTGAATTGCACAGAAATTCTAAAAAGATTTAACTAAGTTTAACAAGAAAGCAAGAAAGCAAGAAAGAAAGAAAGAAAGGAAGAAAGAAAAAAAAAATACAAACTGAATTGCACAGGTCTTCCAAAACGATTATTAGAATTATGATTAGGAAGAATTTCATTTAAATATAGATTAAATTATTATTTTATTTTATTTAAATATTACTTAATTATTTTTCAGGACCTATATGGTTTATTTCTTCACATAAAACATGAATAATAAAAAATTATTTGCAATTCTGCAAATCAATCATGAGGAACTGATAATATCATATCATTTGATTTGCCAAAATATGTAAAAAGCTGTTTTGCCAAAATAAGGGCACCTGATTGATAAGTCATTCATTAATGATGTAGTAATCTTGTATCCTACCTGAAGAAAGGTTTATACTTCAATAACTGTTGTACATCACCATGTTTGTATATGCCTCTTGGCCAATCATGGGAAAGAAATATGTCAACAGGTTGTTGAACCTGTAAAGTTTGAAATACCAACTGGTTATAATCAATAATAAAGTAATAAGTGCTAACAACTCATTTTTTAAAGACAGATAATTATTAAGCAAAAATATTTTTAAACTATTTATGCATATCTGCACAAAACCAGTAATGTACATAATATTAAAAATTAGGAAAAATATAACTGAGGAATTAATAACAGCAGGCATTAGAATGCAATTTTAATTTATGATTTATAGGTATTTATTCAAGTTTTGTTCTGCTGTGTTCCACAAGACCTTTAATTCCAAATAAAGCTTCATCAAACTATTCTAACAAAGTGATACTGCAAATTCAGCTCACATAAATAGAAATATTAAGCATCTGTTAAGTACCAGGTTGCACGGTAACCAAAATTTAGTTCTTTTTAAAGTTGAACATATAAAGTTGAAAGAAAGCTATTCAAACTTATAAACTCAATAAAACACATAACTATATTTTTCTGGTACAAGAAACCTGAAATATAACAATTTAAACAATTTAATTCTGAAGGAAAAGTAAACATTCAACAAACTACACATTTTCTGTACAACATGAGGTCAAATTTGTCAGTTGTTCTTTATTTGGAACATAATCTAGAAAGTCTGCTTTATTTTTAAGCTCTAAGTAAAATATGTAAAAACATTCATTTTAATAAATTTTAAATCTTTGATAATAATCATAATTTAAATGAAATGCATTCATAAGCCAAATGTATAAATAACATAAAATTAATATTAAATGACCTGCTTCAATCTGAATATTTCCAAATTTCGAATGTGATACACACTCCTTTTAGTATCTTCAGAATAAGGTGGTTTTTCAAAGTGCCCTTTAAGGTAGTCATGACCTTTGTATATGCCAGACAATCCAGCTATTCTCACCCCTGCTATGCTTACAATACTTGCATAGCCCATATAGTAGATTCTGGGAGCCACCCAACCACCATAGGCTAATTCTTGCAGATAATTTGAGGCTTCATGATTCCCTCCAATGAAAAGTGTTAAAACTGGAGCAGTTTTTCCCCCAGAATAGTACCTAAAACAGAAGCATTTAATGATTCTATGTCTGAACAACAAAGATACATAAAATACATTTATTAAAATACATTCTATTTACTAAATAGAATTAGAACATTTATTTAATAAGTATACTAGCTCTGTTTTAAGATTATATGTCAATGTAAATGAGGTGGTAAAAATGTATTTCTCTACCAGCAGTTGTGATTGGAGGGAATTGTTGCACTATTGTAATGACCATGTGGTAAACATCTACCCATTGAACAATACTGTTTTGTTGTTCAACAAAGTTTTGTAAGCTTTTTTTATAGTTTGGTTCAATCTTAGAGTGTTGTAAATATTTTGTTACTTTCTATTTCCTGGCAGCTCAAAATATTATACTATACCCCCTTCCCTCAACCCCCAAATCTAGGTTTGAATTGTTTGAGCACCTGTATAAAAACACTGTTTTTCTGTTTCTGCTTACAAACTCAATTCATAAAAAAATGTGGAAACTTTTTTTCGGAAGGTAGGAACATTCAGAAACAAGGTTCACAGCTTGTAATTGATGGTGCTCATTTTTTCAAAGAAATTATTCATCTTACGACAAACAGTACTTCTAAAAAATTCACCACATTCATCTGTGAAACATAATGCTTGGAACGAAACATACAAAATGATTACAACACAATTGTCAATGTAGGATACTCATTGCAAAACTTGGAAAAAACATTCAAAACATTTTGCTCTGGAATATTACACATATCGCACAGATGTGAATATGTTGTACAAACTGAACATCAAACTTCTTTGTCCTCTAATTGCGCAAGCACATATACATTCAGAATAATGCAAACGATTAAACTTTTACATTTTTGAAACAGAATACAAATCAAACTATTTGACTGTTGCATTTATAATACAGCAGTGTTTTTATATTTTCTGCAATAAATATAAGCAATCTTTAAAACAAGATTGCAACATTTATTTTCTTTCCACAAGGTACAAGGCTGATTCAGCCAATAGGGTTGCACTCATGCACATACTTTTGTTCACACTGCCACATGGCCAACATACGTAGTATCATTTTTTACATTTTACTATTTTTTTCTGAACATTTCTCTAGCAAAATATGTATTAAGGATGTTTTGTTATTTCTATGAGGCCCAATTTTGTACATGTTCTTTTTATACTTGAACAACTTAATTCCAATAAATAAGATCACATTTCAAAATTCATTTCACATTGACAAGAATCTGAGTTTTGTACAATTATAACTTAAAATTAAGGTTTGAAAAGTAGTTTGTTTGTACACTGGACGAGAAGTAATTTGCTAAGAGATACATTGGAAAAAAATGGTGAATACTAGATGACAGAGAACATTATTAAATATGGCTCTTATGCAGAGATAAAACGAAAACAGTTAAGAGGAAGAATGGAAGAGGCTTGAGCAGATGACTATGATGATGATGGTGACAATGAAGATGAAGGTGAAAAACTGTGACCTCTTAAATGGCATTTAATCAAAACTGATTCCCAATAAAACATGCATGTGTCTGATATTTATATCCTCATGTTCCTAGAAAAAGGATATAAGGCAAATCTATGCTTGGCAAAGGCTCAACACTCACTGGAAGGTTCTCTTCCAACTTGCTGTATAATTGTGTATTAACCCCATTAGGTGCAGATGTCTGCTCGTGTGTTGTGGGTCATAAGATTGCCTTAGAGCTTAGATCTACTTAGATTCAAAAGAATTTCACTCTGCTTATCCTGGACCCAAAATCAAATTCATTATATGAGGTTTTGAAACTATGATTGATTGTAAGCATTTAGGAATGTTCCGATGGAACAAATGGTCTGAATATTACTACGCAAATAGACATCAATGACAAATAGACATAACTAGTTTTGTCCATCACTGTTATTTTGATTAAATAGGATAGCATTATGATAAATGTACAGTCCTTTATGTGCTATTTGTAACCGTGACAGATGTAAAGCTCTTAAAATAATACTTTTTCCTAATAATGTTTGGAGGAATTAAGTAACTATGACATCCACTACACTTTTATATTTGTGTACTTCGTTGTAATAGTATATTAATTTACGAAGGACTATTATCTGTGAAAAATGTCCTTGTGATTGACACTTATGGGGTGTGTCGTCTGCTTGCTGGGGCTCGTCAGGTTGCTGACCAATCATAGTGTAAGAGTACATAGCCGCCAGAGACGTGAAGTCATTGGCGTTGCAACACCTATGTGGTTCAGTGGAAATTTACACGCGCGTTCTCATGCATGACTGATCAATTGTTTGCATTCTGTGAAAATTTCGGTTGTGTTACACATAGTGATTGTAAAGATTTACATTTATAATCGTTACTACCTTTTATATATCTCAAACATTGCTCTTGTTCTTATCCTAGAAATATCACGAGTGACACCGTAATTTGAAAATGTCTTACATCCGTGATAAGTAAGTTGAGGTTACTTTAGCCGAAAACTTTTCTGTTTAGTGAAATACAGGACCCATTGTGGAAAGGAATAGATGAGGTAACTAGTAAGAAATGGGGAAAGATAGTTCAACATACGAGAGGTATGCATGGAGTGAAGAAGGCATTTTAGAGGAAGCAGTGGAATGTTTGTCGCTGCAGACGGTCAGGGAGTAAATATGGCAACAGTGCACCGAGGCGGCCACGTGTCAGCAGAATGTCAATCACAAGGTAATTTCTCACCGATAATAGTTTTGGGAACCACTGCCTCCATTTTAAACAATGGGAATCCATCAGGTGAACCACCTATCTGTTGATGGTGAGGATGAATGCACTCAAAAACATTCCAGTTTAAAACATTTACAGTGGAGACGAGTGTAAATATAGTGCGACTCATACTAAACTCAACATGAACTTCACTATTTTTAGTATTTCTGTTTTTGATATTTAATTTTAATACCTCTGAGAATCACTTACCCATTTTTTGATGTTCTGTTACAACATTTTTATCATGATTATAAATGGTGTTATAATTCTTTTCCCAGACCAGGCAGAATGCAACATTAGAGTTCTACAGTTTGGTAATCAGCCACAGTGATGCATAGGGAAGACCAAGAGGGACATTGTCTTTTTATCATAATGTATTATTTTCTATTTACTATTTTTGCTTACCCATGTTGCTACATTTGCATTTTTGAGCAAGTTATATGGGACTTTGAGATGAACTTAGTTAGGGTATGTTAGGAGATGGAAAAGTTGTCTTATAATGAACAGTGGTCACTGAGAAGACAGGAAACTATAACAATATTGAACACCTCCTTATATTAATTTAATTAAGTATGTTTTTATTATGTTTTTTTTTTCTCCTTTGACTGTACTTTTAAAAGAAAATGATAAAACACATTTCAATTGCATAGCAATAGAGAAATAGGTAAGTCTACTAGTTATTCTTTGGTGTAATACAGACAAAGAGGCTAAAATGTGCTAACTAGCTTTGTAGCTGGTTAACTACAGCATGATTTTTAGTGTCACTTGAAATGTTAAGTGCTTCTAGCTAACATTAAATGTGGCTAACCTTATAAATGTGTGACTGCTTCAACTATGCATCACCATTATACAACTGAAACCATCTCTATGCAGATATTTTTTATGATTCACATGAAAACAACTGAAGCTTAATAAGAATAGATTGGGCCTTCCTTTTTTGAGAAATGGAAATGTCATGTTATTTATGGACGCTCTTTAATTGCTGTGGTTCTCAGCGTCCCATTCTATATTGGGCGTGAAAGACCGCTTAATTTTGCTCAGAGGCCTCTCTATCAGGCTTGAGGTTCTTTTACGTGCCGTAAATCTACGACACTGGATCCACGGCTTTACTTCCCTTCCGAAGGAAGCCATGCTAAGGATTTTTACACCCGAAAAAGTCTATCGTCCTCCGCCAGGTTTGAACCCGCGGCCTTGGGTATATGAAGTCAGCATGGTAACCATTACACCACGGAGGGCGACTCCCTTTTTTGAGAGAACGTTAAGCATTCCTTATAAAAGCCAAAATCCATAGAAAATGAAATGAAGGTGATTAATGAGTGTTAATGTTAGTGCATCTGTCATTGCAAGTTAAGGGATAGACCTAGAATAAAATCATACAAAAGCAATTCTCTTTTAAACTCAGACCTTTTGGAATACTAAGCAAATATGTTATTGCCCACAGAAGTGGACAGACTGTAGAATTGCTATGAAATGGTAGCCAGGCCTAAGGGTAAGTGGTCAGCAGAATTTTATTGGGTGCCACTCCCAGGATCCTGTAATCATTCAATGTCCTTAAGTGAGTTTCCTATAGATTAAAGGCTTTCCTTGGCATGTCATATACACATCTATTTTTATCCTAATTTCTGCTCGGTTTATGAACCTGTATCTCTTTCTCCAAATTAAATAGCTGACTATGGATCAAGCAGGTGACTGGTCACCGGGGGGAGGGAGCTGGACCCAAAAGAAGTCAATAAAACAGTAAATGGGTAGAGAGACCTTTGTACGGCTATTATATGATAGGGTAACATCATTATTTACATTTTCCTGTGACAGCTTTATATTAATAACCTCCGTCATCAAATGAATGATAAAATTAAATGACACATACTTATAAAAGGAACACATATTTTGATACTTCTGGGGTACAGCCATGCACTTCAAATCCTGAACATTCCTTGTAGCCTGAAAATCCCCACAGCATATCAGCAGATCTAATTTAATTCCTTCTTTGCTCTCCAAATGATGAATGGCTTCATAGATCTTGTCTAGTTCACCGTGAGCACACCCTTCAACAGCAATCTTCATTCTGGTAGCCTGTAAATGTTAAACTAATGCACTAATATATCCAAACTAATTGCATAATAGCAACACTAAATGCTTAAATATGTATCCATATAGAGATGTTACATTTTTAGCAGGAAACTCTTTTAATCATATTATAACTATGGAGTAAATGGACTTAAATTTGGCACAGGCCACCTTTAAAGTGAGCAAAAGAGGAGAATTCATACAAAGTCCTAATGAATGAGACCTAAAAGCCAAACTGCAAGAAACAATACAAAATATAGAAGCAGATACAGAGAGCTAGTTGCAAGAAATATATACATGCAAGAACATACTAAATGTCGCAAAGGTGGTAAGTGCCAATTAAATGGGCAGAAAGAATGTGGATCCACTCAGTAACAAGGCCCAAAGGCTAACAGAAGAAAGGGAAAGAATGTACTTAAGTTCAAGAGTCAGCAACAAACAGGAAATAACACAAAGAATTAAATGTGCTAACTAAATGAGAAATAAGAAAAGACCTTAAAGAATTAAAAACAAACAGTTAAAACAAATATCAGAGAATTCAGCATTTATGAAGAACATAATAAAAGAAATAAGCAAAGGGAAACCTGGATAACTGGAGTTAAAAATAACTGAAAAGGATCAGAAGTGAAATAAAGTAGCTCAACCTTCTGCAAGGAATTATACTTAAAACACATTACCTTTAAGAAAAAAGTCTACCAGTCTCAAATATAGAAAGAATACTACCAAAAGAATGGAACAATAAATCAACTAAGAAACAATAAAACACTCAAGATAAGATAATACACAAATACCTAAAATATGGGGCAGAATCTCTAGAAAACCATTAGCCATGCCATTCAACAAAATATTATAACAAACAGAAGAGATACCATCCCAATGGTGAACCAGCACAATCATATTGTTATACAAAAAAAACTGATGGGATTGATTTAAAATCTCTACAAAGTGTTCCTAAAATAATTATTTACAGACTAATCAAGATCCTTCAGCACTTCAGTTGATCATTACTGGCAACTATTATTGCAATGTAACTGCAAATGTGATAAGCATTAGAATAAATTTAATCAGTACTGATAACTGTTACACTGCTAACTTGATAACCATCAAGACAAATAACTTAATTGTTACTTGTAACCATTACTTATAATAATTATCACACTGTAACCATGACAGTTATAACCATTAGATTTAAATAACCAGTCACACCTTTAATTAGCACCATGAACCAACAGATTTGCTTTCTCAATATCCAGAGATAAGCAAATCTAATTTAGTGCCCACCAAAACCAAACACAATGACAAATGTTACATCATTACTCAGGGTGACCAATAGGGCAAGACAACTAGATCTAAAGAAAATGTGATAATAAGTCAAGATTTATGCTTAATAATATAATTTGGCCTTTTAAATCTCCGTGGACGAATTCACTTCACATAGTTAACAAACAAGATGGTACATTGAGACCATGTGGTGATTACATAAAATTGACAAAACCATTCTGATCATGACTCTATACCTAGAATTGAAAATTTTCTTTATATTTTGGAAGAGATGATATTTTTGGGGGGGAAAAAAAAATTGAGAGCATACTTTTAAATACCTACAGCAGAAGAATATAAGTCAAAAATGCCATAATCTCACTATTTGTTTGTTTGAATTTAATGTAATGAACTAATGAGTTTAGACTTTGGAATGCACCTTCAACATTCCTTTGAACTCAAGGAATGTTAAGCCAGCTGAAATTCATTGACAACTTGTAGTAGAGATGTAGAGATTTACATAACTGAAAATATAATGACAGATGGATTGTGAGAAAGTGGAAGACAAAATTTAATGAGAGACGATGTAGTGTTCATGAAGAAGCACGGAGTGGACGGCCTTCTGTTGTCACTGATGGTTTGGTTAAAAAAGTGATATATTAATCAAATTAAAATGCAGACTAATCATTGCAATAAAAAAAGATAAAACGCCTGAGAATAAATAGATGATAGATTGTAAATCTATTACGGAGATTTTTGCTTCAGCCCAATGGTCGCTCTATCTCATGCTGGGATACAGTGAGCATCTTTGACATGGTCTTCCTCTCAACATTTTAACTTAAAAGGTTAAATACACAATATATAAAATATTTATAAAGATACTAAAATGTATAAGCTTCACATTGCATAGGCAAATATTCACAAAACTTATTAACTTTCACCACAAAATATTATAAAACCGAAAATGTGCATACTGTGTCCCAGTTTTCCTACTTAATATAATAAGGAATACAAAAAAAAAAAACCTTCTTCTTCTATTTTAAAAGATCACTTACTAACAAAAAATCAAATTGTCCTAAATACCTAATAAAGGATAATAAAATTATACAATTTTCGTAACTGAATTGAGTTAAAATGCATTTTGTATATCAACATAAATTTAAAATAATGGGATTGTTTTCATTATAAATGGATGGCACACAGTAACCCCAGCTTATAGCAATTATGTATATTATATAACATCTATTCTTTGCACTAATTATAGCTATGCAAATGGCGCACTGCAGGCATGCCTTGAAAATGGAAGAACGCTAGTGCAGCCATCAGATTAGTTGTGATACTAGGTGTGGACATTCAAATACATTGCTTTCACATTAAATAAGGTCATTTACAATACTTGTAGGCCAAGGAAAAATATTATTTTCAAATGTGATGATATTTGGTCTATAGCACAATGGGTCTGTCAAATAATAGGAGTGTTATGGTTTTTGATATGTCCAGTAAGAAGTAGTGACTGTAAATTTTTCTCTAATAAGTACTACTTATGGTAGGTCCAAATATTTTAATTTTGAAAAAGTTAATCACTAAGAAGGTAGAGGGTAATATTTGTAACATAATTGAGAAAATTGCTTTTAGCTCAAACAGTTTATGATAAAAATGAATAAACATTGCACTCTGGATTCTAAAGCTGTGTAACCCAAAAATTAATTTGGAATTACATATTTATTTAATTTGAATTTGAGCAGAATATTATGCGATGGATAGGAAAACAGAAATGAAGTACCGATGTGTGTGGTCAAAGAAGGTGATAGTAACGACCTTGGCAGTAATCTTTACAATTTCCCCCAGGCTTCGCCACTGCCCTACCTGCGAAATTTTATACTTACTTTTCCCCGCATGGTACTCGGAAAAGAAATCGCGAATGCAAGACGACCCCCAATTCTGAACATTAATATTTTGGAAAAAAAGCACCGTCTTGTATCCGTTTAAATACAGTACCTATGTATTTACTTGCACAGGTTCAATGTCGTCTGAGTTTAGTACAAAATTGTAGTAACTCATTAGTCACTAATTGGGATATTTTATAATTTAAACCTCAAGACTTTGAAGATAAATTTGCATTTTATATCAGCACAAGAAAGCTAAAATGCTTGTCTCTGAAAAATCAGGCATTTTGAGTTATAATTATAATCCAGAGTGTGATTCAATCATATCTACTAGGCATTGAATCGGCCATCATTTCTATGTACATATAGAGGTAATTTGATATTTGATATAGAACAATGCAAATAATGCATAAGTGTATCTCAATTTGCATAAGTGTATCTCATTTTGTCCGCTTACTAATAGCATTGCCATAAATTAAGCACAAATTTCAGGTCTAATGTGGTTTGAATGGCCCTGCATTATGTCTCTCTTGTGTTTACATACATCATACAATGCTCCTGTGTTTGGTACAACTCGCACACCACAAACCTGCATCATGTGAATCACAGTGAGGAAATAGACAAATTCAGCCACAAACTTTCCTTTAAACGATAAATGGTTTATATATATATATATATATATATATATATATATGCTGAATTAGCAAATATTCACTTAAGTAACACTACAGCTGGGGAACATGTCAATGCTATAAGGAACTGTATGATGAGCAATTTCTAACTCATCTTCCCAAAAGATAAACATTAACTGCAGTGTATCAAAGTATCTGTGATGGAAGTTCTCTTAATTCCCAATTTAAAGGTTTTTCTAAGTGTTGAGATTAAATTTTACTTTCTCAACTTTGCAGAATCAAGAGGGCGATTCTGTCATTTAAAGAATGGAAGTGTAAGTCCTTACATATTGGTTTGAATTATAAAACCAAATATAAATAAAACATGATAATGTCATTGTGTTTAATATTTTTAGTTGAACCCTGAATACATTATGAATCCTAATCAGATAATTTTGTAGAAAATAAAAAAGGTAGGTTGTGTGTAGTGCAAATTTCTTCCCTCACACGTGCAGGGTAACAGGCAGAGGAGGGTCAACCGTGTGACCTGTTACATAAACAATCACTGAACATCTGAGAACTGAAAACTGTCCTGAAACATTGATACAAATATTTGTATTTATTCACCTCCCATCCTGCACATTTGTAATTACATAGTACTGTAATTCAAACTATTGCCAGGATGGTGCTAAAGGAGTTACTTGAACAAGCATCAGCAATTTGCTTGCTTCCTCTCTCTGTTGTTCAAGATAACAGCAACTCTCACTTAGCCTCGCAAGGAGATTGCTCATATGGAGAGCGTTCACAAGACATACATGTTCCTAGCACATCAGCATTTTTATGCTTACCCTTTAGAGCTCAAATGCTTATCATTAATCAATTATTAATTTAATTAACAATAGAACAGCCGTAAATTTGTCCAATGGCCTTAGGCAGCAAATTTAGTTGTGGGTAAGGAGGCTGGTATTGCAAAGCAGCCTACGTACTAGACAGTGTGCGAATGAAAGGGAAATATGAAAAGATTGAGGGTAACAAGGTGGCAACATATATTTAATAACATCATCTGATTTACTGGAGAACAAAATTTTCCCATATAAGGTACTTTTAAGTCTCAACTTCAGTGCTTCTTATGGCTATGGATGTTTGAAAATCAGAGAGTTTTGATATCATGTTTAGTGACCAATATGAAATGATGAAGTGAAATAGGGAAATCATGAAGAGCAGTGGCTATTTTTCAATGATTAAAAAAACCATTACTTATTGCAAGACAAGATTCAATGAACAATCGTAACAATAGTATGATCTTTAGAAAAATTTAAGTATTTAATTTTAGTTATACATATTTTATATTATATATTTTGTAGGTCCTATGTTGTAGTTCTTGTCCTCACAATTATGAAGTTGGTATTCTGAAATACAATTTACTCTGATAAATTAACCAGATTAAACAGAGCAAAGTAATGTAAGTGGTATTTGATGTAGGATTCCTATTAGCACCCTATACACTGTCAGTAATGTAAGGGTAGATGATAGGTATGTAACCATAAACGGTTTTGGTTATTATGCAGAACTCCGGCCGCTCTAAAAATCAAATAAAACTAAGTGTGATTGATCGACTTTGTATTTCTGATGATGATTTCAAAGGTTTTATTTGTCGGAAAAGCTTGTTTTTTATTATAAACAAATCTGTGTGCATGCTGGAAACAATTGGTATTTTGCAGATACAGCGCATATTTACCAAATAATTATACATAAATTATTTATAAATGTATAAATGAGTTATTATATGAATAATAAATGTTTTATACTGTGTAGATATATGCTGAAATACTGGATTTATAATGAAAAAGCTTGGTTTTGTTGCTAGCGGAAGACACTGTATCTATGCAAGAACGTCATATGTAGCTCTTGGTAGGATTACCTCATTGTAAGAACCCGTAGGAATAATTCACCGATTAGTGTGACTATAGTAGTTGATGGAGAAATCTGTTTCTGTAGGCGAAACCACTGGGTCCGATGGTTTTCAAATTTAGCGCGAGGTTAGGTTTGAATCCATTAAGGTTAGTGTGTGTATATAAATTTGTGTTTCTAATTTTCTATTGTGGTAGTACTTGGCAGAGAAATATGTTTCAGAACATTACAAAACCATTTATTATTTATATATAATTATTTAGTAAATATCTGTCATAAACACAAATAACAACTGTTTCAACATGCACACAAATTTGTCTATTAAAAAAAAAAGAAAAAAAAAAAGCTTTTCCAACAAATAAAACCTTTGAAATCGTCATCAAAAGCACAAAATCAATCAATCACACTTGGTTTTATTCGATTTTAGGAGCAGCCCAAGTTCTGCATAAATACCCATTTTTTATTTTTATTTTATTAAAGGTCCTTTTTTGCCATGATTAAAATGTGAATTTTTCATGTAAGATGGATTCTTGTTATCGATTTGATTGCCAAACAAAACTTAAAATTGTTTAATTATTCATAAAATGTGTGTTGTTTCCATTTGATGCTTTACTGAAGAATATTTTCAATAATGACTTGAAATGGACAAGCAAAACAATGGACTTAATAAAATGTTAATGTATTTCAATAAATAAATAAACATACAGAGAATTTGCTACTACTATGATAATCATTGTTTGCAACATGTTTTATTAAATATGCACAAAAATAGCCATAAATATGACAGCAAAAAATACACAACAGACAGGTAGACACAATTACCTCATATAATTACCTTAAAATGTTTATGAAAAATTAATTTACACGAACACATGGCATTCTTTTCCTGTTATGTTAACAGCATGAAAAGTTATCATTCAGTTTTACACAAATAAGTATAACATTAAATCTAACCTAAATTCCATTATTTGCCGCGAAAATATTGCTTCTGGGCGCTTGCACAGAGCAGCATCAAAAGAACACACATCCAATAAATAAAATGAAACTAAAGATATTATCTTTTTGGTGGGTTTTAAAATACTCAAGTTAACAGCTACAACTCAAAGAATTAAATACATTTTTGAAGATACTTCTGTGCGCACAGGTTTTCTATGACATCCTTTCACCGGTCAACCATAACCATAATCTTCGAGGTATTTGCGAAAAATGTATAAGCAAAACTAAGTCCATTAAAATTAAATAACTTACGCTTTGATAATGTATGATTTCATAAACTTGTCAACCAGGTAAAATCAATTATTTTAAAACCATGTTCAGGGTCTACTGCAACTGTCATTAGTTCCTTAGCTAAGGAACGACACTTGTGTACTATGCTTGTGTATTTGTGCATGAGAATGATAAACTGTTCAGAAATATATTTCTTTTCAAAAGTAATCCTATATCAAACACAAAATTTACAAAGTGAAAGAAAGCTGGAAAATAAATGAACCAAATAATATATTGCAAGACAATGTTTATTTATTTACACCTTTATATTATACAACAATCTGGAATTTAAATGATGAGACATTTTATTTATTGGCACTACAATACCGAGGAGGCGGAAGGTAAACAAAAACAGCTGGTGTCTCGAAAAAAAAAAATGACACATTTTAAAAACATGACTTGTTTTGAAATTTAATATAAATTTTTGGAAGTGCTTAATTCCAAAGTTTAAATATTTAAATGCTTAACAATATATGAGGGATTAAAAATAGAATGGTTGACATAAAAGAATATGGAGAAGGAAGGTTATACATTTTAAAAGGACCTGGTGTAATATCTTGGGTCATTCTTATAAGTAAGTTTTTAAACTCTAAATGTTAAGGGTGTACTAATGACTGAGAATAATGCTGTAAAAGATAAATGGGAGTACCTCCATTACTTGTCACCCCTTACGTGCTGGATGGTTGAGGTTTTAGTTGTGTAGATCCATGGGTTACGTTTTGTCGCATACCATATTTGCGCCCCAACTGTCAACACTTCTGTTAAAAATACATACCTCGGCTAAATTTTGCAGCTTAGGACGCTCAACATTGAGTTACGCTTAAAGTGCGTGTCGAAAGCGTGATAAGTATGGGAGATATGAACTTATCCTTCATGATTTATGCATTCAGGTACCATTAATACTGCCACTGTTATGTTATATATCTACAAACTGCACTTGACAAAGGTGAACTAGGTGCAGCTTTATTTAGTTATTTAAAGCAAACTTTGGAAACTGTAGACCACATCATTTAATGCTAAAAATGGAGAAATATGTTGCTAGGGGTATTCCACTGAATTGGTTTAAAAGTTATTTAACTAATAAATCATAATATGTAGCAATTAATGATAGTAAATCAGACAACCTTCCTGTAACATGCGGTGTACCTCAAGGATCACTGCTTGGCCCTGTACTGTATTTTATGTTCATTAATAGCATTGCCAAATTGACACTAAAGGGAAAAAGGGTGGTAATGACCTAGCTGTTGAGGGCCCTTAAACAACACTCATCGTCATCTTCTTCTGCTCTTCCTCCTCCACCACCACCACTACTACTACTAATGGAAAGCTAATTATATATGCTGATAACATAGCTGTTTTTTACCATGGAGAAACAGAAAATGGTATTATGGTTCAAATGCAAAGGGACAAAATGGTTTATGTCTAATCATATTAAAACTAAACACATGTTTCTTCATAAATTGGGTTATTATATCAAATGGCATGCATGCATCATTTATGGTAGATGGTTATAATATTGAAGAAGTTAAGAAATTTTCTTATTGTGTTTTACTATTTTAGTAGTGATTTGCATATTGAACAAATAATAAAAAAGGTTGCACCTGTCATTGGTATCTTATCAAGATTAAGGTCCATAAATTGTTCATATTAAAAAGTGTGTACTATTCTCCCATTCACTCACATTTAGTTACATGAACATTGTATCCTAAGTTCCACAGAAGTACTATTAAATAAAATTAAAACCCTACAAAACCGTGTTATAAAAATTCTTTCAATTTGACTGTTTAAGAACAACAAAATTTGTTATTGGAGTTCAGGCTTAATACCAATTGCAGTTACTATGAGTTTAATTCTGTTAAGTTTGTATATGGATTCAAAACTTGCAAATATGCATAGAAGCTTGTGACAGTGATGTGATTAAATAAAAAATAAAAGAATTTGAGTCAGTTTTTGTAACACAACATCACTTTTACTTACTGGGACCGGTTTCGGGTAACACTTGTTCCCATTTTCAACCCTTAATTCTGACTCGGTTGGAGACTTTAAATATCAATAAATGTAATTATTTCCTATTTTTCTGAATGTCTATGATAGTAATTTTAGTATAAATTGTTCAACTACACTAAGTGCCTGCCTCTGTATTGTGATGGTAGCATGTACACTTCACAATCATGAGGTCCCAAGTTTGAATCTCGGTTAAGGTGAGTTATCCAGATAAGGTTGTTTCCCTCATCCTGAGAAGCCCAATGTTAGTTAACTCTTTAAGTTTTATGGACCCTGAACTCATTTGAGCATTATTTCACCATTTCATTCATCGTCCGATATGACCTAACGGGTTAAAGTATGTTAAACAATAAAAACAAAGAAAACAAAAAAACGAACAACTAAGTGCAGTGTACTGCTCGCACATCTCTCTCTCTCTCCCTCTTTCCTCCTCTCCCTCTCCCTCAGAAGGATAGAGCATAAGTCTAACCAAAGAAACATAAGTCTTCCAGAAGGGAACCAAACCTGGGACTCTAGCATGCTAACCACTAGGCTACACTGTAGTCCTACTTTCAGTATTGCTATATAAAACAAAATAAATAATAAATTATTGTTGTAACCTGGAAATTCCTATGTTTACAAGCAAGAGGCCTATAGTCTATTGAAAGATTAATGCATCTAGGTTGACTTGTCTGGGATGGATATAATATCAATTTCATTTCTGTTTCAGGTTTCATTTTCTTTGGAATCAGTATTGCTGTTTATTTAACAGGTAACAAATCATGAGACATTTTTATAAATATACTTTTCCTGACTTGTTAGTCTATATGCAATATATACACAAAACTTGATTCAAAATATTTTAATTTGTGTATTAAAAAGGAAGATATGTATTGCAGTTTTTGTGATAATATATGGGATTTTCATCCCACTCTTCCTACTATTGTTGGAATTACTGTGAGATATACATTGAAGCTTCATGTAAAATTAACCCTCATTACCTTTGAATATAACAGCAAAGAAAGCAGTCTTAGATTCTTAGTACTTGAGCATTACAGCTTGAAAATGTGCCCTTCATTTCAAGTATAAGTATTGGGTTATGCTCAGAAGTTCAGTAGTTATTGTTTGTTTTCTTCATTTTTAGAGTATTACAACTAAACACTGAACATCTCCTATTTTAATTTGGTACAGTTTATTGACAGACAGCAGGTATTAGGAAATTGTTCCTTTAAAAAAAATCTGATATGTTACACTCACATGACTTTCTCTAGCTGTTCTACAAACTTCATACATAAGATTCTTCTTCTTTCTGCGCCTTGCTAATCGTGTTACTCATTAGCACAACGTTCTTATTATTTAGTTCCGTATTGAATACCTCGAAAATGGTAAGCTCCACGAGAAAAATGTTTACTAGTTATGCCAAATTAAGCAAAATTCATCCAGAATAAACAGGTGTTCAGAAGCTATTCCCAGAAAATTCAAGATATACATTTCATTTGTTAGGTAAATATCTTTAATATATGATATTTTAATCAAAATCTTTACACCATTTTTAAGAAAATCAAAATTTTCGAAAAACGTTCCATGTAAAGGGTAGTTTGGGGTGGGGGGATTTTTCTCAAAATCTTCATGTCGCATCCCTGGAAGATACTAAACTTAAATACCAAGTTTGGTAGTTTAGCTACTTTTCATTTTTGAGTTATCGTGTTCACAGACACACGAACACACACACACACACACACACACACACACACACACACACACACACACACACACACACACACACACACACACACACACAGAGACCTTTTTCTCAAAATGCTTTTTTTGGATACAGGGGGTCCTAAAACATGTATTTTCGGTGAAATCTGGACATCAAATTTTTGAGTGAAATACAACTTCTCTATCCCTATGTACATTGTACATATGGGGCTAGAGAAAGTAAAAAAGTGATGTTTTTCATTGACATAATTTTCTTACCTATTCTTCAACAAAGAATTATTAATAATGCTTAGTCCTCTATCTACTAAGCACTAATTGCAATAAACATATATAGAAATACTTTTATTTCATATTTTCTTGCACGCAAGCACACACACACACACACAACATGTGAGATTTGTGCTGGACAAAGCGGTGCAAGGGCGGATTTTCTTTGGGTTCTCCACCATCAGATTCCACCAGTGCTCCATCTTCATACCATGTATCATCAGTATAATACTGTGGTGCCACAAGTAGTAAAAGTGGGTGTTAAACAGTAAAAAAAATTACACACACATAGCAACCAGTTTTGACTATCACTTTAGCCCATGGTACTCCCTTCTACCTATGTGGAAGCAAGTAATAAGATTATTTCTGCTAATTTTATCTTGATTAGGGTGAAATAAATAGATGAATAAGCTTTTTAACAATTTGTTGTAGAGATGTAGAGAAAGTCATGTGAATGGAACACATCAGATTTTTTGTAAACTTTTCTGGATTATTTATTACAAATAACAACATGGCTAGAACATATTCACATATATTTTACCATTAGGTAAAATTCCAAACATTGTGTAAAGTGGTTTTGCAGTGAGTTGATCATCTTGCTCCTGCCATTATTCTTTTTTTTTTATGTAATGAATACTTTCTTGGCATCTACCGAATTTCCATAGGTCATCAATGAATGAAAATATGCATAATAAGCTGATTTTAGTATGCTCTTATTTATAAGTTGAATTACAGATCGAAATACAAAACATACAGAGCTCAGTTTGGGTAAGATATGTGTTTCCAATTTATGTTATGATCAATAATAAAACCCGGGAATTTTTTATTACAGACTTCTGCAATCTGATTATTTTGATATTCTATCCTTAGGTCTGCCATGTTTTTATGCTTTGTTCAAAAATTGATGTAGTTAGTTTTTTCAAAATTTATGTGAATTTTGTTACTTTCTAACCAATTATTTTGTGTATTGAAGGGAGCCGACTGACACTGAGTTCTTTAATTATACTTCATATCTTAACTTCTGCATTTCATTTTAAAAATGTTTGTCCTGGTAAACTAATTTTTATTATCTCTAACAAGTACTGTGTGCATACATTAGTAGAGAAAGTATTGTATTCCACCAAACATTTGATACTGAGATTCATATGAAATAAATGTAAAATTTGAACTTTTTGTAGATAAAGAGAGACGGGATGGGACGGGACGGGAGAACTTGGTATTTAAGTTTAGTATTTTCCAAGAATGTAACACAACAATTTTCAGGAATATCTCTCCAACACAAGCTCCCCTTTACGTGGCAAATTTTTCTAAGTTTTCAGTTTTCTCAAATATGGCTCTAATGATTTTTATTAAAATGCTGTAAATTCAAGATATATACATGACAAATAATCTGAATTTGTTGGGAATAGTCTCTGAACTCTCTTCATTCTGAATAACTCTTGGATAACTGGTAAAAATCTTTCTACACAAAAATGTAGATCTTGTTAAAATACACAGTTTATGTCATATACATTCTTTTGTAGACCAAAAATTTCCAAGATATTCTGTTATTGGTGTTAAATTTTCTAGTACTTAGATTTTTCTGAAATGGAAAGTCATTATTCATTTTTTTTTCATCCTGGACATTTGAAGAGAAGGAAATTTCAATTACATCACATACCGACTAGCTTATAAAAAGATCTGACTATCGCTTTAGGATAATGTATTTACTTATTTCCATTCTATTAACAAGAAGTAAGTAATACAACCATTTCTGTTAATATTTACCTTGATTATTACTTGTACAAATAGAGACTGTGTATTTTGATATCATTGCATTATTTTTGCTATCCCTGGAATTTCATTTTATAGACGAGAAGAATGGTATACATAGTCCCTTATGTATCGCTGCTCCATTTTGTCTGCCAAATATTCATGACAACTTTTTTTATTCATTACATCTAAGATTAGCTTGCTTCTCGCTACTTTATCATAAACAATGACCCTGTTTATATCCTTAGTCGCATGGCTGTGCTATAGCCAAATGACCACGTGCTTTTCACCAAGACAGCTGGGGTTTGATCCCAGGTGACTGCATATGGGATTTGTGATGCAATGCAGCACAGGGGGTTCCCCAGTTTTCCCTGCCATAACATTCCATGTATCATTGTCATTGCCTATAGTGCCATATGTCATAAAAGCAGGCATTAAGCACTTAAAAAAAAATGTAGTTTTAATGTTCTTAGTTTCTAACTTGAGCTTTTACCCATTCAAAATGTATTATCCACCTAGGACTCTTAACTTTTATTTTTTCAACATCTTGTTGTGTTTAGAATTTGATGGCCAAATTAGCTCCAGTTTATGATAAAAGGTTCAATAATATATTATGCTAACACTTGCTGGCTGTATAGACAAAAATGTTCCTAAACACGAATTTAATGTAGTATTGTAATCTGAAAGTTAATTTAAGGTGGTGCTCCTGTGATATTTGACTAAAATTTCAAATCAAATTTGTTTTTCATGATAAAATAATATAAATTCTAAACTTCAAGAAAATATATAGTTTTTCCCACTTGGCAAACTGCAACTGTCAGTTAATTGAATCTATAGATGGGGAGGTGCATGCTTATTAATAAGTACTCCCAACTTTAAACCTTATTTTCTTGCAGCTTTTTTCCAACACTTTTCCATATTCAAAAACATTTTGAAAATTCAAAATTTTTGGAGACTATGAAAAATAATAATTTTTCTACGCTAATTAAAACTAATTTAAAATAATATAATTAATATAATATGACAGACAAATTTTTAAATTCATTTATTGTTAAACTGAATTTTATGTGTGTATGCTTCAAAATGCATTACATCTCTCTTTTTACTAGAATAATGAATTTAGACAATAAAAATTATTGTTTAAACAGCCATGCAAGCTGGAATTTTTATACATGACAGAAATATGACTCTTGTTGTATGCCATAACTGGTATAAATTTCAATAAGATACCTGACATACTGTGGATTTTCCAAATTTCACAGATGCATCACCTTAACCAAAACATGTCCAGAATTAATGTCACTACTGTATATAATTCACCAGAGCCCACGTCAATTGCCGAGGCTAGAAGATTTAATCACCTGCAAGTAAATAGGTTTTTCAAACTTCTATGGGAATTTGTAGAAAAACATGACATTGAACCATTTCGTGTGTACAACATGGGTAAGACTGGTATTCAAACTTCAGCCAAAAGCCACAAAAAACTCTTTCTACCACAGGAAAGTAGCAAAGATCGCCAGTCTAGAACAAAGTCAATTAATAACTGCAGTTTGTTACTGTAATACTTCTGGGTCTTTCTTTCCTCCATTTCTTATTTTTGCATAGAAGCGCATGCAGGAGCGGTTCTTGATGAAGGTCCCCAGGATGTCAAGCTTTGTGCATGGATAATGGCTGGGAAGATTTTGCAGCAGCATTTCTTTCTGGAATAAGTTTGTCCAACTTCAAATCAAAAGATCATAGAACTCTTGGACAATCATGGGTCTCATAAATGCATAAAAGCTCTTGATTATGATAAGAAAAATGATGTTATATTTCCCTCCTCTGCATCCCACACAATGCATAAAATGCAACCATTGCACGTGGCCATATATGCACCCCTGAAAACTAGTTTGATATAGCAATGTGCATCTTTCAAAGGAACCATGTATGAAGAATTGTCAAATCAGTTCAATGTTACAAAATTGTTTGCCATGGTTTATTTGAGGGTGGCAAATGCTTAAGATGCTGTTAATGGTTTCCGGACTGCTGGAATTTGACCTTACAATTCAAGTATTTTTCTGATTACGTTCCCTCTTCTCTCACACACATCGCTCTCAGTGGTGTAATGGTTACCATGCTGAATTCATATACCCAACTTCAAACCGGTGGAGGATGATGGATTTTTTTCAGGTGTAAAAATCCTTAGCATGGCTTCCTTCGGAAGGGAAGTAAAGCCGTTGGTCCCGTGTCATAGATTTACAGCACGTAAAAGAACCTCAAGCCTGATAGAGAGGCCTCTGAGCAAACTTAAGCAGTCTTTCATGCCCAGTATAGAATGGGACGCTGAGAACCACAGTAGTTAAAGAGCATTCATAAATAACACGCCATTTTTTCTTCTTTCACATATCATCCTAATCCTACCTGCACCCCACAATTTTGTCCTGATAGTCCAACTGTCCTTGAACTCCCAAGTCAGAGCAATTGACCAACACCTAAACCATCCACCAATTCCTCCAATCCACATATTCCACCTTGTCCAACTATTCAGTGTGCTTCCTAAAATGGATGGAAAAGAAAATTTCAAGCTGAAATACTCACTAGTGCTCCAATTAGAAAACAGCAACAAGACAAATTTGATAAAAAAAACAGCAACAACAATTGAAAGTGGTTGCCAGAAACCTGGAAAAACCTTCAAAAAAATCCAAGTTTACAGAAACCTACTTGGAATCACCGAAAGAAGATTGGATACAGTATGTATATTAATTTGTTGAGTTTTTTTTTTTTTTTAACACTATGTCACTTACATTGTTATTATGAGGGACTAGTTTCGAAAGCCTATGCTTTCATTTTCAACCTCATGGGTCCAACTGCCATTGCTGGCTGCATTTGCTTGTGCTCTCTTCTCTGGTGGCGAAATGATGAACTTCTTAACTAAGCTGTCTACTGGCGGGATTTCAAAGTTTATTAGGCGATCTTTG
Source organism: Hymenopus coronatus (assembly GCA_030762935.1). Taxonomy (NCBI): domain Eukaryota; kingdom Metazoa; phylum Arthropoda; class Insecta; order Mantodea; family Hymenopodidae; genus Hymenopus; species Hymenopus coronatus. The sequence continues at coordinate 40,092,595 of CM060885.1, read as the reverse complement.
TTTTTCCATATGAGGAATCTAGATCCAAATCCAAAATTGCTAAAAACCATGTCAGGCCACAATGAACTCACAACCTGGGAAAACATCCTCATATGGAAAAACAAAGATCGCCTAATAAACTTTGAAATCCCGCCAGTAGACAGCTTAGTTAAGAAGTTCATCATTTCGCCACCAGAGAAGAGAGCACAAGCAAATGCAGCCAGCAATGGCAGTTGGACCCGTGAGGTTGAAAATGAAAGCATAGGCTTTCGAAACTAGTCCCTCATAATAACAATGTAAGTGACGTACTGTTAAAAAAACCAACTCAACAAATTAATATACATATAATTTGATCGTCACTGTTACTAAATTCCTCCAAACATCAATTGGATACAGTGTTCACATTGGATACACGGGCAAAGAGACTAAAGTGCACATTTTCATAATTTCCTATTTATAATTTGTTTAAGTATACATGGAAAATTATTTGTGTGTTAAAAAATTCAAACATGTTTACACAAGTATTCCATAAAACATTTAGTTCTACCTGCTGACATCTTGTTGTATCCAGGTCTAAATCCTCTTTGCCCGGACTTCTCCTACATATGTGCATGGAATAACTAAGCAGAGCTAGGAATAAATTGACACCAGCCACTCAGTAGATCTGTGGTTCTTACTGTTCCTAACTGTTTGTTGTAAGCTAACCAGAAATGTTATTGTTGAAATACCAGGTACACCATACCAAACAACTCTTATTGTGTTCGATTAAAGGTACTGAGAAGATAACTTCTTGGAAGCAATTGTCAAATGCTGTATTAATGTGGAAATATTCTCCCAGGTCTCACAGACCACCTATGTGTACTTACAGGTTAACTTGCTTTACTATTCTATAATTTAGACATTTTTTGATGTTTTATTTATGAAGCTTATCTTTTAAAATTATAGCATTTTGATATGCTTTCATTGAATTGTAGGTTGTTATTGACTCATTTTTCAATTTTGTTTAGATCTACATATGTTGCCTAATTTTCTACTTCATATTGCATTTCTGCCTTTTATTGTAATTAAAATCAGTATAATATTATTTTAATGACATCACTAATTTGTATTTAATGTAATGTAGGACAGTGAACTAGGGCTGTTGAAATACTTGCCCCAAATTTAAAATAAATGAGTCCTTACTTGTTAAAATACGTATGCCATCACTATTGCAAAATAAATATTGAATAAAATTTCTGTGAGTAATATATACTTTATTTTTCACAGATTCAATAATCACGCAGTTACTGTGTGTACCATTGTGCCTTATGATTGGCTTAACCTGTATGGACGAATGGGAGGTATGTATTACTACTGTAAAAATCTTGTATGTTACTTTCAAATGATTTTCTTTACATAATCATTTATTACTTCCTCTAAGATATATGCACATTCTACATAGAAGGTAAAGAAGATATTGTATTTCACCAACATTTCAACAGAAACACACATTTTGAGGACCCTGATTTAAGAAAAAACAACACATTTTTAGAAAATGATCCTCTGGGTATGAATGAAAATAAATACCAAACTTGGTATTTAAGTTTAAGATTTTCCAAGGATGTAGCACAAAGATTTTCAGGAAAATTTAATTTTCTCAAAAATGACTCTAACAATTTTATTTAAATAGCATAAGTTTATGTTATTTTCATGACAAATGAAATGTGTGATACTATCAGATTAAGCAGCTGCTCTTCTGTCAGCACTTTGGTCTCAGGTGCACACCACTCGCCTTCCGAGATTGCAGCTCCTACCTTCGCATCACATATGGTGTGACCTTCTGCATATGATAAACAAAGGCAGTAGAGAATGTTCTTTTCAGTTGTGTGTTAGCACAGTCATGGTCCAGTATACTACAGAACAAGAGTTTTCACTTTTCGCAACTTTATAAAACATGAATTTCTATCTCTGTGTTGCAGAGCATTTTGAGAGGGCTTTCCTGATATTGATCCCCCTAACAGAGGTACAATTTATAAAATAGAAATTAAAAGTGCAGAATTAGTGTTAGACTGGAAAAGAAATTGAAAATGTCACATTTTGACAGAGGAAAATATTGATGATATTAGTGTGCAGTTAGAAGGCTTGCCAAGAAAGTCTCTCTCAAAGTTAGCAAAGCAAGTAGGAGTGAGCCATGGGTCAGCACAAAAAGTGATGGAGTGTATAAATCTAATCCCCAAACATTACAAGAACTACAAAATAATATATGGGAAGAAATAAGCAACATATCCCAAAAAGAATTGCAACATGTTTTTAATAATTTGTTAATATGCTGTAATGCTGTCTCAAGCACAAGGAGAACATTTCCAACATCATCTTTGAATAGGTAAGCAATCCTGAATGGCCCCTGCCATTCAATATTGTAATTTGTGAAATAATAATAATGGCTCTAGTTGACCTCGCCCATTCATCCTATTCATTTTTATGCATAAAACGGTACACATGAGGAAAAAATGTCAGGAGGGAAATGGAGCGCCACTGTGACCCAGGCGCCATTAAAAGTATGGCCGCTTAATCTGATGACCCAACATATCTTGAATTTTCTGGAATAGCCTTTGAAGACCTCTTCATTCTGGATGACTTTTGTATGACTCTTTCAATTAGACACTGAGGGCAGCAAGAGCCTAATAGCATAGGATTAATAGTGGTAATATTCAGAAAATAACATCTTAAAGAGCTAAAATAAAATTAACTATATATCTCCAACAACCAAGCTATCCTTAAAGCTTTGGAAGTTTTAAAAGAGTAAGCATTAGAGGAGATACTTGTGCAAAAAAGAAAAGTCACTACTTTTTGGATATTTAAGTCTTCTGGATTTGATGAATAAGAATAGGAATCACCAGTTTCTGATAGAAGAAAATTAGCAGGAAACTATGATCAGTAGAGGATAAGTGGACAAAGCATTTCAGCTGCATGAAGGTTCATATCAGCAACTCTGACAACAATGTTGCAGGATCATGTGGCAATGCATGCAGTATAGTGGGGCTGCGCCGTGGCCGAGTAGTTAGACCACTCGACTCTCACCTAGACGGCCGGGGTTCGATCCCAAGCGACCGCATGTGAGATTTGTGGTGGAAAAAACGGCATTGGGGCGGGTTTTCTCTGGGTACTCCGGTTTCCCCCGCCATCGCATTCCACTGGTGCTCCATCATCATTCATGTATCATCAGTGTCACCGCCTGCGGTGCCATTAGTAGTTAAAGCGGGCGTTAAACACTACCAATGCAGTACAGTGATTCCTATCTGCACCCCTGTTGCAAAGTCATAATCAGCAAAGTAAATGCCCTAATGGCAAGCTTGAGTGCAAACAAATAATAATAATAATAATAATAATCTTTATATTAGCTTATTGACTTACAAGTTTCAAGCATCATCAGTCATATCAATGTACAATATTTAAAATTCATCTAATCTGAAAAAAAAAAAAAAAAAGAAAAGAAAAAAAAAAAAGACTGTATTAAAAATCTTTTTAATTTCCTTTGAAATATTTTGTCTCTTGAAGTTTCACTATTGCCAGATAGTTTATTGAATAATATTTTTCCCATTGAAAGGGGATCATTTCAGTGGCCATTTTATTCACATTTTCTTTGTAAATAATTATTCTGTGTACTGTACAAGATTGTCTTTAAAGTGAACAGAGTGCGACTAACTTACTACAAGCATAATTCCATTATAAACACCTCTTATATATTTTTTTGTAATATCAGTACCCAGCTCACATTTGTTATGCACTGCCCCAGATCTTAGTTCCATATTGAAGACATGGTTGAATTCATCCATAAGAAACTAATTTTAGATAATCCAAGTTTAGATATCCTTTTAGATTTCGTAGTAGATATCAATAAGTACTGATACTATTACATATTGCTCAATGTGGAGTTTGAAACTCGTATTTTCATCAAGAATTACTCCTAGAAGCTTTATATTCTATAGCTGTTCAATATTTTTATCCTATACTTTTATACTTGACTTTCAATTACAGGACCTATTATTTTGATGCTGGAACACGATCATATTTGCTTTTGTATATTAACCTTTAGGTTGTTATTACTTTCTCTAGCAGCATGTACAATGTACAGAAAGGGCAAGCATTGTACTACAACCAAAATTTTATACCGAATTATGAGAAATACATGTTTTGAGGCCCATTGAATCCATGTGTGTGTGTGTGGTGTGTGTGTGCATATCAAAAATGAAAAGTTTTTTAAATGTCAAAGTTGGTCCTTCAATAAACTATTGTTATAAAAGTTTATTTTTCTGTCTACTTCATATTAATCAACATAAGCACTTACAGAAATGGTTTTATTGCATATTTCATTGTAGGCATAGTGAGATTAAGAGAATACAGTAGGCTTAAGCTATGTTTAAATTTCTTCTCTTTGTTGACCATGAGAGAAAAAAGATGTAAAGGTAGTCTGAGGTAGGGCTTTTGTTGAAAATCTTTATGTTGCATCCTTGAAAGATACTGAACTTAAATATCAAGTTTGGTATTTTAGTTTTTGAGCTAAGGCACAAGTGTGCGCGCACGCACGCACGCACGCACGCACACACACACACACACTCTTTTCTAAAAATTATTTTTGGACTCAGGGGACCTCAAAATGTGTATTTCCGGTGCAATCTTGAGAACATTTTTGGGTGAAATAAATACCTTCTCTATGCACATAAGAAAGTATAAAATCATTCATAATAAAGAGGATTTCACTGCTTATTCTGAGAAACTCAATGAGCAGCCTTCATAATGAATAGAAGTCATGTGAGCATTACCCTTTTATTTATTTATATCCTGTGGATTTTAACAATATGGTTAAGAAGTAAGTTTTATATAATTCCTTGTGTCTGAATTTTTATCCTCTCCATTCAACAAATTCTAGGCTAATTCCTTAAAAACTGCAAATTAAGTTTATCTGCAAACTAGATTGTTTTCTAGTCCCCATTTCATGTATTGTTGTTTCTATCAATAAAGTTAAAAACCAAATTCTGGACTGCAACAATGAACTATTCTGTTTTATAACTACTGTATTTATTCAAATACAAGATGACCCCCATTTGTGAATTTAATTTTGGAATGTAGCATATTAGCTATACAAAAAGAAGACAAGATAACTTGATTATTAATTAAAATTTAAAGTATTACCTTATAATTTGAACAAATTATAAGCTGATTAAGGTCCATCTTTTTTACTTAATTTGAATTTGTGTAGACATTCATATGATGGAAAAGAGAACAGAAATTATGTACTGATATGTATGTGATCAAAGAAGGTGATATGGCAAGCGGCAACGCAATTGGAGCAATGATAATTGATAAGAATTTCTATTTAGACAACATACCTAATAAAACATTTCATTGTAGAAAGCTTTACCGAAATTAATAATTTGAATTTGCGCGGAAGTTCATACTTTGAGCCTGCAGAGAGATGGAGAGGTTAACTGTACAGTATGTGTGGGATGGTAGAATGTGATAGCAGCAGCGGGAGCGTAGCTATAACGACGATTATGGATATTACATTCTAATTAGTCAAAATATATAATATAACACATCTTAAAACTTTAATGTAATTTAAATTTATGCAGAAATGCACACTGTTAGTGGAAGATAGACAAAAATGAAAAACGGAAATGTACTGATATATCTGTACTCAGTGGTGATGGTGCAAGCTTAGCATAATGACGATTATGGATGTGATTTTCTATTAAGACAACATGTTTAATATAACATGTCTCGAAACATTTTACCTATTTCAAATTTGCACCAAATTCACGTTTTGAGTGAGAGAGATACGGAGAGGGTAGCACAAAAATGTATGGAATGTTTGCATTAAATATGTGACAGCAGCGGTGACGACAGCATAATTGTAACGACAATTATGGATGCGATTTTCTATTAAGACAACACACCTAATATTTCATAAAATGTTTTATCCAATTCAAATTCAATCATGAATTCACATGAAGAGAAAATGGAAGTGTACCAGTATAGGTATGTATGGCGCACGCTATGTTGTGGGAGCAGTGAAAATGTGCAACTCTGCTTGACTGTTGACTCTCTATACAACATTATATGTATTCCCTGGCAGGGTAGTAAAAAAGTTGCAACTGTTAGCAACTACGTCACTCTTCCTTCTTCCACATCCATGTGACATCAGACATGCATGTGCATTGCAAGGTGTTTTTCAGTGGTGGGAGAGAGCATTGCAAGCTGCTGTGAGGGATCAAAAAAATCATAGTGTACTGTTTATTGTAACTGTATATAAACTGAGAGCTGTTAATAGTAATGTTGGGACCTTCAACACTTAAGTTCTCCTCTGGCAAGTCCCTCAGAGGACAGTCTAGGGAGATTATTTACAATGTGCCACATGGGAAAATGGTACTTGTTTTCATCCTACATACAGCCATGCACGCATGTATTGTAACAATGATATAGGGGTGATGGCAAACTCTCCCTCCATCCCTACCTTTCTTACCATCTCCAAACACAGTCGGCTAAAGCAGGAAGAGAGAAGCAGTTGAAGACTTAAGCTGCGCAAACTGAAAAATAGTAGTATTTTTAATTACCTGCCAAGCTATATAGCTACTGATGCGAAAGGAAGTCCTCTAATATTATTTTAGTCTCCAATGAGTATGCTCATATTCACAGGTAATTTTTGGCGCAAAATGAAACACAAAAAATCTGCCATTTACATTGAAATCTTGGTAGTTAATCTTTACAATTTCCCCCAAGCTTTGCCACTGCCATACTCACGAAGTTTGAAATTTAATTTTTCCACACATGGTGTTCGGAAAATATATGTATATCGTGAATGCAAGATGACACTCAGTTTTGAACATTAATATTTTGGAAAATAACAATCTTGTATTCGGATAAATAAAGTATATTTACTTTTAAAATAATGTAGACAACAGACATGTATTGATACTGAAAGAAATGTTTTCAGGACTGTATCCTTGATCGATATGAAAATACAATTTTACTGACAAGAAGTAAATGGTATACAAAGCTACTTGGCAGAAAAAGGAATACTAGAAGATTCCAACTAAGCAATGTAAGGGCAATTCAGATGGCAAACCAAGGGGTTCTCATGGTATATAAATCAGGCATCTTGATACCAGTTACAGAAACACCATTAAATAACAGGTATGGATTCAAGTGTATTTTGTCATTAAGCAGTATTACACCAGACACCTTTGAGGTTTTGTAATAGTGGGCAATTCACAGCTACTGTGAATTTCTTTTCTTTCTTTCCTTTTTTTTTGTAGTTTAACTGGATAAATCATATTATACAATGAATGAATGAAATGGTCCATACACCCAACATTCTTCTTCTGAGGATAAAGAAAATCACTAGAAGAAACCTTATCTAAGTAGTGAGTTCCTCACCCTAACCGAGATTTGAATTTGGGACCTCTTGAATATGATATACACTGCTACCCTCATTCCATGGAGGTGGGTAGTGGAATATTAATCATACTTGAATTGTAACTATTATTTTACAGGGATTCGAAGATAATGAGTGTAAATATTACATCTTTCTTGCGGCTCAACCATATTGAGGAACTGAGTGCAGATCCTTGCATAGGCTATGAAGATTTGTTTGATCTTGATCATTCAGACACTTCCCAAGAATACGATGTTATAGAAGAAATTCCACAACTTCCTAGACTGAGAGACCAGATCAAGATCTTATCTGAACCTGTCCCTCCATCTTAAAATATAACAGGAAAAGTTTTTGGAAAAAAAAAGAAGAAAAAACCAAGGATAAAGAAAATGTTTTAAGCTTGGAAATCAGTATTTACTTTGCAGACTTGTGTGAGCACATTTAAAAGTAAAAATGATTTTAGAGAATAATAAAATGAATGTCAGCGTAACACATTTTCATTCTTACTAGAGCACTAATGGTAACATAAGTATGCCTTACTAAAATCAACAAGTAAAGCTGTAGTTTACATAAGCCAGGTGTACAAATTTGCTACCATGTGTGGCCATAACATGATAGTCTCCGAGCTGTGAGTGGACTGAACTAGGGACTGAATATGATTTTCATAAGCTATGGTTTTAAACATGCAATTTGTGTTCAAAAACAGCTTTTTCACTAAATGTTTTCAGTTGTGGAATTTTCTAAGGCTGAAATTTTGTTACGCCCAGCTCAGGTGTGATTGTTTGTTTACAATTCTAGCATTTTGAAGGTTATTGAAGAATAAAAAGACCCAGTTAAGCATCAGTGACTATAGCTTCAGCTCGCTGTAATACCTATGAAGCAGCTTTATCGTCTCATCTAAACATTTATATTGGCTTTTATCACTTTTAATTCCACTCTCAGTTCAAGGAAGCATACTGGGCTGCTAAGAAATACTAAAACAAGCTGAATGTATGTGTAACTATTAGCTTTAAATGGAAGCAGTGATTGACTAAGAAAAGAATTTTATTGCAGGAAAATTATCTGCAGCTACCCAAGGTGAGCATAATAAATGCCACAGAATCAAGCCATGTTATATATTAATATGTTTTGTGTAGGTTGAGATTAACCTTATTCTTATCATTGATTAATATAATATTTTGTTAAATATAAAACCCAGCAGTTGAAGAACTTATGAGTGTGTAATAGCCATTAAGTATACTATCTCAAAATGTATTAGAGAATGCTGTGAGGTTTATATGAAATATGCGAGTCAGTTGAATTTAATGTTGCCATTATGTTACCATGTTAGCTCAGTTGGTTAGAGCTACAACACAGAAAGCTGAAGATCTATGGTTCAAATCACAGTTATGGAATTGAATTTTTCATTATGAGGGTGGTTTGACAAGTCTGTTAAAAAAAGCAAAAAAAGGTGTTTGTTCTTAATCAACTCACCTTACTTCTTGACATAGAATCCTTTGAGGGATATTCACTTGGTCCAGCTTTTTCATCCTGTTGGGAAGATAGGTTCTGTCAAACTTTGCAAAATACTTATTGACTGTAACTTCCAAATTTCTTCCCAACAAACCAAGGTTTCAAGTTAAGGAACAGAAAGAAGTCATTGGGTCTAAGTCTTGTGAATAGGCTGAATGAGGAACTAATTTAAAGCTCAATTCATGCACTATTTGCATTGTTATCAACTTATCACTGATGTGTGGAATGGTGCATTATCTTGGTAAAAAAGCACTGTTTTGTTTGCCAACCTTGGTCCTTTTTTCTGCCAATGCAAGTTTAAAAAAATCCAACAATGGAGAATAGTAGGGGCCATTTATGGTTGTACTTTTTTCCAAATAATCCATGGGGATTATTCTTGGGAATTCCAATACCAGCTGACAAAATGGCCTCTGCCTTTTTCAGTTGGTCAATTATTTTGCCTGCTGTTTTGACTGGTGTATAATGATGGATCCAGGTTCATCTACAGTCACAAATCAGTGCAAAAAGTCTTGCAGATTGCTATGAAATGTTACTAGACATTGTGTTGAAATGTTGTTCCGGATGCACTTTTGATTGACTGTGAGCAATTGCAGCACCCACCTCGCATACAGCTTCTTTACAGCCAAAGATGTTGAGATGCCTACAGTCTCTGCAATCTCACAAATGGTTATTTGGTGGTCTTCTTGCATTACCATAACCTGTATTTTGTCAATAGTTTCCTGTGGCCTTAATTGGATGACTGGATCATGCTTTATCTTCAGTGCTTGTCCTACCACATTTAAATTCATTAATCCAAAAGTAAACAGTCTTCCATGATGGTGCAGAGTCCATGTGAACTTGAATCCATTTCTTTTGATTTGTGTGGCAGTCCAACCCTTCAAATGAAAATGTTCCATTCTTTCATGGAAATTTACCAGACTTATCAAACCACCCTTGTAATTCCACCTTTCCAATATGGTTGTTGATTTTGCTTATTAATGTTCAATTGCTTGAATTTCTAGAGTTGAAAGATCAAACCACTGCATAATTCTGAATATAAGTGTGCCAGGAATATTGTATTAGTTCTCTCCGCTGTTTACTTAATTTTATGACAATACTAAATTCACCAAAAAACCTTGAAGGCTGTGGTAATGACCCTGTTGATAGTTATTGTAAGCATGCATATAATACACAAAGACTGAGCCAGGTGAGCAAATAGAGAGGACCTTAGGGACTCAAGCTCTCTGCCCTCCCCAAGACACCTAAAAATGTAAATTCAAGCAATTCAGTCTTCTTCTTTTTTTACTTTCTCTACGCGTACTATGATAGTGTATAGAGATGGTATTGTAATGCACCCAAAAATTCTATACCGAGATTTCACTGGAAATATGTATTTTGAGACCTCCTGAATAAAAAAAAAAAAATTAGAAAAATAAATGTGCGCATGTGTGCCAAAAAAAAAAAAATGAAAAATCTGGAATTTAAGTTCGGTATCTTCTAAGGATGCGACACAAAGATTTTCAAGAACTCCTCCCCCACCCCAACTACCCTTTACATGGAAAATGTTTCAAAAGTTTTTATTTTCTCAAAAATGGCTCAAACGATTTTGATTCAAATATCACATATTAAAGATATTTACTCAACAAATAAAATGTATGTCTTAAATTTTCTGGGAATAGCTTTGGAGGGCATCTTAATTCTGGATGAATTTTGTGGACTACGATATGAGATAGACAAAACCTTACTTCACAAAAAATTTAGATCTCATTAAAACACACGATTTATGTCATATTCATTTTTCTTGTAGAGTTGACCATTTCCAAGATATTCCTTGTTATTAGTTTCAATTTTAAAATATTATACTTTTCTCAGACAGGAAGTGTCCGTTTTTCTTTTTTTCTACTCCTGGCCAAGCAAGAGGCAAATTTCAATGACAATCTCATAACAATAGCTTTTAAAACATTTGACTATTGCTTTAGTATAGCGCATTCCTTTAGTTCCCTTCTACTTATAAGAAACTAAGTAATAAGTACATTCTGCTAATGCTTATATCCATTAGCATGGTGTAGAAAGAAGAGTAATCATTTGTAAGAAGTTTGTTTATAGCACAATTAGAGAAAGTCATGTGAGTTTAACACATCAGATTTTTTATTTATTCTTTCATACTTTCAGGTTTAGTATACCACTGCATTACACATGCTAATAAACATGTAAATAGAAAATATTTTAAGATTAAAGCTGTGGTAAATATAGGAGCACGATTAGGAATTTAATCTGTCCTCTGGAAAATATAGTTCCATATGCTGGCAGCAATGACTATACAACTTGCTCCACTCATTTTACTATCTCTACACATTTAGGCATAGGTAGGGTGTATTAGATGGCATCTCGTATGATTGTAATGAAGTGAACAGATCTCTATATAGTTAATATACCAGATGGTTATGAATCCTGGTACTTCTGTTTTCCTTTTGGTCCAATAAATACTTAAAAAATTGTTTGTTATGCCAAACCATCAAGTCCTTTATTTGGTTTGTGGGAAGAATTCCCATAACCACTGCCTCCTACATCTTACAAACCAAGCTGTTAAATCTGGCAACAGTGGCATTTGCCAGAGAGGTAGTCCTCTCCCATGTTTTAGATTTATGGAATTGAATCTAATCCAAACCGAGTAAAAACAAAATATGTAATGCAGCAAAAATGACCACCATGTGAGTTGCTAAAATATATTTAGAGCCTGAAGAGTAAAATGCTCAACATTAGAACTGGGAGTTCAAACCAAGGTTAGGTTTCAACCCCCAGTTCTAATGTTGAGCATTTTACCCAATATAGTTTGTGCAACTTTGAGCATCCACATTATTTGTGCATTTAAAGCAGTAGTATATTAAATGCTTTTGTGTTGGTAATATCATTAGTAACCTTTACAGATGCTATACCTTCTAAATGAACTCTGTAATTTGCTAGTGAAACCATGAATGAATATGTAGATATATTGACTAAATAGTAATGACAGATATTCTTCCATACTTATTACCTCCAATAATTTTTAGTTACCTTAGTATTTGAGTGAGTAGTTACAACTCGAGAGCCTGTAATCACCTTTTGTTTTATAGAAAATGACTGCAAGAAACAATAAATACATAAAATTTAATCATTTGTGTCAATTTTGTGTTAATATTCAATATTTGCGTTAAACATGAAACTAGTACAATTGCTTGCTCGCCTGTGGTACCTTGGCAGTAAAAGTGGGCGTTAAACATTATAAAAAAAAAGTACAATTTCTAAACTGTCACATTTATAATTAATATATCTAATTTAACTTTTTGCAATCTGTAGTTATAGTACATGGGTGCTACAGGAACATAAACTAGGTAACTATTTGTCTCTAGGATACATGACTGACCTTCAAAGCTTTTTGTACTTTACCAACAAATTTTCTAGTTCACACCACTTTGAAAGTTTGAGGTTAGGAGGTAAAACCCAACATAAATCAGATGCTGGAATTTCAGTCTCCTTATGGTGAGCTTATAATAAGGCAACTTCTAAAAGATCACTTCACCAAAAACAGCATTTAAAATGTATAGATACAGATTATTATTCACTACTTTTTAATCCCAGACTGACTTATCTATGTGTTCCGAGAATTCACTCACCAACTTTTCAAAACTACCAATATTATCACTATTTATAAATTGCTCAAATTTTGGCTCTTCCTTTTGCATCTGTTCCGGAGCCCTTTGTTCTGGTTCTTTCCTGGGCAATGGCACCAGTATGCTGAGGTAAGCTGGCACATTTTGGAAAATTCATGGTACTGCATCATCCATCAACTTTAGATATGTTAGGGGCAGGTTTTGAACAACACCATCAGGGTGTTTGTATTTCTGGTACCTAATGATATCCTGCTCTGCAAAGTGTTTTATACAAACAGCAGCATTTTGTGAAGGTATCCAGTCCTTTCGAGGGATTAGTTGTAGCCACAATTTTCTTCTGATTTGATCTCTCAGCAATCTAAATGTTGAAATTGGGGTACCTACTTTCAGTGTACTGTCGTAGTTTGATTTACAACCGGGAACACAGCAGCATCTCAGCATCTGAAAGTGGTAATGTAAATTGTTCATTGAGGTTAAGGTAAAACTGTGAACTGTGTTAAACATAATTATTATGGAAGATGATGATAAATTGTAACACTTACTTTTTATACTGTATAGACTTTTAGACTATTATAGTCCAAGCCGTGGATATGTGTTTAAACACTGCAGGTAGATAATTCTATTAAAGTGACATCATCAGCTGCTCTTTAGAACAGAATTATTAGAGAAATTCTGCACCAAAGTGTCTGGTTGTCAACTCCACCACTTATGTAGCTTTTCTGTTATTATATTTCCTTGTTATATAATATATGGAGCAAATAAAAACAGCTTTTACACACTGAAGTAAAAAACATTGCCTAACATTAATCAGGCACAAATCACAATTAATAAGCCTCCTACATTGTTGTTGAGGCTTATTTATAAATATGACTGCCAGCCAGGACGAATAGCCACTGTGTCTCAAATAGAAAGTGAAGGGAGGCACGATCATTGATACCCAGGAATCCGTAAAGAATTTTGCAAATTCAACCAAGTTTCGGTAAGGATGATTACATGTGGCTTGACCCGCGGCAGAAGGCGTTATAAGTCCGGGAGTTTGCGGTTGATACCGCATTCCAGTAAAAGAGCCGAAGGTCGTGCAGATCGTTGAAGCAGAACTAACTTAAAGGTGCAATTGGGTTTTAAGAGACATTAGAATGTAAAAGCGAATCCGGAGCCTCCGCAGAGTTTATTAAAGAGATGGCGGAATTCCCGAAACTCGGGGTGTGAGAGGACGTAGGAGGGGTGAGAGTTTCCGTACGCGCGGCAGGTCGAGGAATGGCAGTGTCAGGACCCCCGAAGGTCGGTCCTTCCTCATAGGAGCATCTGGTGTAACAATGCTACCAGCTGTATTGGGGGCCGAGGGCCATCTCCCGTGTGGGGCCCAGCAGACCAATACCCAATCATACGGTGCTAGCGACTGAGCCTCTATACATTTACGTTTAGTCGATACAGAGAGGGTGGTATAAGTAGCTCGTTGCTTCGGGTTCATAGCCCCCCCCCCCCCTGTTTCCTTCCCGAGGTTCGATGTAGGTTTCCACTGGAAAGCGTTGATAATAAAGATAAACATGTGAGGGCAGACGTTGCGCCCTAAACGTAATCTTCATTGTACGGGTGAGTACATAGTGACCCCATTTTCGTGTTGTCGGCGATTGAAATAGTGCTCATGCAACTGCCTCGTAACATGCAAATGGGTACGCAGTTCATCCAAAGTAATATCGACATCAATACCGCGCACCACCCCCGTAACAAAAATGTTATAAAAGGGAATGGTGGAGCGCGTATCGTATACAGCATCAAAATCAGAATCCAAGAACCTATTAGCATAGATATGGGAAGAGAAATGGACCTCTAATTGGTTATACTCACATTTATAACTATGAGTTACTCCCTCCGCGTGTTGAAAAAGCCATTTTCCAATCTTTAAGAGGTAGAAATCACGGATGTTCCGGCTATTGCCATGAACAATAACAAAATATGGACCAAGATCCGAAGAAATATATCGGAGATGTGGCGGAATCGACACGCCAGTAGTAAGGGCCGATTCCCCAACCCCAACCCCATTTGACTGTTGAGCCACTACGGCATCAGCTTGCGAATGAAAAACAATGTGTGGCGATATCGAAATATCGGCACTGGTAATAACTTCTGTCTTCATGCCTTCACATGAAAGAGAATTAGAATTAAGCACTAACAGTTCCTGTATCACCGACGCAGGGACCCCCTCTGGGGGCCTAATCCCTCCTGGGAGGCCAAATTCGAAATGAATTATAAGCACTTTATCTGAAGTTCGAACGGGACACAAAAATAAGAAAGCACCACAGAATCGCACACATTCACAAATGGAGAAAGAAAAGGAACCCAGACCGAGACACGTGTATAATCCACATGCCACACACAATCGTAGCCTCCCCTAACTTCCCCTCACAGGTCGCACGGCTAGCAGCACACGAACAACTGGCGCGGTCGACAGCACGATGCAAAATGCCTCTTAGACATGGGGCGATTCATGAACGAATCGTTTATATGAACGAGTACAAGAAAATAATCGTATGAATCGTATCAACCTTAGCATGAATCGTCGTTCAAAAAGAATCGTAAGAATCGTGCTAGTCTTAACATGAATCGTTGTTCAAAAAGAATTGTGTGAATCGAAAAGAATCGCATGAATTGAAAAGAATCGTATGGGTTGAAAAGAATTGCATGAATCGTGTCAACCATAGTAGGTGTCGTCGTTCACAAAGAATCGTAGATTTGAAGAATCGTGATCAGCCATTGTTATTCTTTTGCTTCGACCTTTCGGAGTACCAAACCGAACTTCGACGGAAACTGCCGAGTGAGCACGATGTGTTAACCATTTATGTTAATGTGAAAACCCTACAGCGCTGAGGCCACGAGGCTAAAGAAGAAAATGTGTTTAAGAAAACGAACACTACCGATTATTGCCGAAGCCACCACGAGCGTCTTTATTTTAGATGAGTTATTGTACAGGTTAAAGTTTATAATTTACAACTGCTTTATATGTATACAGAATCTTAAATGTAACATATGCACAGGTAAATCGTCACTACGTTAGCAAGATATATGACTTCAAAAACTAATTTTACGTAAAAAAAGAAAGAAAATGATCCAACATATTACAAATAACTTTTGTGTGGTGTTGCCAAAGCAGTAACTTTTTTTGTTCTCTTTGTTTGGCCAGCATAAAGAAAAAACGAATAACGACTTTCTATTTGAGAAAAGTATAAATATGGAAAGACTGAAAAAATAACAGAAAATATGTAGGAAATTGTTAACTCTGCGTCGTAGGTAGATGCAGAACTTAAATATCAACTTTGGCATTTACCTAACGGATTTTTCGTCTTTGAGTTATTCTGTTCATTCACAGCTACATAAACACACGCACGCACACAAACATGGTCTTTTTTTTTTTTTTTTTTTTTTTCTGAAAATGCCTTTTTGGATTCAGGGGATCTCAAAACATAATTTCCGATGAAATATCAACATGAAATTTTTAGCTGGAAAACGATAGTTCACCGTGACACATACAGAATAGAGAACGTTAATAATAGAAAACAAGTTTTTGTCAGGTTTCTGAGGTACCATTAAATTGATTATTCAAGGAATATGAAGGAATTTTCTCTAAAAGTTAAGCTTCACGTTGCTGATCATTTATCAACTTGTGAATTCCTCCGATTCTCAATATGAGATAATCTACCATCATGTAGTTGCCATTAATAATTCTTTTGAAATTAGATGTCCTTACAATCCAACATGCTGTACGTTGAATGCAAACATGAAATGCATACACAAATTTGTTTGTGGTCTAATCCGTAAAATCTATGAAATGAAATTGAAGTCTGGTATGCAATGTAAGGGGTAACTCATGCCTCGCAATTTTATAACCTTCCTCTTTCACGACACGTTTTAGTAATTGATGATTTGCTAGGTGATTTTCTTGAAATTCATTACGCCTCTTTGGAAAATAAGAGAATCTAAATACCAAGTTTGCGATTTAATTGACTTTCCATTTGTTAATTATGCTGTTTAGAGGCGCCCGCGCGTGCACGCACACACACTTTTTAATTTTAACTAACGGGGCTTCAAAAGATGCTCCCGGTGAAATCTCTATTTCCAATTTCTAGGTGGGTTGCAATACATTCTCTATCTAATATGTACGATTATATGGTTGAGAAAGTAAAGAGGACCACAATCTAAATAGGTATTTATAAGAGATTCCTGGAATTTGACGAAAGGAAATCGATACAATACTCTGTGTTCTAACATGATCTTATTAACAGGTGTTAAATAATAATAATAATCATAATAATAAATTGATATACTTTGCAATATATATCCCATGTAACACAACTAAAGTGGAATTTCATAGAGTAATTTTATTGTAAAATTCAGAAAACTCCAGAATAATGGGGAAAGAATACGTTCAGTTTTACATTGTTTTTCTTTTATGCCAAAAAAAGCTCCTAGCCCGTATCGTAATAACAAAGTCGGGATTACAAGGTGTTTGCATAGCAGGGCGATTCTTGCAAGAATCGTGAATCGTGCACCTAGGGAGGCTAAAAGACAAGGCGACGATTCATGAACGAATTGTGAATCGTGCACCTAGGCAGGCTAGGCGACGTTTCATGAACGAATTGTGAATCGTGCACCTGGGCAGGCAGACTAAAAGACAGGACGATTCATGAACGAACTGTGCATAAGGTTACTGCGTTTAGCCAAGTGAGATACTTGTTGCCAAGCCGAGTGCGGCCGAATACTGCCGAGCACGGTCGACATTCCGTGATTGCCGTGCCGAGTGAGTACTGAAAATTACCATGGATTCTGATGTTCTATCATCTGTCTGGCTCTGGTTAGCGAAAACAGAAAACCACTTACCATTAAATAGAATATTGTTGAGTTCTGACGATACGGAGTTAACGATGATGGTTAATTTTTTAAAAACAATAGCGTATAATCGAAAGCGCAGTAAATCGAATCGTAAACATTTCCATTGAAACTACAGCACCACATATAAGGAAAGGATTAATGTCCAGTAATTATTTTACTGAACATTATTAAATATCTAATACATTGTATTGTATGACTGTATGTTGTAGATATACCAAGTTGTTAACGGAGGGAAAAACAGAACTTCTAGAATTCCAGGATTAAATAAATTAATATCTACGTTTAAATTATAATTTAACGGCACCGATTTATACACAACAACCTACACTAAATGCAGGTATAGAAACATCTTACTTCTAATATTAAAATTACATCGGAAGAAAATAATAATTATTCTGGGCACTAGCGTTGCCTTATAATGATGTACTTATAAAAAAATATACGACTTACTTGCGTGCAACCGCGGCAGTGATGAATAATAATTACTCTGCTTATTAACATTACACAAATACCGCCAGGCGCCATGCAATCGAGGCTAGGTGTCAATTTTAGATTTAAACAAACTCTTATGTGGTTTTTCTTTTTCCGTTTAATGGTAGACATTTTACCAAATGTTTGCAAAAGAGTACAGCGTTTTATATAAATTACAGTTTTTATGCTATAGGAGCTGCCATATGACTACCATCCCCGTGTAAAAACGAGAGCATGAACACAAGACGGCATGGCGATGATTAATGAATCGTGAACGAATCGTATGAATCGATTCATATTGCATGAACGAATCGTATGAATCGGTTACTGAAAATTAATCGCTCGACCCAACTCTAATGCCTCTTACGTCGCCAGATTTCAAACTGCACGGCTTGTAAGATGAAGGAGGTAGTGCCACAACTCATCGCTGTGATACATTAAGTCACCATTAGGGGCAGCAACTACAGTGCTACCTCACACGACTGGGAGGTGGTGGTAACCTTTTAAAAAGACTCACTTATCCGGAGAAATTAGTCCGCTCGGTCAGCAGACTGTATAATATATGACTTTATAATTTGGTGCTCGCGACTCGTATTTTCCAAGTATGCTTATTGGTATTATTATTAGTTAATAAAGTTATTTAAATTGTATACCGTGTACCAGTGATTATACACATTGGTAACCACAACGTGATTTGCGATGGCGCAGCAAAATTCGGATATGGGAACCGATACAGTACTTTATCGCGTGGCCATGCCTTTACCGCCCTTTTCGCCCGATTGTCCTGCGTTGTGGTTCGCGCAATCCAAGGCACAATTTGAAATGGCTTGCATCACTGCTGAGAGGATCAAATGCAGCTATATAATACCGCAGCTGGATCTCCGCTACGCGGCGGAAGTCGAAAACTTAATAACTTCGTCAGGGGAGCAACCATACCAAAGACTGAAAGAGGAACTCGTGCGACGTCTTTGAATTTCGAAGGAGCAGCGTGTGCGCCAATTGCTAACACATGAAGAGACGGGGGACCGCATGTCCTCGCAATTTTTGCGCCGCCTGAAAAGTTAGCCCCCAGATGTTCCCGACGACTTCCTGCGAAGCATCTGGGTCAACCGTTTTCCTTCGCACCTATAAACCACCTTTGCAGGTTAGTCCGTAGCAAATTTAGGAGCTATCTCGGACCTCAATGATAGGATTTATGACGTAGCCCCCCAGCCATCTATTGTAGCGGTGGACAGACCCCCCGCCGTGGCCACCACCATTAGCAACCAGCCATATTTTTACTTCAACGTATCGAGGAGTTGTCGCGGCAGGTAGCAGCGTCAAGCCACACGCAGCATCGCTGACGTTCTAAGTCGCATAGCGGCAGTTCACATCGATACCCATCCTTTACACATGTAGCATCTCCTGTAGGTGCTATGTGCTGGTACCATCCTCGCTTCGGGGATCGCGCTAACAGCTGTACACTGCCCCGCGAGTTGCAGCCATTGGAAAACCCCAACAGCAGCCGTTAGTGGCGAAAAACGGTTGCCCTGGAAACACCAGCTGCCTCCTTGTAGTAGACCAAACCACAAGAGCCCATATCTCATTAATACGGGGTCAGACTTATATGTGTATCCCGCCGGCTACTCCCTGGACGGCGAGATTGTGTGGATTATGACCTACATGCGGCCAATGGGTCTGTCATTCCGACCAATGACTGGATACACCTAACCAGTGGCGGCCGGTTTTTAGGGGCACAGGGGCACGTGCCCTCCCTACAACAATTTCAGACAGTAATTTCTGCATTATATTATTAGGTAAAATGCTATAATCTATAACGCATTTGGTATAAATATAAACCTACTATGCACACTGGACAGTTGTAGTGAAAGTAGCTGTCGGAAATAGTAACCGGCCGCATTTTCGGACACAAGCGATTTTGTGGTCATCCTATGCGCACGCGCAGAAGAATTCAATGCTTTCAGATGCAATTAATTTGTAGGTGCGGGTTTCAAGGGGCCGAGAGGGGAAGATTCTCTTAGGACACGAAAGCCTCTGTGGTCATTTGCTGCGCATGCGCAAAGAGAAAATAAGAACCGACAATAAGCAAAGTTTCAAGTTTGAGTCAAATCCCTGACAAAAATATTTAGCCAAAGATATTTTCACGTGTAAGAGTAAATAATAAGAAACATTTCTTAAGTTTGAATGTCTTCTTATTTGAAAACAAAGTTGATCTATAAACCTCCTAAGCGAAACATACAAAAAGAAGCTTATGTGGTAAAAATGTACAATGTTGGTACTTTGTATTTCTCCTCCCTGCCAAGCAGACGACAAGGTACGCTCGCGCGCCAATGCTCAAGGCGTACAAGCAGTGTGTTGTGCAATTACCCTAAATTTACTAGGAAATAGATTCACGACACAGCTGAAGCTTCACTTGAAACAGGAAAAGGCCAAATAACCAATAGTTATTGAAAAAATGGACCTTACTTGCGAGAGGTGATTAGTGGCTAGTGTTTTCAGAATGAGTGCTGAGTAAGAGTAAACTGATAAGCGTGAAACAGTGCCTTGAATGTATTTCATGTGTTATGAAACATAATCCGAATGCGCTGGAGAATAATTTGGTGAAATTAACTGCAGAATGATATGCCGATTTATCAGTTGCTAGCGTTCAAAGAAACCCCAGGGTTAAAACTCGCCTTAAGTGGGAAAATCCTATACACTGTTAGGCGATGGTTTGTAAAGTTTACAATTGCTTATAAAGAAAATGCTTAAGACATTAATATCACGATCGCGATCTACTTTACTTTAAGGGCAGTTTCCATAATTTTCTGAGAGAAAAGCGAGCTTCGTTGGTGAAAAGAAACATTGTGAACGTTTTAATTGACATACATAAGCTATTAAAGTCGTGTAAGGTAGTATTGAAGACTGAACCTTAAACTCAAGTGCATCTGCCGTTAAGACGAGCTATGTATCAATTTACAGCAGGATCACCTCTCTGATAATGTTGTTGACATGATAAACAGTGAAGGTGACGGTTCGTGTTCAAATTTTTCGGAACATGTTGCGTTCAGTTTCTGACTTAAAGAGTTATGGAAGTATTTTTTCAAGCAAAGGATCGAAGGATGGACTTCATCTACAAACAGAAAGGTTAGTCCTAACACACAAATTAGCATTTCATTTCTACTGATAGCTTTTAGTATCCACTAATTTTAGTCTGTCGTCATCCGTGATTTAGGGGTAACATGCTAGCCTCTGGTTTTTAAGGTCGCGGGTTCAAACCCGGCTGATTTTTTTTTTTAAATCCCTTCCTTCATAAGGGAAGTAAAGTCGTTGACACCGTGTTGTAGATTTACGGCACGTAAAAAAAACCTCAAGCCTAATAAAGAGGCCTCTGAGCATTATTAAGCGGTGTTTCGCGTCCAAAATAGAATGGGACGCTTAGAACCGTAGCAGTTAAAGAACGTCAATAGATAACATTCAGTTTAGTTTTAATTTTAGTCAATCTTAAAATTGTGCCCTACCAGATATTTTGGCTACGAGCCGCTACTGCACCTAACTCTGGACCTGAAGCTATGTAGATCTTTTACATGGCGCTTCCACCTGTCAATAATCGGGATCGATTTTCTGTCATTTTATAAGCCTTTAGTGGATTGCCACCACCAGTGTCTTCTAGACGGCACCACGAACCTTTCATCCCCACGTTCCAAAGCTGGAACACATCTGCCCAGCATCCAGGCCATATCCTCTGCAATGGACTCTGACCTCCTCAGGGAATGTCCTGACCTCGTGAAACCCTGTGGTGCAATCCTTGATTATTCACCTTTCTGGTTGCACTGTTTTCTCCACTATCGACCTCATCTGTGCATATCATAAAACTTACGTCCATCCTGATATTCCAAAAACAGCAATTACTACTCATGTCCTGTGGTCTGAGCAACACAGCCAAAACCTTCCAACGTTTCATCGATGAAATCCTACGTGACCTTGATTTATGTTTCCTTACCTGGACGGCATCCTTGTTTTCTTCAAATCACCAGAAGAACATTGTCAACACCTCTTCTCTACACTTTCTACTTATGGCATCCTGCTGAACCAATCAAAATGCGAGTTTGCACAGCTGCAAGTCACCTTTCTTGGTTAGCAGATATCCACTGAAGGCTCACAACCACTGACCAACAGAATTGCACACTTACAGACATGACCACTTCCTCAGAATGTGTGACAACTTAGGTGTTTCCTTGGAATGCTGAATTTCTACAGGCATTTCCTTCCTTGTGCAGCATCCATTTAAGCACCCTACCTGATTTACTCTCTGGTGCCAACATCAAGGGCTCAAACCCTATAACTTGGACTCCAGCACTACATCAGGCCTTTGATGACTACAAGACCAGCCTCTACTGTTATGCTCTTGGCACACCCTCTGCCTTCTACCACCGTCGCTCTGGTGACGGACACCTCAAGTACAGCAATTGGAGCCATACTTCAGCAACAGGTACAGGATATCTGACAGCCACTTGCATTCTTTTCAAAAAAGCTGAGTCCTGCCCAGCAGAAATACAGTGCCTGCGATAGGGAGTTACTGGCCATGTATGCAGCCATCTGACACTTTCCAACATCACTTGGAGGCAAGTAATTTCATCATTTTCACTGGTCATAAATCCCTTATTTATGCCTTCCAGTAAAAGAGAGATAAATGTACACCCTGACAGTTCAACCATTTAGACTTCATTTCACTTGGCCTGGAAAAGGTTGCTATCTCTGGCAGTGAGTTGGAGTTGTACTGTGACACTGTAACGGAAAGCCTATGGCTATATGTCCCTGCATCCCTGTGGCACAGGGAGCGAATGCAACCCAACAGTTTGTAACCAAGCAATATGTGTGGCCCTCTGTACAAGCTGATTGCTGTCCTTGAGCATGTCTCTGTCTTCCTTGCCAGTGCTCCAAAATCTCTAAGCATACTTCCTCACCCATTGGCATCTTTGCTGTTCCCACAGCGCGATTCCAGCATGTGCATGTAGACTGCATTGGTCCTTTGCCTGTCTCCCAGGGTTATCGGTACCGCTTCACAGCAATTGCCTGATTTATCCACTGGCCTGATGCATTTCCCATGGTCAACATTACTGCTGCAACTGTGGCCAGACCTTCCTGTTAGGCTGGATTGCTCACTTTGGTTGCCCTCAGCACTGTCAGAGGAACCCAATTCTGTTCTGCACTTATGCAGGCTCTGTTACTGCATGTACATAACTTCACCATGCCCTTTTATTGTGTAGCAACATTGGGCTTCTCTGGTAGTGATCAGCTATCAGCTAGCATTAAATTTTGTACCTGCCATAGTTTTATTCAATTCATGAGGAAACCTTTTCCTCATTCTAAGAAAACAAAAGCATAACAAAAGGAACTATTAAATCTTGCAAGAGGAAAGGTTTCTTCAGGAACTGCATAAAACTAGTGCAAACCTGCCTTCTCTGGTTAAACAATGAGTTCATCAACTCTCTCAACTCAGAATATAGATTATTTCAACTTTTGAGTAAAGAATCCTGGGAGGATGTGCAGAAAATGAATGAAATGCCAAAATCTTTCTAGGCTATATAACCTAACAATACAACATTGCTTTTTCTTATAAAAGATATAGTTCATCAATGAAATTCCAGATTCTCTGGTTATTTTTCATTGTGGTAACTGCAGGTGAGGAAAGATAGCATTATGATCAGTTATAGGTACCAGTTCTGATATTGTTGGTTTTGAAAGCTAAAGCATTAGCATTAATTATTTTACTAGAGATGTTCTGCAGAAGCTTGTGATTCTTGTTGCAGTATTTATAACAGGCATCAGATTATAAGTGTAAAGCAAAGTTTCTGCAGAATCAACAAGAAAATCAGAATAAAGATCTCCACATAGAATGATATAGTTTTTCTCACACGAAAGTGGGGACAGTAGCATGTCAAGTTGCTGAACAATACTAGTGAATAGCCCACTGGGTGACCTATATATGCATACAAGGAATGTTTTTATATTGTCTATATTTAGTTCTGTGAGAATGTGTCCAAAATTTGTTTCATCATTTAGATGTATTGTATGTGTGCTGTTTTTAATATGTGTATTATTTTTAACAAGGATACCAGAACCTTTATTCTTTTTATTTGAAAGACAATATATATTTGCAAACACAACCTGGAATACTGTACAAGAGTCCTTCATTTACATTAAGCCAATGTTCTGTGAGGAATCTCATCCACATGCTTGTGAGTGGATAAAATTATTTCTAACTCATGCAGTTTGTTCCTGATACACTGTGCATTTAAATGCATAAAACTAAATACATATTCAAGATTGAAAACAATGTCTGATACTATCCAGCTCCTTATTGTCCAGCATTCCATCATCCATCTTGATGCTAAAATTATGGCATTTTCATCTTTGTTAGAATAATGTTGCTTTTCCAAGGATCCATCTCTACCAGTATTCACCTGTCACCGTTACCAAGCATAAACTCACTAGTGATTTTATTACAATCTCCAATAAAATGTTGATTCTGGGCTTCTAGGCTGGTTCGGTAGATATATCAACAACTGACGTTTCGCCTGCCATTCCATTGGGCATCCTCAGAGGAAATAGACTTCTGCCGGTAGCTGCTGAAGTCTTATTTCCTCTGAGGATGCCCAACACAATGACGGGCGAAACATCAGGTGTTGATACAACTACTTGATCATGGCCTAGAAACCTGAAATCAACATTTAATTGGATATATGCCGACCGTGAGAGCCTAAACACTCTTATTACACTCTGTCACATGTAGTTTTTTCTTTCTCACATTGAGATGCCATCAGTATTCTGCTTGCACTGAACTAATGACATCATTTAGTAGTTTTCCAAATTTATGCCTGTTTGGCAGTGAAGTGATTAAATCATATCTGCCTTAATAATTTTTACCTAAAATTCCCTTTCTTTCTTGCTTCACTATGAAATCCTTTTCCTTCAAAATACTACCAATATATCAACTACGAAATACCTTTATGCCTGAATGTGTTTATTCATTAAATTGGTTTGCTATCATTTATCAGCTATCTTCTAAAGTTGGTAACTCATAAATAAAACATCTTCAGTGTACATGTTTTCTTTTTAATTTCAAAAGTGGTTGTGAGTTCCAGCTGCTCTTGAATATTCACCAAAGGATTACTCTGATAATTCTTGCTTACCAAAGGTTCCTTCCATTGTACCAGCAATTTTTCCCTAGCTATTACAATCATATACATCTTCATATGATCATACTGGCTTTTCTTTTCTATGAGCATTTTGCTAAATTCATGTCGCTCATATAACAGAAGAATAAATATGCAGTTCTGAACATTATTTATCTAAAACTTTCACTAATGCACGAGAATATTTGAAAAAGCTCACACTGAATTTTATAGATGAGGGCCTTCTGAAATCATAATTTAACTCCCAAACCTGGATAACCAGTGGCTCGAGAAAGAGGGTAAGGGGAGGGGGATGCATTTGAACAAATAAGCTTGTTTTACAGAAGAAATATGTGTGCAGGCTGCTTCTAATCCATAAAAGTTGGCAAATTCAAGCTTATTTGCTAGAAACATTTTATCACCAACTTCAATATAATATATTGTTTCTGTGTTCAGGAGTGCATTTACTAAAGTGAGGTATTTATTACTGCATATTTGTGTGCCTTGGGCTTGTAGCTGTCATTCTTAATGCAGTTCTGCATATGTGTATATGCATATAGTTATCACTTGGAAGTACAATTTGTTCATGAAGTAAAGTTATTCTGGTCATGCACAGTTTGGACAGTATCCTGTATTTCTGTATTACTTCTTTATTAATATTTGAGGAGTACTGCCATTTTATTAACACAGTAAAACCCTGTGATTATGCTCCTGATTATAACACTTTCCCATTCATTACACTATTTGTAAAGACCCTGGATGTTCCATATTAGTACCGTATGATTTTACCCTCTGTAATGCTTTCACATCCCGCTATTAGCACTTTTTAGGGCCAAAAAAAATACAAATATTATAAATAAATTGAAAAATGCTTTAAAAGCATGATGAGAAAATAATGTGATTTAACAGCAGTCAAGGGCTTGAGCGCTTAAGAAAACCCAGTATCTGGCTATAACATTATTTCCTTAAAAGGAATTTACACTTTCAAAAGGCTTCCTGTCAAAGTATTTTATCCTTTTATTGTGTTTGCAATAACTTGAAAGATGGTAGGTAAAAGAGATAGCAATACATTCCAATGGTAGTTGGCAATCCTTATCTGCCTAATCTCAATTTCTGATTGCAAAGGTTTCCCTCGTTTTGCAACATCTGCTTGAAATAATACAAAAGCAGGTGAAAGATATCAGCATATTTTCCATATTTCACTGGCAAATAGAACTGGTAACAACACAATTGCAACTGCTATTGAGAGAGTAATAGGCAGTGAGGGATGACTGTGACAGGGTTTTGCACCATTTGGACCATCATTAATGCACTCAAGTAGCAGAAAAATGGCCATGTTTCAACACAAATCTCACACATATAGTCTGTGCAGTGTATAGCAAGTTGTCATACAGCAGTAGTAAATAGCAAATTGTAAATGTAATAGTTAGCCGAAGAGTACACAGCATTCAGCAATCAAAGATTTTTTTTCATAAAAAATGATGTGCTGTTCTTCATTCTGCACTGTACACCACCCAAATATTCAGAAACATTTTTATATTGTATGGCCTATTAAATTGTGTCGAAATTGCTTTTTCATATCTAATAAATCATATCCCATATATAACTCTATCCTGATTATTGCGCATTTAGGCCACAGTCCCTTAAAGAGTGTAATTACAGGGTTTTACTGTATATCTTCTAGCTTATTTTTTGGTATGCTGGAAATCAGAACGACATCAAAATAAATATGTCATTTTTTTCTAGTTCTATTTTTAACCTAGTAGGTCATATTGGATGATGAATGAAATCATGAAATGATGTCTTAAATGAGTCAGTCTAGGGTCGATGGAGCTTAAAGTTACTCAACATTTGTCTTCTCATGATAGGGGAAAATCCTGAAAGAAATCTTATCTGGGTAAGTTGCCCTAACTGAGACTCAAATTTAGAACTTCATGAATGTGAGGCAGACACACAACCCCCACACTACAGAGGCAGGCTTTATGTCTTTAATTTTATTAATAAGTAATATGATTGCTTATATTCAGCATTTCTGGTTGGGGAAGGTCCCAACACTTTTTGATTAAGCAATTCATGACATAGATTTCATTGCTGGCTTTGTTAATCTTTGATATTCAAAAGAGAAGAACTAAAAATTGCTTATATTGGTGGCTGCTTCCGGTATTAGCATGTTATCTTGTAGCTCATGTTTAAAAATGGCTTGTCTTTAGCTTATTTCAGTTTAAGTGTGGCTACAGATAATTGGCAAATAATAGCAGTCTTAACTTCCGATAATGCACCACAATTAATGCAGCTTTGGAGTGCCTTACTCAAACCTTAGGTTTTCATCTTTGTAGTTTAATTTACAATTTATTACTTAGTCATATAATTCTTGTGCAATATTTTGCTTTAATTTATCTTTTAGATAAAGAATGAATAGATAACTAGCCTTTAAGTTGATATTTACATGGCAATGTATGTAGATGCTTTTTGTATATGTTATTTTATATTTTATTTATACACATTTTATGTTATTGCTAGATTAAATGTAATACTTTAGCTGGAATAACTATTTAGTGATTATGAACACATATGTATCTGATAATATTTTCTGTATTTTATACAAAAAAAAATATTCTGCTTCCAAACTACTGCTGTATGAGTTCTTTAATATTTTTATTTTATTTTGTAATAAAATGTTTAAACACTAACAACTCTTGTCATTTTATTTAAAATTTCAGTAAATTTTGGTTCATATATGCTCACCCTAAAATTAGTGATCAGGCGATACTACTATATCTCAACATATACTGATACTGAGCAGTAATTCTTGATACTCAATACTCATTTTATAAAAAGAACTGTAAAAACAATAGCTTGTGCACTTAATACATTTTTGTGAATAATCAGGCACATGTAACCAATTTTGGATAGTACCTTGCACCACTTTATTTGACACTCCATAACTGCTTATAGATATACTGTTCATTTTTTGCTCATGTTCTGACAGTGGTAGGAAACTTATACTTTGCTTTTCGATAGAAGTTCTGTAAGTTTTAATCTATTTATGAATGTTACATGCTTCTCTAAATCTGTTGTATTATGTAGCCTACCACTGCCCAAAAATGTTTTGTAAAGAAGTAAGTTTTAAAATGCCAAATACCCATCCCTATTTTCATGAAATGAACATACCTTCCTGGCACCTTCTGTACCCAACAATGAACATTCAAATTCATTGTTACACAAAAACTGGGCCGCGCCGTGGTCGAGTGATTAGACCATTCGTCTCTCACCTAGATGGCCCTGGCTCGATCCCAAGTGACTAATGTAAGATTTGTGATGGACAAAGCGGCACAGGGACGGGTTTTCTTCCAGGTTCTCCGGTTTCCCCATCATCGCATTGCACAGGTGCTCCATCTTCATTCGATGTATCACCAGTGTCATCACCTGCGGTACTACAAGTAGTAAAAGTGGGCATTAAACACTTCACAAAAATTAAAACACCTAATTTCATCTGCAAACAAATGTACAGCTTTCTATGAGGCAGTCATAGAGATGCTATGGAAATCTTCACGGATGGATCAGCAACAAATGAAGGATGCTGTGGCTGTGCAGTTATATATCCTACCCACACCATGCTCTACACAATACCAAAATATTTTTCCATTTTCTTCTGTGAAGTTTTGCAGTTAAGGAAGCACTGCAGTACATAATTCAAAATGCTAATCAGAAAGAATACATAATTTACACTGATTCACTAAGCACAATGCTTGCCACTCAAAATCCTACACATTCTTTAGTAAGTGACATACTTCACCTATGTTCTATCATTCAGCTCTGTAAAACAAATAACCCTCACTTGGATACCATCACATGCAAATATTGATGGAAAGGAAAATGCCAATTAAGCTGCAAAGGAAGCCACCCGACATCCTATCAGTGACCATGGATTAACTTCTACACATAAAGACGTCATTAGATACAACAAACAACTATTTATATCAAAATGGAAGATGACATGTCAACATCCCACAGCAAACTGCTTGATACCCGTGCTGGATCTATCAATTTCTTTGAACTTCTCCGAAAATTAGAACATCGTGAGCAAACAGTAATTACCCACCTCATAATTGATCATTGCAAGCTGACACACTCCTTCACCATTAACAAAGAACCAGCATCAAAATGTGAGATGTGCAACACACAGCTTATTGTACAACACATCCTGCTGCAGTGTCCAAAATATACCAAACAGAGACTTCAGGCCAGCTTCAGTGACCTACCAAGTGCTACACAACCATCACACAATTAAAAAGACTATAATATTTATAAGAAAATGTAAATGTGATTGTGAAGTGTAAATGTAAGCATTTTGTATTTTACCATTAAGGAAATAACTATTTTATGTACAATTTGAAAGGTTCTGATATGACCATACAGTTAAAGCAACCCAAAATAAATAATATTGGAAAAAAAAAATGTTTTTCTATGTATTTTAGACACTACCCAAAATAGTTCCACTCTTCGCTCAAATTTTATTCAATATGATTGTTGTGCAGTGGTTAAACAGAATTTATGGAGAAACCTATAACCTCTGTTTATGACTTGTATAAATACAAACTAATAGAAATAACCAAAAATGTCTTTGCGCTGTGTTATCTGCATCTTAAGTCTGTTACTGCTGGAATCACAGGAATGGTACAGTGCCTGAGAGTGAGTTGCCAGACCAGCCTGTGCAGAACATAATTTAGAGCATTCACAACTCAGTTAATGCTACAGTTACTTGAGTACATCCACTCCTTTCCCCATTGTGGTGCATGTTTTCATTAAGACACAAGAGTCTATGGAATATTTCATTGATTCACTCACAGAAAATATAGTCAAGGTTTATCAAGCACAATAAAACAACATTCTTTGGGGACATGTATGAGCCTGTAACATGTAGTCTGAACTACTTTCATTCCTTATCTAGCATAAAATTAAACACACAAACTTAATAATACAAAATTTAAAACTTCAAAATTATAGACAAAGTATCTAAGGTTTTTCTCAAAGTATTAGACATGCTTGATATGATCGTAGAAGGTATAAAGTTTCAAAGTCCCATCCCTACTTAAAATACTAAAAATAAGTCTCAGCTTATGTAGTTATTAAAAGCAAAAGGTGAGATTAATTTTGAATAATGGCTGTTGCAGAATTGTGACAGAAATATTTGGAAAGCACAAAAGAATTAAAAGCTTTGTTGAAGTTGCTTAGGCTAGGGAGATTTATCCAGTTTTATTGTGAAGAATTTTTTCCTTGTACAGGAA
Organism: Hymenopus coronatus; assembly: GCA_030762935.1. NCBI lineage: Eukaryota > Metazoa > Arthropoda > Insecta > Mantodea > Hymenopodidae > Hymenopus > Hymenopus coronatus. Next base: position 40,062,258 of record CM060885.1, on the reverse strand, counting down.
AGGAATATAAAATTGTTTTATGTGATACAAGCTGATATTCCATATGTTCGTCATGTTACACAATTTTAAACAATATCATGCAGCATCAGTTCTAATCACACTTCTTAGAAAATGTGACAGTATGGGACATTGACAATGTCACATTGCTTATCTCATGAGGTGGTTTATCAAAGCTGCACTATTAATAATGCAATATAGCCAAATAATCAGTTACTTGAGAAACATGAAGGAAGGTGAAAAGCAGTCTTTAGAAGCAGTACCAGATCAGATGGTCAATGCTGTGGATGATCCTAACAAGCAGACCATTGCTATTTATTTGGGTGAGGATATCAACCAAAACGTTTATAAGTGGTATTTATCTGTTATTTTATACTTCATATGCTTCTTTACCATTATTATTAGTATTTAAAATAAATTATATGATATTGAATTTCATTAATTTGACTATTTTGGCACTAGAAAGTGCAATGGAAAGAATATGTGTGTAACAACTGGCAAGGGTTTTCAGGAGAAACTTGGTTGTCTATTGCCTTCAAGGCAGGAAGGCTAGCAGACATCACATGAGAGATGTAATACAATTTGTGTTTAACATTATAACAGGAATTATTTGTTTCTGTTTAAACACGCGCCCGTCAAAATTCACCAATTGTGGTGACACAGAGGTCTTACCTTGACTGACACTGGGAGGAGCGGCACATCCTTGGAATATACTAAGCTTAAATACCAAATGTGGTATGCAACCATCTTTTCATTTTTAAGCTATGTAGTCCATAGACACATTCAGACCATTTTTTTAATGCTTTTACTGCTTTGGCACCGCAGACGATGACACTGATGATACATGGAATGAAGATGGAGCACCGGTGGAATGCGATGGAGTGGAAACTGGGAGAACCCGGAGAAAACCCACCCCTACGCCGCTTTGTCCATCATAAATTCCTTCTCTATACACTATATACATAGTACGTGTAGAGAAAATAATCGCATTATTTAACAGTATGGAATACATCAGTAATACCTAATTAAATGAAGTGTAAAATCCTATGTACCTATATACGAGGTACGTCCAGAAAGTAAGTTCCGTTTGGTAATAAAATTAAATTGTGTAAAGATACAGAATAATTATTTATTGTACAAAATTCTACAACTCTTAAACTACTTTTCCACATAACTGCCGAAATTTTGCAGGCATTTGTCTTAGCGTGGCACAAGTTTTTGTATACCTTCTTCATAGAAGTTTGCCGCCTGTGTCTTCAAAAAGTTGGAAACATTTTCTTTCAGCTCTTCGTAATTGTTGGTGTTGATCGCCAAGGAAAGACTTGGAATGTAAGAACAGATGAAAGTCGCTAGGAGCGAGGTCAGGGCTGTACGGAGGATGGTCAAACACGTCCCAGCCATATCCCTGTAGGAGGTTTTTCGTCACATTTGCAGTGTGTGGTCGTGCGTTGTCGTGAAGAAAAACAACACGTTTTGACAGCAATCCTCGGCGCAATTTCCTAAGTGTCTCGCAATAAACATCTGCTTTGATTGTTTGACCATGCGGTAAGAAATCAATGAGTAAGATGCCTTTCCAGTCCCAGAACACTGTGCACATCATTTTTCGAGGTGTCAAGATTTGTTTCGGCTTAACCTTTGCTGGGGATGAAGTGTGCCTCCATTCCATTGATTGCCGCTTACTTTCAGGGGTGTCGTAAGAAACCCAAGTCTCATCTCCTGTGACTATCTGTGTCAGAAATTCTTCGCCGTCTTCTCATAACGGGTTAAAAACTGAAGTGCACTACCCATCCGTTTTGTTTTGTGTTGCTCAGTAAGAATCTTTGGTACCCAACGTGAGCAAAGTTTACGAAATTTCAGTTTTTCGGTAACAATTTCTTGAATTAGTGATCGTGAGCTTTGGGGAAATTCCATAGCGAGAGCACTAATTGTAAACTTGCGATTTTCCTGGATCTTGTCATCAATCGCGTGAGCCAGTTCTTCTGTAACCAAAGATGGACGCCCATTATGTTCTTCATCGTGCACTGCACTACGTCCTTCAGTGAACTGTCGGACCCATCTTCGCACCATTGAATCACTCATCGCATTTTGTCCGTAAACTTCGCAAATTTGCCGATAAATTTCAATTGGTTTCACTTTCCTAGCATTCAGAAAACGAATCACAGATCTGATTTCACAAGCGGCGGGATTTTCAATCAACACCGACATTGTAAACAAGCACAAAGCGTATGTGGCTGACAGCGTTCTCCAAATGGCGCACGTCTCTTCTCCTTGATACAGAGCGTCTACCGCGCATGTGCGGAACTGCGATCGCAGCGCTGCAGCGGAGATAAATTGAAACGGAATTTACTTTCTGGACATACCTCGTATGTTCAGAAATTCTTATTTATATTAATTCTTAATATGAATATTAGTAATTAATTCCCAATATAAATATTAGTACCATCATCTCCATTAGAGCAGGTGCTCCGACTGACATGACTGGCTGTACAAATAACGTGTGTCACGTTGTGTGTTTATATATATTTATCCTTCCCACATTGTTAGTAGCTAATTAGCTTTGATTTATGGCGGGTGTAAGAAAGACACCTTCTATATGCCTTCTTTGACGTGTCAGTCGAATGAAAATCGATAATATACAGAAATAAAGAATGAGTCCACCGTATTCGATGCAAGGACTTCTTCAGTTATCTCATACCTGTTTAGTGGAAGTTGATTGTCGGCTGCCTCAGCGTCGCTGTCTCAGGGTTCGAAGTCGGCAGAACTGTTGATTTTTCTCAGGGTGGAAACACGAAAGAATATAGGTAAGGATACTGGATTTAGTATTAAGAATAGCAGGATTCTTTTTCACTCAGATGTTTTATGTCTCGACGAAACATCAAACACTATTGGTGAAGTCATCTTGACAAACAGTAGTATTACAAATTTCTCCTAACACTTTTTACACTCTGAGAAACATTTTAAATATATGAATATTGTTACTTCTTATACTAGTTAACAATTTACACTTATCTCGCACTTCAAAATGTAAGCGCCGAATTCTTATGCAAAGTGACGTGGAGTACTCGTCCAAATTACATGGCAAACTGTACAGATTCTGAAATTGGGTCTCTTTAAACTACCTAAGAGGCAAGATGTCTGCCTTAACATTTCTTAATACTGATTGGCTATTATTTGCTTGGCGTCACCATATCGTGTGGTTTTACTGTATTTAGATCATGTGACTCGAGAATACAAAAAGAAATACTCCGCTTGTAAATATTAGGGAATTTTACCTAGTAAGCACTTGTAACTAAAGCACGCACATGAAATAAATAAAACCTACAAATTCCCAAGGTTTTTGCAGACAATAGAAGGTGTCTTGTTAAATCCAACTGCGTAGTTTCGCAGCTCTGCCTTGGAACACGGTAACATTGCTAAAGTTACAATTTATAACTTATATACAAGAAAATAAAGTAGATCACTTATACAAAACATGTAATTAGAATAATAAACGTATATACATTTGATATTAAAACAATAATCGTTATAGAACAATGATGCCAAGAATTACCGTCTCACGTGGTGCAGAAACATGGATTGGAAAATGTTTGGAGATATCAGGGGTATTTAAGAGCACAACAAGTATTATGCAGTCATTGCTCTAAACTTTTCGTTAGAAAGCCTCAGTATATTATTTTGAATGCAGGTCAGGCAAACATGCAGCCTCGGCCAATTCATCCTTCAGGAAATCTGCGTTTCAAACAAGGCGTACATTATAACTAAAGTGGGCCGGACCTCCACTTACTGACTTTGCTGATCAATAAACCTGACATTAAAGGCAAATTTAACTCCATTGTACACCTGTACATTTTCAACTGAAACGGAGTTGCTAGTTATCATGAATATGAATATTTGTGAACATGTCTTCCCAGAATTCTTTTGATCCTTGTCGCTCGAACTTTGTTCCCCCATTTTAACACCCAGTAAGTTGGTATTGTGTTCCCGTAGCACATTCAGTTTCCAGGACTAAATTTAATAATTGCTGTACAAAGAACAAAATTTAGCCTTTGTTTCCAGAAAAATCGAATGCATCATATCGCGTCACATTATGGCCATCGTAAGCACAAAACTTTCACTTCGTATATCATAATATTGCATGAATAAAAGTACATTTATTGTGTCAGAAACCTTATAAGCAGATCCTAGCTGGGAGTGCTTTTGTTTGTAAGGGCAAGGAGCACAAAAGGCCTCTTCGAAAGAGAGGTTGTGTCCACCATTATTTACTGAAGTGTGCTTGTTAACTAAATAAGCAACTTCTCCTTTTCCCTAGTCTCGTGAGACCTCTTCACATTTATTTTAAGGAGGAGAGGCAATTTTAGAATACTTTATATTATACCTACAACATAACGAAACATTTGTTCTAAAGATTTCTTTTATTATAGGGTGCATAATAATTTATTGCATTATTATTCCGGGAGAAAACGTTTTGTTTTATTTTACTCAATTTACCCCTCAACAACCAAACCAATTTACCCCTCATGAACCAATCTTAATAGACTCAACCTTGCACTTGAATACACAATACAAAAATATTTCGTTTCGTTTCGTAATCGGCTTACCCTCCCCATATCTGTAGGACTGACACTCCCCTAGGACTTAAAGCCAATGCCTAGGGGTCAGAAGTCTGTCGGGGAGCCAACGGCACGAAACCACAGAATGGAGAATCTGTTACGAGGGGTCGGCCTGTAGTCAGGCATGGATGATATGAAATGGAAGCGAAATTGATGATTATGGGGCAATTGGTGGAATGAGTGACGGGGGAAACCGGAAGACCCGGTGAAATCCCATCCAGACACCGCTTCGCCCACATGCGAACGCTTGGGATCGAACCGGGCCGCCTAGATGGGAGGCGAGCGGTCTAACCACTCACCCATGACGCCGCCACATAACTATTGAGTATCACTCTCCTGGATATAAGGAATACTGAAATATTGTGTTTCTAGTGCTTGAACTAAATTCGGTTTGTTTGATTCATCTTTGACTGACATCTCGCTCGATTATAATTCCAACTCCCTTGAATTTTAAATAGCTTTTCCTCGCACGTTACAGTGAACATTTTCGTAATTTTATCTTCTTCTGCATAGCAATTTAATCCAATTCCTCTCAGTGTAAATGCCTTTAAAACAAACAACACGCATACTTCCGCCAATAGCTCTATCGATATCCTGCTTTTCATAATGAACCTTCAATGTCTTGGCTACCCGGCGAATATCCTTTATACATCCCAAAAGTCCTTCGGAAGTTCTCTATTATGAAAATAATGAGAAACCAAAATCGCATTTTTTAATTTTTTTTACGACACTTCATCTTCTAATTTTTTAATTGTTTTTAAAGTATAACATTTTTTTTATATTTTTCAAACATTTTTGAAGCCCCCTTTTTTTATTTATTTTATAAAACAAAGAATAACTGTAACAAAAGAGAAATTTACTTAACAGGAAGCATTTTTTGGGGGGGAGGGGAGGTGAAAAGGAGAAGCATCCAGTAGAAAAGGTTGCACCAAGGGAGGGTTATTTGTATTATTCTTTTGTTTATGTTTATTATATGTCATTTTATTGTGTTTACTTCGCCATTGTGGTCAATCCTATTTTACGTCTTGGGGAATTTTGTTTTTCGTTGGTTGTGTTTGTAATTTTGCACATCAGCGGGAAGCCTAAGCCAACATGTCAGTGCTTCGCAATGTTGAGGTGATAGTCAACAGAGGGGCCAACAATATTAGTTGGTAACCTCAAACCGTGTGATAAAATGGCTGCATATCACCAATAAATCCGGACTTCAGCAACTTGCAGGGTTCTTGTCTCAGGAAGCCGAACTAGTCCTCCCTAGTATTCTTTTTCAAAATCCAGTGGAGCGTTACAGCTATCAACCACATCACACAGTGTTCGCATGTAAACGATCTGTGACAACCTGAATAATTCCATTTGATTGTCTTTCCGACCTGGACATTTACCTTGTTGTCTGTTAAGGTTTCTATTACTGTAATTCTGACCCGCTATTTTATTAATTTGCTGCATCATTTCATCTAATACCCTAACAACTTTCTTTATCTTTGCTACGCAAACTTTCATATAAATAATTAGCCCTATATTTGCAATAACGCAAACGACTTTTAGTAATTGAACTTTAGTTAAACCTGTTACCATTCTCAGAAACTAAATCCTCAAAACTACGCATCGACAATTTACATTCTTCCAATTTTTCATAGAATCTAATTCAAGTTTTTCTCACGATAAAATATATCTTACCTTTTAAACACATATGCGTAATCTTTGTTGCATTTTCAGAATGCCCAAACTAGTTTCTGTTACACCCGTGGACACAAAAAATGAGTCATCTCCAGATTCCATGTGTCGATCGAAGAGCTTCGTGAATCTTCGTAACAGCTGTTCACAATGCACACAAAAACACTACAATGTCCTGTGACTGACAGCATAATACTTAACTTATGAGTACTGAAAACACGTCATAAAACAAAGTTGTGATTAAAAAGGCCTTGCTTCCATTTTAAGTTCCCAGGTTAACACTGCATTGTTTGTAATTTTTTTATGCTTGTTAATTTTATGACTGGATATGTAGAATATAATATTGCATTAATAATGCTTTGACATTTAAGTTATGCACACAAAAACATAATTCTACTAACACTCGTGTTAAATAACTAAAAAAGTTTGTAAATAAACTATTATCTACTAAAACTAAAATACAAAATATAAACATAATTAATATCGAGTGTATGAACCATAAGCCCATATAACTGACCTCAATCTTCGGGGCATAGACAAGATTAAATGCCTGCAGTAATGTGGGCGAGAACCTACAAGATTCCAGGCTTCTTGAATTTATGCCTTGAAGCCTTCTTTTGTCCTTCGCCCAACTACAGGTAAGTTGGAGCGCAGCTTCCTTTTTACTTCAACCCACACATTCTCACATTCCACCACTCTGATTTTCTGCCTCTTTAAAAACAAATTTAAAACTTTTCGAGATGTGTGGACAGGATGATTATCCTGTACAAATACAACAATTTCATCAGGATATTTCATCCTTACGGGAATAAACATATTATCGAGTATTACCGTGTACTGCACCCTATTCAGTGTATCGTAAAGCTGCCATCACACACCTACACTGTCCCTTGATATCCAGCCCCAACACGAAACAGATACGCGATCATGATAGAATATTGTAAAGCCAGGTATTTGTATCATATTGGGACCCCTTTGGACGATAGACAATCACCTTTCCTTTACGCGTGGTAGAAAATGTTACCTCGTCTGAGAATATCACATTGTTCCAGTTGCGATTGGCATTTTCCTGCTGGATCCCTTTGTGAAAGGTGCGTTGAGTATTATACTAAAAATACAACAAAAACAAACAAATAAAATCAGATTTACCCAAAATTGGATCCCTAAAAATGTTTCAAAACATTGGTTTTCTTAACAATACTTTTAGTATTTTTTAATACTGTACAGATTCCAATTTTTTTCATTGAGAGGGAACTATTTGTGCTTAATACGTTTGCGTACCATTCTGCGCACTACATACTTTCGTGGGCAACAAATTGGTGCTCGGTAGAACAAATCTTTAAAGAAGCGTCATAATCACTGTAATATTATTAACTGTACCGAATGTCGTGTATGAAATAAGTATATCTAAAATGAATAGCCGCTATGTTGATTCAACATCATTAAGAGAAGGGGAAAAACGTTTACTACATGCGAGAAGCGAACCTGCGATACTCAGCAGAGGAGTAACCTACGTTTTGCCACAGTGCTACAGTGAACACATATGGAAGGTGGCAGGTTTAGTGATGCCATACAATACAAAGTGTATCATGTTTTGTGTCATTAATATGTTTAATTAATGTTGAGAGAAGCTTATGTTGCTGAAGAAGCTTAAGTTATGTATTTGATTATGATTATTGAAACATACGGTCAGTAATATTGAAATTTGGAACTAGTGACAATTTGTTACTGCCACCACACAGCTGTATCGCGGATGGTGTACATAAGGCGCTGTACCGTGTAAAACTTAAAACGAATTTGGCGTTCCAGATATTACTTTTTTTGGACGACGGGTGTACGTCCCCACAAAACTTAATCCTATATAGCATTTTATCTCATATAACTACATAGCACCTATTTAAAACCTTAGGCTGCAATTCAAATCTCATGTCTAATTTCAAAGCACAATCACAGGTATCTCTCCAATCTAAACTAACGCCAAATGGGGCATTACCGTGATGGAGTTATTCAAGTGGGGCAGAGTTAACGGGAGACACTCGATGGCATTTTATTATTGGTATCTTATACACGTTAATGCGGCATTTACGATGCCCCTGAGACTGGTTTAATACCTTTTTCTTCTTATATATGTGTTTCCGAGTTATAATGAGCAATTCTGCAGTGTATAGGTATGCTAATTACTATCGGGAAACAGAGCAAAGTGCCACAACATTTTTCTCTTTCCGAAATATAAATAGATTAGTAAAAATCTTATGTGTTCCATTCACACGACTTTCTCAACATTGCTGCAACAAATTATTGTTAAAAAGCTTATGCTTCTATTTACTTCATTCTAATCGAGAAAAAATTAGCAGAAATAGTCGTATTACTTGTTTCATTGTAAGTAGAAGCGAAATAAGGGAGTACTATAGGTTAAAGTGATAGTCAAAAGCTGGTTGCTATGTGACTAAGTTCCTTTGCTTGTATGGACAGGAATTGACAAATTCCTGTATGAGAAAAGTAAGTTTTTCAAAGTGGAAACCAGTAACAAGAAATATCTCAAAAACGATAAAACCCATGAAAAAAAATGTAATCACATAAATTGTGTGCTTTAATGTGCTCTACATTTTTTGTGTGATAGGTTTTTGCCATCTCTTGCGGTTTAACAGTTATGCAAAATTCCATAAAATTCATCCAGAATAAAGTAGTCTTCAGAGGCTATTCCCGGAAAATTCAATAAATATATTTTATTTGTCAGGTAAATATCTTTAATATACGACATTTTAATCAAAATCGTTAGAGCCATTTTTTAGAAAATAAAAAAATCGAAAAATGATCCATGTAAAGGGTAGTTGGAGGTGGGGCATTTTTTTTGAAAATTTTCGTGTCGCATCCTTAGAAGATGCCAAACCTAAATACCAAGTTTGGTTTTTAACGGACTTTTCGATTTTGAGCTAGGCTGCCCACAGACACACACACACACAAACACACACACACACACATACACTCACATATATACACACAGACGCACAGACAGACACATCCACGGACATTTTAATTAAGGGGGTCTCAAAGCATATATTTCCGGTGAAATCTCGGTATCGAATTTTTGGGTGCATTACAATACCTTCTCTATACACTATGTACATAGTACGCGTGGAGAAAGTAAAAATGAGTGCCGAGGGTAAGACGCGCTTCTTAAATAATGGGAGTTGATTCTTTATAATTAAATAGCCGTAAGAAGAGCATAATATTAAAACATAATTTGGGTCATTGTTTCTCCGTAATAATTTCGGCTAAAATTTAAGTTTTGTGCTTGATAGTGTTTTCCATGTCTATGTGTTAATATGACTTCAGTACCACGCACCTTTTAGTTTTGCAGAGCTTTCTTAAAATAGAGGAATATTATGATCATGTATACAGGAAATGGTATAAGAATGCAATGTATATACATATTCTTTAACAGTATTGGACTTATTACTTGCTTCCTTGTAAGTAAACGGGAAATGAGGCTAAAGCGAAACTCAATTCTTTTAAAAGCCGGTCGTCATGTGAAACAATATATGTTCGGTTCGATTTACATGGTCCCGTTTGAGAAAAGCTAGGTAGTTTAACATTGAAACCAATAAAAAGGAATATTTCGAAAACGGTCAACTCTACAAGAAAAACACACATGACGTAAACTATAAGTTTTAACGAGATCTACAATTTTTATAGTAAGCTCTTGTTTACCTGTAAAGATTTAACCATAGGCACAAATTCTACAAAACTCATCCAGAGAAAAGAGATCTTCAGAGGCGATTTTCAGAAAATTCAAAACATACATTTTATTTGCAATGTAAATATCCTTAATATACGGTATTTTAATCAACATTTTTGAGAAAAACAAAGTTTTCTAAAACTTTTCCATGTAAAGGGCAGTTTGTGGTGGGGGAATTTTCTTGAAAGTCTTCGTGTCGCATCCTTGGAACTCATTAAACATAAATACCAAGTTTGGTATTTAACGGTCTTTTAGTTTTTAAGCTATGCTGTCTACGCACACATATATCAGGACCTTTTTCTAAAAATGCCTCTTTTGGACTCAGGACACCTCAAAACATATATTTCCGGTGAAATCTCGACATCAAATTTTGGGTGGAATACAGTAACTTCTCTAGCTACTATGTACATTGTATGCACATACGTGCTAGAGAAAGTAAAACGGTTCCTACATGTGTCTGAGCTAATAACTCAAAAAACTAAAAGTCAGCTAACCCAAACTTAGTATTTAATCTCAGTTTCCATCAAAGTAGCAACACGAAGATTTTCAAGAAAAGGCCAAAATTGCTTCAAGCGAAATGGGATTAACCTCTGAACTACTCCTTTTCGTTCTAAATAAATGTTACATGACTGATAAACCTAAGATATAGAGAAAATCTTACTCATTTCGAGATATTCATAGTTAATGATTTTAATTTTCCAATAGTTATATTTTTCTCAAATGGAAGTAGTCATCATTTTTTAGGTTTTATTGCTTTTCTTTTTAATCCAGGCGATGAACGGAATTTCAATACCATAACTAGTAACTAGCTCTTTAAATGTGATTATTATTTTAGTCTAATGTATGCTAGTGTTTTCCCTAGACTATAAGTAATAAGATTATTTCTGCTAATGTTAACCTCAATTAGCACAAAGTAGATGAAAAATAAATTGCTTCTTATTTTTAGGATAATTATTTTCTTGAGTTTTCTTAAAATATAATCCAGGTTTTTTTGTATATGTAGCTTTCTTACACTAGATTTTTATAGTATATAATATTTATAACCAACTTCCTTTATTTTCTTCTACTCTTGATTTAAATCTTCTCGCCTTGTGGTGTTCTGGCCTGTATATGTCTGTTTAAAAATGGTCTATCTAATTTGTAAAATCAACTGAGATGTTATACTAGATATAAATATGAATTTTTGCCTTTTAGCATTTGATACATTTATTGATACCCTGCAATTGTAAGACTCTAATGATATATCATCTGGAGAGAAAGAACCATGGAGAACGTCAGCGGTTGTAAACCACAAGATGCCTAAATCAAGCGGTGATGATGATTATGATGAATGGTGATTACACTCATATCATTAAAATCATTGCTGGTGTCGTTTATGATAATTATGATCACAATGTCTTTTAATTGTGGTAATGAATTTGACGGAAACAGATGTTGCCAGATGTAAAATTCCCTGCCAATTAGAAACTAAACAGGCACCGACAGTGACACAAAGCGTATGCGTAATATATCCTCACATTTTAAGGATGTATGATTGGAAGCCTGGGGTTGATTTGGCGCGGGCTGGGGGGGGGGGGGAGGGAACGGAAGTCCTGCAGAGAGCAGGCGGGCGCCTACAAGTTCAGAAACTGTGAGTCTGTGGCGGTATTCCTGTCGCTGCTGGCGAGGCGGTAGCAGGCACGGTTCCTGTGGACAAACACGTGTTTATCGCTGTCACGTGCTTTTCGATACGTGCTGTCATGAACTAGGGTGCAACCTAACCAAGTATCCGACCGAGTAATACAACACTATGGACATTCTTTCATCAGGGTGAATGCTCACAAAGTTTTGTGACCAAAGAAAATGTACGGGCTGACATCGGCACTTGCAACAAATATCACCGTGGTCTTCTTACTTTTTCTTATCGGTAAGTTGTTATTATATTTTGTGGTTGTGAAACAGGCTTTGACAAATTCAAAACTGTTGCGTGAAAATGCATGAACATGCATGCAAATTCTCACACAAAACAAACATTTTAAATATTTTTAGAAAACATGTTTTTGGGTTGTTGCAGCATATTACACACAAAGAAAAAATCAAATTATTTACTAAAACTTTGGTGTAGCGCTGAAAGTATGTACTTAATTGAAGAGACTGTTATGTCACAAAATATGTCATACACTAATTTTTCTTCTGTACACATGCAATATTTTAGAGGTGTCAAGTTATGTTTTTCAAATAATTTTATTGGACAAATAAATTCTATAGCAAATTAGTAGCTTTCATTGATTACACAATTCTTAAGTTCTTTTGACACTTCATCACGTAGAAGGGTGAAATTTAAATATATCGATATAAAAATTGGGCACAGAATAGGAACACCAAGGGTTAAAATATTAGAAAGCCAAATTAAATTTATATACTTTTTTATTTCAGATTTTAAACAAAGTTTCATAGTGCCTTTCCTTAAGTTGGTGTTTCTTAGAATTTTATAATCCCTATGTTTTGCAGATTGCATTTAGAAATGCTCTAGCATACATTAGTTCTTTACTTTTTCTCTCGCTAAGAGTATAGGATATTGAGCATTATATAGTGGTTTCACTGGAAATGCACGTTTTTAGGCCCACCTACCAGAAAGGACATGTTTATACATAATGAACGAGCGTACGTCTGCCGATCTGACTGTTCTCTTCTTTAAACAATGTAGTGCAACATTTTCCTTCTTTTTCTTTCCCTGCATGCATTAGGCTTATTAGCCTGTTACATCTTCAAATTGGACAGCCCATTTCTTTCAAAGACTTCCTATGTTTCGCCACCCTAAAGCTCTCTTTAGGTATCTTTCTTCTGGCATACATTTTATGTGCTCCAACCATTTTTTTTAAAGTTGGCAATTCTTTCGTTTATATTTTATGTTTATTTCCTGTTTATTGTTTCATTTGTTATTCTATCTTTCCTTGTTACTCCCATTATTTACGTTAGAAATCTCATTTTGGATGTTTGTATTCTGCTTAATCCCTTTTCTCTAAAGACTTGCTTTCGCCACTTTTTAATACATTTTAATAATTATTTTTTCCTTGTTTTGTTTAAGTATTTTATTGTGCCGCATATTTAATTAAATATTTCGATTTTGTATTGGAAATATACTTCACTCTGCTTTTATATTTTGATAATTAAAAGAGTTTTCCTGCTCTATAATTTGTTCTTCAATAATTATTTTTGATCCTACTGGAGTATTGTCACTTTGATTTTGTTCGGGCGATTGTCATATTATTTGTTGCCTGTTATGAAAACATAAATATTAAATATTTGAACATATAGTGAATATTTTCAGGTAATTTCTTTCACTCTACTTCTTTTCTTGGTGAATATTTCTTTCTTTGTTTTTCATATTTTATTGTGAGTGGTTATCACAAGGCAAGACAAAATAAATGTAATTTAAATCAACCAGCCCTTGCGTATTATTATCGAATTTTGGAAGTGTAGAGAGTTGCAAAGAATGAAAGAAAAATAATGCAGAGCCATATATTACACTATGTGGTTGAGAAGTCAGTTCTTCAGAGCAGAGCGCCAGCGAAAAGATATTTTGTTTCCGAGATTCCATAAACCGTTCCGCAAGAGTGTTTTGCACAGTATTTTTGTTTTGTCATATATCTTGCCGCTATAAGCGCTAAAGTCAACCTTAATGGGAACAGATGAATGACGAAAACACTTCGTTGTTAACAACGTATATTCTATGATAGACTCAATATATACTCCGAATGCAAGAACAATAAACAAAGCAGAAAATATCATATTCACTTGATAAAATATACTTTCAAAATTTGTAAACTTAAAAGTTTAACAATGGAAGCTTAACAACCGACGCTGTTAAGATCAACGAACCAAGCTCCAAGTGAATTTTCAGTTTGAGGTTGTTTAAGGACCAAGGTTTTGCCACCAAGCCAAAATATCCACAGCATTTAAGTGAAATGACTGAAATAAAATTTGAAAATATTTTAGTATATTATGGAATTGAAAGGCACATACAGGCTTGACCATTATATTGAGCTATACAATATCTCACTGCGCTCTTCGTAAAGATTGATTCAGAATTTTCGTTGTTATTTTCGATGGATTAAGATTAATTGCAAAATAATTGTTTAGTTTTTTTTTTTTTTGAGAAGTGAGAAAGCAACATTAAAAGAGGTAGGTTCTCATTTGAAAAAAGTAAATTGGGCTTAAAGTGATCATGTCAACGTCCACCAAATAAAACGCAATCAATGGCATTTAGTTTCCTTCATAATGTCAAGCAACTTTTATTTAAGATATTTTTTTTCAAACCGCTTTGTTTTGGAAATATTGTACAGTCTCGACTTAAATGGCTCAGCCTGTATATTAATGTTTGGACTACATTTTAATAGTTGTTATAATATTATACATATATCAGGCTATTCCAAATCGACTCCTATGGACCAACGTACTCGCGCTTACTCAACCGCAAAACTCGGAACAGAGCTGGTGATGTTATGATTCCCTCAATGCTGCGCTGTATTGTATGTTGCAGATACACTCTCGTGTATCGCGAATTACTCGCTGTACTTTTGTCTTACACCCAAGCTGGAACAGCCTGGTATATAATAATGGAGGTCATACTTAACAAATCCGATAAGTTTTTCATTATGTTTGTTCTTTATTTTACACTGAACTATACTTTGGATTTAAGACAACGATGAAAAATATAATAAACAAACAAGAAAAATTCACCAAGAACTAACCAAAGGAGTTTCTGGGTATTTATTATAACATTTTCACAGATTTTAGCTTTCAAAATACTTGTATTTTCTCTCTGTGTAGCTACAGGTCCATTAAGTATCTAGGTGCGAAAAAATAATCTGGTATTATGCGATTCTCTTTGTATATAACGTTTTCATTGGGGTTCATGGAATTCCCATACTGAAAGTTGATTTGAAACTTTGACAGAGTCTTTGAGTGTGCCATGTGTTGTTGTTTATGCATCTATTTTTTTCTGTGTTTTTCGCATTCAACTGTAGAAAACACGAGTAAGAGAGAGAGAGAGAGAGAGAGAGAGAGAGAGAGAGAGAGAGAGAGAGAGAGAGAGAGAGAGAGCAATCATGTGTATAATCCAATTATTACAAATTTTCTCTGTTACCAGAACTTGAATTAAAATAAAAGTACATTTCAGTTTTAGGTGCACATTTTAGGAATGTGTCTCATTTATATTTATTTGACATTTAAGAGTTTTGAGCATTACTATAATTTTATAAAATATTAATTAATTTATAGGTATAATGCTTAAAACCATTCGGTATTGAATATTCAAGCTTAGTAAATAATGATGTAGCCTAGAAAATATATAAACGGTTTAAAGACTCTGGATCATATTGTGGAAGGAAGAAATTTCGGGCTATCTCCGTGATCGGGTGTAGTGGTCCCGGGTTCGGTTCCCAAATGGGTCGGGGAATTTTCCTTTAATCAGAATCATTCCCTATCCCTATAGAGTCGCAAGCATGTATGTGAGAGAGAATATGTGTGTGTGTATGTTTGAGGTAAATAAAATGATTAAAAGCTCACGTTACGGAACCTTCTGTTTCTTAAGTCAAAGCTCCCAATATGACTATAGATGTTAAAGAGGGGTGTATAAATAATAATAAAAAAAAAGTTTCGTTACGCAGTATGTTGAATCCTTAGTAAAATGTATTTTAAATTCAGCTGATTCTTGTTGATTTTTATATAAATAGACCTAAAAAAGCTAATTGAAAAAAACTACAGTTATTTTTCTCAGTTTTATTTGATTAAAACATCCTAAAGTATTTCTCCTTGCTGTTTTACACGTATTATACCCAAACAGCGATCGCGTGAAAATGACTCGGCCGCATCGATCTTGTTTGAATGTATACTAATATTGCTTACCAATATTATGTTGTTTACATTGCCTATAACTTATTGAGACTTCACTTCTATTGGCTTACCGTAAATGCATTACGTATGGCTACCCAACTGGTCTTGTCTATCCCAATTGAGATTCACAAAAAGTGAATATAAACCAAGCCAACGTAAAGCAAATCCAACAGCCTTAGCGTCAACTTACAGGAGTAAAAAAATAATTGTGTAATATTAATAGTTTGTCTAGAAAAAAAAAAAAAAGCGGGCAAATTGGCGGAAACAGATCATTAAACGGGCGGACATTAAATTCCTATGCACCTAGATGTCAATAATTACTATTACATAAAGTCTTCACGGTTTGATAGAAAATAATCATAGTCAAACTTTTCAAGGATTAATTTTTACTATTTTTAAAGCATTTATTTTACCACCTTACATTTAGAAGAATATGTTGAAGCACCATTGAATAGGGATAATTTTATTTAGATATAGATTAAATTATTTTAATTTATTTACATGCTATGGAATAATTATTTTTTATTTTTGTTAATCATATAACATAATTTATACCTTTAATATAAAAATTATTGAATTTACAACTTTTAGAAAATATGAGCGAAGTAGAAGTATTTTGAAACGTAGATAACGACCAAGAAAAAGACAATCAAGCTTGAGAAGGTATTTTTTCGATACTCTTCGATCTTTTTATCGATACTGTGAGTGTACTACCTAAGTGTAGTTTAGATGAGATAGAGATTTAATTCAAATAAACACTGTAAAAAGTTTACACCAAATTTTTGGTTTTTCAGTTCAAGAAGTCGAATATTATGAGGATCTAATTACTTTTAAGCTACCCTGCAGCTTCGGACCTCCCCATAGTATGTTTTGATATGCCACATGAGAGAAGCCTACCTCTAAATTATTACCTGGAGTGTTTTCCAACAAACGCCTTCATGGAAAAGTATGAGTGGAAACAGAAGCAACTTATATTTTAACTACATGAAAGGAAACAGCTTTCGATGACAATAAACTCTTCAACAGGAAGCTATTGACACAGGAAGGCGTCGTCTGCTCCCCTCGTTACGTTTCCTTGTCATTAAAAACTAAGCACTGCTTTACTGTGTGAAGCTGCAATCGGTCTTTTAGATGCGTTCGCTACTGCAAGTAAGTCCGTTGCAAGAAACAACTCAGAAACCTCTAATGATCGGGCAGTTTTTGTACATAAGAATTTAAATAAATGCTATAACATTTGGTTGAAATCGGTAAGTTCAAAGCTCTTTAAACAAAACACATCAAGTGAAAAATCGAAAAATTAATTAATTTGTTTGAACTTGGAACCAAATTACTATATATTTAAGGTTAATGCTGTAGCTTTAAATGAGAGTTAAAAGAATTGCAGATCACCTCGTCAAATTTAGCTGTAATCGGTACACTTTTAAGGCAATTACATGACGACATATATTTTGGAAGTATGTCTCATGATTTTCATAATATATTTACTAAAGTTATCGCCCCATTTCTGCCATAAGAAGTCTAGCGGTAAGCGTAGTTATATTTATGACTTTGTTTTATTCCTAAACACGTATGCCATGCACTTACAGCAATCAGTATTTTTTTATAGAGCCTCCTTTAACATATAAGGTCATATCGGTGGCTTTGCATTAGAAATAACTAGTCTGTTCGATTTAAATCGTTTTATTTTCCTTAAACGCAGATTTTCACCCTCATATACATACTTCCAGACTCTGTGGAGCATAGGGAATAATTGTAGTCAAAGAAAACTTCCCCGCCCCGGCCGGGAATCGAATCCGGGACCTCCGGTTGAGAAGTCAGCTCGCTGACCACTCGACCACGGAGGCAGTATTGTGACATTCAAATATTATGCGTCATTCCGCCGCAAAAATAACCAGAGACGCCTAACTTAATGCCAGATTTTAAATATTTTCCTACTTGAGGTGTATTAAGGAAATTGAACTTTAAGATTTTTATCTGATAGTGAGGTCTTTGACTCGTAAATGTGCATTTGCTTTCTTACGCCGGAATAATATGCAAACAGAGGGACAGGGGTGCGCTGTACAAACAGCGTTTGCTGTTCAACGCGTTCATTTCCTCATTCAGGACACGATTTGGCTCAAACAGTTTGCTGCTATTTATCTTCACGGACAGGTGTAGGCAGTTCTAAATTTAACCGCGTAAATAACGTTCCAATTTTATCAAAACAACCAATAAAACAGCGATTAACTTCAGTGCGATTTGCTCCAATGGATAAACTTGTGTTTAAAAGAGAGCGCATATATTTAGCAGCATTTAATCTATTTTAGTTTGAGGAACAAACTCGATCCTGAGTGAAGGCTTCTAATCACATGCTATGTGAATAGCGTGGTGCTTTATATCACTTTCTTATAGATATATATTTTTACTTTCTCTACACGTACTATGTACATAGTATATAGAGGAAGTATTGCATTCCACCCAAACATGCGATACCGAGATTTCACCGGAAATACATGTTTTAGGACCCCCTGAATCCAAGAAAAGCATTTTCAGAAAAAGCTTCGTATGTATGTGTTCTGAATGTTGCATGACTAGTAAACCGTAAGAGACGGAGAAAAACTTACTACACAAAAATGACTTATATATTTCTGATGCGGGAGCTTTTCAACTTCTGTTTACGCAAAGAGGCGGATTTCAATTCCATAGCAACCACATTTGTCTATCGGTTTAGCGTAGTGCATTATCATTTTCCCCTTCTACTTATAAGGAACTAAGTAATAAGACCATTTCTGCTAATGCTTATCTCGGTCAGCACAAAGTAGTTAGAAGAATAAACTTAGTAACAATAATTTGTTGCAAACATGTAGAGAAAGTCATGGAAATGGAGCACATCAGATTTTTTTTCAAATGCAGTGAACTGTACTTAACTCCAAGATGAAGTCTCCACTGTAAATTTTATGGTTAGTTCACAATAGCCCAAAGACGGGAACTGAAACGGAAACGAGACGAAAATTACTGTGAAGATTATATTTATCGTTATGTTTTATTAGTTTTTACTTTCTCTATACGCACTATGTACATAGTGTATAGAGAACGTAATGCACTCCACCCAAAAATTCGATACCGAGATTTCACCGGAAATATATGTTTTAGGGTCCCCAATATCCAAAAAAAGCATTTTCACAAAAAGGTCCGTGTATGTGTGTGTGTCCGTGTGTCTGTGAACACGATAACTCAAAAACGAAAAGTCGGTAAAATACCAAACTTGGTATTTAAATTTAGTATCTTCCAGGGATGCCACACGAAGATTTTGAGAAAAATCCCCCACCCCCAACTACCCTTTACATGGAACTTTTTTCGAAGATTTTGATTTTCTCAAAAATGGCTCTAACAATTTTGATTAAAATTTCGTATATTAAAGATATTTACCTGACAAATAAAATGTATATCTTGAATTTTCTGGGAATAGCCTCTGAAGGGTAGTTTATTCTGGACGAATTTTACTGAATTTTGAATAACTGCTAAACCGTAAGAAATGGACAAAAACTTATTACACAAAAAATGTAGAGCACATTAAAACACACAATTTATGTTAGATACATTTTTTTCGTGGAGTTCGTCGTTTTTGAGACATTCCTTATTTTTGGTTTCTGCTATGAAAAACGTATACTTTTCTCACACAGGAACTTGTCAACTCCTATCCATATAAACAAAGGAACTTCATTGACATAACAACCAGCTTTTGACTATCACTTTAACCTATGGTTGTCCCTTATTTCGCTTCTACTTACAAGGAAGCGGGTAATAAGACTATTTCTGCTAATTTTTTCTGATTAGCATAAAGTAAATAGAAGTATAAGCTTTTCAACAATAATTGTTTGCAGGGATATAGAGAAAGTCATGTGAATGGTACACATCAGATTTTTTTATTGATATTTATATCTTTATTAAGATTCATTTTCAGTATTTATTGTATTTGGTAACGAGAACGAGAATGCATATTGAAGACCACACCGATAACAAAACACAAAGTCAATTTTCGCATTGGTATTTCATTGAGTCTAACTCACCAAAGTAATGTTTCTTCTTTCTTTTCTTCACCCTTTTACTTTCTCTACATAGGAAGACAAGTATTGCATCCCACTAAAAATTCAATACAGGGATATTATAGGAAAAATCACGTTTTAGAGTCCCTCGTGTAAAAAAAATATAAAAAGGTCCTGGTATGTCTGTATCTAAATGAAATGTCAGTTAAATTCAAAACTTGATAATTAAGTTCAGCATCTCCAAAAATGGGACACGAAGATTTTCAAGAAAATCCCCACTTTACATGCAAACATTTTGGAAAGTGTTCATTTTTTCTAATGATTTCAATTAAAATACCGCATACACGACAAATAACATGCATATCTTGAATTTTCTGGGAACAGCCTCTGAAACCTTTTCATTTGATGACTTTTGCATAAAGGTAAACCGTAAGAGATAGACACAAATTTACTGTACAAAATATGTAGATCTCTTTAAAACATTCATTTTTTGTGTGTGGTTTATCTTTTGAGAGATGTTTCTTGTTATTTTTTAAAGTACTTAAAACTTTTCTCAAACTGGTATTTGGCGTATTCTTTTGTTTTACTCGTCGCTATGCAAAGAACAACTTCAATCATATAGCAACGAGCTTTTAGATATTTTGACTATCCTTTAGACTAGTGTATCCCGTTATTTTCCTTCTGCTTATAAGGAAGTAAGATATAAGCTAATTTCTGCTAAAGTTTATCTCCAGTAGAATGAAGTAGATAAAGAATAAGCTTTTGTAGGACTAGTTTGTGCTAGACTAGGTAGTCATGACCCATCACAGCAATGACCGCACAGTACGGATTGTCATACTTTATGGTAGTTCACAATAGCCCGAAGACGGAAACTAAAACGGAAACGAAAACGAGAAGCAAAGCAGCATACAACATTATGGTACAGATACACTTGACAACGAGAACGAGAGTATACCTATATATCGAAGACCACAATAATAGCAAAGCGCAAAGTAATTTTCGCATTGAGATTTTGTTGTTTTTTTTCTATTCTAAGTGTATAGTGTCTGAGTAGTAGAGAAGGTGGATGGAAGAATAAGTTTTTCTAAGAATATTTGTTACAGAATATGTAGAGAAAGTCGCACGAATGGAACTTTTTTCCCTAATTCAGCCAATATACGCAGGTCAGCTAACTCAAAATGCGATGGAGTGAACATTTCTAAATGCAATCCATTACTATTTTCATTTCATTTTGTCTTACTGAGTATGTTTTAACAACGTGCATACATTTAACGAACGTAGTTTGGTTTTACCGGTTTTTATTACTCTTTACAGTTTTTGAGGCAATAGCCGGTTTTGAATTGCACACAAATCAATTACAGATGATGTTTTCGCTAGAAGAATCCACGTTCAATTGATCTGAGGTAAGGACATATGCAGGAATTTCTTACAGTTTCATTTTTCCAGTTTACAAGTAAAGCAAGTTCCGGCGACTGGTTTCATGTCACGGCCTCCTTGAATAATTTCTACAATGAAGAGCCTAATATTTACAATATGAATCTAATATGCTGGATACATCCTAAAACCAGACATCCGCCTTGACCTGCCCTTCCTCTTATTAACAGATTATATGCTCACTTTTTCCCAAAAAGTTTAGAATACCTTTCTAAACAGCTTCAACGCCCTCATTCGCGCCTCGGGGAGTATGACCTCGACCCCGGAGAACGCTACAAGCGCCCCAGACTAGTCCTTGTACAATAATGCCCAATTAAGAGACCATCGCTTAAAGAAAAAATCTGATGTGTTCCATTCACACGACTTTCTCTACATTTCTGCTACAAATTATTGCTTGAAAGCTTATGCTTTTATTTACTTCATACCAATCGAGAAAAATTTAGTAGAAATAGTCTTATTACTTGCTTCCTTGTAAGTAGAAGCGAAATAAGGGAGTACCACAGGTTAAAGTGATAATCAAAAGCTGGTTGCTATGTGACTGAAGTTCCTTTGTTTGTATGGACCGCAGTTGACAAATTCCTTTATGAGAAAAGTATACTTTTCTAAAGCTGAAACCAATAACAAGGAATATCTCAAAAACGGTCAACTCCATGAAAAAATGTATATAGTATAAATTGTATGTCTTAACATGCTCTACATTTTTTGTGTGGTAAGCTTTAGACCATTTGTTACGGTTTAGCAGTTTTGCAAAATTCCGTAAAATTCATCCAGAATAAAGTAGGCTTCAGAGGCTATTCCCAGAACATTCAAGATATACATTTTATTTGTCAAATAAATATCTTTCTCCTATATTTACCTGACTGTTTCATGTAAACGGTAGTTGAAAATCTTATCGTATCCTTGGAAGGTACCAAACTTAAATACCAAGTTTGATATTCAACGGTCTTTTCATTTTTTAGCTATGCTTTACACAGACACACACAGAGACACATTCATGCACACATGGACCTTTTTCTAAAAATTAATTTTTTTTATTCTAAAACATGTATTTCCGGTGAAATCTCGGTATCGAATTTTTGGGTGGAATGCAATAAGTAGCTTCTCTATACACACAGTACGTGTAGGGAAAGTAAAAAGAAAAATAAGGAAAATAACTTACAAAAAAAACGAAAAGAAAAGGAAAAAAGAGAAAAAAAACATCGAAATAATTAAAAGAAACAATATACAATAAAAAAATAGCCAAATAAAGAAAATTAAAAAAGAAAGAAAAAGAAACACATTACTGATTACTGACTCAACACACTCCTCCCCACTGTCGTTCCACCCTCTTTCCACCATCTCTGCTTACTCACCATCATCCTACCAGTGAAGGACAACAGTCCTGGAATGGTTTTTGTCGGTGGACACTATCGGGGCGTGCCGGTGGCATTCACCGCCAGCGACTGTGCATCTCAATATGCTGGAGCCCGTAACGCGAACGAAACTTAAAACGTAGTCGTTTTCCACTCCTTAAATCTCTTATTTGTGAACGCTCACATACAAGTACAATACATGTATTATAACGCTCGTTCTCTCTTCTGGTTATTATCGTTCTCGAAACCACCCTTTGCATTTCTCCGCCTAAGGTAAAATTAGTTATTTAATTTTCATTAATCTGTTTTTCTGCATAACCTTTCTTTCGGTAACATAAAAACAATAAATAACTGCGATTTTACTTTTATTATAGTTAAAGAGATAACAAAAATTCGATCCATGACAGACCTTTTACGGACGGCATATTATCATGTTAACCATGCAGAAGCAATCACAGCCGTTTTGCTGTATTTACTGCTTACTGTATAGAGGAAGTGTAGTTTCCCATCCAAAAATTCTGCATCAAGAATGCAGCATTTTTATAAAAGTTCCGCATCTGTCAGTGTACAGCATAGTTAAAAAACGAACATTTGGATACATTTCAATCTGACGTTAAGTAACTTTGGTTTCTTGCAAAATATAACCAGCTCCTCATTCAAGTAGGCCGTGAATGCTTATATCGGTCCATAAAATGGCGGATGATGAATATGGAATGTGCAGAACCAGACGAAATTTTGCAAGCAGCTGACAGAACAAAATTACAGTTGCTACCAAAGAAGTCAAGAAATCTATACATCAATGAGCCTATAATAAATTATATAACCAATATTTCAATTCCCCTTCCTATTTCAAACTGCAGTAATTGTACAACAAACATTACAGCTTCGCCAAAAGATTAGCAAGTTTAGTGAAACTTGTAACCCTTTAATCCTAACCCCAAACGAGATTCGAGTTCGTGACCTCTTGAATGTATGGAAGTCACGCTATCCCTAATCTATTCAGGCAGATTTACAAAGTCGTGTGAGTGTACCATTTAAGATTCTTTTAGAAACTTTTAAAACATATGGAAAAATTATAGATTATTATTATTATTATAATTATTATTATTATTATCATCATCATTCTTTTATTGGGACAGGGAACACTGAGAAGTAAAAGTAAAAATTAATAATATGAGCGGGTAAGAGAAATTTCATGATCAAGAGAGGTTAACTACAGAAAGTATTTCTTTCTGTATTTCTTTTATGCAAGCTGTTACAATGACTTATTTAGGTTGATGAAAACATTACAAAGTAAGGCATGTATTTTAACAAAAATAATAATTTCAGTTTTTAAGGAAGTTTCTCTAGTACACGAATCAAAAGTAACCGCGAAGAATAAAATACTTGCAGTGTAGGAAACGTTTCAAGAGGTATACACCGTGATGAGGCATAGTTTCCAACACGGAAGGTCACAATGCTGTTAAGGAAAGGCAGGTCAACAAAGGAATGCATTTTTATAAAGCGAGGAGCCACAAGAAAAGACCTCCTGTGGCTTTTCCTTCGGTGTTCCCTTTCGCCAACCCAGAAATATCTTTCTGCCGTAAAACTAACGCTGATGGCCTGTTTAAAAACTTTTACATGCTCAGAGAAGGCAATGTATTCCACACAAAAAAATCTGATGTGTTCCATTCACATGACTTTCTCTACTTCTCTGCAACAAATTATTGTTAAAATGCTTATGCTTCTTTTTACTTCATGCTAATCATATTAGCAGAAATAGTCTTATTACTTGTCTCCATGCAAGTAGAAATGAAATAAAGGAGTAGCATAGGCTAAAGTATTAGTCAAAAGCTGGTTGCTATGTGACTGAAGTTCCTTTGTTTGTATGAACAGAAGAAGTTGAAAAATTCCCGTATGAGAAAGGTATGTTTTCTATAACTGAAACCAATAACAAGGAATATCTAAAAAATGACCCACTCACGAAAAAAATGTATATAACATAAATTGTGTGTTTTAACTCTCTGCATTTTCTGTTAGGTAAGTTTTTGTCTATTTCTTACGGTTTGCCAGTTATGCAGATTTCCGTAAAATTCATCTTGAATAAAGTAGTCTTCAGAGGCTATTCCCAGAAAATTCAAGATATACTTTTTATTTGTCAGGTAAATATCTTTAATATACGATATTTTAATAAAATCGTCAGAGACTGATTTTCCATGTAAAGGATAGTTGGGGGTGGGAGGATTTTCTTGAAAATCTTCTTGTCGGATCCTTGGAAGATACTGAGCTTAAATACCAAGTTTGGTATTTAACGGGCTTTTCATTTTTGAGCTATGCTGTCCAGACATACACGCGCACATTTTTTACAAAAAATGTTTTTTTTTATTCAGAGGGACTCAAAACATATATTTCCGGTGAAATCTCGGTATCTAATTTTAAGGTGCATTACAATATCTACTTTCTCTAGACACTATGCACATAGTAGATGTAGAGAAAATAATTAGATACCGAGACTTTACCGGAAATATATTGAGAACCCATTAATAAAAATAATCTGTTGTGCTCCATTCATACGATTTTCTCTAGCTATTTCGAAACAAGCTTTTCTTACAAAAGATTATTCTTCTACATAATGATAAACATTAGCAGAGTTGTCTAATTGCTTGTTTGTTTGTAAGTAGAAGGGAAATGCACAGACTAGATCGATAATGAAATCTTTTAAAAGCCGGTTGCCCTGTGAAACAATTGAAATTCAGTTCTCATAGCTTGCTAGGAATAAACAAAGAACGACGAAATTAAGACAGTTTCCGTTTGAGAAAAATTTCAGCACCTTAAAAACTGAAACCAATAACTCGGAGTATCTCGAAAACGATTAACTCTGCGAAAAAAAATATATAAGCCATGGTGTGTTTTAGCAAGACCTACATTTTTTTGTGCAGTAAGGTTTTGTCTATCTGTAAGAACGTCTTATCTGTTATATCAAATTATATAGAAGTTACTCAGAATGAAGAGGTCTTCAGAGACTATTCCCAGAAAATTTAAAATATAAACCTCGCTTATCATGAAAATATCCTAAACATTTAGCATTTTAGTCAAAATCGTTCCAGCTGTTTTTGAAAATACAAGCAATTTCAAAATATTTTTCATGTAAAGCGTAGTAGGGGGGACTATTTTCATGAAAATCTTTGGTTGTATCCATGGAAAATACTGAATTTAAATATCAAGTTTGGTATTTAACCGATTTTCGTTTTCGAGCTTTGCTGCCGACAGACACATGTCGGTGTAATGGTTACCATGCTAACTTCATACACCCAAGATCGTGGGTTCAAACCCGGCGGAGGACGATGGAGTTTTTTCTGGTGTAAAATCCTTAGCATGGATTCCTTCGGAAGGGAAGTAAAGCCTTTGGTCCCGTGTCGTAGATTTACGGCACGTAAAAGAACCTCAAGCCTGATAGAGAGGCCACTGAGCATAACTAAGCGGTCTTTCACGCCCAATATATCTAGAATGGAACGTTGAGAACCTTAGCAGTTAAAGAGCGTCCATAAATAATACGCCATTTCTATTTTTTACACACACATACATACCCACACAGACAGATAGGTATAGTACACCCGGGCATGTTTCTAAAAATGTTTTTCAGCGGGTCTCAAAACATGTATTTCGCGAAATGTTGGTAGGTATCGAATTTTGGGTGGAATATAACACCTTCTCTATCCAATATGTGTATTGTACATACGTGCTAGAGAAAGTAAAATAATCGTTTGAGAAAGGTCTGGTGTGTATGTGTATACAACATACCTCAAAAGCGAAAAGTCAGTTAAATACCAAACTTGCTATTTAACTTCAGTATCCTGCATGCGAAGTTGCAATGCGAAAATTCACTACTCCAAATTGCAGTTTATATGGAAGATTTTTCGGAATTTTCGATATTTTTCAAAAATAGTTTTAACGATTTTGAGTAACATACCATGCATTACATCAAAAAGAAAATGTATTGAGTGTCTTGAATTTTCTGGAGATAACCTCTAAAGCCCTGTTTATTTTGAATGAATTTTCATAACTGGTAAACCATAAAAGATAGATGAAAATCTTACGAACTCCAAAACAGATACAATTTTTGCGAGTTATAAAAGAGGCCTTCAATGGAAATTCACAGAATATCAATGCACTAAATATATTTTATTTTAATCAATACCTCTAGAGCTATTCTTGAGAAATACAAAATCACAGATATTTTTCTCTGTAAAAGGTAGTTTTGGGGTGGGAAGATTTTATGAAAGCCTTCATGTCGAATTCCTGGAAAGCACTGAATTTAAATAAAAAGTTTGGTATTTAAACGAGTTTTCCTTTCTGAATTATGCTTCCCAAACATATATACCGCAGCATTTTAACTAAAAATTACTTTTTTATTCAGGGGGATCAAAACATTTATTTCATCTGAAGTATTGATACTGAACTTTCTTATTCACTATAAGATAATCAGTGGGATAAGTAATTTCACTGTAAGATTATTCACAGCTGATTAGCTTATTACATGTGTCAATCACAGATATAATGCTTATAAATTACTATACTTTCTGTGATTATTTTGACGGACAAGTAGAAGATTGCGATCACATGATCTTTGCATGCAAGAAACTATGGACAGCAATACATTTCCAGGATCAGATAGTGAATTTAGGCATTTATCTTCCATACAATGTTGCTCAATTACTTGCTACTCAAAATGTTCATGTATATACTGCTATGATAGCGTTTTTACTTTCTCTACACGTACTATGTACATAGTGTATAGAGAAGATTGCACTCCACCCAAAAATTCGATACCGAGATTTCACCGGAAAGATATGTTTTAGGGTCCCCTGAATCCAAAAAAAGCATTTTCAGAAAAAGGTCCGTGTGAGTCCGTGTGTCACTCCGTGTGTCTGTGAACACGATAACTCAAAAACAAAAAGTCGGTAAAATACCAAACTTGATTTTTAAGTTTAGTATCTTCCAGGGATGCGATACGAAGATTTTGAGAAAAATCTCCCCACCCCAAACTACCCTTTACATGGACATTTTTTCGAAAATTTTGATTTTTTTAAAAATGGCTAACGATTTTGATTAAAATGTCGTATATTAAAGATATTTACCTGACAAATAAAACGTATATTTTGAATTTTCTGGGAACAGCCTCTGAAGACTACTTTATTCTGAATGAATTTTGCGGAATTTTGCATAACTGGCAAACCGTAACAGATAGACAAAAACTTACTAAACAAAAAATATACATTTTTTTTGAGGAGATGATCATGTTTTAGATAGTTCTTGTTATTGATTTCAGCTTCAAAAACTTAACTTTTCTCGTACAGGACTTTGTCAACTCCTGTCCATACAAATAAAGGAACTTCGGTCACATAGCAACCAGCTTTTGCCTATCACTTTAACCTATGGTACGTCCTTATTTCCCTTCTACTTACAAGGAAGCAAATAATAATATTATTTTGCCTATGTTTTCTCAATTAGAATGAAGTAAATACAAGTACAAGCTTTTTAACAATACTTTGTTACAGAGATATAGAGAAAGTCATGTGAAGGATCACATCAGATTTTTAAATCATGTAAATATTAACATTTAAATGTAAATGCCCTGTGGAATGCACTGAAATATGTTTGAAGACTACATTTTGTGTTCCTTGTACAATTGTTAATTGTTATTGTTTATGTCTTTGGCTGTATGGATAATATCTAAATGTCAATAAATTAATTAAAAAAATCTGATGTGTTCCATTCACATTACTTTCTCTATATCTCTGAAACAAATTATTGTTAATAAGCTTATCTTTTATTTATTTCATGCTTCGAGAATAAGTAGCAGAAATAGTCTTATTTCTTGCTTTATTGTAAGTAGAAGCGAAATAAGGGAGTACCATAGGTTAAAGTGAAAGCCACAAGCTGGTTGCTCTGTGACTGTTGTTCCTTTGTTTGTATGGACAGGAGTTGACAAATTCCTGTATGAGAAAAGTATGTTTTTCAAAGCTGAAACCAAGGAAGGAAAAGGAATATCGCAAAAACGATCAACTCCACGAAAAAAATGTATATAACATAAATTGTGTATTTTAACGTGCTCTACATTTTTGTGTGTTAAGGTTTCGTCCATCTCTTACGGTTTAGTAATTATATAAAATTCATCCAGAATAAAGTAGTCTTCAGAGGCTATTCTCAGAAAATTCAAAATATACATTTTATTTGTCAGATAAATATGTTTAATATACGATATTTTAATCAAAATCGTTAGAGCCATTTTACAGAAAATAAACATATTCGAAAAAAGTTCCATGTAAAGGGTAGTTTGGGGTGGGGAATTTTCTCAAAATCTTCGTGCCGCATCCCTGGAAGATACTAAACTTAGATACAAAGTTTGGTATTTTACCGACTTTTCGTTTTTGAGTTATCGTGTTCACAGGCACACGTACACACACACACGGACCTTTTTCTGAAAATACCTTTTTGGATACAGGGGACCCTAAAACATATATTTCCGGTGAAATCTCGATATTGAATTTTTTGGTGGAGTGCAATACCTTCTCTATACGCTATGTACGTAGTACGTATAGAGAAAGTAAAAATAAATTTCTACATACATTTTGTTTTTACTATACGTCCAAGGATGAGACAGAAATAAGGGTCCCCACTTAGATTTAGAATTTCTACTTATTGTATTTTACGATCCTGAAGATCCACCTACCATCAATGAATGTAACGAGATTTGATGCTGATTTGAGGGCCATTAAACTACACAAGTTACTTTTTGTTGGGGGTAGAAAATATATTTCAGAACATGACTTTGGGAGTGCTTCTCTGGATTTGTCTGTAATAAATTATTGATGTGTTTGTTTACAGTGAGCACGCAAGGCTTTCAAAACAATGCCGTTCACGGAGTGGAAGAAGGGCCTGGTCGTTGTGATCAATTGGCCGAAGAGGTGACGAGAGCAGATCGGGATACCATCATAGAAGAACCTCCCCGTCTACCTGGAAAATGGGTCTCTGAAGGGTAAGTAGCTCTTTTAGTTTAATTGTCTTTCCACACAAGCCATGTGTAGGACAGGAGTTGGACAGACTGAAAAATCCAATGCCATAGTCGGGATTTGAACCACGGATCTCCCGGTCTCAAGCCGGTTGCTCATTCAACATGCCGGCATAGCACCACTTAGCCCCTTTAGTTGTTTGAGAAAGTGTGTTGTGTAGCTTTGGGAAGTGTATAAGAATATAAGCATACGTAGATAATTAAAACACCAATTAAACAATTGAGGGGCTCAGCGCCAGAGGGAGCTATCCCAGAAATAGCTAAATTTGAGAAAAAAGGAGTTTTATTAGAGTTGTTGATTTGGTGAAAAATGTAATATTAAGGTATAACTTTTTAAATCCAGTATTTGATCCACATTTTGAAATGTCCTAGAAAATACAAAAAAGTGATATTTAACAGTTTTTTTTATATTTATTTAGCACTGCAAACCGTATTATTTACTAAAATTTTACTTATGTAGAGAGAGAAACTAAACATGATATTATTCATATTCCTCACCATTGTTTCTTTTTCGTTTAGCAACAACTTTTTTCCATATGTTTTGCTTGCATATTCGTTTCTTTCCTTCACTAGCTATACTATTTACCTCCATTTTGATAAACAGAATAATCTGCAGCATAGTATAATGCCTAAAATTTCAACTATTTACACAATATTCTTAATGTTTAATAATAATCTTACATATTATTCTGTTTCACGTATTAAGGCCTAAAATCATTATTTCTTGGCCTATAGTTTAAATAATAAACAATACTATTAAAATAGTTAAAGTTCTGTAAGTTTGGTGGCATTGTTCTTTAAATAGCAGGCAACTTCATAGTGGGATATCCTCATCTGGCACAAACTTTATCACTTTGGAAAATGACACAGTTTCTGTAAGTTGCTGTAGATGGCACTCTAAAACAGTTAATATTACCAAGATCTCTACAGACATGAGAGATGACAGAAGTTGTCTAAAAACAAAAAAATCTAATTTTTTCCACAATGTGTGGGATAGCTCCCTCTGGCACCCCCTCAATTGTGAGATTGATGCTTTTAGTAATAAGCGATGGGTCATGTAGGGTTGTAATAATTAAAAACGGAAACGCACTTACAAGTAACAGGAAGTTGATTAAAATATCATGGCAAGAGCATGCAGCCGAAAGGAGAATGACGCAACATCAATAAAAGATTTGGGGTGTCTAATCTACTAACATGGTCAAATCATCCTTCATATATTACACACTGTGTTCTCTTAAATATATAATAATAACTCCATGGCATGACAGCTCACGGTGAACCTTGGCCTACCGCCCGGCCGCTGCGTCCCCCATTCGGTCCACTACAGACGTCATGGATGCGGTGCAGTATTGGAGGGTGAGACGTGGTCAGCGCCTCGAGTCCCCCTCGGCCGGTTAATGCGGTCCTCATGACCTGGAGCCGCTACTTCTCCATCAAGTAACTCCTCAATTGGCCCCCCCCTCAGGGACCTTACGAGGCTGAGTGCACCCCGGGCCAGGTGTCCCCACGCCGGTACTGGGGATCGAACCCAGGTCTCCCGCTTGGTAACCACCAATTAAATATATAGTCAAAGGTAATAATTTATTTATTCTAACTTAGAGCTTTTACGACAGTGACAAACCTATAATACGCTGAAAAATATTATTATTCTCCTAATTTAAAATCTGAGTTTTACTTTGGTGATGAGCTACTAATGTCTACTAATCCACAAGTTGCGAGTGTGAATGTTGATTGGACTGATTTGTTTGGTTAAGTCTCATACTTCAATTAAAAGAAAACAACAACAATGTTAATGTATTCCATTCACATGAGTTTCTCTACCTGTTCAACAAACAAGCTTCATACAAAAGATTATTCTTCTTTCTACTCCATGATAACCGAGATTAGAATTAGGAGAATGGTCTTATTACTTAGCATTTAAGTAGAAGGGATATAAGGAAATACACTATGCTAAAGCGATAGTCAAATGTTTTAAACGCTATCACTATCTAGTTGTCATTAAAAATCACTCATTTGTATGACCTAGAGTAAACAAAAGAAATACGGACGATTCCTGTTTCAGAAAAGTATAAGGATTTTTAAATTAAACCAATAAATAGGAATATCTCGGAAACGATTCACCAAAAATATAAAAGACAAGCTGTGTGTTTTGATGAGATCCACATTTTTGTGTAGTAAGTTTTTGTCTATTTCTTACGGTTTACCAGTGATGTGGAAGTTATTTAAAACGTAGGGGAGTTTAGAGGTTCTTTCCCCTGAAATTCAAGATGCACATTTTATTTGTCATGTAAATATCTTTAACATACGTTTTTTAATCAAAATCGTAAGAGCCACTTTTGAAAAAGTCAAAATTTTCGAAAATCTTTCTATGTAAAGGGTAGTTTGGGGGTGGGGTGAGTTTCTTGAAAATCTTCGTCCTTGGGAGATATTAAACTTGGTACTTAACGGACGTTTCGTTTTTCCACAAAGACACACACATTGATCTTTTTCTAAAAATGCTTTCTTTTTGGATTCATGGGGTCTCAAAACATATATTTTCGATCAAATCTTGCTATTTAATTTTTGGATGGAATATAATACCATTCTCTACCTAATATGTAAATTGTGCATATGTGCTAGAAAAAGTAAAATAAAACGAGAAAGAAAAAGAAAATGCTAATTTCTGCGTCTTAGCGCACTTAACTGCACTTACATAAATAAACATTTATACCACGTCAGCTGGAACATTAAATGCTTTAAGACATTTTAAACTCTTGATAGGAATGCTTATGTTTTCATATATTTTATATTTACATCTACATAGTTGTGTTCCCAGCTCATGAACCCTGAAAGGAATGCGTACACAACACGCATGAGTACAGATAAGGTGACACACGCAGATAGAAACGTTGTTGAAGAATAACATGCAGTCTACGTTAAAATCGTAGTGGCCGTGCCAATTCCGTGTCCAATTCTGATCGTGTAGTTTCACACGAAGAAGAAGAAGAAGATGATGAGGAGGAGGAAGAGGAGAAGTAGGTGTGTTTGAAACTTGGTATTTAAATTCAGTATCTATCAAAGATGTGACACAAAGATTTTAAAGAAAAATCCCCCACCCGCAATACCGTGTGCATGTAGCATTTTTCGAAAATTTTGATTTTTTTTCAAAACTAGCTTTAACGATTTACCTCCTCCCCCCAAATGTATTCTCTCTTTCATAATGGGCAGCAATTTTCTGACGGTCGGTACTCGAACATAAAATTCATGTATTATTCTTCGTAAACGGCAGCACCAAATCATCGATTTCTGGTCTAGTTTTTCTTCTTTTTCCAGGAGTACTCAATACATAGTTTCTCCTCATGACCGCAGCTCCTTCTCCTTACACATTTACATGGAAACGCCAGTATAATGTGCAACCCATTGTGTAGCTTGTGACACTGGATGAAACACGATTTATTCAGAGCTTCTTCATCACATTTATCTATAACGTTACTTATAACTTCATGCCATTCTAAATGCACTACTTTACGTTTCTCAACTTCAGGCATGGTGAAAAGAATACAAATCTTTTTACAGCATTGAACTACTACTGCGCCTTACTATGCTAAGTGGGCTACGGTAGATTAATACACACATCTATAGAAATGATTACTGCATAACAGCTCGCCGGGTAACCAGATATAATTTTCCCCTGGCCCCACACCTCGTCTAGTGGGGCTCACGAGCCCAGAACACAACTATATGTTCTCATATTTTATTTAGTTAGTTTTTTATTTTTATTTAGGTTGAAAATGTATTTGTTTTATACTATAGTGACGTTACTATTTTTGGACAAATCAATATTCTAAACAACCTTTAACAAGAAATTAGAATTATACGACAGGACAACATACTATCTATAACGTTCCCAACAAAATCCACGGTTATACATAAAGTACAAGGCATATTAGGTATTCATTTTTTATTCATAAACATAAATTGTGAAATGAATGCTCCGTAGTTACACCGTAATTGCAAGCGATTTGTTGCAAGAAGTTTTGCAGGGAGTGACAGAGACCATTAGGAACCAGCGAGGCAGAGATGGCATGTGGAGAGCTTGGCCTAAGTCTATTTCAAGTTAAGTGGCCTATGGCCCCACATTGGCACGCTCCCGAACTGGCATGTCAGCGCTTCGTCAACTATGTGCTACGGTTTAAAATAATAAGATGTGCTGCCTGGCACTAGACAATTGCACGGTATAAATAGGGAGTTAAGCACTGTAAATGCACATTCTTATTTACGCCATGGTCAAACTGTCATTAGCGGTATTAATTATGGCGATAGTTACCCATACTCTCTATGGACAGTGAAGATTATAAATGCCTACTCTTCTACACATGTTGCACGTCTTAATTCTGCTTTTCAAAGTGTTACGACAGAATACGTGCTTATACCATAAATCTTGTTCGATATAGTAAGCAAGTTTGCCCTCTGGGACAGTATACTTATCTGATTCCCTCCCCTCTCCCTTCCATCGAATAGTATATATTAGGGTTTTTAGTAGTATTTATTACTTACGATTTATAATTTACTTCGAAATCATAATGGAAATGGAGTTTTATTTATGGACGCTCTTTAACTGCTCTGATTCTCAGCATCCCGTTCTATACTGGGCGTGAAAGACCGCTTAATTTTGCTCAGAGACCTTTTTATCAAACTTGAGGTTCTTTTACGTGCCGTAAATCTACGACTTTATTTCCCCATGCTAAGGATTTTTACGCCCGAAAAAAATTCATCGTCCGCCGGGTTTGAACCCGCTACGTTGGGTGTATGGAATTAGTTTATTTGAATGATCATAGGTAGGCAAAATATACATTTTCATATTCTAAAGAACACTTCTATCGCCATGGGAACAAATATTAATTTTACTTGTTTATTTTAATTATTATTATTATTATTATTATTATTATTATTATTATTATTATTATTATTATTATTATTATAGACACGTAAAGAATTCAATGCACGTGACCAACATGTAATATTTCGTATTAGTTTGCTAAATTCTTAATATTTTATGAAAGTCTTCGTATTTCTTCATATTTGCAAGATGTGTGATTTTTCCCTTTTGAAATAAATTTTAATGTGTCCGGTATTCAAATATTCTATTCGGGTAGTTTATTTAGAAAACAAATTTAATAAATCCAAGTCAAGAAGCGTGTATGGAAAAAGCTGCAGCACCTTTCAACAGTCAGATACAGTTGAGGAAATTAAGTATTTCCTTCGTGGCTAAAGAGATAGAGCGGCTACTCGCGAACTGAAAATTGCTGTTTCTTTTAGTCGTGGTCCAATGATGTAAATTATAGTAGCCTAATAATCATCTTCAATAAGAAAAATAAACTCTCATTAAAATCTACAAAAGATACAATTATTTCATGACACATTTCAATATTCGCCTTATTTATGACTCCTTTACTTCTTAAGTCGGGTTTGGGGCGCAGCCTCTCTACCTCGTAAGCCTCAATATTCTCCATATATTGTTTTTTTGGCTAATATTTAACGCCCACTTTTACTACTTGTGGCACCGCAGGCGATGACACTAGTGATACTTGGAATGAAGATGGAGCACCGGTGGAATGCTATGGCGGAGGAAACCGGAGAACCCGGAGAAAACCCGCACCTGCGCCACTTTGTCCACCACAAATCTCACTTGCATCGAACTCGGCCATGGCGCGGCCTCCATATATTGTTACGTGAAATTAAACATCCCTATTCTTAAATAGCTTTTATTTTTACGAATCGATGCTTTTAGTGGCATTTGGTGTTAAGTATTAAGCAAGCACGAAGCTGTCACTAACTTCTTTTTTACTTTCTCTACATATACTATGTACATAGTGTGTAGAGAAGGTATTGTAATACACCCAAAATTTCGATACCGAGATTTCGCCGGAAATACATGTTTTGGGACCTCCTGAATCTAAAAAAAGCATTTTAAAAAAGGTCCTTGTGTGCGTGTGTGTTTGTCTACTTAATTTACCTATCATAGATGGCGACAGCAACAGTCAGTACACACCGAAGAAAGATTATTTATTTATAAATCTCTTCTTGCCCATAAAAAAGTCGCATATATTCATTATGTAATAAAATATTCATAAAAAGTAATTCTTAAGTTAAATTACCTATACATTATGTCAAATTAAGCAGTAAGTGTTTGGTTCCATACAATATTCAGAAATAGTATTCAAATGATTAGCCTGGCAACAAGATTTTACGAGAGAAAAGAAGAAGCCCAAGCTTTCAATCATGCTTATCGAATATTGTAGTTGAGAAATAATAAATATGCAAAATAAAATATTTGAAAGGCAAATTGTGTATTTTAATGAAGTCTATGTTTTTCCTAGTTATAAAATTTGTTTAATATTAATTAGTATGAAGAGGATTTCCCTGGCTATTTAGAGAAGATTTAGAATATGCATTTACTTTTCCCATTAAGGTATATTAAACAAATGTAAATTAAACAAATCTTCACTCAGTTTTCGGAAGACGGGTTTTTAACTATTCAAAATGGTTCATTGCTCCACTATTTTAATTTATTTCTTCAACAAAGCACGGTATTCCTTTGGTTTCTTTGAAATCAACTACATTTAAATGAATACGTGTAGAGGGGGGGGGGGGAGAGAACAAATTCAGCATGCACGTCATTCGTATAATCCGAGTCAGTTTTGCGTAGTGAACGTTGCATAGCTGGTATTAGCTACTTTAACTTAATTGTATATCTTAAGCCGTATGGAATTCACATTGAAAATGGAACACAAACGTATCAAGGATATTTTGCCTTAACTCATATGCAATGACAACTTGACCAACTGGACCATGTAAACTTCGCTCTGTACACGTCTGAAACGAAGTGAGCCACCCAACTTTTCTCACTGAGACGAAATGCTGAATAGCATCCTCACGTGATTCACAACTAATGGTATTTACATATTCCCTGCACTAGGGTGACCATGATGCACTTAATCAATAACAAGATATTTTTGCGCATGTAAATTTGCAGTATATGATTTGCACATGCATTAAAAATGTACGTAGTGCAAAACTCAATTTATTTGAAAACGAGTTTCAGCTTAGGTTCAAGTAATTTCCCAAATTTGTGGCATTATATGCGTCTGAAAACACACGTGGCCTTAAAGTTGCAGTCTAGTGTGAAAATACAAGCAAGCATTTAATACTTCGAGCGAGCAAACCTGTGTGTCTACTCCATTATGCTACAAACGATTGTGGTGTAATGATTACCCAAGGTCGTGGGCTCAAACCCAGCAGAGGACGATGGATTTTTTCGGGCGTAAATATCCTTAGCATTGTTTCCTTCAGAAGGAGGTTAAGCCGTTGTGCAATTTCAACATCAAAAATTAGGAAAATAATAGCAATAAAAAAAAAAACATAAAGAAAAAGGTAGACGTGAGGATCTTGTTGGATCATATCCACATTCAAAAGGAGAATTTTTTTCACGATTTTCAATAATTTTTTGATAGGAAATTAGTTACATTATCTCTGTTTCTTCCCCCTCCCCCTCTCTCTCAAATCGCATTTGTTCAACCTTGCTCCGTATTTACAATCCGCTCCTTCTTCATACATGACTTACAATCATTCGCAAAGAAAAATGAAAATGGAGTTTTATTTATGGACGCTATTTAACTGCTGTAGTTCTCTGCGTCCTGTGCGTGAAAGATCGTTTAATTTTGCAGAGGCCTCCTTATCAGTTCTTTTATGTGCCGTAAATCTATTATACCAATTAATTTCCTATCAACAATCATAATGAACACATATTAACCAAGCACTGAAGTGTACTAACCCAAAGTATACGTTTGAAGTCTTGGAAAAACAGGTAACACAAATTTTCAATGGCACTTAAGATTCACTCGCAGTTTAGTTTTATATCATCGACCTGCTGGAGAAATTCTGTATGCTGTTTTATTGGCAATGGGAACTGATTTGTTTATACAGAGACTAGGAACAAAAAATTCTGTCAATAAGAAGGTAGAAAGTACAATACCGATCATTAGTGAGATTTACTGTGGACAACATAATTTTAAGTGGATCAAACCATGCTGTGGATGGTAAAATCTAACTTATTGAATATTTTCTTAGCATCAAAATTGTGGTGTTTTTCTAGTAAATTGACGTTAAGTCATTGACGATTGGTTCTTATTAGCAGAGGGATAACGTGCAGAATTGCTTGATTGCCACGACTTTAATTGTTCACCTGCTTCTAACAAGACTATTCAAAATAACCTCCTTAAAAATTAAATACTTTGAATTTGATACGTTCCGTTTAATCCTCGGATGCCCCAGGAAGTGTTTATTTTTTAGTCTGGGAAAAGATCCGGAGTATAGGAATGTTTCGCCCTCTGTAATTGGTGAACATATTCCCACCGGCTCGCTGATATGCGATCTTGCAGCTATTGTGACTCGCTGATGTTTTGGGCACACCTTGTTCGCCGTCTGTATCTTCACTAACAATATTGTTTATTTAAAACATTAATAAACTTGGTCTTACTTCTCAAAGCAGTTATACATTTCTGTTGGCGCAGTTTAAATCCCGGCTATGGCATTGGATTTTTCAGTCTGACTCTACCTATCCAGATAATATCCATGTTTCTCCATAAAGATGGGAGATCATCAAAATGGGATTACTTTTGGGATCGATATTCAGGTATAAACAGCTAATTAGTTAGTTAATTACTGGAGTGCCTAAGTGGAGCATAGGGCATCGTTACAATGTTTCCTTAATCGGATTTGAATTTTTGATTCG
Organism: Hymenopus coronatus; assembly: GCA_030762935.1. Taxonomy (NCBI): domain Eukaryota; kingdom Metazoa; phylum Arthropoda; class Insecta; order Mantodea; family Hymenopodidae; genus Hymenopus; species Hymenopus coronatus. Next base: position 40,023,729 of record CM060885.1, on the reverse strand, counting down.
CGACTTCACCACTATGCGCCATGGTGACGAGGGAGCGGGTCGTCGTCCACAGATGGCAGAACGAAATCGCGAATTGCGGACGCGAAATGACGGAATTTTACGTGCAAGTAAATATTACACAGGATCAACGGTTTTACCTTCCTTCGGAAGGAAGCCATCCTAAGGAGTTTTACGTCCGAAAAAATATATCACCATCTATCAGGTTTGAACCTGATCTTGGGTTTTAGAGGCTAGCATGGTAACCACTACACCATAGAGGACGACCAGGTATAATTAACGTTAGTGAAATGCGTTTAAAGCTTCAGTAGTTGATATTACATGTATTTATACCAGTAGTATCTGCTACTGAAGCTATACAAATAATAGATACTGTAGACTACAAAGAGTGCAAGAGAGTATTGCGGCAAATGTTCGTCTCTTTCTTGTGCTCCACCGCCATTAATCCATCCCGCTTCTGTGGGAAACATTAACTTGAACCCCGCATTCCTATGGAAATAAGATATAAAGTGAAGTTGCAAATGGAAAAAAGAAAAGCAGTAGATGGATTGATCGGAATGATTCTCCTTGAAAGTCAACTGGTTTATTCCTGATGCGAGTCAACGAAGATGGCATCGAAATGCCATCCACGTGTCCTTATTCTGTAGGAAAATAACCAAAGAGAGAGAAAACAAGAGACTGACAGAAAGCGACAAAGGAGTCAAGGGATTTATGTGTGGTAGATTTCCTGAGTTGGTAACCTGTGTCAGGACAAAGGGTTACGAGGATGAGCTGCACTGACGTATTTACATTTGGATTTTGGTCTTCAAAAATGCATGTTCTTTCTTATGTATGCCAATAGTCTCTAATATTATTATGTCAATATTAACGTTGCTTTAAACAAAAAAAAAAAAACAAACAAAACAAAACAAAACAAAACAAGAGCATTGCACCACTGTTGAACCTCTGCAGAATTCTTATGGTTCTCCCTAAGTAATTCGTTCACTTACCAAGAAGAAATCCTGATGCACTTAGTCATACAACTTCTCTGTCCACTTTAGTTAAATCCAGCTAGAGCTTTCTTAGAAATTGTAAAATATTAGGTAATGTAGTTAGAATACATGTAAGATGCATTTAACTATTTATTTCAGTCCATTTTTATTACTAATCAGCTTAAGTTAAAAAAGAATAAGCGCCAATGTACATTTTAAATTGAAAAAAAAAAAAACATTCAACAAGGATATTTCGGAAAATATGGTTATAAGGTTGTTGGACAATATTTTTTATTTATTTTAAATTCTAGCTTATTACTTTCTCTACACGTACCATTTACATAGTGTATACAGAAGGTATTGTAATGCACCCAAAAATTCGATACCGAGATTTCACCGGGAATACATTTTTTTGGGTCCCCCTGAATAAAAAAATAAAATTTTTAGAAACAGGTCCGTCTGTGTGTGTGTGTGTGTGTGTGTGTCTGTGTGTCTGTGGACAGCATAGCTCAAAAACGAAAAAACCGTTGAATACCAAACTTGGTATTTAAGTTTGGTATCTTCCAAGGATGCAACACGAAGATGTTAAAGAAAATCCTCTCATCCCCAACTACCCTTTACGTGGAACATTTTTAAAAATTTTGATTTTTTTTAAAAATGGCTCTAACGATTTTGATTAAAATATCGTATATTAAATATATTTACCTGACAAATAAAATGTATATCTTCAAATTTCTGGGAATAACCTCTGAACACTACATTATTCTTGAGGAATTTTGCATAACTGCTAAACCGTAAGAGATAGACAAAAACTTACCACACAAAAACATGTAAAGCACATTAAAACACACAATTTATGTTATACACATTTTTTGCGTGCAGTTGATCGTTTTTGACATATTCCTTGTTTAAGTTTCATCCTTGAAAAACTTATACTTTTCTCATACGGGAATTTGTCAACTCCTATCCATACAAACAAAGGAACTTCAGTCACATAGCAACCAGATTTTGGCTTTCACTTTAACCTATGGTACTCCCTTATTTCGCTTCTATTTACAAGGAAGCAAGTAATAAGACAATCTCTGCAAATGTTTTCTCAATTAGCACGAAGTAAATAGAAGCATAAGCTTTTTAACAATAACTTTTGTTGCAGAGATGTAGAGAAAGTCATGTGAAATAAGGTTTTATCTTGTACCGTAGTTTCATAACACATTTACAAGACTTGCAAGATACATATTTTGCTTGTCATGTCACCATCTAGTCGATCTGGGTAACTCAGTTTGGCATTGGCCTTTAAACCTTCATCACGGGTTGAAACCCGGTCTAGGTGCTGGTTTATAGGTGTATTTAAAAGTGACATTTCCATACATATATATAACTATCTTAATTTTTTTATATTTTGATCAAAATTCGTAAAATTATTTTTGAAAAAATAAAAAATAACGACAAAAATTACATCTTTGTACCAGAGCTATTGTTTTATTAAATTAATAATTTGTAGAGAAATAATGGCGAAACAAAGAATATTTACGATAAATGATTTCTATGCATATTACCGTCAACGATTAATATAAACAGCAGAGGTTATAACTGTCAGATGACAGTCATTAACAAGCAAGTTAATTTGAAGCAAGCAACTAGGTTGAGGTCAGAATATCGACGGTAATTAGGTATTTCAGCGAAAAGGTTCAGTTCATGAGAAACTTAGAATTTAACAAAGAATGGGAGAAAAGTTGTGTCTGAGATTAGTACGAAGCTTAAAGATTAGGCAGCATGTAACGTAGGTGCTTTGGTAGGGTAGTCATATGTAGGCGGGGTTTAGGTAATTAAAACAGCTTGTGTTTCAAAAATGTAACATTACTGCAACTTCTGCTTCTGTTTCTTCCTTTATAGGCGACACAAGTTACAAAGTGTTATGGTAGTCGGCAGCAATTAAATACTGCGCTAGACACCAATTTAAGCGGTGATTGTAAGGGGATTCACCGCATAGTACCTGTTTTAGCGAGTCACGACAATTTACCTTTAGTATGGAAACATATTTTGCCCGCACCGTAAAGCTCTTGATACACGGAAGTTAGCAGATATAACACGAAGCAATTACAGTTCTCGTGCTTAGATTCAGGAACAGTTGATTATTCACCTTTAGTAATCAGCAATTCGTTCCAACAGAGCTGTATTGTCCTCTATTAAATATATTTAGCCATTTTAACTGGCAATGTCCATTCCCTCACATTCCCTTTGACAAAGATCTCACAGCTCACCACTAGAGTAGCCGGCAGTGAGGAGAACGACTTTAATGTGAAGGGTTGTGTATTTTAGAAATCTAATATTCCTGCTCATCAACCAAAAATAAAATATAAGGTTCAAGTCCTTTATAATTTGTTGAAAATAGTTGATCACTTTCAACAAATCACAAAGATATTGGAACTATATACTTTATTTTAGGTATTTGAGTAGGAATATTTCAAACGTCATTGTGAAATTTGGCATTTCTCTTTTTTACTTTCTCCAAACGCACTATGTACATAGTGTAATAGAGAAAGTATTGCACTCCACCAAAAAATTCGATACCGAGATTTCACCGGAAATATATGTTTTAGGGTCCCCAATATCCAAAAAAAGCATTTTCACAAAAAGGTCCGTGTGTGTGTGTGTGTGTGTGTGTGAGTGTGTGTCCGTGTGTCCGTGTGTCCGTGTGTCCTTGTGTCCGTGTGTCTGTGAACACGATAACTCAAAAACGAAAAGTCGGTAAAATACCAAACTTGGTATTTAAGTTTAGTATCTTCCAGAGATGGGACACGAAGATTTTGAGAAAAATCACCCCACCCCCAACTACCCTTTACATGGAACTTTTTTCGAAATTTTTGATTTTCTCAAAAATGGCTCTAACGATTTTGATTAAAATTTCGTATATTAAACATATTTACCTGACAAATAAAATGTATATCTTGAATTTTCTGGGAATAGCCTCTGAAGAGTAGTTTAATCTGGATGAATTTTACTAAATTTTGAATAACTGCTAAACCGTAAGAGATGGACAAAAACTTACCATACAAAAAATGTAGAGCACATTAAAACACACAATTTATGTTATTATAAATTTTTTTCGTGGAGTTCGTCGTCTTTGAGACATTCCTTATTTTTGGTTTCTGCTATGAAAAACGTATACTTTTCTCATACAGGAACTTGTCAACTCCTATCCATATAAACAAAGGAACTTCATTGACATAGCAACGAGCTTTGGACTATCACTTTAACCTACGGTTGTCCCTTAATTCGCTTCTACTTATAAGGAAGCGAGTAATTAGACTATTTCTGCTATTTTTTTTCTAATTAGCATAAAGTAAATAGAAGTATTAGCTTTTTAAGAATTATTTGTTGCAGGGATATGGAGAAAGTCATGTGAATGTTACACATAAGATTTTTTACTTATGCCACTTACGCAAGAAAAAAAAAATCAGCTGTGTGCGAATACGCACTGCAGGTGTGCATGCTTACTTTGGATACAGAGAACCTGGAAGTGCATTTTCGTGAAATTTTGAACTTCAATTTTAAGTAGAATACAATACTGCCATAGATAAGTAGTAAAAATAAATAAAGCATATGATGTTTTGTGACTTTCTCTATTCACTCTTGTACAATGTATTCTTGCAAACGTTTATTATCATATCTACCTACTTCATTTAGATCGAGATTACATTCTTCAGAAATTGTTTTGTTGCAGCTTTCCTTGTAGGTACAACGGATTAGGGGATTACATTGGGCTTTAAGTGATAGTCAGATCTTTGAAACTCCGTTCTTTTTGCATGATCAAGAGGTGGAACAAATAACGACTTTACATTTAAGAAAAGTGTTAAGTATGTTAAATTGCAAACCAATAATAAGGAATACCTCGCAAATAGTTAATTCCAAAAAATTGTATTTTATATAAATTGTGTGGTAAGCGTAAGCATTTATTAATAATGTGTTAAGATTAGAATTTATTGTTTTTATTAGAATATTCTCATAAAAATTAATGAAAATCCTATTTAGATTAGTATGCTTACGTTAAGCTTGATTGCTTATTGTTCTGTCCAACGAGATGTACATTTTTTGTGTAATAACATTTTGTTTATTTCTTACGGTTCTCTAGTTATGCATAAATCATTCTGAAGAAGATTTAGAGTTAATTCCAAGAACATTTAAGATGTATGTATATTTAATTTGCCATGAAAATATCTTAAACATATTTTAATAAATATCATTGTAGCCATTTTACAGAAAAACAACAAATTCGGAAAATTTACCGTTATTAGGATAGTTTAGTGTGAGGAATTTTCTTGAAAATCATCGTGCCACATCCTTGGAAGACGGATAACTTAGATATTAAGTTTGGCTTTTAACCGACATTTTTGTTTTGAGTTATGCTGTTCACGCACATACCTCATCCAAACATCCAAACATCTTGACATCGAATTTTAGGGTGAAATATAAATATTTTCCTACTTACAATACGCAGTATAGAAACTAACAAATCAGGGTTTGGTATGAAGGCAAGTCTTAAGGAAATTTACAAATATTTTTAAACAAATTATTATAACAATTATACTTCAGTAAATATATGATTACATAAACATCCAGTTTGAACAAAGAAATTAAAACTAGTGTTTCGTGCCCCTAAGTGAACCTTAAAACTTGGATAGATATTGAATTTGTTCTGCGCAACTCTGTCATTCAGATTTCACTTATTTCTCATCTGTTAAAACTCATAAATTAAATGATATGTACATAAACCTGGGGCCTGTTTCAAATACTTGTGATAATTGTATAACATATGACAAATTTATCATTTTTTTCTTTTTTCTTTCTCTATTTAGTACATAATACATAGGTAGAGAAAAAACTGCATTCCATCCAAAACGCGGTACCGAAATTTCAACGAAAATATACGTTTTAGGGTCCCCTATATCCAAAAAAAAATGGATGTTTACTTTCTCTACATAGTACATCTATATAGGTAGAGATGGTATTGCACTCTATACAAAAATTGGATACCGAAATTTCAGGAAATACGCGTATTAAGGTCCCTGAATCCGAAAAAAAAAAATTTTACCAAAATGGTCCATGTGTGTGTGCGTGTGCATGTGTGTTAAATGTAAATTGAGTTTTATTTATGGACGCTCTTTAACCACTATGGTTCTCAGGTCTCATCTACATTGGGCGTGAAAGACCGCTTAATTTTGCTCAGAGGCCTCTCTATCAGGCCTGAGGTTCTTTTACGTGCCGTAAATCTACGACACGGGACCAACGGCTTTACTTCCCTTACTCCCGAAAAATCCATCATCCTCCGCCGGGCTTGAACGCGCGACCTTGGGTACATGAAGTTAGCATGGTAACCATTACACCACGGAGGGCGACTATGTGTGTGTGTGTGTGTGTGTTTTTTTTGTAGTGTTTAACTCCGCTTTTACAACTTATGGCATCACAGGCGATGACACTGGTGATAGATGGAATAAGATGGAGCACCGGTGGAATGTGATGGCGGGGGAAACCGGAGAACCCGGAGAAAACCCGCCCTGCTCCGCTTTGTCCACCACAAATCTCACATGCGGTCGTTTGGGATCAAGGTGAGAGGCGAATGGTCTAACCACTCGGCTACGGCGTGGCCCTACTCTGTGGGTGTGAAACGATAACTCAAAAACAAAAGTCGATAAGATACCAAACTTGGTGTTTAAGTTAATTTAAGTTTAAATCTTCCAAGGATTCGACATGAAGATTCTGAGAAAAATTCCCCTACTCCAAACTACTCTTTATATGGAAAAAAATTGAAACTTAGTTTTTTTTTTAAAAAAATGGCTATAATGATTTATTTTATTAAAGATATTTATATGACAAACAAAATTAATATCTTGAATTTTCTGGAAATAGCCTCTGAACTCCTCTTCATTCTGAATTTTGCATAACTGGTAAGAGATAGACAAAAACTTGCCACTCAGAAATATAGATATTAAAACACACAAAGTATGTTATACCTATACATTTTTTCGTGGAGTAGACCATCTCCGAGATATTCCTTTTATTTGTTTCAGTTTTAAAACACTTTAACTTTTTTCGTACGGGAATTTGTAAACTCCTGGCCATGCTAAAAAATGGATTTCAACTACATGGCAACCATGCTTTAAAAGAGTAGACTATCGCTTTAGTCTAATATTTTCCCTTATTTCCCTTCTACTTTAAGGAAGCAAATTAATAAGACTATTTCTGCTAACGTTTATCTCGATTAGCATGAAGTAGATAGAAGAATAACATTTTTAACAATGATTTGTTAAAGAGATGCAGAGAAAGCCATGTGAATGGTACGCATAAGATTTTTAGAAAAAGGTTCGTGTGTATGTGTGTGTCCATGCGTCCATGTGTCTATGAACGCGATAACTAAAAAACAAAAAGTGTTAGTAAAGTTTCATTTTCTCAAAGTTGACAAACGATTTTGTATAAAATACCCTATAAAATGCATATATTGAGTTTTCTGTGAATGGTTTCTGAAGACCTCTTCATTCTGAATTAATTTTGGATAGCTGAAAAAGATGAGAAATTATTGCAAATCCTGGGAGAATTAAAATATAAACTTCAGGATTTCCAAAAATCAAAATAAATGTTGGTAGTGAATTGGATCTCCACCTCCTAATTGAACAATTTTATTAATATCAGATTACATCGAATTGCACGATAGATAATTTCAGTGTAAATGAAAACCCGATAAACCGTAAGAGATAGACAAAGACTTAAAACACAAAAAATGTATATCTCGTCAAAACACACAATTTACGTCATATACATTTTTTCATGAAATTGACCATTTCTGAGAAATTCCTTGTTATTGGTTTCAGCTTTAAAATACTTGAGCTTTTCTCATATGGGAATTTGTCATCTCCTGGTCATACAAAGAAGCGAATTTCAATTACATAGCAACCAGGTTTTAAAAGATTTGAATATCACTTTATTCTAATTAAATTCCCCTCTACTTAAAGAAAGCAAGTAATTAGACAAGTTCTACTAATGTTTGTCTCGATAGCATGAAATAGATGGAAGGATAAGCTTTTTAACAATACTTTGTTACAGATATGTAGAAAAAGTCATGTGAATGGAACACGCCGGATATTTGTGTGTCTACCCTTGAGTTTTCATGAAGGTAAAATGTAAAGTTTTTAAAATACCGTTGAACAAAATAACATGGCAAAACTAATAATCGGTTATATTTTGGAGATATTCGCATTGATGAACTTACCTTCGATCTCAGCTAAGAAACCACAATTAAAGTATAGAGCCAATTTGCGATGAAAACAAGTTTTATATAGAGCCTCTCCAAGAGAGTGGAAATATCTTGAAGACCTCACCTTTAGGCAAAGAAGCACAACGTTCCTAAGACAGAAGCTCCAGTTCAGAATTTTGCCAAAATTCCGATGTCTTATGTTTGTATCTTCACTCTCATTACTTCTTGTGTTGCATTCACGACGATAAAATGAATAAAGCGAAATACTCGTAACATGCACAAAAATCTGATCACATGACTTTCTCTACATATCTGCAATAAATTATTCTTAAAAAGCTTATACTTCTATTGACCTCATGCTAATCAGAAACATTAGCAGAAATAGTCTTATTACTTGCTTCCTTGTAAGTAGAAGCGAAATAAGTGAGTACCATAGGTTAAAGTGATAGTCAAAAGCTGGTTGCTATGCCACTGAAGTTCCTTTGTTTGTATGGGCAGCAGTTGGCAAATTCCTGTATGAGAAAAGTATAAGTTTTTCAAAGCAGAGACCAAAAACATGGAATGTCTCAAAAACGATGAACTCCCACGAAAAAAATATATATAACATAAATTGCGTGTTTTAACGTGCTTTGCATTTTTCGTGTAGTAAGTTTTTGTCCATCTCTTACGGTTTAGTAGTTATTCAAAATGCCGTAAATTTCACCCAGAATAAAGTATCTAGTCTTCAGAGGCTATTCCCAGAAATTTCAAGATATACGTTTTATTTGTCAGGTAAATATCTATAATATACGAAATTTAAATCAAAATTGTTAGAGCCATTTTTGGGAAAATCAAAATTTTCGAAAAAAGTTCCATTTAAAGGGTAATTAGGGGTGGGGGGATTTTTCTCAAAATCTTCGTGTCGCATCCCTGGAAGATACTAATCTTAAATACCAAGTTTGGTAGTTTACCGACTTTTCGTTTAGAGTTATCGTGTTCACAGACTCACGGACACACACACAAACACACACGGACCTTTTTTTTTTTTTTTTTTCTTTTCTTTTTCGAAAATACCGTTTTTGGATAAAGGGGTCTCTAAAACATATATTTCCGGTGAAATTTCGGGATCGAATTTTTGGGTGCAGTGCAAAACCTTCTCTATACACTATGTACATAGTGCGTATAGAGAAAGTAATAAGGGAATACACTAGGCTAAAATGATAGTCAAATCTTTTAAAAGCCGTTTGCCATGTGGATGAAATTCTTTTCTATGCAGGGTTTACAGCTTTCCGTGTGAAAAAAGTTTTAAGTATTTTACATCTGAAACAAATACCAACGAATATTTCAGAAATAGTCAATTCAACGAAAAAAATGTATATGACATAAATTGTGTGTTTTAATATGATCTTCATTTTTTGTGTGGTAAGTTTCTGTCTATCTCTTACGGTTTACCAGTTAAGCAAAATTAGCAAAATTGATTCAAAATAAAGAGGTCTTAGAGTGTATTCCCAGAAAATTCAAGATGTACATATTATTTCCCAAATAAATATATTTAATATACGGCGTTTAAATCAAAATCGTTATCGCAATTTTTTAGAAAATCAAAATTTCTGAAATTTTTTCCATGTAAAAGGTAATTAGGGTGGGGACTTTTTCTCAAAATCTTCGTGTCGCATCCCTGGAAGATACTAAACTTAAATACCAAGTTTGGTAGTTTACCAACTTTTCGTTTTTGAGTTATTGTGTTCATAGACATACGGACATACACACACACACGGTCCTTTTTCTGAAAATATTTTTTGGAAACAGGGGACCCTAAAACGTGTATTTCCAGTGAAATCCTCGTATCGAATTTTTGGGTGCATTGCAATACCTTCTCTATACACTATCTACATAGAACGGGTAGGGAAAGTAAAAATCCACCCATAAAAGTTGCATACACATTGTAGATGACATACTGTCACCTCTGTGTGATTTTAATATCGGTAAATATGCAAACAAGATGTGCATTTACTTCATTAAACACATATCCAGAACGTTTGCAACTTTTTAAGACTTGCCAACTACATAACATGCAAAACTGCCATATAAATAGCCAAACATCTGATGACAGCTGTGTAATTTTATGAATTTGTTTGAAGCACAAAATTGCCAAAGTGTTCATACATCACAGAAGTTAGCTGTATCTGTAAAATTTCAATTTTCGTTACAGGGCCCAGGTATTTCGTTTCCTAGAGTGTTTCAGCATTCATTTCTGAGCATCTTGAGCATGTACAAAAACTTTACAGGAAAATTTCTCAGTTGAACACACTCGTGTGGGTTTTCATGCTTCACATAAAGTTAATAAAGCCCTTGGAATAAACAACAGAGCAGCTACTGTTCTACCATATTCTGAAAAAGTGATTGATATTCCCTATAGATTTGTGTATTTTTTAGAAAGTTGAGAATAAAAAGCAGAGTAAGGTCCATATAAGATGTGATTAGTGGACCCACCTTGCCTACGGAGCAGGTTCTGCGAGCAATGAATAAATCAACAAGAGAAAAAGCTGAAATTGAATTCGGCTGCTTATTTTCTGGGACTTATTAAACGAAAGAAGAAAGAGTGCGCGACAGGGGGGCGAGGAAGGGAGTTGTAAATCACAAGGAAAGTAACTCCAGGCGTTTTCCAGAAATGCTTGACATTTGGGTTGGCCTAAAGTCGGCTGTTTGGGGGTAAGGTTTTCATTTCCCCACAAGAGATGAGAGGGAAGCATCTTGTTGCGACAGATGTTGCTCTCTAAAGATATGCATGCAACACTGTCTCATAGCGAAACAACTGCCGCACGTTGTGTGGAGACGCCATTTCAGAGCTGCAAACTGTCATTCCATAAACTTTGTTATGCAGAAAGCAAGGTGTAATGGTTATATTCTACAATAACAGAGCTCCTTGCGAGTGTAAGGAACAGCCCTACACTAAAACTTTCTGAGTTGCTGTGAGAGAACGAAATGTATCACTCTTTTAGGGCTTGCGGGCACGGTTTATAAAGATGAGTATTAACTCATGGTTACTGATGCTGCTGTATTTACAGACGTTTACGGCTAGAGTAGTGTAACAGAAACGACTTATGTAGCCTCGTTTATACTGTATGACCTGTAATAACGACACAAAAACCTGGTCATCTGGGATTATTATATTGCGAAGAATACCTACCAATTGAACAGTTTTAACCTGGCTTGCAGGATTTCGTGTTTACCAAAAACAAAAAGAATATGGCTAAAACAGTGCGTTAAGCTCATCTGATAAAACTTGAAACTCTTTGTTCATCTTTGTCTTTCTTTACCTATGTATAATTGAAATATTTCTCACACTTTTTTATTTTGAATAAACAACTGTTACTTGTGAATGAACATTTCATACTCTTTCCATGCAATCACGAGACATAACTAAATGACAAAAGGGTTTTAAAAGAATGTTGTAGTTTTTAATAATTTGAACCATTAATAATGGATATCTCCTAAATATCTTATGAAAAATAATAATACATTTGAAATAGATTGCACCATTTTTGTGTGGTACGTTTTCATGTACCTTTTAGTGTTTAAGTTATACAACATTAAATAAAACTTCTTCTGAGTGAAAACGACTTCACAGGGTATCCTAAAAAATTCAAGTATATTCATATTTATAATGTAAATATCTTTAAAATATCGCATTTTAATAGAAGTCGTTAACGCCATTTGTTTAACAAATATACAATTTCAAAATATATTCCCTGCAAATGATAGTTTAGGATGAGAATTATTTTTTTTTAAATTTCTAAATATTTTCTATGTAAATGGTAATTTAGGATGGGAAGGCTTTTTTCAAAATCTTTGAGAGATACTAAACTTATATATGAAGTTGGTGTTTAGCGGAATTTTGTTCTTAAATTATGCCGTTCACAGACAGACACTCATCACGTAGATCTTTTTTCTAATATCGTTATCGAATTTATGAGTAGAATGCAATATTTTCTCTAATAATATGTACGTGATAGAGAACATTAAAATTATTCACAATAACATACAATCTTTAAACATTTCTTTTATTTTCTCTACTTAGTACATAGTACATAAATAGAAAAAGTATTGCACTCTACCCACAAGTTTCATACTGATATTTCACCGGAAATATACATTTTTGGGTTCCCTATGTCAAAAGTAAGCATTTTTAGAAATGTTCCTTTGTTTGTTCCGTGTGTGCATGTGTGCGCGTGTCTGTGAATACGACAACTCAAAAACAAAAAGTCGATAAAATACCGAACTTAAGTATCTTCCAAGGATATGACGCGAAGATTTTGAAGACCCTCCCCAAATACCTTTTATATGGAAAAATTTCGAAACTTTTTATTTTCTCAAAAATAACTAACGATTTTGATTAGAATACCGTATATCAAAGATATCTACATGACAAATAAAATGTATACATTGAATTTTCTGGGAATAGCCTCTGAAGAACTCTTTATTCTGAATGGATTTTGCTGAATTTTCATAACTTGTAAACCGTAAGAAATAGATAAAAACTTACTACAAACAAGATGTAGATCACGTTAAAACACACAAAATATGTCATATATATTTTTTCGGGTGTTGACCATTTCCGAGATTTTCCTTGTTATTGGTTTCAGTTTTAAATACTTATCCGTTGCTCGTATGAGAAAAGTTTGCAAAGAAACGGATTTCATCCACATGGCAACCAGCTTTTTAAAGATTTGACTATAGCTTTAGCCTAGTGTATTCCCTTATTTCCATTCTTCTTATAATGAAACAAGTAATATGACCATTTCTGCTTATGCTTATCTGGATTAGCATGAAGTAGATAGAAGAATGCCTTTTTTAACATTAATTTGTTACAGAGATTTAGAGAAAGTCATATGAATGGAACACATAAGAATTTTTAAAGAAACGCACGAATATCAGGCATGTTTCAGTGCTAACGTATGATTACTAATAATGTGACGGGATTAGAGGGAAGATAGGGATCGTATAAGAAGGCCGAACCTCACATTGATGAACTGTCTTCTCATTTCGGGAATGAAGTACGTCGTTATCCTACAACTACATTGGGCGATCAGTGGACTCTTGGATTGGCTGATTGAATGCCGACGCTCTTGTTTCACATCCCATTGGAATTCGTTGATTGGAACCATAATATTGTCACGTATGTCATTGGCGAGAGTTTTACTTATATTGTTTCAGTAATATTTTATTAATTAGGAATTAATTAATCTGAATTAATTTGGATTTCATTCTTACATATTCTTGCAAGAATACAAGCATTGCTATAAGCTGATTAGGTAACAGGTTGGAAATGACTAGCCTCTTCCGATGGCACTCCTAGTGGACTTTTCGGTGACACCAATTTACGTTGGGCTACGTGCACATTTGCACATTGTCATGAGAAACTTTTGTTCCTTGAGTCACACCAGATATTCCAGAACATTTAAACATTCGATGCTGATTGGCTAAGACCATCCACTATCGTTGGTTCTCCATATTAGGAGCACGACCACCATGTTGGAAAGTTCTTCCGGGATGTCACTAAACTTATTTAAGGGACTGCAGCCCCGACCACCAGGTCTTGACCGTCGGGGAACTTCTGCTGGGCTTATGCGTCTTGGGGCGTCGCTTCGGGCTCAACCGCCCAACCGCTTCATTTCTCACTTCGCCTAGAAACTCCATGACTTTTTTCTTTGTATTAGTAACCCCAATAATCAGAATAATGCTGGCCATAATTAATGGAGTATATTGTAATCCCACACTTTTGTAAACCAAACATTCGCAACTAACAAATTATGTAATCTTTCTCAATATATTAGCTTAATTTAAGTCCCGTTGGTATCATTGCTCTACCATCTACCTTCTTTTCCCCACTTTAAAATAGCTATCCCTCAGAACCTTGTTCGAGACAATATGATGTGTGATTTATTAAACCCTTGTTGACTTCGAAGAATCGTAATCAACGCAGCTGCTAGAATTTCAAAGCTTCTTATCTTTGAGAGGATATGATAGAGTGGTGCGGTGGTTCAGAGTCCTCATTGACCGTGTTCCAGTACTCGTTCTAGTAATGAATTGCATATTAATGTAATATTGAAGTAAGTGCTTTTTCCTTTCTGTTCATACTTTCTCTAATTTAATGTAAATACTATTATCTGAACATTAATCTTTTTTTTTATTAATTGCACTATGTGCACATGGTAGTGAGGAATTAACTCATCGCCATAGATGGCACTATTGAACAAAATCACAATTTAGCTCAGGAACCGCTTCTTTCAAGGTATAGGTTATTTTTCGCGGAAATAAACATTTCACGGGAACAACGGCTTTACTTCCCTTCCGAAAATATCCATCAGAATCCGACAAGTTTGATGCCGTCACCCGAGTATTAAATTGGGTATTTTAGGTAACAAATACACCACAGAGGACGATTTTAAGTACATTAGGTGTCTAATTTTCATTCGAACAATTAAAGCTTGAATGAAAACGGAGCAGGCAGAGCTGTCTGTACTATGAGCAGCAGAAGTAGATGAAGAAGGACGTATTTTACTAGACATAAGATGAATAATAAATAGCATGTTCCATTACAGAAAGCGCGCCTACGTATCTACCCGTCGATTTAATTTACAGAGATTCTGTATCCCAAAATCAGAGCCTGGTACAAAACGTATAGAAAAGAATTGTTTCACTGCAATCCTCTCTAGACCCTCAAGTGCTTTTCGAGATAGTAAATCAACATATTTAGTAAATAAGTAGGTATGCCATGGGAATTCGCCTGAGTATTAGGGCGAGGTCGTCACCTTAGCGCGGTGGTAGCGCAGCTGCTTGCAAGCAGTGTTACCAACTCATCAACATGAAAGTAGCTAAACTATTTCAAAAACATAGCTAAAAGCGGCTAAAATTACAAATAAAATAGCTAAAGAAAAGACTGCATAAACTCACCTAATCAATGAAAAATGTATTCTCCTCATCCTCTTTTTGGTTTCCAACAGCTCTCTTAGCAGTATATTTATGTTACACTATCAGCTTCAGTCGGTCGTCTCCTTAGTGCGATGGTAGCGCAGCTGCCTACCAAGCGGGAGACCTGGGTTCGATCCCCAGTACCGGCGTGGGGATTTTTCCCCCGCTGAGAGACCTGGACCGGGGTGCACTCAGCCTCGTGAGGTCCCTGGGGGGCCAATTGAGGAGCTACTTGATTGAGAAGTAGCGGCTCCAGGTCGTGAGGACCGCATTAACCGGCAGGGAGGGGCTCGAGGCGCTGACCACGTCTCACCCTCCAATACTGCACCCCATCCATGACGTCTGTAGCATGACGCAGCGGCCGGGCGGTAGGCCAATGCTCCCCGTGAGCTGTCGTGCCATGGAGTTATCAGCTTCAGTCGTATATTTAACTCATTTACTTTGCGTCACAATTTATTCCACATTATACATGTCTGTTTCTTGAAACACAGCACGAATTCTGAGTTGCAGTTTCAGATGAGCAGCTAACAGTTGGAAATAGGGGATTTCCCGAATCCCGCCCAACGATTGCGACATTGACTGTAATGATGAAATGAAATGGCCTGTTATTTATGGACGCTCTTTAACTGCTTTGGTTCTCAGCGTCCCATTCTATATTGGGCGTGAAAAATCGCTTAATTTTGCTCTTATCAGGCTTGAGGTTCTTTTACGTGCCGTAAATCTAGGACACGGACCCACAGCTTTACTTCCCTTCCAAAGGAAGCCATGCTAAGGATTTTTACGCCCGAAAAAATACATCGTCCTCCGCCGGGTTTGAACCCGCGAGCTTGGGTATATGAAGTTAGCATGGTAACCATTACACCACGGAGGGCGACTTGACTGTAATGATGCAATGTGTAGTCACTATACTGACTCGTGTGTCATTCGCAGTGGGATAGAAAAACGCGAATCACTAAAATAATATTAAAATGAATGAAACCCAAATAGCGCATGAAAAATAAGGTATGGCTAAAAATATAGCTAAACTCAAACCTTTGTAGCAAATCACTTTTCAAAATAGCTAGAACTAGCTATAAAATGGCTAAATTGGCAACACTGCTTGCAAGCGGGAGACCTGGTCCGGAGTGCACTCAGCTCGTGAGATCCCGGAGGGAGGGGGGCATTTGAGGAGCTACTTGATTGAGAAGTAGCTTCCTCAGATCGAGAAGACAACATCAGCCTGCGCTCATTACGACTCACCCTCCAGCACTGCACCCCATTCGGACCGAGATTTGGGATGCAGCGACTGTGCGGTAGGCCAAGGTCCCTTGTGGACTGTCATGCCGCTTTACGTATCAGCAGGTTGAAAATGCGCAATTTTTATTTCTTTGAGATGGGTTGGACAGTAAGCAATTTTTAATGTTTCGAAATATAGAAAGTACAGTGCACCGGGTGCGATTGTTCTCTGCTTGTAGAGCCACATACGACTCAAGATGGTTCCAGTTGTAATTGAGGAGTCTTTTTCTTTAAAATAAAATTACATATCGAAGTAATGAAAACTTCTACAAAACGTTATTCACAGGGAATATGTTATGCGCACACGTTTTCTTGGGCGCTCGGGTCTCTAATCTTCATTCCCTACTCACCGATGGGTTTCGCGCTCGGAAGCGACATTGAGACATGAATATGTTATGCACCCTGACATATAGTGGCTTCAATACTAAGTTTTCATTCTGTCTGTATATCCCAGAGTTCAAGTAATGCACATGATCTGTGTTTCGTTTAATAACTCAGCTAATTCGCGGTAAATTGAATAACCTATTCATCATAATGGCCGAGGGCCTCAAAGAATGAAATTTTATTTGGTTGACAACAGTGGAAAGACAGGCGGGCGGGCTCCCTCTTGTTCCCATAAAACAAGCGCCCAAGAAAAGTTGCGCGAATAGTAACACCCGCCTCATTGACGGTTTAATAGTTATTTGGTCAATTGTGTTGCATGGTCTTAAAGCAAGCAAGCACAGGAACAGCAGTCTTCACACACGTATATGATTAAAAAAGGTAATGCTACCGAAGCATCTTGACTATTGATTTTGTTTATTCGCCATTAACATTCTTTGCTGATTGTAGTGACGGTTATGAATAATACATCAATTCTCCGAGTACCATGAGCATTTAGAATTGTCGTTTTGTTTGTCATGCCTACTTGACGTTATGAGAGCGACCTTCGCATTTGTGACCACTAAGCGCACATTTTATATCTCAAAATAGTTATTTATGCAACGATCCTATAATGGTAATTATTGGAATATGAGTGAGAGGTAACCTCACGAGTATTATATGAGAGTTGCATACATACTTTTTTCTTCAACACGTAGATATACAATAAATATTTAATATTTAGATATCCTACATACGAAAGATGAACTCCTCCGACCGCTATGCGTATTGTACGCATGCGTCAACAACAAATGAAATTCGATTCACGGTGATAGTTGATTTGCAAGATGGAGACGAGGTATTTTGGCCTATGATAATGATATGGAATTGAGTTCCACGCCTCCTATTTTAACAGAGGAGGCGGGTAATGTTAACAATTTACTTCCACAGAAATCAAAAAACATCTACGAAAAGTTGTATGATAAATTTTTAACAGGTATTTCCAGTGAAATCTCAATATCGACTTTCTTACTTCTTTTTCCTACTAGATACGTGTAAGAAAAATAAAACAAGATAAGAAATAAAGAAAAATATATGGAACAAAGTGTAGGTATAAATACAATTTTCTAAAGAGCTGAACATCGGAGTCAATGCTATATGTATGTAGGGTTCTAAAATAATGAAAATGACATGATGCATATGAGCGGTACAAGAGCTGTAAAATATTACAGATATTACCTTCTCAAGTACCTGCTGTACGGATTATGTTTCTTTATATGGACGATTTTGGATTCCACCATCTAAAATTAAGCACAGAAAAGCAAAACAATTTTAAAAACTGATGCTGCTGCTGCTGCTGATGATGATGATGTATTATGAACAACTAGATCATGGAAACCAGATATACGAATCTTCTGATTATGTTGCTTTTTGAAATAATGCTCCCAGCACAAATCACTGATGTCCAAAAATAATAGTCTGTTTTAGACTTTGCAAACATTCTCGGGATTATCTAAGGGATTATTCCTTATGTTATGTTATTAATTCACTACAAACGGAACTGATTTTATTACTCCATGCAGAAAATGAATGAAAAACTTGGACACATTAAGCTTTGTTATAATTTTTCGATTACCATGTGCAACAGCATATGAAACGACATTGAGATTTTAAATGTCACGCATAATTGTACTATGCATATTAGAACAGATATTACATTCCACGCAAACATTTTACAGGAAATATATGTTTGGAGGTCCCCTAAGTAAAAAAAGTATTTTTAGAAAAAGGATCCGGCGCATGTGTGCGTGTGTGTGGACAGCATAGCTCAAAAAAGAAAAAAAAACAGTTAGATAAGCTTAGTACCTTCCAAGGATGCGACAGAAGACTTTCAATAAAATCACCCCACCTCAAAGTACCCTTTACATAGAAAAAATTTTGATTTTTTTCTCAAAAATGGCTATTTTACAGATATTTGTATGACAAATAAAACTTATATCTGGAAATAGCCTCTGAAGCGCACTTCATTCTGAATGAATTTTGTATAATAGACAAAACCAAACTACACAAAAAACATAGATCATGTTAAAACACACAGTTTAGGTCACATAAATACTTTTGTAGAGTTAACTGTCTTCAATTTTAAGCTACTTAAACTTTTCTCAAACGGGAGGTTATCTTCCGTTTCATATATCTTTTATTTGATTACTAGTCATGCAATAAGAACCGAATTTCAATTGTTTAACATAGCGGCCGGCATTTTAAAATATTTGACTATCTGACTATCACTTTAGCCCAGTGTATTACCTTATTTCCATTCTGCATGGAAAGAACTAATACAACAATTTCTGCTAATGTTTTTCTTGATTGCCACTATGTAGATAAAAGAATAGTCTTTTGTATCAATAGTTTGTGGAGAAAATCATGTGAATGGAACATCAAATATATTTTTTTTACTTTCTCTACACGTACTGTGCACGTAGTGTATAGAGCAGGTATTCATTCCACCCATAAATTCGATACCGAGATTTCTCTGGAAATACATGTTTTGATTACCCCTGAACAAGAAAATAGAAAAAGGTCCGTGTATGCGTGTATGTCTGTGGAAAGCATATCTCAAGAACGAAAAGACCGCTGAATACCAAAATTGGTATTTAAGTTTGGTATCTTCCAAGGATGCGACACGAAGATTTTCAAGAAAATACCCCTATCCCCAACTACCCTTTACATGGAACTTTTTTAAAAAAAATGATTTTCTCAAAAATGGCTCTAACTTCTTTGTTTAAAATATTATATATTAAAAATATTTACCTGAGAAATAAAAAGTTTATCTTGATTTTTCTGGGAATAGCCTCTGAAGACTATTTTATTCTAGATGAAATTTACGGAAATTTGCTTAACTGCTAAACCGTAACAGATGGACAAAGACTTACCACACACAAAATGTAGAGCACGTTAAAACACACAATTTATGTTATATACATTTTTTTCGTGGAGTTGATCGTTTTTTGAGATATTCCTTATATTGATTTCAGCTTTAAAAACGTATACTTTTCTCAAGCAGGAATTTGTCAACTCCTGTCCATACAAACAAAGGAACTTCAGTCACATAGCAACCAGATGTTGACCTATGGTACACCCTAATTTCCTTTCTGCTTTCAAGGAAGCAAGTAATAAGACTATTTCTGCTAATTTTTCTCGATTAGCATAAAGTAAATAGAAGCATAAGCTTTCTAAGAATAATTTGTTGCAGAGATATAAAGTCATGTGACACATCTGATTTTTTTACTGTTAGTTCTTGGTGTTTTAGAGCTCATTAGGAGCAATATTACATTATATCAGTTCATTCAGACACTATATTTGAAGTTGTTCTTCATTAGTAAATGTGAGCTTTACTAGGTTGGCTAAATCAATCAATGTGACTTCAGTGAACCTAGTTTTGGTGGTTTCTGAGATGATACACTCTTGCATGTTCTAGTTTTGTGGACTAGAGTCTCAAAACAAGGAGAGATGTCGAAAGATTTTTTTTTTTTGAGGGTGTGGGGAAGGGACCGCTTGGGCGCCTAGAGGACAAGGATATGGCTGTCACTTCTCCTCAACGAGCTACAGAGTGATGCACCTCCTGCAACATGATCCTGGCTCTTAACGAAGAGAACGCTCTTGTATGGTTTGTATCCTGCCCCATTTCCTCGTCAGGTTTCGCAGAGCTGAGAAAGAGAGAGGGAGAGACACCCCCAAAGTCCAGCTTTCACAATTTCTGTGTTATAAAAACACCTTAAATTTATTATCTGTGGGAAAAGCATGAGCCTCGAAACATATGTAGCAAAATTAAAAATAAATAAATAAATCAGATGTGTTACATTCCCATGACTTTCTATATACTTAATGCTAATACTTGTAAATAGAAGGGAACTAAGGTGGCACCATAGGCTATATCGATAGTCAAATGTTTTAAAAGGTCGTTGCTATGTGATTGAAATACCCTTTTACTTTCTCTATACGTACTATGTACATAGTGTATAGAGGAAGTATTGTATTCCATCCAAAAATTCGATACCGAGATTTCACCGGAAATACATGTTTTAAGTCTCCCTGAATCCAAAAAAAGCATTTTTAGAAAACTGTCCGTGTGTGTGTCTGTGGGCAACATAGCTCAAAAACGAAAAGACCGTTAAATACCAAACTTGGTATTTAAGTTTGGTATCTTCCAAGGATGCGATACGAAGATTTTCAAGAAAATCCCCCACCCCAAATTACCCTTTACGTGGAACTTTTTTCGAAAATTGTTTTTTTTTAAAAATGGCTCTAACGATTTTGATTAAAATATGGTATATTAAAGATATTTACCTGACAAATAAAATGTATATCTTGAATTTTCTGGGAATAGTCTCCGAAGATTACTTTATTCTGGGTGAATTTTACGGAATTTTGCACAAATGGTAAACCGTAAGAGATGGACAAAAACTTAGTACACAGTAATGCAGAGCACATTAAAACACGCAATTTATGTTTTATACATTTTTTTCGTGGAGTTGATAGTTTTTAGGTATTCCTTGTTTTTGGTTTCAGCTTTGAAAAACATACTTTTCTGATACAGAAATTGGCCAACACCTGTCCACAGAAACAAAGGAACTTCAGTCACATAACAATCAGCTTTTGGCAATTACTTTAACCTATGCCACTCACTTATTTCGCTTCTACTTATAAGGAAGCACGCAATAAGACTATTTCTGCTAACTTTTTCTCGATTAGCATGAAGTAAATAAGATACTAAGATTTGTAACAATACTTTTTTGCAGAAATGTAATGTGAATGGAACACATCAGATTTTTTTTTTTAATGTTACTTTCTTTACATTGTGCATAATACATAGGTAGAGCCAGTATTGAGTTTCAGCCAAAACCTGGATAACCAGGTATCATCGAATATACACGTTTTAGGTTTACCAGAATCCAAAATAAGCATTTTAGAAAAAAGTTCCGCATGTCTGTATATGTGTATGCGTGTGTCAGTGTGTGGGTGTGTCCGTCAAAAACGAAAAGTTGGTTAAATACGAAACCTGATATTTAAGTTCAGCATCTTCCAAGGATGTTACTCGAAGCTTTTCAGGAAAATCCTAACACCCAGGCTAACCATTACGTGGAAAACATTTCGAAGATTTTGATTTTCTCCAAAATGGTTCTAACGATTTTAATTAAAATTCCGTATATTAGAGATTCTTAAATGACATCTTGAATTTTCTGGGAAAACCCTCTGAAGAGCTCTTTATTCTTCATGACCTTTGAATAACTGGTAAACCGTATGAGGTAGAAAAAATCTGATGTATTCTATTCACATGACTTTTTCTACATCTCTGTATCAAATTGTTCTTAAAAAGCTTATGCTTCTATTTACTTCATGCTAATCGAGAAAAAATTAACAGAAATAGCTTTAATACTTGCTACCTTGTAAGTAGGAGCAAAATAAGGGAATACCATAGGTTAAAGTGATAGTCAAAAGCTGGTTGCTATGTGACTTAAGTTCCTTTATTTGTAAGGATAGTGGTTGACAAATTCCTGTATGAGAAAAGTATGTGTTTTTCAAAGCTGAAACCAAAAATAACGAATACCTTAAAAACGATCACCTCCGCGAAAAAAATGTATATAACATAACTTGTGTGTTTTAATGTGTTCTACATTTTCTGTGTAGTAAGTAAAAATGCTTTTTTTTGGATTCAGGGGGACCCAAAAGATGTATTTTCGGTGAAATCTTGGTATCGAATTTTTGGGTGGAATGCAATACCTTCTCTATACACTCTATACATAGTACGTGTAGAGAAAGTAAAAAAAAAAACACTATAAAACTGAAGAAGTAGTTAAAGCATACAATTTATGCCACATTATTTTTGTAGAGTTCCTTGTTATTTGTTTCAATGTTAAAGCACTTAAACTATTCTTAAACGGGAAGTCATATTTGCTTTCATCTCTCTCCCTTTTTGTTCCTTTCTTTTTTGGGCTCCTGGCCTTGAAAAGAGAAGCGAATTTCAATTATTTCACATAGCGACCGGCTTTTAAAATATCTGACTATAGTTTAACTTAGTGTATAGCCGTATTTCTATTCTATTTACAACGAAGATTATCATGGTGCAGATAACAAACCAATCTTATTTAAGAATAGTGGTTTGGAGAACAGGTAGAGAAAGTCGTATGAATGGAATTTATTAGATTTTATGTCACATTTTCAGCGTTTAAGGTATTTTTTGGGTAATTTTTACTTTCTCTAGCCCCATATGTACAATGTACATAGGGATAGAGAAGTATTGTACTCCACTCAAAAATTGGATACCGAAATTTCACCGGAAATACATGTTTTAGGACCCCCTGTATCCAGAAAAAGCAATTTGAGAAAAAGGTCCGTGTGTGTGTGTGTGTGTGTGTGTGTCCGTGTCCGTGTGTCCGTGTGTCTGTGAACACGATAACTCAAAAACGAAAAGTAGCTAAAATACCAAACTTGGTATTTAAGTTTAGTATCTTCCAGGGATGCGACACGAAGATTTTGAGAAAAATTTCCCCACCCCAAACTACCCTTTACATGGAACTTTTTTCGAAATTTTTGATTTCCTAAAAAATGATTTTGATTAAAATATCATATATTAAAGACATTTACCTGACAAATAAAATGTATATCTTGAATTTTCTGGGAATAGCTTCTGAAAATCTGTTTATTCTGGATGAACTTTGCTTAATTTGGCATAACTATTAAACCGTAAGAGATAGACAAAAACTTATTATACAAAAAATGTAGGTCTTGTTAAAATACACAAGTTATGTCAAATACATTTTTCTCTTGGAGCTTACCGTTTTCGAGGTATTAATTATTATTAGTTTCAGTTGTGAAGTACTTATACTTTTCTTAGACGGGAGTGTCCGATTTTCTTTTGTTCTGCTCCTGGCCAAGAAAAGAAGCGATTTGTAATGACAATCGCATAACGACAGCTTTTAAAACATTTGACTATTGGTTTGGCCTAGTGTATTCCCTTATTTTCTTCCGACTTATACGGAACTAAATAATAAGAACATTGTGCTAATGAGTACCACGATTAGCAAGGTGCAGAAAGAAGAAGAATCTTATGTATGAAGTCTGTAGAACAGCTAGAGAAAGTCATTTGAGTGTAACACATCAGATTTTTAGAGTATAAATGCACTGATATTCAATAATTTTATAGGCCTTAAAAGTCCATCTCTAGTGATCCATATTAACGTCATCAAAACCCAAGTACTCAGGAACATAGACAACCTGACGGTTTGTTTAATAGTGACGACGCAACAATTACAGCCATCAAAAGGAAGAGGGTAGACTATCTCTCAATCTGCCACGCCTGGCAGATAGAAAATATGAAGCTGCGACGTGATCGAGGATCGACGTTGACAGCTCGAATCGATACATTGGAATGTTTTACCACATGACGCTCATCGTGACATGCTGCATTTAAAGGCAATGGGATGGGGTGAATTATAATTCCGGTAAGGACAGCGCACCAACAGTAGGATTATACCTCAGAGCAATAAGGACACATGAGTTGACCTCTTCTCATGAAGCTTTCTTTTCAGAGGGACAGCTTTCAGAAGTGTAGAAAGTAAGTGAATATCATCGCAAATACAAGAGAAGATATACATCCGATAATTATCACTTGCCTTGCGAAATCCGCCCAAAAAATCTAATGTGTTCCATTCACATGACTTTCTCTACATCGTTACATCAAATTATTGTTAAAAAGCATATTCTTCTATTTTAAAAATAATCGAGATACACATTAGCAGAAATTGTCTTAATCACTTGCTTCCTTGTAAGTTGAAGGAAAATAAGGAAATACACTAGCCTAAAACGATTGCAAGCTGGTTCCCATGTGCTTGAAATATGTTTCTATGCAGTATCAGGAAATTACAACTTTCCGTGTGAGAAAAGTTTAAGTATTTTTAAACCTGGAACATATAACAAGGAATATCTCAAAAATTTCAATTGCACGAAAGAAGCGTATGTGACATAAATTCTGTGTTTTAACTGATCTACATATTTTGAGGAGTAAGTTTTTGTCTATCTGAATTTTGCGTTTACCAGTTACGCAAAATTCAGCAAAATTCATTCAGAACAAAGATGTCTTTAGAGACTATTCCCAGAAAATTCAAGATATAAATTGTGTTTGCCACATAAATACCTTTATTATATTGTATTTTAATCAAAATCGTTAGCGCTATTTTTGAGAAAATAAAAATGTTCGAACTTTTTTCTATGTAAAAGGTAGTTTGGAGTGGAGGATGTTTCTTAAAATCATCGTGTCACATGCCTGGAAGATACTAAACATAAATACTAAGTTTGGTATTTTATCGACTTTTTGTTTTTGAGTTATCGTGTTCACAGACACACGGACAAACACACGGACCTTTTTCTGAATATACGTTTTTTGGATGCAGGGGAGTCTAAAACGTCTATTTCCGGTGAAATCTCGGTATCGAATTTCACCTTCTCTATACACTATGTACATAGTAGGTGTAGAGAAAGTAATAAGAGATTCTGGATAAGATAATTGAGCAATTGGGCAGCTTTATATGTTTGGGATGCATGGCAAGATACAAGGAGACTCCAGTACTGGAGCACAACACACACATAGACCAAAATGGGTCAGTTTGCTTTCAACGAGACTCCTGGGAGCAACGGATGAAGGGGAGACTATAACTGAACAACGATGTGAGCTAGCAAGAGTGAAGTCTCTAATGATTTCAACATGATACCAATCCTGACGCCATTAGCCCGGAAGTACCAGGAACACACAAGACACTCCCAAGAAGAAAGGGAGCTCCAGCCTGCCGCAACACATCAACCGCCGTCGTATGGTCATACAACCCTGAAACAGAGAGATTAAAACAAATGAGAGGGGAGGAAATTCGTGGTAACAGAGGAACTACCTCACCATTCGCCTACCAACCCGGGGAAACCACGAAAAAAACCGTTCAAAATGGCCGCCCGACTGTATCGAATCTCACGAATGCGAGACACATACGTTACCGCGGAAACATCTCACTCGGTTACCATAAGTAATACGAACTGCTGCCAGGTACACAAACGGAGGATCACAATGACAAAGGAAGCTTTAAGAGAAAGAGTAACATGTCCTCGGGATCCTTGTACAAATAACCAAGAAGTTAATAAAAATAAAGGTTTTGTGTGGAGTTGCATTGCACCGAACGGACACTATGATTCTGTATAGAAATGAGGAAATATAACTGGGTATATTGGAATAGATAGTGCAACCTCGTTAGCAATAATGTGCGAAGGAAGAGCAATTTTGAGAGACGCCAGAAAATGCATAAGAAATTGAGCAGGTTATTGAATGAGCTCAGTAAGCATCGAACCACAAGGAAGAAAGATTTTGGGAGAAAGATGGTAAACAATGTTACGATAACTGCGGAAACGAAGGGCATGCTGGAGAAGAGAAATTTGAATTTGCAGTGAAGGATTTGCCCTTAAACATTGATGATTGACACCTTTAAATGTTATAGTAGAGTACATTTGGTAGTATGAATGTGAAAATTCTCTTGCAACCTCAGATTCCTTCACTCCTATTTTGATTTCAATGTTAATGTTAACTTTTTGCTTATTGCTGGCGAAAACTCACTACAAAACTGATAAATGATATCAGTCGCTGAAGTCAAAACACTGGGTGATTCATCAGTCCAAAATCTAGAGAGACCCAATGATCCTTTTATTCAATCAAAATTCTAGAAACGTTCTGGTCACCACCACGCTAAGGCCACCTACACGCAGGAGCTTTGTTTTACAACAGACGTTTGTTCGTTTCCTGTATTTTTTTTTTTTTTTTAGAAAAGCTTCTGCTGTGATGGAGTGAAGAGTGATTTCTTTAGATGATGCATACGTGAAATTTGACGAAAAATTGTGAAAAACTAAAACATTATTTTGTTTGATAATAAAATAAAATGAATTCTAAACTTTAAGAAAAAATATAGCTTTCCCGGCTTAGTGCACTTTAACTATAACTTATATACATTGGCAGGCGCATGCTTATTAATAGGCAGTGCCAACTTTAAACCTTATTTGCTCGCTAAACTTTTTCCCAACACATTTCCATACTCAAACTATTCCACAAGAAGCAATTTTTCAGTAAAATGATTCAAGCTTTTTATACTGTCTCTCAAAAGCACTTTTAAGAAAATGATAACATTACTTTTAGAAATAACGCTCCAATTTGTATAAATAAATTAATAAATTTTGAAAAATCATAAGTTTTGGAAAGTACAAAAGATATTTGCACATTAATTAGGGCTAATACTAAAAAATCTGATGTGTACCATTCACATGACTTTCTCTATATCCCTGCAACACATCATTCTTAGAAAGCTTATACTTCTATTTACTTCATGCTAATCAGTAAAACATTAGCAGAAATAGCCATATTACTTGCTTCCTTGTAAGTAGAGGTGAAATAAGGGAGTACCATAGTTTAAAGTGATAATCAAAAGAAAATTCCTATGTCACCGAAGTTCCTTTGTTTGTATGGATAGCAGTTGAAAAATTCCGGTATGAGAAATGTGTAAGTTATTCATAGCAGAAACCAAAAATAAGGAATGTCGCATAAACGACGAACTCCATGAACAAAATGTATATAGCACAAATTGTGTGTTTTAACGAGCTCTACATTTTTTGTATAGTAAGTTTTTGTCCATCTCTTATGGTTTAGCAGTTATTCAAAATTCAGTAAAATTCATCCAGAATAAACAACACTTCGGAGGCTATTCCCAGAAAATTCAAGATATACATTTTATTTGTCAGGCAAATATCTTTAATATACAAGATTTTAATCAAAATCGTTGGAGCCATTTTTGAGAAAATCAAAATTTTCGAAAAAAGTTCCATGTAAAGGGTAGTTGGGGTGGGGGGATTTTTCTCAAAATCTTCATGTCGCATCCCTGGAAGATACTAAACTTAAATAACAAGTTTGGTATTTTACCGACTTTTCGTTTTTGAGTTATCGTGTTCACAGACACACGGACACACACACACACACACGGACCTTTTTCGAAAATGCTTTTTTTAGATAAAGGGGACCCTAAAACATATATTTCCGGTGAAATCTCGGTATCGAATTTTTTGGTAGAGTGCAATACATTCTCTATACACTATGTACATAGTGTCTAAAGTAAAAATATATTATGACAGTTCTATTTGTAAACTTATTTTCTGTAAAATGTAATATTTGTATGTGAATATCCTTTAAAATAAATCATATGGTTCACTTTTATTAAAACAATGAATATAGACTATAAAGAATTATTATTCGAATAACCATGAAACCTAGAATTTAGATACATGGCAAAAATATCACTGGTATCAATTTCAATAAGAGGTCTTACATACTGTGGATTTTCAAAATTTCACAAATGCATCTACCTTAAAGTAACAAGGATGCCTAGAGAGAATGAATGATATGAATTGTTTTAATTCTGCGCATTTACAATTTCCTATTCTTTAACTCTTATAATATGCAGGCATTCCTCCTTAGACATCATTCCGGTCGTTGTAATTATTAGCAATACACAATTATGATTTTCTCCAAATTCTCATGTGCAGGTAAGTTTATGCCTTTTATTGATTCACAGAAATGTGTTTGCTCTGTGTATGCACTTTTTCACGTCTACAAATTTATCGAATAAACTTTGAAAGTACCTACTACTCTGGTGAAAACACTTCAGGAAGCACAACGTTTTCACGTTTTCAGGATTTAAACAATACTAATAGTAATGATAGTTTATTTTACAGCATTTGTTAATACAAAGTTGCAATAGGTCTCTGCCGTACATGTTCAACTTTCATGCTAAATAGAAAACTCATTACCAATATATTCCTATGCAGTATAAAGGTTAATTGTTTAAATGATATGCCTTATTTTGGTTTAAAATATTATTTCTAATACTTCTTAAATCACTAAACAGTTTATTAAAAACCTTAACAGCTAAAACAATATAGCTTTCACATGTGCGAAAAAAGCTGTATTTAGGATTAATAAACTGAATTTATTTATATTATTATGGCTATATAACTGTTTGAAAAGTTGATCTCTACAAAACGTTGACTTAAACATAAAGGGAAGACTGCCTCCGTGGTCGAGTGGTCAGCGAGCTGACTTCTCACGAATCTGGAAACATGTATGGGAGAGAGAATGTGCGTATGGTGCAAGAAGATAAACTATTAAAGCAAATGTTCAAGAACCAACAGTCAAATAGTTGTTTCTTTAGTAAAACCCCCAACATGACCATAGATATGAAACAATTAAAAAAAGAAGCTAGAAAATGATTTAAACTTATAAATAGATGCTTTAAAAACAGACCTACAGTGTTCATAAGGACCACACCCTTTAATAATTTTCAAGGGTACAATTGGATCAGTTTGTGAAGAGAGGTTTGAGTAGAAAAAGAAATGAAGACTTATTTTTCAAAAAATTAAATTGTTTCAATGCATGTTATATCATTTATCAGAGCTCCAGTTTCTTTGTAATTAAAATTGTTATTACTCTAAACTAAAATCTCATAATTCAAATGGGAATGGAATAATCCATATCATACTACATTTACCAAGCATTCTTGGGAATCGTTATCCTCAATTTTCTTACAAATTATTAATAAAAATAACCCCTTTGACAGTTTCAAAGAAAGATTACTGCCAAAATGAAATCTCAGTAAATTAATGGTATAATTATTTTTATATTACTACTAAGAATAAAAACATAAATTTATTCAAATCTAGATTTAGGCTACTGACATTTAAACAAATGCGTACTTTAAAAGGGATTTTGAGCTTTACTCTGAACTTCACTGAGAAAAGATATGACTTTCATACAAGCCCAGAATAATATGAAACATATTGCGAAATATAATTCCATATCACAAGTAAAACCAATCGAAATATGCATTTGCAAACAAATCCCTCTACTGATATAATACATGAGTCACAATTGCTATAATGTCTTAAACTATTTACTCTAGAATAATGCAAAGCTTGTTATTGTGAAGTACCTGCACCATGTTTCTATATAGTACAGCATTTAAATAGACAACTCTTCTTTTAAGAGGTTTGTTTGGCAAATATCGTGAATGATATACTGACAAAAACCCTCATTGATGCCTACATTATTTAATTTTCTTCTTTTGAACTCTATTGACTTCAAGGAAATGTGTTAACACCTATATGATAACAGTAAATATAAACATAAATAATTAAGTATTTGGACAATGAAAAAGTGACTTTGTGTCAAAAAGTTTTGAAACATTTCTCATAAATGTTTGAATCTTGGTGGTGATTACATTTATGAATATGTGTGTTGGCTTCATTTAAAAAAAAAAAAAAACGCATGCCAATAATGTCTATTGTTTTGCAGATATTTGCAGAAGTAATTTCAGTCGGATATATACTTTCAGTATAAACTAGAGATAAAGACAACTTGAAAACAATTGGAATTAACACTGTGAAACACTAATAATTTATAAAATAATACAGATTGAGTCGCCTAGACACTCTATGGCTTCACACAACTAAAATTCGCTCCCAATGCATTTCACCTTCATTTGAAGGAATCATCAAGGTCTGAAGGCATTATTTTACAAAGAATAAATACATGTTGAAAAAATGCTCTTTCGGAGGTATACTGTCGAAAAAGGAATTCGGAAATTTGGAATCGGAAGGATACGTTTTTGGGAAAAGGTTATTCGGGCGTTTAGAATACGGAAGTGTATTTTCAAGATAGTTTAAAATACTTTAGGTGATGAAAATTCTTAAAAGAAGTTCAATAAGAGAAAAGTACAGAGTGGAAGTTATGTCAGATGGTAGAACAGTTAAAGATATGTGGAGACGAGGAGAAAAGCGAGAGCATAGGTTGCTTGGCTTTTAGTGAATATCTGCCTTTGGCCATAACTTATGAATGATTGATTTATCACTACAATAGGGTAATATGCCCTTTACATTTGTTACCCGATATTCATTATTTCAGTGTGTCAGAGCTGAATTAAGTGAGTTTAATGATGACTAATGAGATTCATGGCCCAGAAAGTTATAACTCATAAATAGAGCATATAACACTTTAGTTCCCTTTTTCACTTATACTGTACGTACATCACACAGGAGAAACCTATGAACCGATTTATTCATCCGCACGCATACACTAGACAAGCAAAGAATTCCTCAATAGTGCACTTGTCACCATTGATTCCTTTGACAGCAACTTGATGGAAAATTTCGTTCCATTTGTTGGAATAGCATAGATAGTGCAGGGGTAGTTAGGGTGCGTGTGAAGGGATGGTAGAAATGAGGGGAGAATTTACGTCAAATACATACAGCTTCAAGCGAGGAAGAATGTGCTATGCTTATGGACTTCAGTGGCGGCTCAGCTTTATGAACATGGCGAGAATTTATTTTTTGTTTTTGTTTTTTTCAAATTCTTTAAAAGCTTCAAGCTTTGGTAGTCTTTAGAGTGTTACCTTGCAGTGGACGTTATTTCCAGAACGTCACTCCTTATGCTTTGCGATAATTGTAATAATTTATTAATATATTGCTCCATGCAATTTAAATATCTCCACGCCGCCGTTTCAGCTTTTGTTATTATAGAAAATGCAAGATTATACAGATGAATCAACTAAATTAAATATCTAAATTAATATCTTTTAAAAATGCTATTTATCACTTTTCAATAAAATAATACACATTTATATTACAGACAGAAACGAAAATTTAATATCATAAAAACATTAAAGCAAGCAATTTCTGAAACATAACCTGGGTAGGTTAACGAATACTTACTACACACAATAGGTCAAGATCCCGGCCCAGATTAACATCTGCCTATTCTTTAATAATATTAATAACTAGTTAATATTTATTTAACGGACAAATTACCAGTTCTCAAAAAAGTAACATACTGCTTAGTTGCCAATAATTTATTACATATAGCTGTAGCCACCCACCTGGGTAGTAAGTTGGTAGCGTGTCTGTCTCATATTCAACAGGTCGTTAGTTCGAATCTCGCTTAGGATAAGTTACCCATTTCACTAATTTCATTCATCGTCCGATATGATTAACCAGGTTAAAGAATGTTAAAAAAAAAAAACAAAAAAAAAAAAAACGGCATTCGTGAGGTCTCGATTCACTCCCCGGCTATCGCTTACTCTAATCCAGAGTTTTTGTTTTGTTTTTTTGTGGCTTTCCTCTAGTTAGGAGTCAAATGCTGGATATCTCCGTTCCATAATTTCCTTTTCATTAGTTACATTCTCATTTTTCAGGGTTGTTGTTGATAGCGTTTATCGCCCGCTTTTACTACAAACGGCATTGCAGGCGATGACTTTGAAGATGCATGGAATGTAATGGCGGGGGGAACCGGAAAACCCGGAGAGAAACCGCCCTGCACCGCTTTGTCCACCACAAATCCCACATGCGGTTACCTGGGATCGAACCCGAGTGAGAGGCAAGTTGTCTAACCGCTCAGCCACGGCACAGCCTCTTTCAGGTATGCTTCGAGTTCGTGGTGTATGGGAATTCGGCAGATGGCGCGAACGTCTGCTCTAATTCTTCCCATGAACTGAGCTAAAATTATTAAAACACAAATCCAAAATCTTAATATTACCAACCCATATGGTAAGTAACCATAACCAAAAATATATCTAAACCTCTTCTAAAAAAAATTATTAAACATAATAAACCCCCTCCAAAAAAATTGAATTAAATATCAACCTCTACTTTAAAGGGCTACGTGTGGAGGGTCGCTTCACCTCTCTGGCAGCTGCATTTTTTTCGTGGAGTTGATGGCTTTTTAGATATTTCTTGATTATTTATGGACGCTCTTTAACTGCTCTGGTTCTCAGCGACCCATTCCATACTGGGCGTGAAATACCGCTTAATTTTGTTCAGAGGCCTCTCTATCAGGTATGAGGTTCTTTTTCGTGACGTAAATCTACGACACGGGACCATCGGCTTTACTTCCCTTCCGAAGGAAGCCGTGCCAAGTATTTTTACGCCCAAAAATATCCATCGTCCTCCGACGGCTTTGAACCTGCGACCTTGATTATATGAAGTTAGAGTGGTAACCACTGCACCACGGGTCAATGGAAATGTTAAGGACTTCCGCGTGAATGTATGGTCTGTCTGCCTGCGGTATGTGTCCTCCAATGGTTCCTTTAGTTCATACTTTCTTCTGGGATGTTGGTATGTGCAGGACGCTTTGCGCAAAGTGTTTTTTTTTTTTTTTTTTTTGGTAGTGTTTAACGCCCGCTTTAACTACTTATGGCACCGCAGGCGGTGACACTGATGATACATGAATGAAGATGGAGCACCAGTGGAATGCGATGGCGGGGGAAACCGGAGAACCCGGAGAAAACCCGCCCCAGCGCCGCTTTGTCCACCACAAATCTCACATGCGGTCGCTTGGTATCGAACCCGGGCCGTCTAGGTGAGAGGCGAGTGGTCTAACCACTCGCGCAAAGTGTCATCTTTTCCTTTACTCTATATACGAGTACTTTACGTTTCCTCCTATTCCTTACGAAGTTATGTACAGTGGTATAGAAGTATTCACCCATTTACTCTTTAGAATTGTTCTTAATAACGAACGAAGAAAAACTGTACTAATTAAAATGGGATTACGGCGGATGTTGTCCAATTTTAACCCCAGTCCCACAACAGTCTTCCAAAGTCTGCAAATGCTATATAGCCTCTCGGTAGTGAAATAATAATAATTATTGAAATGCTCGATTAATTACTAGTTAAAAGAGATGCTTTTTATTTTCTCTATACGAACTATGTACATAGTGTATACAGAGAAGGTATTGTATTGTACCCAATAATTCGATACCGAGATTTCACCGGAAATACATGTTTTGAGACTCCCTGAATCCCCCAAAAAAATCATTTTTAGAAAAATATTCGTGTGTGTGTCTGTCTGTCTGTGTGTCTGTGGGCAGCATAGCGCAAAAACGAAAGGACCGTTAAAGCCCAAACTTGGTATTTAAGTTTGATATCTTCCAAGGATGCGACACGAAGATTTCAAGAAAATCCCCCACAACTACCCTTTACATGGAAAAAAAAAATCGTAAATTTTGATTTTCTTAAAAATAGCAGTAACGATTATGATTAAAATATCGTATATTAAAGATATTTACATGACAAATAAAATGTATATAAACTTTTCTGGGAATAGCCTCTGAAGACTACTTTATTCCGGATGCATTTTACGGAATTGTGCATAACTGTCAAACCGTAAGAGATGGACAAAAAGCTTACTTCACAGAAAATGTAGCTCGCGATAAAACACACACTTTATGTCATATGCATTTTTTTCGTGGAGTTGATCGTTTTTAAGATATTCCTTGTTTTTGATTTCTGCTTTGAAAAACATACTTTTCTCATGCAGGAATTTGTTAACTCCTGTCCATATATACAAAGGAACTTCAGTTACAAAGGAACCAGCTTTTGGCTTTCATTTTAACCTATGGTACTCCCTCCTTTCGCTTCTACTTGCAAGGAAGCAAATAATAAGACTATTTCTGCTAATGTTTCTCGATTAGCATGAGGTAAATAGAAGCATAAGCTTTTTAACTGCAATTTGTTGCAGAGATGTAGAGAAAGTCATGTGAATGGAACATATAAGATTTTTTATCAAGTTTTACTTATCTTTGGCTCTATAAATATTGATCAATAACATAAAGGCTCCCTTTTATACATAGTACAAAATCCCTGACACCAGTATTGAGCAAAACATTGACACAATTTTAAATCTGAAGAATTCAGAGCGTCAATTTAAAATTTTGGAAATTACTAATGCTTTGTAACTATTTATAAAAGCAATTTTTGCAGTTGTTAATTATAATTACCTTTTGCGCAATTTCTGATGCTATGCTACCCACAATGTTGTCCCTTTATAATCGTTTAGCAAGCGGTGCTAGGAACCTGATTGTAAATAGCGTAACAAGCTCTCTTTATTTCAAATGCTGTGGTTACAATTCATGCTTTTATTTTCAATTGCAGTACAATTTTATCTCTTGTTGTTACAACGCTAGTTCCTATATTTTGTCTATATCTCCACTCCAAATATTCTATCCGAAGTCACTCTGTGTGGGCCTA
This sequence comes from Hymenopus coronatus, assembly GCA_030762935.1. Taxonomy (NCBI): domain Eukaryota; kingdom Metazoa; phylum Arthropoda; class Insecta; order Mantodea; family Hymenopodidae; genus Hymenopus; species Hymenopus coronatus. Next base: position 39,988,773 of record CM060885.1, on the reverse strand, counting down.
GTTTTCCCCTTTTTACCTTCTCTACACGTACCATATACACAGTGAATAGAGAAGGTATTGCAGTCCACCCAAAAATTCGATACCGAGATTTCACCGGAAATATACCTTTTAGGGTCCCCTGTGTCCAAAAAAAAGTATTTTCAGAAAAAGGTCCATGTGTGTATCCGTGTGTTTGTGAACACAGTAACTCAAAAACGAAAAGTCGATAAGATATCAAACTTAGTATTTAAGTTAATTATCTTCCAGGGATATGACACGAAGATTTTGAAAAAAATCCGCTAACCCCAAACTATCCTTTACATGGAAAAATATCCGAAAATAGTTATTTTCTCAAAAATGACTAACGATTTTGATTAAAAATGTCGTATATTAAAAGTATTTACATGGCAAATAAAATACATATCTTGAATTTTTGTGTATAGCCTCTAAAGACTTCATTATTCTGAATGAATTTTGCTGAATTTTGCGTAACTGATAAACCGTTAGAGACAGAGAAAAACATTCCACACCAAAAATGTAGAGCACTTTAAAACACACAATTTATGTTATAATTTTTTTTTCGTGGAGTTGACCATTTCTGAGATATTCGTTATTATTTGTTTCGGATTTAAAATACTTACATTTTTCTCACACGGAAAGTTGTAAACTCCTGGCCCTGCACAGAAAGGAATTTCAACCACACGGCAACCGGCTTTTAAAAGATTAGACTATCGTTTTAACCTAGTGTATTCCATTATTTTACAACTACTTACAAGGAAGCAAGTAGTTAAGAAAATTTCTGCTATTGTTTATCTTAATTATTATAAAGTATTCACTGTGCTTTTTAACAATAATTTGTTACAGCAATGTAGAGAAAGTAATTTGAATGGGGCACATCAGATTTTTGTACTTTCTAATTACGTAGTAAAACATTTCAGAATTGATGTCACAAAGGCCATCGTGTTTTACACGCAGCTGTGACCATGCAGGGATTTGATGTGATACGACGCTTCCGCACGTGTTAACTTTACCCACACCTGCTTAAATGAGTTGGAGCTAAGGAAAGAAAGCCGTTTGCGGGACACAAATCAACACCTAGGCCAGTAAGAGGCGGAGTCCCCGAAGGCTCTGTACTTTCCCCTACGCTCTTTAGCGTCTACATGGCCGACCTACCAACAGTGCAGCAAGTCAACATAGCTCAGTATGCTGATGACGTGCTGTTATACTGTACAAACAAACACCCACGCAGAGCCTTCAACCCTATCCAGAGACACCTCTGCCTCATCCAAGAGTGGTGCGAGCGTTGGCGATTGTCCATAAATCCGGAGAAAAGCCACGCTATTCTCTTCACCAAGCGCCGCTTTCCCGCAAACTTCCCCACATTCACGTACCTCAGACGAAGGATACAATGGACCAACACCATCACCTACTTGGGGGTGAAGCTTGACAGGGGCGTCACTTTTAGGGAGCACGTCCGGGGGCTGTGGTGCCGGGGCAATGGGGCTGCGGCCTCACTGTACCCGATGCTGAGGTCCTCGATGACGGTTCCCCTTAAGTTGCGCCTTTTGAGGGCTCTCATTATCCCCTTATTAATCTACGCCTGTGAGATCTGGGGCATGGCGGCAGACTCCAGTCTGCTGTTGCTTCAGCGGGTACAGAATAGGTGTCTCCGGGCTATCTATTCTGTGCCTCGAGGCTTTCCAACGAGACTCCTGCACGAAGCCTCTGGTCTACCATACCTGGAGGACGAGATTAGGCGTCGGGCAACAAAATTCAACGAAGGGTTACCATTCCATCGGAGCGCCCTCGTTAGGTCTCTTGGGGATTACGATCCCACAAACCGCCGCTTCAGGCGATACCGGCTTCCCCGCATGGCTTGCGGGCATCCCCGGTAACGAAGGAGCACCACCAACAGCTGCTACGGCTAAGCTCCTTATTATCCTTCAAGAGTTGCTTGGATTCAAAATTTAATCTCAAGAAACATTTTGATAAAAACACACCAGCGGTGCACAAGGGCCGTTGCACCATCAAGGCAACCGTCGAGGAGCAATATTCGCCTCCTCCTGTCACTCCACAACCCCAATACACACCCGCCATCCTACAAAACCCACAATCCCGTCAGAACGTGGTTAAGTTCTCTCTGAGAACAGGGACACGTCTAACACACCTCGGGCTGCCCTCAGCCTGCCAATCACACTGGACTGGAAGAAAGCCGTTCACGCACTAGCAACAATAGGGATGGCAAGGCATAGACGCGTGCTTTTGGCGCGAAGTAACCTACACCTCCTCAAGACTAGTCGTCCCGAGCAGCACCACCGTAGCTGGCTAAACTATCTAAGTGTACCACGAGCCTCATCCCTCGGGCCATCCTCTGGATGGGGTACACATCATTAATCATCTTCACCATGGATGCTGAAGTTTGGAATGTCAACTGGTCCGGGTAGGGCGTTTTAACCATACCAGATCACTCCGCTGGGTTGTCCTCCGTGGTGTAATGGTTACCACTCTAACTTCATATACCCAAGGTCACAGGTTCAAACCCGTCGGAGGACGATGGATATTTTTGGGCGTAAAAATCCTTAGCACTTCGGAAGGGAAGTAAAGTCGATGGTCCCGTGTCGTAGATTTACGTTACGAAAAAGAACCTCATACCTGATAGAGAGGCCTCTGGACAAAATTAAGCGGTATTTCACGCTGGGTCGCTGAGAACTAGAGCAGTTAAAGAGCGTCCATAAATAATTAAGAAATATCTAAAAAAACCATCAACTCCACGAAAAAAAATGTATATAACATAAATTGTGTGTTTTAATGTGCTCTACATTTTTTGTGTGGTAAGTTTTGTCTTATCTCTTACGGCTTAGCAGTTAAGCAAAATTCCGTAAAATTCATCCAGAATAAAGTAGTCTTCAGAGGCTGTTCCCAGAAAATTCAAGATATACAGTTTATTTGTGAGGTAAATATCTTAAATATACGAAATTTTAATAAAAATCGATATAAACATTTTTGAGAAAATCAAAATTTTCGAAAAAGCTCCATGTAAAGGGTAGTTTGGGGTGGGGGGATTATTCTCAAAATCTTCGTGTCGCATAACTGGAAGATACTAAACTTAAACATTAAGTTTGGTATTTTACCAACTTTTCGTTTTGAGCTATCTAATTCACAGACACACGGACACATATACACACGGATATTTTTCTGAAAATGCTTTTTTTTTTTTTTTTTTTTTGATACAAGGGACCATAAAACATATATTCCCGGTTAAATCTCGGTATTGAATTTTTGGGTGGAGTGCAATAGCTTCTCTAATGACTATGTACATAGTACATATGGAGAAAGTAATAATGCAATTGTATTCGATGCTGTAACAGAATTTAAATCACGATTTTCGAGATTTCAGGGAACAGAATTATGACACTAGCTTACTCCACGCGCTTTGGTCAAAGGCAACTTTAGATAGCTTGAACCCTACACTGCACAGCTTGATCTCAATCTAATTTCTCTGTTAAAAAGCGAAGCTATTTGACGTAAACAAAAACACGACTTACTCTTCCGCGAAGTAAGTCCGTGACTCATCGTTTAACTGTGCGGAGTGCTTCTGGTGAGTTATTTTAGACAGCAGTTTGTTTATAAAATGAAAGTACAATTTCATAGTAATTTCAAATTACCGCAATCTTTACTTTTTCTGGCACTTACGGGTACCAAAAAGACGGAGGAAGTTTTGCATTCCACTTTCGATATCTAGGTTTCACAGCAAATCAACAGAAAAAAAAATCTGATGTGCTAAATTCACATGACTTTCTCTTTATCTCTGTAACAAACTATTACTAATAAGCTTATTCTTCTATCTATTTATTGCTAAAGCACTAGCAGAAACGATCTTATTACTTAGTTCCTTTATAAGTAGAAGGGAAATAAGGGAATACACTAGGCTAAACCGACAGTCAAATGTTTTAAAATGTGGTTGCTATGGGATTGAAATACATTTCTTTGCGCGGCCAGGAGTTGACAAGCTCCCATATGAGAACAGTTTAAGTATACTAAAGCTGAAGTATATAAGAAGGAATATCTCGAAAACGGCCACGAAAAAAAATGTAATGACATAAATTATGTGTTTTATCGTGATTTTTGTAAAAACTTTTATCTATCTCTTACGGTTTACCAGTTATGAAAAATCCCATAAAATCATCCAGAATAAAGAAGTCTTCTGAGGCTATTCCCAGAAAATTCAAGATACGAATTTTATTTTTTATGTAAATATCTTAAATATAAGAGATTTTAATCAAAATCGTTAGAACCATTTTTGAGAAAATAAAATTTTTTGAAAATTTTCCATGTAAAGGATAGTTGGAGGTAGTTGTATATTGAAAATCTTCGTGTCGCATCCTTGGAAGATACTGAACTTAAATACCAAGATTGGTATTTAACGGTCTTTTCGTTTTTGAGCTATGCTGTCCACACACACACACACACACACACACACACACACACACACACACACACACACTCATACACAAGGATCTTTTTGTGAAAATGGTTCTTTGGATTCAGGGGGGCCCAAAACGTATTTCCGGTGAAATCTCGGTATCGAATTTTTGGGTGCGTTACCATACCTTCTCTATACACTATGTACATAGTACGTGTAAAGAAAGTAAAAAATATATTTGCGTGCCCTGAATTTGTGTCCATACGTCAGTCTACCGGTCTGAAAAAAAATATATATTCTAAAAACAATAATGAGATAAATACAAAATTACATAGTTGAGCCAAATACTGTTCAAGTATACAAGGGAACTAATACAGAAACAGTGAAATATCTCGGTGTACTCCTGGATCGACGACTCACATGGAAACCGCATATAAGCAACAAACTTAAACTAGCCCGAGCAAGACTGGCAAAACTCTACCCCCTCCTCAACAAAAGATCTTCACTCAAACTAAAAAACTGCACACTACTTTACACGACTCTATTAAGACCACTGCTACTATACTCTTGTCCAGTTTGGGGAGGAACTAGTCCTTCTGAAATCAAACGTATCCAGACATTTCAAAACAAAATATTGCGAATCTCAACGAATGCACCATGGTTTGTCAGAAATGGTCAACTACATAGAGAAACTGGAATCAGCATCATTCAACAGACAATTTCTTCACAAGCCGAACAGTTTTACAGCAAGCTAAAAGACGTCTCAGGAGCCATTTACTATTCTGTTGGAAGAAAATCTAGCTATCCAACTCGCATCAAGAGTCGCCTACCACTGGACCAGCTCTAAAATAAAAACAAAAAAATGTACCTACTTATGAGGGGCCCAATGGGGCTTACCTCATTTCAATGTTATTCAGTATCATGCATGTAAATAATGTCTAAAATCAATGATCTGTATAGCGCACATGCGCTGATCGATCAATAAATCATTAAAAAAAAAAAAAAAAAAATAATCAAGGAAGATTTTCAAGAAAATTCACTATTTGAAACTTCATTTATAATGAACATTCTTCGTTATTTTACATAAGAGAAGTGAGAGCAGCACGATTGTGATTAAAATATATTTAGGATATAATATACACCTCGATAGTGCTGCGAATATGTTATGAAATCCTATTCATTTTGATTGAATTTTGCATAATTTCCTAACTGGGAAACCACTATGAAATCAGGAGACATACCGGTTGGTTAACCAGATTAAAAATATGAATCAGCAGGGAGATTGAAGTCATTTGGGATGTTGTCACATTACCTAGCTCAATGGTTATATCCACCATACGGAGACCGGGAGAACTGAGTTCAAATCGGTTATTTTTCCGCTGATTTTAACAGTAAAATTTCAAGACTACCTTAACGTATGACAAATCATAGCACAAATATCGTGAGTATAGCTTGCAAGCTATATGTGGAGTAACTTAAGTAAATATTGTTATATTTCTTTAGAGAATCACAAATTTCATCATGACCAACGAAACACTCCAACCGACAAGGTTGCCGAGAACTTTAAGGCGCAATTCCTGTGTGGTAAGTCCGCGTTTCATATCCCACCATAATGGTACTCAATGAAGGCCCTTCCATCCCTCCTCCTTTCTTCAAATTTGGCTGAACAAATAACGTGGAGCTACGCTAAACTTGGTCTTGAACGTTTCCATCCAATATTCTTTACATTTTATTTCGTGTATTATCAGTGTCCACCACCTTTAGTGTCGTATGTTGTAAGAACGGGTTGTAAAAGTCAATCATAACGCGCAAGTTAAACCTTTCAAGAGTATTGCCAAATATTGTGTTTAACTTAAATTTACAACTGAAATGAGTCTACTATTATACTAATACATCTATTCCATTATTTTTATGCATGTTTTCAGACATGGCGACAGGACGAACGATTTGGTGTAACTAAATAATAATGAAAGATATCAACACAAAACTTCATTTACAAAGTATTCCCAAGTGAAATTGTCATTGTTGTCAAGGTATTTATTGTCACGTGTTACCGGGTTTTCAATGCAGATGTATATACTCTTCTACCACCAAAGATCTGAGCCAAGCTGTCACTATCACTTTGAGGTCTTCATCGGTTGGGAAATCTTTTCAACCCAAAAAGTATGTAGGATGTCCGATTTTTCTGAATACTCTTATCAACATTTGCTTTCAACTCCTCAAAAATAACGATTGATGAACTTCCACTCCGGTCTTTGTCGCGTACACTATGTCTTCCTTGATTACTCCTAAATTAAGCGCCAGTCCCTAACTGAAGACTCGTTCATTATCATCATACACTTGCGATATTTGCCTATACAATTGGATCGACCGTAAATTTTTTGAATTATAAAAGCAAAAGAAAAAAAAACATAGAAGTTCTTTGGCGGTAAAAAAGTATAACATCAGCACTGAAAAACTTTTATCACAATAAATATTTTCACGCGATGAAGATTTCTTTGAGAACTATAATAACGAGCTGTGTGTGTGTGTGTGTGTGTGTGTGTGTGTGTGTGTGTGAATGTGTGTTTATTATTAAGATCGGTTTTTCTGTTTTTATTTTCGTTTTCTTTCTCGTAAGGGCTTAGCCTGTTTCTATTTGCAGAAAACTCAAAATTTTATTATGTAAATGTTATATATGACATTTGAATTAAAATCATTAAGAGATAGTCTGATAAAATAAAAATTAAAGAAATTTGTCTCATGTAAAATGAGTTTGAGATGGGGAGAGTTTATTGAAACTCTTCGTGTATTTTTTTTAATTGCTTCTTTTATTGGGACCTCAAACGGATATTTACAATTAAATCAATATCGAATTTTTCTCCAGTTGAGTTTATTCAGAGTTATGGTTCTCCTGCCTGGAGCTTTTGACTGATAAGAATTATTACGCGCTGCATGGAATTTGCCACAAGATCACGCCACTGGTGACCACAAGATGTGCTAAAAGCTTGTGCAGGCACGCACACCAAACTCGTGACAAGCTGTCACCAGCAAATGGTCGATTGTTGCCGCAAACAGCAACAGGCGTTAGTAATGTGGAGGGGAATAACACAAAAACTTGACTGTCGTGGCTCAGTGCTACCAACTTCCTCACATTTTAGTGAAAATGTGTTCATTAGGGGAGAATGGTGGTTTGATTGCGATTTGTGGGTAGCAAGTATTTCAGCGCTTATTGACGGTGTATATTAAAAGCAAACGCATGCTTTAAAGATATTCACAAGACTTTCTCTGCTTATTATAATAAAATTATATTTATCAATAATAATAAATAATAACCCAAGTACTTATACTATTGCATAATATAAATAGGGTAATTTCCACTCTTCGTTAATCACGGCAAATATCTTAATATCAGTGGTTTCAAATTAGTCACTTTAGAATCACTCAGCCGTCCATCTCAAGCCCATTTTTGTCATGAGCTTACATGACAAAATAACTACTTATTACTTTCTATACACGCACTATATGCATAGTGTATAGAGAATGTATTGCACTCCACCCAAAAATTCGATACCGAGATTTCACCGGAAATATATGTTTTAGGCCTCTTATATCAAAAAAAAAAAAAATTCAGAAAAAAGTCTATGTGTTTGTGTCCGTGTGTCTGTGAACACGAAAAGTTGGTAAAATACCAAACTTGGTATTTAAATTTAGTATCTTCCAGGGATGCGACACGAAGATTTTGAGAACCCCCCCCCCACCACAAACTACCCTTTCTATGGAACTTTTTTTTCTCGAAATTTTGATTTTCGCAAAAATGGCTCTAACGATTTTGATAATATATTATAGATATTTACCTGACAAACAAAATGTGTATCTTGAATTTTCTGGAAATAGCCTCTGAAGACTATTTTATTCTAGACGAATTTTACGGAATTTTGCATAACTGCTAAACCGTAAGACTTAGATAAAAACTTACTATACAAGAAATGTAGAGCACGTTAAAACACACAATTCATGTTATGTACATTTTTTTCGTAGAGTTGATTGTTTTTTAGATATTCATTGATTTTGGTTTCAGCTATGAAAAACTTACTTTTATCACATAGGAATTTGTCAACTCCTGTCCATACATACAAAAGAACTTCAGTCACATAGCAACCAGCTTTTGACTATCACTTTAACCTACGGTACTCCCTTATTTCGGTTATACTGATGATGAAAATGACCGTTAATGTTGTCTCTTGGGGCGCCAGATGTCACTGTCGTGTGGGTCTACCTCGGAGTTGGTCAAGGATTAGCACCCGTGAGGTACTCTATAAGTAAACGTGTACATGCCTATGAAGAGTCCTTTACAGCGCCGGCAATGCTCGTCCCTGTTGACTCTCCTCAGGAGGGAAAAGAATAACTAAGATATGTAACACGGGGTAGAGATATTTCACTTAATTTCACTAAATGAATACTTTTATTCTCTTTGTTGCTGGTTGAGGCACTAACCCTATGAGCGATTCTCGACATAAACATTCTTGAAAACGATGACATAATCATACTTCGTGCTAATTTCCGCTATTGCTGAGCTCTTGTTGTCGACGGTCATCACACAGAATACGTTGCAACCTTCAGAATCACAGTAAGAGTAATATTAAGCTTCGCAGTCAGCGAATTCACAATAACAATAACCCGATTTCTTGTACACGCATCGCTTAAATACCTAAAACCTCCAAAATTGCATTCCTTCCTGATTGGCTAAAAAGAAGCGCGAAAAATAGCGTTGTCACGTGACCAACTTGGTAAGTTCTTTGTATTCAACGCACGTGACCACTCTTTATAATGAAAAAGTCCCGGGTGCCAAAATATTTGGGAATGAACCTTTCTTTAACCTCCAGCCTGTTACTTGTGTCTCTGATGCTCTAGAAATCTTGCTCTACAAAGGCAATTGTGTCTTCAGCATTAACAAAGCAAATAATCTTGGTGAGCATAACAGAAGCTTCTACAACACTAAGGTTCTGCGTTCTACTGAAGCAGATATTTCTTATATTAAACTAATAAAATACACAGCGGGCTATGTCGCAATGTCATGCTATCTTGAAGAACAGTGAATAGGGAGTAATAGTAACTAGTTACTTAACTTGTATTAGTATAATCAATATTAAAGTATAATAATTATTTTAGATTTTGATCATTGTTACTACTTATGAACTAGGAAAGGCTGAGTTGGAAGATAGTTCTTAAAGTCCTACAATGCTCAAGGGCTTATCGCTGTAGTTTATTTTGCAAGAGATGTTGCAGTCCAAAACGTTTGTAATCATGAAGACTATTACGTGTTTTATCGTGACCATAGGTACTATTGCAATGTGCTAACATGCTTCTTTGTTTCCTATTTTTGAATAGAATAAACAATTAAAACTGGCAGACACGAGCTGTACTCTCCGAATTCCAGTTTTTTTTTATAATGTTTAAGGTACTAACAAATAATATACTTCAATTTTATAGAACCTAAATCGATCTAATTTTACATTAGAACATAAGATCTATTACTTTCTCTATACGTACTATGTACATAGTGTATAGAGAAGGTATTGGCATTGTACAAAAAAATACGATACCGAGATTTCACCGGAAATACATCTTTTGAGACCACCTGAATTCAAAAAAGAGCATTTTTAGAAAAATGTGCATGTGTGTGTGTCTGTCTGTGTGCATGTATGTGTCTGGGCAGCATAGCTCAAAAACGAAAATACCGTTAAATACCAAAAAACGGTTCTAACGATTTTGATTAAAATATATATTACAGACATATATCTGACAAATAATATGTATATTTTGAATTTTCTGTGAATAGCCTCTGAAGACTACTTTATTCTGGATGAATTTTACGGAATTTTTTGTAACTGGTAAACCGTAAGAGACAAAAACTTACCACACAAAAAATGTAGGGCACATTAAAACACACAATTTATGTTATATATTTTTCGTGGAGTTGGTCGTTTTGAGATATTCCTTGTTTTTTGTTTCAGCCTTAAAAAAACTTATAACTTTCTCATACAGGAATTTGTCAACGCCTGTCCATACAAACAAAAAGGAACTTCAGTCACATGCAACCATCTTTTGCTAACATTTTAACCTATGTTACTCCCTTATTTCGCTTCTACTTACGGGGAAGCAAGTAATAAGACTGTTTCTGCTAATTTTTTCTCACTTAGCATGAAGTAAATAGAAGCATAAACTTTTTAACAAAAATTTGTTGCAGAGATATAGAGAAAGTCATGTGAATGGATTACATCAGATTTTTTTCGTTATAGAATCTATGTCTAACTAATTCGGTTATTTAAGCAAATAAAGTACCTTTATTTATGTGAAAATAGTTTCATAATGAAATGAAACCGAAAGATGAAAATTTTAAATAATTATGATGGTATGAAATCTTACGTAATTTTTCTGATAAAAAAGAAATTAAAAGTTGCTTTAGAGCGCATTCTAAATTTCAGCTTAGTACGTGTAGGGAAAGCAAAAATGTGAAAACAATATCAATAACGGTGGCACGTTAAATCAATGGGACACTGTTGCTAGACCTCCAACGTGACGTTGTAGACTGGGTGACAAAATGCTGAAAACAAAATGAAGCATTTCGTAGGACATTACAATACTACAAATTTGTTATTACAATACTTTGCGCATGGAAATTGAAGACAATACAAGAAGCATAGCGCTAGTAAGGTTTTTAAGGAGGATATTACTGTGTGCCGGTTTTGAAATTCCAAACTCTCTGATGAGTCTGTGGTAATATTGAAAAGCAACTACCAATTGGAAAAATCTAGTGTATTATACTCACATGACTTTACTTTCTCTTACAAAAGACGATTCTTCTTTCAACACCATGCTAATCAAGATAAACATTAGCAGAATTTTATTACTTAGTTCCTTATAAGTAGACTGGTTCTAAGGGAATACGCTAGGCTTAAGTGACAGTCAAATGTTTTAAAAGCTGTTGTTATGCGATTGTCATTGCACATCACTTCTTTGCTTGGCCAGGAGTAGAGCAAATTCATCCAGAGTAAACAGGTCTTTAGAACTATTCCCAGAAAATTCAAGATATGAATTTTATTTGTGATAGAAATGGCTTTAATATGTGGCATTTTAATGAAAATCGTTACAGCCATTTTTAAGAAAAACAAAATTTTCGAACATTTTTCTATGTAAAGGGTAGTTAGAGGTGGGGGGATTTTCTTGAAAATCTTCGTGTCGCATTCTTGGAAGATACCAAGCTTAAATACCAAGTTTTGTATTCAACCATCTTTTCGTTTTTGAGCTATGCTGCCCAGACCCAGACACACACACTCACACACACACACATACAGACAGACACACACGCACACACACGGAGCTGCTCTGAAAATGCTTTTTTTTTTTTGGATCTAGGGGGTCCTAAAACATATTTTCGGTGAAATCTCGACATCGAATTTTTGGGTGGAATACAATACTTCTCTATTCCTATGTACATTGTACATGCGGGGCTAGAGAAAGTAAAATACAATAGCTGAAGATTACAAAATTCAAACCCGTTACTAGGAATATTTTAAAATTTGCTAACTATTCAAAGAAATAATAATAATAGTAATAATAATACTAATACTAATAATAATGGTATATGTGGTTTATGCCTATCTTTATTTTTCGCACTAATGTTTTGCCTATCTTACGATATACAAATACAACTGTGTATTTTAACAAGATCTTAATTTTATGTGCAGTAAGCTTACGGTTTACCAGTTCCGCAACATTCAGTAAAATAAACATTTCTTCAAAGGCTCATCCCAGAAAATTCAGCATATATATTTTATTTGTGATGAAAATATATTTAATAACGTAAGTTTAATCAAAATCGTTAGAACCATTTTTGACAAATTCATAATTTTCGAACATTTTTCCATCTAAAGGGTAGTTCGGGGTAGAGGAAATACTTCAAAATCTTCCTGTCACATCCTTGGAAGACACTAAATTCAAATACCAAGTTTGGTGTTTTATGGACTTTTCGTTTTTGAATTATTGTGTTCAGACACATAGATACACACACCTTTTTCTACTTTCTTTTATCGTCATCGAAGTTTTGGGTGGAATGCAATACCTTCTCTATACACTATGTACATAGTACGTGGTAGAGAAAGTAAGGATATATAAAAAGTTTCGTGCGAACTACCAGATAGTATCGCAAAATAAAGATTTTAGGAGATATGCATCTCCTTATTGAACAATTTATATCCGCCCGCCTGGGTAGTGTGGCGATAGCGTGTGTGCCTCTCATTCAACAGATCGCTTAGAATAAGTTTTTTTCGGGGGTTTTCCTTATCCTGAGAAGACGAATGTCGAGTAACTTTAAGCTCCATGGACTCCGAGATCATTTTAGCATCATTTCACCAATTTCATTAATCGTGCGATATGACTAACCAGGTTAAAGGAACTTAAGCTAACTGAAAAAAAAGAATGTATCCCATCGGGAATATCACCCACTGGTACACGTTTCTTGCTTGTTTGTTGTTCTTGGAGACACAAACAAATGTTTCTGTAAATTGGTTTTACAGCTACACCCTGAAGGCACCAGTAGATAAAAGGGAACCTAGGAATGATAATACGAGAATAAGGGCGCTAAATACCATGAACACATTAGAAAAAATTATGATTCATGTGTTCAGGTTCCCAAATATTAGCGTTCCTGAACCAACAGAGGCCGGAGTATTCAAGTGATTATCACCTCTGCGGTACAAACAAATATAGCACTAAAAACTCAGCTCGTGGATCGATGTATTTCCTTTCTAGTCTTTTGTTCAGAGAAGCGAGTCAGTACAGCTGACACATCTTCTGTGACAAAAGTGACATAAGTGTACGAATACTTCTAGCAAGGACTGAAGATATAATAATAATAATAATAATAATAATAATAATAATAATAATAATAATAATAATAATAATAATAATAGAAGTGTAGTAATACTTCCGATCAAACAAATGAAGATATTTGTGTTTGGTTTATGTATATAAATTAATTTTATATTAATTAATGCCACATTATATTTCTTTTACTTCTTAACGGATCTGAGCATAGTTCAGTATGTCCATTCGATTTTTTTTTTTAGCTTAACGTCCTTTAATCTGGTTGGTCATATCGTCGATGAGTGAAATTGGTGAAATGATGCTCAAATGTTTTCGGGGTCCGAAAAAACTTTATCCGGATAACTCACCCTAAGCGAGATTCAAACTCGCGACCTATTGACCCACTACCCAGGCGGGCAAAATGTGGAGCATTTCACGATTCGCGTGTCATCCTTGCGCAGGGGCTAATCTTCTCTGTAGCGTATCAATTTTAGTAAGTGTACTGCCGAAGCGAGTACTTCGAAATATTGTCTTTTCAATTACTGATATCAAATCTGTGAGGACAAAAAAAAAAAAAAAAAATAATGATCTAATTTGCTATATTTAATTACATCCTGTGATTAATATTATTACTTTCTTTACACGTACCATGCACATAGTGTACATTCCATACCGAGATTTCACCGGAAATACATGTTTTGGGTCCCCCAAATACAAAAAAAAAAAAAAACATTTTTGGAAAAAGGTCCGTGTGTGTTTGTATATCTGTGGACAGCATAACTCAAAAACGAAAAGATCGTTAAATACCAAACTTGGTATTTAAGTTTGGTATCTTCCAAGGGTGCGACACGAAGATTTTAAAGAAAATCCCCGCCCCCCACCACAAACTACCCTTTACATAGAATAATTTTAGAACATTTTGAATTTCTAAAAAAATATTTCTAAAAAATAACGATTTTTATTAAAGTTCCGTACATTAAAGATATTTACATCCCAAATAAAATGTATATATTGACTCTTTTGGAATAGCCTTGGAAGACCTCTATAGTCCTTATTATTGGTTTCAACTTATACTTTTTTCAGAAGGAACTGTCGGTTTTTGTTTTGTTCTACTCTTGTCCAATCAAAGAAGCGATTACAATCACAATCGGATGACAGTTTTTAAAACATTTGACTATCACTTTAGTATAGCGCATTCCTTTAGTTCCCTTCTACTTATAAGGAACTAAGTAATAAGAACATTCTGCTAATGTTTATCTGATTAGTATGGTGTAGAAACAAGAAGAATTTTTCGTAAGAAGTTCGTTGGTAGAGCAGCTAGAGAAAGTTAGGTAACATGAGATTTTTTGTCATTTCAAGTATAAATAAGAAGGTTATATTAAAAGCAGTTCACTATCTCTGAAAGGCCTGTGGTTTGTTAACTCTTAGTGCAGAGATATGCAAAAGTGTGGAGTCTTCGCCACCTCCTCGTTCCGTGAATTATTTAGTTTCCCGACAAGAGACATTATTGACCTGCAGAGCGAGATAGCTGGCGTTAATCACATCCAGAATGACTGAAGTGATTTGGCAACGTCCCAATGTCTCCCAATTAGGTGCAATATTAATTGTTTTGTCTGACATCCTGTCGTTGCCTGCAACCACTCCTAGATACTGAGGATTTAAACGCGTGTATTATTTTAAATTGCTGTTACTTCCGTTTGATTCATCTTGGCAGACTGCCTACATTTTTCTGATTTTGTGCAGCAAAGCAACACCTTGGATTAACTTACTTTATGTAGCTTCACTCTCGTAGGCAATTAGCAAAAGCGTTATTATTGTAAAATGACACAAGAGAATTCAGACAAGGCTTCAAGAAATAACTACACAAATAAAATACAAAGCAATAATGTAACAAGAAAATATCAGTAACACTCCTACAAATAATTCCGTAGCATTTATGGAAGAGAGAGAGAGAGAGGGGGAGAGAGAGGGGGAGAGAGAGAGGGGGAGAGAGAGGGAGGGAGAGAGAGAGAGAGAGAGAGAGAGAGAGAGAGAGAGAGAGAGAGAGAGAGAGAGAGAGAGAGAGAGAGAGAGAGAGAGAGAGAGAGAGAGAGAGAGAGAGAGAATTAAAGACGACTTCCCATTTCTGAAAAATCTGATGGGTTCCATTCACATGACTTTTTCTACACCTCTACAACAAATTATTGTTAGAAAGCTTATGCTTCTATTTACTTCATGCTAACCGAGAAATTAGCAGAAACAGTCTTCATTACTTGCTTCCTTGTAAGTAGAAGTTAAAGTGATAATCAAAAGCTGGTTGCTAAGTGACTGAAGTTCCTTTGTTTGTATGGACGGAAGTTGACAAATTCCGGTATGAAATGAATAACCAATAACAAGGAGTACCTCAAAAACGATCAACTCCACGATAAACATTTATATAAAATAAATTGTGTGTTTTAACCTGCTCTACATTTTTGTGTGATATGTTTTTGTCCATCTCTTACGGTTTAGCAGTTGTGCAAAATTCCGTAAAATTCATTCAGAATAAAGTAGTCTTCAGAGGCTATTCCCAGAAAATTCAAGATATACATTTTATTTTTAATAGAAATAGCTTTAATATATGGTATTTTAATAAAAATCGTTAGAGCCAATTTTAAAAAAAACAAAATTTTCGAAAATTTTTCTATGTAAAGGGTAGTTTGGGTTGGGGGAATTTTCTTGAAAATCTTCGTATCGCATCCTTGAAGATGCCAAACTTAAATGCGAAGTTTGGTATTTAACGGTATTTTCACACACACACTTACATGCATACACAGACCTTTTCACAAAAAAATGTATTTCCGGTGAAATCTAGGTATCGAATTTTTGGGTGCATTACAATACCTTCTCTATACACTATACACATAGTACGTGAAGAGAAAGTAAAGATATACTTATTTGGAATATATTGAGTCACATGTACAAAATAAGTGAAAAAGACAGCTTTTGTTTTTGTACTATTAGGTGCGTGATAAAATAAATTTATATCCTACAATAATGCCCAAATATAGTACCACAGAAGTTGAAACAAAATTATATCACAGATTTCCTCATTCAAATATGACATCATAATCAGATTTTATGGAAGACACGCCATGCACATTAATTTATTAATAAGGAAATGGACGCTCTTTAACTACTGTGGGTTTCAGCGTCCCATTCTATACTGGCCTATTTATCAGATTTGAGGGTCTTTTACGTGCCCTAAATCTACGACACGGGACCAACGGCTTTACTTCCCTTCCGAAGGAAGTAATGCTAAGAATTTTTACGCCTGAAAAAATCCATCATTTGAACCCGTGACCCTGGGTTTATGAAGCTACCTTGGTAACCACTACACCAGGGAGGTATTCTGAATATATAGCAACTACACGTAGTTTACAGTGACCCTTCTTCTTCCATATACATTACAGCACCAATTTCGTGCGATTGTAGGAGGATTATTTTGGTGAAGGACGAGTAAGTTTGCTCATCTTTTACTTTAATCCAACATTCAAAAGCCGAATTGATTGAGATTTCTCCATTGTGATTGTTTTGCAAGGCTGAGGTTTATAAGTAAATATTGATATTAATTTGAAGTATTAAATAGTTAAGTCCTTATTTTATTTGTTTACCGGTCACAGAGTTACTCAGATAAGATTTTCCGAGGGGTTTCCCTAAAAAGCGAATATCGAGTAACTTTAAACACTATGAATCCCGAGATCATTTTAGCATCATTTACCAATTTCATTCATCGTCTATAATGGCCAATCAGGTTAAAGGACGTTAAGCAGTAAAATAAAAAAATATAGTTCCAATTTGGTAAGGTTACTAGGTTTGTGATATTCAATGCAATAATAACTTACTTATAGAAATTTGAAGAATTTAATTTAATTACTTTCCCTACAACAAAATGAGGAAAATCATTTATAAAGTTCCCAAACTAAGAATCACACAATTTGCTTTATTAAACGTATCAATTAATGAGGACTTATTTTAAATATTTTGTTGGGATACTAATTATCTTCCAATTAAAGTAGTTAAACATCACTTTATGTTAAACCAATTTATTTGGTAATAAGGGGTTTTCATAGCAATCGGTGCTCTAAACCTATTAATCGTTTAAATACTAAAGTAAATAACAGTAATTTAATGGTTATAAAAGATGAAAAAAGCAAATGAATAAAATTCTCTTGGTCCTGATACTTTTCCTTGACGTCCTGAACTTATTGACTGAAAATTAAATCCCGACTTGCCTTCGGAGATTCCATTCATTACTTTCTGCTTAGGAACGCTGAGTGTGGTGTTAAGTAGCCTTCATCCCAATCTTTTAGTTTTCTCTATACCTCAAAACAATCTTATGAATTTCTCTACATCTGTGCAAAAATATATTATTTAAATGATTATGCTTCTATTTAGTACTTCAAGCTAATCGAGGAAAAATTAGCAGAAATAGTCTTTTTTCTTGCTTACTTGTAAGTAGAAGCGAAATAAGGGAGTACCATAGATTAAATTGACAGTCAAAAGCTGATTGCTGTGTGACCGAAGTTCCTTTGTTTGTATGAACAGGAGTTGACAAACTCCTATATGAGAAAAGTTAAGTTTTTCAAAGCTGTAACCAAAAACAAGGAGTATCTCAAAAACGGTCAGCTCCACGAACAAAATGTATACAACATAAAATGTGTGTTTTAATGTGCTCTACATTTTTTGTGTGGTAAGTTTTTGTCCATTTCTTACGGTTTAGCAGTTAAGCAAAATTCCGTAAAATTCACTAAGAATAAAGTAGTCTTCAGAGGCTATTCCTAGAAAATTCAAAATATACATTTTATTTGTCAGGTAAATATTTTTAATATACGATATTTTAATCAAAATCGTTAGAGCCATGTTTTAGAAAATCAATATTTTCGAAAAAAATCCATATAGAGGGTAATTTGGGAGGATATTAAACTTAAATACCAAGTTTTACCGACTTTTGGTTTTTTTTTTGTTATCGTGTTCACGGACACACGGACACACACACGGAGCTTTTTCTGAAAATACTTTTTTGAATATAGGGGACCCTAAAACATGTATATCCAGTGAAATCTCGGTATCGAATTTTTGGTGGAGTGCAATGCCTTCTCTATACACTATGTACAAGGTGCGTATAGAGAAAGTAATAAGTATTTTATTATTAAGTTCTGAACCGTTCAAAACATTGCACAAACTTTCTTTCCTTAATATATGAGTCAGTTTGGCAATTTTGTAGAATTATTCATTTGGTAACAGCAGCTGCTCTTACTGAATGTCAAAGAACAGCTTCTCAAATCAAATAATGAATGTGTTTTCATTGGCTGTTTACAGAACTTTTAAGATGTACACATGATTTGTTCCGTTAACACCGCAACAGTACAATGTTAATACATTCTTATATTTGACTTAATTGTTTTTTCACCCAAGCCGTGTGTAGAACAGGTAGAATCAGACTGAAAAATTCAATGCCATAGGTAGGATTTGAACCACGGATCTCCCGATCTCTAGCCGGTTGCTCTACCACTGAGCTACCATGGTAACATACCGGCATAGCATTAAGCTTCAAAGTTTCTGTATGTTGCCATGGTAACTCAGTGGTAGAGACCGGGACATCTGTAGTTCAAATTCCGGCTATGGCATTGAATTTTTCAGTCTAACTCTTATCTATCCAAATCCTGTACTGCACATCGCTTTGTGAAAAAACAATTAAATCAATACTAATTGATCATAATAGTTGGCTATACTATAAATCCTGGGACTTAAAATGCTTACAACATTGTAAGTCGCCATTGGGGTTGTCATCTCAAAATAATTTGAGATCAAATTGCTGTTTACCGGGAAACATGCGAGTCAGTTAAGAGTTTAATACTATGCCGGCATGTTGCCTCGGTAACTCAGTGGTAGAGCAACCGGTAGATCCATTGGTTCAAATTCGGTTATGGCATTGACTTTTTCAGTCTGACTCTACTTATCCAAATTCTTTAACATTCTATAATTTCTCAGAGAAAAAAAGGAACAAACTTTATCGGTCGTACCGGTTGGGGAGAATTATATGTAAATCTTTTTTAAGGTACTTGAATTAATTATGACTTTTCTCTATATTTACTTTCTGGGTTATTCTGTTCCCGGACAAACTAAAGGGTCTTTTCTAATAGTGTTTTGTTAAGTGAACCTCAAAATATGAATTTTAATTAAAACTAGTGGAGTTCAGTATTTATCCTTAGGGTAAGCGATAGAAAATGTAAAAGAGGAAATAAAATTTGTATATTTACGAATAAAATATGAAGAGACAAAAGGGACTAAAAGTGTCATGAAGGATGAAAAAAGGCGGGACAAAAATTATAGGTAAATAAAGCAAGGTAAGAAATGGCAACTAAGTATAAAAATAAAATGCATGGCAATAGCACAACTATGATGTATTATATTCACATAGCTTTCTCTACCTGTTCTGCAATAAAGTATTACCTATTTCAGAAGCTTATTCTTCTTTCTATTTCATGCTAATTAAAATCAACGTTAGCAGAAGTGGTTTTATTACATATTTTCTTATAGGTTGAAGGGGAATAAGGGAATACATTAGGCTAAAGTGGCAATGAAAGCTTATAAGAGCTGGCCGCTATGTTTGCGTGGCCATGATGAAAAGAAAGAAAAAAAGAACGAAAGAGAGAAACAAACGAATGACTTCTCATTGTGAAAAGTATAATTATTAGGACATTTAAACCAAAACAAGGAATATCTCGAAAATGGTTAACTCCATAAAACAGTAATAATAATTGGATAGAAATTGTGTTTTAACGAGATGAATATTTTTTTTACCCCTTACGGTTTAACAGTTATGCAAAAAACCATCAAGATTGAAGCGGGTTAAAAGCTATTCTCAGAAAATTTAAGATATACATTTTATTTGTTATGTACATATCATATATACATGTCTTTAATATACAGCAATTTAAGCAAAATAGTGACAGCTATTTTTGAGAACATTGAAGCGTTAAATTTTTGAGTGGAATGCAATACTTCCTATACTATGTAAGCACCAAACAAAGTAATAAAAAGATTAGCTATTAGAACAGAATGGGAAATAATGGAAAGTAAATAATAGCCCAGTAGCATTTAGCCTTTTGAGTATAGCTGGGCAGCCATTGGGGATAGCTGAAATGCTACAGCAGCAGCGGAGGACTGAAACCAAAACCCGAGGTCAGAGTCTGTTTGGAGAAAGCCACAATTTTGGTCTCGAGGAAGCAACCACAGGACCGTTTGGGAAAACAAACGACGAACAGCCATAAAACTCCCGCGCCCTCATGTTTGTATTCACATAGTGCGTACCCACTGCCAGCTGGTGCGGTGGGCACTGTGTGACTGGGATACCAACCCTAGCCTTAATTTATCTTGTGCCACAACTTGTCCGTCTCCACATCAATAAGAAGATAAGTTGTTCCCATAGCGAGCTCGGAAGGGTGTCGCCTCTATCCTCTTTTGTAATAAATGCATGGTTACATAAATAACGGGTATCCATATAAAGGAATAAGTTGTGAACCCTGCCCTTCAAGTGATTAAGGAAACCAACTATCTCTACCAGTTCATCGTTTTGAGGAGTATTTTATGGACAAGGCTCAGAAATCTGTGGTGTAATTTAATCTACTAATGATTTTATCAACTGAATTATTAATTTATCTGAAGAATAAACATCAGATGACTGAAAAGCAAGTAATGACCTCTTAAACCAGACATCACTTACCTCGCTTTTTATTTCACAAACATCTCCACAATGTAATTTAGTCGCAACTGCCGAAAGGGTAGATTTCAGTTGTATTGCTTTATATTATTATTGTTATTATTATTATTATTATTATTATTATTATTATTATTATTATTATTATTATTATATTTTTACTTTCTCCATACGCACTATGTACATAGTGTATAGAGAAAGTATTGCACTCCACCCAAAAATTCGATACCGAGATTTTACCGGAAATATATGTTTTAGGGTCCCCAATATCCAAAAAAAGCATTTTCACAAAAAAAGTCCGTGTGTGTGTCCGTGTGTCCGTGTGTCTGTGAACACGATAACTCAAAAACGAAAAGTCGGTAAAATACCAAACTTAGTATTTAAGTTTAGTATCTTCCAGGGATGCGACACGAAGATTTTGAGAAAAATCCCCCCACCCCAAACTACCCTTTACATGGAACCTTTTTCGAAAATTTTGATTTTCTCAAAAATGGCTCTAACGATTTTGATTAAAATTTCGGATATGAAACATATTTACCTGACAAATGAAATGTATATCTTGCATTTTCTGGGAATAGCCTCAGAAGAGTAGTTTATTCTGGATGAATTTTACTAAATTTTGAATAACTGCTAAACTGTAAGAGATGGAGAGCACATTAAAACACACAATTTATGTTACATACATTTATTTCGTGAAGTTCGTCGTTTTTGTGACATTCCTTATTTTTAGTTTCTGCTATGAAAATCGTATACTTTTCTCATACAGGTACTTGTCAACTCCTATCCCTATAGACAAAGGAACTTCATTGACATAGCAACCAGCTTTTGACTATCACTTTAACCTACAGTTGTCCCTTATTTCGCTTCTACTTACAAGGAAGCGAGTAATTAGACTATTTCTGCTATTTTTTTCTGATTAGCAGAAAGTAAATAAAAGTATAAGCTTTTTAAGAATAATTTGTTGCAGGGATATGGAGAAAGTCATGTGAATGGTACACATCAGATTTTTACTTTCTCCATACGCACTATGTACATAGTGTATAGAGAAAGTATTGCACTCCACCAAAAATTCGATACCGAAATTTCACCGGAAATATATGTTTTAGGGTCCCCAATATCCAAAAAAAAGCATTTTCACAAAAAGGTCCTTGTGTGTGTGTGTGTGTGTATGTGTGTGTGTCCGTGTGTCTGTGAACACGATAACTCAAAAACGAAAAGTCGGTAAAATACCAAACTTGGTATTTAGTATCTTCCTGGAATGCGACACGAAGATTTTGAGAAAAATCCCCCCACGCCCAACTACCCTTTACATGGAACTTTTATCGAAAAAATTTGATTTTCTGAAAAGTGGCTCTAACGATTTTGATTAAAATTTCGGATATGAAACATATTTACCTGACAAACGAAATGTATATCTTGAATTTTCTGGGAATAGCCTCTGAAGAGTAGTTTATTCTGGATGAATTTTACTAAATTTTGAATAACTGCTAAACTGTAAGAGATGGAGAGCACATTAAAACACACAATTTATGTTACATACATTTTTTTCGTGAAGTTCGTCGTTTTTGTGACATTCCTTATTTTTAGTTTCTGCTATGAAAATCGTATACTTTTCTCATACAGGTACTTGTCAACTCCTATCCATATAGACAAAGGAACTTCATTGACATAGCAACCAGCTTTTGACTATCACTTTAACCTACGGTTGTCCCTTATTTCGCTTCTACTTACAAGGATGCGAGTAATAAGACTATTTCTGCTAATTTTTTTCTGATTAGCATAAAGTAAATAGAAGTATAAGCTTTTTAAGAATTATTTGTTGCAGGGATATGGAGAAAGTCATGTGAATGGTACACATCAGATTTTTATTACTATTGGTGGCATAACCTTAACTGAGTTTTGATATTCTCCAAAAAGGTTTTCTCTTGCATTGGCTTTCTCCTAAACTCACTGTTGAAATCTAAGCCTTTGTGAAATTATTACAGATTAACTTTAATTAATTGTAAAAGTAACACGTAATATTCTAAAGGATAGATAGAATTGGAATTGCTAAAACAGGTTGTATAACATTCACGGATCATCTTAGATTGAATATAGAACAACCATACAATGCTGTATAATAAACGAGTACTGGTTGGAGTTAATTCGACACAATTCATTTAATCACAACAATGTAATTCTGCTATTAATTACATCCTACAAAGAAATTCACTACAGCAGGTGGTAACAAAGTGAATAAGAGGCTTCAGCAAGTTATCAATATATACCTTGTACTTTTCCACAAAATAGTTTGTCCGAATATATTGTAGCGTGCTAGGTTACGTTGTGATTTGCACGTGTAGGAAACTTTTTTCAGATAGAAGTTAAGCTTGCACAATAGCTTTTTGTGGTTCAAAGTCATGGTTCATGTTCAAAAATCTCACATTTAGTAAACGAATTAATGTCTAAACTTATTTAGACTATTGCGTCTAAACTATAAACCTTTAAAGTTTATCATATTTTCGAATTTCAGCCAGAAGCTTATGGGCTTACATTTTCGCAACTTTGCATAGAAGTTTTAATAATAATTAGTCACTCAGGATCCACTTTAGAAATTATTTTAGTTTTCATTTTTCCGGCTACAATTCTTACAAAGAAACGCTGATCTTAAAAGCTAGTACAAAGCAGCGTAATAAACTAACTGGTAAACTTAGGGGATAAACCGTGTGTTTCTTCGTTCTTTTTAACATTTTATTTCTTTTTTTTGAGGAAGCAAATAACTCTCCTGCCTCTTTCTGGCGTTTACGAGCTCACCAAACTATCTGTAGCGCGCCGGAGTTGGAGGTACGGCATGTTTAATGGTATCTGTGCAGTTTTCTGCATACTATCACATGCATTAAAGGTGACTTAGACCTATAAATCCAGAAAGCAGTTATTTTTCTCCTTTCTGCTTTGTAGCAAACCAGAGCATTGTATTAATTGACGACGTGCCATAAATTGCACAGCTGTTCAGTTTATTTGAATGGTTGTGGATAACATGGACAATTTGTGTTGCCTGGCATTGACTTAATTGCTATACTATGTTAAGATGTAAAACTGAAATAGCGTAATAACTCGGTCTTTAGGAGTTTCAAATTGAAAAATAATCACTTGTATGTGTTAAAGAAGAAAACATACTTGCTAAAAGTAAAGATTACTTTATTTTAGGTTCACACAGTAAGTCCTTTGTAAAAGGAAAAATCTGATGTGTTACACTCACATGACTTATACTTCTATTTACTTCATGTTAATCAGACTAAAATATCAGAAATAGTCTTAATACTTGGTACTTTGTTGATATGTTTGCTTTGTTCCTTACAGGTTGCTATGTCACTGAAGTTCCTTTGTTTGTATGGAAGGTGTTGACAAATTCCTATATGAGAAAAGTACAAGTTTTCATAGTAGAAACCAAAAACAAGGAATGACTCAAAAACGATGACTCCACGAAAAAAATGTGTATGACATAAATTGTGTGTTTTAACGTGCTCTACATTTTTCGTGTAGTAAGTTTGTGTCCATCTCTTATGGTTTAGCGGTTATTCAAAATTCCGTAAAATTCCTCCAGAATAAAGTAGTCTTCAGAGGCTATTCCCAGAAAATTCAAGATATACATTTTATTTGTCAGGTAAGTATCTTTAATATGCGAGATTTTAATCAAAATCGTTAGAGCCATTTTTAAGAAAATCAACAATTTCGAAAAAAGTTCCATGTAGAGGGTAGTTTGGGGTGGGGGATTTTTTTTTTTTTTCAAAATCTTCGTGTCGCATCCCTGAAAGATACTAAACTTAAATACCAAGTTTGGTATTTTACCGACTTTTCGTTTTTAAGTTATCGTGTTCACAGGTTCACAGACACACACACACACACACACACACACACACACACACACTCGCGGACCTTTTTGTGAAAATGCTTTTTTTTGGATACAGGGGACCCTGAAACATATATTTCCGTTGAAATCTCGGTATCGAATTTTTGGGTGTAGTACAATACCTTCTCTATACACTATGTACATAGTGCGTATAGAGAAAGTAAAAAAATCACTCGTATAAGCATTCAATTTAAATCATGGCGTCAGTTTATTGTTTTCCATTGGTGTTTGCAGTACACATTAAGTGGCATCTCCAAATCGTTCATCCTAAGTCTCTGTCGATTATCAGGGAATACAGTTTGATAATTGAAAACGAATCTTTTACGTCATATGAAGCCAGTGTTTGAACAATTGGACCAATTGTGTTCATGTAAGAGTTGTTGCAGTTGCACGATGATCTCTCCTAGCTGCACGATTGACGGTACAGCATTGATCAGAAACTCCAAGGAAATAAATCTGAAGAAACATGTATTTAACATCAACTGATGGCAACAATGCTTCTGGACGGTGGTGAACTTGTCCTTGAATCTGTAATATTGAACATACGAAAAAAAAATTATGAGACTCATTAGAAGTTTCATATTTGTAGGTATATGTATGATATGTGTTACAGAAGAAAAACAAAACCTTAAACGTTGGATTGGAACCCTGTACCTCAGTTATATTTGCAGCAAATGATGTCATTTGGAACTCATTGATGTAATTTTGAATATTCTGCACAATATAGTCCTGCCTGTTCAAATCGAAACCTCAAAGCATTGCAATATTGATAAATAATGCTCATTGTTCCAAGATCGACCGATTTATCACCGGCGTAATCGACTGTTGGATTTGCTATTTTAATAAAAACCGTTGGAGCATTTTTGAGAAAACGAAACATTTCAAAAAATGATCTCGGTAAAGGGTAATTGGTAGTGGGGAGAGGGAGCAATTTCTTGAAAATCATCGTATCGCATCCCTGTGTACTGCCGTACTTGGGAATAGCCTCCAAATGGTCACACATATAGTGGAAGCCGGGATCATTTTCTAGAAACATCAGATACTTAAACTCCTGTTTATTACATCCATCATATTAAACAATAACAATCTTGAATGTGCAGATAACAAATAACGTGAACAAAATAAAAAAGGCAATAACAGTTCTTCAGCAAATATCAAAATGTTTTCTGGTTCCGCTATGTATGTTTTACGCCTGCTGTTACGAAGAATCTTTCTGCAATCGACATTACTTTTAAATCGAATGGCATACCCATCAATTGATCAATGCAGATATCATTAGAGACTTGAAATCATCACATTTAAATAAAGAAAAAAATCAAGAATATTACAGCCTTACCATCGAGGAATTATCTGTAATGTTTAGTTTTTGCCTTGTTACTTCAGAGATGTCTTAGTTCCCTTCAAACTTGCAATTATGCAATATAGTGGTACAAGTCTTTGGATGCTGTGGGCCATTTCTCGTGTAAACCAAACAGCACTGTCCGAAACTGTGTGATTGTTTAGCAAGCTTGTTTTCCTAGCCACTCCTGTGACGGCTTCCTGTCTGCAGAAACTACGGATTGTTGATAAACATCGCTTCCTCTTGAAGATATGCTCCAGAAGGGGAATGTTTGTGTGACAATTTCAACAATTCTTCCAGAAAAACTGAAGAACACAGCAATTCTGAGGTTAATAAGGTTAATACATAATTATCCCGAGCGTAACGTCCTTAGCAGTAATTCTGTTTGTGTCCTGCACAGTTTGCTGCAATAACAGACGGAATTACTACTCGGCGCTTTTCTGAATCTTTCTGTATTTATCAGGGATACATTGTTAAAAATTTGATGTGTTCCATTCACAAGACTTTCTCTACATTGTTGTAACGAATTATTGCTAAAAAAACATATTTTTCTATTTACTTAATGATAATTGAAATAAAGTTTAGCAGATATTATCTTAATTACTTACTTCCTTTTAAGTGAAAGGAAAATAAGAAAATACTCTAGGTCGAAACGATAGTAACATCTTTTAAAAGTTCGTTGCCATGTGGTTGAAATCCGTTTCTATGCAAGGCCAGGAGTTTACAACTTTCCGTGTGGGAAAAGTGAAAGTATTTTACGTCTGAAACAAAGAACAAGGAATATCTCAGAAATGGTAACTTCCACAAAAAAAAAAAAAAAAAAAAAAAAAAGAAACGTATGTGACATAACTTCTGTGTTTCAACGAGATCCACATTGATTGTATAGTAAGTTTTTGTCTATCTCTCACGGTTTACTAGCTATGCAAAATCCAGTAAAATTCATCCAGAATAAAGATGTATTTAGAGACTATTCCCAGAAAATTCAAGATACACATTTTATTTGTCGTGTAAATATCTGTAATATACGGCATTTTAATCAAAATCGTTAGAGCCATTTTTGAAAAAAATACAAAATTTCAGAAATATTTCCATGTAAAGGGTAGTTTGGGGTGGGGAGATTTTTCTCAAAATCTTGGAGTCGCATTCCTGGAAGATACTTAACTTAGTATTTTAATCACTTTCCGTTTTCGAGTTAACGTGTTCACAAAAACTTACACCTTTTACTAAAAATTGGAAATTTTTGGGTGGAATACTACTACATTTCCTCTATACACTATGTACATAGTAAGTGTAGAGAAAGTAAAAATGGAAAATTTAGTCCTAAAATTCTCGGCTGTAGCTACATTATAATTATATGCCATATTTATAGCTTTTATATGCCAAGCAAAATTATTTGCATTAACATATAACCCAGTATGCGATTGGTCCGGGAATGCTTTTAGTAAGGTTTTACAGCTTGGAATAAATAATTTAAGTGAATAATATTAATTTTAGTATACTTTTGATTTCGCCTTTATTTATAAAAGTGACACATAATATTTTATTAAATGTAAAGTACATTTTAATATTTATATTGATGGTATATACAATTTGAATGCTTACGTAAACTAGTGGAAGAATTAAACACAAACACATTGCAATATAGCTCGCTCAGTTAATTATTACATCAAAATTTACTAAATATTCACTTCAAAGAAAATGAAGTGTAAACAATCTGATGTGTACCATTCACATGACTTTCTCTATATCCCTGCAACAAATTATTCTTAAAAAGCTTATGCTTCTTTCTATTTACTTCATGCTAATCTAGAAAAAATAGCAGAAATAGTCTTATTACTTTCTTCCTTGTAAGTAGAAAGGAAATAAGGGAGTAGCATAGGTTAAAGCGATAGTCAAAAGCTGGTTACTATGTGACTGAAGTTCCTTTGTTTGTATGGACATGAGTTGACAAATTCCATGAGAAAAGTTAAGATTTTCGAAACAAAAACAAGGAATATCTCAAAAACGATCAACTCCAAGAAAAAAATGTATGCAACATAAACTGTGTGTTTTAATGTGCTCTACATTTTTGTGTGGTAAGTTTTTGTTTATCTCTTACGGTTTAGCAGTTACACAAAATTCCGGAAAATTCACTCAGAATAAAGTAGTCTTCAGAGGCTATTCCCAGAAAATTCAAAATATACATTTTATTTTTCAGGTAAATATCTTTAATATAAGAGATTTTAATCAAAATTGTTAGAGCCATTTTTTAGAAAAACAAAATTTTCGAAAAAAGTTCCATGTAAAGGGTAGTTTGGGGTGGGGGATTTTTCTCAAAATCTTCGTGTCGCATCCCTGGATGATTCTAAACTTAAATACCAAGTTTGGTATTTTACCGACTTTTCGTTTTTGAGTTATCGTGTTCACAAACACACGGACACACACGGACCTTTTTTCTGAAAATACTTTTTTTAAATAAAGGGGACCCTAAAACATATATTTCCGGTGAAATCTCGGTATCGAATTTTCTCTATACACTATGTACATAGTTCGTATTTTTTTACTCCATGGCATGACAGCTCACGGGGAACCTTGGCCTACCGCCCGACCGCTGCGTCCCCCATCTCGGTCCACTACAGACGTCATGGATGGGGTGCAGTATTGGAGGGTGAGACGTGGTCAGCGCCTCGAGTCCCCCGGCCGGATAATGCGGTCCTCATGACCTGGAGCCGCTACTTCTCCATCAAGTAGCTCCTCAATTGGCCCCCCAGGGACCTTACTGAGTGCACCCCGGGCCAGGTCTCCCAGCGGGGGAAAAATCCCCACGCCGGTACTGGGGATCGAACCCAGGTCTCCCGCTTGGTAAGCAGCAACGCTACCACCGCGCTAAGGAGACGACCACATAGTTCGTATAGAGAAAGTAATAAAAAGTAAATGTTACAAAAGGTTAAGAGACTTGTTATATGTATAACTGACATATTTACTAAATTATTTACATGGCTTACTCTACTTCTTTTGCAAACAAACTAGTTCATACGAATTAAGATAAAATCATCTTTTCCTTAGTTGCTTATAAGTGGAAGGGAAATAAGGGAGTACACCACATTCGGTAGCTAAATCGTTTAAAAATTGTTCACTATGTGATGCAATTGAAGTTTGGTTTTCTCTATATGGCTAGCAGAAAACCAAAAGAGATATGAAAGGAATGACAGTTTCCCTTTGAGAAATGTATTAGTATTATAAAAGTGATACATATAACAAGGAATATTTCTGAAATCGTTAACTGTACAAGATCTACATTTTTGTATCGTATCAAGGTGGTTTATCAGTTATGAAAAGACATTTAATAAGTTCAGGATATACATTTTATATGCCATGTAATAAGCCTTTATATCAGTTTGCCGTAAACATATTAATTTATATTTAAAAATAAAAAATATCTGATGTGATACAGTTTACAGTCATCTTATTCTTCTTTCTACACCATGCTAATCGAGATAAACATTAGCAGCATGTTCTTATTACTTAGTTCCGTCTAAATAGAACGGAATGCTTTAAGCGATAGTAAAATGTTTTAGAAGCTATCGTTATGCGATTGTCATTGAAATTGGCTTCTTCGCTCGGCCAGGAAAGTATATTTTAAAATTGAAACTAATAACAAGAAATATTTTGGAAACAGTTAACTATACAACAAAAATGCATATAAATTATGTGTCTTAAGGAGATCTACATTTTTTGTGCAGCAAGATTTTGTCTATCTATTATGACTTAACCGTTATGCAAATTCTGCAAAATTCTGCAAAATTCTGCAAAAATCAACCAGAATAAAGTTATTTTTTCACACAAGCCGTGTGTAGGACAGGATTCTGACAACCTGACACTAACTTTCCAGAATAAAGTGCTTTCAGAGGCTATTTCCAGAAAATTCAAAATATACATTTTATTTTTGTTGTGAATAACTTAATATACAGTATTTTAATTAAAATTAGACCTTTTATTAAAATGCGTTTTTTTGGATTCAGAGGGTTTCAAAACATATATTGCCGGTGAAATTTCGGAATCGAATTTTTGGGTGCAATACAATACACTATGCACATAGTAGTGTGATTCTCAGTTTTATTTTAATTCTTAACAGTATGTATTATACAATATTCTTATTACTTAGTTCCTTATAAGTAGGAAAAAAATAAGGGAATACACTAGGCTAAATCGATAGCCAAATGTTTTAAAATCTATCGTTATGCGATTGTCATTACAAATCGCTTCTTTTCTTGGCCAGGAGTAGAACAAAAGAAAAACGGACACTCCCGTCTGAGAAAAGTATAAGTACTTCACAACAGAAACAAATAACAATGAATACCTCGAAAACGGTAAGCTCCACGAAAAAAATTGTGTATGACGTAAATTGTGTATTTTAACTAGGCCTACATTTTTTGTACAGTAAGTTTCTTGTCTATCTCTTACGGTTTATTAGTTATGCCAAATTAAGTAAAATTCATCCAGAATAAACAGGTCTTTAGAAGCTATTCCCAGAAAATTCAAGATATACATTTTATTTGTTAGGTAAATATCTTTAATATACGATATTTTAATCAAAATCGTTAGTCATTTTTAAGAAAATCAAAATTTTCGAAAAAAGTTCCATGTAAAGGGTAGTTTGGGGTGGCGGATTTTTCTCAAAATCGTCGTGTCGCATCTCTGAAAGATACTGAACTTAAATACCAAGTTTGGTATTTTACCGACTTTTCGTTTTTGAGTTATCGTGTTCACAGACACATGGACACGCACACACGCACACACACACAAACACACACACACACACGCGGTCTATTTTCTGGAAATGCTTTTTTTGGATTTAGGGCGTCCTAAAACATGTATTTCCGGTGAAATCTCGGTATCGAATTTTTGGGTGGAATGCAATACTTCTCTATCCCTATGTACATTGTACATACGGGAAGAGAAAGTAAAACTCTAACGTGTTCCATTCACATGATGTCATTCAACTGTTCGGCAAACAAATCTTTTTTCAAAAGGTTAATCTGTTATCTACATCATGCTAATCAAGATAAACATAAGCAGAATTAGTCTTATTACTGGCTCCTTGTAAGTAGATGGGAAATAAAATGCGCAGGCTAAAGCGATAGTCTCGTCCTTTAAAAACCGTACACTATGTGAAGCACTTAAAATTCCAATATTTTTGCTTGCCAGGAATAAACAAACGAGAAATGAAAGGAAAGATGTCTTCCCGTTTGAGAAAAGTTTAAGTGGCTAAAATTGAAATCAATAGTCCAGAATATCACGAAAACGGTTAACTCTACAAAAAATGTATATAGCATAACTTGTGTGTTTTGATGAGATCTACAGTTTGCCACTTATACAAACATAATCCAGAATGAAGAAGTCTTCAGAGTCTATTCCCAGAAAATTCAAGATATACATTTCGTTTGACATAAAAATATCTTAAACATAAGGAATTTTAATCAATATTGTTTGAGCCATTTTTGAGAAATTAAGAATTTTCGAAAGCTGTTCTATGTAAAGGGTAGTTTGGGGTAAGGGGATTTTCTTGAAAATCTTCATGTCGCATCCTTGGAAGGTACCAAATTTACATACCAAGTTTGGTATTTAAGAGACTTTTCGTTTTTGAGCTATACTGCTCACAGATACACACACCCACCCACCCACACACACATATACATACACACGATAGACACACGGACATTTTTCTAAAATTGCTGTTTTTTTTGGATTCAGGGGTTTCAAAATATGTATTTCCGGTGAAACCTCAGTATCGAAGTTTTTTGTGCATAACAATATCTTATCTGACTGCCTCCGCGGTCGAGTGGTCATCGAGCTGACTTCTCACCCGGAGGTCCCGGCTGGGGCGGAGAATTTTTCTTTAACCAGAATTACTCCCTATCCTTCACAGAGTCTGGAACTATGAATGTGCGTCTGTTTAGTAATATAAAGTTTATTAACCTAATGTTCTGAAGCTACAGTTTCACAAGTCAAAGCCCCCGAAATGACCATTGTTATTAAAGGGGGCTATACAAATGAAACAATCTACACACTATGAACATAGTACCTACGTGGAGAGAAAAGGAAGTAAAATAATCTAATGTGTTTCAGTCACATTACTTTCTCTAGCTGCTCTACAAACATACTTCCTTCAAAAGATTATTCTTCTTTCCACACAATGTTCCTTCAACTTTGGGCACTATTTGGGCAACACATTCTTGTTACATTCACATGTTTTTCTCTACCCTCATTGCTTATTATGAGTATACAAATTATTCTGACAAGAGTTCATTTTCTTACTTCATTGTAATCGGAATAAACAATTATGAAAATAGTTGCATTACACGTTTCGTTATCATATTAAAACTAATAGATAAGCAGTGTTTTTAAAATTTCGACTAGGTATAAGATGCCCTCGAAATTCCATACCATTTCCATTTCACCGCCAGCGACACATGAAAATTGACAGGAATTGAAAGAATTTTTATTATTAAGAATTCGAACTATTATTAACATGAAATGGTTAATGCTACAAAAGTTATTTCAAATAAATTGAAATGTTTTGGAGATACACATTTTTCGTGGAGTATGTTTGCGTCTATCTCTTTGATGATTACCAGTTATGTGAGATTATATACATTTCTTTGTATGATGAGGATAACGATGAAGATTTCAAAAATTCTTTCCAAAAAATTCAAGATTTTACTGTCGTGTAAATATTTTTAATATATGATATTCTAGTCAAAATCCAATTTTCAGAAAATCTAACGTTTGAAACATGTGACATATGCTTAGGAGGCATTGAACTTAATTGCGTACTTTATTTACTCATCGTTTATTCGACATTTCATTTTTGGGTTGTTCAAGGCACACATATATACACACGGACCTTATTTTAAGATGCTTTTTATTTAGAGGGCTTAAAAACAAGCAATTTTCGGGAACAGAGGAAACCATTTCACTTTGTCGCGATAATATATTTTGAAAATATAAGCGAAACGGATCTATCCAAAATTTTCTCTACGTACAGGATTGTTACTAACAGCAAACTGAGCTAGGTTCCATTTTAAATCTTACACCATCAGAATATCTACTTACTAACAATAACTGCACAACAACGAATGCATGAAGAACTGGATACAGCTTCAGGTTACCCAATCAGATTTCAAAGAAATGTGAAACAAATTGTGATGCAGATGTGAGGTCGGAGCAGATCCAGAATTCCTGATCTGAGATAACCACGCGTGTTCTTCCTGTAATTTTGTTTGAGATGAGTCCTACTTTGTTTTCTGCTCCATTAATGAACAAAACGCAGCGCAGTTGCATGATGCAAACATATGATGTACCAGTAAAGTGAGTGGAGTTATCAATGTTGTGGTTTTCTAGATGTACAGGATTTTTGGGATGGACAACATGTGTCCTAGCGCCTTTTAATTAATTGTTAACAATAGTCTTTTTATCGCTCTATATATAGCATATTACGTACAAATTAACAACTAATACACCCTTAACCAGGTTAGGTTGCAATCTGGCGTAGAGGATCGAAATTCTGCTTTATAAAATCATATGCAGTGATAATCACATATTTGCATGATATAATTCTACTAGGTGAACCAAGATTCATAGCTTTAAAGCCCAGTGGTAATAATGTGTACGTATGAAAATTTGGAGACCTCCTTGGTAAACTGTGAGTTTAATTTCGAAGGCCGCAGGATAGATTCTGCCCTGAAAGTGTGTAGACCAACTCTGTCTGCAAATACAGCAAAACATGTTTTGGCCACCAATTATCTACTCTCCTCATGAAGTATCTGTTTGTGCTAGAGGTGATACTCAGGGAATATAGGAAATTACTGCAAGTTTGAATTCCTCTAAAGGGTTTACAGGGATAAATACAGGAAATTCACAATCTGTTTCTGATATAAGCACTCTTTTCTGTTTGTGATACAGGTGTGAAGTCAGGGCAGGCCCAGAGTTCCTGATGAGAAGCTACACGTTTTTCGACAATCACACGTTCCAATTGCTTCAGTTTCATTATGGGGATGAGTCCTGTGCCCTGGCCCTTTACACCCTCGCTGCTTCTGGAGAATATCGGCTGCGAGGACGTTCATGGATCACTCCTGGAGCTACAGAAGTAGAGTATACGATGGCACGGGTCACAGTGACTCCTCATGGCAGTGAGGTGGCCGAAGAGTTGGCAATCCGGGTCAATGCTACTTGTCCAGGATTAGTTAGGCGTCGTTGGAAGACCCACCGAGACTATGTCGTCTACAATGTGGCTGGAGAGGAGGAGGAAGATCCAGCCAACAATCTTCACCCTCCGTCAAGTTTTCTACAGCGGCGAAGACAGAATGTTCCCTCTAGGAGCTTAGAAAGTGAGTTGCTGTAGGTGTAACATGATTGGTTAATAATTACTACGAGGGCAGCTCAATAAGTACCCATGATTCAAAATAATTGATAAGGAAAGTTGTTACCATGATGCACTGTAATTCGTTACATGACGCCAAAACAAAGTTGGTACTGCTTCATAGTTATTTTAATTAGTCGTGCAACTATTTTCGCGTAAAATAGAAAAAGTGCAGTATCTTTCAGTATTTTATTTTTAAGTTTTGGATGGGAAAACTTGCGAGGAGACTAGTTGGGAAAAGACAGACCTGGCACACCGCTAAATTGCACACTTTTAGAGGATTTCTACTAAGATTTAGCGGAAGTTTCAGTCACTTCGAGAATGCATTTATAAGAATTTTACGGTGTTGGTAGAGATATGAAAGACAGGTTTTGAACGTATACTTGTGTGCTTTTAAGGTATTTTTAGTTGCTTTGAACCAATTCAGAGGACTTAGTTACAAGCATTTTGAGATTTTGAGGCTTTTTCAGTATTTTGTCATGTTTTAAAGATTTTTTAGCTCTTTAACAAGCAATTTGGAGGGTTTTCGTGTACGTCTTCAATATTTTGACTTGTTTCTAGAGATTTTTAAGCAATTTCTCATGTATTTTGGAGATTTTGAAGATATTTTCTAGCACTTTTAAACGTTAAGCAATTTTTGTAGTCAGGAAAACACATCACTAAATTTCGAACATTTAGTGGATCTCCGCCCCCCTCCACGTTTAACGAAATTTTAAATTAATTTCCGGAATATATCTAAAACAAAGTTTAGGGCGCTAGTAGAGATATGAAAGACACTTTAAAGCTATTTGAATGTACTTTTAAGGCAATACTATACGCTTTGAAGCAATTCAGGTGATCTATAGAAACATCATTTCGGGATTTTGAGGCAATTTTTTCTCATTGTTTTGTCATATTTAATGCTTTTTTTTAGCGTTTTAATATGCCTTTTGGGGTTTTTTTTAGACTTTTTCACTGCATTTTGTGTATTTGATTTTTTCAGTATTTTGGCATGTTTAAGCAATTTTGGCACTTTCCTGCCTTTCCTTCTTTTCCTTATTTTAAGGACTCTGGATACTGGCAAAGGCTTACGTATTCAGGATATTTTACATTTAGCAGTAATTTGAAATAATTTAAACTCTGATCAGTGCTTTTTTTTTTTTTTTTGTGATTTATAGACATTTCAGAACATTTTGAGCGTATTTAGAGTGATAGAACAGGCACTTTCAACGTCTCGTACACACAATGCATAGTTTATCCCCTGGCTTCACATTTTAATACCTGAAGATGTAGAAGTATACAAAACGATACAATATGACTCTTAAAGTACAGAAAGATACTGTAACAGTGTACAAAATGTTCACAAAAGATACAAACTAGTAATACAAATTACGTTAAAATTTAAAAACAGCTCAGGCTATGAAAGCATTATAAAAGTTAGACCAAACGTATGGAAATGCTATAAAATATAACAATTACCGTGATAATACGATAACTGCTTTAAGGGCAGGTGAAATTAATGCAGAAACGCAGAAATAGTTATGAAACGGCACAAACTAACATTAAATGCCATAATATACAAGAACACCTACCAAAAATGGCTACAAGTCGTCAAAAATACCTGTTCTATCACCCCAAATACGTTTAAAAATTGTTGACATGTCTATAAGTCGAAAAAGTTTCTGAAGCAGAGCCTAAAATACCTTCCAAAATACTTTTAACTCCTTAAAAAGAAGCTTAAAAATGCCTTCAATTGTCCTGAAATATATATTGCCTGAGGGCTTAAGCACTATTCTAGAGTTCTGAGATTTTTTAAAAAATTCCATTAGATATCTTGTAAGGCTCAAAAATAGGTAAAGAACGAATGCTAGAAACTCCCGTAAACGTGTTAAAAATCGCTACATAATACTGCAAAAAAATTCTCAAAATGTCCGAAAGTGTGTTATAAAAACCTGACCAAAAGTCTGAAAACACCTGTTATAGAGACCTAAATACCCTTACCACTTCCAAAAACACTAATTGAATTTTGAAAGTAATAAAAAGTAGTTTTTTTTCGAAAAATGTATTAGACATAAATTGTTCGTTTAAACAAGATCTAGATTTCTGAAGGGTGTCTTTCTCTTTCATGCCTTTTTACTTTCTTTTTGTAAGCTTGAGGTCCTGTAACCTGGTGGCTCATTTCGTACAATGAATGAAATGGATGAAATCATGCTCAAATGAGCCCGGTGTCCATGGAGCTTAAAAAGTTCCACACATGCGTCTTCTCAGGATAAGTTAAAACCCCGGGTAAAATATTATTCAGGTATCCGAGATTCGAACTCGGGAATTCTTAATGTGAGGCACACTCGCACCTACATAAAGGTATACAAAATTTGTTTCAAATAAAGAGGATTTCATAGGTCATTCGAGAAAAATTCTAGATATACATTTTGTTTGTTATACAATATACTAAATATGTATCCTGTGACATTTTAATCAGTTGTATTAATCAATAGTTTCCATGTAAAGAGGAGTTTACGGTACAGAAATTTCTTGAAATCTTCGTGTACTTTCTTGGAAGACGGAAAATTTAAATATTATTTTATATTTCGTTTTTAGTTAATGCTCACAAACACAAACATACATTCACACATGCATACAAACATACATCCTCATATGTACATACACACATACATACAAACATACTAACACATACACATAGGCATACATACATTCATACATACGCATATTCACACATTATTTTTTCTAAAATGCTTACTTAAATCACGAAACCCTAAACGTAATTATCGATAAAATTTTTTGGTCGAATTTTTGGGTGGAATACAATACTTCCTCTCATAAAGACATACATAGATACATGTGCCAGGAAAACAAAGGGATAGCACTTCTCAGTCAGCATTACTTAAAGCTATTAATTAGGCTGCAAAATCACTTTCGTATATTAATAAAGATTACGCGCAATACAGCAATGGTGTCGGATAGTCCCACAAATTTTCTAATAATTTACTTGCGAATGAAACATCTGCAAGCTTCTAACCAGTGATGATTTAGGTGTCACCTATTTCTAATAATTAAAAGAACGCAAAACCTTATAGTCTCTGTATTTTAACTTTTTGTCGTATTAGTATACATGTAGTTATATCGACAGCTTCTGCTGCACAGTAGGTATAATTAACTTCCGGGAGAATGCACCAATACCTCTGAACTGGTAGTGTTTCAATGTGTTTCCGGTATTTAGGGTAGTCAAGCGAGTTTGTTTTAGGTACGGTTATACTTCCCAACTCATTTTTTCAGTGGGTGGTCCGTCTTGCAAGGTTTCTTTCCCCATTAAGCATCCGGTACGCTTTGAACGCTTCATTTTTTCTCTTCTCATGTTTTCACCTTGATGATCAGAGCTAGGAAGTTCGTACCAATTTCCTTATGCAGAGTACGAGCAGCCATGTGACACTACTTTCGCGAGCAAAGGTCATCGTAGAGTGCAACCCATTATTGACAAACAGCTATCACTGCATAACACAGGAAGCAAAGAGTTTGAATAATATATTGTTCTGCTCAAATGTGAGTAAAATTAGTTTGTTTTACAGCCATAGGAATTTTTCTAGCAGTGTAATTATGCATGTACTTATTCAGAAACTATTGGCACTTCTAGTAAACAAATTGACAAACGTCTAGTAACAGAGCAGCTTCACAGAAACATATTATTGATTGCTAATTTGTTCAGAAAGTTACCCACAACTATCACACTGTTACATTCCAGAGGTATGGAGCTGAACTGAATCTGTGTGGCATGTAGAAGAACTGTCAAGACGGATCTACCAATCCACGAGCATCCTACCTGGAACAAAGATGAGAATGAAAGTATAATTGAAAATAATGCAGGGTTCAGTGTGATGTATTGCATACAAGCTGCACTTTTAGATCACAACACATGCTATTTGACTGAATATACTGAAACGATCACATCACGCGAAGTGGAATCAAGTTTTTCCCATTATAAATTTTGTTTGTCGGAACGTAGAATGAGGTTTTAATTTGAAAGGCTTTAGAAGCACATATAGTTTTCAGTGATACGGCTGCAGAAAAGTAAATATTTAGTTTAATTCCTTGTTTCGTTTTTACCTGGTAAGAGTCTGGAGATATTTAAGAAATTAATTTTATTATTTG
Organism: Hymenopus coronatus; assembly: GCA_030762935.1. Classification (NCBI taxonomy): domain Eukaryota; kingdom Metazoa; phylum Arthropoda; class Insecta; order Mantodea; family Hymenopodidae; genus Hymenopus; species Hymenopus coronatus. The sequence goes on along the minus strand of CM060885.1, from coordinate 39,950,011 downwards.
GATATTATTTTACATTCGATCAGTAAATATATCAATCCATCTTATGATTTCTTGGGTGTTTTCATAATGCACATATATAGAAATCAGCAGTCACTCTTATATATATATATATATATGTAATAATTTGTATGTTGTAGATTATTATCTAAATAGTTGGGCTTATATGAATATCTCATAAGTCATTTTTGGTACTGTTTACTTGACAGCATATTTGTTTACATCTCCCCCTGAGTTCTTATCAAAGACTTGTTTTGATGCGGCAAGGTGGTCGGTCGCAAACTAATAAGGAACGGCGAACGGTACCAACTTCCTAGCTCTGTTGATGATAAACCCAAGAAGAAGGGTTGTTATCTGTTTTCTCTGGTAGTCAGACTGAAAACCTCAATGCATGTTGCCATGGCAGCTTAGGGCAACACAACATTCTGTGTGGGTAAACTCGGTTCAGTAAGCAAAACAATTTTTAGATTTATAGCCCTAGATGGGGTCTCACCACCTACAGAGTGGTTTTAGGAAACCACAATGCTAACGGACAAACCCCAAACTGCGGGTGGACTCTGGGAAATGTGGACAGAGGAATATTTCTGTTTTCGTGACCAAAGCTGAGGCAAAGAGCTTTTAACCACACTCCGCCTCTTATGTCGTACAAGCCATCTCAAGTCTCCTGAAGTGTTTTGGAAGAATGTACACGAGATGAGAATGCAAGTTTTCCTTTTTTACTTTATCTACACGTACATAGTGTATAGAGAAGGCATTGCATTCCACCCAAAAAATCGAAACCAAGATTTCACTTGCAATACACATTTTGGGGTCTTCTGTATCCAAAGAAAGCATTTTCAGAAAAAGGTCCGTGTGTGTCCGTGTGCCCTTAATATAATTACCGCTTACCTATAATTTGTGTAAAAAGCACACTTTTATACATTTCAACAAACCTATATATACGCTCTTGAGTAGCTTTGTTTGGATTCATTTGAGATTGTATATGGGCAGCATATCGATGGCATTTCCGGTAGCTGTCTACTAAATCATCTCTTGTAACTGAATAGCTGTAGATTCCCTCTGTATTCCCATCGCTGAAGACTAAGGTAAGACTTACGTTTACCTATTGGCTTCTAATTTACGAAAGACGGTGTTTACTTTTAGTGCACCTACTATTTTTTGGGCAAGAAACTGAAATATTACGAAGAAAATTCGCGGAATGTTTACTTTCTCTATCACTTAACATAAAAATAAAAATCAAATACCTATTTGACAATAAAAATCAAGAAATGAATCACTTCTAATTAAAAAGTCTGATGTGTTCCATTCACATGACTTTCTGTGCATCTCTACAGAAAATTATTGTAAGAAAGGTTATGCTTCTTTTTACTTCATGTTAATCGAGAAAAAATGGTCTTATTAGTAGAAGGGAAATAAGACGGTAGCATAGGTTAAAGTATTAGTAAAAAGCTGGTTACTGTGTGACTGAAGTTCCTTTGTTTCTGTGGATAGGAGTTGAGAAATTCCCATATGAGAAAAGTATAAGCCGAAACCGATAACAAAGAATTTCTCAAAAACGATACACTTCACGAAAAAAAATATATATAACATAAATTGAGTGTTTTAACGAGCTCTATATTTTCTGTTATGAAAATTTTTGTCTATCACTTACGGTTTGCCAGTTATAAAAAATCCGTAAAATTCATCCAGAATAAAGTAGTCTTCAGAGGCTATTCCCAGAAAATTCAAGATATACATATTATTTGTGAGGTAAATATATTTAATATACGATATTTTAATCAAAATCGCTATAGCCATTTTTGAGAAAATCAAAAGGTTCGAAACATTTTCCATATAAAGGGTAGTTGAGGGTAGGGAATTTTCTTGAAAATCTTCGTGTCGCATCCTTGGAAGATATTGAACTTAAATACCGAGTTTTCGTTTTTGAGCTATGCTGCCCACAGACACGGACACACACACACATACACATACACACAGACACATACGAACATCTTTCTAAAAATGCTGTTTATGTATATTCTGGGGATCTCAAAACATATATTTCAGGTGAAATCTCGATATCGAATTTTTGGGAGCAATACATTACCTTCTCTATACACCATGTACCTAATACGGCTAGAGAAAGTAAAAATGAAAGATAATAAGATTAATGTCAGTCCAACTTCATAATAATTTGTGCTACGCAATACAAGTAAGTAGAAAAGGTATCACATTCCACCCCAAAAAAAATCTTATGTGTTCCATTCACATTACTTTCTCTAGCTGTTCCATATACAAATTATTCGTTCAAAAGATTATTCTTTTATCTACATAAGGTTAATCGAAATAAACATTAGCAGAATTGGTCTTATTACATACCTCCTTGTGAGTATAAGGGAAATAAGGAGATGTATCAGGCTAAATCGACATCTTTAATAAGCTGGTCCCTATGTGAAACAATTGAGTTTTGATTCGCTTAGCATGGTCCCGTTTGAAAAGTTAAGGCAGTTTAAAATTGAGAACAATAACAAACAATATCTCAAAAACGATAAAATCCACAAGAAAAACATGATTTCTGTGAATAACCTCTTCGAAGACTATTTTCAGACAATTCAAAATATAAATTTTATTTGTGATGTAAATATCTTAATATACGGCATTTTAATCAAAATCGTTGATCCATTTTTGAGAAAATAAAATGTTCAAATTTTTTTCCATGTAATGAGTGTAATTTTCTCCAAAATCTTCGTATGAACTTTCTGTATAGGTTTTGCTAAAACTTTTTCTGTTACATTGCTGTTATGTTAACATGAATATCGAATTTAATTTAAATTGGATAGATACTTTGCAATATGTTTTGTGCACAAATTTTATTATGTAAATATATTGCACAAAATGTAACACGTGCCGCGAAATTAAAACTAAGGGTGGCAAAGAGAGAGAGAGAGAGAGAGAGAGAGAGAGAGAGAGAGACAGAGAGAGAGACAGAGAGAGAGAGAGAGAGAGAGAGAGAGAGAGAGAGAGAGAGAGAGAGAGAGAGAGAGAGAGAGAGAGAGAGAGAGAGAGAGAGAGAGAGCCCAAAGCAATGGTAGGGCAGGAAAATGTTGAGTATCTATGGATAACAAAATGTTTTAATAGCTACCTATTGCTATGAAAAAGCGATTTTCGATTTTTTGACCGATTTGGTCGAAATTTCACTTCCAGCGTCCCTTAACCTTTTTCGGGATACTCCTTGTTTTTTTGGTTTAAATTTCCCAATACTTGTAGTCTTCTCAATTGAAAAGCCATTCACTCGTCCCCCCCACCTTTTGTCCCCGTATTGCAAATAGACTGTCAACAACATCACAGAGTCAACCGATTCTTAAAAGATTTGACCATCGGTTTAGCCTAGTGTATTCCCTTATTATCCTTGAACTTACAAGGAAATGTAAAACAAAACAATATCTGCAAATGTTTATCTTTTCTCCTTGAAGTAGATAGAAGGATACTTTTTGAAAAAGTGTGTTGCCAAATAGGTAAAGAAACTTATATAGTTGTTTTTTTTTAAGATCTGGCTTCCACATTTCTGGTATTTATTAGCGAGTAATTCACCAATGTGCATTTATCGCATCAAACTATGCTAAAAAGCTAAATAAATTAACTGATTTTCACGCTTTGGTACGGGTTTGCCTCACATTCAAGAGGTCGGGAATTCAAATCTTGCTTAGGGTGAGTTACCTGAATAGTTTTTTTTTTTTTTTGGAGATGACCCCTTATCCTGAAAAGACGAATGTCGAGCAACTTTAAGCTCCTTGAACCCCGAGATCATTTGAGTAATATTTCATTGATTTTAGTCATCTTACGATATGATCCACCAGGTTAAGGACATTAAGCTGATAAAATAGATAAAAAAGCAGAACAAAATGTTTTCAGACATTTTTAAATCTCATACAAGATAAATAGTTAACCACTTGGTAAAATAAGGCATATTTATAAAATTTTAACGAATAGTTGCACACCTGTTTAGGATGCTTTATCGCACGTAAATGCCAGGTTTTAGAGACTGTAGACAGGAATCTAATTCATGTCTTTTTTGCCCCTCGTGAAACAAATTATCCAACATATTGAAATTTTCTCTTGCTTATCGTAATCTCTTCAGAAGCTATAGATTAATTGAACAGATTGACACCAGTCTACATACTCTATAATCTCGTGCTACAACAGATACCAATAGAAATGAATTTATGCTGAATAGTACTTGAAGATGGATAAAGTCGATTTAAAAGATTGTATTACATAAATAAGACTTATTTAGAACAAAGTATACTTTATTTTAAACGGTTTCTTGTCTAAAAACACCCTTCAAAATAATCAGCAGTATGTAGTGAGAAATAGTGGACTGCCAAATACAGAAATTTTGTCCCAATCGATTGTATCTAACCGATGAACAGTGTTGTTTAGAAGAGCAAAACAATGATAATGCTAGATTTGAATAGTTTTGAGAACCTAATTCCAAAGCTTCCTTACTACTTCCTTACTAGTAGAAATTAAGTATAATTTACATCCAATAGTCACAGATATTAGATCAAAACTCGTAGCATGTGATAAACATATTTGTATTGGATGGATACACACTTCAATTGTCCTCGGTTTAGTTATAGAAAATATTGATTAAAACTCCATTGAAATAATTGTAATATAGAATTTACAAAATCACTGTATAAAATATTAGTATAAGATAATGTTTCAAGTATTCTGTACAATTAATTCACATTCCTTAAAATGATATAGAATATATCTATATCATTAAATTATTTTAATTATTTTAAATATAAAACTATAACCCTAATATGCAACTTGTAAAATAGCGTTTAATATGTATAATAAATAAATAAAAATCTAACATGTTACATTTACATGGGAATAGACTAGTCTGGGTTGCTGTCTGATTGAAACTAGTTTCTTTTCATGGCCCGGAGCTGACATATTCTCGTATGAGAAACCAATAACAAGGAATATCTTGGATATGGTCAACTGCACAAAATATGTGTATGACAAAGATTGTGTGTTTTAACGAGATCTACATTTTTTGACTAGTAACTTTTTGTCTATCTCTTACGGTTTACCAGTTATGGAAAAGTCATTGAGAATGAACAGGTCTTCAGAGGCTATTCCCAGAAAATTCATGATATACATTTTCTTTGTCATGTAAACATCTTTAATATACGGTATTTTATTCAAATTCGTTGAAGTAATTTTAGAGAAAAAACAAAATTTTCAAAAAATGTCCCATGTAAAGGGAGTTTGGGTGGGAGGATTTTCTTGAAAATCTTGGAAGATACTAAACTTTAATACCAAATGTGTATTTAACGGTCTTTTCGTTTTTGAGCTATAAATATTGATATTGAATTTTTGGGTGGAACAGAATAGCTTCTGTATACACAATGAGCGTAGTAAAAATATCTAAGTGACACAAATTCAATGTTTTGGTGAAAATATGGGGACTTTGAGGCTGATGCTATGCTTCTAGGTCGATTGCGGGTGCCCCTAAGAGAGGATGTGGATTGTCTCGCAGCACTTCATGCGGTATTCCATGAGCTACAGTTATTGAGAGTACAGAGGCGTCCTCGAGGACCTCCAGACAACAGACATCCTCGATACGAGTTGCTGCTCGGAGATGTACACTCCCGTCCAGAGCTCAGATGGTCGTATCGTCCCACCGCTTTCCAGACACCATTACTGCGTGCAGACCAGGTGGGTGCAGAACAACTATATTATCTATAGCTGATGTTAATGTGGCCATAATAACATTTACATAGATCTAATTCTAATTAACAGAAATATTTAGTTAACACTTTACTGCATTTATATTGAATATTGATCTACAAGTGGGTTAAGCTGGAACAAAAAATCGCGGTTTCTCTGTGTATTTGTTTGTATTTTTTACTTAGCATTGTGCAAGCTAGTTTTTCAGCCAAAAATGTCTGAACACCTGAAAGTTAGTAAATCCAATATTCCTTAGATTCCAGTTGGAAAATATGTAATTAATTGCTTCTCCCATAAAAGATTATAAGGGTATATGAAATAAAAATAACCCAATTTATTACTTATTACTGACTTTTGTTAAAATTTTAGGTTCACAAAGTTCTTCATAAAATTTCAGTATGTTGAGGAATATTTTAGGAGTTGTTGCAATTGTTTGTTATTGTTGGGTATGCAAGCCAGTTTGATGAATGCTTGTCCTTCACTTACTGTGCTTTCTGAACTTCTAAGTCACAGATGGTTCTTGCTACTATTCCTGTTGCTGGCTAAGGAGGGAGGGTGATAGAGAGAGAGGGAGGGAGGAATGGGGGAAGGGGCAAGGAGGAGGGAGAGGGGGAAGGGGAAGGGAGGGAGGATGGGGGAGGGGAAGGGGTAGGGAGAGAGACAGAGAGAGGGGGATGGAGAGACAGAGAGAGAGGGGGAGGGAGACACAGAGGGAAGAAGAGACAGAGGAAAATGGAGACAGAGAGGAGAGAGAGGGGGGGACTCCGGATTTATAATTCAATAATGCGAATTGAGCTGCGAGTTCTGCTAACAAAATTGTGAGAGCTGCGCTCACTGACTCTACCGCTTAGTTAAGGTAACATAAGTACTGTATAAACACTTGATCAACATTTTTGATATTGATATTTTGCAGAAACAACTGGTTTTGCTATACCTTAATTTGTCTGTGCTGCATATTTGCCTGAAGAGGCTAATACAGTCAGGCGGGCATTTTTGAAGGTATAAGGTGAAGATTTTAATGCATTGCCTCCTGCCCAAATAATTTACAACAGGAGCTTTCTTTAACATATTTTCGCACTGACAACTTTACCGATATTGTTTAAATTATTTTGTGCTTTAGTAAAGGACCATACGCTTGAAGTATTGTCTTTTTTTGTAAACAACTGACAAAGCTCATCATTCTTGTATGACTTTTATACATCTCCAAAATTATCAGACACACTGGCTTTTTGAAATAAAATGTAGCATGCTTTTTATATTAAATATATTTGAAATATACAATATACGTATATAAATGTGTTTTCCCAAATTTGACGTTCAAGTGAGGTTTGAAATGTCGAAAGTCTACTCTCTTTGAACCCGTGAATGGTATCAGTAGTTATTTTTATTTTTTATTTATTACCAATTGCTTGTCAAGTCTACCTCCTGTCTTCTACAAGATAAGTCCATATTAACATTGGTAATAGAATTTCTTTACAGGTATTCATTGTAATATTCATGAAATAGATAAAATAGCAGTTAATGAATTAGTTCTGTATGTCCAATAAGCTATAATGGGTAGAGAAAGTTAGATTCTTATGATTTGTGTTACATGATTACTCTTAACCCTTTTAGTGCCAGCCCAAATAGCAAAATGCTGTCTAAAAAGTGCCAAGCAATTTTAGAGAATGCGAGGTTTTAAATTAGTGGTAATAAAATGAGTACCAAATGACATAGAGAGTTAACTCTTTATTCATTTTTACTAAACCCTTTTGTCTACTGTATAATATGCATTATATGGATGAGTAGTCTCTTGAATATTTTAAAAACAAAAGAATTTTTTGAAAATAAAATTAAAAGTCCCAAAATAATAAATAATTTGACTAATTAAATAAAAGTATAGATATTTCTTTACTAAAACACATGTTTTGGTCTGTTGTTTTAATTTTTCAAAATACAAAAAATGAATTCATGTAGCCTGAAACTGAAAAAAATCACAAAACACACACACACATAAGCATAGCATCACTATTAATGAAAACGGCATAACGCAATAGGATGCAAATATAACGTAGATTTCTGTACAATTTGGCACTTTTGTTGTTGCTCAGCTGAACATTGTATGCATCGTCAGGTTACACCTCCGTAAATCCATTTTGATAAATCGCCGATTATTTGCATGCCTTCTAGGTCTGTTGTTAACTAATGCATTGTCAACGCTGAAGCTAGAATATACATGTACCTCTCACTGAAAATCCAAAATCACTCGCTTTCTTCTAATGCATCACGAACTGTAGCTTTTATTTTCTCTTCGGTTCGTATCCTCTGGCCAGATGACGCCAGTTTCAACTAGCATAAACAAACACCGGCTAGAGAAACTAAATTTGGAGCTAATTTAGTGCTTTGGAGGTTCTGAAAGGATCCAGAAAACTTTTCTCTATGGCTATGGCATAGAAAGTACATATACTTTCCCGCTAAAGACAGTTAAAACATATAAAAACTGCATTACGACTAGATCGTGATGGGCAATTTTTGCAGAATTTTTGGATCACGATTAGATCGTATTGGCACTAAGAGGGTTAAACTTGAAATTCATTATTTTCTTTTTTATTTGATCCGTTTATCATGAAGCTTGACAATTAACATTATTCAGCATACATATAGCACCCTGCCTTTTTTCAAATAAAATTAGAAATAGCGAAAGAAATTTAGTAATACGGTCTAAATAGCTATGATATTAATATTCTTTCTGCGAAACATTGTATTCAATTTATATTGAGAGATACTATTTACAATATTTTGAAGACTGAATTATCTTCTCTAATTTTACAGGCACATGGGTGTGCGGTGTGCCATTCTGTCTCCCGATCTTCTCAGCACTCTCCACCTCATCTTCTAGCACGACCAAGGTTACCTGCGCTTCTCTGGGGAGAGTGGATTTCTGCGCGCTGCGAGGTTCGCCCTCTGGGTCTGTTCCTAAAGCGACGCCTGCGGTTCCATGGCGGCGACCGCACTTGGCGAGGGGAGTATCGCTTTTTCTCCGACCCTATCTGCTCCTCGCCCACATTCGCCGCAACAGCCTCTGGTCGTTACGGCGCTTCTCCGAGCCTGGTATCGCACGTGGAGGGCGGTACGGAGCTGGACTTCCGAGTGGACCATGCCTCTCTTGTAGTTCTCGAGCGTGGCATGGCAGAAAGTCTGCAGAGGGACGCCCGCTGTGCCCCCGGGGGTCTCTGGAGGGTCGGCGAGGCGAGGGATCTGACGCCATCCAGAGGATGTGCTCCTCTAGGCATTGTAGTGCCTACCACAGAGTATGAGTTGGTGAGAGTCGATATGGATGCCAGTGGTAACCCCTTGCTGCTCATGGGTCAGCCAGATACTGACAACAGAAGAAGAGGACCGCACGATAGACCGACCGCCTATCAGCCACCTCTAGTGCATTGTCGGAGTCTGTCACCATACTCAACATCTTCACCACATAGGTACTCTGGCAACCACTTGGAGAACCATCTGTTTCCCATTCCTCACGCCAGAGTTGGACTTGCATCCTCTGTTTCATCATTACATTATACGTACTTACTCATCACCACTTCAACGATAATGGCATTTCTCATGTAATTTATTTATCACTTCATGTTTTTTTTAAATTTTATAGTAATTATATACGTTAAATAAACAACTTTATTTATATTCATGTTAACTTATTAAAATTATGTCTAAACAAAATACCTTTCTTCAGTATTTGGCTTTCCGATAGTGAAAATAAAAATCGTTAAGGGTCATATGAAATCAAACTTTTCGCAAATTTTTCCTAGTAAACGGTAGTGAGGGTGGAGAGATTTTCACATTCTTACAAGAGCTTAAACATCACCTTTTGTATTTAATCGACTTTTCAATGTTGAGTTATGCTGGTCACATGGATACACTTACACGGGCTTTTTTGCATATAATATCAATAATAATAATCAATATTATTATTATTATTATTATTATTATTATTACTTTTTTGTAGTTTAACGTCGTTTAACCTGGTTGGTCATATCGGACAATGAATGAAATTGGTGAAATGATACTCAAATGATCTCGGGGTCCATGGAGCTTAAAGTTACTCGACATTCGTCTTCTCAGGATAAGGGAAAACCCCGAAAAAACCTTATCCGGGTAACTTATGCTAAGCGAGATTCGAACTCACGACCTTTTGGATCTGAGGCAAACACGCTATCACCACACTACCCAGGCGGGCAGTTAAGGTCAATAATAATAATAATATTATTATTATTATTATTATTATTATTCAGGGGACCATAAAATGTGTACTTCCGGTGAAATTTCGTATGGAATTTTGGGCGTATGTACTATGTACAAAGTAAAGAAAGTGAGAAAGTTATGTGTTCCATTCTTATACTCTTTTCTACTCTGTAAATAAATATTCTTGCAAAAGCTTTGTCTACTTTCCCACAAAGTACATAGGTAAAGACGTTATAGCATTCCACCAAAAAAAATCCGATAACGAGATACACAATAACTCAAAAGAGAAAAGTCGGTTAAATACCAAGTTTAGCATCTCCCAAGGATGCGACACGAACATTGCAAAGAAAATTTCCACCCCCACACCAACTTTTTACATGGAAAAAGTTCCGCAAGTGTTTATTTCGTCAAAAATAGCTCTAACGATTTTACATGACAAATAAACTGTATATCTTGGGTTCTCTGAGAATAGCCTCTGATGCTCTCTTCATTTTGAATGACCTTTGGATACCTGGTAAATTGTAAGAGATAGACAAAAAGTGTAGATCTCTTGTAAAACACATAATGTATGTTATATACATTTGGTTTGTAGAATTAACAATTTCCGAGATATTACATATTGTATTTTAAAATACTTAAAAATTTCTTAAACGGGAATTTTTTATTTACGTTTCTTTTGTTTTACTCATGACCATGCAAAACTGAACATAGAAACCAGCTTTTAAAATATTTGACCATCGCTTTAGCCTAGTGCATTCCCTTCCTATCTTCTAATTATAAGAACTAAGTAATACAACTGATTTTGTTAATGTTTATCTTGATTAACATGAAATATATAGAAGATTAAGCTTTGGTAGGTGTGGTTTCTTAAATACTAGGCAGAGAAAGTCATGTGAACGTTGCGGTCATCTAAAGAAATATAGTTTTTCTGGTGGTGATATTCTTGGCACACTATCAACTGTTCACAGAAGATACATCGCCAATTTGGAAGCTATAAACATCCTCAAGTATACGGTCTTTGTCTTCGAAATCTCAGTTCAACTTTCGAAGATGCATATCTAAAAAAAATAGTGAGTTTTAAATAAGATAATATGCTGCGTTTTCTAATGGAAACGCCATTAGAAAGTTATAATCTTTGGTAGATTTACACAATGGTTCTCTACCATCGATATGTATGTTTTCTTATTCTGCTAAGTAGCGTAGTGCTCAGCCCTCACACGAATTTTTGGCTTTAACATTCATTAGCGAAGATATTTCTCATTATGAAACCTATTTCTAGACACGTGTTCACTTTACTTTCGTTGAAAAGTAATTCAACATGGCAACATGTGATGCCTTAGTGATGCGTTTTGAAAAACGAGTCTGCAACCTGCTTTACAAACAGAAATGCAATTATCTTCCAGCTTTTATAGCCCATAACTTTCAAAGAGTAAGTTTATGGCTACAATTTACATATGAATGTTTCCAAGAAAACTAACTAATAACATGTTTTTCATTTCAGTGCCAGATGAATTAAAGGACGCTATATACATGCTCTTAATTCCTAATCAAAACACTTCTGAATATGAGAAATGAAAATAAAAACAATGAGTAGTAGCTTTGATGGTTGCTACTCTTTGTTTTTATTTTCCGGGGTTTCTTAGACCCCAATTTCATGCCCTAGTGTGTGGGTATATATTAATCATACGTCGGTCTATTAAGGACAACTAAATCTTATGGCGGCAAACACAGTGAAGCGGGATCCCTAATGTTTCCATATTGAGCTTCAGCCGCTACTTCAGAAGAAGCTGTCTCTCTCACAGGAAAACCGGACATCACCGCCTCTAATTCTGTAAGATGGAAAGTAATTAAACGAGAGAAAATGAGAGTCAAGAAAGTTAGTGTTAATATGTATCCTATCCCAACGTTATGCGGGGGGGGGCGACAAAGTTAGGCTATCTGGACCAACGGGAATTTAACCGGGGAGCTTCCGGATGCGACCTTACATGCTGCCGCCTGTGTCCTCTAGCTTGCCATGATTGTTGTATGATTGTGTTCTGATGTGTTCCATTCACACAAAATTCTGTACCTTTTCTGCAAATAAACAATTTTTTTTTTCGTCAATTCATAACAAGAATATCTCAGAAACGGTTAATCCTGCAAACAAGGACATTTTTAACAAGATATATATTTTTGGCGTAGTATGTTTTTGTCTGTCTCTTACGGTTTGAAATGCCTGCAATGTCTGCTAGCTAGCTCACTTTCAGTCGACGGTTATATAATATTATTTTTGTGGAGTTGCTTTACAATTTCAGGACTGGTAACCTCATTAGTCGCCCTCTGCGATGTTCGTCTTGACAGCTCGTATGGCTGTGGTTAAACTCTGTTGTTAACGAAGGACTAAGACCTTTCAAATGAAAGAGTATCACATAACGATGACCAGTTTATCCATGTTTATAAATTTGCTGAGAGCATTGTTTCACATAGTTGACTATCTCTTTAGCCAAAAGCGTGTCCTTATTTCCCTTCTACTTACAAGAAAGCAAGTAATAAGGCAAAACTGCCAAAGTTCATTTCGATTAGCATATGGAGTACTATGCTACTCATGATGGCTGCCAAACAAATATTAAACAATATAATATCGTCCAACTTCAAACTTAAGCTTTCTAAGGTTGGTACTTTTTATGAGTGTTGTTTTTGAAACAACAATCGTTATCTATATATCAGGTCGGGTATTTCTGGAACAACCCTCGTATATACGAGTACTTTTCTTACACTACTCTCCAGGCAGCCTGAATGTTTCTTGCCTTGTCGCTAATCACAGCTTTGGGCGTTTCATCCACTCTCTCTTGAATTACTGAGGCAAGGTTGTTCTGATTCTCTGCCCTCGCCTGGACGATTGCTCTTGATGAAAATTTGATTGAGATACCATGACAATGCAATTAATCACTTGATGTTCGGAAACATGTGTTCATCCATCAGAAATTAAGGCGAGAGCATTTGACCGTTTGATCTTATCTGTGACAACAGCGTAAAAACGTTAATATTCAGCATTGAGCAGCATTTTACTCATAGCACAGTGTCTAGGTGACTGGTAACCAGGAAAAATTAAATGAAAAGCTTTTCTCCAGTATAGGTTTTGTAGTATTGATAACGAAGCTCCTGAAGCATAGCTCTAGCGACGACTTCATCTATCTGTGACAGATATAGTTGTGGGAACGCCCGATGTTACGATGATGTGGCATTTGAGAGACTAGATTGCTCATCAAGTGAGGCCGCAGACATAGTAGAAATCGGCGTTTCGATAGTTGTTTCAGAAGCGATTCTCGAAATTTCTTCTGATCTCTGATAGACTGTGTGGCTTAGTCTGCACTTCTGAAGGTAATATCGTAGATGGTTCAGCAGTACTTACAAGTGGCTTCTGTCTTCATTTTGATAGTCCTTGTATTGTACAATTTGCACACTTCCGAACGATGACTCTTGCTGAAGAATGCTGGTGCACACCAACGTTTTGTAGGTTAAGCGGCCCTTTATATACGCTAATTCAAATTCCGGAAGGTTGAAAGCTCAATGCTACCGGTTTCTAAAGGAATTTTGTGAACACCGACCTCAAACGTAAGCAAACGACATGATGTATCGCCCGATAAATATGCAAAACAACTAACGTACGGGTAACGCGGGTAGAATCTTAACGGACCAATTCTACTAGAAAAACTGTCGAGGTCTAGGATTCCTTCCGATAGTTTACGTTAACCTATGGTAGTTTCACAACTCTAATTCCAACACTTGGTTCAGCCTTGAAGATAGTTTGCCCTCAATCATGCTGGGTATTGCATACTTCAGGCATACGTCTATCAGTGATTCGTTGCTAAGCGCATAGTCCTGGTTTATGCTGTTCACATAAACGTTGAGACGCACACATTCGCAAAATGCATTTTAATTTCGGGGCCTCTAGTGAATCTGGATATGGAAATTTTGAGTGATATGTAATATTATCTCTGCTAAGTTGATGTGGTACAAAATTAAAAAATCTTATGTGTTCCATTCACATGAATTTCTCTACAACTCTGCAATAAATTATCGTTAAAAAGCTTATGCTTCTATTTACTTCCTGCTAATCGAGAAAAAATTAGCAGAAATAGTCTTATTACTTGCTTCCTTGTAAGTAGAAGTGAAGGGAGTACCATAAGTTAAAGTGATGGTCAAAAGCTGGTTGCTATGTGACTGAAGTTCCTTTGTTTGTATGGACACGAGTTCACAAAGTCCCGTAAGAGAAAAGTAAGTTTTTTATAGCTGAAACCAAAAACAAGGAATATCTCAAAAACAATCAACTCCACTAAAAGAATGTATATAACATAGATTATGTGTTTTAAAGTGCTCTACATTTGTTGTGTGATAATTTTTTGTCCATCTCTTACAGTTTAGCAGTTATGCAAAATTCCGTAAAATTGACCCAGAATAAAGTAGTCTTCAGAGGCTATTCCCAGAAAATTCAAAATATACGTTTTATTTTTCAGATAAATATCTTTAATACACGATATTTTAATTAAACTCGTTAGAGCCATTTTTTAGAAAATCAAAATTTTCGAAAAAAGTTCCATGTAAAGGGTAGTTTGGGGTGGGGGGATTTTTCTCAAAAACTTCATGTCGCATCCCTGGAAGATACTAAACTTAAATACCAAGTTTGGTATTTTACCGACTTTTCGTTTTTGGGTTAACGTGTTCACAGACACACGGACACACTGACACACGGACACACTGACACACGGACACACGGACACACACACATGGTCCTTTTTCTGAAAGTACTTTTTTTGGATCAGGGGACCCTAAAACATATATTTCCGGTGAAACCTCGGTATCGACTCTTTTGGTGGAGTGCAATACCTTCTCTATACACTATGTACATAGTACGTATAGAGAAAGTAATAAATGAAAGATAAAATGTTGTCTTCACAAGAACTGAATATAAGAGTCAACTAGTTAGCCCAATAAAAACTACTGCAGCCGAACATCCGTAGTGTGGGGTGCGTTTCTGCTTCATATTCAAGGTGACTCTGGTTCGAATCTCGGTTAGAGCGGCCTACGTAATACTACACTAATGTGGGCTAACCTCTGTGCTAGCCTCTGATTCCAAAAATCGCGGGTTCAAATGCAGCGGAAGGTGATGAATTTTTTTCGGGCATAGCTCATTAGAAAACAAAGGAGTGCAACGAAACTGTTCCGCTGTAATAAAAAGCTGCAAATATTTTGGTACCGATCAAAGTGCTAGGCTTTAAGCCGATTTGAAATTTCTATATAAGTTAATTAGCCGATCAATTTTCTTTCATATGACACCGCAGCATTTTGAATAAAGTTGCTATTACAGGATATATTCTCAGAAACTCTTTTATTGAAAATATATTTGAACAGCTTTAAAAGGTAACTTATCAACAAAACCAAAGGGAGAAAGAATTTAAAATACGCTTTTATAAATCTATTGTAGTTTTAGGGAACATTTCATTTTTATCTATAAGTATGAAGAGAAGTTAAATTAAAACAGACGTCATAGTGCGAAAATGTTTTACCAAGTCTCTAAAATTCTTAATAGATTTATTTTTCCTATTAGTCTGTTCCAGTTTTGTAGAGCATTGTGGTGTAGCATTGGATACAAAATATTTCCCTATGATATACGTTTTGATTTCTCTAGCCTCGTATGTACAATGTACATAATGGATAGAGAAGGTATTGTATTCCAATCAAAATTTGATGTGAAATTTCACCGGAAATATATGTTTTAGGACCCCGTTAATCCAAAAAATCGGATGTGTTCCATTCACATGACTTTCTCTAC
Source organism: Hymenopus coronatus (assembly GCA_030762935.1). NCBI lineage: Eukaryota > Metazoa > Arthropoda > Insecta > Mantodea > Hymenopodidae > Hymenopus > Hymenopus coronatus. The sequence goes on along the minus strand of CM060885.1, from coordinate 39,934,251 downwards.
ATCTCTGTAACAAATTGTTGTTAAAAAGCTTATGCTTCTATTTACTTCATGCTAATCGAGAAAAAATTAGCAGACATAGTTTTATTACTTGCTTTCTTGTAAGTAGAAGCAACATAAGGGAAACCATAGGTTAAACTGATAGTCAAAAGCTGATTGCTATGTGACTGAAGTTCCTTTGTTTGTATGGACAGGAGTTGACAAATTCCTGTATGAGAAAAGAATAAGCTTTTCAAAGCTGAAACCAAAACCAGCCAATACCTTAAAAACGATCACCTCCACGGAAAAAATGTATATAACATAACTTGTGTGTTTTAATGTACTCTACATTTTCTGTTTTTATCTATCTCTTACGGTTTAGAAGATACGCAAAATTCCATAAAATTCATCCAGAATAACGTAGTCTTCAGGGGCTATTCCCAGAAAATTCAAGATACACATTTTATTTTTCAGGTAAATATGTGTAATATACGACATTTTAACCAAAATCATTGGAGCCATTTTTTAGAAAATCAAAATTTTCGAAAAAAGTTCCATGTAAAGTGTAGTTGAGGTTGGGGAATTTTCTTGAAAATCTTTTCCTGTCGCATCCTTGGAAGATACCAAACCTAAATACCAAATTTGGTTTTTAACGGACTTTTCGTTTTAAAGCTATGCTGTCCACAGACAGACACACACACACACACACACACACACACACACACACACACGGACCGTTTTGTAAAAATGCTGTTTTTGGATTCAGGGGGACCCAAAACATGTATTTCCGATGAAATCTCGGTGTCAAATTTTTGGGTGGAATGCAATACCTTCGCTATACACTATGTACATAGTTCGTGTAGAGAAAGTAAAAGCATTTTCAGAAAACGAGCCGTGTGTGTCTGTCTGTCTGTGTGAGTTTGTGTGTGTGTGTCTGTGTGTGTATGTCTGTGGACAGCATAGCTCAAAAATGAAAAGACGGATGCGACAAAAAGTTTTCAAAAAATCTGCCCACCCCAAACTACCCTTTGCATGGAAAAATTTTCGAAAATGTTTTTCTTAAAAGGGGCTATAAGAATTTTGATTAAAATACCACATATTAAAGACATTTCCATCACAAATAAATTGCATATCTTGAATTTTCTGGGAGTTGCTGCAGAAGACCTGTTTATTCTGGATGAATTTTGCTGAATTTTGCATAACTAGTAAAGCGTAAGAGATTTCAACAACTTACTATACACAAAATATAGATCTCGTTAAATTACACTATTTATGTCACATATATATTTTTTCGTGCAATTTACCACCATCGAGATATCCCTTGTTATTAGCTTAGATTATAAAGTAATTATACTTTTCTCAGACAGGAAGTATCAGTTTTTCTTTTGTTCCAGTTCTGGCCAAGCAAAGAAGCGATTTGCATTGACAATCATATAGCGATAGGTTTTAAAACATTTGACTACCACTTTAGCATAGCGCATTCCTTTAGCTCCCTTCTACTTGTAAGGAACTAAGTAATAAAAACATTCTGTTAATGTTTATCTCAGTTAGCATTGTGTGGAAAGAAGAATAATCTATTGTAAAAAGTTTATTTGAAGAGCAGCTAGAGAATGTAATGTGAATATAACACATAAGATTTTTTTCGGTTCAAAAGAATGTCTACAAAAGTATTTCCCTGATAGAACTTTAAGTGGGGAAAGCTCCAGGCTTTAGGAGGTTTGCTGGTGTGTTTTGTGATCAAATCTCGAACTTGCTGTTGCCTTATGATTAAAAACCTGACGTGTCTCTACATCTGTTCAACAAATTATTGTTAGAAAGCTTATGCTTCTATTTATCATGCTAATCGAGAAAAAACTAGCAGAATTAGTCTTAATACTTGCTTCCTCGTAAACAGAAGCGAAATAACGGAGTACTATTGGTTAAAGTGATGGTCAAAAGCTGGTTGCTATGTGCCTGAAGTTCCCTTATTTGTAAGGACAGGAGTTGATAAATTCCTGTATGAGGAAAGTACAGGTATTTTAAAGGTGACGATCAACTACACTAAAAAAATGTATATAACATAAATTGTGTGTTTTAACGTGCTCTAAATTTTTTGTGTGGTACGTGTTTGTCCATCTTTTTATGGTTTAGCAGTAATGCAAAATTCCGTAAAGTTCATTCAGAATAAAGTAGTCTTCAGCGGCTATTCTCAGAATATTCAAAATATGCATTTTATTTGTCAGGTAAATATCTTCAATATGCAATATTTTAATCAAAATCGTTAGAGTCATTTTTGAGAAAATCAAAATTTTCGAAAAAAGTTCTATGTAAAGGGTAGTTGGGTGGGTGAATTTTCTTGAAAATCTTCGTGTCGCATCCTTGGAAGGTACCAGACTTAAATACCAAGTTTGATATTTAACGCTCTTTTAGTTTTTTAGCTATGCTGCACACACACACACACTCACACCAAACACACGCGCGGACATCTTTTTAAAAATGCCTTTTTGGATTCAGGAGGTCTCAAAACAAATATTTCCGCTGAAATCTCGGTATCGACTTTTTTTTTGGTAGTGTTTAACGCGCGCTTTAACTACTTATGGCACCACAGGCGGTGACACTGGTGATACATGAATGAAGATGGAGCACCGGTGAAATGCGATGGCGGGGGAAACCGGAGAACCAGGAGAAAACCCGCCCCAGAGCCGCTTTGTTCACCACAAATCTCACATTCGGTCGCTTGGGGTCTAACCACTTGGCCACGGCGCGGCCCTCGAACTTTTTGGTGCAATGCAATACCTTCTCTTTACACTATATGTATATACATAGTACGTATAGAGAAAGTAAAAAAGTCTATAGTATTAGTGACATTGGGGTCTTAAAAGATCATTGCCAGGAAATATCTACTTCAACTTGAGGCTTTTTGCGGTATTAATAATGTCATGTTTTTTGAAGACCTTTAGATACTGATACTTTACAGAGAGGATCAGTGGCATTGGTTTGATACGAAAGGACAAGTTTCAGATTTCATAACATAGTAAATCTATTAACAACTTTAACGGGAAACATGCGAAAGTCTGAGGAATTCAATGCGTGTTGGCGACTACCTCCGTGGTCGAGTGGTCAGCGAGCTGACTTCTCACCCGGAGGTCCCGGGTTCGATTCCCGGCTGGGGTGGGGAATTTTTGTTTAACCGGAATTATTCCCTATCCCCCATAGAGTTTGGAAGTATGAATGTGAGAGTGAATGTGCGTGAGTTTAGTAATATAAAGTTTAAGCTAATGTTCTACAGTTTCACAAGTGAAAGCCCCCGAAATGACCATTGATGTTAAAGGGGGCTATACAAATGAAGCAATAAAAAAAAATGCGTGTTGGCCTGTTGTCATGTCAGCTTAGTGGTTCAAATACCGGCTATGACATTGCATTTCTCAGCCTGACTCTACCTTTAACTCCTTTTTTTCACACGAGTTATTAGGAAAGAACAATTAAATAAATTCATTAACGTTTGGAATTCCACAAGAATAGCATTGACCATCTTATCTGCAAATCAAGTAACTATGTTAGCAGTGCAGGAAATTTTCGAGGTGATCTTTTTTGTGTCAGACGTATTCTCATTTGATTAACTATACCAACTATTTTTCGGTGGAGTGCAGTACCTTCTCTATACACTATGTACAAGTAAAAAACATTAACGCAATGGCGTTGCTGTACATTTCACTACAAACATTAAACAATTATAGAAATAACGCCTCCCTTCATTTAATACTACTATTTCTTCCTCCGTAGAAAATTAATATTGCTGGATTGAAGGGACTGCAAATGTTAGGTTCCCTTTAGACTTGATATATAGGACAGGTAGAACTATAGTTAATATCTATAAACAAGTCTGATTTTACAAAACTAATTCATTTACATTCAATTCTGCATATTGTTTGACTCAAAAACGTTCAACGAAGTGCAGTTTACATTCTTCGTTGCATTATATTTGTTTTTATTTGGATATAACACAGTCACGTATTATAGCACATGAAGCAAGACAGAAATAGTGATAATTTTAATTGTTTTCTCTCAGAAACCGTGTTTAGGACAAGAGTTGGATAGTTAGAGTCGCAAGATTCCCGTAATTCCCTGAAAAATTCAATGCCATAGCCGGGAGTTGAACCACGGATATCCCGGTTACTCTACCACTGAGCTACCACAGTATTTTTAGTCTAACTCTACCTATCCAACTCTTGTTTCTATGAGAAAAGAATTAAAATTATCATAATTGACCACAATAATTGGCTATACTACGAATCCTGGGACTTACTTAAAGTACTTACAACATTGTAAGTCGCCATTGGGGTTGGCATGTGAAAATAATTTGAGATCACCTTATGGTTTACCGAGAAACATGCGTGTCGGTTGAGATATTCAATGCTGTGCCGGCATATTGCCGTTGTAGCTCAGTGGTAGAGCAACCCGGAGATCCGTGGTTCAAATCTCGGCTAGAGCATTACATTTTTCAGTCTGACTCTACCTATCCAAGACAAATTCAGCCAAGACAGAATCGCACTATGAAATGTTCCATTTACAAACATTAAGGCACTGACTTTTTCCTACATCCTGAATGTTAGGATGGTTAGACTTTACTGCAGGATGTGACCAAAAGTGGCGTTTTTAAGACGTGACTTTAAATTGACAAAGTTTAAAATCCTCTCAAAGTACCATTCTTTTACACTTAGAGGAAAGGCCTCAGACAATAAATTAACAGTTTATTGACGAAGTAGGAAAAGACGTGCATTTTAAGATTTCTGATCTGAAGATTATAAAAGCTGTCAGCTGATGAACAATTCTGAACTGCTGCTGATGGAATTGATAAACCATTGTCTTTGTCTTCGGGACCTTCCGCACGAAAATATCGTGACCTCTCTCAGGACATAGAACCCTAGCATAAAAACAGCCTAAGTAAAACTTTGCTCATTACACAGACCTGTATGATTTAGCTGTTATCCAGTGGCAGAAATAAATTGCTTTGTTTGAGTAATCTAAAACTTAATTTTTAGGTTAGTAAGAAACAACAACATTTAATATTTGGAAACAACACAAAAGGATGTTTAACACCATCTTTTATTTCATTTAACCTTTATTATTTTTTCCATCTCAGTTGGAGTCCTCTTTCCTCTTTTAGCATTTCTAAACAAAATAGAAAACAGGTTGAAATGATCAACTTTTACGGGTTAATACGGTAAAAGAAACACATGTACAAGCAACATAAACTATAATTTTAAATACGTCCAACGTATGCTGCCATGGTTAATATATTCCTCAAGATCAGCTATGATCTATCTTAGAAAGGAGACAAGAAATGGCTTTTTATTGTTTATTATGAATAACTTTTTACTACGGGGGGAACAATCTATTTTCAGAAAAGGATTATCATACTTTAACAACCTAATTGAAAAACATAGAGAGATTAATATTTCGACACATTTTCTATTTAGTTAATGTGAAAATTGTAAAGGATATATTCTGAAAAGTACTAAATAAAATAGGGGTACCACTTCACATAATAAATGTCGTTGAGACTAACTTTGCTCTTAAAATAAGCACATTCATTTATTATTTTCTATGCTGGCCACCAGATACCAGCGGACTACTTGAAAAGTTGGGCAAAGTGGCTATAATCCTAAAATATCTACATATAAAACTAACTTATTTGGTTTCTGAAAAAATGCAAATAAAGAGAAAATGCCATTAAATAATGTAATGATATAAAACCTATTTTAACTATTTAAGATGTACAGAAACTGCAGAACGAGAGCTGAGAGACACTCATAACTAACAAAAGACAATATACGGGGGTCGGCTGATAAGTCCCGGGCCTCACACAGAAATGGCGCCACTAGGTTAGTTTTACGGTAGCATCGTATAGTTTAACTCTAGACTAGCTTGTATCCATATTTACAGGTTGATAGCTTGTTTAGTTTTCGAATGACATCATTTTAAACAAGACAGCTGTAGAGTTTTCACGAAAATGGAGGATTTGGAAAAACAAACACTGATTAAATATTTCCATTTGAAAGGCTTAACGTCTAAACAAATCAAGGAGGAAATGGACAGTACATTGAAAGACTCTGCCCCTTCATATTTAATGATTAAAAGGTGAGTTGCAGAGTTAAAATGGGACGTACGAGCACTAGTGATGAGCCTCACTCTGGACGCCCTGTAGAAGTGACAACTCCAGAGATCATTGAAAACTACTATGCAAGCTTACTGCAACGTTTGAGTGAATAAATGGAAAGAATAAAATAAAATCTGATGTGCTCCATTCACATGACTTTCTGTACTTCTGTGTAACAAATTATTGTTAATAAGCTTATTCTTCTATTTATTTCAAGCTAATCGAGAAAAAATTAGCAGAAAAGGTCTTATTACTTGCTTCCTTGTAAGTAGAAGCGAAATATGGCACTATCATAGGTTAAAGGGAAGTCAAAAGCCGGTTACTAGGTGACTGAAGTTCCTTTGTTTGTATGGACATGAATTGACAAATTCCTGTATGAGAAAAGTATAAGTTTTTCAAAGCTGAAACCAAAACAAGGAATATCTCAAAAACGATCAACTCCTGGAAAAAAAATCATATAACATAAATTGTGTGTTTTAATGTGCTCTACATTTTTGTGTGGTAAGTTTTTGTCCATTTCTTACGGTTTAGCAGTTATGCAAAATTCCTCCGGAATAAAGTAGTCTTCAGAGGCTATTCCCAGAAAATTCAAGATAATCATATTATTTGTCAGGTAAATATCTTTAATATACGATATTTTAATCAAAATCGTTAGAGCCATTTTTGAGAAAATAAAAAATTTCGAAAAAAGTTCCATGTAAAGGGTAGTTGGGGGTGGGTATTGGTATTTAACGGTCTTTTCCTTTTTGAGCTATGCTGTCCACAGACACACACACACGCACACACGGACCTTTTTCCAAAAATGCTGTTTTTTAATTCAGGGGGAACCAAAACGTGTATTTCCGGTTTAAATTTCAGTATCGAATTTTTGGGTGGAATACAATACCTTCTCTATGCACCTTGTACATAGTACGTGTAGAGAAAGTAAAATAAAAAAATAAATAAATAAAAAAATAAAAAAAAATCTTGTATCATCACGACAATGCTCCGGCCCATTGTTCAGTCATTGCAATGGGAAAAATGTGCGAATTAAAAGTTCGAATTGCTTGAGCATCCACCCTATTCACCAGATCCAACACCCAGTGACTACTAAGACCTCAAAATATTTCTCAAAACTCAAAATATTTCTTGGAGGACGAAGATTCCACAGCAATGAGGAGGTCATTGATGCGGTAAACAGCTATTTTTAGGACCTTGATAAATCGCACTACAGATATGGTTTAATTAAATTAGAACACCGATATGACAAATGCATTAGCCTTTCTGGAGATTATGTTGAGAAATAAAGCAACGACAAAAAAATTAAATGCTGTTTTCATTGAGAGGTCCGGGACTTATCAGCCAACCCTAGCATAAGACATAAAGGATCTTAATAAAACGAGAGAGATACAGTACTTAAATAGCATCAGAAAAGACATGATTTAGAACATTCTGTCTGTAGGTCTGTGTAGGTGTGTGTGTGTGTGTGTCTGTGGGAAGCATAGCTCAGAAACAAAAAGACCGTTAAATACCAAAGTTGGTATTTAAGTTTGGTATCGTCCAAGGATGCGACACGAAGCTTTTCAAAAAAAAATCCCCACATCCCAAACTACACTTTAAATGGAAAAACTTCGAAAATTTTATTTTTCTTAAAAATGGCTCTAACGATTTGATTAAAATATCATATATTAAAGATATTTACCTGACAAATAAAATGTATATCTTGAATTTTCTGGGAATAGCCTCTGAAAACTACTTTATCCTGGAGCAATTTTACGGAATTTTGCATTACTGCTTAATCGTAAGAGATGGACGATAACTTAAAACACAAAAAATGTAGAACACGTTAAAACACACAATTTGTTGTATAATTATTTTTTCGTGGAATTGGTGGTTTTTAAGATATTCCTTGTTTTTGGTTTTAGCTTTGAAAAACAGCTGGTTGCTATGCAAATGAAGTTTCTTTGTTTGTATGGATAGGAGTTGACAAATTCCTGTATAAGAAAAGTATAAGTTTTTTAAAGCTAAAACCAAAAGCAATGAATATAAAAAAAACAACAACAAAAAACCGTCAACTCCACGATAAAATGTATATGACATAAATTGTGTTTTATCGTGATTTAAATTTTTTGTGCAATAAGTTTTTGTCTATCTCTTACGGTTTACCAGTTATGCAAAATTCAATAAAATCAACCAGAATAAATAAAAATCTTTTGAGGCTATTCACAGAAAATTCAAGATATACATTTTATTTGGCAAGTAAGTATCTTAAATTTTAATAAAAATCGTTGGAGCCATTTTTAAGAAAATCAGAATTTTCAAAATTTTTTCCATGTAAAGGGTAGTTCGGGGTGGGGGGACTTTCTTGAAGATCTTCGTGTCGCATCCTTGGAAGATACCAAACTTAATTATCAAATTTGATATTTATCGGTCTTTTCGTTTTAGAGCTATGCCGACCCCCCCCCCACACACACACACAGACAGGTAGACAGACAGACAGATAGACAGACGCAACACGGACATTTTTCTAAAAATGCTTTTTTTGGATTCAGGTTGTCTCAAAACATATATTTCCGGTGAAATCTCGTTGATCCCTCCCCCCCCCCCAACCCTTCGCTTAACTTCAGTATTCTTAATCAAAGTCTGAATATGTATATCTCTAGGGAGTTTTTGTTTTCAAGAGAATGAAAGTGTTTCATTTTTATGTTCTGGTTAATGTTTAAATAACATTTAGCATTGTACTTCAAGTGAGTCTGCTGGGGTTGGTTTTCTAACTAACATAACCACGGAGCTCAGTGGCCCATATTCAGGAAGTCGTGGGTTCGATCCCCGCGGTCGGCCACTCTGACTCAAGCTTTTTGGGGACTTTTTCTGGGTCGCTAAGCAAATGCTGGACATGTTCATTACCTCTCCCGAATTTTTCGGTCAACCATTTATTTCCTGTTCCCATTATTTCCTTAGCATCTCTTGTTTGGCTGGTTACGGCTGGATGGTGAATGCGCATTGCAAAAGATTATCCTGGCGTCCTCTACGGGAACACTCTGACGGAACCCTGCGATTTTAGGGCTCCCTCTGGGGGATCGGGGCTTGTCAGCAGAGTTTATGGGGCGGCGTCGGAAGCAGTTCAACTATAACCGTTGCATGCTTTTTATTTTTTTTTTTAAATACAGTTCCGGAGGCTTGTCGGAACTTCGGCGCGTATTCCTTTTTGCTCTTTGCTTCCAGTTTCCCTTCGTTTCCTTTTTTAATCTATTTGATTTATCGTTTGCGTTTTGCTTCCAAATACACATACATACACACATACATACACACATGCCCAAAGCGGGACTCGAACCCACGATCCCGAAGCACCAAAGCGAGGCACTTTAGCGAATGCGGCCAAGGGGACCGGCTTTTTTACTAACTTTTTTTTTATTGTTTCATTTATATAGCCTCCTTTAACATCTAAAGTCATATCTTGGAGTTGCTTGTTCTCTTCGACATTCGGATCTGGTCATCCTTCGGGTCTCTCCACTTATCCGTCCCCCCTTGTGTTCACGTTAATGGCAAAGGGCCACAAGACCTTTGCCCTAGAGTCCTGGGGGCCACTACATGACTCATCCCAATCCTAAGAAACACAAGCTGCCAGAGTAAGAAACATAACCTTCTCCTTTTATGTTTGCATTGCGAATAGTACTACGTTTGTAAGCGTTTTCGTTAACTGCTCCTCGTTGAGGTCCGACTTCTGAATTTGCAGACATGTCACGTGATAAAGACGTGTTATTTTTATTAACAAAACCACAAAACACTTTTCAAACAGGCATCAGAAAACCATAAACATTGGAAAATTGAAAAAAAGAGTTCCAGAAATGCAATAATGTTCCACTGATGGCAATAAAATCATTTGAATAACAGTCTATTCTGGATTTAGAGTAGCAATATCAGCTCACAAGATGCAGCATAAAAGCCCAAAATGTTCCTGCAATTTATTGCAGAGTCCAGCCAAGCGCAGGTGGACGGTGTTTGGCTGTTTGCAGTAGTATACTGTGCATCAGTTCCGGAGTCTAGTTCACATACAAATACACATTTTACAAACTTATAAACACCCGTGCCCAAGGCGGGACTGGAACCCACGATCCCCAGCTCCACGAATCACCAAGGCACTTTAGCGAGCGCGGCCATAAGGACCGTTAGCTCTCATGGACAAATATATGCCGCCATTAACGCAGTTCTTGTTTTGGCGCCTGGACTGGTTTTTGAAATAATCGATTCCATCCGAGTCATTTAACAGACGAAATAAAAGAATTCGGCTGAAAAATTATGAGCTTAGAAAATAACTTTCTTCTAAATCCCGCATTTCTCTTTTTCACCGGTATCATGCTTTTAATTTACCTGTTACTTCTCTAGTTTGAGGTTCTTTTACGTGCTGTAAATCTACGTAACGGGACCAACCACTGTACTTCCTTCCGAGGGAAGCCATGCTAAACATTTTTACGTCCAAAAAAATCCACCGTCCTCCGCCGGGTTATTAAATTTCATACCAAGAATGGCATTGTGATGATTTTTATTATCTTCTTGTGATATAGCTACTCCTCCTTCCTTTAATAAATGGTAATCAAATAAAATAAGGAGTTAAAAATATTCAGTTGAATAATCTTCCTCCAAAAAATGCAAAAATCATTAATCCTAACATTTCGTGACCTTGGGTATATCAGGTTAACCATTAAACCACGGAGAGCGACAGTTTGTGGGTATCAATATAATAATAATAATGATAATGCGGTAGTTAATGAACATAATTTGAAAGTCGAAGCTGGGCGTGTAGAATAGAATGGAACGAGTCTGTTGGAATGAATGTTTTCCCTTTTGTTGCTCTCTGGCAGAAAGGTCGAGCAGTCAGTCAGTCAGCAGGTGAGTAATGGATTTCGCTGGACCCTCCCTGACGTCCACAATTAACAAAGTAAATACGGGACAAAGGACCACCCCTCGCGCCCGACGAGATTTCAATTTCAGATGTCGAGCACAGGCCTGTTCGCCATTACCATAAACAACCTGGGGTCCATCTTGACTGATTGCCCTCGCCAGGACTCTCATCTCAAGTGTTTAAAATAATACATTTGAGCCATATTTTGTAAAATAGATGAGCCCTATAAGCGTGCTCATACATTGCTAAAGTATGTTAATAATCGATGGGAAGCCGTGCAGTTCCCTAAAACCCTGTGAGATGGATGAGGACACAAGGCTCTCGAACAGACCGACTCCCCGTTGTTTTTCTTTAATTTCTCTACACGTACTATGTACATAGTGTATAGAGGTGTTGTACTGAAAAAAAAAATCGATACCAAGATTTCACCAGAAATGCATGTTTTTGGGTCTCACTGAATCCAACAAAAACGTTTTTGGAAAAAGGTCCGTGTGTGCGTATGTGTCTGTGGACAGCATAACTCAGAAACGAAAACACCATTAAATACCAAACTTGGTATTTAGTTTGGTATCTTCCAAGGATGTGACACTAAGATTTTCAAGAAAATCCCCCACCGCAAACTGCCCTTTACATGGAGAAATGCAATTTCATTTGTTATCGACGTAAGCGTACAATACGCACAGCGGTCGGCGGAGTTCATCTTTCGCATGTAGGATATCTAAGTATTAAATCTTTATTGTAAATCTACATATTGTAGAAAAATTATGTATGCAACCCTCATATAATTGTAGTCTTTAGAGTAATCGTGAGGTTTTACCTCTCACTCGTATCCCAATAACTACCATTATATGATCTTTGACAAACAACTATTGTTATAAGCATTGAACATTTCCACAATTCGTAAATACGACGTAATAAAGCTCAATATTTGATTTTATGGCATACCTTTAAAACAACATTTGGTGTAAATTAGTAAAATATAAAGTTCAATATGATACATCAAAGCGCACCCTTAAAAACAAAATTAATTTTTTCCATATCATCTAAATGAACTAAAGACCAGCTGGAATTGAACGTAGAATTTCATTGAACTACAAACATTGAAACATATTGACAAAATATTTTCTAGCAAACAGTATTTGGTCTCTCCTGAAAAAGTATATAGGTCATACGATCTGAGTATATAATTGGAAGTTGAACTCCGGACTTTTTTCTAAAGTAGTGAGAAAAAACGCAAAATCATCCGACTATGTTAGTATACTCATTAAAGCACTGTATCTTATCTCTATAGTTATGTAACATTGTAAACGATTTAAGGAATGAGGAATGTATTTTTACAGTTGTTACAGGAAGTGCACTGTGTACTTATTGTTCGACCAATGGAGTGTAAAGTTCAAACACGTGCCCATTTAATCTTTCTTAAGCAGACCTTTTAGGTTTTACCTAGAATGAAGATTCCGAATTGCTTAGCTTTTCGAAATCCCAACATTCTACAATCGTCATTCATTTGATTTTATTACAGTATGAAATTCTTCTCCAGGTATAACAATATCTTTACATACTCTTCGGTTACTGTGGTTGATTAATTTAGTGAAGTATACTATTTTCCTTGTGTAGCAAATTGGTATTAATATTCACCGCTATGTTATTGTGCTGGGGCTCTAAGCAGTATTTAACAGCACATTCGGACTGCTTCTTTTGTCTCAACTACGAAAAAACATCTGATGTGTACCGTTCACATGACTTTCTCTATATCCCTGCAAAAAATTATTCTTAAAAAGCTTATACTTCTATTTACTTTATACTAATCAGAATTACTCGCTTCCTTGTAAATAGAAGCGAAATAAGGGACTACCATAGGTTAAAGTGGTAGTCAAAAGCTGGTTGCTATGTCAATGAAGTTCCTTTGTTTATATGGCTAGGAGTTGACAAGTTCCTATAGGAGAAAAGTATAAGTTTTTCATAGCAGAAACCAAAAATAAGGAATGTCTCACAAACGACCAACTCACGAAAAAAATGTATTTAACATAAATTGTGTGTTTTAACGTGCTCTACATTTTGCCCATCTCTTACGGTTTAGCAGTTATTCAAAATTTAGTAAAATTCATCCAGAATAAACTACTCTTTAGAGGCTATTCCCAGACAATTCAATATATACATTTTATTTTTCAAGTAAATATCTTTAATATACGAAATTTTAATCAAAATCGTTAGAGCCATTTTTGAGAAAATCGTAATTTTAGAAAAAAGTTCCATGTAAAGGGTAGTTTGGGGTGGGGGGAGTTTTCTCAAAATCTTCGTGTCGCATTCCTGGAAGATACTAAACTTAAATACCAAGTTTGGTATTTTACTGACTTTTCGTTTTTGAGTTATCGTGTTCACAGACACACGGACACACTGACACACACACACGGACCTTTTTTTGATTTTTTTTTTTTTTTTAGATATTGGGGACCCTAAAACATATATTTCCGGTGAAATCTCGGTGTCGAATTTTTGGTGGAGTGCAATACCTTCTCTATACACTATGTACATGGTGTGTATAGAGAAAGTAATAAATGAATGTTTCAAATAAAAGAGGTGCAGAGAGTTGATATGTTTGCAATAGCTAGCGGTGGGCTGCTACTGACTAATGATGATGCCGGTGATAATCGCATTCATGTATCTACCCAAAGCTATAATATCCACAATGTGCATCAGAAAAACACAGAAATGGAAAAGGAAGTGAAAAATCTGATGTGTTCCATTTACATCACTTTTTCTATCTCTCTGTAACAAATTATTGTTAATAAGCTTATTCTTTTATTTATTTCATGCTTACCGAGAAAAATTAGCAGCAATAATCTTATTTCTTGCTTTATTGTAAGTAGAAGCGAAATAAGGGAGTACCATAGGTTAAAGTGAAAGCCAAAAGCTGGTTGCTATGTGACTGAAGTTCGTTTGTTTGTATGGACACGGGTTGGCAAATTCCTGTATGAAACCAAAAACAAGGAATATCTAAAAAACGACCAACTCCACGAAAAACATATATATAACATAAATGTGTGTTTTAACGTGCTCTACATTTTTTGTGCGTTAAGTTTTTGTCCATCTCTTACGGTTTAGCAGTTCCGGAAAATTCATCCAGAATGAAGTAGTCTTCAGGGGTTATTCCCAGAAAATTCAAGATATACACTTTATTTCTCAGGTAAAGATCTTTAATATACAATATTTTAATCAAAATCGTTAGAGCCATTTTTTAGAAAATAAACATTTTCGAAAATGTTCCATGTAAAGGGTAGTTGGGAGTGGGGGGATTTTCTTGAAAATCTTCGTGTCGCATCCTTGAAGATACCAAACCTAAATACCAAGTTTGTTTTTAATGGACTATGTTTTTGAGCTATGCTGCCCACAGACACACAGACAGGCAGACAGACAGACACACACACACACGTACGGACATTTTTCCAAAAATGCTTTTTTTTATTCAGGAGGTCTCAAAACATGTATTTCCGGTGAAATCTCGGTATCGAACTTTTGGGTGCATTACAACAACACCTTCTTTATGCACTATGTACATAGCACGTATAGAGAAAGTAGAAATAGAGACAGCGTCAAAGGTAGAGAGAGAGAGAGAGAGAGAGAGAGAGAGAGAGAGAGAGAGAGAGAGAGAGAGAGAAAGAGAGAAAGAGGGAGAGAGAAAGCAATTAAAATAATTAATATTAGAGATTTTAACACCAAAACGTTTTCATTGTCTTTATGGTATATTAGAACAGCACTCTGATATAGGAATGGGTATGGGTATGTTTCTCGTGTTGGAAAGTCTGATATACGGTCAGTTGAATAAAAGTCAGTAAACTCTTTTACTTAAAATAACGTAAGTCAATACTGATTATAAATTGAATAAACCATTAGTAATTACTTACAGTTCAGGATTTACTGATTACTGATAAGTTATTACTTTTATTTGTTCAGTAATTACTAGTTTTTCCAGCAAATACTTAAAATTTGCTTGAATAACATTCAGTATTTGTTGTTGAGTTAAGTATATGCTGAAATATTTTAAAGTTTGTTGTAGAGTTGACTTGCAAAATTATCTGCAAATAACTATGGCAGCATTTTTGCCCAAACACCAGGTAAAGAGCTACAATAAGACAAGGGGCATTAGTCCCAGTGATTTAAAAAGCTTTCTGAGGAAAACTTTTTAACAAGCTGTTTTCTAGACATTATGGAAGAAACAAGGGGTGGAGCATTAAGTTCACATCAGAAAATTAACCCTTTTTCACCATCTAGTTGGCCCAGTTGCAGGAGATTTTGGTATTCACCACTCCACGGTGTGCAAGACCATAGACTGCGTAGCAAACAGAATTGAAGCAAAGGGAGAAAGCTTCCAACTCCAAATTTAAAATTCAAGAAGTGAAAGAGAAATGGTCTTTTCGCTTCAGTTATTGGTGCACTGGACTGTACACACGTACAGATTGTTACAACATACTGCTATATGCTGCTCCAGCTATTCATTTGTTTATTCAGTTTGAAACAGGCAGGCCGGTGATCTGCCAATGCCCCCCAGGGGAGGTTCTTATACCCTAGCAACTAACCTAAGACCGAGGGACGGTGAGGGTTACAGAAACTATCCTTTTTTTCTGCTGCGCCGCACTGAAGTATCATCACGATATTTCCAACTTTGCAAAACAGTCAATAATAGGCAAATGAAAAAAGAGGAAAAAGGAAAACAGTGCTGGAGTCCTAACGAAATCCCAGAACTGTATTTTCCTTTAATGGAAACAAAAAAAACAACAACAACAACTCTGAAACAGACTAACGAGGAGAAAGACGAATGAAATGATGAAAGCAGCTATCTGAAGGAACAGGAATTTTGGGGAATGAAAGAAACCACTCCAGCTTTGTGACCCTGGAACCCCGCCCCCTTCTATGGGATTGAAACCGGTACCTGCCGAATGTGAATCACACACGCTGCCACAGCGCCACCTCAGATAGTGATATAGAATAACTCAGCATGGTGCGTTCTTATGGGACCAAGTGAGGAGCTCTTTGAGTGAGAACAGCGTACATCTAATAGGAGATGGGAATTGCTGAATCTTCCAACGCTACTACTCCATTCTGTATGTAGGACATAAGCAGAGGATGTGTGCGGTCGGCCTCTCCTGTAAGACACAGTAGTACCGAGCGAGAGGGAGAGGGAGGGAGAGGGAGAGAGAGGGAGAGAGAGGGAGGAAGGGAGAGGGGGAGAGAGTGAGGGAGAGAGAGTGTGAGAGAGAGTGAGAGTGGGAGAGAGGGAGAGAGAGTGGGAGTGAGAGTGAGAGAGAGTGTGTGAGAGAGAGTGAGAGAGTGATAGAGAGAGTGTGAAAGTGAGAGAGTGTGAGAGAGAGTGAGAGTGTGAGAGAGTTTAAGAGAGAGAAAGAGTGTGAGAGAGTGAGAGGGAGAGAGAGTGTGTGAGAGAGTGTGAGAGAGTGAGAGAGAGTGAGAGAGAGTGTGAGAGAGGGAGAGAGAATGTGAGAGAGTGTGAGAGAGAGTGAGAGTGTGTGTTTGAGAGTGTGTGAGAGAGAGTGTGAGAGAATGAGAGTGTGATAGAGAGAGTGTGAGAGTGAGAGAGTGTGAGAGAGAGTGAGAGGGAGAGAGAGTGTATGTGAGAGAGTGTGAGAGAGTGAGAGAGGGAGAGAGTGTGTGAGAGAGTGAGAGAGAGTGTGAGAGAGGGATAGAGAGTGAGAGAGAGTGTGAGAGAGGGAGAGAGAATGTGAGAGAGTGTGAGAGAGAGTGAGAGAAATGTGTTGACCCACGGGGTTTTTCAGGGGTTTCTCGTATCGCCAGGAGAATGCTGAGTCAGTTCACTACATCTCCCACCACTACCTGTTCCCATCATTTCGTAATCATCTGCCTTTTGGGATGAAGCACCAGGTGACAGTGTTCAGCAGTTTGCGTGTGGGTGGTCGAGCGAGAGTTTAATCTGGCGTTGTCATAGAGAAATCTCCGTCGGAAGCCGCTGAGGTTCCGCCGGGATCGTCATTGTAGATTCTAGTTCAGTTTTTGAGTTGAACTCTGCCATTGTTCGATTGACCAACATGGCTACGCATAAGTAAGCAGACAGGACGAACGGAAGAATGCACAGTGCATTTCGTATTGGAAAGAACAGCCGATTTTCAGAAAGTCCATATTTACCCCTTATTACGATCCAGTTCTCGGGGCCCGTGAGCAGGGACCAATGTGGCATTGGAGGTGTTTCTACTGTAGCTGTTAGGAACCCCGTCCATGTTTGGGCCTGCCGTAATCCGGATTTGGTCGCCCTTCGTGTCTCTGCCCTAAGACCTCCCTGGCATCAAATAAGAGGCAAAACGCCACAAAAGTCCCTTTGGTGCTCTGCCCCAATGTCCTGGGGGCTCGACCCCTGTTTAATCCAGTCCTACCTTGGGCATGGGTGTTTATATGTTTATAAAATGTGTATAGTGTGTGTATTAGTAGCAAAAAAGAAAAACGGTAATCAAACAGAGAAACAAATTAAATGTTAGGTAATGAAAAAAGAGAAAAAAGGAATACAACGCCGGAGTTCCGACAAGATTCCGAAAAAAAAAAAATCCTAAACCCAATGAAGACTAAATGAAGGACAAAGAAGAATCTACATTTTATTTTAAGATGCTAGCAAAAATGTACACCTTGGTTGAGTGAACAGTGAGCTGATTTCTCACCCGGAAGTCCCGGTTCAATTCCCGGCTGGGGCATGGAAGTTTTCTTTAACCAGAATTATTCCCTATTCCCCACAGAGTCTGGAGGTATGTATGTGAGAATGAATGTGTGTGTGTGTTTGAGGAAAATAAAATGATTTAAACTCAACGTAAAATAACGAGTTGATTCTAATGCAAAGCCCCGGATACGACCTCGAATCTTAAAGGGGATTATATAAATGAACCGATAAAAAACAAAATGGCTTATAATCGTAAAATTAGCTTCATTCAATGTTCGTCTGTTCTCAACAACCACATTTATGGCTCCAATAAAGGTTGAAGCAGTTCGAATGCATCTTACTACTTAGGAACTGAAAGCCAAGGTTCAATTATATCCATAGCCCATAAACCAAAAATGTATTTGTGAATCAAGGTACCTTGTGCCAAATTTCCTGCTAAGATTTTAATATTGAAATATACTTCTTTATTTATTGAAGACGGCTTTAAATATTAAAAATATTTCCATTTAAAGGCATGTTCTAATGAAAATGTATGATCATAGTATAAGTGCCCGGAATAAAATTAATAACGAAGCCAATATTAATAAAAGAGAAAATGAATCATAAGTTGAAAGAAATGGAAACGAATAATATGATTGCCTGAAAAAAATTAATTAATTAATTAAAAAAAATGAATCATATCTAAATCGCCTGAATAAAACTAACTGTTAATTAGAAATCAAAAGGATTATATGAACAATTGAACGAAATTAATAGTAAAATCTATATTAATTTAAAAATGAAAATTAATCATTCGTAAGTCACCTGAATGAATTGAAAAAATTAGTCAATATAAATGAAGAACAGAAAATGGTGCAGGGGAAAAAAGAATGAATAGTAACATAGTTTCCTGTTGGGCCGAAGAGCTATATCTGCTTATTAAACGCTTATTTATTCAGCCATGTAACTAATGAAGTACCAAATATCCTCACCATTCAATACCTCATATTCTCTCAATCTCCTTTTCTCTCTCTCACTTGTATGCCATTATTTTCTAACAGTTGAGGGGAAGTGTTTCTGATTTTCCTTTTAAATCCCAGGTACATTTAATTACTTAACGAACATTGCAGTTTAAACTTAGTTTCGATTCTGTACAACTTCCTGACCTCAAAATGTACATATCATAAATTGAGAACTAGTTCTCATCTTGGTTTAAAAGAAATTCATAAAGCATTTAACATTCTTCGAGACGTGTTTCACGTGTTCCAATATTTCCCGATTTTTAAAGAACAACCATACAGCAGTTTACGCTAAGAAAGTTTTGCATTAAGGAATAAATAAATAAAAGAACCGATAAAAGTGCGACAGGAATAAATTATTTAACGTTGTAAGTATTTCGGGTATATTTCTGCGTGTCATCACAAAATGTTCAAAGCGCTACTGATTGATCCACCGAGACCGGCATTCATACAACAGATGGCGGGGCTGTTCGTGTCTGCAGCGGCATCAAGCGATGTTCTCTGCACTAGACGAGAAGCAAGTGCCGCATGTAGCTGTAAGATGGCAGTTCTGATGCTCCTGCCTTTGTAGCTATCTGGCGTACAATTACCTAACTACTATTAACCTCTAGAACAGGGGTTCTTGTGTGCTACTGCAAGATGGTACGTAAAATATTTTCAATTAGGGTAAATTAATGTTTGTCTAATAAACAACAGTTCTATTATAATTACACGGAAGCAATGTAAGTTTACATTACCATAATCATTTTTAGAAACATTTTAAAAAGAGTATATACCACACGTAGTATTGTTCGTAGGATTCAAACCAAATGCCTTCGTATCGCAAATATTCTTACTCGGAAAAATTAAACCGTACTTTTATCTCTTTTATCAAAATTGACCATTATATGTTTTTAGTAAAATACATTTATATTAATATTATAATAATGACACTCAATAAAGTGTCTTCATTAAAATTATCTCATTTTTAGCGTAATTTCAGCTATTGTACCAAAACTTTATTACTTTAAATGGATCCAAAATAATTTTTTAAACACACACAAAATATCTGATGTGCTCCAATCACATGACTTTCTCTACATCTCTCCAACAAATTATTACGGTTTACCAGTTATGCAAAATTCAATAAAATCAACCTCTTTAGAGGTTATTCCCAGAAAATTCAAGATATACATTTTATTTGTCATCTTAAGTATAAGAGCTTTTAATGAAATCGTTAGAGCCATTTTGGAGAAAATAAAAGTTTTCGAATTTTTTTCCGTGTAAAGGGCAGTTTGGGGTGCGGGGGGGGGGGGCAAGATTTTCTTGAAAATCTTCATGTCGTAGCCTTGGAAGATACTGAACTTCTATATCAAGTTTGGTATTTAACGGACTTTTCGTATTTGAGCTATGCTGCCCACAGACACACACATGCATTTTTATAAACATGCTTTTTTTGTTTGGTTTCAGGGTGTCCTAAAGCATCTATTTCCGGTGACATCTCGGTATCGAATTTTTGGGTGCCATACAGTACCCTATTTATACTCTATATGCATAGTACATGTAGAGAAAGTAAAAAGCTGAGAGCTCAATGTAGTTTTTAAAAGTAATAAAATGAAAAACATTATACATGTGAACTGCTTATTAAAAGGTACCATTTTCTGTCTATAAATTTATCTGCTAAGAAGCTTTTAAGTTAAGACGTGTGCTCACGAATCCCTACATATTATATTTCGGAGAGAAATAATACAGTCCCCCCCCCCGTGACATTTCAATTGTTTATTTTATCTATTGGATTGCCGTTTTTCCTTTTTGCTTCTAATAGACATACATATACATTCATTTACAAACAAACAACCATGCCCAAGGCGGGACTCGAACCCACGATCCCCTTCGCCACGAAACACCAAAGCGAGGCACTTAAGCGAGCGCGGCCATGGGGACCGGCATGCAAACAAAGAAAGGAAACAGAGCCTTATGAGGCGATGGCAGAGGTATTTTTAAATTGTCCTCATATCGCATTTAAATTGACAAGTTAAATTCCTCGCTCCCAAGTTGCTTCCAAATTGTACGCTACTGTATGAACCAATCGAGATATCCAATCAAGTAAAACTCTTGCGGTCTATATTTGGCCACATTTCCGATCGAACAGCGATTTTGGCGTAGCCGGATCTAATTGAATTCAGCGTCGGGAAAAGTTAATCTCATTGAAGAAATTTTGTAACACGTTCAATCAAGTGTAGCAGAAAAGTTTCGACGGTTTTCGATTGCGGTTTAAGGTGATTCACCTCTGCTGATCCATCTTCTATGAGACGTATGTAAGGAGTTATGGCGAAATTTCACCAGCGACCATAAGAGCATCTGATGCCTGGGTTGCTTTATATCTGGCACTCAAGCTTTCCCTCTCTTTATTGTGTTATTGCTCCACCATCAACTCACCTCCATCTTTATCAAATTATCGTTATTTCCACAGTACAGCTATACTGCCGTTCTGTGACGTCAACATGTTTCAGGAGTTCGATTACTTTTACAATCATTTATGATTTTGTCTAGCTTTATAAATAACTACATAGATTGAACATTAGAGACCTATTTTAAATCTGAAATGTGCCTCTAAATATGTAATTCTTACATATTTTAAAATGTTCTACCATTTTTACTTTCTCTAGCCCCATATGTAGAATGTACATAGGGATAGAGAAGTATTGTATTCCACCCAAAAATTCGATACCGAAATTTCACCGGAAATGCATGTTTTAGGACCCCCTGTATCCAAAAAAAGCATTTTGAGATAAAGGTCCGTGTGTGTGTGTGTGTGTGTGTGTGTGTCCGTGTGTCCGTGTGTCAGTCAGTGTGTCCGTGTGTCCGTGTGTCTATGAACACGATAACTCAAAAACGAAAAGTCCGTATTTAAGTTTAGTATCTTCCAGGGATGCGACACGAAGATTTTGAGAAAAATCCCCCCACCCCAAACTACCCTTTACATGGAACTTTTTTCGAAAATTTTGATTTTCTAAAAAATGGCTCTAACGATTTTGATTAAAATATCGTATATTAAAGTTATTTACCTGACAAATAAAGTGTATATCTTGAATTTTCTGGCAATAGTCTCTGAAGACTACTTTATTCTGGATGAATTTTGCATAACTACTAAACCGTAAGAGATGTACAAAAACTTACCATGCAAAAAATGTAGAGCACGTTAAATGACACAATTTATGCTATATACATTTTTTTCGTGGACTTGATCATTTTTGAGATATTCCTTGTTTTTGATTTTAGCTTTGAAAAAGTTATACTTTTCTCATACAGGAATTTTCCAACTCGTGTCCATACAAACAAACGAACTTCAGTCACATAGCAACCAACTTTTGGTTTTCACTTTAACCTATGGTACTCCCTTATTTCGCTTCTACTTACAATAAAGCAAGAAATAGGACTACTTCTGCTAATTTTTCTCGATTAGCATGAAATAAATAAAAGTAACCTTCTTCTCTTCTGGCTCTACAGCCCTTGGTGAGCTTTGGCCTCCTGAAAAGTAACCTTATTAACAATAATAATTTACAGAGATATAGAGAAAGTCATGTGAATGGAACACATCAGATTTTTTTTAACTTAATGTCCTTTAGACATGTTGATCATATCGGGCGATGAATGAGATTATGGTAATGATCCTCCATTCCTCTTCGGATCCATGGAGCTTAAAGTTACTCGACATTCATCTTCTCAGGATAAGGGAAAACTCTCCCCCAAAAAGCCGTATCGGGGTAACTCACCCCAAGTGAGATTCGAACTCGCGATCTGTTGAATGTGAGGCAGACACGCTACCATGCGGGCCATACAGGGATGCGCAAAGATGTTTCCGAGTGTACCCTCCCTGCAAAGTACCCTTTAAATGATAACAGTTTTCCTCAGTTTTGGTTTTCTGAAAAAGCATCTCAAACGATTTTGAATTATATACCACGCGTTTAATATATTGCCATATTTTTACTTTCTCCATACGCACTATGTACATAGTGTATAGAGAAAGTATTGCACTCCACCCAAAAATTCGATACCGATATTTCACCGGAGATATATGTTTTAGGGTCCCCAATATCCAAAAAAAGCATTTTCACAAAAAGGTCTGTGTGTGTGTGTGTCCGTGTGTCCGTGAACACGATAACTCAAAAACGAAAAGTCGGTAAAATACCAAACTTGGTATTTAAGTTTAGTATCTTCCAGGGATGCGACACGAAGATTTTGAGAAAAATCGCCCCACCCCCAACTAACCTTTACATGGAACTTTTTTCGAAATTTTTGATTTTCTCAAAAATGGCTCTATCGATTTTGATTACAATTTCGTATATTAAACATATTTACCTGACAAATTAAATGTATATCTTGAATTTTCTGGGAATAGCCTCTGAAGACTACTTTATTCTGGATGAATTTTACGGAATTTTGCTTAACTGCTAAACCGTAAGAGATGGACAAAAGCTTACGACACAAAAAATGTAGAGCACATTAAAACACACAATTTATGTAATATATATTTTTTTCGTGGAGTTCGTCGTTTTTGTGACATTCCTTATTTTTGGTTTCTGCTATGAAAAACGTATACTTTTCTCATACAGGAACTTTTCAACTGCTATCCATATAAACAAAGGAACTTCATTGACATAGCAACTAGCTTTTGACTATCACTTTAACCTACGGTAGTCCCTTATTTCGCTCCTACTTATAAGGAAGCGAGTAATTAGACTATTTCTGCTATTTTTTTCTGATTAGCATAAAGTAAATAGAAGTATAAGCTTTTTAAGAATTATTTGTTGCAGGGATATGGAGAAAGTCATGTGAATGTTACACATCAGATTTTTAATAAGTATATTTTGAATTTTATGAGTTTTTGAAGTCTTCCTTATTCACAATTTATGTTGTATATTGTTGTATAAGCATCATAGATATATAAAATCCTAATTATATTTCCTTTTTTCAAATAATTTTTGTCACAATCAGCCATTTCTGAATTACTTGTTATTGATGGTGTGAATTTTTCAGTACTCCATTGTTTAAGATGCATTTGCCATTTATTCAGTTCTCGCAATGAGGATACATATTTGGTCTGTGTTCTCCATGTACCTACAAGTAAATAAGATATTTCATCAAACTTTTGTCTCCAATAGCAAAAATAGCATATTTAGAAAGCCATTTAGGATAAATTTAAAAATAAACAACATTGGCTAGAGAAAGAAATGTGAAAATAATGTAGACAGCTTTATAAACTCTAATTACGAATGTGAAAATAATGTGATTTTATCCATAAATAAGTAAGATATTAATAAAGATTTTAAACGCTAATTCGGAAATAAAACAGTGTTCAAAGTCAGGTAAGTACATACATTATTAAGTAGATCAATGCACAAATAAATTTTCAATTACTATTTTCCTGTTTACAATCACGTTTACAAACAAATACGATACTTTTCCACTTTGGCCTCATATAGGTACATTGCATTTGTATGCTTATTTTGGCAGCAATTGTACTATAACATATTTTTATATACTATTTTATATACAGAATATTAGGAGTATAGATACATGTATTTTGACAAACGTTACCTTAATATGTGTTCACTTCTGTGTGTTAGTTATTTTTTCGCTTTCTCTAATAGTTCTCCTACAAACCGATCATATTATTTACTATTTGATATATTTTTCACGGTCTTAATTGCGCCACGAAATGAACAGCATCTGTCAGTTTAGAGTATCTGCTTTTCTTCTACGTTTTCACACCTCAATATTTGACTTGCTGGCTTAGGTAGTGCGGGGTCATTGGCCTTGCAGGAAGAACTCAAGACCAGTTACGTTGCAGTATCCGTTATAGCGAGGCCTGCACTCTCAAGGCTAATCCTTGGACTCTTGCTCTTGGTTAGTTGAGCACATATGGCTTATTGTGTGCCATGCCTACAACCTGAAAGCATGCTACTTTTAATAAGCAAAATTCTAAGCCCGCAATTGAAACAAATATTGACATTTATTGTTATCAATTACGAATACAAATATCTGCATGATATTCTATGAGATTAACTTGTCCGGTTTGGTTCTGTCCTTGGCTTTGCACACTGTACAAAGCACGCAACCCCGCCCAACCCTCTATTGTCTGTTAAATGACTGAACAGGAATTATTTAGAGAGTGACACTTGAACGGAAGGTACTTGCCTGACCCGGCCTAATGCATTTCTTAGAATTGTGACGCGAGTACATTAAAGATTGGCAGGTAAAGAATGGGAAAAGAGTGGCACTCGCTAAGTAAAGTTCATCGCAACAGTTGATATCTGAGTGTCAATTAGTGTAATGAACTGTAATTGTTGTGGAGATATGGAATTCAGCGAGAGCACAAAAGGAAAGCTTTAGTTCTTTACAACGGGCATCAGTATATAGTGGATTATACCAACAAAGAAGAAGTAAAAGATATTTCATAAAAAACAAAGGAAGCCATATTTGCATTCCGGATGAAGCTGCAACTGAAATAAACGCAAAAAGCGTGCAAGAGTATCACTGCCATTTCAAGTATTTGCACCAAAGGTGTAGGAAAGCTCTTCAATCCAAGCTATGACTTAGTTACATCGCTACCATCACACAGGAGCGCTAAATAATCGCTGTATCGCATTAGACGATAAAACTGGGGTCTACAAAAGATCCGATCGATTTCGAGGGCATAGCGCTTTAAGAAAATCTCTTGTTTATAAACGATGGTAACACAGTTTTACTTGGAGATGACAACAGAGATCCGATTGACAGAATATTGTTGTTTGCCAACGAAAAGGGAAAACCATCAGGCTGTGTTTCGTTTTTTGTCGACGGAACCTTGCAGACTTCGAGCAAGGAGATTGGACAGTTATTTGTCATTCACGCGTCTCCATCTGAAACTCTCATGATGGACTTCGAAATTGCTGTTGTACAGTCGGCTAGAAGCTTATTTCCTGAAACAGATTGGGTTGCAATTATTATTTTAATCAATGTTTGTGTAGAAAAGTGCAATATTGTGGCCTTGTTCCTGCCTACAGGGAAAATGAAAATATACGCTGGCATATAAGAATGTGTTCAGCACTAAAGCATCTTCCTATAGAAACGTTGGACTTGGTTGGCTCTGCATTCAGGAGAGCACGCCTGGGAGCCAAAAGCTTCACGAGTTCTACGACTCTTCTGTAGACCAGTGGCACAAGCACATACCACAAGATATGTGGAAGTGTAGTGGAACACGCCACCGCACTAATACATTCTCAGAAGGGTGGAATCACAGAATAAACACATCTATTTCAAGAGTTCATCCCCATGTTTATTCATTAATCACCAATATTCTAGAAGACGCAGAATACTACGGCCACCACTTTGACCGGTTAGTTTTAAATATCGATGGGAAAAGAAGGAAGAAATACGCAATTGAGATTGACGAGACTATTTCAAAGGCTCTAAAAATACTCCAGGTTGATGGCAACTTAAAATAATTTCTGACTTGCTAGGCTTACTCACAAAAATTACAATTATGAAAAAGGGTCACAAGTTGGCAGATATATCATGTAAATATTTTGAATAAAAAAAATTGGGAATGAAAAGAGACTACCTACCCGTGGTGTTTCCTGGAAACGACACAAATGAGGCTGAATGTCTCTTACAATTTGTATTAAAAAAAAAAAAAATTAATTACTCAGCACTAGCTCCCTTCTGACCACATCGCGTTGGTATGTCAAACTGACACCCTAATATACCCTTAATGAAACTAAGGCAATTCAATACTATTTTATGATGCAGAAATGCAGCATTTATCTAGAGAATGAATAGCTAATATTCATAACAAGTACATTTACAGGTGAACTTTCTGTTTTCTGCAACTATAATAATATTTCCATTTTTAATTTACTAGTTATACAGGGTGGCTACCGATGCCTCCCGCCGTCGATGTTTTTCCTCGATTCCCTCCAAAGCAGTAATTGCAAACCGCGCCGAAAAGGTACTGTTGGGATTAAATATTCCAATTCCCTCCTGCACGTCGACTTTGTCCTCAGTTTTGAGTTGGTAATACCGACTACTCAAGTCGATAGTAAAGACATGAATCGATTCGGTCGCCTACTATGTCCTTGGCAGTAGGCCTGTTCATTTAATATAGCAGTGACTGGAGTGTAGACGGATGTGTGTGCATACAATGGCAAACGTGGAAAAAATTATAAGTGAGAGAGGCAAGGAATTGATTCTAATAGGGAACATAAATTTAGTGCCCAAAAATATTTAAGCATGGAATTAGGAGGTGGACGTGTGTATTAAAAATCTGTATGTGTAAGGTATGACGGAAAATCGTGTTGTTAAGACATGGAAGGAATTGGAATACACTTTACTTGAATAATAGAACATTGGGAGGGAAAACTTTTTGCAAGGTAAATAGAATCGAATTTTTGGAAGGGAATCGGTCGGACCCGGTTATACATATCCACATTATAAAACTGTTATCACCAGCTATTAGTGCTTGTTCCAAGTAAGTGTCAGCATTCAACTTCTGACTCGCAGGTAGACGAAAAGGTTCCGTGGAAATGTCTCTTCGTAGAAGTGTTCCAACCCCGCTCTTTGGAAATACATCCGTCACCGTAAAGTGGGGTAAGTGTTTTTCTTTCTTTTCTAGACCTGACAAGTTAAATCTTACAGGCTCTATACCCCTAACAGCCTGTGTTTCGGTATACGATTTATCAGAATTAAGTACTTGCTTTTTGAATGTGTTCGGCTTTATGTTGTACCTTTGAGTTTATTTTTACTAATTTTCCATAGTCTAATGGTGGCTAATGGACGTCCTGATTCCTGTTCAATCCATTATTGCATTGCTTTCACCAATACTAAACTGGAACGCTCGGAAATCTTTGATTTATTCATCACTAATTTCATATTTTGGCAACATTTTAGATCGTGGTCGTAATTATAAATACGGTCGCACGAGAAGACTCTTAAGGTGGGTGGGTTCCTGCCACATCATTGCTGAAAGTTGTTCCCTAGGATATGAAGGTGTAATACAATTCCATTCCCTCATCATATATACTCCAATACTTTATCTGGGGGTAGATATAGTTGTGTTCTGGGCTCTAGAGCCCCGCAGGATGAGGTGTGGGGAGAGGGGAAAGCGATATCTAGTTACCCGGTGGGCTGTTATTCAGTAATCATTCCTGCTGATATGTGTATTAACCTAGCATAGCCTACTAAGTATAATAAGGTGCAGATATAGTTCAATGCTGCAAGGAGATTTTTAATTTCTCTATACGCACTATGTACATAGTGTATAGAGAAGGTATGGCACTCCACCAAAAAAATCGATACCGAGATTTCACTGGAAATATATATTTTAGGGTCCCCTGTATCCAAAAAAAGTATTTTCAGAAAAAGGTCCGTGTGTCTGTGAACACGATAACTCAAAAACGAAAAGTCGGTAAAATACCAAACTTGGTATTTAAGTTTAGTATATTCCAGGGATGCGACACGCAGATTTTGAGAAAAATCTCCCCACCCCAAACTACCTTTTACGTGGATTTTTTTTCTCGAAAATTTTGATTTTCTAAAAAATGGCTAACGATTTTGATTAAAATATCATATATTCAAGATATTTACATGACAAATAAAATATATATCTTGAATTTTCTGGGAATAGCTTCTGAAGGCTACTTTATTCTTGGTCAATTTTACGGAATTTTGCATAACTGCTAAACCATAAGAGATAGACAAAAAGTTACCACACAACAAATGTAAAGTACTTTAAAACACAATTTATGTTATATACATTTTTTTCGTGTAGTTGATTGTTTTTGAGATATTCCTTGTTTTTGGTTTCAGCTATAAAAACATACTTTTCTCATACAGGACTTTGTGAACTCGTGTCCATACAAACAAAGGAACATCAGTCACATAGCAACCAGCTTTTGACCATCACTTTAACTTATGGTACTCCCTTATTTCGCTTCTACTTACAAGGAAGCAAGTAATAAGACTATTTCTGCTAATGTTTGCTCCATTAGCAGAAAGTAAATAGAAGCATAAGCTTTTTAACAATAATTTATTGCAGAGTTGTAGAGAAAGTCACGTGAATGGAACACATCAGATTTTTTTATTCTTTACACCATCTGAACCTAAGAAATGTAAAGTGGTGCATTCAGAAGGGCGTGAAATTAAAGAGCGTTATAGAAAAATGTGATGATAAACAGTATTTATATCCAGTGCCACAAGTTGCATATTATACTGGTGTTTCCATGTCAAATTCGCAAGGAGAAGAAATAGCTGTGGCTGGAAAAATAAGAAAACCTAGACCAGAGCAGCTGCTGGCAAATCAATGAGTTTGATGCTACCGTTATTCGAAGAATAATTTTATAATAATTTTATAATAATTTTATATGTATTTATTTAAAAAAAAAGTTATGTCATAAAGTGTGTTTTAATGACATCTTTACGTTTAATGTAATGAGTTTCTGTCGTTCTCTTACTTGTAAAAGTCACCCAGAATGAAGAAGTCTTTATAGGCAAACTCCCATAAAATTCAAGGTATGCATTATGTTGCCAGAAAATATCTTAAACATATGGTATTTTAATAAAAATTGTTAAAACTAATTCTGATAAAATAAAAAATGTCGAAAAAATGTCAGATATACAGGATAATGTTAAAAACCTTTGTGGGGCATCCTTGGAAGATTTTGAACTTAAATACTAAGTTTGGTGTTCAACGAGCGTATCGTTTCTGAGCTATGCCGCGCGCGCGCACACACAGACACACACACACACACACACAACTAATCTTCTTCAGAAAATGACACAGCGTGTTCAGAATTGGACCGAATTTGGCACAGTCACTAATCTTTTAAAGTAGGCTGCATGTTATTCTTCAACAACGTTTCTATCTGCGTGTGTCACCTTATCTGTACTCATGTGTGTTGTGTACGCATTCCTTTCACGGTTCACGAGCTGGGAACACAATTATCTCATTGCTATGAGCAGATGGTGTATTACTTTCTCTACACGTACTATGTAGATAGTGTATAAAGAAGGTATTGTAATGCACCGAAAAATTCGATACCGAGATTTCATCGGAAATACATGTTTGGGGTTCCCCTGAATCCAAAAAAGGATTTTTAGAAAAAGGTCTGTGTGTGTCTGTGGACAGCATAGCTCAAAATAGAAAATATGTTAAATCCCAAACTTGGTATTTAATTTGTTATTTTCTAAGGATGCAACACGAAGATTTTCAAGAAAATCCCCCATCTCAAACTATCCTTTACATGGAAAAAAGTTCGAGAAATTTGATTTTCTCAAAAATGACTAATGATTTTGATTAAAATCTCTTATATTTAAGATATTTACATGTCAAATAAAATTTATATCTTGAATTCTCTGGGAATAACCTATAAAGGTCTCTTTATTCTGGATGATTTTTATTAGATTTTGCATAACTGGCAAACCATAAGAAATAGAAGAACTCTTAGTGCACAACAAATGTAGATCATGATAAAACACACAATTTGTCATATATGTCTTTTTTTCTGGATTTGGCTGTTTTTGGAGCTATTCTTTGTTGTTGATTTCAGTTTTAAAATACTTAAATTTTTCTCATAGAGAACTTGTCAACGGATTTCAATCCCATAGCAACCACATTTTAAAACATTCGACTGTAGGTTTAGCCTAATGTATTCCATTATTTCCATTCTCTTTATAAAGTAACTAAGAAAAAATACAGTTTCTGTTAATGTTTAGCGGTAAATAGATTGAAGAATACATTTATTAACAATAGTTTGTTACAGAGATGTAGAGAAAGTCATGTGAATGAAATACATCAGATTTTTATTAGTTTATAATGAAGTGGAAAGTCATACATCAGGACGGGACGTAAAGGTTTCTCTTTTCACTTGCTTTTAAAGGACGAAGCATTACTCTTCGATTCACATTCCATAGTTTAATTGACTGTAGAAATGGCAATTATAAAACCCATACAGAAGTAAAAAGTCGTTCGCTGTATAGCACAGGAGAAGAAATGAAAAAGAAGAGAAAAACTAGCCTTCTTAATGACACTGGAAATGGCGTTTTCTCGACAAAACCGATTCGTTTTGTCCAGGGATCTCCTAGGACGACGAATTCAATTATGAACGAGCGAATTCCCTCGCGATGGTCTGGCTGAGAAAGGTCATTTATCTCTAATAGCTCAAGACTCGCAATTCATTTATTATCGGTGGCCGTAAGAAAGCAATCGGAGCTCTTGGCTTGTTATTGGCTTAGCGAGAGAAGGGATTACGGTCTTATGGGGGGGGGGGCTCTAGTACCAGGACAAAATGAAATAGAAATGGCTGCCCACGTTTCTGTTAGCGAATTGCTAATTCCTTGTGGCAGTGGCAATGAGAAAAAATGAGAAATTTAATATTTTTACTTTCTCTACACTTACTATGTACATAGTATATAGAGAAGGTATTGTATTCCACCTACAAATTCGATATGGAGATTTCACTGAAAATTCACTGAATCCACAAAAAGCATTTTTGGAAAAAGGTCCGTGTTTTGCGTGTCTGTAGACAGCATAGCTCAGAAACGAAGTATTTAAGTTTGGTATATTCCAAGGATGCGACACAAAGATTTTCAAGAAAATCCCCCCACCCCAAACTACCCTTCACATGGAAAAAAGTGCCAAAATTTGCATTTTCTCAAAAATGTCTCTTGAAGATTTTGATTAAAATACCGTATAATAAAGGTACTTACATGCCAAATAAAATTTATATCTTGAATTTTCCGTGTGAATGGAACACGCCAGACTTTTTTGGAATTCAGGGGGACCCAAAATATGTATTTCCAGTGAAATCTCAGTATCAATTTTTGGATGGGTTACAATACCTTCTCTCCTATACAGTATGTGCACAGAAAATAAAACTATAAGTATTGAAAAATAGAAACTAATAAGCAGAGATAGGAAGTTCTACCGTTCACCGTTCCGCATACATGTTGCGACTGACCGTCTCGCCTCATCAAAACAAGTCATTGATAAGAACGCTGGGGGGAGAGGTAAACAAGCCTATTGTCAAGTAAACAGTACTGTTTCCAGAGAACAAAACTCACTTGTGAGACATTCGTATAAGCAGATCATTAATTGTGTACAACATACAAATTGTTATATATACGGCCGACCCGGATTTCCATATATGTGCATTATGAAAACACCCATGCAATTATAACACGGATTGAAATAATTACTAATCGAATGTTAAATAATATCCAAATAATAAAATTAATTTCTTAAATATCTTCAGATTCTTACTAGGTAAAAACGAAAGCAGAAGTTAAACTAAATCTTTATCCATCTGCAGCCGTATTACTGAAAACTATATGTACTTCTAAAGCCTTTCAAATGAAAACCTCATTCTACGTTGCGACAAACAAGATTTTTGATGTAAGAAGGTTCGATCCACTTCGCATGATGTGATATTTACATATTTTTAAATATTTTATTAGTTCCGTTTCAGTATTACCTAGCAAATAGCATTTATTGGGATTTAAAAGTGCAGCTTGTATGCAATACATCACACTGAACTTCGCATTCTTTTCAGTTATGCTTTTCATTTTCATCTTTATTTGAGGTAAGATGGTCGTGGGTAGGTAGATCCATCTTGACATGCCACACAGATTCAGTCACCTCCATAACTCTGGACTGTAAGAATGTGATAGTTATAGGTTAACTCTTTGACTACATTTTCAATTAATAATATACTTCTGTAAAGTTGTTCTGTTACTATACGTTTGACAGTTTGTTTAATATAGCTGCCATCAGTTTCTGCATACGTATATGCATAAGTGTACTGCTAGAAAACTTACTATGGTCGTAAAACAAATAATTTTGCTCATATTTGAGCAGAACAAAGCTGTTTTTCGAACGCCTCCCTTCCTACCGACGTGGTTCTGTGTGATAGCTGTTTTGTAGTAATGGGTTGCACTCTACGTTGACCTTTGCTCGCGCAAGTAGCGCCCTGTGGTGTTACCAAGCCTGGTCGCTCTTACTTTGCATAAGGAAATCGGAAGTTATTAACTCCACAAAAAGGTGTAATTGACTTAAGTTATCTGTATTAATCAGATCTACGTTATTTTAAAGTAAGTTTTGTCTATCTGTTATAGTTTACCAGATATGCAAAAGTCATCCAGAAGAAGAAGACTTTATAACTTATGCACAGAAGATTGAAGATATTAATTTAATTTATCATAAAAATAATTTATGGTATTTTAATCCAAATCGTTAGCCATTTTTGAGAAAATTACAATTTTCGAAAAGTGAACCATGTAAAGAGAAGTTTGCAATGGGAGCTTTTCTTAAAATTGAATAAAATACTTTATATTTTTCAGGAGTCCTCATACATGTACTTTTGATGAAATCTCGCTATCCGATTTCTTTGCGGAATACATTACCTTCTCTACCTTTAATATACATTGTATATGACGGGGAAAGTAAAAATAATGAATTGGTTAATATCAATGTTTCGGGAGTAAGTAAAGGTTTTTTGTTTTGAGAAAAGCAGCGTCCAGTATATCTTGTTCATTAAAAAATGGTTTTGCTCTATGCACCTGAAGTTCAATCGACTAATTTATGAACTATCGATAATTGTCTTCTTTATGTTTTCCTAAGTGCAAATTGACATTAACAGTAATCACTGAAATACATTTTTAATTTCACTACTTTGTACATAGTACATAGGTAGAAAAGGTATTGCACTCTACCCAAAAAATCGATATCAACATTTCACCGGAAATACACGTTTTAGGGTCCCCTATATCCATAAAAAGGTTTTTCTAAAAAAAGTACCAGTGTGTGTGCAGGTGTAGTGTGTATGCCTGTGTGTCTGTGAACACATAACTCAAAAACGAAAAGTCTGTAAAATAACAAACTTGGCATTTAAGTTTAATACCTTCCAAGGATACCACATGAAGATTTTTAGTAAAATCCCCCCACCCCTAACTACCCTTTACATGAAAAAAAATGTTGAAAATTTTGATTTTCTCAAAAATGGCTTTAACAATTTTGATTAAAATACCGTATACTAAACGTATTTTCACACAATGTATAGTTTGAATTTTTGGGAATAGTTTCTGAAAATCTATTCATTCTGAATGCATTTTTTTGAATTTTGTATAAATGGTAAATCGTAACACAAAAGTGAAAAGCTCGTAAAAACACATACTCTTTGTCATATATATTTTTTCATGGAATTGATAATTTCCGATATATTCCTTGTAATTAATTTCAGTTTTAAAATAAATTTTTCTCATATAGACATTTGTCAACCTCTGGACATTAAAGAAATGGATTTCACTTACATAGCAACCAGCTTTTAAAAGACTTGACTATCCAAGTTCATCCCATTATTTCCCTTCTACTTACAAGGAAGCAAGTAATAAGGCTATTTCTGCTAATATTTAGTTTGATTGGCAGGAACTAGATAGAGGGATAAGCTTATCAACAATAACTTGTTAGAGAGATGTAGAGAAAGTCATGTGAATGGAACACATCAGATTTTTGTAAGTATAACTCCCTCCTAAATGAATTAATATTGTTCTCTTATATTCCTAATTCGTTTCTTCTTTCTTTGTTAGCTCCTCATGCATGACTTACACCCCATAGGATTTAGGAGATGGTGTCTGGGGTCAGACGTTTGTTGATCAGATGTTCTGGACCATAGAGAAACCAGGATTGGTGATCACTCCTTTGCCTGGTGATATGAAATGTAATTTAATTGTTTTCTCACATAAGCCGTATGCAGGACAGGAGTTCTAAAGGTAGAGTCAGACTGAAAAATATTCACGGATCTCCCGGTCTTTAGCCGGTTGCTTTACCACTGAGCTACCATGGCAACATACCAGCATAGCATTGCATTCGTATGTTTTCCGACAAACCACAAACGATCTCAAAGTACTTTGAGATGACAACCCCAATGGTGACTTACAATGTTGTAAGTCCCAGGATTCATAGTATAGCCAACTATTATGGTCAATTGTGATACTTTATATTCTCACAGAAACTGTGTGTAGGTCAGGAGTTGGACAGGTTGCCATGGTGGCTCAGTGGCAGAGCAACCGGGAGATCCGTGGTTCAAATCCCGGCTATGACATTGGATTTTTCAGTCGGACTTGACGTATCCGATATGAAATGGATGGCAGGAAACATGATTAAGAAGCAATTGTCGGAATGAATGGCGGGGAACCCGAAGGATCTAAGTGAGTAGCAAGTGGTCTAACCTCTTGGCCACGGCGTCGACATATAGGTATCATATTTTAATTTCCTGAATTAACACCCTAACTGAATTGATTTATAGGTGGGATGGAGGGCTTTCATATTTTGCTGAACATTCAAGATTCGATTCAAACTGTATCGGGCGAAAGCTAATGATATCTACTGAATAATTTAAAAGAAGAATTGCCGAGGACAGCTTACAGCAAACATATCATAAATGTTTCCTGCTATATCAGCACATTAGTGATAGAGTTTCGGCAAGCAACTTAGTCATGCTGTACAAATAAGTACAGACGTAGCGGGCACTGTTCCCAGGAATGATGTCAAGGATGTTATGATTCTTCAGATACAAATAAATGCAAGTACTGAAGTTTAGAGTTCATACAAACGTACTGAACAGTAAACAACAATCTTAATTAATGAAATAAAATCCTAGAAGTACAGACTTTGTTTTTAAATAACTGTTGAGCTATAACTCAGCTCATGTGGGTTCAGTCAAGTATATTTGCACGTACACGAGGGACCATTCAGTGAAGGTGAGTTGAAAGGATGTTTCTAACATTTTAACAACTATGTAACACAAAACTATTGGTATTTATAGATCATAAAATCAATTCGTAGCATTCCGCATTAAGCAAGAAAAACCTGATGTGTACCATTCACATGGCTTTCTCTATATCCCTACAACAAATTATCCTTAAAAAGCTTATACTTCTATTTACTTCATGCTAATCGAGAAAAAATTAGCAGAAATAATCTCATTACTTGCTTCCTTGTAGGTAGAAACGAAATATGGGAGTATCATAGGTTAAAGTGAAGACAAAAGCTGTTTACTAGGTGACTGTAGAAAAACAAATTCCTGACAAATTCCTGTTTGAGAAGTACACGTTTTTTAAACCTGAAACCAAAAACAAGGAATATCTCAAAAACGATCAACTCCTCGAAAAAAAGTTATATAACATAAATTGTGTATTTTAATGTGCGCTACATTTCTTGTCTGGTAAGTTTTTGTCCATTTCTTACGGTTTAGCAGTTATACAAAATTTCGTAAAATTCATCCAGAATAAAGTAGTCTTCAGAGGCTATTCCTAGAAAATTCAAGATATACATATTATTTGTCAGGTAAATATCTTTAATATACGATATTTTAATCAAAATTGTTAGGGCCATTTTTGAGAAAATAAAAATTTTCGAAAAAAGTTCCATGTAAAAGGTAGTTGGGGTGGGGGGATTTTCTTGAAAATCTTCGTGTCGCATCCTTGGAAGATACCTAACTTAAATACCAAGTTTAGTATTTAACGGTCTTTTGTTTTTGAGCTATGCTGTCCACAGACACACACACACACACACATCGCACACACATGGACCTTTTTCCAAAAATGCTTTTTTTGGATTCAGGGGGACCCAAAATATGTATTTCCGGTGAAATCTCGGTATTGCATTTTCGGGTGCATTACAATACCTTCTCTATACACTAAGTGCATAGTACATATAGAGAAAGTAAAAATATGCAAACTGTAAGCGGCGTCAACTGGATGGTTTGTTTTACTAATGCTGCCATTAAAGTCGAGTACAAGGAATCTTGCCGATACGAGTATAACGCCCAGCGGTTTATGTTGGTAGGGAGATATTCAACTGCCTCTGCCACGCCCAGCCCCACCGGGTTCTAACTCTTCACTTAAATTATCTCCCTCATGTTTCCATCGCTCTTGAGCCTGGAATCCACTTATATTCATAGATTAGTATGCGAATTCCAGAATTAACCAATAGGAAGGGACTCTTTTACTTTAGAATTGTCTTATATGCTCCGGCCACTCAGGTGAAATATTTCTAAAATAATTACCATTAACATTCACCTAGTCCTGATTTTTGTTATTAGGTAAATGTGTGTGTTATATTAGTAATACTCATACTATATCTAACATTACACTGGGTAATACCTTTTTATTAGATCAAGTTGAAAAATGAACACGATTCATCTGCTCTCTTTGAGGTTGCTTTAAGCCTGCCAACACTTTTTTTGGGGAGCGGCTTTCTATTGCATGTTTATTTATTATATATTGGCAGAAACGCCATATTAGCATTGTTCTTAACCAGCTAGCTAATCTCTTGATTGGTTTTAATTCAAGGCTGACAAACACATACGTATTTATTATTAGAATCAGTTGAAAAATCCAATGTCACAGCAGCCGAGATTTGAAAGTGGTTCTCGCACTCTCCCTGTGGTTGCTCTAACATGAGCTACCATGATAACATGCAGGTATGGCATTCGATGTTCCAACTGATAAATGCTTTTACCTGGTTCAACCAACCGGTATGTCTCCCTTCAGAAAACTACCTTAATGGTGACTTACCATCGTAAGCATTACTCAGTGCGATCTTAAATATAGGAGGAGTACTGCCAATGCAATAAAATAGCTGGTCGATAACATTAATATTAATCGGGGAGGCACGTAACGCAAGTAAGTTGCCATTATAGTAGTTCTGTGAAGGGAAACATACCAGTTGGTTGAACCGGGTAAAAACATATAATAGTTGGAAGATTGGATGTCATACCGGCATCTTGTCACAGTAGCTCAATGCTTAGAGCAACCTCACAGAGCGGAAGAACCATGTTCAAATTCCGGCTATGGCATTGCGCTTTTTCAAGTGGTTCTAATAATGTAAGAGGTGTGATCAAAACATTTCCGGAATGACGTCATAAATACTACACTGCACTGTCACCCTCGGAGTAGCTCCTTGGATGACATCAATGTCCGCAAAACGGTGTCCTCGGAGCCGCATTTTAAGTCTCGGGAAAA
Organism: Hymenopus coronatus; assembly: GCA_030762935.1. Lineage (NCBI taxonomy): Eukaryota > Metazoa > Arthropoda > Insecta > Mantodea > Hymenopodidae > Hymenopus > Hymenopus coronatus. Next base: position 39,896,542 of record CM060885.1, on the reverse strand, counting down.
GAAAAAGTCCACTGGTGCCAAATCTGGAGAATAGACGAGATGGGGAACAGTATTCATCCTATTTTTATCCAAAAGTTGGCGAACAGAAAGAGCTTTGTGCGCGGGCGCATTATCATGATGCAGGAACCAGTCGCCACTCCTCCATTTCTCCGGCCGTTTCCGTCGCACATTCTCCCTTAATGAGTCAGAAAGTTCTCTTATTGTAATGCGCCTATCATTTAAGACCATTTCTCTCACCTGATAGATATTTTCATCAGTTTTGCTGGAATAGGGTCGTCCTGAACGATTTGCATCTTTAACTGATATCACACCACTTTCAAATTTCGAAAACCGCTCAAATGCTTGAGTTTTGTCCATAACTTCCTCCCCATAAGCTGTTCTTAACATTTCATAAGCTTCTGTTGCAGTTTTATAGCTGCATTTTATGTTTGTTTTGTGTTCTTCGTAATCTGACATTTTTGCTACGCGGAAAAATCGCAAAACACGTGTTCACTTCAGAGCGTCTACCTCGTCACTACATGGTCACAGGAAGTCACGTGACCTCTCATTTTTGTCGGTGAAGAGCGTTGCATGTACCGTCTGGGTTAGACTTAAAGAAATCTCGCATTGTTGCGAAACCATTCCGGAAACTTTTTGATCACACCTTGTATACTCTTAAATGTAGAAGGAATATCACTAATATAACACACGCATTTACCTAGGACTAGGTGAAGGGTTAATAGTAATTTTGATAGAAACATTTCACTTGAGTGGCCGGGAGATATAATTCGGAATGAAATCTAAACTAGCATCTGGATGAGTCCCTTCGTATTGGTTCAATGTCAAACGCCTGGAACTCGAGTATTAATCTATGAACATAGGTCGGTTTTAGACTCAAGAGCGAAGGAAAAGGGGGGGGGGGGATAAGCTAAGTGAAGAGTTAGAACCCGGTGGAGCTGGGCAAGGTAGACGCAGTTTAATATCTTCTTACTAACATAAACCACTGCGCATTATATCAGCAAGGTTCCTTGTACTCGACTGCATGTAAATGTGTCCATCGCCAGCAAATACTAGCAGCTTGAGTAAAACAAAATATACAGTTGACACGGCTTGCATATTTCTCTTACTTAATACTCAATGCTACGAATTGATTTTACGTTCTATAAACATCGATACTTTTGTGTTACACAAGTCCGTTTTCTTATATAAATAAATTGAGTTTGTTAAAATGTTAGAAACATCCTTTCAACTCACCTTCACTGAATGATCCCTCGTGTACGTGCAAACATACTTGCAATATACCTAATGCTAATAAAGAAAAAAAATTTAGTGTTCCATTCACATGCCTTTCTCTACATCGCTGTAACAAAGTTTTGTTAAAAACATATTCTTTCTGTCTACTTTATGATAATCGAGATAAACATTGGCAGAAATTGTGTTAATTACTTGCTTCCTTGTAAGTAGAAGTAAAATAAAGGAATACACTAGGCTGAAATGATAGTCAAATACTTTAAAAGCAGGTTGTCATGTGGTTTAAATTCGTTTCTATACAGGGCCAGGAGTTTCCGTGTGAGGGAAGTTAAAGTATTTTGAATCTGAAACTAATAACAAGGAATATCTCAGAAATGATCAATTCCACGATAAAAACGTATATGACATAAATTATGTTTTAGCGACTCTTCATGTTTTATATAGTAAGTTTCTGCCTATCTCTTACAGTTTATCAATTATGCAAAATTCAGCAAAATTAATTCAGAATAAAGAGGTTTTTAGAGGCTATTCCCAGAAAATTCAAGATATACTTTTTATTTGCTATATAAATGTATTTAATATATGGTATTTTAATAAAATTGTTGCAGCCATTTTTAAGAAAATAAAATTTTTCGAAATTCTTTCTATGTAAAGGGTAATTTGGGGTGCAGACATATTTCTCAGTCTTCGTGTCGCATCCCTGGAAGATATTAAACTCAAATCCAAGTTTGGTATTTTACCGACTTTTCGTTTTTGAGTTATCGTGTTCACGGACACACACACGGACCTTTTTCCAAAAATGCTTTTTTTGTATTCAGGGGTCCTAAAACATGTATTTTCGGTGAAGTCCCGGTATCGAATTTTTGGGGAAAATGCAATATGCACATAGTACGTGTAGAGAAAGTAAAAGTTGCCTCTTGAAAAAAAGTACAGAGACAATTGCCTACTCTATGCGTTTCTATCAGGTTTGCTCGTCGTTTCTTACGCTCATTTTGCTGAAACCAGCATGAGTAAACCACGGCTAATTTCTCCATTTTTACTTTCTGCACGTACTATGTGCATAGTGTATAGAGAAAGTATTGCATTCCAAGCAAAATTCGATACCGAGATTTCACCGAAAATACACGTTTCAGGGTACCCTATATAAAAAGTATTTTCAGAAAAAGGTCCATGTGTCTTTGAACACGATAACTCAAAAACGAAAAGTCGTAAAATACTAAACTTGGTATTTAAATTTAGTATCTTCCAGCATGCACACGAAAATTTTGAGAAAAATCCCGCACTCAAACTACCCCTTCACATGGAAAACATTTCGAAAATGTTGATTTTCTCATAAATGGTTCTGAGGATTCTGATTAAAATACCGTATATTAAAGATATTTATATGGCAAATAAAATGTATATCTGAATTTTCTGGGAATAGCCTCTAAATATCTTTTATTTTGAATGCATTTTGCTCAATTTTTCGTAACCGTCAGACGGCAAGATATAGACAAAAGCTTAGTACGCAACAAATGTAGAGTACATTAAAACACACAATTTATGACATATGCTATTTTTATCGTTGAATTGACCATTCTGAGATATTACTTGTTATTTGTATCAGATGTAAAATATTTAAGACTTTTTTCACACGGGAAGTTGTAAACTCCTGGCCCTACATAGAAACGTATTTCTTCCACATGGCAACCAGCTTTTCAAAGATTTGACTATTGGCTTAGCCTAGTGTATTCTCTTATTTTCTTTCTACTTACAAAGAAGCAATTTCTGCTAACGTTTATCTCGATTATTACAAAGTGGATAGAAAAATATGCTTTTTAACAATATTTTGTTACAGCGATGTAGAGAAAGTCATGTGAATGGAACACATCAGATTTTTGTAACATTTAGGGACCACTATCAGGTTAGCCATGATTGACAAACTATAGAAAATCGAACACACAAGATGTATCTACTCGTATATGTTAGTTTAAGAGGCATGACGATGTTGTTAAGACTCGTAACTTATGTTTCATATTTTTTCACCTATCCTTTCTGGGTGGTTTTGAACATATTCGTTGAGTTAGTTTAAAAGTTTGCCATATTTGAAGATGTCATCAGTTTCCTGAGTTGTAAAAATAATAAATGCTTAAATAAGTTTTATGAAAGGGTCTTCTGTTACACAGCGTATATAAAAATATGCCCCTTTCTTCCCCCAAGAGGCTTCAACGTTTCCCAGTTGTGCTGCAGATATATAAGCCTGACGGATTCTTTATTACTGAAAGGCACATCAACAGACCATAACGATCGAACAACTTTCTTCAAGTTTGAATTAGCAGGACAATAAGATACGTACAGCTCCAATATCCTGAGCTATCAGACAGTTACGAAACATTTCTCGTAACAGAGTTACAGCTTGTCTAGAGACTTATTTCCTGGCCATTGTCCACACTTCCTAAGTCAGGGATAAATCATCCCCCTGGATGGGAGGATAAGTGGTATACATTTTTATTTAAAAGCTATTATTGTTATGTGAACGTAAGTTAGCATTGGCGACCTAAGCTCATGGTAATGAGATGAGTTCACTCTACCCTTCTTTGCTTTTTCTGGATCAGTTTTCCTAGAAGAGCCAACTACTAAAAGTTTCCAGACGCTTTTAAGGACATTCTGAGCAGACGTAATGTCCGCCAACCTTTCAAATAAATTAAATCCCATCATTTAATGCTGCAAGATTCCTGGTGACTAAAGCAGACAAATTTAAGTCATTCAACAGTTAAAAAAATCTGATGTGTTACACTCACATGACTTTCTCTAACTGCTCTAGAAACAAACTTCTTACAAAAGATTCTTCCTCTTTCTACACCATGCTAATCCAGATAAACATTATCAGAATGTTCTTATTACTTAGTTCCTTATAAGTAGAAGAGAATTAAGGAAATTCACTAGGCTAAAATGATACTCAAATGTTTTAAAAGTATTCGTTATTCGATTGTCATTGCAAATCGCTTCTTTGTTTGGCCAGGAGTAGAACAAAAGAAAAATGGGCACTTCCTGTCTGAGAAAAGTATAAGTACTTTACAATTGAAATTAATAACAAGGAATATCTAAAAAAAAAAAACTGTAAACTCCACGAAAAAAAAAGTATATGATATAAATTGTGTGTTTTAACGTGATCTATATTTTTTGTGTAGTAAGTTTTGCCTATCTGTTACGATGTACTTGTTACGCAAAATTCATAGATGCCATTCCCAGAAAATGCAAGATATACATTTCATTTGCTATATAAATATCTTTAATACACGGTATTATAATCAACATCGTTAGCCATTTTTGAGAAAATCACAATTTTCGAAAACTTTTCCATGTAAAGGGTAGCTTGTGGTGGGAGGATTCTTCTCGAAATCTTCGTGTCACATCCCTGGAAGATACTAAACTTAAATATCAAGTTTGGTATTTTACCGACTTTTCGTTTTTGAGTTATAGTGTTCACAGACACACGGACACACACTCACACACACACACTAACGATCCTTTTTCTACAAATGCTATTTTTAAATACAGGGTACCCTTAAGCATGTAAGTGCAATCTCGGTGTCGAATTTTTGGGTGGAGTGCAATACCTTCTCTATACACTGTGTACATAGTACTGCATTTACACGCATTTCTCTAGCCAATATCGTAAGTTTTATACAGTTTCTACAAAAAAAAAAAAAAAAAAAGCTCGCAAACGCTAATGTTTTTATTTAGTGCTTGTTAATCGAATTAAACGTTAGAAAAATAGTTCTATAGCACATTTCAATTATGTAGGCAAAAGGGACATGCAAGGCTGAAACGATAGCTTAAATCTTTAAAAAGGCGGTCGCTCTATGCTGATCTTGAAGCTATCCATAACATCACGAGAAAGAACTGAATGGTGACAACACTCAACAATTGACAAACGTGTTGAAATTGGAATCAACAACTAAGTATGTGTCGGAAGTCTTCAATGCCAATGAACATTTAAAATGGTTGTATCTTTTAAATATGTACACATACCGATTTGGCATAAAAATCGGTCTAGCTGTTATTATTTTCCGCTTATCCAAAATTATAGGCTGGCTACTAGTCAATGGAATATTTAAAAGCATATAATATTTTACCCAAAGAGTTACAAGCCTTTTTGTGGTGAACATGTTTGGGTTCTTGGAAATCTTTGTGCTTCATTCTTGGAAGATACTGAACTTTCATATAATGCCACATCTGGGCTGAGGTTGTCTTCTTCCATGGCTTGGTATAAACATATCACCTGAGAGAATGTCGCGCCTGGACAAATTGTTTCTCTTTATAGTGTAGTTTTCTACTAAAATGTATTGTTTTGTTGAGTTCCAGGTGTAGTTCTACATTTCTGATTTGTGCAAAACGTTGCTTTGCTCGTACTTATTGTCCTGTAGTTCTTTTCAATGGTGATATTTTCTCGTGGCGATATTTATTCTCAGATGCGGTTTGCCTGTTTAATACAAAGATGGCCGTTAAAGATTTCCTTTGAATTTAAATTGTGATTAAAACTGATCTTTGTAATACTTGATAATTCGTTTATATTGTGCTAATCGAGATAAAATTTACCAAAATTGGACTTACACTTAGTTCCTTTTAAGTATAAGGGAAATAAAGGAATGCACTAAGCTAAAGTGATCAAATGTTTTAAAAGCTGGTGGCTATGTGATTGAAATTCGGTTCTCTTTGTATCGCAAGGGGTAAAAACAAAAGAAACAGGACTGGAAAATTCAGTTTGAGAAAAGTTTAAGTATGTTAAAATTGAAATTAATAACAAGGAATGTTTAGAAATTGGTAACTTCACGAACAAAAGCAACATAAATCCATGTCACGACAGTTCATAAGAAACCTTGGCCTACTGCCCGGTCGCTGCATCCCCCATCTCCGTCATGGATGGGGTGCAGTATTGGAGGGTGAGACGTGGTCAGCGCCTCGAACGCTCTTTTAACGCATGAAGAGACATCTGCACCGATGAAATACGCCGATATTGGGCCACCTGGTATAATATGTATAGTTGTGCTGACACCTTCCTAAAAGTAAGATTATTATTTTTGATCACATTCAGCGAAAACAAGGTTTTTGTTACGTCATTCAGTTCTCAGAAATCGTCAGTTTAGATTCTCTTTATTGTTAAAAGCCTTTTTTGAAACAACATTTAAGTTTAAAATTATTATACATATTACAACCTTAAAACCTGTATGTTTCTGTCCTTGGTCACAAACACTCTTGCCACTCTTTGGAAGTTGCGAATGGATGACCGTGTTATTGTCATCTACAAGCAAGAGCTGTTCACACTTTCCTCACTGAACCTGGCTTAAGTTGCAGGAAGCAAATAGATCGACAAGGTCTCTTCAGAGAGTACATGTTAGACTTCCCGTCTCAGTCACACTTAGATGCTGCTGACCACGAGCAACTGCGTACCTTGTGGCAGTCTCGGAGCGCTGTTGTCTGCAGCGTCACTTCTTCCACTGCTTCCTCTAAAATCCTTCTTTCCATGCATTTTCTGTTACAATTCTGGTATGCTGAACTACTTCTCCCCATATCACGTTACCTCATCTATTCCTTTCAACATCGGTTGCTGAACCTCACTAAACTTCACTAAAAGTTTTACTGTTTCAGCTAACGTAACTTCAACTCGTTTATCATGGCTGAAACACATTCCGAAATGAAATGGTGTTTTATTTATGGACGCTCTTTAACTGCTGTGGTTCTCGGCGTCCCATTCTATACTGGGCGTGAAAGACTGCTTATGGCTCAGAGGCCTCTCAATCAGGCTTGAGGTTCTTTTACGTGCCGTAAATCTACGACATGGGACCCACGGCTTTACTTCCCTTCCAAAGGAAGCCATGCTAAGGATTTTAACGCCGGATTTGAACCCGCGACCTTGGGTATAAGAAGTTAGCATGGTAACCATTACACCACGGAGTCCGTCGCGGTAGTTCTAGGATGAGAACAAAAACAATGTCTACAATATATAAAAGGAGTAACGATTATACGAGGGCAGTATTTTTTCTACCTCCGATAGGCTATAAATAAAAGAAAAGATCATAGAAAACAATTATCTTATTACTAAAAGTTTTGTACACTTATGGTTACTTTTAAACATAATCACCGAAAAGATTGAGACATTTATCCTACCTGTGCACAAGCTTTCCAAGACCCGCTTCAAAAAATGTTGCCGCCAATGATTTCAAACGAGCATTGACGTTGGTTTGAAGAGGTTGATTTACATTTACGGCCCTCGTGAATGTAAATCTTTACGGAATCACTGAGTACATCACAACCTAATTTTTTACAGAATGAAGTAAATCAGATTGCAAACCATCACATGAATCATGCGTGAGAACCTGTGCGTTAATTTCCACTGAACCCGTAGGTGTTGCAACGCCGATGACATCTTACACTATGATTGGTCAGCAAGCTGACGAGTCCCTGACGGCAGATGACACATCCCACAAGTGTCAATCACAAGGACACTTCTCACTTCTCTCTCTGCGATACTTCCATCTCGTCTAAGAGCAGCACAGGCGCTGGCGGGGTATCAGCTGCTTCCTAGACACACCACCTCAATGATTGTAAAACACAATATAGTATGGGTATGACTGAAGTAGTTCTATGTACACTTAATGTCTTTCCAACACTTTTAATACATTTGTAATGAATATCAAGTTTCATTAGCTCCAGCTTTTTCAGGCACAGCAGTGAAGATCTTTGCACCTGACCGAGCTAAAATGCCATCTTAAGCGATGCCAAGACATTCGGCTGCCATCTTAAGACGTTAAAGTGTGATAATGGAAGGGAGCGCTTGATGATGCTGAGGCCCTTAAGGGCTGTAGGGCACTCCGACGTGTGTGTCTGTGGTATTTTGTTCTCAGTTCCCTAACAAACCTGGCTGCAGAGGATTATAGATTTTTTTTAGTCTGTAGACAAGAGGTAGAGTAGTGGGGAGGGCATGGTGTATAAAACTGGAGCGTGGGGTGACAATAGCAATGCAAGTGTTGTGCCATCTATCCTGAACGGAAGAACTTGCACCAATGTAAACAATGCAATTTTGAATAGAAGTACTTTTTGTTTTGTTATACATATTATATTTGTAGGTCGTTGTGATGGTCATTGTACAATCGATTATACTATTTTAAAATGGGAACCTGCCTTTTTAGGCTGTTTTCTCACTCATCATAAAAAACTAAAGAGCGTAATGAGATATTCTGCATTTAAATGGTCCACCCGATATAACAAGGAATGAAGCGTGCTACAGCAGTTGACCAGTCTGCTCATAACCTTTCCCTCCATTGTTTTTTACTTTCTCTACACGTACTATGTACATAGTGTATAGAGAAGGTATTGTAATGCACCAAAAAATTCGATACAGAGATTTCACCGAAAATATATGTTTTGAGACACCCTGAATACAAAAAAAAACATTTTTGGAAAAAGATCCGTGTATGTATGTGTGTGTGTCTGTGTACAGCATAGCTCAAAAACGAAAATACCGTTAAATACCAAACTTGGTTATTTGGTTTTTTATCTTCCAAGGATGCCCCACCTCCAACTACCCTTTACATAGAACTTTTTTTTCGAAAATTTTGATTTTTTTAAAAACGGCTTTAAAGATTTTGTTTAAAATGACAAACATTAAAGATATTTACCTTACAAATAAAATATAATCTTTAATTTTCTGGGAATAGCCTCTGAAGACTACTTTATTCTGGGTGAATTTTACGGAATTTTACATAACTGCTAAACCGTAAGAGATGGACCAAAACTTAACACACAAAAATATAGAGCACGTTAAAACACACAATTTATGTCCGGTATATTTTTTCGTGGAGTTAATCGTTTTTGACATACTCCTTGTTTTTTGGTTGCAGATTTGAAGAGATTATACTTTTCTGATACAAATTCCTGTCCATAGAAGTAAAGGAACTTCAGTCACCTTATGGTTATCAGTTTAGCCTATAGTACTCCCTTATTTTCCTCCTACTTACAAGGAAGCAAGTAATAAAACTATTTCTGCTAATTTTTTCTCAATTAGCATGAGGTAAATATAGAAGCATAAGCTTTTTAACAGTAATTTGTTGCAGAGATGTAGAAAAAGTCATGTGAATGGAACACATCAGATTTTTAAAGCTTAAACTCTGGCTTCAGTTTTTAATAGTTACCTTATCTGTCAATTTGACTGTTTTATTTACATTTATTTTATTGACGTTTTATTTATCTCTAGTTGTTGTCCAGGGTTTTATCAGTTTTATTGTATGTGTTTTATATTTCCAGTTTTAGCATATTTTCGTTCCTCATGGCGCTAATAACCTTAGCAATTGAGCGCTCTTAAACACCAATCATCATCATTGAATTGTGTAGGTGCAGACACCTAAGAATATAAATTAAGTTTAGGCCCCAGACCTCATAGTTTAACCAATCAGGTTAATTAATGTTAGCACATAAAGTACTTACGACATCGTAAGTCGCTATTGGGGCGTGTGATCTAAAAAAAAATTGAGATCACTTACATGCGAGTTAGTTGAGGAATTTAATGTTATCTCGCTAGGTTGTCATGATAGCTCAGTGGCTAGAGACTGGGAGAGCCTTGATTGAAATCCCACTTATAGCATTGTATTTTTCAGTCTGGATCTACCTATCCAAAAATGTATATACAGTTATAGCTAAGGACGTTTGGAACTCCAGGTTTGAAATTGCAAATGACATGTATGAGTATTTTCATTGTTTATTGCCATTTTTTTTTTAATTTCTGCCATTTAATTTAATTCTGTTAGTTTCTGTGACACAACAAAAAATCAGTTAGACACAAACTGAAAATACAGATACATTTTAGAAATTTCCTGTACTTTACTTGAATTTCAAAACGTGCTCATAGATAGCTCAGAAGAAAAATAATGTGCAATTAACAGCAAAACACTTTAATCTTGAACAATTGACACTTTAGACTAATTGACTTATTATTTAATTGTTGAGTTCTTGAACGTCCTCAGGCGAAGAGGCATAAACGACTCCAGAGTAAGAGTAAACTGCTCTGGTCTTCTCCTTCGAACTCAGAGCCCGTTGCTTTAAGACCGCTTTCTAAACAGCTCCCAAAGAGGTGACCACAAGGAACTGTAGCAGCGGAAATGTCTAATTATCTGGAGGAAAGGGCTTAAGCGGAATACAACTTTTGGACGGCAGTGACCAAGCGAGAAGGTTTGGCGCTAATGTACGAAGCGGGAGGCATCGGGTTCAATTCCCGTAGGGCGACCACTCCAAACAGGCCGGTCCCCATGACCGCGCTCGCTAAAGTGTCTCGAATTGGTGCTTCGTTGCGCAGGGAATCGTGCGTTCGAGTCCCGCCTTGGGAATGGGTGTATATGTATGTGTGTATAGGCAGAAAACAGCAAAAAAGGTAATCGAAATAGAAAACACAGTAAAATGTTAGGAAAATGGAAACAGGTTATACAAAAACAATAAGGAACGTTAATAAAAACAAAACAAAAAAGACCATTGATTTATCGTAGTTTGCCCGGGTCGGTAGGTAAATGCTGGGACGTGTTCTTTCTTCGCATCATTTGCTTTCATCTGTTTTAGCTCGGCTGTTTCAGGGCTATAGGACCGGGCCACATCGATTAGTGTGTTGCAGCAGGACAATAGAATTTGCAAGGGAAAGGTGTCTCCCTGTCATTTTGCTGAGTTGCTTTCTTACCCCAAACTGCGCTTATCCAAGATAGGGCTAATTGGCACCAGGATTGGTGTAACGTTGAATCCTTGTTCCTTACTAGCGCATATCGTTGGCCCAATTTGGTCACCCTTTGAGTAATCCTTCATTCCTTTCTCTAATGGGACACGTTGGAAGCACAAAGCTTGTACCATGTCATACGCCAGCTCCTTGCTGAGCTCATAGAGGCTTCTCGTCTCACTTTTTTTCTGTCGCGAGTTAGGTAAACACGAACATTTGTTCAGCAGCTATCCAATATTTTATGAGACAGAAAAGTAGCACATTGTGGTAACCACACCTTTATATAACGTAGAAGTCTGAAACTACGATACAAACTGGAGTAGTTTCACTTATGAGTGTTTCCAAAGCCCTTAACGCATGTCTTTCAACGAAAGTGGTTAATAGAAATATTTGCACGAAAGTAAAAGTAAGTATTATCAGTTCTGTCTTTGCGAACTAGTGATCGATTAGTCACGCCTATAGTTTGACCAAGTAAGTGAATATCTGAAAGTGAACGTGCTGGCGGAGAATGAATTATATTTAAATGCTGCAAGAATTTATTCATAAATAAATGTTAACTAACAAGGGAAGCATTTAAAATTGATTCAAACAGTAAATATGAACTATCGAATAGGGTTATATTGCATATCTACAACAATAAATATTTATATGAACATTTTAGAAGGTTAAATACATTCTATTGACATTTTTTTTGCCTCATTTAGCAACTCCTAAGTCGAATAAATTATTTTAGATGTCGGTTTCATAGTGCTCTTCTAATATATTAAGTAATATTCTATACAAATATAATATAAAGAAGGCGTCGATGAGCATTTTGTCAGCGATAAACTCATTCGTGTTCAAAGTTTATCTTATTAATGTAAAGTTCACGTATCTGTTAATGCTTTTAGGCTATCAGCTTGTTCAAATATCTTATATATTATGCGTAAATTCTAATATAAAAATCTGATTTGTGCCATTCACATGACTTTCTCTACATCTCGGTAATAAAGTATTGTTAAAAAGTTTATTCTTCTATCTGCTTCATGTCATTGAGAAAAATGTAAGCAGAAATGATCTAAATTGCTTGGTTTCTTGTAAGTAGAAGCAAAATAAACGAATACACTCCGATAAATCGATAGCTAACTCTTGACTCTTTTAAAACTGGTTGCTCGTACCATGGTTTGAAATACATTGCTTTGCATGGCCAGTAGTTTTTCCAAAAAATTCAGATTATCCATTTTGCTTCTCATGTAAATAACTTTAATATATGTAAATTTAATCAAAATCGTTACAGCCATTTTTAAGAAAATCAATATTATCGAAAATTTTGTAAAGGGTAGCTTGGATTGGAATATTTTCCTCAAAATCTTCATACTGCATCCGTGAAAAAAACCAAACTTAAATAAGAAGTTTGGTACTTTACCTAATTTTCATTTTGGAGTTATAGTATTCACAGACACAGGGACACATACACACATACAAACAGACCCTTTTCTAAAAATTATCTTTTATACCCCGGGACATTAAAACGTGTATTTCCCGTGAAATCTCGATATCGTATTTTGGATGAGGAGCAATACCTTCACTATACTCTATGTACATACTATACGTACAGAGAAAGTAAAATTGAAGTTATTTTTTGGTCTTCAAGATCCTGCCAGTTGTTGTTAATCAGGCAATAACTGGATTCTTTAGTTTTGGTACCGCCTTGTTTTCTGACATGACCTACTGGTTCTTAGTAGTAGCAGCAGCAAAGCCACCTTTCCGCAATTCGACAAAACTAAACCACTTGGATCATCTTATTGGAATCCGACGAAACTAAACTGGTTAAGCATTATACATGGAATCCGACGAAACTAAGCTAGCTGAACCATCATATTGGATCCAACGAAACTAAGCTGGCTGGATCATCATATTGGAAACCGACAAAACTAAACTGGCTGGATCATCATATTGGAATCCGACGAAACTAAACTGGCTGGATCATCATATTGGAAACCGACAAAACTAAGCTGGCTGGATCATCATATTGGAATCCGACGAAACTAAGCTAGCTGGATCATCATATTGGAATCAACGAAACTAAGCTAGCTGGATCATCATATTGGAATCAACGAAACTAAGCTAGTTGGATCATCTTATTGGAATCCGACGAAACTAAACTGGCTGGATCATCATATTGGAAACCGACAAAACTAAGCTGGCTGGATCATCATATTGGAATCCGACGAAACTAAGCTAGCTGGATCATCATATTGGAATCAACGAAACTAAGCTAGCTGGATCATCATATTGGAAACCGACAAAACTAAGTTAGCTGGATCATCATATTGGAATCAACGAAACTAAGCTAGCTGGATCATCATATTGGAATGCGACGAAACTAAGCTAGCTGGATCATCATATTGGAATCAACGAAACTAACCTAGCTGGATCATCATATTGGAATCAACGAAACTAAGCTGGCTGGATCATCATATTGGAATCCGAAGAAACTAAGCTAGCTGGATCATCATATTGGAATCCAACGAAACTAAGCTAGCTGGATCATCATATTGGAATCCGAAGAAACTAAGCTGGCTGGATCATCATATTGGAATCCAACGAAACTAAGCTGGCTGGATCATCATATTGGAAACCGACAAAACTAAGCTGGCTGAATCATCATATTGGAATCCAACGAAACTAAGCTAGCTGGATCATCATATTGGAATCCAACGAAACTAAGCTGGCTGGATCATCATATTGGAATCCAACGAAACTAAGCTGGCTGGATCATCATATTGGAAACCGACAAAACTAAGCTGCTTGGATCATCATATTGGATTCCATAGAAACTAAGCTGGCTGGATCATCATATTGGAATCCGAAGAAACTAAACTAGCTGGAGCATCATATTGGAATCCGAAGAAACTAAACTAGCTGGAGCATCATATTGGAATCCGAAGAAACTAAGCTGGATGATGCATTATATTGGAATCCGAAGAAATTAAACTGGATGATACATCATATTGGAATCCGAAGAAACTAAATTGGATGATACATCATATTGGAATCCGAAGAAACTAAGCTGGATGATACATCATATTGGAATCCGAAGAAACTAAACTAGCTGGAAAATCATATTGGAATCCGAAGAAACTAAGCTGGCTGGATCATCATATTGGAATCCGAAGAAACTAAACTGGATGATGCATCATATTGGAATCCGATGAAACTAAGCTACTTGGATCATCATATTGGAATCCGAAGAAACTAAGCTAGCTGGAGCATCATATTGGAATCCGAAGAAACTAAGCTAGCTAGAGCATCATATTGGAATCCGAAGAAACTAAGCTAGCTGGAGCATCATATTGGAATCCGAAGAAACTAAGCTGGATGATACATCATATTGGAATCCGAAGAAACTAAGCTGGATGATACATCATATTGGAATCCGAAGAAACTAAACTGGATGATGCATCATATTGGAATCCGAAGAAACTAAACTGGATGATGCATCATATTGGAATCCGAAGAAACTAAGCTAGCTGGATCATCATATTGGAATCCGAAGAAACTAAGCTAGCTGAAGCATCATATTGGAATCCGAAGAAACTAAGCTAGCTGGAGCATCATATTGGAATCCGAAGAAACTAAGCTGGATGATACATCATATTGGAATCCGAAGAAACTAAGCTGGGTGATACATCATATTGCTAGCTAGAGCATCATATTGGAATCCGAAGAAATTAAGCTAGCTGCAGCACAATAATTTTATTGGAATCCGACTAAACTAAGTAGCTGGAGAGTCATACGTGAAATTCCACGAAATTAACCTGACTGGAGCATCATACATGAAAAGAAGTTAGTTAAAAAATAACATTAATATGTCATATTAAAATTATTAACAATTTAATACCTCTTTATCCCACAAATAATACCCTTAAATTGATTTTTATTATTCTCATTTTTTTCCAGAAACTAAATTTTCTGGAGCATCACACCTGGAATCCGACGAAACTAACCAAGCTGATGAATCAAGATACCTGGAATGACAGCAAATTTCAGCCATACGTGGACCAGCGAATAGGGTTGTCTTCATATAAACATTGCAATAAAATATAATTATGGTAACCTAAATACCGTTCAAATCGCTTCTTTGGCTAACATCTATCTGAAATCCCGCGTAAAAAGGAACAGAGAGAAATTTATTTGTTCCAAGGATAAGGTTTGTGTTCTAGATATAAAGAACTCCAATCCAATGAAAGAATTTATGATAGGGTTTATATAAATGGTATTTAATAGTGAATCTTCCCCTTTTAATGGTAATTTCGTACAGTATCGACCAACTTTCCAAATAACGGAATAACAATTTCCTAATGTTCAAGCAAGGGGATGTGAAACATGGTGGAACGCCCGACTCTTTAATCTCTCCCCCCCCCCCCCCCGTAAGTCAACCAATCTTTAGAAATGCTCCACAACCATTGGAAGAATATTTGTAAACACCTGTAAACTGAAGAAGATATTGGAATTCACCAAAATGATTTTAAATACAATAAAGCCCTATAAAATATCAACCAATATGGATGCAGGAGAAGCCGCGGATAAAAGCTAGTAAAACCAATAAATGTTAGGTAATGCACGTTTTTATCAGATATGGAAATGTAATTCATTATAAGTATGTACAGGCGGATAGATTCACTGACTAGATTTATTTATTTGTGATGAATATACAGCTGGTCAATTAGAAATTATACTTTCTCATAAAATGAAAATGAATATAAGAACTGCAATAAATGAAATTATTGATCCTATTGACGAAACAATATTTCATGAGCACAAAGTCAGAAGGAAAGCAATTAAATGCAACTCTTACTAAACCATAGGCAAGGATATCATAGGTGACCAACCATCCCTCATACAATCTTTTAGCATTTGCAGGTTTTTCTCTGCCTATCAGTAACCTTGGCTGCTGTTCTCCGCGATCTTTCTGGTGATAATGTGTTGATAACTTGAGGACAACTGCTAAAGAATTCATATATTCAGTATCATTTACTTAAAAAATTACGCGCATTAAATATTATACAACTACTCGATCAATCAGAGCTAGAGTACCACAAGGCTCAATTTTGGCACCGATTCTGTTTAATATATTAAACTACGATCTCTTGAATATCCCCATACATCTGTAGTATGCAGATAATAGTCATATTTTGTTATCACAGTAATATAAATGTACCCATTAGTCAACTAAATAAAAAAAGGTCTCTCAAAGACACTTCCAGATGAACCTTCATGGTCTCTTTTAAGTATACAGCTTGTTGGCTTCCTTCAGAAACCTCAGTAAAGTATCCTGACACAAAATTAAACACATATCACAAAAAGTAGTACTTGACTACACCAAATTAAACATCTATATCCCCTAATTAATAGGCATTCAAAAGTGGGCTTGAATGCTCAATTCTCTATATAAATCACTAATATGTCCACTCCTCTCATACGCTGCTCCTGTATGGAGCACAGTTAGCAGCATCTGTCATAAGTCATCCAGAACAAATTTCTACTGGGAGCCATACAACGTCTTATTTCTCCCCTTCCACTATCTCAAAGACTTTGACCATTATATAGATAGTTACCTATTACCTGACTGAAGAATGAATGCAGACGACCATGAGTGGAAGCTTGCGTAAACACATTCAGATAACGGTATCACTCCCGGTGCAGGCCCTGTACAGTTCAGAAATACTGGAATGCAGCAGTTCAGTCTCTTACGGTGGGTAGGTTCAAATCAAGTCAAAATAAAAACACTGCCACGCCTAGTCATGCGATCACAAAGTAGAAAATTAATATTCATTAGTGATAAAGAAAACAGAAAGTTTAACCTGTTGTGGATCGTTTAGTTTATTCCTGTACTGATGTTTTGATGGTCAGACTGCACTGCTCTATATTCCAGCCTTCTCTACCTGCTCTAAACCGTGCCATGCTACATCAGCAACCTTCCCAAACAACTGAATTCTTTCGTCAGACAGTAGTTACCTCTCCCTTTGTTTTTATTTGTTCCATCATATATGACCAACTAATGGAGGTTGCACCATTTAGTTTATTACTGATGAGAAGGGGTAGCATCTTGGGGACCGATAGCGGAACACATGCGGTGTTGCATACCTACAGAGTAGAGACCGACCTGCATTTGCGACTGCACGCGCCGTATGTAAACAACCTGTAGTAACGTGTTGGGAAACGACAAAGCAGTTTACTATACTGTATATTACAATACTGTTTTACAGGTAATTAATGGATTTGATGATAGTGCATGCTCTTCAATCAAGATTGTAAAAGCTCTTGATTCAAATGGGTTGCATGAAGATTTGCAATTCATACAGAAGAACTTTGCAAATATATCTACGACAATAACATATATTTGGAAACATCGAACATGGGGATGCAATTAATCAGAGACCCGTGAGACTTGTTTTAGACCATGTGAAACAGTGTTTGGGAAAAACTGTCGGATTTTCAATAACGCGTGCAATAACGCTTTCTTACCCAATAGTCGATGATGAGTCCTATTTCCGTTTTGCTCGAATCACATCATGTGATGTTGAGCGAAGTTTTTCACATATGCGTGCAATCGGAGACGATTCACATTTAAGACGTTACGAATGTATGTTCTTGTACATTGTGTAATCTATGTATCTTGAGAGAAAATGAATCGGATAATGATGCTTATGACCTGTAGCACAACAGCAATTGAATATAAGTAAATATTAAAATTGTTAGTTCTCGTAAATCAATGGTGCTTATGTTTACCACCCACCAAACCTCGGTCGCCTCTGAAAGCTAGTGAAAACATCAGTGTACCACGCAACCACTGCACCATGTTCCTTCTATTAGTACCACTAAGTACACATGCATTGTCAACACACCACAACTATATACCTTGCTGCGCTAACTTCGATTCTGTCCCGCTTTTGGTCCCCAAGATACTATCCCTAATGATGAGCTTGTTTAGCTAAATTGTGAAGTTAACTTTGAAAGTGACTGTCCATCTTACCTTTATATTTTTATTTACGCCCTAAATCTCTTCATTTGTTCTTTAATCCTGTAACCGATTACATATTGTTTCTTTTACTAATTATTCATCTGTATAAACCCCTCGAACTTCAAAACCGATATCGCAGGCTTTCAATTTATTTTACAACACTGAAACACTGTTAGAAAAAGATTCGTGTGTCTTTCTGTGTATCTGTGTGTGTATGTGGACAACGATACTCAAAAACGAAAAGTCGGTTAAATACCAAACTCGATGTTTAATCTCAGTATCGCGGATGAATAATTTAAGGAATATCACCTTACTCTGAACCACCCTTAACCTGAAATCTTTTTTGAACATTTTGATTTTTTCAAAAAATGGCTCAAACGGTTTTATTAAAATGTTTGAGTTATTTTTATGACAAACGAAATGTTTTATCTTAAATTATCTTGAAACTGCCCCAGATGTTGAAAAGTCGGTTAAATACTAAACTTAATATTCAAGTTTAATATATTCCAAGAATACGACAAAAATATGTTCAGGAAAATCCTCCCAGCATAACTACTATTTAAATGGAACAGCTTTCGAAATTTTCGAGTTTCTAGAATTGCTCTAACAATTTTGATTAAAATTCCGTATATTAATGATATTTTCATAGCAAATAAAATGTTTATCCTAAATTAGTTGGCTATTTCCCTCTTAATTCTGAATGACTGTTTCATAACCAGTAAACCGTGAGATGTAGAGGAAAACCTATTACACAAAAATGTAGATTTATGAAGCACAATTTATGTGTCTTACAGTGTTTTACAGAACTAGCCATCTGCGAAGTATTCCTTGTTATTGGATCCAATTTTCAAATGCTTAAAACGTTTTCCAAACCGAATTTGTTTCACATCTTTTTTGTTTATTGCATGGCCCTGGAAAGACAATTGCATAGCGCATCGTTTTAGCCCATTGTATGCCCTTCTACCTATAAGGAATCACGTAATAATACAATTATTTGTAATATTTATCTTTATTAGTATGATGTAGATAAAAGAACAACCTTTTATGAGATAATTTGTCCACAGAACATTATAGAAAGTCTTGTGAATGGAACACATAACATTTTTAATTTCTTTAGCATGTATTTACATACATGTACATAGTAGCCCAGAAGGTATTGTATTCTTTTAAAAAACTCCAGAATTCACCGGAAATATATTTTTGGAACTGTGATTTCAAAAAGACATTTTATAGAAAGGTGTGTGTGTGCGCGCGCATAACTCAAAACTAAATGTTGGTTAAATACCATACTTAATGAAAATAACTTTTCTCGGGCTATCAGCCAGGTGAATTCTGGAATAAAAGAAAAGTTATTTTCATACCGCCGCCAGGAAAGCTTCAAGTCATGGACCATACTTAATATTTAAGATCAGCATTTTTCCAAGGATGCCATATGATACCCTAAACACCGGAATACTATCTTGCGCTCCAATTTACTCTTCTAGACCATAGATAATGAATATTTTCCGATTGTTGTGCTAGTTAAATCAAGTTTCTTATTACTTTCTCTACACGTACTATGTACATAGTGTATAGAGAAGGTATTGTAATACACCCAAAAATTCGATACCGAGATTTCACCGGAAATACATGTTATGGGTCTCCCTGAATCCAAAAAGAGCATTTTTGGAAAAAGGTCCGTGTGTGTGTGTCTGTGTGTCTGTGGACAGCATAGCTCAAAAACGAAAAGACCGTTAAATACCAAACTTGGTATTTAAGTTTGGTATCTTCCAAGGATGCGACACGAAGATTTTGAAGAAAATTTTCTCACCCCCAACTACTCTTTATATGGAACATTTTTCAAAAATTTTTATTTTCTCAAAAATGGCTCTAACGACTTTGATTAAAATGTCAAATATTAAAGATATTTACCTGTCAAATAAAATGTATATCTGGAATTTTCTGAAGACTGTTGTGAATGAGTTTTACGGAATTTTGTGTAACTGGTAAACCGTAAGAGATAGACAAAAACTTACCAAACAAAAAATGTAGAACACATTAAAACACACAATTTATGTTATACACATTTTTTCGTAGAGTTGATCGTTTTTTAGATATTCCTTGTTTTTGGTTTCAGCCTTGAAAAACATACTTTTTTCATACAAGAATTTGTCAACACCTGCCCATACAAAGAAAGGAACTTCAGTCACATAGCAACCAGCTTTTGACTATCGCTTTAGCCTGTGGTACTCCGTTATTTCACTTCTACTTACAAGGAAGCATGTAATAGTACTATTTCTGCTAATTTTTTCTCACTTAGCATGACGTAAATGGAAGAGTAAGCTTTTTAACAATAATTTGTTGCAGAGATGTAGAGAAAGTCATGTGAATGGAACACATCAGATTTTTTTAAATGTCTTATGTGTCGACAAATACTTTCCTTTAACAATTGTCAAGAATATGTCGTTTGACGTACATAACTTTAATTAACACTTAGCTATTTGATAAATTGGATTGGTCGTTTCTAATTTTACCTAATAAACATTTCAGTAACTTTATCCAAGTTGCTTTTCGTTTTAAAAATAAATGATATGATTTCCTTTAATCTAATATAACATACAAGTTCTTTAGAATTATTTTATGAGCATTTCTTTCAAAAGAACCTTTCATAAACATAAAAAACAGCTTTTAATGTTATTTGGCAAATAAATTCGCAGTGTCATATTTTTATTTCATAATTGCATCGCTTATTAGGTATAAGTGAGGTGCAAGTATAGGCTTTCTTATTCCCTGTGAAGCATTTATATTTTGCTTCCTGTTTTACTTTCACTACCACTTACTTATGAACGCATTTTACTCATACATTCATTATCAATATTTCATGGAAATAGACCTTTTGAGGTTTCCTAAAACAGACAAGATTAAAAAAAATCTCATGTGTTGCACTCACATGACTCTCTCTAGATACTCTACAAACATCTTACAAAAGATAATTCTTCTTTCAACACTACGCTAATGTAGATAAACATTAGCAGAATTTTGTTACTTACTTCCTTAAAGGTAGACTGGAACTAAAGGAATGCACTAGGCTGAAGTGATAGTCAAATGTTTTAAAAGCTGTCGTTATGCGATTGTCATTTCAAATCGCCTCTTTGCTTGGCCAGGTGTAGAACAAAAGAAATACGAACACTCACAACTGAAACTAATAACAAGGAATACCTCTAAAACGGCAAGTTTTACGAAAATAATGTATATGACATAACTTGTGTATTTTAACGAGATCTACATTTTTTGTACAGCAATTTTTTTTTCTATCTCTTACGGTTTACTAATTATTCTAAATTAAGCAAAATCCATCCGGAATTAACAGGTCTTTAGAAGCTATTCCCAGAAAATTCAAGATATACATTTTATTTATGATAGAAATTACTTTAATATGTTGTATTTTAATCAAAATTGTTAGAGCCATTTTAAAGAAAAACAAAATTTTCGAAACTTTTTGCATGTAAAGGGTAGTTAGGGGTGGGGGATTTTCTTGAAAATCTTCGTGTCGCATCCTTGGAAGATACCAAACTTAAATACCAAATTTGGTTTTAAACTGTCTTTTCGTTTTTGAGCTATGCTGCCCACAGACACACACACACGGACATTTTTCTAAAAATGCTTTTTTTTGGATTCAGGGAGTCTCAAAACATATATTTCCGGTGAAATCTCGGTATCGAATTTTTGGGTGCAATACACTATGTACATAGTACGTATAGAGAAAGTAAAAATAAAGAGAAAAGTCCGATCAATAGAAAAATATATTTAGTAATAAAACATATATACACATTTTCATCACACTACTGATATTCCATACTATCCTTTACATGTAAACGGGGCTTCTTTTCTCAAAACCGGCATTAAAACTAGCGATTAAAATATGACTTGTTTGATATTCTTACAAGAAAAGCAAACTGTGTCTTGCATTTTCCCTAAATTACCTATCTCATCTTGATCGAATACTGCATATATTTGGTAACTGGAAACCATAAGATATAGAAACTTAAAAACAGGAAGAATCTGACGTGTTACACTCGCATGACTTTCTCCAGATCTTCTACAAACTTCTTACATAAGAGTATTCTTCTTTCTGCGCCTTGCTAATCGAGATAATCATTAGCAGAATGTTCTTACTACTTAGTTCCTTATAAGTAGAAAGAAAATAAGGGAATACACTAGGCTAAACCGATAGTCAAATGTTTTAAAATCTGTCGTTATTCGATTGTCATTGCAAATCGCTTCTTTTCTTGGCCAGGAGTAGAACACAAGAAAAACGGACACTTCCTGTCTGAGAAAAGTATAAGTACTTTCAACTGAAACGAAAAACAAGGAATACCTCGGAAACGGTTACCTCCACAACAAAAATGTGTAGGACATATTTTGTGTGTTTTAATCAGATCAACATTTTCTATGTGGTAAGTTTTTGTCTATCTCTTACCGTTTAGTAGTTACACAACATTTAGCAAAATTCATCCAGAATAAAGAGCTCTTCAGAGGCTATTCCCAGAAAATTCAAGATATACATTTTATTTGGTATGTAAATATCTTTAATATACGGGATGTTAATCAAAATCGTTTGAGCTATTTTTTAGAAAATCAAAATTTTCGAAAATTTTCCCATGTAAAGGGTAGTTGGGGTTGGGGGGATTTTCTTGAAAATCTTCGTGTCTCATCCTTGGAAGATACCACACCTAAATACCAAGTTTAGTATTTAACGGTCTTTTCGTTTTTGAGCTATACTATCCACAGACAGACAGACAGACAGACAGACAGATAGACAGACACACACACGAACCTTTTTCTGAAAATGCTTTTTTGGATTCAGGGGGTCCTTAAACATGCATTTCCGGTGAAATCTCGGTATCGAATATTTAGGTGGAATGCAATACTTCTATACACTATGTACATAGTACGTATAGAGAAAGTAAAAATATAAATTCGTTAAAATACATAATGTGTAACAAGTACACATCAATATTTGCTGTTTCGAAATATTCTATAATTTTCTTTCTATTTTCTCAGTCTGCATTGTGTAATTTAGAACACAAAAGTATTCCTCTAAATTTCACAATTGCATTTTGCAAAAAAGGGCATTTGAAATATTATTTATAGAATGTTTATACTCCTAAATAATTTTAATATTATAGAGGCAACCTTGAGTATAAAGGCGATGCCCAATATTTAAAATGTGTTTTAATTATAACAAAATATTTATTTAGGTTTTTGAAATTGAATTTTATTTAGTGTTAACGTTTGATAAAATTCCTCTCTATCGAAAATAGTTGAAGAAATTGAACTTACAGACTGCCATTTTAGTATTAAAACAAATAGTATTGACCTGGAAACTATAGAAGATAGGACTTTAAAAATCTTGAAATACACATATGTGAGAAAACATGGGGCAGTTGTGTTATGTGCCTAGAAGTTAAGACATTTCTCGGCCAGTTTTGGAGACATTAAAATACTTTATACCAGCAAAAAACGAAATTATTTAATACGAATTTAGGCGTCAACAAGAGGTATAACTATGGAAGTATTCAAGAATCGACAGTCCGACATTGGTGTATTAAGTGTGAGATATCAGAATGCAGTGCAGTTAACTGTGTCACTAAGTCATGGAAAAGAGTCGAAGAGGCACTAAAACAAATTCAGAGCAGCACACCATTCACTTCCGTTTTTTATAGCAAGGGCAGCTGCAGTTTTCAGGGTAGACTCCAAAGCATGTCTAATCGGATGGGGTGCGGCTCTAGAAGGGAGGAATATGTGAGGGTAGGACAGAGAATAAAAAATAGGGGTGGCAGTTTTTTATGTTTGTTCTCCCTTCTATATCCGTGACGTAGATTTTTTTTTGTAGGTGATGCATCTGGCTTTAGGGAGTTACATGGAAATGCTAGTAGTTGAAGTATAATACTCCATCGGTAATATTTAGGGCTGAAGTTGATCGAAAACTAGAAAAGCGCTTTAATCTCTGTCCGAAGTATTGTGGGAACGCTCAAGGTGAAGGATACACGTCAAGGAGTTTACAGTCAGGTATGTCTCAGTAGATCCTCGTTCATCATCTGGTAGCGTCATTAGATGACTTCCGTATTACTGCAGATGTGCTGCACCATAGCTGTTCTTCCAACTCCACGCATATCGCTTCACTTCCAGCGTATTTACCTAATGTAGTAACTTGTTAGTATAATTGCAGACTTTGTTTAGATCTCATTGATTATTTCGATTTACATTTCTACTATTCGAAGCGCTCGTAACACTGTTTTTCCTGGATCGTCTGCATCTTCGAGTTATCCACAGCCAGCGAAAGCTGGAGAACCAAGCCAAGAACAAAGCTGGAGCCTGTGCGTTGCTCTTTACGAACTAGTCCATCGCACCGAAGCGTTTAACTCTTAGTCCTGAATTCGATCCTATCATCCTTAAACGTTTCAGGGATACGTTTGATGTCAAGAGAGAAAAGGAGATTATTTAACATTTCATCTATCTCCTGTTACTCATGCGTATGTAATTTATACAGTTGGCATAGATATCATAACGTTATTTTCAAGTGCAGGCAAGATAAAGGGGTCAGTGGCAAATTAAGTTAAAGTCTGTAAAATACTAAAGAAGTTGACAATTTAAATGCTCTGAGATATGACTAAAGAAAAAAAGGACAAAAAACAAAAATAGTCGCTAATACCAGTAGGTACTACTGCTTCTCTTGTTAATACTTCTACTACTACCACCACGTTCTGGGCGGGTTTTCTCCAGGTCTTCCTGTTTCCCTCGCCACTCACTCCACCAATTGCCCCATAATTACCTTTCCTGTAATTCATTTCGCTTGCCTTTCTCATGCTCATGCTTGACTACGGACCAACCAGTCGTTCCAAGTTCTCCATTCTGTGGTTTCGTGCCGTTGGTTCCCCGACAGGCTTCTTGGTCGTCTCCAGTACCGGTGTGGGAATTTTTCCACCGCTGGGAGACCCGGCCCGGGGTGTACTCAGCCACGTGAGGTCCCTGGGGGGCCAATTGAGGAGCTACTTGATGAAGAAGCGGCTCGAGGTCATGAGGACCGCATTAACCGACCGGGGGGTTCGAGGTGCTGACCACGTCTCAGCCTCCAGTACTGCACTATGACGTCTGTCATGGACCGAGATTGGGGACGCAGCGGCCGGGCGGTAGGCCAAGGTTCCTGTGAGTTGTACCATACAGTTTACTACTACTACTATCACCAATAATATTGCTAGGCTATTACTAACACTACAGCTAATGCAATACTTATGTTAGGCTACTAGTGTACCTTCCATTAATATCGCCGTGTTGCTATTATTAGCATTACTGCTGTCAATACTCTCTTGTGATACTACTGCTTTTATTACAGTTGTGCTACTGCTACTGCTACCTCTAATGCTACTGCTGTAATGCTATTATTTCAACTAGTACTGGTGCTACTACTGTTATACTTTACTGCAAGGTATTCTTTGAAGCCACTTATATATTCTGTGGCATAACAACAACAACAGTTTTCTACTCCATGTCATTCTCAACTAAATATCATGGGCCTTTTCGCAAGCGTGTTCGTTTATAGCTCCAATGTGTGCATATTAAAATATAAGAGTGTGTTATGTGCATTGAAAAAGTCCATGTGTGAACAGCGTAACTCAAAAACGAATATGATACCCTACCCCAAACTAACCTTTACGTGAAACATTTTGCGAAAATTTTCATTTTCTCAAAAATCACTGTGGCGATTTTGTTTAAAATACCATTATATTAAAGATATTTATTTACATAAACAAAACATATAGCTTGAATTTTCTTTTTCTAGTATCTGAGGGCTCTTCATTCTGGATCAGTTTTTTATAACCTAATTGTAGAACATGTTAAAATACACAATTTATGTCGCACACATTTTTTTGTGCAATTAGCCATTTCTGAGATATTCCTTGTCACTGGTTTCAGTTTTAAAATACCTATGCTTTGCTCAAAATACTTATAATTATACTTTCATATCTATTTTGTTTTATTCTTGGCATAAAGATAACCGAATTTCAATTTCACGGCAGCGCGATAGTTTTTAAAAGATTTGACATACTTCTGCTTAGAAGGAGGCAAGTAAACACCATTTCTGCGTAGTGTATAGAAAAGGTATTGTATTGCACTAAAAAATTCGATATCGGGATTTCACTGGAAATATATATTTTAGGTCCCCCTGAATCCAAAAAGAGCATTTTTATAAAAACGTCCGTGTGTGGCTCTGTGGACAACATAGCTCAAAAACGCAAAGACCGTTAAATACCAAAATTATAATTTAAGTTTGGCATTTTCCAAAGATGGTTGCGAAGATTATCAGGAATATTCCCCCAACCCAAACTAGCCCTTACATGGAAAAAGATTCGAAACTTTTGATTTTCTCTAAAATGTATCTTATGATTAGAATTTTCTGGAAAAGACCTCTAGAAACCTCTTTATTCTAGATGATTTTTATTGAATTTTACATAACTGGTAAACTGTGAAAGATACACAAAAACTTACCACAGAAAAAACAATGTAGATCACGATAAAATACACAATTTATGTCATATACATTTTTTTAGCGTAGTTGGCCGTCTTTGAGATATTCCTTTTATTGATTTCAGTTTTAAAATACTTAAACTTTTCTCATGCGGGAACTTGTCAACGCTTGGCCACGCAAAGAAACGGATTTCAATCCCATAGCAACCACATTTAGAAACATTTGACTGTCGGTTTAGGCTAATGTACTCCCTTATTTCCCTTCTACTTATAAAGGAACTAAGTAATAAGATCGTTTCTGCTAATGTTTTAGTATTAACAATAATTTGTTACAGAGATGTATCGAAAGTCAATGGAGTGCATCAGATTTTAAATATAGATAAAAGCCTAGTGTTGTAGTAGGTACTTTTATTTCTGTTGTTAAGCATTTTCTTCGTACTTGAGCTACAATTTTTCTCACTAAATACTTTTATCAGCCATCACTATGCTTCGAATTTTTTTGGTTTTTATTTTACTTTCTTTACACGTACTATATACATAGTGTATAGTGAAGGTATTGCGAAGCACCCAAAAATTCGATACCGAGATTTCACAAGAAATACATGTTTTGGGTCCACCTGAATCCTTGTGAAAACGGTCCGCGTGCGTGTGTGTATGTGTCTGTGGTCAGCATAGCTCAAAAACGTAAAGTCCGCTAAATATCAAACTTGGTATTTAAGTTTGGTATCTTCCAAGGATGTGACAAGTATGATTTTCAAGAAAAATACCCACCCACAACTACCCTTTACTTGGAAAAATGTTCGAAAATTTTGATTTCCTTAAAAATGGCTGTAATGATTTTGGTTAAAATATCACACATTAGAGACATTTAACTGACAAATAAAATATATATTTTGAATTTTCTGTGAATAGTCTCTGAAGACTACTTTATTCTAGATGAATTTTACGGAATTTTGCATAACTGCTAAACCCTAAGAGATAGACAAAAACTTACTTCACAGAAAATGTAGAGCTCGTTAAAACACACAATTTTTGTCATATACACTTTTTTCTTAGAGTTGGCCGTTTTCAAGATATACATTGTTTCTGGTTTTAGCTTTAAAAACTTATACTTTTCTCATACAGGAATTTGTCAACCCATGTACATACAAACAAAGGAACTTGAGTCACTTAGCTACCCGCTTTTGATTATCACTTAACCTATGGTACTCCCTTATTTGGCTTCTTACAAGGAAGCAAGTAATAAGACTATTTCTGCTAATTTCTTCTCGATCAGCATGAATTAAATAGAAGAATAAGATTTTTAACAATAATTTGTTACAGAGATGTAGAGAAATTCAGGTGAGTGGAACACATAAGATTTTTACTTTTTCTAGGCCTATTTGTACAATGTACATAGGGATAGAGAAGGTATTGTAATGCACCCAAAAATTCGATACCGAGATTTCACCGGAAATATAAGTTTTGGGGTCCCCTGTGTCCGAAAAAAGCATTTTTAAAAAAAGGCCCGTGTGGGTGTGTCTCTCTCTATCTATGTGTGTGTCTGTGGACAGCATAGCCCCAAAACTAAAATACTGTTAAATACCAAACGAAGATTTTAAAAAAACTCTCCCCCCATACCACAAACTACCCTTTACATGGAAAAATTTTAGAAAATTTTGATTTTCTTAAAAATGGCTCTAATGATTTTTTAAAATCCCGTATATTAAAGCTATTTATGTCCGAAATAAAATGTATATTTCGAATTTTTTGAGAATAGCCTCTGAAGACCTCTTTATTCTGGATGAGTTTTGCTTAATTTAGCATAACTAGTAGACCGTAAGAGATAGAAAAAAAACTTACTGTATAAAAAATGTAGATCTTGTCAAAATACACAAGTTATTATATACATTTTTTTCGTGGAGCTTAATGTTTTCGAGGTATTCCTTGTTATTAGTTTCAGTTGTGAAGTACTTACATTTTTCTTTTGTTCTACTCCTGGCCAAGTTAAGATTTGAAATGATATTCGCATAACTACAGATTTTAAAACATTTGACTATCTTTTAGCCTAATGCATTCCCTTAGTTCCAGTCTACTTATAAGGAACTAAGTAATAAAATTCTGTTAATGTTTATCTCGATTAGCATGGTGTTGAAAGAAGAATTATTTTTTGTAAGAAGTTTGTTTGTAGAGTAGATAGAGAAAGTCATGTGAGTGTAACACATCAGATTTTTTCACATACCCGTCTATTTTCTTACGCGGCTTCTTTATCTTTTTTTGTTCTCCTAAATTTTGTCTTGTTCCTCAGCTTCCTATCATTTCTTTAAAGCATTTGATGGCACTTGTACTTCTCTCGTCACTCCAGGAAATTTCATGTTAACCAAGATGCTGTTGTTAAGACAAGAGTGCCCGATGACTAATGGTTACCAAAGGATCAAAGGATAAACGGGAATGCAGCACAAGCCCCTCCCTCGAAAGACATCTTAACATTGAATGGTAGGAAAAGCAGCTTTCTTCCTAAGCTCTAGAGGGTTACAAACGGGCAGAAACTCTGCTCCCAAACCAAAGTGTGCGCCTCCTTGATTCATATATCTTCTAATTTGCCATTCTTACGTTCTCGTACTTGAAATAGAGGAATCAATACTATAAGATCGGCATTAAGATACCTCGAGAAATACAGATTTAGAGCTACCAACGGATAGCTCTAAACAGATAGTGAAAGAAATAAAAGAAGCATACTCCACTATTATCGCTTGAGTAAACTTAGAAAAAAATCTCTACAACAAATTGTTGTTAAACAGCTTATTCTTCTATTTACTTCATGCTAATCGAAAAAAATTATCAGAAATTACCTTATTACTTGTTTCCATGTAAGTAGAAGAAAAATAAGCGAATACCACAGGCTCAAGCGATAGTCAAAAACTGGTTTCTATGTGATTGAAGTTCCTTTGTTTGTATGGACAGAAGTTGACAAATTCCCATATGAGAAAAGTATAAGTATTTTAAAAATGAAAGCAAAAAAAAAAAAAAAAAAAAAACGGTCAACTTCACGAAAAAAAATCTGATGTGATCCATTCACATAACTTTCTCTACATCTCTGCAACAAATTATTGTTAAAAAGCTAATGCTTTTATTGACTTCATGCCAATCGAGAAAAAATTAGCAGAAATATTCTTATTACTTGCTTCCTTGTAAGTAGAAGTGAAATAAGAGAGTTCCATATATTAAAGTGATAGTCAAAAGTGGTTGCTATGTGATTGAAATTCCTTTGTTTGTACAGACAGAAGTTGACAAATTCCTGTATGAGAAAATACAAGTTTTTCACAGCGGAAAGTAATAACAAGAAATATCTTAAAAACGATCAACTGCACGAAAAAAAATGTATATAAAGTATATTGTGAGTTTTAATATGTTCTACATTTTTTGTATGGTAAGTTTTGGTCCGTCTCTTCGGCAAAATTCATCCAGAATAAAGAGGTCTTCAGAAGCAATTCCCAGATATGCATTTTATTCGGGGTGCATATAGCTTCAATATACGTGATTTTAATCAAAATCTTTACAGCCATTTTTAAGAAAATCAAAATTTTCGAAAATTTTTCCATGTAAAGAGTATTTTGTAGAGGAGGGATTTTCTTGAAAATCTTCGTGTCGCATCCTTGGAAGATACTATAATTAAATACCAAATTTGGTATTTAACGGTTTTTTCGTTTCTGAGCTATATTTTCCACAGGCGCTCACACACACACACGGTCAATTCTCTAAAAATATTTTTTTTGGATTCAGGGGATCCTAAAAGATGTATTTCCGGCGAAATCTCGGTATTGAATTTTTGGGTGGAATACAATACTTCCTCTTTACACTATGTACGTCGTACGTGTAGAGAAAGTAAAAATGTGTATAACAAAAATTGTGTATTTTAGCAAGCTCTACATTTTTTGTCAATTAAGTTTTTGTCTATGTCTTACGGTTTACGGTTATGCAAATTCCGCAAAATTAATACAGAATAAAGATATCTTTAGAGACTGTTCCCAGAAAGTTCAAGATATACATTTTATTTGTCATGTAAATATCTTTAATATACGATATTGTAATCAAAATCGTTGGCCATTTTTGAGAATCAAAGTTTTCGAACATTTTTCCATGTAAAGGGTAGTTTAGGGTGAGGGGATTTTCTTGAAAATCTTAGTGTCACATCCTCGGATGATATTGGTATTTAACGGACTTTTCGTTTTTGGGCTATTCTGCCCACAGACACACACACACACACATACATGGACATTTTTTTTATACATTTTTAGATTCAGGGGGGCCTCAAGACATGTATTTCCGGCAAAATCTTGGTATCGAATTTTTAGGTGCATTACAGTAGTTTCTCTATACACTATGTACACAGTGCGTGTAGAGAAAGTAAAAATAATTAATGAATACCTTTAAATGCAGGACTTTAAATATAATATCTATCAAACATGCAAGCTGAAAAATCTTCCACTTCCAAACAACCTGTTATTTTCTCAAAACGACAAATTAAGTGGCAAAGACTGTGATACTGAATAAGGAGTATTACGTTTTCTCCAACTTCTAACTAAACTGTGAAGCCATTCTGTAGCGAACATATTACAGCGTTTGAGTGATGAAATCGAGCAGGAACTCCCGCATTTAACGAAAAACAAAGTTTAGTTTCATCAGGAAAATGCAGCAGTTCACACGTCCATTGTCACCATGGCCAAAATCAATGAGTTGAAATTCGAATTGCTTCTTCATGCACCCTATTCGCCAAATTTGGCCCCTCTGATTATTTTCTGTTTCCAAACTTGAAGTGGTAGAAGCTTTGCCAACAATGAAGTTGATGGCTATTTTGCAGACCTCGATATTTCTCACTATAAAAGATTATCGAAACTATTGAACATCGCTGAGGAAAGTGTATCGGGTTGAAAGGAGACTATGTAGAGAAATAAAAATGTTTTCCCCCCAAATTTTTGTGCTTTCTGTTTTAGGTCGGGTGCTTCTAGGATTGCTCTCGTAACAGTGCCCTAAAATTGCCTTTCGTATCTATTTGATAATGTCAAAATAATACTTCTATATCTTTGCCCACATAATCAGTCCATTTTAATAGCATTAAACGCCTATTCTTAATTCATACGACTGGTAACACTAACTATACAAGTAATGAAATGATTTCGGGAAAAGACATTTGGGCAGGAAACGTTCCTGGCCTGAGTTTGGGATGTCACCCTGTATTTGCTAATTAAAAGGACTGACGAAAGCTTTAGTCAGGGACTACACGTATCAGTGTAGATCCATAATTACGATTTTTGTTAAAGGAGGGGCTGTAATTTTAATGAACAATAATATTTATCTTAATTATATAAAGATCCAATTCTTTTTGAAAGAAGGAGATATGTGAGGATAAACATGTTTAAAGCCTTTGCTTTAGATGAACACATTTCATAATGTTATTAAAAGTGTGGTAATCATTTTGGCTAAAATCGTACTGATAAGATATTTGCATGAAAATAATGCACTTATTTAAATGTCTGCAAATAGATTGTCGAATAGTTTCAGTCGATATTACTGTTTTATAATTCTCTATAACTAAGAAACCATAGTAGATAGACTAAAATGTACTACACGGAAGTTGATTCGTTAAAGCATCAAATGTTTACTAAATATATTTGTTTGCTTTGCTTTGCATAGTAAGTGAGAAAGGTACTGCATATCACCCAAAAATTCGATCTCGAGATTTAACTGGAATCATAAGGTTTTGAGATCTGCTGAATAAAAGTAATCATTTTTATAAAAGGCACATGTGTGAGTCATAAACAATCATAGCTCAAAAACAAAACGTTGATTAATGGTGTTTAATTTTAACGTCTTCCAAGGGTGCGACACAAGCTTTTGAAGAAGGTCCTCCCACTCCAAACATCCCTTAGGGATAATTTTTAGAAAAATTTGATTTTATAACGATTTTGATAAAATACCATGTGTTAAATATGTTCGTGACAAATAAAATTGTCTTGACTGTACTGGAAATAATCTTTGAGACCTCCCTTATTTTGGGCGACTTTGGTATAACTGTTAAACCGTAAGAAATAGACAAAATCTTACAACCTAAAGCACATAATTTTTGTAAAATATAAGTATTTTTGTTTGTGAATTTAAAAATGTACGAAATATCATTGCTATTGGTTAGAATTTTCAAATGGTTATACATTTTTCAAATTGGAAGTCATTAATCGTTAATATTTTCTTCACTCTCCTGGTTATGCAGATTTTCAAATAGCGACCAGCTCTTAAAAGATTTGACTATTATTTAGGGCTACCATATTGGCCTACTCTTACAAGGAAGTGTATAATAAAACCATTCTGGAAATGTTAACATGAAGTAGATAGAAAAATACGCTTTTGTAAGAGCTTTTTATTTTAAATGGGCAAAGAAAGTCATGTGAGTCTATGTTATGTTATTTACTTCATGCTAAAGCGCTATACTTTTTATTTTCTCTACAACGTACTATGTAAGTATATAATATATAGAGAAGGTATTGTATTCCATCCAAAAACTCAATACTGATATTTATGCCGGAAATATATGTTTTTAGATTGACTGAATACCAAAAGAAGCATTTATTAGAAACTTGTCCGGTTGTGGTTCTTTATAGTGTTTAACGCCCGCTTTTACTACAGAGGCACCGCAGGCGATGATACTAATGGTGTTTAGAATGAGTTTTTTTTTTTCTCCAGGAATTGCGCTTGTAAGCTGGAAGGTTTTGCTTAGGATATATAATGTGTTGTTTCCTTCCTCTTTTCAAGAATTTAGGATTTTCTATGTTGATTTCATAGCTCAAACGTGGCTTTCGTCCCTTATTTCTTGTTTCTTTCTTTTCTATAGTCCCGCTTTCATTACCATATATGACTGTAGGGAATACCAAAGGTTATGTATTCTAATTAGGTTTACGTATTTATACTGCATCTTGTTACATCATTAAAGAAAAACATGACGTCACATCCTTGTCTCATTTCTTTGTTCATTTCTACCCAACCGCGATAAAACCAACGTGTGGCCTTGATAGTTTGCTTGGGATTGTTAGCACAACTTCAATTCTATTTGTAATAACAATACGACAAAGAGTAAATAAAGGTTACATAAGTTGAAACACAATTATAGTATTTTAAAGGTAAATATTAATTATTTCATGGAATATACGCATGATAATTTTGTAACGCTATTTGCGACTCACTCGTTACTTCCTACTTCCAAGCATCCTACTTAAAGAAAGAAATTTGACTTTCGACTGTCATCCACAAACACAACATTTAATCTGTTAGGAATCTATGAAGTCCATTGAGGGAAGCAGAGAAGTGTTTCTTTATTATGCACTTATAAAATCCTTAATTATTTCTTTTAGGCAGTCCCTACTTTTAATTTCCCAAACTTCAAAGTAAAGTTCACAACTTCTTGTATGAAAAAGGTCTCCAAGTTTTTATTTCTTTTTCTCCGCCCTCATGCCAGAAATTTATCTTCAAGTAGGTTTCATAATGACTATTCTCAACTCTTTAAATTTCGACGTCTTAATTAAAGAAAAGTTATTCTCCGGACCGCATTTTTATAACCGCAGGAAAAATCATTTGAATTATTAACTTCCTCCTTTTACGTCCCCTTCTTATTCCTTACTTACTTAATTTATAACCCTCCCCTGGACTTCGCTATTCCTTTTTCTCTTCTTCCGAACCAAATATTAAGCTCTTGTAAGATTAATCACAGAATCTCACAGAGACAGAAAGCATTATCTAAAAATACATCAAAGTTGATAACATCAAATTAAACTTCTTATAAGCGATATCTCCTTTTCCGTTTCTTACATAATCACCTCCAACTTTCCGGGTAGAACGTGATTTCTTGAAGAGAAGAAAAATACACAAAATGGGATTCATTAATCTAAACCTCCAATGTAGAGCTCTTTGTTGTATGAGGCCTTCTTATCTCTTTCTTCGCTCTTGCTTAATTATCTCATTAACTTTCCTTTTTCTCTTTTATTATTCCTCGTTTTATCAGAAACATGATCATTAGTGAAGGAAGAGAGCCGTTAAGTATGAAATTGATGAGGCAGGGACTGTAAGAATGAAATTAATAATCCAAGGATAATTAATACTGTTGAAATCTACGTATTTGCCTGCAATAACGGCTATTGGGAGCTCTTGAAGGTCTAAAGCAAACCTTTATTACTTTCTGAGTATAAAATGGAGTGTTTTTACTCTCTCTACTCGTACTATGTACATATTGTATAGAAAAGGTATTAAATTCCACCCAAAACTTCGATACCGAGATTTCACGGGAAATAGACGTACCAAAACAAGTATTTCCAGAAAAAGGACGGTGTGCGTGTCTGTGAACACCATAACTTAAAAACGAAAAGTCGGTAAAACACCAAACTTGGTATTTAAGTTGAGCATCTTCCAGGGATGCCACACGAAGATTTTGAGAAAAATCGCCCCACCCCAAACTACCCTTTACATGGAAACAATTTCTAAAATTTTGATTTTCTCAAAAATTACTAACGATTTTGATTAAAATACCGTATATTAAGGATATTTATATTGCAAATAAAATGTATATCTTGAATTTTCTGGGAATAGCCTCTAAAGACCCCTTTATTCTGAGTGAATTTCCATGAATTTTGCGTAACTGTTAAGCGGTAAGAGAAAGACAAAAATTACTACACAGAACATTTAATTACGTTAAAACGCACAATTTATATCATTTACGTTGTTTTTTTTTTCGTGGAATTGACCATTTCTGAGATTCCTTATTATTTGTTTCAGATTTAAAGCACTTAGTTTTTTCACATTGAACTTTGTATGCTTCTAGCCCTGCATAGAAACGGATTTCATCCACCTGGCAACTAGCTTTTAAAAGATTGGACTATCGTTTTAGCCTAGCGTATTCCCTTATATTCCTTATACTTATAAGGAAGCAACTAATTAAAGAAATTTATGCTAACGTTTATCTCGATTATTATAAACTAGATAAACGAATATGCTTTTTAACAATAATTTGTTACAGCGATATAGAGAAAGTCATGTGAATGGAACACGTAATATTTTTTGAATTGTGAGTAGAATTCATTACACACACGCACACACACACACACATATATATTAACTTATCACTTCTTGTTTAAATTGTGTGTAATTATTTGTTATTTCATGTAATTTTAATTTCTCAATTGTGTATCCATATTTAGGTTCTATGGCCATATCCGGGGCTTTGAATTATGAAATATCTATAGTGGCAGTGAACTGTAGGTTAGAAGTAGATTTTATTACTTTTAGAAATGAACAATATATTCAGTTCTCAATCTACTATCACATGTTACTCCATGGTAATTATTACTTTCTCTACGCGTACTATGTACATATTGTATAGAGAAGGTATTGCATTGTACTAAAAAATTCGATACAGAGATTTCACCGGAAATACATGTTTTCTGTCCCCCTTAATCCAAAAAACCTGATGCCTTCCATTCACATGATTTTCTCTACATCTCTGCACCAAATTATTGTTAAAAAGCTTATGCTTCTATTTTACTTCATCCTAATCAAGAAAAAATTAGCAGGAAGTCTTATTGCTTGCTTCCATGTACATAAGTAGAAGCGAAATAAGGGAGTTTTTCAAAGCTGAAACCAAGAACAAGGAATATCTAAAAAATGATCAACTCCAGGAAAAAAAAAGTATATAACATGAATAATGTGTTTCAACGTGCTCTACATTTTTTGTGTGGTAAGTTTTTGTCCATTTCTTACGGTTTAGCAGTTATACAAAATTCCGTAAAATTCATCCAGAATAAAATAGACTTCAGAGGCTATTCCCAGAAAATTCAAGATGTACATTTTACTTTTCATATAAATATCTTTACTATAAGATATTTTAATTAAAATTGTTAGAGCCATTTTGAAAAAATCAATGTTTTCTAAAAAGTTCCATGCAAAGGGTAGTTGGGGGTGGGGGGATTTTCTTAAAAATCTTCGTGTCGCATCTTTGGTGGATATCAAACTTAAATATTAAGTTTGGTATTCAACGTCTTTTTGTTTTTGAGCTTTACTGTCCACAGACACACAGACAGACACATACATACAGACGGACCATTTTCCAAAAATGTTTTTTTTTGGATTTAGAGGGACCCAAAACATGTATTCCGGTGAAATCTCGGTATCGAATTTTTGAGTGCATCACAATACCTTCTCTATATACTATGTACATAGTACTCTTAGATAAAGTAAAAAACATTTTAGGAAAAATATCCGTGTGTGTATGTGTGTGTGTGTCAGTGGAAAGCATAGCTCAAAAACGAAAAGTCCGTTAAACATCAAACTTGGAATTTAAATTCCATCTTCCAAGGATGCGACACGAAGATTTTTAAGAAAATCCCGCCAGCCCCAACTTCCCTTTACGTGGCCAAATTTTCGAAAATTTTGATTTTCTTAAAAATGGCTCTAACGATTTTGATTAAAATATCGTACATTAAATATATTTACTGACAAATAAAATGTTTATCTTGAATTTGCTGGGAATAGTCTCTGAAGACTTCTTTTTTCTGGATGAATTTTGCCAAATTGTGACAAAACTTACTTCACAGAGAATGTAGAACTCGTCAAAACACACAATTTATGACCTTCACGTTTTTATTTTAGAGGTAACCGTTTCCGAAATATTCCTCCTTATTGGTTTCAATTGGAAAATACTTTTCTTAGGCAGGAAGTGTCTGTTTTTGTTTTATTCTACTCCTGGCCAAGCAAAGAAGCGATTTGCAATGGCAATTGCAGAACGACATATTTTAAAACATTTGACTATCACTTTAGCATAGCACATTCCTTTAGTGCCCTTCTAATTATAAAAAAACTAAGAAATAAGAACATTTTGCTAATGTCTATCACGAATAGCATGGTGTAGATAGAAGAATAATCTTTTGTAAGAAGTTTATTTGTAGAGCAGCTAGAGAAAGTCATGTGAGTGTATCACATACCATTTTTTTCACGAGTTATTCCATATGTTTGATGCGTAAAAGAAAATTATTATAATTTGTTTATATAAATGTATTTTAAAAAGTAAACTATGAATATTTGTTGTGTTGCATATATATAAATAAATGCAACCATTTAACTTAAAAATTACAAAATCAATACATCATGTTTTTATTTGGTTCTGGCACCGCACGCCTTCAAACTTACCTTGTTTGTAAAGACGAGTGCATCCTAAAGAAACCGAACAGGAAAAGAGAGGTGACGATGGGGTAAGTGGAGAGGGTATATACGGAATTGCATTCCTGCCCCCTCTTCCCCATATCTGTACTAGGCTGTGGTTTTTAAAGTTGCGGGTTCTAACCTAGCGTATGGCGATGGATTTTTTTCGGGCGTGAAAATCCTTAGCATAGCTTTCTTCGGAAGGGAAATAAAGCTGATGGTCCCGTTACGTAGGCTAATGACACAAAACAACCTCAAGCCTAATAAAGAGGTCTCTAAATAAAATTAAATGATCTTCCACATGTAATACAAAACGGATAGATGAGAACCACAGCAGTTAAATTATGTCCATAAATAAAAATTCACTTAAGTTTTTTGAGCACAGCACATAAACCTAAAACTGGTATTTACAAAAAAAAACGGACTTACCATGTCAAGTACCAGGGATTGTACCATCTTGCTGGAATACAATGCTATATTGCTGCCTTCCGAAGCGACTGTAACATGCCTAAACAAGAACCACAGACTATTGCCTTTTCTACAAAGAAGACTAAGCTGAGCAACTTATTGCGGTTGACTCCACACTATACGTTAACCTTTGGATATGATTTTTCAAGCCCTTATGACAAATGCGAATTTTCTTTTATTCATATTTTAATGCAATTGTGAGTATTCATTCGCCGCTGAAAAAAATGTTTCGTCTGTATATAGCCATTGAGAAGACATCATCTTAAATCCATTGCTATATAATGGACAGAGCTAGGAAGTTCGTACCGTTCGCCGTTCCGCATACAGGTTGCGACCGGCCGTCTCGCCACATCAAAACAAGTCATTGATAAGATCGCAGGGGGTAAACAAACCTATTTTCAAGTAAACAGTAGTGTTTCTGGAGAACAAAAATTACTTATAAGACACTCGTAAAAGCACGCCTATTTATGTACATCATACAAATTGTTACATATAAGGCTCGCAAGATGTATCAGTATCACCAAACAAATAACATTTGTTGGGGTCTAAATGTGCAGATTGTATTGAACCCTGCATTCTTTTCATTTACATGTTTCATTTTCATTTTTATTTCAAGTGGATTAGTTTTACAGTTCTTCTACATGCCGCACAGATACACTTCAGCTCCATATCTCTGGACTGTAAAAGTGTGATAGTTGTGGGTAACTTTCTGAACAAATTTGCAATCAATAATATGTTTCTATGTAGCTGTTCTCTTACTAGACATTTGACAGTTTGTTTACTAGAATTGCCACCAGTTTCTGCATAAGTATGTGCATAAGTGCACTGCTATGATTGTAATAGATACAAATTAATTTTGCTCACATTTGAGCACAACAAAGAAGTTATTCGAAAGCCTTCTTTCCTACCGACTTGGTTCTATGTTATAGATGATAGCTGTTTTGCAGTAATGGATTGCACTCTATGTTGACCTTTGCTGGCGCAAGTAGCGCTGCGGGATTGCCAACCCTGCCCGCTCTTGCTCTGCATAAGGAAATCGGTATGAACTTCCTAGCTCTGATAATGAGCGAAGCTGAAAGAATGTTTGATACTTATCGGTACGGATACGTTGTGACATGGGTATAGTTCCAATTTACTACAAACTAGCTGCTGACAACTCATTATTCGTCTTCGTATGGCTCCTTTTCATCATTTAAGAAATAGTTGTTTCTCCTTCTCGGTTTCGCCTGCGTTCCTCTGCAAGTTAGCTTGTTTTTATTGTTTAATACTGTTTTGTTTCTACAAATGCTCGATACATAAGATTGTAATCCCTAT
This sequence comes from Hymenopus coronatus, assembly GCA_030762935.1. Classification (NCBI taxonomy): domain Eukaryota; kingdom Metazoa; phylum Arthropoda; class Insecta; order Mantodea; family Hymenopodidae; genus Hymenopus; species Hymenopus coronatus. Next base: position 39,857,066 of record CM060885.1, on the reverse strand, counting down.
TTATGTACATTACACACACCATGCTTGTCAAAATTCTCTTTGAACTTGTTAAACACTTTCAGATTTCAAAGAACGAATTGCGTTTCCAGTAGATTTATAGCAGCTGTTTCAGTTAACTGAAAATTCATTTGTCACTAAGCATTGTTAATTTTCATTCTTCACCTGTACGGAAACTCTAGGCAAAACATTACTACTAAGAAATATCTCCCAGTAATATGAAATAAATGTAATAATAATATTTAAGGTTTTTACACCCTTGTATGCTTGCGATATAATTGCAACTATCGATAGTACAGTGGTTGTGCATGTGTAGAGATAACGGTGTCTGTATCGACAACATGGCGACTGCTTAGAGCGGCGCGGGCGACGGCAGCGTCGATCAGAGTGGGACAGAGATGCAGTAATAGGTCCAGTCAGCATCTTCCCCCACTCTGCCTTTACACACGCGCGTCTGTGTGCGTGCTTCTTCAGATGCTACTGCTGCTGCTGCCGCTTTCCGAATTTGTTCCTTACACAAGTTTTTCTCCTTGCGGCTCTGTGTTGGTTAACAGAAGCTGGCTAATGCACTAGAAACCAACATGAAGGGACTTAACAAATTTAACATTGACTGTCTCCGTGGTCGAGTGGCCAAGTGGTCGGAGGTCACGGGTTCGATTCCCGGCCGGGGCGGGGAATTTTTCTTTAGCCAGAATTATTCCCTATCTCCCACAGATTCTGGTAGCATGTATGTGAGAGTGAATGTGTGTGTGCTTTAAGAAAATAAAATGATTTAAACCTACAGACAACGAGTTGTTTCAAGTGCAAAGCCCCCGATATGACCTTAGATGTTAAAGGGGAGTATATAAACGAAAAGAAAATTAACATTACATATTATCAATTCTGGAAACATTTTCTAAAATTTTATTTTTCTCAAAAATGGTTCTAACAATTTTGACTAAACTTAAACATATTTAAATGCTAAATAAAGTGTAGAACTTGTATTTTCTGGGAATATTGACTAAATATCTGTGTGAACTTTGCTGAATTTTCCATAACTGGTAAACCGTAAGAGATAGACAAAAGTGCACTACAAAAATGTAGACATCGTTAAACACATAATTTGTCATATACGGCTATTATTTTTAAGAGCTGGCCATTTTTGACATATTCCTTGTCATTGGTTTCAGCTTTAAAATACTTTTAATTTTTTTGAAAAGAAAATCTCCAATTCTGACCATTAAACGTAGGTTTTTTCCCTTATTATTTCATTTACATAGCCCCCTTTAACATCTAAAGTCATATCGGGGGCTTTGCATTAGTTGTTTTTCATTAGTAATGAAGAAGGTTTTATACCACATAGAATGGCATAATTAGGCTTAAATCTGGAAGAATTCTACACTTTTTTAAAATCAAATACTGCTTAAATTAACTATCTGAATTTTTGACTGGCACTGAATGCATAAGGCTTAACTTGGTTGTTGGAAAGCGTGAGTATACGCATTAGTGCATATTGTAACAAATGTCTTTATTGACTCAACAATTATTTACAAATGAACAATTAAGTTCACTAAGTGTAAGACAGTTTACAGTTTATGGCTACAGTCCGTAGCACGCACCCCACTGCACGGTAGTTCTGCTGTCACTCGCGCCTCAGTTCAAATCGCCACACAATGAACCCTCCCTGCTTTTTAAGGGGAAAATGACGTCACAAGTTTTCTGGAAATTTCTCGAAGCAGAACACTCGAGAAGCACCGGGACTCGCATTCCAGAAAGTAATGGTTACATCTGCGGTGTACTTCCTGGCCTGCGACGTCTCACACTCCAGCTCTCGCGGCCGCGTGCCTCAACGAACCTGAGAGGTCACACGCGTGGATGGCATTGTTACAATATTTTATAATAGTCGTTTATAATTCGCCCCTAAAAGTTTAATGCAGCCCTAAGTATAAGTTAAAACGGATTTATTCAATGATTTGATTTTGTGTCTCTTAAACACGGAGAGTGGAACCGTCACCTATATGCATACCTGATTATGTGAATTTAGAATTTATTAGTTTAAGGATATCTAAATTTAATTCCTGTTTTTTTATTTTTAATTTTTGTTTTATTTATATATTAAAATTTTAGGAAAGGTGATTTAATTAGTAAAATATTTAATTTAAATTATATAAGTTAATTGAATCACGAATATGGACCTAAGCTTAGCACGTTGCTAACATTCAAAAACCACTAGAAATGTTTATTCACATGGTATTTTCTATGAAATTATTCAAATATAGCCCCTGAATAAAACAATTTCTTATTGCGTTGGCATTAATCAGGAAGAAAAAAGAAAATGAGAGGGATTCTAATGGGCACTTGTGACCTGTTCCTTCGCAATCTCCTTAATAATTTCTGCCGTTGACTGGGTTTTGTATTCATTTAAGCTTGCACTGCTCTTCCAATGATTTTGACATTCGTTTTTCTAACAATACACTTCATACTGCAGTATCCAGTATCATATAAGTGCTATTATATTTATCTACACGTACTACGAGGGTCGGCTGATAAGTCCTGGGCCTCGCATAGATATGGCGCCTCTAGGCCAGTTAAACAGTAGCATCGTATAGTTTACGTCTAGACTAGCTTGTATCCATATTTACAGGTCAATAGCTTGTTTAGTTTTCGAATGACAGCATTTTAAACAAGAGAACTTTAGACTTTTCACGAAAATGGAGGATTTGGAAAAATGAGCAGTGATTAAATACTTCCATTTGAAAGGCTTAGGGTCTAAAGAAATCAAGGAGGAAATGGACAGTACATTGAAAGACTCTGCCTTAGAGGCGGTCAAAATCCGTGCCACTCTCGCGAGGTAGCTCGAGGATTCTCAACTACAGACGAAGTGGGTTGACGTATGGTCCGTAGTATAAACTGGTTACGCAATAACTAGGCCCCGAATTTTTAGGTTTTAACCTATTTTTTCCCTTATAAGTAAGTTCTAAAGTTTCAAAGTACTTTTATGGTTCAAGCCGTTTGGATGCTAGTGTGTGAATCCTATTCAACCTTAAAAAAAAAAAAAAAAAAAAAAAAAGCTAAATGGGACATTAAGACTTAAAATTCGGCAAACTTATGTTTTATTTTATTCTATTTTTTTAACTTCGGTTGAAAATGTATCAATTTTTTCTTTAATTTATTTGAATTACAATTTTTGTTTATAGTTTTGTTTTGAGAGTATATGTGGGTTAACCAGGGAAAGACTTTCTCATGGTTTTTATTTTGATATAGAAATTGCGTGTATTAGATTAAGCCAGCGACGTCTTGCGATGTTGAAAGGTCTTTTTCTGCTTACAGAAATGTATTTAAAAATAACAGAAAATTTGCAAATGTGGCTAGTTGGTACAGCAAAACTACCTAAATGTGAAGTTTGTTTTAAAGGAGTGTTATATAATAAAAATGCATGCTAAGCTTTTGGTTAAAGTGTTCGAGCACTTTACATGTACTTTAATTACAGTAGATATAAACCAAACTCATTAGAGAGGGGCTCGCGTGGATTAGACTAGGAGCATGGAGGAGCACGAAAATTTCTGACGAGAATGGTACGAGAATCTGTCCCATTTGCGAGGAGGAAGAGTCGTGGACTCACATCTTGGCAAGATGTAGGGGTACGGAGGAATGGCGGGAAAAATATTTGCCGCGATTTTTTTGCCACTGCGAATGTAGGGATAGAAGCATGTTGGACGCTACTGGCAGGCACGGAAAACATGGACGGGATAGGTAAATTTATACTTAAGGCAAGACAGCTGAGATCTGAGGAGGCTGCCAATAGAGAGGGGGGGGGGGGAATAAGATCAACTAAACAAAAGTGACTACAATGTTCTACATACATATATATTATGTCATACTTAGGTCACTGTTGTGCTAAGGTTGTATATATTATGTGTATATATGTCTTTTAAGTGTAATTATCTATTATAAGAGGGTGCATTTATGAAGGTGTACTCTGTGCTCTAAATTTAAATTGCTATATTTGAATATCTTTGTATCTTTATTTTCGGATTCACTCTTAATTTTATTGTTGTTTAATATTGCTTTTGACGTAGGGTCTGTGGACCCGTGCGACTTTTGAAATTCTATGTATGATATTGCTATGTTAATAAATACACTTATTCATTCATTATAAATAGCATGCTTCCGTGAAGTAAAATATTTTTCACATTTTTATCTATATTATTTTATAAAATGAGTTTGTCAAGTTCCTTAAATAGGTAGGAGAAAAAAAGCTAGGAACATTGTTAGAAGGCTAATAAAATTATTTAAACACCTAAAGAGTTAACAAAAGGCTAAACCTACATTTATAAAAAGCTAAACATCCGGGCCCTAGTAATAGCAAAGCACTACTCGTCATTTAACAGTACATAAGTCCCAAATACGTTCGCAGTAAACGCTTTGAATCAGCGATATTAATCGTTAATGACATACCTATATACTTTGTGATATACTTTGTGTTACTATGTTCAGATTACAACCGAAAATAGAATTACTTCTTGCAACATAAAAGTCTTAGGAGTAATAAAATATATGCACACTTTAATAAGAGTTGAGACCACGTACATATACCTGCAGATCCTGTGATGCCACATTTCGTTTTTAACCTTTTCTCTAGTGTGGGGTTTTTAAATATCATCTTTATCCTGGTATGCTATTTAAATCTTAAATCATTTAAACAAATGAAGTAATATAACTTGCAAGACTGATTGTACGAGTTTCCGCGCATTACATCGCAGTCTCAGGAGTCTTGCGAGAATCGAGACTTTTGTACGCTCGTTGCTCAACCTCTCTCATGAATGAATGAATAAGTGTATTTATTAATATAGCAATATCATACATAGAATTTCAACAGTCGCACGGGTCCACAGACCGTAAGTGCTTTTGTAATACACATTACAAGCAATATTAAAACAACAACCACAACAAAGAATTAAAAGAGTAAACACGAAAATAAAAAAGACAAAGGAAATACACAGTCAAAAGCAATATTAAACAACAATAAAAATTAAGAGTGAATCCGAAAATAAAGATACAAAGTTATCCAAATATATCAATTTAAATTTACAGCACAGAGTACACCTTCATAAATGCACCCTCTTATAATAGATAATTACACTTAAAAGACATATATACACATAATATATCCAACCCTAGCACAACAGTGACCTAAGTATGACATAATATATATGTATGTAGAACATTGTAGTCACCTTTGTTTAGTTGATCTTATTCCCCCCCGCCCCTTCTCTATTGGCAGCCTCCTCAGATCTCAGCTGTCTTGTCTTAAGTATAAATTTACCTAGCCCGTCCATGTTTTCCGTGCCTGCCAGTAGCGTCCAACATGCTTCTATCCCTACATTCGCAGTGGTAAAAAATCGCGGCAAATATTTTTCCCGCCATTCCTCCGTACCCCTACATCTTGCCAAGATGCGAGTCCACGACTCTTCCTCCTCGCAAATGGGACAGATTCTTGTACCATTCTCGTCAGAAATTTTCGTGCTCCTCCATGCTCCTAGTCTAATCCACGCGAGCCCCTCTCTAATGAGTTTGGTACCTGTTTTGATGTATTGCTCCGTACCCCACTCCGATTTCAGCCCAGACTGTACTTCTAATGACACCTTCTCTGTGCATTGCGCAATTATTTGCTGTCTGTCAATATCACAGAGACGTTTCTTAATTTTTCTCCAAATACTTCGCCTGTTTTCCTGCCCCGCCATCCAAATGTCTCCCATCCCAATGGTTTCCAACCCTTTCTTTAATTTTGATGCCCACGTCAAATTACCTTCCATTCGCAACTGTTAACTGCTCTGATTTTGCACTCTATCGTTTCACTATGTACCCCGAATTCCCTCATTATTCCGCAGTTTGCCGTACCCCTCCCTACACCCAGAATTCCTTTAAAAAATTGGGTCCTCACTTGATCCAGATTCCCTGTTTGTTCCCACCCCCATATTTCTCCTCCGTATGTCATCGTGGATCTAACTGTCGCTCCGTATACAGTTTCCATTAAGGTTATGGAGATATTCGGAATTCTGTAGCGTATCCGGAGAGCTTCCGCCGCTTTCACCCTTGCCTTGTGTTTCGTAATGTCAATGTGTTTTGTCCATTTTCCGTTCATTGTAAATGTGAGTCCTAAGTACACAAAGGATTTAACATTGTCCAGTATCTGTCCTGCATATGTCCAAGTCTCCTCCCTGCTATAAACACAACCCTTTTTGAAAGTCATTGCCTTAGTCTTATTCACATTAACTGTAAGTAGCCATTCATCGCAATAGTTCTTAAGTTTGTCCAGTCCTCGTTGCAATCCGTTTACTGTCGTAGAGCACAATACTAAATCGTCTGCGTATAAAAGTGTTGGGATCTGCAAATCTGCTACTACTGGTGCTTGAATATTCTCTGCTATCATTGTATCAGTAATATCATCCACAAAGAGATTAAATAGCAAGGGAGATAAAATACAACCCTGCCTCACTCCCCTATAGCTTCGGCAGCTCTCGGACACTCTGTTTCTGTCGTACTTCACACAGAATTGGACATTTTGATATATTGCCTGCAATGCTCTAACCATTTTACTTGATAACCCCTTTCTGCCTAGTTTGTACCATAATGCATTTCGATTGATAGAGAACCTCTCTCATACCAACTAGCCGGTCCCCATGGCCGCGCTCGCCAAAGCGTCTCGCTTTGGTGTTTCGCAGCGCAGGGGATCGTGGGTTCGAGTCCCGCCTTGGGCATGGATGTTATATGTTTGCATACGTGTGTGTAAAAAGTAAAACAGAAATTCAGTAATCATAAGGTAATCAAAGTAAACAAATTAGGTAAATAAAAAGTAGGGTATACAGCGCCGGAGTCCCGATCAGACTCCGGAACCGTATTAAAAAAAAAAAAAAATAAAATAAAAAACTATGCCTTCAGGTGCATGTACTGACTGCGAGAGGCAAGCTAAGCGGCAGCGAGAAACGAACGAGACTGAAAGCTGACTTGACTGGCTCTACTCAGCCGCTTCATATTCAATGGTTCAAAGGTATTAACTTGGGACGTACGAGCACTAGTGATGAGCCTCGCCCTGTAGAAGTCACAACTCCAGAGATCATTGGAAAAATTCATCGTTTAGTACTGGAAGACTGCAGATTAAAGTTGTTTGAGATAGTAGAAAGAACGTGGAGGTAATATTTTAAGTAATATTTTGGGCTTTCACAAGGTGTGTACAAGATAGGTGCCGCGTTTGTTGACACCTGATCAAAAGTTTCAAAGAAAAACTGTTTCTCTTAAGAATATGAAGGTCTACCGTAAAAATCCCAGTGAATTTTTGAGACGGCTTATTACCATGGATGAAACTTGGATACATCACTACACCCTGAAAGTAAATCACAGTCGAAACAGTGGATTGCGCCAGGTGAACCAAGTCAATTTTGTCAGCTAACAAGTTTATGGCAAGTGTTTTCTGGGATGCTCAGGAATATTGATCACTTGGGTAAAAGTATCACTGGTGATTACTACGCAAACTTACCGCAACGTTGAGTGATGAGGTGAAAAGAAAAATACCTCATTTATCAAAAAATCATCACGACAATGCTCCGGCCCAATGTTGAGTCATTGCAATGGGCAAAATGTGCCAATTTAAGTTGAAATTGCTTGAAAATCCACCCTATTCGCCAGATCTGGCACCCAGTGATTACCACCTGTTCCCAAACCTCAAACATTATTGGGGGACGAAGATTTCACAGCAACGAGGTCATCGATGCAGTTATCAGATATTTTGAGGATCTTGATGAATTGCACTACTGAGATGGTTTAATTAAATTAGAAAACTGATATGACAAATGTATTAGTCTTTCTGGAGATTATGTTGATAAATGAAGCAAAAAATTAAATAAATGCTGTTTTCATTGAGAGGCCTGGGACTTATCAGCCGACCCTAGTATGTACATTGTGTGTAGAGAAGGTATTGAATTGCACCCAAAATTCGATACCGAGATTTCACCGGAAATATATGTTTTGATATCCAAAAAAGGTATTTTAAAAATAATGTCCGTGTGTTTGTGTATGTGTGTGTCTGTGGGCACTATATCTCAAAAACGAAAAGTCCGTTAAATACCAAACTGGTATTTAAGTTCAGTATCTTCCAAGGATGCGACAGGAAGATTTTCAAGAAAATTCCCCCACTCCCAATTACACCTTACATGGGACAAATTTTCAACATTTTGATTTTCTCAAAAATAGTTCTAATGATTTTGATTAAAATGGTGTATATTAAAGATATTTACAAGACAAATAAAATGTATAACTCGAATTTTCTGGGAATAGCTTAAGGAGACATATTTATTCTGGATGAATTTTCGGAATTTTGCATAATGGGAAAATCGTAAGGGATAGACAAAATCTTACTGAATAGAAAATAATGAACTCGTAAAAACCCACAATTTATGCTAAATACTTTTTTCATGAAGCTGATCGGTTTTTAGATATTCCTTATTGATTTTAGCTATAAAATACTTGCACTTTTCTAATACGAGAATGTCAACTCCTGTCCATACAAATAAAGGAACCTCAGTCACATAGCAACCAGGTTTTGACTATCACTTTAACCTATGGTACTCCCTTATTTCGCTTCTACTTACACCGAAGCAAGTATTCTTGATACTTTTTTATAGATTAGTATGAAGTAAATAAAAGAATAAGCTTTTTAACAATAATTTTTTTAGAGATGTAGAGGAAGTCTTGCGAATGGAACACATCAGAATTTTTAAATTTCTGTTTAAAGGTGGGAAGTAGGCTAAAAGTAGATTTTAAAGAAAGTGGTTGAAGCAAAAGTTGTAAGCCCAGAATAGGGGTTGGTGTGGAAGGTTGAACCCCTTGCTAAAATGTGTACCCTTGTGTAATTTGCATGCACCTGTGCCACACGAGTTTATACAAGATGGAGGTAAAAAAAAAAAAAAGAGAAACAAACAAAAACGATACATGCACGCACATACACATGCGGGACGTAAGAGCAGCTTAAGGGGAGATTCTAGGAAACGGGTTATGTAAATAAATGGGAATTCCTTTCTTATCTGAACATCTAAACAAACACTGCGGTAGTATAATAATTGTGGTACTTTTCTCTAATCTTATCTTTTCTGTTATCGCACCTCTATCGTTGTCTGCGACGCGTTTGCTGTGCAAGCTTACAAATTGCTTAACATATTACAAAAGTGATGAGCGAAATGTGGGTCAGAATGACATATAGAAGATGTATAATTTCCGAAATAAAAGTTAAACAATTAGCAGATTCTTAAAAGATAGAGGAAGTATTGCATTCTTGCTAAAAAGTCGAATCCATATTTCACGGAAAATCCCCTCTGATATAGATAAACACACTTTTAGAAGCATTTGCTTCTGTGTGTATGTGAATTCCACAACTCAAAATCGTAAACTATGATCATTACCAAGTTTGGTATTTAAAGATACCATACGTAAATATCCTCACCCAAAATCCTTTACATGAAAAAAGGAGAAAATCTCTACACGCAAAACTCCCTTACATGAAACAAAATTTTCGAGAAAATCTCCCCACCCAAAACTGCCTTATATGAAGCAAAATTTGCGAGAAAATCTCCCAACCCAAAACTGCTTTACATGAAGCAAGATGTTTGAGAAAATCTCCCAGCCCAAAACTGCTTTATTTGAAGCAAGATTTGCGAGAAAATCTCCCAACCCAAAACTACCTTACAAGAAGCAAGATTTTTGAGAAATTCTTCCCACCCAAAATTGCCTTACATGAAGCAAGATTTGCGAGAAAATCTCCTAACCCAAAACTCCTTTACATGAAACAAAATTTTCGAGAAAATCTTCCCACCCAAAACTGTCTTACATGAAGCAAGAATATCAGGAAAATTTCCTCACCCAAAATCCCTCACATGGAATAAAAAGAAAAAAGAAAGAAAAAAAAAAAGGTCAACGTGTCTTTGCTTGGCCAGGAGAGAGAAAAGTATAAGTACGTTACAATTGAGACCAATAACAAGGAATATCTCGAAAACGTTTACCTCCACAATAAAAACGTAAAGAACATAAATTGTGTGCTTTGACGAGATATACATTTTTGTGTACTAAGTTTTTGTTTATCTTTTATGGTTTAACAGTGTCGCAAACTTCGGTAAAAAGTCTCCAGGGGCTATTCCCAGAAAATTCAAGAAATAATTTTATTTGGAATGTAAATACCTATAATATACGGGATTTTAATCAAAATCGTTAATGATTTTTGAGAAAATCAAAATTTTCGAAAAGTTTTTCATGTAAAGGGTAGTTTGTGGTGTAGGGATTTTTTTGAAACTTTTCGTGTCGAATCCTTGGAAGATAGTAAATCTAAATACAAAGATTGGTATTTAACGATCTTTTCGTTTTTAATCTATGCTGTCCACAGACACACACACACACACACACACACACACACACACACACACACACACACACACACACACACAGACCGCCTGCGGTGCCATTAGTAGTTAAAGCGGGCGTTAAACACTACCAAAAAAAAAAAAAAAAAACACACACACACGGGCCTTTTTCTATAAATGCTTTTTTCGGCATAGAATTTTTGGGTTGAATACAATACCTTCTCTATCCACTATGAGCATTGTACTTGCGGGCTAGAGAAAGTAACAAGAACTAAGTTAATCAATAGACAGTGTCGCACTGTCAAATGACCTCTTCGAGGTTTGAGAGAACTTTATGGCAGTAAACCTTGAGAACACGAATAACTAGTTGCTGAATATCGATATTTCTAAATTCACGAATCATTTTAAAGACACTCCAAGCCAGGGTTTTATCACATTTTGATTTAACATCGAGTTATCTAAATTTTAAACAATTTCTATAAGATATGTATAATCTATTAAATTATATCGGTTAATAAGCTAGAGAGGGAGATTTAAGAAACGTTACTGAAATAAAAACATATAGCAACTTATTTCCATTTTTAAAACTTTTTTTTTTTTTTTTAATGTTTAACAACCGCTTTTACTACTTGTGGCACCGCAGGCGATGACACTAATGACATATGAATGGTAATGGAGCCCCAATGGAATGCGATGACGGGGAAACCAAAGAACCTGTAGAAAACCCGCCTCTGCGCCGCTTTGTTCACACAAATGTATCATGCAGTCGCTTAGGATCGAACTCGAGCCCTCTAGATGATAGGCGAGTGGTCTAACCACTCGGCCAAGGCGTAACCTATAAAACTTAAAAATGATTTCTGTAATTGTTAAAAAAGTAATTGAAAATTTAAAATTTTAGCACATTTACCTTATCTTAGACGATTTAACACCGATATTTTTAAATAAATAAACGGCATGATTTGAAATTCTTTGTAAAATGACAATTACTCTGATACTGTAAATACGGTTTTAGTTTTGAGTGTACTTTTAGAGGAAAGCTATGCGTTTGAAATAATATACATATATTGCATACTGGGTTGGTAAGTTAAACATAATCTAGAAAGAAAACAGAGGGAAGGAACTTCTTTTATTAGCGAAATTATGTAAAACAGTTCGCTTATGCCCTGCCAGTCGGGGTTCAATCCCGCATGTGAGATTTGTGGTGGACAAAGAGGCGCAGTGGGTTTCTCTGGGTTCTCCGGTTTCCCCCGCCATCGCATTCCAGTTGTGCTCCATCTTCATTTCATATATCACCAACGTCATCGCCTGCGGTACCAAAAGTACTAAAATGGGTGTTAAACACTACCAAAAAAATAAAATGTTCGCTGATGGGCATCATCCAGTAATTTTTCCAAATATATAGGTACTTTGAAATACGAAATATTTGAATAAAATAGTTCTAACCTGGTTTAGTTGAACAGGTGAAAATGTAAGATCTCCGTTAGCAAGATATGTTAATGCTAAAAGGCATTAAAGCGAGGGGAGCTATTTTTATTATTGTATCTTGGGCGTGGGTGTTTGTGTGTTTGTAAATGTTTGTGTTTGTCAATGTGTTTCTCTCGCTAAAAAGAAAACGGCAAATAGGTTAACAAAGGCAACTGGAGAAAAGAGAAAAAAGGAAAACACCGCCAGAAAAAACAAATTCATTGTATCCCTTTTAATTTTGTAAGACCAAGAAATTGCGAAATGTCTCCATAAAACAGTGAAATGAAAATCCTTTTTTTTCCAGAAACATTTAATTTAATGCTATCTTTGTACACACAAAATCATCACTTATATTCTAACGGGGTTTTTAAAATTGTTTAAACTACTCCTTTAATGGTGGGAAGAAGGTACTAATAGTTAATTTATGTTTACTGGTGATCAAAAGAGGTGAAGAATTAAGCAATCAGTATTTAAATATACTGGGGGGAAACTTGATTGTATTTCGGAGATAAGGACAGTATTATCACAGAGTCTCTTTAAGGGGATGCATCACCCAAAATCCTAAATCCAACAGTTTTCAACTAATCAGTCTGACATTTTTAACATGCATTTATGTTGTACAATAGTTACATGCTTTAAAATTTAGTTTATGTATCATAAGTAGTTTTTGAGTTATTATATTTTAAATTAAAAAGCTGGTGCCAAGTTCAAATCACTCCACACGATGAAAATTATGAGAATTTTTTTTTTTTATTGTTAAATATACATTTAAGTATCCAACACAGAACAGTCACATGCATTTATTATACTACAATTAGTTTTAGAGGTAAAAAAATTAAAGCAAAAAACCGACTAAAATTCAAGAAATGTTATAATACAATTCACTTTAAAAAACAACATCTAAAACAATATTAGGAATTTTAAAAAATCATATGACAGAAATCCTTTCTTGCTTGTTAAAAACCTATCCTAAAAATCTGATGTGTTCCATTCATATGACTTTCTCTATATTTCTGCAAAAATATAGCATTTAAATGATTATGCTTCTATTTACTTCATGCTAATCGAGAAAAACAAAACTAGCAGAAATAGTCTTATTACTTGCTTCATTGAAAGTAGAAGCGAAATAATGGAGTACCTTAGGTTAAAGTGATAGTCAAAAGCTGATTGCTATGTGACTGAAGTTCCTTTGTTTGTATGCACAAGAGTTGACAAGTCCCTGTATGAGAAAAGTATAAGTTTTTCATAGCAGAAACGAAAAACAAGGAATGTCTCAAAAACGATGAACTCCGTGAAAAAAATGTATATAACATAAATTGTGTGTTTTAACGTGTTTTACATTTTTGGTGTAGTAAGTTTTTGTCCGTCTCTTACAGTTTAGCAGTTATTCAAAATTTCGTAAAATTCGTCCAGAATAAAGTACTCTTCAGAGTCTATTCCCAGAAAATTCAAGATATTCATTTTATTTGTCAGCTAAATTGCTTTAATATTCCATATTTTAATCAAAATCGTTAAGGCCATTTTTGAGAAAATTAAAAATTTCGAAAAAAGTTCCATGTAAAGGGTAGTTTGGGGTGGGGGGATTTTTCTCAAAATCTTCGTGTCGCATCCCTGAAAGATACTTAGCTTAAATACCAAGTTTGATATTTTACCGACTTTTCGTTTTTGAGTTATCGTGTTCAAAGTCACACGGACACGCTGACACACTGACACATGGACACGCTGACACACGGACACACACACACATACGGACCTTTTTCTGAAAATGCTTTTTTTGGATACAGGGGACCCTAAAACATATATTTCCGGTGAAATCTCTGTATCGAATGTACATAGTGCGTATTGAGAAAGTAAAAATTTAGGAGAGCTTGAATAAAACCTGCATCGTGTGGAACATTTTAAAGTTTTGAAAACGCTGAAAAATAAAAACACGAGAAAACAGGCTTTAAGGTTTAACATACATTTATCACTGTAAGTCTTAGAATGTCATAATCTCCTGGAGAAAATTTTAAAGCTATAATATGTGTCAACTCTCACGGACTGTTTACACTAATTCGGAGGAGTATATAAGACGAAGAAAAACTGCAAGTCATTTGGTCCGAGTCAAGCTGCACTCTGCCGCTAAAACAGTCCCTATTTCAGGGCATTACATTATTTATTTAGGACTTTTTCTTTTAGGATTTTTGGGTAATGCATCCCCTTAAATTAGTTGTGCAGATCTACATTTTTGCATTCACATATTGGTTTTCGTGACGTATTAGCTCCGGTGACCGTTTGAAGCTGACTGTACCTATCAGTACGGGGAATGCGAGTAGGTGTTTTCATTTTATCGGAGGGAAGTTTTTGGGTGTGAGGGACGGGGAGAGTTTGACGCTACCGCCGTCGGCTCTATGGAAGGTAGATGCCACGAGAATCGAGTCGATCGTGAATAGGAAGGGCGGGAGGGGAAGGCAAGGAAAGACTAGATGGATGTTGCTGAGTAGAAATTTGATGATAGGAAATTGTATTTTGCAATATGAGAAGTAGACTAGTGCCGGTGTGGGCCTCTTTTCGTCGTCATATGGAATGGATGGCGGCGGGGGGGGAACCAATTTTGTTTACTGAGTGATTCTCTTCCCTGGGACACTATCGCAAAGTGCTGTGCTCTTTCCAAAAACATTAGGAAAGCGCGAGTCTCATGAACTTGCAAAGGTGAGGTTATGTTTGCCTTTACTTTTGTGATCAGGAGATCCTGGTGCATCTCTGGGCAAATAGTAACGGCAGATGTGAGGGACTCAATACCAACTTTCACATCATGTATTATAATTTTATATACTAGAAGTTTCATATGAAACCGTACAACAAGAGGGGTCGAAACAGAATTTTCGTAATTATTTATATTTTCATGTTTTAATTGCATATGAATATTTGGATTCTCCCGCTCATTTTGGTATAACTTTCATAGAGGTACGTTAATTACAAATAGTTTAAAAACATTGTTAAAATAACGCTTGCTCACTTATACTTTCTCTACTTCGTGTATACGTAGGTAGTGAAACTCAAAAATTCGATACTGAGATTCACTGGAAGTTCCGTTTTAGGATGTCCCATTGAAAAAAAAACACATTTTTTTAGAAAAACGTCGGTCAGGGTCTAAAATTGATATATAGAATCAGCAACTTCCAATGATGTTGAAATTAAAGAAAATCCCTCTAGCCCAAGCTACCCTTTACATGGAACAATTTTTGAAACGTATTTATTTTTGTAAATGGTTCCAGTGATTTTGTTTAAAATAGTACATATTAAAGAAATACGCATGCAATATAACCTGTGTATTTGCATTTTGTGGGAATGACCTCTGAAGTCCTCTTCATGCTGAACGACTTTTTTAAGTGGTAAACGGTAAGTGATAGATAAAATACTTACTTCACACTAAATGTTCGTACCCTAAAAACATGCAACTTATGTCAAAGATATGTTTTTTGTGTGGAGCTAACCAGTTCTGAGATATTATAGATTTAGATGTTACAATGCTAATGCTTTTCTTAAATGGGAAATTACTTATTTCCTGTAGCTCCTAAGTTGAGCATAGGGCATCGATTCGATGTTTCCGTGATTGGATTTATATTTCTAGTTCGTGAGTTTGCCGCTATGCGCTATGGTGACGAGGGATCAGCTCTTCGGCCACAGATGGCACTGTAGAACGAAATCGAACGAAATCACGACTTGCGAACGCAAAATGGTGGAATTTTGCACAGGAAGCTTCTTTTACAAGGCATATGGTTCATTTAATTGCAAATAAACATTACACGGAACCTCCAGCTTTACTTCCCTTCGAAAGAAGCCATGCCATGAATCTCCTTCTGGTTTGAACCTACTGTGCTTTTTAGAGGTTAGTATGGAAACCACTATGTCACAGAGGGCGACTTAAATGTGAAATCGTTATTCATATTTTTCCATCGTAGTCAGGCAAATAGAATGGAATTTCAATACCACCAACAGTGACTGACTTTTAAAATATTTCACTATCCCTTTAGCTTATTTTAGTTCTTTATACCTTTTGTTCAAGGAAATAATATCTAATGAAACCATTTCTGCTAATGTATATCTAGATAGGCATGAAGCACTCAGGAGAGAAGTCTGTTGCAGAATAAGCAGATAAATTTAATTGAATATAGCACATCAGATTTTTTAAACATCAAAGTTATTTAATGAGAGTTGCCACAGGAGAGTAATTACATAGACTATTGCGCACACAAAGAATAAGGGGTTTTGTTTTTAGGGGGATTGTTTGTTTATTTTTGTTTTGTTTTTATGTTATCTTATTGTTAGTAGTATTGGTAATGGATTATTCTTAATAAGGAAAGGAGAGACACGCACCTATTTGTTGGTGTAGGTACTTATTACCAGAGCTCGGTCCGGGTACCGAAAATGCTGGATTGAGGTTCGGTGCACACAGAGTATATCTATGACGTAATCGTGGTCACTATAACCCGTTTCTAGCATTGCTCACTGCCTGGCCTCGTTCTCTTCTTGCTATCAGATAACCAGTGAACACTGAAAGAGAGCGCAGATTGAAAAATGTCGAAAATATTAAAATGTTTGTTCGACACTGAACAAACTTCTGGATAATTCAAACGTTCTTTCGATAAAGTAAAGATGTATATTGTAATTCACTGCAATGATTTCTGAGCGAGTTTGGTTTATTTATGTTGATTGCTTTTCAAAGCTGTGCATGTTATTATCCTGCATTTTTGTATCAAGTTTTATACTTCTATTTGTAAAAGTACAAGGTGTTTTTATTTACTAATCATATTACAAATAATTATTTTACTGTGTTGCTTTATGAATTAGAACGCTGCATATGTCAGTACATGTGAAGAGCTACTTTTGGAATAGATTATAACTTAACGTGTGTATGTTTACGCTACAAATCCCTCCCTTTATACCGTTGACTGCTTTGTGTGTTCGTAACTGTGTACGCTTTGGAATCCAAAACCCAGCTTTTCTTATTACTGTGCAAATATACAAGACGTTTTTAAATTAAATTTTTACTTTTTCTACACTTACTATGTACATAGTGTTTAGAGAAGGTATTGCATTCCAACCAAAATTAGATACCGAGATTTCACAAAATACATGTTTTGGGTCCTCCTAAATCCAAAAAAAGGCATTTTTAGAAAAAAGTCCGCGTGCGTGGGTGTGTGAGTCTGTGGACAGCATAGCACAAAAACAAATACACCGTTGAATACCAAACTTGGTATTCAACGGTCAAGGATGCGACACGAAGATTCTCAAGAAAATCCCTCCATCCCCAACTATTCTTTAGTGGAACTTTTTTCGAAAATTATGACTTTCTAAAAACTAGCAACAATTTTGATTAAAATATCGTATATTAAAGATATTTACCCGACAAATAAAATGTATATCTAGAATTTTCGGGGAATAGCCTCTGAAGACTTTATTCTGGATGAATTTTACGGAATTATGTATCTTTGGTAAACGTAAGAGAGGAAAAAAACTTACCACACAGAAAGTGTAGAGCATGTGGAGTTGATCGTTTTTGAGATATTACTTTTTTCTGGCTTAGGTTTAGAAACTTATACTTTTCTATAGAGGAATTTGTCAACTCCTGTCCATACAAACAAAGGAAATTCAGTCACATAGCAACCAGCTTTTGACTATCACTTTAACCTATGATACTCCCTTATTTTGCTTCTACTTACACGGAAGCAAGTAATAAGACTATTTCTATTAATTTTTTCTCGATTAGCATGAATAAATAGAAGCGTAAGCTTTTTAACGATAGTTTGTTACAGAGATGTAGAGAAAGTCATGTGAAGGGAACACATCAGATTTTTCAAGTAGACATTTACTGAACACATTTTAAGGTCTGGTGTAAATAAGTCTTTAAAATAAAGAAACATACGCGCGCACGTGTTTCAAACGGTGAGGGACACAATCCGCCTATTTTAGAAATCCTGAGGCAGGTGTGGAGCAGCGCCAGAAGCAGCTCTTAGCGGTAAAGAGACCGCTCAACTTATAAGTAAGTACATTGCTTTCAACAGTCTGAGTTCTTACAAGTGAAGTTGACTTTTCACTCACAGGGGCGCTTTGAATCTGATTACATCTCACACGTGTCTTCCCTTCTTTCTCCTATACTCTATAGCATAGACATACACCGGAAGAGTGGAGCTTCCACAATATTAATGCATAGCTTGACTAAAAATCTCGATACTTCCTTTAAATGTGAACATCACTTCATGCTAATGTTTGACATCGGATAATTGTTACATTTTCCTCGTACTGTTGATAATACAACAAATAAAATAAACTCCACTGACTTAATTCACTACATGCTATTCATGCATGACGGGGTACCGCCTCATTCTACTCATACTGTTAAAGATATATTAGATCAGTAACTTCTAAACAAACGTTAAGTTGAGGGAAAATAACCAACTAGTTGAACTGATTTCGTTGGATTTTTATTTATTGTGCGACGTAATAGTTATTTATGCAACGATCATATAATGGTAGTTATTGGGATACGAGAGAGAGATAAGCTTCGACGGTCACTTCGGTCGCGTCGAAAATCCTCATAAGTATTCTAAAAACCATTATACGAGAGTTGTGTACATAATATTTCTAACACATGTAGATATACAATAAATATGTAATATTTAGATATCCTACCTACGAAAGATGAACTCCGCCGACCGCTATGCGTATTGTACGCATGCGTCGATAACAAATGAAATTCGATTCACGTAATAGATGGGACTGAGGTATTTTGGCCTAGTCATAATAATATGGAGAGGAGGCAGTAATGTTGTTAACAATTTATTTTCATAGAAATCTAAAAAGATCTACGAAAGTTATATAATAAATTCATGGCATGGAGAATAAAAAAAAAAAAAGGTTACTTCATTCTCGAAAAAGTCCTCATAGTTTACTTTGAAGAAATGTCAAAAACAATGGAATCCCCAACCTTGTGGACCAATTATTCAGTATTGAAAACTACTCTAAATGTGAAACATGGAATTGATATAGCCCAACATAAGAAGTTGTACTCCCTGTTAAAACAGAAATCGATAGTGTACGGCGGGGAAAAAGAGAGAATATTTTCCACAGATGAAATTAAAACCTTTATAGTTGAAGCATCTGACAACACATATCTCTGATAAAGGTATGTAAATATAACTATTCTCGTAAAAATAAATATTTTGGTTGGAAGTAGAGCTAGCGCGGGTTCCTCGTCTCTGTGATGCCAATGTCATGACCTGTTTTACTTTGCTTACGTAATACTATTAGTATAGATTCGGGAAATAATTATATTCTTATAATTATTATATATAGTATATAATTAAATATTCTTGGAAGTTATTATATGCATAAGATGCTTCTGTAATTCTATGCATATTAGCAGACAATAAACAGCCATTGGTAGGACAGTGGGCAAGCGTGAAAATCTATATGGAAATGAAAATCTGTATGGAAGCGGTTTTCTTTGGATATGGATTATTAACAGTAAATGAACACATTTCAGTATATGAGTATAAAATAGTCTTTGTATACATATTGTGGAAATTATTTCAGTAGCTCAAATAGGAATGGCAGTAGGAGAGAAAAATATAGGTAGAATATATAATATACCTATATATTTATTTATATTCGGTTAGAATAAGGGACAAAGTCGATAATGTAGCGTTTAGAAGCCCGAATTACAGCTTCTATAAAATTCCTTACATATATACTAGCCTTCCATTGGAGAGCTTCGGTCATTAATTTGTATCATTCACGTCTTGGAACACAAATGTGTTCGCGTACTCGGAGTTCCGAGTTCGAGCTGTCCCGCCCTCAAAAGAGCTGGTATCCATTTTGTGATGAGACGTAGGAGGAAGGCTCAGCCTGTTTGCTTCACTGACCTGTTACCGCACGATTGTAGCTCGCTGTTTCTAGGGCTGTTGGGATTAAACATCTTTATTTCTCTACATAGTCTCCTTTCAGCTCGATACGCTTTTCCCAGCGATGTTTAAAAGCTTCGATACCTATCGAGGTCTGCAAAATAGCCATCAACTGCAGATTCTACCTCTTCATTGTTGGCAAATCTTCTACCACCAAGCCATTTCTTCAAGTTTGGAAACAGAAAATAACCAGAGGGGGCTAAACGTGGCGAATAGGGTGCATGAGGAAGCAATTCGAACTTTAACTGATTGATTTTGGCCATGACGATAATGGACGTGTAAACTGGTGCATTGTCTTAATGAAACAAAACTTTCTTTTTCACTAAATGCGGCCGTTTTTGCTCGATTTCATCACTCAAAAGCTTTAACAAGTTCGCATAATATTCGCCATTGAAAACTTTTCGTTTTTTAGATAATCAATGAAAATTATCCTGCGTGTGTCCCAGATGGAACTATCTTCGCTTTCTGTGGAGCCGGTTCACCCCTTCCAATCCACTGTTTAGATTGTTCCTTCGTCTCAGATGTGAAGTGATGGACCCAGGTTTCATCCATTGTTATGAATCTACACAAAAACTCAGCTTTATTACAGAGAAACATTGCCAAACACACGACTGAAACATCTTCACGACACTATTTTTGTTCTAATGTGAGCTAACGCGACACCCACCTTGCACACAACTTTCTCATATCCAAGTTTTCAGTCAGTTTGCGATATACAAAACTTTTTGAAATGTCTGCAACATTTGTAAGTCAAGGAAAACAGGTTACCTTACCCACACAACTCACCCTAACCGAAATTCAAACTTAGACCTCTTCAACGTGAATCAGTCACATTAACAACAAATATGGTGTACTGTGTGTTATCATTTTTACTTTCTCTACACATACTATGTACATAGTGTATAGAGAAGGTATTGCACTCCATCCAAAAATTTGATATCGAGATTTTACCGGCAATATATGTTTTAGGGTCCTCTGTATCAAAAAAAAAAAAAACCACAAAACATTTTCAGTAAAAGGTTCGCGTGTGTGTCCGTCCGTGTGTCTGTGAACACGATAACGAAAAGTCGGTAAAATACAAAACTTGGTATTTAAGTTTAGTATCTTCCAGGGATACGACACGAAGATTTTAAGAAAAATCCCCCAATCCCTAACTACTCTTTACATGGATTTTTTTTCGAAAATTTTTATTTTCTCAAAAATGGCTCTAATGATTTTGATTAAAATATTGTAATTTAAGATATATATGTGAAAATAAAATGTATATTTTGAATTTTCTACTTTATTTTCAATGAATTTTACGAACTTTTTCGTGGAGTTTATCGTTTTTGAGATATTGGTTATTTTTGGTATCAGCTTAGAAAAACTTATACTTTTGTCATACAGGAATTTGTCAACTCCTGTCCATACACACAAAGAACATCAGTCACATAGTATGAAGTAAGAAGAAGCATATGTTTTTTAAAAATAATTTGCAGAGAGAGACATGTGAATGGAACACATCAGATTTTCATTGTTATTTCTCTTGCTGTTATGTACAAATGAAAAGCAAATATTATTAGGATTCCCTACAATATAATTGAGCCTCGCCCTCACATTTTCCCATGTGCTTGTAGCTGTTAGCAATGAGTATTTACGACCTAAATCTCACTCAGATAAGCGGTTATAATTAAACAGCGTAAATAGATAAAAAGGTAATACAATTGCTGAAATTCGTTAAAATGTACACATTGTAAAAATGTTATGTATCGAAATCTAAATTCGTAATTTCCTTTAAATACTAAAGAAAAAATTATAGAAGTTTTTTCACAATAAAATTGTTTCATAAGTACTCTTTGTATGTAAGTAATTAAACGCCAATAAATCCTGTTCTAACCTGAATTCAGTAATAGTAAAAATAGAGACTGGTTCTGATAACAAGTCATCTTTCAATTGCTTCATTATAGAATTTGCTAACGTGCACATATATTTTTGTCATTGGTCCAAATTATTTAACTGTATACTTATAAGGTAATCCAATCTTCTATTTTGAGGGTATTATTTCGATTTAAATTGGTTATTTTACAATTTTTGCCCTTTTTATTTATTTAGTATTTTTTTGCATTTACATTAAGTCTATATATACTTTAAAATTGACATTTTATGTAAGGATAACTTTTCAAACATTATCAATGAAAAGGTTATCTTACCCACGCAACTCACCCTAATCGAAATTTATTTTAAGAAAAAAATACAGTTCCGGAGGCTTGTCAGTACTCCGGCGCTGTATTCCTTTTTTCTCTCTCTCCATTTTTTACAGTTTTGTATATTTCCTTAGTAGACCTTATTATTCTTAGCGTTTTCCTTTCACATTTGCATACACAAACATAGACACATATACAAACACACAAACACCCATACCCAAGGCGGGACTCGAACCCACGATCCTGTGCATCACGAAGCGCCAAAGCGATACACTTTAGCGAGCGCGGCCACCGGGATCGGCAAAAATACATTAATTCTATGACAGGAGTCGAACTCACGACATTTGGGATAGCAGCTTGTTGCGTTACGCATTAAGCTACCAGAGAAGTCAAGATTCAAACTTGGACCTCAGACACATTAACCCCAAATATGGTATATTGTCTTATCACACACACACACACACACACACACACACACAGATATTATAAATATACTGTTCAACCGAGAAATAACAGTACCTTTTTTTTCCCTTTATTCGCATTCTGAAAGAAATAAATACTATTTAATAGTCAATCTGGAAAGTGTTGCTTATGGGTAGAGGTGTAGAGGTGTGGTTATTACCATGAGAGCAAGAATAGCTAATGATTTTTAAGACTGCATGTTTCAACTAGGGATAATACTGCTCTTTTTTACTTTCTCTACACGTACTATGTACATAGTGTAGAGAGGAGGTATTGCAATCCACTCAAAACTTCGATACCGAGATTTCACCGGAAATAGACGTTTTAGGGTCCCCTATATCTAAAAAGGTATTTTCAGTAAAAGGTCCTTATGTCTGAGTGTCTGTGAACACGATAACAAAAACGAAAATTCGGTAAAATACCAAACTTGGTATTTAAGTTCAGTATCTTCCAGGGATGCTATACGAAGATTTTGAGAAAAATACTCCCATCCCATACTACCCGTTATATGGAAAAAATTCCGAAAATTTTGATGTTCTCAAAAATGGCTCTAATGATTTTTACTTTCTCCATACGCACTATGTAGTAGTATTGACAAAGACATTGCAATCCACCAAAAATTCGATACCGAGATTTCACCGGAAATATATATTTTAGGGTCCCCAATATCCAAAAAAAGCATTTTCACAAAAAGGTCCGTGTGTCCGTGTGTCTCTGAGCACGATAACTCAAAAACGAAAAGTCGGTAAAATACCAAACTTAGTATTTAAGTTTAGTATCTTCCAGGGATGCGACACAAAGATTTTGAGAAACATTCCGCCACCCCCAATTACCCTTTACATGGAACTTTTTTCGAAATTTTTGATTTGCTCAAAAATGGCTCTAACGATTTTGATTAAACTTTCGGATATTAAACATATTTACCTGACAAATGAAATGTATATCTTGAATTTTCTGGGAATAGCCTCTGAAGAGTAGTTTATTCTGGATGAATTTTACTAAATTTTGAATGACTGCTAAACCGTAAGAGATGGACAAAAACTTACTGCACAAAAAATGTAGAGCACTTTAAAGCACACAATTTATGCTATATACATTTTTTTCGTGGAGTTCGTCGTTTTTGTGACATTCCTTATTTTTTGTTTCTGCTATGAAAAACGTATACTTTTCTCATACAGGAACTTGTCAACTCCTATCCATATAAACAAAGGAACTTCATTGACATGGCAACCAGCTTTTGATTATCACTTTAACCTACGGTTGTCCCTTATTTCGCTTCTACTTACAAGGAAGCGAGTAATAAGACTATTTCTGCTAATTTTTTCTGATTAGCATAAAGTAAATAGAAGTATAAGCTTTTTTAAGAATTATTTGTTGCAGGGATATGGAGAAAGTCATGTGAATGGTACATATCAGATTTTTATTAAAATACCGTATATTAAAGCTATTTATATGCCAAATAAAATGTGTGTCTTGAATTTCTTGGGAATAGCCTCTGGAAACCTCTTTATTCTAAATGAATTTTGCTGAATTTTGTGTAAATGTAAACCGTAAGAGATAGACAAAAATTACTACACAAAAATTGTAGATCGCGTTAAAACACACAATTTATGTCCGATACATTTTTTCGTCAAATTGATAATTTCTGAGTTATTCGTTGTTATTTGTTTCAGAATTAACATATACATTTTTCACACGGAAAGTTGCAAACGTCTGGCTCTGCATAGAAACGGATTTCATCCACATGGCAACCAGTGTTTAAAAGATTTGACTATCGTTTTAGCCTAGTGTATTCCCTTATTTTCCTTCTATTTACAAAGAAGCAAGTAATTAAGACAATTTCTGCTAATGTTCATCTTGATTATCATAAAGTAGATAGAATATGTTTTTTAACATATGCGATGTAGAAAAAGTCGTGTGAATGGAACACATAAGATTTTTCATTAATGAGTGTCAGTTTGCCATCGTTGTGTCGTATAGCAAGCTGTGAAGTTCACTTCATTCTATCTGAATTTTGTGTACTATCAGATATTAAGAGAGTAAATGTTTTGTAAGACCTGCTTATAATATAATCTTTTTATTTTATTTCCTGTATCTTTAAATAAGAACACGGAATAAATGTATTTTAATTAATTTTTTGAATTCTCATTATTGCAATTATTGTTTGATATACATTAATTTGTATTTATGTGCCTAATTTTAGTAAATTAAATACATGTTAGTTTTAAATGCTTTTAAATATTAGTATTT
Organism: Hymenopus coronatus; assembly: GCA_030762935.1. Taxonomy (NCBI): domain Eukaryota; kingdom Metazoa; phylum Arthropoda; class Insecta; order Mantodea; family Hymenopodidae; genus Hymenopus; species Hymenopus coronatus. The sequence goes on along the minus strand of CM060885.1, from coordinate 39,832,379 downwards.
AAATATCAGTTATTTTATAAGACAATTTCAAAAATGTTTAGATCATTAAGATCGGACCCTGAAATAAGAAATATAAGCAGCACAACACAGATAAGGTACTTGGCAAGTTTTAGTTGATCCCAATATAATAATTAAACACTGTCAAGGGTTTTGTTATGTATGCAAATAGACTACAGCTATTAAAATGAATACGCAAACATCGCTCAAGAGATATCAGTGCACATTTGACACAGCATTTTCAAATAACTTATGCATATACTGTCAACAACCTGAAGAACTGGACAGAGAAAAAAAAGGCAGTTAAGAAGTACAAATTTAATCTTAAAAATATATCAGTCACCGGATTAATGATAGGGGTCAGAGGGACAATACCCAAAATATTACACCAATTTTGGGTAGATTATGGTCTGGATAAATGCCTGCTGCATACAACAGCGATCATGGAAATCAGAGGACTGATTCTCATCCTCAGAAATCATTAGTATTCCTTTTAATGTTGATGCTATGCAAATTTATTAAATTTTGTTGTATGATTTTGAAAATAACAATGTAGTGTTATGTCAAGTTTGGTATGTACTATTTGTATTAGATTTTAAGTTTAACATTTCTAATTGTATATGTTTTCTATACAATTTATATTTATCATTGTAAATTATTTTCAAAAATGTTAATTGTGTAGTTATACTTTGGCTACATGGTAGCCCTAGCTGATGAAGGTAATTAAATATATACACACATACACAGTTTACAATAATATTTGTTTGTGTAAAAGTTAGGTGAAACATATCAAAACATTAATATTCAGTAATTTGTTTCCGTTACTATAATCCATTAAATTTTAGAAGAAACTCAGTAAAGTTTTGTATTATTTTTTGAGGCCTATAATTTTTATGTTTATCACAATTTCCTCTGTTTCATTTGTATTTTAAGGAATTTGACTAACGGGTCTATAGCAACCGGGTGGAACTGCAGTAGATATAGAGTAATTACTGATGGTCCATTAGTAAACCAAGAATTCTTAATATATGTCACTATAGAACACGGTCTAGCAAACCTCAGACTATAAACTTTTATCTTGCAGTTGCAGAACTCGGCCACGTGCGGCGATGTGCCAGATTCTTAACGTTATTATCTGATGTCATCTTACATCGGATACGATCTGGATAATCCGGCCGTTGAGGAACAGCTCTTGTCATTTCATCTCTGATATTTAGGGGATTTCGCAAATGCGCAGAGCACGAAATGTTCAAAAAGTCTTGTACTCTTGCATTTTCATTTTTCACGGCCTCTAAATGACATTTTAATGTGTTTTGAAAATGAAATAAAATGCGATATACATGTGAAACCGCCGATGTTTAAAATGTACTTTCTTTATTTATTTTGTTCCAGAAATTGCATCTGATGAGTTGGAATGTTTATGATTCTGACACCTGTCCACTGTACTGATATAGAATGCGGAACTAATTCCTTCATATGTTTGTAAAATACATATTATAAATCTGAACTTGGCATACAGCAATAAATCAATTCTTAGTTACTAAATTTAAATAAGTCATATTTTCTTATTAACAAATATTGAAGAAATGGACTCTTACTTTATTTACAAGAATTTGGGCACAAATTTGTTATCAAAAAATGAGAAATAAAAATCATGTCCTCAAATGAGGACATTGGCCTTATGTATACTTATTGACACATGATTTTTTGCTCATAAGTTTACTGTTTATGTCAACAATATTTTTTGTGATTGTTGTGAGCATCAGTGTCATTGTTATTGTTGAGAGTTCAGTTCTCGTTTACTAATGTTGGCAATCACACTACGTGAAACTGGACTAGAAGTTTACGAGGAAGTTCACTACCTAGCTGATAGTGGTAGTAATCGTCGCATAGACGATAAATAGAAGAACATCAGAAGCAGAGATAATAGACCCAACCATCCGCTTTGAACTGAATAAAGACCAATCTCATCTGGAAAAACAGAAAATATATGGCCCGCCATACTTTTTTTAAAGAAAAATACAATCTCAGAAAAATAACTGTAGTAGACCTATTTTTTGGATCTCGAGGAACAATTACAAACGTTTTTGCGAAATGGAGAGAGAAGTATAAAATTAACAGAAGTATGGAACAATCAATCACAGAAAACATTATAAAGCATTTCGTACCCATTTTTCGAAATAATTTGTATGTTTAAACAGAACGTAAAATGTAATATGGTTCATAAATCACTTTATTTTTGTAGTTTTTCCCCTTTTATTGTTATAACTTTTATTGCTGTTGCACATATTTTGTAATCTTTGTTAGAATTTGTTCTCATAGTTTAATTTAGAATAAGATGAAAAAAATCTGATGTGCTCCATTCACATGACTTTCTCTATATCTCTGTAACAAATTATTGTTAGTAAGTTTATTCTTTTATTTATTTCATGTTAATCGAGAAAAATTAGCAGAAATAGTCTTATTTCTTGCTTTATTGTAACTGGAAGCGAAATAAGGAAGTACCATAGGTTAAAGTGAAACCCAAAAGCTGGTTGCTATGTGACAAGTTCATTTGTTTGTATGGACACGAGTTGGCAAATTCCTGTATGAAAAAAGTATAAATTTTTCAAAGCTGAAATCAAAAACAAGGAATATCTAAAAACGATCAACTCCACGAAAAAAATGTATATAACATAAATTGTTTGTTTTAACCTGTTCTACATTTTTTGAGTGTTAAGTTTTTGTCCATCTCTTACGGTTTAGTAGTTATGCAAAATTCATCCACAATAAAGTAGTCTTCAGAGGTTATTCCAGAAAATTCAAGACATACATTTTATTTTTCAGGTAAATACTTTTAATATACGAAATTTTAATCAAAATCGTTACATCCATTTTTTAGAAAACCAAAATTTTCGAACAAATTTCCATGTAAAGGGTAGTTGGGAGTGGGGGGGATTTTCTTGAAAATCTTCGTTTCGCATCCTTGGAAGATACTGAACTTAAATACCAAGTTTGGTATTTAACGGTCTTTTCGTTTTTGAGCTATGCTGCCCACAGACGCACAGACACACACATACACACAGACAGACTCATACACGGACATTATTCTAAAAATGCTTTTTTTGGATTAAGGAGGTCTCAAAACATGTATTTCCGGTGAAATCTCGGTATCGAATTTTTGGGTACATTAGAATATACTCTGGCGTTTACAAATTAACAGTAATGCAGAATTTCTTGGAAATGGTCTGCTCCACCACCCACCCAAGTAGGTATCACATAAATATGTTGCTATAACAAAATCTACAATTTTTGTGTAATACATTTTTTTACTTCCTCTTACGGTTTACCAGTAATGTAGAAGTCATCCAGAACAGGGCTTCAGAGGCTTATTCCCTAAAATATTTGCATTTCATGAAACTATTTTATACATACCCAAATCATTAGAGTCATTTTCAGATAGTTAAAACTTTTAGAAAATATTCAGCATAACGTATGGTAAAATATATTTTGTAATAATCACTTGTAATTGTTTTTCTAAAAATCACTATATAAATTTTATTCTGTCGCTAGGCAAACTCATTTATGAGACAACCTGATAAATAAAAAATCTGATGTGTACCATTCACATGACTTTCTCTACATCTCTGCAACAAATTATTATTAAAAAGCTTATACTTCTATTTACTTCATTCTAATCAGAAAAAAAATTAGCAGAAACAGTCAATTACTTGCTTCCTTGTAAGTAGAAGCGAAATAAGAGGGTACCATACGTTAAAGTGAAAGTCAAAAGCTGGTTGCTATGTGACTGAAGTTCCTTTGTTTGTATGGAGAACAGTGGACAAATTCCAGTATGAGAAAAGTGTTAAGTTTTTCAAAGCAGAAACCAAAAACAAGGAATGTCTAAAAAACGATGAACTCCAAGAAAAAAATGTATATAACATAAAATGTGTGTTTTAGCGTGCTCTGCATTTTTTGTGTAGTAAGTTTTTGTCCATCTCTTACGGTTTAGCAGTTATTCAAAATTTCGTAAAATTCATCCAGGATAAACTACTCTTCAGAGGCTAATTCGCAGAAAATTCAAGATATACATTTTATTTGTCAGGTAAATGTCTTTAATATATGATACTTTAATCAAAATCGTTAGAGCCATTTTTTAGAAAATCGAAATTTTCGAAAAATGTTCCATGTAAAGGGTAGTTTGGAGTGGGGGGATTTTTTTCAAACCCTTCGTGTCGCATCCCTGGAAGATACTAAACTTAAATACCAAGTTTGGTATTTTAGCTACTTTTCGTTTTTGAGTTATCGTGTTCACAGACACACGGACACACGGACACACACACACACACACGCACACGGAGCTTTTTGTGAAAATGCTTTTTTTGGATATTGGGGACCCTAAAACATATATTTCCAGGGAAATCTCGGTATCGAATTTTTGGGTGGAGAGGAATACCTTCTCTATACACTATGTACATAGTGCGTATAGAGAAAGTAATAAAGCTTTTTCATGAGACAATATCTGTTTATCAGAATTAATTCAAGGTGAATGTTTTTCTTCAAAATGCTATAATGTATGATATCAAAATACTAAAAATCACCACACCTACTGATATTTCTCTAAGAAAGAAGCATTCGCTTTATGAGGTGTCCACGTTAATTGGAGGTGACTGCCCCGCGAATGTCCAGCCAAGCTTTAGTTAGGCTGCAACGTCAGGGGGCTCAAAGAATTGGGGAGAATGAAGCTAAAGCACGCATTTTATGGTATTTTTTTGTTCCTTGCTCGGGATGAAGAGAGATGAAGGGATAAAATGGGCTAGGAGGAAGGGAGAGTGCCGTGCCGTGCCATGGTCTTTAGCTACTGCATGTTTCGCCACGTATCGGCGGGAATGGCGATTTGCTCTACCTCAGTGGCGTGCAAACTTTCTTAATAATTACACTATAACTTCACAAGAAAAGCGACTTGTGCCGTACTTCAGTCGGGGTAGAAGCCCGGTCTGGTGTCCCGGGATCCGCATCCGGTTTTGCTCGAGAAATCTTTCCTTAAAGAAGGTTTATCTGTATGCCATTTCAGGATTGCAGCTGAAAAGGCCCCAAAAGGCGTGTTAAGTGATATAATTAAGCTTATAATCACCACATCTATAGCTATATGCATAAAGAGAACAACTTTTAAAAATTCTGATATGTTCCATTCACGTGACTTTATCTACATCTCTGCAATTAACTGTTGTTAAAAAGTCTATTCTTCTATTTACTTAATGCTAATCGAGAAAAAAAAATACAGAAATGGTCACATTACCTGCTTCTTTGCAAATAGAAGGAAAAAAGGGAGTACCATTGTCTAAAATGTGGTTAAAATCCGTTTCTATGCAGGGCGAGAAGTTTACAACTTTCCGTGTGAGAACATTTAAGATCTTTCAATCTGAAACTAATAACTAGGAATATCTCAAAAACGGTCAACTTCACGAAAAATATGTATATAATATTGGATTATATATATATATATGTATATATATAAATATATATATATACATATACGTTGTAAGTTTCTGCCTAACTCTTACGGTTTATCAGTTATTCAAAATTCCGCCAAATTCATCCAAAATAAACATGTCTTCAGAAACTATTCCCAGAAAATTGAAGATACACATTTTTTTCACATAAACATCTTAAATATATGAGATTTTAATGAAAATCGCTGGAGCCATTTTTGAAAAAAAAACTTTTCGAGAAAAGTTCCATGAAAAAGGGTAGTTGGGGGTGGGTGATTTTCTTGAAAATCTTCATGTCGCATCCCTGGAAGATACTAAATTTAAATACTAAGTTTAGTATTTTACCGATTTTTCGTTTTTGAATTAACATGTTCATTGGCACACACCCACAGAACTTTTTCCAAAATGCATTTTTTGGATACAGGGGACCCTAAAACGTGTATTTCCGGTGAAATCTCGGTATCGAATTTTTGGGTGGAATGCAGTATCGTCTACATATACTATGTAATTAGTACGTGTAGGAAAAGTAAAAACTGCTGCATAAGGAAATATCTGATGTGTTACACTCACATGACTTACTCTAGCTGATCTACAAACTTCATACATAAGATTCTTCTTCTTTCTGGACCTTGCTAATCGTGGTACTTATTAACACAATGCTCTTATTATTTAGTTCCGTATAAGTAGGAAGAACCGATAGTCAAATGTTTTAAAAGCTGTCGTTATGCGATTGTCATTACAAATCGCTTCTTTTCTTGGCCAGGAGTAGAACAAAAAAAAAAAAAAAAAAAAAAAAAAAAAAAAGAAACGGACACTCCCGTCTGAGAAAAGTATAAGTACTTCACAACTGAAACTAATAACAATGAATACCTCGAAAACGGTAAGCTCCACGAGAAAAATGTATATGACATAACTTGTGTATTTTAACAAGACCTACATTTTTGTATAGTAAGTTTTTGTCTATCTCTTACGGTTTACTAGTTATGCCAAATTAAGCAAAATTCATCCAGAATAAACAGGTCTTCAGAAGCTATTCCCAGAAAATTCAAGATATACATTTTATTTGTTAGGTAAATATCTTTAATATATGATATTTTAATCAAAATCGTTAGAGCCATTTTAAGAAAATCAAAATTTTCGAAAAAAGGTCCATGTAAAGGGTAGTTTGGTGTGGGGGAATATTTCTCATAATCTTCGTGTCGTATCCCTGGATGATACTAAACTTAAATACCAAGTTTGGAATTTTAGCTACTTTTCGTTTTTGAGTTATCGTGTTCACAGGCACACTGACACACGGACACACACACATACACACGGACCTTTTTCTCAAAATGCTTTTTTTGGATACAGGGGGTCCTAAAACATGTATTTCCGGTGAAATCTCGGTATCGAATTTTTGGGTGGAATACAATTCTTCTCTATCCCTATGTACATTGTACATATGGGGCTAGAGAAAGTAATAATGCGTGTATGTTCGACGGCAGAAAAAGACAAACTAAATGAATAAATCACTTGCGTCTTACCACACTTGAGAAAGATTCCATGCCAACAAAATCCTCAGCTAGGACACCCACATCTCCAAAACCTGCACCCGGGTTACGAAGCCGGTACCACCCCAGTTACTTGAACCGCCGCAAGTTAAAAGGGACCATACAAATGACTATATAAATAAATAAACAATCGGCGATGTTCATACTTCACCTGAGTAATTATGTTAGCAGGTTGGTGTGCTATGGCTTTAAATCGCGTTTTCTTTAATTCCTTGGCTGCAAAACCTGGCCTTAATAGTTACTACGCGAAAGTGTGCTATAAATGTTACTCGAATATGTTGTGTTTAGCTACATTTATTTATTTTATAGATAACGCAATGTTCTATAAGCACATTAATAAAACTACAGCTCCTCTCGCAAATCTACATAAAATGCGGAACCTTTTTTTTTGTCGCTATCTCCTAAGTTCTCACCGCCTTTCTCTCTTCTCTTTTACTTCATTCTCCTTAAAATTTCACCTCTTTTTCTTTTCTTTCTTCTCATTATCGCTTCCTGATATTCCCACTTCCACCCGCTTCACTTTTACTCCTCCATTCTCTTCAAAATTTTGCACATTTATCTCTGTGCAGCCTATATGAATTGTGATGTTTTAAAAATCGGCTTAAATAAAATAATACAGTTAATTCAAATATTTAACAATGCTCAAAATTCTTCCCGTCTTTCGTGCTTTTAATGAAATGTGAATTATACTGCTTCTCGTGCTAAACGCTACAGAACTGAAATTCATGTTTATGTTAATATTGTGCTGAAAAAGCGAGGAAATACAGGGTTACTACAAAAGAAATAGACAACTTCAACTGCCTGTAAAACAAAAACTATTAGAGATAGCAACCTAATTATTTTGGAGGTATGTTGAGAAACTCTCAAAGTTTTGTTTATTACTATTGGTAACCCTGTAGTGTTTTGTTTGTTGTTGCAGAAGCTGAAATGGCGGAAAATCCTGTGGAAAAGGCATATTGCGTGTTGGAATTTGCTAGAACGCTATCAGCAACTGTTGTCCAACGACATTTTAGAACACGTTACCACAAAAATGAAATGATGCGCTCACAAAAACCAGCATCGTCTTCATCATGTCGCAACATGTCGATGCAAAAGTCATGCCGTATGACCTTATCTTCTTCACTCAGAAACTGCAACATCTGTAATCTGTAAGGCATCATGTGCAGTCGCTTCCGCAAGATTTTCCATACAGTTTGCTGTGGAATTTGTAATTGCATGCTTGCCCTAGATGTCGATTTCTGTGGGCTTCTTATGTAGGCAGAACGAACACGTTTAACGTTTTCTTCCGAAACTCTTGGTCTTCCCGAGCTCTTCCCTTTGCATAAACATCCCGTTGTCTCGAATTTTCTATACCAGTCGTAGATTGACTGTCCAGTCGGTGGCGTTTTGTGGTAACGTGTTCTAAAATGTCGTTGGACAACAGTTGCTGATTGCGCTCTAGCAAACTCCAACACGCAATATGCCTTTTCCACAGGCTTTTCCGCCATTTCAGCTTCTGCAACAACAAACAAAACACTACAGCGTTACCAATAGTAACAAACAAAATTCTGACAGTTTCTCAACATACCTCCAAAATAACTAGGTTGCTATCTCTAATAGTTTTTGTTTTACAGGCAGTTGAAGTTGTCTATTTCTGTAGTAGTAACCCTGTATTTTAAAATGTGTTGATACATGGAGAGACTTATAACATGGAGAAACGTTTACAGGACATTTAAATTCAGTTTTTAAAGTTCGAAATAATTTATTTTACCTTATTTCAGGAGTAAATAAACATTTTATATCTTTTGTTTTGTTTCATAAACTTGTATTTGCTGTTCATATGTTTCTCGTTATTATGCGTGTATGACAGGCACATTTTGGTCAGTCTCTTGAATCAATAATTACGTTTCCGAAGACTTTTCCGCTCCACTAATACATATTTTACCACAATAGGGAATTACAACTCACTTTTGCAATTGGGTAGAATACTTCGGATACATCTCAATGCTCACTTTGAACTATTTTTACTTTCTCTACACTAATATGTACATATTGTATAGAAATGTATTTTATTGCACCCAAAAATTCGATACTGAGATTTCACAGGAAATATATGTTTTGAGACGCCCTGAATCCAAAAAAAAAAAAAAAAAAAAAAAAAAAAAAATAGAAAAAGTCCATGTGTGTGTTGGGGGGGGGCGAGGGGGGTGCAGCATATCTCAAAAACGTAAAGACCATTAAATACCAACTTTGGTATTCAAGTTTAAAATCTTCCAAGGATGTGACACGAACATTTTCAAGAAAATCCTCCCACCTCCAACTACCGTTTACATGGAAAAAATTTTGATTTTCTCGAAAATGGCTTTATCGATTTTGATTAAAATCTCTTATACTTAAGATATTTATATGACAAATAAAATGTGACCATTTTATGGGAATAGCCTCCGAAAACATGTTTATTTCGGATGAATTCTGCGGAATTTTGCATAACTGGCAAACCATAAGAAATAGACAAAAACTTACCGTACAAAAAATGTAGAGTACGTTAAAACACGCAATTTATTTCACATGGAGTTGGCCATTTTTGAGATAATATTGTTATTAGTTTCAGCTTTAAAACACATATTTTCTCATACTGGAATTGGAAAATGTAAATGGGTGTTATTTATGGACGCTCTTTAAGTACTGTGGTTCTCAAAGTCCCATTCTACATTGGGCGTGAAAAACCGCTTAATTTTGCTCAGAGGCCTCTCTATCAGGCTTGAGGTTCTTTTATATCTACGACACGGGACCAACGGCTTTACTTCCCTTCCGAAGGAAGCCCGAAGGTTTTACGCCCGAAAAAATCTATGGTCCTCCGCCGGGTTTGAACACACGACCTTGGGTACATGAAGTTAGCATGGTAACCATTACACCACGGAGGGCGACTATACGGGAGTTTGTCCATACAAACAAAGGTACATACTTCAATCTCATAGCAACCAGCTTCTGAAATATTTGACCATCGATTTAGGTATTGCACTCCCTTATTTCCCTTCTACTTACAAGTAAGCAGCTAATATGACCTTTTCTGACAATGTTTTCTCGATTAGCATGAAGTAAATAGAATAATAAGCTTTTTAACAATAATTTATTGCAGAGATGAAAAGAAAGTCATGTGAATGGAACACTAAGATTTTACTTTCTCTATACGCACTATGTACATAGTGTGTAGAGAAGGTATTGCACTCCACCCAAAACTTCGGTACCGAGATTTCACCGGAAATATATGTTTTAGGGTCCCCAATATCCAAAAAAAGCATTTTCACAAAAAGGTCCGTGTGTGTGTCCGTGTGTCAGTGTGTCCGTGTGTCTGTGAACACGATAACTCAAAAATGAAAAGTCGGTAAAATACCAAACTTGGTATTTAAGTTTAGTATCGTCCAGGGATGCGACACGAAGATTTTGAGAAACTCCCCCCACCCCAACTACCTTTACATGGAACTTTTTTCGAAAATTTTGATTTTCTCAAAAATGCCTCTAACGATTTTGATTGAAATTTCGTATAGTAAAGATATATATCTGACAAATAAAATGTATATCTTGAATATTCTGGGAATAGCCTCTGAAGAGTAGTTTATTCGGGATGAATTTTACTGAATTTTGAATAACTGCTAAACCGTAAGAGATGGACAAAAACTTACTACACAAAAATGTAGAGCACGTTAAAACGCACATGTTATATACGATTTTTTCGTAAGTTCGTCGTTTTTGAGACATTGCTTATTTTTGTTTTCTGCTATGAAAAACGTATACTTTTCTCATACAGGAACTTGTCAACTCCTATCCATATAAACAAAGAAACTTTATTGACATAGCAACCAGCTTTTGACTATCAGTTTAACCTACGGTAGACCCTTATTTCGCTTCTACTTACAAGGAAGCAAATAATAAGACTATTTCTGCTCATTTTTTCTGATTAACATAAAGTAAATAGAAGTATAAGCTTTTTAAGAATAATTTGTTGCAGGGATATAGAGAAAGTCATGTGAATGGTACACATCAGATTTTTTAAACTAGGGATGCAAATGTTTCCAGAACAAATTAATATAAAAACAAGAGAAAGGTAGTTATAATATGTTATAGGAAATGTTTTAGTGGCCACTAAATTACCCGCCAAGAGTTTCTTCGCTTAGTCCCAAAATAATTCGTAAGCTTTAAATATTATCAATAGGCAATAACAAACGAAATATTTCATCTAATATAAATTATTGTTTTATGCAAAGCTAGAGAGGCTTATAACTATTTTATGTTTTTAACATGTTGGCGTGGGGCAGAAAAATGTTACCTATTTACGAATTAAATACCAATAAGGTTCTTTAGTTATTGACATCCGTTTTGTTTTTGACAAGTCTTCATACCGGCTAATATGTACCTCGTAGTATGTATTTTCTGTAACTATAAACCTGAAGACAGAAAGTTAAGATTGCAAAAGCTATTTTTCATGACTTGCTCTGTTTAATCTTCCAGGAAAGAAACAATATCAACTGTTTATGAAAATACTATTTCAAAAAAAGTTAAAGGGATTTTTTTTCGTAAATAAGAGTACTAAAACGTAGTGATATAGGTGGATTAAGCTTTCCAGGGACAAGCCCTAAATATCAAAGTTAAATGCCGGACAGATGTTCAAGGTGAGCACTGTTTTCAAAGAAATAGTGGATTAGAGAGTTCTGAGAATTCCTGATGTTCTTCAATTTCCAAGGGAGCTATTTCTTCGTGACAAGTGCAAAAGATAAAGGAGCAACTCTGCTCCCTCGCTGCAGAACTACCCCCCCCCAGTCTCTCTTTATGTTATGTGTGCCACCAGACACGGCAAACTGGATGGAAGACCCATGAATGTGCGAATATGGAACGCTTTTATTAATATTCAGAATATTAATAATTAAATTGATACAATTGAGCAAAAATAAATGAACAAGATCACAAATTTAGCAATTATAATTTCGCTCTAGAATACGCGTCACAAAAATGAATTTATAATTCTTAACAAGAGGTATATATGCAACTGCGCCGAATAAAATTACAATTACTATTTTTTTTTTTTTTTTTTTTTTTTTTGTATTTTTGAAAGGCGTAGCTTTCGGTTTCATTCATTGGGGAGGCTGCTACAAGGACAAAGCATACCAAACAAATGAACAAAATAAAAAATTATGAATAATGTGTAACGTAAAAATTCGAGTATGAAAGTGAGCAATGAATAATCATCAAAATTTGAATTAATAAACTAGGAGTTGTATAAAAGATTTGTAGGTTAAAATTATTTATAAACAGTGATTAGTGTATTGAATATAAATGTTTTTCAAAATACGAGGGTCGATTTTTTCAACATCCGATAGGCTATAAATAACAGACAAGTTCATAGAAAACAATTAATTTATTACTAAAAGTTTTGTACACTTATGGTTACTTTTCAGCATAATCATCGAAAAGATTGAGACATTTATCGTACCTGTGCCCAAGCTTTGTAATACCCGCTTCAAAATGTTGCCGCTAATAATTTCAACGAGCATTGACGTTGGTTTTGAAGATCTTCGTTGGTTTGAAAGTGCTGCCCTCCTAGACACGTCTTCAGTTCAGGGAAAAGGTGAAAGTCGCTGGGTGCCAGGTCAAGGCTGCGGCAACATTTTATAATAGAAACTCGATCCGGACAAATAACAAGAATGGAATTTTCAAGTGACAATCGGCGCTGTGTAGCCCTGAAGAAGATTACGATGACGCGGCAGCAACCACAAGCCAGCCATATTATGTCCGTTTAATTTTGCTCAGAGGCCCCTTTATCATGCTTGAGGTTCTTTTACATGCCGTAAATCTACAACACTTGTCCAATGGCTTTACTTCTTTTCCGAAGGATGGCATCCTAATGATTTTTACTCCCGGAAAAATCAATCGCCCTCCGCAGGTTTGTCTTTAGGAACTAGAGGTTAGCGCCTTACCTCTAAAAACAACGTAAGTTCAGCAGTTCTTGTCTTTCTTAATTTGATTCATCTAATCTTGCTCTGCATTTGTTATTGTGCCTTCGATTATAATTTGCAAAATAATTTAGTGTTTTAATATTAATGTATTATGAATTAATTTATTTTGCTTATCTGGTTTCAAATTTCTCTTTCTACCCTTGCCCATTCAAAAACTTTTTATTGGCAATTTTTATCAGTCTAACTAAATTTCAGCATTTTCAGAATTTGTAATCTAATGTAAATAATTTATTTTTGCCACTGAAGGCAAATCTTGTTTGATATGTTATACTATAATTTTTGTTTTATTTCTTCCATCAATCTTATTTTGCTTCCTCGCGCCAATTCCTTACCGGCGGGTTTTAACTTTAAATCTCCCTGTTAAGTTCTGCAACTCTTAACACACAAAGGAGTATCTGCACACACCAAACACAGGCAGCTGGACCACCTGGTATAGTATATTTATATTATCTTGATTTTACTTTCTCTACTACATATCCATGTACCAACAGACATTCCATATTAAATATTTATCAGAAATAGATGCCTCCGATCCCATAAAATCATGTTTAGAAAAATATCCATGTGTATGTCTGTGAGCAACATAACTCAAAAATTGATAATTACCAAACTGGGCTTTATAATTTCAAAAAAACCCGTCTTATCCAGATTTCCGTATGTATGGAACGCTTTTAAGAATATTTGATTTTCTCGAATATGAACCTAATAATTACGATTAAAATTAATATATTAAGATATTTACATAATAAATAAAATATTTGTCATGATGTTTTGGGAAATAGCCTGTCAAGTCCTCTTCATTTAGAAATAATTTTGTATAATACATATGCAAAAATATACTGCGCAATACATGAAAATATCTTTAAAAGTACAACTTATTTAAAATACTTTTTTGTAGTACCAGCCATTTCCATTATTATTAGTAAGCATTCTTTAATATTCATAATTTTAAAGTGCTGTCGTTGTTCACATTTTTCTAGAGCTGTTATGGAAACAAAATGAAATTTCAAGACCAGCATATAGCTACTCGCATTTAAACTTCTGAACATTTATTTGGTTTTTCTCATCCTCCGCCTTGAATAATGGTATCTACACAGGTATACAGGCTGTTTCAAAAAGACACCAAATGAAGATAGTCGATTAGCTTATACTTTGACTTGTCCGAAACTTGGTATCACAACTTTCAAACTCTTCTATTTAAAATTGTATGTGTGCTTAAAAATCGCACACATTTGGGATTAGGCAGCGAAGGAACAACGGTTGTCTTACGCCACGTAAACAACATCAGAATGTGTTATATAACAAAACCCACATGCTACGTTTTCCATTACTATGGTGGCCTGTGCCGCGCAGGCGTGTCTAACAAACCACGCCTACATCACGCGACTGGGATCTTCGCTACCAACCGGCATCTCTCATGGAGTGGGCCAGGCACGTGCCATTTGGTTATGTTCGACTGCCTAGGTCATGGTGATTTTATGGCAGTTTTTGTATATGCCGAATTGAGCTGAAAATCATATTCACGTATCACGTACGGTATGACCAACAAGGTCCACATCTTCGTTTGGTGTCGTTTTGAAACACCCTGTATATACAAAATTCCAGACTCTTCCAACTCTAATCGTTTGTGTCCGAGTACTTTGCGTACTCATCCACTAACCTCAGAAACTGGATAGAGGTCAATGATGAGGCGCATTTAATGTTGTAGGCACATTTTTGCGCATAACTCGCTCCTGTTTGTCGCCTAACTAAGATGGAACAACCTGCAATATGCAATCCCGTGATTCTTGATCAAATGTTCCGCTTAGGGCAACGAAAAGCTTCTGTTAAAGTATTGCATTTCAACCTTGTAGTTCCCTTTCTGGTTATTGTCGCCCTCCGTGGTGTAATGGTTACCATGCTAACTTCGTATATCGAAGGTCATGGGCTCAAACCCGGCAGACGATGGATTTTTTTCGGGATTAAAAATCCTTGGTCCCATGTCGTAGATTTACGGCACGTAAAAGAACCTCAAGCTTGATAGAGAGACCTCTGAGCAAAATTAAGCGGTCTTTCACGCCCAGTATGGAATGGGACGCTGAGAACCACAGTAGTTAAAGAGCGTCCATAAATAAAACACCATTTCCATTTCTGGTGGTTATTGTGCGCTATACTTGGTATTCGAGTTTCTTCAAATGTTAATGTGTACACAATTCCTGTTCAATGTGAACGATTATTATGGAGCGTAACTGTTTCTGTATCACTCACATTAATACGATAAATATAAAACTCGGCAAAGTTCATTTAGCAATGTGTATAACACGTGTGGTTTGAGTCCATAACATCTTTTCTTACAGTGATAAACTGTGATTTGCCTTAGTCTAACGTAATCGACCAACTAATTGAGATTCTTTTAGAATGACCTAAACGCTGGTGTTATTTGTATTGTTACTATATGAAGATCGTAGCCGCGAGGGAGAGAATAAATTACAAGTGATAATATAACTATAAGTGATAAATATTAGTTTCACTAGTGTGAAATGCTTATATATTCCTCAATACCACTGAATACAACTATTAATACCGTATGATTGCACTGATAAAACATGATTATTTTCCACTAGCGTGGTAACAACGTGTTCACGCTAAACGCTTCGGATGCTAACCTGGCGCCGAGAAATGATCTCATGAAGACTGACAATTGAGGAATGACCAAGTTGAGCGTTTGTTCCGCTTTTATAGGCGCTCAAAGCTTATCTTACATTTTTCTCCTTATTAAAAACCCTATAAGGAAGTATACAATACAGACTTCATTTTATCTACAAATGAGTTACTTTTGTACACACACTATTCATTACGTAAGCTACTTACGCGTGATGAATATTTAAATAGGTGTATCTACATCAATTGGGGATGTGGTATACTAGAGGGAACAGCTTTCTCCTTCACGATACTTCATGCACTTAGCAAAGTAAATATCATTGTTGATTTTTTTAAACAGTTGCTTCTGATTACAAATGAACCTATACTTGAAATACACATTAATTTCAATAAAATAATAATAAGCTAATTATTTTCCTTCAATTATTTTTCCTTTACTACATATTCAATTTCTCAATAGGGCATTAATTTCCTTCCTTTAACAAAGCACTTGGTTTCCATGCTTCAATGTCCCAACATATAGATCTTTGCTTTGTTATATTTATATTTTTTTCCATTTATGCGACTAATTTAGCTGTGCATCATTTAACAATGTTCTATAATTTTTATTACATTAGTTTTTCTTCTGTTAGATAAGCAGTTCACAACTTAAAGTATTACATACTTAAGCTTTTGTGATAAATTTATATGAGTAGTCTTCTGTATTCTTTAAGTAATGCAATTAGCTGGTTGTTTTTTAATACGAATTTCCTGTGATATTCACGTTACCTTTTGAGGTTAAGGCATACTGATTACTGGTTTTTGTGGTTGAAATTGTAATTATCCCTTTCCCTCCGGTTGTGATTATGTACCTCTGGCAGGTACCGTATAGGTGAATTAAATGGAGAGGCAAAACTGAAAGTTTTTATTTGCTTAAAGCGGTAGATATTTTTTCAAGGATATATATGGTATGCCATCACGTATATGGATGCTTGCGGACTTCAGTTCAACGAAAGATTGGGGAAGAGGCATTGAGTGGTTTTTCATTCACGGTTTCTCGATTTGCGGTTGGGAAAGGAACTCTTCTTTAACTGGAATATCGTATCTTCCGCAAAGTCTGGAAATGAATATAAGTGTATTTAATAGTTTTATTTTATTTATGGTTCCATTTAGCGGCATTCCTGACGGCGGCATTTACCTTCTGAATATTTTGCCTATTTGCACTAGTACTTGTCATTAGGTTTCCAAGTTACTTTAATTTCATTCATTAGGTCACACAGACATTCAGACTTCTTGGGAAGGATAGGGAATATTCTTGGTTGGAGAAAAATCCCCATCCTCCTGTCGGGACCCTTCGCACAGCAGGCAGGTGTTTACCGACTGGGCTACGAAACCAGCGAGTTTAATACTAAAGAGTATTAAAATCCAACCTACAGTTCAAAGGCTAATAACACTATCAACACTTCCTTAGTAGTCACATTTTCACAGTTTTCAAAATAGATGTGAAAACTTCGATTCGTAGCTGGGTCTGCAGACGTTTATTTAATTTCAAAATTGCCACCCTTCAGAGAGACTGACAGTGTGACTACATTTCCAAAATCAGTAAAACCAGCAATTTAAAAACCTACGACTATTGGTTGTTCCTAAATGCAGAGAAGTTAATGAGTTCTATATTCATAAATAAAAGCTGGAAAAAAAAAACCAGAAATAAAAATATTGCCACACAAGTTTTTAAAAATCCTCAGATTTGAATGTGACAATAGAAATGAAAGGGGGCTACATAAATGTAAGAATTAAAGAAAAAGGCTAAGCAGATATATATTTAGTAAATGAGCACGGAATGGTTCACAGAAGCTAAACATCTTTTATTGTTGCACATATCAGTCGACCTTTTGAACATCTAAGCTATCAGTTAATGGTTTATAAATAACGAAGCTACCAATGACATCTACGAGAAACGTTACTAGCCAAAGATTAGAGCTCAATTGATACATATGAGGCGTCAGAGAAAGATTTCCATTGGGAATGGAAACACAACAGTAAAAATCCATCTTAGGAAATGTCTGAGAAAGTTAAAATGCGGATCCATTCTTGTAGAAGCTGAGTGTGTATGAGAGCGGTATGAGGTTGAAACAGCAGGGAATTTCGCTCCCATCTCCACGGTTATTATGAGGGGGAAGGACTAAATGGTCCTAGAGGGAGAAGTGGGAGTGGAAAACACGGCGAAGGAAATAAAAAGAAGGGGGAAGGATAAAATTGTTGGCGGCGACTCTGACTGCCGGAATGGTCAGCGTCCTTTCTCCGCCCCCTCCTTGCCCAGACGTCACTAAGTCCAGAACAATTAAACATATGGTACTGCAGCGAGAGTATGTTGGTTTAATTGCAGCAGCCTCTGCAAGACAAAGCCCACTCATTTTTAACAATTAGTGTTTTGTAGCTGTTGAAAATGTAATACACAGGCTTCAGAGAAATACACACATTTAATTAATTATAAGTGTGTATCAACAAGCATAAATAAGTATCTATTAATCATGTTCTTTCAGGCGCTGATTTTAATACATAGGATTTCATAAAGGAATTTAAATCTATGCTAAGCCTAACCTCACTAGCTCATCCTTATTATTATGAAAGGACGCAATAGAACTATGTATTGTAATCTTTTGACATTTATGCACTTAGGAGAGTACATAATACAATAATCATATAACTATTACGTCAATGATTAGAAAAATTTCATCTGACATTACATCAATGTTGCATAATGGAATTATATATATATTTATACATTTTAACACTAATTTTTACAGTCTTTGTTTACATGTACACGCAAAAAACGAAGTACATATGTTTTTAATGGAGCACATTAATTTTAATGTAGTGGCTATAGGCCTCAAAAACAAATGATGCGATTGTATGTCTATTCTGCTGTTTTTGTAACCCGTGCTTTTAGCACTAGAGCTTTATACATTGTTTTTTGTTTTCTTTTTCATAGTATATAAATATATGTATACATGTATGTGGCTTCAGTGGCTTCCTGGTCTAAACGAAGCTACAAAATGGTTTCTAATCTAATCGCTAAGTCCTAAGAATCACAATTCTATCAGCACGCATCGGAAAAGTTGCCTCTTGGATAATCCATATCGGATTTAGTTGGTAGTTACTCCGCGCTTCTGATATAATTAAGTGAAAATAGTAGTTTTGAATAAAGCATACTTTTCCACGGTCATCCTAACCGTCTGCTATGTGTCATGTGACCTACGTGTGGACTTTTACTATAAACTCATTTATGTCTCACCAAATCCTTGAATGTATGGGATCAAATGCCCTTATTATACCAATCCACCATAACATGTAACCCAATGCAATTCATAAGGAATGACAACGAACTTAACTAAGCGACTGTTCAATAAGCGGGAACACTCCACTGGATCTGGAAAAAGAATACCGGAACTGTGGCAAAGAGGAAGAACTGGTTCGGCTTCCTGAGACAAGAACCCTGCAAGTTGCTGAAATCCGGATTTATTGGTGATATACAGCCATTTTATGACACGGTTTGAGGTTACCAACTAATATTGTTGGCCCTTCTGTTGACTATCACCTCAACTATGACAATATTGTTAGCTTAAGCTTCCCGCTACTGTGAGGAGGAATCATTCTACAACATTACAAACACCACCGACAAAAAGAACTAAAATCCCCAAGACGTGACATAGGACTGACCACGATGGCGCAGTCAATACAATAAAATGACATGCAATAAACATAAGCAAAAATAATAATACAAATAACCCTCCCTTAGTCCCGCGTTTTGTACTGGATCTTCCTCTCTCCTTACACTTCCTCCCCCCAAAGGTAAAAAAAAAAAAACCAAAAAAAAACCAGAGAAACAAAACAAGGAAATGTTTTCGTTTTTGTTTGATCTCTCAAAAATAACCTAAATTGTTTTGATTTAAACATTTTGACAGCTTGTAATTAATATATAATTAAAAAAGTGAGAAAAAATATCTTTTTTTAGAGTTTAGAATTTAAAAAATCTGATGTGTAGCATTCACATACTTTCTCTATATCTCTGCAACAAATTTTTGTTAAAAAGCTTATACTTCTATTTACTTCATGCTAATCAGAAAAATGTAGCAGAAATAGTCATATTACTTGCTTCCTTGTAAGTAGAAGCGAAATAAGGGAGTACCATAGGTTAAAGGGATAATCAAAAGCAGGTTGCTATGCCACTGAAGTTCCTTTGTTTGTATGGACAGCAGTTGGCAAATTCCTGTATGAGAAAGGTGTAAGTTTTTCTAAAAAACGATGAGCTCCACGAAAAAAAATGTATATAGCATAAATTGTGTGTTTTAATGTGCTCTACATTTTCTGTGTAGTAAGTTTTTGTCTATCTCTTAAGGTCTAACATTTATTCAGAATTCCGTAAAATCCATCCAGAATAAGGTAGTCTTCAGCGGCTATTCCCAGAAAATTCAATATATACATTTTATTTGTCAGGTAAATGTCTTTAATATACGATATTTTAATCAAAATCGTTAGAGCCATTTTTTAGAAAAATTTTCGAAAAAGTTCCATGTAAAGGGTAGTTTGGGGTGGGGGGATTTTTCTCAAAAGCTTCGTGTTGCATCCCTGGAAGATACTAAACTTAAATACCAAGTTTGGTATTTTACCGACTTTTCGTTTTGAGTTATCGTGTTCACAGACACACGGACACGCACACACCTTTTTGTGAAAATGCATTTATTGGATATTGGGGGACCCTAAAACATATATTTCCTGTGAAATCTCGGTATCGAAGTTTTGGGTGGAGTGCTATACCTTCTCTATACACTATGTACATAGTACGTATAGAGAAAGTAAAAACATGTGTATCTCCATTAGTATGGTGTAGAAAAGAAAAATAAGAGTTCAGATACCTATAGCCGTCGTGGACAGAAAAACACGTTGGACCTGAAATATATTGTCATTAAAAGGGTGTTTCTGCTTCCTCAACTGAAACCTATTCCTTTCATTACCATATGGAAACCAAACTCCAACTTCATCTTTTTTTTTTTTTTTTTCTTTTTAAACAGTACCGGAGTCTGGTCAGGACTCCGGCGCTGTATCCTCATTTACGTTTCTCCCCGTAGGTTTTACTGATTACTGATTTTACTGTTCCTTTACAAACATAGACACATTGCACAAACATATAACACCCATGCCCATGGCGGGACTCGAACCCATGATCCCCTCCCCACGAAGCACCAAAGCGAGACGCTTTAGCGAGCGTGGCCATGGGGACCGGCTATCTAGGGAAGTGAAGGTGTGTATTGCCTACCACTTCCCGTTTTAGCACTGCTGAACAAATGCTTTTAAATTAGACTGGGCCATACTGAGCGCCTGTCATTCCGTATACCCGCGAAACAACTGTGAAGGAGAAGTTGCCTAGGACAATCAGGAAAAGAACACGTTACCTAACGTGTGCTTATGCTTTGCTTAAACATAATATTATGCTTAAAAGTGTGTTCGAAAACTTCAAATACATTTAATGTTCTAGAAAAAACTTGTTCATACTTGCAACCAGATATTTTTTCCTTTATTGCATATTTGTGCAATTAATGAACTAATTTTGCTTTTTTTTATTCTGATCACCATTTATGATACGTATTAAATATTTCAGAAAATGTATTCTAAAGTTAAATTATATGACACAGGAAATAAGAAACCATGATTTCACTTGTAATGCTTTGTATGCATGCTATGTTCGAATAAGCAATTCTGGTTATTAAAGTTCAAATAATAGTGTATATTAAATTTAATTTGGTTATTGTATCTAATATTAAATTATGCATTAGAATTTAAACCAGGAATGTAGTAAAATAAGTGTTCATTTTCTTGCAATGAATCCTCTGTTATCTCTTTTGCAAAAAACTGAGCAACAATGAAATTGAGTGTTTACAAAGTCAATATATCATTTCCTTTATTATGATAACATTCCAAAAAACTTCATTTAAATAATAATGTTTGATATATAAGTATAAAATATGTTTATTTTTGAGAGAATAGAAAATTAAGACTTTTTCATGTTGCTGCTTGAAAAGACGAGGAAAGTTCATGAAAATTTTGCTTTGTATCCTTTAATTGGAATTTAAGATTTGTTTGTATATTTTCCACACAGAGAAGGAGGGAATGGGGGTAGAGAGAGCCGCATATTGCCTGTATACTTGTATACTTTCAATCCTATAGATGGTGGCATACAAGAGAGTTATTATACGTCGAAAATGAAGTCATGATTTCATTTACAGTGTAATAGTTGTTTTATAGATGAATAATGCTTTTTTGAAATTTTTAATTTCTTGCTTTATTGTTCAATAAACGTTTGCATTTTTTCATATTATCTCGAATGTTGGTTTTAATAGAGTGCTAATCAATGCCACCCATGTGTAAACATTGGCACAATAAAGAAAAACATATTTCAACTTTACGTCTGCATTCATTCATGAACTGATCAGTTAACAGTCGACTTTCAGGTAAAATTAGCGTATTATTTATCTTTCTTAGGATTTAATGTATCAGAAGAAGCCACTAAAATCGAAAAAAAAATGTTTTTCCAGACGAAAATACTTAGAAACTTATAATTAAATCCACAGTTTTCATTCTGTAGTGCTCATAAGAGTTTAAGCCATGCAGAGTCATATATTTGATAGGATAGCAGAATAAAATAAGTTGGAAAATTATGTATTGTAATATAAAATAGCAGAGAAAAAATCGTATGTGTTACACTCACATGACTTTCTCTAGCCGTTCTACAAACTTCTTACAAAAGATTATTCTTCTTTCTGCACCGTGTTAATCGAGGTATTCAGCACAAGGCTATTATTACTTAGTTCCTTATAAGTAGAAAGAAAATAAGGGAATACACTAGGCTAAATCGATAGACAAATGTTTTAAAAGCTGTCGTTATGCGATTGTCATTACAAATCGCTTGTTTTCTTGGCCAGGAGTAGGACAAAAGAAAAACGGACACTCCCGTCTGAGAAAAGTATAAGTACTTCACAACTGAAACTAATAACAATGAATACATCGAAAACGGTAAGCTCCACGAAAAAAATTACGTAAATTGTTTATTTTAACAAGGCCTACATTTTTTGTATAGTAAGTTTCTGTCTATCTCTTACGCCTTATTAGTTATGCCAAACTAAGCAAAATTCATCCAGAATAAACAGGTCTTTAGAAGCTATTCCCAGAAAATTAAAGATATACATTTTATTTGTCAGGTAAATATCTTTAATATACGATATTTTAATCAAAATCGTTAGAGCCATTTTTAAGAAAATCAAAAATTTTCGAAAAAAGTTACATGTAAAGGGTAGTTTGGGGTGGGGACATTTTTCTCAAAATCTTCATGTCGCATCCCTGGAAGATACTGAGCTTAAATACCAAGTTTGGTATTTTAGCTACTTTTCGTTTTTGAGTTATCGTGTTTACAGACACACGGACACACACACACACACACACACGGACCTTTTTCTGGAAATGCTTTTTTTGGATTCAGGGGGTCCTAAAACATGTATTTCCGTAGAAATCTCCACATCGAATTTTTGGGTGGAATGCAATACTTCTCTATCCCTATGTACATACTACATACGGGGCAAGAGAAAGAAAAAAAGAAATGAATGTAAAACGGAAACTTGCAATATTTACAATTACATTATAAGTTTGTCATGAGACACGATTTTTGTGTCATCTATTCTAATACAACACTAAAATTGCAAAATTGCTTAAATCTGTAGCAAATAATCTAACTTTGTTGTGGTAGGAACAGATGCTCAGTAAAGAGGTCTAATAGTTCATTTGCCGTCTAGATGTATCTATATGACTTCTACAATATTTACTTGGAACGGACATATTGCTGAAAACAAGTTACGTACACAAAAATCTCGATTATTCGGACTAGATGGAACCGAAGCCTACCGGATGAAGAAAAATCCGAATAATTCGGAAACTAATCTGTTAAATAGATACAAATGTTGACGTACCATACTGAAGCCTGCATCACCGTAAAAGTGGAAGATTTCAAAGCCGCCCAAATGAGACGTCCAACCATCACTACCGGGACAGCCATGAATGTTAGCGAAATGGATGTCAAATGTAAATGGAGTTTTATTTATGGACGCTCTTTAACTGCTATAGTTCTTAGCGTCCCATTCTATACTGGGCGTGAAATACCGCTTAATTTTACTCAGAGATTCCTTTACGTGCCGTAAATCTATGAAGTGACCATTACACCACGGAGGGCGATTGAAATGAATATAATCTTGCATACTAGCTTTGTTGTTCTGACATTGAGTATGGTGACGATACTGCTCGTTGCTTTAAGCGTGCGAACGACGGGATATCTATGCCAACATGACATTTATAAGCATTCACACGCATTTTAAAGATGAAAAAGTAACTAAAAAATCTGATGTGTACCATTCACATGACTTTCTCCATATCCCTGCAACAAATAATTCTTAAAAAAGCTTATACTTCTATTTACTTTATGCTACAAATTAGCAGAAATAATCTTATTACTCGCATCCTTGTAATTAAAAGCGAAATAAGGGGCAACCGTAGTTTAAAGTGATAGTCAAAAGCGGTTGCTATGTCAATGAAGTTCGTTTTATATGGATAGGAGTCGACAAGTTCCAGTATGAGAAAGGTATACTTTTTTCATAGCAGAAACCAAAAATTAGGAATGTCACAAAAACGACGAACCACACGAAAAAAATGTATATAACATAAATTGTGTGTTTTAACGTGCTCTACATTTTTTGTGTAGTAAGTTTTGTCCATCTCTTACGGTTTAGCAGTTATTCAAAATTTAGTAAAATTCATCCAGAAAAAACTACTCTTCAGAGGCTATTCCCAGAAAATTCAAGATATACATTTCATTTGTCAGGTGAATATGTTTAATATCCGAAATTTTAATCAAAATCGTTAGAGCCAGTTTTGAGAAAATCAAAATTTTCGAAAAAAGTTCCATGTAAAGGGTAGTTGGGGGTGGGGGATTTTTTTTCAAAATCTTCGTGTCGCATCCCTGGAAGATACTAAACTTTAATACCAAGTTTGGTATTTTACAGACTTTTCGTTTTTGAGTTATCGTGTTCACAGACACGCGGACACACGGACACACACACACACACACACACACACACACACGCGCGGACCTTTTTGTGAAAATGCCTTTTTTGGATATTGGGGACCCTAAAACATATATTTCCGGTGAAATCTCGGTATCGAATTTTTGGTGGAGTGCAATACTTTCTCTATACACTATGTACATAGTGCGTATGGAGAAAGTAAAAATCAACGTGGATAAACCGGAAATACTGATTAATAAAGGAAAAATAAACTATTATATTATGGTAGCACTCCTCTCTCTATATATTGTATATTACACCTGGTAACGATTTTTTACTTTCTCTACACACACTATGTGCATAGTGTATAGAGAAGGTATTGCACTCCACTCAAAAATTTGATACCGAGATTTCACCGGAAATATATGTTTTAGAGTCCCTTATATCCAAAAAAAGCATTTTCACAAAAAGTTCCGTGTGTTCGTGTGTCCGTGTGTCTATGAACACGATAACTCAAAAACGAAAAGTCGGTAAAATACCAAACTTGGTATTTAAGTTTAGTATCTTCCAGGGATGCGACACATAGGTTTAGAGAAAAAGCCCCCCACCCCAAACTATCCTTTACGTGGAACTTTTTTCGAAAATATTGATTTTCGCAAAAATGGCTTTAACAATTTTGAATAAAATATCACATATTAAAGATATTTACCTGAAAAACAAAATGTATATCTTGAATTTTCTAGTAATAGCCTCTGAAGACTACTTTATTCTAGACGAATTTTACGGAATTTTGCATAACTAGTTAACCGTAAGACATAGATAAAACTTACTACATAAGAAATGTAGCGCACGTTAAAACACACAATTTATGTTATATAACTTTTTTTCGTGGAGGTGATCGTTTTTGAGACATTAATTGTTTTTGGTTTCAGCTATGAAAAACTTACTTATCTCATATAGGAATTTGTCAACTCCTGTCCATATAAGCAGGGAACTTCAGTCACATAGCAACCAGCTTTTGACTATCACTTTAACCTATGGTGCTCGCTTATTTCGCTTTTACTTACAAGGAAACAAGTAATAAGACTATTTCTGATAATTTTTCTCGAGTAGCATGAAGTAAATAGAAGCATAAGCTTTCTAACAATACTTTTTTACAGAGATGTAGAGAAAGTCATGTGAATGGTACACATCAGATTTTTTTATTTAACAAGTTAAAACATTCAAGACGTTGGCAAGTCGCCATTAAGGTATGCGAAGGGAGACATACTGGTTGTTTGAACCGAGTAAAACACACATAATCGGTTGGAAGATTAAATGGCATACCGGTATGTTGTTACAGTAGCTCAATGGTTAGCGCAACCACACGTAGAGCAGGAGAACCGTGTTCAAATTCCGGCTGTGCTCTCATTACAATAATTACACGTAGGAATGTGACAATTCTGAATTCGAAAGCAACAACGCTCTTGCTCAGTCGAAATAATACCAATAACTTCCTTCTACAAATAACTTTCCGATTATTACTTCTATTATGTAGACATAATTCATCATGCTACCTAGATTTTGAGAAAAAAGCAAAGACTGTAATCGCCGACAGCTGTGAACCTAAGCGAAAGAAACCGCCCCATATATTCGTAATCAGCTTATCCTTCTCGTAATTGTAGAACTGACAAACCCCTAGGACTTACCTAGGGATCAGAAGCCTGTCGAGGTGCCAACGGCACGAAACCACGGAATGAAGAACCTATTCCGAGGGTCGGCCCGTAGCCAGGCGTGAGCTGAAGATGCGGATGATATGAAATGTAAGCAAAATTGATAATTGCAAAGGTGTTGATGGAGCAAATGGTGGAATAAGTGGCGGGGGAAACCGGAGGTCCCGTAGAAAACCCGCCCAGACGTCCACGAATCCAACATACGGGCGTTTGGGATCGAACCCGGGCTGCCTAGATGGGCCTATGGCGCCGCCCCCATATATATATATATATACAAGATATAAAGCGCTGAAGCCGGGATTAGAATTTCTTTAACAAATTTAGTGAGGAAGGAGCAAGTGCGGTGACCAAAGAGACACAAAGTCGCTATCTGTAAGTTGTACAGAGCGAATGTCACTCATTGCTGAGAGAGAGAGTCAAGTTGATCCTCCCGCCCTCTCTCCTCCTCCGTCTTCTCCATCCCGAAGCAAGCTTAGCTAAGCTATATCCCCGAAATATACGAACCGCCAAGAAAACGATCGAAATTCAATTTACTCCATAATCTGTCTTCTTCCCGAGTACAGTCGTAATATAGGAAACTGGGGCACTTAACATACATTCTAAACTAGCCGTTCTCCTGCAGGAGATTTAAATGTAACCCATTTTTGCCTGAAGAATCTGTTTATGAGGCTTATAAAACGTATTCTAGGATATATTGAAACTTCATGGACTAAAGTGATTTATTGCACAGTAAACTTCAAAGGTTGAATGAACCTATTTTTTGTATGTCGGTGTTTTTTACTCAACCTGGATGTATTGATAGCTGGTCGATGCATTCCATTCCGAGAAGAAACAGGAGAATATCTGATCTAAATATCAATTATTAAAATGGTATCTTCACCTAAAATAATAAATGAATGAATATCCGTGCAGAGGGCGGGGTTTTGAGTGTTGTATCTCCCTTACTTAAAAAAATTAAGCAAAAACCAAAATCCTAATTTAAATTCCAATTAGCGTACGTACATTTATGAATGCTAACTGATTTTTATATTTAAACTCATTTAGTTAAATTATTATGAATTTATTAAACAAATTGTTTTAAATTAATCCCTATACATAATGACCCCTTTAGCATTATTTCTGGATACGTTACTCTGTTTTAGTAATGAATAGCAGAAAGGAAGTATGATATTCTCGGAGGAGTGTCTGTAAAACAATTAACAACGACCATTACAGCTATCGTTAATATTATTTTCCTATTAAGCTTAAATGTTTTGTTTTGATTTGGAATTAAAATTTCTGTTAAAAGTTTATTAAGTGGCTATAACCGAAAATCCAGGGTGAATTAGAGTATGAAATTCGAGGTGGTAAAAGAGTCAAAATAAGCAGTTAAATGTCTCATTTTGATAGAGAATGATATTTTAAATTTTAATAATTGATGGATTAAGAATATAGTAAAGAAAATGTGTATTTTGAAATTTAAGGGGTGTAAAGTTTCACTATTAGAATCAGTACAGAAGATTTTGTCGCACATGATAATAGCATTTGATGATGATGATGATGATTATTATTATTATTATTATTATTTCTGCTCCTGTTATAGTAAAATAAATAAATAAAAATATACAGTGAAAAATTACAGTTAACAATATTCCATATTATTTTAAATGAGGATATAATGCTTTGATCTCTCTTGCAGTTAAGTATAGTTTATTATTCATAGTGCATATGTGAATCCATGGAAATCTAATAAGAGGCAGTTAGATCATAAAAATGCAATCAATAGGTATGTTATCTCATTTACTCTTGTCATGGATATTAGTCATTTTGTCATGAAGATATATCAAGCGGATTATCTTTTGTTTTTGTCAATTCCAAAGCGGTTAACTTAAATGCGCTCTTGTATGTTATCAAACCTTCAAAATTGACAGTTTGAAACATATATGTAAATAAATGGCAAAACAAAACACATTTACACTACAACGCAATATAGAGTAGAAGTAGCTTATTGGGATATAAAACAAAATTATTGGAACATTTTTGGTTTCATTGCCCTGTAGTAAACACTACTATGCCTTTTTTGAGTCACGAAGGATCATCTTTGCGAAAATCTGCAGGTTCTTGTAGATAATAAGGTGCATTTAACACATATTTTACTTTCTCTACACGTACTATCTACATAGTGTATTGAACTCCACCCAAAATTCGATACCAAGATTTCACCGGAAGCACACGTTTTAGGGTACCCTGTATAAAAAAAAGAACATTTTAGAAAAAGGTCCGTGTGTCTTTGATCACGATAAGTCAAAAACGAAAAATCGGTAAAATACCAAACTTTATCTTTAAGTTTAGTATATTTCAGGGATTCAACACGAAGATTTTAAGAAACATCCCCCACCCCAAACTGCTGTTTACATGGAAAAATATCGAAAATGTTTCTTTTCATAAAATGGCTTTAACAATTTTGATTGAAATATCATATATTAAAGATATTTATATGCCAAATAAAATGTGTATCTTGAGTTTTCTGGGAATCAGATTTTTATCAATAATTTAGTTTGCAATAAGTTTCTTATAAATAAAATCATTATGTACGGTGTAAACAGCGAGAATTTCGAATTTCGAATGGACCACGGTCATTAAATTTACAAGCATCATTGTAACTTCCGTTAGCTCCGTTTTAAATTCAATGTTTTTTAAAACACAACGCTGCGATACATGGTTTAGATCAACCTGTTCACGAAAGTATAAAAAAACATTTACGATTCGGATTTTTCTCTTTTGGCGCCTTTGCGCTTAGAGAATTAAATTCCACAACAAATAGCAGAATTCCAACACGACTGAATACATGGGTGGATGCGTCATATATACATACACATTTATACGAGGTGTTATAATTCATTGGTTGATAACGTTTTCGAAGTTTATTATTATTATTATTATTACACTGATCTACAATGAAGTTTGTATTTGCAGTCTGAAGAAATGTAGTGTCAAGAAAAAAAATCTGATTTGTTCCTTTCACATGACTTTCTCTACATTTTTGCAAAAATTATTGATAAAAAGCTTATGCTTCTATTTATTTCCTACTAATCGAGAGAAGAAAAACTAGCAGAAATAGTCTTATTACTTGTTTCCTTGAAAGTAGAAGCGAAATAATGGAAGTACCATAGGTTAAAGTAATAGTCAAAAGCTGGTTACTATGTGACTGAATTTCCTTTGTTTGTATGGACAGGAGTTGACAAATTCCTGTATGACAAAAGTATACATTTTTCATAGCTGAAACCAAAAACAAGGAATATCTCAAAAACAATCAACTTCACGAAAAAATGTATATAACATAAATTGTGTGTTTTAAAGTGCTCTACATTTGTTGTGTGGTATGTTTTTGTCCATCTCTTACGGTTTAAAGTTTCACAAAATTCCGTAAAATTGACCCAGAATAGAGTAGTCTTCAGAGGCTGTTCCCAGAAAATTCAAAATATACATTTTATTTGTCAGGTAAATATCTTTAATATACGATATTTTAATAAAAATCGTTAGTGCTATTTTTTTAGAAAATCAAAATTTTTGAAAAAAATTTCTTTGTCGCATCCCTGGAAGATACTAAACTTAAATACCAAGTTTGGTATTTTACCGACTTTTCGTTTTTGAGTTATCGTGTTCACGTACACACGGACACACTGACACACAGACACACACATGGACCTTTTTCTGAAAATACTTTTATTAGATGCAGGGGACCCAAAAACATATATTTCCGGTGAAATATCGGTATCAAAATTTTTGGTGGAGTACAATGCCTTCTCTATACGCTATATATATTACGTGTAGAGAAAGTAAAAACCAGCTGTTTTTCACGGGAAACTCGATACTTACGACGATTTCCCTTATTCTGAGAAGATGAATGTTGAGTAAATTTAAGCTCCGTGGACCCCGAAGTCATTTGACCATCATTTTACCCACTTCATTCACCATCCGATAAGACCAAGGCATCCATTCCCCTCACTGTAAAGGTGGACTGGAATTCTTATTTCATAAAAATGTTTTAGGATGTACACAGGCTTGCGTGTAGTACGAACACCCACATTCACTCCAAGATCTAAATCTCACACTGAGATGTAGAAAAAGTCATGTGACTGGAACACATCAGATTTATGATAAAAAATACCTTAACTGGGTAACCTAAGCGGGATTCAAACTGAGTGAAAGCAGAGGAAGCCAGACATGAAGTCGGAAATGCAGGAGTTTAGAGCGCCTGACGTTAAACTGGGAAACGAGTGGAGAAACTAAATGAAAATTTGGACATAAATTTCTTGATAGACAACTTCCGTGATCTTAGTGGATAAGTTGTACAAAACGGATTCTGTTAATAGCAAGTAAAGTCAAGTTCTTCACTAAATCGGCGTTGTCTTAAATGTAGTCCAAGAACATTTTGAGGGATTTAGGGTAGCAGACAGAACTTGTCAGAACTTCAGCTCACAGAGCAACGAAATTGTTCAAGTTAAAGTATACATAATTTCAGAATGTCACCAATTGCATCTACCTACAGGTTTTAACAAAAGACTTCATGTTTGCAACCGGATAGTAGTAAAAGACAAAAATGGGGAGATGGTGCCAGGAAACTTTCTTTTCCGATCAGGCGTGGTTTCATCTAAATGCCAGGTAGCCATAAGCAATAATAATCACTAGTAATCAGAGAAACCATATATTATTTAGGAAGCCTCTGCGTACGGAATGCGGTGTGCCATTAGTGCTTAAAGATCTTTTTGTTAGCGATCTTCGTTTTTTCATTTTTTTAAAAACAATTATTAACAGTGAAAGGTGCTAGCGTCTAATGTTGGAACATTATCTGATGAACTATCATATGAGGAACGGTAATGGCGTATCACACCTTATACTGCTATTGAAAACATGAGGAATTGCGCCGTATAGTTGGCCAAAGACTTTTAAGCAAGGGTTTGTGGCCTCCTCGATCCCTAGATCTCACGTGTTGCGAATTTTATTTCTGAGGAGCATTGAAAAGTAAACTGTATGCCAGTAACCTGCGCACGTTTGCGGAACTTAAAATATTCTAACACAAGTTAGGACCATTAGTGTAGAAGAACTCATTTGTGTGAGTGATAATTCCACGAGAAGACGTGAAATGTATATAAGACAACATGATCAGCACTTCCAGTATCTTCTTTGATAAGGATGAGTAATGCAAACAGTTATTTAATCAATTGTGTTCAATTTCTACCCAGCCCTCGCGGTACGCAAGACCCGAAGTTGTCGCACCAAATCCACAGACCGGCGGGTATCCTGTCAAGTTCACTGAGAAGTACTAAAGCGCTGCATGAAATCGTGGTTCCGTTTCTATTTAACAGAATATTATGCGCCTGGATATAAACATATACAAAAAATCACAAATGAGCTTGCACTTTTTACCTACTTTTCGACAGCCACCAACTTTCTCAACACATTTTTCCCCATCGTATTACCAGTTTCCATATGCCCTATTCTTAGAAGTCCGCTTCACTGGAGTAATGCTGATCTCACTTTCGCATCTGTCGCAAAGCGTTGGCCGACCAGGAATTTCTTCATGGGATCAAACAGATGAAAGTCCGACGGTGCAAGTTCCAAACTGTATGGTGGATGATGGAGCACCTCCCAATCAAATTTGGTGATTTTCTGAGAAAAAGCAGTAATATGGGGAGGGGGGCGAGTATTGCCATTCACATCGTCAGCATTAATGTTGTGGCGTTTGTCACGAAGAGCACGACATAACCTCACCAAAGTTTCAATGTAGGTAGCCGTGTTCAGTAAAGTCCACCAATAAAACACCATCTATGTCCCACATCACTGTCACAAGCACTTTCCTAGCAGATTGAGTCACTTTGAATTTTTCCTTTACTGGGGACCCAGCATGTTTCCACTCCATACTTGCTTGCTATTTATTGCTTGTGTTGTCCACGATTCATCACCAGTGACGATTCCGTTCAGAAAGTTATGCCCTTCTGCGGTGTACCGTATTAAGCGATCCAAGCTTGTCATCATTCGCTGGCCCTTGTGGTTGTCTGTCAGGTTCTTAGGCACCCAGCGAGCACTAACTTTGCAAAATTTCAGCGTGTCATGAACAATATCGTACACTGCACCAAAGGAATAGTTGAAATGTTGCGATAAGGTTCGCAGTTGCACACATCGGTAGTTCAAAATTGGCGCTTCAATGCCTCTGATATTCTGCGGGGTTGCAGCTTTTGTCAGCCTCCCGAAGCGTGGCGAATCACTTAGGTTCACACGGCTCTCTTGGAAGAATGCTGACCACTTGGAGACATTGCTGCGGTCCATACAATCATCGCCATACACGCCAAGCACATCTCTGTGAATTTCACTCGGTTTATGCGCTTTGGTCAACAAATATCTCTGCTCTTCACACGTGGACGACAGAAGAATACGTGCCATCTTTGTTGAGTGGTTCACGCGTTGTTGAGTGGTGCTCACAAAAAAAGAAATACTCTCTGTAGTTAAAACTTCAAACCACATCTGTGTGAAATGGCAACATTCCAGCTGCCAAACTAAGCTACTTTTTGATCCGCCCTCGTAGTATATGTTACCAAATTGGTTACATCAAGGTTCACATTTATTTATTGTCAATATTCTGCAACATCAGGTGAATGCTAGTATTAATCAATTAAACTACAAATGCTGTTCATCCTATTTAAATACATCTATTTTGAGGTGTATAAACATTACTTTTGCTAGCTTCAATTAAACAAATGTCAACACAAAGGAAACTGGCCATGCTCGCTCTAAAAGAGCACTGGCTTTTAAAACCGGTTCAGATGGCTCCACAATAACATGTCACGCGCATATTCAGGAGGTTGCGGATTTGATTCCCGTTGATCATGGGTTTCTTTCTTGGTTCCCATGAGTCGGTTCCTTTTCTACCACGAATTTGCTGTCCATCATTTCCTCTCATCTTTTCACCTCATCCGTTTTAAGGCTGTAGGACGAGACGACGGCGATTGGACGTGAAATTTGGCCTGTAGAAGATTTCTGCCTGCTATTTGGCGGTACTGTTGGGCACCCCTTACTTTCTGGGAGCTGTCACGTCTGCGCACGGGACACCCAGACTTCGAGTGGATCGGGCAAGGCTAGTCGGCATCGGGATTGGTGTCAGTTTGAATCACTTTTGCTTACGCATATCGTCGTCTGGATCTGGGCGTCCTCCCTTTAACCCTTTCTAGGAGTCACGTGGGAAGCACAGAGTGGCTATTATGACCTAAATTCGGTGCTGTGTTCCTGTTACTGGAGACCTTACCGTCTGACTTTAACATCTAACTGGCTATTAAAAGTGCTTCAACTAAATAACCAACATGTAATATTTAAATTTCCCAACTTAATTTTAAACCTAAGTGGATGCACTTAGTGCACTGAAGTTGTTTACATTATCACTGAGCAATATTTTTAATGGCGGCGCCGTGACCGAGGGATTACACCGTTTATCTCTCACCAAGACGGTGGGGTTCAATCCCAGTGATTCGCATGAGGGATTTTTGGTGTACAATTTAGTTTTTTTCCCCTTTTCTTTAATTTAGCTTTTTACTTTCTCTATACACTATGTACATAGTGTATAGAGAAAGTTTTGCATTCCACCCAAAAATTCGTTACTGAGATTTGACCGGAAATACATGTTTTGGGTCCCATTGAATCCAAAAAAAGCATTTTTACAGAAAGGTCCGTGTGCATGTGTGTGCGTGTGTGTGCGTCTGTGTGTGTGTGTCTGTGTACAGCATAACTCAAAAACAAAAAGACCGTTGAATACCAAACTTGGTATTTAAGTTTGACTTCTTCCAATGATGCGACACGAAGATTTTCAATAAAATTCCCCCACCCCCAACTACCCTTTACGTGAAAGTTTTGAATTTCTCAAAAATGTCTCTAACAATTTTGATTAAAATATCGTATATTAAAGATATTTACCTGACAAATAATATGTATATCTTGAATTTTCTGGGAATAGCATCTGAAGATGAATTCTACGGAATTTTGATAACTGCTAAACCGTATGAGATACACAAAAAATACCACACAAAAAATGTAGAGCATATTAAAATACGCAGTTGATTTTAAATAATATTTTTTCGTGGTGTTGATCATTTTTGAGATATTCCTTATTTTTGGTATCACCTTTAAAAAACTTATACTTTCCTCATATTGGAATTTGTCAACTTGTGTCCATACTTGACTATCACTTTAACCTATGGTACTCCCTTATGTCGCTTCTACTTTCAAGGAAGCAAGTAATAAGATTGTTTCTGCTGATATTTTCTCGATTAGCATGAACTAAATAGAAGCATTAACCTTTTAGCAATAATTTGTTGCAGAGATATAAAGAAATTCATGTGAATGGAACACATCATATTTTTTAACATAGGATAAAGGGGTAGATAATTAAGGGTAACTGGTTTTCAGTTATTCATTTTACTAGTTTCCTGTATAAAATTGTATTACTTTCTCTACACGTACTTAGTACAACGTGTATAGAGATATTCGATACCGAGGTTTCACCGAAAATACATGTTTTGGTTCCCCTGAATAAAAAAAAATGTATGCTTGGAAAAAAAGGTTCGTGTGTGAATGTGGACAGCATAGCTCAAAAACGAAAGTTCCGTTAAATACCAAAGTTAGTATTTAAGTTCAATATCTTCCAAGGATAGAGAAGTATTGTATTCCACCCAAAAATTCCATGTCGAGATTTCACCGGAAATGCATGTTTTAGGGCTCCCTGAATCCAAAAAAAAGCATTTTCAGAAAAAGGTCCGTGTGTGTGTGGGTGTGTGTGTCCGTGTGTCCGTGTGTCTGTGAACACGATAACTCAAAAACGAAAAGTAGCTAAAATACCAAACTTGGTATTTTCCATGGATGCGACACGAAGATTTTGAGAAACCTCCCTCCATCTAAAACTATCCTTTAAATGGAACTTTTTTCGAAAACTTTGATTTTCTTAAAAATGGCTCTAACGATTTTGATTAAAATATCGTATATTAAATATATTTACCTGACAAATAAAATGTATATCTTGAATTTTCTGGGAATAGCTTTTAAAGACCTGTTTATTCTGGATTAATTTTGCTTAATTTGGCATAACTAGTAAACCGTAAGAGGTAGACAAAAACTTACTTTACAAAAAATCTAGGCCTTGTTAAAATACACAATTTACATCATATACATTGTTTTCGTGGAGCTTACCGTTTTCGGGGAATTCATTGTTATTAGTTTCAGCTGTGATGTACCTACACTTTTCTCAGACGGGAGTGTCCGTTTTTCTTTTGTTCTACTCCTGGCCAAGAAAAGAAGCGATTTGTAATGACAATCGCATAACGACAGCTTTTAAAACATTTGACTATCGATTTAGCCTAATGTTTTCTCTTATTTTCTTCCTACATGTAAGGAACTAAGTAATAAGAACATTGTGCTGAATACCTCGATTAACAGGAGCAGAAAGAAGAATAATCTGATGTGAGAAGTTTGTAGAACGGCTAGAGAAAGTCATGTGAGTGGAACACATCAGATTTTGTATACAAAGATACAAAAACCAATTATTTTTGGTAGATTTTTTATTTACTATTTATTTTTACTTTCTCTATAGGCATTATGTACATAGTGTATAGAGAATGTATTGGACTTTACCAAAAAATTCGATACCGAGATTTCACCGGAAATATATGTTTTAGGGTCCCCTTTGTCTAAAAAAAATAATTTTCGGAAAAAGGTCCGTGTGTGTATATGTATGTGTGTCCGTGTGTCTGTGAACACGATAACTCAAAAACGAAAAGTCGGTAAAATACCAAACTTGGTATTTAAGTTTAGTATCTTCCAGGGATGCGACACGAAGATTTTGACAAAAATCCCCCACCCCAAACTACCCTTTACATAGAATTTTTTTCGAAAATTTCGATTTTCTCAAAAATGGCTCTAACGATTTCGATTAAAATGTCGTATATTAAAGCTATTTATCTGACAAATAAATTGTATATTTTGAATTTTATGGGAATAGCCTCTTTATTCTGGATGAACTTTTCATAACTACTAAACCGTAAGAGATGGACAAAAACTTAACACACAAAAAATGTAGAGCACATTAAAACACACAATTAATGTCATATACATTTTTTTCGTGGAGTTGATCGTTTTTGAGATTTTCCTTTTTCTTCGTTTCAGCTTTGAAAAACTTACTTTTCTCATACAGGAATTTGTCAACTCTTGTCCATACAAACAAAGGAACATCAGTCACATAGCGACCAGCTTTGGGCTTTCCCTCTAACCTATGGTAGTCCCTTATTTCGCTTCTACTTACAATAAAGCAAGAAATAAGACTATTTCTGCTAATTTTTCGATTAGCATGAAATAAAAGTAAGCTTATTAACAATAATTTGTCAGAGAGATACAGAGAAAGTCATGTGAATGTAACACATCAGATTTTTTAAGTTTGGAAAAAAAAAGCACCAGGGGCCAACTCTGGTAAATATGGTAGTATGTAGCAATTTGAACCCTAATTGTACAATTTTCGCCATTGACACTGCGGAAGTGTGCACTCTTGCATTGTCTTGATGAAGGAGAATCCTTTTCTTTGTCAGATGAGGGCGCTTTTTCTTGATTTCTCCGTTCAACCTTTGCAATAACAATGCACAACACTTTTCATTTATTGTTTTTTTTTCTTCCTGCAAGTAATCAATGTAGATGGTTTCAGGGAGCATCCTAAAAAATCTGACACATGACTTTCTCTACATCTCTGTAACAAATTATTGTTAAAAAGCTTATGCTTCTATTTACTTCATGCTAATCGAGAAAAAAAAATGTCAGAAATAGTCTTATTACTTGCTTCATTTTAAGTAGAAGCAAAATAAGGGAGTACCATATGTTAAAGTGATAGTCAAATTCTGGTTGCTTTGTGACGGAGGTTTCTTGTTTGCATGGACAGGAGTTGACAAATTCCTGTATGAGAAAATATAAGTTTTGAAAGGTAAAATCAAAAACAATGAAAACTAAAAAACGATCAACTCCAGGAAAAAAATTATATAACATAAATTGTGTGTTTTAACGTACTCTAAATTTTCTGTGTAGTAAGCTTTCGTCTATCTCTTACCGTTTAGCAGTTAAGCAAAATTCGGCAAAATTCATCCAGAATAAAGAGGTCTTCAGAGGCTATTCCCAGAAAATTCAAGATATACATTTTATTTGGTATGTAAATATCAGTAATATACGGGATTTTAATCAAAATCGTTAAAACCATTTTTTAGAAAATCAAAATCTTCAAAAAAAATTCAATGAAAAGTGTAGTTTGGGGTGGGATTTTCTTAAAAGATCTTCGTGTTGCATCCTTGGAAGATACCAAACTTAAATACCAAGTTTAGTTTTTAACGGTCTTTTCGTTTTTGAGCTATGCTGCCCACAGACACATAGATACTCACACACATACACACAGACAGACAAACAGACACACATACGGACATGTTTCTAAAAATGCTTTTTTTTTGGAGTCAGGGGTCTCAAAACACATATTTCCGGTGAAATCTCTGTAACAAATTTTTGGGTACAATGCAATACCTTCTCTATACACTATGTACATAGTACGTATAGAGAAAGTAAAAAACCGAGGCCATCACCTTGTCTCAGTTTTCACTATCTTTACCTTCTTTGGAGCAGCTTCGCCTTTAAAAACCCATTGTTTCGACTGTATTTTTGTCTCTGAAGTATATTCATGTTTTATCCACAGCTATGTATCGACGCAGAAACTCGTCAGGATTGCGACTGAAAAATGCCAAACTAGCTTCCAAATCCATCACACGATTGCGTTTATTCTCCATTGAGAGTAAACGTGGCACCCACGTTGCCAAGACCTTTGTCAGTCCTAATTTTTGGTGCGAAATTGAAAAGACTGCACCTGGTAATTGATATATCCGCGTCCTCTATCTATTTCGCGAACTTTGATTTGTCGATCAATCAAAACCATATGCTCTATTTTTAAAAACGTTTTGGAGGAAGTCAGTTCTACTGGACATCCGAAACGATGTTCATCATTTGTGGATGTACGGCCACGTTTAAATGCATTTATCCAATTATAAATTATTGCAAACGCAGGAGCAGGTGTGCCATGAAGTTCATCCAACTGGTTTTTATTTCATTTGATGTTAAGCCTTTTAAATATAAGTGTTTAATCACCGCACGAAGCTCGTTTTTTCCATCTTTCTATAGAAGCACAAGATTGCTGATTCAATCACCTATGGAAACGAAACCGTGTGATGGATATAGCTGAAATTTTGTAAGAGACGACGGTGAGTAAATACAGACTTGTATCAATGCTACGAGTGTAGTTCTTTAGATTTTGAGCGCCCCTAATATATAGCATTTCTGTAAAGTATGGACAGAGAGAACGTTCTGTTATACGAGTGTTTTGAACTGTTTAGTATCTGTTTTTCAGAGCTTAAAATAGAAAGGCGGCTTCATAGCTTATGGAGTGATTTTGACGGAATGTGAAGTTCTTATTCAAGCCGACCGATAAAAGCGCAGATAATTAGCCTCTAAGAACAAAATGAAACGAAACTAATGAAACAAACAGGGCAGCTAAGCCAGAGTAAAGCAATATGCAGAAGTTGTCCGGCCTGGTGGAATGGGTCGGAGTGGAATCCAGCTTATTTCACTTTGTGCGCGCGCTCGGGCGAGAGAACAATAAAACGCGCCAATTGACATCCCTCCCCGCTCCTGTTTAAACTAATCAAACTTCCTGCCTACTGTCCATACGCACCGGAATGAATTTAATTCCTCTGCCCCACCACCCACAAAGGAACGTTTTGGCTCGCAGATTTCTCTTGCCTATGGAATAAAAAAAAATATGCTTTGGTACGCCTCTGGTATTGATAAGTTGAATGTCCATGGAAACTTTGTTTCGAATGTTCATAAAGAACAAGATGAATTTTCTTTGTGGAATGGAACCCTGAAACATTATTTACTCTTGTACAGGTGCAACGACTAAGCATTTATATTCTATGTTGAAATTGTAAGCAATAAAAGCATAATAATAAACGTTTTAGAGGACAAAAGGTAAATTATTTTTGCTACTCATGTGCCCTGTGGCCATAATCACCGAACAGCAGATTGTTGGCATCCGTTGTTACGCCTGCGTTAGGGGACACGTGTGCCGGCGGCAAGTTCTTTATACATCGCAGCTTGGTACACTTGTGCAAGTGTAAATGTATGCTTCGGAAGGCTCTTTAACGTCGAAGTCCGGCATTATTACACTTGAATGAATTTGTGACACCTGCGGTGGTTTTGCACATTCGACGGCTTCTGGAAATTTCCTGCCACGTGACCGACGGGTATAAAAGGGGGAACGAAGTCCTTCCCTGCGTAATGAACAGCAGTTGAGAGTATTTCGATGGGAATTCGTAACCGCAGCGAACATCGGTAGGAAACAATGCGGCAGAATTTGTATGAAAGCTTTGAAGAAGTACAGTTATTTGTGGGCACAGTCTGATTATAATCAGTTTGTAGAAGAAATAGAGTAGAATATTTGCTGGAGTAAGAAGAGAGGTTTTGTTACAATATTAAATTGCGCATATGTAAATGTGGCTAATGGTATCATAAACAGTGTCTTTCAAAAAATTAGTAATTCGTACTTTAAACATCTAATGCGTTTTATTCACATGATTTTCTCTGCACCTCGGTAACAAATTACTGTTAAACAGCTTAATCTTCTATCTACTTAATGCTAATCGAGATAAACATTAACAGACATAGTCTTATTACTTGCTTTCTTGTAAGTAGAAGGGAAATAAGGGAACAAACTTGGCTTCTTAATATCATTGTTTTGCAAGTTGTGACGTAGGGGAAGTATTTTTAAATGACGGCCTAAATATTTTATATGGCGTCTCAAATATTTTATTTGGTAGGACTGTATAAGCTATCAAATGAATTATACAACAAACATTGATATGGTAAACAAATAAATAGACGAGTTTTCTAATGTTATTGATGCAGGTTGGTTCATAAATTAACGATAGCGGTGTATTTGTTCGATTTATATGCATAATACAGGCTGTTTCAACTATTTATTTGATTACTATAACTGTTTTAATGATGTTTCCAGAAACAACAGTACTGTAG
Source organism: Hymenopus coronatus (assembly GCA_030762935.1). Lineage (NCBI taxonomy): Eukaryota > Metazoa > Arthropoda > Insecta > Mantodea > Hymenopodidae > Hymenopus > Hymenopus coronatus. Next base: position 39,791,809 of record CM060885.1, on the reverse strand, counting down.
TTTAAAATTTATGGAATTCACATGCTTTCTCTAAGAATGCTTGTCCAAACAACTCCTCGAAAAGCTTCCCTAGTCGAGTAGTCAGCGAGCTGACTTCTAAATCGGAAGTTCCGGGTTCGATTTTCAGCTGGGGCGGGGAAGTTTTCTTTAACGAGAATCATTCTCTATCCCCCACAGGGTCTGGAAGTATGCATATGAGAGTGAATGTGTGTGTGTGTGTTAGAAGAAAATAAAATGATTAAATCCCAACGTTAGAGTATCTACAGTCAGCGAGTTGTTTCTAAAGCAAAACCCGCGAAATGACCATAGGTGTTAAAGGTGAGTATATAAATGAAACAATTAAAAAAATCCGATGTGTTCCATTTACATGACTTTCTCTACATCTCTATAACACATTATTGTTATTAAGCTTATCTTTTATTTATTTTTCATGCTAATCGAGAAAAGTTAGCAGAAATAGTCTTATTTCTTGCGTTATTGTAAGTAGAAGCGAAATAAGGGAGTACCATAAGTTAAAGTGAAAGCCAAAAGCTGGTTGCTATGTGACTGATGTTCCTTTGTTTGTATGGACAGGAGTTGACAAATTCCTGTATGAGAAAAGTATAAGTTTTTCAAAGCTGAAACCAAGAAAAAGGAATATCTCAAAAATGATCAACTCCACAAAAAAAATATATAATATAAATTGTGTGTTTTAATGTGCTCTACATTTTTTGTGTGTTATGTATTTATCCATCTCTTACGGTTTAGTAGTTATGCAAAATTCATCCAGAATAAAGTAGTCTTCAGAGGCTATTCCCAGAAAATTCAAAATTTACATTTTATTTGCCAGGTAAATATCTTTAATATATGATATTTTAAACAAAATCGTTAGAGCCACTGTTTTGAAAATCAAAATTTTCGAAAAAAGTTCCATGTAAAGGGTAGTTTGGGGCGGGGGTATTTTTCTGAAAATCTTTGTGTCGCATCCCTGGAAGATACCAAACTTAAATACCAAGTTTGGTATTTTACCTACTTTTCGTTTTTGAGTTATCGTGTTCACAGACACACGGACACACACACACGAACCTTTTTCTGAAAATACTTTTTTTGGATACAGGGAACCTAAAACATATATTTCCGGTGAAATCTCGGTATCAAATTTTGGGTGGAATGCAATACCTTCTCTATACACTATGTACACAGTACGTATAGAGAAAGTGGCTTTCTCTACATCTCTATAACAAATTATTGTTAATAAGCTTTTCTTCTATCTACTTCATGCTGATCGAGAAACACTAGTAGAAACGGTCTTATACTTAGTTCCTAGAAGGGAAATAAGTACTAAACCGATGTCATATGTTTTAAAATGCGGTTGCTATGGGATTGAAATCCGTGTCTTTGCGTGGTGCTGTTTGAGAAAAGTTTAAGTATTTTAAAATTGAAACTAATAGCAAATAATATCTGGAAAACAGTAAAATCCACGAAAAATAAAGTATATGACATAAATTGTGTGTTTTAGTTACTATATATCTATAATTTGGTATAGTAAGTTTTCTATCTCTTACGGTTTATTATTTTTGCAAACTTCAAAAAAACATGCAGAATAAAGACGTCTTTAGGGGTCATTGTCAGAAAATTCACGATATACATTTTATTTGTATGAAAATATCTTAACTATGAGAGAATTTAATAAAAATCGATACAGCCATTTTTGAGAAACTCAAACGGGAATTTGTCAGTGCTGGGCCACATTTTAAAATATTTGACTGTCAGTTTAGCCTAGTGTGTTCCCTTATTTCACTTCTACTCATAAAGGAATTAAGTAATAAGACAGTTTCTGCTAATGTTTTACATAATACGAGTAAATAGAAGAATAAGTTTATTAACAATAATTTGTTACAGAGATGTAGAGAAGGTGATGTTAATGGAGCACTTCAGAATTTTTATACAAATATCTTAAACATGCTATGGTATTTTAAGTAAACTTTTTAGATATTAATTTTCTACAGTGTTTTACACTTTGGAAGACGTATCGATGTAGAATTGGAAAGCAAAAAAGGGGACCAAGATGGTTTTCACCGGGGTTTTCTTCTTATTAGTTGAATTTCTTTAACACTATTATTTGTGACGTATTCTATATGTACGTAATCGTTGAATTTGTCGATAAGGTAAGCTGAATACTGAAATATTTAAATACTGGAATACTTAAATTCAACAATTGAGCATACGTTGTTAGATTTACGTAAAGTTCAATTTTTTCAGGTTAAATATGGATATTGAATATATGAATGGAATGCAATACTTCCTCTGCTACCAGAGTAAGCGATAGAGAAAGCAAAAGAGGGATAACAGATGTTTAATGTAAATGAAAAACATAAAGATGTTTTTTTTGAAGTGGCGAAGAACATTTAGTACTTATTTACCAAATTTCAGATACAATAACGAATAAAACTGACCATGTATTATAGTGCAGGTAATATTAAGTTATTTTTTGGGCTTTCACAAGGTTATGCAAGATGGGTGCCACGTTTGTTGACACCTGATCAAAAGTTGCAAAGAAAAACTGTTTCTGTTAAGAATGTGGAGCTCTACCGTAAAAATCCCGTGAATTTTTGAGACGGCTTATTACCATGGATAAAACTTGGATATTAAAATGGTCTCGAGGCTGTTTCATTAGCTTTTGACTATACCTTAGAATTAGTTAACCCTATAAAGCCATGCTAGATCTGGAATACTAATTACTTTTCTGTAAAACATTTAAAAACTTGGATAGCTATGTCGGATACAAGTTACAAAGCACCACTGAATCGAGATGCAAGTATTTAATCAATTCCATCGGTCTGCACGTCTCGTAAACAGCGCCAGGATGAAGCCTTTGAGATGGACTTCAGTCAGCCTCCTCCATAATTTCACAACGGTTTAAACGTGCACAAATGAAGGGTGTGGAAAACGTGGGGGGAGAATGGGAATTAATTCTCGTCAAAATCCACTTTTAGCATTCGCGGCTTATTGGGCACGTTTTAGGCAACCGGTCTGGTAGTTTGCAACTGCGTGTAATTGCTCAATCATCCCGATCCAATAATCCCCGCACCCCTGTCTTTCTGATCTTTGCCAATAGATGCCCACACTCTGATTCTCGATTTGCTGCGGTCACTGTAGAGTCTGCTCTGCTCCCTTCCCAACCCTCCGCTCTTCATCCTCTGTCGCCTCTATGATTATACACGTACAACGGTAAATTTGCATCCCCAATTTCTTTCTCGTCTCTGTTGTTTCTGCTGCTCTGTTTGCTTTCAGTTCCATCAGTTAAACTTCGGTATTCTTGTTTTCACTGTTATCTTGGTTCTTTTATTCTCTAGCTTTACAATTTTATACCCCAAACTCGAACTTCTTCGTTTCTTCAACTTTGATATTCCGCATGTTAAAATTGCTCCATTCCCTGTGGAAATACAAACCCAATAACCTATATTTTGAAATTTACTCTGCAAATTACACACGCAGTAGCTGGCTTCTCTTCCTATTATTTATGATTAGGATAAGAAATGTTCAAGAAGTTAGCTACACTCAATCATCAATACATACAACCTAGTGACCATGAGTCACTGACGGCCGCTCTCGTGATATGTCTGCAAACGTCAACAGACTGAATTGGGAGAGGACCTCGCTATCTACGACGTCACGACTAAAGTTAGGTTAAAGTCAATCTAGTTTGCTTTTGTTCTGGCTTAAATGCTTGGCAATTCCTTAACCTGGCCACGAGCTGTTACAAAAAAGGCTGATAAGGCAATCCAATGTTTAGTATCTGCCCACTTTAATTTTACATACTATGTGTGTTTATCGACGTGATTTTTTTATCTTTCTGCCTCTCTCTTTCTCTGACTAATGTCTCTTACATAAAGACAAATATTTTATCTAAGCATACTTCAGTTATTAGATTTCAGAAAAGTTAAACTTTTTCAGGTTAAATATTGATATTGAATATATGAATAGAATTCAGTACTTCCTCTGCCTACCAGAGTAAGCGATAGAGAAAGAAAAGAGGATAACAGATGTTTAATTTACAAGAAAAAAACATAAAGATATTTTTCTGAAGTGGCGAAGAACATTTAATACTTATTTGCCAAATTCCAGATGAAATAACGAATAAAACTGACCATGTATTATTACGGTACGGGGGTCATTTTAAAAGTCATGGCAACTGTTCTATATATTCCGAATAACTAAATATGCGGTTATTGTGATATATACATTTGAAAACATGTCCTCAGTACGGGATGCCACCACTAGATGACATCTGAGTACATTGGTAGGTACTAGTAGCCATATGTAAACGTTAGTATCATAGAGGCTTTGTTCCAAGATGGATGTTACTAAAGTTGAACGGCGAGCTTTCTGCGTGCAGAAATGTTCGTGACTGTCAAATATGTGTGGAAACCTTGGGGGATTATTGTGAAAGTCATTAGCTCGTAAGAGTATTATATTGCGTACGCATACCTTTTTGTACATATGTAATACGAATAAAACAATGATCACTGTTACCATCTTTTAAAGTCCCCTACCCATAGCTCATAGCTCTTTGTACCGGTTCCCAGCAGTGAGAAGAACATTCCAGCGACTTTCAATTGTATATCCTGAGTTTCTGTTTCCTGCAGCTTTATTGACTGATAAAATAGTTGCCATGACTTCTGAAATGACCCTCATGAAAAAAAGAAACAAAGAAAAAGAGTATAAAAATTAAACCCACTGCTTCTGTCGCTGCATATTTGATTATGAACTAGAAGTCTTTGGTCAATGCCTGCCAGGGGAGGAAAAATTTTACTTCGGGAATATCTTTGTTTTTCTCTTAAAAAGTATCGTTTCCGTAGAGTTGTGTATTTGTTATTTATAAGCAATTAAAGTAGTCTTAATTCATAATATATAATTGTAAACATCAAGTAAACTTTAGTTGTGAAACATTATTGAAAAGCTCATTATAGAAAATTTCCCATTAACCAATAAAAGATATTTAGCCCGCCTGGGTAGTGTGGGGGTAGCGTATCTCCCTCACATTCAAAATGTCGTGAGTTCGAATCTCGCTTAGGGTGAGTTACCCGGTTAAGGTATTTTTTTCCTTCGAAGTTTTCTCTTATCCTAACTTTAAGCTCCATGGACTCCGAGATTATTTGAGCATCACTTCACCAATTTCATTCATGGTCCGATATGACCAACCAGGTTAAAGGACTTTAAAAAAAAAAGTTTGTGAGATGCAGCACCTAAACAGATATAAATCTGATGTAGAAGTAGTAGAAGTCTAAGTAACTTAGTGACTGAATTAAATTTAATCATAATTTAAGAAATAATGATAGCTAAGCTGTATTATGTGGTGGAAAACTCTTAACTATTCTAAATTAAAGCAGTGCTCTTTTGAGATAAAGTAATACACGAAAACTCACTCCAGCCATGCCAACCTCGTTTTAACGAAACTTCCTCACCCTTCTCTGTTTAATTGACGTCATTCGACATAAACGGGACGTAATTATTTCAGCAATTATTACCAAAACCATCGTATCGCATAATGAGTGGCAGAGAAAAGTGAATCGTGGCACGCAAACATTTTATTTTCATCAGATTTTAATAATCTGCTGCGAAGCTTGTTATCGCGTGGAGCAGGAAATACCCTCCCCCCCACACAGATCAGTAACAGGGGGCGCATAATTACACACGGCCAACCCGTTGTTTTAAATTACCTCCATCATGAGATTGTGATTCACACCGAAATCCGACCGCACTGCCAACGGACGGACCAACCGAACTAACGCATTTTGCAGAGCGTGGATAATTATGGGTAATTATCTGTAGTAACTCACTGTTCATATTCTGACCACCCGCGCGTGCACGATTGCTGCTGATTTCAGCGACATGGAAATGTGGCTGCTAACCCCTTTCCAATTGCCAGGGGTCTCCAAACTAGGAAATGTCATCTATAATTCTTGGCGCTTCTGCAGGATATTGCAAAATTCTGCCTTATTATGTACGCAGTGTATAGAGAAGGTATTGTGATACACCCAAAAATTCGAGACTGAGATTTCAGCAGGTTTTGGGTCCCCCTTAATAAAAAAAAAAAAATAAAAATGTTCCTGTGGATAGTATAGCTCAAAAACGAAAAGACCGTTTAATACCAAACTTGATATTTAAGTTTGGTATCTTCCAAAGATGCGACACGAAGAATAAAAAAAAATCCCCCCATCCTCAACTACTCTTTACATGGAAAATTTGTTCGAAAATTTTGATTTTCTCAAAATGGTTCTAACGATTTTGATTATAATGTCGTATATTAAAGATCTTTACCTTACAAATAAATTGTGTATCTTGAATTATCTGGGAATAGCCTCTGAAGACTAATATATTCTGGATTAATTTTACGGAATTTGGCATAACTGGTAAACCGTAAGAGATACACAAATCCTAACTTAACAGAAAATGCAGAGCTCGATAAAATACACAATTTATACTATAAGAATTTTTTTCGAGGAGTTGATCGTTTTTGAGGTATTCTTTGTTATTGTTTCAGCTTTAAAATACTTAAACATTCCTCATATGGGAATTTGTCAACCCTTTTCCATATAAATAGGGGGACTTCAGGCACATAGTAACCAGGTTTTGACTATCACTTTAACCTGTGGTACTCCTTTATTTGCTTCTACTTGCAAGGAACCAAGTAATAAGACTATTTCTGCTAATTTTTCTCGATTAGTATGAAGTAAATAAAAGCATAAGCTTTTTAACAATAATTTGTTGCAGAGATATAGAGAAAGTCATGTGAATGGAACACATCAGATTTTTGTTTTTAAATACAGCTGCGGAGGTTAGTCAGGACTCCCGAGCTGTATTTCCTTTCCTCTTTTTTCAGTTTGCCTCCCTTTACTCTGTTTACCTACTTGTTTTACCGTTTTCAATTTTTTTCACAAATACATATACATATAAACATTTACAAACACACAAACACCCATGCCCAAGGTGGGACTCGAACCCACGATCCCCTGCACCACGAAACACCAAAGCGAGGCACTTTAGCGAGCATGTTTGCGTTATTGTATAGGAGAGAAGCATATTCACCTTCAATCAAATCTGAATTAATGTAATCCGAGAAGTGCCAAGATGTTATAGAATTAGCGCATTTTGATTTTAAATATTGTTTGCTGTAATAATGGACTGCTGAATTTTAAAAAGTATTTCTTATTTATTCGAATGATAGATAATGAAGAGATACTGTGTGAATTTGTGAAAAAACTGTAAAAATAAGTATTAAAACCTTTACGCGTTGAGCGCGAAAACAATTCTACCAAATATTTTTACTTTCTCTATACGTACTATGCACATAGTGTATAGAGAAGGTATTGCACTCCACCAAAAATCGATATCGAGATTTCACCGGAAATATATGTTTTAGGGTCCCCTGTATCCAAAAAAAAGTATTTTCAGAAAAAGGTCCATGTGTGTGTGTGTCCGTGTGTCTGTGAACACGATAACTCAAAAACGAAAAGTCGGTAAAATACCAGACATGGTATTTAAGTTTAGTATCTTCCAGGGATTCGATAAGAAGATTGTGAGAAAACTTCCCCCACCTCAAACTACCCTTTACATGGAACATTTTTCGAAAATTTTGATTATCTAAATAATGGCTCTATTGATTTTGATTAAAATATCGTATATTAAAGATATTTACCTGACAAATAAAATGTATATTTTGAATTTTCTGGGAATAGCCTCTGAAGACTACTTTATTCTGGATGAATCTTGCATAGCTAATAAACCGTAAGAGATGGACAAAAACTCAACAGAGAAAAAATGTAGAGAAGTTTGAAACACTCAATTTATGCTATATACATTTTTTTCGTGGAGTTGCTCGTTTTTGAGATATTCCGTTTTCTTGGTTTCAGCTTTGAAAAACATACTCTTCTCATACAGGAATTTGTCAACTCCTGTCCATACAAACAAAGGAACATCAGTCACATAGCAACCAGCTTTTGGCTTTCACTTTAACCTATGGTACTCCCTTATTTCGCTTCTACTTACAATAAAGTAAGAAATAAGGCTATTTCTGCTAATTTTTCTCAATTAGCATTAAATAAATATAAGATAAGTTTATCAACAATAATTTGTTACAGAGATATAGAGAAAGTCATGTGAATGGAACGCATCAGATGTTTTACTTAATGCGAACATGTTCCTACTTATATAATGCATCATAATGAGTGTGCAAACCAGCAGATTGGAAATGGATTTTAATAGCCAATGTAAATTATTAAAGAGTAGTTTAAATAACATATTAGTTTTGGACGTTAATCTTATGATTTTCTTCTGCTTTAAATTTGCAATTCTACAACATTCTATCTATTTTATTAGGTATACAGTTAATGAAAAATCTGATATGTTCCATTCGCATGCCTTTCGTTACATCTCTTCAACAAATTATTTTTAAAAAGCTTATGCTTCTATTTACTTCATTCTAATCGAGAAATCTAATCTCATTACTTGCTTCCTTGCAAGTAGAAGCGAAGTAAGGGAATACCATAGGTTAAAGTGATAGTCAAAAAGTTGTTTTGTGACTGAAGTTCTTTTGTTTGTATGAACAGGAGTTGACAAATTCCTGTATGAGAAAGGTACAATTTTTTCAAAGCTGAAGCCAAAAACAAGGAATATCTAAAAAACGATCAACTCTACGAAAAAAAAATGTATATAACATAAACTGTGTGTTTTAACGTGCTCCACATTTTTCGTGTGATATGCAAAGCTCCGTAAACTTCATCCAGAATAAAGTAGTCTTCAGAGCCTATTCACAGTAAATTCAAAATATACTTTTTATTTGTCAGATAAACATTTGCAATATACGATATTTTAATCAAAATCTTTAGAGCCATTTTTGGGAAAATCAAAATTTTCGAAAAAAAGCTCCATTTGGGGTGGGGGGATTTTTTTTTTTTAAATCTTCCTGTCGCATCCTTGGAAGATAACCACACTTAAATACCAGGTTTGTTATTCAACGATCTTTTCGTTTTTGAGAGATGCTGTCCACAGTTACACACTCATACATGGACCTTTTTATAAAAATGCTCTTTTTTGGATTCAAGGGGGCCCAAAGCATGTATTTCCGGCGAATTCTCGGTATTGAATTTTTGGGTGCAATACCCTCTCTATACACTACATACATAGTACGTGTAGAGAAAGTAAAACGGTTTTCAAACCACGTTATTTGCTATACATTTCACATTAATCGAGCCATAGTAATCTACTTATTTTGAAATGGAAAAGAACGAAACGGGAATAAGAAAAAGGAATCGGAACTTCCAAACAAATTTCTTCAACATTAACATTTGAAACATAAAGGAGAAATATTTCGAAAACGCTATTATATTAAAAAAAAAATTAAAAAAAGAACCAAAGTAACAAAGATAAGAAATACAAAAGGCGTAATAATACGAACTTCTAGGGCTATTCACTTAAAATTCAAGACATGCATTTTACTTCTCGTATCAAATGTATCGAACGTGATATTTTAATTATAATCAATGGCGGTGTTTTCGAGAAACTGAAACATAAATTACCTAATGACTGTCGCCTTTGAATTACATTGTCACAGTACTCGAGCTCACTTTCAATCTCTTCTGATCGACTTGCAAGTCGAAGAGCTTCGGTCATGGTAATTAGTTTCCCAAAACCTGCCAACTTCCCGACCACCTTATACACGACCACTGTGAAGACCAATAAATGACTTACGTTAAATCGACAAGATAAACTAGACAAAATGTGCTCACTTTATAATACTTTTCATTATTTGCCTTCTTTATGTGGAGCACTTGGGTTGCGTGGTAGCGCGGCGGGAGACCTGGGTTCGATTCCCGGTACCGGCATGGGACTTTTTAGCCCGCTGGGAGACCCGGTCCGGGGTGCTCTCAGCCTCGAGAGGTCCCTGACGGGGGCCAATTGAGCTACTTGATGGAGAAGTAGCGCCTCCAGGTCATGAGGACCGCATTAATCGGCCGGGCGCTGACCACATCCATGACGTATGGACCGAGATGGGGGACGCAGCGGCCGGGTGGTGGGCCAAGGTTCCTTGTGAGCTATCGTGCCATGCAGTTATTATTATTATTATTATTATTATTATTATTATTATTATTATTATTATAATGTGGAGCTCTTACACCCAGCGCAGGGTGAAGTTAGAGAAGATGTGATCAGCTGATATGAGCATGAGGAGGAAGGTAATATAAAATGACACCGATATGCATGAAAGGAAAGGTGACTCTTCAGCAGGTGGTGTAATTAATGGCGGGGAAAACCGGAGAAAACCCGTCCCTCATGCGGTTCCCTGGGGTTGAACCCGGACCGCCTTGGTGAGAGGGGAGTGATCCAACACAAATGATAAATATACAGCTAATAGCTTTCCAGGCTGTGATACTTAAGATTTGCATGCTCTTTGAAGACTAAAGGGATTGAAACTGTGACTTTTGAAATTATTAATGCTGATGGCTAAACGATAAAGCATTCAGGCGTTTATTTATAGTCGACATGAGCTAGAATTCAAATTGCTCTTATGCTAACAATGTGGACAGCTGCAATGCACGTCTCTCTCTCTCTCTTTCCTTTTCGCACGTTTACCTATCATTCGACGCAGCCAGCCCCTCTGCTCTACTCCCCTGCGGCCAACTTCTATTTGACACGTCAGGACATCCTATTACTTGTAAAATATCCAAACCAGGAAGGGTAGGCAACCCGCTCTGTACACTGACAACATCGAAGGTCGCAGCACTACGACATGCATTTGTTTCAGGTCGGGGTATGGGGAAGGGGGCGAAGTGCCTCGGAATACGAAACTAGAAGGGCCGGACAATGGATGGTCGCCCCAATACATAAACGACCTAAGTCAAGCCGGTTCAATCTTTGTGACCGTTTACGAAAATAAAGGATATAGGAAGAAACATTAGTTTTGGAATTTATGAACCATAATGGCTTTTGGAATATAAAATATGTTTTGATAAATATGCATTCCGCTATATTCAGTCTAGACATTTATGTATATTTTCTGCCAAACATGTTTGGAGGTAGTGAATGTGGGAGCGTTTCAGAATTTAACTCATTTTATATGATTCGCAGAAAACAATCTTAGACAGAAAATTTCATTGTTTTTCAGACCTCAGATTTAATTACGAATGTCTTCATATATAAACAAATCATACGAGGACCTTTTATGTTTCAACCTCCCATAGGCTATAAATAAAGGCAAGTTCATAGAAAACAATTATTTTATTACTAAAAGTTTTGTACACTTATGGTTACTTTTCAACATAATCACCGAAAAGATTGTGACATTTATCGTTCCTGTGCACAAGCTTTGCAATACTCGCTTCAAAAAATGTTGCCGCCAATTATATAGCCCGGAACCACTATCAATGCAGCTGTTTATTGCGTTTGCAGAGAGACATTCTAAACAAACGAAGAGGAATGCTGACTTCAGGAATTGTGTTGATCCATGACAACGCTCGTCCACACACAACCCATCGGCTCCTTGAACAATTTCAATGGGATATTTTCGATCATCCGCCGTACAGCCCTGATCTGGCACCCAGTGACTTTCACGTTTTCCCTGAACTGAAAACGTGGCTAGCAGGGCAGCACTTTTAAACCAACGAAGGTTTTCTAAACAACGTCAATTCTGAGGTACTATAAATATCTCAAACTTTTCGGTGAATATGTTGAAAAGTACCATAAGTGTACAAAACTTTCAGTAATAAAGTAATTTTTTTTTATGAAATTGTCTTTTACTTATAGCCTATTGGAGGTTGAAAAAAAAACGGCCCTCGTACATAGAATACTATGTCATAAGCAATGCTGTTTTATGAGAGTTAACGTATGTTGAACAATGGTTATTTAAATTGCATTGAAGAAACAGGCAGGACACGCAGACCTTTGGTCTTATTGCATTAATTGTGAAGATTTTTCTTGATATCTTTTCATCTCTACTCTTTTTTAACCACTATCCCCCACCCAATCTTTGTACTCCGTCTCAGCCTGTGACTCCAGAAAGTATTCAATTCCACATTAAAATTATAACAGGCAAGAATATCAATAATACACTAATTTTAATTATCTTGGCTATATCATAGGGCAAAAAAATAGAAATGAGGCTATGTAAAAAAATATACTCCAATTAATATGTGATGCAATAATAAGAATTGTTAAAAATCGTAATCAAACAACTGTGTTAAAAGTTTTTAAAGTGATGGATAGTTCAAAATTTTATCTATAGGGCAAGAGTTTAGTAATTTTAGAGGTAGTTTCCTTAAGAAACTTGAATATATTTATATTTTGCATCCGCGGTTAGACAGAAAATTCAAATGAACATTATCGGTTTTTAAGTAATTAATATTATTTATAATGAGTGCCGTTGAAAAGGATAAAAGCTTGCGAGGTGAGATTTTTTAGATATGTGGCAGTTTACAAATTCCGAATAATGAAAGGAACGGTGGCTTTCGAGGAGAGTTAGGAAAAACCAAGTCTAACAGAAATATCTGAATGCAAAATAAAATGGCAGAATTATGAAACAAAATGGACGAAGATCGAACACCACAAATAATCCATGTGTAAACCGGAAGGTTGTAAGAAGTGTCACCACAAATAAGGTGGGTAGATCAGTTTCCTGGAAAATGCAGAAATAACATGATACGAGTATTATAGTGTATGTATATTTTGCATTTTAAAGAATTTCCATTTTCTTAATTTTATAACTTTTTCTCCGTGGTATTTATAAAGTCATTTTATACAAATTTGAGGGATATTATTAGAATATCAGAAATTAATATAATAAAATGGATTTTATTTTGACGAAATTAGAAACTATGAAGTTTGCACTGAACTCCTCAATTGACATTTCAGTTTTTACTTCACAAAGCTATTATCCCTCAGTTTAAATTACTTACAATGCTATTAAACATATATCTTATAAAATTTCTCGTCTAAATCTGTAAAAAATAGATATGTAAATACTTATAAAAACTGAGAAATCATGAAACATTTCACAAGAAAGTAGTACATAAAATAATAGGTGTGAAAACTATGGAAAATGGGAGAACACGTAAAATGCATGTTCATTTGTTCTTTCATCATATTAAACATGATATTTTATTCCCCTGTAATTTAAGTGATAGTCCCCCCCCCCATGTTAGAATTTGTTTCCTGTTAAATTAGCTATTATAACGTTGTCCCCAATAATTTAGCTACTAGAATATTACATCTAAGTGTTCTCGAGCTTCTAGTCCGGTAAATAGATGGATTGACTCTAACGTCGTCAGCAAAGCTTTAGCTCTTACATTTACTACAATATTTTCCCCGTTAATTTAGCTGCTAGAATGTTCCTTTCATTAATTTAGCTAGTAGAATGATCTCCCCATTAATTTTGCTACTAGAATGTTCTCCCCATTAATTTAGCTGCTAGAATGTTCTCCCCATTAATTTAGCTGCTAGAATGTTCTCCCCATTAATTTAGCTACTAGAATGTTCTCCCCATTAATTTAGCTGCTAGAATGTTCCTTCGTTAATTTAGCTACTAGAATGTTCTCCCCATTAATTTAGCTACTAGAATGTTCTCCCCATTAATTTAGCTGCTAGAATGTTGCTTTCGTTAATTTAGCTACTAGAATATTCTCCCCATTAATTTAGCTACTAGAATGTTCTCCCCATTAATTTAGCTGCTAGAATGTTCTCCCCATTAATTTAGCTACTAGAATGTTCTTCCCATTAATTTAGCTGCTAGAATGTTCTCCCCATTAATTTAGCTACTAGAATGTTCTCCCCATTAATATAGCTACTAGAATGTTCTCCCCATTAATTTAGCTATTAGAATGTTCTCCCCATTAATTTAGCTACTAGAATGTTCTCCCATTAATTTAGCTGCTAGAATGTTCCTTTCGTTAATTTAGCTACTAGAATGTTCTCCCCATTAATTTAGCTACTAGAATGTTCTTCCCATTAATTTAGCTGCTAGAATGTTCCTTTCGTTAATTTAGCTGCTAGAATGTTCTCCCATTAATTTAGCTGCTAGAATGTTCTCCCCATTAATTTAGCTACTAGAATGTTCTCCCATTAATTTAGCTGCTAGAATGTTCCTTTCGTTAATTTAGCTGCTAGAATGTTCCTTTCGTTAATTTAGCTGCTAAAATGTTCTCCCTATTAATTTAGCTACTAGAATGTTCTCCCCATTAATTTAGCTGCTAGAATGTTATCCCCATTAATTTAGCTACTAGAATGTTCTCCCCATTAATTTAGCTGCTAGAATATTCCTTTCGTTAATTTAGCTGCTAGAATGTTATCCCTATTAACTTAGCTACTAGAATGTTCTCCCCATTAATTTAGCTGCTAGAATGTTGCTTTCGTTAATTTAGCTGCTAGAATGTTCTCCCTATTAATTTAGCTACTAGAATGTTCTCCCCATTAATTTAGCTGCTAGTATATTCCTTTCGTTAATTTAGCTACTAGAATGTTCTCCGCATTATTTTAGCTACTAGAATGTTCTCCCATTAATTTAGCTACTAGAATGTTCTCCCCATTAATTTAGCTGCTAGAATTTCCTCCACATGAATTTAGCTGCTAGGGTGTTCTCCCCGTTAATTTAGTTTTTAGAATATCCTCTCCCTTAATTTAGTTGCTAAAATGTTCTCCCATTAATTTAGCTACCAGAAGGTTCTCCCCATTTATTTAGCCACTAAAATGCCCTCGCCTTTAATTTAGCTGCAAGGACGTTCTCCCGTTAATTTTGTTACTAGAATGTTCTCCCCATTATTTTAGCTGCTAGGATGTTCTCCCTGTTAATTTTATTACTAGACTATTCTCTCCATTAATTTAGTTGTTAGAATGTTCTTTCCATTAATATAGCTGCCAGAAATTCTCTCCGTTGATTTAGCTGCTAGAATGTTCTCTCTGTTGATTTAGCTGCTGGAAACTTCTTCTCGTTAATTTAGCTGTAAACGGATGTAAACTTTTCTGTAGATACTGTATTATGTCCATGCACCTTTTTGAAAGTCGGAGTATTAGTAGCAATTAAAATATACAGTTTTAACTGCTGCTAGTATTCATGGCGTTTATGCTTACTGGAGTAAACTTTCTCTCTTGGTATCCACCAATGACAATAAAAGATCCAGAAATATACTTTCCCAAAATCTTGCTAGAAAGGATAATCACAATAGAGCTATATAGGTCGCAGTGTGCGATATGTTCCTCTAGGTGGCAGCGCTTCAAAAAGTGGCGAAGTGTTCAAAAGTTCTAAATAATAATAATAATAATAATAATAATAATAATAATAATAATAATAATAATAATAATAATAATAATAATAATAATAATAATAAATATTCTCAGAAATTGTTGTGCAAAAGTACTTTGAAGTGTACTGGTTTTATTCTTTTAGGTGTCCTAGAAAATTGGGACGGTTTGATGTTGCTAATAACTCAGGATTTCAAAATTTCCATTACGAAGAAGATTAAATGATTCCATTCCACTGTTGTTTATTCCACTATTGCACTTAACTTGCATACATATCTGACTATTATCTCTTCCGTTAAATACAATTAGTATTTAGAAATCACAAAATGAAATTTTGATGGTGCCTCGTTCCTCTAATGTGAATGAGCCGGTAACAAAGCAGAAGAGAGAATTTAGAATGGCCAAAATAAGTAATTTTCCCCCCAAAGTTAGATGCTGAAAATGTTACCTCTCATACAAGATGACACAGACCTTGTGTTCCCCTCGATGTACTCACTATGTCGTCTTCCGTGCGACGAGGACTCTCTCACAGTGTCTGTGCACCGTCCTTATAAACCCTGCTGGGAGAGCGTATATTTCATTCTTCACCATCAGCCGCCAAAAAAGCTGCTTAGCGAAGTAAGTGGAGTGCATTCTATCCACTGTAGTTAGAACTAGTGTAGTAACTCCTGAGTGTGCCACCGGGAACGTATGACTGGTAGCCGTTGGTCACTTCGCAGGCGTAATTTATGGCCAGTCGCCTCAACTACATGCTGAATTACTAACCTATTGTACTTATAGAGAGGTATAAACGGTACAGAAATAAATTGTTTTAAAGAGGAAGTATTACATTTCACCCCGAAGCTTGATATCCCTATTTCATTTAAAATACTCTTATTGTAGTTCCTTGCAAAAGAAAAAAAATGTAAACAAATCCAGGAGAGCGCCTGTATGTGCGCATGAGAACACCAGAACGAAATGTGGCATAAATACCAAAAGTTGTATTAAGTTTAGTATCTTTCACAAATATGACATGAATGTTTACAAGAAAATCCTCAATACCACCAGAATTTTCTTATTATTTTGTATTTTCTCAAAATACCTAACATATTTGCGAGACATGTAAAATGGATCTTGGATGTTCTACAAATAGCTCAGTTCATTCTGTGTGAATGTTGTATAATTTTATATAGCAGATAAGCTATAATAAATACTCAGCACACACAAACGTAAATCTGGTTTAGACACAAAATTTATGTAAAATAAATCTTGTATGTGTAATTAACTGTTTTGGAAATATTGTTCGTTTTATTTGTTTGCATTTTAAGTACTTTCTACATTGTTTCAAGTACTAAGTTTATTTTATCTATTACGTAGATGAGCTCGATATTTCGGCACCGAGATTTCTCTAGAAGTATGTTTGAGGCTCCCTGTTTTAAAACCTAAGTATTTATAGAAATAGGTTGGTAGGGTTTTTATTAGTTTAATTACACACAAGCCGTGTGTAGGACAGAAGTTGGATAGGTAGAGTCATACTGAAAAATTCAATGCCATAGCCGAGATTTGAACCACGGATCTCCCCAAAATGGCTTAGCATTGAATTCTTCATACCGGGAAACATATGAGTCAGTTGAAGAATTCAATGCCATGCCGGCATGTTGTCGTGGTAGATTAGTGGAAGCGCAACTAGCTATAGACCGGGACATTCGTGGTTCAAATCCCGGCTACTGCATTGAATTTTTCAGTCTCTCTACCTATCTAGGGTTTTTATTATCGGTATGTAGGTTTACCTCATAAAAAACGTAAAACTATTTTCGTCCAATAATATATATAACTACTGGAAAAGAAAAACAAGATAAATTTTAGAATTGAATAATAACGTTTCATTTTATTCTCAATCTTTGAGAAACACAAATCAATCATTTAAGACATCCATTAATTTAACACATATCTTTTTAAGTGAAGATGTTCCTTTAAGAGATTAGTTACTCTATGTACCATCGTGGTATTCAACGATATTACACTTATGTACATTTCTTCTCTTTTTCTTGTCCGTCTCTAAGCAAACTTTTCCAAAAAAAATCTGATGTGCACCATTCACATGATTTTCTCTATATCCCTGCAACAAATTATTGTTAAAAAGCTTATACTTCTATTTACTTTATGCTAATCAGAAAAAATGAGCAGAAATAGGCTTCCTTGCTTCCTTGTAAGTAGAAGCGAAATAAGGGACTACCATAGGTTAAAGCGATAGTCAAAAGCTGGTTGGTATGTAAATGAAGTTCCTTTGTTTATATGGATAGGAGTTGACAAGTTTCTGTATGAGAAAAGTATAAGTTTTTCATAGCAGAAACCAAAAATAAGGAATGTCTCAAAAACGACGAACTCCACCAAAAATTTTTATATAACATAAATTGTGTGTTTTAACCTGCTCTACATTTTTTTCTGTAGTAAGCTTTTGCCCATCTCTTATGGTTTAGCAGTTATTCAAAATTCAGTAAAATTCATCCAGAGTAAACTACTCTTCAGAGTCTAATCCCAGAAAATTCAAGACATACATTTTATTTCTCAGGTAAATATCTTTAATATACGAAATTTTAATCAAAATTGTTAGAGCTATTTTTGACAAAATCAAAATTTTAGAAAAAAGTTCCATGTAAAGGGTAGTTGGGGGTGGGGGGATTTTTCTCAATATCTTCGTGTCGCATCCCTGGAAGATACTAAACTTAAATACCAAGTTTGGTATTTAACCAACTTTTCGTTTTTGAGTTATCGTGTTCACAGACACGCGGACACACTGACACACGGACACACTGACACACACACACACACATGGACCTTTTTGTGAAAATGCTTTTTTTGGATATTGGGTACCCTAAAACATATATTTCCGGTGAAATCTCGGTATCGAAATTTTGGGTGGAGTGCAATACCTTCTCTATACACTATGTACATAGTGCGTATAGAGAAAGTAAAAACAAAATAGGAGGCAATGTATTCCTAGCTCATTGGTTCTTTCCTTAAGGAAGCAAGATTATAAACATTTATATACATTTGTTCATTGCTTATACTTAGATCTTCCTTTTTAACCACTAAAACCACAAATTGCAGCTAATGACATGAAATTGCACGGTTAACGTGTAATGTGGTATGTGTGTGTATATGAAACTATAACTAGAAAGTCTATTGTGTTATTTACATGTCTATATCCTTATTATTTATATAGCTTCAGCTGCTTCAACTATTCTTATAAAAGCTTATTCTTCCAAGCAGTGCATGTTAATTGATGTGAATAAGAGAATTGCGGTACAGGTACTCGTTCCAAAGTGCTTTCTTTTAAAGGCGTTGGAAATAACTACCTAGTAATATTAAAGAATTATAGAACAGTGAACATTAAATTATCGTTTTGATTCTTGGCGAAGTCACAGAGAATATCAACATCGCAGAGGGAACTAGGCACGAATTGCAGAATCTAAATATTCACAAAACCTGTTTTACTTTTACGTCCTTTAGAATGGGAAAACGTTAATTAAAGGTAATAAAATGGAGACCTGCACAAATGAACCCGTTTTTTCAGTTAATTAGATTTTAAAAATAACTTGCGTGTCAGAAACTTCCCGCCCTTGGCCTGTTTCTTTTTTATGCTTCCAATTTATATCAGCCATAATTTTAAAACAATATAGCTTTCAGCTGCATTAAAAGTCGAATTGGAACATCAGATGGGTAACATGATACTTCGATTGAGGTCGATATTGTCAATACTGCACTCTTGCAATTACGACAGAAACATTTTGAGGGAAATCCCCCCCCCCGCCACTAACTACTCTTTACATGGGAAATCTTCGAAAATGTTTATTTCATTTGACTAAAATACCGTATAATAAAAATATTTACTTGATAAATAAAATTATATATTGGATTTTCTAATAATAGCCTCTGAAGACCTCTTTATTCTAAATGAGTTTTGCATAACTGGTAAACCGTAGGAGATTTACAAAAACTTACAACACAAAGAATGTAGATCTCGTTAAACACACAATTTATTTCATATTCATTTTTTGTGCAGTTTACCATTTTAGAGATATTCCGTGTTATTAGTTTCAGCTTTAAAATTCATGAACTTTTCTCATACGGGAATTTGTCAACTTCTGACAAAGCATAGAAACAGGTTTTAACCACATAGCAACCAGCTTTTAAAAGATTTGACTATCGCTTTAGTATAGTGTATTCACTTATTTCACTTCCACTCGTCCATGGAAGCAAGTAATGGAGCATTTCTGCTAATATTGTTTCCAATAGTGTAAAGAATATAGAGGAGTAAAGTATTTAACTATAATTTGTTACAGAGATGCATTTATTTAGGTACAAACATAGTGAAAAAAAATTCTGATGTGTTCCATTCACATGCCTTTCTCTAGCTGTTCTACAAACTTCTCACATAAGATTATTCTTCTTTCTACACCATGCTAATCGAGATAATCATTAGCAGAATGTTCTTATTACATAGTTCCTTGTGAGTAGAAGGGAACTAAGAGAATACACTAGGCTAAACGGATAGTAAAATGTTTTAAAAGCTGTCGGTATGCGATTGTCATAGCAAATCACTTGTTTACTCGGCCAGGAGCAGACAAAAGAAAATACTGACATAAAGTATAAGTACTTTACAACTGAAAGCAATAACAAGGAATAGCTCGGAAACGGTTACCTCCACAACAAAAATGTAAAGGACATAAATTGTGTATTTTGACAAGATATAATTTTTTGTGCAGTAAATTTTTGTCTATCTCTTACGGTTTAGCGGTCAAGCAATGTTCGGCAAAATTCATCCAGAATAAAGAGGTCTTCAGAGGCTATTCCTTAAAAAGTTCAAGACGTACATTTTATTTGAGATGAATATATCTTTAATATACGGCATTTTAACCAAAATCGTTAGAGTTTTTAGAGAAAACCAACATTTTCAAAAATGTTTCCATGTAAAGGGTAGTTTGCGGTGGGGGGGATTTTCTTAAAAATCTTCGTGTCGCATCCTTGGAAGATACTAAACCTAAATACCACGTCTTTTCGTTTTGAGCTATGCTTTCCACAGACACACACGGACCTTTTTCTAAAAATACTTTTTTCGGACTCAGGGGACCCCAAAACATATATTTTCGGTGAATTTCTGACATCGAATTTTGGAGTGCATTACAATACTTTCTCTATCCACTATGTACATTGTACATATGGGGCTTGAGAAAGCAATAACGTTTAACACAATTAGATCTTAGAAATGCTATAAAAAGCCAATGAGTTGCGGAGTTGTATTATGGTTACGTATGAGAATGTTGAGCCTTGTGATGCAGCGGGTGAGCGCATGTTGACATTCACAATGAAACCTAAAGAGGATGTAGAAGAAAACAGGTCATGTTGACTGACTTTGCTCAGAGTTGCACCATGCTAGCAAGGGACAGGAATGTTGTCACTGCCAGTTGAGTGTGCAGTGACATTTAAATAGGTCCATAAATATTAAACAGAGTGAATGAGGTCTGGAAAACAGCACACACAACCAAGCTGACTTTTCTTAACCTGCCACTTGTTAATGGAACACCAGTGATACAAAGATTTAAACGAAGACGCAACACTGTAGTAGACAAGCCATGATTTCGTAAGGCATTTCTTTAAACTTTTACAATTAGATTTAGCGTTAGGATCTAGCTCATTTTAGCTAGAATTGAAGGTATTGTATTCCACCCAAAAATTCGATACCGAGATTTCACCGGAAAAACATGTTTTGAGACCTCCTGAACCCAAAAAAGTATTTTTAGAAAAATGTCCGTGTGTCTGTCTGTCTGTCTATGTGTGTCTGTGTGTGTTTGTGTCTGTGGGCAGCATAGCTCAAAAACAAAAAGTCCGTTAAAAACCAAACTTGGTATTTAGGTTTGGTATCTTCCAAGGATGCGACACGAACATTTTCAAGAAAATCCCCCCATTCCCAACTAACCTTTACATAGAACTTTTTTCGAAAAATTTGATTTTTTTACAAAATGGCTCTAACGATTTGGATTAACATATCGTATATTACCTGACAAATAAAGTATATATCTTGAATTTTCTGGCAATAGCCTCTGAAGACTACTTTATTCTGGATGAATTTTGCTTAACTACTAAACCGTAAGAGATGTACAAAAACCTACCACACAAAAAATGTAGAGCACATTAAAACACAATTTATGTTATACACATTTTTTCGTGAAGATGATCCATTTTGAGATATTCCTTGTTTTTGGTTTCAGCTTTGAAAAACTTATACTTTTCTCTTACAGGACTTTGCCAACTCGTGTCCATACAAACAAAGGCACTTTAGTCACATAGCAACCAGCTTTTGGCTTTCACTTTAACTTATGGTACTCCCTTATTTCGCTTCTACTTACAATAAAGCAAGAAATAAGACTATTTCTGCTTATTTTTCTCGATTAGCATGAAATAAATAAAAGAATAAGCTTATTAACACTAATTTTTTGCTGAGATATAGAGAAAGTTATGTGAATGGAGCACATCAGATTTTTAGGCTTATTGTGTCATGTTTTTTTATAATGTTTTAGCAATAGATAGTGTTTACCGTTTCTTTTATGTCTAATTTTAGCTCGCTTTTTATTCTTTGTCTTAACTCAATTTTAGTTCTGGCCTTGTGTCTCGTTTAGTTTCCTAACCTATTAAACTTTTACTTTTAGGAGACATTTATAGTAACATTATTTCATATACTGCTAATGCACAATTGATATCACAGCTTTATAAGACTTAATACATAACTGAATAATAAGGTACTATTGCTGATCCATCTCAACCTAATAAAATTATTTATGGAAACCGTACACTTCTAATTTATCCTAAGCATTTGTTTCCAGTAGTTAATTTATTTTGATATGGACAATGATCTGGGTTTAAAAATGCTTGAGAAAATTAAAAGTAATAATTAGCTCTTTTAAATGCAAACTGTTATAAAGAAAATAATTAAATATAGTTATTTAAAACAAATTAATTATTATAGGGCCATTCCTTACAAAAAATATGACGTATTCCATTCATATGACTTTCTGTACATTTCTGTGATAAATTATCGTTAAAAAGCTTATTCTTCTATCTACTTAATCCAATACGACACAAACATTAGCAGAAATGGTCTGTTTACTAGCTTTGTTGTATGTAGAAAGGAAATAAGAAAATTCGTTGGGCTAAAGCGATGGACAAATCTTTTAGGTGATTGAAATCCACTTCTTTGCATGTCCAGGAGTTAACAAATTCTCGTATAAAAATTGTCAAGTATTTTAAAACTTAAACCAATACCAAGATATACCTCGGAGGTGTGCAATATAATTGTGTTTCACCAAAATGTACATTTTTTGTGCAATAAGCTTTTGAGGTTTACAACATTCAGCAAAATTCATGCGGAATAAGGAGATCTTCAGAGGTTATTCCCAGAAAATTCATGATATGCATTTTATTCGTCATATAAATGTGTTAAATATATTTTAATAAAAATTGTTAGAGCTATTTTTGAGAAAATTCGACTTTTCGAAATTTTTTCCATGTAAAGAGTAGTTTGGAGTGCGGATATTTTCCTCAAAATATTCGTGTTGCATCCATAGAAGATAACAAACTTAGATACCAAGTTTAGTAGTTTACCGACATTTCGTTTTGGAGTTATCGTGTTCTCACACACACATACGCAGATTATCTATTTTTTGTAAAAATTGCTATTGTGTTGCTATTATTTTCATGCGTATTTTCTGTTCTCCTATTGTACTGTATGTAATGATAAATCACATAATACCCCTAGCGTATTAAACTAGAAACCCAGTGATTACAAAGTTTATTTAAGAGAACAAGGTGGTCTAAACATACGGAAATTACACCTTAAGTGAATTGAATTACCACTGCTCTTAAAGTATTAAATTTTTTCTAGATATTTAAATGAATTATTCAATAAACCGCGACGATTATCTCAAGCAGTTGTTTGTATTAATAGCCTATGTGGTTGAGTCTATAAGAAGTATCTCATTCAGCAGAAAAAATATAAAACTTAGCCTTAAAACGTGTGAATTCATGTACCTTTTTCTCTGCTGATACTTGCAATACATAATCACACTTTTGCATGCTTGTTCTTAGTATAATCAGCTGTCTTCTGAACCTCAATTATTTAGCTATAATACAATTTCAGTAGAAATTAAAAAACAATTATTTGCAAATTCAAAAAAGTTAAAACGTGGAATATTTCCATTGTTGTCTTTTTAATATGAATAATATATACTAAAACATCACTACTGAAGTTCAGAAAGTTCAACTATGTGTTTTATATATGCGCTGAAAATTTCAGCTTTCCAACTCTCATACTTGAGAAAATGGTACATAAGTATCCAAAAATTCTGTTTTGAGAAAACTGAATTTAAACATACAAATGTTCTAAAAAGCGGCATTACATAACATCTTTAAAGAAATACAGGCAGCATTTAAATTTAATTTAAATTAATTAAAACCCTCGTAATCCCCCAAAAGGATTCTTTTTCTGGAACTAGAAACAATGGAGATTTTATTAAGAAAACTACAAGTTTAGGTTAGGGGAGATCTCCAAACATATTTTTCCTAATAAAAAGCTTATTTCTACATTAATTCACTCTACATTAAAAAAGTTTATCTATTTAAATCGTATTATAATAGAGTGACGTAAACTATTGTCTTATCAGATACGCATTACAACTAAGAGTTTAATGAAACAAAGAAGAGAACAAAGAAGTGAAATAATCACATATAATAGTTAAGAGGTATGAGATCATTTGTGAATATTTGAACACGACCAACCTTTTAACTGAAATAACTTTCACCAGAAAGCTAAACGAAATTACCCACACATTCAGGGAAACTTATCTTTTTAAATTGCTTCTATTTCCTTTATTTTCCACAAAATTGCCTCTGCGTGCTCAGATGTTCCCTTTTTCATAAATCCACATAAATGCATAATGTATTTTCATACAAAAAGAACTAAGTGACAACGGCGAGGAATTCGAAATAAAAATGAACAGACCAAGAATATTTTAAAGCTAAACGTCCTTTAACGTGACTGGACATATCGGACCATGAATAAAATCGATGAAATGATGCTCAAATGATCTCGGGGTCCATAGAACTTAGTTACTCGAAATTCTTCTTCTCAGGATAAGGGAAAATCCCGAAAAAAAACACTTAACCGGATAGCTCACGCTAAGCGAGATTCGAACTCAGAACCTTTTGAATGTGAGGCAGACACACTACCACCACACTAATCAGGCAGGTACCACAAAATGTATTCATACTCAAAGAAATATAAGTTTCGAGTTTTGAGATATTCAGATAAAAACATTTTTTGTTTGTTTTTTGTTTTGTTTTTTTTGCTTTTTTTTAGAAAAAAGGCTTGAATGCATGTTGTGTATGTGTGAATGAATGTTACACTATAGGTATAAATGAAAACTCATATAAATACTACGCGGTATGTATCTTAATTGGCATATCTTTGAATCTATCCTTGATATATGCAGCTTGAATTTTCAGTGAACAGCATTTCTCATTCTTGTATAATATTATATAATTTGGAAAGCAAAAGAGAGACAAAACTTAACCACATATAAAATATAAAACGCAATTAAATACCTGTATATCTTGCATCAACATTTTTTTCGTGGCAATAGCTATTTCCGAAGTATTCATTTTTAAATTTTCACAGATAGAATTATAATACTACTCCTGTGTACTTTTCATGGACGTAACCAAATATACATTGCCTAATTTGAAAGTATTTCTATGCTTTGGTGACTAACAAGAAGTATGACTAAGAATAAATTCATGTACGAATACTTATACTGTTATATTATGATGTTACTGGTAGCTGGTGATATCAATTTATGAATTTGTTCCAGTTTCGGTTTAATTCGGGAACAATTCACCTTAT
Source organism: Hymenopus coronatus (assembly GCA_030762935.1). Classification (NCBI taxonomy): domain Eukaryota; kingdom Metazoa; phylum Arthropoda; class Insecta; order Mantodea; family Hymenopodidae; genus Hymenopus; species Hymenopus coronatus. Next base: position 39,766,602 of record CM060885.1, on the reverse strand, counting down.
TTCCACAAAATCCATGTTGATTATGGCTCTTAGTTGCATTTCACGTCCGGCAATGCTGAGTTTTAGAACTTTTTCATACTATGACACAGAGTGTGTTAAACGCGTAGGTATGTTTCGGTTTTTGGACTTAGAAAATGTAAGCCTGATCTCCAGAGTAAATTGTCAACTACTGATAACCTTTCCAATCCATTGTGACCAGAACTGAAAGCATCTCTGTAACTCAGATCATTGCATTTGGAATTATACATTTTAAATTTTTCTATACATCGTCAAAGATGATCCCTCTGAAATACGTAACGGTCATTAGATATTCCTTGTAATTGTGGCGTTGGCCGGAAGAGCGTGTAACCTACCTAGTGCACTCGGTTGTGTAGCCTACTTATACAGGGTCTGTTTGTCCTCAGATGGTTCAGAACTAGATACTCAGCAGTAGGTTGGGTGGCCTACTTAAACAAGGTCTGTTTGTCCTCGGGCTACACAGATACTGAATACTAAACAGTAGGTTGGGTGGTCTACTTATACAGGATCTGTTTGTCCTCAGGTTACACAGATACTGGATACTAAACAGTAGGTTGGGTGGCCTACTTATACAGGATCTGTTTGTCCTCGGGCTACACAGATACTGAATAATAAACAGTAGGTTGGGTGGCCTACTTATACAGGATCTGTTTGTCCTCGGGCTACACAGATACTGAATAATAAACAGTAGGTTGGGTGGCCTACTTATACAGGATCTGTTTGTCCTCGGATTACACAGATACTGAATAATAAACAGTAGGTTGGGTGGCCTACTTATATAGGGTCTGTTTGTCCTCGGGCTACACAGATACTGAATAATAAACAGTAGGTTGGGTGGCCTACTTATATAGGATCTGTTTGTCCTCGGGCTACACAGATACTGAATAATAAACAGTAGGTTGGGTGGCCTACTTATATAGGATCTGTTTGTCCTCGGGCTACACAGATACTGAATAATAAACAGTAGGTTGGGTGGCCTACTTATATAGGGTCTGTTTGTCCTCGGGCTACACAGATACTGAATAATAAACAGTAGGTTGGGTGGCCTACTTATATAGGATCTGTTTGTCCTCGAGCTACACAGATACTGAATAATAAGCAGTAGATTGGGAGGCCTACTTATATAGGGTCTGTTTGTCCTCGGATTACACAGATACTGAATAATAAACAGTAGGTTGGGTGGCCTACTTATATAGGATCTGTTTGTCCTCGGGTTACACAGATACTGGATACTAAGCAGTAGGTTGGATGGTCTACTTATATAGGTCTGTTTTTCTTCCGGTGACTCAGATACTAGAAACTAAGCAGTAGGTTGGGTGTTCTACTTATATAGGGTCTGTTTGTCCTCGGGCTACACAGATGCTAGATGCTAAGCATTAGGTTAGGGGTCTACTTATATATGTTTTGTTTGTCCTCAGGTGGCTCAGATACTAGATACTAGGCAGTAAGTGGGTGGCCTACTTATATAGGGTCTGTTTGTCCTCGGGCGTCTCAGATACTAGATACTAAGCAGTTGATTGGGTGGCATACTTGTACAGGGTCTGTTTGTTTTCGGGTGGCTTAGATACTAGATACTAAGCAGTAGGTTGATTGGCTTATTTGTACAGAGACTGTTTGTTCTCGGGTGTTTGTAATTACTGTGCAGATACAACTTCCTAGAGAACACATGCTGAAGCTTGGCAACAGTGTGCTGCATTAAGTTTACTCGTTCTACCACGATAGGAAACAACTTATGTTGTCAGTTTTTGAACAGTGTTATTTTAATACCAGAGAAGAAAGCACTTTAAAAGGTAAATGTTTCTAGGTAGATGACTGGACCTGATTGATTTCCCCATCAATTAGAACAAGGCTGCAGAACAAGGCCATCACTCGCGCAACTTGCAAATGACTCAAAAGAAATTGTTGCTACAAATGTTCATAAGAGCTACACAGGTGTGCACATAAGGGAAGAATCCTTGTTTTGAGCTTCATCTTTGAGTTTCCATTGCTTACATTTTCATTTCATTTATTTCATCCATAAATTACAATATATAAACATTTTACAACATTGCAAAGAGTAAACAATTAAGCTAAGATTGCAAACATGTATCAACTGAATGATAACGCTTTGTTATTAAAAAGTTTTGTAAACATTTCTTAAAACCTTGGACGGATTTCATATTCTTATTTTAGCAGGCATATTATTATACAGATGAGTACCTTTATAATAGAAGTTATTCTCAAATACTTTGGAATTATGAGGTGTAATGTGTAATTTTGACTTGTTCTTTGTGTCATACGTATGAATGGGTTAACATCAAGTGTTTCAATGCGTGTCTGTAGTTACAATAGTGTAACATATATTACTTTTTTGTAATTTAAATATTTAATTACCTCGCTACTACATCCCCATGGAACTATCCCATATCATAGAAGTGAATGAAAATTTACAAAATATACCATCCTAAGAGTGCACTTGCTGATTGGCTAAGCTATTTGATTTGAAAACATATCTTACTGAGTCGCTTTATTAATTCATTAATATGGACATTCCAATTCAGGTTCTTGTTAATACAAACCCTAAAAAATGTTGTTTTATTAGTATATTCTATTTCTTGGCCATTTTTGTGGTGGAAGCAGTGTAATAGAAGTCTCTGAGAGACAGAGAATATGCCATCTAACGTTTTCCTCAGTATCTATCTGAACCATCCAATATGTTTCTCAATTCAAGGGGCAAAGCACAGGAACGCTTTCTCAAAAATAAGCAATTTGTTCTTTTAAAAAGGTGCAAGAACATTTTTTTGGATGAATAAAACTAATAAAAAGAATTGTCTGTGTCCAAGTATACATTATGCTTGTCTGTATCTATGTATGACACATTTTTACTTAAAATGTATTGAATCTAGATGCAACTGCAAGAACGGAGTGCGTGACATCTTGGCTACATAAAATGTCCTGACCAAGCTAAGGAAATTCTAAGCATTAAAGCCAGGACGAAACGAAACTATTTCAACTTTATCGAACTTTACGCTGGACGCCCGTACCCGTTCACTTTTTTGGCGTGTGCAGAACATGACGAGACGGTGTTTTACCTGCTGTCAGTGACCCATGGTCGCTGCTGAGCATTTCACTGGGCTGATTGCTTCGAGTGTGGTTACTTAAGGGGATTCGAAATTCCATTTTCATGTTTTAATTGCATATGGATATTTCGAGCCTCCCGCTCATTTTGGTATAACTTTCATTGAGGTGCACTAATTGTAAATAGTTAAAAATATTGTTGAAAATAATCGTGTGTAGTAGTTTTTATGACCTGCTGTTACATACACTTGGTAAAGCTCAATAACTTTGTAAATATTAGTGTAAGAGAAATTGATCTCCTTATTACTTTGATCGGAAAGTTTTACTTTAGCTATTGGCAGCATTGGCATCCCGCTCATATTGCCTTCATGTGCGATTTTCGAAGTACTGCAAAGCTGTTATTGTAATATTAGGTTATATTTTTTTTAATATATCGTTTCAAAGCAATTCTGAAGAAGTAAAATTGTTTATACAAATGCCTCATTATCTCCGAAACTAGTTGACACTAAGGGCTGACATTTTACCATACATTTGCATCTAAATGGGTTTTATTTTAACGAAAAAAGTTTTTATATATATGAATTAGTTTTTTTTAAATTTAAAATTCATTATTTTTCAATAACATTTTATGAGATTTGTTTAAAAAACGTCATACCTTTGTTTCCAATGAACAGAAGTGTGTATACAATACAGGTATTGCTGAATACACCTTGAAAAAATCTGACGTGTACCATTCATATGACTTTCTCTATATCCCTGCAACAAATTATTCTTAAAAAGCTTATACTTCTATTTACTTTATGCTAATCAGAAAAAAATTAGCAGAAATAGTCTTATTACTTGCTTCCTTGATAGTCAAAAGCTGGTTGCTATGTCAATGAAGTTCCTTTGTTTACATGGATAGGAGTTGACAAGTTCCTGTATGAGAAAAGTATAAGTTTTTCATAGCAGAAACCAAAAATAAGGAATGTCTCAAAAACAACGAACTCACGAAAAAAATCTATATAACATAAATTGTGTGTTTTAACGCGTTCTATATTTTTTGTGAAGTAAGTTTTTGTCCATCTCTTACGGTTTAGCAGTTATTCAAAAGTCAGTAAAATTCATCCAGAATAAACAACTCTTCGGAGGCTATTCCCTGAAAATTCAAGATATGCCTTTTATTTGTCAGGTAAATATCTTTAATATACGAAATTTTAATCAAAATCGTTAGAGCCATTTTTGAGAAAATCAAAATTTTCGAAAAAAGTTTCAATTAAAGGGTAGTTGGGGGTACGGGGATTTTTCTCAAAATCTTCGTGTCGCATCCCTGGTAGATACTAAACTTAAATACCAAGTTTGGTATTTTACCGACTTTTCGTTTTTGAGTTATCGTGTTCACAGACACACGGACACACACACACACACACACACACACACACACACACGGACCTTTTGTGAAAATTCTTTTTTTGGATATTGGGGACCCTAAAACATATATTTCCGGTGAAATCTCGGTATCGAATTTTTTGGTGGAGTGCAATACCTTCTCTATACACTATGTACATAGTGCGTATAGAGAAAGTAAAAAGTAGTTAATTATGTTAAATAACTGCTGAGATAATGGGTCGAACTTTAACATTGGCAAGATAGATCATTTCGACTCCCCTTAAAGCCAGCTACTTGAAAGTTTCTTAGCCTCATCATTACCAAGGAGCAGTAAAGCAAATATCCAATATTAATACAGAGCTTTGTGGGGAAAAAATACGACATAAATTCTTACTCATCTTCTTCTTATTCTTCTTTACTTCAAGGATTAGATATTCCGCCTCTTCTGTCATCTCATTCTTTACTTTACCTCCATATTTTCTTGGGGCATCCCCTAAAGGTTTATGTTTATTAGTTAAAAGTGGTATCATTTCTTCACTTATACGCTTCATGTACTATTTATTATGCTAAATGTTATCATATAATTCATTATACATACGTAGATTTGGAAACAGAAATTTAGAACAGGTTTTGGTTTTAGATATATAATAAACAAGTCATGCAATGAGACTATCGTCATTTTGCGTGTATGTGGTTCTAGGTTTCACTTCTTAACGATGATTAAAAATATTTTCCGTTAGCACGAAAGTTTAGAGCTTTACGGCATTTTAATTTCAAGAGTGTTATCTACATACTGAACATCAATATATTTTTCGTATTTGCTCATTTATTATTTTCTTTCTTGATCCACACATTAGCTGATTATTTACTGCAATATAGATTTCTATAATATCCAGAAACATTGCGAAAATTGACATGTAAGAGAGAAGAAAGAAAGAGGGGAATAGGGAGAATACAAGGGCGAGAGAAGCAAATCATTTAATAAAACAATCTGATGTGTTACACTCACTTGGCTTTCTCAGGCTGCTCTAAAAACTTGTTACAAAAGACTGTTCTTCTTTCTACACAATGCTAATCGAGATAAATATTAGCAGAATGTTCTTATTATTTAGTTTCTTATAATTAGAAGGGAACTAAGGGAATAATACTAAGCTAAACTGATATACAAAGCTATCGTTATGATGTCATTGCAAACCGCTTCTTTCATTGACCAGGAGTAGAACAAAAGAAAAACGGACACATGTTGTTTGAGAAAAGTACAAGTATTTTACAACTCAAACCAATAACAAGAATATCTCTGAAACGGTTACCTCCACAACAAAAACTTAAAGGACATAAGTTGTATGTTTTGACGAGATCTAAATTTTTTCGTAGTAAGTTTTTGTCTATCTATTACGATTAGCACTTAAGCAAAATTCGGCAAAATCCATCCACAACAAAGAGGTATTCAGAGGCTATTTCCAGAAAATTCAATATATACATTTTATAGCTTTAATATATGAGATTTTAATCAAAATCTTTAGAGCCATTTTTAAGAAAGTAAACATTTTCAAAATTTTTTCCATGTAAAGGGTAGTGGTATGTGGTGGGGGGACTTTGTCGAAAATCTTTCTGATGCATCCTTGAAAGATACTAAACCTGAACATCAGGTTTGGTATTTAACGGTCTTTTCGTTTTTAAGCTATGCTGTCCCAGATACACACACTCGCGCGCGGACCTTTTTCTAATAATCTGACGTGTTCCATTCAGAAGACTTTCTCTACATCTTTGCTACAAATACTTTTTAAAAAGCTTATGCCTCTATTTACTTCATGCTTTCGAGAAAAAAATAGCAGTAATAGTCTTATTACTTGATTCATTGTAAGTATAAGCAAAATAAGGAAGAAGCATAGGTTAAAGTGATAGTCAAAAGTTGGTTACCATGTGACTGAATTTTTGTTTGTTTGAATGGACAGGAGTTGACAAATTTCTGTATGAAAAAAGTATAAGCTTTTTAAAGCTGAAACCAATAAGAAGAAATATCTCAAAAACGGTTAATTCCACGAAAAAAATACATGTCATAAATTGTGTGCTTTATCGTGATCTAGCTTTTTTGTATAGTAAGTTTTTGTCTATCTCTTACGGTTTACCAGTTGTGCAAAATTCAATAAAATCATGCAGAATAAATAGGTCTTCAGAGGCTATTTCCAGAAATTCAAGATAATAATTTCATTTGCCATAGAAATATTTAATATATGTTTTTTAATCAAAATTGTTAGTTCCGCTTTTAAGAAAATATAAATGTTCGAAACTTTTTCCATGTAAAGGGTTGTTTGAGTTGGGGGCATTTTTCTCAAAATCTTCAAGTCGCATCCCTGGAAGATACTAAACTTAAATACTAAGTTTGGTATTTAACGGTCTATTCGTTGTTGAGCTATGCTGTCCTCAGACACACTCAGGGACCTTTTTCTAAAAATGATATTTTTGGACGTAGGGGACTACAAAAAATATATTTCTGTGAAATCTTGACATTAAAGTTTTGGGTGGGATATAATACTTTCTCTATACACTATATACATAGTACACACGGGCTAGAGAAAGTAAAAATGGAACCAAAGCTGCAGGTTCAGGTTCTTTGGCAACCGCAAATACACGGCCCCACCTGTCATTGAAGCTGGAACAGTCTATGAAGCTAACACTTGTATTCCTCTCTGAGCTTCAGTCGGTGTTGAAGTGGAACAATCACTGGTAGAATGCGAAAGAGGCTGAAACTAATGAGGAGGTGGAATTAATTACGTGCATCTGTTTTCTCGATACCCAACGAGAGGGTAAACGCCGTCCTCACATTGGAGGCAAATGGGCTCCTATATCTCCAAAGTCTGGTGACAAGTTTTTCTCTTTTTGTCCCCCTTTATGCTGATGAATCGTCGGATTCCACTGCCCCAGAGAACTGGTTGATATTGTATTCAAGTTTTACTACAAGAGCTTCTTTCTTTACAGGCAGGATGCCGCCTTCGAGGAAATTTAAATACAAGACGTCCTTCCAATAACAAGTTAACAAAGAATACTGCCACGAGTTAACAGAAGTTAAACAATCTACTCCCACCTCCCAGCCTTACAACCTGTTTCCAACTGCATATCTACGTTAATCAGGATAATTTGAAAATCGAACGTGTTTTACGAGGTTTCGTGCCTAGGATAGAGCAACGGTTAAAGAAAATTTAGTAATTAGCTAATATACCTAGACTATGGACGAGCTCTTGAAATGTATAATGCTTAGAAACATAGCTGTCTGACAACATCTGAATTGGGTAGGTGGAGTCAGACTAAAAAACTCAATGCCATTGCTGGGATTTGAACCACGGATCTCCCGGTCTCTAGCCAGTTGCTCTACCGCTGAGCTACCATGGCAACATACCCGTATATCACTGACTCAGCCATGCATTTTTCAGTCTAACTCTAACTATCCAACTCCTGTGAAAAAACAATTAAACCAATACCCATTGACCATATTAGTTGGCTATACTATGAATCCTGTGACTTAAAGTACTTACAACATTGTAAGCCTCCATTGGGGTTGTCATCTCAAAACAATTTGAGATCACCTCGTGGTTTACCAGGAAACATGCGAGTCAGTTGAGACATTCAATGCTATGCCGGCATTTTGCCATTGTAGCTCAGTGGTAGAACAACCGGCCAGAGACTGGGAGACCCGGTTATGGTATTGAATTTTTCAGTCTGACTCTACCTATCCAACTTCTGTGCTACACACAGCTTGTTTGAAAAACAATTAACCTGTATTAATTGAGTGCGTCTGGGAAATGGTGTAGGTAGCTGTTTTCAGATTTTCACACTGAATAAAATATCTGTAAAGATAGTCACACGAATTTTTCTGCGCGTTATAACTTAAACTTGTATAACTGCATATTTATATAAAACATGCCATTATATCCACCTTGTTTTAAGGGGACAAGGTACTGTGAAATTGCAAAAAATAACACTTTTAGACACTAATAAAACCTCTATTATTTCTAGTTGCACAAAATGTATACTTTTGGGGTGTTAAGAGGATTTTAATGAAGTTAAATACAATTTAAATGCTAGTTTACATTTCTTTAAATCTGTTATACAATGTCTCTTTTTAGAATATTTGTATCTTTAAATTCAGTTTTCCCAAAACAGTATTTTTGGATACTGATGTACCTTTTTCTCAGAAAGTATGAGAGCTGGAAAGCTGAAATTTTCAGCACAAAAATACAACAGATAGTTGAACATTTTAAAGCACAATCATGATGTTATAGTCAATTAATTTAGATTCAAAAATAACTTATTATATCTGTGCTGAGAACAAGCATGCAAAAGTGTGATTATGAATTGACAGTAGTATCAGAGAAAACGGTAAATGAATTCACATGTATTAAGATTAAGTTTTATTACTTTTCTGCTGAATGAAATACTTTTTATAGACTCAACCACATACGCTATTAATACAAACAACCACTTGAAATAATTATCATGATTTATAGAATAATTCATACAAATTTCTGGAAAAACCATTGAATACTTCAAGAGCAGTGGTAATCCAACTCACTTAAGGTGTGAATTCTGTATGTTCAGACCACCATGTCGCCTTAATTATGACACAATTGGTGATTATAAATGTCTTTTAAACAATTCCCTATAAATGATCTCAGACTTAAGCATATGGTTTAACTACTTAAAGATATTTAAACGGCGATTAGATGGGTGCAAATACGAGGTACGTCCAGAAAGTAAATTCAGTTTCAATTTTTCTCCGCTGAAGCGCTGCGATCGCAGTTCCGCACATGCGCGGTAGCCGCTCTGTATCAAGGAGAAGAAACGTGCGCCATTTTGAGATCGCTGTCAGCCACATACGCTTTGTTGTGCTTGTTTACAATGTCGGTGTTGATTGAAAATCCCGCCGCTTGTGAAATCAGATCTGTGATTCGTTTTCTGAATGCTAGGAAAGTGAAACCAATTGAAATTTATCGGTAAATTTGCGAAGTTTACGGACAAAATGCGATGAGTGATTCAATGGTGAGAAGATGGGTCCGACGTAGTGAAGGACGTAGTGAAGTGCACGATGAAGAACGAAGTGGGCGTCCATCTTTGGTTACAGAAGAACTGGTTCACGCGATTGATGACAAGATCCAGGTACAGCCCTGACTCGCTCCTAGCGACTTTCATCTGTTCTTACATCTCAAGTGTTTCCTTGGCGGTCAACACTTCAACAATGACGAAGAGCTGAAAGAAAATGTTTCCAACTTTTTGAAGACGCAGGCGGCAAACTTCTATGAAGAAGGTATACAAAAACTTGTGCCACGCTATGACAAATGCCTGCAACATGTCGGCAGTTATGTGGAAAAGTAGTTTAAGATTTGTAGAATTTTGTGCAATAAATAATTATCTATATCTGTACACAATTTAATTTTATTACCAAACGGAACTTACTTTCTGGACGTACCTCGTATTACAAATAATTTGTTGGGGGGATCTTAACATCATTATGAGAAGGGAAGAATCCCTGAATTCAAGGGTTCATAAATCTAGCCCGGAAACGGCTAGACATTTATTTGTGCGGACAAGAGTTTCTAGAAACTTTTATGCCGGGATCACAATGAACTTAACGTAACGTGATTTGACTTAATGCGACGTAACGTGAAAGTGTAACTTATTGTATTAAATGGAACTATTTAACGCGACTTAACGCTGCATAACTTAGGAGTTTGACTGTGTCAAAGCTTTACCTTCCCGTTAAATGATGTCACATGTTCATTATAGCCAATCGGCATGAAGCAGTAGCATCAAGTAACAAAAGCCTCCAATCAATATGTAGTTCCTGTAACGTTAGGTTAAAGTGCCTTCTAATAGGTCTTTAGTTTAGCAGAATTTCTTAACTTCACGTTATGTCTCATCACGATAATTAAAGTTCATCGTAATAACGGCATTTCTGATAGGCATTTGACTTAAAAATAGAATTTGTTATGTATCAACTTTCAATTTTTAAGTTATACATTATTCTTTCAGACAGATACCGAGCGAATGGAGCCGCGCTAACATGTGCAACTCGGATTAGGGAGATCGTGGGGGTTTTATTTTTGGTAGTGTTTAACGCCCGCTTTTACTACTTGTGGCAGGTGATACTTGGAATGAAGACGGAGCACCGGTGGAATGCGATGGCGGGGGAAACCCGAGAGTCCGGAGAAAACCCCTCCTTGCGCCGCTTTGTCCACCACAAATCTCGCATGCGGTCGCTTGGGATCGAACCCGGGCCGTCTAGGTGAGAGGTGGTCGTGGGTTCGATTCCTATAATCGGCCTTCCTGCAATATGGTTTTTCTCAGGGGTCTCCAGAAGTTCCTCCTTCGAAGTTCTCTGTCCAACATTTCCTATTCCTATTATTTCATTGTCATCTGTTTCAGGGTTGAAGGTCCAGGTGACGTTGTGTGGCAGGTTGCAGGTGGATGGTGGTTTGCACACTATAAAGGGTATATTTGGCTGGTTGTCGGTAGCGTTTGATCGGGATCCGCCTTCGGGGCTTGGTACTCGGTTCCCCTCGGAGAACCACCGGAGGCTCTGGACTCGTGGTGGGATCGGAGCGCTCCATTTGTAACCGTTGTACCTGTCGTTATACGAATATGGTCGCCCTTCCGGTCTCTCTCCTCATCCCTCCAACCTGGGATCACGTAAGAGCAAGTGGGCATAAAGGGCCTGCGTGTAGTACTCTGTTTCAGTGCCTGGGGACATCGTTCAGGAATATTCCGGATCTATTCAGACAGATATGCAATCTGTCTTTCTCTCTCCATCTCACACACACATACAATATTTATAAAACTAATTTTATGATCTAGAAAACCTTTAAACATGTTTATCTGGTGAGATCTGGTTTTGAAATTTTAGATAAAATACATTTCCTGTAAAAGTCGCAAATAAGTGGTAGAAAAAGTAGACTTCTGATTCCCTATATTCTGTAACTGCAATGTTTTTTTTTTTTTTTTGTGGAATTCAAAATTGTAGCCTTTCTTAATAACCGTTATGTTCATTTAAATATTTTTAAACCACCCGACGAAAAGAACAAAATTCCCCAAGACGTGAAATACGACTGACCACAATGGCAAAGCAAGCACAAAAAAATGACAAGAAAATAAACATAAAAATAATAATACAAATGACTCTCCCTTGGTCCTGCCTTTTCTACTGGATCTTCCTCTTTTCTCTTCACCTCCCCCTTCTAAAAAAGGTAAAAAAAAAAAAAAAGAGAAAACAAAACTTAAAAAAAAAAAAAAAATGAGATAAAATACTTTGATCCGCTTTCTATCTATAAAAAATGTGTACTGTAGCTATGTCTGCAAAAATGTATCTAAAAATGAAGCAGAGAGGAAAATAAATGTCACTACTATAACAAAATAAACAAACAAAAACAAATGCTCGATAACACCAAGTGAAGGAACAGATAGCATAAACTAACCTTGCTGTGAAAGAAGAAAATTATATTTAAACATCTTAGGTATGCAGCAATTCTTACAATAGGAACTCAAAATAACAAAGGCCAGTAAACTGAAAATGAGTAGAAGCCTTAAATAAGATTTATGCTAATAATTGCTAACAGTATTGTGGGAATTATAACTTCCAAGAAGCATTGTATTAGGCTATACTATCGTATTGACGTAATATTGAAGCAAAGGTCATATGTGAACTATCTTGCTAACCATTTTTCCTACAACTATGATAAAATTTTTCATCTCGCTTTTTCAAAGTATGTGTGGAACAATCAGAAGAACATTAAGAAACAAAAGAAGAAAGGAAATCCAATTAAAATGTTATAAAACAATTAGAAGTGAAGATAAACGTAAACATTGAAAACTACAGCCCTCTAGATAAAGTTAAAATATACAGAACAAAATAGATTGAACATTTAGATACAATGAAAGAGAGTCGAATACCCAAAAGAGTCTGGAAGTTTGGATTTGCAGGCAAGGGATCCCAAGTGAAGACGAGGAAGTCGGAGGGATGAAACACTGAAACAGGTCAGAAGGCCTATGCCGTGAAGCTGATGACTGTGATGAATAACAAATAATTATATTACTGAAAAAAAAACCTCTGTTCTAGGAGGTATACATGGCAAACAGTCCAAACGTTAAAAGTACATTTCAAGTTAATACCAACGTAGTTATGCCGTTATCACGTACATGTAAGAGCAGTATTAAGGTACAAGAACTGTGTTTAGCTCTCTTGTGATCTTATGTTGATATCAGCTGTACATATGAGCTATATAAGCACAGTACTGTGTTTAGCTCCCTTGAGTTCTTATCTTGCTATCAGCTGTACCTATGAGCTATATAGGCACAGTACTGTGTTTAGCTCCCTTGAGTTCTTATGTTGCTATCAGCTGTACATATGAGCTGTATAGGCACAGTACTGTGTTTAGCTCCCTTGAGTTCTTATGTTGATATCAGCTGTACATATGAGCTATATAGGCACAGTACTGTGTTTAGCTCCCTTGAGTTCTTATGTTGCTATCAGCTGTACATATGAGCTGTATAGGCACAGTACTGTGTTTAGCTCCCTTGAGTTCTTATGTTGATATCAGCTGTACATATGAGCTATATAGGCACAGTACTGTGTTTAGCTCCCTTGAGTTCTTATCTTGCTATCAGCTGTACCTATGAGCTATATAGGCAGAGTACTGTGTTTAGCTCCCTTGAGTTCTTATCTTGCTATCAGCTGTACCTATGAGCTATATAGGCACAGTACTGTGTTTAGCTCCCTTGAGTTCTTATCTTGCTATCAGCTGTACCTATGAGCTATATAGGTACAGTACTGTGTTTAGTTCCCTTGAGTTCTTATGTTGCTACCAGCTGTATCTATGAGCTATATAGGCACAGTACTGTGTTTAGCTCCCTTGAGTTCTTATCTTGCTATCAGCCGTACCTATGAGCTATATAGGCACAGTACTGTGTTTAGCTCGCTTGAGTTCTTATCTTGCTATCAGCTGTACCTATGAGCTATATAGGCACAGTACTGTGTTTAGCTCCCTTGAGTTCTTATCTTGCTATCAGCTGTACCTATGAGCTATATAGGCACAGTACTGTGTTTAGCTCCCTTGAGTTCTTATCTTGCTATCAGCTGTACCTATGAGCTATACAGGCACAGTACTGTGTTTAGCTCCCTTGAGTTCTTATGTTGATATCAGCTGTACCTATGAGCTATATAGACACAGTACTGTGTTTAGCTCCCTTGAGTTCTTATCTTGCTATCAGCTATGAGCTATATAGACACAGTACTGTGTTTAGCTCCCTTGAGTTCTTATGTTGATATCAGCTGTACCTATGAGCTATATAGGCACAGTACTGTGTTTAGCTCCCTTGAGTTCTTATCTTGCTATCAGCTGTACCTATGAGCTATATAGGCACAGTACTGTGTTTAGCTCCCTTGAGTTCTTATCTTGCTATCAGCTGTACCTATGAGCTATACAGGCACAGTACTGTGTTTAGCTCCCTTGAGTTCTTATGTTGATATCAGCTGTACCTATGAGTTATATAGACACAGTACTGTGTTTAGCTCCCTTGAGTTCTTATCTTGCTATCAGCTATGAGCTATATAGACACAGTACTGTGTTTAGCTCCCTTGAGTTCTTATGTTGATATCAGCTGTACATATGAGCTATATAGGCACAGTACTGTGTTTAGCTCCCTTGAGTTCTTATGTTGATATCAGCTGTACATATGAGCTATATAGACACAGTACTGTGTTTAGCTCCCTTGTGTTCTTATGTTGCTATCAGCTGTACATATGAGCTATATAGACACAGAACTGTGTTTAGCTCCCCTGAGTTCTTATGTTGCTATCAGCTGTACATATGAGCTATATACACACAGTACTGTGTTTAGCTCCCTTGTGTTCTTATGTTGCTATCAGCTGTACATATGAGCTATATAGACACAGTACTGTGTTTAGCTCCCTTGTGTTCTTATGTTGCTATCAGCTGTACATATGAGCTATATACACACAGTACTGTGTTTAGTTCCCTTGTGTTCTTATGTTGCTATCAGCTGTACATATGAGCTATATAGACACAGTACTGTGTTTAGCTCCCTTGTGTTCTTATGTTGCTATCAGCTGTACATATGAGCTATATAGACACAGTACTGTGTTTAGCTCCCTTGTGTTCTTATGTTGCTATCAGCTGTACATATGAGCTATATAGACACAGTACTGTGTTTAGCTCCCTTGTGTTCTTATGTTGCTATCAGCTGTACATATGAGCTATATAGACAAAGTACTGTGTTTAGCTCCCTTGAGTTCTTATGTTGATATCAGCTGTACATATGAGCTATATAGGCACAGTACTGTGTTTAGCTCCCTTGAGTTCTTATGTTGATATCAGCTGTACCTATGAGCTATATAGGCACAGTACTCTGTTTAGTTCCCTTGTGTTCTTATGTTGATATCAGCTGTACATATGAGCTATATAGACACAGTACTGTGTTTAGCTCCCTTGTGTTCTTATGTTGCTATCAGCTGTACATATGAGCTATATAGACACAGAACTGTGTTTAGCTCCTCTGAGTTCTTATGTTGCTATCAGCTGTACATATGAGCTATATACACACAGTACTGTGTTTAGCTCCCTTGTGTTCTTATGTTGCTATCAGCTGTACATATGAGCTATATAGACACAGTACTGTGTTTAGCTCCCTTGTGTTCTTATGTTGCTATCAGCTGTACATATGAGCTATATACACACAGTACTGTGTTTAGTTCCCTTGTGTTCTTATGTTGCTATCAGCTGTACATATGAGCTATATAGACACAGTACTGTGTTTAGCTCCCTTGTGTTCTTATGTTGCTATCAGCTGTACATATGAGCTATATAGACACAGTACTGTGTTTAGCTCCCTTGTGTTCTTATGTTGCTATCAGCTGTACATATGAGCTATATAGACACAGTACTGTGTTTAGCTCCCTTGTGTTCTTATGTTGCTATCAGGTGTACATATGAGCTATATAGACAAAGTACTGTGTTTAGCTCCCTTGTGTTCTTATGTTGCTATCAGCTGTACATATGAGCTATATAGACACAGTACTGTGTTTAGCTCCCTTGTGTTCTTATGTTGCTATCAGCTGTACATATGAGCTATATAGACACAGTACTGTGTTTAGCTCCCTTGAGTTCTTATGTTGATATCAGCTGTACATATGAGCTATATAGGTACAGTACTGTGCTTAGTTCCCTTGAGTTCTTATGTTGCTATCAGCTGTACCTATGAGCTATATAGACACAGTACTGTGTTTAGCTCTCTTGATTTCTTATGTTGCTATCAGCTGTAAATATGAGCTATATAGACACAGTACTGTGTTTAGCTCCCTTGTGTTCTTATGTTGCTATCAGCTGTACCTATGAGCTATATAGACACAGTACAGTGTTTAGCTCCCTTGTGTTCTTATGTTGCTATCAGCTGTACATATGAGCTATATAGACACAGTACTGTGTTTAGCTCCCTTGTGTTCTTATGTTGCTATCAGCTGTACCTATGAGCTATATAGACACCGAACTGTGTTTAGCTCCCTTGTGTTCTTATGTTGCTATCAGCTGTACATATGAGCTATATAGGTACAGTACTGTGTTTAGCTCCCTTGTGTTCTTATGTTGCTATCAGCTGTACATATGAGCTATATAGACACAGTACTGTGTTTAGCTCTCTTGTGTTCTTATCTTGCTATCAGCTGTACCTATGAGCTATATAGACACAGTACTGTGTTTAGCTCCCTTGAGTTCTTATCTTGCTATCAGCTGTACCTATGAGCTATATAGACACAGAACTGTGTTTAGCTCCCCTGAGTTCTTATGTTGCTATCAGCCGTACATATGAGCTATATAGACACAGTACTGTGTTTAGCTCTCTTGTGTTCTTATGTTGCTATCAGCTGTACATATGAGCTATATAGGTACAGTACTGTGTTTAGCTCCCCTGAGTTCTTGTGTTGCTATCAGCCGTACATATGAGCTATATAGACACAGTACTGTGTTTAGCTCTCTTGTGTTCTTATGTTGCTATCAGCTGTACATATGAGCTATATAGGTACAGTACTGTGTTTAGCTCCCTTGAGTTCTTATCTTGCTATCAGCTGTACATATGAGCTATATAGACACAGTACTGTGTTTAGCTCCCTTGAGTTCTTATCTTGCTATCAGATATACATATGAGCTATATAGGCACAATGCTGTGTTTAGCTCCCTTGAGTTCTTATGTTGCTATCAGCTGTACCTATGAGCTATATAGGCACAGTACTGTGTTTAGCTCCCTTGAGTTCTTATCTTGCTATCAGCTGTACCTATGAGCTATATAGACACAGAACTGTGTTTAGCTCCCCTGAGTTCTTATGTTGCTATCAGCCGTACATATGAGCTATATAGACACAGTACTGTGTTTAGCTCTCTTGGGTTCTTATGTTGCTATCAGCCGTACATATGAGCTATATAGGTACAGTACTGTGTTTAGCTCCCTTGAGTTCTTATCTTGCTATCAGCTGTACATATGAGCTATATAGACACAGTACTGTGTTTAGCTCCCTTGAGTTCTTATCTTGCTATCAGATGTACATATGAGCTATATAGGCACAATGCTGTGTTTAGCTCCCTTGAGTTCTTATGTTGCTATCAGGTGTACCTATGAGCTATATAGGTACAGGACTGTGTTTAGCTCCCTTGAGTTCTTATGTTGCTATCAGCTGTACCTATGAGCTATATAGGTACAGTACTGTGTTTAGTTCCCTTGAGTTCTTATGTTGCTATCAGCTGTACATATGAGCTATATAGGCACAGTATTGTGTTTAGCTCCCTTGAGTTCTCATCTTGCTATCAGCTGTACCTATGAGCTATATAGGTACAGTACTGTGTTTAGCCCCCTTGAGTTCTTATGTTGCTATCAGCTGTACCTATGAGCTATATAGGTACAGTACTGTGTTTAGCTCCCTTGAGTTCTTATGTTGCTATCAGCTGTACCTATGAGCTAAATAGGTACAGTCCTGTGTTTAGCTCCCCTGAGTTCTTATGTTGCTATCAGCTGTACATATGAGCTATATAGGCACAGTACTGTGTTTAGCTCCCCTGAGTTCTTATGTTGCTACCAGATGCATCTATGAGCTATATAGACACAGTACTGTGTTTAGCTCCCCTGAGTTCTTATGTTGCTACCAGATGCATCTATGAGCTATATAGACACAGTACTGTGTTTAGCTCCCTTGAGTTCTTATGTTGATATCAGCTGTACCTATGAGCTATATAGGCACAGTACTGTGTTTAGCTCTCTTGATTTCTTATGTTGCTATCAGCTGTACATATGAGCTATATAGACACAGTAATGTGTTTAGCTCCCTTGTGTTCTTATGTTGCTATCAGCTGTACCTATGAGCTATATAGACACAGTACTGTGTTTAGCTCCCTTGTGTTCTTATGTTGCTATCAGCTGTACATATGACCTATATAGACACAGTACTGTGTTTAGCTCCCCTGAGTGCTTATGTTGCTATCAGCTGTACATATGAGCTATATAGGCACAGTACTGTGTTTAGCTCCCCTGAGTTCTTATGTTGCTACCAGATGCATCTATGAGCTATATAGACACAGTACTGTGTTTAGCTCCCCTGAGTTCTTATGTTGCTACCAGATGCATCTATGAGCTATATAGACACAGTACTGTGTTTAGCTCCCTTGAGTTCTTATGTTGATATCAGCTGTACCTATGAGCTATATAGGCACAGTACTGTGTTTAGCTCTCTTGATTTCTTATGTTGCTATCAGCTGTACATATGAGCTATATAGACACAGTAATGTGTTTAGCTCCCATGTGTTCTTATGTTGCTATCAGCTGTACCTATGAGCTATATAGACACAGTACTGTGTTTAGCTCCCTTGTGTTCTTATGTTGCTATCAGCTGTACCTATGAGCTATATAGACACAGAACTGTGTTTAGCTCCCTTGTGTTCTTATGTTGCTATCAGCTGTACATATGAGCTATATAGGTACAGTACTGTGTTTAGCTCCCTTGTGTTCTTATGTTGCTATCAGCTGTACATATGAGCTATATAGACACAGTACTGTGTTTAGCTCTCTTGTGTTCTTATCTTGCTATCAGCTGTACCTATGAGCTATATAGACACAGTACTGTGTTTAGCTCTCTTGTGTTCTTATGTTGCTATCAGCTGTACCTATGAGCTATATAGACACAGAACTGTGTTTAGCTCCCCTGAGTTCTTATGTTGCTATCAGCCGTACATATGAGCTATATAGACACAGTACTGTGTTTAGCTCTCTTGTGTTCTTATGTTGCTATCAGCTGTACATATGAGCTATATAGGTACAGTACTGTGTTTAGCTCCCTTGAGTTCTATTCTTGCTATCAGCTGTACATATGAGCTGTATAGGCACAGTACTGTGTTTAGCTCCCTTGAGTTCTTATGTTGATATCAGCTGTACATATGAGCTATATAGGCACAGTACTGTGTTTAGCTCCCTTGAGTTCTTATGTTGCTATCAGCTGTACATATGAGCTGTATAGGCACAGTACTGTGTTTAGCTCCCTTGAGTTCTTATGTTGATATCAGCTGTACATATGAGCTATATAGGCACAGTACTGTGTTTAGCTCCCTTGAGTTCTTATCTTGCTATCAGCTGTACCTATGAGCTATATAGGCAGAGTACTGTGTTTAGCTCCCTTGAGTTCTTATCTTGCTATCAGCTGTACCTATGAGCTATATAGGCACAGTACTGTGTTTAGCTCCCTTGAGTTCTTATCTTGCTATCAGCTGTACCTATGAGCTACATAGGTACAGTACTGTGTTTAGTTCCCTTGAGTTCTTATGTTGCTACCAGCTGTATCTATGAGCTATATAGGCACAGTACTGTGTTTAGCTCCCTTGAGTTCTTATCTTGCTATCAGCCGTACCTATGAGCTATATAGGCACAGTACTGTGTTTAGTTCCCTTGAGTTCTTATCTTGCTATCAGCTGTACCTATGAGCTATATAGGCACAGTACTGTGTTTAGCTCCCTTGAGTTCTTATCTTGCTATCAGCTGTACCTATGAGCTATACAGGCACAGTACTGTGTTTAGCTCCCTTGAGTTCTTATGTTGATATCAGCTGTACCTATGAGCTATATAGACACAGTACTGTGTTTAGCTCCCTTGAGTTCTTATCTTGCTATCAGCTATGAGCTATATAGACACAGTACTGTGTTTAGCTCCCTTGAGTTCTTATGTTGATATCAGCTGTACTTATGAGCTATATAGGCACAGTACTGTGTTTAGCTCCCTTGAGTTCTTATCTTGCTATCAGCTGTACCTATGAGCTATATAGGCACAGTACTGTGTTTAGCTCCCTTGAGTTCTTATCTTGCTATCAGCTGTTCCTATGAGCTATACAGGCACAGTACTGTGTTTAGCTCCCTTGAGTTCTTATGTTGATATCAGCTGTACCTATGAGTTATATAGACACAGTACTGTGTTTAGCTCCCTTGAGTTCTTATCTTGCTATCAGCTATGAGCTATATAGACACAGTACTGTGTTTAGCTCCCTTGAGTTCTTATGTTGATATCAGCTGTACATATGAGCTATATAGGCACAGTACTGTGTTTAGCTCCCTTGAGTTCTTATGTTGATATCAGCTGTACCTATGAGCTATATAGGCACAGTACTCTGTTTAGTTCCCTTGTGTTCTTATGTTGATATCAGCTGTACATATGAGCTATATAGACACAGTACTGTGTTTAGCTCCCTTGTGTTCTTATGTTGCTATCAGCTGTACATATGAGCTATATAGACACAGAACTGTGTTTAGCTCCCCTGAGTTCTTATGTTGCTATCAGCTGTACGTATGAGCTATATACACACATTACTGTGTTTAGCTCCCTTGTGTTCTTATGTTGCTATCAGCTGTACATATGAGCTATATAGACACAGTACTGTGTTTAGCTCCCTTGTGTTCTTATGTTGCTATCAGCTGTACATATGAGCTATATACACACAGTACTGTGTTTAGTTCCCTTGTGTTCTTATGTTGCTATCAGCTGTACATATGAGCTATATAGACACAGTACTGTGTTTAGCTCCCTTGTGTTCTTATGTTGCTATCAGCTGTACATATGAGCTATATAGACACAGTACTGTGTTTAGCTCCCTTGTGTTCTTATGTTGCTATCAGCTGTACATATGAGCTATATAGACACAGTACTGTGTTTAGCTCCCTTGTGTTCTTATGTTGCTATCAGCTGTACATATGAGCTATATAGACACAGTACTGTGTTTAGCTCCCTTGAGTTCTTATGTTGATATCAGCTGTACATATGAGCTATATAGGTACAGTACTGTGTTTAGTTCCCTTGAGTTCTTATGTTGCTATCAGCTGTACCTATGAGCTATATAGACACAGTACTGTGTTTAGCTCTCTTGATTTCTTATGTTGCTATCAGCTGTACATATGAGCTATATAGACACAGTAATGTGTTTAGCTCCCTTGTGTTCTTATGTTGCTATCAGCTGTACCTATGAGCTATATAGACACAGTACTGTGTTTAGCTCCCTTGTGTTCTTATGTTGCTATCAGCTGTACATATGACCTATATAGACACAGTACTGTGTTTAGCTCCCTTGTGTTCTTATGTTGCTATCAGCTGTACCTATGAGCTATATAGACACAGAACTGTGTTTAGCTCCCTTGTGTTCTTATGTTGCTATCAGCTGTACATATGAGCTATATAGGTACAGTACTGTGTTTAGCTCCCTTGTGTTCTTATGTTGCTATCAGCTGTACATATGAGCTATATAGACACAGTACTGTGTTTAGCTCTCTTGTGTTCTTATCTTGCTATCAGCTGTACCTATGAGCTATATAGACACAGCACTGTGTTTAGCTCTCTTGTGTTCTTATGTTGCTATCAGCTGTACCTATGAGCTATATAGACACAGAACTGTGTTTAGCTCCCCTGAGTTCTTATGTTGCTATCAGCCGTACATATGAGCTATATAGACACAGTACTGTGTTTAGCTCTCTTGTGTTCTTATGTTGCTATCAGCTGTACATATGAGCTATATAGGTACAGTACTGTGTTTAGCTCCCTTGAGTTCTATTCTTGCTATCAGCTGTACATATGAGCTATATAGACACAGTACTGTGTTTAGCTCCCTTGAGTTCTTATCTTGCTATCAGATGTACATATGAGCTATATAGGCACAATGCTGTGTTTAGCTCCCTTGAGTTCTTATGTTGCTATCAGCTGTACCTATGAGCTATATAGGCACAGTACTGTGTTTAGCTCCCTTGAGTTCTTATCTTGCTATCAGCTGTACCTATGAGCTATATAGACACAGAACTGTGTTTAGCTCCCCTGAGTTCTTATGTTGCTATCAGCCGTACATATGAGCTATATAGACACAGTACTGTGTTTAGCTCTCTTGTGTTCTTATGTTGCTATCAGCTGTACATATGAGCTATATAGGTACAGTACTGTGTTTAGCTCCCTTGAGTTCTTATCTTGCTATCAGCTGTACATATGAGCTATATAGACACAGTACTGTGTTTAGCTCCCTTGAGTTCTTATCTTGCTATCAGATGTACATATGAGCTATATAGGCACAATGCTGTGTTTAGCTCTCTTGAGTTCTTATGTTGCTATCAGGTGTACCTATGAGCTATATAGGTACAGTACTGTGTTTAGCTCCCTTGAGTTCTTATGTTGCTATCAGCTGTACCTATGAGCTATATAGGTACAGTACTGTGTTTAGTTCCCTTGAGTTCTTATGTTGCTATCAGCTGTACCTATGAGCTATATAGGCACAGTATTGTGTTTAGCTCCCTTGAGTTCTCATCTTGCTATCAGCTGTACCTATGAGCTATATAGGTACAGTACTGTGTTTAGCCCCCTTGAGTTCTTATGTTGCTATCAGCTGTACCTATGAGCTATATAGGTACAGTACTGTGTTTAGCTCCCTTGAGTTCTTATGTTGCTATCAGCTGTACCTATGAGCTAAATAGGTACAGTCCTGTGTTTAGCTCCCCTGAGTTCTTATGTTGCTATCAGCTGTACATATGAGCTATATAGGCACAGTACTGTGTTTAGCTCCCCTGAGTTCTTATGTTGCTACCAGATGCATCTATGAGCTATATAGACACAGTACTGTGTTTAGCTCCCTTGAGTTCTTATGTTGCTACCAGGTGTACCTATGAGCTATATAGACACAGTACTGTGTTTAGCTCCCCTGAGTTCCTATGTTGCTATCAGCTGTACCTATGAGCTATATAGGCACAGTACTGTGTTTAGCTCCCTTGAGTTCTTATGTTGCTACCAGCTGTATCTATGAGCTATATAGACACAGTACTGTGTTTAGCTCCCTTGAGTTCTTATCTTGCTATCAGCCGTACATATGAGCTATATAGGTACAGTATTGTGTTTAGCTCCCCTGAGTTCTTATGTTGAAATCAGCTGTACATGTGAGCTATATAGGCACAGTACTGTGTTTAGCTCTCTTGATTTCTTATGTTGCTATCAGCTGTACATATGAGCTATATAGACACAGTACTGTGTTTAGCTCCCTTGTGTTCTTATGTTGCTATCAGCTGTACATATGAGCTATATAGACAAAGTACTGTGTTTAGCTCCCTTGTGTTCTTATGTTGCTATCAGCTGTACATATGAGCTATATAGACACAGTACTGTGTTTAGCTCCCCTGAGTTCTTATGTTGCTACCAGATGCATCTATGAGCTATATAGACACAGTACTGTGTTTAGCTCCCTTGAGTTCTTATGTTGCTACCAGCTGTACCTATGAGCTATATAGACACAGTACTGTGTTTAGCTCCCTTGATTTCTTATGTTGCTATCAGATGTAATTCTGCTTAATAGATTTACAATCTATCACCTATAATCTCAGCCATTTTACCTCGCAACGGTGATTATTTTCAAGACATCGGATTATTATATTTTATCTTTGAGATATATAGGCACAGTGCTGTGCTTAGCTCCCCTGAGTTCTTATGTTGCTATCAGGCGCACCTATGGGTTATATTTAGGTACCAATGTTGCGTTTATCTGCCCTTAGTGGTTGTCTTGCTATCAGTCGTACCTATGAGCCATATTTATGCACTAATACTGCGTTTAGTTCCCCTGAGTTGTTACGCTGCTACCAGCCATACCTATGAGCTGGACATATGAGCTATACTTAGGTAGCAATATGCAAATACCTATCAGTTGCACCTGTGAGCTATATTTAGATAACAATACCTAAATATCTATCAGCTGCACCTATGAGCTATATTTAGGTAGCAATATGCAAATACCTATCAGTTGCACCTGTGAGCTATATTTAGATAACAATACCTAAATATCTATCAGCTGCACCTATGAGCTATATTTAGGTAACAATACCTAAATATCTATCAGCTGCACCTATGAGCTATATTTAGGTAACAATACCTAAATATCTATCAGTTGCACCTATGAGCTATATTTAGGTAACAATACCTAAATATCTATCAGTTGCACCTGTGAGCTATATTTAGGTAACAATACCTAAATATCTATCAGCTGCACCTATGAGCTATATTTAGGTAACAATACCTAAATATCTATCAGCTGCACCTATGAGCTATATTTAGATAACAATACCTAAATATCTATCAGCTGCACCTATGAGCTATATTTAGGTAGCAATATGCAAATACCTATCAGCTGCACCTATGAGCTATATTTAGGTAGCAATATGCAAATACCTATCAGTGGCACCTATGAGCTATATTTAGGTAACAATACCTAAATACCTATCAGCTGCACCTATGAGCTATATTTAGGTAGCAATATGCAAATACCTATCAGTGGCACCTATGAGCTATATTTAGGTAGCAATATGCAAATACCTATCAGCTGCACCTATGAGCTATATTTAGGTAGCAATATGCAAATACCTATCAGTGGCACCTATGAGCTATATTTAGGTAGCAATATGCAAATACCTATCAGCTGCACCTATGAGCTATATTTAGGTAGCAATATGCAAATACCTATCAGTGGCACCTATGAGCTATATTTAGGTAACAATACCTAAATATCTATCAGCTGCACCTATGAGCTATATTTAGGTAACAATACCTAAATGTCTATCACCTGCACCTATGAGCTATATTTATGTAGCAATACCTATCAGATGCACTTAGGTACCAGTGCTGCGATTAGCTTCCCTGAGTTATGTTGGTATTAGTCGTACCTGTGAGTTATAATTAGGTACCAATACTGGGTTTAGCTCCCCTAACTTGTTATATTGCTATCAGTCGTAAATGTGAGTTATAATTAGGTACCAATGCTGGCTTATCTCCCCTAACCTGTTATATTTCTATCAGTTGCGCCTGTGAGCTATAATTAGGTACTAATATTGCGTTTGGCTCCGCTGAGTTGTTATGCTGCTATCAGCTGTACCTATTGCAAACATACTGCAAGAAACTTCAGATACAATTAGTCTAAAACACACTTGATACACTTAATTTGTATTACATGCTTTATAAGCCTAAAAGCAGACACTGTGAAGTTTTACTAACTATATATGTATATATATATATATATATATTATGTACAGAGTCTCTAATAAATTTAAGACCTCGCAATTACTACTTCATAAAAAATTATGGCGTTGCAGATGCCAGTTTGAACAGTTGATATTATGCAGCATGTTTCAGAAATTTGTAGAACATGTTAATTTAATACCCGTTAAATGCTTTCTCTACTCTCTAATTTTAATTCTATTTTATTTATCTCCGTTTATCATCTTGATCATATGGTGATAAAGTTATTCGGTAAGATACCTCATGGGTCTTCTAGCTCTAATTTTGCGCCAAGCATATAATGCTGGAGGCCTGTCAATTCAGCTGTTTCATTAAGATCAGAATGTGCGGTCGGATGGCAAAGTGCAGCAAGCCTATTTAATAAGACATTGCGTATGGTCATTTCAAATAAGTACAATTCAAAGACAAGACCTAGCTACATAAAACCTATGTAAACTCAAAAATGGAAATAAATGAGTAACACTGTCAGTTTTAGCGCGTTCAATAACGCCGCATTTATTATTTTAATATGTTTGTCCTTTTGATAAGCTCACAATAAGAGAATCCGCGTGTGAAAAGTTCTGACATTTTTTTCGGAAACTATCTATTTTCCTGACTTTTCAACATAATATTTGAAGCACTTGTCCTGACTTTCCTTCCTTATTTTAATTCCCGTGACATTACTACTCCAGTTAAATATGAACCATGTTATAGTTGTTTTAACTGTCGTTCCAGTGTTGTGAAATTCTGCTTTAGTTATCTTAAAACTATAGATAATAGAGTCAAATGATCGCTTCTTTTAATCATTCCTCCGAAAGCAAAATGTAAACGTCTCTCAAAATACGATGCTCAAGAGTCCAACGAAGGGTATAGGTACAGTTAAATCTGCTGACGCATTAATGGGCAATTAAATGCAGTAGAGAGACTATCAATATATGAAATTTAATATTTTAAACCTCACAGTGAAACATTTTCCTTAATCAAATACTCGTATGAGACCCTTATTCCACAATGTTGGTGGAGAAATGCACTTATCCAATTCAATAATTTGCTGAAAAATCTGATGTGTTCCATTCACACGACTTTCTCTACATTTCTACAACAAATTTATGTTAAAGAGCTTATGCTTCTGTTTACTTCATGCTAATCGAAAAAGATAGCAGAAATAGTCTTATTATTTGCTTCCATGCAAGTAGAAGGGAAATAATTTAGCATTGGCTAAAGTATTAGTCAAAAGCTGGTTGCTATGTGCCTGAAGTTCCTTTGTTTGTTTGGACAGGAGTTGATAAATTCCTGTATGAGATAAGTATAAGTTTTTTTTTAAAGCTGAAACCAAATACAAGGAATATCTCAAAAACGAACCACTCCAGGACAAAAATGTATATGATATAAATTGTGTGTTTTAATGAGCTGTACATTTTGTGTTAGGTACATTTTTGTTTATCTTTTACGGTTTGCTAATTATTCAAAATTTCGTAAAATTCATCCAGAATAAAGTAGTCTCAGAGGCTATTCCCACAAAATTCAAGATATACATTTTATTCGTCAGGTAAATAGATTTAATATACGATATTTAATCAAATTCGTTAGAGACATTTTTGAAAAAATAAAAACAAATCGAAAATATTTCCTCGTAAAGAATAGCTGAAAGTGCGGGGATTTTCTTGAAAATCTTCGTGTCGCATCCTTGGAGGATATTGAGCTTAAATTGCTAGTTTTAGTATTTAACGTGCTTTTTGTTTTTGAGCTATGCGTCCACAGGCACACACACATACACACGGACCTTTTTCTGATTTTTTTTTATTCAGGGGGACCCAAAACATATATTCGCGGTGAAATCTCAGTATCGAATTTTTGGGTGGAATACAATACCTTCTCTATTCAATATGTACTTAGAGAAAGAATGTAGAGAAAGTAAAAAACATACTTCAAGGGCAGCAACAAATGCTAAAGCCAATATCCATGACACAAAAACAAGTCATTTGAAGAACATCCAACGTAAAATTTAGTGTTAAGAAGATAAGTAAGGAAATTGTAATATCGTCTCACTGTGAACTTCAGGAAAATGAAAATGCAGAGTTTTTGACAAAAAGAGACACCAACAATAAACAGATCAAGATACCAGTATTTTATTATTCTGAAATAAAATGCACTACGAAGACAAATTTTAAATGTGAATTAAAACGTCGAAAGAATTCCTGTAAAACGGTAATGGACTAAATCACCATACCTGAAGGCCAATAAGAAATGCCGTAGAAATATTTAGAACATTAACAGACTGTTTTTATAAGAATTAAAAATAATAAAGTTGAAGATGCAAAAGCTTGAATTAAAAATATTTTAATGATGAATGCATTGGTTTCATTGGTGAGGGGTGAATTAAGTAAAATTAAGGAAAGGCATTCCCTGTCAAAATAAAATAACAGATCTCTATATTCCAGAATGCATTTGTGCTGTGAAATTGGTTCAATTATCAACAAGGAACATATTTTTACTTGTGTGACATTAAAGAAATCCCACAGATTTAACAGCATTATATAAACTATCCGGGCGTGAGATAAACAAATAAATATTCTAAATCATACATACCAGTAAGAGGCGAGTATTTTTAGGTTTCGCAGTGTATAAAATTCAGTGCACCCAACAAAAATGTTCATACTTCGCAATATTTTGATAAATCCTTATCTTTTTGATAACTTTTATATTTATTAATATTTCATATTTGTAGGTTTTATCATATTTCGCTTTTAAACTAATTTCTATAGGCAACGAAAATTTTTCAGATATTCTATTCAAGCAGTTTTATGTAAAAATTAGCCCAAGTCACTTTCTCCAGGTAACACTTAATGTTATCTATGTGACATCATATGCGAAATTAAATACCATTTATTTTTTAAGGGTTTTTGCTTTCGCGAATCCGTGCAACCATAACTGATTTTTATTTTTTTCTGAGTTTAAGCTGATTAAAGCTTACAAAGTCTACAATTTGTTATATATGATATTTATTTTTAAATATTGAAAAACTATACCAAACATATTGTTTAAAGTAATGAACTGAACCAGCTCCGAATCCATAAAGTACAATAAGTCTTGACTTTAAAATATATTACAATATTTTGATGGCCTTTCCTTTATATGTTTGCTATCTGTAATTATGAATTATAGCAATATAGAGATGTAACACTTGTAGGTGGTTCAGTTTTAGCAACTGAAAGCGTCATTCGACTTTCGAGTCAGAACGTGGCCTTAAACGATTCTAATTGTGATTTTTTTTCTTTTTACTTTCTCTACACGTACTATGTACATAGGTATAGAGAAGGTATTGTAATGCACCCAAACATGGAATACCCAGAATTCACTAAGTTTTGGGACCCCCTGAATCCAAAAAAAGAAAGCATTTTTAGAAAAATATCCGTGTGTGTCTGTGGGCAGTATAGCTCAAAAACGAAAATTCCGTTAAATACCAAACCCGGTATTTAAGTTCAGTATCTTACATGGAAACATTTTCGAAAATGTTGATTTTCTCAAAACTGGCTCATAACGATTTTGATTGAAATATCGTATATTAAAGATAGTTACATGAAAATAAAATGTATATCTTGAATTTTCTCGGAATAGACATCTTCTCTGAATACATCTTTATACTGAATGAATTTTGAGGAATTTTGCATAACTGGTAAACCGTAAGAGATGGACAAAAACTTATGTAATAGAAAATGTAGAACACGTTAAAACACACTGTTTATGTGGTATACATTTTTTGGAGCTTTTTTTTTTCAATATAATCTATTTTGGGTCCCTTTTACAGCATGGTCATATCGCGACCTTACAAATTGTACATAAAATAGTTATTTACACATTGGTAAAGTACAAAATGATTACATTTATACTTTACAATAATTCAAAAAGTTTACACTGTCTTATAAATATTATTGTCTTTTTGATTGTCTGGTGGTTATGTAGAGCACTTGGTAAGTCATTGAAGCCGGCCTGAAGTCTCTGTTTGACGTATCTCGGACACGGCAGCAGGATGTGTAGGACAGTAAGTGGTGTGTTGCAGGTCTCACATTTTGATTCTGGATCTTTATTAATGATGAAGGAATGTGTCAGTTTGCAGTGTCCACTTCTGAGGCGGATAATTATTGTTTGCTCACGACGTTCTAATTTTCGGAGGGATTCGAAGAAATTGGTAGATCCGGCTCGGACATCATGCAGTTTGCTGTGGGATGTTGACCATGTCATTTTCCAGTTTTCTATAATTGGTGTATCTAATGACGTCTTGATGTGTAGAAGTTATTCCGTGGTCACTGACAGGATGGCGGGTGGCTTCCTTTGCAGCTTTATCGGCGTTTTCATTTCCATTGATATTTGCATGTGACGGTACCCAAGTGAGGATTACTTGTTTTCCAGAGCGCTGAGTGATAGAATATAGGTTAAGTACTCTCTTTTATTAAAGGATGCGTAGGACTTAGATTCTGAGTGGCAAGATTGTTTTTGAGGTATTCCTTATTATTTGTTTGTTTCAAAATGCTTATACTTTTCTCATACGGGAATTTGTCAACTCTTGTGCAAAGGAACTTCAATCACAAAGCAACCTGCTTCTGACTATCGCTTTAACCTATGGTACTCCCTTATTTCTCTTCTCTTAAATGGAAGCAAGTAATAATACCATTTCTGTTTTTTCGCGATTAGCATGAAGTAAATAGAAGAATAAGCTTTTTAATAATAATTT
This sequence comes from Hymenopus coronatus, assembly GCA_030762935.1. Lineage (NCBI taxonomy): Eukaryota > Metazoa > Arthropoda > Insecta > Mantodea > Hymenopodidae > Hymenopus > Hymenopus coronatus. The sequence continues at coordinate 39,736,838 of CM060885.1, read as the reverse complement.
GTAGCAGACATGTAGAGAAAGTCATGTGAATTTAACACATAAATTTGTTTTCGGTTTTTAAAGTTGTCAAGATTTTTACCAATAGGTAGAAATATGGAAATTTTAAAATGGTACTTTCAGCAATTGCACCTAAAACACAGAAACACACACACACACACACACACACATATACGCACATATACGCACAGCGATAATCTCATGAAACCTACTATTCCCATACTTGTTTATCTGTGAATATGACACATTAAATATGAATTTTACTTTCTCTACACGTACTATGTATATAGTGTGAAGAGAGAGTATTGTAACCCACCCAAAAATTTGATACCGAGATTTCACCGGAAATACATGTTTTGGGTCCCCCTGAATCCAAAGAAAGCATTTCTGGAAAAAGGTCCGTGTGTGTGTGTGTTAGTGTGAGTGTGTGCGTGCGTGTGTCTATGGACAGCATAGCTCAAATACGAAAGGCCATTAAATAACTTCGTACTTAAGTTTGGTATCTTGCAAGGATGCGCCACGGAGATTTCAAGAAAATCCCCCCACCCCCTACTACCCTTTACAGGGAACTTTTTATCGTACATTTTGATTTTCTCAAAAATGTCTCTAACGATTTTGATTAAAATATCCTATATTAAAGATGTTTACCTGACAAATAAAATCTATATCTTCAATTTTCTGGGAATAGCCTCTGAATACTTACTTTATTCTGGATGAATTTTACGGAATTTTGTATAAGTAATGGAGAAAAGCTTACCAAATGTAGAGCACATTAAAACACACAATTTATGTCTTATATATATTTTTTCGTGGAGTTGATCGTTTTTGAGATATTTCTTGTTTTTGGTTTCAGCTTTAAAAAACATACTTTTCTCATACAGGAATTTGTCAATTTTTGTCCGTACAAACAAAGGAACTTCAGTCACATAGCAACAAGCTTTTGACTGTCACTTTATCCTACGGCACTCCCATATTTCGCTTCTACCTACAAGGAAGCAAGTAATAAGACTATTTCTGCTGATTTTTTCTCGATTAGCATTGAATAAATAAAAGCATTAGCTTTTTAACAATAATTTGTAGCAGAGATGTAGAGAAAGTCATATGAATGGAACACATAAGATACTTTTGTGCTTATCTCATAACAGAAGATATAAACGTTTTTTTTATACAATACCTAAAACCCTCAATAAGGATATTATGTCTATAACCCTACCCAATATACCTACTCGCATTCTTTTTATATATTCTTTCATTTGTATAGCCTCCCTATTTTTATTTTTTTTATTACAAGTTGTGAAAATGTTTAAATCAAAACCATTTATGTTAGTTTAGAGAGATCAAACAAAAAAGAAAATATTTCCATGTTTTTCTTCTCTCTCTGTTTTTTTTTTATTTGCTTCTTTTTTTTGGGGGGGGGGTGAAAGAAGAGAGGAAGATCCAGTAGAAAAGGCATGACCAAGGGAGGGTTATTTGTATTATTATTACTTTCTCCACACGTGCTATGTACATAGTGTATAGAGGAGGCATTGTATTCCACCTACAAAATTCTATTCCCAGATTTCACCGGAAAAACCTGTTTTGGGTCCCCGTGAATCCCAAAAAAGCACTTTTGGAAAAACGCCCGTGTATATGTGTCTAGTGGACAGCATAGTTCAAATACGAAAATACTCTTAAATACCAAACTTGGTATTTTTCAAGAAAATCTCCCCACCACAAACTGACCTTTAATGGAAAATTTCCAAAATTTTGATTTTATAGATTTTGATTAAATCTGTTATATTACAGATATTTACATGCCAAATAAAATGTATATCTTGAATTTTGTGGGAATAGCTCTGAAGACCACTTTATTCTGGATGAATTTTACGAAATTTTGCATACCTACTAAACCGTAACAAATAGACAAAAAGCTTACCACACAAAAAATGTAGAGTACAATAAAACACGCAATTTATGTCATATAATTTTTTGTGGAGTTGATCATGTTTTAGATACTCCTTATTATTGATTTCAGCTTTAAAAAACTTAAACTGTTCTCATACAGGAATTTGTCATCTCCTGTCCACACAAACAAAAGAACTTCAGTCACATAACAACCAGCAACCATTATATATGTGTTCCATTCGTTTTTAAAATTGTCCAGATTATCAAACATTTTTACGAGTAGGCAGAAATCAGGCTGATTTCTACGATTTTTTTGCTCGAATATTTTGGCATATAGAAGATGTTAAAAAATGCAACTATTCCAGAAAGTAAAATCTCATGAACGCCATGTTTAAATGGTACTTTCAGCAATTGGACCTAAACACACACACACCCGCACAAAAATGGTAACTTCATAAAACCTACTATTCACATATTTGTTTATCTATGAATACGACAGGTTAAATATGAAGAACATTACACTTTAGATTTTTTTGTTGTGCTTTTCTCATAACGGAATATATAAATCGGTTTTTATACACTGCCTAAAACCTTCAATAAACATATAATGTCTATACTGCTACCAAATATACCAACTCGCATTCCCTTTATATATTCTTTCATTTGTATAGCCTCCCCCTTTTTTATTTATTTATTTTTTGTTAATTACAATTTGTCAAAATGTTTAAATCAAAACCATTTATGTTAGTTTAGAGAGATCAAACAAAAACGAAAACATTTCCTTGTTCTTTTTCTTTCTCTGTTTTTTTCTACTTACCTTTTTTGGGGGGGAGGTGAAAGTAGGGAGGAAGATCCAGTAGAAAAGGTGGGAACAAGGGAGGGTTATTTATATTATTATTTTTTGTTTGTTTGTAACTTAACGCCCTTTAACCTGGTTGGTTATATCGGACGATGAATGAAATTGGTGAAATGATGCTCAAATGATCTCTGGGTCCATGGAGCTTAAAGGTACTAGACATTCGTCTTCTCAGATTAGGGGAAAAGGCCGAAAAAATGCTTATGGGGGGTAACTCACCCTCACGGTACCACCACACCACCCAGGCGGGTTATTATTATTATTATTATTATTATTGTTTATGGATTTGAAATGCACGACTAAAGAGTTGGGTATTTGCTTCATGTATTGCTTAATTTGAAGCAATTCTCAAATTTGTGTCTCATTCGGAACGAGTACAAATTATGAAGATGCAAATGTGCGAGGCAGTGTGGGCCTTATGCCCTTGTTGCTCGCAGCTACTGAATGATGTCCATGGCAAGAGAATACAACGGTATGGGGTGGGTGGTAGGACGAGTACAGGAATATTGTCATTCCACGGATCGTTTTCCTCTCTTCGCTTATTTACAACGCGTCCAACAGCAGCACAAGAAGGAGAGAAGGAGGAGTGAAGAAAAACCACGAAGGAGAGGTACATCAGCATGCCCAATAGATCGCCTCAAGTCCGGCCATGCTTTTGCTCCAGGTTTAACCTTTATCTCATGCATATGTAAAGAATGAGAGGACATTCGCGGGCGTCGCAGCGAGCGCTTTGATATAAACGTGGTAGATTTCAATATAAATCTTCCTTCTTTTGTTTTGTTTTGGTTCGCTGGATAACGCCGGCCATTCGGTTTCAGCAATTGATGATCTCTTGGGCGCATAACGGACGTGATTATGAAGAGCGTTTTTGTACAGCAGTTGGTCTCTGCTTGTGGAATATACCTTTCTATATAGAATTGCTGAGCAATATACCTATTGATAAAAGTCATCGTTTGAATTTTAGAAACTAATCTATTATTGAAATTGCTGCAGAAAATGCTACAAAGTATGGCAATATTTGGATAAAACATCTGATGTGTTCTATTCACATACTTTCTCTACATCTCTGCAACAAATTATTGTTAAACAGCGTATTCTTCCATTTCTTTTATACTAATCAAGAAAAAAAAATGGCAGATGAGGCAGTAGCTCTTTTATATCCGCCTAATTATGTAGCTAAGAATAACATGTAGAAATAATCTCTATTGCGCAATGATCTGTATTACCGATATTGATAATTATACTTAATTAAATAGATAGCATTTGTATATGGTAATGTCTTATTAATCATAGTAAGGGTTTATACAGAAAGGAAGCTAAGTTTAAAATGACAATCGTTTTGGGCAGTTCTACGCCAGATTCCATGGGCCACACTATGTCGGTCGCTGAAGCAAAATCGCGCCACATTGCTCACCGCGGTTGAAACAAAGAATTCATGGTTTTGCTTTTCCCAGATTTATAACAATCACCCACATGTTGCAGGTGTCACTTGGTTGTCAACTGTTAGGCTTTATACAGTGTAATATTATACCATGCAATTTTCTTCAGTAATATTTACGAACCAGTGATTAATGTTATTTTTCTTCACTACTTTTTTTGTGTTTCCTTCTGTACCTCGCCCTGTATCCAGTGATTCATGTTCGCCGATGAAGAAGAACAACCTGATCTAAAACCGGAGCAGCAAATGTAGGGAAATGTCACTAGGTTCCACCCTAAACGGATCAACTGACCCACACAATAACGCAGACGTTACTTTGTCATTTACTATTTAAGATAATATTCAGGACAAAGTAGCTAAATAGTAGTTGCACAGAAATTGTCTTTTTACTTGCTTCCTTGTAATTAAAAACGAAATAAGGGAATACACTAGCCTAAAATTATAATCAAATCTTTTAAACGCTGGTTGCTATGTCATTGTTTGTAAGACCAGGAGTTGAAAAGGCCCGTATGAGAGCCTTTTTTTTCAACCTCCGATAGGTTATAAATAAAAGACAACTTCACAGAAAACCATTATTTTATTACTAAAAGTGTTGTACCTTTCAACATAATCACCGCAAAGATTAAGACATTTATCGTACCTGTGCACAAGCTTTGCAATACCTGGTTCAAACAATGTTGCCGCTAATCATTTTGAATGAGCATTGACGTTTTTTGAAGTTCTTCAGTTCAGGGAAAAGGTGAAAGTCACTGGGTGCCAGGTCAGGACTGTACGGCGGATGATACAAAATGCCTCATTGAAATTGTCCAAAGATCTGATGGGTTGTGCCAGCAGTGTGTGGACGAGCGTTTTCGTGGATCAACACAATTCCTGAAGTCGGCATTCCTCTTCGTTTGTTTTGAATGGCTCTCCGCAAACGTCGTAAAGTACGAATATCTTCAAAACAACGTCAATGCTCATTTGAAATCATTGGCGGCAATGTATGTGACTGCGACATTGACGAAGAAAACAACATTTCAACTCGTTTTACGATACATTTATTGGCCAATTCTTTTAATAACAAGATAAATATAAATACTTATACTAATTGTAAGATATTGACAACGTGTAAATTTAACGTGGTGCCGATTTAATGGTTTGAAAGTTAGTACATGCAGAAATGTTATTTATTATTATACATTTCATCACTTATAATGAAATGGAGTTTTGTTTATGGATGCTGTTTAACTGCTATGGTTCTCAGCGACCCATACTGGGCGTGAAATACCGCTTAATTTGGCTCAGAGGTCTCTTTATCAGGCTTCAGGTTCTTTAACGTGCCGTAAATTGAAAGGAAGTCATGTGATTTTTATGTCCGAAAAAATCCATCGTCCTCCCGCGAATTTTTTTTTTTTTTTTTTTTTTTTACCTATTTATTCCACCCAAAATTTTGATACCGAATTTTACCGGAAATATATGCAAAAAATACATCCAAAATATGCATTTTCAGAAAAAGGTCCTTACATGTGTGTCTATCTGACTGGCTATAGACGGCATAGCTCAAAAACGAAAAATGAAAAGTTTGGTATCTTCCAAGGATGCGACACGAGGAATTTCCCGAAAATCTCTTACGTTTATCAGTCATTCAATAGTTATTTAGAATGATGAGGCTTTCAAAGGATATTCCAAGAAAATGCACTTCATTTTAATCAAAATTGTTGGAGCCATTTTGAGAAAATCAAAATTTTCATAAAAAGATAGTTTGGAGTGGCAGGATTATTTTGAAAATCTTTGTATCACATCCTTGGAAGATACTGAAATTAAATACCAAATTTGGTGTTTGACCGAATTTTCTTTTCTGAGATATGCTGTTCAAAATCTCAGGCACATATACATACACGGACCTTTTTTTTCATATGTGCTTCTTTACGATTTGGGGAACCTCAAAAAGAATATTTCAGATGAAATCTCGACATCGAACTTTGATGGAATACATTACTTTCCTGCTTACTATACGTAGTAGAGAAAATAAAATGTTAAAGCATATGAAATTACACATAAATGCCCAGATTTCTTATCCATTTTGCTTCTTTGTTTCCGAGAAGTTTTTCTTTAAAATAAAAATTATGAAAGAATAAAACAATCAAATGGTTCTATTAGGATTGGTAAGGAGAATCCAAATTGAAAATTTTGAGTTTTGCCAAGATATGAATAAAAGATGTTCCACCTTGCTAATGAAACTAAGTCGACACTCTTACTGAAGTATCTAATGGGTCAGCTCTCTAAATTTAACCATGCATGTTCCTCATCCTATTCATTCGTCGATCGGTAGTTTAGCAAAGGCAATTCTCTAGATTGGTCGGAGGGATTACGACAGCAGTATTAGAAAAATAATTTCTATATGAATATTGGGATACAATAACCATCATGGTCTTCAAACCTGTAGAGAAAGGAAGCACATAATTCATATATGAGAAAACCAAAGTGAAACTTTGCTATATCAATAGGTGTGAATTAATAATTTTAATAAATTCTGGAGTGAATAGCTTAGTGAAGAGAATGAATGGTCTTTCCTTCATTTTAGTCTGTGTGCCAAGTAGGAACATCTGAGAATCAGTTACGATTAGATAATCAGTACCTCCATGGTCTTGTTCGGGCGTAGAGGTTATGGATTTTCAACTGCAGGGAAAACATTTCTACGATTATATTTTTTACATAGAGTTTGAATAGTATGAACAATAGAATGAATGAGCGTTTAAACCTTCCACAAAAACTCACGAGGAAGTGATAGCGGGAATTGTTTCCAAAGTCAAAGCCGGAGATATGGCCATATGCTGATGATGTTCAGCGAGCCTAAGAGGATTTTTGTACCCGTCCATAGCTTGTTATAGGCTTAGTTTAGTCAAGTTATTTGTCTTAAACGTTGAGCCTCTTTACCGGATAAATATATATATTTCGAAGATAATTGTCTACTTATTTCTAGAGCTTCACACTCCAGAAGAACTGGTGTTTCATCAGATTGCATACAAAGGCGACATATTGGTTCCTCATGGAATATCCCTAATATCCTAAGATGTTTCCCGAACTCATCGTGTCCAGTGAGAAAGCTAATACTTTTCCTTAAGAGTTGCCAATTTAGTTTAATTTTTATTAGGATCTTTGATCAACATACTATAAATTTGTTTCTATGGATTCGGAATCACTTTTGAAGGATTATCTCGTCCAATTACTGGCTGATTTGAGGCTTATTCTACAGAATGGCTCTGTGCTTATGAATGGGGCATAAAGTCCGTTTGTTGTACAAAGAATCAGATTTCTCATTAGTTCAAGACCAAGTACCTACATTGTTGGTGGATGAGATATAAGTAACTTTTGATATGTCCCAGAGCAGTAAATTGTGTGAGTTAATGTGTAGTGCTGCTTGATTGTCACAGTTGATACAAATCTCCTAGATCCTATATGCTCTTTCACAGACGTGCAAATTCAAATACAGCGATTATTTCTTCCCTAGAGACAGCAGTTTGGCTACCTAGACCCATATAGCTATTGGTCTTGTGGTAGCCTCAGAGTTGGTTTTGATACGCGAGCTATCTCTGTAAAATTACAGATCTCTTCCCTGTTTGCCTGTAGAAATATTTTTAAAGTTACTAACACTTAGTGGCTGTTAATGCCTATGTCAACAAGGTTCTGTTAAACATATTGTCTGAGATTATTGTTGAAATGGGATATACCTGCGTTAATTGCACAGACTAGGGAGTTAATTCTGTATGCCAGATATGGCCAGCAATGTTAAAGCTCCTATTTAAATAAAACAATAACAAAATAATTTGACATGTATTAGTTACATTACTCTTTTTTAACCGTTACCAGTAGCAATACTTTACAGAAATCAGCAAAGTAGGTATTTCTGCTCCCTATCGTAACCATGATAGCTATTTATCTAAAAATGCTGTGCACATACTGAATAATGAGAGACGTGTAACTATTTGCACCAGAAATTCATTCTTTTCTTATGGTTGTTTGGCTGACGAAAGTAAATGACTCATTTATAAATCAACAAATCTGGCATATTAAGGCAGCCTTCAGCCTGCAACATAAAACAGTGAATACTTTCAAAATGGTTGAGTCTACACAAGAAAGTAACAAAAAAAATATTTTTTTCTAAATTAAGTCTCTTTCTATTCTTACGATTAGAGGTATCTGATTAAACATTCAGTGACAATGAAGTTAAGGTATATTTTATTCTACACATCAATATTTCACATTTTAGTCCATTTCTTTAAAAGCATTTTTGATAAAACAAAATAACAATGACAATTTTGTGTGCAAAGGTTTGCTTGGGTTGTGGAATATCTTGAAGTTTCTCATTTTACACATATATTTAAGAATGCAGTTTGATATACATATCATTTTCATTTTTGAGTTATGTTGTTTGCAGATAGATACAAACACTACAAGACCCTTTCTTATCTTTTTATGTGTTTTTGATGAAATATTGATATTGTATATTTGAGTCGAAAGCAATGGAAGTGATTTAAATATTTTATATACAAAATGTATGGCATATAACTTTATATTCAGAAAACTTAGAACTTAAATTATCATCAACCATATTTAGTGAAACTAATTCTAATTCTACTCAGTGTACGGATTCAAATTAAGAACTACTAGAATCAGCATGCATACTAAAAGGTCTTTACAGTTATACATGTGAACTATGAAGAGAGAAAACTCTTAATTGAAGTGAAGCTTGAGTGAAGTAAATAGAGGAGTTGTGTAGACACCTGGCCAACGCTGGTTTAACGCGTTTCTAATGTGGAACGAGATTGCAACAACTGATAAAACATTTCAGCATAGTTGCTTTAGAACATTTTATGAACACAATACAAATAAATGATCGAATAATTTATTAGTTCGTATAGTGGCAAATTATATTAATAAAATCAAAGAACAACCTATATTGTACAGGTAGAGTCAGGGATATGAACCACGTATTTCCCAATCTCTAGCCGGTTGCTCTTTCACTGAGCTGTCATGGCAAATGCCGGCATAGCAATTAATTTCTCAATTGACTCACAGGTTTTCCGGTAAATCACAAGATGATCTGAAATTATTTTGAGCTGACAACCCCAATGGCAACTTACAATGTTGCAAGTACTTTAAGTCCCAGAATTCATAGCATAGTCAACTAATATGGACAATTTTAATTGTTTTCTCACAGAAACCGTGTGACAGGAGTTAGGTAGAGTCAGACTGAAAAATTCAATGCCATAGCCGGGATTTGAACCACGGATCTCCTGGTCTCTAGCCGGTTGCTCTACCACTGAGCAACCATGACAACATGCCGTCATAGCATTGCATTTCTCAACTGACTCGCTTGTTTCCCATAAATCACAAGGTGATCTCAAAATATTTCGAGATTACAACCCCAATGTCGACTTATAATGCTGTAAGAACTCTAAGTTTCAGGATTCATGTTGCCATGGTAGAGCAACCAGCTAGAGACCGGGAGACCCGTAGTTCAAATCCCGGCTATGGCATTGACTTTTTCAGTCTGACTCTACCTATCTAACTCCTGTCCTACACACGGTTACTGTGAGAAAATAATTAATATTATCGCAATTGTCCATAATTCTGAATTCTGGGACTTAAAGTACTTATAACATTGTAAGTTGCCATTGGGGTTGTCAGCTCAAAATAATTTCAGATCACCTTATGGTTTACCGGAAAACCTGCGAGTCAGTTGAGAAATTCAATGCTACGCCGGCATGTTGCCATGGTAGCTCAGTGGTAGAGCATCCAGCTAGAGACCGGAAGATTCGTGGTTCATATCCCGGCTATGGCATTGAATTTTTCAGTCTGACTTTACCTATCCAACTACTGTCCTACACACTGCTTGTGTGAAGAAAAAAAAAAACACGAGTAAATCAAACTATATTGTTGTTAGGAAATAATATACATTTTAAGAACAAAAACAATGCCCTTCTAGAAAGAATTTCTTTCAAGCTTTCCACCTTGGAAAAAATATATATAACTGGGAAGAATAAATTACAAAATGGAATATATGAACATTTTTATAAAAAAATGTAATGCATATAAAAAAGGCTATTGATAGAAGAGCCGCTTAAATGACCAGAATAAAGCAATATAAAAGAATAAATAGAGAAAGGAAACACGGAGAGAAAGAGATATGGGCAATGTGCTAGGTACGAACTGTTTCGTGATCCACTGCAGTCTACGTCTGCTAGACCCATAACAATGAAAACCAACAGAACCTCTATGGAGATTTGATGATATCAGACCCTTATAATTTCCTACGTTTTTATTGTAGCACTCACCTTAATGGATTTTCAGGAAATATATATATAAAAAACATCTCATGTGTTATTCATAGGTTCGTTAAATCGATCTAAACGGTAATTGTCATTCCTAGGCAGTCTTAGTACCTGTCAGATATTTAAGGAATGTAATATTAAGAAGAAAACGGCACTATTGGGTTTTCAGATAATATCCAAAACACGAGGAAAACTCACAATGCTTATATACAGGCTCTTTATTAAAATTAAACGTAAAATTAAGTTCAGGAATACACTAAAATTCTTTCTATTTTAAAATAAAATAATAAGTGCTTATTGAAATTGCTTACATAGTATCGAACACATAATTCTGTTTCCTTTCAAAGTGGATCATGTGTTTTTCTCTTTCGGCATAGGTACATTTATTATTTAGATATTAGGTAGAGAAAATATTTATTGTATTTCACCCCTGAATTCGATTTCACCAGAAATAGTTCTTTTTTGAAGTACCCTGAGTCCCCCCCCCCCAAAAAGGAGACAAATTCATATTTAGAATATTTCCGTGTGTGTGTGGAAGATGCTTAACTTTTTTAGCTATGTGTTCACAGGCCGACATACCGGTGGCGAACAATCGGACTATTTCTCACTCATTACAGACGGGCTCGCGGGGGTTAGACTAGGAGCATGGAGGAGCACAAAAATTGTTGACGAGAATGGTACGAGAATCTGTCCCATTTGCGAGGAGGAAGAGTCGTGGACCCATATCTTGGCAAGATGTAGGGGGTACGGAAGAATGGAGGGAAAAATATTTTCCACGATTCTTTACCACCGCGAATGTACAGCTAGAAGCATGTTGGACGCTACTGGCAGGCACGGAAGACGTGGACGGGCTAGGTAAATGTATACTTAAGGCAAGACAGCTGAAATATGAGGAAGGTTGCCAATAGAAAAGAGGGGGGGGGGGATAAGAACAATAAACAAAAGTGACTACAATATTTTACATACATGTCATTATGTCATACTTAGGTTATTGTGTTATGGTTTTATATATTGTGTATATATTATGTGTATATATTTCTTTTAAGTGTATTTATATATTATAATAGGGTACATTTATGCTTCTGAACAAGATGTACTCTGTGCTGTAAATTTAAATTGCTGTATTTGAATATCTTTGTCTTTTTATTTTCGAGTTTATTCTTTTAATTTTTTGTTGCTGTTTTAATATTATTTTTATTGTGCATTACCTTTGTTTTTTATTTTCGAGTTTACTCTTTTAATTCTTTGTTGTTGTTTTAATATTATGTTTTATTGTGCATTACCTTTGTGTTTTTTTATTTTCGTGTTTACTCTTTTAATTCTTTGTTGTTGTTTTAATATAATTTTCATTGTGTATTACCTTTGTTTTTTTATTTTCGAGTTTACTCTTTTAATTCTTTGTTGTTGTTTTAATATTATTTTTATTGTGTATTACCTTTGTTTTTTTATTTTCGTGTTTACTCTTTTAATTCTTTGTTGTTGTTTTAATATTATTTTTATTGTGTATTACCTTTGTTTTTTTATTTTCGTGTTTACTCTTTTAATTCTTTGTTGTTGTTTTAATATTATTTTTATTGTGTATTACCTTTGTTTTTTATTTTCGTGTTTACTCTTTTAATTCTTTGTTTTTGTTTTAATATTGCTTTTTAGTGTGTATTACAAAAGCACGTAAGGTCTGCGGACCCGTGTGATTGTTGAAGTTCAATGTTTGATATTGTTATGTCAATAAATACACTTATTCATTCATTCATAAACCGCACATGCGCTGTGGAAAATCAGTGTTTACACGAGTGTTCCAATACAGTGCCGTGTTAAACGATTGTGTTTGCCCATCGTGTACGATGTCACATTATAGTAGTGCTGACATTACGGTAGGTAAGTTATAATAAACATAATAAATATTGCTTATTGTCTGGTGTTAATGACATACATTCTCACTGTTTATAACTTGACAGCATTACGTGACGGACTGCACCATGCGTCCGAACACCGCGACCGCTCAGTAGTCTACATTCGTTAGGCAACAGCAACACTAGCGACAGCTGTAGCTTGCCCTGCAAAAGGCTATACAGACACATGTGCAAACATTCAGCTCCTAAGCACGCACGGATCTTTTTCTAAAAATGTGTGTCTTCAAGACAAGTATTTCCTTGGAAATCTGGTATCGAAATTTTGGCTCTTTTCTACTTTGTATAACTTTTAGTAAAATATATGCAAATTTCTCTGCCTCTGCTGCAGCAAGCTATTCTTATAAAAGATTATTCTTCCATCTACTTTATGCTTATTATGATAGATATTAACAGAATGATTTTATATCGATATTATTTCCTTATACAAAGAGAGTAAAGAACGATTAGTTCAGGCAATGATTTATAAAAACCTGTCACTAGTGTTGGCATTAAAACTCCAGATGAGAAAAAATTGAAAAAAGTGGAAATATTGGAAAATTTAAACCTCATTAATATTCATTAAATATTCTAAAAATAATGTCGCATAATATTTACTTTCGGCAATTAGAAGCGTTCAACGAAGAAAAAGAGAATTTACGCGGTTTCTTGCGTAGATAATCAAGAGGCCCTTGCCCTTAAATAGATCTAGGGGAGCTTATTTTATTCGTTATTATATTTATATTTGAAAACATCAATTAGATATTAAGAATTAAAAGTGAATTAAAACGCATAGTAGGCAATGCGTTAGTAAGGTGTTCATTGAAATCTCCATCATGTAACAAAATATGCAGACCAATTCAGCAGAGTATAGTTGGCCAAGGTAATAAACATCTCCCATAAATTATTTCACTAAGGATTCCACAAGTTTTGAAGTAATAGGCATTAAGGAATATACATAACAGATAGACTAGGAATAAGCATTAGAAGCGTTAGGGCAAAGGACTCGTGAACAAAAGCACAAATTTGTATACATTTTATAACTCTAAATAATAAAAATCAATTTAAAATAAATTTCCAAACTTTCATCCGGCATGGGAGTCCTAAGGTTTATTGGTTTTTCTATAAGTACTCTGTGGCCGAGTGGTTGGAACACTCGCCTTTCACTAAAGTGGTCCGGGTTTGATCCCAGGTGACCGCATGTAGATTTGTGGTGGACAAAGCGGCGCAGGGACGGGTTTTTGAGTTCTCCGGTTTCCCCCGCCATCGTATTCAACCGGTGCTCCATCTTCACTCCATGTATCACTAGCACAGCTAGAACGTTCGTATTAATTTCCTTATGCAGAGTAAGAGCATTTTTTGAAAAAAGGTCCGTGAGTGTGTGTGGACAGCGTAGCTCTAAACAAAAATATTTAAATAACAAACTTGTTGTTTAAGTTAACAAGTTTCAAGGATACGACACAAAGATTTTAAAGAAAATCCCCCTACCTCAAACTAGGCTTTAGATGGAAAAATTTTTGAAAGTTTTATTTTTCTTTAAAATGACTGTAACGATTTTGATTAAAATGCCGAACATTAAATATATTTATGTGACAAACTGTGTATATATAGATAGTGTACATCGTGTCAAAACACACAACTTATGTCATACATTTGTTTGTATTTCTGAGATATTCCTTGTTATTGGTTTTAATTTTAAAAAACTAAACTTTTCTCAATCAGGGAGTCGTTTTTGTTTCTTTTGTTTTACTCCTGGCCATGCAAAGAAGCGAATTTCAAGCACAACGGCATAGCGACAGCTTTTAAAATATTTGACTGTTGCTTTAGAATAGTGTATTCTCTTATTTCTTTCCTACAAGGATTAAATAATAAAACCTAATGTTTATCAGTATGAAGCAGAAGTAAGAATAATCTTTTGTAAGAAGTTTTTTATAGAACAGGTAGCAGAATGGAACACATCAGAATTTTTTTCTCGTTAAATATGGCTTTTAATATACTTCATAACCAATATCAAAAGTTTATATACAATTATATTATACTCTATGCTACACAAGTCCAGTATTTCAGCATGGCTGAATGTTGAGGTATTTATGTAAATAGTTGTCAAGATTTGAAAATAATTCTATTAAATATTCTCAGTAATACTGGTATTTGTCCACTCTGGCGCCCCCTCACGTATTCACTCAGAAAATTATCTCATAGTTCACCACTGAGTAGCTTGCAACAAATGGAGTGGCGAACGTTTTGTCTTCAGATGGAGCTCTGTTCAAGGAAATCTTTTGGATGTGTTTTGAGTTCCGTGCTGAGATGTCAAAGGGAATAGCTTATCTTTCCTACCCAAACTTGACTGTTCTTTCCATTTGCAGACAGAATTCTGTGACGAAACTTAACAATCATAAACAATCTGTAGTAAAAGAAGCAAATTCATATAATCCATACAAAAGAAAATGAAAATAGTCGATTTTTAATTATTGAAAAAAAAACACTGTAATACATTTAGTTCAAAAACAACGATAATTTAGTTTCAATATAAAACCTACTGAATTTTTTAGGAGCTTAGTGGAGTATTTTTGCTTTCTCTCTACCTATTATGCATATCACATAGTGTATAGAGAAGGTATTGTATTGCACTAAAAAATTCAATATCAAGACCGGAAATACATGTTTTGAGACCCTATGAATCAAACAAACTTTTAAAATGTCCGTGTATGTATCTGCATCTGAGGGCAGCATTACTCAAAAACGAAAATACCATTAAATATCACACTTTATGTTTAAATTCGGTATCTTCCACACCGATTTTCAAGAACCCTCCCCTACCCAACTACCCTTTACGGGGGAAGAATTTCGAAAATATTGATTTTCTCAAAAATGGCTTTAACGAATTTGATTAAAATATTTTATATTTAAGATATTTACATGACAAGTAAAATATATATCTTTAATTTTCTTGGAATATCCTCTGAAGACATGTTTATTCTGGATGAATTTTGCATAACTGGTAAACCGTAAGAGATAGGCAAAAACTTATGTAACCAAAAATGTAGATCTCGTTAAAACACACAATTTATGTTAAATACAGTTTTTCGCTCAATTAACAGTTTTTGAGATATTCTTGGTATTAGATTCAGCATTAAAATATTTATGCTTTTCTCATACGGGAATTTATCAACTCCGGTCCATACAATCAATTTACTTCAATCACATAGCAACCAGCTTTTAAAAGGTTTGACTATCGATTTAGTTTATAGTACTCCCTTATTTCCCTTCTACTTACAAGGAAGAAAGTAATAAGACCCTTTCTGCTAATTCTTTTCTCTATTAGCAGTAAGTATATAGAAGAACAAACTTTTTAACAATAATTTATTGTAGAGATGTAGAGAATAGAACACATCAGATTTTTTTACGCATCACTTACATTTTTGCATTAATGGCAGCTATGAAAACAGTTAGGTAGAACTTTCAGAATGTGAAGAAGCTGTAGAAAGGAAAGGAGCTAACGTACTTTATTACGTCTTCTATATCCAAAAATCTGATGTGTACCATTCACATGACTTTCTCTATATCCCTGCAACAAATAATTCTTAAAAAGCTTATACTTCTATTTACTTTATGCTAATCAGAAAAAATTAGCAGAAATAGTCTTATTACTCGCTTCCTTGTAAGTAGAAGCGAAATAAGGGACAACCGTAGGTTAAAGTGATAGTCAAAAGCTGGTTGCTATGTCAATGAAGTTCCTTTGTTTATATGGATAGGAGTTGACAAGTTCCAGTATGAGAAAAGTATACGTTTTTCATAGCAGAAAGCAAAAATAAGGAATGTCACAAAAACGAAGAACTCCACGAAAAAAAATGTATATAACATAAATTGTGTATTATGACGTGCTCTTCATTTTTTGTGTAGTAAGTTTTTGTTCATCTCTTACGGTTTAGCAGTTATTCAAAATTCAGTAAAATTCCTCCTGAATAAACTACTCTTCAGAGGCTATTCCCAGAAAGTTCAAGATATACCTTTTATTTGTCAGGTAAATATCTTTTATATACGAAATTTTAATCAAAATCGTTAGAGCCATTTTTGAGAAAATCAAAATTTTCGAAAAAACTTCCATGTAAAGGGTAGTTGGAGGTGGGGGATTTTTCTCAAAATCTTCGTGTCGCATCCCTGGAAGATACTAAACTTAAATACCAAGTTTGGTATTTTACCGACTTTTCGTTTTTGAGTTATCGTGTTCACGGACACACACACACACACACACACACACACACACACACACGGACCTTTTTGTTAAAATGCAAGTGAGGTAGTCATGATGTAGGTAGGGCTTATTCTAATTAAAAAACGAGTATTTCGAATATTTCTTCTTAAAAATAACTGTTACAAGAACAAAATTAGTAGCGCTTAAGTACCACGCTAGGCTCATTACTAACTTGGCAGTTACGGCAAGGTATGTCGTATAGCATTTTAGCGAAACACTAACTTCGCTCGTTACTTTTAATACGAGAAAATATTTGGCCAAACGGTAAATTTTCTGATACACGGAAATTAGAAAATATAATATAAAGCGGTTGCTGTTTCTCGTGCTGGATTGATGGAGAATTTAATTATTCACTTTCATAACCACTCTCAGTCCAAACAGATCTGGAATTAGCTTCTATTAAATGTTCCCAGAAATACCAGTATTGTCCATTCTTATATCCCCTCACGTAATCACTCAGAAAAATATTTCATAGTTCACCACTGGAACAGTTTACAACAGATGGGCGAACGTTTTGTCTTTAGATGGAGTTCTGTTCCAGGAAATCTTTCGGACGTGTTTTGTGTTCCGTTCTGAGATGTCAAGGGAAATAGCTTACCTTTCGTACCCAAACTTGGCTCTCTTTAAATTTGCAGACAGAATTCTGTAACTAATTAATTTTGGAAGACTCCAGTATGAAAATCCTAAACAGCCTGGTGACACAAGCAAATTTGTATAATCTAAAGAAGAACAAAATTTTAATGCCTGAAAAAACACTCTCAATGTCACTAGTTCAAACATTAATTTATATATACACACCTATGTATATATGTGTGTGTAACAGTCTGCTTTTTGTTATAGGGTAGTTAAATATTATGTGTATTAATATAGTTTAACATTTATATCTCTGACTGCCACTATATTTGATATTTATAACTCCAACATTGTGTAAAAAACAACCAGATATACTCTGAAATTTGTTAATATTTTCTTCCTACCCCTTAGAAGATTTTATTCTTAAAATTTTTTCTTTCTCATCCCGTAGTGGTTCTTGTGCGAATTAGTTGGAATTGAATTTGTTAAATCAGATGCGTTCTAATCATATAATTTTATATATCTTCTGCAACAAATTTATTTTACAAAACTTTATTCTTTGTCTACTGCATACTAAACAAGATACACATGAACAAAATAGTATTATTAGATATATTGCTTTGTAAATACAAGAAAGAAAATCTGATGTGACCCATTCACATGACTTTCTCTATTTCTCTGCAACAAATTAATGTTAAAAGCTAATGCTTCTATTTACTTCATGCTAATCGAGAAAAAATAGCATGAATAGTCTTATTACTTGCTTCCTTGTAAGTAGAAGCTAAATAAGGGAGTACCATAGGTTAAAGTGACAGTCAAAAGCTGGCTCCTTTGTTTGTATGGTCAGGAGTTGACAAACTCCCGTATGAGAAAAGTATGTTTTTTTAAAGCTTAAACCAAAAACAAGGAATACCTCAGAAACAATCAACTCCACGGAAAAAAGTACAGCTATTGTGTGTTTTAATGTGCTCTACAGTTTTTGTATGGTAAGCTATCGTCTATCGTATACGGTTTAACAGCTATGCAAAATTCCGAAAATTCATCCAGAATAAAGTAGTCTTCAAAAGCTATTTACAGAAAATTCAAGATGTACTAATTTTTTGTCAGGTAAATATCTTTAATATACGATATTTTAATCAAAATCATTAGTCATTTTTGAGAAAATCAAACTTTTAGAAAATAGTGCTAGGTAAAGGGTAGTTGGTGGGGGATTTTCTTTAAAATCTTCGTATCGCATCCTTGCAAGATACCAAACTTAAATACAGAGTTTGGTAGTTTTCGGTCTTGTTGTGTTTTAAGCTATGCTGTCCACAGGCACACACGGACCTTTTTCCAGAAATGCTTTTTTTTTTGATTCAGGGGGACTCAAAACTTGCATTTCTGGTGAAATCTTGGTATCGAATTTTTGGGTGCATTACAATATCTTCTCTATACACTATGTACACAGTACGTGTAGAGAAAGTAATAAGAGAATAAAGCGATAGTCAATTTCTACTTTCTCTATACGCACTATGTACATAATGTGTAGAGAAGGTACTGCACTCCACACAAAAACTCGATACCGAGATTTCACCGGAAATATGTGATTTAGGGTCCCCAATATCCAAAAGAAGCATTTTAACAAAAAAGTCCGTGTGTGCGTGTGTGTCCGTGTGTCTGTGAACACGATAACTCAAAAACGAAAAGTCGGTAAAATACCAAACTTGTTATTTATGTTTAGTATCTTTCAGGGATGTGACACGAAGCTTTTGAGAAAAATCCCCACCCCCAACTACCCTTCACATGCAACTTTTTTCGAAAATTTTTATTTTCCCAAAAATGGCTCTAACGATTTTGATTCAAATTTCGTATATTAAAGATATTTACCTGACAAATAAAAGGTATATCTTGAATTTTCTGGGAATAGGCTCTGAAGAGTAGTTTATTCTGGATGAATTTTACTGAATTTTGAATAACTCCTAAACCGTAAGAGATGGACAAAAACTTACTACACAAAAAATGTAGAGCACGTTAAGATACACAATTTATGTTATATACATTTTTCGTGAGTTCGTCGTTTTTGAGACATTCCTTATTTTTGGTTTCTGCTATGAAAAACTTTTACTTTTCTCATACAGGAACTTGTCAACTACTATTCATATAAACAAAGGAACTTCATTGACATAGCAACCAGCTTTTGACTATCATTTTAACCTATGGTAGTCCCTTATTTCGCTTCTACTTATAAGGAAGCAAGTAATACGACTATTTCTGCTCATTTTTTTGATTAGCATAAAGTAAATAGAAGTATAAGATTTTTAAGAATAATTTGTTGTAGGGATTTAGAGAAAGTCATGTGAATGGTACACATCAGATTTTTTATTGATGACTTTAAAATTTCGTTCTCTTTTAATGCTCAGGAGAGGGAGAGAGAGAGAGAGAGAGAGAGAGAGAGAGAGAAAGAAAGAAAGAAAAAATGAAAAGAATGGCTACTTTTCATTTGGGTAAAGTATAAGTATTGGAAAATCTATACCAACAACGAGAAATATTTTCCTAATTTTTATCTTAGAAGAATTGACATAAATGTCTTTGCTCCAGATGCAAGTGAAGATTATATCATTGATCCTACAGTTAGAAAGGAATCCTACCCTGAGCAGGTCATTGATGTTCATCAAGAAAAATGTAGTATATATACAGAAACGGTTCCTTTCTACAAACAAAAATATCATTTAGCATCTATTGAGGTAACAGGATTAATGACTGTAGCCTCTTTATGGACCTCTGCAGAAAATTCAAAATCAAAAAAAAAAAAAAAAAAAATATTTTGCTTGCCTTTTAATTTGTTACTTTTTTATGTAAATTTCTTTGAACATATGTGATTATATGTTGGTTCATTACTTTTAGGTTATTTTTATTATAACTTCAGTTTGTTTTGTAGTTGGCAACCTCAAAATTGACCAAACGTACATTTTTTCT
The DNA here is from genome assembly GCA_030762935.1 of Hymenopus coronatus. Classification (NCBI taxonomy): domain Eukaryota; kingdom Metazoa; phylum Arthropoda; class Insecta; order Mantodea; family Hymenopodidae; genus Hymenopus; species Hymenopus coronatus. The sequence goes on along the minus strand of CM060885.1, from coordinate 39,716,680 downwards.
TAATAATAATATGACTTAAATGTATACTTTAACGAGAACTGCATGTTTAGTTAAGTGCTTTTTTTTTTCTATCTCTTACAATTTAACGGTTGTGCAAAAACCCTACAGAATGAAGAGAGTTTCAGTGGCTGTTTCCGGGACATTCAAGTTATACGTTTGATTTGCTTTAATATATGATATTTTAATCAAAATCGTTACAGCATTTTGGAGAAAATGGAACACATATATACCTAGTATACAGGATAGATAAATCTCTCCAATTTTCTGATGTGATTTAGGGCACAGATTAAACGTGTTTCTTAAGTATTTTCCAGAAGTACCTCGTTTTTAATATAAAAGGTTGATTAAGGTAGAGTTTATTGCTATATTCATGTTTCAATTATTCCTGTACAACGGAAATTATAACCAATTTAAGTTAGCTTGTCACAAAATATCTCCTTTGAAATCTGTATATTTAAAACATTTGCTGAATTTGCAGGCATGCAGAGCAGCTCACGGCAATGGTAATTTGGCAAGCGAATTCATGAGGAGCAAACTCTGGGCGCCATATTGCATTTTCAAGACTTGAGATGTAGTCAGTTTCAGGTAAAGGAAACAGATTTAGGAAAGAGTTGAAACATGATGCCATTAAACTTTTGCAGGGGTTTAAAAATAACTCAGGAACTAGTACCAGAGCTGAGGCCCTTTCTGAGGGCACCAGTCAGCACCCTTTTCATAGATATTCACAAATACAAGCATTAATTCAGATGATTATCCTAAAAAAAGAAATTTACGGAAGCCACTTACATAGTGCTGACAATGAGCCTGATTTTGTCAGACGCATGTTATGAACAAACGTGGCAAGTGTTTCAATAAATTACTTTTTGTAATATACACATCAGTAACATTCGTGAGCCACGATCCTAATCGCAACCAATGAATATTTTCAGTAAATATTTGAGTTTGAAATGTTAACAATTATCTAGTGGGGCCATAAGTCATGCCTGCTCGATAAAATGAGCATATGTATAGTACTTTTCTTGCTGAAGTGCTTCCGAAGCTACTTGAAGACGTCCCAATAAATATTCGAAGAAATCAGATTTTTCAACACGAAGGCGCACCCGCACATTTCGAAAGTAGGTATGTCAATACCATTTTCGTAATACATGGTATTATGTAAGAAGGTTAAAGTGAGACTATGTAAAGCAAATACAAAATTTTTCAAGATTAGGTGTTTTTTTTACTTTCTCTAGCCCACATGTACAATGTATATAGTGAATAGGGAAGGTATTGTATTCCACTCAAAAATTCTATACCGAGATTTCACCGGAAATATATGTTTTGGGGTCCGAAAAGAGCAGTTTTTAAAAAAAAAGTCTGCGCGTGTGTGTGTTCCTGAGGATAGCATAGCTTAAAAACAAAAATACCGTTAAATACCAAACTTGGTATTTAGGTTTAGTATCTTCCAAGGATGCGGCACGAAGATTTTTAAAAAAGAATCCCCCACCACAAACTACCTTTTAAATAGAAACATTTTCGAAAATTTTGATTACAATTTTGTATATTAAAGATCTTTACATCCCAATCTGGGAATAGCGTCTGAAGACCTGTTTATTACTTTGCTTAACTGCTACACCATAAGAGATAAACACAAACTTACTGCACCAAAAATGTAGATCTCGTCGAAACATACAAAATATATCCTTTGCATTTTTGTTGCGGAAGTAACCGTTTCCGAGATATTTCTTGTTATTTGTCTCAATTGTAAAGTGCTTATACTTGTCACATACAGGAAATGTCTAGTTTTATTTTGTTCTACTTCCGGTCAAGCAAAGAATCGATTTGCATTGACAATCGCGTAACGAAAGCTTTTAAAACATTTGACTATCTCTTTAGTATAGTGCATTCCCTTAGTTTCCTTTTGCTTATAAGGAACTAAGGAATAAGAACATTCTGCTAACACTTATCTCGATAGCATTGTGTAGAAAGAAGATTAATCTTTTGTAATAAGTTTGTAGAGCTTCTAGAGAAAGTAATGTGAGTGTAATGCATCAGCTTTTTTTTCTTTCTTCATACTAATGCCTCTTGAAGACGAATCGTTTATAGAGGTTACTTTATTAAGAAAAAATGTTTAATTTCATGCCCATTTCACACCAGAAAATTAGGATACACATCCTGTGTATCAACACGAGTTAAATGTGTTGTAAACCGCGTTCCGTAAACGTCCCTACTTGCAAAATAGAACTCCACTTTAAAACTTGTATCATATACAAGATTTGCACACGGCGTTTTCTGCAATTCTAGTGTTATTCTTTTGACATGGCCTATATATGTAACACAACTATTAGTAAGGTAGTTTCTAGTTTGCAGCATTTTCCCCTTGCTTCACTGACTAAGCAAAGATGAAAGCGTAATAATCTATATTAATATCCAAGACCACGAAATGGCTAGAGTATTCAGAATAAAATAAGATTTCCATTGCCACCTAAGATAATGCAAAGTTTGGTTAGTGATACATTTCCAATCCAAATCAGATGGACCAATAACGGGTTATTTCAGAGAGATTTTGTGTTTTTCAATTTAAAAATAAATGAGAATGGAATCGAAAGATTACGATAATTATTATAGATTTACTGTATCTCATTTCTAAGTATTCTTTACGGTTTTCACTGGCATAGTGAGTTGATAAGTTTGAATTACGTAAAACATTTTTGTTATTCAGAAAATAGAAAGGAACAAAAAATAGATGACGAGAAAAACATAAGTTCCAAAAATTGAAAAAAATAATCTTTTTATGAAAACATATGTACATTGACAAATATCAAAAGCAGCCCATCCCCCTGTATCAGAGTAATGTTTTTTTTTTTCAGATATAGTTTCCACCTTCAGCTAATTAACTGTTGTACGTCATCCTTATTAACTTATCCGAGAAACAATTCCGGAACGCAAAAACTAATCAATGAACGATGTTTATAATCTAGTAAATTAAAATTGATTCCAATACCACCTCTAAGAAAGAATTACATAAACAAAGGCTGAGCCAATCACAACATAATTTGCTTTTTAGAGGAACGGGCTAAACAGTAAGTATGGTTTAAATTGGACAAAAGGTATGGTTAAACTAGATAACATAGGTATATAGTTAAACTAGACAACGTGTATGGTTAAACTGGAAATGTGAGACTAAACTAGACAACATGATGGTTAAATTAGACAATATGTATAGTTAAGCTGGACAACATGTGAGGTTAAACTAGACAGCATGATGGTTAAATTAGACAATATGTATAGTTAAGCTGGACAACATGTGAGGTTAAACTAGACAACATGATGGTTAAATTAGACAATATGTATAGTTAAGCTGGACAACATGTGAGGTTAAACTAGACAACATGATGGTTAAATTAGACAATATGTATAGTTAAGCTGGACAACATGTGAGGTTAAACTAGACAACATGATGGTTAAATTAGACAATATGTATAGTTAAGCTGGACAACATGTGAGGTTAAACTAGACAGCATGATGGTTAAATTAGACAATATGTATAGTTAAGCTGGACAACATGTGAGGTTAAACTAGACAACATGATGGTTAAATTAGACAATATGTATAGTTAAGCTGGACAACATGTGAGGTTAAACTAGACCGAATGATTAAACTGAAGAACAAGTATGGTTAAACTAGACAACATATGTGGTTAAACTGGACTGAGCGTATGGTTAAACTACACAAGTATGCTTAAAGTAGGCAACATGAGTAGTTAAACTAGACAACATGATGGCTAAACTTGGACAGCATGTGCGGTTAAATAGCACCAGGCATGGTTAAACCGCCCCAACTTGTATGGTTAAATTGGATAACATGTATGGTAAAGCTAATCAACATGTATGTACCTATGGTTAAACTAGACCGCATAAACGGTTAAACTTAACGAAATGAAATGAAAATGAAATGGCGTGTTATTTATGGACGCTCTTTAACTGCTGTGGTTCTCAGCGTCCCATTCTATACTGGTCGTGAAATACCGCTTAATTTTGCTTAGAGGCCTCTCTATCAGGCTTGAGGTTCTTTTACGTGCCGTAAATCTACGACACGGGACACATAGCTTTACTTTCCTTCCAAAGCAAGCCATACTAGGGATTTTTCCACCCGAAAAAATCCATCGTCCTCCGCCGGGTTTGAACCCGCGACCTTGGGTATATGAAGTATTAAACTTAACAACATAAAGGTATGGTTAGACTAGACAACAAGTATCTGTGGTTAAATTAGACATGTACAATAATATTAGGCAGCCTGTGCGATTAACCGTGTCCACATGCATCTATTGTTAAACTGGTTAACATATGTATATAGCCAAATTAGACAACATGTATCGTTAAACTAGACACATGTATGGTTAAAGTAGTTAACACATATGGTTTAACTGGTCATGTATGGTTAAACTGGACATATTTGGTAAAACTAAACAATATGCATATATGTTTAAACTATACAATATGTATGATAAAACTAAACAACATGTATGGTTCAACTAGACTGCATAATGGTTAAACTGGACAACCTGTATGGTAAACCTCGACAAAAGGCGACAAATTATATTTATTATTTGTTTATTTATTTGCTTGTATATTTATGCTAGGCTGTATACAGATGAATATGACCGGTGTTCAGCCCTGGCTCTTTACCGGGTCATACTCTGTGGATGGTTAGTTGTAAAAAATGTAGGTATGGTTAAACAGGACAACATGCTTAAACTAGAGAACATATATGATTAAACTGGATAACTTGTTTATGCTGTACAAAATGTAAATATAGATAGTTTAACTGGACAACATGCATGGTTAAACTAGTCAACATGTTTGTTTAAACCGAAGAACATGGAAATTAAAGTAGACAAATGCATGGTTATTAGACAACTTACGACGAATTATATGCCTGTGTGGTTAAACTAGGCAAAATGTATGATATTTACAGATAAAATAGATTTTTCAGGACTTGTAGGTGACGGTAAGAACTATGACTGCTGCTTGAAAACAAGGAAATATCTGATGTGTTACACTCACATGACTTTCTCTAGCTGCTCTACAAAACTCCTACAAAAGATTCTTCTTCTTTGTACACAATGCTAATCAAGATAAATGTTAGCAGAATGTTATTACTTAGTTCCTTATAAGTAGAAGGGAATAAGGGAATGCACTATGCTAAAGTGATTGTCAAATGTTTTAAAAGCTATCGCTATGCGATTGTCATTGCAAATCACTTCTTTGCTTGGCCAGCAATAGAACAAAAGAAAAACAGACGCTTCCTGGGTGAGAAAAGTTTAAGCACTTCACAATTGAAACCAATAACAAGGAATATCTCGAAAACGGTTGCCTTCACAACAAAAACGTAAAGGTAAAAAATTGTGTGTTTAGTCATGAGGTACATTTCTTTGTGTAGTACGGTTTTTTCTATCTGTTACGGTTTAGCAGGTAAGCAAAATTCAGCAAAATTCGTCCAGAATAAAGAGGTCTTCAGAGGCTATTCCCAAAAAATTCGAGATATTCATTTTATTTCGGACATAAATAGCTTTAATATACGGGCTATTAATCAAAATCGTTAGAGCCATTTTTAAGAAAATCGAAATTTTCTCAATTTTTTCCATGTAAAGGGTAGTTTGTGGTGGGGGGACTTTTTTGAAAATCTTCGTGTCGCATCCTTGGAAGATACTAAACCTAAATATCAAGTTTGGTATTTAACGGTCTTTTTGTTTTGGGGCTATGCTGTCCACAGACACACACACACATACACGGACCTTTTTTTAAAAATGCTTTTTTCGGCCTTAGGGGACTCCAAAACATATATTTCCGGTGAAATAACGGTATCGAATTTTTGGGTACATTACAATACCTTCTCTATCCCTATGTTAATTGTATATATTGGGCTAGAGAAAGTAAAAAAAAAAAAAAAACAATAGCGTAGCATTAAAATATAAAATTTAAGTTCAGCAGTTCAGCCATACTTTGAAGGGGGTAAAGTTCCCTGTCGATCCTCGTAGAACTGAGATATTCACGCTGGTAGAAGGTGGGGCTAGATTTTGCCAGTACTAACATAAACAGCTTCGTTCCACTATGGGCTAGGTATATTTTACTGACGCGAGCATACTTTCTCATGTCTATGAAGAGTATTAGATAGGTACAAGTCCTAAAAACTTACAAGTGCAAAAAAAAAAAAAAAAAAAAAAATCTGATGTGTTCCATTCTCATCACTTTCTCCATCTCTGCAACACATTATTGTTAAAAAACTTATGCCTCTATGCTAATCGAGAAAAAATTTGCAGAAATAGTCTTATTACTTGCTTCCTTGTAAGTAGAAGCGAAATAAGGGACTACCATAGGTTAAAGTGACAGTCAAAAGCTGGTTGCTATGTGACTGAAGTTCCTTTGTTTGCATGGACAGGATTTGACAAATTCCTGTATGAGAAAAGTATTAAGTTTATAAAGCTGAATCCAAAAACAAGGTATATCTCAAAAGCGATCAACTACACGAAAAATATGTACACAGCATAAATTGTGTGTTTTAAGGAGCTCTACATTTTCTGTTATGTAACTTTTTGTTTATCTCTTACGGTTTGCCAGTTAGACAAAATTCCGTAAAATTCATCCAGAATAAAAGTCTTCAGAAGCTATTTCCAGAATATTCAAAATTCATCTCAGAATATTTTTTTTTTGTCAGGTAAATATATTTAATATACGCTATTTTGATTAAAATCGTTAGAGCCATTTTTGAGATAATCAAAATTTTCGAAAAATGTTCCATGTAAAGGGTAAGTGGGGCTGGGGGGATTTTCTTAAAGATCATCGTGTCGAAAATACCAAACCTAAATACCAAGTTTGGTTTTAACAGTCTTTTCGTTTTTGAGCTATGCTGCACACAGACATACCCGGATATTTTTCTAAAAATGTTTTTTTTTTTTTGGATTCAGGGGGTCAAAAAACATGTATCTATTCCCAGTGAAATCTCGGTATCGAACTTTTGGGTGCATTAAAGCACCTTCTCTATACACTATGTACATAGTACGTGTAGAGAAAGTAAGAAATTTATGGCCATGCAAGAGTGAATAGATAAAATGTCACAATTTTGGGGTAGTAAATTGTATAACATTTTAGTGAAAGTCAAGGTTAAAATAGGTTCTTAATATAAAGCATCTTTGAGTTCTTTATGATACAAGAAAGGTTGTAGACACAAGGTACACATATTAAGGATTTGTATAGAACGCAGTGTGAAAGGTTTTCTTTCTTCATTCTATTTTATTTCACGTCGCTTTAACTATTTAATCTGTTAGGTGAAATTGGTAAGTGAACAGTAGGTAGAATTAATGCAATTTCAACGTCAAAAATTAAGAAAATGATAGCAATTAAAAAGAATCGTAAAGAGAAAGGTAAGCGTGAGAGTCTTCTAGATCTCATCCTCGTACCCTACTCCTTTCTCTTCGCAGATAGCATTAGGGTGCAAACCAGTCTGGCTGGTTTCACCATACGTAGTCAGATGGCGGTCTCATCCCCTTACACCATACCAGTTTGCTCCGCGGCAAGAATACAGCGTTAGGTGCCATCCAGTGCAGCTGTTTTCATTATATGTGGATTCATAACATGCATTACTATTACGATCTATTTTCAGCTTTACTAGGTTATGTTTTCTCCAAACATATTAGTCTGTTTGCGGGACTTGAACCCAGAACTTCTCGAAGAGTGCCACAAAAGCTGCTCCTGTGCCGTCCCGCTCGATTAAAAACATTTTGTTGCTTTTCCCCAAATTGTGGTTTTGGCACTTAAAATATCCACCCTTTTTCTCCGTCTGATTTTCTATTCAATGCAATTTTTGAGTTCCATCTGCAGCATGTGATGTTTTGCTTTTATCTACTTTAGTTATAGTGTTGGTTTTGAGTTAAGAAATATTTCCTTTGTGTTGTTAAGTTTTGCCGATTCGTTTTTAGCTGTTTGCAATTTTAATGCTGTGGGGAGAATGAGGTATTACTCTTTTGAAGAAACATTTCCGTGTCAAAAATAGAAATCGAATTTCGGAAATTCGAGAGGAATCGGTAATTTAATGTTCGACCACAGAGATTATCTCGTCTGTTTTTGTTCTATATTGTGTACTTGTTAATTAAAATAATGTAAAACAATTAAAAAACAACTGATGTGTTCCATTCACATGACTTTCTATACATTGCTATAACAAATTATTGCTAAAAATCACTTTCCTTTATTTACTTTATGATAATCGAGATAAGACAGTTTCTGCTAATGTTTAGTTACTTGCTTCCTTGTATGTAGAAGCAAAATAAGGGAATACACTATCTTTTAAAAGCCGTTGCCAAGTGGATGAAATCCCTTTCGTTTCAGGGCCAAGAGTTTAAAAGTGTGACAAAAGTTGAAGTATTTTAAATCTGAAATCAATAAAAGGAATAGCTCAGAAATGGTCAGTTCAACGAAACAAACGTATATGACATAAATTGTGTGTTTTAACGTGATCTATATTTTTAGTGTGGTAAGTTTTTGCCTAACGTTTACTAGTTATGTACAATTAACTAAAATTCATTCAGAATAAAGAGATCTTTAACAAATTCAAGATATACATTTTATTTGCTATAATGTATGGTGTTTTGATCAAAATCGTTAGGGCCATTTTTGAGAAAAATAAAAATTTTCGGAGTTATTTTCCATATAAAGGGTGGTTTTGGGTAGGGGGATTTTTCTCAAAATCTTCGTGTCGCATACCTGGAAGATACTAAGCTTAAATAGCAAGTTTGGTATTTTACCGACTTTTGGTTTTTGAGTTATCGTGTTCATAGACACACGGACACACACACGGACCTTTTTCTGTAAATACCTTTTTTTTTGGATACAAGGGATCCTAAAAGGTCTATTTTAAAATCTCGGTATCAAATTTTTAGCTGAATGCAATACCTTCTCTATACACTACATAGTACGTGTAGAGAAAGTAAATTACTCATAACTGAAATATACCTACACAGCAAGGGGAAACAGACTTAGTGGTGTTTTAATGTGTTTCAAAAATACGCATTGATTATATTATTTAATTTAGTTAATTAAATATGACAACACACAAATTCAGGTGAGCAATAAAACAATTTATACTATGTAAACAGACGTACAACTTTGTCTACATATTGTAATTTACATTTACTCTGAACTATGTAAACAAAAGTTTGCTTCATGTTAGTCGAGATGCTTTCAGTACATATTTTGTTGTAGATAGACGAGCACTCAGATGGCAGATATACAAACACACAGTAGAACCTCATTAATCCGGACTTCTATTAATCCGGATAGCTACTTAATACGTGACAACCTTCACTTGCACTGCCTCCCATCAGTCTCGGTCGGTTGCCTGTTATTGCTGCAACTAGTGGAAGGTTGTTGAAGGTAACAACGATGAAAACATATCTAAATATTACTAACATTTGAGGCATTTGCGCGAGTTATTAGTTAAAGAAAGTAATGTCAGAGAAAGACCACAAAATACCTATCAGCAGTTTCTTCAAACATTAAATATGTCAAGTGTATTCAATGATACTGTGCCTTGATTGGGATGTTATAATTTTGTACTGCGCAACAATGATATCTTGTATACTAAATACTCTTTGTATTCCTTAAACTCAAAATACACGTTTTTTTTTTTTTTACTAAATAGCGTGTTTAAATATGCACCTTGTCTCATTTCATAGGTTCATCCACAAAACTCAGCCAGAATAAAGTAATCTTCAGGGGCTATTCCCAGAAAATTGAAGACATTTTATTTGTCATGTAAATAGCTTAAACATAAGAGATTTTAATCAAAAACATTAGAGCAATTTTTGAGAAAAACAAAATTTTCGAATGTTTTTACATGTAAAGGATAGTTGGGCGAGGGGACATTTTCTTGAAAATCTTCGTGTCGCATCTTCGGAAGATACCAAATTTGAATACCAAGTTTGGTATTGAGCTATGCTGGCCACAGACATATCTACATACAGACAGACACACACGGGCATATTTCTAAAAATACTTTTTTTTGGATTCAGGGGTTTTTAAAATCCGGTGAAATCTCGGTATCGAATTTTTGAGTGCAATACGATACCTTCTCTATACACTATGTACATAGTACGTGTAGAGAAAGTAAAAATAACTGCAGGAAAATTTTGTGTGAAGCTTTTAAGTATGTGAATACTTTATTCCAAGAAAAACAATTAAAAAAGCAAGGTAATCGACACTACTATAGCAACAGTGTCAGAAATCACTTGGAAATGGTAATTTAGAGCACTTTAAAGAAGAGAATATGATTACACAATGCCTGTTGTAAGAAAGGGCATGGCACTGGTGTGGACAGGCAGTGTAAACACTAGCTGCCGTGCTCCAGACATGAGATGCTGGGATGGGTGGGGGAAGTACCGGGATCGATCAGAGCCAGCAGCTGGGTGGGAGGTGGGGAGGTTGCCGTGCGCGCCATCTTGTCCCCGCCCCACTTGCTGGACACGCCCATCTCTGGGCTCCACCCACTCCATCTCACTCTCGCAGCATCCTTAGCATGAGATGTCATCTTGCTTGCACTCAACCCTGCCTTTAAAAAGTAAGAACAGGAGGGGAATCTGGACTTTATAATGTCTGGGCTTGCTGGACGCTGGTGCCATCTCTCGGCGATTTGAGCTAACACGACACTTCATGCAGAACATTCATCTCGAGCATTTATTTGCAAATGTTTTAATTTTTAAGTTTATACTTTTATCAGGAGTTAATTCTGCAGATAACCATACATTATGATTATCTGTAACCAAGGTCTATAGGTAAATAACATAACCTACTTATTGCCTAATGCTTTAAGAGTGGAAGAAACACCTTAATAACTTTCTAAGAGAAAGCTTCTGTAAATTTTTACTAACATAAACCTTAAGATTCATCTTATATAATGCTGTTATACATTAAAAGAAGCCCTTATCGATCATCCAAACATTTACAACGTTTGATGCTTTAAAATATTGTTCCTATAGCTACCATTTGCAAAACTTATAAAACAAGTGAAAGCACATTCTTTCCAGCGTTCAGTTGTTGCTTTATAGGGAACAATCTTACAGTACAATAGGTATTAGTTTTTGCACAATGTTGTTGTCAATGTGTGAAATGAAGTTTTGCAATACGTAAGCGTAAAAATAGCAATTTATAATTTTACGCACTATCGTGAAAACACAAAATATGTATCATACGTGTGTATTCAATATCATTTACTTCCGCCGAGTTGTAGCTGCATGTTGAAAAATCTTCTAAATGAGCCATGTTTGTACTTTCTCTACACGTACTATGTACCTGCATAGTGTATAGAGAAGGCATTGCATTCCACCCAAAAATTCGATACCGAGATTTCACTGGAAATACACGTTTTAGGGCTCCCTGTATACAAAAAAATTATTTTCAGAAAAAGGTCTGAGTGTGTGAGTGTGTGTGTGTGAACCTGTGTCTGTGAACACAACTCAAAAAGAAAAATCACTAAAATATCAAACTTTATACTTAAGTTTAGTATTTTCCAAGGATGCGACACGAAGATTTTGAAAAAAAAGTCCCCCCCATTCCCAAACTACCCTTTACGTAGAAAAACTTTCAAACATTTTAATTTTCTCAAAAATGACTAACGATTTTGGTCAAAATACCGTATATTAAAGATATTTACACAACAAATAAAATGTATATTTTGAATTTTCTGGGAATAAGCTCTAAAGACCACTTTATTCTAGATGCATTTTGCTGGATGGTAAACCGTAAGAGATAGACAAAACCTTACCTACTTAAAAAAATGTAGATCTCATTAAAACACATACACCTACTTTTTTTTCGTGGAGTTGACCATTTCTGAGATATTTCTTGTTATGTGTTTCAGATTTAAAATACTTGAATTTTTCTAACACGGAAATTTGTAAACTCCTGGCAATGCATAAAAACGGATTTCAACCTCATAGAAACTAGCTTTTAATAGAATTGACTATCGTTTTAACTTAGTGTATTCCCTTATTTTCCTCCTACTTATAAGGAAGCAAGTAAATAAGACAATTTCTGCTAATGCTTATCCCGGTTATTACAAAGTACATAGAAGAATAAGCTGTTTAACGATAATTTATTGCAGTGATGTAGAGAAAGTCTTGTGAATGGAACATAACAGAATTTTTAATTATTTGGTGTTTATTGAAACAAGTAAGTAACTAAACAAAGCAATTGTTCTCTGGGTGTAGAATCGTCATGACCATCTTTATTCAGTTATTTATTGCTTGTTTAAACATATGAACACATAAATAAACACCACTATAGGTATATGTCCGTGAAAATTTAACTCTTTTCTGACATTTATTTCATTTTAATACCGGATTGTAGTGCAAAAACACTATATGATACACATATGCAAAATATTTTTCGATTTTCATGTGATTAGCTACACCTCGATTTCATAAATTCTACACTCGATTAAAAACATGACGACTTAACACTCTTGCATCATAAATAGTTATTCTAATGCAACAAACTGGGATATCCCAAAACCCATTTGAAAATAGTCGTAGAAAAATGTGCACTGCACGTAATTACGACTATGTCCGGCTTTTTGAGCAACAAGGTGATACTTGGATTGGTAGCATCAGACTGAAAAATTCAATACTATAGCCGGGATTTGAACCACGGATCCCCGGTAACTAGGTGGTTGCTGTAAACACAGAGCACGGCATTAAATTTGGCACCTAATTCGCATGACTCCCGTTAAACCATAAGGTATCTCAAATTATTTTGAGATGACACACCTCAATGGCAACTTACAATTATTTAATGCCGTGCCGGCATGTTGCCATGGTAGTTCAGTGGTTAGAGCAACCGGCTAGAGACTGGGAGACCCGTGATTCAAACTCCGGTTATGACATTGAGTTTTTGACTCTGCCTCTACCTCTCCAACTCCTGTCCTACTCACGGCTTGTGTGAAAAAGAAATTAAAATAACAAGGTGATGCTTGTTTCTTTCCTAAACAAATATTACAAACAACTTTAATATCTATAATTCATTCTGAGTACATTTTCATGCACTAAACCCTGCTGTTCGGGTCAATATGAGCCAAAATTAATGTACATGTTGTTTCTAACTTTCTAACCAACCAATATATATTTACAAAACTTGGTGACTTTGTCTGGAAATGCTAGAGCAACACGTGTTTAAAATATTTAAAATACTTTAAGAATTGTTTTCATTAAGTCTACGAGTTACGTAGGTATGTAACATTCGGGTCATTATGATCCGACACAAACATATTACTCTAATCTTATATATTTACCTTTGTATAGACATGCTGAAGATGTAATTTGGAATGACAATAATAATTTCTTCATTCTAAATCACAATAATTAACTAAGTCTCTGTGGGTTTGATTCTTGCTTTTTCTGAGAAACAAGTAGTAGTTCTTAACAATTGGAATGATACGCTGTTTGGGTTGTGACACCATGGCGATTAGACCACTGCCAGATGATGAACTGGAAGAATTGATAAATACCTCAGCAGATGAAGAATCATCAGTTTCTGAGTTCGGAGATCATATCAGTAATGAATCTGAAAGCGAGTGTTCTGATTACAAGTGTACATACCTTTCTTTCTAAAAATGGGAATATAAAATTTTGAATCCACAGCACAACTTAGCCAACTATCAACTTCCAACATCATCAAGAGTTACAAGGTATGCTGTCACTAGAACAGTTGATGTAAAAAGTTCATTTGAAACAGAATGTTTTACATCGCTTTAAAATGAAATAATAGAGATGACAAATATTGAGGCACAGAGGGTTTATGGTCAACAATGGACAAATGTTGATTACTCTGTTTTTCAAGCATACTTAGGACTTCTCTTCCTTGCGGGTGTAGGTATATCGATCTCATGAGGAATCTACAAAAAGCTTGTGGGATAAGGATACTGGGGCAAACATATTTCGAACAACTATATCCCTTTATACATTCTGTAAAATATCGCGTGTCCTGCGATTTGACAAGAAAACTACTAGAGAGGAAAAACGACGTACTAATAAACTTGCTGCAGATCGTAGATTTGGGAGAAGTGGATAGAAGTCCTTCCTAAACTGTATAATCCAGGAGAAAATGTATCTTAAACGAGCAGTTAGTATTTTTAGAGGTCGCTGCCCTTTCAAGCAGTATTTCCGAAGGAAACCGGCAGAATATGGGATCAAAATATGGACCCTATGTGAGAGCAAATCTTCACATGTATTGAAAGCCCAAATGTACCAGAACAAAATCAGGGAATGAAGTTAGTAGCTCATCTGACTGCTGAGTTACGAGATCAGAATGTCACATGTGACAGCTTTTTTACATCATACGATTTTGGACAGATGCTTCTGAAAGGGAAACGGCAATGTTGGGAACTATACGGAAAAATAAGCCGAAGCTTCCGTATACCTAACAAACAGCTCTTCATGTTGCTTCACAAATGACACTACTGTGGTCAGTTATATTCCTAAGAGAAATAAAAACGTTGTACTTATCAGCACTTTCCATCATGAAGAAATCAGTGACAGAGATAATAAGAAACCAAAAATGATTTTGGACTATAGTTGAACCAAATGATACGGTCGATCAACTAACAGGTAGAAAAAACCAATAGGCGGCCAGTGATAGTTCTTTACAATATTCTTGATGCATTTGCATTGTGGACTGCAATTGACCCTAATTGGAATATAAGGAAATTGACCAGAAGGACAATCTTTTTGGAATAACTTGGAAAATCACTGGTAAGGCAGCACACTTTCTCAAGAACAGAAGATTCTTTGAGAATGGTCAAGCGCATTCAAACCCAAGAAGATATGGTTAGTGTGTCTGAATCAGCAACAAGAAAACCTACGAAACAGGCACGCTGTCGGTTCTGTCCTTCAAGTAATGACAATAAACAAACATGTGTGGAAAATGTAATAAACATATTTGTAAAATACATGCCTCCTACTTGTGTCCAAACTGTCATCAGTAAGAAGAAAAACTGGAAAAGTAAGAAGAAGAGAACTATAGCCTTTCAAAGATAAATGGTTGCATTGAAAAGTGATTGTTGTTTAAAACTTGTGTCTATATCTTTTATCAGACATGTTCTTTAATTGTTCTGCAATAAAGTTTTGTGCACATTTATTATTATTATTATTATCATCATCATCCTTATCATTATTATTATTACCAATAAAGTATTGGAAGAGATCAACAATGTCAACCAGCTGTATAAAAAAATGTATGCGTGTAAAGCTAACTATAGCACTTTGACATGTCGGGTCATATTGACCCGAGCGGTATATTTGCGAAGCGAAAGTGAACAGAACAGCAGGGTTAAGTGTGCATAAATCCAAGGAATGACAATTCTAACACTGCAGCACTGGTAGATAAGCTTCTGTATATACTTTTAAAATTACATACTTCCTTATAAAGCCCTTCTCTTGGCATGGCCTTACAGCTTGGTATTGCTGGTTGCGTCAACCCATTCGTTTCTAACGACAACCTCACACCCCCACCCCTGGTGGCAGTCACCTCCAGAAGTTACGTCGCCTCCCTATGCACATGCACAGTAGAAGTTGGAATAAAAAAGCTACCTATATTGCGTCTTTTATGCTGTTGTGACATACTTGTTCGGTCCCGCATTAGCACCTCGATTAGTAGAACGAGAGATGGGAATGCTCACATGTGCTGGACGCGAGTAGGTCAAGTGTTAGTAATTTCCTAGTGTTGCTCATGAAATAAGTCCTGGCAAAACAGGAGGCCATGCGTTAATTGCATTCATTGGTCGTACATTTCTAACGATAGCTAATAGATAATAGTCATATAGGTGTAGGTATCTAATGGAATTGGCCTTTTCTTGCGCAATGAAAACATCTATGTGTTCGGTATAAATAGGCATCTTACTCCTGGAAGTTCTGTGCTTCTTATTCAAGCTGCATTTCTTGACTTATTCTGAATACGAAACGATTTCGGATGTGCTATTTATACAACAAAGAGTCTGTGTTTGTATTGATTATTCCCATTACACACCTGCCTCGTTTAAGTCTGCCGATAAGTATTGATACCTCTGCTGAATGTTGAGAACACTTGGGGACTCAAATGGCGCAGAACGCATTCAACACACAGCGAAAAGGCTGGAGGCGGTCGAATTAGCACCATGGATGCGCTAAGTACCTTTAGGTAGGTATAGCACTGATACGGTTAACTTCAGTTGGTCTAAGAGTAGACTGTTTAAACCACCTTAGATACATTATGCCATTTTTGAATCCTTACAAACTATTATTAATTCTGAAAATACATCATTTTCCTTCTGCTAAATGTACCTAAAAATGAATTAACAACTGTGAGGATATCAGATTGCAATTTTCAAACGAAGGGATGCCTTTAGGTCCAGAAGTGTTACTTATAACCTATTAATACCGAGATAATTATAATTTGTAAACCCAGACTGTTACGTTTAGAGAAAATTTATACAGTTTATGTGGCGCAACTCACATTTGAGTTCTATACATTTTACAGTATAAGTACCTACTTTATTATATTGTGATTTAACTTTTTGCATTGCAGCAACTTATAACAATAATCACAAACATTATGTTTTAAAAACTCAAACGGAGTAAGTTGTTGTTATTGCTATATAATTATTCTTAAACTATTACAAAAGTTTTTAATGTTATAAAAAGTATACAATTTAATATTTTCTATGATATAAGTATATAGATATACAACGTTTTTACGTCGTCCTCCGTAGTCCAAGGGTCACATTCTAGTCTCACGGCTTCAAATCCGGCGGAGGGCGATGGATTTTTAGAAAGGGACGCTGAGAACCGCAACATTAAAGAGCATCCATAAATAAAACTTATTTTCATACAATGCTTTTACATCTATTTTTGTTTTGAGTCCATTATGGGTGCATACGATGTTAACTAACCAAAATTCGAAAATCGATAGACTAGGTATCATTTTACAGCGATTCTTTACTGCCAAAAATATTATTTTCCAAAATATCATAAAAGGAGTTAAAATTATTTTAAAAAATATAAGAAACACAGCATTAATGAGGATATTTTATAATTTAAGTAAAACCAGGGCTATTGTAACAATATTCCGTTGGAAACGAAACCAGATATATTGAGTCCATTAAGGGGAATCGAAATGCCCTATCTCGCCAATGTTAAAGTTTGACCCAATATCTCAGCAAATATTTAACATAATGAGCTGACATTTTCAAGGCATATTCAGCAATACCTTTAATGTTGATTGATAAAAAATAGAATACTTCTTTTGAATTTTTTAGTAAAGCTCTCAAACATTTTATTGAAAAACCTATGATTTTTAAATTAAAAAACTAACTAATCCATATACACACAAACCTTTTTCGGTAGAATAAAGCCTATGTAGTTGCAAATGTGTGGTACAAATTTCAGCTCTTGGTGCCGATTAGTTTTTGAGATAATGCGACATTTCTATAGACAATCTTTTTTCTTCAGAAATTGCTTTGAAACACAACATAAAAACATCTGATGTGTTCCATTCACATGACTTTCTCTACAACTCTGCAATAAATTATTGTTAAAAAGCTTATACGAGAATAAGGAAGTACCATAGGTTAAAGTGATAATAAAAAGCTGTTTGCTATGTGACTGAAGTTCATTTGTATGGACACGAGTTCACAAAGTCCTGTATGAGAAAATTATGTTTTTATAGCTGAAACCAAAAACAAGGAATATCTAAAAAACAATCAACTCCACGAAATATATGTATATAACATAAATTTTGTGTTTTAAAGTGTTCTACATTTGTTGTGTGGTAAGTTCTTGTCCATCTCTTACGGTTTAGCAGTTAGGCAATTTTCCGTAAAATTGACCCAGAATAAAGTAGTCTTCAGAGGCTATTCCCAGAAAATTCAAAATATACATTTTATTTTTCAGGTAAATATCTTTAACATACGACATTTTAATTAAAATCGTTAGGGCCATTTTTCAGAAAATCAAAATTATAGAAAAAAGTTCCATGTAAAAGGTAGTTTGGGATGGGGGGATTTTTCTCAAAATCTTCGTGTCGCATCCCTGGAAGATGCTAAACTTAAATACTAAGTTTGGTATTTTACCGACTTTTCGTTTTTGAGTTGTGTTCACAGACACACGGACACAGAGACACACTGACACACGGACACATACATATATTTCCGGTGAAATCTCGGTATCGAATTGTTTGGTGAAGTGCAATACATTCTCTATACACTATATACATAGTGCGTATAGAGAAAGTAAAAATGAAACTTAACTTTCCAATCACAACTTCGCAGTATTTCGAAACTCACTGGAAGAAGTGTGAACAGGATGCTAATGCGAATAGCTGAAGTAAAACGCTCCGATCAAAATCCAAAAAATCTCAACCCTAACATTAATATTTACAAACCTATTGATGCTTTATCAATTGAGTGTACTAGAATGTTCTAAAATACTACTATGCAGGATTATTTTCCACAATAATTTAAAACTATTTACAATTAGCATACCTCTGTGACAGTTATACCAAAATGAGCGGGAGATTTGAAATACTCATATGCAATTAAAACGTGAAAATGGAAAAAAAAAATTATGAAAATTTCACTTCGACTCCCCTTAAGTGTAACTTATGTGGAAGTAACTAAACGTGCAATTAGACCGAACACCGTCTTTAACAGGAGCATTAGAATCACAAGTCAACCTATCCAAAATCACAAATGGGAAATGTACAGACATAGAGACATATAGAAACGTTCTTTAACAGGAAATAAACAACGTAAGGTAATTGGTGTAGGTATCTAGGTGCAACGTCATAAAATTAAATCAAAGCAATCACATTGTGATGTATACCTCAGGTTTTAAATCATTTTACTAAAAGTAAACTGTTAAATGAATTTACATAAAAGAAACCTTTATTAATTGCCCCAAAGCGAATTTTAATTGTTATAAGATATATTTAGCCAATAGATATTTGAATATTTCGTCAAATGATTGATTCAAAGTTTTATAGAAGTATGAGATTTGTTATTAGACTATTTAGTTGAAACGTAAAACACATTTTGCAGTGAATTTTAATATAAATTACGGAATTGTCAAAACAAACAAACATACCTATTATATTGGTTGTGATTTTATTATTATTATTATTATTATTATTATTATATTGAAGAAATATTCAATTTTATAATCGGGATTTGAATACGGCTGTTCCACTCTTCGAGCTTATACTCTGCGATTACATGCCGGTAGGATATTAAATTCCCCAAGTAATTCTGATTTTTACCAAGCGGCATGCCTCACCTCAGGAATAGCACTTAAAGGTGACTTACTATCGTATGTATTTATTATTCGGATAGTGCTTACATAGTTTATATTAACTATTGTTTAACAATAATATCGCTCGGTTACTCAACACAATGCAAAGGCAAACGCGCCTCTAGCGGGAGAACCGTGTTCAAATTTCGGCTATGTCATTCAGTTTGATTCCATTCATATGCAGCCTTGAACATTCTTAAGTCATATCATTTATTTTATCTTTGGAACAAATTGCTCATAAAAATAGAGTTCACTTCTTGATTATTTGGGGTGGTATTTGTTTTTCTCTTTCTTTCTTAAATTCACAAACATATTTCACTCTCTTTTATAATTTCAGACCCCCTTATAAAATAATCCAAAGAAATATTCCAGACGGGAATCAATCCCGAGGTATTTAGATCTGTAACCACCAGACCTCAGACGCAGCCATAATGAGTTTTTGAGAACTTATTGGATCTCGAGTTTCGCTGTTTTTTTTTTTTTTTTTTTATAAAAAACACAGTTCCGGAGGCTTGTGAGGACTCCGGCTCTAATTCCTTTTTTTCTTCTTTTTTTTTCCAGTTTCCTATATTTCCTTAGTGGACCTTATTATTCTTGTTTTCCTTTTACATACACATACATAGAGACATTTACAAACACAGAAACACCCATGCCCAAGGCGGGACTCGAACACACGATCCTGTGCACCAAAGCGAGACACTTTAGCGAGCGCGGCCACCTGGATCGGTTACTGTTCATCCTTCAGAATATAGGAGACAATCCGCGAAATACTCGCTATAGATACAGTAAAATTCAAAATGACTATATGAAAAGTTTTATTACAAGATATTGCAACAAATGTGGCTCAGATGTTTAAACGGAAATTATATGAAGGGCCTCGTACAATTTTAAAATATATAGGAGCATCTTCCGCAAGGACAAGATTTTAAACAACACTGACAAACTTTTTACTTTCTCTACATGTACAATGTGCATTGTGTATAGAGGAGGTATTGCATTGCACCCAAAAATTCGTTACCGAGATTTCACCGCCTTTATATGCAGCAAATCTTGAAAAGGTTGCTTTTCTCAAAAATGGCTCTAACCATTTTGAGTAAAATCTCCTATATTTTGGATATTTAAATGAAAAATAAAATAGGTGCCTTCTTTTTTTGGAATAACCTCTGAAGACATGTTTATTCTGGATGGATTTTGCATAACTGGTAAACAGTAAGAGATAGATAAAAATTTACTTAACAAAAAAATATAGAGTGCGGTAGAACACACAGTTTATGTTTCATACATTTTTTCGTGAAGTTGACCACTTTTGAGATATTCCTTGTTATTAATTTCTGCTAACATTTCCTCAATTAGTATTAAGTAAATAGAAGAATAAACTTTTTAACAATAATTTATTACAGAGATGTAGAGGAAGTCATGTGAATGGAACACATCAGAGTTTTCCTAATACCAAAAGGTTGAAGATTTCTTTTCGTTATATAAAAACTACTACGTCACTATATATCTACCTTCTATTATGATTTTGTGCCGTAAAATATATTTTATTTCAAGCAGCCACGAATCTTGTCCTTGCAGGGGAGAGATTTGAAAATATTTCTAGCTCGGACAGTTCAGTAAAGAAATTATACCATTATTTTAAGCGACTTCTTAAGTCTGGCCTCGATTGTGACTGTTTCTCGATACATGCATAGATTGTGAATAAAATGAGAGAAATAAATGCTCAAATGGGACTGGGATCCATAGATGTTGAATGGCGAGCATTTGTCTTCGTAGGTTAAGCAGAAATCCTAGAAAAGCCTTAAATAGTACACTGATACCCAGCAATTTTTGAAGTTGGAACCTCCGTGCCACACTACTGCAGTGAGCTTAGCTTAAATATTGACTAATGGTCGCAACTTCGATGACCACATGCATTTCTTGGACGATCCTCAACAGTAAAGCGTTATATTTGCTTAAGGAAATCGATGCTTACACAAGAACTCTGAGTTGTGCTCCTGAATACGGTTTAATGTTTAAATTGTCTTACATTTTAAATGGTGTATGTAAAAATATTTGATATGTTCCATTCACATGACTTTCTCTACATCTCTGCAAGAAATTATTGATAAAAAGCTTAAGCTGCTTTTTACTTCATGCTTATCGAGAAAAAATTAGCAGAAATAGTCTTATTACTTGCTTCTTTGTAAGTAGAAGCGAAATAAGGGAGTATCATAGTGTAAAAAGATAGTCAAAAGCTAGTTGCTATGTGAATGAAGTTCCTTTGCTGTTATGGACAGGAGTTGACACATTCCTGTATGAGAAAAGTAAGCTTTTCAAAGATGAAAAAAACAAACAAAAAAAAAAACCCAAAAAACAAGGAATATCTCAAAATTGATCAACTAACGAAAAAAATAGTATGTAACATAAATTGTGTGTTTTAACATGCTCTTCATTTTTTGTGAGGTAAGTTTTTATCCATCTCTTACGGTTTAGCAGTTATGCAAAATTCCGTAAAATTCATCTAGAATAAAGTAGTCTTCAAAGGCTATTCCCAGAAAATTCAAGATACACATTTTATTTGGCATGTAAATATCTTAAATATAACCGAAATCTTTAGCCATTTTTGAGAAAATCAAACTTTTTGAAAAATTTTCCATGTAAAGGGAAGTTTGGAGTGAGGAAATTTTCTTGGAAATCTTCGAATGGCATCCTTGGAGGATACCAAACTTAAATATCAAGTTTGGTATTCAACAATCTTTTCGTTTTGAGCTACGCTGTCCACAGTCATACATACAGACATATACACAAACACACACACACACATGGAGCTTTTTTCCAAAAATCCTTTTTTTAGATTCAGGGGGGCCCAAAACATGCATTTCCGGTGAAACCTGGGTTTCGAATTTTTGGGTGAAATACAATATTTTCTCTATACATTCTCTATACACTACTTACTCCTTTGTGCAGAGGGAGCATTGCATTCCATCAAACATACTTTTGAAGTCTCTCATTAGAAAACCAGTTTCTGTGTGTGAGAGTGTACACTCTCTAATTCGAGCATCTTCTAAGTCCTTCTTTTTCTACCACGTACACACACCTCGACACACCACACGCACACAAACAACGCAACTTATGTAAACATTATTTTGGATTTAGGAAACCTCAAAACATACATTTCTTGTGAAATTTCAACATTGAGCAATTAGGTGCAATACTACCCTGGCTTACTAAACCCTAACTGCTAGGCAATACGTATATTAGAATCTATTTTTGATAATTTTGAAATAATAAAAATCATTTTGCTGTCTTATTGGCGACTCCATGCACACACGAAAAGGTGACATTTTAAACTATGGAAATATCAACATTTAAACATCAAATTTCCAACAATAATGCAGTGAAATATTTGAAGACTAGGGTTTTTGTTTGTTTGTTTGTTTGTTTGTTTTTGCTTAAGGTCCTTTAACCTGGTTGGTCATATTGGACGATGAATGAAATTGGTGAAATGATGCTCAAATGATCATGGTGCTTAAAGTTGCTCGACATTCGTCTTCTCAGAATAAGGGAAAACCCTGAAAAAAACTCGGCACCTGTTGAATGTGTAGCAGGTCCCCGTGGCCGCGCTCGCTAATGTACCTCGCTTTGTTGCTTCGTGGCGCACGGGATCGTGGGCTTGAGTCCCGCCTTTGGCATGGATGTTTCTGTGTTTGTAGCTAAATGTGTATATGTCTGTGTATGTCTATGTAAAAGGAAAACGTTAAACATTAACAGGTGAACTAAATAAATATAGGAAACTAGAAAAAAGAGGAAAAAGGAATACAGCGTCGGAGTCCTGACAGGCCTTCGGAATTGTATTTATACTTTAATAAAAAAAACAAAAAATGTGAGCAGACGCGCTACCATCACACTCTACCCAGGAAGGCTGAAAATAAATTAATACTAATGGCAACACTAAGAATCTTCAGTCAAGAGTAAATGAAATCATAAATTGTATAACATTTTATACATAAAGTTCCAATACAGTCACATTTATCGGTGAAGAATGCATAGTGTAGCATACTATCATATAAGAACATATTACTTTCTCTACACGTACAATGTACATAGTGCACAGAGAAAGTATTGCATTCCAACAAAAAATCGATACCGAGATTTCACCAGAAATATACGTTTTAGGGTCTTCTGTATAAAAAAAGTTTTTTTTGGAAAAAGATCCGTATCTGTGTGCCAGTGTGTTCGTGTGTGCCTGTGTTTGTGAAACACGATAACTCGAAAACGAAAAGTCGATAAAATAACAAACTTGGTATTTAAGTTTGGTATCTTCCAAGGATACGACACGAAGATTTTCAAGAAATCCCCCCAAACCCAACTACCCTTTACATGGAATCAATTTTGAAAATTCTGACAAAAATTGCTGTAACGATTTTGATTAAAATATCGTATATTAAAACATTTGCATGACAAATAAAGAGTATATCTTGAATTTTCTGGGAATAGCCAGAAAATACCTTATTCTGGATGAATTTTGCTGAATTTTGCATAACTTCTAAACTGTAAGAGATGGACAAAAACTTATCATACAAAAAATGTAGAGCACATTAAAATACACAATTTATGTTATATACATTTTTTTCGTGGAGTTGATCGTTTTTGAGATACTCCTTTTTTGGTTTGAGCTTTGAAAAACTTATACTGTTTTCATACAGGTATTTGTGAATTCCTGTCCATACAAACAGAGGAACTTCAGTCCATAGCAACCAGCTTTTGCTATCACTTTAACCTGTGATACTCCCTTTATTAGTTTCTACTTACAAGGAAGCAGGAAATAAAACTATTTCTGCTATTTTTTTCTCGATTAGCATGAAGTAAATAGAGGTATAAGCTTTTTAACAATAATTTGTTGTAGAGATATAGAAAATGTCATGTGAATGGAGCGCATAAGATTTTTTTTTATCATTCAGTGTAATTAATTATACAAACAAATATGAAGCGAATTGACGTTTAGTGAAATAATTTGCGAATAAGTTTGCGAACGCGCCTAATCAGATGAAATGCTGGGATGGCTCAGAATTTCCAAGCCGTTGCTCATTAACATACCTGTACAGAGGAGTAATTGCGTGGCACGCGGTAGCAAGAATGTGGCACGGAATGCCCGAGGTGCAGCTAAGCGTTATGGTTGCTGGGGCGGAACATTCCTGCTGCCCGCAAACATGACACAATGACTAACGTGGCTCCCAGGGAGGTCTCCCCGCAGTTTTATGGGGGCAAGGTCACATGACCTTTCCTCTACCCTTAGGATACTGACTCATCCCTTCTTGCTCCCTTGCCAGCATAAAACACAATATGGAAACAGTAGATCACACTTCTTGTCCCTGCTTTCCATCAGGACTCTAATAATCATCTTTATTATACGAGTAGAATTCAGATCGGTTTATTGTAGCAGTTCAAAAATCACAATTTCTTTCTCTAGCAAGCAAACAAACTTCTTACAAAAGATTATTCTTCTCTCTACACTATGCTAATTGAGATAAATATTATCAGAATGTTCTTTTTACTTAGTCCCTTACAAATAGAAGGGAACAAAACTGATAGTCAAATGTTTTAAAAGCTGCTGTTATGTGATTGTCATTGCAAATCGCTTCTTTGCTTGGCCAGGAGTAAAACAAAAGAAAAACGAACACTTCCTGTCTGAGAAAAACATAGGTACTTCTCAATTGAAGCTAATGACAAGGAATATCTTGGAAACGGTTACCTCCACAACAAAAAAGGAAAGGACATAAATTGTGTTTTGAGTAAGTTTTTGCCTATCTCTTACGGTTTACTAGCTGTGCAGAATTCCGCAAAATGCTTCGAGAATAAACATATTTTCAGAGACTATTTCCAGAAAATTGAAGACATTCATTTTGTTTGTCATGTAAATACCTTCAATATAAGAGATTTTAATCAAAGTTATTAGCGCCATTTTTGAGAAAATCACAATTTTCCAAATTTTTTCCATGTAAAGGGTAGTTTGTGGTGGGGGGATTTTTTTGAAAATCTTTGTCGCATCCTTGGAAGATACCAAACCTACATACCAAGTTTGGTATTTAACGGTCGTTTCGTTTTTGAGCTATGCTGTCCACACACACACACACACATAAGGACCTTTTTCTAAAATGCTTTTTTTGGACTCAGGGGACTCCAAAACATATCTGACATCGAATTTTTAGAAGCAAATACCTTTTCCATACACTATGTACCTAGTACGTAGAGAAAGTAAAAAGCTAAAAATAGAATGCTCAAACAGAAAAAAGTATCTTATATTCACAAGGCTTTCCCTGCCTACTATCTTTATTTCTAAATAACTTATACAAATTATTTTTACAAAAGCTTTTTCAAGATAAACCCTTGCAGAATTAGTTCCATTAATATTTCGTTGAAAGTGCAGGTGAATAGAGTAAATTTAATCGACACTCAAATGTTTAACGAACGAGATGGATAAGGCACCGGCGTCCGCCCACTCTGATCCATCGACTTTTCGTGGCAAATACTGAGGTCCATCATCTCCTGTAACCGTTACTTCCTTGTCATCTGTTTGAATGTTGCAGTGCCAGGCCACGGTGTGCTTCGAGCTTTTTTTTTTTTATTTATTTATAAAAATACAGTTCAGGAGTCTAGGCGGGACTCCGGCGCTGTATTCCTATTTCCTCTTATTTTCCATTTTCCCAACATTTCTTTTATTTATCTATTTTATTGCCGTTTTTGCTTTGAATACAAATTTACAAACACCTATGCCCACGGCGGGACTCGAACCCCCGCTCTCCTGAGCCACGAAACACTAAAGTGAGGCACTTTAGCGAGCGCACCATGGGGACAGGCAGGCGAGTTTTATTTTTTTAAACTCCGGAGTCTGGTCGAGACTCCGGCGCTGTATTTAATTGTCTCTGTTTTTCCTTTTACCTAAATATCCTTTGATTTCCGTTTTCTGGTTTATGACATATACCCATATATGTACACATTCACAAACACACCAATGCCCAAGGCGGAACTCGAACCCACGATCCCCTGCGCCACGAAGCACAGAAACGAAGCACTTTAGAGAGCGCGGACATGGTGACCGGCAAGAATTGGTATCTTCTCTGGGGTCGTTGAAGGACCAGTCTATCAGATCCGATTTCGGGTGGTCGCACCTTCTGAGGAGTCCCGGTGACTCGGGGCTTGTGGTTAGGGTCCAAATGGCGCTAGATGTTTTCGATCTGGAAACGTTAGTGATCCCGTCCATATGTGCATTGCCGTCATGAGATCTAGTTGCCTTTAGGGTCTCTCCAATCATCTCTCCCTCCCAGGGTCATATTAGTCTCAAAGGACCACAATGGTGAACGTATGGTGCTCTTTACCAAGTGATATAATTCTATACAGATGTTTAAAAAACTGGTTCGGTATGTGCCAGCTAGAAAGAGTACACTGACTGTGTTTCTCAGCCAGTATACTCTTCTCATGGCATCGCGAGGAACTATCATACAGCGTCACTGCGTTATAGAGACAACTGAATAGCGATAGTCTTAAAATTTGTTATGTATTAAATTCAGATGGCGTTTCCTACCGTCTATCTTTTATTGTAGGAAAATATATAAGGTATAGAAAATGCTATAACAAAGTTCACTTGTATGGGATCGCTGGTTCGAGTACCGGGTGTTTGTATGCTTATAAACATGTATCTGTAACACACACAAAAAAATGGATATAACAAAAACCTAAAAAAAAAAAACATAAAAACCAACGGAAAATATACATTGGAAGGAAAAAAAATTCTGATGTGTTACACTCACGTGACTTTCTCTAATCGAAGTACTCATTAGCACAATGTTCTTATTGCTTAGCTCCTTATAAGTAGGAAGAAAATAAGGGAATACACTAGGCTAAACCGATAGTCAAATGTTTTAAAAGCTGTCGTTATGCGATTGTCATTACAAATCGCTTCTTTTCTTGGCCAGGAGTAGAACAAAAGAAAAACGGACTCTCCCGTCTGAGAAAATTATAAGTACTTCACAACTGAAACTAATAACAATGAATACCTTGAAAACGGCAAGCTCCACGAAAAAAATGTATATGACATAACTTCTGTATTTTAACAAGACCTACATTTCTTGTATAGCGAGTTTTTGTCTATCTCTTACGGTTTACTAGTTATGCCAAATTAAGCAAAATTCATCAAGAATAAATAGGTCTTAAGATGTTATTCCCAGAAAATTCTAGATATACATTGTATTTTTCACGTAAATATCTTTAATATACGATATTTTTATCAACATTGTTAGAGCCATTTTTAAGAAAACAAAATTTTCGAAAAAAGTTCCATGCAAAGGGTAGTTTGGGGTGGGGGGGTTCTCAAAATCTTCGTGTCGCATCCCTGAAAGATACTTAACTTAAATACCAAGTTTGGTATTTTAGCTACTTTTCGCTTTTGAGTTATCGTGTTCGCAGACACGGACACACACACATACGGACCTTTTTCTGAAAATGCTTTTTTTTTGGATAGAGGGGGTCCTAAAACATGCATTTCCGGTGAAATGTCGGTATCGAATTTTTGGGTGGAATACAATACTTCTCTATCCTATGTACATTGTACATACGGGCCTAGAGAAAGTAAAAAAGATGAATTTGGTGCCAGTTATTAACTTCTCTAAGAGAATGCGACGCCTTCCTGAACATATGTCGGCTTGCAACGAGCATCATAAGCTCAGTTTGTTTCTATAGAGTGTCTTTTTGTGTAACATTAATATTACCCCAGATATGAACATAATTTGAAAATTTCCAAGTAAATCCCCAACCCTAACTACACCAAACATGGTTAAAATGTTCATTTTCTCAAAACTGGCTCTAACGGTTTTGATTAAAATACCGTGCATTAAAGGTATTTACATGACAAGTAAAATGTGTATCCTTGAATTTTCTGGGAATAGCCTCTGTAGATCTCTTCTGTCTGGATCACTGGTAAACCGTAAGAGATAGAAAAAAACTTACTACACAAAAATGTAGATATCGTTAGAAATGAAAATGGCGTGTTATTTATGGACCCTCTTTAACTTCTGTGTTTCTCAGCGTCCCATTCTAAATTGGGCGTGAAAGACCGCTTCATTTTGCTCAGAGGCCTCTCAATCAGGCTTGAGGTTCTTTTACGTGCCGTAAATCGGGACAACGGCTTTACTTCCCTTCCGAAGGAAGCCATGCTAAGGATTTTTACACCCGAAAAAATCCATCGTCCTCCGCCGGGTTTGAACCTGAGACCTTGCGTATATGAACCATTACACCAAGGAGGGCGGCTATAGATATCGTTAAAACACACACTTTATGTCATATGCTTTTTTCGTGGATTTGATGTTTTATTCGTTTGAATTTTAAAATACTTAAGACTTTTCTCATATAAGTGCTTGTCATTTCCTGGCCTTGCAAAGAAACGGATTTCAATTACATAGCAACCACATTTCAAAACATTTGATCAAGTCGCAAGAAGCTGTAGTAGTAGCAGATTCGTGATGTGTATTCAACAATGTTGCCTATGATTAATTGTTAACGGAGGACAGTTTCTTTGATAGGTTTAACGCCAGCTTTTACTACTTGTGGCACATGGAATGAAAATGGAGCACCGGTGGAATGCGATGGCTGGAGAACCCGGAGTAAACTCGCCCCTGTCCACCACAAATCTCACATGCGGTTGCTTGGGATCGAACCCGTGCCCTCTAGGTGAGAGGTGAGTGGTCTAGCCTCTCGACCACGAGGAGATGGCTACCACCTCCCAGAAGGAGGACAGAAAGCGACGGAACCGCAGGCTGATTATAGTGACGCGAAGAACGTAACGCTTCCGAACTTCAAGACTTGGTCTCACCGTCGGATTCTCAAGGAAGGATTCTCTGATAGGCGGCTCAAAGAAGGCTGGCTACCATCTGGTAGAGCCGAGAAGAACTTCCCAATGAACAAGTATCTGCGCCATCTGCCCATCATCAACTGACACTGCACAGTCTAAAATACCACCTGAACATGGAAGAGGAAACGGGAACTTCGAGGAAGAAGAGAACCATCCCTGCATTTACCTACGAATCCGGGAAAACTACAAAAAGCCGTGGTCAGAGAGGCCAATTGGAATCAAACTTGTGACCTTCCGAATATGGATCTCACAACTACCTACCGTGAGACCCTCAACATTAAATGGTACATCTTTCTGTTTGTATGTATTGCTCGTAAAAGAGCTTAAATAAATAAAATTTAGTTGAACACTAAACCTGGTATTTAAGTCAACGTTTTGAAAAAAAATTATCCCACACCATTTTACTCTTTGCAGGAAAAGTTTTTCTGATTTTAAATTTTCTCTTAATTGGATATAAATATTTTAATCAAAATATAATCAAACTATGACAAACTATATGTATCTGAGGTCTTCTTTATTCTAAATTACCTTTTATTTGCTTTTTTTTTTGTTTTTTTGTTTTAGTTTAACGTCCTTTAACTTTGTAGATCATATCAGACAATGAATGCCATTGGTGGCGATGCTAAAATGATCTCTGGAACCTGGAGTTACTCAAAATTTTTCTACTGGGAATGAAAAGATACCTTCTGAGACCTCTGAATGTGAAGCAGGCTCGCTATTGGGGTTAAATGATTTTTGGTTAACTAGTAAGCCGCAAGAGATGGACATAATTTTAATTTAAATAATGTATCTTTCGTTCACAACTTCACAAAAATTGTATTTTGAAGACGTTAAATATCACATATACATTCTTTGTTGTTAGTTTGAGCTTTCAAATGCCCACATTTTCTGCATGTAATAAGCTTAGAATAAGAATAATGCTACGGGAGGAACGGGATATCTCACGCACTACGAACTATAGTGCATCTAATATGACTACAACTCCCAGAGGTACGGTTGAAGTGAAGGAGCCATAGGTAGAGCAATTCGCAGACACAAAGGACACAGAGACTTGCAGAAATCCCTAACATTTCTAACTTTAAACACCCGCGCACCATTAGGGAGTAATCCCAGAAGGGTGGCGGGTGACACAACTCTCTCTGGCTTTCACAAGAAGACATCTTTCTAGAGAGCAAGAACTGCGCCATCTATCCGGCGCCGCCGACACTGCAGATCCTGAAAGAAATCTCAAACATGAACAGGAAATGAAATGGGAAAGTGTATCGTATGGAATACACCAACGCAGAATTCACCTTAGCGATCAGGGGGAAACTACGAAAAACCCTATAGTCTATTTTACAAGTTATCCCCTTTTTTAATTACATATAGGCTAACTTACTTCGCTATCAGGAGCAGATAAACACTTTAGATAGGACAGAGAAACACACAACACTAAACGTGCCCATAACGGTATGCGAACCTGCGACACTTTCGCGCTAGAATTTCAACGCCAACCGCGCCACATTACGAAACTTTTTATCGCGGTTATGCAGAGAGCGAGGAATTTGAGAACCATCACATAGTGATCCTCTTTTTAAAGCTTTGACCTTTGCTTAGCCTACTGTATCTTCTTATACCTTCAACGAAATGTGAAATCAAAGTTTATTCGAATCAATAAGAATTACAAGAATAATAGTGGTAAGTATAGCATGTAGAAGAGAGAGTGGAGAAAGGCATGTGAATGCCTTTTTACTTTCTCTATACGCATTATGTACATAGTGTATAGAGAAGGTATTGTACTCCACCCAAAAATTATATACCGAGATTTCACCGGAAATATATGCTTTAGGGTCCCATTTATCTAAAAAAAGCATTTTCGGAAAAAAGGTCCGTGTGTGTGTGTCCGTGTGCCTGTGTACACGATAACTCAAAAACGAAAAGTCGGTAAAGTACCAAACTTGGTATTTAAGTTTAGTATCTTCTAGGGATGCGACATGAAGATTTTGAGAAAAATCCCCCCACCCCAACTACCCTTTATATGGAAAAAATTTCGAAAATTTTGATTTTCTCAAAAATGGCTGTAACGATTTTGGTTAAAATGTCGTATATTAAAGATATTTACCTAACAAATAAAATGTTTATCTTGAATTTCCTGGGAATAGCCTCTGAAGAGTACTTTATTCTGTGTGAATTTTACCGAATTTTGCATAACTGCTAAACCGTAAGGGATAGATAAAAACTTACCACACAAAAAATGTAGAGCACATTAAAACACACAATTTATGTTGTATACATTTTTTTCGTGGAGCAGATCATTTTTGAGATATTCTTGTTTTTGTTTTCAGGTTCGAAAAACTTAAATTTTCTCACACAGGAATTTGTCACTCCTGTCCATACAAACAAAGGAACTTCAGTCAAATAGCAACCAGCTTTTGACTATCACTTTAACCTATGGTATTCCCTTATTTCGGTTCTACTTACAAGGAAGCAAGTAATAAGACTATTTCTGCTATTTTTTCTGATTATCATGAATAAAATAGAAATATATGCTTATTAACAATATTTTGTTACAGAGATTTTTAATATGACATTAAAGGTATTTTCAGCCATATAGGGCATCCTTAAAAGTTTGTGTAAACATTTTATGTATACACACTTTCACATAAATAGCAAAATTTGTTAGGGCCGCGCCGTGGCTGAGTGGTTAGACCATTCGCTTTCCACCTAGAAGGCCCGGGTTTGATTCCGAGTGGCCGCATGTGAGATTTGTGGTGGACAGGTTTCTCCGGTTCCCCCCACCATCGTATTCCACCGGCATTCCATCTTCATTCCATGTATCACCAGTGTCATCGCCTGCGGTGCCATTTGTAGTAAAAGCGGGTGGTAAATACTACCAAAAATTATTGAAAAAAAAAATAACTTTATAAGCAATTATTTTTAAAAACCATATTTTTCTACCTACCTCATGTTAATCGAGATAAACACTAGCAGAAATGGTTTTATTACTTAGATTTTTATACGTAGAAGGGAAATTAGAGAAGACACTAGGCTAAAGCTACAGTCAAATCTTTTAAAAATTTATTGCTATGCGATTCAAATTATTCCCTTTGCATGGCCAGGAGTTGAAAAGTTCTGTATGGGAAAAGTTTAAGGAAACAAGGAATAATCCAGAAATGGTTAACTCCACAAAAACTTGTGTATGACATAAATTTTGTGTTTTAACGAGCTCTACATTTTTTGTTCAGCAACCTTTTGGACATTTCTCACGGTTTACCAATTATGCAAAATCATTAAGAGGGTATTCCCAGGAAATTCGAGATATGCACTTTATTTGTCATATAACTATATTTAACATGTAGTATTTTAATCAAATCGTAGGCTATTTTTGAGAAAAACAAAATTTTGTGATATTTTTCCACGTAAAGGGTAAATATATTTATTTGTCAGGTAAATATCTTTAACATAAGATATTTTAAATAAAATCGTTAGAGCCATTTTTAAAAAACTAAAAAGTTTCAAAATTTTTTCCATGTAAAGGGTAGTTTGGGATGGGGGGATTTTCTTGAAAATCTTCGTATCGCATCCTTGAAGATACCAAACTTAAATACCAAGTTTGGTCTTTAACGGTGTTTTCGTTTTTGAGCTATGCTGCCCACAGACATACACATACACATAGGCATACAGACACACATACGGACATTTTTCTAAAAATGCTTTTTTTTTTTTTGGATTCAGGGAGTCTCAAAACATGTATTTCCGGTGAAATCTCGGTATTGAAGTTTTGGGTACAATGCAATATCTTCTCTATACACTATGTTCATAGTTCGTATAGAGAAAGTAAAAATGTGCATAGACAGTTGATAAGCAAAAGGCTTGCAAATTTTATTAGCTATAGAATTTGAGTATTTAAGATTAATCGATATAATTTTCTTTTTTTAATAATAAATTATTTGTGTAGGTAAACTAGTCACGGAAGTGGGTATACTATTACTGCAAGTTAACATAGTTTTAAACCTTTTATTTTGGTTAGTTTTTATCTACATCACAGAAAACATCACAATATAATATATGCGTTGCATGGAAAGGAGATAGGAAGGAAAGTGGAGGGGGAGATAGAACTGGAGAGTTCAGGGGAAGAAGAGAGAAGATGGGGAGCATAAGTGAGGGAGAGTGTGTTCCGTGCGGTACGGAAAGAGAAGGCAGTCCCAAAATAAATGCCATAGTGTGAACTGAGCGGGTTCAATTAATAAATAGCATATTGATTGTCTACGTGGTCTAGTGGTCAGCGAGCTAACTTCTCACCCGGAGATCCGGGTTCGATTCCCGGCTGGGTGAAAATGTTTCTATAATCAGAATTATTCCCTATCCTCCAAGAGTCTGGAAGTATGTATGTATGTGAGAGTGAATGTGTGTGTGAATGTGTGTGTGTTTCAGGAAAATAAAATATACGATTTAAACAAAAGAACTTACAGACAACGAGTTGTTTCTAATGCAAAGCCCCTGATATGACCTTAGATGTTAAATGACAATGATAATGACAATCCATTCACATGACTTTCTCTACATCTCTGCAAAAAATATTGTTAAAAAGCTTATACCTCTCTTTACTTCATGCTAGTCGAGAAAAAAATAGCAGGAATAGTCTTTTTACTTGTTTCTTTGTAAGTAGAAGCGAAACAAGGCAGTACCATAGGTTAAAATGACAGTCAAAAGCTGGTTGCTATGTGACTGATGTTCCTTTGTTTGTATGGACAGGAGTTGACAAATTCCTGTATGAGAAAAATACAGGTTTTTTAAAGCTGAAACCGAAAATAAGGAATATCTCAAAAGCGATCGACTCCACGAAAAAAATGTATATAACATATATTGTGTGTTTTAACTGCTCTACATTTTTTGTGTGGTTAAATGTTTGTCCATCTCTTACGATTTAGCATTTATGCAAAATTCCGTAAAATGTATCCAGAATAAAATAATCTTCAGAAGCTATTCCCAGAAAATTCAAATATACATTTTATTTATCAGATAAACATCTTTAATATACATCATATTAATAAAAATCGTTAGAGCCATTTTTGAGAAAATCAACATTTTTGAAGAATGCCATGTAAAGTGTAGTTTGGGGGGGGGAGATTTTTCTCAAAATCTTCTTGTCGCATCTCTGGAGGATACTAAACTTAAATACAGTATAGTATTATTTCATTTAGTATTTTACTGATTTTAGTTTTGAGTTATCGTGTTCACACACATACACACATGGACCTTTTTCTACAAATCCCTTTTTTGGAAACATGGGACCGGACCCTAAAATATATATTTCCGGTGAAATCTGGGTATTGAATTTTTGGGTGGAGTGCAATATCTGAGTATGTATGAGTACGTAGTAGGTTTAGAGAAACTAAAGAACGCTAATTTCAGTTAAGCAGCGAACTTAATTCATTATGAAAACAGCTCCCCTTAACACGGAAAAATGTTCCAAAATTTTAATTTTCTCAAAATGGCTCTAACGATTTTTATTAAAATGTGGTATATTAAAAATATTTACATGACAAATTAAATATATATTTTGAATTTTCTGGAAATAGCCTTTGAAGACATGTTTATTCTGGACGAATTTTGCGGAATTTTGCATAACTGGTAAACCGTAAGAAATAGACAAAAACGTACTTAATAGAAAATGTAGAGCTCGTTAAAGCACACAGTTTATGTTATACACATTTTTTTCGTTG
The DNA here is from genome assembly GCA_030762935.1 of Hymenopus coronatus. Lineage (NCBI taxonomy): Eukaryota > Metazoa > Arthropoda > Insecta > Mantodea > Hymenopodidae > Hymenopus > Hymenopus coronatus. The sequence continues at coordinate 39,681,744 of CM060885.1, read as the reverse complement.
AGTTACTCGTTTTTGAGATATTTCTTGTTATTGGTTTCAGCTATAAAATACTTATACTTTTCTCATACGGGAACTTGTCATATAAAAAGAGGAATTTCTATCATATAGCAATAAGTTTTTGACTATTACTTTAGCCTATGACACTTCCTTATTTCCATTCTACTTACATCGAAGCAAGTATTAAGACATTTTTTTTATTAACATGAAGTAAGTAGAAGAATAAGCTTTTTAACAATATTTTTGTAGAGATGTAGAGAAATTCATTTGAATGCAACACATCAGATTTTTTTCCTTAACACATTACTCACAAATCGCTCCAACACACCCTGAAATATGTACTTCATTTATGACAATGTTATTAGTAAGCGTACAAAATGAGACACTTACAGACATTGTATTCTTTTAAATATCAAACTATTTGCACTGATTCATCTCCTCTATATATAAACTGCATATATACGAGGGTCATTTCATAAGTCGTGGCAACTATTTTTATCAGTCAATAAAACTGCAGGATACAAAACTTAGTATATACAACTGAAAGTCGCTGGAATGTTCTTCGCACTGCTGGTACTAAATTGGGATCTGGGTACAAGGGGCTATGGCAACAATTCATTGAAAAATAGTGATTATGATTTTATTCGTATTATATATGCACAAAAAGTACGCGTACCTACGCGTAGTAGTTTTACGAGCTAGCGACCTTCAGAATAACTCCTCCCGTAAGGTTTCCATACACCTTTACCAACGATGAGGAAATCACTGAATACCATTAACTTTAGTGATATACAATTGGAACACAGGCTCTGGGATACTAACGTTTGCATGCATCTACAAGCACCTACAAATGCACTAAGACGTCATCTGGTGGTGGCATCTCATACTGTGTACATGTTTTCAAATGCATATAATGTAATAACCACATATTCGGTTAATCGGAATATATAAAAAAATCTGATGTGTTCCATTCACATAACCTTCTCTACAGCTCTGCAACACATTATTGTTAAAGAGCTTAGACTTCTATTTACTTCATGCTAATCGAGAAAAAAATAACAGAAATAGTCTTATTACTTGCTTCCTTTTAAGCAGAAGCGAAATAAGGCAGTACCATAGGTTAAAGTGATAGTCAAAAGCTGAATGCAATGTGACTGAAGCCCCTTTGTTTGTATGGACAGGAGTTGACAAACTCCCGTGTGAGAAAAGTATGTTTTTTAAAGCTGAAATCAATAACAAGGACTATCTCAAAAAACGATAAACTCCACGAAAAAATGTATATACATAAACTGAGTTTTTTAACTAACTTTACATTTTCTATTGTTTGTCTATCTCTTATAGTTTACCAGTTACGCAAAATTCTGCAAAATTCATCCAGAATAAACATGTCTTCGTAGGCTATTCTCAAAAAATTCAAGATACATATTTTATTTGTTATTATATTTTAATATACGATATTTTAATCCAAATCGTTCCATGTAAAGGGTTGTTGGGGGTTGGGAGATTTTCTTGAAAATTTTCGTATCGCATCCTTGGAAGATACCAAACTTAAATATCAAGTTTGGTATTCAACGGTCTTTTCGTTTTTGAGCTATGCTGTCCACAGGCACACACAGACAGACACACACACGGATATTTTTATAAAAATTATTTTTTGGATTCAGGAGGTCTCAAAACATATATTTCCGATGAAATCTCGGTACAAAATTTTGGGTGGAATGCAATGCTTTCTCTATACACTCTCGTACATAATGCATGTAGAGAAAATAAAAATAATTGCTATGACTTTTGAAATGACTCTCGTATATTTATAATTTATAAAATAATGTAATCTAGTCTACGAAGGGGGCTAAAACGCGCTGACATTATCGGAACTGTTGGAAAGGTAGTTCAGGTACATATTATAAGATACTTTTATTGTTTCAACATATCTAGCATATGTAATTAGTGTTTGATGACGTATGTGTTAAGGATGCTGAGTGGACTGTGCTAATGGCAGAGTATCGCAGGAGTCACACACATGCTTCCTTGGCAGGAATGCCGAAGCTCGGTATCTCCCCGTCCAACCCACCCCGGATGATGGCGGGGAACGGGGAAGGGCTGATATTTCAAAAATCGAATATTGATCAGTACGCTCTTGGAGTTGACGCCTCCGGACTTCCCTTTACGTTAGAGACGAGGGGTGCAGGGGGAGGAAGGACGATTGGATTTTAGAAAGGATAGAGACTGGATGTGAAAGGGAGGAAGATGAGAGGAAAGCTCGCTATGGGAGAAAGGGAAAGCTACCCTGGTTGTCGCACACCACTGTCCAATCCCACGGACATCACAGCCGTCAATTATAGGGCTATCCTTTCCCTCAAGGTCTTCAGATGCCGCAGCACTGTCCTTATCGCTGGCCCAAACATAACAATAATTAATGTAATCGAGTCATTAGTAGGTGTTTTTGTAATATTCAATTTTCGAAATGCTTTATAAACCTTAGTGAGATAGATATTTATTTCTCTTCATTAAATACATGGTTTAATTCACACCTACACTCCTATAATACTTAAGTTCTATCCCTACATTTTATCTTTTACATCTCATTTTCTTACTCCTCCAAGTTGCTGCACTTCTGAAAATGTAATGAAATAGATTTTTTACTTTCTCTATACGCACTATGTACATAGTGTAGAGAGAAGGTATTGCACTCCAACCAAACATTCGATACCGGGATTTCACCAGAAATATATGTTTTAGGGTCCCCAATATCCAAAAAAGGCATTTTCACAAAAAGGTCCGCGTGTGTCCGTGTGTCTGTGAACACGATAACTCAAAAACGAAAAGTCGGTAAAATACCAAACTTGGTATTTAAGTTTAGTATCTTCCTGGGATGCGACACGAAGATTTTGAGAAAAAATCCGCCAACCCCAACTACCCTTTACATGGAACTTTTTTTAAAAAAAATTGATTTTCTCAAAAAGGTCTATAATGATTTTGATCAAAGTTTCGTATATTAAAGATATTTATCTGACAAATAAAAGGTATATCTTGAATTTTCTGGGAATAGCCTCTGAAGACTGCTTTATTCTGGGTCAATTTTACGGAATTTTGCATAACTGCTAAACTGTAAGAGATGGACAAAAACTTACCACACAACAACTGTAGAGCACTTTAAAACACACAATTTATGTTATGTACATATTTTTCGTGGAGCTGATATTCCTTGTTTTTGGTTTCAGCTATAAAACACATACTTTTCTCATACAGGACTTTGTGAACTTGTGTCCATACAAACAAAGGAACTTCAGTCACATAGCAACCAGCTTTTGACTATCACTTTAACCTATGGTACTCCCTTATTTCGCTTCTACTTACAAGGAAGCAAGAAATAAGACTATTTCTGCTAATTTTTTCTCGATTTGCAGGAAGTAAATAGAAGCATAAGATTTTTAAAAATAATTTATTGCAGAGGTATAGAGAAAGTCATGTGAATGGAACACATCAGATTTTTATATCATTAACCTCACGCACATTCACTCTCACATTCATGCTTCCAGACTTTGTGGGAATATAAACATTCCCCGCTAGAGCCGGAGGCTGTCGAAATAGAGTATTATTTATAGACGCTCTTTAGCTGTTGTGGTCTCAGCGTCCCATTCTATACTGGGCGTGAAAGACCGCTTAATTTTACTCGGAGGTCTCTCTATCACATTTGAAGCTCTTTTACGTGCCGTAAATCTCCGACAGGGGGACCAACGGCTTTACTTCCCTTCCGAAGAAAGCCATGCTAAGACATCCATCATCCTCCGGCGGGTTAGCGTAGTAACAATTTCACCATGGAGGGCGACTGAGGACCCATAGCATCCAACACCATGGTTACCGAGTCCTATTTGCTTCTTATTCCCATGTGTAACAAGCACAATATTTTGGTTGCCTAGGCTACGAGCGATGAACCAACATAATGATAAAAATCTGATGTGTTCCATTCACATGACTTTCTCAATATCTCTGAACAAATTATTGTTAAAAAGCTTATGCTTCTATTTAGTTCATACTAATCGAGAAAAAATCAGCAGAAATAGTCCTATTACTTGCTTCCTTGTAAGTAGAGGCGAAATAAGGAAATATTATTGGTTAAAGTGGTTGCTATGTGACAACTTCCTTTGTTTGTACGGACTGGAATTGGTAGATTCCCGTATGAGAAAAGTATGTTTTTTAAAACTGAAATAAAAAAACAAAGAGCATCCCAAAAACGACCAACTTCACGAAAAAAATGTATATAAGATAAATTGTGCGTTTAAAGTGCTCTACATTTTTTGTGTTGTAAGTTTTTCTCCGTCTCTTAGGTTTAGCAGTTATGCAAAAATCCATAAAATTCATCCAGAATAAAGTAGTCTTCAGAGACTATTCCCAGAAAATTCAAGATATACATTTTATTTATCGTGTAAATATCTTTAATATACGAAATTTTATTCAAAATCGTTAGAGCTATTTTTAAGAAACTCAAAATTTTCGAAAAAAGTTCCATGTAAAGGGTAGTTGGAGGTGGAGGGATTTTTCTGAAAATCTTCGTGTCGCATCCCTGGAAGATACCAAACTTAAATACCAACGGAGCTTTTTCCGAAAATGTTTTTTTTTTTAGATAAAGGGGACCCTAAAACATATATTTCCGGTGAAATCTCGGTATCGAATTTTTGGGTGGAGTGCAATACCTTCTCTATACACTATGTACATAGTGCGTATAGAGAAAGTAAAAACGAGTAACGAATGGGAATATTTCAGGGTTATACTTCATTATATTCATAAATTGGTATAACGTTTAGAAACTTCCATATAAGATGGTCCAGAGGATACCCTTGTAAGTTACTGGATAGCTTCCCGCCATTAAGCTTCAGGTCGCAAGGGTAACTAGACCAGAGGGAAGAGTAAAGTTTAATTTCTATATCTCCCATTACCGACTCCCTTTTATTTCTGTAACTCCTTTTATCGTGAACCTTTGGAACGTTGGTGTTTTTACTTTTTGAACAACGGGAACCATACTAGACCAAGTGCCATAACCTTCATTAATGAACACTACATACCACAACTAATATAATATTAATCGACATATATGTACAAAAATCCCTCCGTGATTCAAGCTAGGGCCTAACGCAGCTCGAGGTGGTATACTTCGGAGAAATCTCGTATATATAGACGTTTTAGGGTCCCCTGTATCAAAAAAAAAAAATATATTTTCAGAAAACAGGTGCGTGTGTGTGTGTGTGTGTTCGTGAATCAGTGTGTCCGTGTGTCTGTGAACGCGATAACTCAAAAACGAAAAGTCGGTAAAATACCAAACTTGGTATTTAAGTTTCTTGCAGGAATGCTTTTGAGAAAAATCCTCCCACCGAAAACTACCCTTTATATGGAAAAAATATCAAAGATTTTGATTTTCTCAAAAATGGCTCTAACGATTTTGATTAAATTACCGTATATTAAAGACATTTACATAACAAAATATACATCATGAATTTTCTGGAAATAGCCTCTAAAGACTTCTTTATTCGGATGAATTTTGCTTAATTTTGCATAATTGGTAAACCGTAAGAGATAGACAAAAACTTACTACACAAAAAATTAGGTCATGTTAAAGCATACTATTTATGTCATATATGTGTTTTTCGTGTAATTGACTCTTTCTGAGATATTCTTTGTTATTTCTTTCAGCTTTAAAATACTTAAACTTTTCTTGCCCGGAAAGCTGTGAATTCCTTGCCCTGCTAATGTTTATCTCAATTATAAAGTAGAGGATTAAGCTTTTTAATTTGTTACAGAGATGTAAAGAAGATCATGTGAATGAACACATCAGATTTTTACTTTCTCTACACGTACTATGTACATAGTGTATAGAGAAGGTATTGTATTGCACCCAAAAATTCGATACCGTGATTTCACTGGAAATACATGCTTTGAGTCCCCCTGAATCCAAAACAAGCATTTTCGGAAAAAGATCCGTGTGTGTGTGTGTGTGTGTGTGTGTGTGTGTGTAAAGACCGTTGAATACCAAACTTGGTATTTAAGTTCGGTATCTTCCAAGGATGCGACACGAAGATTTCAAGAAAATCCCCCCACCCCCAGCTACCCTTTACATGGAATTTTTTTCGAACATTTTTATTTTCTTAGAAATGGCTCTAAAGATTTTGATTAAAATATCGCATATTAAAGATATTTACCTGAAAAATAAAATATATATCTTGAATTCTCTGGGAATAGCCTCTGAAGACTACTTTATGCTGGATCAATTTTACAGAATTTTGCATGACTACTAAACCGTAAGAGTTGGACAAAAACTTACCACACAAAAAACGTAGAGCACATTAAAACACACAATTTATGTTATACATATTTTTTTTTTTCGTAGAGTGGGTCGTTTTTTAGATATTGCTGGTTTTTATTTCAGTTGTTTTTATTTCAGTTTTCCAAAGCTGAAACCAAAAGCAAGGAATACCTCTATAACAATCATATCCACGAAAAAAAATAAATATAACATAAATTGTGCATTTTATCGTACTCTACATTTTTTGTTTAGTAAGTTTTTGTCTATCTCTTACGGTTTACCAGTTATGCAAAATTCTGCAAAATTCATTCAAAATATTCTTCAGAGGCTATTCCCAGAAAATTCAAAATATACATTTGATTTGTCAGGTAAATATCTTTAATATACGATATTTTAATCAAAATCATTAGAGCCATTTTTTGAGAAAATCGAAACATATACACACACAGATACACACAGACCTTTTTCCAAAAATGTTTTTTTTTTTTTTTTTGGATTCAGGGGTACCGAAACATGTATTTCTGTTGAAATCTCGGTATCGAATTTTTGGGTGCAATATAATACCTTCCCTATGCACTATGTACATAGTACGTGTAGAGGAAGTAAAAATAAATAAAATTAAAAGAAATCATTAGATGTCCTCATGTTTCATAATGGAAGGATAAGAACAGCTGTTCAAGATCACACCAACCTCTTTCCAATTTAATACATTTTACGTGCTAATGATTCTGATCTGTTAGGGATTGGAGAGCTTCAGTTTGCGAAGTGTAATTGTTTGCGGTAATGTGGCAATTAAAATGGAGGTCCACAGTTGATTCTAAAAGTGAACAGAAATTTGAAATGAAAGCGTAAGAAATTTTACTTTCTCTACAGCGTATATGGTACATAGGTAGGGCATTCATTGTATTCCACACACCGAAATTTTACTGGAAATGCAGGTTTTAGCGTCTGCTGTATATATATATATGGAGGGAGAGAGACAGAGAGAGAGAGAGAGAGAGAGTGAGAGAGAGAGAGAGAGAGAGAGAGAGAGAGAGAGAAAGGCTGTAAGTCTGTTTCGCCATACATTAAGATATAACATGGATACATTTTTTATTTGAACATATAATAAAGAGACATAACTTTACATTGTTGGCAACACCACATTCAATTTTGTTCAAATTGTCTGCCTCCTTGCTCAATACATTTCAGTCAACGCCTTACATCTGATTTACAAATACGGGACAGTAAGGCTTTTCTTCATTAATGGTATAAAATGCATTTTAAATGGATTCTCAGTTCATCCAAATTTCTTGGCAATACGCAGAACAATATATCCTACAGAATCCCGCACGGACTGAAATCGCATTCGGTTAAATCACAAGAACGTGGTGGCCAATCACAAATCTCACGGCATCCAATCCATTTTCTGAATAAGTTATTTAAAACATTTCGAACCTTCAGTCCAAAATGGGTTGGAGCTCCTTGTTGTCAATTGAGATTCAGAATGTAGTTATCTTCCATTGCAAAGTTCTGCATCATTTCTAAATAAGCTACAGAAATAACTACCTGCAAGAAAACAAGGTCCTATTAATCCGATACTTGAAATTCCTTCCCAAACAATAGCACCTAGAACATCCAGATCTATTATTTCATAGGGGTTTGTGTCGGACCAATAAACAATTCCTGTAATTAATTATTATTCCCGCATATCCTCAAGATTTCCTACAAAAAGTTGAATTGATGAAGGGGAAACTGACTTTAGCGCCACCCTGTATATATAGGTCCGTATCTGTATGTGCGTCCGTATGTGTATATCTCGTTAAAACCCACAGTTTGTCATGTAAGTCTTGTATATTTTAATTTATTTTTTGTAGAGATAACCATCTTATTCCTTCCAATTTTAAAATGTAAAAATCTTTCTCAAACGGGAAGTCTTCATCACCTTCTTTTAAGCTTTTGTAAGAACAGATGAAGAAAGTCATATGATACACATCAACATTTTTGTTACAAAAATTATAAGGATGTACCGCGTTAATCGCATTCGGGAAGCCGTGGGTTCCAATTCCCTTTGTAGACCCTCTTGACCCAGGAGTTTTCTAGGATTGCCAGACGAATGCTGGGAAGGTTCATTATATTCCCGAATTTTACGGTCCGTCATTTCCTGTTCCCATGATTTTCTTATCTGTTTTAGGTTTAAAGGACCATGTTACGGTGTTCGGCGGGTTGCGGTTGGATGTGCTTGCGCACTGTAAGGATTTTTATCATGGTATCGTAGTCCGTACCTCTCGATCGGGACCCGCTTTCGGCGCTTGCCTACATGGGACCCCCTCGGGGAACTGCCGGAGATACAGAGGTCGTGAGTGTGACCGATCGGCGTCAGAGGTGTTCCGTCTGTAACCGTTAGGGACCCGTCCATGCTTCCTGCCTGTCGTCATCCGCCCTAAGAGCTTTCTCCTCGTCCCTCCTTGGGGATACGTAAGATGGAAGGACCACTCAGAGCACCAATATCTTGGGGGGGGGGGGGCTTCGTCCTCCTTGTGTAATCTTAATCCCAAGGGGAAGAAATGTAGGCATGATTTACGAACCTTTGTCAGGATTGAGTGCACTTAAGGATTTTCATACTTCCACTTAAGGAAATTTAATTTTAAATATTCTGTGAATAAAATCGGAACCTTTAGTCACGTTACTCCTAACAACACCACCATCACTACCACCACCAAAACCACACTACCCGACCACCATCCCACCACAACCACCACCACCCTCCAATAACACCACCAGTTTACCGCCCTACCACCAACACCACCTCCACCACCACTTCACCACCAACAACACCACCATCAATACCACCCCGCCACCAACACCAAAACCACACTACCCGACCACCATCCCACCACAACCACCACCACCCTCCAATAACACCACCAGTTTACCGCCCTACCACCAACACCACCTCCACCACCACTTCACCACCAACAACACCACCATCAATACCACCCCGCCACCAACACCAAAACCACACTACCCGACCACCATCCCACCACAACCACCACCACCCTCCAATAACACCACCAGTTTACCGTCCTACCACCAACACCACCTCCACCACCACTCCACAAACACTACCAACACCACCATCACTACCACCCCGCCACCAACTCCAAAACCACACTACCCGACCACCATCCCACCACAACCACCACCACCCTCCAATAACACCACCAGTTTACCGCCCTACCACCAACACCACCTCCACCACCACTCCACAAACACTACCAACACCACCATAACCACCCCACCAACAACACTACCAATACCCCCACCACCCTCCAATAACACCGCCACTCCACAAACACTACCAACACCACCCCACCAACAACACTACCAATACCCCCACCACCCTCCAATAACACCGCCACTCCACCTCCACCCCACTCCACTAACACTACCAAAACCACCACTCCACCACCAACAACACTACCAATACTACCATCACCGCCACCAGCACCACCAACAACATTACCAACACCACCAACAACAATATTACCAACACCACCAACAACAACACTACCACATTAGCCTCACCACCCCACCACCAACATAACCACCAGCACCACAACCAACGCCACCACCACCCCATCACTACACTACCTCCACCCCATCACTACACTACCTCCACCCCATCACTACACCACCACCACCACCACCAACACCACCATCTTTGTCAACCCCACAAGCTATCGTCATCACCCCACCACCTACACCACCACCAATACCCCGCCATCAACCCCACCAACGCATCACTGGCAACACCACCACAATCACTATCATCACCACCACTAACACCCTACCACCACCCCACCAACACCACCACAATCACCATCATTACCACCACCACCACCACCACCAACACCACTACCTCACCACCGACAACACCACAACAATGACCATCATTACCACCCCCACCCCAACAACACCATCACCCCACTACCAACACCACCACCGCACCACCGACAACACCACCACAACCACCATCATCACCACTACCACCCCCACCCCACCACCACCACCAACAACACCACAACACCACCACCGTACCACCACCACCACCACCATTACCACCATCACAATGAATTATTTTTTCTGCTATGTACCTACAACGAATAAGGTGTTGTATTACACCCAACAGTCAAAATTGATTGAAATAGATGTTTTGACACCCTTCATAGAAAGTATTTTTAGAAAACGTTTGAGGGTGTATAAGCAAGCTCGTACATATGTATGTGTGCGCGCGTGTGTATGTTTGTTTGCGGACATTGCCAATAAACGAGAAAAACTTATACACAAAAGTCCGACAAATACCGAACTTGTTGTATCACATGCTTAAGATATATAACATTTATATTTTGAAATGGCTGGGAATAGCCTGAAGAGCCCTTAACAAACTCTTATATACAAAACTGCAGATCTCATAAAACACAGATTTGAATCTCTTTTTACTTTCTCTACACATACTATGTACATAGTGTATAGAAAAGGTAACGTATTGCACCCAAAAATTCGATACCGAGATTTCATTGGAATTACAACTTTTGAGAGCCTCTGAATCAAAAAGATCATTTTTAGAAATATTTCCGTGTGTGTGTTTGTGTGTTTTACAGCATAGCTCAAGAACGAAAAGTCCGTTAAATACCAAAATTCATATTTAAGTTCAGTATCTTCCAAATACATATATTATATATTATATATAATGTACTCAGAATAAAGAGGTATTTATAGACTATTCCCATAATATTGAAGAAGATATACAGTTTGTTTGTCGTGTGAATATCTTTAGTATATAGTATTTTAATCAAAATTGTTACATCCGTTTCTGAGCAAGTTGAAATTCTGTAATTCTGAATTTTTTTTCCTTGTAAAGGTTAGTTGGGGTGTATATATATATATCATATCATGAAGATGTTCAAGGAAATCTCTCCACCCCCAACTAACCTTGCATTGACGTTGTTTTGAAGATCTTCGTACTTTAAGACGTTTACGGAGAGCCATTCAAAACAAACGAAGAGGAATGCTGACTTCAGGAATTGTGTTGATCCATGACAACGCTCGTTCACACACTGCTGGCACAACCTATCGGTTCTTTGAACAATTTCAATAGGACATTTTCGATCATCCACCGTAGAGTCCTGACTTGCACCTTTTTCCTGAACTGAAGAGGGCAGCACTAGCTAGGAGGGCAGCACTTTCAAACCAATGAAGATCTTCAAAACAATGCTCATTTGAAATCATTGACGGCAACACTTTTTGAAGCAGGTATTGCAAAGTTTGTGCACAGGTACGATAAATGTGTCAATCTTTTCGGTGATTATGTTGAAAAGTAACTATAAATGTACAAAACGTTTAGTAATAAAATAATTGTTTTCTATGAACTTGTCTTTTATAGCCTATCGGAGAGGTTGAAAAAAAAACGGCCCTCGTACATGTAGAGAAAGTAAAAAGTTACTAAGTTTGTGAGTTAATAAAAGTTGAATAAAAGTCGTCACAGAAAGAAGACACAAACGGTGCGATGTATGATAACACTATATTATAGGTCCCCCCTAAAGAAAAGAATCACTTCAATAGGCGCGCTGAGAACTCGCGACGAAGCAAAACAAAAACATTAAATCTTTAGCAACTCGAGACTGGGGTCACCTTAATGTGAAGATAAACAGCGAAAGACAATGATGAATTATCTTGATGATGTCACGGGATGAGACAGTATGGGAGAACGTCTGTCTCTTTCTGCACGGAGAGAGAGAGAGAGAAGGAGAGAGTATTCAGAAACGCTTGATGCATCCCATAGAGGTCTTCCCCTTCCAGCCCGACGCATGTAGCGCTTCACCCCGACTCCTTTCCGTGTGCTGCAAAAGGTCATTCATTCCCAGCAATCATACACCGGTATACAGACTAGGTATATCCGGACTTGGTTGTACGTCGTCTTGTTTCTTCAAATGCTGCGCACAAACAAATCATAAACTCGTTTTTAATTATCTTCTCTACACGAACTATATACATAGTGTATGTGCGTGTTTGTTTGTGGAGACAGCATAACTCAAGAACGAAAAGACCGTTAAATACCAAACTTGGTATTTAAGCTTGGTATCTTCCAAGAATGCGACACTAAAATTTTCAAGAAAATCCCCCCACCTCCAGCTACCCTTTACATGGAACATTTTGATTTTCTCAAAAATGACCCTAACGATTTTGATTAAAATCTCATATACATGACAAATATATATTTTGAATTTTCTGGGAATAGCCCCTGAAGACATCTGGGTGATTGTTATTGAATTTTGCATAACTGTAAACCGTAAGAGATAGACAGCAACTTACTACACAAAAATGTAGATAATGATAAAACACACAATTTATGTGATATACATTTTTTTTTCGTGGAGTTGGCCGTTTACGAGATATTCCTTGATATTGACTTCAGTTTTAAAATGCTTCAACTTTTCTCATACAGGAACTTGCCAACGGATTTAAATCCCATAGTAATCACATTTTAAAACATTTGACTATTGGTTTAGTCTAATGTATTCCCACATTCTCCTTCTACTTATAAAGGAACTAAGTAATAAGACCGTTTCTGCTATTGTTTAAATATTAACTACCCCAACTACCCTTTACATGGAACATTTTGCGAAAATTGTTATTTTCACAAAAATGGCCCTAATATTTTGATTAAAATCTCATATATGTAGTACTTTACATGAAAAATAAAGTGTCTGAAGACATCTTTATTCTGGATGAATTTTGCGGAATTTTGCACAACTGGCAAACCGAAGGGAGACTAACAAAAATGTAGAGATCGTTAAAGTACACAATCTATGTTATATTTATATGTTATATGTTGACAAATTCCCGCAGGAGCAAAGTATATGTATTTTAAAGCTGAAAAATATATTTTTGTTTCGAGATATTCCTTGTTATTAGTTTCAGCTTTAAAATACGAATACTTTTCTCATATGAGAATTTGTCAACTCCTGTCCATACAAACAAAGAAACTACAGTCACATAGCAACCAGGTTTGATTATCTCTTTAACCTTTGGTACTCCCTTATTTCGCTTCCACTTACATGGAAATAAGTAATAAGACTATTTCTGCTACTTTTTCTCGATTAGCAGGAAATAAATAGAAGCATAAGGTTTTTAACACTAGTTTGTTGTAGAGATGTAGAGAAAGGTGTGTGAATGGAACACATCAGATTTTTTGGGGGGTGAAATGCAAACTTTCTTCTTCTTAGTAAATAAATGGTAGAAAAAGTAAAAGAAGTTAATTATAGTTGAGACTTCTGGTACATAATTGGACAATAGTGATACTCGTTGTAAGCAGCTAAGGTACTTTTTCTTTCTATACACCACATATAATGTTTTATTAAACTACTTAAGCAAATTTAAAATACATTTAGACAAAGCGTCTCTTTAAAATTAAGAATTTAAAGGTAATCAATGTAATTTGAGTAATAAATATTCACGGCAATAACCTGTAACTCTTCTATAAATTCCAAAAATGTATATTTAAGCTTGATTATTAACGGTGATTATACAGTGTGAGTCTAAAAGAGGTTATTTGTCTATGGGAGCAGAGGACTAAAAATCTGATGTGGTACACTCACATGACTTTCTCTAGCTGTTCTACAAACTCCTTACATAACATTATTCTTCTTTGTGCATCTTGCTAATCGAGGTACTCATTAATACAATGCTCTTATTACTTACTTCCTTATAAGTAGGAAGAAAATAAAGGAATACACTGGGCTAAACCGATATTCAAATGTTTTAAAAGCTGTCGTTATGCGATTGTCATTACAAATCGTTTCTTTTCTTGGCCAGGAGTAGAACAAAAGAAAAACGGACACTGCCGTCTGAGAAAAGTATAAGTACTTCACAACTGAAACTAATAACAATGATTACCTCGAAAACGGTAAGCTCAACGAAAAAAATGTATATGACGTAAGTTGTGTATTTCAACAAGGCCTACATTGTTTGTATAGTAAGTTTTTTCTATCTCTTACGGTTTACTAATTATGCCAAATTAAGCAAAGGTCATCCAGAATAAACATGTCTTTAGAAGCTATTCCCAGAAAATTCAAGATATACATTTTATTTGTCAGGTAGATATCTTTAATATACGATATTTTAATCAAAATCGTTAGAGAAATTTTTAAGAAAATCAAAATTTTCGAAAAATGTTCCATGTAAAGGGTAGTTTGGGGTGGGAGGATTTTTCTCCACACGGACACACACAGGGACCTTTTTCTCAAAATGCTTTTTTTTTTTTTTTTTTGATACAGGAGGTCCTAAAAGACGTATTTCCGGTGAAATCTCGGTTTCGAATTTTTGGGTGGAATGCAATACTTCTCTATCCTTATGTACATTGTATATACGGGGCTAGAGAAAGTAAAAACTGAAACACGATCTTTAGTCACTATAAAACAGGCAGATAGTTTATATAGAACCTGGAGGGACATGATGCAGAGTCTTCCAGAAGATGTCCGCTCAGTACGTGACGTATGGGAGCTGACTAACAGAGAGTGTTTGCAGTGCAAGAAAAACAGAACGTCGCGTTTATCATAACGGAGTATCAACGGATTTCAGCGGCACCGTCATTTGTCAAGTAGGAGGCGCTTTAGTGCGAAGATTAATTTGTCGGTGGCGGCAATCCTGATCACATCAGTTATTCGGATTGTTGTTGATTTGTCCAGGGCTTTTCGCCGGCCGGTTTGTGTCCATCTGGGGCACACTCAACAAGTAATTTGTCTTCGTTACTTAGGAAATGACCAGGGCGGCTGTTCCAACAGTTTAAACTGCAACACAAACATTGCCGTATCACCGGACACTGAGCGATGTCGTCAAAGTGTACAGAGATTAGTGTGAACAAACGCACATGTGGCCCATGGTCTGCAGTGGGCTTTCTTTTAGTCGAATAAACTTGCTTTCGATTCCACCCATGGGCGAGTATCATTTAATGTTACATGCGTTTAATATAAAACGATAAAAAAATCTGATGTGTTACACTCACATGACTTTCTCTACATCTCAGCAACAAATTATTCTTAAAAAGCTTATACTTCTATTTACTTCATGCTAATCGACAAAAAATAAGCAGAAATAGTCTTATTACTTACTTCCTTGTAAGTACAAACGGAATAAGGGAGTACCATAGCTTAAACTGATAGTCAAAGGCTGAAAAAACGTCTTAAAAAGATCAACTCTACGAAAAAAATGTATATAACATAAAGTGTGTGTTTTAATATGCTCTATATTTTCTGTGTGGTAAGTTTTTGTCCATATCGTATGCAAAATTCCGTAAAATTCATCCAGAATAAAGTAGTCTTAAGAGGCTATTCCCAGAAAATTCAAGATATGCATATTATTTGTCAGATAAATATCTTTAATATACGACATTTTAATCAAAATCGTTAGAGAAAATTTTGAGAAAACCAAAATTGTTTAAAAAAGTTCCATGTACGAGCTGGGGGTGAGGGGATCTTCTTGAACATTTTCGTGTCGCATTCTTGGAAGATACCGAGCTTAAATACCAAATTTAGTATTTAACGGTCTTTTCGTTTTTGAGCTATGCTGTCCACAGACTCACACACACAAGGACCTTTTTTCCAAACTGTTTTTTTTTTTGGATTCAGGGGGACCCAAAACATGTATTTCCGGTGAAATTTCGTCATCGAATTTTGGGTGCAATACAATACTTTCTCTATACACTATGTACATAGAACGTGTAGAGAAAGTAATAATATTATTTTAAGAATATACATCTTGCGGCGGTAACCTAGGGGTTCGGATTCGTATCCCGGATACATGTTTTGGCTATTAAGGAATGGTGTGGAGATGTGGGTGCCCTAACTCAGGAGTTTGTTGGCATGGAATCTTTCTCAGATGTGATAAGATACAAGTGATTGTCTTGAGTTCCAGAGTATTACCGAACTCATTTGTTCATTTGGTTCGGCATTTTCTGCCGTCGAACACACACGCATTCCTCGTAAATTTCTACTCTTAAGTTACGCTTTACTTATTACTTTTGGTGCAGTGATTTCTTTCGTATTAAATCAACTCTAGTTTCCGTCACAACCAAAGGTAGCCCGATCGGCTCCACGGATGTTCCAACTGTTATGCCAAAAGTGTCGATTGACAAGCAAGAGAACCGTTTATCTTGCTTTTTAATGTCCAGGGTTAGGTAATGTAACCTCACCCCTTCAGTTCAATGTCCTTCCCTTAACGGTACTGTCCAACCTGGGTCACCTTTCAGCTCGTGACAACTGTTTGTCCTTGCCTCCTTAGAACGTGTGTTATAATATTTCTTCTCTGGGCATTTTCAATGTACATTTATCCCACCTACACACAAGGTTTCATAAAACCTGCAAGTAAAGGGAAGATCACAACTGTAAACGTACAATATAATAGGTAGAATTGGGTAAGCATTATACAGATATGTAGGCATTTATGGGTTGTTTCGAAACGACACCTAACGAACATAGTCTTCCAGTTGATACTTGAACTAGTCCGAAATATAATGTCCAACTTTAAAATTCTTTTAGGCATGATTTTGGTAACATTGGAAATTACATCATCTTGAGACTAGATGGCGCACGAAGCGTAGGTGTTTTGATATCCACTCTAGAGGATGTTCTTTTCAAGCACTTGTCATGAGAACAAACGGGTTTAGCCTGTGTGTTATCAGGAAACTTGTCCAAGCTTTGTTCCTAAATGACAAAGGGTTATGAGCCGGATTTTTGAGCTAGTAAAATGTGAAGCAGTGAATTTCCTCCCAAACCAGTAGTATCTTATTCTTAATAATGTTATAATTATCCTAATAGTAAATCTTAGTAACTTGCGGAATCAACAAGAACTTGCTGTTAAATGCAAAAATGTTTCACTTAATATTTCAAGTTAAAGGCAGTATATTAAACTTCTTGTCTCACTGCAAAATGAATTTATTTTTGTTTAACTATATCTAAAATCCTATTTTAGTATTCTGATGATATTCTTGTCGTTGTTGGCTTTATGAATTTCTTGCTTCCATCCTCAAGATCACTAACGCTAAGGGACACGGAGTGAACTTTTTACCATCATTGATCAAAAGCTAAAAATTGGTTTTTGTTGTAAATGGATGTTAAAAATTTTGGACATCCATACAGAGTCAACATTTCCATATACCCCCTTGATTCCGGAACTACAGCTATTTAAACATCTGGCTGATATACTATTTTATAAAACACCGTTTTTGTCAAAACTATATTATCATACTTAAAATTTTCCACTCGTCTCGGTTTTTGTTTAAATTCCATTATATCCCCCATCAATTGCTTAGGGGTGCACAGTAACATTTTACAGGACAAAATACATTCTAATACCATTAATACTTTGTTTGAAAATGTGGCTAAATTTAAGGATTACATTTTCTTATAGGTTTATACACAATTTCACAATTCACCTATTGTACGAGTATTTGTTTAAAATATATTTTCATACCATTTATGCTTGTGATTCAGAGCTGTAAATGTGAAAAAGTGGAACCTATTTTCTCAAATGCTACATATTTACATAGCAATTTATTGTTCTGTCAGTACTTATCGACTATGAATGCAATTTGACATGCAAATTAACAGTAATGCAATCATAGAGACATTTTCAAAGGCGTGCATACAAAAAAAAGTAAAACTTCGATAAGTCACTTCCATATGCATGTCTCTTAAATTGCTTGTAAAACATAGTATTAGAGGCCTTGCATGTATATTACGATAAAATTTGTTGAAGGTTTCTTAAGACACACAGCCTTAATGTGAACTAACCATTGTGCAACCTGTCGGTGTGTTTGCGAATATAATGCGAAAGCAAGCGACGTGGAACTTCCCGAGCTACCTGTCTCGTACTTTGGTGGCGGCGCCAGGCTACCGCTGAATAACTGCTAATCCATGTTGATTATGAGAGGTTTGTCCAGACACCTTTATTGGTGTTGAAAAATATGTTTATACTCATGTATTGAAATATGTTCATTTACTGTTAAAAACCTATATCGAAATGACGACCATTTCGATACAGATTTTCATTTCGATATAGGGCTTACGCGCTGCCCTACTAATGGCTGTTCACTGCCTGCTGATCTGCATAAAGCTACAGATACATCCTACTGTACAATTAACTCCAGGAATATTTAATTATATATAATAATTATTAGAATATATAATTATTTCTCGAATCTAAGTTCATAATATTACGTAAGCAAAGCAAAGTAGATCATGACATTGGCATCACAGGGACGAGGAACTAAATTCCATTTCATCATCACTAGGCCAAAATACCTCAGTCTCCACCCCGCAAATCAATATTACCATGAATTGAATTTCATTTGTTATCGACGCATGCCGACTGCGGAGTTTATCTTTCCTATGTAGGATATCTAAATATTAAATATTTATTGTGTATTTACTCTCATATAATGGTTATTAGAATACTCGTGAGGTTTTTCGACTCGAGCGAGGTGAGTGTTGAAACTTACCTCTCACTCGTATCCTAATAACTACCATTATAGGATCGTTGCATAAATAACTATTTCGTATCATATTGGACCTGAGCAACAACATCCACCTTTTGCTTCGGTGTCGTTTCGGAACACCCTGTCTGTATGTAATGTATATGTATGAGTTATCACATAAGTAGTCCATCGGTAAACCTAATAAAGACAATCTAAGAACATTTTTATAAATCATTTTCAAGAAAATCCCCCACCCCAAACTACCCTTTACATGGAACTTTTTTCGAAAATTTTGATTTTCTTAAAAATGGCTCTAACAATTTTGATTAAAATCTCGTATATTTAAGTTATTTACTTGACAAATGAAATGTATATCTTGAATTTTCTGGAAATAGCCTCTGAAGACTACTTTATTCTGGATGAATTTTACGGATTTTTGCATAACTGCTAAACCGTAAGAGATGGACAAGAACTTACTACACAGAACATGTAGAACACATTAAACACACAATTTATGTTACATGCATTTTTTTCGTGGAGTTGATGGTTTTTAAGATATTCCTTGTTTTTAGTTTCAACTTTGAAAAACATACTTTTCTCATACAGGAATTTGTCAGCTCCTGTCCATACAAACAAAGGAACTTCAGTCACATAGCAGCCAACATTTGTCTATTACTTTAGCGTACCCTACACTCTTATTTCGCTTCTACTTAAGGAAGCAAGTAATAAGAGTATTTCTGCTAATGTTTTCTCTGTTAGCATAAAGTAAACAGAAGCATAAGGTTTTCTTAACAATAATTTGTTGCAGAGATGTAGAGAAGGTCATGTGAATGGGACACATAAGATTTTTCTTGCTTATAGTTGTCAAAAGTTTTCGAAAATAGTATCGTCACGAAAAGAAGTTTAATGAGAAGTGTTTGTTGAGAACTGCTACTGGAGCTGGGTGAGATGTGAGAATCGCACGCCTGGGCAGACACCTATATATACAGCATAATCTTATAGCTGTCTGCCAACGTCAATTAAACGGGACATCGTGGAAAACTCTTTTCAAGTAAGCCTTCTCAAACAGGATCAGGATCGCCCTCGTTTTGTCGCTGTAATGTATTCACTTAGCCCGGGGGAGCGTGTTCAAAACCCCCTCCTTCTCTCTTTTACCAGTCGACACTGGATGCTTATTTTTTGATGGATGAGCGAAAGCATGCGAAAATGGCCATAATCCCACATTATAGAGAGAGATACGCTGGAAAGGGAGTGTTTGATGGGCCGCGAACTTTAGGGTAATAAAAATACGGGGGATGACGGGTGTGGATCTCGTGGACAAGGAGATAAGATCCTGTGGTACTCTCCTTTGAGCACCGTCTTCAAATCTCAATCTGAGTGGTGAACTCAGACAAATAAAATATTTGTAACCACTGGGCGTTTTCAGTATGTTGCTGCACTTAAAGACTTGGCATATACGTTTGGAAGATGATAACGTAAAATGGTGTTTGGTTTTAGGGTTTTATTTTTTACTTTCTCTAGCCCCGTAAGTACAATGTACTTAGGGATATAGAAGTATTGTATTCCATCCAAAAATTCTATGTCGAAATTTCACCGGAAATATATGTTTTGGGATCCCCTGAGTCCAAAAAATACAGTGGTCTATGTGAGTGTCTGTGGACAACATAGCTCAAAAACGAAATGCCCCTTAAATACCAACTTTAATATTTAAGTTTAGTATCTTTCAAGGATACGCCACGAAGATTTTCAAGAAAATCCCCCACCCCCATTCACCTTTACATGGAAAGATTTTCAAAAATTTTAATTTTCTAAAAAATGAACGATTTCGATTAAAATGCCGTGTATCAAAGTTATTTACATCCCTAATAAAATGTATATCTCGATTTTTTGGGGGATAATCTCTGAAGACCTCTGGAGGAATTTTGCCCAAACTTGCTTAACTGCTAAACCGCAAGAGATAGACAAAAACTTACTGCACAAAAGATGTAGATCTCGTCAAAACACACAATTTATGTCCTTTATGTTTCTGTTATGGAGGTAATCATTTCCAAGATATTTCTTGTTATTGTTTTCAATTGTAAATTATACTTTTCTCATATAGGATGTGTCCGTTTTTATTTTGTTTTATTTTGTTTGCAATGACAATCGCATAACGACAGCTTTTAAAACATTTGACTATCACTTAAGCATAGCGCATTCCTTTAGTCCCTTCTAATTATAAGGAACTTAGTAATAAAAACATTCTGCTAATGTTTATCTCGATTAGCATTGTGTGGAAAGAAGAATCATCGTTTGTAAGAAGTTTGTTTGTGGAACAGCTAGAAAAAGTTATGCAAGTGTAATACAACAGATTTTTAGGCTAACGTTTTTGATCTTACCCGAAATTTTCTTGAGTGAAACTTTATTAAAAATTACATTTTAAAATTTATTTTATTTTACATCGCTTTAACATCTTGGTCATATCGCACGGATCTGATCCGTAAGATACATTGTTAATGATAGTGTTGGACAGTACCTTTTAAAGCCTCATACAAGCTTCATTTCGAGGCAAGCAGATACTGCTAGAGGGCCATCCAGTCTAGTTGTTCTACCTTCCGTAGTCAGATGGCCAAGGCGTTTAACGTTTTAAGGCCTGATCTCCTCACACCATACCTACCACTTAGCCCCCGACAAGCATACGTGGTAAAGGGTCTACTGCTTACACTGTCTGTGAATAGATGCCAGTACAATCGCAAATATAATAAAATTTTAGTTTCGCTATTATTTTTGACTGAAGATGGAACTTTGAGTCGTGATATTAAGTTGGTACTAAATATCCAATCCGATATTTACCTTCGCAATTAAGGGAAAGCACTACCTCCAAAAATAACACAAAAAAAAAAAACAAATTCTAGTTTTTAACGCCCATTCTTACAACTGTGGCACCGGAGGAATGCGATGGTGGGGAAAGCCGGAGGACCGCAGAAAACCCGCCCTTGCACCGCTTTGTCCATTAACTGTATGAAGTATATAAAAATAAGATTTATTAACAATAGTATGCGAAAGTTATAACAAGTATCTGATGGTTTCATTCACATGATGTTCTCTACAAACTATTATTACAAAAAATTCCTTTAAGTACCTTGCGGTAATCAAACTAACCACTAGCACAAGGGTAGTTGTATTTGTTCCTTCTAAGAAAGTAGAAGGGAAATAATACATTATGATAAAGCAATAGTTAAATCTTTTAATAGGCATGTCACTATGTGAAACAATTGAAATTAGGTTCGCTTTGCACAGCCAGGAGTAAAACAAAAGAGAAATGAAACGAAAGATAACCTCCCGTTTGAGAAAAGTTTAACTAGTGTAATATTGAAACCAATAACAACGAATATCTCGGAAACAGTGAACACTACAAAAATAAATATGACATATATTGTGTTTTTCAACGAGATCTACTTTAGTAGATTAGTATGTTATGCCTATTTTTTCATTCAAAATGAAGAGGTGTTCAGAGGCTATTCCCAAAGAGTTCAAGATACACATTTTGTTTTTCATGTAAATATCTTTAATATACCTACCGTATTTAAATCAAATTCATTAGTCATTTTTGAGAAAAACAAAATGTTTAAAAATGCTTCCATGTAAAGTGTAGTTAAGGGGGAGGGGGGATTTCTTGAAACTCTTTGTCTCACTTCTTTGAAAGTAACTTAACTTGAATACCAAATTTGTTTTTAACTATTTGTCCATAGACACACAAGTGCACATACACACAGACACGGACCTTTTTCTAAAAAACATGTTATTTTTGGATTCAGGGGACATATATTCCGATAAAGTTTCAATATCAATATTTGGGTGGAATACAATACCTTCCACCTACTATATGCATAGTGCATGTAGGGAAAGTAATAAACAATACGTAGAAATTGCTTGAATTGAACAGATTTTTAAAATAAATACTTCCTTAAATTGGGCTGCAATAACAAACTTAACTCTATTTGGAGGTTAGATTTTAATTATACCTTTATAGCGTTGAAATGATATAGGTATTTATTCTAAATTTTACTCATTTGTTACAGTCGTGAATTTTATTAGTCTAATTAAGCCTCCTTTCCACATAATTGAATTGAATATTTGAATTTTGAAGACGATTTTAGGATATCACTGGCCGTTTATTGCGCCATTTGCTAGAAGTAATGGCGACGAGACGAAGGGTGGTATACTTTAACCAGCAACTGCCTACTTACTGCCAATCCTTTTGCTTTCTTTTCTAGCTATATTCCTCTTTTCGAAACACTTTCTTCTTAGGCTGTTATTCACCCTTTGCACTGCTCTACAGGGGTGGGCTGGCTTTTCCAGGGCACAGTTTTAGAGTGATGTGAAGGAAGGAGGGAAGGAGAGGTAAGGGGAGAGTGAGTGGTCCAGGTCATGATGCGGAAGGATGCTGAGGCTATAGCAACTTTGCTACGTTCCTAGAGGGCGTAAATTGAAAATATAACTTATGAGAACCTGCAACTCATATAGCACATAAAACGGTGCTTTAATATATGCTTCAAGCCATGGTGAGTAGCCTCTGAATGATTTACTCTGAAATGTTAGGTACTTCATTGAAAACTGAGCTAATAATTACAATATATGAATATTCTGTAGATAGGTGTTTTCTACATGAAGACCAACAACATTTTACTGAGACAATAGAAGCAGGATAACTTCATAAATAAAGTAATAACATGGGACATTCTGAAAATAACTGTTTTAAGATGCAAACATTTCAGTCGTAATTTTATCAATTTATCTTCACATGCAATGCGTGTATCTGTTAACATATCACTCAAAAACGAAACGTGGGTTATGTAAGTGGACAAGGTACATCGGCTGGATTTTGGCCGGGCAATGGAAACTTTTCTTTAATTCGGTTTATTTCCTAACCTCCATGGAATCTTGATGTACAGATTTGAGAGTGAATGTGGGTGTAAAAATAAATAGCAAAAGCAAAGAAAACTTACAGTAATGTAACCTAAAAATTCAAAGAGTAAAAGAAAAAAAAGTAGTCAAAGCCACTATATGACTATATTACTTAAGGGTACTGTAGAAATGAATCCTCTCCAATAAGACGAAGGTTTTATTGAAATCTGTACCCGAATAGCTTTTTAATGCAACATTTTTGTCTCGTAAAACTGTTAACAATGACGAGTAAAATGTCATATTCCGTAACCAAATATCTTTAACACAAGATATTTTAATTAAAATCGTTAGAGAATTTTTGAGGGTCAAAATTTTCCAAAATATTTCCATGTAAATGGCAGTTGGTGGCGTGGAGGGTGGGTTTTTCTTCAAAATCTACGTTTCGCATCCTTGCAAGATACTAAGCCAATACGAAGTTTGGTATTTAATGGCGTTTTTGTTTTTGAGCTATACTGTCTGCAGACGCACACACGGACCTTTCTCTAAAAATGCTTTTTTTGGACTCAGAGGAACCAAAGCATGTATATCGGGTGGAATTTGGACATCGAATTTTTGGGCGGTATACATACCTTCTCTACCTACTATGTATCTTCATACGCGCTAGAGAACGTAAAAACTATTAAAGGACAACATAATTATAAAGTTTCGATGAAGTTGTACAGACTTAGGGAAATTTTATACTGTGCTTAAATCAACAGTGTGTGCATTGTAAACTAAGTATCTTTTTACATAGTATATTGACAAGGTATTAAACTCCACCAAAAATTCGATAACGAGATTTCACCGGAAATATATGTTTTAGGGTCCCCTGTATCCAAAAAAATCTGATGTGTACCATTCACATGACTTTCTCCATATCCCTGCAACAAATAATTCTTAAAAAGCTTATACTTCTATTTACTTTATGCTAATCAGAACAAATTAGCAGAAATAGTCTTATTACTCGCATCCTTGTAAGTAGAAGCGAAATAAGGGACAACCGTAGGTTAAAGTGATAGTCAAAATCTGCTTGCTATGGCAATGAAGTTCCTTTGTTTATATGGATAGGAGTTGACAAGTTCCAGTATGAGAAAAGTATACGTTTTTCATAGCAGAAACCAAAAATAAGGAATGTCACAAAAAACGACGAACTCCATGAAAAAAATGTATATAGCATAAATTGTGTGTTTTAATGTGCTCTACATTTTTTGTGTAGTAAGTTTTTGTCCATCTCTTACGGTTTAGCAGTTATTCAAAATTTAGTAAAATTCATCCAGAATAAGCTACTCTTCAGAGGCTATTCCCAGAAAATTCAAGATATGTATTTCATTTGTCAGGTAAATATGTTTAATATCCGAAATTTTAATCAAAATAGAGCCATTTTTGAGAAAATCAAAATTTTCGAAAAAAGTTCCATAGTTGTATAGATTGCAGAGGATTGCATTGTCGCCCTCCGTTGGTTACCATGCTAACTTCATATACCCAAGGTTAAGGCTTTTTTTTTTATAAAACAGTCCCGGAGGCTTGTCAGGACTCAGGCGCTGTATTCCTTTTTTCTCCATTTTTTTCACTTTCCTATATTTCCTTAGTAGACCTTATTATTCTTAACGTTTTCCTTTTACATAAACATAGACACATTTACAAACACAGAAACACCCACGCCCAAGGCGGGACTTGAACCCACGATCCTGTGTACCACGAAGCGCCAAAGCGAGTCACTTTTGCCAGCGCGGCCACCGGGATCGGCAATTGGGTTCAAACCCGGTGGAGGACGAAGTATTTTTTCGGGCGTAAAAATCCTTAGCATCGCTTCCTTCGGAAGGGAAGTAAAGCCGTGGGTCCCGTGTCGTAGATTTAGGGCACGTAAAAGAACCTCAAGCCTGATTAAGAGGCCTCTGAGCAAAATTAAGCGGTCTTTCATGCCCAATATAGAATGGGACGCTGAGAACCACAGCAGTTAAAGAGCGTCCATAAACAAAACGCCATTTCATTTCAAGGATTTCATTCTACCCAAAAAATGAATATCGGAAAAAAATCCACACTAATTTTCCACACAGCTTGTCAAAAAAAAAATGGAATGAATGACTCGTGAACTAGGCGTCCATTAATATCTAAGGGATTACGCAAGCATTCTCGCCAGATCGTCCGGCACTGCCATACACCAAGAAACCTAGAAACACACCTGAAATATGAGAAGAAAACGGTACGAAATAGAAAAGGGGAAAAAAAAACCTTTGTAGAGAAAAAACATCCGAGCACTCCCGAGAAACCACTAAAAATACGAAGTCAGATAGAGGGGTCAATGGGAATCGAACCGTGACCTCCCGAAGCGAGCCTCACACGCTACCACACAACCGTTTCACTGGGTTAAACCTGCAGTAGGTAGTATAATATCAAGATTCTATCGTGATTATAATGCTATTTTATTTGAAAAATTATCTTTAAAAATATCATTTGAGCAATCAGAATGCAGTTCATTAATACTCTCATTACTATGGGAGGTCTCTGGTTTGATTCCCGGCTGGTGAGGGGACTTTTGCTTTAACCAGAACTATTCCCTATCCCCCACAAATTCTGGAAGTATGTATGTGAAAGTGAATGTTTGTGGAAAATAAAACGATTTAAACCCGAGGCTACAGACAACGAGTTGTTTCTAATGCAAAGCCCCCGATATGACCTTAGATGTTAAAGGGAGCTAAATAAATGAAAGAATAAAAAAAAAATGACCTATATGATCGGACTTGCTGTATTAGCATTTCACACGTATCCACGCGAGGCACTTGAAAGTGCTGCGCCCTCTCCTTGCTATTCATATACTCTGTGACGCACATTTAAAACTGGCGGAAGCTAGTTTATACATTTCCCAAGTGACTCGAAAAAAACTTAGTGACATACAAAATGCGGAAACATCACACAACTGTTTATAAATTAATTTTTTCAATTAGATATTTAAATTACAAATTAACTGAATCTATAACTGAAGCACATGCACGTGCCCATCTTGAAACCCTGTTTTCTCGCAATTTTTCTGCATTTTTAGATAATTAAAATGCTGTATACAATGCAGGTTAAGCTAATGTCTTTCAAAACTTTTGTATTGCCTCTGAAAAATAAATGAGAGAAACTGACATACTTTTTCGAAAATTTTGAGATTTAAATTATTAACATTTGAAAAACCGTGAGTTTTGTTGAGTACAAAAAATAACAGTTTTTCTAAAATAGTTAGGGGCTAATATCAAATATTACACTACTTTTAAATTCCTTTACTTGAAAATGTTGTAATTTTTGAGGCGAGTAGTTTTTAAAATGCATCACGTGGAGCATTTGAATGAGAACAACGACTTTAGACAATACAAATTATTATTTAAATAACCATGTAAGCTAGAGTTTGTTTCTAAAATAGTTAGGGGCTATTATCAAATATTACACTACTTTTAAATTCCTTTACTTGAAAATGTTGTAATTTTTTAGACGAGTAGTTTTTAAAATGCATCACGTGGAGCATTTGAATGAGAACAACGACTTTAGACAATACAAATTATTATTTAAATAACCATGTAAGCTAGAGTTTGATAAATGACAAAAATAGCACTGTTATTTGTGACATTTCTCGTATAGGTTTCAAAAAGATATCTTACGTAATATGAACTTTTCAATTTCACAAATCATTACCTTAAACTGAAAAAAATGAAACAGCGACTACAAAAAATGTTTGAATTAAAGTTCACATTTTTTCCAGATTTCTTCTGGAAATAAAGTTTTGAATTTCTGCCATGATTTGCTGGTTAAACACTTTTCATATGATGTTTACAGACAGCTCGAAAAACATTTAAAAAAAATAAAAATTAATCAAATGTTACACATAGTCGCCCTCTGTGGTGTAATAGCCTGTGGTAGCCCTTAATATCCATGGTCGTGGGTTCAATACCTGCAGAGGGTGATGGAGTTTTATAAGGCTTGTTTTCACTTTCTCTACAGTACTAATGTACATAGTGTATAGAGAAGGTATTGCACTCCACCCAAAAATTCGATATCGAGATTTCACCGGAAATACATGTTTTAGGGTCCTCTGTTTTCAAAAACAGGATTTTTTGAAAAAGGTACGTGTGTGTCTGTGAACACGATAACTCAAAAACGAAAAGTTGGAAAATACAAAACTTGGTATTTAAGTTTAGTATCTTCCAGGGATGCAACACGAAGGTTTTGAAAAAAATCCCCCTACCCCAAACTACTCTTAAATGAAAAAAATTTCGAAAATTTTGATTTTCTCAAAAATTGCTCTAACGGCTTTTATTAAAATACCGTATATTAAAGATATTTACATGACAAATAAAATTTATATTTTGAAGTTGCTGGGAATAGCCTCTAAAGACCTCTTTATGCTGAATGAATTTTGCGTAACTGATAAACCATAAAAATGGACAGAAACTTGCTACACAAAAAATGCAGCTCACGTAAAACACACAATTTATCTTGACCATTTTGAGATACTCCAGGTTATAAATTCTTGGCCCTGCTTAGAAACGGTTTTCAACCACATGGCAACCAGCTTTTAAAAGATTTGACTATCGTTTTAGCCTAGTGTATTCCCTTATTTACCTTCTACTTACAAGTAAGCAAGTAATTAAGACAATGTTTGCTAATGTTTATCTCGATTATTACAAAATAGATAGAAGAATATGTTTTTAACATTAATTTGTTACAGCGATGTAGAGAAAGTCATGAGAATGGAACACATAAGATTTTTGTCAAATTAATGTTTCCGTTATATTGCATTATATTTTGCTCTTTAATCTCTACACAGCAATCTATATGCCTTAATACCGACTGCACTGTATAACTTGTTTTCATCCACTACCTCTGTCCATCTGCAGAATTTCGATGTTTTTATGCAATGCTTATATGTAATAAACAAAGTATGTTCATGTCAAAATGATAGCCGCCTCCATTAAAACAGGTTTAATATGTTTCTAGAGCAAATAAGGAATACCTGTTTCACAGTAATTTTCTTTATGCCTTAGTTTATGTGAAAAACACAACTTTATGTGTATGTGACGGCGAAGTCTCCCGGGGAGGCGTGCTGCATGCAGCTTCTTTCCGTAACAAACAAAATAAACCCTCCCAGCTGAAGGGTTTGATGTCACCATAAAGTGCTCTGTGTACATTCGAATTGACCTTGTACTGCATTCTTTATTTTCAAGTAGACGGCGTGACCGTCACTCCGTAAAACTACGGAGATTAAAATGAAACTGAGTAATAAGGATATCTTCTGCTTTTTACTTTCTTTCCACGTTACTATGCACATAGTGTATAGAGAAGGTGTTGTAATGCACCCAAAGATTTGATATCGAGATTTCACCGAAAATCCCCCCCCAAAAAACATTTTTAGTAAAAGGTCCGTATGTGTGTGTGTGTGTGTGCCTGTCATAGCTCAAAAACGAAAAGACCAAACTTGGTAGGTATTTAAGTTTGGTGTCTTCCAAGGATGTGACACCAAGATTTTCAATAAAATACTCCAAACCCAACTACCCTTTAAATGGAGCTCTTTTCTAAATTTTAGATTCTCTCAAAAATAATTCTTAACGAATTTGATTAAAATATCCTATATTAAAGATATTTACCTGAAAATTAAAATGTATATCTTGAATTTTCTGTGAATAGCCACCGAAGATTACCTTCTTAATTCTGGATGAATTTTACGTAATTTTGCATAACTGCTAAACAGTAAGTGATGGAGACTAACTTATCACACAAAAAATGTGGAGCATGTATAAACACACAATTTATGTTATATAGATACCTTTTTTCTTGGAGTTGGTTTCAGGTTTAAAAAAGATACCTTTTCATACAGGAATTGTCAACTCCTATCCATACAACCAGAGGAACTTCAGTCACATAGTAACCAGCTTTTGACTATCATTTAACCTATGGTACTCCCCTATTGTCCTTCTACTTACAAGGAAGCAAGTAATGAGAATATTTCTGCTAATTTTTCTCGTTTAGCATGGAGTAAATAGAAGCATAAGTTTTTTAAAAATAATTTGTTGCGGAGATGTAGAGAAAGTCATGGGAATGGAACACATTAGATCTTTTTTTTTAAATCTTCAATGGTTGTGTTTTTCCACTTTTTCCCCCATTTTCCCTATATTTCCTTGTTGTCCTTATTCTCATTTCCCTTATATTCCGTTTCCTTCTCATGCTTCAGATATGCTTCCAGTTTTCGTGACGTGAGGCACTGCCAGACAGATGGCGCGGAGGCTTGTTCCAAGCAAAGTGTGTTACTTGTGGACACCAGAGGGTTGATAGTTACACCCTCTCTGGGAAGCTCCAAGATAGTGGGTCCAACTAGGAATTGCTAGAGACCTGTGCGTTTCTTTATGGTCAGTCTGCCTGCTCTCTATAGCCTCATGCTCATCCTTCACCTTAATGTTTCCTCCTGGGGGTGGTAATAACAATATGTTTGTGTAAGTCGAAGTGTGCGAGACTATATGCCCTATACCTATTTTTATTGTGGAAGAACAATATAGGTTAGCAGTCTTTCATGTTGTATAGTTGCAATCTATACGCTGAAAGTAATGGAGAATCTAAGAACATTCGCTCTGGAAAAGTATTTATGTTTTACTAACTCTGAGAAACCTTTTGACATAATGTATGAATCATCTAACAGAAGAATTAAAAGGTAAAACTAGTCGGTGTTATACTACGTGGCCCAACTGTCCTGTATTTGAGTCGTGCGACAAAAGAGTTCCACAATCTAACAGGGTTCCGGGTATACAGGTAGCTCAACTCAGTGGAGAACTGGCTTTATCGTTTTTCTTATCAGCGAAGACGTTGAGCGGATCTAGCTCAATGCGAGGGGTAGTACGTAAGTTTCTCTGACCAGTTGTCCACTTGATACAGCCCTGTTGAGTACTGCAACTGTTTTAACCCTCTACTGCATGAATTATTTGTTACATAAGCCGTTCTTCCTCTAATTCCAAACCGGTTTATATATCCCTGTCACCGGCACCACAACTCAAGCGGCTTGAATTGCTATGATCGTTAATGCAATTCGAAGGAGTAGTAGGAATAAAACAATAAATAAAATGATAACTCCTAAAATGCCTTTAAAAGTAAAATAAGGATGAAAAGGAATTTTATCAATATTTCTATTTCTTCTAATGGATTATTGGATCCAGTTTGGTGAAGAAATAGTAAGTGAACTATAACTACAGCCAGCCTGGCCATCCATTCAAAGCCGAACGTGGCGAGTTCGTATCCCAGCGACTGCAGCCAAATGTGCCTGTGATAAAGGAAGGGGAGGGGCTCAGCAAAACAACTGGTGTGATGGCACGCTTGGATGCTGAGGGGCTACATTTGACTGCAGTCGCAAGGATGTTGTTCATTTTATATACACTACAGTTCTATTGCAAACATTTTCACATTATAAAACATTTATAAATAGCTAAATTTTACTGTTGAAAGTTGGTGTAATACGAAATTAAGATACTAAGATCTTTGATTAATTAGCTTTGTTGTCAAATGGCAACACCATGGAACACAGAGTTGCACCATGAGACATCTCCATTAGTAAAATGCGGGATAGTTGGGCGAATAGTAAACTATTCGGGCTAAGGATTCATTAACCCGATATTAATTATGTTTATTTTGTGGTGTAGTTTTAGAAGATGATGGTTTATTTGCACTGATTTGTAGTTATTTAAAACGAGTGTTAGTAGAATTAAGTTTTTGTGGGCATAGATTGCCCCATAATTAAAGGGGAAAAAAAGGATGTGAAAAAAAATGACACTTTTAAATGAGAGGTTAGGTAAAAAAAAAAAAAAAAAAAAAGACTGGAAATCGTGATTTGTGATGGAAGTACATTATTTGAGTAAGCGCAAGGTTTCAGGAAATCAGTCAAATGTGCAAAAATGCACAATAAGAGGACAATAAATAAATTCAGAAGAAAAAAAAATAGTATTATGTATAACAAAGTCAATTGAATAGCAAAATTCAAATTAGACATGGTTACAGTACGTCGTCTATTCCTTATTTTATCTTCTACTTATCATAAACTAAGTAGAGAAATTATTGTATTCCACCGAGAAATTTGATCCCAAAATTTTCCCGGAAATATACGTTTTAAGACTTTCTTTAAATCTCTTCTAGCTTTTTTTTTTTTTTTTTTTTAAGTTTAACAATAAATAACCTGGTACGTCATAGCTGGCAATGAATGAAATTCGTGAAATGATGCGCAATATCTTGGGGTCCATGGAGCTTAAAATTACTCGACATTCATCTTCTCGGGATAAGGGAGAACCCCGAAAAAAAGTTTATTCGAGCAACTCAACCTAACCAAGATTCGAAGTCGGGACCTCTTGAATGCGAGGCGGACATGCTGCCACAACGCTGCAGAGGCTGATTTTATAAATTTTGTAAGCAGGCGGCGCTTTATATCCAAATTGTATTTAAAATGAAAATTAACTAGGCAAGAGCTAATGAAATAGAAAAAATCTGATGTGTTCCATTCACATGACTTTCTCTATATCTCTGCAACAAATTATTGTTAAAAAGCCTATACTTCTACTTACTTCATGTTAATCGAGAAACAATTAATAGAAATAATCTTATTACTTGCTTTATTGTAAGTAGAAGCGAAATAAGGGAGTACCATAGGTTAAAGTGATAATCAAAAGCTGGTTGCCTTTTGACTGAAGTTCCTTTGTATGGACAGGGATTGTTAAAAAAATGTATATTACATAAATTGTGTGTTTTAAAGTGCTCTGCGTTTGTTGTGTGGTAAGTCTTTGTCCGTTTAGCAGTTATGCAAAATTCCGTAAAATTGACCCAGAATAAAGTAGTCTTCAGAGGCTATCCCCAGAAAATTCAAAATATACATTTTATTTGTCTGGTAAATATCTTTAATATACGACATTTTAATCAAAATCATTAGAGCCATTTTTGAGAAAATCAACATTTTCGAAAAAAGTTCCATGTAAAGGGTAGTTTTGGGGTGGGGAGATTTTTCTCAAAATCTTCGTGTCGTATTCCGGGAAGATACTAAAATTAAATACCAAGTTTGGTATTTTACCGACTTTTCGTTTTTTGAGTTCACAGACACACGGACACACACACGGACCTTTTTCTGAAAATACTTTTTTTTCGATACAGGGGACCCTAAAATATATATTTCCAGTGAAATCTCGGTATCGAATTTTTTGGTGGAGTGCAACACCTTCTCTATACACTATGTACATAGTGCGTATAGAGAAAGTAAAAATAAGTTAGGAATATAATTAATAATCTAATGCAAAAAGCAAAGGTATTACTTTTCTAGGAAAATATAGACTAGAAAAATTGTATTAAATTATATTTTCACCAAAAAAATAAACGTTTCAAATTGATAAGCTTAGGACAAAAGCTTATCAGCAGTGATGTTGGAAAAGTAGAAAGAAAATAAAGTAATATACAGTGAGCCAGATTTACATTCCATCTAATTATAGAGCGAGCCTTAGAGTTTTATGGACCGACGATAAGCGACAATTGCGCTGGACAACACCTGCCAAATTCACCGCGAATTAGAAACCCGGAAAGTAGCGAGAAATTAACACTGTACTCAAAACCGGCGGAGGACGATGGACTTTTTATCGGGCATAAAAATCCTTAGCATGGCTTCCTTGGGAAGGGAAGCAAAACCGTTGCTCCCGTGTCTAGATTTACGGCACATAAAAGAACCTCAAGCCTGATAGAGAGGCCTCTGAGCAAGGGTAAGCTGTGTTTCACGCCCAGTACAGAATGTGACGCTGAGAAGCATAGCAATTAAGTAAAGCTCCATTTACATTTTCTGTACCTAAAACACTATATGAGTAGGTGTAACTATCATCTTGTCTAACCTATATGCTGTAAAAGATGACGATCGTGACCACCTGTCTGTTTCGGTCAGTTCTTCTTCACTGAGTTTCTTTATTTCTATTTTGTTCAAAAACTACGATTGCATTAATTAACAGGATTATGAATATGCATCCCAATAATTATTATATAAAATGTTGCCCAATATTTATTCAGAAAAGGATATATCAGATATGAATGATACCGGGTGTCCCAACTGTCCTTATTTGCGGCTATAGACATCCCTTGGCGCGTAAAAAGAGTTACAGAACTGAACGGGGTTATTTCAAATTAAAGCCGGACAGTGGAGAACAGGGCGAGAGCGACACTCGTTTTACCCCTCGCAGGAGCGCAAACCGCTCATAGCAAGACCTGTAAAGCGAAGGTTTCAACTTCAAATTGCCCCGTTGATTTCTGCAACCCTTTTGACTCAGCACACGCCAAATTCGGTCACCTGGTATAGAAAAAATATTTCTATAACGTATACCCTACTATAATGATAACTTATCAATAACCCAAAATATAATTTTATTCTTAACGAGAAGCAAACTTTCGTTCCATGTAGCTGTCATATCTCAAATAATAAAACACACGCTCCGTTCTTCATAAGTGTGAACTTATGCGACAGTTCTGCAAGGGTGCTGTGCAGACGGTATAGCCCAATTCTGTTCTGACTTGCAGAATGGAGATGTGGGCTACGTCAGGCTGCGCCAGCTTGGGTGCGCACCAAAATAGCAGAGAGTAACTTACGACTCACCTGAATACTGAAGTCAAGTTTCGTCACGTCACGGGGTTGTAAATGAGTTGGCGGGACATTGTGCTATGATATTAGCCCAGTGACGTAATGATCATAGCGCTCTCTCTCCAACTCTCCTCCTAGAGTTGATTTTTTGATAGTGTTTAAAGGCCGCTTTTATTACATATGGCACCGCAGGTGATGACACTGATGAAATGAAGTTGGAGCACCCTACGACGCTTTGTATATCACAAATCACATGCGTCGCTTGAAATGAAACCCGGGCCAGCTAGGTGAGAGGAGAGTGGTTAAACTACTTGGCCACGGCGTAAACCTTGCTCAGATGAATTGAATTGGAACACCCTGGGCTAGGTAACATGAGGGGATCTCAGAGTATAACAAATCTCTGAAAACGATTCAATTAGACCGCAGAGATTAAGAATTGAATGTATCATCATTGAAGTTCGAAATTTATGATGTTTGACTGAAGGACTGAAATGCAACCGGATACCAAAGAATCATTAGAGTATAAACAGATTTAAAGAAACAATCACGGATGATAAAGAAAACGTTGGATGAACAGTGTGAAGTCGGAACAATATCTAAATCTAATATCGATCGATGTTGATATTATTATTAATATTATTATTGCTATTATACATATTATTATTGTTATTATTATTCATATTATTAAAAGTATTGTTATTATTATTAATATTATTATTACTAGTGTATCTCATACAAATTATGGAGTATAAATTAAAAAATGTGTATTCCATTTACATGACTTTCCCTACACCTCTGCAACAAATTATGTTAAAAGGCTTATGCTTATTAACGTCATGTTAATCGAAAAAAAATAGCAGAAATACTCTTATTACTTGCTTCCTTGTAAGTGCAAGGGAAATAAGGGAGTACCATAGATAGTCAAAAGTTGGTTGCTATGTGACTGAAGTCTCTTTGTTTGTATGGACAGGAGTTGACAAATTCCCATATGAGAAAAGTATACGTATTTTAAAGCTGAAACCAATAACAAAGAATATCCCAATACGACCAACTCCACAAAAAATAGGTATATAACATAAATTGTGTATTTTAACGAGCTCTACATTTACTATTAAGTAAGGATTTGTCTATCTCTTTACCAGTTATGTAAAATTCCGCAAAATTCATCCATAATAAAGAGGTTTTCAGAGGCTATTCCCAAAAATTTCAAACTGTACATTTTATTTGTTATTAAATATCTTTATTGTACGATATTTTAATCAAAATCGTTAGAGCCATTTTTTAGAACAAAAATGTTCGAAAATTTTTCCATGTAATGGGTAGTTGGGGTGGGGGAATTTTCTTGAAAATCTTCGTGTCGCTTCCTTGGAAGATACTGAACTTAAATTCCAAGTTTGGTTTTTAATGGTTTAATTCGATTTTTAGCTATGCTGTCCACAAAAACACACGCACTTTTTTCTAGAAATGCTTTTTTATTCTATACATTGTATCTAGGTGTAGAGAAAGTAAAAAGTTGGCACTTTTATACATAGGCATTTATCTCAATTTATCTAAGGAAAGGTGAAAAATATCAGAACCAATTAGCAAGTGTTTATTCTTGAAATCACTATTTCCTTTAAATTTAATATGCATATTATAATTAGGGACTAAATTTAACTTATTCAAATTTGCTTATACATGTATTATTCAATGGTTCTTCCTCGCGTCCTGGCTATTTCACTCTGTAATCAGAGAAATCGATAGAAATCATGCCAAAATTCAAAGAGATCTGAAATCGCGCGGAAGCCTTCTAAACAAACCCAAAAAAAATATGATGTACTTTATTCACATGACTTTTTCTACATCTTTCTATCAAATTATTGTTAAAAACTTATTCTTCTATCTACATCATGCTAATGGAGATATGCATTACCAGAAATTCTCCTTATTACTTGGTCCCTTGTAATTAGAAGTGAAAAATCTATTGTGTTTCATTCTCATGATGCCCTCTAGATGTTCCGCAAACAAATTTAAAAGATTAATCTGTTAACTACATCATACTAATCAAGATAATCATAAGCAGAATTATTCTTGTTCCTTGTAAGTAGAAGAGAAATAAGAAAATTCACATACTAAAGCATTATTCTCATCCTTTAAAAGCCGGTCGCTATGTGAAACAGTTGAAATTCCAGTCTCTTTGCTTGCCAGGAATAAACAAACGAGAAACTAGAAAATGTCTTCCCGTTTTCACTGCTTTTGTATGGATATTTAAGCTCAGAAACTTTCAAGGATGTGACACGAAGATTTTCAAGAAAATTCCCCAGTTCAAACTATACTTGACATGGAAACAGGTTCTGTCATTTTGATTTTCTCACAAAGAGTCCATTAATTTGATTAAAGGGCATTATCTTAAAGATAATTGTGTATCTTTAAATTTCTGAGACTAGTCTCCGCAGATCTCTTCATTCTGGGTGGTCATTGCATAATTGGTAAGTGTAAGAGTTAGACAAAAGGTTACTACAGAAAAAATGTAGATTTCGTTAAAAACAAACATTTTATGCCGTATTAATTTTTTGTATAATTAACCATTTTTTAAATATTCCTGTTATTGATTTTCCTCCCTTATTTCCCTTCTACTTACAAGGAAGCAAGTAATAAGACCATTTTTGCTAATTTTATCTCTGTTAGTATATGTGTGAAAGAATAATCTTTTGTGAGAATATTGTTTTGCAGAACATACAGAGAAATACGTGTGAATAGAACACATAATATTTTAACATTTATTTACATTAGTACATAGAAAATCATAGCAAAGAAGTTGAGATATGTAGAATGTTAGAATTAAAATCTTATTCACACGAAATTGTGCGAATAAAGCTTCCAAATATTATATATAATATGTTCAGAAACACTGAGGTGTTTTTATTTATTATCAGTTCTTTTATGGGTATTCATTATGGAATATTTGAAATTTAGCTAGAAGAACGTAGCTGTTTTAAATATCTTGACGTGAAAGACTTACCTAAGATTAATTTTCGGTACATATTATATAAAAAATGCAGGGATAATAAAGGCAATTTGCTATATAAGCCTAGCCGCTAAGGAATTTAATACTTGGAAGCTTCCTTTCGTCTATCGGCTTGTTAATATAATAGTAGTTATTATTTTTAATATTTCTTGTTGCAACGAGCGTCTTGCCGTTCCAGGGGATGAGAACGGACGACCGGACAAGAGACATGCGCAGTGGCGCTGAGACGAGGACGGTCCTCCTGGGTCGATAGCGGTACACCATCACCGGAGCCTCCGGGCTTATGACAAACCTAGCGACCCGGAGAGCGAGAGAAAGAGAGGGATGTATCGCCGTCCAACACTAGCCTTAGGATGAGGTAATCAATGGTCCGACGCTCCTTCCAGCATAATGGCTATATAACAAGGTGCACAATGCGCCACAGTTAACGCCTTACTCGGCAGCCTTCATTCATATAATAACCTAACCGGTTTTCTGCCTTACAAAACCTAATTTAGTAATCATTGAAAAACTGCTTCTGAAACACACCAATCCAGCAGGATGGCACCCAACATTTCTTAGACTTAGGCTACATTATATATCTACTGAATAATTATTTTGATGCTTATCAGATATGTTCCATTCACATGACTTTCTCTACATCTCTGCAACAAATAATTGTTAAAAAGCTTATGCTTCTATTTACTTCATGCAAATCTTATTACTTGCAGCCTTGTATGTAGAAGCGAAATAAGGGAGTACCATAGGTTAAAGTGATAGTTAAAAGCTGGTTGCTATGTGACTGATGTTCCTTTGTTTGTACGGACAGGAGTTGACAAATTCCTGTATGAGAAAAGTATAAGGTGAAACCAAACACAAGGTATATTAAAAAACGATCAACGCCACGAAAAAAATGTATATAATATAAATTGTGTGTTTTAATGTAATCTACATGTTTGTGTGATAAGATTCTGTCTATCTTTTATGGTTTAGCAGTTACGCAAACTTCCGTACCATTCATCCAGAATAGTCTAATAGAGGTTGTTCCTAGAAAATTCAAGATACACACTTTATTTGTCACGTAAATATCTTTAATATATGATAGTTTAGTCAAAATCATTAGAGCTATTTTTGAGAAAATCAAACTTTATGAAAAAAGTTCCATGTAAACGGTAGGTGGAAGTGGGGAGACTTTCTTGAAATTTTTCATGTCGCATCCTTGGAAGATACCAAACTTATATGCCAAGTTTATCAGTTATCGGGTTAATAGACACATGGACACACACACGGACCTTTTTCTGAAAATGTTTTTTTATACAGGGGACCATAAAACATATATTTCCAAGGAAAGCTCATATTTTAGGTCGAGTGCAATACCTTCTCTATACACTATGTAGAAAAGTAATAAAACTACAATTAATGCCTCTGGTAACTTCTGAGTTGTAATAGTATTAAAGACCACCTAGAGAAAAAGATATATTTTAGTTGATTTTTTTACTCTCTCTACACATACTGTCTACATATAGTATAGAGAAGGTATTGCATTCCACCCAAAATTTCTTTATCGAGATTTCACCGAAAATACTCGTTTTAGGGTCCCCTGTATCCAAAAAAAGCATTTTCAGAAAAAGGTCCGTGTGTGTATCTGTGAACAGCATTATTCAAAAAGGAAATATAAAATAATAAAATACCTAACTTGGTATTTAAGTTTAGCATCTTCCAGTGATGCGACCCGAAGACTTTGAGAAAAATCCCCCAAACCCAAAATACCCTTTACTTGGAACAAATTTCGAAATTGTTGAGTTTCTCAAAAATGGCTCTAACGATTTAGATTAAAACACCGTATATCAAAGATGTTTACATGGCAAATAAAATGTATATCTTGAATTTTCGCGGAATAGCCTCTAAAGACCTCTTTATTCTAAATGGATTTTGCTTAACTGGCAAACCGTAAGAGGTAGACGGAAACTTACAACACAAAAAATGTAGATCACGTTAAAGCCCACAGTTTACGTCATATAGGGCTTTTTTCGTTGAATTCACCATTTCTGAAATATTCCTTGTTGTTTGTTTCAGATTTAGAATACTTTTTTCACACTGAAAATTGTAAACTCTTGTCCCTGCATAGAAACGGATTTTATTCACATGGCAACCGGCTTTGACTATTTTTTTAGCATAGTGTATTCCCTTATTTTCTTTCTGCTTACAAGGAAGCAAGTTCTGCTAATGCTTTTCTCGATTATGATAATATATGTAGAAGAATATGCTTTTTAGCAATAATTTGTTACAGCGATTAGAGAATGTCACGTGAATGGAAAACATCAGCTTTTTTGTGTATAGAGTTTCTTTTTTGTTTTAGAATGGTTGAGCCGATATAAATTGTTATAAAAGATGGAAAGATTTAGAATACGCTCACTTTAAGAAAGCATCGAAGTCAGAATAGTGGAACTGCAAATTTCTATTTTCTGAAACTTACATGTTTGCAGAGTTATTAATTACGCTAAGTTTCAAGTTCCGTTTTTGGAATTGGATACATGCGACTTGCAGCACACCTTGGTCCAGCGAGGGTAAGATTCCAGCCCTTCATACGCTAAGAGTATTCATAAGCTTCATGTCAAAATATCCCGATTGAGGTTCCTGCACACAGAGTATAGCTATGAAGTGATTGAGTAGACATGGTCACTATAACCTGTTTCGAAACGTGTTGCACTATCTGGCATTGCTCACTGCCAGGTCTCGTCCAGTTCCTTCTATTAGATTCACTGAAAGAGAGCGCAGATTGAAAAATGTCAAAAATAGCAAAGTTTAGGCGTTCAGACTTTTGAATGATTCAAACATATTTTGAATAACAGGAGGAGAGCTTTTTTAATTTCTCTACACGTACTATGTACATAGTGTATAGAGAAGGAATTATATTGCACCCAAAAATTCGATACCGAGATTTCACCGGAAATACGTGTTTTGGGTGTCTCTGAATCCAAAGAAAAGCAATTGGTCCGTGTGTGTGTATGTGTGTGTGTGTGTGTCTATGGACAGCATAGCTCAAAAGAGAAAGGTCCGTTGAATACAAACTTAGTATTTAAGTTCAGTATCTTCCAAGAATGCGACACAAAGATTTTCAAGAAAATTCCCTCACCCGCACTACTCTTTACAAGGAAAATTTTCGAAGATTTTGATTTTCTCAAAAATAGCTCTAACGGTTTTGATTAAAATCTCCTATATTTAAGATGTTTACATGACAAATAATATACATATCTTGAATTTTTTGGGATAAGCTCTGAAGATATATATATATATATATTTATTATGGATGAATTTTGCGGAATTTTGTATAACTGATATAAGAAATAAACAAAACGCACCTCACAAAAAATGTAAAACTCATTGAAGCACACAATTTATGTTACATTTTTACGTGGAGTTGACAGTTCTTGAGGTATTCCTTGTTATTATTTTAAGGTTTAAAAAACTAATGCATTTCTCATACGGGAATTTGACAACTGTTGTCCATGCAAACAAAGCTACTTGAATCACATAACAACGTTTTTAAAATATTTAAGTTTCACTTTGAAACTTAAATAAGGCAGTACCATGCCTTATTTCTCTCCTACTTACAAGAAAGCAAGTAATAAGAAGACCCTTCCTGCTAACCTTTTTATTGATTAGCATCAATCAAATAAACAGAAAAATAAGCTTTTTAGCAATAGAGAAAGTCATGTGGAAGGAAAACATCAGATTTTTTAATCTAGTATCTTATAATACACTACAATGAATTTTGAGTGAGTTTGGTTGATTTATGTGCATTGTCTATTCAAGGTTCTGCACGTTATTATCCTGAATGTTTCGTATAAAGCTTTATACTTTTATTTGTAAAAGTATAAGGCGTTTTTTATTTACTAAACATATTATGAAATAATTGTTGCTTTATGAATTAGAACAGTACATATAATATCAATACATGCAAGAGCTTCCTTTGGAAAAAAAAAGAAAAAAAGAAAAAAAGAAACTGTGCTCTTTTAACTACTGTGGATCTCAGTGCCCCATTCTATACTGGGCATGAATGAGCCTTTAATTTTGCTCAGAGGCCTCTCTATCAGACGAGGTATTTTTATGTGCTGTAAATCTGCAATACGGGACCCACGGCTTTGCTTCCCTTCCTAAGGAACCCATGCTAAGGATTTTTACGCCTGAAAAAATAATCCATCGTCCTCCGCCGGGTTTAAACTCGCGACCTTGAGTATATTGGGTAACCATTACACCACAGAGGAAACAGATTATATCTCAACGTGTGCGTGTTTACGCTAAAACCCCTCCCCACTACCGTCTCTCTATACCTCTGACTGCTCTGTGTTTTCGTAACTGTGTGTGCTTCGGAACACAGGACCGAGCTCTAATTATAACATAAATTCTGGATATAGCGACGGTTTGTAGTATGGACAAAAAAACTGTAAAGATGGATCACATGAATTTCGTTCAGCAAAATAGCATTAAACTCCTTTTGGGGGGGGGGGGCTTTAAGATTTATCGTCCTTTATAACGGTAGTTGATGCTGGACAGTGGATAACGAAATTTGTAGTTATAATTGGATGTACCCTACAGCTTAGCGTTACCCGAAACCCTTCTCTGCATGTGGGAAATTCCGCGGAAAAAACTTACCCGTGTAACTCACCTTGAATGTGAAACAGACACGCTACAGTTACATACAGGAATGGGCATTTCAAGCTTAAAAAAGGCGCACTATTTTGTATGAAGCTTAGAATGTAGACTTTGACATTTTAATTACCTTCCTTAAGAAGGCGTTTACGATAAGACCCGAAATAATATATAGTTGAGATTGATAAAGCATTTTTTATAGTTAATAAAGGGTTTATAATATAACATTTAAAAGAAATTAAATTCAACATTTTCACAGAGTGAATGGACACTGGAGAATTTTTACATTATTATCATTGTTGAGGCACAGAACCATTTCAGTTTTATTTTAACAGTTTGATTTGTATAGCTCTTTAACTTCTATGGACAATTCGGGGGTTCTAACTTGTGAAACAACTCATATATTAATTCAAAATCTTCTGGGGCTTCTATCCAGTTGACCCTGAAGACGAGGAAGATACACTTCTTCCAAACGTTGGTATCAAGCCAAGTTTTTACTTGGTGAGAAGCCCGAGAAGATTTTGAATTAATACGTAGCCAGGAAAGCTTCAGTTCTTATTTTAACTCATATACTCTCCATAGATTGTTGCACTCAGGTTAATCATATTATATCATTAAACATTCACACGCACACTTACCCTCATATGTTTACTTCTAAGCTCCGAGGGAGATGGAGTGTAATTCTAGTTAAAGAAACTTGCCAGCACAGCCGGGAATCGAACCTGGGACCTCCGGGTGAGAAGTCAATTCGCTGACCATTCGACCACAGACGACTTCAATTGAGTTTAATATAAGTAGTGTTATTTTTGTTTATTACGGACAAAAACGAGTTCCGAATGGATAACAAGAATAAGCAACAGGCAAGATTAAGTCTATGACAATTCTATATATACTACATAGAACCTACACTCCTCAACAGTTTTGTCGATTGCAACAAAAGGATAATACATAGCGAGAAGAAGAAAAGGAAGGCTCAATGTTATTGCTTATTTTGTTCCGAAATGTTGGTACATTTTGGATAAGATTTTTGAAAAATATGACTACATGTGATACATTCAAAGAGGTTGCCTTCCGTTGTGTAATAATTACCTTGCTAACTTCATATACCCAAAGTCCTAGGTTCAAACCCAGCGGAGGACGATGCTTTTTTCGGGTGTAAAAGCCTGATAGAAAGTCCTCTGAGCAAAATTAAGCGGTCTTTCACGCAAGAATATAGAATGGGACGCTGAGAATCACAGCAGTTAAAGAGCGCCCATAAATAACACACTATTTACATTTCTACTTTCTCTATAAGAACTATGTACATAGTGTATAGAAAAGGTATTGTATTCTACCCAAAAATTCGATACCGAGACTTCACCGGAAATATATGTTTTGGATCAGCCTGAATCCAAAAGAAAGCATTTTTACGAACAAGTCCGTATGTGTGTGTGTGCGTGTGTGTCTGTGGACAGCAGAGCTCAAAAACGAAAAATTAGTTAAAAACCAAATTTGGTATTTAGGTTTGGTATCTTCCAAGGATGCGACATGAAGATTTTCAAGAAAATCCCCCCACCCCCAACTAGGCTTTACATGGAAATTTTTTTCGAAAATTTTGATTATCTAAAAAATGGCTCTAACGATTTTGAATAAAATATCGTATGTTACAGACATTTACCTGACAAATAAAATGTATATCTTGAATTTTCTGGGAATACATTCTGAAGACTACTTTATTCTGGATGAATTTTATGGAATTTTGCTTTTCTGCTAAACCGTAAGAGATGGATAAAAACTTACTACACAGAAAATGTAGAGCACATTAAAACACACAAGTTATGATATATACACATTTTTCGTGGAGGTGATCGTTTTTAAAGTATTCGTTGTTTTTGGTTCCAGCTTATACTTTTCTCCTACAGAAATTTGTCAACTCGTTTCCATACATACAAACAAAGGAACTTCAGTCACATAGCAACCAGCTTTTGACTATCAGTTTAACCTATGGTACTCCCTTGTTTTGCATCTACTTACAAGGTAGCAAGTAATAAAACTATTTCTGCTAATTTTTTCTTGATTAGCATGAAGTAAATAGAAGCATAAGCTTTTTAACAACAATTTGATACACAGATGTAGAGAAAGTCATGTGAATGGAACACATCAGATTTATAATATTTAAGAATTTTATCTTAGCAGTATGTATTAGACAAGGAAGTTTGCAATTTAGTTAAGAGTATTCGTTAAGTGGTGTCAGCTTTTCCAAGTCACGCACTGCAACGCTAGAGAGTATTTGTTAGCACTTGGACCCTGGAA
The DNA here is from genome assembly GCA_030762935.1 of Hymenopus coronatus. Lineage (NCBI taxonomy): Eukaryota > Metazoa > Arthropoda > Insecta > Mantodea > Hymenopodidae > Hymenopus > Hymenopus coronatus. Next base: position 39,637,469 of record CM060885.1, on the reverse strand, counting down.
CATAGGCAATCTACCAAACGCTTCTGTGAAGCGGTGTTGCTTCTGGAAGTGAAGCCTGGCGAGTTCAGACGGGGGGGGGGGGTGGACTTGGAGCAAGTTAGCACAAGAAACGATTTAGCTCTTAATAGGTTGACGATTTTTACTTTCTCTAGCCCGCATGTGCAATGTACGTAGTGGACAGAGGTATTGTATTCCACCCAAAAATTTGATGTCGAGATTTCACCGGAAATGTATGTTTAGGGGTCCCCTGAGCCTGAAAAAAGCAATTTTAGAAAAAGGGCTGTGTGTGTTTCTGTGAACAGCATAGCTCAAAAAGACCGTTAAATACCAAACTTGATATTTAGGTTTGTAATCTTCCAAGGATGCGACACGTATTTATTCAAGAAGATCCCCCCACCACAGATTCCTTTTACATGGAAAAATGTTCGAAAAGTTTGTTTTTCTCAAAATGGCTTTAACGATTTTGATTAAAATATCGTATATTAAAGGTATTTACATCCCAAATAATAGTCTCTGGAATAGCCTCTGAAGATCTCTTTATTCTATACAAAAATGTAGATCTCGCCATAACGCAGAATTTACGTCCTTTACGTTTTTGTCGTGGACGTAACCGTTTCCGAGATATTCCTTGTTATTGATTTTATTGTAAAGTACTTAAAACTATTCTCAAACAAAAGTTTTTCTTTTGTTCCACTCCTGGCCAAGCAAAGAAGTGACAATCGCATAACGACAGCTTTTAAAACATTTGACTATCACTTTAATATAGGGTATTCCTTTAGTTGACTTCTTATACGGATCTAAGCAATAAGAACATTCTGCTAATTTTTATCTCGATTAGCATGGTGTAGACAGAAGAATAATCTTTTGTAAGAACTTTGTAGAGCAGCTAGAGAAAGTTATGTGAGTGTAACACATCAGAAGTTTTTCTAAACTGTGTAAGTAAGCATAGCTAAAATGAGAATATAAGTTGAGGAAGGTGCAGAAATCTTAAATAATAAGTGTGTGTGTGTGTGTTTGTTTTTACTTTATCTATACGTACTATGTATATAGTGTATAGAGAATGTATTGCACACCACCAAAAAATTCGATACCGAGATTTCACCGGAAATATATGTTTTAGGGTCCCTGTATCCAAAAAAGGTATTTTCAGAAAAAGGTCCGTGTGTCCGAGTGTCTGTGAACACGATAACTCAAAAACGAAAAGTCGGTAAAATACCAAACTTGGTATTTAGGTTTAGTATCTTCCGGGGATGAGACAAGAAGATTTTAAGAAAAATCCTTTTTTCGAAATTTTGGATTTTCTAAAAAATGGCTAAAGATTTTGATTAAAATATCGTATATTAAAGATATTTACCTCACAAATAAAATGTATATTTTGAATTTTCTGGGAATAGCCTCTGAAGACTACTTTATTCTGAGTGAATTTTACGGAAATTTGCATTAAGTGCTAAACCGTAAGAGAGAGACAAAAACTTACCACACAAAAAATGGAGAGCACATTAAAACATACAATTTATGTTGTATACATTTTTTTCGTGGAGTTGATTGTTTTTGAGATATTCCTTGTTTTTGGTTTAAGCTATAAAAACTTATAATTTTCTCATACAGGAGTTTGTGAACTCGTGTCCATACAAACAAAAGAACTTCAGTTACATATCAACCAGCTTTTGACTATCACATTAACCTATGGTACTCCCTTATTTCGATTCTACTTACAAGGAAATAAAAAAATAAGACTATTTCTGCTAATTTTTTCTCGATTAGCAGGAAGTAAATAGAAGCAAAGCTTTTTAAAATAATTTATTGCAGAGATATAGAGAAAGTCATGTGAATGGAACACATCAGATTTTTTCCCCTCTATTTAAGCTGTTGCTGAGAGTGGTGCAGTCGATTTTATTAAAATTATTACGTATAAATCTTTTGAAACACAACAAGAGTGTAGTGAAAGTGCAAATTTATTATTTAATTAATTATTTAAATATTTTGTAACTGAAATAGGTTTCCCATACTGCAACAATCATATCTGTTGTATCACAAATATTTCTTTGGAGTCAAACAGTGTCGTGGCTTCTGAAAAAAAATTGTCTTACGAAAAGTGCACATTTTACAACTTGACACGAGGGAAATAAGGGAGAACAAGAAATCCATTGGGAATTTTAAACACTGACTTTATTTGCAAAAGAATAAAACGATCTTTTTTACACATTTATTTTCTTAACAGTCATTACAGAAAAATTAACACCTGTTTGACTGTATTTAGCTACTCATTGATAGTATTATTTAGCTTTTATTCACGGAAATGGTCCACTATGAACGAAATACACACATATTTGCAATTAAGGTACTGTTCAGCAAAGTGTAAATTAAGAAAAAAATAACAACGTAATGGAAACCGATGCTTAACTGCTATTCTACCCCAATCACGCCAGTTCATTATACAACAACGTCGTATTCTCGAAGGCAGGGCCCACCAGTTACTGCCACGGTCTTATTAGAGGAAGATAAGGTTTAGTTAGGTAGACCATGATATGAATTTGTTCTGCATTGCCTCAGAAATATGACATTTCTTCACTTTCTCTATTCATTTTTCTACAAACGATATTTTCAAAAGCTGGTTCTTATATCGTCTTCTTGTTAAGCAAAATATTAGATTAAATATTTCGTAAAATATTTAAACATTTCTTATTAGTTACAGTGGTACTGTTGCAAAGCTGCATTCAAATCTTATAAGAACTCATCGTTAAGTGATTATTTTAAAATTTCCCTCTCTTTGCATAAATTAGATAGTGCGGTAAGACTCTCTCTATCTCTTAGGTTTACCAGTGATGCAGAAAGGGTAATTCAGAATGAAGAGCTTTTCACAGAAAAATTGCACTACATTTCTAATGAAAATACTTATGGAATTTTAATCAAAATCAATATAGCAGTTTTAAAAACTTTTGGTTTTTGAAAAAAGTTATTCCTGTAAAGGGGTCGTCTCTTTAGTGCGGTGGTAGCACAACTGCTTACCAAGCGGAAGACCTGGGTTCGATTCCCGGTACTTCCATAGGGATTTTTATCCCGCTGGAAGACCTGGTCCTGGGTGCACTCAGTCTCGTCAGGTCCCTGGGGGGGGGGGGGGCATTTGAAGAGCCACTTGATGTGAAGTAGCGGCTGCAGGACATGAGGACCACATTAACCGGCCGGGGCGGGGTGTTCGAGGCGTCTATCATGGGCTCAGATTGGGGACCGGGCGGTTGGGCGGTAGGCCAAGGTTCCTAGTGAGCTGTCGTGCCATGGAGTTATTATATTATTCCTGTAAAGGATAGTTGAAGGTTTGGAGATTTTCTTTAAAATCTCCGTGTCGTATTCATCAAAGATGTTGAACAAAAACACCAACTTTGATACTTATCCAACTTTTTGAGTTATACTTTTCAAAGGCGACTATTTTTAACAGTGTCTTTTTTCTGGATTCAGGGCTCTCTACAGTGAATTTTTGGGTGGAATATAATACTTCTACTACTTATTATACGTAATAGAGAACATCAATATGACTTTTTTTATTTAAAGATTCTCCAGATTTCCGCGATACTTATTTCAGTTGTAACATATATAAAAGTTTGTGATAATAATAATAATAATAATAATAATAATAATAATAGCAATAATAATAACAACAACAACCTATCTTTCAAGGCTTAGGCCTTTGGACCTGTTTCGGCTTCAGTTATAGCTTACCTGGCCTTCCTATCTCCCTCTTTTCTATAGGTTTATATTATAAGGCCATTTTTGAAATCCGGGTTTCTTTCCAGATGATCATTCCATTTTTGTTTATGTTCTTCTAATTTATCCTTTACTGGAAAAATATTTAATTCTTGGGTAATTACGTCATTAGGAATCCTGTCCACTCTGGTGTGCAACACTTACATGACTTTCTGTAGCTACTCTACAAACAAACTTCTTCCAAAAGAGCGCTGAATAGCTCACCGCGTTAGTGTTCAGAGATTCTTCCGTCTATCGAGGTCTTTGCCCTTCATGGATCAAAATCAAAGCTATTATTACTATTATTATTATTATTATTATTATTATTATTACTACTACTACTACATTTCAGGTCTATAGGTACTTTATTAGTCCACTAATAACATTTGTATAATGTAACAAATTATTAAACTGAGAAACACAAGCTTAAAGATTTTATTGCACAATTTTCCCACTCCCTTTATAAGATTTCTGGGTCATAAATAAGGTTCTCGCTGTTTTTACTTTCCCTAGCCCACTTGTAAAATCTACATAGTGGATAGAGAAGGTAATGTATTCCACCAACAAAATAGATGTCGATATTTCAATGGAAATAATAGTTTTGAGGTCCCCTGAGTCCGAATTTTTTTTTAGAAAAAGGCTCATGTGTGTGTCGTATGTGTTTGTGGATAGCATAGCTCAAAAATGAAAAGCCCGTTAAATACCAAACTTGGTTTTTAGGTTTAGTATCTTCCAATGGTGCGATAAGAAGTTTTTCAAGAAAATTCCCCGACTAGAAAATACCATTCAAATAGAAAATGTTTCTATAATTTTCATTTTCTCAAAATTGGCTTTAACAATTTTTATTAAAATACTGTATATTAAAGCTATTTACATTCCAAATAAAATATATATCTTGAATTTTCTGGGAATAGCCTCTGAAGACCTCTTTATTCTGGATGAATGTTGCCGAATTTTGCATAACTACTAAACCGTAAGAGATAGAAAAAACTTACTGCACAAAAATGTAAATCTCGTCAAAACAGACAATTTATGTTCTTTACGTTTCTGATGTGGAGGTAACCGTTTCCGAGATATTCCTTGTTATTGGTTTCAATTGTAAAGTACTCAGACTATACTACTCCTGGCCAAGATAAGAAGCGATATGCAATGACAATGGCATAACGGTAGCTTTTGAAACATTTGACTATCACTGTAGCATAGCACATTCATTTAGTTCCCTTCTACTTATAAGGAACTAAGTAAAAAGAACATTCTGCTAATGTTTAGCTCTATTAGCATTGTGTAGAAAGAAGAAGAATCTTTTTTAAGAAGTTTGTTTGTAGAGCAGGTAGAGAAAGTCATGTGAGTGTAACACATCAGATTTTTTTCTCTGCGCTACACACTGAAGTTCTAATGCCAAGGTATTACTCGCAGGTGGTAGACTACAGAAATAAACACACTGCTTAAAGCAACTGGTTCTGTAGGGGCGTTGAACGGGGTTGAGGGATGCAGGGGTGGATTGCCCAATCGGTTTTGCGTGGCATGTTGTACCAGAATGGCACGAATAAAAATCGTGGTAAGACCCGAGCTCCCGCCAAACGTTCACATTTCCAGCAAAGTCATAGCGCCAGGCGTATTTTTACTTTCTCCACACATATGTGCATGGTGTATCTTTAGTGAAGGTATATTTCAAAAATTCGACACCAAGATTTCACTGGAAATGGATGTTTTAGGACCTCCTGAATAAAAAAAAAAAAGTATTTCTAGAAAAAGTCCATGCGTTTGTATGTGCGCATATGTGTATGTGAGTCTGCGGACAGCATAGCTCAAAAACGAAAAATCCGTTAAACAGCAAACTTGGCATTTAAGTTCAGTATCTTCCAAAGATGCGACACGAAGATTTCAAAAAAATCCCCCACACTCCAACTACCCTTTACATGGGAAAAATGTCCAAACTTTTGATTAAAATCTCTTATATTTAAAATATTTATATGACAAATTATATCTTGAATTTTCTGGGAATAGCCTCTGAAGACAGCTGTATTGTGAATGAATTTCGCAAAACTGGTAAACCTAAAGTAGAGCTCACTAAAACACACAATTTATGTTATATGTATTTTTTCGTAGAGTTGACCGTTTCTGAGATATTCCTTATAATTAGTTTCAGCTTTAAAATACTTATACTTTTCTCATAGGAGAATTTGTCAACTCCTGTCCATTCAAACAAAGGTACTTCAATCACATAACAACCAGATTTTAAAAATAATTTGTTGCACAGATGTGGCGAAAGTCTTGAGAATGGAACACATCAGATTTTTATTGTCTTTGAGTGTAGGATTTAGAGATAGACATGTCTTCATTTTAATGCTGAAAACTGGTGTGTGAAAACTCATCCCCCACCCCGCTCTCCCAGGTCACCAACTCAGTAGGAAAAGAATTTTTAAGGCGTCCCCGTAATTCAGTCGGTAGAGCATTTGCCTACTGTGCCAGTAGTCGATTCCTAGCTGGAAATGGGAATTTGCTTCTATCCCAGATAAGTCCCCATCCTCCCCAGTCTCCAAGTTTTTTTTGATAGTGTTTTAACGCCCGCTTTTACTACTCGTGGCACTGCAGGCGAGGATGATTCATTATTGAAGATGAAACACTGATGGAATGCGAAGGCAAGGGAAAGCGGACAACCTGAAAAAAACCTGTCGCCCTCCGTGGTGTAAGGGTTACCATGCTACTTCATATGCCCAGCTAACTTCAAACCCGGCGGAGGACGATGGATTTTTTCGGGTGTAAAAACCTTTAGCATGGCTTCCTTCGGAAGGTAAGTAAAATCTGGTCCCGTGTCGTAGATTTACGGCACGTAGAAGAACCTCAATCCTGATAGAAAGGCCTCTGAGCAAAATTAAGTGGTCTTTCACGCCCTGTATATAATGGAACGCTGAGAACCACAGCAGTTATAGAGCGTCCATAAATAAAACGACATTTCATTTTCATTTTTCCGGAGAAAATCCGCCCCAAATCTCGCATACGGTTGCTTGGAATTGAAGCGTGGTCTAACCACTCGGCCACGGCGCGGCACAGCCTGTGTGTGCTCTAATGAAAATAGAAACTCAATGACAACAAACAGTATGTATACGAGAAATACCACTGTCAATAAGCAATATGTTCCATAAAAAATGCCGCAGATAGAACCATACATTTACACAAGGAGTATAGAAGGGGCAGGGGGAGGGAGAGAATTTTTAGTGTGAGATGGTGCTGAGCCCAAAGTAATAGAAATGAAAAGTCGTTTTATTTATGGACGCTCTTTAACTGCTGTGGTTCTCAGCGTCCCATTCTATACTCCTTTTTTTTCAAATACAGTTCCGGAGTCTGGTCGGGACTCCGCAGCTGTATACCCTAGTTTTATTTACCTAATTTGTTTACTGTGTTCTGATTTTACACTGACACACACACATATACACAAACATATAACACCCATGCCAAAGGCGGGACTCGAACCCACAATCCCCTGCGCTACGAAGCACCAAAGCGAGACGCCTTGGCGAGCGCGGCCATGGAGATCGGCATACTGGGCGTGAAGACCGCTTAATTTTGCTCAGAGACCTCTCTATCAGGCTTGAGGTTCTTTTACGTGCCCTAAATCTACGACACGGGACCCATAGCTTTACTTCCCTTCAGAAGGAAACCATGGTAAGGATTTTACGGCAGAAAAATTCCATCGTCTTCCGCCGCGACGTTAGGTATATGAAGTTAGCATGGTAACCACGGAGGGCGACAAAGCAATAGATACAATCGCATACTGTACGGGGCATAAGTACCAGAGACTGCTAATTAATAATTAAATTCCATACAGGGGTTGACCTATTTCCTCTTTAAGATACATTTGTAAGTGTACCTTTATTAAAATAAATGAGTTGGTTTTGATTCATCTTTAGATTCTTGAAAAAGCTTTGAAATAAAACAAGGTTCTTTTTGCTCGCGTAAGATTGTGCAAATCGGATACAGAAGCCTTTCATCGTGACGAGCAATATACACAAATTCTTGGCGTTATTCGATGCTGGCGCCTAACTCTTTCATCAAAGCCCGGAATGAGCACGGTCTTCTGGAAGACGGTGCTACGGCAAAAGAAAATATAATTTCATCAGCGTTAAACAAAGATAGCGAGATGGCGAAGAAGGGTAAAGGCAGGGAGGTTAAAAGCAGCAGAGACAGAGGGACGGAAAGAGAGATGAAAGGACGGTAGCTTGGGATTGGCCGAAGCTACTTCTTCTCTTACGCGATGGCGTTAACGAGGCAGCAATTGGGGCAGAGAGGGGGAGGGAGAGAGCGAGAGAGAGAGAAAGAGGGCGCCATCCTCCCTGCTTTGTTCTAATTACAAGCGGCAGATAAACCGGACGAGCTGATTGGTTGCTTTTTGCTGCTCTTGGTGGTGTGCGCGTCGCAGGAGAGTTCCCAGAGGGCAGGCGCTGTATAGATGTCACTAATTACTGGCCAGACACTGCCGAGCTATTTGCCAATCATACGACGCCGGATATCACCCCCACCCCCCTCCGGAGTAACCCTCAACCCTTCTACACCACTAATTACCATATACATTGCCTGAGCAACAAATTCCAACCCTTCACATTTGTGCTAATTACTTTATACCAAATGTGGACTAGAAATATGAATTTTCTATGAAGCCCACAAGTTTCAAGAGCTCCTGAAGGCCCTTCAGTAATACTTTCGGTTGTACAGGCTGCGGAGAGCTCGCATGAATTTTACTATTTCTTAAAGGTATCTTTAATTTTAAAACACAACTTTGTAACTGCAGCTTCAAGTATTTTCCCTTCAATTATTACGGTATTTTACTTTCTCTACACGTACTATGAACATTTTTGGAAAAGGGGCCGTACATGTGTGTGTCTGTACACAACATAGCAAAAAAAAAAAAAAAAAAAACGAAAAGTCCGTTAAATACCGAATTTGGTATTTAAGTTCAATATCTTCCAAGGATGCGACACCAAGATTTTCAAGAAAATCCTCCACCCTCAACTACCCTTTACATAGAAAAATTTTCGAAAATTTCGATTTTCTCAAAAATGGCTAACGATTTTGATTAAAATATTGTATATTAAAGGTATTTATTTACCTGACAAATAAAATGTATATCCTGAAGACTACTTTATTTTGGATGAATTTTACGAAATTTTGCATAACTGTAACAGTAGGAGATAGACAAAAATTTACATAACAGAAAATGTAGATCTCGTTAAAAGACACAATTTATGTTATATACATTTTTTTTCATCGAATGGATTGTTTTTGAGATATTATTAGTTTCAGCTTTAAAGTACTTACACCTTTCTGATATGAGATTTTTTTTTTTTTTTTTATAGTTTAACGTCCTTTAACCTGGTTGGGCATATCGGACGATGAATGGAATATGGTGAAATGATGCTCAAATTATTTCGGGGTCCATGGAGCTTAAAGTTACTCGACATTCGTCTTCTCAGGATAAGGGAAAACCCCGAAAAAAGAATGAGACACGAAGATTTTAAAAAAATCTTCTCACCCCAAGTTACGCTTTATATGGAAACAATTTCGAACATTTTGATTTTCTCAAAAATGGCTCTAACAGTTTAAGATATTTACATGCCAAACAAAATGTATATCTTGAATTTTCTGGAAATAGCCTCTGAACACTTTTTCATTCTCAATGATTTTTATTGACTTTTATATAACTGGTAAACCGTAAAAGATAGACAAGAACTTACACTACAAAAAATATAGATCACGATAAAACACACACTTTATGTCGTATACATTTTTTTCGTGGAGTTGGTCGTTTTTGAGGTGTTTCTCGTTATTGGTTTCAGCTTTAAAATCCTGTATTTTTCTCATACAGGAATTTGTTAACTCCTGTCCATACAAACATAGGAACATCAGTCACATAGCAACCAGCTTTTGACTTTCACTTTAACCTATAGTACTCCCTTATTGCACTTCTACTTACACGAAAGCAAGTAATCAGACTATTTCTGCTAATTTTTTTCAATTATCATGAAGTAAATAGAAGCATAAGCTTCTTAATAATTTGTTGCAGATGATGTAGAGGAGTGAATGGAATACATCAGATTTGTTTTTTAAGAATAGAGCATAAAAGTTACAAGCATAAAGGACATTCAGGTGAATGTAAAAGTATAATTTTAAGTAGATTTCTTTTTTTGGCAGCACAGCTTGGAGACACTCCATTGAAGTGAGTCATATAATTGAATCAAGAGTAGGAGTAATGACATATCGTCTTTAATAAGCATTTTCCGCAGACAAAGTAGAGACTTTTGTCAGTAGTCATGGATAAATCAGATCCAGAGAAACAGGTTGACGAAAAGGAAATCAAAACTACAGCCCACAATAAGAGCAATGCTGGACATCTATGGGCATTGCCACAGTTGTAAGACGCAGTAGTTTGCGTTCACGGCGTATAAATAGTAAGGACTCGACCGTTTTCCCCGTTAATTTCGAAATTATACAATCCCGCACATTCGTACAGAATGCCGTGAATACAATTATATGCCCTTCACATTAGTTTAAATTTCGTTTTAACGGCCGCTGCGTCCCCTATTTCGATCCATGGATGGGGTGCAGTATTGGAGGGTGAGACGTGGTCAGTGCCTCGAACTCCCCCGGCCGGTAAATGCGGTCCTCATGACCTGGAGCCGCTACTTCTGCATCAAGTAGCTCCCTCCAGGGACCTCGCGAGGCGGAATGCACCCCGAACCTGATCTCCCAGCGGGGGAGAAATCGCCACGCCGGTACCGGGAATCGAACCCAGATCTCCCGCTTGGTAAGCAGCTGCGCTACCATGCTAAGGAGACGACCAAATTTAATTTTAATTTAATTTTACGGCGAATTTAGAGGTTCCATTGATGCTTTTTCTTTGAATTAGTAGTTAGTCATTCGTTAGATAAGTAAAATTAATCTAGAGACCGGAGCTAGAAATTCATAACTGTCATAGAATACATTAGCTAGGTGACGCCGCGGTAATGTGAGCCACGCGGGAGGTCGCAGGTTTTATTCTCGTGGCCGTTTTTCCATTAGTTTTTTGCGGGGGTTTCCCTGGGTTACCAGCAAATGCTCAGAAATGTCATTGCATCTACCGAATTTCCTGTCCCATCTCTTCCTCGACATCTGTTTCAGGGTTGAAGACCATGAGACGGTATTCAGCGCGTTGCGGCTAGGCGGTAGTTTGCTGGAGGCTGGTTTTGGTCGTGATAGTATCTAATGGGACTCGCCATTGACGGCGTAGGAGGCGTTAGGAACTCCATTCATACTTACGCCCTAAGTAATCCGGATCTCGTCACTCTTCAGGTATCTCACCTCATCCCTCCCTCCCTGGAATCCTGTAAGTCACAATGGGTCTACTTGCGGTGCTCTGTGGGGACCTCCCTCTAATCCTTCAGAAAAATATTTGATGTTCTGTAGTCACATGACTTTCTCCATTCAATCTTCTACAAATTATTTTTACAAAAGCTCATTCTTGTTTTACTTCTAAACTTTTATTATACATTTACACATATTTCATTGTAGGAATAGGATAAATACATAAACCAAAGCGATAATCAAAATCGTTTTTGGATGGTTTTGAAATTCCGCTTGATTTGGAAGATCAAGAAGGGATGAAAAATAAAACCGAACAAATGAATAACGAGTTGCAGTTGAAAAAATATCAGGTGTTTCGAAATTCAAACCATTAATAAAGCAAATATTTTGGAAATGGTTAGCGCAACACAATTGGTTTGACATAAATTTTGTAATTTAAAGAGATTTACATTTTTCTGTGAAGCAAAACTTAGTGAATCTCGTTTGATTGATCAATGATACAAAAGGCTTTCTGAATGAAGATTACTTCACAAATTAGAAAATTCAAGATATAGGTAAACACAGGTTATTTGTCACGAAAATATCTTAGAATATTGCAAAATAATAAAAATTGTTTGAGCTGTGTTGGAGAAACTATGAAAAATAATGACATATTTCGATGTAAAGGCTAGTTGAGGGTGTGGAGACTCTTTTTTAATTCTATCACATCCTTGGAAAATCCAGAATTCGGCGTGAGTCATGTTGTTCATATAAATACATATTAAATGGACATTTTCTAAAAGGGCTTCAAAACATGTATTTCTGGTGAAATCTTGATATCTTCTTCTTGTGTGGGACACAGCACTTCCTTTCTGTAATTAGGTGTTGGAGAAAGTAAGAATAATGATAATAACAACATTAGAATTGTACTGCTGCATTCGCAACCTGCATTCTCCGAACCTGGCTAGGGGACCGAGAGGTTGTCTGTCCGCAGTGTGTTGCGCGTAACCGGTCAACGTTAAGGAACGTCAACTAGGTTGTTTTTGAGTTCAAGGCAATAAGTTCTAATGATGGAGGCAATACGATGGCAAAATACTTTGCAACTCTTATTCATGGGAGCTGAACGTGGTCCCAGCGTGATGGAGGTGCATGACTGGATTCACGACTTCATGAAAATACCACCAGATCAGGTAGAGATACACAGCAGTTTCATTCTCGAGAAGATTCAGTTTTTATAAAATTTATATCTGTACAGATTATTAAAGATATTTACAGAAATTTCAAGGGGATGCAGAATTCAGTTATGAGAATGGTGAAATACTAACTGTAAATATTGGACCAGCTGACTGCCGCATTATAAATATTAGGTCTTTCAATTTAGTGCTTGAGATCACTCACACATTTCTGGAACAGAAACTTTCGCAGAGGAGAAGAATGGAACGCAGGTTATAAGTACCTCGTCAAGTCTGGTGTTCGTTCTATACGAATGGAACTATACAAGGAAATTCCAGCTACAGTATTGGTGCATGGGTTTCCTGTTTGTTTGTTTTTTTTTTTTGTTTTTTTTTTAATACGGTACCGGAGTCTGATCAGGACTCCGGCACTGTACACCCTACTTTTATTTATCTTTTTTTTTTACCTTGTTTTTCTGTATTATTACTGCATTGCTGTTTTCTTACTGTTACAACACACACATAAACACAAACATATAACCCCATGCCCAAGGCGGGACTCGAACTCACGATCCCCAGCGCTAGGAAGCACCAAAGCGGGACGCCTTGGCGAGCGCGGCCATGGGAACCGGCTGTTGGTGTGACATGTCTAGGACAACCGCAAACTTGCTACATGTGTGTGGAGAAGCTACTCATTTTCGCTCACAATGTCCATACAAAAAAAAAAAAATTCGTACTGCCTGTCTCTGTCTCGCGCAGGGCTGTGTTACTCAGCGATGTAGTGAGAGGACTGTAAACAAACAGATGCGTCAAATGGGCTCGCTACTGAAGCTAGTGATTTAGAGCCTACAGAGGAAGTTTACCCGACTACCAGCTGCATGCGTGAAGATGCGACTGCGGCGATGTAGGAAACATCCCTATTCACACCGGTAGCAATGAAACATCACACAAAAAATAGCAGAGATGTGTGTCTCTTACACCGTCTTCTGTAGCTGTGGTGTCCACTAGTGGCGACAAGAACATGATTGACAATTGCAATCTACCAGACAAAATAATAACCGAAAACCAGCGATGGAGTGAGATGGACTCTGATACACCTGTGCAGCTTCGGAGAGAACGCCCGCTGTCTGTTAGCGAGGAGGAGGAAACCGAAGAAATGGAGTCTGGTATCGCGCGGGAGATCGTGAGAGGCCCTCGACTCAGGAAGCACATGTCTTCTCGGTCTGGAAGCCTCCGAAAAAGTTTCAGGAAAACATGTTCATGCCGTTGCTAATGACTAGCTACACCTTGGACTGTGACCACCATACCTGCTCTGTTTTACTTCTGTCCTATTTTTACACATACCTTTGCAACTGTCAACATTGACTCACTACGCTGCTCTGCCAAACAGATTCTCTTACCTGATTTTGTGCGGACTCATGATTTAGATATAGTTTTCCTTCAAGAAGTCAATATTACTGACTTTGGTTTTACTTTAGTTGTGTGGTGAATGTTTGATAACATACGCATGGGACTGATATTTTATAACGAGCCGGTTTGATAGATATGTCGTGATAAAAGTGATAGCCTGGACAACATACTGTTGCTTAACCTATACGTCTTACGGTAGTGATAAGCAATTCATAATCAGCATTCTACTCTATTATTTCTGATGGATTTGTGTAATTCTTTTAGTAGGAGGCCACTTCAACTTCGTACTGCATCCTAAGGATCAGCTTGGAGATTATAACAAGTTTTTGGCATTGGAACAACTGGTAACCGGTCTGCGACTTTGTGATGTTTGGGAGCATATGAACGCTACGTCTGTAGAATTCACTTACTGTCAAGGTACAGTTCGTACCTCAAGGATAGATCGTTTCTATCTAAGTGCTCTGGGAGTAATTCTTAGAGGAGGTCATAGGGATCCAAAATCAATGGCAGGGGCAAGTCTTCTGTGATAAAATGTACTTCTGACACAATAAAAAGGATTCTATTCAACTCTCTGATCCATGCTGTGAGTATTTTACCTGTGGCTTTACTGAACAGCATGCTATCAAACTGTAATTAATTGCTGAGAGACATATTCCTCTATATGGTAGAGGTTATTGGAAAACTAAATCAAGCTTTATTACATGTGACACCATTATTGCCGCGGATTTCATCAAGTTGTGGCAAAGTCTTCGGGGTAAAGCATGACGCTCCCCGCTGACGGTGATGGAGAAATGGCGACGTGTGTGTTTGGTATTACGATAGGTATTCTTCAAGAACAAAGGTCGTGATAGGGCCATTGAGCGCCGTCACACCTTAGACTTTTATCAAGGAACATTAATGGGTCTTCTCTCAAAACAATATAGAGTGGCCAGGACGTATCCCATCGCCTTCAAGCTGTGATGCGGAAGCACATTTTGTGGGAACTATGACACGTTCGCGAACTCATCACTCCGTCATTGCACAGGAGAAAGCTTCTTTGTTTCATACAATTAAAGAAAACGGTGGTGGAGTGGTCGTTACATCCACGCTTTTCTGACACCGGCGGAAGCCAAGGTCACCACTGTGCCTCAAATCCTACAGACTTTCCATGTGTCTTATAGCACTATGTTTGACAACACTGACATACTCTGACATACGCAATGACGCCATGGAGGAGCTCTTACAATATGTTGACACCGGCATAACTGTGGAGGAACAGCGTTACTTGGAGCAATGCGTTTTATTTATGGATGCTCTTTAACTGCTGTGGTTCTCAGCGACCCATTCTATACTGGGCGCGAAAGATCGCTTAATTTTGCTCAGAGCAGAGGTATTCTGCAACGGAGATACTGCACAGCATTAATTCCGCTAGGACCAATTCCTGTACGGGAGAAGACGGCCTAACATGTTCATTCTACAAGACCTTTTGGAGTATAATCAAACAAGAAGTTGGTGAATGAGATCTTTATTGGATCGACCTGTTGCCCTGGATTAACAGATGGCATCGTCATCTTAATCCCAAAGAAAAACTTTCCAATAAATGTCTGGGTCTATAGCTCATTAACACTTTTAAGCACCGACAACAAATTATGATGAAAGTATTTGCACCCAGGTTAAGGCTTATTCTACCTACAATTGTAACAATCGGACAAACGTGTGGCATCCCAAGCAGGACCATAATTCACAACCCTCTGGTACTCTGAGATACTCATCTACATTGTGATGAAATCCGTCGTTGGTCAAGCTAGATTTTGATAAAGCATTTGATTGAGTTCGCCATGCCTATATGTTTAAAGTGCTTCATAGCTGAAAATTTCCACCGCTTTCCACAATCAGGACGCTATACAGCGAGATGACTTCGAAAGTGCAAGTAAGCCTATAACGATTAATAATTCAGTACGCTAGAGTTATGCAGTTTCGATGATTCTCTTCTCCCTTTCTTTAGAACTCTTCCTTCCCTGTCTTCAGGCTAAGCTGACTGGAACTGTCACTCCAGCTCGATTATTTTGTGCCAGGGCCTATGCTGATAATGCCACGCTACTCATCCGTAGGTGCGAGGATTTACCCTTGGTGCACACCGTCATTGAACTTTAAGAGGCAGCTTCTGATGCCAAATTAAACACCACAAAGTCGCAACTGCTCCCTCTTGGACCGTGACCGACTGATCACAACGTTCTCGATATCCCGATACAAATAGTGTATCGATTCTCGGCATCACCTTCTCCAAACCATTTATATCGATGATTGATCGCGACTGGTATCACAAAATAAACCTGGTTAGGCTGAATACCACTACACATCTTGGTCGAAACTTGAACCTTCTACAGAAAGAGGGGCACATCAATCAATTTGTTGTGGCAAAATTGTGGTATATGGCGCAGGTGCTACCCCTGCCCGTAAAATCTCCCGAGTTGAGCGACTTGTTGGATTCTATCTATGGAGAGGAGAACCATTTGGTGCTGCTAAAACCCAGTTGTGGCGCAAGCATAACAAAGGAGGCTTAGTTCTAATTGCAGTGAGACCTAACAGTAAAGAGCTTCTTGTAAAACCCATTACACTTTCCACTGGAGAGGAACAAGAAACAGCCTTTTGGGAACATTTCAAGAATTCACTTGGAATTCAGTTTCGGACGGTTCGTGCGGGTTTTAGGAGAGCACTCCATGCTTTAGATGACATTGATGGCGATGCCCTACATCAGCAACTTAAAGGACTAACATCTGAACCCTACAAGATGTTCCTACAGAAGCTACTTACTCTAATTCATGTCAGGTGTGGCGGAACATCCATTTGGAAAATAGCTCTACAGAATGGAGTAAAAGTACATATTTGGTCATCAATGATGTTGTGGCCACCGAGGATGGGCATTGTGATGACACCTAATTGCAACATTTGCGATGTGATTAATACTTTAGTTACCAATACAACAGCGCGACAGATGTGGCACTGTGTTGTTTCGCACCTATATCGTCTTGCTCCTTCGCAAAATTCACATCTAGTATGTCCAGACATTACTGGAACTAGAGACTCAAGTACTACAGACCGCTTTGCACCGGTGTGGCTCGCTCTTGGCTTTCAGCATTATATACTGTCTGAAACGCATCCTAGTATCGAAAGTTTACGTTGTCAACTTAGAGCAGCAAGAGATGATAAACATAAGCGTCTCTCACCGCATTTGGCAACGGCATTTTGTCACCATCTTACTGCGCAGGTTTCATTTAAAAACAATTTAAAAAACACACAAATGAACTCCTAAATATATATAACAAGGAATTAAACAAACAAAATAATTAAATTAAAAAAAATGGAAATGATTGCTTTTCGGAATGATAGACTCGCCCATTAAAAATACATATATACACACTTTGGATTATCAGCTTTCACGCAAATTTTAATAGCTATATAGAACTATATAAATATATAATTGTATATACTGGGAACCAGAATCCTCAGCTTAATTTTGACAAGCCAGTTGATCTACCGGAGTTGAATTTCTGAAGCGGACTCACCCTTCTTCTTTGAAGGTACAATTAGTGATCAGGTATATGTAAAAGAATAACAAAAGAATTTGTATTACAAAAGAAACAAAAGAATTTGACAGTTCTACTTGTACTTTACAAAACAAATTACAGTACAATAATTTGGATCAGTACCCTGTAGAGGAGTAAGCAAGCTCAAGATCATAGCGTATTCAGGATTGGCGATCAGTCCAACACCCGGTATGCATGAAAAAAAAAAAAAAAACTTGATTACTTCCCTCAAATTACATAACTCCATGGAACCACCTGTGCCAGAATTCCAGTCTCAAAGCTAGGGGCAAGAAAATCTCTGTACATGATCACAATTCTTTTTACATTCTCTACTAGGTACAATAAGTAGGGGAAGTATTGCATTCCACCCAGAAATTGAAAATCGAGATTTCGCCGAAAATGTAGTTTTGAATCCTCTGAAATCCCCCCTCCCGCAAACACATTCTTAGAAGAGGCCAGTGTGTGTCTGTTAACAGTAACTCCAAAAAACGAAAGATTTCATTCCCCTATTTCCGTTTTACATGCAAGAAAATATCTAAAATACATTTCTACAAATATTAATTCCGATTCATATGTAGCGGATAGAAGAAATACTGCAATAGTAAAACGGAAATAAGAGAATACACTATGCTAAAGGAGAATAAAATATTTTAAAAGCTGGTCGTTATCTGAAACAATTGAAATCAGGTTATCTTTGCACGACCAAAATGAAAAAAATGAATAACGACTTCTTATTTAGGAAAAGTCCAAGTACTAAAAATTCTAAAACAAAAAATAAAGATATGTCACAAACTGTGTGCTTTAATGACATCTATATTTTTGGTGTTAACACTTTTTTATCAGTTATGAAAAATTCGTCCATAATTTTCAGAAAATTTAAGATTTACATTTTATTGTTATGTAACTGGCAAGGCCAAGAAACGGATTTCATCTATGTGGCAGCCAGGTTATGAAAAATTTAAGAATCGTTTTAGAACTAATGTATTGCCTTATTTATCTTTTGCTTTCAAGAAAGCAAGTAATATTATTAGCATGAAACCGATAGAAGAATAAGATTTTTACATTAAAAAGTCTTGTGAATGAAACATAAATTTTTGGGCTGTTTTCAACGTTTTCCCAGTGGTATGTAAAATGTTCTTCGCTCAAATAATTACAGCTAAGCTACCAGTAGAACTATAGGATTACAAGCTAGGCATGAGAGATGGTGCTTTACGTGGAATGTGCTCTGTACAGCTTTGCAAAGGCCTTGAACATTCCAGAGAGCAGCTCATTGCTTCGAAGCGTGTAATTTCGATCCATACCGTTGCAATTACATTGGGAAAACATCCTCTAGCAGCATCCATGGAAAAAGAAAACAGGTTACACCTGTTATAAGATGGGGCTTTAAATCTCACAGTATTAAGGGACTCGAATGCTTTAAAATACGATATATCGATTAGAGTGCCACGTGTCCCTCTCAAGGTGTGTCGTTACGTCCATGTTCTGGCTTCCTTTCGTTTTTCAAGTGGGATGTTCTAATCAGTGTACTTGAACTGTTTTATCTGCCGTTTCAACGCTGCACATTTCAATATTACAGTAAGAAGCACTTCAATGTTATTGTCATTACGATGCCAAACATACTGAGATTCAACCCATTCTGCTCTTGTATTTATTCCATATGTGCATAAAGTTACAGAAGGCTGTTTACATATACTGGGGCCGCGCCGTGGCCGAGTGGCAGGCCATCGCCTCTCACCTAGACGGCCAGGGTTCGATTCCAAGCGACCGCATGTGAGATTTGTGGTGGACAAAGCGGTGCAGGGGCGGGTTTTCTCCGGTTTCCACCACCATCTCATTCCACCGGAGCTCTATCTTCATGTATCACCAATGTCATCGCCTGCGGTGCCAGAGCAGTGAAAGCAGTAAAAGACTGCTTATAACATTCTTAAAGACATAACGAACTAAATTATTAAACTCTATCCAAGTTAAGGTGATGCGTCTGTGAAATTTGACCAAAAAAGTGTGTAAAACTACAAAATGGTTTGGCTTGATAATAAAATAATATGAATTCCAAGCTTTAAAAAAAATAACTTTTTCCGCTTAGGAAACTTTAACTACAACTTAACTAAAGGGTGAGTTTTCCGGATAAGGGATTCTGTTTTGGTTTTCCCTTATCCTGAGAAGACAAATGTCGAGTAACTTTAAGCTCCATGGATTCCGAGATCATTTGGGCAACATTTTACCATACATTTGCAGGCACAATAATAGACATATTTAACCCTTATTTTCTCACAAAAATGTCTTCCAACACTTCTTCATATTCACACTATTCCACAAGATGCAATTTTTACTAATATGAATCAACATTTTTATACTGTCTCTCAAAAGCACATTAAAGAAAATGGTAATATAACTTTTTCCAAATAATGCTCCAATTTTTATAAATAAATTTTCAAATTTTGAAAAAATCATAACTTTTGGAAAGTACGAAAAGTAGTAATTTTTGCACATTAATTAGAGCTAATATTAAAAAGTGTGTGTTCCATTCACATGACTTCCTCTACATCTCTGCAACAAATTATTGTTAAAAAACTTATGCTTTATTTACTTCCGGCTAGCAGAAATAGCCTTATAACTTGCTTCCTTGTACGTAGAAGCGAAATGAGGGAGTATACCATAGGTTAAAGTGATAGTCATAAGCTGGTTGCTATGTGATTGAAGTTCCTTTGTTTGTATAAACAGGAGACCTGTATGAGAAGAGTATACGTTTTTTAAAGCTGAAATAAAAAAATAAGGAATATCTCAAAAACGACCAACTGCACGAAAAAAAATGCATATAACATTAATTATGTGTTTTAAGATGCTCTACATTTTTTGTGTGGTAAGGTTTCGTCCATCTCTTACGGTTTAGCAGTTATGTATTATCGTAAAAGCCTGCCGCGCTGTTGCGTTGTATGTAAGAGAGGGCTGGCGTGTTGTAGTGGCGAGAGCGGATGGGTTATATAATCGTTTTATGCAATAAAATGTGCGTTTATAGCTACGGCAAATAGAAATTCTAACTGAGGAAATATAACTCTAAAAATTTAACTTTGAGTGCACTCATTTCTACCAAAGATTCGTTTACATTATCGTGTATTCAGAATTAAGAATCATGATATGACTTTTGTTTGTGTTTGGACTCAACTGATTGGGTTATGTTTGCGATGATAGTGTTGAATGAATTTTATTTTGCGAAAATAAAACTCCAGAGCAGAATTTTCACTATTACGTTTAACATTAAAACGGTTTATTTTGTATAGGTATCTTAAATGCCATCTCCTTAGCGCGATGGTAGCGTGGCTGCTTGCCACGCTGGAGATCTGGGTTCGATTCCCCTATTGGGAGACCTGGTCCGGGGTGCACTCAGCCTCGTGGGGCCAATTGAGGAGCTGCTTGATTGAGAAGTAGCGGCTCCAGATCGAGACGACCGCATAAGCTGGCCGGGAGGGACTCGAGGCGCTGATCACGTCTCACCCTCCAGCACTCCACCGCCTTCGGGCTGAGATGGGGTATGCAGCGGCCGGGCGGTAGGCCAAGGTCCCTCGTGAACTGTCGTGTCATGGAGTTTGCCTTACATGCCTATCTCAGATTTAGTGCCCAAGGGTCTAGTGGACGTTTCCTTTTATAAATTACAAGATGTTCCAGAATCTAGGAAGCGTTTGGCAATTTATTGCTAAACCAGCTAAGTAACCAGACAATTCCCGTTTTTTTTTTTTTTTTTTTTTTTTTCAATTGTATGTTTAGTTTTCGAGTGTTTTGAAAAATTAGTGTTTATGGCAAGAATTTAATATTTTCTTGACCAGTAATTCTGGAAATAAAAACGTGTTCTTGTATTTCTTTCTCTAGCGTATATTTACATTAAATGTATAAAGTAGCTAGAGAAGGTATTGCATTCCACCCAGAAGTTTGGTGTCGTGATTTCACCGGAAATATATGTCTTCAGGTCCCCATTTTAGAAAAAGCGCGTGTGAATGTGTGTGTTTGTTTGTGAACACCTTAGCTCAAAAAGAACATATCATTAAATACCAAACTACCCTTTACATGTAGAATTTTTTGAATTTTTTTTAAACATGGATATAAGTATTTTGATTCAAGTACGGTATATTAAGGATATTTACATGAAAATAAAACACATATTTTCAATTTTCTGGTAATAACCTCTAAAGAGCTCAATATTATGGATGAGTTTCACAGAATTTTGCATAAAGATTAAACCGTAAGACAGACAAAAACTTAATACACAAATAATGTAGATCTCGTAACATATAATTCATGTCATAATAACATATAAGTTTTTCTTGTAGATTTTAAATTTGAGATATTTCTTGTTGCTGGCTTCAATTTAAGCCACCTAACTTAAACTACACTGGACAGTGCAAAGCAAACCGAACCATAATTGTTTCACATAACAACCAGCTATTACAAATTTGGCTATCGCTTTAACTTAGTGTATTCCCTTATTTCCCTTCTATTTACAAGAAAGCAGGAAATAAGACCATTTCTGTTAATGTTTATCTCTATATAGGCAAAAGCATACACTTTGTAACAATACTTTGTGAATGAAACAAATCAGATTTTTATTTTCTCCACACATGTACATGGTGTATAGAGAAGGTATTGTAAAAGAAGCATTTTTGGAAAAAGGTCCGTGTGTATGTATGTGTGTCTGTGGACAGCATAACGCCAAAACGAAAAGATCGTTAAATACCAAACTTGGTATTTAAGTTCGGTATCTTCCAAGGATGCGATACGATGACTTTTAAGAAAATACCCCCACCCCAAACTGCTCTTTACATGGACAAATTTATGAAAGTTTTGCTTTTCTCAAAAGAAGCCTTAACAATTTTAAATAAAATCTCTTATATTTACATATGTATTGTATTTTCTGGGAATAGCCTTTAAAGTCGGCTTTATTCTGAATTATTTATGTTGAATTTTGCATAACTGATAAACATAAAACTTAATGCACTAAAAATGTAGATCACGATGAAATACGCAATTTATGTCATATACATTTTTTCCTGAAGTTGGATATTCCTTGTCATTGATTTCAAACTTGATGTGAACGCTTGGCCACGCAAAGAAACGGATTTCAACCCCATAGACACCACATTTTAAAACATTTGACCGTCGGTTTAGCCTAATGTATTCCCTTATTCTGCTTATATAGGAACAAATAATAACACCGTTTCTGCGATGTTTTCGCATTAAAATGCTTTAAACTTAATATTTTTAAAATACTTAAACTTTTCTCACATGCCTTGGCCACGCATAGAAACGGATTTCAATCCCATAGCAACCACACTTTAAAACATTTGACTGTCTATTTCACCTAGTGTATTCCCATATTTTCCTTCTACTAATAAAGGATTTAAGTAATAAAATCATTTCTGCTAATGTTTTAGCATTAATTAGATAGAAGAATAAGCTTATTAGCAATAATTTGTTACAGAGATTTAGAGAAAGTCATGTGAATGGAACACCTTTTTCATTGCCTTTGTAACATCGTACTGATTTTGATTTGAGTATTTTTCATGGTCTATTTTATAATTTATAAATGCGAATTTTATACATTTAAAGCTTATTTTTTGACATTTGTATCGTAAGAAATGAAATACTCTTTGATATCTTAGGTATATTAGAATGTAAAATACAATTGGAATACCAAATGTTGAGTTATAGAGAATATCCCAGCGATATTTTAGTGAGAAAACACTTTTACGTACAAATTGATCCTTTGCGTACTAACAAAAGAACTCCGCCGAACAAACACCGAACTTTCCCCAACCATGGTTTGTTGGCAAAGAGAGTTATAAATGCCCGATCGCTTTAAAACATAAATTTCCCTGTGAGGGAAGAACTAATTGCCCTCGGATGGCGGAGGCTGCGCCTTTTTGCGCCTCCCCCACTAGACCTGCAGTGCGCAGGCGCTATTGTTGCATCGCCGCACAAGATACAGGGACAAAGTGTTGCCTCTACTTAGATTGACACTGGGATGCTAATCAATATCACTGCTAGATATGATAACACCTTGATCGATATATCGCATTTTAAAGTTCTAGTTAGCTTCAAGAACATTTTAATTTGATGCCATATCTCTTAGGTTAACATTGCAGTTTTCTAACTCTGTTAGACAGAATTAAAATATTGAATAGGGCTTGAAAGTTAATACCTGCAGACAGCTTCTTATTCACTTTTAGTTTCAGGTTCTACTGTCTATAAACAAGTTTTCCTCATCTTTAACTTTTTACTATTCCACCCAAAAATTCGATACCGAGATTTCATCGGAAATACATGATTTGGGTCACCCTGAACCAAAAAAAAAAGCATTTTTAGAAAAAGGTCCGTGTGTGTCTATGTGTCTGTGGACAACATAGCTCAAAAATGAAATGACCTTCGAATACCTAGCTTAGTATTTATGTTTAGTATCTTCCAAGGATGTGACATGAAGATTTTCAAGAAAATTCCCCCCACGCCCAACTGACCTTTAAACGATTTTTTTTCTCGAAAATTTTGATTTTCTAACACGATGTTTATTAAAATATCGTATATTAAAGATACTTACCTGATAAATGAAATGTATATCTTGAATTTTGTGGGAATAACCTCTGAAAACCTCTTTATTCTGGATGATTTTTATTGAATTTTGCTTAGCTGCTAAACCGTGAGGGATAGATAAAAACTTAGTGCTCGAAATGTAGAGCTTATAAAATACACTATTTATGTTGTATACATTTTTTCGTGAAGTTGATCATTTTTTAGATATTTCTTGTTTTTGGTTTCAGCTTTAAAAAACGTATACTTTTCTCATGCAGGTATTTGTCAACTCCTGTCCATACAAACAAAGGAACTTCAATTACCTAGCAACCAGCTTTTGACTATCACTTTAACCTATGATACTCCCTTATTTCGTTTCTGTTTATAAAGTCGTGTGAATGGAACACATCAAAAAATTGTTTTACATGTGTCTTTCAGTTTTGTTTCGTAGCACGTACATGAACATATAAGTATTTAGTGACTCTCGGGAATGGTGACACTAGTTTGTGAATCACTAGCCGTCCAAAATGAACAACCACTCAGATTTAATGAATTGGTAATTCTAAGACTTCACAAATCTTCGCTTCATAACGTTCAGAACTAAACAAGTTCACATCGACTATCGTTCACTCTCTCTGACCAACCTCTCATTCCCCGTTCCTTTTTGGGTGTGCTTGCGCGTAAACAGTCCACTAAACAGTAAAATGCTTGCTTTCCTGAATCCGGAAGTGTGGTATTTATAGAATAACAAATAACAACGAATATCTCGGAAATTGTTAACACTTCAAAAACTGTATATGACATAAATTATGTGATTTAAATCGATCTACATTTTTTCAGTAAGATTGTCTATCTCTTATTGCTTACCAGCTAAGCAAAATTCAATCAGAATGGAGAGGATTTTAGAGGCTATTCCCAGAATAATTCGGATACACATTTTCTTTCTTATTTACGTTTTTAATATAGTTACAATATTTAAAAGGAATGCTAGAGCCACTTTTAGGACATCGAAAATGTCGATGAGGTGGGAGATTTTGCTGAAAATCTTTAGGCAGAATCCTTGGAAGATACAAACTTAACTATCAAGTTTGGTATTTAACCGATATTTCTTTTTTGAGATACGCCGTCCGCAGACACGCACACGCACACATGGAACTTTTTATAAAAATATATTTTTTGGATTATGCATTCCTCAAAAAATGTATTTCTGGTGAAATCTTGGTATCGAATTTTTGAGTGGAATACTATCCTGCTTTCTCTCTCTACGTACACACTACTTGTTAGTGAAAGTAAAAAAGAAACAAAAGAATACGCTGGCCAAAACGACAGTCAAATATTTTAAACATTGGTTTCTATGTTACTGAAATTCGGTTCAGTTTCATCTAGGAAAAGAAGGAAGTTACACATTTCCGTTTGAGAAAAGTTGTAAATGTTTTAAAATTAAAACCAATAATATATACATGGGCTCTGAGGTTTGTGCCAACTAGAATAATCGTGGTATATCAGGAAAAATAAAGAACTTTATGTTGTTACCTATACATCGCTATCAAAAGGCGCATTAGCAATGAAAGGAAAGGGAGTCCGGAAGAATACTTGTCAGCGGGAAAGATTGTATAAAACAAGGTTTAAGAAACTTTATTCTGTTAGCTTCAGAAAGCTATATTATTTTTGGGTAACTGCGATCCTTTAAGAGCTCAGCCTATACAACATTTTCTACAGCAGTTGATATTTTTAATAATGAAGAATAGTACGGAAAGGTAAATTCTACAACAGATATTTCAAGGAGGAATTAATTAGCATGTAACACGAATTTCGTTTCTAACAACAAACTTTCTTTTAACTTAATTTTTAAAACAGGTTTTAGTAAGCGGTAAAGCAATTTTTTAAATTTATTTTTGGTAGCTGAAATAGTCGTACTATATGAAACTTATGAAGTATTAATATTCCGAGGGAGTTAAGACTATTTCTGCTAATTTTTTCTCGATTAGCATGAAGTAAATCGAAGCATAAACTTTTTTATAATTTTTCTTCAGAGATGTAGAGAAAGCCATGTGAATGGAACGCATCGGATTTTTTAAAATCATCTGTTTTAAAATCATTAACTGAATATTTTTCATATTTATTTATCGTATCTGTAAGATAAAATAATGTATTATACAAGTGGACAAAGCTGTATTATTCACTCGTAGAACTTAAAACGGTTCCCTTAGGGCCGCGTTTTAAATTGTTCTACTCATGGATAAACTCTGTGTTTATTCACTTGTATAACAAATAGGTATTAATTATGAGCTCACCTAAAGGGCTGTTGCTTGTAGAGTTGACAAGACTATTGATCTAAGTAAAGCAGTTAGCCCCTTGTAGCACTGTGGGCCACGCTGCCTACTCCAACTTAACTCATTACCACCAGAAGCGGAGGCGAACGAGCAGCAAGGAAATGAGAGAGAGGGAGAGAGAGAAGCTGAATTAAAATCCAAATGAGGGCAGAACCAAGTGCCGGTAGGAGGAGGAACTTTGTAATGAGTGTAGAATTTACGGAAATATCGTTCCTCTCTCGGCTGGGGAAGATGGCTCTCGAGCACTCCAGTGTGGAATGAAGTATCCCCTTTTTAGCAAACATAATCCACTGCAGAATCCCTCACATAGTTGTGCAGCCTTTCGTGTCTTATATCATACATTGCGTGTATATCGAAAACAAATTATTGTTAAAAATTAATTCTTATATTCACTTCATGCTAATCGAGAAAAAAAAAAAATAGCAGAAATGGACTTATTACCTGCTTCCTTGTAAGGGAAATAAGGGAGTACCATAGGTTAAAGTGATAGTCAAAATCTGGTTGCGATGTGACTGAAGTTCCTTTGTTTGTATGGACACGAGTTGACAAATTCCCGTATGGGAAAAGTAAAAGTATTTTAAAGCTGAAACCAATAACAAGGAATATCTCAAAAACGATAAACTCCAGGAAAAAAATGTATATAACATGAATGTTGTGTTTTAACGAGCTCTACTTTTCTGTTATGTTAGTTTTTTCTATCTCTTACGGTTTACCCGTTATGTAAAATTCCATAAAACATCCAGAATAAAGTAGTCTTCAGAGCCTATTAGATAATTGAAGATATACATGTTATTTGTCACATAAATATCTTAAATATAAGAGATTGTTAATCAAAATTGTTAGTCATTTTTGAGAAAATCAAAATTTTCGAAATTTTTTCCATGTAAAGGATAGTTGGTGGTGGAGGGATATTTTTTGAAAATCTTTGTGTCGCATCCTTGGAATACACCAAACTTAAATACCAAGTTTGTCTTTTCGTTTTTGAGCTATGCTGCCCACAGACAGACAGACAGACAGACACACAGGGCACTTTTTAGGTGACTATACTTACGTAAGGTTTGCATTGGAGTTCAGTCAATGCATTATATCACATTAAAATAAACGTACCAAAAAAAAAAAAAACAACAGTTCTTATTACTACATTTCAGAATATTATTTTTAACCGTATTAGGAATCATGTAACATGAATATTCCCGCCGATTATTGTATTATCCCAGCACTTAAATAAATATTACCCATTAAAGTTTTCTTCTTCACGCTATAATTAGTCTTTTCTTGCTTTTATCCCATATTTTCTCCATCGTTTTCAGACCTTCAAATATATATTCTAGTATTGGTATTCTATTTTGAGACATTCTTCCAAATGTTTCTTTCTTATTTCTAGTGTTTTTCTCATATTGTTGCTGTATTTATTTTTTCTCTATTATGTACATTTCTATACCTATTCTGTACTAAGCACGTTCTATTGCGTATGCAGGTAGCCCGACTGCTCCGTATTTGAAGTGTACAGATATCCCTTCGAGCGTTAAGAGTTGTAGAACTCAGCGGTGCTATTTGAAGTTAAGATTCGTTAGTGGAGAACTGGCAATGGCAACCTTCGTTTTATCCCTCTTTTTTATCAGCCGGAGACATCAGCAGGTTGCGCCCATTGAGAGGGGTGAAACTAGCGGGTTTTTAACAAGAAGTAGCCCCGTGATTTCTGCAACTCTTTTAACGCACGAAAGGATATCTGCACGCGTCAAATGTGGGGCAGTGGACCACCTGGTATAAATCGAACTTGAAGCAATATCTAGCATTGCGGACCAATAGCCATATTTATTTCATGTTTTGTATAGATATTTCATACCCTTCTTTGTAAGAACACGTATTTTTCTGTCATGTTTACTTTCTCTACACCCTCTATGTGCATAGTGTATAGAGAAGGTATTGCATTCCACGAAAAAAATTCGATACCGAGATTTTCCCAGAAACATATGTTTTAGGGTCCCTTATATCCCAAAAAGCATTTTCACAAAAAGTTCCGTGTGTCCGTGTGTCTGTGAACACGATAACTCACTAAACGAAAACTCAGTAAAATACCAAACTTGGTATTTAGGTTTAGTAAATTTCCAGAGATACGACACAAAGATTTTGAGGAAAATCCCCCCACTCCAAACTACCCTTTACATGGAAACATTTTCGAAAAGTTTGATTTTCTTAAAAATGGCTCTAACGAGTTTGATTAAAATATCGTATATTGAAGATATTTACCTGACAAATAAAATGTATATCTTGAATTTTTTGGGAATAGCCTCTTAAGACTACTTTATTGTGGATGAGTTTTACGGAATTTTGTATAACTGCTAAACCGTAAGAAATGGACAAAAACTTACCACACAAAAAATGTAGAGCACGTTAAAATACACACTTTATTCAATATACATTTTTTTACGTGGAGTTGATCATTTTTTAGATATTGCTTGTTTTTGGTTTCTACTTTGCAGAACTTGTACTTTTCTCACACAGGAATTTGTCAACTCCTGTCCCTACAAAGGAACTTAAGTCGCATAGCAACCAGCTTTTGATTATCACCTTAACCTATGGTACTCCCTTATTTCGCTTCTACTTACAAGGAAGCAAGTAATAAGACTATTTCTGCTATTTTTCCTCGGTTTTTAACAATAATTTGCTGCTGAGATGTAGAGAAAGTCATGTGAATGGAACACATCAGATTTTTATTACTTATTTTATTATTAATATTTGGTTTCACTTTGAGAAGTGTTTAGTTTTCTCATCAGTCGATTTTTATATGGCGACAAGTTGTTTAATTTTGTGTCAATAGCCTCTTTTAGCAACGTAAAATTTCTGCAGTAACCAAGGAAAGGTTTAAAACCTTTCATACTTCTCCTTCTGACTTCATCAAGGAAGGAGGTTCTGCATTGATTCGCCTCCTGCTAATTGCTAAAGAGAGATATTGTCTGAGAGATGATAATTTCTCGTCAGGCGAGAAAATTAATTGTAAAAAAGAATTTGTACTTCGAATTGACATTGCGTCGGAGAATAGAGCTGCTATAATTTTGGACGAGATAATTGATTTTTCTGGGAAATTGATGAAGTTATTGCCCGGCATATCGTAGTTCAAGCGAGAAAGAAAATTGTATTACGTGAAAGGAAAAAGATATGTAATAAATTGAATATTTCGAAGAGAACAGATAACTTTTGTCGGAAATACAATCGTTAAATATCAGACGATTCAGTTTGTTTGAAAGAAAGAAGACTATCGCTTATATTTGCTATGTTGATCCGGGAAATTTCCCAATAAAGACGAGGTATGTTTGAAAGAAAAGAAAATGTTGTCCTTCCTACAAATAAGTTCCTGTACCATTTACGCGCCATGAGTACAAGAGTTCTCAAGAAGAGTTCTACCGACTGATTTGGACGGGCTTCCACCAATACTGCTGCTGCATGCTTCAAGCACTAGATATGTCTTTCTTATGGTTTTATTATCGTGCAATTAGCATAACTCTACATTAGTTATTGCAGAATAACCATGTAGACTATGCATTCCTTCTTGTTTTGATTTGATTTCTCTTTTTTTCTTTTTGCTTAGTTACTTTATCTACACATACTATGTACATAGTGTACAGAGAAGGTATTGCATTCCACCCAAAAATTCGATACCGAGATTTCACCGGAAATACTTGTTTTGGTGTCCCCTGAATCCCCCCAAAAAAGCATTTTTAGTAAAAGGTCCGTGTGTGCGTGTGTCTGAGTGTGTGTCTGTGGACAGCATAGCTCAAAAACGAAAAGAATGTTGAATACCAATCTTGGTACTTAAATTTGGTATCTTCCCAGGATTCGACACGAAGATTTTTCAAGAAAATCTCCCCACCTCGAAAGTTTTAATTTTCTCAAAAATGGCTCTAACTATTTTGATTAAAGTATGGTATATTAAAGATATTTACCTGATAAATAAAATGTATATCTTAAATTTTCTGGGAATACCTCTGAAGACTACTTTATTCTGGATCAATTTTACGGAACTTTGCATAACTGCTAAACCATAAGAACTGGACAAAAGCTTAACACACAAAAAATGTAGAGCATATTAAAACACACAATTTATGTAACAAACATTTTTTTCGTGGAGTTGATCGTTTTTTAGATATTCCTTGTTTTTTGTTTCAGCTTTGAAAAACATACTTTTCTCATACAGGAATTCGTCAACTCCTGTCCACACAAACAAAGGAACTTCAGTCACATAGCAATCAGCTTTTGGCTTTCACTTTAACCTATGGTACTCCCTTATTTCGCTTTTACTTACAAGGAAGCAAGTAATAAGGCTAATTCTGCTAATTTTTTATCGGTTAGCGTGAAGTAAATAGATAGCATAAGCTTTTTAACAATAATTTGTTGCAGAGATGTAGAGAAAGACATGTGAATAGAGCACATCAGATTCATTTTTATCGGTATTTTGATATTTGTCATGCCTCCAAGTTGTAAATTCGTAATTTAGTCTTTAATGGTATGCTGGAGGGTTGTTTTTAATTCTTATATTTTCATTGCATACATCCTCTAAAGTTGATCTATTAAAGAATAGTTAAAATAAGAACTATAGCTTTCCTGGCGACGTGTTAATTCAAAATCTTCTCGGGCTTCTAGCCAGGTAATAACTTGGCTTGACACCAACGTTTCGAAGAAGTGCATCTTCCTCGTCTTCAGGGTGAACTGATGGTTTGAGCTTGCGGAGACTGGTACCAGTCTCCGCAAGCTCAAACCATCAGTTCACCCTGAAGACGAGGAAGATGCACTTCTTCGAAACGTTGGTGTCAAGCCAAGTTATTACCTGGCTAGAAGCCCGAGAAGATTTTGAATTAAAGAATAGTTGTTGAATTTTAAAGGTGTATTACCAGAAATATAATCTTATGACTACAAAGGTATTAATTACCATATTATTACATAAAAGAATATCAGAAAAAACACTGTGTCAAATACATAACGTGGTTTATATGAACCCACGTTAATATTTATTTGTTAAAGGCATGACGCCAGCACAACTATGAGATAGTCAGACTGATGTGCGCGCAGATTACGTAGATATACCGAAATGTTCCCACATTTATGTAACAGCCACCTTCAGTTTCAACTGTAAATACTTAATCGAGCGAGATGGCTTCACGGTAACGTGTGAGGCTCGCATTCGAGTTCCTTTCCTATCGAGCGCCCACTCAGAACCTGGGTGTTTCGTGGTTTTCCCTGGCCGGTAGCGAATTCCTTTCCGTCATTTCCCTTTCATTCCGTTTCCCTTTCATGTTTCAGTTATTTGATTAACATGTTTGACGATTATAACTTAAGCGAATCCATATGATGTTATTTTCCAAATATGACATAAAGTAGATTCCGTAATATATTTCTACTCCAACGGTTAACACTGATTCACACAAGTATTCACCTGTAGGATAGGTAGAGTCAGACTGAAAAATTCAATGTCATAGCCATGATTTGAACCACGGATCTCCCGGTTTCTAGCCGGTTGCTCTGCCACTGAGCTACCGTGGCAGCATGCCGGTATAGCAAATAATTTCTCAACTGACTCGCATGTTTCCCACTAAACCACAAGGTGATCTCAAATTATTTTGAGATGTCAACCCCAAAGGCGACTTAACAATGTCGTAAGTGCTTTAGGTCCCAGGATTCATAGTATGGCCAACTATTATGGCCAATTAGTATTGGCTTGTTTTTTCACGCAAGCCGTGTGTAGGGCAGGAGTTGGATAGATCACCTTGTGGTTTACCGGGATATATGCAAGTCAGTTGAGAAATTCAATGTTGCCATGGTAGCTCAGTGGGGGAGCAACCGGTTCAAATCCCGGCTATGGCATTGAATTTTTCAGACTGACTATTCTGTCCTACACACGGCTTGTACTTAGAATGCAATCTTTATATAATGCATTAGATCACTTACGTGTTGATATACTTAGCATTAAAATCTATAAACTTATTTTACCTTGTGATAACATTGACAATAGTCAAATAGGCCATAATCAATAGTTAAAACCCGATTTAACGCATGTGCATTTTAAAGATATTCCTTATTATTGCTTTCGATTTTAATATTTGAACATAAGTTAATGTGATATATTCGTTTCGTAATATTTTATATGAGAGGTTAGAATGTTTTATCAATATACCTTGCAGTTTTTTTCTAATATCCTTTGTTTGGAGGATTTTTATTACTTTCTCTTAACATGCAAAGTTCTACCAAAGTGGATCCGCTGTTTTATTTCACGTCAATTTTTTTGGGCTGATCCCGCCTCCGCCAACCTTGGTGGAGATCATCCTAGAGGGGTCTACATCGCCCCCTACCATGCACTAACTACTCCAGTAGGATGGGCGGGAAGTCAGAGCAAACCTGATGTTAGTGGGTGACTACTAAAAAGATATCTGCATACAAGGGAGTGTGCAGGCAGAGTACAGGCCTTGGCCTGGGACCTATTTGTTAGTGGTGGTGTTACATGCTGAGGGCAGGAAAATTGGGGTAAGCATCATGTGGATTACATTACCTTATTGTGGCTGCAGCTGGAGAGGGAACTGCATTATCATGTCACAGCGTTTGCTACCCGTCCTGAAACATATGTACAATAGGTATCTGTGTTAACATGTACAGTTATAGGATAGGGATAGACAACAACAGGTGATCCTATGAGTTTTATAGCATACATGGTCTCTAGGCTAATGCGGGGTGGTTCCCCTTAGACCACAAATGTTCTGTCCAATATTTCCTTTCCACTGATCGTCTCATCTGTGACGGCGGTTTGTATGCTATAATAGGACCGTGAAATTTGCATTCTGGGAAGTATTATCCCTGGCGATACTGCTTGGGCTCATTCCTTCCTGGATTGTGTCTCCTCTAAATTCATGACCCATATTGCGGGGGGCTAAGGAAGGGCCAGCCCCTCTCAGGATTGTGCATGTTAAAATTGTTACGGACCTAGCACTTACTGGTGCTTATTGTCGTCCAGATTTGGTCGATCTTCATCCCTCCCTCACAGAGGTCGCATTGGAAGGGTCTTGCAATTGTTGAAGATCCCTCCCGCTGACTACTCCAAAGTCACAACCGATATCACAATTTTAAAGTTTTCTTTGTTTAGCTGTGATAAAACTATTAACCGTTTCGACTGGTATTTTACCACGTAGAACAGTGTAAACTTCTGAAAATACAGAAATTGACTTGACGTTAAACGTCAATCAAAATAGATATCCACAGTCATTGAAATTAGCGTGTGAATGTCTATTTTATATAAATATTGAAACCAAACGTTAAAACAAAATCTGACGCATTCCACTCACATGCCTTTCTCTCTATCTCTACAATAAATTATTATTAAAAAGCTTATTCATCTATTTACTTAATGATAATCGAGAAAACATTAGCAGAAAATCTTATTACTTGCTTCCTTGTAAGTAGAAGAGAAATAAGGAAGTACCATAGGTTAAATCGATAGTCAAATATTTTAAAAGCTGGTTGCTAAGTGACTGAGTTTCCTTTGTTTGTATGGACAGGAGTTGACAAATTCCCGTATGAGGTAAGTATAAGTATTTTAAATTGAAACTAATAAGGGATATATCAAAAATGGTCAATTCCACGGAAAAAATTATATAACATAAATTGTGTGTTTTAACGAGCACTGCATTATTTGTTAAGTAAGCTTTTTTATATCTCTATCAGTTGACCAGTTATACCAAATTCCGCAAAATTCATCCAGAATAAACATGTCTTCAGAGGTTATTACCAGAAAATCCAAGATATACATTTTACTGTCACATAAATATTTAAAAATAAGAGCTTTTAATCATTAAGGCCATTTTCCATTTTCGAAAATTTTCCATGTAAAGGGTAGTTGTGAGGATTGGGGAGGGTCTTGAAAATCTTCATGTCGCATCCTTGGAAGATACCGAACTTAAATACTAAGTTTGATATTTAACGGTCTTTTTGTTTTTCAGTATGCCCACAAACACACACACGCACGCATACACAGACAGACAGGCAAACACATACACGGTCATTTTTCTAAATTTTTTTTTGGATTCATATATTTCCGGTGAAATCTCGGTATCGATATTTTGTGTGCAATACAATACCTTCTCTATTGCACTATGTACATAGTACGTATGGAGAAAGTTAAAAATTGTGAAGAAAACATTTAGATACTTTTTAAGCGCTTTAGTTATTAAGATACCTCCTTTTAAATATAGTATTAAAACTGAAATACACAAGCTTTGAGAGGAGTAATGCAAGTTGGATTTTTCTCAAGTTTCAGTTCAAGTTTTGGAGGTTCACATCTTCTGCAGGTAGTTTTCTGCAGTGCAGGAGCAGGATGAGGACGAAGTTTTGCGGATAGTGGAGAAACGAAGGACATGGTAGATGGAGAGAAGAGGAGAATGTAGAGGAACTAATTAATATGCATGGAATCTCTGGTTACATCGCCCAGGTCGGTTTCTTGCAGTACTCTGCATGACCCGCTTCAACTAGCGTTACTTGCGTGCAACAACGGCACACCATCCCATTTCCTTATTAGACGCTATGGAGTGAAAGACATAGGCTCTGCAAAAATAATCCGTGCCCTTGCAGCTCAACAGCTTCCTCGAATAACGTTGTAAGCGCCAGTTGCATTTCGGGAATACTCCTTTACTTGCCTATCCTGTACGTTGCTGCTTCTCTAGCCCAGATGACTTGGTGTACGTGCTATCTCATTGGTAGGTGTTCTTTCATCACAAGAAATGAAATGAAGTACAGTTTTACTTATGGACGCCAGCAAATAACTGCTGTGGTTTTCAGCGTCCCATTCTCTACTGAGTGAAAGACCACTTAATTTTGCTCAGAGGCCTCTCTATCAGGCTTAAGGTTCTTTTACGTGCCTTAAATCTACGACACGGGATCAACGGCTTTACTTCTCTTGCGTAAGGAAGCCATGCTAAGGATTTTTACGCCCAAAAAATTCATTGAGTGTATGAAGTTAGCATGGTAACCATTACACCTTCCATCACACAGGAAGAACACATTTGAATCTAAACTATATAACGGACCCACACACACACACACACACACACACCTTTTTATAAGAAAGCTTTTTACTTTCTCTGCACATAGTGTATAGAGAAAATATTGCACTCCACCCCAAAATTCGATACCGAGATTTCACTGGATACATATGTTTTAGGGTCTCCAAATGCTGTATCCAAAGCATTTTCAGAAAAAGGTGCGTGTGTGTGTCCGTGTGTCTATGAACACCATAACTCAAAAACGAAAAGTCGGTAAAATACCACACTTGGTATTTAAGTTTAATAATTTCCAGGGAGCGACATGAAGCTTTTGAGAAAAATCCCCCTATCCCAAACTACCCTTTACATGGCAAAAATTTCGAAAATGTTTATTTTCTCAAAAATGGTTCTAATATATTTGATTAAAATCTCTTATATGCCAAATATTTAGATATTTATATGCCAAATAAAATGTATATCTTCAACTTTATGGGAATGGCCACTGAAGACATGTTTATCCTGGATGAATTTTGCGGAAGTTTGCATAACTGATAAACCTTAAGAGATAGACAATAACTTGCCATACATAAAATGTAGAGGTCGCTAAAACAAATAATTTATTTTACACACATTTTTTCGTGGAGTTGACTGTTTTTGAAATATTCCTTGTTATTAGTTTCAGCTTTAAAATAATTATACTTTTCTCATTTGCGGATTTGTTAACTCCTATCCATACAAAGGTAATTCAATCACATAGCAACTAGCTTTTAAAAAAAAAGGGCTATCGATTTAGCATAGTGTATACCCTTATTTCCCTTTTACTTACGAGGAAACAGGTAATAATACTATTACTGACAATTTTTTCTCGCTTAGCATTAAATATAAGAATAAGCTTTTTTAATAACAATTTGTTGCTGAGATGTAGAGAAATTTATGTGAATGGAACACATCGGATTTTTATTTTTTATTTTTAATTACTATCGATAAATGTCAAACATACTTCACAACTCGACTATAAATATCTGTATGTTTCATAATAAGTGTAAAAATGTAAACCTGTAACTTTTTTCACGAATTTATCTTTTTATCGCGAATACCTTTATTTGAGCTATGAGTACTTGGCTTAGCTCACCAATTAATTATAGAACTTCCATTTTGACGATATAAAGTTAAATAAAGTACACGACTTTCTTTTTTTAAACATCTTTAGACAGAAAATAGTAAGTAACTTAGGATTACACTGAATTTACAACTGCGCCACAGCACAGAACTATTATCGACATTAATGTATTAATACTTTTGACATTGCACTTTGTTTCATTACATTTTAACCTTTGAAAACATCCTACACCTATTTTTGATTGTGTCCAGAAATATTGTTTTCAGAGTGTATGCTTACCATTCATAAGTTGCCGTTTCTATCCAAAATATGCCCGCGCCGTGGTCGAGTGGTTAGACCACTCGCCTCTCACCTAGACGGCTCGGGTTGATGCCAAGCGACCGCATGTGGAATTTGTGGTGGACAAAGCGGCGCAGAGGTGGGTTTTTCCCCGGGTTCTCCATTTCCCCTCCATCACATTCCACCGGTACTCCATCTTCATTTCATGTATCACCAGTTCAAGTAGTAAAAGCGGGCATTAAATACTACTAAACAAACACTATCCAAAATAGATAACCGAATTCTTAATTAGAAACATTTTCTTAATTTTAAAGTATTTACCTTTTAACTTGTATATGAGAAGGTTCTTTATATACAGGTTAAGATACAAGACAATGGTACTTAAGTTGCATTCATTTTGCATATTGCGCTGTCCAGTGAACCTGAAGAAACTACCTAGCTGATGGTGGTAGTAATCGTCGCTTAGCCATCGTTGTGATAAATAGAAAAAAAAATCTGATGTGTTCCATTCACATGACTTTCTCTACATCTCTGCAACAAATTATTGTTAAAAAGCTAATGCTTCTATTTACTTCATGCCAATCAAGAAAAAATTATAGAAATAGTCTTATTACTTGCTTCCTTGTAACTAGAAGTGAAATAAGAGAGTACCATAAGTTAAAATAATAGCCAAAGATGGTTGCTATGTGACTGTTTGTAAAGACAGGTGTTGACAAATTCCTGTATGAGAAAAGTATGTTTTTCAAAGTCGAAACTAATAACAAGGAATATCTTAATAACGATCAACTCCACGAAATATATATATATATAAAGTATATTGTGAGTTTTAATGTGCTCTACATTTTCTGTGTCGTAAGTTTCTGTCCATCTGTTGCGGTTTAGCAGTTATGCAAAATTCGGAAAATTCATCTAGAATAAAGAGATCTTCAGAAGCTATTCCCAGAAAATTCAAGATATACATTTTATTCGGGGTGCAAATAGCTTTAATACACGTGATTTTAATCAAAATCGTTAGAGCCATTTTTAAGAAAATCAAAATTTTCGAAAATATTTCCATATAGAAGGTAGTTTGTAGTGTGGGAATTTTCTTGAAAATGTCCGTGTCGCATTCTTGGAAGATACTGCACCTAAATGCCAAATTTGGTATTTAACGGTATTTTCGTTTTTGAGCTATGTTGTCCACACACAGACAGGCAGACAGCCACACACACATATACACACTTGGACCTTTCTCTAAAAATGTTTTTTTTTTTTTTTTTTTGTTTTTTTTTTTTGCTTTTTTTGGGGGGGATTTCCGACGAAATCTCTGTATCGAATTTTTGGGTGGATTACAATACTTCCTCTATATACTATGCACACAGTACATGTTCAGAAAGTAAATATTATAAGCAGAGATAATAGAGCCAACCATCCGCTTTGAAGTGATTAAAGACCAACCTCAAGAAGTTCATCTGGAAAACAGAAAATATATGAGCCCACCATTCTGTACTTTAAAGAAAAATACAATCTCAGAAAAATAACTATAGTAGACCTACTTTTTGGGTCTCGAGAAACAATTACAAACATGAAATGGAGGGCAAAGTATAAAATTAACAGAAGTGTGGAACAATCAATCACGGAGAACATAAAAACATTCCGTAGCCATTTTTCGAAATCATTTGTATGGTTTAAACAGATTGTAAAATGTAATATGGTTTATAAATCGCTTTATTTTTGTATTTTTTTCTCTTTTATTGTTATAACTTTTATTGTTTATATACATATGTTATAATCTTTTTACAATTTGTTCCCATATCTTAATTTTATATAACTATTATAACGTATGGTAGAATGAAATATATTTTTGTAAAAATAATTATATATATTATTCTGTGTCACTAGGAAAACTCAATTATGGGTCATAAAAATAAGTGAAAATAAATTTTTTTCTAAGGGGTTGTTAGGCTAGGGTTAGGTAACAAGATAAGGCACTCATGTGTACCAATAAACGTGGATATAAATAATAAGACGAGGGAAGATGGTCCCGGGGAGTTCTGATGCTGGTGTGTGTATCCACGTAGGACTTTGGGGCCGAGATGAAATTAGTTCCTGAGGATAAATAACTCTATGCTCACGCCTTGCCCCACACCTCCCCCGGTGTCTGAGACGCGTTGCCACGCAAACGGGATATTGGATTCCCCCAAAGTTATTTTCCTTTTCGAATTCCGTCATCCCTGCCACGCCCCGCGATTCCAATGCTAGAGCCCGCTGTCATTTGGAAATTGTACTGGTGGCATGCATACGTAAACACAGCGTCTAATATTACCTTGTGTACAGGCCACCCTGGACATCGTGGTGCGTGTCAGCCTGCAATTATTCACTTTCCGGTAGGTGCCTAACAGTAACACACACCTCAAGCAAAATTCATGGAAATGGTAGCACTAAGGCGTTTCCATTTGGGAGAAATATCCTTCGTAAAACTTTGAGAGTCCATACCACTTTATGTACATTTTAGATGCGATACTAAACTATTGCAAAATGCTAATGGATTTAACTCTTTTAGTGCCAGGCCGGATAACAGATTGCTGCCTGAAAAGTGCCAAGCAATTTATTAGTAATAAAATGAGTACAAATGACATAGAAAGTTGATTTTCTTTATTTTTGAAAAACTCGTTTGCCTGTTATATGTATTATATGAATGAAAAGACTTAAATAGTTTTACAAAATTATTAACATAAGAAACTTTTTAAAATAAAATATAAAATCCCAAAACAATAATCAGGCATACAAAACATACTATACAGAAAGTTCAGGCTAATGAAATGAAAATATAGGCATATCTTTATTAAAACAACAATGTGTTTTGTTCTGGTGTTTTATTTTTTAAAATGAATTCATGCAATCTGCATCTACAAAAAATCACAAGAAAACACACACATACATCGGCGTAACACAGATAATAATGAAAATATAAATCAATAGGATACATTATTATACATAGATTATTATATAATTTAGCATTTGTGTTGTCGCACAGCATTTGTTTGCGTCGTCTGGTTACACTTCCATAAATCTATATCGATATGTACACTGATTATTATTTGTTATCGCTGGAGCTAGAATATATACATATCCTCTGTTACGTCAATGTCAGAAACGCTTTCCTCCAGGTCTGAAAATTGAAAATCAATTGTTTTGCCTTAATACATCTCGAACTGCTGCTCTTATTACCTCTTTGGTTCGCATCCGACGCCATTTTTCAACCAACACTAACATCGGCTAGAGAAATTACATTTGGAGCTAATTTAGCGCTTTAGAGTGTAAAGTTAAACGTCTGACACTCTTCAGAAAATGTTCCTCTATGGTAACGACGTAGAAATTACAGAGACTTTCCCGCTGGAAAGAGTTAAAACGTATGTAAACGGCATTACGATTAGAGTTTTATTAGCAATTCTCGCAGAATTTTTGGATCACGATTAGATCGAAAAGGGTTAAGTCTGCAAGATAAAGAAATAATTTTGGTCGTTCACCTCTAAAAGATCAGCGTCACTTATTGATATCACCAAGAAAATGTAGCATATAGTGATTTTTATAGTTATTTAACGGCGCTAAAAATGTTCAGGGTGAAATCAGAATCGTTGAGAGTGCCGGATGACAAATCTGTTGACATGAGACTGTATTATTTAGACAAACTTATAGGAAACGTAATTTAGCTGCCTTTCTTTTAATGCTATGAAATGCTCTCTCTCACCCTCTCCCTTAGTGGAGTAAAAACAAAGTTATTTATCGTTTTAAATAAAACAGTATTGTCCAGTACAATAAATGGGAGACTGATCACCGAACAAGGATTTTTATTGTTTTGAGAGTTATTTACAAAGTTGGAGAAACAATCTCTTAATCCACTGAATCCATTTGCAAGCAAAATAGACAATAATTATTAATAACGTGTGAAAATAACCTTTAGTTTTAATTGTTTTTTTCAGACAAACCGTGTGTATGACAGGAGTTGGATAGGCAGTCAGACTGAAAAATTCAATGCCATAGCCGGGATTTGAACCACGGATCTCCCGGTCTCTAGCCAGTTGCTCTACCACTGAGCTACAATGGCAATATGCAACTAAAACCTAAATACCAATTTCTATTTTTTTTTTATTCAGGGTGTCACACACCATGTATTTCCGGTTAAATATCAGTATCAAACTTCTGGGTGCAGTGCAATACCTTCTCTATACACTATTACGTGCAGAGAAAGTAAAAACAATCTTTATTGTCTTTAGCTTAAGGAATTCCCAAGTATTAAAGCCAGGACAAAAGGAAACTAGTTTGAACTGCTGCCGGTGTCACATGTAACAAACCCCCACCCATCCATGTTCAGTTTGCTGGCGTGTGCAGACAAAAACGGCACTGTTTTACCTGCCATCAGTGACTCAAGTTCGCTGTTGTGTATGCTTTGTGTTGATGAGGTTAAAACAGCTATCTTAAAACAACTGCTTGAGAAATTTTTAGCCTGAATATCACTATACGTGCTTCTCTCTCTTCCTCTCATATGCATCTTTGTTCATTAGTTGATTAGTTGCTGTAAACATATCACTTTATTGAAAAATGCCTAATGAAAAAAGAAAAAAAAAAGCATCTTAATGTTGTTCTCCTACAGAGGCTGTCCCAGAAGTACCTGACCTGAGTATAGATAGCGGTTGTTGTTTCGTACAATAACAATGGTAAAAAGTACAATCCTTAGAAAGCTTGGTTTTTAAGTTTGATGATTTTACATTGTTCGACATGGATAAAACTGGTTATTGTTATGTGATACAATACTTTCATTTGAAAGGTCGTAGTCCAACTAATATTGAAGCTGAGCAAGATTCTACTTTGGAGAAGTCTGCACCTTCGTTTACAAAAAAGTTCTATTCTTCGGATAATGATTGTAAATTTGAACGTGAGAAAGTTGTGTGCAAGGTGGGTGCCACGTTTGCTCACAATAGAACAAAAACATCATCGTCGTGAGAATGTTTCAGTAGAGTGTTTGGCAATGTTTCGCCGCAATAAAACTCAGGTTTACGTCGTATCATAACAGCGGATGAAACGGTCCATCACTTCACACTGAGACGAAGGAATAATCAAAACAGTGGTTTGGTAGGGGAGAATCTGCTCCAAAGAAGGCGAAGATAGTTCCATGTGCAGCAAAGTCAGTTTTCTGGGACACACGCGGGGTAATGTTCATTCATTATCTCAAAAAAGGAAAAGTAATCAATGCCGAGTATTATGTGAACTTATTATAGCGTTTGACTGTTGAAATCGAATGGAAACGGCCGCACTTCATCGAAACATTGTACTTACCAGTTCACATGTTCATTATTGTCATGCCAAAATGAACGAGTTTTGTGTTCGAATTACTTCCGTGCAGCTATTCGCGTGATTTAACCCCCTCTGATTATTTTCTGTTTCCAAACTTGAAAGAATGGCTTGGTGGTAGAAGATTTGCCGATAATGAAGAGGTGGAGTCTGCAGTTGATGGCTATTTAGCAGACATCGATAGTTTTTACTATAAACAGGGTATTGAAGCTATTAAATGAACATCGCTGGGAAAAGTGTATCGAGCTGAAAGGAGACTAAGTAGAGAAATAAAGATGTTTTTTCCCAAATTTTTGTTAGGTCCGTTACTTTTGGTACAGCCCTCGTAGATACCATTTGAAGCAGTGAACTGAAAAGTTTAAGATACAATTACTTATTTACACTTTACGAGATGATTTGAGCTAACAGCATTCATTTCGAGTTTGCATTCTTTTTGAAGAAGATAAACTGATATTCAGACTTAAAGTTATAAAGCATATAAATAATATTTTTATAAACATACTACACTTCATTGAACTTTTTCATGTCAAATATTGCACCTCATAGAAGATCAAGAAAATATTAATTCAAGATTTTTTTTTGACAAATAGTCATACATGTTTATAAAAAAAATCTGATATGTTCTATTCACATGACTTTCTCTACATCTCTTCACAAATTATTGTTAATAAGCTTATTCTTTTATTTGTTTATGCTAATCGAGAAAAATCTTATGTGTTGCTTTATTGTAAGTAGAAGCGAAATAAGGGAGTAACAGAGGTTAAAGGAAAGCCAAAAGCTGGTTGCTATGTGACTAGAGTTCGTTTGTTTGTATGGACACGAGTTGGCAAAAGTATAAGTTTTTTAAAGCTGAAATGAAAAACAAGGAATATCTCAAATACGATCAACTCCACGAAAATATGTATACATTTAACATAAATTGTGTGTTTTAACGTACTCTACATTTTTTGTGTGTTACGTTTTTGTCCATCTCTTACGGTTCAGTAGTTATGCAAAATTCATCAAGAATAAAGTAATCTTCAGAGGCTACTCCCAGAAAATTAAAGATTTACATTTTATTTGTCAGGTAAATATCTTTAGTATACGATATTTTAACCAAAATCGTTAGAGCAATTTTTGACAAAATTAAAATTGTCGAAAAAAGTTCCATGTAAAGGGTAGTTGGGAGTGGGGGGATTTTCTTGAAAATCTTCGTGTCGTATCCTTGAAGATACCAAACCTAAATACCAAGTTTGGTTTTTAACGGACTTTTTGTTTTTGAGTTATGCTACCCACAGACACACACACACATACACAGACAGACAGACACACGCGGACATTTTTCTAAAAATGCTTTTTTTGGATTCAGGAGGTCTCAAAACATGTATTTCCGGTGAAATTTTGGTATCGAATTTTTGGGTGTATTACAATACCTTCTCTATACACTATGTACATAGCAAGTACAGAGAAAGTAAAAATAAATAAATAAATAAAATAAAATTAAGATGACATTTAACTAGGCCTGACTCATTGCATGACATCGCCGTGGCCGAGCATTTAGACGGTTAGCCTCTCCTAGGCGGCCCGGATTTGATCCCGAGAAACCCCAGGTGTAATTTTGGGAGGAAGAATCAACTTCTGGACGGGTTTTCTTCGGCTTTTTCGGTTTCCACAAACATGCATCAAATTCACAGTCATTTCATATTCTCCGCTTCCTCATTTTCAAACAGGCATTGGATTGATAGCCTTTTCTGGCATCTCTTTGATCCAGAGCTTCTGACGTCTGACGCCAGGTGCTGGATTGGGGGATGTACATAAGTGTGGATAGTAAACAGAGAGGGACAAAAAATAACTCAATACAATACATTTTAGCAGAACAATCTTAATGTGTTAGATTTTGTTTCACAAAATGCCTTTAAAATTATAGAGAATAGTATCTAATATGAAAACAAATACTCATTTCTATGTATTTAATCTTTCAAGTATTTAAATTAAGAATAACAGTGGAGAAAGGGAGCTAATTTGTATTTTGATTACTTTTTTAAAATGTTTAAAACTTCAAGCGAAAAACCCTTTCTAATTAAAAATAATTTCCTGTGTCAGTAAAATCTTGTTTTTTTTCTGTGGCTTTTGAAGCCGATCAACTTACCACAGATGTAATCAGTAAAACTCTTAGAGAAAATATACGAGTCAATACAAAATTGACTACTGCAAAAACAACAGTATTCATTTAGAACATAAGTTGAACACAAGTATTGCTACACAAAGATATTTCTAAGAATATGAATTCTCATTTAATTTATTTTCCCATTTTGAGACCAGAAGAATCCGTGTCAAATAATGAGTAATGAAGGTATGAGATAAATACACAAAACACTAAGGTTAGCTAATAAAGTCTTAACTTAAGAGTTAAAAGACAACATTATTCATATATTGTGGGTATCTAATCATATTTCTGGCTGGTTTTCATTATTTTTAAAACAAATCAAACGTTTCAAGAACATTTTTAGAACTCTATGGAATATAGGAATCAAGTAGCAATGAAAAAGAAGGAGACAGTTGAAAGTATGACTTTTGCTTCTATATTAGAGAAAGTATTTCAGTATATCAGGGTTATTGTATAGCTTTGTGCCACAATTCAGTGTTTTAATCGTGAATATTAATCACACATGTCTGAAGTAAAGAAATATGTTGTGGCCATATTACCGTTTATTCAATTAATACACCACACTTTACGTATGCCTAATTAATGCCACTAAAACGATTAATATTTTAAAATTTTTATTGAGCATTATAAGATACTGGTCGTCTCCTTAGCGCGGTGGTAGCGCAGCTGCCTACCAAGCGGGAGACCTGGGTTCGATCCCCAGTACCGGCGTGGGGATTTTTCCCCCGCTGGGAGACCTGGACCGGGGTGCACTCAGCCTCGTGAGGTCCCTGGGGGGCCAATTGAGGAGCTACTTGATGGAGAAGTAGGGGCTCCAGGTCGTGAGGACCGCATTAACCGGCCGGGAGGGGCTCGAGGCGCTGACCACGACTCACCCTCCAATACTGCACCCCATCCAAGACGTCTGTAGT
This sequence comes from Hymenopus coronatus, assembly GCA_030762935.1. Taxonomy (NCBI): domain Eukaryota; kingdom Metazoa; phylum Arthropoda; class Insecta; order Mantodea; family Hymenopodidae; genus Hymenopus; species Hymenopus coronatus. The sequence goes on along the minus strand of CM060885.1, from coordinate 39,592,568 downwards.
GGACCGAGATGGGGGACGCAGCGGCCGGGCGGTAGGCCAAGGCTACCCGTGAGCTGTCGTGCCATGGAGTTATGTTATTATAAGATACTGGTCTTCTCCTTAGCGCGGTGGTAGCGTAGCTGCGGGAGACCTGGGTTCGATCCCCAGTACCGGCGTGGGGATTTTTCCCCCGCTGGGAGACCTGGACCGGGGTGCACTCAGCCTCGTGAGGTCCCTGGGGGGCCAATTGAGAAGCTACTTGATGGAGAAGTAGCGGCTCCAGGTCGTGAGGACCGCATTAACCGGCCGGGAGGGGCTCGAGGCGCTGACCACGTCTCACCCTCCAATACTGCACCCCATCCAAGACGTGGACCGAGATGGGGGACGCAGCAGCCGGGCGGTAGGCCAAGGCTACCCGTGAGCTGTCGTGCCATGGAGTTATGTTATTATAAGATACTTCAAAGAGAACAGAAGTAAATTACGATCTTATTACTTATTTGCATAGTTATCTTATATATTCTGGTCTTCCACTTTCTCTACCATTTACTTTTTTTTTAATTACAACTAAGCAAAAGCTTATCTAGTAACATTTCCTTCATAAATAAGTTCGCAATGTATAGGCGAGTCTTCCACTCAAGGCCCCCAAAACTTACACTAATTCTTGCGGTCACACATTAAGTCATTTGGCTTGATTCTTTTCAATCTTCTAACTTCACACTTATTAAGCACATTCAACATCTCTTTATTTCCATGGCGCTGCACTCTTAAATGATGTTTCCTTGCTGTCTTTTTTATTTCTTCTGTAACTGTGTCGATCTTGAGATCTCTGTGTATCTGATCATTGCGCACATACCAAGGTGCATTAACTATTGTTCTTAGAGCTTTATTTTGAAATGTCTGTATATGTTTTATATTAGTCAATTTAGAGCAGCCCCAAAGCTGTATCCCATATGTCCAGACTGGCTTTAACACCTTCTTGTATATGTCAAGTTCAGAATTTCTCCCAATAAGCCAGTAAAGTTTCTTATATTTGACATTTAGCTCTCTTCTTTTAGTTTCTATATACTTTCTCCAATTTAGTTTTGCATCTAGTATCATTCCTAGGTACTTCACTGATTTATCTTGAGGAATAGTTTGATTATTTATTTTTATCGCTAATATCTTAGTTTTCTGTAATAATTTTAGGAAGTATTAAATTCCAAAATTCGACACTGAGATGTTATCTGAACTACACGTTTAAAGGTCTCTTGAGTAAAAGAAAAAGCATTTCAGAAAAGGGTTGTGTGTGTCTAAAGTTGGTTGGATACCATACTTCCAAGTTTATGACCCGCAGATTTTTAAGACTTAGACTATACCTTTTTCTAGAAGTGTGCTTCACTAATTTAGATTTTCTCAAAAACCAAATCAAACGATCTTGATTAAAATACTGTAGGTTTAAGATACTTCAGTGAGAAACTATTTAGTCTGTAATCGCTTGTGATGTCCCCTTTATTCTGAATAACGTTTATATAACTGATAAATGATACAAATATGTAGAGCTCACCAAAGTAAACCATTTATGCGGAAATAACTATTTGTTATTTATTTAAGTTTTCACTACTTATGCGTTTTAAGTGGTAACTCAATATTCGTTTTCTCTCGTGAGAATGTAGACACTTTTTGAGAATAGCCTGTGAAGTTTTCATTCGGAAAACGTTTCGAATAATCTTGTATAACTGGTAAACGTTTACCCATAGACGAAAATGTGCTAAACAAAACAGCAGATCTCTTTAAAACACTCAATTTATGTTAAATAGCATTTTTGTTACACTATTAATGATTTGTTTTATTTAATACTCATACTTTGTAATTCTCTCATTATTTTGATACTCAGCTGTTTCTTAGAATGCAGGCTTTCAAGGTAAATGTAAAGAGTCCAGTTCTTAAATATTTGTCCATCACTATTCTATAATGCAACGTATAATACAGCTATTATGCAAAGGGATTATCTTAATTGAAATAAATTAGATAGAAACATGAAAGTTATATCAGTTATAAGGGGTAATGTAGTAATAGAAATGGGAATGGAGTTTTATTTATGGACGCCATTTACCTACTGTGATTCTCAGCGTCCCATTCTATGCTGATCGTGAAAAACTGCTTAATTTTGCTCAGATGCCTCTTCATCTACGACACGGAACCTACAGCTTTACTTCCTTCGAAGGAAACCATATTAAGAATTTTTATGCCTGAAAAAAATGCATCGTCCTCCACCGGGTTTGAACCCGCGACCTTGGGTGTCTGATAACCGCTACTCCAAGGAGTATGACGTAGAGAAGCTATGTGAATGTAACTTGTACTCTTATTACTTTCTCTACACGTACTATGTACACAGTGTATAGAGAAGGTATTTATTGTATTGCACCCAAAAATTCGATACCGAGGTTTCCCCCTGAACCCAAAAAAATAACTTTTTGAAAAAGGTGCGTTAGTGTATCGTGTGTTTATGTGCGCGTGTGTGTCTGTGTCTGTGCTCAAAAACGAAAAGACCGCTAAATATCAAACTTGGTATTTAAGTTTAGTATCTTCCAAGGATACGACACGAAGATTTTCAAGAAAATACCCCACCGCAACTACCCTTTAAATGGAAAACATTTCGAAAATTTTGATTTTCTCAAAAATGGATCTAACTATTTTGATTAAAATCCCGTGTATTAAAGCTATTAAATATCCCAAATAAAATGTATATCTTGAATTTTCTGGGAATAGTCTCTAAAGACCTCTTCATACTGGATGATTTTTATCGAATTTTGCTTAAGTGCTAAACGGTAAGAGATAGACAAAAATTTACTACACAAAAATATAGATCACAATAAAACACACACTTTATGTCACACATAGTTTTTTCGTGGATTTGGCCGTTTTCGAGTTACTCCTTGTTATTGATTTCAGCTTTAAAGTATCTACTTAAGCTTTTTTCTCATGGTGAAATTGTCAACGCTTGGCCACGCAAAGAAACGGATTTCAATCCCATAGCAACGCATTTTAAAACATTTGACTGTCGGTTTAGCCTAATGTATTCCCTTATTTCCCTGCTATTTATAAGGAGCTACGTAATAAGACCGTTTCTGCTACTGTTTTAGCCTTAAATCAATAGAAGAATAAGCTTATTAACAATAATCTGTTACAGAGATGTAGAGAATGGAGTACATCAGCTTTTATTCAAGTTTTGGATTCATGGTAGTTCGGTTCGGCAAGCAGTTTTGTGTCCTCACTGATCCTTATAATCCCCCCACTCCTCATTGGTTATGTAACTCCGTGCTCTGACAGAACCAATGTCTTTTTTACCGCCTGTACACTTGTCGCTAGAAGCTGGGACGATAATTAATCTTGCAGGACGGCAATATTTCCAGAATTCATATAGAGCCCTTAATGTTTTATATATAGCATTCCGGCTGAGCAATAATTAATGGATCCGGTCGTTAGAGAATATTTTATGCTCTGAGAAGAGGGACCACATCGTTTTTTATAGACGCGCAAAAGAATTAACGACTTCACGAAACTCGTTTTTATTCATTTTTCTTCATTATACGACGACCTTCTTTGACTTCTCTTATTGTAAAGTGCTTTGTCTGTAATTGTCATTAAAAGTCAGCTTACAATCAATGCTCCATTTCACAAGGGTCACATTAGTCATTCGAGAACTAAACTTTGAACGTAGAAGAGAAAAAAATAAAACGTGTGGAAAAAGTCTAGTTATAGATGTAAACAAAACACAAGGTGGACCTTATTGGTCATACCGACGTGATATGTGAATATAATTTTCAACTCTAAATTCGGCACATACACAAACTGCCATAAAATCAGCATGTATTAGGCAGCCGTACATAACCAAGTAGCACCTGCCTTGCCCACTCCAAGAGAGATGCCGGTTGGTAGCGAAGGTCCAAGTCGCGTGGTGTACGTGTGGTTTGATAGACACGAAAATGTAAATGGCGTTTTATTTATAGACGCTCTTTAGCTGCTGTGGTACTCAGCGTCCCATTCTAAACTGGGCGTGAAAGACCGTTTAATTTTGCTCAGAGTCCTCTCTGGCTTGAGGTTCTTTTACGTGCCGTAAATCTACGACACGGGACCAACGGTTTTACTTCCCCTCCGAAGGAAGCCATGACCTTGTAACCATTACACCACGGAGGGCGATAGACACGACGGCGCGACATAGGTCACCTTAGTAAAATGTAGCATTTGGTTTTTGTCAAGTGTTTCGTATAACACGTTCTGAGGTTGTTTACGTGGTGCATGACAAACGTCGTTCCTTCGTTACCTAATCCCAAATGTGTGTAATTTTAAGCACACATAAACATTTAAATAGAAGAGTTTGAGAGTTGCGACATCAAGTTTCGGACAAGTCAAAGTGTAAGGTAATCGACTGCTATCTTCGTTTGGTGTCGTTTTGAAACAGCACGTATATTGTTCTAATTACAAGCTGAAGCTAGGGAGGTGATGAAACCCTTCTTGAATACTTTAGCATTCAGATTTAATAGTAAACTGCAGTACACCTAGTATTTGTATACTTACACGTTTAATAGTGGCAGTGTAACAAATAAGAATTCACACCACTTGCATGTGTTATGTTTATAAAACTACAGCATGGCTATAGTGTGAACAAAGTTGATAATTTGTTCCGTTTATGGACACTTAGAAGATAACGTTTTGTTGTTCTATCACTTTTATTTAATTGCATTGTTTGCCCTTGCAATTGTATTGTTGTTCACATTTAGTAATGCAGGAGCAAAATAGTTATTTATGCAACATCCTATATTGGTACGTATTTTATTTATTTATTTATTTATTTATCCTTGTTTAGTTAAGGCCATAAGGCCTTCTCTTCCACTCTACCAGACAATGATACAATGAGTATAAAAAGGTGCTATAAGTATACTGCAATAAAAAGAAAAAAATCTGATGTGTACCATTCACATGACTTTCTCTACATCTCTGCAACAAATTATTGTTAAAAAGCTTATACTTCTATTTAGTTCATGCTAATCAGAACAAATTAGCAGAAATAGTCGCATTAATTGCTTCCTTGTAAGTAGAAACAAAATAAGGGAGTACCATATGTTAAAGTGATAGGCAAAAACTGGTTGCTATATCACTGAAGTTCCTTTGTTTGTATGGACAGCAGTTATCAAATTCCTGTATAAGAAAAGTATAAGTTTTTCATAGCAGAAACCAAAAACAAGGAATGCTTCGAAAGCGAAGAACTCCACGAAAAAACGTATATAACATAAATTGTGTGTTTTAACGTGCTCTACATTTTTTGTGTGGTAAGTTTTTGTCCATCTTTTACGGTTTAGAAGGATTTATCGAGTTCACAGGCACACGGACACACACACACACGGACCTTTTTCCGAAAATACTTTTTTTAGACACAGGGGATCCTAAAACATATAATTCCGGTGAAATCTCGGTATCGAATTTTTGGGTGGAGTGCAATACCTTCTTTATACACTAAGTATATAGTACGTATAGAGAAAGTAAAAACTGTAAACAAAATTATTTTAAGTGTAATATTCATGTAGGTTGAAATATGTATTAATCATGTTTACAATTGGATAAAATATTAATAATAATAAAGAAAGCAGTGATGTATTTATCATATTAATACAGCAACAATTAGGTTTGAACAGTATAACGTTCCGGCAGTCCCTTACGTCTTCAGGGAGGGAATTCCAAAGACGAGCTAAATCTATTGTAAATGATGATGAATAAAAGGTTGTATAATGAGCAGGTATAGCAAGAAGGAAACAACGTTGAAAGCGAGTTTCTCGATTATGATAGAAAGATATTGGAATAAGAGTGATAGGTAAGTTTCGACGCGAGCGAAGTGGGTATTCTAATGACTATTACATGAGAGCAGACTTAATTTCTTCTATGACATGTAGGTATACAATAAATATTTAGATATCCTACATATGAAAGATGTTTTGTACGCATGCGTCGATAACAAATGAAATTCGATTCACGTTGATAGTTGATTTGCAAGATTGAGACCTTATCTTTTATTTATTTCATGCTCTTCGAGAAAAAAATAGCAGAAATAGTCTTATTTCTTGCTTTATTGTAAGTAGAAGCGAAGTAAGGGAGTACCATAGGTTAAAGTGAAAGCCAAAAGCTGGTTGCTATGTGACTGATGTTCCTTTGTTTATGTGGACAGGAGTTGACAGATTCCTGTATGAGAAAAGTATGTTTTTCAAAGCTGAAACCAAGGACAAGGAGTATCTCAAAAACGATCAAATCCATGAAAAAAATGTATATAACATAAATTGTGTGTTTTAGCGTGATCTACATTTTGTGTGTGTTAAGTTTTTGTCCATCTCTTGCGTTTAGTAGTTAAGCAAAATTCATCCAGAAAAAAGTGGTCTTCAGAGGCTATTCCCAGAAAATTCAAGATATACATTTTATTGGTCAGGTAATTATCTTTAATATACGATAATTGAATCAAAATCGTTAGAGCCATTATTTAGAAATTCAAAATTTTCAAAAAAAGTTCCATGTAAAGTGTAGTTGAAAATTGTCGTGTCGCATCCTTGGAAGATACCAAACCTAAATACCAAGTTTGGTTGTTAACGGACTTTTTGTTTTTGAGTTATGCTGCACACAGACACACAGACACACTATGTACATAGCACGTATAGAGAAAGTAAAAAGATCTACGAAAAGTTATATGATAAATTCATGGCATGGAGAATAACAAAAACATGTAACTTCATTCTCGGAAAATGTCCTCATAGTTTGTTTTGAAGAAATGTCAAAAAGAATGAAATTCCAAACTTTGTGGACAAATTATTGAAAACTACTCTAAATATGAAATATGGAATTGATATATCCCAATATAAGAAGTTAAACAGACATCGGTGGGGTACTATGGGAAAAATGCGATAATATTTCTCACAGATGAAATTAAAACCTTCATTGATGAAGCAGTTGACAATACATATTTAATAAAGGTATGTAAATATAAATATTCTCGCAAAAATGACTTATTTTGGTTGGAAGTAAAGGCAGCGCACATGCCCTGGGTAATTGATTTACTCCTCTCTGTGATGCCAATGCCATGACCTACTTTGCGTTGCTTACGTAACATTATGAGTTTAGATTCGGAAAATACCTATATATTCTTATTTATAATTACATATTGGAGGTTATTGTACGCGTAAGATGTTTCTGTAATTCTACGCAGATTAGCAGGCAGTGAACAGCCATTAGCAGGGCAGCACGCAAGCGTGAAAATCTATAAAGCAATGAAAATCTGTATCGAAATGAAAACCATTTCGATACAGATTTTTAAGAGTAAATGCAAACATTTCAGCATATGAGTCAAAAAGTATAATGTGCGTAAATTCCAACAGCAACGTCATGTCGAGACCGATTATTATCGTTCCACTCTTAGAATAAAGCCAGATGTAAATATAAGATGTCATATGAAACTTCGGGTAACCAAAGCACATCATAAACTATAGTAGGTATCTTAAATATGCTAGATTATCTATGGATGTGCAAGAAGTGTATTAACTAAATGCCTATAGTGTGAAACTTTTGAATAATATAAAACAAGTATTTAATAGAGAGAAAATCCAGAAAGAATAGCTATTCTTTTATAAGGAGAACTTTCAGTCTACTTGTAAAATGGTTTTGACAACTTTTTAGTAACATTAATAGTATTCAATTGTTTAATGATATTAAAATATTAATTTTAATATAATAAATTCTTTGTTTTCCAATTTTAAAACTTTGGTTTTAATTTTAACATTTAGTTTATTATGTAGCCCACAGCAACCTGGTGGATTTACATCTATTTTAATTTTTAACAGTTAAATTTAGTTATATAGTATTATATAAGTGATTATGATCTATTTGAAGGACATCTTTCAAAATGGTCAGAGACATAGGTATTTTGTAATGCAGTAAGAGGCAGCCCAAATCACTTGAGGACATTGATAGTAAATTTTGCAGCTGTTTCGAGTATATCAATTATTTCTAATTATTTATTCGGGAGATGCCTTTGAGGTCAGATAAATAAGGTACATCGTACGTGTAGAGAAAGTAAAAAACTATGTACATAGTGTATAGAGAATGTATTGTAATGCACCCAAAAATTCGATACCGAGATTTTACCGGAAATATATATTTTGAGTCCCCCTGAATCCAGAAAAAGCATTTTTGGGAAAAGGTTCATCTGTGTGTGTATGTGTATGGACAGTATAGCTCAAAAACGAAAAGCCCGTTAAATACCAAACCTGGTATTTCAGTTTCGTATCTTGCAAGGATGCGACACGAAGATTTTCAAACAAATCCCCCACCCCCAACTACCCTTTACATAGGACCTTTTTTCAAACATTTGGATTTTATCAAAAATGGCTCGATTGATTTTGATTAAAATATCGTATATTAAATATATTTACATGACAAATGAAATGTATATCTTGAATTTTCTGGAAATAGCCTCTGAAGACTACTTTATTCTGAAATAATTTTACGTAATTTTTCATAACTGCTAAACCGTAAGAGATGGACAAAAACTTACCACACAAAAAGTGTAGAGCATGTTAAAACACTCAGTTTATGTTGTATACATTTTTTTCGTGGAGTTGATTGTTATTGAGATATTCCTTGTTTTTAGTTTCAGCTTTAAAAAACTTATACTTTTCTTATATAGGAATGTCAACTTCTGTCCATACAAACAATGGAACTTCCCATTAGCAACCAGGTTTTGACTATCACTTTAACCTATGGTACTGCCTTATTTCGTTTCTACTTACAAGGAAGCAAGTAATAACACTATTTCTACTAACTTTTCCTCGATTAGAATTAAATAAATGGAAGCGTAATCTTTTTAACAATAATTTGTTGCAGAGATGTAGAAAAAGTCATGTGAACGGAACACATTAGATCTTTTATACCTTTTAACGCCCGCTTTTACTACTATAGTACCGCAGGCGATTACACTGAAATGAAAATAGAGTACTAGTGGAATGTGACGGCAGGGAAACCCGAAGAAACCCGGCCCCTGCGCCGCTTTGTCCACAATAAATTCCACATGCGGTCGCTGGGATAGAACCCTTGTTGAGAGGCGAGTGGTCTAACTACTCGGCCACGCGGGGTCAAGGTTCATAGTGACTGTTCTTTTCAGCATATATCTACCAATAATATAAATAAAGAAGGTTGCGTTTAATTCTATTCGCCCTTCTGCATTCACACGATAAAGAAGGCGGACAAAAACTTGATTATTTCTACATGAGTTCTTTGTGTGGGGGTAGCGAGTCTGCAACATGTTCAAGAGCTCCCGAGTTCAAATCTCGGTTAGGGTGTGTTACCTAATAGTATTTTGGAGGAATTTTCCTTTTTCTCAAAATGCTGTTAGCTTGGTGTGGAACAATAACGGCAATGTAGTGAAGCATTTTAAATATAAGTTTTAAAAGCAGCAAGAAAGTAACTTGCTGAATGTTTTCAACAAATTATTGCATGAGAGTTGTTATGAAATACATTGTTAAAACTAACTGCAGATTATACCGGTGCTTCTGTGTGGAGAGTTTCGTGTAGAATATTGCAAACACCAATGAAGAAAAGAAAAAGTCGTAAGCCAGAACTAGAGAAAGCAGATGCTTGCCAAATGTTCATTAGTAGGAAAGGTAGTAAATGATTCTATATTGCATTCTTTCAAACAAGCCACTTTTTATAAATCATAACTAGAATGGGAGGTGTGAATTAGAACAAATTTCATGCAAATATTCATGCTGTAATTTGTTAAAAGTATGTAGCAATTTAAAAGTATGTAATATAGAGATGCTGACTGACTTGTTAAAATAAATAGAGTACAACTAATGCAAAAGAGAAAGTCGTGTGATTGAAACCCATTTTTATAGACCTCTTCCTGACATTGGTGCAACTGCTCATTAACATTGTGATTCATTCTAGTGGTCCTGTATTTATTGCTCTGAGAGTGAGGGATAAGGAAAGAAAGTGAGAGTGACTATGATGAGCTAGGTGAGAGAAAATGAGACAGAGAAAGAGAGATAGTAAATGTGAGACTGAAAGTGAGGGATAAGGAAAGAAAGTGAGAGTGACTATGATGAGCTAGGTGAGAGAAAATAAGACAGAGAAAGAGAGATAGTAAATGTGAGACTGAGAGTGAGGGATAAGGAAAGAAAGTGAGAATGACTATGATGAGCTAGGTGAGAGAAAATGAGACAGAGAAAGAGAGATAGTAAATGTGAGACTGAAAGTGAGGGATAAGGAAAGAAAGTGAGAGTATGATGAGCTAGGAGAGAGAAAATGAGAGAGAGAAAGAGAAATAGTAAGTATAAGACAGAGGATGAGGCATAACGAATGAGAGTGAGAGAGAAGGTGTAAGAGGAGAGGGAAAATGAGATAGATTAAGAATTAAAGTGAGGCAAAATCAGAGTAAGTGTGAGAGAGATGGTGAGGGAAAATCTTCGAATTAATACAATGACGAGAGCAGAGTTACGGGTTTTCCTATTCCTAATCTATTTATTACGAAAAAAAGTATGGTGTGTTCCATTCACATGCCTTTCTCTACATATCTGCAACAACTTATTGTTAAAAGCTTATGCTTCTTTTTACCTCATGCTAATCGAGAAAAAAATAGCAGAAATAGTCTTATTACTTGCTTTCATGTAAGTAGAAGGGAACTAAGGGAGTAGCATAGGCTAAATTATTAGTCAAAAGCTGGTTGCTATGTGACTGAAGTTCCTTTGTTTCTATGGACAGAAGTTGACAAATTCCCCTCTGAGAAAAGTATATTTTTAAAGCTGAAACCAATAGCAAGGAATATCTAAAAAACGATCCACTCCACGAAATAAATGTATATAACATAAATTGTGTGTTTTAATGAGCTCTACATTTTCTGTTAAGTAAACTTTTTTTTTTTCTGTTTCTTACGGTTTGCCAGTTATAGAAAATTCCGTAAAATTCACCGTAGTCTTCAGAGGCTATTCCCAGAAAATTCAAGATATACATTTTATTTGTCAGGTAAATATCTTTAATATAGGGAATTTTAATTAAATAGTTAGATCCATTTTTGAGAAAATAAAACATTTCGAAACCTTTTCCATGTAGTTGAGGTGGTGGGATTTTCTTGAAAATCTTCCGTGTCGTATCCTTGGAAGATACTGAACTTAAATACCAAGTTTGGTATTTAACGGACTTTTCGTTTTTGAGCTATGCTGTCCACAGAAACACACACGCACACGGACGGACCTTTTTCCAAAAATGCTCCTCTAAACATAGTACGTGTACAGAAAGTAAAGATTCTAAAGCAACACTTAGGAAATTCTCAAACGAATATATAAGATCTGTTCCTTGTTTACTAGTTTGTACAAACTTGGTTATTGTAAATAACAAAATATACATCTCTGGACGTGTGTTTTGGGTTCCATTGTTTCTGAGAAAATAATCAAAAAGAGCAGTAAGCGAGTGTTCTTGGTGGTCAGGTCTCTAGCTGGTGGAAGGAGCCAGTTTCCAGTCGTCGCAACCATTTCCCAGATTAATATATGAAATATGGAACGGTTGAAGCAGCTGTCATATAACATAAATCACACACACGAGCACGCACGCACGAAAATACAGGGAATTTGTTTTGCTTTGCGCTTTTTCTTACCCTCTTGTGGCGACATCGGTAAGAGGTCCAGAGGGAAGACAAGCGAAACAAAAAAACAGGGAGAGAAAGGAGGGGAGGAAGAGAGGAGGAGGAAAAAGAATTGGTCTGTTATTTCCTGTAAGTATAAGGGATCTTGAAGATAATTTTTTTCCTGCCTCCATCCTCTTCTAGTTAATAGGTCGTGAGCCTATAAAACATTTCAATATAAACAGCACTCAATGGGGGCAGGAGGGTTTTTGAGAGGGGGAGTGAATGCTGCACTTTGTCAAAATCATAGTGACGTCCAGCGACAAGGTATTAACGACCAGAGACGGCTAAAAGATGACGCAGAACTCACAGTGTCCAATAAACATCTCGCAAAGTGATTAATTACTGTGTTGTGTTCACGCCAGAGGAAATATATCCTCGACAGTGCAAACTCATCACTCGCAAAAATTAAATTAATTTATGGCAGAAGGAAATATATTGATCTAATGATCATCTGAAATTTAAAACAAACGCTACAGTATCATTTAAGGGGAGTCGAAATGGTATTTTCGTATTTTTACTTTCTCTACACATACTACGTACATAGTATATAGAGAAGGAATTGCACTCCACCAAAAAATTAGATACCGAGATTTCACCGCAAATATGTGTTTTAGGGTCCCCAATATCCAAAAAAGCATTTTCACAAAAAGGTCCGTGTGTGTGTGTCCGTGTGTCTGTGAACACGATAACGCAAAAACGAAAAGTCGGTAAAATACCAAACGTGGTATTTAAGTTTAGTATATTTCAGTATTGCGACACGAAGATTTTGAGAAACGTTCCCCCACCCCAAACTACCCCTTACATGGAACTTTTTTCGAAAATTTTGATTTTCTAAAAAATGGCTCTAACGATTTTGATTAAAACATCGTATATTAAAGATATTTACCTGAAAATAAAATGTATATTTTGAATTTTCTGGGAATAGCCTCTGAAGACTACTTTATTCTGGGTGAATTTGACGGAATTTTGCATAACTGCTAAACCGCAAGAGGTGAACAAAAACTTACCACGCAACAAATGTAGAGCATTTTAAAACACACAATTTATGTAATATACATTTTTTTCCTGGAGTTGATTGTTTTTGAGATTTTCCTTCTTTTTGATTTCTGCTATAAAAAACGTATACTTTTGTCATACAGGACTTCATCAACTCCTGTCCACACAAACAAAGGAACTTCAGTCACATAGCAACTACTTTTGACTATCACTATAACCTATGATAATCCCTCATTTCGCTTCTACTTTCAAGAAAGCAAGTAATAAGACTATATCTGCTATTTTTTTTCTTGATCAGCATGAAGGAAATGGAAGAATGGCTTTTTAGTAATATTTTTCTTTGCAGAGATGTAGAGAAAGTCATGTGAATGGAACACATCAGATTCTTTCTTTTCATATTCATGTTTTAATTCCATATGAATATATAATTTTAGTATAACTTTCATAGAGGTACACTATTGTAAATAGTTTAAAAATCTGATGTGTTCCATTCACATGACTTTCACTACATCTCTGCAAGAATGATTGTGAAAAAGCTTATGCTTCTATTTACTTCATGCTAATCAAGAAAAAAATTAGCAGGAATAGTTTTATTTCTTGCATCCTTGTACATAGAAACGAAATAAGGGAGTACCATAGCTTAAAGTGATAGTCAAAAGCTGATTGCTATGTGACTGAAGTTCCTTTGTTTATATGGACAAAAGTTCACAAATTCCTGTATGAGAAAAGTGTGTTTTTAAAGCTGAAACCAAAAACAAAGAATGTCTAAAAAGAGATCAATTCCACGAAAAAATTTATATAATATAAAATGTGTGTTTTAAGGTGCTCTACATTTTTTGGGTGGTAAGTTTTTGTCTATCTCTTATGGTTTAGCAATTATGCAAAATTTCGTAAAATTCATCTAGAATAAAGTAGTCTTCAGAGGCTATTCCCAGAAAATTCAAGACATACATTTTATTTGTCAGGTAAATATCTTTAATATACGGTATTTTAATTAAAATCGATTGAGCCATTTTTGAAAAAATCAAACATTTCAAAAATAGTTCCATTTAAGTGTAGTTTTGGGTGGGAGGATTTTTCTCAAAATCATCGTATTGCATCACTGAAATATATTAAACTTAAATAGCAAGTTTGGTATTTTACAGACTTTTCATTTTTGAGTTATCGTGTTCACAGGTACACGAATACACTGACGCGGACACAGACGGACCTTTTTCAGAAAATACTTTTTTTTTTTTTGGATAAGGGACCCTAAGACGTGTATTTCCGGTGAAATTTCGGTAACGTATTTTTGGGTGGAGTACAATACCTTCTCTATACACCATCTACATAGTAGGTGTAGAGAAAGTAAAAATGCTTATTTCTATTTTATGTCTATCGTGTTAAACTTTGACAAAAATTATATTATTGGGATTAGAGGTATAATTGAATTGAAACGATTGGCAAATCTTTAGCCGCGGATTGTTGTACAATGCCTTTGATATTCCGTTCTCTTTGCATGGTTAAGGGAGGTAAAAAGAGGGGAAAAGATTAGCGACTTCGCATGTGACAAAAATATAAATGCCTTAAAATTCAAAGAATAACAAGGAATACCTCAGATTTGGTAATTCTACACATGGTGCATTTGACATAAATTATACGTTTTAACAAAATCTATATTTTTAGTGCGCTAAGAATTACAATTAATCAGATATGCTAAAATAATTCAGAATGAAGAGGACTTTAGAAGCTCGAAAAGAAAATTCAAGGACATTCAAGTTATACTTCGCATTTTTCATGAAAGCATTTTAAACATATGAAATATATATTTTTATCAAAAATTCGTTAAACCATTGATAAATACCAATTTTGGTATTTTCCAAGGATGCGACACGAAGGTTTTCAAGAAAACCCCCCCACCCCAACTACCCTTTACATGGAAACATTTTCGCAAGTTTTGATTTTCTCAAAAATGGCTCTAGCAATTTTGATTAAAATATCATATGTTAAATATATTTAGCTGACAAATAAAATACATATCTTGAATTTTCTGGGAATAGCCTCTGAAGACAACTTAATTCTGGATGAAATGTACGTTTTTTGCATAACGCTAAACCGTAAGAGATGGGAAATAACTTACCACACAAAAACCTAGAGCACGTGAAAACACACAATTTATGCCATATACATTTTTTTCGTGTAATTCACATTTTTTTAGATATTCCTTATTTTTAGTTTCAGATTTGAAAAACAAACTTTTCTCATACAGGAATTTGTCAACTCCTGTCCATACAAACAAAGGAACTTCAGTGACGTAGCAGCAAGCTTTTGACTATCACTTTATCCTATGGTACTCCCTTATATTGCTTCTACTTACAAGGAAGCAAATTTAAGACTATTTTTGCTAATTTTTTCTGGATTAGAATGAAGTAAATAGAAGAATAAGCTTTATAACAATAATTTGTTGCAGGCATTTAGAGAAAGCCATGTGGATGAAAAACACCATTTTTTTTTTTAAATGGGAGCGCACAGCGGCCGCTTATAGCCTTTCTCTTAAAATAATAATATTTATTATGTAAAAGGTTATTTTATTAATCGCGATAACGCATTCAGTTGATAAGATCTCAAATACTGTACAGCATAGACTTGGATACATTCATAGGGTGAAAACCAAACATAGATGTTTATAAGTAAAGTAATAATATAAAGAAAAAGAGACATATAGGGGAGGAAATAGGCATGATTAATTGTGTGTGTGGGTGTGCGTGCTCGCGCTCGGAGCTCTCTCTCTCTCTCTCTCTCTGGAGCGTGTTAATTTCGGGAACCACTGCTACACCTATTGGTAATTATTTCACAATTAAAAAGCACTGGTTTTCCGGGTGGAATAAGCAATAACACATTCACATGATATGGCATATAAAGGTTAGAGGGGAAGGATGGACTATCCGTGTTGCATCCTGGGAAAGTATTTAACTTAAATACTAAAGTTAAATACCAAAAACACACGCACACAGACAGATTAACAGACAGATACAGATGGACACTTTTCTAAAAAAAAAAAAAAAAAAACTTTTGGGGTTCAGGGAGTCTTAAAATATATGTAATCTCGGTATCGAATGTATGGAGCCTGATAGAGAGGCCTCTGAGCAAAATTAAGCGGTCTTTCACGCCCAATATAGAATGGAACGCTGAGGACCACAGTAGTTACAGAACGTCTATAAATAACACGCCATTTCCATCGAATGTTTGGAATACGTACAATCGACCTGCTCTATCTACTATGTACGTTGCACATACGTGCAACAGAAAGTAAGAGACTGATATTTAGGGTGAGGCACTGCGGTACCTCTCCTACAGAATCCTGTCCTGTTATTCTGAACTTTTGGGAAAATGTCAGTTTCTTGAGGATTTGATATCGTCACAGTATTTGACACATTCCCCAGATGTAAAGCGAGTTGCAATGCTAGCATAATCGATGACGATGTGCACACAAAAGAACTACTGTCACAGACACATGTGCACTGAGGGGGTATTGGCCAGGGGATTCACACATGACATGTTACGTCACACACACAGCTTATCTCGGGTAATTAATCATCCTTCGAGAATTGGTGCTCTTGATTGGTCTGCGATGAATTTCATCACCGATCACGCTGTGAATAAAACGTATTTAAAACACATCTGTTGCCCTGTGCCAAGAAGGGTGAAAGGAAAAGCTATTTTTTATATTTAATGTAGTTGCAGGATCTCAATTCAGGAACAACACAGCAAAAGACAACAGCGCAGGGGAGAGATATAATTCGCAGCATCGTTTCAAAAGAATGTCATTAACGGAGAGATCAGAAACACCGGAAACTTTAAACCCCTGAACAATGTAAAACTCACAAGTTACTGTAGGTTTACTGGCTTGATACCGGTACAATATTTCCACTTTTAATAGCTTGCATAAGGTAGAGGAAATTTTGAATATGCCCCAACATGATTTCATTGGAAGTTTTCTTGGTGATGAGATCCTCTGAATCGCTAAAAAGCATATACAGAGAAAATCCATTTGCATGCATGTGTGTGTGTGTGACTTACGTGAGTGTATATTTCTGTGTAAGTGTTTGAGCGAACTCGACTCGGAGTACGTGCCAGAACCTATGAACAACAAACCAAACATGAAAATTCCGATAAATACTTCGCATTTAAGTAGGCATTTCATGAACATGTCTTGGGACCGACTAAGAGCCCAGGGTACAGAACCGTGGTCCCCTCAATATCGTGAGGAAAGTGATGAGCAGAGCTAGGATGTTCGTACCGTTCACCGTTCCTTTACAGGTTGCGACCGACCGTCTCGCCGCATCAAAACAAGTCATTGATAGGAACGTAGGGTGGAAAGGTATAAAACCTGTTGTCAAGTAAACAGTACTGTTTCCAGAGAACAAAAATCACTTATGAGACACTCGTATAAGCACATCTATTTAGATCATTAATTGTGTACAACATACAAGGGTGACTCTGATTACTATATATGTACATTATGAAAATAACCAAGCAATTATGACACGGATTGTAATATTTACTGATCGAATGCTAAATAGTATCCAAATAATAAAATTCATTTCTTAAATATCTTCAGATTTTTACTAGGTAAAAGCGAAAGTGGGAATGAAACTAAATATTTACTCATCTGCAGCCGTACTACTGAAAACTATATGTACTTCTGAAACCTTTAAAATTGAAAACCGCATTCTACGTTCCGAAAAACAAAATGTATAATGCGAAAAAGTTGGTTCCACTTCTCATGATATGACCGGGATATATTTGAAATATTTTATCAGTTCTGTATCAGTATCACCAAGCAAATAACATTTTTTGGAATCTAAAAGTGCAGCTTGTATGCAATACATCACATTGAGCTCTGCATTTTTTTTCAATTACACTTTTCATTTTCATTTTTATTTCAGATAGGTGGATTGGTAGATCCATCTTGACAGTTCTTCTACATGCCACACAGATTCGGTCAGCTCCTTTTCTCTGGACTGTAACAGTGTGATATTCTGTGAAGCTGTTCTGTTACTAGACGCTTGACAGTTTGTGTTCTTGAGCTGTCATCGGTTTTTAATAAGTACATAAATAACTACACTGCTAGAAGAGTTACTATGGTTGTAAAAAAAATCAATTTTGCTCACACTTGAGCAGAACAAGATGTTATGTGAACGCCTTTTTAGCGACGTGGTCCTGTGTTATATATGATAGCTGTTTTGCAGTAATGGGTTGCACTCTACGTTGACCTTTGCTCGCGCAAGTAGCGCCACATGGTATTGCCAAACCTGGCCGCTCTTACTCCTCATAAGTAAATTGGTATGAACTTCCTAGCTCTGGTGATGAGTTGTTATAGTAGCGATTCTGATCCTGAGATGCAACTTTTTGGCTGAGGATGCGTGATGATGACCACAGTGAATGTTCAAACTTCAGCATCGTGAGCCACAGAAGATGAAACCATCAAAGCGTAAGAGTGGAGCACGTAATCTGGAATTGCCGAGTACGGTCATATTCGTTCGAGAGTGCATGCTCGAAAGGACATTCACTGACGGGGATGAATTTTCTTGCTTCGTTTTACTGATGCTCCGAGTGATGTCGATCATTCAGAGCTTGTTTACAAAATACAGCGAAGATCAAGATTTTGTTGTTGTAGAAGGGTGATATCTTTGTTGAACCCAAACTAAGACCACCACTTTATTTTTATTAATTAATAACAATTATAATAATCAATAAATACTTTGTAATTCGTTCCCATTTGGAGGGAATCTATTATTTTAACACAGAACTGCGCAAGGAGGACGTGTTTTATTAATGTTGACAGTTTAATTATGTTATGTGTTATAATGAGATATTAATTTGCACGACAATTATATGCTCAAAAACGGTGTTTCGATCATGTATGCATTTATGCAAATACTGCTTTGGCATAATAGTGAAATATATAGCTTATACACATATATAAAATATGTACTTATTTCCCATACATAGGAACAATAAAGTGGATTAGACAATACGTATATTATATTGCATCGCTGCGCGACCGCTGCACACACAGCACAGCACAGTGAAAGTATCCCGGAAATAGATAATTTCGGGATACATTCACGACATGGGTTCAAAACGAAAAAAAAAAAAAAGAAAAAAGAACAGTATCTGAGGGAAGAGGAAGGCTACCAAAGGTTCTGTTTCAATAAACAACCAGTCGCTGGCTCCAAATTGAGTTTATTTCAATTGCAGTAAGCTATAACAGTCTTCTAATCTGACTGGAGTAAATTATTGCAAACAAAGTCAATGAATCGAAGGCAAAATAAAAATATGCATTTAAAACAGGAGTGCCTCCTAAATTAACCCCAGTTACAAACCACGAACAAACTGAATATTATGACAGTATATAAATAGAATCTATCTCACTCATTAAAAAAGGAATCAAGTAAGTATGATATGAAGCCTCGAAAAGAACTGATTTTATATTTTATGCGTCTATGTACACCTACACATACATATATGCGTTTTCCTTGTTTTAAATGAATGAATAGCAAAATGCTCCTCCAAAATACACTTTCAAAAGGAGAGCAAGGACCCTGTACTGAATTCAGTAGAATTACTTAATACCCAAAATTTTCCTATTGCTTTAGTTATAA
Source organism: Hymenopus coronatus (assembly GCA_030762935.1). Lineage (NCBI taxonomy): Eukaryota > Metazoa > Arthropoda > Insecta > Mantodea > Hymenopodidae > Hymenopus > Hymenopus coronatus. The sequence goes on along the minus strand of CM060885.1, from coordinate 39,573,254 downwards.
TCATTTATTAATTAAACAGTAATTAACAGGTAGCAAGGTAATCACAATTTCCAGCTCAAGGAATTATCTTAGTTTTACATCCACTCAATAATTAATGAGAACAAAAGCTTACAACTAAATGTTGGAAATAGTCAGCTATCTGTCCCGTTCCTGAGTCTCGAAGAACAGAGTGCACATTGCTTTTCTTGTCTACCTCCAAGAGACAACTCAATTCTCCCGGAGCGTTGGCTGTCCAAGGTAAACATTGAATACCAAGGGATAACCCAAGACCAATTAGAAGCGAGGGCAGGCAACAGCTCACATAAAGAAAGAGAACCGGTGACGGGTAAAGTTCGAGTTAAAAACCCCGATTGTTCTGGAGAAGCCGGGCAAAAGGAAACCATAATTTTTTTTTCAATATATGTATATGTAAATTATATATTTGTATATAACTGTTTGCGGAATATGATATATTGTATGTTTAATGCTTTCTAGATTGTAGTTCAGTTTTACTTTAGCGTTAGTGTGTTCATTCTTTTGTTTTTTTAAGAGTTCATGATTTGTTGTTACCAAATAATTGATGTAGTATTTTCCTTCACACCCAACACTGTGGCAAAATATATGGATAATTTTTTTTGCATGTATATGACAATTATAATGCGCCAAGAGTGTTGTGTGGCTATACAACATCACATCCTTCAGTTTTTACTTTCTCTACACGTACATAATGTATAGAGAGGGTATTGTAATGGACCCAAAAAGACCGAAATTTCATCAGAAATACATGTTTTTGGTCCCCCTGAATCAAAAAAAAAAATTCCGGAAAAAGGTATGTGTGTGTGTGTGTGTCTGTGGACAGCATAGCTCAAAACCGAAAATACAGTTAAATACCAAACTTGCTATTTAAGTTTGATATCTTACAAGGATGCGACACAAAGATTTTCAAGAAAATCCCCCCCTACCCCCAACTACCCTTTACATGTAACGTTTTCGAAAATTTTGATTTTCTCAAAAATGGATCTAACAATTTTGATTAAAATATCGTATATTAAGGATATTTACCTGACAAATAATATGTATATCTTGAATTTTCTGGGAATAGCCTCTGAAGACTACTTTATTCTGGATGAATTTTACGAAAGTTTGCATAACTGCTAAACCGTAAGAGATAGACAAAAGCTTGCTATACAAAAAATGTAGACCATATTAAAACACAGAATTTATGTTTTATAGTTTTTTTCGTGGAGTTGATCTTTTTTCCGATATTCCTTGTTTTTAGTTTCAGCTTTAAAAAACATACTTCTCTCAGCTTTTCTCATACGTGAATTTGTCAACTCCTGTCCATACAAACAAAGGCACTTCAGTCACACAGCAACCAGCTTTTGACTATAACTCTAAGCTATGGTATTCCCTTATTTCGCTTCTACTTACAAGAAAGCAAGTAATAAGACTATTTTGGTAATTTTTTCCCGATTAGCATGAAATAAATAGAAGCATTAACTTTTCAACAATAATTTGCTGCAGAGATGTGGAGAAAGTCATGTGAATGGATCACATCAGATTTTTATTTTTAAGCTTTCTTTCGTTGCATTTCAACCCCACTCATCATCTCCTCATCTTCTACCCATTAAGCGTTTCTTGCAGCGGTCTCTAAGCAAGCGGAATGTTCTCAATCGGTGTCCCTAAAAGAACTTTTTTCTCTCTTCGTTCAATTGCGGAATTGTTTTCTTCTTTCGGCAGCTCCTACCAAAACACCTTTATCATCTATTTTGTCTAACACTCTGTAGGGGAAATTTAAATGCATTTCCTTGCTTTGTCACATTGAAAGTTTAGTTTTCACGCTATAGATTACCACTTCTACGTAAGATACTACTTCATTAATTTCTTCCTTAGTTTTTTTTCAATCACACAAAAACTTTTAATTTTCCATCTTTATAACCAAATGTTGCTTTTCACTTTAATAATTGCACCCAACTTATTCTACTGTTTGATATTTTATTACATACAAGAAAGAAACATAACAAAATCTGATGTGCTGCATTCACATGACTTTCTCTACGTCACTGTAACAAATTATTGTCAATAAGTTTATAATTTCATCTATTTAATGCTAAATATTATCAGAAATGGTCTTATTACTTAGTACCGTTATAATTAGAAGGGAAATAAGGGAATACACTAGACTAAACCGACAGTCAAATGTTTTAAAATGTGGTTACAATGGGATAGAAATCCGTTGATAAGAGTTGACAAGTTTCCGCATGAGAAAAGTTGAAGTATTTTAAAACTGAAATCAATAACTGGGAATATCTCGAAAAAAATGAACTCCACGAGTATATATATGCCGTGAATTGGTGTTTTATCGATATCTACATTTTTTTGGTGTAGTAAATTTACCAGTTATGCAGTAAAAACCATCCAGAGTAAAGAGGTCTTTACAGGCTATTCCCAGAAAATTCAGAATATAAATTGTATTTGGCATGTAAGTATCTTAAATATAAAAGATTTTAATCAAAATCGTTAAAGCTTTTTTTTTTTTTTTTTGAGAAAATCAAAAATTTTAAACTTTTTCCATGTAAAGGGTAGTTTATGATGGCGGAATTTTCTTGAAAATGTTGGTGTCGCATCCTTGGAAGATATCAAGCTTAAATATCAACACAAACCTTTTTCTGAAAATGCTTTTTTAGGATTCAGGGAGTCCTAGGACATTTATTTGCTGTGAAATCTCAGTATCGAGTTTTTGGGTGGAATACAATACTTTCTCTATACACTATGTATAACATACGTGTAGAGAAACTAAAAACATTAAGCTACAATGAAATTACAACTATTTATAGTTAACATGAAACAGTATTTTTTGTTTTCCTAAGGATATTTTTGTATACGTTTAAGCTATATAGTTTTTACTATCTGTAAAATTCTAATTTGCACAACTATTTTAATTCAATTTAGAGTTCCCAGCTTTTGAAAATCTAAAAGTATCGTCCCAATGCGCATGTGCATGCATTTGTGCTTGCTGCTTGAAGCAATACATTTTGATAGTCTTGAGCCCAGTTTGTACACCTCACGTTCAGCGATACATCTAAAAGTAAAGACAGACACGAGATTGTTGTAATATTTCCCTTTAAACAGGCTATGTATCATAGCAATGCTTACAGAGTGATGCTGTCTTAGGAAACAATGGCTATCGATACAACAGATTCAGTTCCAAGTATCCGTGAAGGAAATCTTGCAAATAATACTTCAGTTCTGTGCTCCATTTCGTAGCCATCTCAATGAAGATTTTACACTTGTTTGTTATTTATATTTTTACATTCTCTACAAGTACTATGCACATAGTGTATAGAGAAGGTATTGTATTGCACCCAAAAATTCCATACCGAGATTTCACCCCTTAATCCAAAAACATTTTTGGAAAAAGATCCGAGTAAAGAAAGTAAAAACATTTAGCTGCAATGAAAGTACAGCTATTTGTAATTAAAATTAAACAGTATATTTAGTTTTCTTGAGAATGTCTTTGCATTTGAATAAACTATATAGTTTTTGAAAACTAGAAAATCAATGTATGCGTGTGTGGACAGCATAGCTCAAAAACGAAAAGACCGTTAAATACCAAACCTGGTATTTAAGTTCAGTACCTTCCAAGCATGCGACACAAAGATTTTCTAGATAATCCCTCCACCCCAAACTACCCTTTAATGGAACAAATATACAAACATTTTATATTCTCAAAAATGGTTCTATCGATTTTGACTGATATACACATTTTAGCTTTCACGGCCGGCGTTAATCTGATAAAAAGTATACTCCGGGCGTGTAGGCCGTGGTCAAGTCGATGCCGTTTCGCCCATAGCTCCATTGGGCATCTTCAGAGAATGCGACTCCTAGCTGGTTGTAACTAGAGTTGTAACTTACTAGATTTTGATTGACATGCATTGTATTTAAGATATTTACATGCCAAATAAAACATATATATTGCATTTTCTGGGAATAGATTTTGAAGAACTCTCTAATCTGGATGAGTTTTACCGAATTTTAATTAACTGCTAAAGCGTAAGAGATATACACAAACTTACCACACAAAAATGTAGATATCACCAAAACGCACAATTTATGTCTTTTTTGTTATTATTATTTATTGTTTCATTTATACAGCCCTCTTTAACATCTAAGGTCATATCGGGGGTTTACACTTGAAACAACTCGTTGTCTGTAGGTTCTTTTACATTTGGTTTAAACCATTTTATTTTCCTCAAACACACACATTCACTCTCACATACATACTTCCAGACTCTGTGGGGCATAGGGAATAATTCTAGCTAAAGAAAAATTTCCCGCCCCAGCCGGGAATCGAACCCAGGACCTGCGGATGAGAAGCCAGCTCGCTGAACATTTGTCCTTGTTATAGGTTTCAATTGTAAATTATTTATACTTTTCTAAGGCAGCAAGTGTTCGTTTTTCTTTTGTTCTACTCCTGGCCGAGGAAAGCAGCGATTTCGAATGACTGTCGCATAACAACAGCTTTTAAAACATTTGAAAATCGTTTTAGCATAGCGCACTCCTTTAGTTATCTTCTACTGCTAATGTTTATCTCAATTAGCATGGTGTAGAAAGAAGAATATTATTTTGTAAGAAGTTAGTTTGTAGAGCAGCTAGAGAAAGTCATGTGAGTGTAACACATCAGAGTTTTAAAGTTCATATTATCGGCATATATATGCAACGACATATCCTGTCTCCATGCCAGAAACCAGAGTACCGGCTGCACATCAACATTCTTACTAAAAAAAATGAAAAAATACTAATAATTATGTATTAGCATTACAGTCAAAGTACTGAAAGTGCTGAATATTTCTCCCATTCATTTTCATATTTGGGGAAGATTTACTGCAGTATATTCCATCTTATCTCCAAGAAGAGCATTGGAACGTTTCCAGAAGCAATAGAAAAGTGGAACCAAAAATCAACTGACTGTCAACGGGTTTTATAAAGCCCATAAGAGCGGAAATAAACCCTTACTGCCTCTTGAGAGGAAATTTCCATTCTTCTGGAGAGAGTAATTTTAATATAGTTTCTTTGGCACTTAATAACTCTACATTAACTACCACAATTTCTTACAGCTGCAGGAATGTGCACTTAGAACGAAACGAAATTAATTAGTGATATTATCCATTTCCAGTAAATCATATGACTACAAAGAAACATATCATGTTTTAATTTCTGTTTTAACTTATAAATACTTGAAAAGTGGTTGCAGTAATGTATTATTACTTTCTCTACACATAATATGTACATAGTGATTAGAGAAGGTATTGCACTCCGCCCAAAAGTTCAATAACAAAATTTCATCGGAAATATACGCTTTAAGATCCTCTGTATCCAAAAAAAAAGTATTTTTAGAAAAAGGTCCATGTGTGTCTGTGTTTGAACACGATATATCAAAACCGAAGAGTCGGTAAAATACCAAACGTGGTATTTAAGTTTACTATCTGCCAGGGATGCGACAAGAGGATTTTAAGAAAAATCTCCCCACACCAAACTACCCTTTACATGGAAAAGGCTTCCAAAATGTTGACTCTTCTCAAAAATGGCTCTAATGATTTTGATTAAAATAACGTATATTAAGAATATTTATATGGCAAACAAAAAGTATATCTTGATTTTTCTGGGAATAGCCTCTAAAGACTTGTTTATTCTGAAATAATTCTGCAGAATTTTGCGTAACTGGTAAACTGTATAAAATAGACAGAAACTTACTATGCAAAAATGTAGAGCACGTTGGAACACACAACATGTTTCATATACTTTTTCGTGGAACTGGCCATTTCTGAGATATTCTTTGTTATTTGTTTTAGTTTTAAAATGCTTACATCTTTCTCAAACGGAAAGCTGTAAACTCCTGGCCAGCATAGAAACGGATTTCAACCACATGGCAACCAGTTTTTAGGAGATTTGATATTCGTTTTAGCCTAGTGAATTCTCTTTTTTTACCCCCATTACTTACAAGGAAGCAAGTGATAAAGACACCCTTTGCTATTTATTATCTGGATTATCACACATTACATAGACGAACATGCATTTTAACAATAATTTGTTGCAGTGATATAGAGATAGTCATGTGAATGGAACACATCGTTGTTTTAAACTTAATCACAAATAACTTTAATTTGCATTTTATTTCTTGGTGCCTTAATCAAGGATAATTTTCAAAAAATTCACATACATGTCAAATAGTATAATTATTTAAAGGCTTTTTTCACAGAAACAAACATTTATAACACCATGCTGTGCAAGTTGCAATGCCATTTGAAACATTCTTAATGACCCCCTACATTTTTGTATAACATTTCAAAGATCTTATTATTGTATATGATTGTACAACCGGTCAATTCTTTTATACAACAAACTTTATTTGTTGAAATAAATTTCTTCGATTGATATGCATAATAAAGGTTCATTTTCATCTATTTCAAACAAAAAAACTATATTGTCACTTATAATATTACGAGGACCACCCAGAAAGGAACGAACAATTTGGCATAACTAAACAATAACGAAACATATCAACATAAAACGTTATTTACAAACTTACACTACCTTATTCTATTTCTCAACGTAATCGTCATTGCTAACAAAGTATTATTGTCACGTGGTACCGGTTTTTCATTGCCGATGTTATACTTTTCTACCGCCAAAGAACTTATTCAATGCTCAAAATGTTTTGCTAATCGAATTTTATAGGCCAACAACGCAAGCGCATAGTGATAATGCAATGAACGATTCTTCAGGGAGGAAATGGCGCATAATTTACGAGTAATCATGGATGAATCAGTGTGTACGATAAAGACCGGAGTGGAAGTTCATTAATTGTTATGGATAAGTTGAAAGCATATGTTGATAAAAGAACTTTGGACACCGTACATAACTTTTTGGATCGAAAAGATTTTCCAGCCATGAAGACCTCAAAGTGACATTGCATCTTGCTTCAGATTTTTAGCGGTGGAAGAGCACATCATCTGCATTGAAAAACCGGTACCAAGTGACAATAAATACCTTGAAAGCAATGACGATTACGTTGAGAAATAGAGTAAGGTACTGTAACTGTGTAAATGAAGTTTTGTGTTGATATCTTTCGTTATTATTTGGTTATACCAAATATTCTCTCATTTTCTGTATGCCCCTCGGATATCACTGAGAGGTTAGGAAATAATTGTTTCGTTCTAGCTGAAATATGAGAACAGAAATGCATCTTTTGAACAAATGCTTCTCTACAGTATGACCCTGGATTACTCTTAACTGTGTTTTAAGAGATTTTGCTCCTCCAAACAACGAATATATTTCAAATTGGTGGAGTATAGGCGATATCGAGAAGCAGCTGTAGAGCGAGTAGTTATGTATATAGACGTAAGATGGAACCCCCACTGGGAGCACAGGACATGTGACTGGTTATCTGATATGTCATATTTCTGTCAACACCACCCATTATTTTCCGGCGAAACAAAAGAGACGCGGCAGTGATCGGCTTGGAAGATAATACTTCTCACTAGCGCACAGCACAAAAAAAAAAAAAAAAACAAAAGACGTGAGGCCTTGTGGTCCAGGATATACTTGCTTTGTCTTTTAAATACCTATATTTAAATTTCCTCGAATTGTATATTGCAACAGTTAATCTTATGGTCACCATTTTGTAGTTAGTAATGCAGCATTCTACTTGTGGAGTAAATTATGAAAGTTTAAAAATCCCTGATTTTTTTAATTAGAAATTACAGGTTGCTTTGAGAATACACCACACTAAATGTTTAACAAATTATAAATTGTAAGAACTTACAAGAAAACTTGTTATTTAAGAGCTTGACAATTTCTTGATAGATGTTACTAAACATTGTTTTGTCAAGATTTTTCCATTGTAAGCTTTCGACTAATACCCTCCTCAGTCTTTATATGTCTTTATTGATCACATTCCAGTCTATTTTAAAGGGATAGTGGTTAATTTATCTTTCTAGTTTTTTGAATTTTATACTAAAGTTCACAAAAGTAAAGAAATAATTTATTCATTCAAATAATAAATAAATATATGATTAATTAAACAAACAAAGACAGAAAAAGAACAAGAATCGCTGTGGGCATAAATTACTTGGTGAAAGTGTTGTTTTCTAAATTTAATTCGGTTACATGGCCTATCACACTGTCTACAATAGTTTCATTGCAGCTTTTCAATTCAATATTCAAATGCGCATACAGTTCTCCTCATTTTGACTTTACGAAGCGACAGCAAATCAACAAGAAGGTTTTATTTGATCATTGCTGTCTAAGTTCTTTTCTTTCTATGGCGCTAATGCACAATCACATATTCCTTTAGACAGTGAATATGTGTGATAGAGAGAGAGAGACAGAAGCATGGGGATTACAATTTCTCTAATTACACGACCACTTAACAAAATTACAGCATCTTTATAATTACGAAAAATTACAATGAATCAGGAAATGCCGAGTATAAATTCAACTCGTGAATTATCTGGGCTCGAACCAAGTCAGCAGACAACCAATATAGATTTTATTTATTCATTAGCAGAAAATCCTCCATGGCAACGAAAAACAACTGACTTGAGAACCCGAATAATAAGGAAAATTAACACTGTTCCTTAAATAATTATCAAAGGAAATTCTACTTAGGCATGAAGTTTTGTTAAATCTTCTTTTTTAGAACTCAGCAATAACAAGGTATTTATATATTTTGTTCTTGTTTCAGTATTAACTGAATATATTAATTCCAGTTGGAACAGCAATAATTATAGTAACTTTGTAAAGTAAGCTCGTGTGTCTACATCTATTCCTACTGTAAATATATAGTGGGCCCATACTTCCAATAGCTGATATAGTTCAAATTATACAGTGCGTTCCCTGAGCAACCGAACCGTTTCGCGGCAGCCGACCCTCACCCTTTACGGTGCAGCAGCGGGGCGGTTCGGTCGCTCAGCGAACTAATTAGGATGCTTAAACTATGCTCTGGACAGAAGTAGGTACACCTATACGGAGGAGCAGGAAATCTGGAGCAGCATACGTCACCCCGGGGAACTCATAATGGAAGAGCATCCGCCGGGGGAAACTATGAGATGAGAAATTCAGAGTGGTCAACCCGACGATCGCGGAAACTCGAATACAAGTTTTGGTAGAATCTGAGTTAAGTTACATCGTATATGCCTATGGAATCGGTTCAGCTACTCTTGACGAAAAGCTAACAAAATTGACCTGGTATATACTCATCTAACATTGAACATTTCCAGAAAAATGATTATACATGTGTTATATTTTATTTAAGGGTACACCGAATTTATAAAAGTTATTTTTAAGGTATTTAAGCAAAAGCTGTAATTTTTGTACCGACATTACTGATAGAATAAGTATTTATGCCAAATTTCATTTAAGTACGTCTTTTCATTCTGGATGTATTAGTTAATTTATTTGTTCGATTTAATTAGCTAAAATCAAAATCTTATCCTCTCCTACAGCTACATATTAAAACATTTTAATACCTTTGTAACAAATTGTTTGGTTGAAAATTCCCATAGTGGATTTTTTTTTTTGTTTTTTAAATATTGTTATATCACTAAGAGGAGAAACTTCAAAACATCAGAGCGTAATTGTACTAATTAAATGTTTAAAGTTCATCTGTGACCGAAATAAAACTGCAAACAAATATTTTATTACGCGCATTCTACAGTGCATTGGGAACAATTTTAATACACCTAGGGGCAATTTGGTGCCATAAAATAAATTTTGAGTATGAGAAAATAAAAAACTAAAATAAAAAATTGAACCTGAGAAAAATGGCTTTAAACTTTTACACAGATAATAATTTAAAATACCGTCAAAACGTGTTACATCTGCTCTAGGAGAATAAAAAAATTACAAATGTTATTATTAATAATAACAATAGTAATATTATTGGACAGGTAGAGACAGACTGAGAAATTTAATGTTATAGCCGGGATTTGAACCACGGATCTCCCAGTCCCCAGCAGCTTGCTCTACCACTGAGCTAACATGGTAACATACCGGCATAGTATTGAATTTCTCAACTGACTCGCATGATTCTCGGTAAACCTCAATTTGAGATGACAACCCTAATGGCGACTTACAGTGTTGTAAGTCCCAGGAATCATAGTAAGTATAGCCAACTATTATGTTCAATTGGTATTGATTAAATTGTTTTTTCGCATAAGCCGTGAGTAGGATAAGATTTGAGTAGGTATTTTTTGCTCTGACTACCTACACATGGCTTGCGTGAAAAACAATTAAATCAGTAACATTATTAATTGTTCTGTTAACAAAAGAACTCTCTCTTATGTCAGAATTACAAACAATATAACCGAGTGTAGTTTATCTGATTCGTCTGCATGGAGAATTTCCTTTTTATTTTCTCTACACGTACTATGTACATAGTGTATAGAGAAGGTAATGCACTCCACCCAGATTTCACCAGAAATATATGTTTTAGGCTCCTCTGTATCAAAAAAAAAACAACATTTTCACAAAAAGATCCGTATGTGTGTGTGTGTGTCCGTGTGAGCACGACAACTCAAAAACGATAAGTCGGTAAAATACCAAACTTGGTATTTAAGTTTAGTATCTTCCAGGGATGCGACACGAAGATTTTGAGAAAAATCCCCCCACCTCAAACTACCCTTTACATAAAATGTTTTTCGAAAATTTAGATTTTATAAAAAATGGTTCTAACGATTTTGATTAAAATTTCGTATATTAAAGATATTTACCTGACAAATAAATTGTATATCTTGAATTTTCGGGTAATAGCCTCTGAAGACTACTTTATTCTGGATGAATTTTACGGAATTGTGCATAACTGCTAAGCCGTAAGAGATGGAAAAAAGCTTACCACACAAAAAATGTAGAGCACTTTAAAACACACAGTTTATGTTATATGCTTTGTTTTCTTGGAGTTAATCGTTTTTGAGATATTCCATGTTTTTAGTTTCAGCTTTAAAAATTATACTTTTCTTACACAGGACTTTGTCAACTCCTGTCCATACATAACAAAGGAACTTCAGTCACATAGCAACAGCTTTTGACTATCACTTTAACCTCACTTTCGCTTCTATTTACAAGGAAGCAAGTAATAAGATTATTTCTGCTAATTTTTTTTTAGATTAGCATTAAGTAAATAGAATAATAAGCTTTTTAACAATAATTTGTTGCAGAGATGTAGAGAAAGACACGTGAACACATCAGATTTTTATATATTGCTTTAAATTAATTCTTTCACCGAAGTCATAAAATCGAGCATTGTTGATAAAGTTTCTAATTTAATATGCAACATGCCTCGTAAATTGTGTATTTTTTTTAATAAATATGCGGCCAGCTCTGCAGCCTGGAGAGGTTTCTGCATGACGTGAGGCGTGTCTATACCCACGACCTCGGGAGAAGATTTGTATTCTCCAGAATTATCATAAAGAAACATCGTGCTAGGAAGCCAGCTGATTTTTTTCCTCGCTCCCCTTCGCAACCCTTCTCGGAGCCGCTGCATGGGTATGAAGATACGAGGCATTCATGAATATGCGCCGACACGTTACGTTATACCAAGAATAACAGCATCCCTGGTCCAGCAAAACCGCCATCTTCACAAAAGAGTGAAATAGTAGCCCTTTCTAACAAGTGTTTGTACAGAGATTTCCTTTAGTGTTTAAAGAGTATCAAAGGCAAGAATTTAGTATAGTGAAGGCTTAGCATAACAACATGAAGATTTCGTCAATGATCAAAAGCTTAATAGCTTTATGTTAACTTTATGAAGGTGGTACAAGGAAGAGGCATTGTTTGTTAAAATATTATAATCAACATATATTTACTGCAGCAGACTTCTCACACGAAGGTCCCGTGTTCTATTCCTGGCTGGAGCGGGGAACTCTTTTAACTAGAATTATTCGCTATTCCCCACAGAATTTGGAAGTATGTATGTGAGAATGAATGTGTGTGTGTTTGTGGAAAATAGAACGATTTAAACCCAACGTATTGAACCTACAGACGAGTTGTTTCTAATACAAATCCCCGTTATGGCCTTAGTTGTTAAAGGGGGCTACATAAATGAAACAACTGAAATATAACAATAAAAAAGGAATACCTACAAAACGGTCAACGTTATGTAAAAAAAATCTGTGTTACACTCACATGACTTTCTCTAGCCGTTCTACAAAATTCTTACATAAGATTATTTTTCTTTCTGCACCTTGTTAATCGATGTTTTTAGCACAATGTTCTTATTACTTAGTTCCTTATAAGTAGGAAGGAAATAAGGGAATTCACTATGCTAAATTGATAGTCAAATGTTTTAAAAACTGTCGTTATGCGATTGTCATTACTAATCGCTTCTTTTCTTGGCCAGAAGTAGAACAAAAGAAAAACGGGCACTCCCGTCTGAGAAAAGTATAAGTACTTCACAACTGAAACTAATAACAATGAATAGCTCGAAAAGGGCAAGCTCCACGAAGAAAATGTAAATGACGTAAATTGTGTATTTTAACAAGGCCTACAGTTTTTGTATCGTAAGTGTTTGTCTATCTCTTACGGTTTATTATTTATGCCAAATTAAGCAAAATTCATCCAGAATAAACAAGTCTTTAGAAGCTATTCCCAGAAAATTCAAGATATACATTTTATTTGTTAGGTAAATATCTTTAATATACGACATTTTAATCAAAATCGTTAGTCATTTTTAAGAAAATCAAAATTTTCGAAACAAATTCCATGTAAAGGGTAGTTTGGGGGGGGGGGAAATTTCTCAAAATCTTCGTGTCGCATCCCTGGAAGATACTGAACTTAAATACCAAGTTTGGTATTTTAGCTACTTTTCGTTTTTGAGTTATCGTGTTCACAGACACACGGACACACGGACACACACACACACACACACACGGACCTTTTTCTGGAAATGCTTTTTTTGGATACAGGGGGTCCTAAAACATGTATTTCCGGTAAAATCTCGACATCGAATTTTTGGGTGGAATGTAATACTTCTCTATCCCTATGTACATTGTACATACGGGGCTAGAGAAAGTAAAACATTAAAAACTGTAGACTGTACTACATATGTGACACAACACTTACGTACACAAGTTGTGAGCTGAGTATCATTACTACTCCTAAAAATAAATACAGGTATTTCTTAAAAGTTGCCTTTCTTGGAATGAAAAATTATATGTCTTGCAATTTGATTAATCTACGAGTATATCCTATTATTTTTCGTTTTTACTCTGCAGATTTATTCACACAAAGGTAATATTCTACGTACTTTCATGATAAAATCTTAATATATAAAACACAACCTATAAATGCATTTTTTTGGTAGTGTATAACGCCCGCTTTAACTACTTATGGCACCGCAGGCGGTGACACTGATGATACATGAATGATGATGGAGCACCGGTGATGGAATGAGATGGTGGGGGAGTGCCCGGAGAAAACCCGCCCCAGCGCCGCTTTGTCAACCACAAATCTCACATGCGGTCGCTTGGGAACGAACCCAGGCTGTCTAGGTGAGAGGCGAGTGGTCTAACCACTCGGCCATGGCGCGGCCATATAAATGCATGTATGATGTATCTGTGCATTTTTTTTTTTATTTTTATTATAAGTTACCATACTTTCGACCAAACTTGGACAGATACCTTTTGACAGCTTAAAATTCGAAATACCGTTCCATTTCAGGATTAATTATGTGGCGGCTACCAAAGCTGACAAAACCGCCTGATCTTACTCAAAGAATGGCAATAGATAGAATAATTATAATTTGCACATTCATTTACATCTTTTTTTGTTTGTTTTTGTTTTTTCGTAGCTTGACGTTCTTTAACCGAGTTGGTCAATCGGGTGATAAAATATCTAAATGACTATGTCCTTATGTTACAGGGCTGCAGACATACGAAATATACCAACGACTTTACCCGAAAGGGCAGAAAATGTTATACTGACTACGTCCTTTTGTTACAGAGCTGCAGATATATACACACACACAATATGTACTTATTCCTCATCACAAATCTTCCAAGGGCGCAATCAGGGCTCCGGTCATGTTTGCGTCCTGGCCCTCACTCTCTCCTGGCTATGGCCTTTGGCTAGCCATAACACCCGCTCCTTGAATCCGCAGGTGCAACAAGCGGTACTGCAGCATTCCTACACCCGAATTCTCTCCGGTGGAGAGGTATTTTTAGTGGGTATTACCAGTTTAGGGCGACCCCCACACTTGGCAGAGCTATCCCCTCTGTCGCCTGTAGATTGGGTTTTTCCACTCTACTCGAAAAAAAAAAAAAAAAGGGTGATGAATGAAATTGGTGAAATGATGCTCAAATGATCTCGGGGGTCCATGGAGCTAAACGTTACTCGAGATTCGTCTTCTCTGGATAAGCGAAACCACCCCCAATAAAAACCTTATTCGGGTAACTCACCCTAAGCGAGATTCGATCTCACGACAATCTGAATGTGAAGCAGACACGCTGCCACCACATTACCCAGGCGGGCTTGCCATTCCTTTGTATTTTCTTCCGTGTGCTTTCTTACTATGTCTATGTACGTATTTATTGAGGGTAAACAAAGTCTTATTGAAATTACTTAAATTGCTATTATTTCTTCGCAACTGAGCCGGAATGTAATAACCTAGAAATCACTCGATTGCATTCACGATAAATCATCGTTAAATATTGTGGTTATTTAAATGCTTTTGCACAGATATTAACAGCTTAAATTGGTTACACAGCTAATATAATGTACCTATTTTAGAAGTGGAAGTGATTTTATATCCTGTGCGGAGTGCCTACCTGAAAACCGCGATGCTCTAATATATATGTTTTGAATTTTTAAGGTGCAAGGAAAGAATAGTTTTGCACGTGAAAGTAATAGGTTTTAGTGTATTCATTTTAAATGAATAGTTCAAGAAAATTATAGTTTCTAATATGCGAGGGTGGTCTGAATAGTTCTCGGTCTCACCCAGAGATTGCGACAGTATTTGATTGATTTTTTTCCTTAAGTTGGTATAAATGTTAGTAGACCCTATGTAAAATTACAAGTCATTACAGGCAATAGTTGGCTGTAGGCAGTTGTTTGAAGCAGTGGAAGTGTGCATTGCTTTGAAAATGGAGAAATTCGAGCATCATGCTGTGAAAAATTCTTCGTAAAAGAAGGTTTAACACATACAGAAATTCATTTCCTGATTACAAATCTGTATGGTGACTCTTCACCTTCAGTTTCCACTTTGAAGAAATTGACGGCCGATTTTAAACGTGACCATGAAAGCGTCCAAGACGATCCACGATAAGAACGTTCATAAACTGTGACCACACCGGAAATCATTGAAAAAGGGCATGGCATGATTTTGGAAGATTGGCGAACAAAGCTGCATGCAATTGCTAATGCTCTTTGAATTTCAAAGGAACGTATTGGCCACGTCTTGCAAAAGGAATTAAATAGGAAAAAGCTTTGCGCAAGTTGGGTGGCGCGTATCCTCACTGCGAATAACAAACGCATTCGCACGACACTTTCTGAAAAGTGCTTGGCTCATTTTCAGAAGCACAGAAGTGAAGCCGATACGTCACAATGGATGAAACATGGATTCGCCACTACACACCCGAATCCAAGCAGTAGTCGGGGCAGTGGAAGAAGCTGGTTCTTCAGCTCCAAAGAAGGCGAGGATGGTACCATCGGCGGGAAAGATCATGGCGTCAGTGTTTTGGGATGCCAAAGGAATCTTGTTGATTGACTATCTCGATAAAGGCAAAATCATTACTGGAGAATACTACTTTCAACTTCTAACCAAACTGAATGCAAGTATTTGTGCAAACAGACCGGGGTTAAAAAAGAAAAAAAAAATGTTTTCCATCAAGACAATGTACATGTCCACAAAAGTGTTTTGGCAATGGGGAAATTGAGAGGTCTGCACTATGAAGTGCTAGAAGATCCACCCTATTCCCCAGAGTTGGCTCCCTCGTACTTCCATCTGTTTCCAAAAGTGAAGAAATTCCTCGCTGGTAGGCGCTTTTCGTCCAAAGAAGAAGCAATTGCATCTATAAATGGGTACTTTGCAGCACTTCCAGAGAAACACTACAGATAGGGGATAATGGTATTGGAACACCGCTGGACGAAATGTATTGATATTAGAGGAGATTATGTTGAAAAATAAAACTACTTTAAAAACATGAATTGTCTTTTTCACTCTCAGGCCCAGAACTTTTCAGACCACCCAGGTAAGACATTAAAGAAGTGAAAAGGCGTTATTATCTACCAGGGATAGTTTAGAAACCACGCTGTTATAATACATTTAGTTTTAAGATGCAAGGAAATGATAACTTTGCACTGAAAATTTTGTGATTATTTATTGTTTTATACCTTTTTAATTTCTCTATATATTCTATGTACATAGTGTATAGAGAAGGTATTGTAATGCACCTAAAAATTCGATACCGAGATTACACCGGAAACGCATGTTTTGAGACCTCCTGAATCCAAAAAAAAAAAAAAGCGTTTTTAGAAAAATGTCCGTGTGTCTGTCTGTGTGTATGTGTGTGTCTGTGGGCAGCATAGCTCAAAAACGAAAAGTTCGTTAAAAACCAAACTTGGTATTTAGGTTTGGTATATCCCAAGGATGCGACACGAAGATTTTCAAGAAAATTCCCCCACTCCCAACAACCTTTTACATGGAACTTTTTTCGAAAATTTTGATTTTCTAAAAAATGGCTAACGATTTTGGTTAAAATATCGTATATTAAGATATTTACCCGACAAAGTGTATATCTTGAATTGTCTGGGAATAGCCTATGAAGACTACTTTATTCTGGATGAATTTTGCATAACTACTAAACCGTAAGAGATGGACAAAAACTTCACACACAAAAAATGTAGAGCACGTTAAAACACACAATTTATGTTATATACACTTTTTTCGTGGAGTTGATCATTTTTGAGATATTCCTTGTTTTCGGTTTCAGCTTTGAAAAACTTATACTTTTCTCATACAGGAATTTGCCAACTAGTGTCCATACAAACAAACGAACCTCAGTCACATAGCAAGACTATTTCTGCTACTTTTCTCGATTAGCATGATATAAATAAAAGAATAAGCTTATTAACAATACTTTGTTACAGAGATGCAGAGAAAGTCTTGTGAATGGAACACATCAGATTTTTTGCATTTATTTAGTACTTCCGCTCTTCTTTTATCGTAGCGTATACCATTTGACTATACCTACTTCTTCAATGCTTCCTTTGGCCACAGCGATGTTTATGCTTAACAGTTGGTAGCTGACATTGCGCATTAACAGTGTCCGCCATGACACCTCGACCTGTGACGCAAGATAGGTATAGTTTCAATGCTGTTACCAATGTAAACTAGAAATATATATTATTTAGGTAACAGTCAAGAACATATACGTCAGATTCCTTATAGTGTCCTGAGAGTTTTAATTAAGTCCCTTTAAGTGACTACCTCCGTGGTCGAGTGGTCAGCGAGCTGACTTCTCACCTGAAGGTCCCGGGTTCGATTCCCGCCTGGGGATTTTCTTTAACCCACAGGGTCTGGAAGTATGTATATGAGAGAATGTGTGCGTGTTTGAGGAAATAAAATAGTTTAAACCCATCGTAAAACCTACAGGCAACGAGTTTTTTCTAAATCGAAGCCCCCGATATGAGATGTTAAAGGGGTTATATAAATGAAACAAAACAAAAAAAAGTCCCTTTAAGTGTCTCGTCTTATAAGTTTGGTACCACTTCATCACTGTCCCAGGAAGACATTTGAAAACTGAAATAAACCGCATTATCCGCTGCGGAGCGTTTAGAAGCCATGATGTTATCCTTGCGGCTTGAAACAACACGCCACACCGACCCTATTAAGACATTGCTTAAATACCAAACATTACAAGAGAATGCGTATTAGGGAAGAAAAACACGTCATTTTACCGCTATTGTGCAATTGCCAAGGCGTACAGGGAGTGGAACTAGCTAGATTGGTTCCTAAACCGAAAAGAGCGTATGATTGTGGCTTTAGTGCAACATGTTGGCAGCTCTGCAGTTGCGTTTAGTATAGCACAAAAAAGCTCCCAAAGCAGCAAACCACTTTGGATGCTAATGACTAAAAATCGCGTGTTTTATTGAACCTCATTGACCAAAATCCACACATAAGAAATTCCTAAAGTTTAGGACAGCCTGTCTAGAAATGAAACATTAGAGTTACATCTGAAATAGAGTAATAATATATATTTTAAATGCCTCTAAAGAAACGCAAGGCTACTGGACAAGTGCAACTTAAGAATAAATGTTATAAGAACAAACCGTCAAACCAAGAGCAAAGTCGGGTGTTTCAGCTTGTAAAAAAATAAAAATCTGATCTGTTCCTTTCACATTACTTTCTCTACATTTCTACAACAAATTATTGTTAAAAAGCTTATGCTTCTATTTCCTTCATACTATTCGAGAAAAAATCAGCAGAAATAGTCCTATTACTTGCTTCCTTGTAAGTAGAAGCGAAATAAGGGAGTACTATTGGTTAAAAAGATCGTCAAAAGTTGGTTACCGTGTAACTGAAGTTCCTTTATTTGCAGAAACAGGAATTGTTAAAGTTTTTTAAAGCTGAAAGCAAAAACAGGGGTATCTCAAACACGATCAACTCCACGAAAAAAATGTATATAAGATGAATTGTGTATTCCAAGGTGCTCTACATTTTTTGTGTTGCAAGTTTTTGTACATCCCTTACGGTTCAGCAGTTATGCAAAATTTCGTAAACTTCATCCAGAATAAAGTAGTCTTCAGAAGCTATTCACAGAAAATTCAAGATATACATTTTATTTGTCAGGTAAATATCTTTAATATACAACAATTTAATCAAAATCGTTAAAACCGTTTTCAAAGTTTTCGAAAAAAGTTCCATATAAAGGGAAATTTAGTGTATGGGGATTTTCTTGAAAATTTTCGTGTTGCATCCCTGGAACATACTAAACTTAAATACCAAGTTTGGTATTTTACCGACTTTTCGTTTTTGAGTTATCGTGTTTACAGACACACAATTTAACAATAATAATTATTGTTGCAGAGATGTACAGCAAGTCATGTGAATGGAACACATCATATTTTTGATACATCCGTTCTTAAGGTTCCATTGTTCAATAATTAGTCATTTTTAAAGATCTTTCAATTATATTCAGCTGCTTTTAGCGATTGCGTGGACATATATAGTCATACATTGCGTCAATTCATAAACGATATTCTATATATTTGTATCCATAAACATATATACGAGAGGCGGCTGATAATTCCCGAGCCTCGTACAGATATGGCGCCACTAGGCCAGTTAGACGGTAACATCATATAGTTTAACTCTAAACTAGCTTGTATCCATAGCTACAGGTCAATAGCTTGTTTAGTTTTCGAATGACAGCATTTTAAACAAGACAACTTTAAGAGTTTCCTCGAAAATGGAGGATTTGGAAAAATAAGCAGTGATTAATACTCCCATTTGAATGACTTTGCACCTAAAGAAATCAAAGAGGAAATCTTTAGTACATTGAAAGACTCTGCCCCTTCTTATTCAATGCTTAAAAGGTGGGTTACAGAGTTTAAAATGGGACGTACGAGCACTAGTGATGAGCCTCGCTCTGGACGCCCTCTAGAAGGGCAACTCCACAGATCATTGAAAAAATCCATCGTTTAGTTCTGGAAGACCGCAAATTAAAGTTGTTGGAGATAGCAGAGGCTGTAGACATATCAAAAGTATGTGCAGGTAATATTTTAAATAATGTTTTGGGCTAGATCTGTGCTAGATGGATGCCGCGTTTGTTGACACCTGATCAAAAGTTGAAAAGAAAGACTGTTTCTGTTAAGAACATGGAGCTCTGCCGTAAAAATCCCAGTGAATTTTTCAGACGGCTTATTACCATGAATGAAACTTGGATACATCACTACACTCCAGAAAGTAAATTACAGTCAAAACAGTGATTGCGCAAGGTGAACCAACTCTAAAAAGGCAAAGTCAATTTTGTCAGCTATCAAGGTTATGGCGAGTGTTTACTGGGATGCACAGGGAATTATTTTTAATGATTACTTGGAAAAGGGTAAAAGTATCACTGGGGATTACTATGCAAGCTTACTGCAACGTTTGAGTGATGGGGTGGAAACAAAAAGACCTCATTTGGCCAAAAAAAAAAAAAAAAAAAAATTGTTTCATCACAATGCTCCGGTCCATCGTTCAGTCATTGCAATGGGAAAAATGTGCGAATTAAAGTTGGAATTGTTTATACATCCACGTAATTTGCTAAATATAGCACCCAGAGACTACCACCTGTCCCCAAACCTCAAAAAGTGTCTTGGGGGACGAAGATTTCACAGCAACGAGGTCATTGATGCAGAAAGCAGCTATTTTGAGGACCAAGATAAATCGCACTGCTGAGATGGTTTAATTAATTTAGAAACCGATGTGATAAATGTGTTAGCATTTCTGGAAATTATGCTGAGAAATAAAGCAAAAATATTTTTTTTAAAATGCTGTTTTCATTAAGAGACTCAGGACTTATCAACCACCCCGAGTGATATATGTATATATGTGTGCATGTGCGTGTGTCTGTGGACAGCAAAGCTCAAAAACGAATAGTTCCTTGAATACCAAACTTTTTTGGATACAGGGGACGCTATTTCCGATGAAATCTCGGTATCAAATTTTGGGAGGAATGCAATATATTCTCTTTACACTACATAGTACGTGTAAAGTAAAAATATGTACTTTTTGAATTATTAAGTTATCTTAATTAAAGACGTCATAGCAGCTTTTGGGGAAATGTAAAACTACGAACACTAACGAGGATTGAGTAAAGTAGGAGAAAAGGATACGCTTTTTTTGATTTTCTTTTTTAAGGTGTGTTGTTTAGACATACTGGCAGACGAAGGCACATTGGATCATGCACAGATACGCTAACAAGAAACGCATGCGCATTTTTGTCTAAAGATGTATTTTTCGTATACAGGTGACCTAAATGCGCGAATTTCTGGGACATCCCGATATTCGATATTTTGTGCTGCAGAAATTCCCCTAAGTGATTAACTATGGGTAGTGAAGGTAAAAAGAGAATAAATTTAACCATCATTACATGTGACATATTAACGGGTCACATATAAGGGACGGAATAGCGGATGCAAATTAAACGGTTTTTATGTATTTAAAAACATATTGAAAGAGATTTCTATATCCCTTAAAAGAGTAGGAGGGTATAAAAGACGAAGCTAAATTGATCTCACTCAAAGTATTTTGTATTAGCTGCATAAAATCACAATAAAATGTTACACTCTAATAATTGCAATTAAAGTTTAGATATTTAAATAAAAAAATCTGATGAGTTCAATTCACATGATTTTCTCTACATCTTTGTAACAAATTATTGTTTGTAAGCTTATTCTTCTATCTACTTCATGCAACTCCATATAAACATTAGCATAAACGGTATTATTACGTAGTTTCTTATAAGTAGAAGGGAAATAAGGGAATACACTAAACTAAACTGACAATTAAATGATTTAAAATGTGGTTGCTATGGAATTGAAATCCGTTTCTTTGCGTGGCCAAGTTGAAAGATTTTCAAATAAGAAACTGTATCAGTATTTTAAAATTGAAACTAATAACAAGGAATATCTCGAAAACGGCCAGCTACACGAAAAAAATATATATTACATACATTGTGTATCTTAACGAGATCTACACTTTTGTGTAAGTTTTTGTCTATCTCTTACGGTTTACTAATTATGCAAAATTCAGCAAAATTAATGCAGAATAAACAGGTCTTCAGTAGCTATTCCGAGATATGCATTTTAATTGTGATGGAAATGGCTTTAATATGTGGTATTTTAATCAAAACCGTTAGTGCCATTTTGAGAAAAACAAAATTTTCTAAATGTTTTCCATGTAAAGGGTAGTTTGGTGTGGGAGAATTTTCTTGAAAATCTTCGTGTCGCATCCTTGAAAGATACCAAACTTAAATACCAAGTTTGGTATTTAACGGTCTTTTTGGTTTTGAGCCATGCTCTCCACAGATACAAATACAAACGGACGTCTTTCTGAAAATGGTTTTTTGGGATTCAAGGTGCCCTTAAACATGTATTTCCGGTGAAATCTGGTATCGCATATTTGGGTGGAATATAATACTTTCTCTACACACTATGCAGTACCTGTAGAGAAATTAATAGAGGCTTAACTCTGCATTAATAACCACTATCAGGAATGGTTTAATGTATTGTTACTAAGAGTTGAAATCCGGTATCCCCTTCTGATTCTTTAATAGTTTAAATATGTTTGAAAGATATGGAAATTCTTGAATGTTGATAAACGACGAGTTAGTTTCCCATATAGAGGTTATGTACACTCACCTAGTTTATTGAGACCCAAGACCATTAGATATGTACCCGCCTGTACATGGAACGAAACCTGTCCAAGTTCTTCTCCTCCTTTTCCCTCCTCCTTTTTATTCGCAAATCTAGAAGTCGTTATTGTTCACGATGGTTTACCATGCGCCTGCTTAGCGCGTTCTCTTTCCCGCTAGTCTTTTGTTTAAAAATATACAGACGGTTCTCTGTACACGGGTTTTGCTACTCCTCGCAGGAGGTCGTAAAGAACAAGTAGGTGCCGGAGCTTGTGTGCGCGGGGCGCGGGGACATTGAAATTTAAGACAATGTCGATTAAATATTTCGGAGTGGAGGACATGCCTCGAGAAATACTCGATATATTTTCTGTTTATGAGAGGAGGGAGAGGTTGCAGTAAATCTACTGGTGAGACGGTCACGTAAAACCAACCACATATACGTAAGGAGATGTCAAAACTCTACCTTCTTTTTCTTGCAACCGACCGCCGCACGCACAAGCCATTCTTGAAGCATATCCTTCAGGCGCATATCATACATAACTGCTACCTTTCATTTCGATTTAATAAATATCACTATTACGGTATTATATACGAATATTGTCCCTCTTCTTTAAATTATTCTACTCTCTTTTCTTGCGTGACCATTTATTCTAAACGTAGCGTAAGAACTTTTACTTATTCTTTAAGTTTTGGTTCTATTAAAAGGAATCGATATGCCTTATCTTGCCAACGTTAAAGTTTGACCCATTGTCTCAGCAACTATTTAAGAAAATGAACTAAAATTTTCAAGGTATATCAGCAATACCTTTAGTGTTGATTGTTGAAAAAAATAATACTTCTGTTTATTAGAACGAAAGGTATGTCTTTTTCCCAAATCTCTTAAAATATTATTGAAAAATTATGCATTTTTAATTTTTAAAAATATAACTAATCAATATAGATAAAACGTTTTTGTTAAAATAAAGCTTATTTAGGCGCAAATGTGTGGTAAAATCTCAGACCTTTGTGTCAATTAGTTTCTAAGATAATCCGGCATTTGTATAAACAATTTTACTTCTTTACACATTGCTTTCAAATATAAACTTTAAAAAAAAAACTAACCTAACTTTCCAAACACATTTTTTCGGTACTTTGAATCTCTCACATGGAGAGATGCCAATGCTGCTAATAGCTGAAGTAAAATAGATTAAAATAGAAAAACATTTCTCTCTAACACTAATATTTCTAAAGATGTTAATAGTTTACCGAATGACTGTACGAAAGTATTCTAAAAAACTGCTACACAGGATTAACTTCAACAACGTTTTTTCTATTTATAATTAACATACCTATATGAAAGTTATACGAAAGTGAGTGGGGAGTTCGAAATATGAATATGCAATTATGAAACATTATGAAAATCTCATATCCTATAACCATGTTGTTATATCACATTAACAGGAGGAAGTTTTGTAAACAATGGGAATAAATATCAGGTAGTAATTAAATAGTAAACAGTTTTAAATAATAATAATGAAACTGTAATGACAGCACTGGCTGGATAAAGATTGACTTTCGCAATGATAAGTGATCTACATTGAAGGAAAAATAATGGAACCCACCTCGTATATGCTTTGTCTATTTTATTGCACATAAATGCATGACTATATTAAATCCTCTAGATCTTTGCGTATTTTTATTGCAGTCACGGAGTATTATATAATTTATGGTTATTCCTCTAGGATGGAAATAATGTTTCTAAATGATGTACTTCTCAGGTTGATACCTTTTTGGAGATTCTATTTTGATACGATATAATTATGAATTTCACCAAAATACAGGTATTATATGTTCTAAAATTTACTATGAGGCTGATTATTTTATTGATGATGTTCTTATTGATAAGGACGAAAACCTATAGTGTATGTTCCATTCCTGTGTTGCTTACAGAGGAGCAACTCACCTAGTTCGTTCCCAAGCGACCGCATGTGAGATTTGTGGTGGATAAAGCGGCGCAGGGGCGGGTTTTTCTCCGGGTTCTCTGGTTTCCCCCACCGGGACTCCATCTTCATATATCATCAGCGTCATCGCCTGCGGTGCCATTGCAGTAAACGCGGGCGTTAAACACTAGCAAAAAAATCTGATATCTTCCATTCACATGACTTTCTCTATAACTTTGCAACAAATTATTGTTAAACAGCTTATTCTTCTATTTTCCTCATGCTAATCGAGAACAAATTAACAGAAATAGCCTTATTTCTTGCTTTATTGTAAGTAGGAGCGAAATAAGGGAGTACCATAGGTTAGAGTGAAAGCCAAAAGCTGGTTGCTACGTGACTAAAGTTTCTTTGTCTCTATGGACAGGAGTTGACAAATTCCTGTATGAGAAATGTATAAGTTTTTCAAAGCTGAAACCAAGAACAAGGAATATCTCAAAAACGATAAACTCTACGAAAAAAATGTTTATTACGTAAATTCTGTGTTTTAACGTGCTCTACATTTTTTGTGTGTTAAGGTTTTGTCTAAGTCTTACGGTTTAGCAGTTATGTAAAATTCCGTAAAGTTCGTCCAGAATAAAGTAGTCTTCAGAGGCTATTCCCAGAAAATTCAAGATATACATTTTGTTTTTCAGCTAAATATCTTTAATACTTGATATTTGAATCAAAATCGTTACAGCCATTTTTGCGAAAATCAAAATTTTGGAAAAAAGTTCCATGTAAAGGGTAGTTTGGGGTGGGGGGATTTTTCTCAAAACCTTCGTGTCGCATCTCTGGAAGATACTAAACTTAAATACCAAGTTTGGTATTTTACCGACTTTTCGTTTTTGAGATATCGTGTTCACAGACACACGGACCTTTTTGTGATCATGCTTTTATATATAAGTGACCCTAAAACATATATTTCCGGTGAAATCTCGGTATCGAATTTTTGGGTGGAGTGCAATACCTTCTCTATACACTATGCACATAGTGCGTGTAGAGAAAGTAAAAAAACAAAAACAAAAAAAAAAAACAGAGGAGCAATAAGATCCTTCTCAAAAGTATCTGGACATATCGACAAATGTAGACGAAACAAATCATTATTCAAAATGTCTTCGCGCAGAATGCGCACTGGCGTGATCGAGTCAGCATCGAGCGAGTACTATGCGTGCAAAATTTCATGGACGCTAGTTTTCCGAGGAAGCGAGGCCTGGAGCAGAAGAGAGAAAGCCCGCTGTCCTGTCTTTCCGGATTGTTGTCTATCAAAGAGAGTTTCCTTTCTGAGGCCCTCAGGCATTACGGTGAATTGGTCAACTAATTGTAAAATATTTGAATTATCAAATCAGCCCACGTGCATGTGCTTGAATTCTGGGACCTATAGACAGAATGAAACCTCAGTATTGAAGCTTCTAAATATCACACTTGCGGTAACTTTCAAATGGGATGAGGTTTGTCCTTGAGCGCCGCCAGGCCGGCAGCCAATCGGAGTGTTGCTGTGTGACATATTGCATTAGCACTTTACTGTAGAGTAACGCGCTATGTGATTCCGTCTCTCATAAATACTACTTGCGCTAAAGCAAAATATTCAAATTTTGTAAAAAAAATAACTCACGAGGAAGGTAGGGAGTAATGTTCATAGCAGAACCGTAAAACCACAGATTTTTAGCCCAAATAGTTTTCATAATACACATAAATAAACATAACACCAGACAGATTTGCATATTCAGTGTGCGAGTGAAATATGAAAAGTTTTGGGGTAGCAACCTGGCAACGCAGATAACGAATCTCATTCGCTGCAGCGTAGAACTCTTCCCATTAGAAAAAACATTATAATGTCTAAACGTTCTGCTTCCGAAATTGCGCGTAACCTACTGTATGAGGACAGGGAGCTAACGCCCAAGAAAACGTGTGCGCATAGTCCTGGAGTTTGTAGTAAGTGATAATAGGCGATGAAACCGACGGGTTCAATAATCCGAATACTAGAATGCATCACAAAGATGAAACTAAACGCTGTCAAGATCACAAATCTCCGTCACCAGTATGCCACATGACAATAAACCTACTGACATGCCACCGTTGTTTTTAAGCATTCTTAAAACCCATGCGCCGAGGTTTAACCCGTGGTCTGGAATCAAAGGGCGACGCCTAACTAATTGAAATAGTCAGACGAACAATTACAAATGTGAAGCTAGTGGGAGCAATAATTTGTTTTGCACCCAAGCATTTATGTGGTTTATTACTTGAATGTTAATATTGAAATATACTCAAAATATGCGGAATAACCAATGAACAAACGAGCGCGCATACACACACATACATTTTTCAATGAGACGCGCTGCACTATTGGGTCAGTTGTATAAAGGTCAGTAAACTCTTTTACGTACATTATTTTAAGTCAATACTGATAGCAAATTGAATAAACTATAAGTAAATACTTACAGTTCAGGCTTTACTGATTACTGATAAGTTATTACTTTTACTTGTTCAGTAATTACTAGTTTTTCCAGCAAATACTTAAAATTTGTTTAAATAAAATTCAGTGATTACTTGAGTTAAGTATTTGCTGAAATATTTTTAAGCTTGATATAGAGCTGACTTGCAAATAATTATGGCAGCAGGCAAAGTGCTACAATAAGAGAAGGGATATAGTCCCAGTGACTCAAAAACGTTTCTGTGGTTTGAAAGTAATAGTGTCATTTTTTTAACAAACTATTTTCGAGATGCTATGGATGAAACAAGGGGCGGATTATTAAGTTCATATCAGAAAATGAGCGTTTCTTCGCTATTTAATTAACCCAGTTGCAGGAGAGTTTGGTATTCACCATACCACGGTGTGCAAGACCATAGACTTCATGATAGACAGAATTGAGGCAAAGGCAGGTGTCTGGATAAGGTTTCTAACCTCAAATTTGAAATTCAAGAAGCGAAAGAAAAACGATCTTCTCGCTTTAGATTTCCTTCAGTTATTGGTATACTTGACTGTACACACGTACATACATGTGCTCCTCTATGGCAAGGCCTCCATTCCAGTTATTCATTTGTTTATTCAGTTTACACTGAAAATTTTCCAAGGTATTACTTGTAAATAAAGTAAGATGTTGTTTATGTTACGAATACTCAAGAACAATATTAATGTAAAATCTTTAATTGCAGCCTATTATGGACACATTCTGTTCATCTGAATTATGGATCTTTGCTCTGGGGTAACTACGCTTCAGCATTACGAGTTTTTATTTTACAGAAGAGAGCATTAAGATTAATTTATGGAACTTCACCCAGGACTCATTGTAAACCACTTTATATTTAATCTGGTATACATACTGTACCATAGATGTACGTTCTGGCCTGCCTCTTGTAAGCAAAGAAAAATATCAATTATTTTACTGCCTGTGACAGTATACATAATTATTCAACATGTAAGAACTCAAATATTTATGTACCTAAAAGTAAATATAATAGTATAAATAGTTTCTGCTACATCTCACTAAAACTTTTTGATTCGTTACCCTTGCATATACGAACGATATCTTTCGTTTCAGTGCTTCAAAAGGAGGCTCAGATCAATATTGATGGTTACTCCTCTGTATACTGCTGACGGGTTTTGTAATATAAACATGAAACGATAAATTGTATGGTTACACAAGTAGCTTACTGATAAAGTCATGAATAATTGTATTCAATAGACTAATAAACGGCTTATCAGTAAAAGTAGACTGTTATTCAATTAAAAATGAGTAATTAGCTAACCTGGTTGCTATCTGAAACCTCAGTTAAATATCTTGGCGTTCTACTGGACACACAAATGACACGGAATGATCATATTACATGCATCACAACACTTGCTAACTCAAGGCTCATCAAACCTTACCCATTAATTAATAAACGCTCCAAGATTGACCTGATCTGCTCCATTCTGCTTTACAAATCTTTATTTCGACCTGTTCTTACTTATGCAGCTCCTAAAACTAATATTCGTAAACTGCAACTTGTGCAAAATAAGTTTCTCCGCAGAGCTACAAATGCACCAGGTTTGTAAGAAACACACAGCTTCAAAACGAGCTTTACATCCTTCCAATAGAACAGTATATGAAACACCTCTCGAAGACATTCTTCAACAAGTTGAGCGACATTACTGATGCTCAAGCATTTAACCTGCATATCAGAACTCCACATAAAAGGCTTAAAAGAAAACTACTACAACATTTCTTAACCAGTGACACAGAGGACTCCTGTTAATAATTATTCATAACATTTATAATCATTTAGTTTCATTTTTACTTTCTCTATACTCACTATGTACATAGTGAATAGAGAATGTATTGCACTCCACCAAAAAATTCGATACCGAGATTTCACCGGAAATATATATTTTAGGGTCCCCTGTATCCAAAAAAAGTATTTTCAGCAAAAGGTCCGTGTGTGTGTCCGTGTGTCTGTGAACACGATAACTCAAAAACGAAAAGTAGGTAAAATACCAAACTTGGTATTTAAGTTTAGTATCTTCCAGGGATGCGACACGAAGATTTTGAGAAAAATCCCCCCACCCCAAACTACCCTTTACATGGAACTTTTTTCGAAAATCTTGATTTTCTAAAAAATAGCTCTAACGATTTTGATTAAAATATCGTATATTAAAGATATTTACCTGGCAAATAAAATGTATATTTTGAATTTTCTGGGAATAGCCTCTGAAGACTACTTTATTCTGGATGCATTTTTCATAACTACTAAACCGTAAAAGAGGGACAAAAACTTAACCCACAAAAAATGCAGAGCACGTTAAACCACACAATTAATGTTATATACATTTTTTTCGTGGAGTTGATCGTTTTTGAGATATTCCTTTTTCTTGTTTTCAGCTTTGAACAACTTATACTTTTCACATACAGGAATTTGTCAACTCCTGTCCATACAAACAAAGGAAAATCAGTCACATAGTAACCAGCTTTTGGCTTTCACTTTAACCTATGGTACTCCCTTATTTCGCTTCTACTTACAATAAAGCAAGAAATAAGACTATTTCTGCTAATTTTTCTCGATTAGCATGAAATAAATAAAAGGTAAGCTTATTAACAATAATAATTTATAGAGATATAGAGAAAGTCATGTGAATGGAACACATCTGGTTTTTTAATTTAATATCGTTATTGCTTATACTTTCATTCAATTGTAACATTTATTTGTAATTTTTTGTGTTTATGTTAGAGGAGCCAACATGGTCAACATCAAATGTTAATGTATTTAATGTTTTTGTTATCTATGTCCTGTATAGCATAAATGCTGATCTGCTAACAATAAAATTTAAAAGAAATCGAGTAGTTAATTTTATTGATCAGTCTTATCTTTCCTTGTCAAGTAATTACTTATAAGAGTTTACTGAGTCTTATTCAACTGGCCTAATGTATGGTGTTATTTCCTTGCAGCATGAGTTTCCTATTCTGGTAGTTGGTAGTTGCAAGTTGAGGTGTTAGTGACTTAGCTGTGACAGTTTCTGTCCGGACCACGGACTGTCGTGGTAATCCCCGGACTACTAACCACGTGAGATTGGATTTTGGTTACATGAAATGAGACGAAGGGTGTATGCGACAAAGGATAACACGTCGTCTTTTTTATTTGTAATTGGATAGCAAATTTCTTTGTGGCCCGGCTGGGGAAGTCGGACCATGTGGGGAAGGCTGATCAATGCGTGATGATCCATCTTTTTAATAATTTTTGTCCCCCTTCCCTAGCACGCCGGCCTCGTCACCATGGTAACCCAAGAGATGAGAAGAGATGACCTCCCCCTTGTTTCTTTTGTCGCCTTTCTTTCTTTTTTTAGTCTCCCTCAGAAGCTGCCATGTTCTTCCTCTTATCTTTTTCCTTTCCTTTCTATTTTTTTTTTTCGCTCCTTTGTTGTTAGCAGATTGCATTTACTCAGATGCTTGACCTTACTTTGAAATCCAAATACGCCTCGCGATGCTGCAACCATAGTGGAGATTTTTGTCAGCAAAAGACATCTTTGTGGGACTTAAATTTGTTTCATGGCACTTTATAATCTTATCTCTTTGCATATGGTTTGCATAGTCAATGTTTTACTTCTCTACCATTTTAAGTACATATATAAGAGAATATTGCATTCCACCGCGATACATCTAATGAAGAATTCACCGGAAATGTACATTTCTAGATTCCTGAATAACCAATATGTTTGCCTATCTGTGTATCGTGCAATATCTTCTGAACACAACGAGTGCCGTTTTGTAATTCCGAGTAATTTCAAAATATTTTTTAAACCACAAAGTACCTATTTCCAAAAATGATATTTGGTTTCAAACCCAAAGAGGACTATCACAGGGTCATACTGTCAAACCTACGTCAAGAGGGTGGAAGCTCAATCAAGGACTTCGAATTTATACATCCATGCGTGTCTTTACCGACCGCTGTAATGTGTCAAGCTCGAAATCAAGATGTCTGAGTTCGAACCCCAATGATTTGAGCTTTGAGATTTACTGGGGTGGATTAAATGTCACGAATTTTCCTGTTGCCTATTTTCTATTCTTTGAATGTATTTAAAACTTCAGGATCGAAGGATCAGGAGAGTGGAAGCCGGAGAGATGTATGGAAATGGAGTTTTCTTTGTCGAAATATCTGCCTGGTGTTTGGTATGAGGCCGATCCTGAACACATGTAATAATAATTACTTATAAGCTAATAACATTCATTTGATTTTGCTGTAGCACTTGGCCCAACTTCCCCATACTTGGCGTGTGTACGTATCCCTTTGTGCGTTAAAAGAGCTGCAGAAATCAAGGGGATACTTCAATTTAAAACCCACTCATAGGGAACTGGCTAGACTGACCTTTGTTTTCCCTTTTTTTCCGTTGAGCTTTTTTTATTAATATTTCATATTATACATAACAATACATAAAAACAGTTACGGTAGTCAAAATAGTAATTGTAACTTGTAATTCAGTATAACTAAAGTGGATGTGTCACCTTGTATTTATTATTTTTTTTTATCTGAATCTGTCACAGTTCGGAACCTAGAGACTCTGTAATGCTGAAGGTCCAACGACAGCGGGATGTCCGGATGAAGATCTAGAAGTCTCGTAGCTGTCCCGCGTCTCCAACCTGCAGAATCCAATAATAAGTGTCAAGGTCAGGGTATCTGACAGCTGCCTATTTTCCTGTTTGAATTCCAAGTTTAAATAGAGTTCACATTTTTCCTGTGCCCCACCACAGATGACACAGATTCTGCCATATACCAAGTCCCAAATAGAGCGTATGATGGCGCAGTCCACTAGTTTATGGTGCAGTGTTCTACCTAATTACAGCGGGAGCAGAGATTAGAAGTTGATCTGCCATGTCGCCACAATTTGTCTGCTGTGGGTATAACATCATTGAGAGCAAGATATACAGTAGCCTTCCAGTCTGTGGGGAATCTTCGGGTTCGTAAATGTCTTCCAGATGATACTCCTCGCCGCGGATCGCTCCGTTGCACCCGGGGTAGAACACGAGTTGAAACCATAAAGTGTCTATAAAAGTGACTGACTGTTTAAAGCGGAGCCATTGCGGTAGTGTTGCAAGAGTCTGCCACCAGCGTCGAAATGCGCTGAGGCGCTTATCTGGGTGACTTAGATGTGCTGTCCAAAGACCTTGCTGAAGTGGAAGGCCTTCGCCATCCAAAACACGCAGTAGACCTTAGCAATGCGCACGATCTGCTCACCATATCCGCTGATAAGAAGGCTGGGAAAGCGAAGGTCACACTCACAGTTCTCCATTGAAGGGTTTTAATTTTAAAAATAGCCCTATTGAGTTCTGCAGCTCTTTTAACGCACGAAGGATAATTTGCAGAAATACGGAGCAGTTATGACATTCTGGTAGAACTGCGGATGTTGGCAGAGATTTTGCAAAAGCTATTACTATATGTGTTTATTAATTACGAGCGAGGGCTGTAGCACGAGGAGTGGGTACAACATGAACAGTTTATCCCCCGCTTTCAGCGAGAGAACCTGCCGCTGACTTAACAACTTTCTGAGACCACTGAGTGAGAAGAGGCTTAGAATGCAGTGGACCCCGACGTTGCGGCACAGATTTGTAGCCCTCATGTTCTTTTTACTTTCTCTACACGTACTATGTACATAGTGTATAGAGAAGGTATTGCATTCCACCCAATAATTCGATACCAAGATTTAACTGGAAATACATGTTTTGGATCCCCTTAAATAAAAAAGAACCTTTTTGGAAAAAGGTCCATGTGTGTGTCTGTGTATGCGTCTGTGAACAGCATAGCACAAAAACGATAAGTCCGTTAATACCAAACTTGGTATTTAAGTTTAGTAGTATCTTCTAAGGATGCGGCACGAAGATTTTCAAGAAAATTTCTCACCCCCAACTACATTTTACATGGACAAATTTTCGAAAATTTTGATTTTCTCAAAAATGGCACTAACAAGTTTGATTAAAATATCGTGTATTAAAGATATTTAGCTGACAAATAAAATGTATATCTTGAATTTTCTGGAACCAGCCTCTGAAGAGTACTTTTTTCTGGGTGAATTTTACGGAATTTCGCGTAACTGCTAAATCAAAATAGATGGACAGAAACTTACCACACAAAAATGTAGAGCACGATAAAACACACAATTTATGCTATATACATTTTTGCGTGGAGTTGATGGCTTTTGACCTATTCCTTGGTTTTAGTTTCACCTTTGAAAAACTCATACTTTTCTCATACAGGAATTTGTCAACTCCTGTCCATACAAACAAAGGAACTTCAGTCACATAGCAACCAGCTTATGACTATCCCTTTAACCTATATCTCACTTCTACTTACAAGGAAGCGAGTAATAAGACTATTTCTGCTAATTTTTTCTGGAAATAAACAGAAGTATAAGCTTTTTAACAACGATTTGTTGCAGAAATGTAGAGAAATGCATGTGCATGGAACACATCCGCTTTCTAGCAACTGTAATTCTGCGCGTCTCTATAAGAAAAGAATATGTAGCTTATTTAAAAACTTTTGCGAATATTCCAATACATGTAACTTATTACTTGCCTTCAGAAATGACCTCAAAGCTGCAAATGGAATTCACAATTAATTCTATATCTATTTCATATTAGATATTCTTTTTAGTTCTTTGCATAGTTTTATCTAAAATCACCCAAACCTTCTCTTGTTGTCCCTTGGTACCACTTAACTCGAACGCTTAAACTACTGCTTTACATAAAAACATCTGATGTGTATCATCCGCATGACTTTCTCTACATCTCGGTAATAAAATATTGTTAAAAAGCTTATCTACTTAATGCTAATCGAGATAAACATTGGCAAGAATTGTCTTATTACTTTCTTTCTTGAAACCAGATGATAAGGGAAAACAGGATAAAACGTTTGCCAAATATTTTTAAAGCTGGTTGCCATGTGGATGAAATCCATTTCTTTCATTGCCAGAAGTTGACAAATTCCCATATGTGAAAGGTTTTAAGCATTTTAAAACCGAGATCAACATATTTCAAAAATATGATGTGTTCCATTCACATGAATTTCTCTATATCTCTGTAACAAATTATTGTTAATAAGCTTATCTTTTATTCATTTCATGCTAATCGAGTAAAATTAGCAGAAATAGCCTTATTTCTTGCTTTATTGTAAGTAGAAATAGACTAAGGGAGTACCATAGGTTAAAGTGAAAGCCCAAAGCTGGTTGCTAAGTGACTGATGTTCCTTTGTTTGTATGGACAGGAGTTGACAAATTCCTGTATGAGAAAAGTATGTTTTTCAAAGCTGAAACCAAGAAAAAGCAATATCTCAAAAACGATCAACTCCACGAAAAAAATGTAACATAAACTGTGTGTTTTAACCTGCTCTACATTTTTTGTGTGTTAAGTTTTTGTCCATCTCTTACGGTTCAGTAGTTATGCAAAATTCATCCAGAGTAAAGTAGTCTTCAGAGGCTATTCCCAGGAAAGTCAAAATATACGTTTTATTTGTCAGGTAAATATCTTTAATATATGATATTTTAATCAAAATCGTTAGAGCCATTTTTTAGAAAATCAAAATTTTCGAAACAAATTCCATGTAAAGGGTAGTTTGGGGTGGGGGGATTTTTCTCAAAATCTTCGTGTTGCATCCCTGGAAGATTCTAAACTTAAATACCAAGTTTGGTACTTTACCGACTTATCGTTTTTGAGTTATCGTGTTCACAGACGCACGGACACATGGACACACTGACACACGGACACACACA
This sequence comes from Hymenopus coronatus, assembly GCA_030762935.1. Taxonomy (NCBI): domain Eukaryota; kingdom Metazoa; phylum Arthropoda; class Insecta; order Mantodea; family Hymenopodidae; genus Hymenopus; species Hymenopus coronatus. The sequence continues at coordinate 39,538,698 of CM060885.1, read as the reverse complement.
CGGACCTTTTTCTGAAAAAAAACTTTTTTTTGATATAGGGGACCCTAAAACATGTATTTCCGGTGAAATATCGGTATCGAATTTTTTGGTGGAGTGCAATACCTTCTCTATACACTATGTACATAGTACGTATAGAGAAAGTAAAAATGGTCAACTCCACAAAAAAAAAATGTATATGATATAAATTGCGTTTCAACCAGATCTACATATTTTGTGTATTAAGTTTTTGTCTGTTTCTTACGGTTTACTAATTATGCAAAATCCAGCAAAATTCATCCAAAATGAAGAGGTGTTTAAAGACTTTTCCCAGAAAATTCAAGATGTACACTTTGTTTGTTGTGTGAATATCTTTAACATACGGTAATTTAATCAAAATCGTTAGAGCCATTTTTGAGAAAATCAAAATTTTCGAACACGTTTCCATCTAAAGGGTAGTTTGGTGTAGGGGGGATTTTCCTCAAAGCTTTCGTGTCGCATCCTTGGAAGATACTACACTTATGTACAAAGTATTTTACCAACTTTTCGTTTTTGAGTTATCGTGTTCAAGGACACACGCACACACAGAGGGCCACACCTTAGTCGAATGGTTAGACAAAGTTAGAGGTTTGTGGAGGACAAAGCGGAGAGGCGCGGGTTTTCTCCGGCTTCTCCTGTTTCCCCCGTCATCGCATTCCACCGGTGCTCCATCTTCATTCCATGTATCACCAGTGTCATCGCCTGCGGTGCCAGTAGTAGTAAAAGCGGCCTCTTTTTTAAAGAAAAGCTTTTTCTGGATACAAGGGAACCTAAAACGTCTATTTCCAGCGAAATCTCGGTATCAAAATTTTGGGTGTAATGCAATACTTTCTCTATACGCTATGTACATAGTACGTGTAGAGAAAGTAACAAATCTTTAAGCTATTACTTCAAGTAGATGAGAAGATGAGAGTATCTTACCCTATTTTGTCTCTTTGAGCAGCAAATTCAAAAAACCATTCACATGACTTTCTCTATATCCCTGCAACAAATTATTCTTAAAAAGCTTATACTTCTATTTACTTTATGCTAATCAGAAAAAAATAGCAGAAATAGTCTTATTAATTGCTTCCTTGTAAGTAGAAGCGAAATAAGGGAGTACCATAGGTTAAAGTGAAAGCCAAAAGCTGGTTGCTATGCGACTGATGTTCCTTTGTTTGGATGAACAGGAGTTGACAAATTCCGTGTTAGAAAGTATAAGTTTTTCAAAGCTGAAACCATGAAAAAGGAATATCTCCAAAACGATCAACTCCACGAAAAAAATGTATATAACATAAATTGTGTGTTTTAACGTGCTCTACATTTTTTGTGGGTTAAGTTTTTGTCTATCTCTTACGGTTTTGTAGTTATGAAAAATTCATCCAGAATAAAGTATTCTTCAGAGGCTATTCCCAGAAAATTCAAGATATACATTTCATTTGTCATATAAATATCTTTAATATACGAAATTTTAATCAAAATCGTTACAGCCATTTATGAGAAAATCAATATTTTCGAAAAAATTTCCATGTAAAGGGTAGTTGGGGGTGGGGGGATTTTTCTCAAAATCTTCGTGTCGCATCCCTGGAAGATACTAAACTTAGATTGTTTTACCGACTTTTCGTTTTTGAGTTATCGTGTTCACAGACACACGGACACACACACACACACACACACACACGGACCTTTTTATGAAAATGCTTTTTTTGGTTACAGGGGACCCTAAAACATATATTTCCGGTGAATTCTCGGTATCGAATTTTTTGGTGGAGTGCAATACATTCTCTATACACTATGTAGGTATATAGTGTGTATAGAGAAAGTAAAAATGAAAAGTCTAAAGGATACAAAATGTCTTACCTCAGACATATTAAACAATACAATACGACACTTTTAAGGACATCCCTGGATAAATCCTTTGTATAGTGAGATGTTTTGTCGTTTATTAGGATATCATAAGTTTAAAACACTGAGATAAAGGTTTAGTCATATCGTGTTCTCTCTATATATGATCCATGAAGTTTACACTATTTGATTTTATTTTGACGTATTGGTAATCAAATTGTCTGTTTTTTTAACTTACAAATGCATATTCTTAGTATTAGGAGCTATTAGAATAATAAATCGCATGTTGCCTTTAAGAATATAAATATAACTCAAGAAACAATATTACAATACATATGCAACCAAAAATATAGGTAAAGCATACAGGTCTCGAAAAATAATTATCCCGTAATATTTAAAAAACTAAAACCTTAATTTATTCTAAAATTAAATAAAATTCTTTCTAACCATCATACCTATAGCTACATAAAATGTTTACATAGAATGGTTATCATAAGGAGCAATAAATGGCTTGACGATGTTCATGTGAATACTTGGTGACATAAATAAGAAAACAAAAGTCGCAAATGTGTGATGATATAACCAGAGACCGGATTTTAAAAGGAATACCTTTACCTTTTCCCCTTTATTAGCCGCAGTTCTCATTTTTGTTAATTTTCCTTTCTCGTTCCCCTTTTAATTTATTTATTTTAAAATGCAATGCTTTGCTCAGTATTTTAGTGGAAGATTCTAAAAATTGCTTTCACTACGTCATCATTGACAAGAAAAGACTGGTCTAAGGGAACTTAAAGGGTGTAAAGAACAAAGCAAAGAAGGTCGGTCAATGTCTACCTGATATGATTGACAGCACGAAAAGCACAAGAACAATTTTAACAGTTGACTGGCTTTCCCAAGGGATGAACTTTTAGATACAGAAATGAAGACTCACTTTCTCTCTCTTTGGTTTAGGAACTTGAAGGCAACTGCGTAAAACCTTCCATGGGTCAGTGGGATTTGCCAAAGATAAGCTCAGGCAAAGTTTGTCTAAAAATCCAGACATTGAAAGTGTTCCATTCACATGTCTTTCTCTACATCTCTGAAACAAATTATTGATACAAAGCTTATGCTTCTATTTACTTCCTCCTAATCGAGAAAAAAACTAGCAGTAATAGACTTATTACTGGCTTCCTAAGTAGAAGCGAAATAAGGGAGTAGCATACGATAAAGTGACGGTCAAAAGCTGGTTGTTATGTGACTGAAGTTTCTTTGTTTGTATGGATAGGAGTTTACAAATCATGTATGAGAAAAGTGTAGGTAAGTTTTTAAAGCTGAAACCAATAACAAGGAATATCTCAAAAGAAGATGAACTCCACGAAAAAAATATATATTACATAAATTGTGTATGTATAAGTTTTTATCTATCTCTTACGGTTTAGCAGTTATACAAAATTCCGTAAAATTCATCTAGAATAAGGTGGTCCTCAGAGGCTATTCCCAGAAAATTCTAACAACCATTTCTCAGTAAATAAACATTTTCAAAAAAAGTTCTATGTAAAGGGCAGCTGGGGGTGGGGGATTTTCTTGAAAATCTCGTGTCGCAGCCTTCCAAGATACCAAACTTAAATACTAATCTTGGTATTTAACGGTCTTTTCGTTTTTGAGGTATGCTGTCCACAGGCACACACACACATACACACACACACACACACACAAACACACAGAGACCTTTTTCCGGAAATGATTTTTTAAGGATTCAGGGGACCCAAAACATATATTTCCGGTGAAATCTCGGTATCGAATTTCTGGGTGCATTAAATACCTTCTCTATACACTATGTACATACATAGTACGTGTAGTGTTCAGAGTTCGAACCACTTAGTCAGCACTGGTTTCTATTGATTGAGAGGTATTTTTCTCTGCACAAAGATATTCTAAAAGACAGAATCTGACTTTCAAGCACGTGGAAATGTGATGAAGTTCGTTTGTTTCTTTAGGAAGTGAAATGAAACATGAAATATATGTGTATTTTATTAATACTTTTGTATCCCTTTTTTCGCATGAATTTCCCCCTATTTGGCCTCATTTTTTACTTTCTTTATACGCACTACGTACCTAGTGTATAGAGAAGGTATTGCACTCCACCCAAAAATTCGATACCGAGATTTCACCGGAAATATATGTTTTAGAGTCCCCAATATCCAAAAAAAAAAACCATTTTCACAAAAAGGTCCGTGTGTGTGTGTGTATGTGTGTGTGTGTGTGTGTCCGTGTGTCAGTAAAATACCAAACTTGGTATTTAAGTTTAGTGTCTTCCAGGGATGCGACACGAAGATTTTGAGAAAAATTACCCCACCCCAAGCTACCCTTTACGTGAAACTTTTTTCGAAAATTTTGATTTTCTGAAAAATGACTCTAATGATTTTGATTAAAATTTGGTATATTAAAGAAATTTATCTGACAAATAAAATGTATATTTTGAATTTTCTGGGAATAGCCTCTGAAGAGTAGTTTATTCTGGATGAATTTTACTGAATTTTGCATAACTGCTAAACCGTAAGAGATGGATAAAAACTTACTACACAAAAAACGTAGAGCACGTTAAAACACACAATTTATATTGTATACATTTTTTTTTCGTAGAGTTCGTCATTTTTGAGACATTCCTTATTTTTGGTTTTTGCTATGAACAACCCATACATTTCTCATACAGGAACTTCAGTAACATAGCAACTTGCTTTTGATTATCATTTTAACCTATGGTGCTCCCTTATTTCACGTCTACTTATAAGGAAGCAAGTAACATGGCTATTTCTGCTAATGTTTTACTCATTAGCATGAATTAAATAGAAGTATAAGCTTTTTAAGAAAAATGTGTTGCAGGGATATAGAGAAAGTCATGTGAATGGTACACGTCAGATTTTTTCCCTCTTTTTGGTCCTTCTTGCATTGAAAACTTTCCCTTATATCCGGCCTCTGGATACAACAATTGGATAATTATAATTCAGTATAAAATTTATGTTTTATTCCCCACTTGGTGTTTAACTTAACGCAAAATCCTATCACAGGATAAATTCGACGTATATGATGTAAACCTGTCTTTCTCTAACACAAGAAAAATGATAATTCTTATTTTTTTGATCAAGTAGATTAATACTAGGTAATATCTAATAAGTTAACGGTGGAAATTAGAATCAACATTGAAATATTTATTACCACATTAAGAATTCAAACTGTGATAATACGTAGGGACTTAATTACAAGCAGCGTGCAAAAACTACCAGAATTGTTTTACTTTAAGAATACCCATCTGTGAAAAACCTAAAATCTACAATTTTGCTTCGATTGATTTGAAACTTTAACACAGCAATTGCAGTATTAAGAATAGTATACTTGCTAATTTTCAGACTTTTGTTCAAAACAGCTCCTGTGATATTAAAAGATTTATAGTATTTTAATGTCATTTAATTAAATCACTCCACACGATGCAATTTCAGTTACAGAATTTTAATACTTTGTAGTTATACTGATAAATACAGCATTAGTAAATTAATGAGAAGAAATTTTTAGCTGATTATTGGTTTAGGAGAAAAAAAATTATTTGATTGTCCTTTTATTAAATTTTACTTTCTCTATACGACTATGTACATAGTGTATAGAGAAGGTATTGCACTCCACCCAAAAATTCGATACAGAGATTTCACCGAAAATATGTTTTAGGGTCCCCAATATCAAAAAAAAAAGTATTTTCGCAAAAAGGTCCGTGTGTGTGTGTGTGGATAAAATACCGAACTTGGTATTTAAGTTTAGTATCTTCCAGGGATGCGACACGAAGATTTTGAGAAAAATCCCCCCACTCCCAAATACCCTTTACATGGAACTTTTTTCGAAAATTTTGATTTTCTCAAAAATGGCTCTAATGATTTTGATTAAAATTTCGTATATTAAACACATTTACCTGACAAATAAAATGTATATCTTGAATTTTATGAGAATAGCCTCTGAAGATTAGTTTATTCTGGATGAATTTTACTGAATTTTGAATAACTACTAAACCGTAAGAGATGGACAAAAGCTTAATACACAAAAATTGTAGAGCACATTAAAACACACAATTTATGTTACATACATTTTTTTCGTGCAGTTCGTCGTTTTTGAGACATTCCTTATTTTTGGTTTCTACTATGAAAAAGTATACTTTTCTCATACAGGAACTTGTCAATTCCTATCCATATAAACAAAGGAACTTCATTGACACAGAAATCAGCTTTTGACTATCACTTTAACCTATAGTAGTTCCTTATTTCGCTTCTACTTACAAGGAAGCAAGTAATAAGACTATTTCAGCTAAGTTTTTCCGATTAGCATGAAGTAAATAGAAGCATAAGCTTTTTAAGAATAATTTGTTGCAGGGATACAGAGAAAGTTATGTGAATGGTACACATCAGATTTTTTATTTTTGCTATGGAAATATGAAGTTTATTATTTATTTTTTTCACACGTACGAGATTTTAATCAAAACTGTCAACAAAAATAAGAATAACAAAGAATCTTCCATTTATAAAGTGCAAGGAAGAAAGAAATTGTTATAACTCTTTGCCTTGCATCCTTGAACCATTCCTGACTTTATGTGACATATATTATTACAAAAAATATGGATTAACATTAGTAAGCATTCGTTGAAGGTGAGCATGATCAAATAGGAAACACTTTACAAGTTTTCGGATATTGCTTCGCATGCACGGCAGCACACTGCATATGCACGAGACTGTGATGGAGCTCGAGTTAAAAGTTTTTCTTATTACTTTCTCTGCTCGTACTATGCACATAGTGTATAGAAAAGGTATTGTACTCCACCCAAAAATTCGATACCAATATTTTACCGGAAATATATGTTTTAGGGTCCCCTGTATAACAAAAAAACATTTGTAGAAAAAGATCCGTGTGTCTGTGAATACGATAACTCAAAAACGAAAAGCGGGTAAAATACCAAACTTGGTATTTAAGTTTGGTATCTTCCAGGGATGTGACACGAAGATTTTGAAAAAAATCCCCCTTCCCGAAACTACCCTTTACATGGGAACATTTTCGAAAATTTTGATTTTCTCAGAAATGACTAACAATTTTCATTAAAATACCCTATATTAAAGATATCTATATTGAAAATAAAATGTATATCTCGAATTTTCTGGGAATAGTTACTGAAGACCGCTTTAATCTGAATGAATTTTACTGAGTTTTGCGTAACTGGTAAACCGTAGGAAACAGGCAAAAACTTACTGAACAAAAAATGTAGATCACGTTAAAACAAACAATATATGTCATACACGTTTTCTTTTTGGGGGAATTGACCATTTCTGAGACATTCCTTGTTATTCTTTTTAGGTTTAAAATACTTAATCTTTTTCCACACGGAAAGTTGTAAACTCCTGGCCCAGCATAGAAACGCATTTCATCCACATGGCAACCAGCCTAGTGCATTTCCTTACTTGGCTTCTACTTACAAGGAAGCAAGTAATCAAGACAATTTCGGCTAATGTTTATCTGGATTTTCATAAAGGAGATAGAACAATAAGCTTTTTAATAATAATTTGTTACAGAGACGTAGAGAATGTCATGTGAATGGAACACATCAGATTTTTACTTTTTGATTTGTGCTTTGTCTTCCTATCTATAAAATATGTACATCATTTTAAATATAAATAGTAAGTTAGTCGAGGAAAGTTCAGGAAAGCATGTTATCAAATTTTTCAAAACTGCAAAAATTCTTCTGTCGTAAGTAGATAAAGTATAAAGGTCATAATAGTACGTATTGCTGATGCATTTGGGGCAATACTTTTAAGAATTCTTTTAAATTAAATGTATTGATTTAGGTTAAAGAATATTTTAGTGTGCAAAACATATTTTAATACAGATAGATTTAAAGTTCAAGTTTTCCTAACTCTGAAATTATTTATCATGTAATGGTGTAAAGCAAGTCCGCTTTATTATATCTACGGTCGGATGAGGCCAGAGGAAAATAAATTGATCACCGGTAAGTCAAAACCTGCAGGAAAAGAAAACAAAAGCACATAAAAGAAAGGGGGGGAAACACAAAAGAGGAATCAGTCCCGTCTTTCATAATCTTAAATGATTGCTCTAAATTTCTTCCTTATCCCGTATCTCTTCTTCGTCTGCCCTCCCACCTCTTTCATTCTTTCTCTGCGTTGTTTAACTTTCTTCCACCTTCCGCTTAAATTCGGTGCGCTGAGAAACGGAGGCATGGGGGTGCTGTTCCTCCCAGTTTGCTAATTTTGGTTTATATCTGACATAGTCTCTCATTAAATTAAGAAGTAAAAGAGAAAAAAAAAAAAAAAAGACGGCAGTGGAACATGGAGCTATTTTTCTTCATTATACTCAGGACACTAATTATAAGCTCAGCATCGCCACCGCGGTTTCTTTTGTCTTTCTGCGACTGCTTGGGGTTTAGGAAAGATGGGGGAACTCGTTTCCTTTGCCTGTATCTTTCATTTTTTACTTTTCTGTCACAAGTTCCTTCTCTGTGTAGTCTTCAATTTTGCGCCGATGTTTTTGCTTTAGCTATTGCTCTTCCCATTTTCACCTTCTCTACACGTGCTATGTACAAAATGTATACAGAAGATATTGTATTACACCTAAAAATTCTATACCGACATTTCACGGGAAATACATGTTTTGGGACCCCCTGAATCCAAAAAAGCATTTTTAGAAACAGGTCCGTATGTGCCTGTGGACAGAATAACGAAAAGTCCGTTAAATACCAAACTTGGTACTTCAGTTTATATGTTCCAAAGATGCGACACGAAGATTTTCAAATAGCCTCTGAAGACATCTTTATTCTGAATGAATTTTGTGGAATTTTGCATAACTGGTAAACCGCAAGAGATAAACAAAAACTTACACCACAAAAAATGTAGAGCTCGTTAAAACACACGATTTATGATATCTGCATTTTTTTCCTGGAGTTGACCGCTTTTAAGATATTCCTTGTTTTTATTTCAGTTTTAAAATACTTAATAATTTTCTCCCACGAGAACTTGTCTACACCTGACCACGCAAAGAACAGATTTCTATTCCATCGCAACCACATTTTAAAGCATTTGATTGTAGGTTTAGCCCAGAGTATTCCCTTATTTCCCTTCTAATCATAAGGAACTAACTAATGAAACCGTTTCTGCTAATGTTTATCTCGATTAGCATGAATTAGAAGATTAAACTTATTAACAATAATTTGTTACAGAGGGATAAAGAAAGGCATGTGAATGAAGCACATCAGATTTTTATTATGTTAATATTCTGTAATCTGAAACCAAAAAAAAAACGGAAGCAGTGCATTTGTGTCAAAAATTCCAAATCGAAATTTAGCTGAAAATGTCTCAAAAGTTATATGTGAACATTTAAAATCGTCATATTTAAGTGAGGCGCCTTTTACTTTACTCTCGTGAACAAACATTCTGTTAAAAGTAAAAGCAAAGTTCTGTAAAAGCTTAAGAGTTCGATAGCCTTGGAAGTGTGGAATTAGCATCTGCTGTGTAGTAGTTTTGATTATGCACAAATTTATACAACTGCAGCCGATCCCAACAGCAACAACACCCAAAACGACGACGAATAGCTTCTCTTAGGTAAGAAAGGATAGATAGATGGGATAGAAGTAAAGGTACGAGGGCCCCCATGTTTGGTATGGGTGTGTTTCTGAACATCATAAGTCAAAACCAACATTTGATATTTAAGTTCAGTTTCTTCCGAGGATGTATAGGGAAGTAAACAAGAAAATCCCTCACCCTACGCCTTGTACATTAAAATTTTCAAAAAACTACTCTGATTAAAATACCAATGTCTAAGATATTTTCATGACAAACGAAGTGTGCGATTGATCTTACTGAGAAATTTTCTTCATTCTGGATGACTTTTGTATAGGTAGTAAGCCGTAAGCAATACAGGAAAAATACCCCAAAAGTTTACATCTCTAGAAGCACAAAAATTATGTCAAATATCTACACCGATTTTATGGAGCTAATCATTACCGATATATGGGTTTTAAATTTGCAATATTTATACTTTACTTAATCAAGATAAGTCGTTGTACACCTTTTTCATCCTGGTCATGCAAAGAGAACTGATTTTCAAATTTATTTCATAGCTAACAGCTCTTAAAACATTTGATCTCAGCTGAAGTTAGTGTATTCTCCTATCGTTTGTTTATCAACTTTTTTGGATCTTTTGGATTCAGGGGGACCCAAAATATGTATTCCCGGTATCGAATTTTTGAGTGCACCTCTCTATACACTATACTATACACATAATACGTGTAGAGAAAGTAAAAAGGTAAACATTAACCAGAATGGAAAGAAATGAATGGAAAAGGGAAGAAGTCTTAATCACTTAAAGGACACTCTTGGAATGTTATTTCCTTTTGCATTTTACTTAAAGTTGAGGATTTTTATAGAGAAACATATATAGTAAAATATGTTCCAAATATAAGAAATTATGAGATTTCAATGGGAGCTAAAATGTCTTTTAGCATTATAATAGATTCCGCTCAGGCAGCAAAATGAAGCAGGGCAGTAACGAGCGAGCGAAGCTGAAATGTTTTCCACGGCAGCAATTTCTCCATCCAGCTCACATTCTGGCTTCTTTTTAATATTACAGGGAGGATGTGAATGAATATAATCTGGAGAAAGGAGAGAAGGCTGCTATAGACTGGGCGATGCTGTATGTCGTCGCGCTAATAGGGTGATATCTGCTGGTCATTGAAATCGCGCACGCACCACCTTCTTCGAGGTCATCATGAATATCGCTCTCACCCTCCGTTCCAGATTATTCCAAGAGGAGGCTTTAAAGAAGAAGGGATCTCCAAGAAAGCATGACAGGTATAAAGTACACTAATTTTTCTTCTACATCATCTGCAGGCTAAAAAACAAAAGATTTATATAATATTTTAAGAGGTGGCTAATACATGAGCTTTGAAACATAAAAATCTGTTCTCAGCCCGCTTGGGTAGTGTGTGGTGGTGTGCCTGCCTTGTTTTCAACAGGTCGCGCGTTCGAATCTCGCTTACGGCGAGTTACCCGGAAAAGTTTTTTCCGGGGTTTTCCCTTATTCTTAGAAGACGAATGTCGAGTAACTTTAAGCTCCATGAACCCCGAGGTCATTTAAGCATCATTTCACCAATTTCATTCATCATCCGATATAACCAACCAGGTTAAAGGATGTTAAGCTAAAAAAAAAAAAAAGGAAGCAAGTAATAAGACTATTTCTGCTAATTTTTCTCAATTAACATGAAGTAAATAGGAGCATAAGCTTTTTAACAATAATTTTTTGTAGAGATGTAGAGAAAGTCATGTGAATGGAACACATCAGCTTTTTTATTTGTCATTTGTATAGCTGCTTTGACTTAAGAACTTAATTCACCTGTTGAACTGCAGGTAACCAAAACGTTGAATATTAATAATTTTTGCTGTTTGGCCTATATTATCTATCATATTTCTGTGTCTCAGAAGGTGATAAAACCTTTGATCACATCTTATGATCATATATGTGAAGTATATTACGCTACTCGAAACCGTTTAAAAGAATTTTTTTGTAGTCCTTAACGCCCGCTTTAACTACTAATGGCACCGCAGGCGGTGACACTGATGATACATGAATGATGATGGAGCACCGGTGGAATGCGATGGCGGGGGAAACCGGAGTACCCGGAGAAAACCCGCCCCAGCGCCGTTTTGTCCACCACAAATCTCACATGCGGTCGCTTGGGATCGAACCCCGGCCGTCTAGGTGAGAGTCGAGTGGTCTAACCACTCGGCCACGGCGCGGCCTCGTTTAAAAGAATGACCCCTAATAGCATGAGCTGTAGCAATGATTCTTATTTTGTTGCTGTAGGATGTGAGTTGTGATTATAGTGATTATTAATAAATATTATTATTATTATTAATAAATAAACTTATTTTAACTTTAAATTGCCTGCATCATTTTCGTATAACCTAACATAAAACTTAACCACAATAAGGCAATTTATTAAAGAATAATGATGAATGATACATTCGAGGGTATTAATAACAAAGACAGCAACAATTTTGCTCTTCTAAATGTTGGCTATTTAATTATATACTCATATCATTTGACGTATATCCCTCATGTGGTTCATTAATGACTTTTGCTATGCTTTTATATTTCCAGTGATTTGCTTCTGTTTTTATAATAATTATGTTTTGAATTGTACACTTTTTATGTGTTTCATAATACGAAATGAGCAGTTTGGCTGTAGCCACTGAATAAGTGTAATGTCTGTCAATTTATTACTTGCTCTATACGTACTTATTACATAGTGTACAGAGAAGGTATTGCATTCCACCCAAAATTTTGATACCGAGATTTCATCGGTAATACATGTCTTGGGTAGCCCTGAATCCAAAAAAAAAAAAAGCATTTTCAGAAAAAGGTCCGTGTGTGCGTGTGTGTCTGTGTGTATGTCTGTGAGTGTTTGTGGACAGCATAGCTCAAAAACGAAAGGACCGTTGAATACCAAACTTAGTGTTTAAGTTTGGTATATTCCAAGGATGCGACACGAAGATTTTCAAGAAAATCCCCTCAGCACAGCTACCCTTTACATGCAAATTCTTAAAAACGCCTCTAGCGATTTTGATTAAAATATCGTATATTAAAGATATTTACCTGACAAATAGAACGTATATTTTGAATTTTCCGGGAATATCCTCTGAAGATTACTTTATTCTGGATGAATTTGACGGAATTTTGCATAACTGCTAAACCGTAAGAGATGGACAAAAACTTGCCACACAAAAAATGTAGAGCACGTTAAAACACACAATTTATGTTATATACATTTTTTCGTGGAGTTGATCGTTTTTGGTGTCAGCTTTGAAAGCATATTTTTCTCATACAGGAATTTGTCAACTCCTGTCCATACGAACAAAAGAATTTCAGTCACATAGCAACCAGCTTTTGATTATTATTTTAATCTATGGTACTCCCTTATTTCCTTCTACTTATAAGGAAGCAAGTATTAAGACGATTTCTGTTAATTTTTTTCTGGATTAGCATGAAATAAATAGAAGCATAAGCATTTTAACAACAATTTGTTACAGAAATTTAGAGAAGGTCATGTGAATGGAACACATGATATTTTTTCTAACCACAAATGAGGTCAAAGGTGTGATGGTAGGTATAACTTTTATCACAGAAGTATGACAGAGCTAAATGTGATCAAGTATGCCATATTACACTGTAAAATGTTTTATGTCTATTTGAACACATTTATTTGACACATAAACATGCTCATATTTTACTCTCCCATTCATATTTTGAGGTTTCGTAGCATAGGGATGAAGGAAAATTTCCCTTTCCATCAGAGTCGAAGCCAACACTTCCGGGTTTAAAAGATAGAATGCTGACCACTTCATCACTTTTTATTATGAAATCGTGTGTGTGAACTAACCACAAATAAACGAATTAAAAATAAAACTCTATTTGTTATCTAAAACAATGATGATGAATGTTTTCTTTCTCAACGCAGAATTTTAAATAATTTTTGTTTGAAGATGGTACAATAATTACACACAACAAAATAGATTATTTACAAAACAGTCTTTGTAAATTAGGACATACATTAAAGCAATATGGGCTTAGAATTTCAATGCATAAAACAAAAGATTTTGTGGAAATATATATGTAGTTAAATCAAAAATAGTTCTAAATAATAATACAATAACTGGAACTAGTTAGGATGCAAATTGATATATTATTAATATAATGAAAATTTAAACAATAAAGCAAATACATTTCAGTATATATGTAGGGGCATTAGAAAGAATATTAAAAAAGAAAACAAGAAGAGAAATAGGTTTAAAATTGCGCAAAGTAATGGCTGTACCAACATTGGTGTACGGATGAGAAGTGTGGGGGGGGGGGGAAGAAGAGCTGGAATATAATTAATACAGTCAAAATGAGATACTAAACTTAATACGAATTTTGGAATTTAACGGACTTTTCATTTTTGAGCTATGCACTCACAAATACACTCACACACACACACAGACAGACACACGGATGCAGGGGTCTCAAAACATGTAATTCCGGTGAAATCTCAGTATCAAATTTTGGATCAAATGCAATACCTTCTCTATACACTATGTACATTGTACGTGTAGCGAAAGTAATAAAAGGCGAAGAAAGAAGATATGAATTAAATATTCTTCACATATATAAAGAAATAAATGAATAGAGAAGCCATTCGAAACGACATACACAATAACGAACGATATTCTTTTCCCTAAGCTATGTTGTGAGTAGCAGCTGATTGGAGGAAGATGTGCTGGAAGACTTGTGAGGAGACGGAGAGAAACACGAGGGCAATATATAGAAATCGCTTATAGGAAACAAAACCGGGCTTGTTGCCCGTGGTCCACTGGGCTTCACCCCTTGTTCCCCAGACGTTTCGCTTGTGTCTGCGGCAAGCGTCTTCAATGGCGTATATATCTCCGAGGCCTCTCAGTAGCGACTGGTACGTTGACCAGACCAGAGCAGTTGGCAAGCTGAGGGCAGCTCGAGGTGTGTTACACGTGTCCCTGTTCTCGGAGAGAACTTAACCACGTACTGACGGGATTGTGGGGTTTGCAGGATGGCGGCTGAGAGTTGGGGTTGTGGAGTGACAGGAGGAGGCAAGTATTGCTCTTCGACGGTTGCCTGTTATGGTGCAACGGTCCTTGTGCACCGCTGGTGTGATGTTTAGTCAAAAATGTTTATTTTGAGCTTTTAATTTTGAATCGAAGCAACTCTTGAAGGATTGTAAGGAGCTTAGTCGTAGCAATTGTTGGAGGAGCTCCTTCGTTACCGGGGATGCCCGCAAGCCATGCGAGGAAGCCAGTATCGTCTGAAGCGGCGGTTTGTGGGATTGTAATCCCCAAAGAGACCTAACGAGGGCGCTCCGATGGAATGGTAACCCTTCGTTGAATTTTGTCGTCCTCCAGGTATGGTAGACCAAAGGCTTCGTGCAGAGTCTCGTAGGATCACATGTTCCCCCCTCTGCTTCTAGAGCATGCAGTGCTACCGCCGATTTTTCCAGACTCATCAGGTCATGCGAGGGCGGTGCCTCCCACAGTATATAAGCCGGCCGCTCCAGATAACGTACCCATATAGTTCGCTGGAGACACTACAAGAACACGTCTCATCATGGGGAAGACTAGAAGAGGAAGAAGGAAAAGAAGAAAAAACAACACCAAAACAAATGAAGACACTGACAACGAATCACAACACTCCGCAGCAGGAAACTCAGCATCAGCATCAAACACCTCCTCAAGAGCACAATCACCGACACCCAGCGAAGAACAAACCACAACACCACCTCATATCACAACACCACAAACACCACTAGAACACCAGCGAGAGATCCTCGGTCGTTTCGGGCGCTTTAGCGTAGTCACGGTTGGCGTGCATCCTCAGCTACCAGCACGGTTCTTTTTGCAGCAGGCTCAGCATATCTGGCCTGCTCTTGTGAATGCTATCCTCATTCACAGCGTAAGAGGATCGACACCACCCATCCTCATCTTCCACGACACTGAACAAAACGCCGCAGCATTCCAAACCAAGATTTCTTTCCTCGGAAAAGAAGTCCTGATCGAAGAAAGCCACACCACCTGGTCTCCACCTTGCAGAAAATGCTGCAAGTACGAATACACCGCTGAAAACTGCCCTTGTACACCACGCTGCCACTACTATGGAGCACCGAACACTACAACTAGCTGCAGACAACATGACCTAACCAGACACCGCCAATATTGCGCCAGATGTCGCCCAAATGACCATTACACCGGACAAACGTCCTGCCCGTACAACATACACGAACACAACAAACTCACCGAGGAGCGTCTACAATTCAAGAAGTACTTACAACTCAACTTAATACAGGAAAACAAACTCCACATTTCTACCAATCACAGCAGACTTCACAAGCAACGCAACCAACCAGAAGATACCTACATGAAACTCAAGACACAACCACAAGAGGAGCACCACAGCTGAACCAATCACCGCAGCCCTCGCCGACACCAAAAAACAACACACAAAGGTGGCACGCCAAGGGAGAAGAAGGCCACAACAAATAAGAAGACCCTAATAGAGAACTACTAACTGCATTACACGGAATACATTCGAGCATCAACGAATTCCAGTCCAAACTACAAGATCTCACAACAATCATAAACAAACTCAGCAAGAACATGGAAACACATGCTGAACAACAGAACAACACCCTTGAGCAACTCATGACAGACACCAAAAGCTTCACAGAACTCAACTCTTCAACCACCAATGAAATTACTGACTGCATCCTAGAAATTCAAACAGCCCAAGAGGAAAGAGAAGAGGACCTGAGAAACCGACTTTCTGATATCACCACTCAAGTCATCAATCTATCACCAACACAAAAAGATATCAGTGTATACCTGGAAGGTTTCAAAGACTCGCACATAAACATCAACCAGAACATCGCTCAACAACGAGAAAACACAAAAGAAGACATCACCAAAATACTAACAGAATTTCTACACATTAAAAACGAACATGATAATGTATCCAATTTTTTTAATAAAGAAAACCCTAACCCAAAAAATGCAGGTCAGTGGAAACAACGCATGATGGTAATTTCAAAATAACTAATTAAAACAAAGTCCAATGGCTGAAGAGGGTAAATTACGCCCTAAAACAGCCCTGGGGGTGAAATAAACCCCTAAATCCCCTTGTTGCTTGCTTGCTACAGTGTACCAGTCGCTATTGAGAGGCCACGGAAATATGTATACGCCATTGAAGATGCTTGCCGCAGACGCAAGCGAAACGTCTGGGAAACAAGGGGTGAAGCCCAGCCACGGGCAACAAGCCCGGTTTTGTTTTTTATAAGTGATTCTAACACTGGCCGTGAAAGGCTTCGAACATATGAGAAATTCTTAAACCGTGATGACATATTAATGGTGTTGATGATGATAATTCATATTATGTCTGCGTCTTCTATCCTTTCTTCGGTTCTGATACAGAAATACTTATGTATATTTACTGAGCGTTTAAGTCAGTACCTTAGGACACTTTTACTATATGAGAACATCATCGATTACTTTTCGTCAACGCCCCTCATCTTACTGAAATATTAGTGAAAGAAGTCTGTCTGAATACCATTTTTCTTTTTTCTCCATGCAGCTGGATTTACTCAGGGAAGATTATTATGCACCCATGAATGAAATATGATGAAATTACTAATCTTTGAAATAGACATCGTTTTATGAACCGAAATATACAGAAATGATCAAACCAGCATTACCATTAAAGGCTCTAATCAAATTATCATCCATAGGGGTAAAGGAAAAAAATCTGACGTGTTCCATTCATATGCCTTTCTCTTCATCCCTGCTACAAATTATTGTTAAAAAGTTTATACTTATATCTAATTCAAACTAACCGAGAAAAAAATAGCAGCAATAGTCTTATGCAAGTAGAAGCGAAATAAGAGAGTGCCATAGGTTGAAGTGATAGAAGCTGGTTGCTTTGTGACTGAAGTTCCTTTGTCTGTATGGGCAGGAGTTGACAAATTCCTGCATGAGAAAGGTATACGTTTTTTAAAGCTGAAACCAATAACAAGGAATATCTAAAAAAAAAAAAAACCATCAACTCTATGAAAAAAAAATATATATGACATAAATTGTGTGCTTTTATTGTGATCTACATCTTCTTAAGTAAGTTTTATCTATCTCTTACGGTTTACCAGTTATACAAAATTCAATAAAAATCATCCAGAATAAAGAGGTCTTTAAGGCTATTCCCCGAAAATTTAAGATATACATTTTATTTGGCATGTAAATATCTTAAATATAACAGATTTTAATCAAAATCTAAGAGCCATTTTTAAGGAAATTCAAATTTTCGAAATGTCTTCCATGTAAAGAGTAGTTGGGGGTGGGGGTTCTTGAAAATCTTCCTGTCACATCCTTGGAAGATATCAAAATTAAATACCACGCAGAGGTACACACACGGACCTTTTTTCCAAAAATGCTTCTTTTGGATTCAGGTAGACACAAAACATGCATTTCCGGTTACATCTCGGTATCGAATTTTTGGGTGGAATGCAATACCTTCTCTATACACCATGTACATAGTACGTGTAGAGAAAGTAATATGTAAAAAACACATATGATACTGAAACATTACCTCATATAATCTACAGGCTGCATCATAATATCAAGGTGATAAGATTACCAGAGATAAATAGAAGAGAATATAATATATGCATAAATAATAATTAGCAGAAATGACAATTTCACACAATTTGATATGCAGGAACTTTATCATAGATGAGAGGTAAAATAGCTTACAGCTTGATGGCAAAGTTGATCCACAAAACCAAACGTCTTATTTAAGAACTGTTATGTGTTCCTTGAAGGATGTTTTAAACTTTATCGAAGCATTTATTTTTTCAAGTGTTCTTTATGGTTATATTTTATATGTTTTATTTCTTAATATTTTCGCCTTCAAATTTTTATACACCAATTTTAAAAACGTTCTATATAAGTAGGTGAATTAAATTAACTATGTGAAAATCACATTGGCGAAAGACACATTTTTTTTTGTCAAATTACACTACTTTGTGACATTTTTTAAATTCCCGTATCGCAAATCACCACAAAATTTTAAAAAGGTTTTCTTTAAGTATGAAATAACGGCCTAATTCTGTATTCTCATTCCATATTTGTTTAAATATATATATTAAAACTATATAAGGTAGATCTAATTTTAAAAAAAAACTGAAAAGTGAGACTGTTTTTAGTTTATATTTAATCTAATGCACTACACATTTAAACTACTGCGTTACACTTTTACAAATATTTTCTTAAATACACCAAATAGTTAAGATTTTCCTCCATATTTATTGTCAACACTTTTCTTTATGATGTAAAATTATGATATTCGGAATAATAGTCTAACCCAGTTTCGCAGCTTGATTTTCCGATATATATTTTTTTGTCTCTTTTTACTTTCTCTAGCCCGCATTTACTCTGCACATAGTGGATAGAGAAGGTATTGTATTCCACCATAAATTCGATGTCGATATTTTATCGGATACATATATGTTTTGGGGCCCCCTGAATCCAAAAAATGTTTTTAGAAAAAGGTCCGTGTGTGTCTGTGTGTATTGAAACCATTAATTAGCCTAGTTGTGATAATGACAATCATTCTATTAATTATCTAGATGTATATAAGTAAAGAAAGTTAATATTTATTAATTTGTATACATAGGAACCAAGAAGTCAGTTGTTGACTTGAAAGCTATACAGAATCCTGACGCCAGTCTGCAGAGAGGGATGAGAAGTTGCTTCTTTTGTGTAAGTCACGTACAATTTTCTTATACAGGGGCAGTCCAATTTAAAACTCACGAGGGGACTTATGCATGATGTTCGTAGTATCACGTGGTTATTATGACGTATTCTGGGAGATTCGCAATGGTTTCTGGGTCACGATGGTGTCATTTTGGCGGACTTTCTAACCAATCAGGAAGAAGTCACTATGATACCGTTTTTAGTATAAAAGAAGTAGGGTTCGACACATCGTGGTCACTTGTCAAGAATCTGCCCGCGAGAGGCAACGTCGTTGTGCTAAGAATTTGCCCGCGAGAAGCAACGTCGTTTGTCAAGAATCTGCCCGCGAGATGCGGTAGGTCGTCGTTCTGAAAAAAAAAAAAAAAAAAAAAAAAAAAAAAAAAA
Organism: Hymenopus coronatus; assembly: GCA_030762935.1. Lineage (NCBI taxonomy): Eukaryota > Metazoa > Arthropoda > Insecta > Mantodea > Hymenopodidae > Hymenopus > Hymenopus coronatus. The sequence goes on along the minus strand of CM060885.1, from coordinate 39,519,103 downwards.
AAAAAAAAAAAAAACTGTTCGCGAAGTAAGATTATTATGAGAAAAACTGTTAGTGAATTAAAGTAACGTCGCTCACATATTTAATAATCGGCTCGTGATTACTTGAGAATGAATTGTGCCACCTACTTAACGTAGAAACAGTGTAATTGAGAGAACATGTGAGTGAGTGGTAAGAGTACCAGTCAGCAGAATAACAGTGTACAGCAAAGTGCTTGTTTTGGAATCTCCTTATAGAATAAATAACAGAAAAATTCACAAGTGTTTTCTTCACAATAAAAAGATCACTCCTACAACTCCTCCCACTTGCCAAATCCACGCCAGAGAGAGTCAATGATCGTGCAAGACTGAGCAACGCCGTGGCAACCTATCCAAGAAGAGCTTCAGTACCAGGTACGTGAGTGTAGTGGAGTTGATTTGAAGTGACACTTAGGTACGCCGCACATAAGCACCCACGTTGAGGTGCAAAAACTCAACAACGTAACATTCCTATTACATATGACTGTCCGACGTGCTGTGTAAACTACAAACAACCACCATATAAAGTCTAGTTCCATATAACCTCCCAACGTGGGGTAATGACCTAGTATAAAAATCCCGTTACATTGTGTGTGTGTGTCTATGGACAGCATTGCTCAAAAACAAAAAGACCGTTAAATACCACACTTGGTATATAGGCTTAGTATCTTCCAAGGATGCTACACGAAGATTTTCAACAAAATTCCCCCGCCACAATCTACCTTTTACATAAACATTTTCAAAAAAAGTAATTTACTCAAAAATGGCTCTAACGATTTTCATTAAAATCTTATATATTAATGATATTTACATCCCAAATAAAATGTATATCTTGAATTTTCTGGAAATAGCCTCTGAAGACCTCTTTAAGATATTCTGAATGAATTTTATCGAATTTTTGCTTAACTGCTAAACCATAAGATATGGGCAAAAACTTACTGCACAAAAAATGTAGATCTCGTCAAAACACACGATTTATGTCCTTTACGTTTTTGTTGTGGAGGTGACCGTTTCCGAGATATTTCTTGTTATTGGTTTCAGTTGTAAAATACTTATATCCAGTAATTTTTACTTTCTCTATACGAACTATGTACATAGTGTATAGAGAAGGTATTGCACTCCACCAAAAAATTCCATACCGAGATTTCACCGAAAATATATGTTTTAGGGTCCCTTTTATCTAAAAAAAAAAAGTATTTTCAGAAAAATATCCATGTGTGTGGGTCCGTGTGTCCGTGTATCCGTGTGTGTCCGTGTAACCGTGTGTCCGTGTGTTCCTGTGTCAGTGTGTCTGTGAACACGGTAACTCAAAAACGAAAAGTCGGTAAAACACCAAACTTGGCATTTAAGTTAAGAATCCTCCAGAGATGCGACACCAAGATTTTCAGAAAAATCCCCCCACCCCAAACTACCCTTTACATGGAACTTTTTCGAAAATTGTGATTTTCTAAAAAATGACTAACGATTTTGATTAAAATATCGTATATTAAAGATATTTACCTGACAAATAAAATATTTATTTTAAATTTTCTGGGAATAGGCTCTGAAGACTACTTTATTCTGAGCGAATTTTCCGGAATTTTGTATAACTGCTAAACCGTAAGAGATAGACAAAAACTTACCACACAAAAATGTAGAGCACATTAAAACACACAGTTTATGTTGTATATCTTTTTTTTTCTTGGAGTTGATCGTTTTTTAGATATGCCTCTTTTTTGTTTTCAGGTTTGAAAATCTTAACTTTTCTCATACAGGAATTTGTCAACTCATGTTCATACAAACAAAGGAACTTCAGTCACATAGTAACCAGCTTTTGATTATGGCTTTAACCTATGCTACTCCCTTATTTCCTTTCTACTTACAAGGAAGAAAGTAATAAGACTATTTCTACTAATTTTTCTAGATTATCATGAAGTAAATAGAAGCATAAGCTTTTTAACTACAATTTGTTGCAGAGATGTAGAGAAAGTCATGTGAATGGAGCACATAAGATTTTTAAGATAAATACAGCATTTTTCACATATGTAGTGATGTGTTAAAATTTTAATCTAATAGTTTTTGGAACAGCTACAGTAATTCATAATTGCATAGATAATATTACAGCAATTTCACCTATACACCTTTACTGAAACTATAGGCCTCAAAATGTAAAATGTAGCACTCTAAAAATTATGCCATTCCAAATCCTGACAAGAAATACTTCCTGTTAAACGGTTTAGATTTAATATGTTGAATGAATGAATGAATGAATGAATGAATGAATGAATAAGTGTATTTATTGACATAGCAAAATCATACATAGCATTTCAACAGTCGCACGGGTGCACAGACCGTACGTGCTTTTGTAATACACATTACAAGCAATATTAAAACAACAACAACAAAGAATTAAAAGAGTAAACACAAAAATAAAAAGACAAAGGAAATACACAGTCAAAAGCAATATGTATATGTATATATGTATGTACAACATTGTAGTCACTTTTGTTTAGTTGATCTTATTCCTCCCCCCCCCCTTCTCTATTGGCAGCCTCCTCAGATCTCAGCTGTCTTGCCTTAAGTATAAATTTACCTAGCCCGTCCATGTTTTCCTGTGCCTGCCAGTAGCGTCCAACATGCTTCTAGCCCTACATTCGCAGTGGTAAAAAATCGCGGCAAATATTTTTCCCGCCATTCCTCCGTACCCCTACATCTTGCCAAGATTGAGTCCACGACTCTTCCACCTCGCAAATGGGACAAATTCTCGTACCATTCTCGTCAGAAATTTTCGTGCTCCTCCATGCTCCTAGGCTAATCCACGCGAGCCCCTCTCTAATGAGTTTGGAACATATGTTTGTCATTAACACAACCATTTTATGAGTACTTTTAGATACATAAATATTCTCCTGCAAAATAACTCTGTTTAATAACTACTTATTGATAAATGAGTTCCAAAGAAATGCTTTGATCTAAAAGCTGTGAGCTTACCTTAATGATGTAAACTGTTGTTTATTGAATTTCCAGCTCCCAGTTTTGATAACATTCGATTGATTCAACGATCGTAATGCTTACATTCTAACCGTCTCCTATTTTTACTTGCTCTATACGTACTATGTAATAGTGTATAGAGAAGATATTGCATTCCATCCAAAAATTCGATACCGAGATTTCACCGAAAATATATGTTTTGTGTACCCCTGAATCCAAAAAGTTCTGTGTGTGTGTCTGTCTGTCTGTCTGTCTGTGTGTGTGTGTCTGTGGACAGCATAGCTCAAAAACGAAAAGACCGTTAAATACCAAACTTTGTACTTAAGTTTTGGTATCTTCAAAGATGAAACACGAAGATTTTCAAGAATGGCCGTAACGGTTTTGATTAAAATGTCAACTATTAAAGATATTTACCTGACAAATAAAATGTATATCTTGAATTTTCTATGAATAGCCTCTGAAGACTACTTTATTGTGGATCAATTTTACGGAATTTTGCATAACTGTTAAACCGTAAGAGATGGACAGAAACTTAACACACACAACATGTAGAGCACGTTAAAACACACAATTTGTCACTTTCATTTCTTTCGTGGAGTTGATTGTTTTTGACATATTCCTTGTTTTTGGTTTTAGCTTTGAAAAACTTATACTTTTCTCATACAGGAATTTGTCAACTCCTGTCCATACAAACAAAGGAACTTCGGTCCCATAGCAGACAGTTTTTGATTATCAGCTTAGCCTATGGTACTCCCTTATTTTCCTTCTACTTACAAGGAAGCAAGTAATAAGACTCTTCTGCTATTTTTTCTCTCGATTGAACTGAAGTAAATAGAAGCATTAGCTTTTCAACAATAATTTGTTGCATAGATGTGGAGAAAGTCATGTGAATGGAACACATCAGTTTTTCTTCTGATTAATCCTTTTCCCCATTTTCCTAAAGTCGTCTGCAATAATGACATCTAGCGATCTTGATTGGGTACAGAGACAGAAGCATCTGTTTGAATCATTAATATGCAATATGAAGCTTAATTGATTGAACTTGCTGGAATACATTTGTCCTGTATGAGAACAATAGGCGAGTTGAATAAAAGTCAGTAAACTTTTTACTTACATATTTTAAGGCAGTACTGATAACAAATTGAATAAACGATAAATAATTACTTACAGTTCAAGCTTTACTGATTACTGATAAGTTATTACTTTTACTTGTTCAATAATTACTAGTTTTTCCAGCAAATATTTAAAATTTGTTTGAATAACATTCAGTGATTATTCTTGAGTTAAGTATTTGATGAAATATTTTTACGTTTGCTGTAGAGTTAACTTACAAGAGTAGATGCAAGTAATTCTGACAGCATTTTTGTCCATACCACAGGTAAAGAGCTGCAATAAGAGAAGGGATAATCAAAAGTGATTCAAAATGCTTTCTGAGGTTTGAAAGTGTAAACTTTTAACAAACTATTTTATGGGTGGTATGGATGAAGCAAGGGGTGGAGCATTAAGTTCACATCAGAAAATGAGCCTTTTTTACGCTATTTAGTTGACTCAGTTGACTTCGTGGTAAACAGAATTGAAGCAAAGGCAGGTGACTGAGTAAAACTTGCAACCCCAAATTTGAAATTCAAGAACCGAAAAAAAAAAGATCTTCTCTCTTTAGATTTCCTTCATTTTTGGTAAACTTGACTGTACATATGTACACATTGGTACAACGTACTGCTATATGCTCCTTCATTTTTTTTATTTAGGTTATACTGATGTTTTCCAAGGTATTAATTATCAGTAAAAATTAACTGTTATTCAATTAAAAATCAGTAATTACATTTAATGTTCAGTCTTAACTTTCCTTGTCAAGTAATTGCTTCTAAGAGTTTACTGATTTTTACTTTCTCTATACGTACTATGTACATAGTGTACAGAGAAGGTATTGCATTCCAAAAAATTCGATACCGAGATTTCACCGGAAATACATGTTTTAGCGTCCCCTGTATCCAAAAAGAGTATTTTCAGAAAAAGGTCCGTGTGTGTCCGTGTGTCTGTGAACACGATAACTCAAAAGCGAAAACTCAGTAACATACCAAACTTGGTATTTAAGTTTAGCATCTTCCAGGGATGCGACACAAAGCTTTTGAGAAAAATCCCCCCACCCCAAACTACCCTTTACATGGAACATTTTTTGAAAATTTTGATTTTCTAAAAAATGGCTCTAGCGATTTTGATTAAAGTATCATATATTAAAGCTATTTACCGGACAAATAAAAATCTATATTTTGAACTTTCTGTCAATAGCCTCTGAAGACTACGTTATTTTGGGTCAATTTTACGGAATTTTGCATAACTTCTAAACCATAAGAGATGGACGAAAACTTACCACACAACAAATGTAAATCACATTAAAACACACAAATTATGTTATATATATTTTTTTGCTTATTTTTGGTTTCAGCTATGAAAAATGAATACTTTTCTCATACAGAAATTTGTCAACTCCGGTCCATACAAACAAAGGAACTTCAGTTACATAGCAACCGGCTTTTGACTATCACTTTAACCTACGGTACTCCCCTATTTCGCTTCTATTTTCAAGGAAGCAAGTAATAAGACTATTTCTTCTAGTTTTTATTTTCTCGATAGCGTGAAGTAAATAGAAGCAAAAGCATTTTAACAATAATTTATTGAAGAGTTATAGAGAAAGTCATGTGAATGGAACACATCAGATTTTTATTCAATTGACCCAATATCTTTAATAGGTAACAATAGTTGAATGCATTAATTCCTCTTAGAAAACACTGCGAATGAACTCAGAACTTGAAGGTATGTCGAGCAGCAGACGAATATCATATTGAATCAAATAATGAAGAACCGAAGCCATTGAATTAAATAATGAAGAACCGAAGCCAAGCGTGAGAGTGAGGAAGAAGGCGATAGGGCGACATTGATAAAAGGGAAGTTGATGATCAGAGCTAGGAAGTTCGTACCAGTTTCCTTGTGGAGAGTAGGAGCGGCCAGGTTTGGCAATACCATGCGGCGCTACTTGCAAAGGTCAACATAGAGTGCAACCCATTACTGCAAAACAGCTATAACTGCATATCATCTTGTTCTTCTCAAATGTGAGCAAAATTAATTTGTTTTACAACCATAATAAGTCTTCTAGCAGTGTCCTTATTTAGTAAGCGATAGCAGTTCTAGTAAACAAACTGGAGCTTCACTGAAGTATATTATTGATTGAAAATGTATTCAAAGAGTTAACCTACAACTATCACACCGTTACAGTCCAGAGGTATGGAGCTGAACTGAATCTGTGCGGCATGTAGAAGAACTGTCAAGACGGATCTATCAATCCACGAGCTTCCTACCTGAAATAAAGAGGAAAATGAAAAGTGAAATTGAAAAATGCAGAGTTCAGTGTGATGTATTGCATACAAGCTGCCCTTTTAGATCCCAACAAATACTATTTATTGGTGATACTGAAGCGAACTGATAAAATATTTCAACTATGCCCCGATCACATCATGCGAAGTGGAACCAACTTTTTCGCATTACAAACTTTTTGTTTGTCGGAACGTAGAATGAGGTTTGCCTTTGAAAGGCTTCAAAAGTACATATAGTTTTCAGTAATACGACTGCAGATGAGTAAAAATTTAGTTTAATTCCTGCTTTCATTTTTACCTAATAAGAATTTGTATACTATTTAACAATCGATCAGTAAATATTTCAATCCCTGTTTTAATTGCCTGGCTGTCTTCATAATGTGTATATGTATTACTTTATATGTTGTACATAATATTGCTTATTCGAATCTCTCAAAACTTGTTTATCTCTTCCCCCTGTAATTTTATCAATGTCTTGTTTTGGTGCGGTGAGGTGGTCAGTCGCAACCTATATATGGAGCGGCTAACGGTACGAGCTTCCCTAGTTCTGGTGATGATGCAGCAGTTGGAATGTATGACGGAGAAAACCGAAAAACTTGGACGCCACATGTCACATGCGGTCCCCTGAGTAGTCCAACCTTTTGGCCACGACGACGTCCACTATAGAAGTTTATAAAGAGTCTGAAAATATTTAGCAAAGGCTATTCCAATATTTTAAAAGTTAATCTGGTAGCACAAACGCATTTTCATCGGTTTTACAAACAGTTTACATGTGCTTGCGTGTGTTGTTGACTAACTCGGAGAAGGAGGACAGACCATATGTGTCGGATTAGCACCCTAGTGGATCCGGACCACAGCTGAGGCCAAGATAAATAGCGGCATTAATCTGGGATCGGATAGCCAGCTTGCCGATCTTCATTCCTCCTACAACAAAGGTATTTTTCTGAACGCTGCTTGTTTGTTCACTGTGTGCCACGCTGTGGTTTACCATTTATCTCGATTTGTGTCCGAGTCTGATTATTACACTTCGCCATTACAAATTTACAAATCAATACAGAACGTCCTAACATATATATAACTGTATCAAAGTAGAGGAATTAATGTTAATTTTTTTTAACAAATGTGTTCAGCAATTTGTTCCTCTGTTTAATTTAAAATATATTATTTACTCAGAAGCACACATTTGTTTCAAAATGTCGCAAATCCGGATTTAAAATTATATTTGGAGCCATTTAAAAAAAAATGATGTGTTCCATTCACATGACTTTCTTTACATCGCTGCAACAAATTATTGTTAAAAAGCTAAATGCTTCTATTTACTTCATGCTAATTGAGAAAAATTAGCAGAAATAGTCTTATTACTTGCTTCCTTGTAAGTAGAAGCGAAATAAAGTACCATAGGTTAAAGGAGTGTCAAAAGCTGGTTGCTATATGACTGAAATTTATTTGTTTGTATGGACAGGAGCTGACAAATTCCTGTGTGAGAAAAGTAAATTTTTTTTAAAGCTCAAACCAATAACAAGAAATATCTCAAATACGATCAGCTCCACGAAAAAATGTATATGACATAAATTGTGTGTTTTATTGTGATCTAAATTTTTTGTGCAGTAAGTTTTTGTCTATCTCTTACAGTCTAATAGTTACGCAAAATTCAATAAAAATCATCCTGAATAAAGAGGTCTCTAGAGGCTATTCCCAGAAAATTCAAGATATACATTTTGTTTGGAGTAAATATGTTAAATATAACAGATTTTAATCAAAATTGTTGAGAAAACTAAAATTTTCGAATTTTTTTTCATGCAAACGGTAGTTTGGGGGGAGGGGAGTTTCTTGAAATAAATAAATAAATAATAATAATAATAATAATAATAATAATAATAATAATAATAATAATAATAATAATAATAATAATAATTTTTTTAAAAGCTGAAACCAAAAACAAGGAATGTCTCAAAATCAATCAACTCCACGGAAAAAATGTATATGACATAAATTGTATGTTTTATCGTGATCTACATTTTTTGTGTGGTAAGTTGTTGTCCATCTCTTACGGTTTAGAAGTTATGCAAAATTCCGTAAAATTCATCCAGTATAGAGTTGTCTCCAGATACTATTCCCAGAAAATTCAAGATATACATTTTACTTCTTAGGTAAATATTTTAATATATGATATTTTAATCAAATCGTTAGAGACTTTTATTGAGAAAATCAAAAAAGTTCCATGTAAAGGTTAGTTTGGAATGCGGGAATTTGCTTGAAAATCTTTGTGTCGCATCCTTGGAAGATACCAAACTTAAATACCAAGTTTGTTTTTTGATGGTCTTTTCGTTTTTGAGCTATGCTGCCCATACGACAGACAGACACACACACATGTATACACACAGACACTCAGGGGGTCTCAAAACACGCATTTCCGGTGAAATCTCGGTATCGTATTTTTGGGTGCATTTTAATACGTTCTCTATACACTATGAACATAGTATGTGCAGAGAAGGAAACGTAATTGAACGTTATACATTGTGGAAGATAACTAAAAAGAATAATGCAAACATCTTGTTTCTTCTTTGAGACGGAAGCTCTAAAGCGCGTTACAGGGACATCCGCTCCCATATGTTAGAACGCAGCTAATATCTGATAGGTTGAAAAGAAGGGTCGAAAAACATAAAAAGGTTTCAAATCTCCAAGGCGATATCGATGGATGACCAGGGAGAACCAATGAATTGACTTTGTTGCAAAGGAGAAGATCATTTCCATCAAAGAGGCAGGACCTATCCCCGAGGTAATGGGATGTCCTCCAGAAAATAACCAAAACAAACAAGTTCTATTGAAGAGAGGTGAGATTCACATTGAGTCCCATCCATTTTCTTGCCCAAGCTCGCATGCCTTTCAAGATGCTTTTCCTCCATCTACCTTTTTTTTTTGTTTTCAAGGCACAGCGATGGGTAGAAGAAACGTTTTTCTTTATTTCCTTCATTCGTAAGCTTCGGGATCACACTTTTATCAGGCGTTCTGTGCATACAAGGAATATTTGTTCATCGTATACTTCCAATCCTTTGTCGTAGCGTTTGAAAGTATGTTTTTAAGAAAATATAAGCATGCGGTTATAATTTCAACAATGTTTTGACACCTTAAGAGGAGAGCGAGAGAGAGAGAGAGAGAAAAAAAAAACGCCTTAAAAGAAAGCTAGTTAAATGTTGCAGAAAAATAGAAGAAGGTATTAAACTAAAGTTCATTTGCAAATAAAACTGTAGGAAACTTTTACGCATAATTTTATGTTTCGATGAACAATAATTAATGAACATATTGAGTTACTGAAGTTCCCTCCAAAAAAAAAAAAAAGCATTATTACGTAAATTTGTAGGCCGCTTTTAATCTAAGAATGGGCCCATTCCCCCCGCAAAAAAAAAAAAAAAAAAAAATTGTAGTTCGCTTTTAATTTAAAAATGGACTCCCTCCAAAAAATAAATGAAAAAAAGCATTATAAATGCGATTGTATGTAATTTTTAGGTTGGTTTTAATTTAAGAATGGCCAACGTAGTTCCTGCAAAACTTTGGAGGTTTCATTGTTATAAACAGTTCTCCACCCTATATGAAATCTGCTTTCCAATTAAAAAGTTAGCGACATCTTAATTACTTTTCTCGCAACAAAATGTTTGTAATGGGGCCGGAAGTGTTGCATTCATATGACTTTTTCTATTAATTTTTCTACAAACTATTCTTATAAAAGCTTATCCTTCTGTCTTTTTTATTTTATTTCACTTTCCGTCACTTTAACAACTTTTTCATATTGCGACAGAAGCTTGTTGACAGTGTGCCGTGCACAGCATCTTTTAAGGTTTACCATACTACCTGCGCCAAGCAGAGTGCTATCCAGTCTAGCTGTTCTAATATATGTAGTCAAATAATGCTATCCTGTAGTGGGAACGCAAAGTGCAGCTAGCCTTAAGGTCTCGCCTCACACTACTTACTACTTAGCTCCGCGACAGACAGATGGAGTTAGAGAGCTATTTAGTCTACTGCAAACACTATCTGTGAATAAACGGAGTATTGCAATACATTTTCAATGTTGTATAGTTGTTACTTAAGTTTAAGTTTTTGGATATTGCAGTATGGAATTCAAGAGGAACCAACAATAAGGAAATAGAGCTACAAAAAGAAGTAGAAAATGAGAATGCGCTTGTCAGATCGCTGAAGGAGTACTACCTATTGCCGATACAGGCAGTATTTGGTTGGACTCGCGGGCTCCCCCGGTAATAACGGCTTCAACTGACCGGTCGATCATAATTATCCAATTTAATCTAACCAACATCAGCAGAGCAGAGGAAAAGAATACTGCTCCTAAAAATGCATCTAGGATCCCTTTGACATCATCACCCGAATCAAACCTTCATTCCTGTGGTTAAGCCCTTACCAGGATACGTACACAGAAATTACTCCTAGTCTCATCACGAGTCTACCAAATCTCGGACGAACGGAGAACTAGTAAAGCTGAACATTGGCATTGCCCTAATACCAGTAACAAAAAATAAATTAAAAGGCTCATTAGAATTAGATCAATATCTTTTGGTTTTGCAAGATGTGCCACAAACAAAAAAACAGCATCGGGAATTGCAATAGTAAAAAAAGGTCTGAAAATAAAACATACAACGAATTTGTAAACGAACGAATAATCAAAACAAGAATAAAAACAACTAGAGAATATCTACAAGTGCTAGGTGTATACAGCCCAAAAGAAGGGAAAACAGAAGACATAATGGAATTTTACAAAATCTTACAAAAAGAAATAAACAAAAATAACCCACATGTCTATTTAATAATAGCAGGAGATATAAATGCAAGACTAGAAAATAAACCAATAGCAAAAGTAGTAGGTAAATAGGGAGAGAATACATTAAACACAAATGGAAAAATGTTAATAAACTTTGCAAATTTCAATAATCTGAAAATAACATATTTTCTTCCCATAAATATACACACAAGACCCAATTTTTAAGTGAGAAGTCTATAGAATATTTGTATAACAAAAGTCTAGATTTACTTATACAACAAAAAAACAATAGAAAAAAAATTAGGCTTCATTTTTGAGGTATACTATTCAGGGGTACACAAACACACGGATGTGTTTCTAAAAATACTTTTATTTTTGGATACAGGTGACCTTAAAACACATATTTTCGGTGAAATTTCAACATCGAATTCTTTTGGGTGGAACCTTTTTTGTACTTATCTAATGTCGTGGGAAATATAAAAAGAAATCAAAAAGAAGAAAAAATGTGCGATAAATATCTAAGTTGATGTTTTAGCACAATATGATACAAGAATACGACAGAAGATTTTCAAAAAAACCTTTCACCCTCCAAACTATGATTTAGTTGGAAGTGTCAGTTGTGATTTTCTCAAAAATTACTTTAAATACCGTATATTTTATATACTTATATGGCAAATAAAATGTTTATATTTAATTTTGCATAGCTACAGTCGGTTTTGTATAACTGTTAAACAATAACAGAAAGACAGAAACAAACTGCACCAAAAATGTACATGTTTTTGAAGCATGCAGTTTATTTCCAATACCTTTTTGTAGAAACAATTTTTTGCGAGATATCTGTGCGTATTGATTTAAAATAGATAGAGTGGGACAGAGATTGTCAGTTTTTAAGTGTACTCACTATTCCGTTGTTTCTCGCGAAGTCATGGCCTCCATACTTCACAATCTTGGCTTACTCTTACTCTTGTTCTCACAAATAAATGGGTAGCGGAACTATTTTTCGTTTATGTAGAAAAATATGAAGTACTACATAAAAAATCTTATGTATACCATTCACATGACTTTCTCTAAATCTCTGCAACAAAGTATTGTTAAAAAGCTTATGCTTCGAATTACTTTACGATAATTGAGAAAAATTATCAGAAATAATCTTTACTACTTGCTTCCTTGTAAATAGAAGCGAAATAAGGGAGTACCATAAGTTAAAGCGATAGTCAAAAGCTGGTTGCTATTTGTATGGACGGAAGTTCACAAATTCCTGTATGAGAAAGTAAGTTTTTTAAAGCTTAAATCATTAACAAGGAGTACGTCAAAATAAATCACCGCCACAAAAAATGTATATTACATAAATTGTGTGTTTTATCGTGGTCTAAATTTTGTGTATAGTCAATTTTTGTCTATCTCTTACGGTTCACCAGCTATGCAAAATTCAATAAAAATCATCCAGAATAAAGAGGTCTTTAGAGGTTCTAACCAGAAAATTCAAGATATATATTTTATTTGGCATATAAATATCTTAGGTATAAGACATTTTAATCAAATCGTTAGAGCCGTTTTTGAGAAAATCAAGATTTTCGAAATTTTTCCAAGTAAAGGGTGGTTTGGGTGAGGGAATTTTCTTGAAAATCTTCGTGGCGCATCCTTGGAAGATACCAAACTTAAATACCAAGTTTGGTATTTAACAGTCTATTCGTTTTTGAGCTATTCTATGCACCGTCACACACACACACACGTACCCAGACGGAATTTTGTCCGATTTTTCTTTTTTTTTTTTTGGAATCAGGGGGACCCAAAACATGTATTTCCGGTGAAATCTCGGTAACAAATTTTTGGGTGGAATACAATGCCTTCCCAATACACTATGTACATCGCACATGTACAGAAAGTAAAAATGTTTCTTAAAAAGATATTTTAGAAGCTATATAAAAAAATCTGATGTGTACCATTCACATGACTTTCTCTACATCTCTGCAACAAATTATTCTTAAAAGCTTATACTTCTATTAACTTCATGCTAATCAGTAAAAAAAAATAGCAGAAATAGCCATATTACTTGCTTCCTTGTAAGTATAAGCGCATTAAGGGAGTAGCATAGGTTAAAGAGATAATCATAAGCTGGTTGCTATGTCACTGATGTTCCTTTGTTTGTATGGACCGCAGTTGACAAATTCCTGTATGAGAAAAGTGTAAGTTTTTCATAGTAGAAACCAAAAATAAGCAAAATCTCAAAAACGACGAACTCCACGAAAAAAAATTTATATAGCATAAATTATGTGTTTTAATGCGCTCCACATTTTGTGTAGTAAGTTTTTGTCCATCTCTTACGGTTTAGCAGTTATTCAAAATTCAGTAAAATTCATCCAGAATAAACTACTCTTCAGAGTCTAATCCCAGAAAATTCAAGACATACATTTTATTTGTCAGGTAAATATCTTTAATATACGACATTTTAATCAAAACCATTAGAGACATTTTCGAGAAAATTGAAATTTTCGAAAAAAGTTCCATGTAAAGGGTAGTTTGGGGTGGGGGGATTTTTCTCAAAATCTTCGTGGCGCATCCTTGGAAGATACTAAACTTAAATACCAAGTTTGATATTTTACCAACTTTTCATTTTTAGTTATCGTGTTCACAGTCATACGGACACACACACACACACGGACCTTTTGTGAAAATGCTTTTTATAGATAAAGTTGACCCTAAAGCATATATTTACGGTGGAATCTTGGTATCGAATTTTTGGGTGGAGTGCAATACCTTCTCTATACACTATGTACATAGTGCGTATAGAGAAAGTAATAACTAATTGGTTGCAGAAAGGTATGTGAATGTAATATATCAGGTACCATTTTTACATAGATAACCTTGCAAGTTGCGCGTATGGGCCTGAAAGAACGTTAATACCTTATTTCCTATTTCCTTTTAATTTTCTCCTGCTATCTTTATTTCTGAGTAGTTATATTTCTTGACCTACAAATTTAATAGTCCTGTGGGACAGAGTGTGGTTTGCTATGTTGTATATAACATGTTAAGTCAAATCTATGTCTTGAATTTTCTTGCAGAGATATTTATTCATTTTCATCTTCATAACATGATATATAACTTCAAAACTACATGAGCTAAACAAAACGAATATGATGCGTTCCATTCACGTTACTTTCTCTGTCTATTCTGAAAACTATTCTTTCAAAAGATATTCTTTCATCTGCATCGTGCTAATCCAGATAAACATTAGCAAAAATTTTCCTATTACTTGCTTTCTTCTAAGTAGAAGGGAAATAAGGACATACAGTAGGCGAAAGCGATGGTCAAATCTTTCAGAAACTTGTCTCTTTGCATTACCAGTGCAACAAAATAGATGAAACGAAAGGTGACCCAATTTGAGAAAAGTTACATAGTTTAAACTGAAATCAATAACAAGAAATATCTCGGAAAGGTTAATTCTACAACAAAAATGTATATAACATAAATTGATCTCATTTCTTTGAGCTCAACTTTTTGGCTATTTCTTACGGTTTATCAGTTATCGAAAATTCAGCAAAATTCATCCAGAATAACGAGGTCTTCAGAAGCTATTACCAGAAAATTCAAGATATAAATTATATTTCTGATGTAAATACATTTAATGTAGGGCATTTTAATGAAAATCGTTAGAGCCATTTTTAAGAAATTTTCCAAAGCTTTTCTATGTAAAGGATAGTTTAGAGGAGGGGAATTTTCTTGAAAATTTTCGTGTCGTATCCTTGGAACATACTAAAGTTAATACCAAGTTTGGTATTTAACGGTCTTTTAGTTTTTGAGCTACGCTGTCCACAAACATGCTCGTGGAATATCAAAAAATTTATTTTTACTCAAGGGAACCCAAAAAAGTAATTCCTCGTGATCTCGACGCCGCATTTTTAGTGGAATGCAATACATTTTCCATACACTATGTTCATAGTGCATGTAGAGAAAATAAACTATTCGTATAAATAAGCTAATGGCGTTGTTACATTTTTCTGTTAATTTTCATAGTCATTTCTAGTTCTTATTTCTCATATTTGTAGTTACTCTTATGTGTGTTGAGAAAAGTAAACTAAACGCTGTAATACGCTTCTCAAAATAATGTGTTCAATTGTTTGCATCCCCTACTGTAATTCAAAATGGCCTTTTTCTCTCTGGGAATATAACCAATTAGGAATTCATCTGTTTTTTATTTAGGTGCAAGCCAGTGAGTAAAAACAGATTTCATCGTTGAATATTTTGATGAATATGTTTAAAGCAAACGAATAAAAATACTGGGTGAATATTATGAATTCAATAGTTTAGAGAGAGTACTATAAATCTCTAATCGCCTCATTTGCATACATAAAAGCACGACAAATAAGGATGCAGAATTTTAGAGGGAGTCTTTTTCCCCTAAAAATGAAAACTGTGAGAGAATCACGTAACAAAGATGGAGACAGAGAGGAACGGGACTAAAACACGGGATGAGACAAGAGAGATGGAAAAGTTTGGTCCGTAAATCGAATTGGATTTTCATCAGTGTGAGTGGGCCACGTCTTTGGATAACTTGAGGATGAGTGATAAAAAGGAAGCGAAGAAGAGAGAATGAGAAGAAAGATGAAAGGTCGGGTCGGTAGGCGTCCATCATACATATGCAAAAACTAACTTTCTTTGTTAAAGTTCACACCTACTCACTCTCACATAACTATAAAAGTGCGAGAAACAAACAGTTGAAGAAAAAAGACATGTAGTCCATTAGTAAACTTTTAGGAATAGGTTTCTCGCATGATTTTAGATACGTCTAGAAATTTCTTTGTAAGCTAAGTCTCTTTTCAGAAGTTATACATCGCTAAATCAAGAAAAGAAGGCTATTATACAAGGGTCGGCCGCACAGCTCCACTAGGGCAGTTAGACGGTAGCAGCATATAGTTTAACTCTAGACTAGCTTGTATCCATAGTTACAGGTCAATAGTTTGTTTAGTTTTGAATGACAGCATTTTAAACAAGACAACTTTAGAGTTTTCACGAAAATGGAGGATTTGGAAAAACGAGCAGTGATTAAATACTTCCATTTGAAAGGCTTAACGCCTAAAGCAATCAAGGAGAAAATGGACAGTACACTGAAAGACGCTGCCCCTTTATATTCAATGACTAAAAAGTGGGTTGACAGTTTAAAATGGGACGTACGAGCACTCGTGATGAGCCTCGCTCTGGATGCCCTGTAGAAGTGACAACTCCAGAGATCATTGAAAAAATCCATCGTTTAGTGCTGGAAAACCACAGATTAAAGTTTTCTGAGATAGCAGAGGCTGTAATCATATCTAAAGAACGTGCAGGTAATATTTTAAGTAATGTTTTGGGTTTTCACAAGGTCTGTGCAAGATGAGTGCCGCGTTTGTTGATACCTGATCAAAAGTTGCGAAGAAAAACTGTTTTTTTTTTTGTTTTTTTTTAAGAATATAGAGCTCTACCGTAAAAATCGTAGTAAAATTTTGAGACGACTTGTTACCATGAGTAAAACTTGGATACATCACTACATCCCAGAAAGTATATCACAGTCGAAACAGTGGGTTGCGGCAGGTGAACCAGCTCCAAGAAAGGCAAAGTCAATTTGTCATCTAACAAGGTTATGGTGGGTGTTTCCATTCACCAGGTGTAGCATTCAGTGACTACCATTTGTTCCCAAACCTAAAAAAAATTTTTGGAGGACGAAGATTTCTCAGCAACGTGGAGGTCATGGACGCGGTAAACAGCTATTTTGAGGACCTGGATAAATCGCACTATAGAGATCGTTTAATTAAATTAGAACAACTATATGACAAAGGTATTAATCTTTCTGGAGATTATGTTGAGAAATAAAGGAGAAAAACTTTAAATGTTTTCATTGAGAGGCTCATCAACCAATCATAGCATCTCTAAGAAATAAAACCAATACTGTCAGATACTAAACACTTATGCCACTGTTAAATTGAATAAATCCCTTAAAAATGAACTGCTTATCATTCTGCCGTTGACAATATTGAAATCTTGATTTAAGTAAAAATGTGATATTTTCTTACAAGCAGAACTATATATTTTTTCCAGCCATACATTTTTTATTATCTCTATCACATATATACAAAGACATAGTAGCCAGAAAGTAAAATATACCCCAAAAATTTGATACCGAGATTTCATCGGAAATATATTTTTGATACCCTCTGAACCCAAATAAGGATCCCAAAATAGGATTTAAAAAACTCTGATGTGTTCCATTCCTATGACTTTCTCCACATATCTGAAACAAGTTATTGTTAAAAGTTTATGATTATTTTTACTTCATGCTAATCGAGAAAAAATTAGTAGAAGGGAAATAAAGGGAGTATCATAGGCTAAAGTATAAGTCCAAAGCAGGTTGCTATGCGACTGAAGTTCCTTTGCTTGTATGGGCAGGAGTTGACAAATTCCTGCATAAGAAAAGTATAAGCTGAACCCAATAACAAGGAATATCTAAAAACCGATTCACTCCACGAAAAATATGTATATAACATAAATTGTTTATTTTAATGTGCTCTACATTTTTGTGTGGTAGGTTTTTGTTTATACTTACGGCTTAGCAGTTATCAAAAATTTCGTAAAATTCATCCAGAATAAGTAGTCTTCAGAGGCTATTCACTGAAAATTGAAGATACACATGCTATTTTTCAGGTAAATATCTTTAGTATAAAATATTTTAATCAAAATCGTTAGAGCCATTTTTGAGAAAATCAAAATTTTGGAAACATTTTTCCATGTAAATAGTAATTGCGGGTGAATGGATTTTCTTGAAAATCTTCGTGTCGCATCCTTGGAAGATAAATACCAAGTTTGGTATTTAACGGACTTTTCGTTTTTTGAGTTATACTGTCCACAGACATACACACACAGCACACACACTAGAACCTTTTTCCAAAAAAGTTTTTTTTGGATTCATGGGGGCCCAAAACATGCGTTTCTTGTGAAGTCACAGTGACGAATTTTTGGGTTCATTATAATACCTTTTCTATACACTATGTATATAGTACGTGTAGAGAAAGTAAAAGTGTGTGTGTGTGTGTTGGACAGCATAACTGAAAACCGGAAACTTGGTATTTAAATTTAGTTTCTTCGAGGGATGCAACATATGCTTTCAAGAATATCCCTCACACCAAACTTCTGTTTATATAGAAAATTATTCAAAATTTTTGATTTTCTTTTAATGATGCTAAACATTTCGATTAAAATATATAAAAATATTTAAATGACAAATACAATTTATATTTTTAACTTTCCGAGAATAGCCTCTGAAGTACTTTTTATTCTCAATGATGTTTTAATAACTGCTAAACCGTAAGAGGTAGAAACATACCAGACAAAAAAATGTCTATCTCGTAAAACGCACAATTTATGTCCTTTACATTTTTGTGGTACAACTAACCGTTTACGAGATATTCTTTGATGTTGGTTTCAATTTGAAAATACCTTTTCTCAAATAGGAGGTCGTGTTTCTATTGCTTTACTCCTGGCTATGCAAAGAAGCAAATTTCAATGTCAATTGCATAGCGACAGCTTTTGAAACATTTGACTATTGCTTTAGACTGGTGTATTCACTTAGTTTCCTTCTGCTTATTAAGGACTAAGTAATAAGACCATTCTGCTTATTTATAGAACAGTTATGTAAATGGAACACAACATTTTTTAGCATTGCAGAGTAAGAATGGTGCGCCCACACAGAACACATGTTTTATAAACTTTACAGAAAATCTATGTTATATCATTAATTGACTGAGTTTTAAGTAAAATCACTGTCGTCTATATTGCCATTGTTTTCGGAATGACTCTAGTCAATCGAATACATATCTCTTACCAATTTATGTTGGCAACAGAGTAAGTTACATTTCTTTTGGATAGGTAGAGTCAGATTGAAAAATTCAATGCCACAGCCGGGATTCGAATCACGGATCTCCCGGTCTCTAGCCGGTTACTCTGCCACTGAGCTACCATGGCAACATGGCGGCATAGCATTGACTTTCTCAACTGACTCGCATGTTTCCCGGTAAGCCACAAGGTGCTCTCAAATTGTTTTGAGATGACAACCCCAATGGCGACTTACAATGCTGTAAGTGCTTTAGACCCAGGATTCATAGTATGGCCAACTATTATGGTCAATTTGTATGGAATAACTGTTTTGAACCACGGATCTCCCGATCTCTAGTCAGGTGCTCTGGCACTAAGCTACCATGGCAGAGCTACATTCAGACTTTAGCAATAGTAGCTCAGTGGCAGAGCAACCGGGAGATCCGTGGTTCAAATCCCGGCTATGGCATTGAATTTTTCAGTCTGACTCTACCTATCCAACTCCTACCCTTCACACGGCTATGTGTAAAAACACAGTTATTTCATAAATTTTTTTCTTTAGGTTTTTTTATATAATGCTTACATTTTGAAAATATTCAATCCTGAAATAACAACATTACTTGCTTATGAAAAAAACTTACTTCTCTATCCGTTGCAGGCTATTATACTGTACTTCTATACTATTTAGCAAATACATAGTTGTCATAAGGTTTTGGCAACTATAATAGAGATGTACATTGCTACCGCGGCAACGTATTCAGGTGGTGCCGGGTTCATTACCATTGATCTCTCACTGCGGTCTTTGGTTTTTGGCGGATTTCCCTGGTCGGTAGGGCTAGGTGTCTTGTTATATGACACTATTTCATTTCCCTTATTTCCCCTTCATTCTGTTTCTTTATCATATTCCAGGTAACTTCCAGGTTTCGGGGTGTGTGGTGATGCTGAAAGATGGGACAATACTTGTTCCAAGAAAAAGAATAACCCTCGTGAGCATTGGGGGGGGGGCTGTATGGTTGAACGGGTCGTTCACTGTCCTCTCTGGGCAGCTGTAGTTATGGGTCAGGTCTTCGATCCAGGAACTTCCAATAAAGCAGTTTCAAAATAGGCTAAACTGAGAACATGACACATTTTTTTCAAGAACACAACTTAGAAACCATTTTTAATATGTATTGATTATAAACTTCACTAATACGTAACCTACTAATTACTGATTATATATGCTGTTACGATTCAGTGATAAGTTCATATTTGTCCAATAATGCAAGTATTATAAGCAGGGCTAGGAAGTTCGTACTTATTTTCTTATACAGAGTAAGAGCGGCCAGACTTTGCAATACCACACAGCGCTACTTGCGCGAGCAAAGGTCAACGTGGAGTGCAACCCATTACTGCAAAACAGCTATCACTGCATAACACAGAATCACGTTGCTAGGAAAGGTGTTCGAATAACATCTTTGTTCCGCTCAAATTTGGGTAACATTTATTTTATAACCAGAGTAAATTTTCTAGCAGTGTACTTATTCGTGCACTTGTTTAGAAACCGATGACAGTTTAGTATACAAACTGCCAAACATCTAGTAAGGGAATAATTTCACAGAAATATATTACTGATTGCAAATTTGTTCAAAAAGTTAGCCACAACTGCCATGCTCTTACAGTTCAGAGGTATGGAGCTGACTGAATCTATGGTGTATGTAGAACTGTCAAGAGGAAAAAACTAATTCAGGAGTATCCTACCTTAAATAAAGAACATGAAAAGGGTAATTGAAAGGAATGCAGGGTTAAGTGTGATATATCGCACACAAGCTGCACTTTTAAATCCCAACAAATGCTATTAGCTTGGTGATCTTGATACGGAACTGATAAAAATATTTCAAATATGCCCTGATGCCATCATGTGAAGAGGAATGAACTTTTTCGTAATATAAATTTTGTTTGTCGGAGCGCAGAATGAGTTTTTATTTGAAAGGCTTCAGAAGTGCATTATTGTTTTCAGTAATACGGCTGCAAATGAGTAAATATTTATTTTAATTCCTGCTTTTTTTTTTCAGTTTCCTAATATTTGTTTTGTTTTTCTGTTTGCTTTTTGCTTCTAATACAGACACACACTCACACACATACACACCCATTCCCAAGCCGGGACTGGAACCTACGAAGCGTCTTAGCGGCTATAAGGATATGTCATAAATCTTGTTTTTTGGTTTTGTTTTGTTTGTTTTGATAGTGTTTAACGCCCGCTTTTACTGCTATGACACCGCAGGCGATGACACTAATGATACATGGAATGAAGATGGAGTATCGGTCGAATGTAATGGCGGGGAAAACTGGAGAACCCGAAGAAAACCCGGCCTACGTCGCTTTGTCCAGAGGCGTGTGCTCTGGCATTATCGCAAATACATATCATGAATAAAGGTTTATTTTCATTTCTACTTTGGTTTTTAGCTAGTAAGACTCTTAAGAATTTTAAGAAATTAATTTTATTATTTAGATATTAATTTGGACTCAATTAGTTAATATTAAAATTCGTATTAAAGTTGCTTGGATGTTTGTTTGTTTTACATAATTATCTAAATAGGTGTGCATTTACGAATTTCTCATAAGTGCTTTCTGTTCTCTGGAAATAGTACTGTTTACTTGATAACAGGCTTGTTTACCTCCGCCGTGCCTTCTTATCTATGACTTGTTTTGATGCGGCGAAGTGGTCGGTCGCAAACCGTATCTCGAACGTCGAACGGTACGAACTTCCTAACTCTGGTTATAAGAATACCAGCAAATGTGCTGGTAATGAATAGAAGAGTGAAATTAAATTCATTGTTCAGCTGTTAGAAATTGCAGATTTGTTTCTGAAGCATTTCACTTCGACGAGGAAACGAGCGTTTAACGACAGAAGCTTGCAACGTCACATTCTTAAGGTTTTGTTCCCATTTGCAAGAAGATAGGTTGAATGCTCTTAATTTGTCAACTGTGCAGCCCTTTCTACTGCAATTTCTATGTTAAATAAATAAAGTGGATAGATAAGTAAATAAAAGGAAATTCTGCAGGTTAACAAGAATGAGGGGTAACATTTGTAGTTTACTAGTGGTACCGCTGGGAGCGCTAGCTGTCAGTGAAGGGGAGACTAGCACGATGTTGATGGCTGAGGAAGTCCCACGTTTCCTCAGGTTAATGGAGCCCAAATTAAGGAAACTCGATCGGAAGAAGGCAAGGAAGTGTGGTGTAAAAAGTAGGGAGAGAGAAGCAGAGAGAGGTTAAATAAAAAGAAGCTAGCACTGAGATCCGTGCCTTGTAGGCTGATACGGTTTTAAGGATCGAGAAGCACGCAGTGGTAACATAAACGTACGGTATAAGAAACAAATCGACCAAATTTCTCTGAAAAGATATGATTTAGAAAAACAGATGATCCTTAAAGTTGTTAACTGAGTATTTTAAAGTCAAAATCACATTGTTTTAATTAAAGGAGACGTCAGAAAAATGTTAATAAATCTTGGTAGATGAACGCATATTACTTTCTCTATACGTACTACACTATTGTAGGTATTGTATACCACCCAAAAACTCGATACCTGGATTTCACCGGAAATACGTGTTTTAGGACCCCCCGGGTCAGAAAAAGGTCTCTGTGTGTGTGTGTGTGGACAGCATAGCTCAAAAACGAAAAGACCGTTAAATACCAAACTTGGTATTTAAATTTGGTATCTTGCAAGGATGCAACACGAAGATTTTCAAGAAAATCCACACACACCCAACTACCCTTTATATGAACCGTTTTTCGAAAATTTTAATTTTATGAAAAATGGGTCTAACGATTTTGATTAAAATACCGTATATTACAGCTATTTACCTCACAAATAAAATGTATATTTTCAATTTTCTGGGAGTAGCTTCTGAAAACTACTTTATTCTGGATGGATTTTACGCAATTTTGCATAGCTGTTAAACCGTAAGAGACGGACAAAAACTTACCACATAAATAAAACTGTAGAGCACGTTAAAACACACTATTTATGTTGCATACATTTTTTTGTGGAGTTGATCGTATTTGAGATATTCCCTGTTTTAGATTTCAGCTTTGGAAAACATATACCTACTTTTCTCATACAGGAATTTGTGAACTCCAGTCCATACAAACAAAAGAACTTCAGGCACATAGCTAACAGCTTTTGGCTTCCATCTTATTTCGCTTCTACTTATAAGTAAGTAATAAGAATATTTCTGTTATTTTTTCTAGATTAGCATGAAGTAAATACAAGCGTAAACTTTTTAACAAAAATTTGTTGCAGAGATGTAGAGAAAGTCATGTGAACGGAACACATCAGAGTTTTTTATTTGGTTGCTTTAATGAATAAAAATGAAATGACTTAATTTCAATTTTGGTTGTTTTAAACGCAGTTTGCAATTTACTGGCTGAAATATCAACAAAAGAGACACATATCTGTTACGTTCTTTCCAAATGATCCTGTATAGCAGAAAGTAAATACTATTATTATTATTATTATTATTACTATTATTATTAATTGCTCAATATTAACAAATATTTAAAGAAGATGCGGCAAATAATCGAAGTACCTTACCAGCTAGACACACATTTGGAGAAAAGGGAAAATATGTGGCAAAATGTTTTAATTATATCAGCTTTCAAACGCTTATGTTAGAAATTGATATGTATTTCTGATGATGTCATTTTAGCACATGAAGGTATTTCAAATTAAGGACCGCGCTACTGAAACTCCCGGGCTTCAATGTGTTAAGACCATCTAGCCATAGTCACCGCTTCCTTGATAGCGTTGTGAGCAGTAGTGAGAAAAAATGTGTTACACGCATTTTTACTTTCTCTATACGCACTATGTACATAGTGTATAGAGAAGGTATTGCACTCCACCCAAAAATTAGATACCGAGAAATATATGTTTTAGGGTCCCCTTTATCTAAAAAAACATTTCGGAAAAAGGTCTGTGTATGTGTGTGTGTGTGTGTCCGTGTGTTCGTGTGTCCGTGTGTCCGTGTGTCTGTGAGTACGATAACTCAAAAACGAAAGGTAGGTAAAATACCAAACTTGGTATTTAAGTTTAGTATCTTCCAAGGATGCGACACAAAGATTTTGAGAAAAATCCCCCCACCCCCAACTACCCTTTACATGGAACTTATTTCGAAAATTTTGATTTTCTCAAAAACGGCTCTAACGATTTTGATTAAAATTTCGTACATTAAATGTATTTACCTGAAAAATAAAATGTATATCTTGAATTTTCTGGGATTAGCCTCTGAAGAGTAGTCTATTCTGGATGAATTTTACTGAGTTTTGAATAACTGCTAAACCGTAAGAGATGGACAAAAACTTACTACTCAAAAATGTAGAGCACGTTAAAACACACAATTTATGTTATATACATTTTTATCGTGGAGTTCGTTGTTTTGGAGACATTCCGTATTTTTGATTTCTGCTATGAAAAACTTATACTTTTCTCATACAGGAATTTGTCAACTGTTGTCCATACAGACAAAGGAACTTCAGTCACATAGCAACCAGCTTTTGACTATCACTTTAACCTATGGTACTCCCTTATTTCGCTTCTACTTACAAGGAATAAGACTATTCCTGCTAATTTTTTCTTAATTAGCAGGAAGTAAATAGAAGCATAAGCTTTTTAAAAATAACTTATTGCAGATATGTAAAGAAAGTCATGTGAATGGAATTCATCAGATTTTTTTTAGAATATTACGTTCTCTACCCATGCTTACAAGAAGTAGAGGTACCAATATTTGTATTTAAATTCATTAACTTTCAAAGAATCGTCTCGAAGATTTTCAAGAAAATTCTCAACCTCAAATTGCTCACAACAAGGAAATGTTTTCCAGATATTCGTGTAACAATTTGACGAGTTTTATCTGTCGTTAATTTGGGTTAACTTGAGTTTTATTTATAACTATTGTGGTTCTTAATGTCCCATTCTACATTGATTTCGAAAACCCGTTTAATTTTGCTCATAGACCTCTTTATAAGGTTAGCATATTATCCCTAGAGTACGGAGGACAACATTTAACGATTCTTAATAAAATAATAGGTTTTTTAATGCCTGGGGATTGTCATAGCTTTCACTGTCATTTGTTTCTCGTAACATGCTGGGAAGAGTATGGAACTTAAAGGTCATCATATAACCACTCGCTTTTTAACATCTGACTATCAATTAGGTTTCCTCTATAATTTTTGTACCTACAACAAAATATAGGATCCCTGGGTTAACATGAAAGATGTTTTTGTAATAGTAATTTGAAGAACTTATTTAAAATCAAGAATATCTAATAGAGAAAGTCCTGTATATGTTTTATACCAGATCGTCTTGCACTTTTTTACTTTCTCTAGCCCGTATGTATAATGTACATAGTGGATAGAGAAGACATTGTAATGCACCCAAAATTCAATAATGAGATTTCACCGAAATACTTGTTTTAGGACCCCCATGAATAAAAAAAAAAGCATTTTCAGAAAAAGGTTCATGTGTGTGTCTGTGGACAGCATACATAGCTCAAAAAGGAAAGACCGTTAAATACCAAGCGATGCGACGCGAAAATTTTCAAAAAAACTCCTCCCACCCCCCAACTACCCTATATTGGAAAATTTTTCGAAAATTTTGATTTCCATAAAAATGACAAACGACTTAGGTTAAAATCCCGTATAAAGCTTTTTACATCCCAAATAGAAAGTTAATCTTGAATTTTCTGGGAATAGCCTCTGAAGACCTTTTTATTCTGATTGAATTTTGCTGAATTTTGCATAACTAGTAAACAGTAAGAGATAGAAAAAGCTTATAGCACAAAAATGACTCGTCAAAATACACTATTTATACCCTCTACGGTTTTATTGTGGAGCTAACCGTTTCCAAGATAGTCTTGTTATTCCTTTCAATTGTGAAATACTTATACTTTTCTCAAACAGGAAGTTTCCGTTTTTCTTTTGTTCTACTCCTGACCAAACAAAGAAACGATTTGTAATAACGATCATATGACGATAGCTTTTGAAACATTTGACTATCAGCTTAGCCTAGTACATTCCCTTAGTTCCCCTCTACTATGAGGAACTAAGTAATAAGAACATTCTGCTAATTTTAGTATTTATTTATTTGTTTAGTCATTAGGTACATTAGTAAAATAGACATGGTCAGAATAATATATACAAGTAAGAGTCAGTCATATAACAATTCTAGTATTAAAAATTCATCCAAATTGTAAAATACATTGTCCATCAAACATTTTTTTACTTTAACCTTAAACTGTATTACATTTAGATCTCTTGTGGTCAGGAAGCTTATTACAGGCTGTAATGCTGGTTATCAAATATCTATCTTTAACTTTCTTTAGTCTAGTGTATCAATATTTCTGGTATTTAGTGTGTGTACATGTCTGTTCAGTTTAAATTGATTTAAATTCTTGTGCACATATAATAATAATTGTAATATATTGCAATTGTACACTGTTAAAATTTTCTGTTGCTTAAAAAAGTGATCTTAATGGAGCATTGTAAGAAGTACGATATAAAATTCTCATGGCTTTCTTTTGTAGAAGCAGAATATCATTCAATTTAGAACAAATGTTTATCTCGATTGGCATAGTGCAGAAAGAAGAATAATCTTTCCTAAGAAGTTTATTTGTAGAGCAGCTAGAGATTTTTCCTTTACTTAGTTTCAGTTAGTAGTAACGTACTTTATTTAACTCGATATTTTCTCCACACAGTTAACTCTCCGTGGACATGGAACGCCCTTTCTCTGGCTTCGAGTGGTGTTATGTAAGCTGATGTAGTCCATCCACATTGGTTTGCTTTTATTATTACTTTCTCTAAACGCACTATGTACATAGTGTATAGAGAAAGTATTGCACTCCACCCAAAAATTAGATACCGAGCTTTCACTGGAAATATGTTTTAGGGTCCCCAATATCCAAATAAAGCATTTTCACAAAAAGGTTCGTGTGTGTGTCCGTGTACACGATAACTCAAAAACGAAAAGTCGTTAAAATGCCAAACTTGGTATTTAAGTTTAGTATCTTCCAGGGATGCGACACGAATATTTTGAGAAAAGTCCCCGTACCCCAAACTACCCTTTACATGGAACTTTTTTCGAAAATTTTGATTTTCTCAAAAATGGCTCTAACGATTTTGATTAAAGGTTCGTATATTAAAGATATATACCTGACAAATAAAATGTATATCTTGGATTTTCTGGGAATAGCCTATGAAGAGTAGTTTATTCTGGATGAATTTTACTGAATTTTGAATAACTGCTAAACCGTAAGAGATGGACAAAAACTTACCACACAACAAATGTAGAGCACTTTAAAACACACAATTTATGTTATGTACATTTTTTTCCTGGAGTTGGACTATTTCTGCTATTTTTTTCTCGATTAGCAGGAAGTAAATAGAAGCATAAGCTTTTTAACAATTATTTATTGCAGAGATATAGAGAAAGTCGTGTGAATGGAATACATCAGATTTTTTAAAGTGCAAAACTTAAAAAGTGAGTTTTTTGGTTATAGAAAACGTGATTCTTATTCATCTTTTGCTTCGGTTTCACCTTAAAAGTCGTCTACTCACTTTTTACTTACTCAAAGACTACGTAAAGGCAAATGAAAAAGTTTGCTTATGCAAATGTGCACGTCTGGTTCACATTTTGCTCAGGCTCTTGTATGTTTCTCGCAACGACACTTTAAAATGGCAGTTATTATACCAACTCGCACTTCCAGTGGGTTAACATAAATGAAAAGAGAAATTTTTGAAATGCTGTGATGAATAAGCAGTCTACACTTGACAGAAAAGAGCCTGTATTTCCTGAGAAATAAAGCGCTCTTAGTTATTTTCCCTGCTAATCGGAGAGAGACGGAAGTTAGTGCATCAAGCCCCCTTCTTCACTCGCTTTTCAAGCATACGGTATTAAAGCCAATTACTAAAAGATCTCGTTGTAAACTTCTCGCTTCAAGAAAAGAGACATACTTGGCATTCAGCTCTCAACATGCTCGAATGCTTGGCAGCGGCAAAACCGAATGTTTTCTGTCACTTCCACCTCTTCCACCCCCCTTTTCCCGTGTTCTGCATCTTTCACGTTTCCTATTTTCCATTTTAATATTTCACCACGAATTCCCTCTGCAGACTCCATATACAGAGATTTCCACGCAATACGAATATGCCGAAACGAGGGTAAATGGTTCCTTTAGGTGTCTTAAATCTATTAGTAATGCTTCGCGAGCAGGAAATATGGACAAAACGTCGAGTGCTTAACGTAGTATACTGGACTTTATGAGCTTCTGAGGAATACTGTGGGAGTAATATCTCGCGAATTAATCGACCTAAACCTCCAGCAAGCTGGCTTCTTTTTAAAGGCCATGAAGCAAGCACGTCAAATTTGGAGTGAAAAGAATGAATCAAGGAATAACATCCGTATTCATTCTAACCTTCAATAACGTTTGTTAGACATATGATGAATATGGTCACTCCAACGGGTTAGGAGAAATGTCCAAGCATTTTGCATGACATTCAAAGAGACCATTTTAGGTTTGATTCTTCCTCAGCTGGATAAGATGGGATTTTCATAATTTTTCCGCCCATTTTCAGGTTAATTGCATATGGGTACTTAAAATCTCCAACTCATGTTGGTATAACTTTCGTAAAGGCACGCTAATTATAAGTAGTTTAAAATATTTTTGAAAGAAATCCTGCGTACTAGTTACTTTCGCTATACATACTGTGTACATAGTGTATAGAGAAGGTATTGCATTCCACCCAAAAATTCGATACCGAGATTTCACCGGAAATACACTTTTTGGGTCCCCCTGAATCCATTTTTAGAAAACTGTCCGTGCGTGTGCCTGTCTGACTGTGCCTTTTTTTTTGTTCTTTTTGTTTTTTGTTTGTTTTTTGTTTTGTTCTTTTTGGTAGTGTTCAACGCCCGCTTCAACTACTTATGACACCGCAGGCGATGACACTGATGATATATGAATGACGATGGAGCAGCGGTGGAATGCAATGACAGGGGAAACCGGAGTACCCGGAGAAAACCCGCCCCAGCGCCGCTTTGTCCACCACAAACTCACATGCGGTCGCTGGATCGAACCCCGGCCGTCTAGGTGAGAGGCAAGTGGTCTAACTACTCGGCCACGGCGCTGCCCAACTGTGCCTGTGTGTGTGTGTGCAGCATAGCTTAAAAACGAAAAAGATCGTAAAATACAAAACTTGCTATTTAAGTTTTGTATCTTCCAAGGATACGACACGAAGATTTTCAAGAAAATCCCTCCATCCCCAACTACCTTTTACATGGAATATTTTACAAAAGCTTTGATTTCCTCAAAAATTGCTTTAACGATTTTGGTTAAAATCTCTAATATTTAAGATATTGATGTGACAAATAAAATGTATATCTTAAAATTTTTTTCGAATAGCCTCTGAAGACTGGATGAATTTTGCGGAATTTTGCATAACCGGCAAACTGTAAAAGAGAGACAAAAAGCTACCACATAAAAATGTAGAGCTCGTTAAAATACACAGTTTATTTTATATACATTTTTTTCCTCTATTTCGCATCTACTTACAAGGAAGCATGTAATAGACCCTTGCTGTCAATTTTTTTCTGAATTAACATTAATTAAATAGAATAATAGTCTTTTTAACAATTTTTTGTTGCAGAGATGGAGAAAAAGTTATGAGACTGGAACACATCAGACTTTTTTTTTTTTTTTTTTTTTTTTTTTTTTTTCCATTTTCATGTTTTTTGCATATGGATACTTGGAATTTCCATCTCATTTTGGTGTAGCTTTCATAGAGGTATGCTAATTGTAAATGGTTTAAAAATGTTATTGAACATAATCCTGAGTAAAATTTTTTTTTTTTTTTAGAAGATTCCGATATAGTCACTTGGTAAAACATCAATAGATTTGTAAATATAAGTGTTAGAGAAGGAGTTTTATTTTTATTTTAATCAGAAAGTTTTACTTTAACAATTCCCATCATTAGCATCCCGCTCATATTTCCTTTATGTGAGTGTCTCGAAATAATGAGAAGTTGTGTTTAGAAAGTTAGGTTACATTTTTACTTTCTCTTACGCCGTATGCACAATGTACGGAAATACATGTTTTAGGACCACCTGAATCCAAAAAAAGCATTTACAGAAAAAAGGTCCGTGTGTCCGTGTATCTGTGAACACGACAACTCAAAAACGAAAAGTAGCTAAAATACCAAACTTGCTATTTAAGTTCAGTATCTTCCAGGGATGCGACACGAAGATTTTGAGAAAAATCCCCCCACTCCAAACTACCCTTTACATGGAACTTTTTTCGAAAATTTTTATTTTCTTAAAAATGGCTCTAACGATTTTGATTAAAATATCGTATATTATAGATATTTACCTGACAACTAAAATTTATATCTTGAATTTTTTGGCAATAGCTTCTAAAGACCTGTTTATTCTGGATGAATTTTGCTTAACTTGGCATAACTAATAAACCGTAAGAGATAGACAAAAACTTACATACAAACAATGTAGGCATTGCTAAAATACACAATTTACGTCGTATACATTTTTTTCGTGGAGCTTACCGTTTTCGAGGTATTCATTGTTATTTGTTTCAGTTGTGAAGTACTTATACTTTTCTCAGACGGGAGAGTCCGTTTTTCTTTTGTTCTACCTCTGGCCAAGAAAAGAAGCGATTTGCAATGCCAATCGCATAACGACAGCTTTTAAAACATTTGACTATCGATTTAGCCTAGTGTATTCCCTTTTCTTCTTCCTACTTATAGGGAACTAAGTAATAAGAACAGTGTGCTGAATACCTCGATTAACAAGGTGCAGAAAGAAGAATAATCTTATGTAAGTGGTTTGTAGAACGGCTAGAGAAAGTCATGTGACTGTAACACATCAGATTTTTTTCAATGCTATGTTTGAAAGCAGTTTCCGAAAAAGTAAAATTTTGCATTTAAATGACCGATTATCTCAGAAACTAATTGACATTAAGAGCTGAAATCCTTACCACACATTTGCACCTAAATAAGCTTTATTTTAACGATAATGTTTTATGTATATGAATTAGTTATTTCTTTAATTTTAAAATCATCGTTTTTCAATAAAATGTTTAAAACTTTATTAAAAATAATACATCTTTCCTTCTAATGAACAGAAGTATTTTAGTTTTCAACAATCAACAGTAAAGTTATTACTGAATATACCTTTAAAATTTTTAGCTCATTATCTTAAATAGTTTCTGAGATAATGTGTCAAACTTTAACATTGGCAGGATAAGTTCACTTTTATTCATGTAATTTTTGAAAGACAACAAGTTAAATGTTGTTTTAAAATAGTTTACTAATTATTCTGAGATAGATGACGATATAGAGGCCAAGTATAAATTTTACAAAGCCAGTTAACAAAGAAATTAGATGATTAAAGTAACCTCTGATTTTGCCATTTGTTAAATACTAGCACAGCAAGTC
Source organism: Hymenopus coronatus (assembly GCA_030762935.1). Taxonomy (NCBI): domain Eukaryota; kingdom Metazoa; phylum Arthropoda; class Insecta; order Mantodea; family Hymenopodidae; genus Hymenopus; species Hymenopus coronatus. Next base: position 39,487,674 of record CM060885.1, on the reverse strand, counting down.
ACCAAACCAAAATTTTAAAGTATATAGAAACAAACCGAGTGGGATGATTCAGTCGGTTTTATCTGTGACTCGCATTCGGAAGGCCAATCTACCAGACTCATGAGTTTTTTCGGGGTTTCCCTGGGTCACCAAGTAACTGCTGTGTAGATTTATTACATTCCCCGAATTAAACTTATATACAAAGTTTTTTAGTTAGCGTGTTCACAGACACACGGACATTTTTTCTAGAAATTCCTTTTTTGGATACAGGGGAGCCGTGAAATTTCTGCTGAAATCTCGTATTGATTTTTTTGGTGGAATGCAATGCTTCCCTCTATACGCTATGTACATATTACGTGTAGAGAAAGTAAAAATCTTATGTGTTCCATTCACATGACTTTCTCTATATCACTGCAACAAATTATTCTATTTATTTCATCTAATGGAGCAAAAATTAGCAGAAATAGTCTTATTACTTGCTTCCTTGTTAGTAGAAGCGAAATAAGGGTGTACCATAGGTTAAAGTGAAAGCCAAGAGCTGGTTGCTATGTGACTGATGTTCGTTTGTTTGTATGGACACGAGTTCACAAAGTTCTGTATGAGAAAAGTATAAGTTTTTATAGCTGAAACCAAAAACAAGGAATATCTCAAAAACAATCAACTTCAAGAAAAAATGTATGTAACATAAATTGTGTGTTTTAAGGTGCTCTACATTTGTTGTGTTGTAAGTTTTTGTCCATCTCTTACGGTTTAGCATTTATGCAAAATTCTATAAAATTGACTGAAAAAAGTAGTCTTCAGAGGCTATTCCCAGATAATTCAAAATATACATTTAATTTTTCAGGTAAATATCTTTAATATACGATATTTTAATCAAAATCGTTAGAGCCATTTTTAGAAAATAAAAATTTTCGAAAATAGTTCCATGTAAAGGCTTCGTGTCGCATCCCTGGAAGATAACTAAACTTAAATACCAAGTTAGGTATTTTACCGACTTTTCGTTTTTGAGTTATCTTGTTCACAGACACACGGACACACACACACACACGGACCTTTTTGTGAAAATGCTTTTTTTGGATATTGGGGACCGGAAAACATATATTTCCGGTGGAATCTCGGTATCAAATTTTTTGGTGGAGTGCAATACATTCTCTATACACTATGTACATAGTGCGAATAGAGAACGTGAAAATGAATTAGCATGTACGGTGCCGAACGCCAGAGGTTAAACTCAAATGATTACTGTTTTTAAAATACTTGATAGGCTTTTTGAAAAGAATGACTGCGCATTGTAGGATAATAGCCATGTGCAGGAGACGTTACGGTAGTACGGCGTGACACAGTGAGGGCTGGACGGAAGCGAGGAAAGCAATCATAGGGTCAGGATGGGGAAGGGTCAAATGTTAGCAAGTCATCGGTCAGTGCGACATGGGAGCCCAAAGCTTCCACAGTCCTGGAAGACAGATTGTTCCCGTGTAATGGGCAACCAAAGGTCCCACTCATCATGCCGTCCAGAGAGCCATCTTCTGCAAGATATGTCTCAGTGTTGTCCCTTCACTGGTGCTTCTGCAAAAATCTGACGTGTTCCATTCACATGCTCTACTCTACATCTCTTCTATCTACTTCATGCTATTCGAGATAAACATTAGCAGCTATTGTCTAAATTACTTGCTTCCTTGTAAGTAGAAAGGAAATAAGGGTGCTGCCATGTGGTTGAAATCCGTTTCTATGCACGGCCAGGAGCTTACGGCTCTCCATGTGAGTAAAGTTTAAGTATTTTAAATCTGAAACAAAAAACAAGGAATACATTACAAATTATCAATTATACAAAAAAACGTATATGACTAAATTGTGTGTTTTAACGCGATCTTCATTTTTTGTGTAGTAAGTTTTTACCTATCTCTTACGGTTTAGCACTTAAGCAAAATTCATTCAGAATAAAGAGGTGTTTAGAGGCTATTCCCAGAAAATTCAAGATATACATTTTAATTGCCATATAAATATCTTTAATATACAGTATCTTAATAGAGAAAAATGGCGTGTTATTTATGGGCGCTCCTTAACTGCTGTGGTTCTCAGCGTCCCATTCTAAATTGGGCGTGAAAGACCGCTTAATTTTACTCAGAGGCCTTTCAATCAGGCTTGAGGTTCTTTTACGTGCCGTAAATCTACGACGTGGGACCAACGGCTTTATTTCCCTTCCGAAGGAAGCCACCGGGTTTGAACCCGCGACCTTGGGTATATGAAGTTAGCATGATAGCTATTATACCACGGAGGGCGACGGTATTTTAATCAAAATCGCTAGAAACATTTTTCAGAAAATCAAAACTATCGATATTTTTTCCAAGGAAAAAAAGGCCAACGGACCTTTTTCCAAACATCTGATGTGTTCGATTCACATGACTTTCTCTACATCTGAACAAAAAATTATTGTTAAAAAAAAACCCATGCTTCTATTTACTTCATGCTAATCGAGAAAAAAAAGTAGCAGAAATAGTCATATTACTTGCTTTCTTGTAATTAGAAGGGAAATAAGGGAATACACTAGGCTAAAACGATAGTCAAATCTTTTAAAAACCGGTTGCCATGTAGATGATATCCGTTTCTATGCAGGGCCAGAAGTTTACAACTTTCAGCGTGAAAAAAGTTTCAAGTATTTTAAATCTAAAGCAAATGACAAGGGATATCTCAAAAATAGTCAATTCAACGAAATGTAAAGGACGTAAATTGTGTGTTTTAACATATTTTGTGCGGAATTTTATATAACTGGTGAACCATAAGATATAGACAAATACTTACATGATAAAAAATGTGGATCTGGTCAAAGCAGATAACCGTTTTCGAGATATTCCTTGTTATTGGTTTCAGTTGCAAAGTACTTATACTTTTCTCAAACAGAGTGAGTCTGTTTTTCTTTTGTTCTCCTCCTGAGCAAGCAAAGAAGTGATTTGCAATGAGAATCGCATAACAACAGCTTTCAAATCATTTTACAAGCACTTTAGCTTAGTATATTCTCTTAGTTCCCTTCTACTTTTAAGGAGTTAAGTAATACGAACATTCTGCTAATGTTCATCTCGATTAGCGTTGTGTAGAAAGAAGAATAATCTTATGTAAGAAGTTTGTAGAACAGCTAGAGAAAGTCGTGTAAGTGTAACCCATCAGATTTTTCTCCTAAGCATGCATTGAAAATCATTGAATGTATTTTTGGGTTATTTAATATATATAAGCAGAATATTCTAAAAACGAACGAAGTATCTCTTACTCGTAATGCAAAAGGCAGTATCACACAACAATATATCGTTTGGGTTTCCTTATCCAGGGATTAGCTCCATGTTTTAATACGAGTATGCATAAATCAGCTGACGCTGGAACTAAAAAATAAAACAAAAACAGAAGGAAACACATAAGTCAGACAAAGGAGTCTAGGTGCAGACTTGCTGAAACTGGGCGCTCAGCGGGGCACTATACCCGCTTGTGGACATAACTCAATGCACATTTGGGGAACCTAATGTTCTTGTAGATAGGTCTTTTATGGCAGACAGTTGTCCCACATGCGGTACGGCTGCCATCTGCTGGGGACATCCGGTATTGTTATCCATAGAGTTGACAATATCTTAAATCTCCATCGAGTACCAGCAACGGTAGATGATTACTGATCACAGGCAAACAACAAGAATGTAAAATATGGGTTTCTTTTGAAAATGAGCCCACTGAGAGCGGAAATCTAAAGTAGTTTATACGCTGATCACTGAGTTGATGTAGATGCGCTCGGGGAGTATTTTAAATGATTAATGCTTGATACAGATAGCACAATAAGCTCAGGCTGAAGTGCGTCCGGAGAAATGACGGGAATCTGTATCACAAATGAAGAAGACGAAGAAGAAGAACGATTCTAATTGTTAAAAAAAATCTGAGGTGTTCCATTCATATGAATTTCTCTACATCTCTGCAACAAATTATTGTTAAAAGGTTTATGCTTCTGTTTATTTCATACTAATTGAGAAAAAAAAAACAGAAATAGTCTTATTACTCGCTTCCTTGTAAGTAGGAGCGAAATAAGGTAGCACAATAGCTTAAAGTGAAAAGAAAAGTATAAGTTTTCAAAGCTGAAACCAAAAAGAAGGAGTATCTAAAAAAAAGACCAACTCCACGAAAATAATGTATATAACATAAAAACTGTGTTTTAACGAGCTCTTCATTTATTGTGAAGTAAGTTTTGTCTATGTCTTGCGGTTTACCAGTTAAGTAAATTCAATAAAAATCATCCAGAACAAGGAGGTCTTTTGAGGCTATTCCCAGAAAATTCAAGATATACGTTTTATTTGGGAAGTAAACATCTTAAAGATAAGAGATTTTAATAAAGATCGTTAGAACTATTTTTAAGTAAATCAAAATTTTCGAATTTCTTTCCATTTAAAGGGTAGTTTGGGGGGATATTCTTAAAAATCTTCGTGTCGCATCCTTGGAAGACATAAAACTTAAATACCAAGTTTAGCATTTAACGGTCTTTTCGTTTTTGAGCTATGCTGCCCACAGGACACACACGGACGTTTTTCCAAAATGCCTTTTTTGGATTTAGGGGGACCCAAAACATGTATTTCTGGTGAAATCTCGGTATCGAATTTTGGGTGGAGTGCAATACCTTCTCTATACACTATGTACATAGTACGTGTAGAGAAAGTAAAAAAGAGAAAGCAAAGGTAGAGATTATGAATACCATGAAATAGTTTGCTTCCTCCGATATCCCATCATTTCTTAAACTTGTTGCTAGATAAACGTTATCTTTTGGTGAAAACCACTTAGGATTGAGTATACGATACAACTTCATAGATCTGTGGAAATAATCCATGAACACAAACTGAGTTCGGGCTTTCTGTGTATATTCTCAAGCAGCTTTGATATGGACGTTTAGGAAGGTGAAGATATTAATAAGTATAGGTTTATTAGACTGATGACTTCTGTATCTAATGATAATAATCTGATGTGTTTCATTTACAAGACTTTCTCTACATCTCTATAACAAATTATTGTTAGTAAGCTTATTCTTATATGTCGTCATGCTAATCAGATAAACATAAGCAGAAACGATTTTATTACTTGCTTTCCTGTAAGTAGAAGGGAAATAAGGGAATATACTTGACTAAACCGACAGCCAAATGTTTTAAAATGTGGTTGCCATGGTACTGACATGTGTTTCTTTGCGTGGCCAGGCGTTGACAAGTTTCCGTATAAGAAAAACATTTTAAAACTGAAATTAATAACAAGGAATATCTCGAAAACGGGCAACTTCACATATATGACATAAATTGTGTGTTTTATCGAAATCTACATTTTCAATATAGCAAGTTTTTGTCTATCTCTTACGGTTTACCAGTTATACAAAATTCAATAAAAATCATCCAGGATAAAGAGATCTTCGGAGGCTATTTCCAGAAAATTCAGCACATACATTTAATTTGTCATGTAAGTATCTTAAATATATGAGGTTTTTAATTAAATCATTAGATCCATTTTTGAGAAAATAAAACTTTTCGAAACTTTTTCTATGTAAAGTGTAGTTTGGGGTGGCGGAATTTTCTTGAAAATCTTCGTGTCGCATCCTTGGAAGATGCTAAACTTAAATATCAAGTTTGGTATTAAGGGTCTTTTCGTTTTTGAGCTATGCTGTCCACAGACAGACAAACACACACATACTCAAGGATATTTTTTTGAAAATTCTTTTTTGGATTCAAGAGATCCTAAAACATGTATTTCCGGTGAAATCTTGGTATCGAATTTTTGGGTGCAATAAAGTATCTTATCTATCCACTATGCACATTGTACATACGGGGCTAGAGAAAGTATAAATATAAAATATAAATTGCATGAAATACCTAAGTTTGCATCCTCCGTTATACCATTAACCGTTACCGTTTGGTAAAAAGTACTTAGGAGGCGTATTTAGTACAAAGTCATTGATCTGTGTAAATAATCCATAGACACAAACTGAGTCCGGGCTTTCTGTTTATATTCTCTTGCAGCTTTGGTGTGGAAGTTTAGGAAGGCGAAGAGTATTATTTAGTAAACGTTGATTAAACTGACGCCTTCAGTACCTAATGATAAAAATGAATTTTAAGAAACTAACATAAATCGAATGAAATAAAAGTTGTAATCAGTGTGCATAGAATGGATTCTAGTATTGAACATCGAGTATTAGATTGTGGAGTTGAAGGAAATGGGATAATCGTGCCAAACAATATTTCCTTCCAGTGTATTTCATTTGTGTCATTACTTTATCTACACGTACTATGTACATAGTGTATAGAAAAGATATTGTAATGCACCCAAAAATTTGATACCAAGATTACACCGGAAATACATGTTTTGAGACCCCCTGGATCCCAAAAAGCATTTTTGGAAAAAGGTCCGTGTGTGTGTCTGAGGACAGCATAGCTCAAAAACGTTAAATACCAAACTTGGTATTTAAGATTGATATCTTCTAAGGATGCAACACGAAGATTTTCAAGAAAATCACCCACCCCAAACTACCTTTTAAATGAAAAAAAAAATCGAAAATATTTATTTTCTCAAAAATAGCTCTAAATATTTTGATTGAAATCTCTTATATTTAAGAAATTTATATGTAAAATAAAATGTATACCTTGAATTTCGTGGGAATAGCCTCTAAAGACTTCTTTATTCTGGATGATTTTTTTTTTTAATTTTGCATAACTGGTAAACCGTAAGAGGTAGATGAAAACTTACCACACAAAAGATCTAGAACACGAAAAAATACACGAGATATACCTTGTTATTGGTTTCAGCTTTATAAAACGTACTTTTCTCATACAGAAATTTGTCAACTCCTGCCCATACAAACAAAGAAACTTCACTCACATAGCAAACAGCTTTTGACTATCACTTTAACCTATGGTATTCCAATATTTTCCTTCTGCTTACAAGGAAGAAGGTAATGAGACTATTTCTGCTAGTTTTTTTCTCGATTAAAATCATGTGAATCAGATGTTTGTGTATTTCTTTAGAAAGGAAACGGAAGTGGAGGGTGAAGAGCGCAAGTGTCACTCTGGTGCATCGTTTGTTCTGGTCATAGCCTGTCAACAATAGCAAATTAAAGAGGGCCTTGCTTGTATGTTTCCACTGGCGTTGCTGATTATCTTAATGGCCGTTTGTTCAGAACTCCAGAAAACTGCAACAAGTGTTGTTGCTTGCACTCCGTTTAAGATAACAATCAAACCCTTTAGGGATGGCAGATGTTTTTGGGGGACTAATGACACTTTAATTTGTGACTCACTTTTAATTCCTTCCCCTTTTTCAGACGTTACTTTGGTGACATCCGACAGTCTTTTCTTTTTATGTTCTACCCGACCACATTTACATAACGATTAATGCGCGCATTCAAATGACTTGGCGTAACTAAATGCATAACTTATATCCAATTTACATAATACGCCATTACACCGCAGTAGTTATAAACTTAAAAAAGAGAAAGAAAAGGAAATAGCTTCATGGAAATCCGACTTCTTATTTAGGGAAGAATAAGCACTGAAACAAGAGTAAATAAGATACCCACTGTGCGTTAACTGAAAACATTGCCAAGCCAGTCTAATTCAATTAGAATACAGCGTTAGAAAGCACTTAATATAATTATCTCTGCCTTATTTCCAGGAAGTATTAATAAATTATGGAAATTCACAAAATCACAAGCTTGCATTGTCTTCAGTGGCGGACTGGTTTCTTTGACTTCTCAAAACATTCTACTGTGTTGAGATAAGAGTGTAGCTTTATAGAAAAGACGCAGCTATATTTACATGTATATTTATTTATTGTTTACAGTGGCGGACTAGTTTCTTTGGTTTCTTAAAACATTTTTTTTTTTTTTTTTTGGAAGCTTAACGTCCTTTAACCTGGTTGGTTATATCGGACGATGAATGAAATTGCTGAAATGATCTCGAGTCCATGGAGCTTATAGTTGCTCGACATTAGTCTTCTCAGGATAAGGGAAAATCCCCGGAAAAATACCTTATCCAGGTAATTCACCCTTAGCGAGATTCGAACTCACGACCTTTTGAATGTGAGGCAGACACTCTACCACCACTCTACTAAGGAGGGCCCTTAAAACATTATTTTTTATGCAGTTTTACAGAAGATAGGCCATTTTTGTTTTCATGTAATATTTAGAAATATTTCTAACAATAAAATGAAAGTGTCTCTAAGAAGATCAACAAAGCAAAACATTTCTCGGGTATTTACACGTATTAAACACTGATGATTAGATACCGAATTTTTCTGTAATATCCAACTGAAAAATATGATGTGTTGTATTCACATGACTTTCTTTACCAAAGAAACTATTTTTACAAACTATTATTCACTTGTCTACATCTTGTTAATCGAGATACACGTTAGCAGAAGCTGTCTTAATACTTGCTTCCTTCTAAAACGATAGTCAAATATTTTAAAAGCTGTTCGCTATATGAACAATTGAAGTTCAGTTCTCTTTGCATGGCCTACAGTAAACCTAAACAGAGACAAAACGAAAAGTGACTTCTCGTTTGGGAAAATTTATGCAGTATAAAATTGAAACCACTAAAAAATGTATATCTCTGAAACACCATTTCTACTACAACAACAACAAAACATATTTAATGTGTGTTTTAACGAGATCTAATATTTTGTGTAGCTTTTGTCTATCTATTACGGTTTATCAGTTGTGCAAAATTCATAAAAAATGAAGAGGTTTTCAGAGGATATTTATAGAAAATTCAATATATACATTTTATTTGTGATGTAAATATTTTTAATATACGGTAGTTTTGAGAAAAACAATTCCACGTAAAGGGTATTTTGGTGTGGGAGGATTCTATCGAAAATCTTCATGACGCATCCTTTGAATATACTGAGCTTAAACAACAAATTTGTGTTTAGCACTCTTTTCGCTGTTGAACTGTGCCGTCCAAAGACACACAAATACAAACATACTCACGGACATTTTCTAAAATATATATTTGTTTTAGGTTTCAGGGAACTCTTAAAATATCTATTTCCTATGGAATCTCGGTATGGATTTTTTTGAGTGGAATACAGCAGGTACCTTCTTTATCTACCGTGTACATTGTGCTAGAAAAAGTAGAATATGTACACAGATATGTAGTAAAATACTGTGAAATGTGTAATAAAATATGCAATATCAAAATATCAAATAAATATGTAATTAAGTATACATACATGTTAGACAGTTTAAAATCACATTATAACTCCGGATTTTGGATGAAAATTAATTAATTTTATTCCTTGTGCCACCACATTTCTTATTTTTATTACTCTAAACTAATCCACCCTTGCTATTCTAAATTGTTATTCACAATTTTCATTTTTATTTTAATTTTTCAATTCAAATGTTGTTCGTTAAATACGCGAAAAACAACTGAAAACATTAAGATCGAGCAGGTAGCACAAATGCGTAATTTATTTCCTAGTACGGTGCTCAATTTTATCTATTTATTAGTCTGTTTCATAAATGAGTTTGCCTAGTGACAGAATAAAATATATCTACATTTAGGGGTTTTAACAATAACAAAACAGAAACGTTATACGTGAGTATTACAAAAATACTTTACCATACATTATAATAATTATATAAAAATTAAATTATGGGAACAAATTGTAACAAAGTTTATAAAATATGTGCAACAACAATAAAATGAATAACAATAAAAGAGAAAAAATACTAAAATAAAGCGATTTTTAAACCATAGTACATTTTACGTTCTGTATTAGTTAGAAATATATCTTTCGACAACACAACAAGTCACAAGGCTGTACTTGAACAAGACAATTTTTCCTGGAAGTATGCTACAGCTCTTCAGTAAGAAAGTAAAGTAGAATAATTGTTTCTATCAATTGCATTCTGGGACTTTAAAGACAAGTTAACTCCAAATATTTATTCCAGTTTCAAAAAAATAGAAATACAGGCAAGCACATAAAGAAATAAAATATAAGTATATTAAATAATTAAGTAAAACCTAAAGTGTTACACTCACATTACTTTCTCTAGCTGCTCTATAAACAAACTTCTTCGTTCTACACCATGCTAATCGAGATAAACATTAGCAGAATGTTCTTATTGCTTAGTTCCTTATAAGTAGAAGGGAACTAAAGAAATGCGATATGCTAAAGTGATAGTCAAATGTTTTAAAAGCAAAACAAAAGTGAAACGGACATTTCCTGTCTGAGAAAAGTATAAGTACTTTACAATTGAAACCAATAACATGAAATATTTCGGAAACGGTTACCTCCACAACAAAAACGTAAAGTGGATAAATTGTGTGTATTTGCGAGATCTACATTTTCGTGTAGTAAGCTTTTCTCTATCTACTACGGTTTAGCAGATAAGCAAAATTCGGCAAAATTCATCCAGAAAATACAGGTCTTGAGAGGCTATTCCCAGAAAATTCAAGATATACATTTTATTTTGGATGTAAATATCTTTAATATACGGGATTTTAATCAAAATCGTTAGAGGTATTTTAAAGAAAATTAAATGTTCTAACATTTTTCTATGTAACGGTTAGTTTGTGTTGGAGGGATTTTCTTGAAAATCTTCGTGTCGCATCCTTGGAAGATACCAAACTTAAAAACCAAGTTTGGTAGTTAACGGTATTTTCTGTTTGAGCACAGACACACACACACACACACACATGAACATTATTCCAAAAATCTTCTTTTTTTTGGACTCAGGTGAAATCTTGGTATGGAATTTTTGGGTACAATGCTTTCTCTATACACTATGTACATGGTACGTGTAGAGAAAGTAAAAATATGTAAAGTAAAACTTCAGTATAGCAATGTGAATGCTTCAAATTCATAGAAACTTTCTGTTTGCATGAGACCACATATAAAGGAATAAAATATGTAAATTACAGAAGAATTCAGGCCCTAATTATACACTATAAGGATGAATGTTATAACAAATATTAGATTACATAGTTTTATACAGCTTTACATATGTTGAAATATTCCGCCCATTCACGCTAAAGGTGAACTACATAAGGAGGCCTTGGTAACATTTAGAAGAAGATGGAGGGACTTATAACGCTCATTACCGAGTTCTTAATTTCGTTATCATACAAAATAATGTATGCCAAAGAAGACGCGAATAAGAAGAAATTCTCTTTGTCCATCGTCCCTTCCATTTCCTGATATGAGATTGCTTCTTATGTGGCAGTATACTTCATAAAAGTGAGTTTATGCTTTCTTCAAATGAACTGCATACAAAACGTCTAAGGTTTCATATGCAGGAATTCCGATATAATAAAATCAATTCTGTCACAACGAATCTTAGAATCCACTCAATAGGTTTTATAATTCTTAACCACTGAAAAAGCTGTACTTCATGACGGATATAGGTTATGAGATAGCTTCTAATTGAAATCCCTAAATTTATATTAGAGTAAAAATATGATGTGTTCCATTCACATGCTTTCTGTACATCTCTGTAACAAATTATTGTTAAAAAGCTTAAGCTCCTATCTACTTCATGCTAATCGATATAAACAGTAGCAAAAATGCTTTCTTGTAACCAGAAAGGAAATAAGGGTACATACTAGGCTAAAACGACATTAAAAGTGGTTGCCATGTGGATGAAATCCGTGAAAAGTTTTAAGTATTTTAAAACTGAAATAAATAACAAGCAATGTCTCAAAATGGTCAGCTCTATGAAAATAAAGTTATATTACATAAATTATGTGTTTTAAAGAGATCTGCATTTCTTGTCTAGTAAATTTTTGTATATATCTTACGGTTAATAGTCCTGTAAAATCAAGTAAAATTCATTCAGAATAAAGATATATTCAGAGGCTATTTCCAGAAAATTTAAAATTTCGTTTTATTTGCCGTGTAAATGTCTTTAATGCACAGTATTTTAATCAAAATTGTGTCATTTTTGAAAAAATCCAAATTTTCGAAAATTTTTCCATTTAAAGGGTAGTTTGGGGTGGGGTGATTTACCTCAAAATCTGCGTGTCGCATCCTTGGAAGATACTAAACTTAAATACCAGGTTCGGTTCTTTGCGTACTTTTCGTTTTTGAGTTATCGTGTTCATAGACACACGAACCTTTTTCTAATTTTTTATATAGAGAACCCAAAAACGCCTATATCTGGTGAAATCTCGGTTTCGAATTTTTTGGTGGACAGCAATACATTCTCTATACACTATATACTGTATACTAGTAGAGAAAGTAAAAATATGCACAAATTCTGGGCGCTTCAATATGAAAATACGGCTATCGTAATTCATACAACATAATTAGGAAGTGGGAGACCACAAAATTGTTGGGAATTTTCTTTGAAGAAGGTCTGGAGTAGAAACATTTGATATTATTATTAATCCACATAAATGTGTGTAAATATATATATATATATAGTCACTTTTGTTTAGTTGCTCTTATCCCTCCCCCTTCTTCTCTATTGGCAGCCTTCTCAGATCTCAGGTGTCTTGCCTAAAGTATAGATTTATCTAGCTCGTACACGTCTTCCGTGCCTGCCAGTAGCGTCCAACATGCTTCTAGCTCTACCTTTCGCAGTGGTAAAGAATCGCAATAAATATTTTTACCGCCATTGAGGAATAAGGTGAGAGGACGGTCGTAACCAGAGGTGACGGCACAACAATGACAGGGCCCTTATAGTTTCCAGACTGAAGCCCACCGACAGGACAGCTAGACCGGGGCCTCTCGCCCCACATAGGGCCCTACCCGCCAGGAGCGCCATCCTGGCAACCATCTGAAACCCAAAGATGGAAAAACTTACATCCTTTTTCCCTGCCACGCCGCACCGAGCACCAACCCTGAAAGAAGCCAATGGAATGGAGGATGAATGAAATGACAATGAAAGCGACATGGAGGGAAAGGAAATTCGAAGGATGAAAGAAACCCACCCAGCATTCAGCTGGTGACCCGGGTAAACTCCGAAAAACCCTTGGGTCAGGTAGGGAAGCGAACCGGGACCTCGTGAATGCGGACCAGAGACTGAAGGATATCTATAGAAAGATAGTTACCGAAGGATACCTAACTGCATTTCCTGGATTCTGAAGTAAATCAGGGTGGTTAAGAAAATCATAAATACACATTCTGTTGATATTAATACCCATTTTGAGAACACCAGGTGATTTTCATGGGTATCAAAGAACGTCACAGGGAGTTTACGAAATTACAGTTATAATTGATGATTTCATCTATCTCTTTAGCGCGGTGATAGCGCAGCTGCTTACCAAACGGGAGACCTGGGTTCGATTCCCGGTACCGGCGTGGAGACTTTTCCGCCGCTGGGAGATCTGGTGTATTCAGCCTCGTGAGGTCTCTGGGGGCCCAATTGAGGAGCTACTTGATGGAGAAGTAATGACTTCAGCTCATGAGGACCGCATTAACCGTCCAGGTCTGTCATGGACCGAGACGGAGGACGCAGCGGCTGGGCGGTAGGCCAAGGCTCCTGTGAGCTGTCGTGCCATGGAGTTATTAATTGATGCTTTCGTAAAGAATAGGGAGGTAACTAATTTAAATAAATTGGCTTTATATAACAGTGCTACACTGGGATTTGAGGTTATGGTTTCCGATGCAGGGCGCAACATTTTTTTATTCTGCTCTCTGCCGACGATTCGCTGCAACTTATGTTGAGCTTCTTCCACTGGCCCAAATTATAAATAAAACCCAACTTTTGTTTATAAATTGCATTGATTGAAAGTAACATTTGTGATAAAACGTCAATAAAAGGAGAAACCAGAGCTTGGTGTATGCTTTGAAATGTACACAGCAAACTTTTACTCCAAGATAATTCAGGGAGATGGTTAACCATTTGCGGATGATGTACTACCCCACCAAGTATAAATCGGGAGTTTTAGATGTGATAGAAAAGTTGAGGAAATTTCAAAAAGTGCAGTTTGACCACAAACAGACGACGCTCAAGCAAGTATTAGGATGTTATTTTGTGAATGAACCGATGATCGTCAGTTATATTTGATAAGTTTAGCGGAGAAAATAGACCTTTGTAAAATTAGAACCTTTAATAACTATCTCTGACACCATATTTGGTACCCTGTGTTGACACGAGAAAGAAGTACAAATAAATGATCTCTCTATTTAATGACAATCCAAAACGAATTTTGAAATTACATTTTATGGATAATGAAGTATGGGAAAACAACTTTATTAAATAATTAGTATTAAAAGCGTCTCAACCATCTCGAAAATTCAGAAATGTTAAAAGAATTTAAATATTTGAAAAGTATTAAACAATATCTTGAATTACTATTGACTTAATTTTTTTCCACACAAGCCGTGTGTAAGATAGGAGTTGGATAGGTAAAGTCAGACTGAAACATTCAATAGCCGGAATTTGAACCACGGATCTCCCGGTCTCTAGCCAGTTGATGTATCACTGAGCTACCATGGCAACATGATGGCATAGCATTGAATTTCTCATTTAACTCGCATGTTTCCCGGTAAACCATAAGGTGATATCAAATTATTTTGAGACTCCTGTCCTACCTTGTATGAGAAAATTAAAATGATCACAATTGTCCATAATAGTTGGCTGTACTATGAATATTGGATCTTGAAGTATTTACAACATTGTAAGTCGCCATTGGGGTTGTCATATCAAAATAATTTGACATGACCTTGTGGTACATAAATTAGCACTGGCATACAATATATCAAGTTCTTAATTCTTTCTCATCGTTAAATATATATTTTTTTACTTTTTCTGTAAATTTGAGTTGGAATTGTTTCTTCATGCAACATCAGGTTTGAAGAAAATACCTGGAGAGTCAATTAACAAACGAGGGCCGTTTTTTTTTTCAACCTCCGGCAGGCTATAAATAGAAGACAAGTTCATAGGAAACAAGTATTTTATTACTAAAAGTTTTGTACACTTATGGTTACTTTTCAACATAGTCACCGAAAAGATTGAGACATTTATCCTACCTGTGCACAAGCTTTGCAATACCCGCTTCAAAAAATGTTGCCGCCAATTATTTCAAATGAGCATTGACGTTGTTTTGAAGATCTTCGTTGGTTTGAAAGTGCTGCCCTTCTAGCCACATCTTCTGTTCAGGGAAAGGTGGAAGTCGCTAGGTGCCAGGTCAGGACTGTACGGGGGATGATCGAAAATGTCCCATTGAAAGTGTTCAAGGAGCCAACAGATTGTGCCAGCAGTGTGTGGACGAGCGTTGTCATGGATCAACACAATTCTGAAGTCAGCATTCCTCTTCGTTTGTTTTGAATGGCTCTCCGCAAATGTCGTAAAGTACGAAGATCTTCAAAACAACGTCAATGCTCATTTGAAATCTCTGGCGGCAACATTTTTTGAAGTGGGTATTGCAAAGCTTGTGCACAGGTACGATAAATGTCTCAATATTTTCGGTGATTATGTTGAAAAGTAACCATAAGTGTACAAACGTTTAGTAATAAAACAATTGGTTTCTATGAACTTGTATTTTATTTATAGCCTATCGGAGTTTAAAAAAATAAATGATCCTCGTACATTCTACACAACACAGCCCAGCAGCAGGTAAAATGCTGTCGCACGCTGATTTATATCTATGAAACAGACTCTATGCACTTCAGGATGATGTCCGAATATTTCATGGACAGTATGAAGAATAAAACGCGTTTCTGTGGAAACAGCATAGCAACTTCTAAATTTGTGTATAAACAACGGTTTTTCCAATTCCGAGGGGAAATTAATTTAATTTTGAGAGGTGGCTTTAAGGGCTGAAAATAATCCATTAACTTCTTCCGCCGGAAGTCGCTGGATTCATTGCCGAAGGGAGAGCTTGGGCGTAGCGGCAAGCCGTCGCCTTTAATTATTCCAATTTAACGACATGATTATAAAAGGGTAGACACGACAATTGGGGTAAACGAGCAATTTTTATATCCTTTCGGGCGTCTTCCATCCGTTTCATCGCGCTCTTCCTTTCATTTACGGAGTCTGTTGTCACAGATCTGCAGCTCACCATATGCACTGAATCTCACCCAGCAATATTGTCTTTCTGAAATAATACAGTATGTAAGCGTATATTGTTTAATAAACTTAAAAAATTCTTCAACGCGTGCTTAAACACGGTGTGTCAAAAGCAGTGAGTAAAACACAATTCATTTAAACACGAGGGCCGTTTTTTTTTCAACCTCCAATACGCTACAAACAAAAGACAAGGGCATTTAAAACAATTATTTTATTACTAAAAGTTCTGTACACTTATGGTTACTTTTCAACATAATCACGAAAAGATTGAGACATTTATCGTACCAACTTCAAAAAATGTTGCCGCCAATGATTTCAAATGGGCATTGACGTTGTTTTGAAGAGCTTCATTGGTTTGAAAGTGCTGCCCTTCTAGCGACGTCTTCTGTTCAGGGAAAAGGTGGAAGTCGCTGGGTGCCAGGTCAGGACTGTACGGCGGGTGTTCGAAAATGTCCCATTGAAATCTCTGGCGGCAACATTTTTTGAAGCGGGTACTGCAAAGCTTGTGCACAGGCACGGTAAATGTCTCAATTTTTACTGTAAATATGTTGAAAAATAACCATAAAGGTACAAAACTTTTAGTAATAAGATAATTGTTCTCTATGAACTCGTCTTTTATTTACAGCCTATCACAGATTGAAAAAAAAATGGCTCTCGTATATCTACTCTTCTATCAAACTTACGTTAATCATATACGTATACGTTCTTTTTAATTAGATAATATGGACTAATTAATTGTATGTTTTAGCAATAAGACTCCGTTATTTGTACCAAAAGTCGAATCTCTGCACAAGAGGAGAAAAAGTCTGATGTGATCCATTCACATCACCTTCTCTACATCTCTGCAACAAATTATTGTAACACAACTTTTTCTTCTATTTACTTATACTAATCGAGAAAAAAATTAGTAGAAATGGTCTTGTTATTTGCTTCCGTGTAATAAAGAGGAAAAAAGGGGGGTACCATAGGCTAAAGTGATAGTCAAAAGCTGGTTGCTATGTGAATGAAATTTCTTTGTATGGATAGGAGTTTACAAATTTCCGTATGAGAAAAGTATTTTAAAGCTGAAATCAATAACAAAGAATATCTCAAAATCAATCAAATCTGCGAAAATATATATATATATATATATATATATATATATATATATATATATATATCATACGTTGTGTGCTTTTAACGAGCTCTATATCGCCCTCCGTGGTGTAATAGTTACCATGCTAACTTCATATACCCAAGGTCGCGGGTTCAAACCCGGCGGAAGACGAATTTTTTCGGGCGTAAAAATTTTTAACATGGCTTCGGAAGGGAAGTAAAGCCGTTGGTCCCGTGTCGTAGATTTACGGCACGTAAAAGAACCTCAAACCTGATAGAGAGGTCTCTGACCAAAATTAAGCGATCTTTCAAGACTAATATAGAATGGTACGGTAAGAACCGCAGCAGTTAAAGAGCGTCCATAAATAAAACCGCCATTTCATTTTCATTTAGCGAGCTCTACATTTCCTATTAAGTAAGTTTTTGTCTATCTCTTATAATTTACCAGTTACACAATATACAGCAAAATTCTTCCTAAATAAACAGATCTTCAGAGGCTATTCCCAGAAAATTCAAGATATACATTTCATTCGTCATGTAAATATCTTTAATATACGGTATTTTAATCAAAATCGTCAGAGGCATTTTAGAGTTTTTGAGAAAAGCAACGTTTTTCTATGCTAAGAGTAGTTTGGGAGGGGATTTTTCTCAAAATCTTCGCGTCGCATCCCAAGAAGATAATACATTTAAATACCAAGTTTGGTAGTTTACCGACTTTTCCTTTTTGAGTTATGTTCACAGACACACGAACACACGAACATACTGACACACGGACCTTTTGCTAAAAATATGTTTTTTGGATATAGGTGACCCTAAAACGTCTATTTCCAATGAAATTGCAGTATCGAATTTTTGGGTGGAATGCTACGCCTTCTCTATACATTATGTACATAGTTCGTATAGAGAAAGTAATATGTAACATATTCTCACATAGTATTCTATCTCAGTTATTTATTCATAGGTATACTTATCAACTACACATTTCATTTAAATAGATCTACTCTTCTATCGAGCTTACGTTAATCATATATATATATATGTATATATACTTACTTTTTAATTAGGTAATATAAATTAGTTAGTTGTATGTTTTGGCAATAATACTCCGCTTGTCATACCAAAATTTAAATCTCTGCGCAAGAGGGGGAAAAAGCAGCTAAAATTACAAATTTTCAAACAGGCATTATACCTATTTTCATACAACTAAAAAACGGTCAACTCCAAAAAAAAAAAAAAAAAAAAACGGTATTTGACAAAAATTGTGTTTTAAAATGATCTACATTTTTGTACAATAAGCTTTTGTCTATTTCATACGGTTTACTAGTTATGCAAAGTTCAGCAAAATTAATCCAAAATAAACAGCTGTTCAGAAGCTATTCACAAAATTCAAGATATAAATTTTATATGTGTAGGAGATGGATTTAAAATGTGGTATTTTAATCAAAATTCTTAGAAACATTTTTAAGAAAAATAAAAATTTCTGGGGTGGGGGATTTTCTTGAAAATCTTCGTGTCGCATCCTTGTGAGATACCAAACTTAAATACCAAATTTGGTATTTAACTATCTTTTTGTTTTTAGGCTATGCTGTCCAAATAAACACACACACACGCGCGCGCGCGGACCTATTTCTAAAAATCTGATGTGTTCCATTCACATGACTAACTCTACATCTCTGCAACAAATTAAGTTAAAAAGCTTATTCTTTTATTTACTTCTTGCTAATTTAGAAAAATTAGCAGAAATTGTCTTATTACTTGCTTCCTTGCAAGTAGTAGGCAAATAGGTGAAAGTGATAGTCAAAAGCTGGTTGCTATGTGACTGAAATTCCTTTGTTTGTATGGACAGGAGTTGACAAATTCCGTATTAGAAAAGTATCAGTTTTTCAAAGCTGAAACCAAAAACAAGGAATATCTAAATAACGATCAACTCCACGAAAAAAATTTACATGATATAAATTTTATGTTTTAATGTGCTCTACATTTTTGTGTGTTAAGTTTTTGTCCATTTCTTACGGTTTAGCAGTTATGCATAATTCCGTAAAATTCATCCAGAGTAAAGTAGTCTTTAGATGCTATTCCCAGAAAATTCAAGATAAACATGTTATTTGTCAGGTAAATATCTTTGATATTTAAATCAAAATCGTTAGAGCTATTTTTAAGAAAATCAAAATTTTCGAAAAAAGTTCCATGTAAAGGGTAGTTGGGGGTGGGGGATTTTCTTGAAAATCTTCGTATCGCATCCTTGGAAGATAGCAAACTTAAATACCAAGTTTGGTATATAACGGTCTTTTCGTTTTTGAGCTATGCTGTCTACAGACATACACACATACACACACTCACGGACATTTTTCTAAAAATGCTTTTTCTGTACTCAGGGGGTTCTAAAATATGTATTTCCGGTAAAATTTCGGTATCGAATTTTTGGGTGGAACGCAATACCTTCTCTATACATTATGTACATAGTACGTGTGGAGAAAGTAAAAATACTATTTTTGGATTTGGGGGGACCTAAAACAAGTATTTCCGGTGAAAACTCGGTATCGAATTTGTATGTAGATTACAATACCTTCTCTATACACTATATACGTAGTACGTGTAGAGAAGGTAAATCTTCTCGTAATTGCTTTCTGGAAGTATTACTGTTAAGATATTCATCACAGATAAATCGGTTAGTGATTCGTATGGATAATCTTACCTTACGGAAAAATATTGTTATTGTTCTCTTATGCTATTAATTTTATATTATTATTATTATTATTATTATTATTATTAATGACGGTAGTGGTGTTGGTGGTGGGGGTGGCGGTAGTATAATCTCATTATTACTCATTCATTGCCAAAGGGTATTGATTACTCGGCACTTTCTCACTTTTACCAGTCGTGTATTCTTATTGCTGCTACCAGAAATACTACAGAAGTAAAACTCTGATGTGCTCCATTCACATTACGTTCTGTTCTTTTCTGTAATAAATTTTTGTTAATAAGCGTATTCTCATAACTATATAATGCTGAAAACTTTAGCAGAAACGTCTTATTACTTAGTTCTTTTATATGTAGAAGTGAAATAAGAGAATATACTAGACTAAACTGACAGTCTAATGTTTTAAAATGTGGTTACTATGGGATTGAAGTCCGTATCTTTGCGTGGCCAAGCGTTGACAAGTTCCCGTAAGAGAAAATTTAAATATTTTAAAACTGAAATCAATAACAAAGAATATCTCGAAAACGGCCAACTCCGCGAAAAAAATTGCATGAGATAAATTGTGTGTTTTAACGTGATCTACATTTTTGTGTTGTAAGTTGTTGTCTATCTGTTACGGTTTACCTGTTATGCAAAATTCAATAAAAAATCATCCTGAATAAATAGGTCTTTAGAGACTATTCCCAGAAATTCAAGATATACATTTTATCAGTCACGTAAATAACTTAAATATAAGAGTTTTTATTCAAAATCTTTAGAGCCGGTTTTAAGAAAATGAAAAATTTTCCCATGTAAAGGGTAGTTTGGAGCGAGGGGATTTTCATGAAAATCGTCGTGTCGTATCTTTGGAAGATACCAAAATTAAATATCAAGCATTTAACGTCTTTTCGTTTTTGAGCTATGCTGATCATAGACAAACAGACACACACACACACACACACACACACATACTGACCTATTTCTAAAACTGGCATTTTTTTTATTCCAGTTGGACCCAAAACTTGCATTTCCAGTGAAATCTCGGTGTCGACTTTTTGGGTGCAAAACAATATCTGACTGCCTCCGTGGTTGAGTGGTCAACGAACTGAGTTCTCACCCGGAGGTCCCTGGTCCGATTCCCTCCTGGGGTGGGGAATTTTTCTTTAGCCAGAATTTAGCTAGAGGAAAATAAAATGATTTAAACCAAACGTTAAAAAAAAAAAAAAAAAAAAAAAAAAAACTATAGACGACGAGTTCTTTCAAGTGCAAAGCCTCCGATAAGACCTTAGATGTTGAAGTGGTTATATAAATTAAAAAAAAATACCTTGTACAGGTACAGTGTATATGGAAAGTAAAAAGGTGAGAATTAAGTAAAGCAGCAAGAAAGTGAAGAGGAAACTGCTACAAATTATAACACCTAACAAATATGAATCTAATAGCAGTAAGGTGTATAAAAAGCGCGCTTCCAAGATCGTTATTGCAATCTCTGGGTGGGCAGAATAACATGGAGTTCTAACGGTCCCAAACGAGCCATTGGAGTATTCAAGCCCATCTAGCGCGCGCGCGCGTGTGTGTGTGTGTGTGTAACCGCTACAGTGTTGTACAAACACGCATACGTGCACACACACACACACACACACACTATATTCCTCTCCATATACCTGATCCCTTGTGAATTAAAGTAATTTCAAATTCGATTTCCTTCTTCCAGCGCGCGCGCATACACACGCACACACATGCAGGCGGTCTGCATTGGCACAGCTCCATCTCTCCCTCTCTTTCTTCCTTCCCTCCTCCCTACTTTACCCGTTCCCTTCTTGTGGACCAGTGGAGATGAAGACCAACAAACTTTCCTATTCAAATCTTTGGAAACGGTTCTCCGCACACGCGAATGGTGTCTGTGTGTGCGTGTGGGAAGGTGGTGCAACGAGAGAGATTTTCTATTAATGGTCTTACAAGAGGGTGGAATGGAAGAAATGCAAAAGAAAGCTGAAGGGGGTGGGAGAAAGTGGAGGGGCTGGGTTAGGGGTGAGATAAAAGCACGGGTGTGAGGGAGGCGGCAAGAGAAGGGGCAGAAACCCCGGATATGTTAAGTCGGAGCATACCCATACACGCACTTCCCAAAAGGTTCCCCACAGTCAGCTTTCCTCATTCCACAAAATAAAGTAGTAATAGTGGTGGTGGTAGTATTTATTATTAAGTTTACAGTAATACAATATCTGAGTCACACAGTTGCATGGGTCGGGTGACCGTATATGCTGTCCAAAAGTACTTGAATTTAAAATATCACCTACATTTGATATATCTTTACAACATCGGAAATACCCACACACACCGACACACACGCATACACACGTTTGCACGCTACGACAACAGAACCACAGAACAATAAAAGAAAGAATACTCTATCACACACACACACACACACACACACACACACGCACGCACGCTGCAACAACAGAACCACAGAACAGTAAAAGAAAGAATACTCTATCACACACACACACACACACACACACACACGCACGCACGCTGCAACAACAGAACCACAGAACAGTAAAAGAAAGAACATTCTGATATCACACACACACACACACACACATAGACATACATACGCTCGCACACTACAACAGAACCACAGAACAATAAAAGAAAGAACACTCTGATATCTCACTCACACACTTGCACTCACAACTACACCAAATAATGGATAATCATATCGATTACTCAAACACCAAATAAGTCTATACAATATTTACTCAAATATTTTAACTCTTAGTGCACGTACTTCCATTAAGTATGTGCCCAGCCTTGGCCAGTTTTGGCTGTTTAGAGTCAAAATCCAGAATGATGTCCTTCGTCTGTTTGAAGCTAAAAACACTTCCGGCAACAATTTTTTCCTAACATCCTCTATCTGCACGCATTCTGCCAAAATATGCGTCCAGTCTTCCTGATAGAATAAAGTGTGGTAAAAATACGAGGACGTGGCAGTGAATGGAAAAAAGTGTTTGATTAAGGACAACTTTCGTTCATTATTTAACTTACTCTGATGCAAAAATTAAAAGTAGGTTAAAAATATTGTGAATTACGAATTGAACACCTCTCGTCTTTATTATCGAGTGTCGTGAAGAAAGCAATGTAATGAGGTAGTGAATAAATAAGTAAAGTATGTTATTTACGAATTAACACACAGGAGTATCTGTTATCTAAAACAAGTGAAACATTATCCAGTAGTCAAAGGTCATGCACCTAGTGGTTATATTACGGAAACACATATAACAGCTCGTTCGGATAATCTGTCCTCACGCTGCCTGCACACAACTTCTAAGTTCACTCCACACTATAATTACACCTAAACTTCTTGGGCACTATAATGCAAGGTATTATGTGTATACAAATCCTTGTAATTAAAGGCCAGAGCATAATCTTTCTGTTACTTTGTCATTTTGTGCCTCTGTCTTTGAATAAAACTACAAACCTCTTTTATTTGGATGTCGAGTTAATTCACCTCAAGCTTCCTGGGAAAGGACTTAGCTCTTTTTTGAACTATCCATAATCCTACAACAATCATCTTTTCAGTAGTCCCTGAAATTACACCCAAACCTTCTTTCCTCCTCAAAACGTCATTACAGCAAGATGTATTCGCAACCAGATCACTTGTGCCAGTGTAGACAAGTGGGGGAAAATGGGAAAGGTACCCTATTTTATAGGCATATAAAGGTTCAAGTCAATTCGATAAAATCCTGCAAGAATTAGAGAAGCTGTAATGAAGTCCAACTCGCGCTTCAAGGCGCCAAACAGTATCTTTTCCTACTAAATTTTCTGTTTTTCTGAATTTTCCGGTTGTTTTGCTATACTTAACAGATACACATACACATTTTACTTTCTCTACAAGTATTTTTGGAAAAAGGTCCGTGTGTGTTCGTGTGCCTGTGAACACGATAGCTCAAAAACGAAACATCGGTAAAATACCAAACTTGGTATTTCAGTTTAGTATCTTCCAGGGATGCGACACAAATACTTTGAGAAAAATCCCCCCACCCTATACTATCCTTTAGATGGAAAGATTTTAGAAAATTTGATTTTCTCAAAAATGACTCCAACGATTTTGATTAAAATACCGTATAAAAATATATTTATATGGGAAATAAAATTTATATCTTGAATTTTCTGGAAATAGCCTCTAAAGATCTCTTTATTCTGAATGAATATTGTTGAATTTGCGTAACTCGTAGACCGTAACAGAAAGACAAAGGCTTACCACACAAAAAAATGTAGATCACGTTAAAACACAAACTTTTCTCACACGGAAAGTTTTAAACTCCTGGCCCTGCATAGAAACGGTTTTCAATCACCTGGCAACTAGCTTCCAAAAGATTTGACTATCGTTTTAACCTAGTGTATTCCCTTATTTTCCTTCTACTTACATGGAAGCAAATAATTAAGACAAGTTCTGCTAATGCTTATCTTGATTATCTTAAAGTAGATAGAACAATAGGCTTCTACAATAATTTGTTACACAGATGGAGAGAAAGTCATGTGATTGGAATACACAAGATGTTTTACAATTACACAAATAGCCAAGCCTGAGAAGTCGCAACCACGAAGCTCCAAAGCCAGACTCTTTAGCGAGTGCGACCATGTGAATCGGTTTTGAATCTATCGGGCGGAAGTTTACTTTGCATTCTTCACTGTGACTTCAAATTTCAAGCCAATAAATTTCACTTTGTGCATCAAGTTAAACCCACTGATAAACTTATTCGGTTGCAGTTTTGTAGGAAATTTGATAACATTTTGAATGCCAATCCGGATATTTAGAGTAGATTGATTGGGCATCCGAGATGAAGCACATTTTTACCTTTTTGGTTGTCGAAATAAACATAATTACCGCTACGAATGATAAACACTGTTTATAGTGTTAAATGTCCGCTTTTAGTACTATGATCACACTGATGATACAAGGAATGAAGATGGAGCACCGGTGGAATGCAATATTGGGGAAAATCGTACCTGCGCCACTTTGTCCACCACAAATCTCACGTGCGGTTGCCTTAGATGGAACCCGGGCCCCTTTGTTGAGAAGCGAACTGTTTGATGATCTTTCAAAGGTGGGAGAAACTATTCAGTCCAGAAGTAAAGGGCTAATGTGGCATTTCTACTTTGAATTTACTGGTACATTTTCGAAGGGGTTCGTACTTTAAACATCAACTGAGTGGGGTGCCAATAAATGCTACAATGCTGTAAATTCCTGTCGAAATCAATTTTGATGATGAAATATAGTTTCAGCAAGATGGCACCACAGCGCACACTACTTGTGGTTCGGTGAACTGTCTGCAAAACATTTCCCCATTCGCCCCATTTCTAAGGCGCATAATTTCACGATTTGGAGATATAGACTGGCCGCCAAATTCTCCTGATATGACTGTAGCTAAGTACTCCTTATGGGGTTATTTCAAGTAGGCTGATTGCAATAAGCCTCGCACCAGCTGAAGATAATATAAGGATCCCAACTAGCCCCATCGATCCTGTTTTATTGTGGAGAATTGTGCAGAACTTTCAAGTAGATTCCAGGAATGTATTCGTTGCACTGGAAGCTATTTTACAAAATCTAATACATATGTGGTAGTTACCATGTTGCAAAACTTACAAGACAAAGCGTTGTGCGTCTTGCCAAATGCCGTTATAATATTTTCCTGAAGACTGATCCCCTAAAAGTTAGCTAAATTTCCGGTCCTTGCAAACATTCTCGCTTTCGTAATTTACAGCTAGATGATGGTGAACAAATTAAACGCACTTACTTTTATATATTTATATTGTTTAATTGGGGAATGTATTCTAATAGTCATTGAAAACCTGCAGCTTAACGCAGAATCTGAACCATAGCTTATGCCAGAGGTGGAGAGTCACCAGTCCAAGTGACGACCAAGCTCAGAGCTGTTTAACCGGAAGATCCTACGGAAAGGATATAGCCATTCATCTAAATCTAATGGTAGTAGAACCGTTCTCGCCTGCAGTGCCACAAGTAGTAAAATGGAGCGTTAAACACTATTAAAAATCTGATGTGCTCCATTCACACGACTTTCTGTACATCTCTGTAACAAATTACTGTTAATAGGATAATTCTTCTACCTATTTAATGCTGAAAACATTAGCAGAAACGGTCTTATTACTTAGTTCTTTGATAAGTAGACGGCAAATAAAGGAATACACTAAATATACCATCAACTGTTTTAAAATGTAGTTGCTTTGGGATTGAAATTCGTTTCTTTGCGTGGCTAGGAGTTGACAAGTTCCCGTATGAGACAGTTTAAGTATTTTAAAGCCAAAATGATTAACAAGGAATATCTCAGAAAGGCCAACTCCACGAAAAAATGTACATGACATAAATTGAGTGTTTTATCGTGATATACATTTTT
Organism: Hymenopus coronatus; assembly: GCA_030762935.1. Lineage (NCBI taxonomy): Eukaryota > Metazoa > Arthropoda > Insecta > Mantodea > Hymenopodidae > Hymenopus > Hymenopus coronatus. The sequence continues at coordinate 39,461,489 of CM060885.1, read as the reverse complement.
ACTTTCTCTATACATACTATGTACATAGTGTATAGAGAAGGTATTGCACTGTACCCAAAAGTTTGATACCGAGATTTCACCGGAAATACATTTTTGAGACCAACTGAATCCAAAACAAACATTTTTAGAAAAATGTCCGTGGTGTGTCTCTGTCTGTGTGTATGTGTGTGTGTCTGTGTGCCTGTGGGCAGCATAGCTCAAAAACGAAGAGACCGTTAAATAACAAACTTGGTATTTAAGTTCAGTATCTTACAAAAATGCGACACGCAGATTTTCAAGAAAATCCCCCCCCCACCTCCAACTACCCTTCACATGGAAAAATTTTCGAACATTTTGATTTTCTAAAAAATGACTAAAGATTTTGATAAAAATATCATATATTAAAGATATATACTTGACAAATAAAATGTATATCTTGAATTTTCTGGGAATAGCCTCTGAAGACTACTTTATTCTGGATGAATTTTATGGAATTTTATGTAAGTGGTGAACCGTAAAAGAGACAAAAACTTACCAAACAAAAAATGTAGAGCACAATAAAACACACAATTTATGTTATATATATTTTGTTCGTGGAGTTGATCATTTTTTAGATATTCCTTGTGTTTGGTTTCAACCTTCGAAAAACTTATACATTTCTCGTACAGGGATTTGTCAACTTGTGTCGAAACAAACAAAGGAACTTCAGTCACATAGCAACCAGCTTTTGACTATCACTTTAACCTATGGTACTCCCTTATTTCGCTTCTACTTACAAGGAGACAAGTAACAAGACTATTTTTGCTAACTTTTTCTCGATTAGCATGATGTAAATAGAATCTTTAGCTTTTTAAGAATAATTTGTTGCAGAGATGAGAGAAAGTCATGTGAATGGAACACATCAGATATTTTTTAGTTAATATTTTTAATTTGCTGTTGAACCTTAAGTTATGTATTGATCATGACTGCTGATCATATGGGTTCGTAATATTGCGATTTGGAAATTCTGACTTGTTTTTGCGGCATTTAGATGCACTTGGCGCTCCAAACATGACTCATTTTTACTTTCTCTACACGTACTATGTACATAGCACACAGAGGAAGTAGGTATTATATTCCACCCAAAAATTGAGTACCGAGATTTCATGGGGAATATATATTTGAAGTCTCCCGAGTTCAAAAAACACTTTTAGGAAAAGTTCCGTCCGTGTATTTAAACTCAGTATCTTGCAAGGATGCGACACGAAGATTTTCAAGAAACTCCCACCTTCCCCAACTACTCTTTACATGGAACACTTTTCGAAAATTTTGATTTTCTCAAAAATGACTCAAGGATTTTGATAAAAATATAGTAGGTATATTAAAGATATTTACGTAAGAAATAAAATGCATATTTTGACTTTGCTGGGAATGGCCTCTGAAGACTTTTGCAATCTGGATTACAAAATTATAACTTGTAAAGCGTAAGAGACAGATAAAAAATTTACTGCAAAAAGAAATGGGATCTCATTGAAACACAGTTTATATTATATACATTTTTTGTAGCGTTAACCATTTACCACATATTTCTTATTATTTGTTTTACTCCCAGAAATGCAAAACACAATCGAATTTCAATTGTTTCAAATAGCGATACACTTTAAAAGGTTTGACTATCGCTTTAAATTAGTGTATTCCCTTCTACCAACAAGGAAGCAGGTAATAACCCCAATTCTGCTAAACCGAGGTGTTAGACCACTCGCCTCTCACCTAGACGACCGCATGTGAGATTTGTGGTGGACAAAGCGCCGCAGGAGCGGGTTTTCTCCGGTTTCCCCCGCCATTACATTCCACCGGTGCTGCATCTTCATTCAATCTATCATCAGTGTCATCGCCTGCGGTGTCAAAACAGTAAAAGCGAGCGTTAAACAGTATCAATCTGAAGCATAAGCTTTCTAACTACAATTTGTTGCAGAGATGTAGAGAAAGTCATTTGAATGGAACACATCAGATTTTTTTATAAAAGTACAGCTCCGGAGTCTGGTCGGGACTCCAGGATGTATTTCTTTTCCTTATTCCTCTTTTTTTGCTTTATTCCTAATTTTTTTTTTCTTTTTTTATTGATTTATGACAAGTACACATACATAAACACACAAACTCCCATGCCCAAGACCCACGATCCCTTGCGCCACGAAGCACCAAAGCAAGGTGCCTTAGCGAGCGCGGCCATGGGGACCGAAAACAATTAACTCTACTATTCATTTTAATCCTGGCGATTGAAGAAAGAAAGTGGGTGAACACACGGGTTAAAGTGACCGTTTCACGGGATATGAACCCGTGGTCTCTCGAGTGAGGTTATAAAGTAGCCCCCTTAGGCATTTCGTTTTACCTCATCATAAACTGAGCCTGTATGTATCTCCAATATTAGCATTAGAACAATTTCACATGCTGAGAGGAGAAACCAAAAGCTACTTACAAGGAAGCAAGTAATAGCACCAATTCTGCTAATGTTTTTCTCAATAGAATAGTGTTTTGTAAGGAAAGTTTGTAGTGGACCAGTTACAAAACCCACATCAGGTTTCTTTTTACACATGATTATCATTTTAATTCTGGCAAATGACGAAAGAAAAGGGGAGAATACAAGGGTTAAAGTGGCCAATTTACGGGATATGAGCCCGTTGTCTCTCGAGTGGATATATAGAGGAACCGCCTTACAAGGAAGGCATTAGGCATTTCGTTCTACCTCATCATAAACTGAGGATGTATGTATTGTCTGCTGTTATCCTTAGTAGGGATGATAATTGAGTTTATTGTAGGGAAATTGAGTATAAATTTCCTACTCAAAATCATACTTTACTATCCTCGTGTATCCCTGCAAATTTGTGCGGTAGAATTCTATAACAGCCTGTTTATGCCGGCTTGCTACCTTTAAAACAAACTCTTAAAAGTCATGAACTACAACACTAGATATAGGGATGACTACAGTGTATTACACCATAGACTGGCAATATTTGAACGGAGTCCAAAGAGCTGTATTGTACGAGGGTCGGCTGATAAGTCCCGGGCCTCTCAATCAAAAAGAATTTAAAAAATAAGTTTTTTGCTTTATTTCTCAACATAATCTCCAGAAAGGCTAACACATTTGTCATATCAGTGTTCTAATTTAATTAAACTATCTCTAAGGTGCGATTTATCAAGGTTTCCAAAATAACTGTTTACCGCATCAATGACCTCCTCATTGCTGTGAAATCTTCGTCCTCCAAGATATTTTTTTAGGTTTGGGAACATGTGGTAGCCACTGGGTGCTAGATCTGCCGAACAGGGTGGATGTTCAAGCAATTCCAACTTTAATTCGCACATTTTTCCCATTGCAATGACTGAACGATGGGCCGGAGCAATGTCGTAATGAAACAAGTTTTTTTTTTTTTGGCCAAATGAGGTCTTTTTCTTTTCACCTCATCATTCAAACGTTGCAGTAAGCTTGCGTAGCAGTCACCTGTGATACTTTTATCCTTTTCCAAGTAATGAATAAAAATAATTCCCTGCGCATCCCAGAAAACACCTTCCATAACCTTGTTAACTGACAAATTTGACTTTGCCTTTCTTGGAGTTGGTTCACCTGGCACAATCCACTGTTTTAACTGTGATTTACTTTCTGGAGTGTAGTGATGTATCCAAGTTTCATCAATGTAATAAGCCATCTCAAAAATTTACTGGGATTCTTACGGTACAGCTCCATATTCTTAACAGAAACAGTTTTTCTTTGCAACTTTTGACCAGGTATCAATAAACGCGGCGCCCATCTTGCACAGACCTTGTGAAAGCCCAAAACATTACTAAAAAAATATTACCTGCACGTTCTTTTGATATGCTTACACACTTTTCTATCTCAAGCAACTTTAATCTGCTGTCTTCCAGTACTAATCGATGACTTTTTTCAATGATCTCTGGAGTTGACACTTCTACAGGTCGTGCAGAGCTCGTCCCACCTTTTAATCATTGGATATGCGGTGGCAGAGTCTTTCAATGTACTGTCCATTTCCTCCTTGATTTGTTTAGGCTTGTTTAAAATGCTATCATTCGAAAACTAAACAAGCTATTGACCTGTAACTATGGATACAAGCTAGTCTAGAGTTAAACTATAGGATGCTACCATCTAACTGGCCTAGTGGCGTCATATCTATGTGAGGGCCGGGACTTATCAGCCGACTCTTGTGTGTATAGTCTGTTGTTATCCTTAGTAGAGATGATAGATAATTAATTGTAACCTTTCATGAAGCGTGCAACTTGAGGTGGGCAAAGCCGGGAGGAAAGTCTCTGAACATTATCATTAGAACAATTTCACTGCTGAGAGGACAACAAAAGTTACTGGGGAGACATCAGTTTCGTGTCCTTTAAACGCATAATAAATCTTTTCGTGTGTAGGGACGAACGCAGTCAGTATATACCAATCTGTACGATAAGATTCCTCCGAAGGACCGCGTCTCGCCTCGCGTCCCAGAAGTGGAAAACGAAGACGCAGCTTTGAGTTGCAAGGGGAACACCACCGATGGAAATGGGTAACCAATTCGTTGTATAGAAGTCGGATTTAGAACTGCAAGAAGCACGGATGATGGGAAGATGAAGGGAGGGGTGGGGCCAAGAAAGAACGATGGATGTAAATGGAGACGAAGCGATATCACAGCAACGAGCGAGTGAAGGAGAAATCACCGAGGAGTGAATGAGGAAAAAAGAAAGAAATGAAAGAGGGAGAGAGATGCAGAAGTTTCGGAATTGAAATTGGAATTGCCTAGCCATTGTCGTTTCCTCTTGCCCCTCCACATCCACGCCTCCTATCTTCTGTATTTCTTCCTATCTTTCTTCTTTTTCTGTAGCTGTACCGATTGATTTAACGACTTAAACACGCAAGTTTTCCCATCTCGCTTGCACTCGGGGGGTGTGTACTACCTATTGGGTCTTATCTGTAATATTGATTCCCGGTAATTTACCAGCTCGCTTGTTCTCGTAAACTTGCCATTATTTGCCGCTTCTTTTGTTTCAGTTTGGAGTTGCCAGGCAGCGGTGTGTCTATGCCACCAGCGACTAACACAACTGCATCTTGCGGTATATCAACCAAACCACTCTCTTCATAAAATGTAGCACAGACGTGCAATGGTCAATATTAAGCAACCACCAACATTACCGACAGTTCAAAATTAAAAGTTGATACTATAGTTAAGATGTACACCTATGACATATCATGTGTTACACTCACATGACTTTCTCTACCTACTCTGCAAATAAACTTCTTACGAAAGATAAAACTTCTTGCAACACCATGCTAATCGAAATAACGTTGCAGAGCTCTATTACTTAGTTCCTTATAAGTAGAATCACTAGGCTAAAGTGATAGTCAAATGTTTTAAAAGCTGTCGTTATACGATTATCATTGCAAATTGCTTCTTTGCTTGGCCAGGAGTAGAACAAAAGAAAAAACATTTCGCCTGAGAAAGATATAAGTACTTCACAATTGAAACTAATAATAAAGAATACCTCGAAAACGGTAAAGCCCACGAAAAAAATATATATGACATAACTTGTGTATTTTAACAAGATCTACCTTTTCTCCATAGTAAGTTTTTATCTATCTCTTACGGTTTACTAGCTATGCCAAAATTAAGCAAAATTCATCCAGAATAAACAAGTCTTAAAGGCTATTCCCAGAAAATTCAAGATACACATTTTATTTGTGATAGGAATGAGTTTAACAAGTGGAATTTTAATCACAATTGTTAGAGCCGTTTTTAAGAAAGACAAAATGTTCGAAAAATGTTCCATGTAAAGGGTACTTAGTTGTGGGGGGATTTTCTTGAAAATCTTCGTGTCACATCCTTGAAAGATACCAAACTTAAATACCACTTTCCGTGCCTGCCAGTAGAGTCCAACATGCTTCTAACCCTACATTCGTAGTGGTAAAAAATCGCGGCAAATATTTTTCCCGCCATTCCTCCGTACCCCTACATCTTGCCAGGATGTGAGTCATATCATTATTAGTACTACTAGTACTATACAGAGAAACACTACGTGCTGTAGAATTCCATGTTTTGCGTTTGGGGCTTCAATATTTTACTCTCCTTATGGTATTACTGTTAGTAATAATAATAATAATAATAATAATAGTTTTCTCGTTAATTTACAACTTCAGTAAGCTTCATGCTCTATTCTAGAGTCTAAAACCAGATTTAGGACGAAGATTAAGTAAGACGTTTAATTTTAAGGAGTCTGAAGGAAAGTAAATTGTAAATATGAAGAGTATTATAATAAATGCGAACAGCGCTAGCAGCTACCTCAGACCGTGCCGGGATATTTTCCAGTCTGTGAACATGAATATCTTATCTGTCTGTCCACCTTGTGACATGCAATTTATTTTAGCAAATTTAAATGCCTTCATTGGAGCCAAAATAGAACCCGCAAGCTTGGCCACGAAAGCCATATTTCAATCAAAGTTATACACAAGATGGCAGTGATGGTCGTGATAATAAATGACGATCGCATCGAAGTATTAAGGAACAACATCATTTTTACTTTCTCTACAAGTGCTATGTGCATAGTGTGTAGAGAAGGTATTGTAATGCACTAAACATTTGACCGGAAATACATGTTTTGAGACCCATTGAATCTAAAAAAAAACCTTTTCGAAAAATGTCCGTGTGTGTGCCTGTGGGCGGCATAGTTCAAAAACGAAACGACCGTTAAAAAACAAACTTGATATTTACGTTAGGTATTTTTCAAGGATGTGACAAGAAGATTTTCAAGAAAATCCCCCCACCCCAGCTACCCTTTACATAGAACTATTTTCGAAATTTTTGCTTTTCTCAAAAATGCCTCTAACGATTTTAATTAAAATGTCATATATTAAAGATATGTACACGACAAATAAAATGTATATCTTGAATTTTCTGGAAATAGCCTCTGAAGACAACTTTATTGTGGATGAATTTTACTTAATTTTGCATAACTGCTAAAGCGTAAGAGATAGAAAAAAGTTTACTAATGCAGAAAATGTATATCACATTAAAACACACAATTTATATTCTATACATTTTTTCGTGGAGTTGATCGTTTATAAGATATTCCTTGTTATTAGTTTCAGCTTTGAGAAACTTATACTTTTCTCGTACAGGAATTGGTCAACTCCTGTCCATACAAACAAAGGAACTTCAGTCACCTAGCAACCAGCTTTCGAGTATCATCCTAACCTATGGTACTCCCTTATTTCGGTTCTACTTACAAAGATGCAAGCTATTTCTGCTATTTTTTTTTTCAATTAGCATGAAGTAAATAGAGCGTAGGCTTTTTAACAGTAATTTGTTGTAGAGATGTAGAGAAAGTATGTGAATGGAACACATCAGGTTTTTTGGGACTATTATGGTGACTATTTCAAAACCATCCCAGGCATTGTCGTATCTACTTCCCTATACAACAAAAGACCATAAAGAAAAGTAGGACGACAGGAGCGGTTCTAATTTCCCTGGGAAAGTTGCAGCGTATGTTTGCCTCCTGATTAAAACCGTGTCAACATCTATTATTAACGAAACGCATGCTGACCAACCAGCTCTCCTTCGCGCTCGCGGGGCGGTGGGAGAAGGGTAGATTCGTTTCATTTCCCTACTGTTCCGCATAACGAAACAAACCCCGCTACTGGGAGGGCAAACCATTCCATGAATATTAAATACTGCCTCGTATAACTTGCGCAACTCGAAAAGTTCCGATGGAGACACCGCCGGAATATTGGAGCCCAAACCGAACCAAAAATGATTTGTGATTATTAAAGCCTCCTGCAAGATAATATATTATATTATAAAGTTGGCTGCGCCAGAGCGGCAGGATGTCCCATTTCCTATCCGGCTACGTGCGCCATTACAAAACATTATCATGAAAACACAATGGATTTAGGATATTAAAAGGGAAGGCATTAGCAGAAATCATCCCAGTCTAGCTACCAGCTCGGGAACAAAAGATGACTTTCAATGTATTCATCCGCGCCCTACTCCCTGACAAATGAAAACTGTAATACTGCAAGCTTTAGCAAGTCACCGAGCAAGTATAATACTAACTCAGGAATAGAATAGGTTTTCCAAAGCTATTTGCATACAGATTGTTTGGTGCGGTAAGAATTTACTCTGATGTAATAAAAAATAACATTTTTACTTTCTCTATACGCACTATGTACATGGTGTATAGAGAAGTTATTGCACTCCACCCAAAAATTCGAAACCGAGATTTCACCGGAAATATTTGTTTTAGGGTCCCCAATATAAAAAAAAAACATTTTCACAAAAAAGTCCGTGTGTGTGTGTATGTGTGTGTGTGTGTGTGTGTGTGTGTGTGTGTGTGTGTGTGTGTCCGCGTGTCTGTGAATACGATAACTCAAAAACGAAAAGTCGGTATAATACCAAAATTAGTATTTAAGTTTAGTATCTTCCAGGGATGCGACAGGAAGATTTTGAGAAAAATCCTCCCACCCCCAACTACCCTTTACATGGAACTTTTTTCAAAAATTTTTATTTTCTCAAAAATGGCTCTAGCGATTTTGATTAAATGTTCTATATTAAAGATATTTACCTGACAAATAAAATGTATATCTTGAATTTTCTGGGAATAGCCTCTGAAGAGTAGTTTATTCTGGATGAATTTTACTAACTGCTAAGCCGTAAGAGATGGGCAAGAACTTACTACACAAAAATGTAGAGCACATTAAAACACACAATTTATGTTATGTACATTTTTTCGTGGAGTTCGTCGTTTTTTAGACATTCCTTATTTTTGGTTTCTGCTATGAAAAACGTATACTTTTCTCATACAGGAACTTGTCAACTACTATCCATATAAACAAAGGAACTTCATTGACATAGCAACCAGGTTTTGACTATCACTTTAATCTATCGGGGTCCTTTATTTCGCTTCTACTTACAAGGAAGCAAGTAATAAGACTATTTCTGGTATTTTTTTTTCTGATTAGCATAAAGTAAATAGAAGTATAAGCTTTTTAAGAATAATTTGTTGCAGGGATATAGAGAAAGTCATGTGAATAGTACACATCAGATTTTTTGTTTTAGTCACTAATAAAACCTCTATTATTTCTAGCCACAGAAGATGTATACTTTTGGGAGTTAAGAGGATTTTAATAAATTTAAATGTTAGTCTGTATTTCTTTAAAGCTGTTATGCAATGTTACTTTTTAGAACATTTGAATCCTTAAATTCAGATGTCTCAAAACAGCATTTTGGATACTTGTGTACCTTTTTCTCAGAAAATATAAGAGAAGTTGTATCTTTAAATTCAGTTTTCTCAAAATAACATTTTTGAATACAAATGTACCGTTTTCTCAGAAAGTATGAGAGCTGGAAAGCTGAAATCTTCAGTACATATATACAGCACATAGTTGAACTTTCCGAACCAAAATCGTGATGTTATTGTTTAGCTTAACGTCCTTTAACCTGATTGGTCATATCGGACGATGAATGAAATTGATGAAATGATGCTCAAATGATCTCGGGGTCCATGGAGCTTAAAGGATAAGGAAAGCCCGAGAAAAAAACCTTATCCGGGTAACTCACCCTAAGCGAGATTCGAACTCACGACCTGTTGAATGTGAGGCAGACACGCTACCACCCAGGCGGGCTATAGTATATATTGATCATATTAAGAAAGCAACGACGCTTTTCATATTTTAACTTTTTCGAATTTGCAAACAATGTTTCTTTCAGTTTCTAAATAGGTAAATAATTAAGGTTCAAAAGATAGCTGATTATACTAAGAAAAAGCATACAAAAGTATGATTATGTATTGCAAGTAGTATCAGAGGAAAATGTACATGAATTCAAATGCTTTAAGACTGCCGGTCCCCCATGGCCACGCTCGCTAAAGCGTCTCGCGGGCAGGGATCGTGGGTTCGAGTCCCGCCTTGGGCATGGGTGTTATATGTTTGTGCAATGTGTATCTGTTTGTAAAGGAACAGTAAAACCAGTAATCAGTAAACCTACGGGCGGAAATGTAAATAGGGATACAGCGCCGGAGTCCTGATCAGACTCCGGTATTGTTAAAAAGAAAAAAAAAAAAAAAAGACTAAGTTTTGTTACTTTTCTGCTGAATGAAATACTTTTTATAGATTTAAACAGCCATTTGAAATAATTATCATGATTTAGAGAATAATTCATACTAATTTATGGAGAAACAATTGAATACTTGAAGCGCAGAGTTAATTCAACTCATTTAGGGTGTAATTTCCGAATGTTCAGACTACCTTTCCCCTTAATTGAAACAATTTTTTATTTCTATCATGAAATGGTGCATCTCTTTGCAACATACGCAGCGTTTAGATTGATTATCACTACTCAATTTTTTCACAGTGCAAGAAGTTTACACTTAAATTCTGCCAAAGCATAAATTCAAAACAATACATTCTAATCTTAATAAAGTTATTCATAAATGCTTCATCATTGAATAATGTTAAAATGAATATCCCTGTAAATATAAGCTTTTCATTAAATTCATAAGAATACTTAATGAATCAATATATTTAATTGAATCTGGACACATTTTTAATTGTTTATGTCTAACTCCATGCCCCACATTTGACCTTTGCAGATATCCCCTTCGTGCGTTGAAAGAGTTGCAGAACTTAATGGGGCTATTTAGCTAAATCCAGTCATTGTGACGGTGAGCTGTGACCACTAATAAGCAAGAGGTTCCACACTTACTGGGTTCAACTTGAAATAGATACGTTGAGTTCTGCAACTCTTTTAACGCACGAAGGGGATATCTGCTCACGTCAAATACGGGCACATTGGGCACCTGGTATGCAAACTAAACTTCTCTTTGGGAAACTCAGTCATAAGGTAGTAAAATATTAAGGATTAAAGGTTTATAAAATACTTTACATTCAAACCACTCTCTCTACTCAGTCTTCCACAAGATCTTGTTCTTCTGTTTTCTTCATGTTAATGGACATCAAAGTTTTCAGAAAATGTTCTCATCACACACTTATTTGTAGGTACAAAGAAAAATTAGGAGACTGAGGTGATGGTCAAATGTTTAAAAAGTTATAGGACCAATTCTGATCTTGAAATTCTATTATTTTTATATAACCGCGAAAAATAAGTGTATGATACGCCAAAAGTATATAAAGTATATGAAAATTGAGATCTATAACAACAAATGTATAACACATTATTAATACTACCTATGTAGAAATATAATGTGTGTAGTCACGATATAACTTAAAAGTTCAAGGGACTTAAATAGAAAAGAATAATTATTTGTAAAAATTCGTTTTAACGAAATCTACATTTATTTGTATAGTATGTGTTATCCATTGCAGAGAGTATTCGCAGTAAATTCAAACTATATATTTTATTTGTCATAGAAATATAGGAAACGCGGTATACTAATACACATTGAGGAAACAATTCCAGTACAGGGTAATTAATGATGTCACATTTTCTTGAAGACACTTCTGTCATTCTTTTGGATGGAGATAAAATTAAATACCAAGTGTGGTACTTATTCGACTTTTTGGTTTTTCTGTGGTGATATTCAAATACACACAAATGGACCTTTTTGTATTTAGGGGATCCCAAAATATTTGTTAACTTTTGACAGAAAATGTTTGAATGGAATACCACATTTCCTCTGTCTACTATATATAAGTGATAGAAAAAGATAATATTCATATCAAAACAAATATGAACATTAATAAAACATTTGGTAGAGCATTTGGGATTTTAGGGAATCACTAACATAAATGTAAAATTTGTTAATTGCAACATATTATCCTTTGAGGAATTATTTAAATAAATAACAATGCAGTCCTATGGCAAATAAAATTCAGAAAACTATATCCTCTGAGAAAATATAGCTTTAAGTTTATTTTATCTACACGTACTATGCACATAGTGCATTCCACCCAAAAATTCGATAACGAGATTTCACCGGAAATAAGACCCCCTGAATGAAAAAAAAGGCATTTTTGGGAAAAAGTCCATGTGTGTATGTGTTCGTGTGTCCGTGTGTCTGTGAACTCGAGAACTCAAAAACGAAAAGTTGGTAAAATATCAAACTTGGTATTTAAATTTAGTATCTTCCAGGAATGCGACACGAAGATTTTAAGAAAAATCCCCCCACACAAACTATACTTTATATGGGAAAAAAATTGATCTTCTCAAAAATGGCTCTAATGATTTTGATTAAAATACCGTATATTAAAGATATTTATATGGCAAATAAAATTTATATCTTGAACTTTCTGGGAATAGCCACTAAAGACCTTTTTATTATGAATGAATTTTGTTTAATTTTGCGTAACTGGTACACTGTAAGAGATAGACAAAAACTTACGACATAAAAATGAGGATCACGTTAAAACACACAATTTATGTCATAGACGTTTTTCTTTTCGTGGAATTGGCCATTTCTGAAATATTCCTTGTTATTGTTTTCTGATTTAAAAAACAACTTTCCGTAAACTCCTGGGCCTGCGTAGAAACGAATTTCAACCACATGGCAACCGGCTTTTAAGAAATTTGACATTCATTTTAGCCTAGTGTATTCCCTTATTTTCCATATTCTTTCAAAGAAGCAAGTAATTAAGACAATTTCTGCTAATGTTTATCTCGATTATCATAAAGTAGATATATGTACATGCATTTTAACAATAATATGTTACAGCAGTGTAGAGAAAGACGTGTTAATGTAACACATTAGATTTTTTCACCTAGAGATTTATAAAGACAAGTAAGTATTTAAATGGAACTAAATAACTATAAAAGTAAATAATTTCATATGTATATAGTTATAGAAAGACAAGAAAATATGTAACATCTTTTACACGTACAGTATACATGTAGATAGAGAAGGTATTGTATTCCAATTAAAACTTCAAATACGACTGTACCAAACATGGTACATCCTCCCAAGGATGCGAGTTTCAGGAAAGTTCTCCACCCCAAATCATCTTTTATGTGGAAAATTTGTCGACATTTTCGATTTTCTCAAAACTGACTTTAACAATTTTGATTTAAATATCATATATTAAAGATATTTACATCATAAATGAAATGCATCTCTTGAATCTTCTGGGAAAAGCCTCCGATGCCCTCTTGGGATATTTTACATGTCTACACAAAAATGTAAGTCTCGTTAAAAATACACAATGTCAGTTTGTTGTAGAGCTAACCATTAGCGATACCTATTTCTTTTTATTTGCCTCAATTTTAAAACACTCATTCTTTAATCAAATAGGACATCGTTACTCATTTTTCCTGCTCCTGGTCAAGCAAAGAGTAAAAGCCATCTCTTAGCGACCAGATTTAAAATGTTTTTTGTGCTTTATTTTTATGTATTTTGTTTATTTATTTATTGTAATTTAATGTCCTTTAACTTAATTGGTCGAATCGAACGAAGAATGGCATCGATGAAATGACAGTTAAATGAGCCACGGATACATTGGGCTTTTACTTGAAATTCGTCGTTTCAGGATAAGGGAAAACCCCGAAAAACTTATCCATTTAACTTACTATTTTGACGAGAGTTGAACCCGGGACTTCTTGAAAACGAGGCAAACACGCCACCTCCACACTATAGAGGCGAGATTTAAAAGATTTGACTATCGCTGAAGCCTAATGTTATATCTTATTTCTTTATATCTAAAAGGAAATTCGTAATATAAACTTTATGCAAATTTGAAGGAGTTTAGGCATAATTTTTTGAAGAACCAATAGAAAAGTTTCGTGAATGAAACGCACCTGACCATCTAAATTGCCTAACGTTTTGAAACTTCATACAGATGAAAGAAACATAATAATACTTGTTCTTATTAATAACGTTATTATATGTTTTATACAGAAATAAAGGAGCAAGCACTGTTTAGCGTTTTCATCATTGGAAGATTAATAGTAAATATACAAAGCTAATTCCTAAAAAATATGATGCATGCTACAGAACACGATGATGAGATCGTTTACATACGTTCCTCTGCCTGCCTTATAATATAATGTTATATCACTGTAAGATACATTTCAGAGTAAAATAGACTTAAAGAACAACAAAGAGTCTTGCGCTCACGTAATAACACACACCCATATCTAAAATGTTTCACTTGTGGTTCAGTGGTCTTAAACCGTGTACTTACACGAGATATTACCGATTTTTGTTTTTGTATTTGTATATTTCACCGGAAATATGTTTTAGGTCCCCCTGCATTAAAAAAAACTGATGTGTTCCATTCACATGACTTTCTCTACATCACTGTGCCAAATTATTATTAAATCATATCCTTCTATGCATGGCCAGGAGTTTACTACTTTCCGTATGAGAAAAGTTGAAGCATTTTAAATCTGAAACAAATAACAAGGAATAACTCTGAAATGGTAAATTCCACGAAAAGTACGTATATGACAGCAGTTATGTGTTTCAACACTATCTGCATTTTTTGTGCAGTATGTCTTTGTCTAACTCTTACGGCTTATCAGTTACGCAAATTCAACAAAATTTATTCAGAATAAAGAAGTCTTTAGAGGCTACTCCCAAAAAAAAATCAAGATATACATTTTATTTGCCGAGTAAATATCTTTAATATACGGTATTTTAATCAAAATCGTTGGAGCCATTTTTTAGAAATTTTTAGAAAAATGTCCGTGTGGGTGTGTGTCTTTGTTTATGTGTGTGTGTGTCTGTGGGCAGCATAGCTCAAAAATGAAAAGTCCGTTAAAGACCAAACTTGGTATTTAGGTTTGGTATCTTCCAAGAATGTGACACGAACATTTTCAAGAAAATTCCGCCACCCCAACTACTGTTTACATGAAACGTTTTTCGAAAATTTTGATTTTCTCAAAAATGACTAATAATTTTGATTAAAATTGATATTTACCTAACAAACAAAATATATATCTTGAATTTTCTGGGAATAGCCTCTGAAGACTACTTTATTCTGGATGAATTTTACGGAATTATGCATAAGTGCTAAACCGTAAAAGGTGGACAAAACCTTTCAAGACGAAAATGCAGAGATACACAATTTATGTAATTTACATTTTTTGCCCTGGAGTTGATTGTTTTCTAGAGATTGCTTGTTATTGGTTTTAGGTTTGAAAAACTTATACTTCTGTCATACGTGACTTTGATCAGCTCCTGTCCATACAAAGGAACTTCATTGACATAGCAACCAGCTTTAGACTAACACTTTAACCTATAGTACTCCCTTATTTCGCTTTTACTTACAAGGAAGCAAGTAATAAGACTATTGCTGCTAATTGTTTCTCGATTAGCATGAAGTAAATAGAAGCATAAGCTTTTTAATACTTTTTTGCGTACGTATTTCTGGTAAAATATGGAATTTTTAGGTGAATTGCAATAGCTTCTCTATACACTATGTATATAATACGTGTAGAGAAAGTACAAATATCCTAGATATAATCCTGTGCAATATTGATTAGTAAATTGTGTTTATATTTGCTCTCTATGAAGGATTCGAACCCTAGACTTCTGAATCTGGAGGCTAGTATACCACAGAGGCAGTGTAAAGATAATTTGGTTACAAATGTTGAGTTGCTTTACGAAGATAGAGGAAGTTCAGTAAAGCATGTGCTGACTCAAACTTGCCTTATCGAGGAAATTAACGCACGGTTGCAGTCGCTTTGGCCCCACTCAAATTAGATTAGTATGTAGATACAGAGCTGCACCCTAACGTGATAAATTGTCAACTTCACAATTGTAGAAATGCTATCGAGGAGCGGTCTAAGGTCTGCAACAAGCTACAAACGCCCATAAATTACTGCAGCGGCGTTACAAGCCGTTTAATTCGGAATATTTGTTGCCTTTTGGCTGCGAGAAATTTCCTGGGCTATCGGGTCCTACAAAATATGACTGCCCTCGAACACAATAACGCAGGATGCATGTATGTAAATTAGCGCTAAGTCCTCCTGTCGCACATTTCCGTTCTAGGATTGAATTTCGCTTCCCAAAACAATAGCGAGCGAGAGAGACGGAGAATGGAAATATAATTGATTTTCATCAACGCTTGGCGACAACCTTTATATATACATTTGCCGTCATGGCTTTATCTCCATATGGCCATTTAGCAAATGCATGTGTTTATAGTAGGCCTTGTGAAATGTAGTGCCAACTGAGCGGAGTTAAATAAATACTGCAGGGGTAAATTGGGCTCTAATCATCCAAAACGTGCTCTGCTCCATTTCCATTGTTTCATCAACCTCATTTTGACATTGTGCAGCAAAATTATTTATCGAGTTAGCAATTTCCCATGTTTCTGATCTATGAAGTGCGAATTTCCAGCTAGTGAACCGTGACAGTTTGTGATACGAGTGCTCGAAGTCAATTTATTTATCATCAGCCATTGCCATCGAGTACTATTGGCAATCTATTAGCATTACAAATTATTCAGTTGCAGTGTGGGACACTGCTCCTTAATTTATGGGGCATGAAAATGGTGAGATGAAAACCTCATGAAAATATTTCTTACCTACATATTGTATACGCATATCGAATCTGTGAATAATTCACACCAAAGCATATACTTATTTTAAACGAACATTTAAACCTTCTGTACCACATTATTAGACTTCCCCTTCAAAACCCAAATAGATAGATCGTTTATTAGTCTATTGAATACAATTATTCATGACTTCGTCAGTAAACTACATACATCAATCATACATTCTGTCGTCACATATTTATATTATAAAACTCAACAGTATACATAGGATTAACCGTCAATATTGATCTGAGGTCCTCTTGAAGTTCTAAAACGAAAGATGTCTTATGTGCATAGGTAAGAAGTTGAAAAGTTTTAGTGAGATATAACAGAAACTATTTACACTTACACTATATTTACTTTTGGGTATATAAATATTTGAGTTCTTCCGTGTTGGGTAATTATGTATATTGTCACAGGTAGTAAAATCATAAATATTTGTGTTGACATACAAGAGGCAGGCCAGAACGTACATTGACGTAAAGTAAGTATAGCAGATTGAATAAAAAGTAGTTTATAATGAGTCCTGGGTGAAGCTCCATAAATTAACCTTAAAATTCTCTTCTGTAAAATAAAAATTCGTAATGACCAAATGCATATTTATTTTCATTCAATTTTACATATTAATTATAATTATATTTAGGAACTGCAATCCGGTAAAAATTCGATACCAAGAGTTCACTGGAAATATGTATTTTAGGGCTTCCTGTGTCTGTGTTATGACAAGTCTATAAACAGCATAACTCAAAATTCAAACTTGGTATTTAAGAGTTCATTGTATTTCAAGGATGTGACACAAATATTTTCAAGAAAACACACGAGGCCAAACTACACTTTACATGAAAAAATATTAGTTATTTCTGATTTCCTCAAAAATATCAATTTTGATTAAAATCCATATGACGATAACCATTTCGAGAATGGCCTCTGAGATCCTCCTTTTCTAGATGCTGGTGAACTGTAAGGGACAAAATGTTACTGCATAAAAATGTAAATCTCGTTGAAACCATAAATTATGTCTGACATTTCTTTTTTGTGGAGGTAAATTACTTGTTTTAAGGACTCCAAAACGAAAACAATTTTTTTTGAAAAAAGGTCAATGTGTGAGTTTGTGTGTGTGTGTGTGTGTGTGTGTGTGTGTGTGTGTGTGAACAGCTTACAACCCAAACTATCCTTTACATGGAAGATTATTCGTAATTTTCGATTCTATCAAAACTGCTACTAATGATTTTGATTAATATATTATTTATGAAATATCTGAAAATATCTCAAATAATATATAAATTTTTCTGGGATACCTCTGAAACCCTTTATACTGTGGATAACTTTTTGCACAACGAATATACCGTAGGAGATTGACTAAATCTTGGCGCAAAAAATTTATTTTGTTAAAACACAGAAAGTTAACAATTCTCGATACATCCTTTTCAATAATTGTTCAATAATTTTCTAAGTTTGAAATTCTCATTCGTTTTTCTTTCTATTTATTTTTCGTACTGGTCATACAAGGAGAACGGAACATTAATCATCGCAGAGGGACCAGCTCTTAAAAGATTTGCATATCGCTTTAGCCTAGTGTTCCCTTATTTCTCTTCTACCTGAATCCTGCGTGTCCTCATTTTACTACAAAAGGTACATACGTGGACCGTCACTCAAAACAAAGTTTTCCTTAATGGATATCAAGAAATCAATTGACTATCAACTCTCAAAAGGACAAAGAAGAACCCTAAACTCTATTAAACTGCTAAAAATAAATAAAGCAGAAGAAAAAAGAAAAGTAAACATTAAAAAAATGGAGAATGTACTAGGCAAAAGCGATAGTCAAATGTATTAAAGGTTGGTCGCTATGTGATTGCAGTTTAGTTATCTTTGCATAGCCAGGAGTAAAAAATAGGAAAAGGAATGAACATTACCTTACAGAAAAGTTTAAGTATTTTAAAATTGAAAACAATAATAAGGAATTACTCGGAAAGGTCTTTCTCGACAAAAGAATGTAAATTACATAAATCATATTTTAACGTGTCTATATTTCTTGTGTAATACGTAAGTTTTGCAAAACTCATCCAGAATGAAGAGGTCTTCAGAAGCTATTAGAAACTCTTAAGATACGCATTTGTAAGATCTTTAATATGTCATATCTTAATAAAAATTATTAAGGGCAGTTTATGATTTTTTTTCATGTAAAGGGTATTTTTGGAAGGAACCATCTCTTAAAAATCTTCGTGTCGCATCCTTAAAAGATACCAAACTTAAATGCCAAGTTTGGTATTAACGGACTTGTCATTTTTGAGCTACGTTGTCGACAGACACATACACATAGGGAACTTTTTCTAGGGGTCCTTAAAACATGTATTTCCTGTTAAATCTCGGTATCGAATTTAGGGTGAAATACAATACCTTTTCTACAAACTATGTACATTGCACATAGTACTCGGTATAGAAAGTGCAAATGCTATTGTCTACACTTATTTCAACTGTTTTTTGCTTTCTGTAGCCCCGTATGTATTATGTACATGGGGATAGAGAAGTATTGTATTCCACCCAAAAATTCCATGTCGAGATTTCACCGGAAATACATGTTTTAGGACCCCCGGAATAAAAAAAAAGGCATTTTCAGAAACAGGTTCGTGTGGGTGTGTTTGTCTGTCTGTCTGTCTGTCTGTCTGTCTGTCTGTCTGTCTGTCTGTGTCTGTGGACAGCATATCTCGAAAACGAAAACACGGTTACTTGTTATTTAAGTTTGGTATCTTCCAAGGATACGACACGAAGATTTTCAAGAAAATCAGCAGTTATACATGTTTTGGGATCCCCTGAATTCAAAAAGAAACAGCATTTCTAGAAAACGGTTCGGGTGTGTGATTGTGGACAGCATAGCTCAAAAACGAAATGTCCGTTAAATATTAAACTAGGTATTTAAGTTCAGTATCTTCCAAGGATGCGACACGAAGCTTTTTAAGAAAATCCCTCACCCCTTTATATAGAAACATTTTTAAAAAATCTTATTTTCTCAAAAATGGCTGTAACGTTTTTAATTAAAATATCATATATTAAATATATTTACAGGCCAAATAAAAAGTATATCCTGAATTTTCTGGGGATAGCCTCTTAAGACATCTTTATTCTGAATGAATTTCGGGGAATTTTGCATACCTGGTAAACCATAGGACAATACCTGGTCACACGAAACATGTAGAGCTCGTTAAAATTCACAATTTACGTTATATAAGTTTTTCCCCTGGAATTATTGTTTTCGAGATTAACCTTTTACTTAAATACTTTTCTCATGCGTGAAGTTGTCAACTCCTAGCCACGCAAAGAAACGGACTTCACTCCCATAGCAACCGCATTTCAAAACATTTGACTGTCAGTTTAGCCTAGTGTATTCCCTTATTTCTCTCCTACTAAGGAGCTAAGTAATAAGACCGTTTCTTCTAGCGTTTATTTATATTAGCACATTAGTACTTAGAAGAATAGCCTTATTGCCAATAATTTGTTATAAATGTAGAGAAAGTCATGTGAATGAGCACATCAGATTTTTATTTAGGAGACCTAAAACATGTATTTAAATGAAATAAAAAATGAAAAGAATGAATAGGTGTTTTATTGACATAACAATATCAAACATTGAACTTCAACAATGTAATACACACTTAAAAGCAATATACAAAGAATTTAAAGAGTAAACATGAAAACAAAAATACAACGATATTCAAATACAGGAATTTAAATTTACAGCACACAATACTCCTTATTCAGAAACATAAATGTACGCTCTTAAAATAGATAAATACATTTAAAAGAAACATACACACAATATATAAAACCCTAACACAAGAGAGACCTTAGTATGATATAAAATATATGTATGTAAAACATTGTAGTCACTTTTGTTTAGTTGTTCTTATCCCCCCGCCCTTCTCTATTGGTTAGCCTTCTCAGATCTCAGCTGTCTTGCCTTAAGTATAAATTTACCTAGCCCGTCCCGTCTTTCGTGCCTGCCAGTAGCGTTCAGCATGCTTCTAGCTCTACATTCGCGGTGGTAAAGAATTGCGGTAAATGTTTTTCCCGCCATTCCTCCGTACCCCTACATGTTGCCAAGATATGAGTCCAAGACTCTTCCTTCTCGCAAATGGGACAGATTCTCGTCAGCAATTTTTGTGCTTCTCCATGCTACTATGTACGTTGTAGAGAAAGTGAAATGTGATTGTTGGGCTATTGGTAAAATGCATATCATATATATGAATCGTTTCATTAATACCATCGAGCTAGTTCACAAAATGCATTTGTGTGCTACTTTTCGGTATGTTGATTACTACAATTGTGGAATAGGATTGATACCTCTGGGAAGCACTTTTCATCAAGCACACCAGATTGTTGGAGCTGAAACTATAGCTGGAGTTAATTAAAACAGAGCATATTTGTTGTCAATATACAAAACACAATGATGCAAACCTCCACGCCCCCTCGAGGTTTATCACGTTACCTGTTATTTCCAATATCATATTTATTCCATAAAAGAGTTCACAACCAAGATTGGTTTTGCTGATTGGAAAAAGAGGCAATGCGACATGCCATTTGCATTGTTATCGAAATTCGATATTTGGAAATGCCCTAGTTATTTAATATCGGTAGGGAGAGACAAATGTATACATATAGCTTGTTGTGTATTCCATAGTAAATGGAATTCATTGTGCAATAAATCAGATAATAAAGTATCAGTCTATTGTAAATAGAGTATGAGGAAAATGGATGGCTTTGGAGCAATTTAGGGGTAAAATCCAATTTGATCCGTATCCAATTTAAACTTAATCAAAATCGATAAAGTCATTTTCGAGAAAATAAAATGCTACCAACATTTTTATATACATCGTGTTGTTTGGAAGAGTTTTCTAAAAGACTTGGGATTGTAATATTAAAAGGTGCAACACATAAAATTGTTATTTTTGCTTCTGAGTTATTCACTCTCTCTCCCTCCCTCCCCCCTCTCGCTCTCGCTCCCTTTTACTATCAGGAACAATTCACTTAAGGAGAGTCGAAATGCCCTATCTTGCCACTGTTAAAGATTGACCCATTATCTCAACAGCTGTTTAAGACAAGTAGCTAATATTTTTCCATGTAAGTTCAAAAATGCCTTTACAGTTAATTGATGTAGAATAAAATACTTCTGTTGATTATAAGGAGAGATATGATTTTTTAAATAAAACTTTTAAAATTATTACTGGTAAATAATGATTCTTTTAAATTTAAAAAATAGCTAATCCATATACATAAAACCTTTATAGTTAAAACAAAGTATATTTACGTGCAAATGTGTGGTAAAATTTCAGTCCTTAGTGTCAATTAGTTTCTGAGATAACGGGGCATTTGTGTACACATTTTACTTCTTCAGAACTTGCTTTCAAACATAATATTAAAAAAAATATAACCGTGTTCACAGGCACACGGACACGCACACATACATAAACACGGACCTTTTTCTGAATATGCTTTTTTATACAGGGGACCTTAAAACAAATATTTTCGGTGAAATCTCGGTATCAAATTTTTTGGGTGGCGTGCAACACCTTCTCTATACACTATGTACATAGTACGTATAGAGAAAGTAAAAATGCCAGCTATTTCATAATAGAACATTTGAAGAACCGCGATATTTACTCTACGGTAGTTATTTTGGTGGCAGAGAAAGTAAAAGGTGCATATGAAATATCGGAATAAAATATGTTTTAACTTTTAAAAATCTAATATAAAATACTTCAGGTTTTAGATTAAGTTATGGTTATCTTTTTGTATGTCACATACTTTTTCGTAAAATTAGGGTCATAATTAGTAGGTAACTAAGACGAAAAGACCAAAACTGCAAAACTTACATGCACAAACAAATACAATCCAAATCAATACCTGTAATTCAATAATTTCTGTAAATTTTCTATTTTATATAACTATCACCAAGATGAAAATAAAATTCAAAATACCGTAGATTCATGCAAGTACATATTTTGCACCCATGAGGCTGAGTTTGTATTTGAACAAGTAGCACTCTTTGTAACTTGCAATAAGTTTATTGTCGTTCGCAGTATGGAAATTCATAAGGAATGTGACACTCTCTTGGATTCCCGACCAGAATGGTATTCTAGCCTCCAAGGTGATCCAAGGTGTTGTTGGCGGCTGCTATGAATTCTACCAGATGTTTTCTTCGCTCTTGTAGACAAATATTAGGCAGCAGTAATTTAAAATGGTATTCACCGTTGCATTGTTTTCAGAAGTATACATTATGTTGAAAAATTTACCCATTATTTTCTACTGCTTACCTACAGTAAGTGGAGGAATGCATTCGACCCAAAAATTCGATACGAAATTTCATGGGAAACACGTTTTGAGATTCCCTGTGTGTCGGGTGAACAGCTAACTGAAAAAATATGATGTGTTTCATTCACATGACCATCTCTACATCTCGGAAATAAATTGTTGTTAAAAAAACTTATTTTTCTATTTACTATGCTAATCAAGAACAAATTGACAGAAAGTGTATTTTTACTAGCTTCCCTTTAAGTAGAAGCGAAATAAGGGAGTACCTAGGTTAAAGGGATAGTCAAAAGCTGGTTGCTATGTGACTGAAGTTCCTTTGTTTGCATGGACAGCAGTTGACAAATTCTCGTATTAGAAAAGTATAAGATTTTAAACCTGAAACCAATAACAAGGAATATCTCAAAAATGATCCACTTCGCGAAAAAAGTATATAACATAAATTGTGTGTTTTAACGAGCTCTACATTTTCTGTTAAGTGAGTTTTTGTCTAACTCTTACGGTTTACTACTAGTCATACAAAATTCCGTAAAATTCATCCAGAATAAATACTCTTCAAATGCTATTCCAAGAAAATTCAAAGATATACATTTTATTTGTCAGGTAAATATCTTTAATATACGTATTTTAATCAAAATAGTTACAATCATTTCGGAGAAATTAAAAATTTTTGAAAAAAGTTGCATGTAAAGGGTATTTGGGTATGGTGGGATTTTCTTGAAAATATTCGTGTCGCATTCTTGAAGATAGTAAACTTAAATACAATATTGGTATTTAACGGTATTTTCGTTTTTAAGCTGTGCTATCCAGACACACACACACACACACACACACACACACACAAATGCTTTGCTTTGGATTCAGGGGGACTCAAAACATGCATTTCCGGTGAAATCTCGGTATCGAATTTTATACACTATGTATATAGTTCGTGTAGAGAAAGTAAGATGAGAAGTCGGTTATATGCTATACTGGATATCTTGTTGGATATCTTCAAAAATATTTTCAAGAAAATCCTCCAACACATTTCACCTTTTACTTCAATATTTTTGTTAAGTCTATATTCTGTAGTGTTATTGAGCCCCGCGTTTGGAAACCATATGTGGTGTTACTATGGTGTTGGCGTTAGATGTTATACGCAGGGTTGCCTCTTACACCACATTTAAGACGCCTTATGCAATGAGGGCAGATTGGAGTCGTTGACCAGACTCACTCTTCTACCTATGAATAGACCCACTTACCTGGTACGGTGAATCTACTACCGGTGAGTTTGCCTCGGTGTCACTCAGTCGGCTCGATAGTCGACTCACCCGGGGTGGTAAAGCAAATGGGGGTAGGTCAGGAGTGGTCTTATAATAATTAAAAGTTGTATACTGTGCTTGAGTTTATTCCTACCTAAAAGAAACGAGACAAGCACATCTGCCTTATAACAATGTTCACTTATACACTTGTTACGATTCTAATAACATGACTGAACACAGGTAATATATTAGTACTTGTCACTGGCTTTGTGTCTAACTTTATGTGAAGTACTTAAGTTCAGCCCGACGAACAACAGCAGAACAGCTACAGACAACTTTCACGCACAGGTCAGAACAGATGAATTAGAACAGATCTCCCGAGGTGCCTTCTTGGGGTCTTTATATACAAAAATTACTGTCATGACGGCCTCCTTCTGATTGGACAGAATGGGCGCACAATTGACGTCAATATTACCCAAGAATCAATTTCTTTATTCCAGGATGCACTGTAAAGCTCACATGACAAGCCTAGTACAATGAAGAATTACATCTTCCATATTTTTCAGTTCATCCCCGACCTAGCTCAAGCGTACGTGACTTGACAAAAGAGTCCTTTCTGACAAAAGAGCTTCTCATCCCCTTTGACTCTCTTGGCGTCAGCTTTCTTCTCCAGCTGAATTTTCAGTTAACTACATATATTTATACTCTTTTAATTTTACATTGCTAAATAATTAATAACTAATAATAATTGTAATAGGGGAGCTAATTAACGGTCTCAATTCTCAAAATTGCTCTAAGGCTTCTTATTTAAATACTATAATTTATATATATTTTCAGGACATTTAAAACGCACAGGTTTTGAAGCTCCGACATTCTAAATGACTTTAAGGTATACTTTGTAAACCATAAGACATGGATAAAATGTTATTACAAATAAAATGTGGATCTCATTAAATGACACAAATATGGCGTTTAAAATGTTTTAAAATGTTTTAGGGTTAACCAGTTCAGAAGCATTTTTTCTTATTTGTTTGAATTTTTATACATTTAATCTTTACATTGTTAAAATACAATTTGCTATTTGCTAATTTTCGTGCAATTTCAAAGCAATCACATAGTGTTAAGCTTTTCAAAACGCTGAACATCGCTTTAATCTCCTTTTTCCTTCCTATATTTACACTGGTATTTTATGAAGTAGTTTCTTATTCTTTGACCTCAAAACGTGTATTTACGGTTAAATCTCCTTATCAAACTTTTTTTAGCGCAGTGCAATACTTCTACTTATTATAGGTAGTAGTAGAGAAAGTAATAAGTATCCAATTCCTGTCCTACAAACAGATTGTGTGAAAAAAGAATAAAATCAATAAGAATTGACCATAATAGTTGGCTATACTATGAATCCTGGGGCTTAAAGTACTTACAACATTGTAAGTCGCCATTGGGGTTGCCATCTCAAAATAATTTGAGATCACCTTGTGGTTTACCGGGAAACATGCGAGTCAGTTGACAAATTCAGTGCTATGCCGGCATGTTGCCATGGTAGCTCAGTGGTAGAGCAACCGGTTAGAGACCGGAAGATCCGTGGTTCCAAACACGGCTATGGTATTGAAGTTTTCAGTCTGACTCTACCTATCCAACTCTGTCCTACATACTACTTGCGTAAAAAAAAAAAAAAAAAACACACACACACACAATTAAACCAAAAAAGAAGTAAATTTTAGGCGAATTTGAGCCATCATATCAGGTATTTATTACTATTTTATTGTTTATAACTGGAACGAGGAAAACCAGAAAAGAAATGGAGACAAACGACCTCTGCAAAGTATTTCAAAATCTTTCATTGCCTATAGGAGAAACAAAATAATGAAATAAAACTCTGGTAGCTCGCTGATGAATCTTGGACGAACGACTCTAATATGGAAGTAGAATAATGACAGGGGGTATTCAGAGCAGGCACTGCTACCAACATTAGAGAAAGAACAATATTACAATGCTGGTATATGAATGTTTAGTTAGGAACCATTCATGTAAGGAGAATAGGTTGCACGAGATATTCCGCCTGAATGGGTAATTAGGCAATGAAATGGGCTTGATGAGGCGGGACAGGCAGCGTTGTTAACTGACGCAATTATTCCTTCCATGTCTCATTTCTAGGAAATGGGGAATGAAGACATTTCAGATGTGAAGGGGTTTTAATAATTTTTTTGTTCTACGCGCCACTGATTATGCAAATTCCTTCTCCCTCACAATATACTAACGAAGAGGTCCCGATCTTCTATTGTGTGACGCGGTAACTCATATTGTGATTCAGGAAATAGGACGGCAGAGCGCGCAGGAAACGATACAGTAGTGGGCTAATTGGGGGCCGCGTACCCGCCTCCCAAACTTGACAACACGCACCACGCTCAACAAAAAGGGTTAATTCGACACTCTTCTTATTCTTTGTAACTCATAATTCGGATTTCCGCTTATTTTATTCTGGAAAATGAATAGTAGAATAAAGAACGTCTATTAAATCTAGAAAGTGTAATACTTGTAATAAGAGAAGTAGAAAATTACATGCCTGGAAGAAAGGGCGGAGTGAAGCAACACTTCCGGATTAGATTTTTTTCAAGGTTTTTTTTATCCTGAGAAGACAAATGTCGAGTAACGTTAAGCTCCATGGACCCCCACATCATTTGAGCATATTTCACCGATTTCACTCATTGTGAAATATTACACCAGTCAAAAGACATTAAGCTAAACACGCAAAAAGAAAAAGAATTCATGGGAAGAATATTTTTAAAATTGAAATGCTTAAGACCGAGGTAACGGTGATGTCGAATTTTTGGTCCCAGTAAAAAAAAAAGTATTTCACTTAATTCCCAGTTCGATAAAATTATATAATTCTGTTTTACTTATACTATATCATTCTACTTCGACCGAAGGGGACGTTAAATTTCAACTAAACATGGCTGCCTGTATCACTTCCCTAGATATTTAAAAATTGCTTACATAACTTGGTCATATTGTAGTAGGTTGGTTTAGCTAAGTCAGTTTATGCCAGATAGTTGCATCAATTGCTTGAGGATCTTCCGGATAAACTGCCTTAATTGCGCAGTTGCCATTTGGTTGCTGTTTATTTTTGATGAAATGAGACGTTGAACTACTGGCTCTACACGTGCTATCATGATGGATGACCTAATGCGTAGTCATTCAGCTGTACCATCCGCTTAGGCAACTTGTTGATAAACGGCCACAGTTGTATAGACACCTTCCTATATCACATATTGTATTTGGATTCCTTTGCTTTGTAAGTGAAGTGGAACTGAATATCCGATGTCCTAGCAACCGAAAAAATCTTATGTGTGCCATTCACATGACTTTCTCTATATCCCTGCAACAAATTATTCTTATAACGCTTATATTTCTATTTACTTTAGGCTAATAAGAAAAAATGAGCAGAAATGGTCTTATTACTCGCTTCCTTGTAAGTAGAAGCGAAATAAGGGACTACCATAGTTAAAATGATAGTGAAAAGCTGGTTGCTATGTCAATAAAGTTTCTTTATTTACATAGATAGGAGTTGACAAGTTCCTGTATGAGAAAGGTATAGGTTTTTCATAGCAGAAACTAAAAATAAGGAATGTCTCAAAAACGACAAACTCACGAAAAAAATTTATATAACATAAATTGTGTGTTTTAACGTGCTCTACATTTTTTGTTTAGTAAGTTTTTGCCCATCTCTTACGGTTTAGCAGTTAATCCAAATTCAGTAAAATTCATCCAGAATAAACTCCTTTTTAGATGCTATTCCCAGAAAATTCAAGATATACATAATGTACGAAATTTTAATCAAAATCGTTAGAGCCATTTTTGAAAAAATCCAAATTTTCGAAAAAAGTTCCATGTAAAGGGTAGTTTGGGGTGGGGGGATTTTCTCAAAATTTTCGTGTCGCATCCCTGGAAGATACTAAACTTAAATATCAAGTTTGGTATTTTACCGACTTTTCATTTTTAAGTTATCGTGTTCACAGACACACGGACACACACACGAATCTTTCTGTGAAAATGTTTTTTTTTTTTTTTTTTGAAATTGGGGACCCTAAAGCATATATTTCCGGTGAAATCTCGGTAACGAATTTTTTGGTGGAATGCTATACTTTCTCTATACACTATATACATAGTGCGTATAGAGAAAGTAAAAAGGTCAGATTGGCCAATGCACGGGACTTGAACCTGCAACCACCCTAATGCGAAACACAGTTTCTTCCTTGTCTATTGTTTTATAAATACTTCTATAAGATCGAGTGACAGTCGATGATCATAGCTCTGCCTAGACCTATGATTGCACTAACTAAAGCTTTATGATCAATTCCAACATCCTTAACCGAGCGAGATACTTTCATAGTAATATGTGAGGTTGGTATTTGGGAGCTTCTGGTTTCCCTTTGGGCTAAACACTGATTATGATTTATTTTTGGTTTTCCCAGGTCGGTTGGTTCTTCTTCTACCAGGATTTACAGTCCATCATTTTCCAGCCATATCAATAAACTTTCATCTGTTTCAGGATGTCGGCGTTCAGTGTGTTGCGGCATGAGGTTTTTGAGCTTTCGAAATGTTTGTTTCACGTTAGATTTGTCTGTTCAAGCCCTCCTGGAAGTTTATCTCGAGCCGGAATCAGAATGTGCCAAATCTGGAATCGCTAGGAACTCCTGATCTGAATACTGATTTTATCAAAGATGGCCGATAGTAGACTTTAAAGAGGAATTGAACGGCATTCAATAGCGATCATTTCATTTGGAAACAGCCAAAGATACTATTTAAAATTATATAGATTTAAATAGACGAAAAGATGGAATCTGTAGTAATTATGCTAGTAAGGTTTTAGATTCATGCACTTTCTGGTGTATTCTTTCTTGTTGAGGCTCTTGCAACGTGAAAAAGTCACAACAGAGCAATTTTAATTACCTTTGAAGCAGTTAAGACATTTGAACATTTATTACGAAACATGTTACTGCCATTTAAATATTTCCATTAAATAAAGTAAAATGTTGATAACTTTTAACACATATATTACACCACTTTTAACACTTCAGGAAGATGCTAGTGACAGGTAAAGAACAACATTTTATTCTTAATGGACTTCTATGTTCCTGAAATTAAAATGAAATTTTATTTGTGGACGCTCTTTAACTGCTGTTGATCTCAGCGTCCCATTCAATACTGGGCATGAAAGACCGCTTAATTTTGCTCAGAGGCATTTTTATCTTGAGGTTCTTTTATGTGCCGTAAATTTATGACACGGGACCAAAAGCTTCACTTCCCTTACGAAAGGAAGCTGTGCTAAGGATTTTTACGCCCCAAAATATCCATCGTCCTCCGCTGGTTTGGAACCCACGACCTTGGTTACATGAAATTAGCATGGTAACCATTATACCGCGGAGGGCAACTATGTTAGTGAATATTTCATGGTTATACATTTAAACATTTTAAAATTAAATCTATAGCATGTTTCTTTAGAAGTTTGCATGTTAAGTCTCATTTAATTTGTTTAGTATTTAATTCTCCTGGAAATTTTGGGTAAGTAAGAGAGAGTTTTTAACAAACAAAATATTGAAATGTGAAGATAAATTAAACCAACTTTGATCACTAACGTAGAGTTATACAAAGTCGCTTAATGTAAAAGAGGTATACCAAATCTAAAAGGTCAACTCATTTTTAGTTTTCAAAATATCTTCAAGCAAATGTAAAGCTAAAGGTTGGTTAAAATCGGAATGGAACTAAATCTGGCTATTCTATTTAAACTGCATAAACTTTTGGCTAATGCATTGACCTTAATTTTATTAATGTTTTATTAATAAATTTTAGTTCATCTAAACTAAACATTAACTGTAATTCAAAAGAAAAGAAGTATAGGGTCCGGCAGAGGAACGGGCGATTTTAAATTTTGTTTATTATATATAAGAAAAAAACGTTCACATAAATATGATATATGGTTCTGAACCAACATAATGTCTGGTTTATTTCTTGAAAGTAACAACCTTCAAGTGACGACCATTCACCGCAAGTTGTGAGTAAAGCAACGCAATTAGTCCAGTGGAACATTAGCTATTTCATATGAATATTGACCTCTATTCTTTATCACATACTATGTACGTACATAGTGTATAGAGAAGGTATTTTATTGCACGCAAAAATTCGATACCGAGATTTCTCGGAAATACATGTTTTGGGTCCCTCAATCCAAAAAAACAACAACATATTTTTGGAAAAAGGTCCGTGTGTGTACCGTGAACAGCCTAGCTCAAAAACGAAGAGCCGTTAAATACCAAACTTGGTATTTAAGTTTAGTATCTTCCAAGGATGTGACACTAAGATTTTCAAGAAAATTCCCCCACCCCCAACTACCCTTTACATGGAAAAATGTTCCAACATTTTTATTTTCTTGAAAATGGCTCCAATGATTTTGACCAAAATATCGTATATTAAAGATATTTACTTGACAAATAAAATGTATATCTTGAATTTCCTGGGAATAACGTCTGAGGACTACTCTATTCTGGATGAATTTTACGGAATTTTGTATAACTGGCAAACCGTAAAGAATAGATAAAAACTTACTTAGCAGAAAATGTAGAGCACGTTAAAACACACAATTTATGTTTCATGTGGATCGTTTTTGAGATATTTATTGTTATTGGTTTTAGCTTTAAAAAATGTATACTTTTCTCAAACAGAAATTTTTCATCTCCTGTCCATAGAAGCAAAGGAACTTCAGCCACATAACAACCTGCTTTTGACTAATACTTTAGCCTATGCTTCTACCTTATTTTGCTTCTACTTACAAGGGAGCAAGTAATAAGACTATTTCTTCTAATTTTTTCTTGATTAGCATGAAATAAAAAGAAGAATAAGCATATTAACAATAGTTTGTTGCAGAGGTGTAGAGAAAGTCTTGTGAATGAAACACATCAGACCTTTTGTGTTTGAAAAGTCTCCTTACGGCATTTATGGAGGCCCCCTCAGTGTGACTAGTGGCTCAAACCTTTTGAAACCAGGTGACATAAGAAAATCATATAATTTAATTTATAACAAAAGTTTCTTTCATGTTCCCGTACAGGCTGTTCCTTGCTTTTACTCATCATCAAAAACAAAGGGCAATTTTCCCAGAAGAAGACTCGGCATACCACGGTTACTTTCTCAATGTGCGACGGTTTCTCGTGAAATTGAGGAGGATTATTTCGAGAGCAATATCTGTGTTGATAGAGTCAGACTGAAAAATTCGATGCCATAGCTGGGATTTGAACCACGGATGTCCCGATCTCCAGCCAGTTGCTCTAACTCTGAGCTACCATGTCAACAGGCCGGCATAGCATTGAATTTCTCAACTAACTCACATGTTTCCCGGTAAACCACAAGGTGATCTCAAATTATTTTGAGATGACAACCCCAATGGCGACTTCCAACGTTGTAAGCACTGTAAGTCCCAGGATTTATAGTATAGCCAACTATTATGGCATTGACTCTACCTAACCAGCTCCTTCCTACATACGACTTGTGTGAAAAAAAAAAAAAAACAACACACAATTAAATCAATACCAATTGACCATAGTAGTTGGCTATACTATGAATCCCGGGACTTAAGTACTTACAACATTGTAAGTCGTATTGGTGTTGTTTTCTCAAAATAATTTTAGATCACCTTGTGGTTTACCGAGAAACATGCGAGATAGTTGAGAAATTCAATGCTATGCCGGCATGTTGCCATGGTAGCTCAGAGTTAGTGCAACTGGCTAGAGACCGGGAGATATGTGGTTCAGATCGCGGCTATGACATAGAATTTTTCAATCTGATTCTACCTATCCATTTCCTGTCCTACACACGGTTTGAGAGAAAAAAACAAACTAATATGTGTGTTTGTTTACAAAGCCAGAGAGATATAAATGTGACACGTCTGACTCCATGATTTGTGAGCAAATTCATCTTGATTCATGTGATTACACATATCTTCACAAAATGTACTTTGTAAGAGAAAATCACAAAATCTTTAATTGGTGCACTTTCTGAGGCTTGTAGAAATTAAAATAAAGAGCTTAGTGGAATATTCTATCTACAGTTTTGTACAAAATGTTAATTGTCACAGAATACTTCACCGCCGAGCGCATTGGACTTGTGTTCACAGCAATTCTTAGCGCAGATACATTCTCTGTGGCAAGATTGGTCGGAGGCTCTTCTTCGGTGCCGAATCAGTTTACTCACAGTTCTCAACCTGTATTTTTATGGAATATTTAGATGGGACGGGATCATAGCGTCTTAATTAAAATGACAACCAAATTGGCAGTTTTTATAAAAACGTTTCACTACAAAAGCGTTCCCACTGTCCACTGATCTATGCTTATTGAAAGCGCACGAAGTTTTCATGTTATTCATTGAGTTATTTGAATAAACACATAATGCAAAATATCCCGTTTCTCTGCCGGATCTTACTTATCGATATTTATTTTTATTGTCGTTCTGTTTTAAAAACAGTAGCCTGTATATAAATATAAACCTAATAGTAGTCCACTTATAGATACTAATATTTAATTCTAGACCAGTCACTGAAATTGGGTTTTATTTGTTATTGAATTTATCAGTCTCCATGACATAAGAGCATAGCAAAGAACCTGTTAAGTTGCTCACAGAGTTTGGAAGCACTTGAGGTAGACTGCGGCTGTTTTCCGCGAAAGGTGATGAAATTTGCCTTCTTACGGTTCCAACTAAGGACTTCTGTGGCTGAAGATTTCGCGATAACTTCAAACGGTGAATTTTTTCGAGGAGATCCCAGTCAATAGAGTAAAATCGCATACCTTCCTGTTTCTTACCCTGAGAACCCTTTGCTTCTGTTGAAGAGCCAGGATGATGTTCTCTTTTTGAGGTTGGCTTAGGTTTCTTTTTGGAAAACTGCAGCATCTTGGAACTGCGAGGGGCATGCTCTACTTCAGAAGGTGTTTCTTTTGCATCGAAGTTCTTCAACCATATATCTGGCTCTGAAGTGGCCTTCAGGTTTTCTCCTGTAGTTAACCCTAGCAGTTCTCCAAACTTTGTCACGGTTCGAGGAGAGAATATGCTTCTCTCAGGGCTCAGTTTCTCAAGGTAATCTACGGTATTGCCAAACTTGTCATGTACTTGAATATTGAACTGAGGAAATGGTCTTTCCTTGCTACATTTTGCGTTAGAACTCATCTCGGCTCAGTTTGTAATATCGACAAGCCTTTATCGGAGAACCACTCGCAGATTTTCTGTATGAGAAAGAATAGAATTAAAATTAAATACAATACTTTTTATCTATAGACATTTACCTACATATCTATGGCTATAAGAAGAGATAGACCTAAGAGTATATGAAGTTAATGTACGGCCGCCAGCCAGATAATAACAGATGATTTGTCATAACTAAATAATAACGAAAGTTATCAACTCAAAAATGTATTTACAAAGTTACAGTACCTTACCCTATTTTTCAAAGTAATCGTATTTGTTATCAAGGTCACGTGGTAACGGTTTTTCAATGCAGATGTTATGCTCTTCCACCGCTAAAGATCTGAGCCAAGATGTCACTGCCACTTTGAAGTCTTCATGTCTTCTTTCGTTTCCATCCAAAAACCATCCATGTTTTTTCTAATTTTTTTTATCAACATTTGCTTTCAACTCCTCCATAACAATTGATGAAATTCCACTCCGGTCTTTTTCGTACATAGTGTTTCATCCTTGATAATTCGTAATTATGCGGCATTTCATCACTGAAGACTCGATTATTGCATTGTCACTATAAACTTTGTTATTTGTCTACAAAATGCGATTGGCCGAACATATTGTGCATTCAAAAAACGAATTAGTTCTTTGGCGGTATAAAAATATAACATTCGCATTAAAAAATTGGTTCCACGTGACAATAAATGTCTTAACAGAATGGAGATTAAGTTGAGAAACAGAGTAAGTAACTGTAACTTTAGAAATAAAGTTTTATGTTGATATCTTTCGTTATTATTTAGTTATGCCAAATCGTCTGTCACTTTCTAGATGGCCCTCGTATATTTTCTTGTTGTATGATTTGTAAACTTTTGTGTTTATAACCAAATAATCCTTTGATCTTGTGATCGTAATAATTACTAACTATTATATTTCTACAAATGCGTACTATGCCATTAATATGATAAAATATACATATACTTAATAATAATTAGTATTATTTTTGTTATTTTCCTAACAACATGCTTTATATTCGTTGATCGGGTATGTTCTTTTTCCTTAACCTACCTTTGTTTTTAAGATTTAGGTAGGTTTGTGCTTTGCTCAGGTTACTTTTGGCTTAAACACTGCATCAAATATACCATCACACTTTAAATCATAATTTCACAATCTAGGGAGAATCCACTATTTCATATTCCACACTCTAGAAAGCAAGGGGAATAATTTTAGTTAAGGAAAAGGATTTCATTTCCATCCAGTAATAGAACCCTGGACGTCATGGCTTTAAGGCTAGTATACTGAACATTATATCGCAGTTTCATATTAAATTTCTGAGGTTCTACTTGATTTCGCTTATCTCATGACTACGTTAATGCAGTATAGGACGTTATGTCAGTCTGCCTGACTGATTTTTATTATTATTATAATCAATATTAATATTATTTTGGTTTTGGACAGGGATATTATTTTGGACTTTGCCATTTACACAATAAAGTGAGCATAGGTTGTGTAATGACTATCTCGTTTGTTCTCCCTGCATCTCCAGGAAGTCAGTCGAAGTCATTCAGCAGAATTAGTATACTTACTGACAAGTTCAAACGAGACAAATGATTTAAGCCTATTCTGTAAATTTTCCCTTTCAGCATAAGCATAGCAAAGCCCTCGTATCTTACTCAGTATGTTGCTGCCATTGGTTGAACAATTTAGAAGTGAAACGGTTAACAATGGTTTATTGAAGAAGTATTGTATATCACCCAAAGATTCCATAACACAATCAGTTTGGGCAGAAATACACTGATACGAAAAAGAGGAACTTTTAAATGGTTCTCTCATGTATGTGTATGCTCTTGTATTTGAACCGCAAAACTCAAAGGCTAAGAAATTGATGAACATTAAGCTTCCTATTGCAAAACAATGTCAACTTTACTTTCTGACAAATAACTTTCTCTTTAGCCGCTTCAACCTTCAGTTGTTCTTCGACGTCGGCTACTTCGACTCCCTTTCGAATCCAACCCAGTCCCCAAAGACTCTATCATAGCTGACGTCTCAGCTTTCTCTTACATGCCTTCTCAAAAAGGCAGAATGCTCTCACACCGGCGGCTCCTCTCAAACCTGCAATCAAGGCAGTTTCCAGAACTGCGGGAAGTGGACACAAAGAGTTGGTTTATTGGATTATTATTGTACCTGTTTATTTGATATCATTTTTGGCACTACAGAAGATCAATTCCAAAGAATATTGTACAAATGGCAACAGATACTTAAGAATTATAATCTAGAAATATCTATAAATAAAACAACTATGGATTTTAAAGGAAAATTCCCTATAAGATCATAAATAGTAATAGATTGAGAAATAATAGAACAAGGAAACCCTTTAACTACTTGGGGTATTTAATATCCTATGAACAAGAAAAATATATACAACAAAATTTAAGAAATTCCAACATATATGTGGAAGTACATAAAGAACATTGAGAAATAAAATTAGAAAATAAGCAATAATGCAATTTCTTATATGGCAGCGAAAACTGGACTTTAAGTAGAGCAAACAGATGAAGATTAGAAACAGCCGAGATGCATTTCTTAGACGAATATCAGGTTAACGTTAAAAGATCACATACCAAATATACAAATACGGAAAGAGTTAGACATATATAAATTAGAGGAGAATATAAATGATGTTAAGTACCAATAGTTCCAACGCCTAAGGAGAATGCGTGATAATAGAATAACAAAACAGGCACTAAATTATAGACCAAAAGAACGGTGCTCAATAGGGCGTCGTGGAATCAAATGGGAACATGATTTTGAGCCGCAACGGGCAATAGAGCCAATCCCTGACCCGGAAGAAGAAGTGTTATATTTGATCAGAGCTGGCAGATATTTTTAGCAACTCAGCAGGTTATGTAAACACGCAGGTGTGTTTTGTTCTGAAGCGGGTCACACGTATCACACACACCATCAAATCACATATGTTTGGAATGGTTGAGCTATGTCCACAACGAAGTATTCAAAGCTTGCTCCCATGCTCTACTATTGCATGCTACCCCTCATCCTGGTCCACAACGTCTCCCTGTAGCCTCAACCAGTAGTATCTTTATCGGAGTTTGTCCATGGTTCGGTGGGTCTAAGATGTCCTCACAAGACTTCCATTATCTAGGATCAACTGCTTTCTTTCTTCGAGTTCTCTCTGTTCTATATTTTCTCTATTATATTCTGAACCCTTTCATTATCAAAAGTTCACGTGATTCCTAGATTCTAAACAACGCACCTTCCTCGGTCTTCAGTGAGTCCCAGTAGCATTTATACAACTACTCCTGGATGGTATATCCCAGATTGGTCCAATTCCTGCCTCTAAATTCTCTCAGGAGGGGCACCAAGTCAGCGTTCACCACCTACTACCTCCTCAGACCTATGCTATCCCATCTATTGGCAGGCGCCACAGGAATCACACGGCAGCTATGGCACGCTCCTTCTCCACTTCAGTGCAGTGGGGAATTGTTAACAGTAAAACAGGTGTAGATGCTGCTATAGCGCTAGTAACCATGCTGTAAAATTAATCTAAGAGCTTTGTGTTGTTACTGTTGAAACAATTAAAACGAAATTAAACATAACTCAAAATCATTTATTACTCATTCCAAATAAAATATATAACTTCATTGATATGGTATTAGTAATCAATTAATATCTTCCTTCTCTATGGCATGATATGAAGTTATATTTTGGAGCCTCTGGATATAAGGACTATTTGATCCTGTA
This sequence comes from Hymenopus coronatus, assembly GCA_030762935.1. Taxonomy (NCBI): domain Eukaryota; kingdom Metazoa; phylum Arthropoda; class Insecta; order Mantodea; family Hymenopodidae; genus Hymenopus; species Hymenopus coronatus. Next base: position 39,424,484 of record CM060885.1, on the reverse strand, counting down.
ATTTCTTGAAGCTAGACAGCTAGTGAAGCAAAATTATCAGTCATCAGATGAAATGAAATGGTTTTTTATTTATGGACGCTCTTCAACTGCTTTGGTTCTCAGCATCCCATTCTATACTGGACGTGAAAGACCGCTTAATTTTGCTCAGAGGCCTCTCTATCAGGCTTGAGGTTCTTTTACATGCCGTAAATCTACGACACGGGACCCATGGCTTTACTTCCCTTCCAAAGGAAGCCATGCTAAGGATTTTAACGCCCGAAAAAATCCATCGTCAGATGGGTGACCATACTAGTACTTACGGAAGTGTTCCAACGCCTTCACTATTGCTAAGAGCTCCCGCTTTTCCGACTTGCACATCGTCTTTTATAGTACTATCCATTCCTCTAGTCATCCTGTACTTGGGTTAGTAGGCCTCCAACACCGGTGTTGCTGTCGTCGTTGTCCACAATAAAATCGTCGCCCAATTGTGGAAATCCTTTACTATAGTTACTAATTGACCATCGGCTATACTATGAATCCTGGGACTTAAAGTACTAACAACATAGTAAATCGCTATTGGGGTTGTCATCTCAAAATAATTTGGGATCACCTTGTGGTTTACCTCCAAACAACCGAGTCAGTTGAGAAATTCAATGCTATGCCGGCGTGTTGCCATGGTAACTCAGTGGTAGAAAAACCGGCTAGAGACTGGGAGATCCGTGGATAAAATCCCAGCTATGACATTGAATTTTTCAGTCTGACTCTACCTATCCAACTCCTGTCCTACACATGGTATGTGTGAAAAAACAAATCAGTATTTATGAAAAATAGTTTATATACGGCTCATAAACGGTAGAGGAAGCGTTGTGAATTTAACGCACACTATTTTTTTTTCAAGTTGGCATACTATTTCAAGTACTGCCCTGTTTTAACAAATCTAAAATTTGTTGCTCTTCGTCTTTAAATAATAAGTGAGTATTTAAAAATGTCATATCTTTCTATGGTATTTATTATATTTGCATTGACAGAATATTTTCAAATCTTTATGTAAAAAGTTATGTTTCTTTGCGATATGAAATCTGTTTTTGTATGTATGAATGGAGTTATGTATTATATGCCCGATTTTCTGCAGAACTCTATCTGTTTGCAATAAACATAAGCCATATTAGATATTCAAAGCAAAAATTGAGTTATTTTATTTTTCCCTGAAAATAGTATTCCAATAATTCCAATTAAGCAAGTTAATATTGTCTGAAATCTAAGGATCCCTCTCCGTTCTACTTATCTTGTTCCTAACCCCCTTGTATTGTCACTTATTGAGTATACTGTTCTCGTGTATTATTTTTTCGCTAATTCAATTTGTACGTTCTTCCAGGCCAGAGTAATATAAAATCTTTTGCTCAATAAGAAAGCGTAATCTATGAGGTGGGCTGGATTGGATTTTATTGCTTCATTTATTTAGCCCCCTTTAACATCTGAGGCTTTGCGTTAGACCCAACTCGTCTGTAGGTTCTTTACTTCGTTTATTTAAGTCACTTTATTTTCCACTAACACACACAGACTCTGTGGGAGTTAGGGAATAATTCTGTTTAAAGAAACATTACCAGCCCCAGCCGGGAATCGAACCCGGGACCTCCGTTGGAGAAGCCAGTTCGCTGACCACTCGACTACGAAGGCAGTATACAAACTATTTTACGTCTGCATGTAAAATACTTTTATGCTAAACATAAATTATTGACATATTTATAGACCAAAAATGATTACCTCTCCGTAACTGTCACGGCATTAAAACAACCTATAATATATTGTTGTTGTTATTATTGTTATTATTATTATTATTAATGTAATATTTCTAGGCTGATGCTATAGCACCCTAAAGTATTAATAAATACTTCCGTATAGTTTTGGTCTATTAAGTTCAATAAAACAGCAATTTATATTGAAATGTACAAGTACTTCATTGCCTTTGGTTCACTACATTTTCATTGTTTCCTTAGCTCTCTGAATTTTAGCGTTCAAATCGCTCATATCATCCATAGCTTGTATTCATATTGAAAAATTTAGAACTAATAATATTTGCATACGAATTTTCACTAGCCATTAAAATTCTTATTTTCCGAAAGTTACCTAAGCTGATTTTGTGTAATAAGTTTCTAATAATTTCCGAACTCGCTTTGCTCTCGTGCGCTTTGTTAAATCTAGGGTGTGTGTGTGTGTGTGTGTGTGTGTTGACAATATGACATTTCAATTTCTTCCGGACAGTTAACAGTTCCTCTCGTTACTCTGTTATCAAACATATTTTCATAATGTTTGGTATTTAAGAAAATGTCTTAATTGGTTGGGCGCAGCGAGCTATTTCAATTCATGAGAAAGCATTGTGTGTTCTGGACAATCCGCAGTGTATAATAACATTTAGGTCTTTATTCCTTTGGGGATCCAGATTTCGTAGTATATTATTCGGTCTTTAGGAGCGCTGATGTAGTTGTTTACAAGGTTTTAGTTGTTTTCGTCTCTATTATTCATTATAGTGGTGGCTACCAACATTAATAAAAAAATCTGATGTGTTCCATTCACATGACTTTCTCTACATCTCTGCAACAAATTAGCGCTAAAAAGTTTATGCTTCTATTTACTTCATGCTAATCGAGAAAAAATTAGCAGAAAAAGTTTATTACATGCTTCCTTGTAAGTAGAAGCGAAATAAGGGAATACCATAGGTTAAAGTGATAGTCAAAAGCTGGTTGCTATGCGAATGAAGTTCCTTTGTTTGTATGGACAGGAGTTGACAAATTCCTATCTGAGAAAATTTAGGTTATTCAAAGCTGAAACCAAAAACAAGGAATATCTCAAAAACGATCAGCTCCACGAAAAAATGTATACAACATAAATTGTGTGTTTTAATGTGCTCTACATTTTTATGTGATAAGTTTTTATTCATTTCTTACGGTTTAGCAGTTGTGCAAAATTTCGTAAATTTCATCCAGAATAAAGTAGTCTTCAGAGGCTGTTCCCAGAAAATTCAAGATATACATTTTATTTGTCAGGTAAATATCTTTAATCATTCGGCATTTTAATCAAAATCGTTAGAACCATTTTTTAGAAAATCAATATTTTCGAAAAAAAAAAAAGCTCCATGTAAAGGGCAGTTTGGCGTGGGAGATTTTTCTCAAAATCTTCGTGTCGCATGCCTGGGAGATACTAAACTTAACGTTTTTGAGTTATCATGTTCACAAACACACGGACACACATACACGCACTTTTTTCTGAAAATACTTTTATTTGGATACAGGGGACCCTAAAACATATATTTCCGGTGAAATCTCGGTATCGAATTTTTGGGTGAAGTGAAATACCTTCTCCATACACTATGTATATAGTACGTGTAGAAAAAGTAATAATACCGTGACATGACAAAATGTAGTATATACTGACATCTAAGGGCTTAAAGACTATTGTAAATTTGTAATCACAGAGGAAGAAATGTGATTCTATAGCAATTTCTGAGGGTTACAGGTGTGCACTTTAAGCAATAATGCTTTACTTCAAGAATTGCTTATAGAAATTCTCTGGTCTTTGTTTAAATTTGGTCATTTTTTTAAATGAGCTGATTGTAGTAGTGTGAATTTGTAAATAGAAACATTTTCTCTAAGTTTTAATCATTTCCACTGTTTCATTAAGTATAGTTTGGTATGTGTGTGTGTGAAAATGGATGTTTGTAATTTGTATTAATCCTAGAATTTTAAAAAAAGCATGCGAGCGAAGCGAGCTCTAGGTTAGTGTGTGTATAAATGAACCGATTTTCGTGTAATTTAGTCTTAGTAATTTCCACTGTTTTCATCAAAGCATGCAGCGAAGCGCGTGCGCGTGGTTAGCTCTAAATTAGTGTTTGTGTGCGCACGTACATTTGATTTTCGGACAATTTGTTTGTATCGATTTCTCGGTTAGACCTAGGTTAGTGTACGTGTGTGTAAATAAACTAATTTTCATGTAATTTGAGTTTAGTAATTTCCAGTGCATTTATCAAAGTATGCTCGCATGCACTCGCGTAGCTATACACTAGTGTGTGTGTGTATATATAAATTAACTGATTTTTGTGAATGTGTTTTTAGTAACTTCATTGCTTTCACTAAGGTATGCGAGCAAAAGTAACATTCTCTCTATTATGTTAGGCTAAGGTTAATGTGTAGATTAATTTATTATTATTTGTTATAGTTAATTTTTAGGCATTTCCAGTGGTTTCGCCAAAGCTTACGAGTAGCACCTGCTTAATAGAACAGAATACTCGCGGATTTTATGAAAAAATAGTTTGGCAGTATAGTTGTGCGTTCGTAAAAATTACAAAATGGAGTATGTTGTTCCGCAGGACGTCCAGATTGAAAATGTTGAAAATATTAACCTGAGCAATAAAAATGCACATGAAACGTGATTCTTGTAATAGATGTGATCATTTTGAGTTGTTGTGACCCACCCTCCTTCCCTAATTGAGCCAGTTTCTTATATATAAATCGCAAAATGTAAGCAATGTAAACAACACACTCAATTTTCTAATTTTTACGAAGGCACAAACCATACTACCAACCTATTTTTTTTTCAGGATATCCGCGAGTCATCTATCCTAATGGCGACATTGCAGATTCTAGTTCAGTTTTAGATTTGACTCAGCCATTGTTCGATTAACCAACATGGCTCCCCATACACAAGCAGACAAAACGAGCGGAAGACTGCGCATTTTGCATCGGAAAGAAGACCCGATTTTCAGAAAGTCCATTTTTACCCTTTATTTCGGTCCAGTTCATTTACATACACCTAACCTTAACGGAGCCTAACCTCCACGAAATCTCGAAACCTGTCGTTCACCTGTCACGTAGCCATATTGTCGCCATAACCAATAGTCAACTCGCGGTATTATGTTTATCAATGTTATCAGGCACTGCTATAATGAAATATAGTGATGAAAACAACGAAAAACATATAAACAACTACATGAGCGATCCTAACGGCCGAATAATATACTACGAAATCTGGATCCGCAAAGGAATGAATACCAATATCTTAATTAGGGCGAGTGAGTGGGACACAGCAACTCATAGTGATAACATTTCATGTGAATTTTAAATTGTTCGGATTAGTGTTTTCAAGATTTTCAATTTGGACGTCCTGCGGAACCTTTACCAACGTTTGTTGCAGTTTTTAAATGTCTCATAACTCCTGGAGTGTTTAATGCAGGGTATAAAATAGCTAGTTTTTATAACTCTAGCGGTAGAACTGTACAATTATAGAGCAATATATAATATGTAATAAATAATTTATCATTTTAGGTATAATAATGCTATAAAATGTAAATAATTTATAATACCAACACTCAGTAATTAATATCAGAGCTTTGAAACTTAAGATTTTGTTGTCTTATTCATCTTTTCATAATTGTAAGTAGGCTTGGCATTATCAAACGCTTATCCAGTTCCCACTTGAGAGTAGAAAGAAAAGCAGAATTGAACATTTTTACTGCTTTTGTAATGAAGGTTATGTTTCGCATCGTGATGTAATTTACAGAAACGTTTGCAATCCTTTTAGACACATACTCAATATTTTATATTTAGTAATCCAGTGGATGTAGCCATAAAGTTAAGAGAACTATAATTGCTTCTTTTATTTTAAAATCACACATCTGAAAGTCTGAACCGTACGATATAGTTGTATTTTGATGCAATCTTATTTAAATGTACTTACTTATTCACAGAGGTAGTAATTGAATTATTCACTTTGAAAGAAATCAGTCTTTAATACTTTCATTACATGATTTCTCAAGGATTTTTCAGGCTTAGTCTTAACACCAAGCATCTCCATTAAAAGTGGACCTAGAAATACTGTAATTTTTAAGTGTTACGATGGATGAATAAACGAAAATAAATGAAGGTTGTTGTAACATTTGTGCGTGTAGCACTTTTCCTTTGTTTTAATCTTTTGGTGTGGTTAATACTCTCTGGCTTCTTCTTAACATAGTTTTGAAAATAAAATCTGATGTGTTCCTTTCACATGACTTTCTATACATCTCTGCAACAAATTATTATTAAAAAGCTTATGCTTCTATTTACCTCATGTTAATCGAGATAAATTAGCAGAAATAGACTTATCACTTGCTGCCTTGAAATAGGAAGCGAAATAAGGGAGCAACATAGTTTAAAGTGATAGTCAAAATCCGGTTGCTATGTGAATGAAGTTCCTTTGTTTGTATGGACAAGAATTGACAAATTTCTGTATGAGAAAATTTTAAGCTTTTTGAAGCTCAAACCAAAAAACAGGAATATCTAAAAAACGATCACCTCCACGAAAAAAATGTAAATTACATCAATTGTGTATTTTATCCTGATCTACATTTTTGTGTTGTGACTTTTTGTCTACCTCCTACGGTTTACCAATTATACAAAATTCAATAAAAATCATTCAGAATAAAGGGTTTTAGAGGTTATTCCCAGAAAATTCAAGATATGCATTTTATTTGGCAAGTAAATATCTTAAATACAAGAGATTTTAATCAAAATCATTAGAAACATTTTAAGAGAATCAAAATGTCCGAAATTTTTTCCATGTAAGGGGTATTTGGGTTGGGGGGGATTTTCTTGAAATTTTTCGTGTCGCATCCTTAGAAGATATCAAACTTAAATACCAAGTTTGGGTTTTACGGTCTTTTCGTTTTTGAGATATGCTGCCCACTCACACACACACACACACACACACACACACACACACGGACATCTTTCTAAAAATGCTTTTTTTTGGATTCATGGGTCTCAAAACATATATTTCAGGTGAAATCTCGGTATCGAATTTCTGGATGTATTACAATACCTTCTCTATACACTATGTACATAGTAGGTGTAGAGAAAGTAATGACACATTTAGAATTAAATTTCTGTTATATTCCTCTATTATCAAAGACTCAAGATAAGGGATGTGACAAATTACTATATTTGCGTAATGTAATAAATATCGTAGTTAGATGTGCTAACAATTGCAAGTAACGATGGTGTACTTAAACTTCATGCTGTCATTCCTTTATTGTAAACAGTATTTATGTTATTAAATGATAAGCTCGCATTTACCACCTAATATGTAGTACTGGCTATAGTGTAGTGTATAGAGAAGGTCTTGCATTCCACCCAAAGATTCGATACCGAAATTGTACCGAAAATACATACTTTGAGTACTCCTGAATCCAAAAAAAAAACATTTCTAGAAAAAGGTCCGTGTGTGTGTCTTTGGACAGCATAGCTCAAAAAAGAAATAACCGTTCAATACCAAACTTGCTATTTAAGTGTGGCATCTTTCAAGGATGCGACACGAAGATCTTCAAGAACATCCCCCCCACACCCAACTACCCTTTATATGGAATTTTTTCAGGAAATTTTGACTTTTTCAAAAATGGCTCTAACCATTTTGATTAAAATACCGTATTTAAAGATATTCAGCTGACAAATAAAATGTACATCTTGAATTTTTTAGTAATTGTCTCTGAAGATCACTTTATTTTGGATGAATTTTACGGAATTTTGCATAATTGCTAAACCGTAAGTGATGGACAAAAACTTATGTAGAGCACGTTAAAATACACAATTTATGTTATATACATTTTTTTCCTGGAGTTGATCGTTTTTGTGTTATTCCTTGTTTTTGATTTCACCTTTAAAAAGATTATACTTTCTCATACAGGAATTTGCCAACCCCTGTACATACAAACAAAGGAACTTCAGTCACAAAGCACCCAGCTTTTGACTATCACTTAAACCTATGTCACTCCCTTATTTCGTTTCTACTTGCAAGGAGAATATTATTTCTGCCTATTTTTTTCTCGATTAGCTTGAAGTAGACAGAAGCATAAGCTTTCTAACAATAATTATTGCAGAAGTGTAGAGAAATTCGTGTGAATGTAACACATCAGATTTTTTCCGCAACTGACCTATTTATAAATGGTACATTGTGATCCGACTTGTTCGGTTTTAACAATCAATATGGTTAAATCTCACTGTCAAGTATATCTCTCTCAAGACTTGCATTACGATCTCCGGAGAGAGCATTGGTTAGGTATTAACGGAGAGTTAGGTATCTACATATAATTTTCGAACATTGTTAACAAACAATAGGCGGCGCCGTAGCCACCTGGTTAGGCAGCTAGCCTATCATCCCGCCAGGCCGGGTTCGATACCAGGGGAAAGTATATGGGATCTGTAGTGGGCAACTTGGCGTCTGGGAGAGTTTACTCCGAGTTTTACGGTTTCCGCTGCCATTCTTTTCACCACCCGCTACACAATCACCAGAGCTAGGAAGTTCGTACCATTCGCCGTTCCGAATACAAGTTGCGACCGGCCGTCTCGCTGCATCAAAACAAAGTCATTGATATTGGAGAGAGGCAAACAAATCTGTGGTCAAGTAAACAGTACTGTTTCCAGAGAACAAAAATTACTTACGAGACACTCGTAAAAGCACAACTATTTAGATCATTAATTATATATAACATACAAATTATTACCTACATATATGTCTGACTCTGACTGATTTCCTTATTTATATATATACATTATGAAAACACCCAAGCAATTATAACATGGATTGCAATATTTACTCATCGAATGTAAAATAATAACCAAATAATACAATTTCTTAAATATCTTCAGAATCTTACTAAGTAAAAACGAAAGCAGGAATTAAAAGTAAATATTTACTCGCCTGCAGCTGTATTACTGAAAACTGTCTATCGACAAAGATGTGACAAAAAATATTTTCAACAATATGTTCTCAACACAAAATAGAAAAAAGATTTTTCAACATCCCCGATTTTCTCATAATTATTAATGAATCGAGGAAGAGCTAGAAAAGACAAAACAATTGACTATTTTCAATTTACGAAATTCTACAATACACTTAACGTATCGCATATCTACTATTTTTGGGTACTGCGTTTTAGTAGTAATTAAAATATAGCAATAAATGAATTAAAATATTGGTTGAATGCAAATGATTATATATGAGAAGGAAACATTTCGTCGTCGTTGTTATTTAGCTTTTCATTGTTTCTTTTATAAATATGGTTTGTCGGCTGTGGAAACATTTTTATCCTAATTAGAATGGATAACCATTTTACTATGGGGAAGTAATGGTAGCAGACAGAGAAATAGAAAAAGCCTGGTGAGTGGAATGTTCTACATTAATTCCGGAGAAGTCTACACAAAGGTACATGTTAGTGCACATTAGGTACATCGAAAAAATGGTGTGTGTGTTATATCAAAGTGTTCCTTTTATTGTTCTGTGGTTCTGTTGTCGTAGCGCGCGCGCATGTGTGTGTGTATTTCCAATGTTGCAAGGATATACAAAATAGATGCGTAGGTGATATTTTAAATTCTAGTATTTTTAGACAGCATTTACCGTCACCAGACGCATGCAAACATTGCTTTATTGTAATCCATCACCACCACCACCACCACTACCACTACCACCACCACCACCACCACTACTACCACTACCACCACCACTACCACTACTACCACCACCACTACCACCACTACAACTACCACCACCACTACCACCACTACAACCACCACCACCACTACCACTACCACTACCACCACCACCACCACTACCACTACCACTACCACCACTACTACCACTACCACCACCACCACTACCACCACCTGGTGTAATGGTTACCATGCTAACTTCATAAACCCAAGGTCGCGGGTTCAAATCCGGCGAAGGACGATGGATTTTTTCGTGCGTAAAAATCCTTAGTATGGCTTCCTTTGGAAGGGAAGTAAAGCCGTTGATCCCGTGTCGTAGATTTACGGAACGTAAAAGAACCTTAAGCCTGATAGAGAGGCCTCTGAGCAAAATTAAACAGTCTTTCACGCCCAGTATAAAATGGGATGCTGAGAACCACAGCAGTTAAAGAACGTCCATAAATAAAACGTCATTTAATTTGCTGCTGCTGCTCTAATTTGAGCTCTAATCAAAGCATCTATGCCCCTCTTGCACTGGAGCTGCAGCTGTGTCGAATGGTAAGTCCATATTGTGTCGTGAATGCATGAGCGAGTGCGTCGAACGAGGAAAGGCAACAAATACAATTAATATGCGAAACACGTAGGCTATTCAAAACATATCTAGACTACCACGCTTGCTTTACTCTGAAAATGCCTTCTGCTGGAGTCAGCCATGATAATTATGAAACCCCTACGTGATCCTTCGGCGAGCAAACGTGCTGCAGTACCGTAAAAATCAATGTACTTGCAAATGGGATTTTAGAAATACGTACTGCAGGACGAAGGAAGAGACATGGATGATAATAGCTACACGAGACAAAGACGGAGAGAGATGGAGAAAACGGGCTAATTTTCTGTGTGGACTTCTGAGAGAAGTTGTAGCTTGCAATTGTTACTTCTAAAACTTCCTTGTATTAATGACGTGGCAACAACGAGAAAGGAAACACAGAAGTTGAAAATCGCTTCACACTATATTATTCCGCACAAATTCCTCTCAAAGTTCTGATTAATGTCTCCTTACTCATGCCATCGTCTTGTAGCTTATGAGCTTGGAAACATCAACCTAATGCTTTGCCTTAAACATACCTGTAACTATTCTGAGAAGAAACCCTATTTTATATACATAAACACGTTATACACATACATAGAATAATATTTTTCTTTCTCTAGTCCTTATGTACAATATACACAGGGATAAAGAAGGTTTGTATCCCACCGAAAATGTAGAGAAAGTAAAAATTCAACTGCTGGATTCCTACAGAATGTTGAGTAAATTACTATTCTTTTGTAAGTAATTTATTTTATGTGTTTATTTCGTATTTAGACTATTGCTCCGGGCTATACGAATGTGCCAAACTACATTTAAATAAGCATTTTATTTTTACTTTCTCTACCACGTGTAATATACGCAGTAGGTAGAGAAGGTATTGATTCCTACCCTAAACTAGGTACCGAGATTTCAGTGGAAATTAATTTTTAGGACTCCTGAATAAAAATAATCTGGCTTCTCTAACACGAATAATGTCCATAATATTATGTGGAGAAAGTACTACATTTTACGCAAAAATTTAATACGGAGATTTCACAGGAAATACAAGTTTTTAGGAATCTTGGATCAAAAAAAAAAAATTATAAGAAAACGGTGTATAGAGATGTGTGTATGTATCTAAACAGGATAAAACAAATCGAAATCTGTGAAGTACTAAACTTCCAAATCTTCCAAAAATACGACATGAAGATTTCCAGGAAAATTCCCCTACAGAAAACAACCCTTTACAAGAAACGTTTTTGATTATCTGAAAAATGGTTGAAACGAATTTGATTTAAAATGCCATACATTAATGATATTTAGATAAGAAATAAAATGTTCATGTAAATTAATTTTTTTTGGTAATAGCCCCTGATGCAATATTCATCCTGGAGATGTTTTGCGTATCTGTTAAAGAGTAAAAGATAGACAAAATGTTACTGAACAAAAAAAATGCAGCTACGCCCAATACATTTTTACTTTCTCCATACGCACTATGTACATAGTGTATAGAGAAACTATTGCACTCCACCAAAAATTGGATACCGAGATTTCACTGGAAATATATGTTTTAGGGTCCCCAATATCCAAAAAAAGCATTTTGACAAAAAGGTCCATGTGTGTGTGTGTGTGTGTGTGTGTGTGTGTGTGTGTGTGTCCGTGTGTCCGTGTGCCTGTGAACACGATAACTCAAAAACGAATAGTCGGTAAAATACCAAACTTGGTATTTAAGTTTAGTATCTTCCAGGGATGCGACACGAAGATTTTGAGAAAAATCCCCCCACCCCAAACTATCCTTTACATGGAACTTTTTTCGAAAATTTTGATTATCTCAAAAATGGCTCTAACGATTTTGATTAAAATTTGGGATATTAAACATATTTACCTGACAAATGAAATGTTTATCTTAAATTTTCTGGGAATAGCCTCTGAAGAGTAGTTTATTCTGGATGATTTTATTAAATTTTGAATGACTGCTAAACCGTAAGAGATGGACAAAAACTTACTACACAAAAATGTAGAGCACTTTAAAACACACAATTTATGTCATATACATTTTTTTCGTGGAGTTTGCGTTTTTGTGACATTCCTTATTTTTGGTTTCTGCTATGAAAAACGTATTCTTTTCTCATACTGGAACTCGTCAACTCCTATCCATATAAACAAAGAAACTTCATTGACATAGCAACCAGCTTTTGAGTATCACTTTAACCTACGGTTGTCCCTTATTTCGCTTCTACTTACAAGGAAGCGACTATTTCTGCTAATTTATTCTGATTAGCATAAAGTAAATAGAAGTATAAGCTTTTTAAGAATTATTTGTTGCAGGGATATGGAGAAAGTCATGTGAACGGTACACATCAGATTTTTTTCTTTGCACCTACGAGGAAATATGTAATAAAACAGTTTATGTTAATGTCTGTCTTAATTAACACGAAGGAAATGGGGTTTTATATGAATGATGTGTTTCAGAATAAGTAGAGAAAGTCATGCGAGTGTAACACATCGGATTTATTAGAAACAAATCTGATATGTTACATTAATATGACTTTTATGAGGAAAGGTCGAGAATCTAGGATACAGAAGGTATAGGGATTAAAAGGGTAGGCGGATATCAGCACTGCGACCAAAAGATATGGTGATTTTTACATAGCAGTGTGGGGTCCCTAAGTTTCCAGATCGAAAATTCTAGATCAGCATGACGTAGACAAAAAAAAATATTCTTTTGTAAATAAAACAAATCTGATGTGCTGCATTCACGTGACATTCTCTACATCTCTCCAACAAATTATTGTTAAAAGCTTATGCCTATTTTTACTTCATACTAATCGAGAAAAAATTAGAGGAAATAGTCTTATTATTTGCTTCCTTGTAAGTAGAAGCGAAATAAGGCAGTACCACAGATTAAGGTGATAGTCAAAAGCTGGTTACTATGTGACTGAAGTTCCTTTGTTTGTATGGCCAAAAGTATAAGTTTTCTAAGGCTGAAATCAATAATAAGGAATATCTAAAAAGCGACCAACTGGGCGAAAAACAATATTATAATATATACTGTATCTTTTAACGTGATCTACATTTTCTTTTAAGTAAGTTTTTGTCTATCTTTTAGGGTTTTCCTCTTGTACAAATTTCCGTAAAATTCATCCAGAATAAACAATTTTTAGAGGCTATTCCCAGAAAATTCAAGATATACTTTTTATTTTTCAGGTAAATATCTTATATACGATATTTTAATCAAAATCGTTGGAGCTACTTTTTAGAAAATCAAATATTCAAAATTTTTTCCATCTAAAGGGTAGTTGGGGGTGTGGGGATTTTCTTGAAAATCTTCGTGTTACATAGTTGGAAGATACCAAACTTAAATACCAAGTTTGGTATTGAACCGTCTTTTCGTTTTTGGGCTATGGTGGTCACAGACACACACACACACTGACCTTTTTTCAAAAATCTTTTCTTTTGGATTCAAGGGACCCAAAACATGTATATTCGGTGAAAAATCGATATCGAATTTTTGGGTGGATTGCAATACCTTCTCTATACACTATGTACATAATACGTATAGAGAAAGTAAAAATTGTGGAACGGCTAGAGAAGGTTATGTTAATGGAACGCATTAGACTTTTTACTTTCTCTACACGTACTATGCACATGGTGTATAGAGAAGGTATTGTAATGCACGCAAAAATTCGATACCGAGATTTCACCGGAAATACATGTTTTGAGGCCTCCTGGATCCAAAAAAAGCATTTTTAGAAAAAATGTCCGTTTGTGTGTGTGTGTGTGTCTGTGGGGAGTATAGGTCACAAACGAAAAGTCCATTAAAAACCAAACTTGATAACTAGGTTTGGTATGTTCCAAGGATGCGACACGAAGATTTTCAAGAAAATTCCCCCACTCCCAACTACCCTTTACATGGAACGTTTTTTAGCAAATTTTGATTTTTTAAAAAATGGGTCAAACAATTTTGATTAAAATATCGTATATTAAAGACGAATAAAATGTATATTTGGAATTTTCTGGGAATACCCTCTGAAGACTACTTTATTCTGGATGAATTTTGCATAAGTACTAAACCCTAAGAGATGGACAGAAGCTTAACACAAAAAATGTAGAGCACGGTAAGACACACAATTTATGTTACATAGATTTTTTTCGTGGAGCTGATCGTTTTTGAGATATTCCTTGTTTTTGGTTTCAGCTTTGAAAAACTTATACTTTTCTGATACAGGAATTTGCCAATTCGTGTCCATACAAACAAACGAACTTCAAACACATAGCAACCAGCTTTTGGCTTTCAGTTTAACCTATGGTACTCCCTTATTTCGCTTCTACTTAGAATAAAGCAAGAAATAAGACTATTTCTGCTAATTGTTCTCGATTAGCTTGAAATGAATAAAAGAATACGCTTATTAACAATAATTTGTTATAGAGATATAGAGAAAGGCATGTGCATGGAACACATGAGATTTTTTTCTTACTGGAGTGAAATTCTGACACTGAGTTTTTTTTATCAAACCAGATACTCTCATAAATGAAAATGAGAATGAAAAGAGCTGGAAATCAATTAGACACTTGTTCAGGAGAGAGTAAGAAAGCGTTGAATACTGCAGTGTTGTGCACAGAGCAGAAGGCAAGCACAAAGCAATATTCAGTAGGTGTAATGAATGCGCACATTTCAGAATGGGATCTTCACATTTGGCTACGATCCTCGCCTCTGTAGCTTTATTAACAGAAACGTCTGGTGGCGTTACTGTTGGACCAACTCTTGCTTTGCTTAATAACCCCTGAAACTGGATTCATATGTTAATATGCCTTGAACACAGTGGGGGAACTTTGCAGCGTCATGTGGCGGTGATGATTATTCAAAGCATCACTCTCGTCCGCTCATCATCAAGTTGCCATCACAAGGGAAATTAGCAAGAAGCATTGCCGTGGAGACGGAGCTAGGGGATGGGATACTCCACCCGCTCTGAAAAGCTATACTCGCAGCTCGTTGTTTCCCAAGTTCACTCGCTTCTCTGGATAATTATCCTTGTGTTCTTTTTCTTATTCCCTTCACAGTTAAGCCTTTGGAACAGGCAAAGTCGGTTTTACACTATACGCATCATCGCCAAGTATGCAAATTTGACAATAATAACTCGAATATATTAATTTAGAACACTCTGGGGTAAATACTAGTGACTTTCAGGAAGTTTTCTTCTTGATCTTATTTCTGAATATGACAAGCAACTTCGTGCAATAAATTACAATATTGCAGTATATGGAATGCTCTTGATATTGCTGTACATACGAATAATTAAAGGTGATGAACAAACAAATCTAAGAGCAACATTTTATCGGCATTAGATGAATAACATAGATCATCCAAAATGGTGGACGGTGGGGCTACAACGGGGATTATCAAAGGGGTAACGAAAATAGATATAAGGTCGTGAATAAAGTAAAAACACGACTATGCGATATAAATAGGCAGGAATCTTAATCTGAATATAGAAAAAATCTTTAATGCAGTTACAAAAATAAATAAAAATTGGATGGGGTAAAGAAACATATATTTTAGAATTGGGTATGAAACAAATATTGGAATAGCGTGGCTCTGAGAGGGTGGAAAAATCGTAAGGTAGTTGATGATGTGGTAGGAGGATTTGCCCATTATGTGGGTATTAGGAAGATTGGAGGCATATTTTGGCAGATTGCGTGCAGATGGAGGTTGTTAGGAAAAGATTATTGCCGGAAATATTTTAGCTTCAAACAGACGAAGAACAGCTTTCTAGGATTTAATTCTAAACAGCCAAAACTAGCCAAGTCTGGGCACATACTTAATGGAAGTACGTGTACTAAGAGTTAAAATATTTGTGTAAATATTATATAGACTTATTTGGGGTTTGAGTAATATACACGTGTGAATACGTGGTGTAGTTGTGAGTGCAGGTGTGTGTGTGTGTGTGTGATATCAGTGTGCTCATTCTTTTAATGTTTTGTGGCTCTGTTGTAGCCCGAGAGGGTGTGTATGTGTGTACTTCCAATGTTGTCAAGATATTTATAATAGATATGTAGGTAATATTTTAAATTCAAGTATTTTTAAACAGCATGTACGGTCACCCGACCCGTGCGACTGTGTGACGCAAATATTTTATTATTATAAACTTAATAATATATACTACTAGTACTTCTTAATTATTTGTATCTAATACAAGTGAAGAAGTGTTAATTTTAATTATTTTCTCACAGAAACTGCGAGTTGGATAGGTAGAGTCAGACTGTAAAACTCAATGCCATATTGGAATTTGAACCAAGGATGTCCCGATGTCTAGCCGGTCCCTCTACCATGAGCTAACATGGCAACATGCTGGCATAGCATTAAATTTCTCAACTGACTCAAATGTTTCCCGGTAAACCACAAGATGACACAATTTATTTTGAGACAACCCCAATGGCGACTTACAATGTTGCAAGTACTTTTAAGTCCCAGGATTCATAGTATAGTCAATTATTATGGACAATTACGATAATTTAATTGCTTTCTCACAAAAAGCATGTGTAGGGCAGAAGTTGAATAGGTAGAATGAGACTGAAGTTGCCATGGTAGCTCAGCGATAGAGCGACCGACTAGAGACCGGGAGATCCGGCAATGGCATTGCATTTTTCAGTCTGACCTATCCAACAAGTAAAGAATCTCGTTTTATAATTTCTTTGTACTTAGTGCTACATTCATATCAAAACATACATGTAGAATCAAACGATAACCAATTGCTATATATATGCTGACCTTGATTATCCATAGTAAATAAGAAATTCAACCACGATCACTAAAACATACATCAATCTGGTTGGTCATATAGGACGATGAATAAAATCACTTAAATGATGCTCAAATGATATTGGTGTCCATGGAGCTTAAATTTACTCGACATTTGTCTTCTCAGGATAAGGGAAAATCCGGGTAAAAAAGGAAATGGCGTGTTATTTATTGACGCTCTTTAACTGCTATGGTTCTCAGCGTCCCATTCTATACTGGGCGTGAAAGGCGGCTTAATTTTGCTCAGAGGCCTCTCTATCAGTCTTGAGGTTCTTTTACGTGCCGTAAATCTACGACACGGGACCCACGGCTTTACTTCCCTT
Source organism: Hymenopus coronatus (assembly GCA_030762935.1). Classification (NCBI taxonomy): domain Eukaryota; kingdom Metazoa; phylum Arthropoda; class Insecta; order Mantodea; family Hymenopodidae; genus Hymenopus; species Hymenopus coronatus. The sequence continues at coordinate 39,407,324 of CM060885.1, read as the reverse complement.
CCGAAGGAAGCCATCCTAAGGATTTTTACGCCCGAAAAAATCCATCATTCTCCGCCGGGTTTGAACCCGTGACCTTGGGTATATGAAGTTAGCATGGTAACCATTACACCACGGAGGGCGACTTAAATCCGTTCTAAACGTACTGTTTAAAGTATTGGAAAACTCAAAGTAGCTAATTCTTGTAAATTTATTACTCATTCAATATCTATATATTTTACCAATATCTTCAAATTTTCTGCTTTTCTTTTGGTCTCTTTCGTTGTTTCCTAGTTTTATAAACATCAATGAAAATTAAGAAGATGAACAGAATAAATAAATAAATATATTTGTATATATAAGCCCTCATTCCAATATTGCGAAAACTTAACGTTTCAATCAAAACGTCACAAATGTTTCATAAAAGTATGAAAGAAAAATCAACCTTTTTTCTAGGTTGTATAGAAATGCGTCAAAATCTTCCCCTTTTATCCCTAAAGAACTTCAAACTTAATTTCGGAGTTTGTTGCACCAATTTGTTATGGAGATATGTTGTGTGCATAGTACTGCTCCAAAAAAGCACATTTAAGGAACGGATTCAAAATTTGTATGTATCAGATGAAATTAATTTCATCGACTAGTTTGTGAGCATAATACAGTCGAAAAAGTAAAATAGTCCTTATTTTTGCTTGAAGTAGAAGGCAAATTGTTACGCAATTGCAAACCTGAAACCATCTCCTTACACATTTAAGGAACGGATTCAAAATTTGTATGTATCAGATGAAATTAATTTCATCGACTAGTTTGTGAGCATAATACAGTCGAAAAAGTAAAATAGTCCTTATTTTTGCTTGAAGTAGAAGGCAAATTGTTACGCAATTGCAAACCTGAAACCATCTCCTTAGCCCTGCTGAGAGGTTTGTTATGGGTATTCTTGTGGTCTTTCAGAATGCTTTTGATTAGGAGGTAAGGGAGTCCTATTCTCCAGCAAGTCGCAATTATGTGGCAAGGGACCCCATGACCAACTTTTTGATCGAAATGTTCTCTGTGGACGATGCGGACATCGTGGTCAATCGCGCTGGATCCGACAAATAATAATGGAATATCTCAGAAATGACCAATTCCACGAAAAAAAAAACGTATATGACATAAATTGTGTGTTTTAACTAGATCTACATTTGTAGCAAGTTTATGCTACGCAAAATTCAGCAAAATTCATTCAGAATAAAATGGTCTTTAGAGGCTATTCCCAAATAATTAAAGATAGGTATTTTATTTGCCTTATAAATATCTTTAATGTAGAGACATTTTTGAGAAAATCAAAATTTTCAAATTGTTTTGCATATAAAGGGTAGCTTGGGGTGGGAGGATTTTTCTCAAAATCTTCGTGTCGCAACCCTAGAAGATACTACACTTAAATACCAAGTTTGGTATTTTACCGACTTTTTGTTTTTGAGTCGTCGTGCTCACAGACCCACGGACACATCTTTTTCTAAAAATGCCTTTTTTATACAGGGGACTCTAAATCGTGTATTTCCAATGAAATCTCAATATCGAATTTCTGGGTGGAATACAATACCTTCTCTATATATGTACATAGTACGTGTAGAGAAAGTAAAAATTAATGCACATCGTTTGAAATCCCTCGCACTCCCGTTATCACTCCATAAAAATATTACTAGAAGGCTGTGACTTATAAACAAGTTAGAACAAGATAATCAAAATTTACTTTGCACGTCCACAGCTGCTAACTTGTAGTGCCGATGAATGTCAACGCACGCCTTAGACTATAGACAGTCTAAAAAAAATTGAATAGATTTTTCCTTTACATTCTTTTTACAAAATCATTTTGTTTCGAGCAAATGTATATGAAATTTTCCGATAGTTATAATTTTCGTACTCTACATCTTACAACGCTACAAATCATCTGATTTCATGTTGTACATCAGCTACAAAAATCTGATCTGTTCCATTCACATCAATTATTCTACCTCTCCGTTACAAATTATTGTTAATAAGCTTATTCTTCTATCTAGTTCATGCTAATCGAGATAAACATTAGCAGAAACGGTCTTATTACTTAGCTCCTTATAAGTAGAAGGGATCAAACTCGGCTAAACATACAGTCAAATGTTTTAAAATGTGGTTACTATGGGATTAAAATCCGTTTCTTTGCGTATCCAGGAGTTGGCAAGTTAACGTATGAGAAAAATAGAAGTATCTCAAAACAGAAACCAATAAAAAGGAATATCTCGAAAACGGCCAACACCACGAAAAAAAACTTATATTACATAAATTGTGTGTTTCATGGAGATCTACATTTTTGTGTATTTGTGTAGTAAGAGATATTTCTTGGTAGTGTTTTCAATTTTAAAATCGTAAACATTTATCAAACGAAATGTATAATTTGTTTCCTTCTTTTTACTCCTGGGCATGCGAAGAGAGCCGAATTTCAATCACATACCATTCAGCCTTTAAAAAGCCTCAGCGTGCACATTATAGAAGAGCAATGCAAACGAAGATTTTCAAGAAAAAGTTATCAAAAATTTTGATTTTCTCAATGATTTTGATTAATATATCGTATATTAAAGATATTTCCATAACAAATAAATTGTATATCACGAATTTTCTGAAAATAGCCTCTAAAGACCTCTTATTCTGTGTGAATTTTATTGAATTTTGCATAATTGGTAAACCGTAAGAGATAGACCAAAACCTACAACACAAAAATATAAATGACGATAAAAACACAATTTATGTAATATATATAATATATATTACATATATTTTTTTTTCGTGGAGTTAGCCGTTTCCGAAATATTCCTTGTTACCGTTTTAGGTTTTGAAATACTTAAACTTTTCCCATACGGAAACTGTCAACGCTTGACCTGCAAAGAAATGGATTTCAATCCCACAGCAACCACATTTTGAAACATTTGACAGTCTGTTTAGCCTAATGTATTCCCTTATTTCCCTCCTACTTTTAAGGAACCAAAGATTAAGACCGCTTCTGCTAATGTTTTAGCATGAAATAGATAGTAGAGTAAGCTTATTAACAGTAATTTGTTACAGAGATGTAGAGAAAGTCATGTGAATGGGACGCATCATATTTTTTTTTCTTTGTTCCCTGATATCTTGGCAGTTTTAAAGGACATCGCATACGATGTTGAATTATGATATGACCAAGTCATTAAAAATCAGATGTTCCATTCATATGACTTTTTTTACATCGCTGTAACAAATTATTGTTAAAAAGCTTATTCTTATATCTACTTTATGATAATCGATATAAACATTAGTAGAAATTGTTAATTATTTACTTCCTTGTAATAAGAAGGTTAATAAGCGAATGCACTAGGCTAAAACGGCAGTCAAATACTTTAAAAGTGGTTGCCATATGGTTAAAATCTGTTTCTATGCAGGGCCAGGAGTTAATAGCTTTCCGTGTGAGAAAAGTTCAAGTATTTTGAATCTGAACAAATAACAAGGAGTATCTCAGAAATGGTCAATTAGACTAAAAAAACGTATATGACATAAATTGTGTGTTTTAACGTGCTCTACATTTTTTGTGTAGCAAGTGTTTGCCTATCACATACAGTTTACCAGTTACGCAAAATACAGCAAAATTCATTTAGAATAAAATCTTCAGAGGCTATACCCAGAGAATTCAAGATATACATTTTATTTGCCATATGGATATCTTTAATATACGGTATTTTAATCAAAATCGTTAGGGTAAATTTTGAGAAAATCAACATTTTCGCAATTTTTTCCGTGTAAAGGGTAGTTTGGGATGGGGAGAATTTTTTTTTTTAAATCTTCGTGTCTCGACCCTGGAAGATATTAAAATTAAATACCAAGTTTGGTATTTTAGCGATTTTGCGTTTTTTGAGTTATCGTGTTTTCACACACACACACATTTTCATCAAATGCTGTTTACTTTCTCTATACGTATTATGTACACAGTGTATAGAGACAATATTGCACAGCACCCAAGAATCTGATACCTGATTTCATCGGATATAAAACATTGTAAAAAATGTTTGATAAAATAATAATTTTCGAAATTTTTCCAAATGTAGGGTAGTTTCGGATGGGGTGAGTTTTCTCTAAGTCTTCGTGTCGCATCCCTGGAAGTTTACAGACACATGGACACACACACACGCGGACCTTTTTCTATAAATGCCTTTTTTTGGATACAGACGGTCCTAAAACATATATGTCCAGTGAAATCTCGGTATCGAATTTTTGGGTGGAGTGCAGCACATAGTACGTGAAGAGAAATTAAAAATATGTAATATAAACATATATAAAACGTTAAACATCCACCAATAAGATTATACTTAACTAAGTTTCTTAGATTCGTGTACAAGTGAATATCGGCGATGACGTTAGAAGTTTGGTTAGCACGGAGCACGGTTTTCTTTGCTTGGTTACCCAGTCTATCTGCAAGTTTGAGAACGTGACTATTTTGACTGTACAAGGACATAGAGCGCGTAACATTACTGCATAATTATAAATAATGACACTGTGTGCCCCGGGCTGTCGCTTCATCAGGAGCTTGTCGTAATCAGGTTTACTTGTGCTCGAACATGAAAATACATGCGGCAATTGTGAGGGAGCGAGAAGAGGTGCCGACAATTATCTCAACAATTGGCGCCCTTTTGACACAATGTGCATATGGCTCCGGGCCATAGCCAAGTTCAGAGACAAGGGAGGGTGAAGCTTGCTATGCTTAATTTTGCATTCCCCATCCCCATTTAGCTGTGCGCGGGGCGGGGGTGAGGCAGCAACTGAGTGACGAATTAAAGCGTCACGAATCGTATCAAATATCGATGATGCAAATTATGCAAAAGCAAGGGAGATGTGAATGGAAATTTGTTTAGATTTTACGCTCCAGCCAACCTTTCTCTGCCCATCAACATTGTTACATAGGTGTAAATTAGGGAATCTGTTTCAAAAGGCCTGTAATTGAAGAGAAATTGCGAAAATTGATGAAATAACACTAGTGAAAGTGAAAATTACTCCGAATGTACATTTATGATTTTTTTTAAATTAATTGCAATCAGCAGATGTGGCTTTGAAGTCAGACAGATGCTGCGTTGATTTAGATAGGCGCTGAAATTCATTTTTGCTCACCTGCTTTAATTTACGGACTACAAAATGAACCGATATTTAACCAATAAGAAAACCGTACTTTCTGATCGCGCAATGCTTCTTTTTTAAAATTTACATTTGAGTATTTTCTATACAAAGACTATTCTAGAAAAAAAATCTGATGTGTGCCATTCACATGACTTTCTCTAAATCCCTGCAACAAGTTATTCTTAAAAAGCCTATACTTCTATTTACTTCATGCTTATCAGAAAACTTTAGCAGAAATAGTCTTATTACTTGCTTCCTTGTAAGTAGAAGCGAAATAAAGGACTACCATAGGTTAAAGTGATAGTCAAAAGCTGGTTGCTATGTGACTGAAGTTCCTTTGTTTGTATGGACACGAGTTCACAAAGTCCTGTATGAGAAAGGTATGTTTTTTATAGCTGAAACCAAAAACAAGGAATATCTAAAAAACAATCAACTTCACGAAAAAAAATGTATATAACATAAATTGTGTGTTTTAAGGTGCTCTACATGTGTTGTGTGGTAAGTTTTTGTCCATCTCTTACGGTTTAGCAGTTATGCAAGATTCTGTAAAATTGACCCAGAATAAAGTAGTCGTCAGAGGTTATTCTCAGAAAATTCAAAATATACATTTTATTTGTCAGGTAAATATCTTTAATATACGATATTTTAATCAAAATCGTTAGAGCCATTTTTTATAAAATCAAAATTTTCGAAAAAAGTTCCATGTAAAGGGTAGTTTGGGGTGGAGTGGTTTTTCTCAAAATCTTCGTGTCGCATCCCTGGAAAATACTAAACTTAAATACCAAGTTTGGTATTTTACCGACCTTTCGGTTTTGAGGATTCGTGTTCACAGACACACGGACACACACACACAGACCTTTTTCGGAAAATATTTTTTTTTTGGATACAGGGGACCCTAAAACATATATTACCGGTGAAATCTCGGTATCGAATTTTTTGGTGGAGTGGAATACTTTCTCTATACATATAGTGCGTATAGACAAAGTAAAACTATTGGATAAACGTTACGAAATTTTAAAGCATTAGGTACAGGTTACCAAAATCATTTTTTTTCTTCAGATATTCATGTTCCAAGCCAATAAATAATTAAAAGTAAAAATTAAAGAATAAAAAGGCTGAAAATCTTTAATTAAACGTTAATTATTATACGATAAAACTTTCAAAAAGTTAAGTTTTATCATGATAAGTATTTTGTATTATTAGCAAACTTGATGTTTATATTTTAAATACACATTTATTTTTGTGGTAATTATTTGAAAGAATACAATCGGTATATACATTAGTACCCCCCGAAATAAGTTATTAGGTTAATTTCAAATTACAAAAATATGAATTTTCCTTATGACTTAAGTTTACAAGAAAGAGTAAAAGTTACTTTTATTAATCGGTCCATGAAACTAATGTGCGACGCAGACAGCCATGTTTCCGAAATACATTTAAATCTTCTCCAGGTAACTAACTTTATCAAACATTTGGAGAAGCTGTTGCTTTTTAAAGCTGAAATACATCACAAGCACATATTGAACTGACTTCCCGATGTATTTTCCAACATCGAATTTCAATGAGTTCAGAGAATAAACAAAACACATTTCTAGTCAGCGAGCTGACTTCTCGCACAGAGGTCCTGGTTCGATTCGCGGCTGGGGAATTATTCCCTATCTCCCCACAGAGTCTTAAAGCATATATGTGTTTGAGGAAAATAAAACGATTTAAACAAGTTGTTTCTTAGCTCACGATATGACAAATGTTAAAGGGAGCTGTATAAATGAAACCAAAAAAATAAAAAAATAGATAAACATTTTCACCTAAATAAACCATCCTATACATATTTTATCGTGTAATGTTTTTTTAAGTTTTATTCAAAATGTTTCAAATGTTCGTACATATGCATATTCAAAAATCTTAGTTTAAATATAAATTTGCATTAAAAATCGAACCTAAATGTGGGTCTTTACTAAATTAAAAATAAATAATACTATTCATTATAATAAGCCCTTTTTAACCCATCGAACAAAGAAACATAGCTACTCAATAGTTTACCATACACAAACCATTTTTTTAAAGTTTAAACAAGAATATTAAAATAATACGCTTGTAGTTTCAAAAAATATTATACTTGATATAGTTGTAAGAAAAGTCAATATCTATTAAAATATTAATGATAAAATAAATAAATTTTGAATTAACATATATCTGAAGAGGATTTTATGACAACGCATGACAATATTTAATTTATTCTGAAGATAGTATAATAACGATAATAAAATTATTTTGAGTGTGTTAAATGTATTCAAACCATTTCATGTAAAAAGGGACCGAAATCTGCAAATTGCTTCACAGGGCAATGTAATTCATCATGGCTTCGTATGCTGGATCTATATTAAAACATTATTCGTCATTTCAGGGCTCAATTTAGGACACTATACAGTATACAATATAGGGGGACACTTCGTGCAGTGTAACCTAGGGAGATTTATTGCAGCTACCATTCCCAAAGGAAAACGATTTAAGTGAGGGAACCACAGGAGGCTGAAGCCGCGAGTAGATACGTCACAGAGACGCACAGAAGTCACTTCAACTCTTTGGTGTCCACGGGGGGTTATCTTTTCTTGTAGCAAGCATTTGCGAAACTTTTCCGCAACTGCTTCAGGCCACGATACCTGAACACCTGAAACATGAAACGGAATGAAGATGAAGATGAAGAACCAACACAGCATTCGCCTACCCACAAGGAATAACCCGAAAAAAATGGTCAACGGGAATCGACCCCAACTCGCTCGGTTTAATACATATGGTTAAAATTTAGATAACTACATTTCTAAGTGGCATTCCCGTGTATATTAGGTAAAAATAAATGCAAAATATAAAATAATATAACTACCGGAGCTAAAATAATAATTTTGAATGCAACACATCACATTTTTAATTCTGTGAATGTTCCTAACTCATATTATCGGCAGGTGGCAGAGAAAGTAAAAAAAAAAAAAAAAAAAAAAAAAAACATGGCATAGATGCAAATAAATGGTGCAAATTTATTATATATGATTAGTTCCATTCAATACCTAAGTTGTTAAATAGCTTCAATTCTACAGTACAAACATTCCATTTTCGAGATATATTTTCACCGAATACCGCTTAAATATTATCATACATTACAAAAGTTTTATCCTGCATATTACGGAATAAGAAAATCTGATGTGATCCATTCGCATGCCTTTCTCAACGTCTTTGCAACAAATTATTGTTAAAAAGCTTTTTCTTCTATTTGTCTCATGCTAATCGAGAAAAAATTAGCAGAAATGGTCTTATTGCTGACTTCCATGCAAGTATAAGAGACATAAAGGTGTGCTATAGACTAAAACGATAGTCGAAAGCTCGTTGCTATGTGAATGAAGTTGCTTTGTGAGGGAAGGAGTTGAGAAATTTCTATATAAGAAAAGTATTTCTTAGCTGAAACCACGTACAGGGAATATCTCAAAAACGATCTATTCCACGAAAAAAGTATGTAACATAAATTGTTTGTTTTAATGAGCTCTACATTTTCTATTAATTAAGCTTTTCTACCTATTACAGTTTACAAGTTATGCAAAATTCCGCAAAATTCATCCAGAATAAAGTAGTCTTCAGAGATTATTCCTAGAAAATTCAAATATACATTTTATTTGTCAGATAAATATCTTTAATGTACGACATTTTAATCAAAATCGTTACAGCCATTTTTGAGAAAATCAAAATTTTCGAGAAAAGTTATATGTATAGTTAGGGGTGGGAAATTTTCTTGAAAATCTTCGTGTCGCATCCTTGAAAGATACTAAACTTAAATACCAAGTTTGATATTCAACAGTCTTTTCGTTTTTGAGCTATGCTGTCCACAGACACGTACATGCACACACGGACCTGTTTCCAAAAATGCTTTTTTAGTTTGGATTCAGGGGGACCCAAAACATGTATTTCCGGTGAAATCTCGGTATCGAATTTTTGGGTGGAATACAATGTTTTCTGTATCCACTATCTACATAGTACATGTTGGACAGGGAGAGTAAAAAAAAAAAAAAAAAATTCACAAAACGAAATGAACATGGTTTTATAGATAGATACAAGCACAGACGTTTGAAGGTGGATGACCAGCATCGAGTGTAAGTGCGGCAACAATTTGCATTGCGCGAGTCATTTGTCACCAACTGAAAGCCGTGTTTCCATCCCTCACTTCTTGCAGTGGATCTGAAACAAAATAGAGCTAATAGAAGTCTCGTCTTTTGTTGCACACAACTACACTACAGAGGGTGGCCTCTATTGCAACGCCGCTGTTTTTTGCTGTCCTTAATTTATGCAAGCTCTTCTGTGATGAAAATTTGGCAGCCACTTCAATAGATTATCATTATTCTTTACTCCTAAGTTTCTTTTATTTTCTAGTTTTTATTTCCATTCCCTTTTCTCTTCATAATACGCATGAAAAATGTTCCACTTACGTCTCTACCAGACCCCATACAGCCCTTACCAGAGCAAATCCTCCGCCGGCATTTTTCAGACATTATCCACGGCGTGTGCATTTGTTTTCATTCGACTGTGCTTAATGCCTGCCGCATCAGGCGTACCTTTTTCTCAGTAATAACATTTTAGATCGAAATGTAGATTGGTTCGCCATGTTTGGCAGTGCTAATAATATAATGAAATCGTAAAATAGCTTGTGACTTAAGCAGTAAAGTATAGCTAAGTAAATTAATAACTGTTTTATGCTACTTTAAGTTTACAACTTGTGTTTACTGTTAGTAAATATTATCAGCAATTAAAAAAAATAAAAAGAAAAAGAGTATGATGTGTTGCAATCACATGACTTTCTCTACATCTTTGCAACAAATTGTTATTAAAAAGCTTATGCTTCTATTTACTTCATGCTAATCGAGAAAAAAATAGTACAAATAGTCTTATTACTTGCTTCTTTTAAGTAGAAGCGAAATAAGGGAGTATCATAGGGTAAAGTGACTGAAGTTCCTTTGTTTGTATGGACAGTAATTGAGAAATTCCTGTACGTGAAAGGCATACGTTTTCTTAAAGCTGAAACCAATAACAAGGAATATTTCAAAAGCGATCAATTCTAGGAAAAAATGTATATAACTTAAAGTGTGTGTTTAATCGTGTTCTACATTTTTTGTTTAATAAGTTTTTGCCTATCTCTTACGGTTTACCAGTTATGCAAAATTCAATAAAAGTCATCCAGAATAAAGAGGTTTTTAGAGGATATTCTCAGAAAATTTAAGATATACATTTTATTTGGCATTTAAATATCTTAAATATAAGAGGTTTTAATCAAAAATTTTAGAGCCATTTTTGAAAATCCCTAAAACGTGTATTTACGATGAAATCTCAGTATCGAATATTTTGGGTGCATACAATACTTTTTTTATACACTACGTACATATTACGTGTAGAGAAAATAAAAAATGGAAGCAGTATAGTTGGAAGGATACAACAACTGGTTTACATTCACAGTCATATCTTCTCTTTTTAATAGGATCTTATAAAATTAGGAACATGACAATGGTTGATGATTTAAATTATCGAAGTTTAAAATTGTAATATTATTTCTTACTCTATGTTTTAAAAGAATGTCTTTAAGATATTAGGGATCGCTTTTTTTTTTTTTTTTTTTGCCTATGCAAATTATGTTCAGAATATTTACGAATGTGAACCAAACGATACTAATATTCATGCATTTAGGTATCGTCAGCTCCTTTATTGTCAAATAAAATTACTGGTTCTTCTGGAAAAAAGATTGATGTGCGATTTTCACATGGCATTCTCCACTCTCATTTCTAAAAATTATTCTCAAAAATGACGTATTCATCTACCAACTTTCTGTCTTTTTTATGTTACTCTTGTTATGTTTTAACTTAAAGTTTAATGTTGTTTAACGAATGCATAATCTTGCACAGTAGATGACACAACCTTTAAATGATATTCGAAAGGTCTGGATCGGCAGACCTTATATATACACGACTTCACAGCATAAGGGAAAACACCGGTAAAATCGAACTCGGACCTCTTTATTGGGCGGCAGACTCCCACAGGGGGTAGAATAGTGGACTAGAAATGGGCTACATTTAGTAAGGTTGGACTACACTATTTCTTGTTAGTAAAAATAAATTTTCATTGCCCATTTACACATTTCCTTGTAAGTGGGAGGAGAATAGGCACAATTGGCTAGGTTCTCAGGTTTCTAAACAAACCGTACCACTGTGTGATGGCTTTCAAATTTTATGCTCTTGCATGATCTGGGAATAAAAGTTGTTTATTCACAAAATTCCTCTATCCATTCTTCTACAAGCTTCTTAAACAGTTTACCCTTTTAGCTGCTTAATGTTAATCAAGATAAACATTTACAGAAATTGCTTTACTACACAATTTGTTGTAGCTAGAAGAGAAATAGAGTTCTCTTTTCATGACCATGAGAAAAAACCGAATAGTGGTTGAAAAGCAATTGAAAAAATCTGATATGTACCATTCACATGACTTTCTCTATATACCTGCAACAAATTATTTATACTTCTATTTACTTCATGCTAATCTAGAACAATTAGCAGAAATAGTCATATTACTTTCTTCCTTGTAAGTAAGTAGAAAGGAAATAGGGGAGCAGCATAGGTTAAAGCGATATTCAAAAGCTGGTTATTATGTGACTGAAGTTCCTTTGTTTGTATGGACAGGAGTTGACAAATTCCTGTATGAGAAAAGTTAAGATTTTCGATCCTGTAAACAAAAACAAGGAATATCTAAAAAACGATCAACTCCAAGAAAAAAATGTATACAACATAAATTGTGTGTTTTAATGTGCTCTACATTTTTTGGTGGTAAGTTTTTCTCTATCTCTTACGGTTTAGCAGTTATACAAAATTCCGGAAAATTCACTCAGAATAAAGTAGTCTTCAGAGGCTATTCCCAGAAAATTCAAAATATACATTTTATTTGTCGGGTAAAATATCTTTAATATACGATATTTTAATCAAAATCGTTGGAGCCATTTTTTAGAAAATCAAAATTTTCGAAAAAAGTTCCATGTAAAGGGTAGTTTGGGGTGGGGGATTTTTCTCAAAATCTTCGTGTCGCATCCCTGGAAGATACTAAACTTAGATACCAAGTTTTGTATTTTACCGACTTTTCGTTTTTGAGTTATCGTGTTCACAGGCACACGGACACACACACCGGAACTTTTTCTGAAAATACTTTTTTTTAAATAAAGGGGACCCTAAAACATATATTTCCGGTGAAACCTCGGTATTGAATGTTTTGGTGGAGCGCAATACCTTCAATATATACTATGTACATAGTTCGTATAGAGAAAGTAAAAAATTGACGTCAAATTGATTAAATTCTCTTTTCCGTCTTCTACAAATTCTTTTTGCATAGCTATTCTTCTTTTTACTTCTTGTAAACTCTTCATTAACATTTACATATTTAGTTGTAGGCATACGAACACAATAGGCGAAAACAATTGTCAAATCTTTTCAAAGTCGGTCGTTAAGTGATAGCTTTGAAGTTATATTCTCTTTAAATGATCACGAAAAACAAAGTAAATAAAGACAGCAACAATTTGGAGTTTAGAGAGGTATGAAGCATTTAAAAATTCAAACTAATAACAAAGAAATGCTTAACCCCATAAGTTTAATTGACAAGTTGTGCGCCTGTGTTGATATTTTCACTTGTATGTAATTACTTATAGTAATTATTTTTACCAACAAAACAAATGCTATTCAGAATAAAGAGGACTTCATAACCTATTCCCACAAAATTCAAGGTATAACATTATTTTATGAGCTTATTTAATATATATGAAATTTTAATAAAACTCATCGGAACCATTCTGGAGAAAATAACATTTTCAAAAAATGTTTCACGTAGAGTAGTTTAATAAAAGAAACAAATTCTATAGTGCTACGCCGAGTGGGCTGGACCTCCAACCCGACTGCTGGTATCACGTCCACGTATGCAAGACAGAGGTAATGTTCCCATCATCGCGCTTCCCCCAGCCGGAAAGTTGGCTTTCTTGGCCGGGATCGCTGCCTATCGTAGCTCCTCACTTACCTCATGATACTGATACTATATCCAGTACTTAAAATACGCAACTTCGTGGATGGGATCGAACCCGGATAACGCTTAGTCTGGGGTGAGAATATTCTTCAGTTTTGGAAGCAGGTGGAAGTTCTAGGGAGTCAAATCTGGGGAATAGGGTGGATGTTCCAGCACTTCATAGTGCAGATCTCTCAATTTCCCCATTGTCAAAACACTTTTGTGTCAGGTGCATTGTCCTGATGGAAAATATTTTTACGAATGCTTGTATTCAGTTTGGTTGGAAGTTGAGATTAGTATTCTCCAGTAATATTTTTACCTTTTTCGAGAAAGTCAGTCAACAAAATTCCTTTGGCACCCCAAAACACTGACGCCATGATCTTTCTCGCCGATGGTACCATCCTCGCCTTCTTTGGAGCTGAAGAACCAGCTTCTGTCTACTGTCTCGACTGCTGCTTGGATTCGGATGTGTGTGGTGAATCCGTGTTTCATCCAATGTGACGTATCGGCGCAAAAAGTAATTTATGTTTTTCTGAAAATGCGCCAAGCACTTTTCAGAAATTGTCGTGCGAATGCGTTTGTTATCCACAGTGAGGATACGCGGCACCCATCTTGCGCAAAGCTTTTTCATGTCTAATTTCTGTTGCAAGAGCATTAGCAATTTCACACACTTCTGTACACCGATCTTCCAAAATCAGGTCATACACTTTTTCAATGATTTCCGGTGCGGTTACAGTTTTTGGACTTCCTTCGCGTGGATCGTCTTGGACGCTTACATGGCCACAGTGGAAACTGAAGGTGAAGAGTCACCATACACATTTATAATCCGAAAATTATTTCTGTAGGTGTTAAATCTTTTTTTACGAAGAATCTTATCACGGCACGATACTCGAATTTCTCCATTTTCAAAGCAATGCGCACTTCTACTGCTTCAAACAACTGCCTACAGTCAACTATTGTCTAGAATGACTTGTAATTTTACATAGGGTCTATTAATATGTGTACCAACGTAAGGAAAAATAATCATGCAAGTAGTGCCGCTATCTCTGGGTGAGGCTGAGAACTTTTCAGACCACCCTCGTAATCTAAACAAGATTTATAGCGTATTATATTTTCCACATAGTTTATAGCGACTCATTCCACACAGTACATTAACTTTTGGTTTTGATATTTCAAGCATGGAGGAGAATGTTGTATTGCCGAAATAATGAAGGTATGCCTGTTTATTCTGCCGCTGACATGAAAAGTACCTTCATTTATATTTATATATACAGGATTACTACAAAAGAAATAGACAACTTCAACTGCCTGCAAAACAAAAACTATTAGAGGTAGCAACCTAATTATTTTGGAGGTATGTTGAGAAACTGTCAAAGTTTCGTTTGTTACTATTGGTAACGCTGTAGTGTTTTGTTTGTTGTTGCAGAAGCTGAAATGGCGGAAAAGGCATATTGCGTGTTGGAATTTGCTAGAACGTAATCAGCAAATGTTGTCCAACGACATTTTAGAACACGTTACCACAAAAATGAAATGATGCGCTCATAAAAACCAGCATCGTCTTCATCATGTCGCAACATGCCGATGCAAAAGTCACGCCGTATGACCTTATCTTCTTCACTCAGAAACTGCAACATCTGTAATCTGTAAGGCATCATGTGTAGTCGCTTCCGCAAGATTTTCCATACAGTTTGCTGTGGAATTTGTAATTGCATGCTTGCCCTAGATGTCGATTTCTGTGGGCTTCTTATGTAGGCAGAACGAACACGTTCAACGTTTTCTTCCGAAACTCTTGGTCTTCCCGAGCTCTTCCCTTTGCACAAACATCCCGTTGTCTCGAATTTTCTATACCAGTCGTAGATTGACTGTCTAGTAGTCGCCAGCTCTTGATTTGAATACATGTCGCACAGTCTTAACGCCTAAAGAACACTGAATGTAACCTTCCTCAGAATGAACTATCAGAGCGCCCTCCTAATGTCTCCTTTGACGGCAAAGACCTGCGGAAAGAAAAACGTTCCAATGAATTCCAATCTTGTGAAGGCCATAACTCGGAAATGAAGCATTTCCGGACATGAACTATTTTGATTGTCTACAGGTGGGACTTTCAATGTTGTAAAGGCCATAACTCGGAAATGAAGCATTTCCGGACACATGTTATAATGAACTGTTTTGATTGTCTTCATGTGGGAAATACATACCTGAAATTATGCCCCGTATTTTTGAAACATCCTGTATATACATTTGTTTAAGATGCCGTCACCATCTTCAGTTCTTGGCACAACATAACTGAAACGAGTTTCATCCCTCAGCAGTTAAAGCTTGTAGACGTTGTAAGTACATTTCACTAACATGATGTATAAACTACATTCATCTCTCCTGACAGTGGTCTTCAATTATTCGTAGAACTCGTCATATCTTCAGTGGGTTTCGTTTACGACTTCCTGCATGTCTTTTAACACAGAACCTGTATCTGCAAATGTTCGATACCACAACATTATGGATCGTTATATTACGTATACCATACTCACAGCGAAAAACCCTTTGAATCAAACTTAGTATGTCAAAGAGCCTATTGTGTCCGTTGTTGATTTGCAGTAACCATTTTAATCATATACGATTTTCATTTGTCCATTCAAGTCATTCATTGTTGATTATCATATATGAAAATGGCCATCTTTTAAGGGGACAAAGTAGTTTAAAAAAATCTGATGTATTACACTCACATGACTTTCTCTAGCTGTTCTACAAACTTCATACATAATATTCTTCTTCTTTCTGCACCTTGCTAATCGTGGTA
Organism: Hymenopus coronatus; assembly: GCA_030762935.1. NCBI lineage: Eukaryota > Metazoa > Arthropoda > Insecta > Mantodea > Hymenopodidae > Hymenopus > Hymenopus coronatus. The sequence goes on along the minus strand of CM060885.1, from coordinate 39,391,345 downwards.
CTCATTAGCACAATGTTCTTATTATTTAGTTCCGTATAAGTAGGAAGAAAATAAGGGAATACACTAGGCTAATCCAATAGTCAAATGTTTTAAAATCTGTCGTTATGCGATTGTCATTATAAATCGCTTCTTTTCTTGGCCAGGAGTAGAACAAAAGAAAAGCGGACGCTCCCGTCTGAGAAAAGTATAAGTACTTCACAAGTGAAACTAATAACAATGAATACCTCGAAAACGGTAAGCTCCACGAGAAAAATGTATTTGACATAACTTGTGTATTTTAACAAGACCTAAATGTTTTGTATAGTAAGTTCTTATCTATATCTTACAGTTTACTAGTTATGCCAAATTAAGCAAAGTTTATTCGGAATAAACAGTTCTTCAGAAGCTATTCCCAGAAAATTCAAGATATACATTTTATATGTTTGGTAAATATCTTGATATGATATTTTAATGAAAATCGTTAGAGCCTTTTTTAAGAAAATCAAAATTTTCGAGAAAAATTCCATGTAAAGGGTAGTTTGGAGTGGGGAGATTTTTCTCAAAATCTTCGTGTTGCATCCCTGGAAGATACTAAACTTAAATACCAAGTTCGGTATTTTAGCTACTTTTCGTTTTTGCGTTATCGTGTTCACAGACACACGGACACACACACACGGACACACACACGGACCTTTTTCTGAACATGTTTTTTCGGTGAAATCTCGGTATCAAATTTTTGGGTGGAATACAATACTTCTCTTTCCCTATGTACTTAGTACATATGGGGCTAGAGAAAGTAATACGGCAATTACCCTAAAATGAGTTGAATTACCACTACTCCTAAAGTATTCAGTTGTTTTTCCATAAATGTGTATGAATTATTCTATAAATCTTGACAATTATTGTAAATGATTCTTTGCATTAATAGCTTATGTGGTTGAGTATATAAAAAGCATTTCATTCAGCAGAAAAGTAACAAAAGTTAGTCTTAAAGCATATGAATTCATGTACATTTTTCTTTGATACTACTTACAATACATAATCACACTTTAGCATGCTTGTTCTTAGTATAATCAGCTATCTTCTGAACCTCAATTATTTAGCTATAATACAATTTCAGTAGAAATTAAAAAAGAAATATATTTGAAAATTCAAAAAAGTAAAAATGGTGAAAACTTGCAATGTTGTTGCTTGCTTAACATGAGCAATAAGTACTACAACATTACGATTGTGGTTCAGAAAGTTCAACTATGTGTTGTATATATGTGCTGAAAATGTCAGCTTTCCAGCTCTCATACTTTGAGAAAAAGGTGCATAAGTATCCAAAAATTGAGTTTTGAGAAAACTGAATTTAAAGATACAAATGTTCTAAAAAATGCTTTTTTGGATTCAGGGGGTCCCAAAACATGCATTTCCGGTGAAATCTCGATAGCCAATTTTTTGGTGGAGTGCAATACCTTCTCTATTCACTATGTACATAGTGCGTATAGAGAAAGTAAAAAGCAACCACCTCCATCAGTGAAAGGAGCCACGACTCCAGGTGAGAAGTCAGCCAACTGACCACTCGACTATAGAGGCAATCGTTATCGCTGATTTCTTGGACTCCAAATTGAGTATTTACAACTAATAATGTCATCGGCAATGGTCCTTAGCAATTCATGCACCAGGGATCCGAGCAAATATCTGCAATTTCTCGTCACTGAAATCGCAACTACACTTTGTATGCAATCTCCGTCGCTTTGATCATGTTACACCATCAAATCAAAACACTTAAATGTTCGCTTCAAATAACTTTCTGACTGTCATTATCGAGAAACTCGTTCACGACACTCTGGAACCTTCTTGCTATACCTGCTCATCATACAACCTTCTGTTCATCATCATTTATAATAGATTTAGCTCGTCTTTGGAATTCCCTCCCTGAAGACGTAAAGGACTGCCGGAACGTTATACTGTTGCTGTATTAATATGATAAATACATCACTACCTTCATTTGTTGTTATTAATATTTTATGAGCTGGCAAGTAATATGCATTTTAATTGTAAAATTCATTAATATGTGTTTCAGTCTACATGAATATCGCATTTTTGTTATCTGTTCCTTTGTTCAGTGTATCGTTGCTGTATTGAATTTAATCTATTGCCCGGTAGATTGGAAGAGAAGACTTTATGGCCTTAACTCCAACCAGGATAAATAAATAAATAAGTACCTCGTAGTGGCAATGCAGAACCTACGGATTTCACTATAGTAGAAAGAAGACTGTATTGTCTTGGAGTTTAACATCAGCATTTCCTGAAGGAATATCTATATAATTTTAAATTTAAATATAAGAATATTCTAAAGTAGCTATTGAATATCTTATGATTTCTGAGACACGAAAGTTGTTGTGAGAAAGGCGCTCTATCTCACAATTTCAAGCGGAAGGAAGGAAATGAATTCAATTCTATTTTCCCTTCAGCAAAACAAGCAGATTTTGCTGTTCAAAGATGTGCATGAACAGCTGTCTTGCTATTGAAATAGAGATCTTGCTAAAGATCCTAATTTAAGTGCTTCATGTTTCAATGATTCCCCATCTCCCCCACCTATTTTTCATCCCCACACTGCTTTTGTGCCAAGCAAGCTACTGGCAGTGTCCCTAAGGCTAAAAACCCTTAACATTCTGTGCTTTGAATCTTGATGCCTTCATTAATATGACGCGAACTAGTGTGATGTTACATCTGTCTCTCTCTCTCTCTCTCTCTCTCTCTCTCTCTCTCTCTCTCTCTCTCCCCCTCTCTCTCCCTTTAATACACATACACACAAATTGTGACTCAGGAGGAAAAAAGACTTTTGACTTCGTGATAAACAGAGTGTTCAACAAATTTCCTGAAAATTCGAATGACATATTATCTGGGAGCATAGTGTGTAATATTCGATATATTATGTGCATTTCTTTGACTTTGTTATACATTTATTTTATTTTTTAATTAGTTCATTTAAATATCCCCCTTTAATATTTAAGATCATATTGGGGGCTAGCATAACAAACAACTCGTAGTCTGTGGGTTCTTTACGTTGGATTTAAATCGCTTTTTGTTTTCTTTCCCTCAAAACACACATTCACTTTCACATCCAGACTCTGTGAGGAATAGGTAACAATTCTAGTTAAAAAAAATTCTCTGTCCCCGCCGGAAATCGAGCCCGAGACTTCCGAGTGAAAAGTCAGCTAGATGACCACTAGACCACGGAGGCAGTCTATACGTTTATTGTAGTCGATCTTAGCAATAACATGATTTCATATTCAAATGTTTATTTTTGCTTCCACTTATATGTATTAGGCAGATGATATTACAATCCACCAAAAATTCGACACCGAGATTTTATTGAAACCACCTGAATTGAAGAAAAATCTTGTGTTCCATTCACATGAGTTTTTCTACGTCTCTGTAACAAATTATATTTAAAAATATTATTCTATTTACTGCATGCTAATCGAGATAAACTTTAGCAGAAATGGTCTTATTATTTGCTTCCTATTAATTAGGAGAGGCTTGAGGAAATACACTAGGCTAAAAAGATAGTCAATCTTTTATAAGCTGGTTGTCATGTGGTTGAAATCCATTTATTTACATGACCATGAGTTGTCCAATTCCCGTATGAGAAAATGTTTAATATTTTAAAACTCTCTCGGAAACGGTTAACCCCACGAAAGATGTATATGATGTAAATTATATGCTTTAATGAGATATACATTATTTGTGTAGTACGTTTTTCTCTATCTCTTAAGGTTTATCAGATATGCAAAATTCATCAAAATTCATTCAGAATAATGAGGTCTTCAGAACCTATTCCCAGAAAATTAAAAATGCTTCTTTATGTGATAAGTTAGTCATGTAAATATATTTAATATACGTCATTTTATTAAAAATCAACGAGTAATTTTTAAGAAAATAAAAATTTTCGAAATTTTTTCCATGGAAAGCGAATTTGGGGATGGTGGATTTTCTTGAAAATCGACTAAATTTAAATACCAAGTTTGCTATTTAACGATGTTTTCGTTTTTTGAGATACGCTATTCTTAGCAACAAAGTATATTCATATTCGAATGAATATTTTTCTACCACGTACGAACCACCTGGACAGGTGGCTCAGGCATCTCTCCGAGACTGGCATTCGGGAGGTCGTGGGATCGGTTCCCCGCGGCTGACCTCTCTGGCCCAAGGGTTTTTCGGTTTTTTTCGGGAGTTTCACGAAAAAACTCCAATGCTGTCGAGAATTCCTCATTCCCCGAACTTCCTGTCCCTTCATTTCATTTCAACCGTGTCTTTCAGGGTTGTAAGTGTCGACGAGGACTGCGGCAGAGGCGTCATTTTGAGGAAGTGACTGCGCTTTGGAAACACAACTTTCGCCGGCGAGATGGTATTCGTGGTTGTCTGCGGGCTGAGCCACGGACTCCTGGTGCTACCGCGTCGAGATGAAGAACTGCTTGTGAACTTTAGAGACCATCCGTGGCCGCTCTCTTCCTGTCCGGAAATAAGTATTGAGTTACTTTTTGAAAATTACTTCCCGTTGAATAATTATATATACTGGCTTGAGAAAAATACCTGTTTAAGTGGTCTTAATTTTGATAAATAAATAAAGTTAATTTGGTTACTTACTTTTACTTAGTACAAATAACTTATTAATTGAAAACATACATTCCTTTATTAACCGTGGTCTGCTATGATTATTCCACGATGATCCAGATAGAATATCAATCATATTTTTACTTTCTCTACACTTACTATGTACATTGTGTATAGAGAAAGTATTGTATTTCACCCAAAATTTCGATACCGAGATTTCACTGGAAATACATATTTTGGGATCTCCTGAATCCAAAAAAAGCATTTTTAGAAAATTGTCCGTGTGTGTGCCTGTGGGCAAAATAGCTCAAAAACGAAAATACCGTTAAATAACAAACTTAGTATTTAAGTTGGTACCTTCCAAGGATACAACACGAAGATTTTCAAGAAAATCCACCCACCTTCAACTATTGTTTACATGGAACTTTTTTCGTAAATTTTGATTTTCTCAAAATAGGCTCTAATGCTTTTGATTAAAAATCTTGTATTTACGTAATTTACATGCCAAATAAAGTATGTCTTGATTTCCCTGGGAATATCCTGGATGATTTTTTTTTAATTTTGCATAACTAATAAACCGTAAAAGATAGACAAAAACTTACGTAACAAAAAAATGTAGAGATTCTTAAAACACACAAGCTATGTCATATACATTTTTTATGGAGTTGATCGTTTTTGAGATATTCCTTGTTATTGATTTCAATTCTTTTCTCTAAGGAATCTTGTCAACTCCTGGCCACCAAAACAAACGTGTATCTATAGCAACCATATTTTAAAACGTTTGACTGTCGGTTTAGTCCCGTAACTCCTTATTTCCCTTCTACTTATAAGGAACTAAGTAATAAGACCGTTTCTGCTAATGTTTATCTCAATTAGGATGAAGTAGATAGAAGAATAATTTTAGTAACAATAAATTGTTACAGAGATACGGAGAAGTTCATGTGAATGAAGCACATAAGATTTTTTTCTTTTCTGAATAATTAAACCTCTTTAAAGGTTACTACATAGTTACTACATAATTCAGGTGCTATTAAATGGTTCTCTAGCAATGGTTTTTTAATTAACTGTGACAAAATTCAAAACATTATTTTTAGGCTCAGACAAAGCTTAAATGATGCTGAATACACTGATGTAAAGCTTTTAGGAATGGTTTTAGATACAGAATTAACCTGGAATTCACATGTTGAAATGGTCTGTAAAAAGTTATCCAAAGTTGTGTATTTACTGAGAACCATTTACAACAAAGTACCTTGTAGCTATTTAAAGCAAATATACTTTGCCTTGTTTGAAAGTGTTTTTAGCTATGGACTGTTAGTATATGGGAACTGTTCTAAATTAAATGATATTCTACTTCTATAAAAGAAAACCATGAGAATTTTAAATCATAGTTGTTACAATGCTCCATGTAGACCACTTTTTAAGCAACTGAAAATAATAACAGTGTACAATTGCTATATATTACAATTATTATTATATGTGCACAAGAATTTAAATCAATTTAAACAGAACAGACATGTACACACATTAAATATCAGAAATATTGATAAATTGTATGTGCCATACACTAGACTAAAGAAAGTTAAAGATAGATATTTGATAACCAGCATTATAGCCTATAATAAGCTTCCGGACCACATGAGAGTTCTAAATGTAATACAGTTTAAGGCTAAAGTAAAAAAAAACTAATGTGCTCAATTCACATGTCTTTCTCTACCTCTCTGCAACAAATTAATGTTAAAAAGCTTATGCTTCTATATACTTCATGCTAATCGAGAAAAAATTAGCAGAAATAGTCTTATTACTTGCTACCTTGTAAGTAGAAGCAAAATAAGGGAAACCTATAGGCTAAACTGATAGTCAAAAGCTGGTTGCTAGGTGACTGAAGTTCTTTTGTTAGTGTGGACAGGAGTTGACCAATCCCTGTATGAGAAAAGTATAAGTTTTTAAAAGCTGAAACCAAAAACAAGGAATACCTAAAAAACTATCAACTCCACGAAAAAATGTAAAGAACATAAATTGTGTGTTTAATGTGCTCTACATTTTCTGTGTTTCAAGTTTTTGTCCATCTCTTACGGTTTAGCAGTTATGCAACATTCCGTAAAATTCATTCAGAATAAAGTACTCTTCAGAGGCTATTCCCAGAAATTTCAAGATATAGATTTTATTTGGCGAGTAAAAATCTTTAATATACGAGATTTTAACCAAAATCGTTAGAGCGATTTTTAAGAAGATAAATTTTTTCGAAATTTTTTCCATGTAAAGGGTAGTTCGGGGTGAAGAGATTTTCTTGAAAATCTTCGTGTCGCATCCTTGGAAGATAATAAACCTAAATACCAAGTTTGGTTTTTAACGGACTTTTGTTTTTGAGCTATGCTGCCCACAGACATACACACACATACACACAGACAGACACACACGGACATTTTTCTAAAAATACTTTTTTTGGATTCAGGGGTTCTCAAAACATATATTTCCGGTGAGATCTCGTTATCGCAAATTTGGGTGTAATAAGGTATCTTCTCTATACACTATGTACATAGTGTGTGTGGAGAAAGTAAAAATGGTTGATGTGTTCCATTCATATGTCTTTCTCTACATCTCTACAATAAATTATTATTAAAAAGCATATACTTCTATTTACTTAATGCTAATCGAGAAAAACTTAGCAGAAAGGGTTCTTTTTACAATTTGGTTGAATTTCTTAATACTATAATTGTTATATGACTTGTTTATATTATTTTTACCATGTCTATTGTACTAATGTACCTAATGATTGTACAATAAATACTAAATACTAATACTAATACGAAAACTTGATAGAAATGTGAATCGTAGAAGTTTAATATTGTTTACAGAATCAGAATTATGATAAGTTTAAATTCAGTTTTATTAATATTCAAACCATTAACTTTAAATCGATCAGTAGTCTTATTGTTAGCCTCACACATCAAATTTAAGTCATCATTAATATGCGTACGAAATGGAATATCATCATCAGCAAAAGGACACAGTCAGATCCAATATTTGACTCATTAAAATTGTAATGGACCCAAAATATAGAACGTAATGGTATTTCCTTTCACTATAAATAACATAAGAATGTCTCTCATAATTTTATTATTAAAATAAATAGCCTGATTTGACAAATAGATAGAACATAAACTCCAAAATAGATCGGACAGGTTATAGTAACGAAATTTGTTCATAATAGTTTTAAGAGAAATTTAATCATAAGATTTATATAAGTCACAGGTATCATACTGATTTTCAAGCGTGTTAGAATTAAACATCTTCACTATTAAACGTCTTAGAATTATTTAGAAAATTATTAGCAAAATTTATAAAAATGTACTGAATTAATTTGGATTAAAATTAGTGGAACTGTCTTTGAATTAAGACCTCGTGTAGATTAGTGATTTTCCATGCTGTTTTACATTTATTTCACATTTACTAATATACAAAGCATTATACTGCAATTTAACTTGCTTTAGAATATCTGTATTAGGTCCTTGCACCTTTATATCATTTAAAAACTTCCACTTTTATTTAATATTTACTATACAAGTCATATTGATATTCTTTCAAATCGTCTAATAAAGGAACTTAGCTATTATGCATAAGAGTAAGAATTGTATTATTATTATTATTTACAATATAAAATAATATATGGGATGTAATGTTATTTGTAGAATATACTTAACTTAAGCTTTCTATGATTGGTATACACCAAGATTTTTTTTTTTTTTTGTTCCCAATAAATCATAGGTCAGATTCAGCTTCTTAAAGATTTTACTGGCCAGAAGCCCCATCTTTAATGCCATCACAAGGAGATGAATTTTCTGTTTCCAGTCACCAAGGTTCTTCTTGAATTTCTATTTTGCTATCCATATCATGGTTACTGTGATATTTCTTATCCTTTAGTACAGGATCATCTGGAAAAACTTTTCTCTCATCCTCTGAACCAAAGTCTGAAACCAGAGTCTGTTCCACAGTTTCTGTTTTAATATCTATCCCAAAGTTGTTGCTAGATGAAACAGTTTCATACCTAATCACTTCGAAACATGTGCAGTAAAAGATTCCCGCGCTTTCTGTGAATAAAAGTCTAGAAAAGCAATCTTTGATGTAACTTCTGTTTTGATTGTCATTTTACAATCATCACCCAGTAACACAGCATCATTGTTTGTTACGTCCTTGGTAACGTCCTCTCATTCTTTGAGGATACGTCATCTGGGAGAGGAATCCCCTTCTTTGATTTCTATTTTGGAATCCATCAACAACTATTGTTAAATCTGATAGCCCTGCTCTTAATTTCATTAACAAGTCTTGAAAGTGCAAGAATCATTCTCAGTTATTATTCCCACTACACTCCACACGTACTATGTATATAGTGTATAGATAAGATATTGTATTCCACCCAAAAATTCGATACCGAGCTTTCACCGGAAATACAAGTTTTTGCTCCCTTTGAATCCAAAAAGAAAAGAATTTTTAGAAAAAAGGTCCGTGTGTGCGTGTATGTGTCTGTGTATCTGTGTGTCTATGGACAGCACAGCTCAAAAACGGTTAGACCGTTGAATACCAAACTTGGTATTTAAGTTTGGTATCTTCCAAGGATGCGACACAAAATTTTCCAGAAAATCCCCCCACCCAAAACTACTCTTTACATCTAACTTTTGTTTTGAAAATTTTGATTTCCTCAAAATTGGCTTAATCGATTTTAATTATAATATCTTATATTTACGATATTTGCATGACAAATAAAGTGCATATCTTGAATTCTCTGGGAATATCCTCTGAAGACCTCTTTATTCTGGATGCATTTTACGGAACTTTGCATAACTGTTAAACCGTAAGAAGCTACCACACAAAAAATGTAGAGCATGTTAAAACATACAATTTATGTTATATACACTTTTTCATACAGTTGATCGTTTTTAAAGTATTCTTTATTTTTGGTTTCAGCTTTGAAAAACTTATACTTTTCTCATACAGGAATTTGTCAACTTCTGTCCATACAAAGGAACTTCAGTCACATAGCAACCAGCTTTTGACTAATAAATTTACTCCCTTATTTCGCTTCTACTTACAAGGAAGCAAGTAATAAGAATATTTCTACTACTCGATTAGAATGAAGTAAATAGAAGCATAAGCTTTTTAACAACAATTTGTTGCAGAGGTGTAGAGAAAGTCATGTGAATGGAACACATTAGATGTTTTTAATTAGATGAACACAATGCTTAAGTCATTTGATATGCATAAGTTCAATATGTTAAGATGTTCAAATACGTCTGCAGTGCTAGAAGAAAATGTTTGATGCCTGGATATTCTTTCCATAAAGTAGACACGAATAACAGTTAAGACCTTAATTGACAAGGAACTCATTTCAGATCTTTACCGAGACGTTCATCTCGGGAATTACTGGAGGAGTGACTCATTTTCATTCTGAGGCTGTGATACTTCTTCCCTTTATTGGAACGGTTCTCATGCGGGACTAATCACGGTATTCACGCCGTGTTTCAACAAAACTTCTACTTGGCTTCATCTTAAGGGTGTCTTCTGGGGTGAATAGTTATAAAGAGCAACTCTGTTGACACCCCCCACCCTCAGCAACTTATAAGTACGTCTTAATCCGTGTTGATTACTTGCCGATATCGGTATTACAGCTCTCTGCTCTTGCAATTTCTTGGAAAAGATGAAGAACGTGGTTTAAGAACCCAAAAGCCTCGCTTCGAGGGGAAAGTTAATAGCGGATTAAATGGCAGCCCCTTTGATTTCAAGACTTATGGAACTAGCGTGCATCGAATTTGCCTTTTTTAAATGCGTTCGAAGGGTTACATTAAAATAACTCAGTGCACATTTTTTACTTTCTCTAGCCCCGTATGTACGATGTGCATAGGGAGAGAGAGAGATATTGTATTCCACCTAAAAATTCGATGTCAAGATTTCACCGGAAATACATGATAACATACAAAAACGAAAAGATCTCAAATACCAAACTTTGTATTTGAGTTTGGTATTTTCCAAAGATGCGACACAGAGATTTTCAAGTAAATGCCCCACCCCTAACTACCCCTTACATGGAAAAAGTTTCGAAAATTTTGTTTTTCATAAAAATGGCTCTAACGATTTTGACTAAAATACCACATATTAAAGTAATTTCTATCATAAATAAAATGTATATCTTGAATGTTCTGGGAATAGCATCTAAAGACCGGTTTATTCTGCATGAATTTTGCTTAATTTGGCATAACAAGTAAACCGTAAGAGATAGACAAAAGCTTACTATACAAAAAATGTATACCTTGTTAAAATACACAAGTTATGTCTTGTACATTTTTTTCATGGAGCTTACCGTTTCGAGGTATTCCTTGTTATTAGTTTCAATTGTGAAGTACTTATACTTTTCTCAGACGGAAGTCTCCGTTTTTCTTTTGTTTTACTCCTGGCCAAGCAAAGAGGCGATTTGCAATGACAATCGCATAACGATAGCTTTTAAAACATTTGACTATCACTTTAGCCATCACATTCCCCTGACATTAGGTCCCTTCTACTTAATAAAATAATTGATTTCTATGAAGTTGTCTTTTATTTATAGCATGTCGGAGGTTGAAAACAACGGCTGGAGCTACAACACAGTATAGCACCGTCTCAATATCTGACCTATACACAAGCCTCACTTGGATACTAACAAAATTATGTAACACCCGTTATAAAAGATATGAACTACGTTACGAATTGCACGTTGTTTTATTGCATCCTATTACTGTTTAAATAAAAATAATATATTTGAATTATTATTATTCTAGTTTGTTAGATGCCTACACAGTAATTAATTTTGTTTCTTAAATTTACAATGAAAATATCAATTTAAATAAATTTGTTCTCACTGAATATTTCGGTAAGCATAATAAACTTATTTTATGTAATAGTTACAAAGTATTGATGTATAATAAATAAATGTTTCAGACAAGAAACATTTTTCTCTATTTTTCCTTTAAAATTAAACAAATATGTTTCAATTTTGGTTGGTATCATTGAGCACAAAACCTTAATTTAAAATGCAAGGAAGTTTGGGAATTATGTTAATATCACTTTCTAGTCAGTCTTTGAAGACTGCATTCTAATCTGGCCCGGATTTTCTTGGCCCTATTTCTTCCTTTTTACCTTCATTTCCTTTGTTTTCCGTTTTATTTTTACTACTCACAAATACATATACACCACATATGCATACATTTACAAATATACAAACACCCACGCAAGGTGTGACTCGAACTCACGATCCCCTGCGCTACGAAGCAGCAAACCTAGGCACTTAGCCACCAGCAGCCTTATCCGTCAATTGTGATTTTTGCTAGAAAAATTGATCTCATGCCAAATGTCTCAGCATTTCAATGCCTTTTATACACAAATCGACGATCCTCAGAAAAAAATCTGATGTGTACAATTCACATGACTTTCTCTATATCCCTGCAGCAAATTATTCTTAGTAAGCTAATGCTTCTATTTACTTCATGCTAATCAGTAAAACATTAACAGAAATAGCCATATCACTTGCTTCCTTGTAAGTAGGGGTGAAATAAGGGACTACCATAGGTTAAAGTGATAATCAAAAGCTGGTTGCTATGTCACTGAAGTTCCTTTGTTTGTATGGACAGCAGTTGACAAATTCCTGTATGAAAAATGTATAAGTTTTTCATAGCAGAAACCAAAAATAAGGAATGTCTCAAAAACGACAAATTCCACAAAAAATGTATATAACATAAATTGTGTGTTACGTGCTCTACATTTTTTGTGGAGTAAGTTTTTGTCATTCTCTTACGGTTTAGCAGTTATTCAAAATTCAGTAAAATTCATCCAGAATAAACTACTCTTCAGAGGCTATTCCCAGAAAATTCAAGATATACATTTTATTTATCAGGTAAATATCTTTAATATACGAATTTTAATCAAAATCTTTAGAGCCATTTTTGAGAAAATCAAAATTTTCGAAAAACGTTCCATGTAAAGGGTAATTGGGGGTGGGGGATTTTTCTCAAAATCTTCGTGTCGCATCCCTGGAAGACACTAAACTTAAATACCAAGTTTGGTATTTTACCTACACACGGACACACAAACGGACCTTTTTCCGAAAATGCTTTTTTTAGATAAAGGGAACCCTAAAACATATATTTCCGTTGAAATCTCGGTATCAATTTTTTGGGTGGAGTGCAATACCTTCTCTATACACTATGTAAATTTATCAGTTTACTAACAAATACCTATCTCTGGTTAAAATATATCTTAGACCCATTTTATTCATTATGCGTTGCAGAATTAGATTTTTAAACCTCCATTGTATGTTTAATTAATTTAATTACCCCTTCAGTCGAATTTCATTAAATAAATACATGTAGGTTCACATTTGGAAGAGCTCTCCCCTATACACCATAGAACTTTAACTCCGTAAGTCCTAATTGTGCCTAAAACTGCAGAAAAATTCACTGATACGCACGAAAATTGACCAAAATATATCGGATATTGTACTCTGATTTCCGTAACTTCTCCGATATTCTTCCAAATTCTGGCAATTTTGGACGAGGTGGAAGTATCTTTGAGCGGTGAAAATACATCGGGATAATCCATTCGTTTACCTTACTAATTATTATGATAAATTAACAGCAGAGAGTATATATTTTACAACGTATCGTTAATGTTCTCCAAAAACAAGGACATTATAAGTAAGCTGAGTTACGCCATTATCATTATAACAAACCTTGGTTTATACTTGCTGAAAACTGAGTGAGATTATTCTGTAAGGCACTGAAACGGTCTTTTTCATACGTTGTAAACATGCGTCATCAATATGTTCAATGTCATTTTTACCATCATCATTGTCATGTCTCTATCTCACAAATTGCTTCCATTTTTGCTTTCTCTAGCAATATGTACAATGTACATAGAGAAGGTATCGTATTCCACCAAAAGATTCTATATCGAGATTTCACCGGAAATACATATTTTGGGACACCCTGAATAAAAAAAATTAGAAACATGTACCTGTGTGTCTGTAGCAGCATAGATTCATACCAAATATTCGGTTAATAACTTCAGTAGCTTATAAAAATGTGACACGAATATTTTCAGGAAAATCACCCCACTCTCAACTACCATTTACATGGAACACTGAAAATATTGATTTTCTCCAAAATGGCTCTATTTTGATTAAAATATCGTATATTAAAGATGTTTATATACAAATAAAATACATATCTTGAATTTTATGCAAATTGTGTTTGAAAAACTAACTAACCGAAGGAAATCGGCAAAAATGTATAGCATAAAACTTGTAGATCTCATTAAAATACATAATTTATACTATATACTTTTTTTTTTTTTTTTTTTTTTTTCTTTTTTAGCTGACCGATTCTGAGATATTCCTTGTTATTGTTTCAGCTTTAAAATACTTATAAAGAAACTAATTTCAATCACATATCAAGCAGCTTATACGAGATTTGACCATCGATTTAGCTTGGTATATTTCCTTATTTCGCTTCTACTTACAAGGAAGCAAGTAATAAGATCATTTCTACTAATTTTATCTCCATTAGCATAAAGAAGATAGAAGAGCAAGCTTTTTAACTATAAATTGCTACAGAAATGTGGAGAAATGCGAATGGAATACATAATATTTTATTTTCTTACCCACAGGTTAATAATTTAGTATCAATTTTTGTATGTAGTGAGCGATTTTACATTTTAGCCATATATCCTTCCAGTTAGTTGTATATTGGTATGTATTTATTAACTGAAAGTGCGAGTTCGTTTCTGATCTTATCATTTCTCTTTCTGTCCAATAAAATATAGTCTGCACGTCCCTTAAAATATTATTTTTCCTGTTTCTAGTCTTACTTTCTCTACACGTACTGTGTACATAGTCTGTAGAGAAGATATTGTATTGCACCCAAAAATTCGATATCGAGATTTCCCGAATCCAAAAACAAACAAAAACAATTTTTAGAAAAATGTCTGTCTGTGGACAGCATAGTTCAAAAACGAAAAATCATTAAATACCAAACTTGTTATTTAAGTTTGGTATCTTCCAAGGATAAGAAAAGAATATTTTCAAGAAAATCCGCTATCCTCAAACTACCTTTACATGGACTATGTTTTTAAAATTTTGATTTTCTCAAAAATGGCTCTAATAATTTTGATTAAAATACCGTATATTTAAGATACTTTTATAACAAACGAAATAACCTCTGAAGATCTCTTAATTTTGGACCAATTTTATTGAATTTTGCATAACTCGTAAATCGTAAGAGATAGACAAAAACTTATTCTACAAAAAATGTATATCTCAATAAAACACACAATTCACTTCATGAACTTTTTTTTCGTGAAGTTGGTCGTTTTGCAGATATTTCTTGTTAATGATTTCAATTTTCGAAAAACAAACTTTTCATACAGGAACTTGTCAACCTTGGCCACGCAAAGAAACGGGGTTCTATTCCATAGCAACCACTTTTTAAAACATTTGACTCTCGGTTTATCCTATTTCCCTTATTTCCCTTCTATTTATAAGGAACTAACTAATAAAACAATTTCTGCTACTATTTTAGCATAAAATAGGCATAAGAATAAGCTTATTAACAACAATTTGTTCCAGAGATGTAGAGAAAGTCATGTGAATGGAGCATATCTGATTTTTCTTTCTTAATTTTTACGAAGTATTCAATATTCTGTACAATATACAACAACAGGGGCACTGCCCTTACTGTATAACATTTAGTTTAATTTCTTTCCTAGTAGTTTTAAGGTTTCCTGTTATTGTAAACATATACAACATAGTTTACAGATCTTATTTGTTACCTCTTAATTTTTAGTGTACGAAGCATTGCAGCCTGAATAATTAAAATCATTAACTTGTTCTATCACTTTTTCTTTTAAAATATTTTTATCTGTTTATAGCTCTTAAAGAAAATACGAGAAATACTTAATGCGTGTTTTTTAATATATTTTGTTTTATTTTATTGAAAGTCATATTACAAACTAAACCATAATATAAAACATCTAATGTGTTCCATCAAATTACATTCTCTGCATATTAATGTAGCAAAGGATTATTCATTTCTCTACTTCGGGGTAGTCGACATAAACACTAACAGAAATAGTTGTATTAGCCCCTTCTAAGTAGAAGGGAAATAAGCTAAAACAATAGTCAAATCTTTTAAAAGCCGGTATATGTGAAACAATTGAAATTCGGTTTTGCTCGGCTACGAGTTTAATAAATGAGAGGTGCAACGAAAGGTGACCTCCTGTTTGAGAAACCTTAAAGTAGCTTAAAATTGAAATCAATTGAAATAGTTAACGATACAAAAAATATGTACATGACATAAAGTGTGTTTTAACGAGAGCTACATCTCTTACGGTTTATCAGGTGTGAAAAACTCATCAAGAAAGAAGAGCGCGTTTGGGAGTGAGTGACTGAGAGAGTGGTGTTTAAGGGCCCGTTGACAACTAGGTCATTTGAGCCTCTAGAATGAAGAGGTCTTTAGAGGCTCTTCCCAGAAAATTCAAGATACACATTTTATTTGTCACGTCAATATCTTAATTAATAAGAGATTTTAATCAAAATCGTTGATCATTTTCGAGGAAAACCGTCATATCAATTTTGGTATTTAATATTTTAAGCTACGCTGTCCACAGACACGCCCACACACTAGATATTTTTCTAAAAATGCTTCTTTTTTGATTCTGGGGACCTTAAAATATATATTTCCGGTGAAAACTCAATAGCGAATTTTTGGTTGGAATACTATACCTTCTGTACCCACTGTATGCTTGGTGCGTGTAGAGAAAGTAAAATGTGAGAAGTGGATTTTCCGGCGTGAAGAGTACGGCGATGGTTTCGCCACTTGTTGCGGGTTTAATTAGGAAAGGCGGTTATGCCGTTGTTGCAGCAGGGTGGTGGCAATTAACCAGTCTTAACTAACCCTTTTGGCTCCCCATCGCTCTGTGGAGCTGGTTATTATGTAATCAACCGCCCATCAGGCAGGGAGAGGACTAATTAGCTGTAAGTAGGCGCAGGCGATGTAACGAGAGATTTAATCGATTTAGAAGCAGGGAGATGCTGAAGGGTTGAGGGAAGCTGTGCGCGCAACAGATGGAAGGCAAAGACAATGTCGCGCGTCTGCTCCGGACAGTTTAATAACCTTACTGGCACAAAGAGCGAGCGACAGCGGAATAATTGTTTCTTGGTTACCAACTCAAGCCGACAATTTTCACAAAATAAAAGTATTTTTTATGTTGCTTTTAAATCTTGTCGTTCAATAAGCTTAAAACAATTTCTGTCTGTTAATCTGGTGTGATTAATCAATTGTTTGCTCAACCATAACTCTTTACTTTCTCTACACGTCCCCTGTATAAAACAATCATGTGTTCCATTCACATGATTTTTTTCTATATCTCTGCAATATCTAATTGAGAAAAAATAGCAGAAATAGTCTTATTACTTGCTTCATTGTCAGCATAAGCGAAATAAGGGAGTAACATAGGTTAAAGTGATAATCAAAAGCAGGTTGCTATGTGAGCGAAGTTACTTCGTTTGTATGGACAAGAGTTGACAAATTCCTGTATGAGAAAATTATAAGTTTTTTAAAGCTGAAACCAATAACAAGGAATATCTCAAAAACGATCAACTCCACGAAAAAATGTATATCACAAAAGCTGTATGTTTTATCGTGGTCTACATTTTCTGTGCAGTAAGTTTTTGTGTATCTCTTACGGTTTACCAGTTTTGCAAAATTCAATAAAAATAATCTGGAATAAAGAGGTCTTTGGAGGCTATTCGCAGAAAATTTAAAATATACATTTTATTTGGCATGTAAATATCTTAAATATAAGAGATTTTAATCAAAATCATTAGAGCTATTTTTGTGAAAATTAAAATTTTCGAAATTTTTTCCTTGTAAGTGTTGTTTGGAATGGGGGGATTTCCTTGAGAATCTTCGTGTCGCATCCTTGGAAGATAGCAACTTAAATACCAGGTCTTTTCATTGTTGAGCTATGCTGTCCACAGACAGACAGACACACACACACATACGCACACACATCCACAAGGTCTTTTTGCCAAAAATGCATTTTTTGGATTCAGGGGGACGCAAAACATCTATTTCTGGTAAAATCTCGGAATCAAATTTTGGGTGGAATACAATACGTTCTCTATACACTATGTACATAGTACGTGTAGAGAAAGTAAAAAGTATTTTCAGAAAAAGCTCTGTGTGCCTGCGAATACGATAACTGAAAAACGAAAAGTCAGTAAAATACCAAACTTGGTATTTAAGTTTTGTATCTTCCAGGGATGCGATACAAAGATTTTCAGAAAAATTCCCGCACCCCAAACTACCCTTTAAATAGAAGAAGTTTCGAAATTTTGACTTTCTCAAAAATGGCTGTAGCGATTTTGATTAAAGTACCGTATATTTAAGATATTTATAAGACATATAAAATGTATAACTTGAATTTTCTGGGAATAGTCTCTAAATACCTCTTTATTCTGGATGAATTTTCCTGAATTTTGCGTAACTGATAAACCGTAAAAAATAGACAAACACTTACTTCACAAAAATGTAGATCACGTTAAAACACACAATTTGTCATATAATTTTTTTCGTGAAATTGACCATTTTTTAGATATTTATTATTTGTTTCAGATGTAAAATATTTAAACAGTTCTTACACGGGAAGTTGTAAACTCTTGGCGCTGCATATAAATGGATTTCATTCACATGGCAACCGGCTTTTAAAACATTCGACTATCATTTTAGCCTAGTGTATTCCTTTATTTCCCTTCTACTTACAAGAAAACAAGTAAATTAGACAGTTTCTGCTAATGTTTATCTCGATTATTCTAAATTTGATAGAAGAGTATGTCTTTTAACAATAATTTGTACAACAATGAATATAAATTCATGTGAATGGAACGCATTAGATTTTTTTATCGTTACAATGTTCGGATGTACAACCTGTAAATAAATGCATGTAACGTTACATCTATATTCCATTCAATCAACTTCTATCACGCCATGATGGCGTATAGTGTTTTCTTGATCAATGGAATATCTAGTGCGCGTGTTAGCATCGCCTGCGGTGCCATTGTAGTAAAAGCGGCGTTAACCACTATCAACAAATAACTCACCTGTATATGTCACAGAACGAAATCACGAATTGCGGATGTGAAAAATAGTGAATTTAAACCAGAAACCTTTTCTTTCCCTATATGAGTTCTTTTAAATAAAAACAAACCTTATACGGGACCAACAGATTTACTTCCTTTCTACAGGAAAGGACGCTAAGCGTTTTTACGTTCACAAAGGTTCATCACCCTTTGCAGGGCTTGAACTGCAACCTTGGGTACTATAATGCGTAAAATATGAAGAGTTCTACGCTGCAGCGAATGAAATGCGTTATCATGCTCTGCGTTGCCAGGTCGCTACCCCCACTCTTTTCATATTTCCCTCTCACTTTCACACTGAACATTCGAATCTGCCTGGAGACAATGTTTATTCATGTGTATTATGAAAACTATTTGAGCAAAAAAATTGTGGTTTTTACGGTCCTGCTACTAACATTACTCCCTATCTTCCCTGTGAATTATTTTTTGCAAAATTTGAATATTTTGTCTTAGAGTAAGTAGTATTTATGGAGACGGAATCACTTAGCGCGTTACTACCCTGTTAAGTGCGAATGCAATATGTCAACACAGCAACCCTCCGATTGGCTGCCGGCCTGGTGGCGCTCAAGGACAAACTTCATTCCATTTTAAAGTCAATGTAGAGGCTGCCATGGTAACCATAATACCACACAAATCAACGTATAACTGTGTAGTAGAATATAATTATCTGAAAGGTATGGTAAGCAAAAATCGGCAAGTTTACCAGGACCTTCGCAATGACTCCTGCATTTTAACTGTTCTCCTAACTGGAAAATTAATATTTTCTTATTCATCTGTTATTGTAACCACGATTTTGATAAAAACAATCTGATGTGTTCCATTCACACGACTTTCTCTAGATCTCTCCAGCAAATTATTGTTAAAAAGCTTATGCTTCTATTTACTTTATGCTAATCGAGAAAAAATTAGCAGAAATTGTCTTACTCTTGCTTCCTTGCAAGTAGGAGGGAAATAAGGGAGTAGCATAGGTTAGTGACAGTCAAAAGCTGGTTGCTATGTGACTGAAGTTCCTTTGTTTGTATGGACAGGAGTGACAAATTCCCGTATGAGAAAAGTATAATTTTTTCAAAGCTGAAACAAAAAACAAGGAATATCTCAAAAACGATCAACTACACGAGAAATTGTGTGTTTTAACGTACTCTACATTTTTTTTGGTGGTAAGTTTTTGTCCATGTCTTACGGTTTAGTAGTTATGGAAAAATTACGTAAGATTCATCCGGAATAAAGTAGTCTTCAGAGGCTATTCCCAGAAAATTCAAGATATACGTTTTATTTACCAGGTAAATATCTTTAATATATGATATTTTAATCAAAATCGTTAAAGCCATTTTTGAGAAAATCAAACATTTCAAAAAAAATTTGTGGGTCACTTCCTTGGAAGATACTAAACTTAAATACCAAGTTTGATATTTTACCGACTTTTCGTTTTCGAGCTATACTATCTACAGACACACACGGACCTTTTTCCAAAAATGCTCTTTTTCGGAATCAGGGGGACCCAAAACATGTATTTCTAGTGAAATTTCGATATCGAATTTTTGGGTGAAATACAATACCTTCTCTATACACTATGTACTTAGTACGTGTAGAGAAAGTAAAAATGCAATCAGCCAAATGAGATTCCTCCGTAGAGTTAAAGGGTGTACAAAGAGAGACCATTTGATAAATTAGGAAATAAGGAGAGAACTGGAAATTTACAATATAAATGATAAAATATAAGAATATAAAGAAAACTGGAGGAGCCATCTGTACTGCATGGAGAAAGGAAGAACACCAGCTTCAGTAAGGAGGGATAGAGATGTAGGACGTCCAGGGAAGAGATGGCAATGTAAGCTTGGTTGTGAAGACTGAACAGCCATTATTGCATAATACTTGAAGTGCAGATTATTATTATTATTATTATTATTATTATTATTATTATTATTATTATTATTACTATTATTATTATTATTATTTTATTATGTTTATTATTATTTTTTATTTTTAGTATTATTTTTATTATTTTTATTAGTATTATTATATTTATTATTATTATTTTTATTATTAGTAGTATTATCATTACTTTTATTATTTTTTGATTATGTTTATTATTATTTCTTATTTTTAGTATTATTATTTTATTATTATTATTATATTTATTATAATTTTTATCAGTAGTAGTATTATCATTACTTTTGTTATTATTTTTATTATTATTATTATTATTATTGTTATTATTATTATTATTATATTATTATTTGCAGTGGTGGTATTATTATTTTATTATTTTTATTATTATTTTTATTAGTAATATTATTATTTTATTATTATGTTTATTATTATAATTATTTTTATTTTTATTATTAGTATTATTATTACTTTAATTATTATGTTTTATTATTTTTATTATTAGTAGTAGTATTATCATTACTTTTATTATTATTATTTTCATTTTGATTATTATTTTATTATTACTATTATTACTTTTATTACTAATGTTTATTATTATTATTATTATTATTATTATTATCATCACTTTTATTATCAATATTTTATTATTATTATCATCACTTTTATTATTATTATCACTTTTATTATTAATATTTTTTATTATTATTAACATCACTTTTATTATTAATATTTTTTATTATTATTAACATCACTTTTATATTACTATAATTATTATTATTATTATTATTATTATTATTATTATTATTATTATTATTATTATTATTATTATTACTAAGCATACAAGGAAGTTGTTCTTATGAAAATTATTTGCAAATGTGTTTTGGATTGTTTTATAGGTTCACAAGGCTGGATAAAAGCCATTGTTCCATACCCACAATTTACGTCTTCTTATTATTTTGTGCTTTAAGTTGAAACTGATATGTATTTGAATAAAGTGGCTTGGCATATGAGCGGACATCCTGACCAACAATCTTATTCGTTGTGTACTAGAGTTTCTAATGGTAGCGGTGGATCCTTTTATTCGTAAACAGGTGAAATGCACGATGCTTGTGAAGGTGATTAATCTGAGAGTGAGGAAGTGTTAGCAACGTCCCTTTTGGGCGGGCCTGACTATGTACACGGCCACACACGACCGCCGGTAATTGAAAGTATGACGGATTACAGTGGCAGTATCCACCCTGATCCTGTCCATTGTTTCATCACCTTCACAGCAACTTTGGTTGCGTGCAACAACAGTTTAAATCTACCATCA
This sequence comes from Hymenopus coronatus, assembly GCA_030762935.1. NCBI lineage: Eukaryota > Metazoa > Arthropoda > Insecta > Mantodea > Hymenopodidae > Hymenopus > Hymenopus coronatus. Next base: position 39,369,344 of record CM060885.1, on the reverse strand, counting down.
TCGTGAGGCAAATGAATTTCAAAATTCGTATTGTTTATTGCAAGTTATCAACGTGCAAACTACACAACTTTTCTAACATACTTCTTAAGTAGTGTTGTACTTTGGTGTGTAGTGGAACGTGACAAAAATCACGCCATATTAGTGCTCCATTCACTGACTTTCTCTACAAGTCTGTAGCATAACTTCCTTTAACCTGGTTGGTCATATCGGACGATGAACGATGCTCAAATGATCTCGGGGTCCTGAAGCTTAAAGTTACTCGACATTCGTGTTCTCAGGATAAGGGAAAACCTTGAAAAAACCTTATTCGGGTAACTCACTCTAAGCGAGATTCGAACTCACAACCTTTTATATGTGAGGCAGACAGCTACCACCACTTCTTATTAAAAACCATATTCTTCTGTCTACTGTATGGTAATCAAGATAAACATTATCAAGAAAAATTTCATGTGTTCCATTCACCGACTTTCTCTACAACTCTGTAACAAATTACTGTTAAAAAGGTTACTTTTCTGTCTACTGAATGCTAATCAAAATAAACATTATCAGAATTTGTCTTTATTACTTGCTTTCTTGCAATTAGAAGGGGAATAAAGGAATACACTTAGCCAAAGCGAAGTAAAGTTTTTTAAAACTTCATGGCATTATCATAATTCGGTTCTTTCATCACCACTACCCTACACCCCCCTTCGTGTATCTGTTAGAGGAAGTTGACCGCTTTTTTCACAGACCGCATTTTTCACTGGTCGCTTTTTTTCGCAACACGGTTGCCGCTGAACGATGACCTACACGCCTTCTTTATGAGATTGATGAATTAAAATCATAGGAATTATAACATAAAATGTAAGTTATTAAAATATATGGTAATAATCAGTCAGGTTATTGGAAACCAAGCTTATTTGAGATATTTATCTTATGTTCTACTGACGAGTAACAAAGAAAGCAACAAAATAAACAAAAATTCAATAAAACAAAAGGTGAAGAACTAGTTCTCTTATAATTATTTATTATAAAATTATAATTGTATATCACTTAGGTGAGTATTATATTAGATATGTTCCTGTGCATTAATTTTATACGATGTAGTTTTGTTTAAAGTTTATTAAATTGACTAAGAATACGGACTGGTCAAGGCAGAATAACTTTATCATATTTGCTGGGCGTACTGCTTGTAGTTAAACTCTTGCCCTCAAGACTTTAAGCTCCATAAATAAAGTTTATCCTTTTTACTTTCTCTATAAGCACTATGTACATAGTGTATAGAGAATGTATTGCACTCCACCAAAAAGTTCGATACCGAGATTTCACCGGAAATATATGTTTTAGGGTCCCCTGTATCCAAAAAAAGTATTTTCAGAAAAAGGTCCGTGTGTCTGTGAACACGGTAACTCAAAAACGAAAAGACGATAAACACCAAACTTGGTATTTAAGTTTAGTATCTTCCAGGGATGCAACACGAAGATTTTGAGAAAAAACCCCCCACCTCAAACTACCCTTTACATGGAACATTTTTCGAAAATTTCGATTTTCTCAAAAATGGCTCTAACGATTTTGATTAAAATATAATATATTAAACACATTTACCTGACAAATAAAATGTATATCTTTACTAATCTGGGAATAGCCTCTGAAGAGTTGTTTATTCTAGATGAATTTTACAGAAATTTGAATAACTGCTAAACCATAAGAGATGGACAAAAACTTACTACACAAAAAATGTAGAGTACATTAAAACACACAATTTATGTTGTATACATTTTTTCTTGGGGTGGATCGTTTTTGAGATATTCCTTGTTTTTGTTTTCAGGGTCGAAAATCTTAACTTTTCTCATACAGGAATTTGTCAACTCATGCCCATACAAACAAAGGAACTTCAGTCACATAGTAACCAGCTTTTGACTATCGCTTTAACCTATGCTTTTCCCTTATTTCCTTTCTACTTACAAGGAAGAAGGTAATAAGAGTATTTCTGCTGATTTTTCTAGATTAGCATGGAGTAAATAGAAGCATAAGCTTTTTAAGAATAATTTGTTGCAGGGATATAGAGAAAGTCATATGAATGGTACATGTCAGATTTTTATAGAATGTCTCGAAACACATTTGCAAATAATTTTCATAAGAACAACTTCCTTGTATGCTTAATAATAATAATAATAATAATAATAATAATAATAATAATAATAATAATATAAAAGTGATAACAATAATAAAATAATAATAAAAGTGATAATAATAAAAGCGATGATAATAATAATAAAATATTAATAATAAAAGTGATGATAATAATAATAATAAAAGTGATAATAATAATAATAATAATAATAATAAAATATTGATAATAAAAGTGATGATAATATTAATAATAAAAGTGATGATAATAATAATAATAAAAGTGATGATAATAATAATAATAAAAGTGATAAGAATAATAAAAGTGATGATAATAATAATAATAATAATAATAAAAACATTAATAATAAAAGTGATAATAATAATAATAATAATAATAATAATAATAATAAAAGTGATGATAGTAATAAAATATTAATAATAAAAGTGATGATAATAATAATAATAATAATAATAATAAAAGTGATGATGATAATAATAATAATAAAAGTGATGATAATAATAATAAAAGTGATGATAATAATAAATGTGATGATAATAATAATAATAAAACATTAATAATAAAAGTGATGATAATAATAATAATAATAAAAGTGATGATAATAATAATAATAAAAGTGATGATAATAATAATAATAAAAGTGATGATAATAATAATAAAAGTGATGATAGTAATAAAATACTAATAATAAAAGTGATGATAATAATAAGAAAAGTGATGATACTAAAATAATAATACAAGTGATAATAATAATAATAATATTAATAATAATAAAATATTAATAATAAAAGTGATAATAAAATGATAATAACAATAATCATAATAATAATATAAAAGTGATGATTATAATAATCATAATAATAATATAAAAGTGATGATTATAATAATCATAATAATAATATAAAAGTGATTATAATAAATAATAATAATAATAATAATAATAATAATATTAATAATAAAAGTGATTATAATAAAATGATGATAATAACAATAATCATAATAATAATATAAGTAATAATAATAATATAAAAGTGATAATAATAAATAATAATAATAATAATAATAATAAAATATCAATAATAAAAGTGATTATAATAAAATGATGATAATAACAATAATCATAATAATGCTATAAAAGTGATGATAATAATAATATAAAAGTAATGATTATAATAATAATAATAATAATAATAAAATATTAATAATAAAAGTGATTATAATAAAATGATGATAATAACGATAATCATAATAATAATATAAAAGTGATGATTATAATAATAATAATAATAATAATAATAATAATAATAATAACAAAATATTAATAGTAAAAGTGACAATAATAAAAGTGATGATAATAATACTAATCGTAATAATAATAATAAAATATTAATAATAAAAGTAATAGTAGTAATAAAATAATAATGAAAATGAAAATAATAATAATAATAATAATAATAATAATAATAATAATAATAATAATAATAAAAGTAATGATAATACTACAACTACTAATAATACAAATAATAAAAAACATAATAATTAAAGTAATAATAATCTTAGGTTTACAAGATAATTCCTCACCTTATTTTATTTGTTTACCGTTTCATTTGTTTACCATTTATTGTAAAAATAATACATATTTTAGTAAAAATTTTAGGTTTACTAAGATAACGGATACAGTATTTAACGAAAATAATTTAATGATACACCTTGGATGTGTATCTAGAGAACGTACTAGATATTTAAATGCAAACAAGGTCGATGTTTTGGAAGAAAAAGAAAAACAACTGATGAGTAGCATATATTACTTTTTGTACTCTTCGCCGCTTCACATGGTTTTGCATCATGTATGATACTAAATGATAAAAACATCTGTCTAGAAATACTTTAAATTAGATTGAACTTTCTGTTCATATGAATTGGTTATATAAAATGAGTGTAACATATTCTAAAATATTCACAGATGGTATAAATGGGAGTGGCACACGTTAGCGACGCTCGATAATTGGTTGGTAGGAAATTACTTTAAAATTCTGATTTTATAAATGAAATTAAGGCATAATTGCGAAATTGTGAAGGTGTAAAAATCATATCTTATAAGCACCTACAATTACTTCAGGGTGTCATTAATCATACAAGTTAATTTTGCGAGTTCTAAATGGAAATACTCGATTTGAGTCAGTTTGCGGCTAGAAATGATGAGACGCTTAAATATTCCAGAAGGCAATATCACATTTAGTGCGCGGAAGCCGCATCAGATGCCCTTTGTTCCTCCCACACCTGTCCGCCTCCAGAAACAAAAGACAGCAGTGTACACAATATGGCTGACACACCACAGCAGGCAGGTAGATAGGGAGCTATAATGAGGGTGCTTGGAAACTCATTACTTTTACATTAACTTGACCAGTAATTTCATCGTCATCATCATCATCACCACCACAAATGTCACAATCCAGAATTGCACACGGATGGAATATTGGCAGCCGATTGTAAACCAGCAATCCGTTTTCTAGAAATCTTGGCTTCTCATTTTTTCAAAGGATACAATTCCTGCTATTGCTGAGTTCAGTATTATTACTTTCTCTACACGTACTATGTACATAGTGCATAGAGAAGGTATTGTATTGCACCCACAAATTCGTTTACGAGATTTCACCGGAAATACATGTTTTGGGTACCCTGAATCCAAAAAGCATTTTTGGAAAAAGGTCCATGTGTGAGTGTTCGTGGACAGCAAAAACGAAATGACCGTTGACTACCAAACTTGGTATTTAAATTTGGTATCCTCCAAGAAAGTGACATGAAGATTTTCAAGAAATAGAGCTTTTTTTCGAAAATTTCATTTTCTCAAAAATGGTTAACATTTAAATAAAATATTGTATATTAAAGATATTTACCTGACAAATAAAATGTATATCTTGAATTTTCCAGAAATAGCCTCTGAAGACTACTTTATTCTGCATGAATTTTACGGAATTTTGCATAATTGTTAAACCGTAAGAGATGGACAAAAACTTACCACACAATATATGTAGATCATATTAAAACCCACAATTTATGTAATATACATTTTTTCCATGGAGTTGATCGTTTTTGAGATATTCCTTGTTATTTGTTTCAGTTTTAAAACACTTATACTTTTCTCATACAGGACTTTGTCAACTCCTGTCCATTTAACAAAGGAACTTCAGTCACATAGCAACCAGCTTTTGGCTATCATTTTAAGCTATGGTATTCCTTTACTTCGCTACTACTTACTAGGAAGCAAATAATAAGACTACTTCTGCTAATTTTTGCTCGATTAGCCTGAAGTAAATAGAAGCATAAGCTTTTTAATAATAATGTGTTGCAGAGATGTAGAGAAAGTCTTGTGAATGTAACACATCAGTTTTTTTAAATTACTTCTATAATATGTAAGACCTGTAATTAACCCACAAAGATCATGGATTACCATAAATGAAAACAAATATATTTATGTTTAAGTATTTAAATATACATTTTGTTACTTTAATCATACAAAACAAGATAAATGGTGCTGTTTTTTGACAGCATTCCAAATTATTAATAGGGATTATCAAAATACAGCTAGCTAATACGGCAAAGATACAATATTTAAAATGTTAATATCATAAATAACTACTATTTTTAAAAACAAAGTAACCATGTGGTAAGGATATTAATGTTCAAAAGAGTTTTATTCTGCATAGATATTAAGTGTATATAATTACAGCTTGTTCCGTTATAATGTATCTCTGTTTGAGATGACCACTAATTATAAGCAACAGTCTTATTAATTTAGTAATGAAGAAATTAGTTCAATAATCAATTCCAATAATCATGATTAATGTTTAAATAATCTTTTTAAATCTTTAAAATTAAATATAACATATATAATTTAAATAACAATTAAAATCTATAAAACAAACAAACAATGATTAAATTCTAATATGTTTATATTAATACAAATTCTAAATTCAGAAACGTAGAACAGGCTTGGCTAGCAATTTAATAATCAGATTACATGAAGTTACCGAGAGGTTAATTGCTTTTGACATAACTTTCAAATCTTAAACTACAGTGAATTCCTATTTCTTCTTCATCATCAAAATCTTTGATGTGTTCAATCACCATCAAAGATAAGAAACATGGCAATTTATACCGTTCGGGTTTTACATAATTGATGCCTGGTCATAGGCTTTTCCATTGCGTATCACTAAACTTTGGTGGCTATTCAGATAATGATATTTGCATAAAACATTCTTAAAGCATACTTTTCTGCACCATGGTGTTACCGTGGTTTATTGATATCATATATTTCTGTTTTATTGATTTATCGCTTTATAAATGGCTAATTCAAGAAACTCTATAAAAGATACCAAGACAGGCTTGATGTTTTAATGAATTAAGGTTTGGAAATATTCATGAAATACTTCAATTGAATTGAATTAAAATTTAAATTATTTGCATCATTTAGAAAGACCTAAAGTTCTGATAAAGTGAAAACTAAAAATCTGATGTGTTACACTCACATGACTTTCTGTAGCTACTCTAACGAAAGATAATTCCTCATTCAACACCATGGTATTCGAGATAAACACTAGCAGAATTTTATAGTTTAGTCCCTTATAAGTAGAATGGAATACCTCAAAAACAGAAAGCACCACAATAAAAAAAAATCATATGACATAACTTGTGTATTTTAACGAGATCTAAATTTTTTGTGTTTCAAGTTTTTTGTCTATCTCTTACGGTTTACTAGTTATGCCAAATTAAGCAAAACTCATCCAGAATAAACAGGTCTTTAGAAGCAACTCCCAGAAAATTCAAGATATTCATTTTATCTATGATAGAAATGTCTTTAATATGTGGCATTTTAATCAAAATCGTTAGAGCAATTTTTAAGATTGTGGGATTTTCTTGAAAATCTTCGATAGCACACTTAAACACCAAGTTTGATATTTGACCGCATTTACGTTTTTAGAGCTATGACACACACACATACACACGGACCTGTTTCTGAAAATTCTTATGTGGATTCAGGGTGTCCTAAGACATATATTTCCAGTGAAATTTCGACATCGAATTTTTGGGTAGAATACAATACTTCTCTATCCCTATGTACATTGTACAAATGAGGCTAGAGAAAGTAAACAATGTACAGTGAAAAAAGTTGTTTTTAGATTATGTACCTTACTTCACATAACGATGTCACCTTCAAGCTATAAATAGGAAAATAACTTTTGAAAGAATAGGACGTGAGTTTTTATGAAGGCAATCTAAATGCCAATTTTTGCGGACTTTTCACCAAATTTCGGCGGTACACTTATGCACATTAGTTTCATGATAGAAACTCTTTACATTTCGTAAAATTATTATCTTTATTTAATGTCATATAAAATATTGGCATTAGTATGTAGGTTCTAAATGGATATATCATCATAGAATTACAAGAAGCTATTAAAATTATAGGTTCAAAGTTTCGTGCAGAAGTGAATAAACCATTTACAGTCTAGACTATTATATTTCAATATAATGTCATGCAATTTTATCCTTTTAGAAGACAAGTAACATTTTGAGATTGCAATTTACGAAAGTAAATAACAAATACTGAAACATATGTCATTTTCCAAGCATAATGCCGTTCCAGTGAATGGCTTTGCGTGACGAGGTATATATTATTCTTTCCTATTTAAATATCTCCTTCCTTTTTATCCTTGATATTCTAAAGACAAATAGACAGCTGTTATAATGGCCGCGTCTCGGTTCATTTACATTCTGACGTCCGTTGTAAACGCCATTGCTTTGGCGCGTTCGACTGCCTTCTATTTCTTTATAGTGAAACTTGAGATATTTCACTCTCTAAGAAATAAAGGACTACAGCTCCAAATATTATTATATCTGTCATTCGACTTCACTTAACAAAAGTTAGAATAAACAAGTTCCCAACGAGATTGTCAGAAGTCAAAAAGCTGGAAATTAATATACTTTCATCTGAATAACAGTGAAACACTATATCAAAACATACGTGGCGCCTAAATAAAAAATATAATGCTGTCCAACAATATTAATGTAATCAAAGTTTTTTTTTTTTTAAAAAAAATCTGATGTGTTCCATTCACATATCTTTCTCTACATCTTTGCAACAAATTATTGTTAAAAAGCTTATGCTTCTATTTACTTCATGCTAATTGAGAAAAAAATAACATTAGTCTTATTACTTGCTTCCTTGTAAGTAGAAGCGAAATAAGGGTGTAACACAGGCTAAAGTGATGATCAAAAACTGGTTGCTATATGACAGAATATGTTTGTATGGACAGGAGTTGACAAATTCCTTTATGAGAAAAGTACGTTTTTTAAAGCTGAAACCAATAACAAGGAATGTGTCAAAAGCGATCTACATTTTTTGTGTAGTAAGTTTTTGTCTATCTCTTACGGTTTAGCAGTTATGCAAAATTCAATTAAAGCCGTCCAGATTAAAGAGGTCTTTAGAGGCTATTCCCACCTAATTCAACTTATACATTTTATTTGGCACGTAAATATCTTAAATATAAGAGGTTTTAATCAAAATCGTTAGAGCCATTTTTGAGAATATCAAAATTTTCGAAATTTTCAATGTGAAGGATAGCTTGGGGTGGGGGTTTTCTTGTTAATATTCGTTTCACATCCTTAGAAGATACCAACCTTAAATACCAAGTTTGGTATTTAACGCTATTTTCGTTTTTGAGCTATGCTGTCCACAGACACAAACAGGAACATTTTTATAAAAATACATTTTTTGGATTCAGGGAGTCTCAAAATATGTATTTCCTGTGAAATCTCGGTATTGAATTTTTGAGTGCAATACAATACCTTCTCTATGCACTATGTACATAGCACGTGTAGAGAAAGTAATAAAGTTTTGGAAGAATAGTTGACAAGATATGTAACAGTATTCGATAGTGGATAGAGAAATTCCTGTGAATATAACATTTTTTTAAAATTTCAATGACACTCATAAGCACATGTAGTGGGCTGGGATATAATTTTAATAATAATAATAACAATAATAATAATAATAACAATAATAATAATAATAACAATTTCTCCTTCAATCTAGCATACAACCTAGTTTGTACGAGTAGATGTTTCTTGTTTATGTTTATGAAGTTCTACTTATGCTTGTCTTTGTTTTTAAATTATCCGTGGTTGATATTTTTATACAAGTTAAATTCTGAATGTATATTTTGGTTGTCTAATTCTCATTTGAGAGTATCTTTTCAGCACAGAGTAGATGGAAAATTCTCTAAGAAAATATTGATGGCGAAAAAGGTCACGTGTGAGGCCAACAAGAGCAGCCAGGTCACTTAAAAGCAGCTCATCATATTTATTTGAACTTTGTGAAGGAAGCAGAAGTTTTCCTTGCTTCCGGTAGCTCACGTGGAGGCGTAGAAATTAACAAATGCGTCACGAATCCGCACGCACGAACGGCTCTCTGTATCAGAGCCGTTAAGTTAAATGGCGCAGAGTGTAGAATTAGCGAGGGTTGTATTGAAAATCGTGACCCAGACACGTTCCTTCCCAGCGGAATTTAAACTGCGATAATATAATGCAACTTTACAGAACTGCTGCTGTGACGAAGAAAATGTTTAATGATGGGGGAAAATAGGTGCAGGCGTGATATCGTGAATCAGAAGGGACTCTGATTAAACGACAAGAAGTAAAATAGGTAAAGGAAAAATCACATGACTGTCTCTATAGCACTGCAACAAATTATTCTATTTACTTCATCTAATGGAACAAAAATTAACAGAAATAGTTTTATTACTTGCTTCCTTGTTATAGAAGCGAAATAAGGGGGTACCATAGGTTAAAGTGATAGTCAAAAGCTGGTTGCTCTGCTTCTGAAGTTCCTTTGTTTGTATAGACACGAGTTCACAAAGTCCTGTATGAGAAAAGTATAAGTTTTTATAGCTAAAAAAAAACAAGGAATATCTCAAAAACAATCAACTACACGAAAAAATGTATACAACACAAATTGTGTGTTTTAAGGTGCTCTACATTTTTTGTGTGGTAAGTTTTTGTCCGTCTCTTACGGTTTAGAAGTTATGCAAAATTTCGTAAAATTCACCCAGAATAAAGTAGTCTTCAGAGGCTATTCCCAGAATATTCAAAACATACATTTCATTTATCATGTAAATATCTTTAATATACGATATTTTAATAAAAATCTTTAGAGCCATTTATTTAGAAAATCAAAATTTTCGAGAAAAGTTCAATGTAAAGGGTAGTTTGGGGTAAGGGGATTTTTCTCAAAATCTTCTTGTCGCATCTCTGGCAGGTACTAAACTCAAATACCAAATTTGGTGCTTTACCGACTTTTCGTTTTTGAGTTATCGTGTTCACAGACACACGGACACACACACACACACACACAAGGACCTTTTTCTGAAAATACTTTTTTAGATACAGGTGACCCTAAAACATATATTTCCGGTGAAATCTCGGTATCGAATTTTTGGGTGGAGTGCAATACCTTCATACACTATATACATAGCACCTATAGAGAAAATAAAAATAGCAGAAATAGTCTTATTATTTGCATCCTAGTAAGTGGAAGTGAGTAGCATAGGCTAAGATACTATCCGAAAACTCCTTGCTATTTGGTTGAAATCCGTTTCTTTGCATGACCGAGAGTTGTCAAGTTCCCGTATGAGAAAAGTATAAATGTATTAAAACTGAAACAAATAACAAGCAATATCTTGAAAACAATCAACTCCACGAAAATAATGTATAAAACCTAACGAATTGTACATTTTTACTTTCTCTATACGTACTATGTACATAGTGTATAGGGAAGGTATTGCACTCCACCCAAAACTTCGATACCGGGATTTCACCGGAAATTTATGTTTTAGAGTCCCCTGTATCCAAAAAAGCATTTTCAGAAAAGCGTCCGCACGCGTGTGTCCGTATGTCCGTGAACACGATAATTCAACAACGAATAGTTGGTAAAACTTGATGTTTAGGTTAAGTATCTTCCAGGGATGCGACACGAATATTTTGAGGAAAATCCCCCAACTACCCTTTACATGGAACGTTTTTCGAAAAATTTTATTCTTTAAAAAATTGCCCTAACAGTTTTGATTAAAATATCGTATATTAAAGATATTAAGCTGAAAATAAAATGTATATCTTGAATTCTCTGGGAATAGCCTCTGAAGGCTACTTTATTGTTGTTAATAAATACACTTATTCGTTCATTCATACTTTATTCTGGATGAATTTTACGGAATGTTGCATAACTGCTAAGCCATAAGTGATCGACAAAAACTTACACACAGAAAATGTAGAGCACGTTAAAGCACACAATGTATGTTATATACATTTTTTTCGTGGAATTATTCGTTTTTTAATATTCCTTGTTTTTGGTTTCAGCTGTGAAAAACTTACACGTTTCTCTTATAGCAATTTGCCAACTCCTGCCCATGCAAACAAAGGAACTTCAATCACATAGCAACCAGCTTTTGTTTATCACTTTAACCTATAGTACTCCCTTATTTCGCTTCTAACTTACAAGGAAGCAAGTAATAAGACCATTTCTATTAATTTGTTCTCGATTAGCATGAAGTAGCTTGAAGCATAAGATTTTTAACAATAATTTGTTGCAGAGATATAGAGAAGGTCATGTGAATGGAACACATCAGATTTTTTGTTATGTTAGCTTTTGACTATTTCTTAAGGTTTACCAGCTATGCAAAATTCAGGAAAATTCTCCATCATAAAGTAGCCTTCAGAGGTTAATCTCAGAAAATTCAAGATATACATTTTATTTGACAGGTAAATATCTTTAATATATGATATTTTAGTCAAAATCGTTAGTTATTTTTGAAAAAATTAAAATTTTCAAAAAAACTTTCATATAAATGATAGTTGGGGCTGGGGAGATTTTCTTGAAAATCTTCGGGCCACATTCTTTGAAGATACCAAACTTAAATACCAAGTTTGATATTTAACGGTATTTCTGTTTTTGAACTACGCTATCCACAGGCACATATGCACACACACAGACATTTTTCTAAAAATGTTTTTTTTATTCGTATTTCTGGTGAAATCTTGTAAATGAATTTTTGAATGCATAAAAATACCTTCTCTGTACACTATGTAGATAGTGCGTGTAGAGAAAGTAAGAATTGATATATATATATATATATATATATATATATAAAGGAAAATATATAAAATTAAATTGAATTTTTACTTTCTCTACACGCACTATGTACATATTGTATAGAGAAGTTTTTTTGTTTTTTTTTAGCTTAACGTCCTTTATCTGGTTGGTCATATCGGACGATGAATGAAATTGGTGAAATGATGCTCAAATGATCTCGGGGTCCATGGAGCTTAAAGTTACTCGACATTCGTCTTTTCAGGATAAGGGAAAACCCCGAAAAAAACCTTATCGGAGTAATTCACCCTAAGCGAGATTCGAACTCACGACCTGTTGAATGTGAGGCAGACACGCCACCACCACACTACCCAGGTGGACAGAGAAGGTATTAAAATGCATCCAAAAATTCGATACCGAGTTTTCACCGGAATATATGTTTTGAGACCCCCCCCCCCTGAACCCAATTTTTTTTTTTTAGAAAAATGTCCGTGTGTGTATGTGTGAGTGTGTGTGTGTGTGTGTGTGGGCAGCATAGCTCAAAAACGAAAGTTCGTTAAAAACCAAACTTGGTATTTAGGTTTGGTATCTTCCAAGAATGCGACACGAAGATTTTCAAGAAACTCCCCCCACCCACAACTACCCTTTACATGGAATTTTTTCGAAAATGTTGATTTTCTAAAAAATGACTAACGATTTTGATTCAAATATCGTATATTAAATAAATGCATATAAAATGCATATCTTTAATTTTCTAGGTATAGCCTCTGAAGGCTACTTTATTCGGATGAATTTTACGAAATTTTGCATAATTGCTAAACTGTAAGAGATAGATAAAAACTTACAACACTTAGAGCACGTTAAGACACACAATTTATGTAATATACATTTTTTCGTAGAGTTGATCGTTTATATATATATATATATATATATATATATATTCCTTGGTTTTGGTTTCAGCTTTGAAAAATGTATACTTTTCTCATATAGGAATTTGTCAACTGCTGGCCATACAAACAAAGGAACTTCAGTCACATAGCAACCAGCTTTTGTCTATCAATTTAACCTATGGCATTCCCTTATTTCGCTTCTACTTAAAAAGAAGCGAGTAATAAGCCTATATCTGCTAATTTTTTGTTGATTACCATGAAGTAAATAGAAGCATAAGCTTTTTAACAATAATTTTTAGCAGAGATATAGAAAAAGTCATGTGAATAGAACACATCAGATTTTTTTATGGACTCTCCTTAACTGTTGCGGCTCTTAGCATCCCATTATATATTAGGCGCTCAATTTTGCTCAGAGGCCTCTGTAACTGGTTTGTGGGTCTTTTACGTGCCGTAAATCTAAGACGGGACCAACGAATTTATTCCTCTTTAAAGGAAGCCAGACAAATAATTTTCACGTCCTAGAAAGTCCAACAGAGGCTAGTATGTTAGCCTAGACCACGGAGAACGACTAGGAAAGTATATGGTCTTGACATTATCTAAACCTAAATTTAACTTGGGAAGGTAGCTACCTCATTAGTCATTCACTGCAAACTCTGTTACCTCACGATTGGCTAATCCGCAATGGCTAAGATGCCAAAGGAATAATATTCTTCTTTAAAACTTATCCCTTAAATGCTTTGCATTGCATATATGCAAAAGTGATTTTTAGCAATCTTTTTAGAATATTTTAATACTTTTTTGGTAGTTTGTAATCACACCTTAATTGATAAGTACAAGCATTTCAGCCATTTTGTGTTTAAAATATTAATTCATTTCAATAATGGTGTAGTATTTTTATTAAATAAAAAGCAAAATTCATGTAACTAAACTCAAACGTATCCTGTTACCATCCGTGTGTGCCATCACACCGATTATTCTATATGCGTCCCCCCCATTCTTTACAAGCACATTTAACTGCAGTTGCCGGGATTCGAACTTGCGACGTTCAGCTATTAATTTGCGTATTTAAGTGTTAAATAAAACACGCATTAAATGCCAAGTCTTCGTAAAAGAGATATTATTAAGCCAGCTTTCAAGAGATGTACGTTTAATTTAGAGAATTCTTTTAACGATGTGTGAACAGTTTTAATGTGGAATAATTGTAAAATTTATTTTAAGTACACATTGTTGTTTTAAAATTTTGGATTTCCTTAAGCAATAATATTATGCTATTCTTATGTATTTTTACATAAATAAAATTTAATTGGCACAATAATACCTTCTTATTGTTATTATTTTTATTATTATAATCATTATCATCATTATCAAGCATTATCATGCTTGTGCGAACAAGTGAAATTATCGATCTACGTGTCACTCACTAATCTTGGGCGCAGATCACATTTCATCTATTTATTTTTGTAATTCCCACTGCCTTCATGATGTTTATAGTCCAATCGGTAGACGACTGCGCAGCAGCAGGTATGAGCTTTCGTACATGACAAAATTCTGACATATATGACCTGAACATATTGCATATTATCCAACAGTGTACCACATTTGCTGACGCAAGGCCAACGCTACAATCGCATAACCATTTGATCTGATCAGTAATGCTAAATGTCTGACATTTCTCAATCAAATCAAAATATGTGAGAAAACATAGTAGGCATGGAATAACTGTTTTTACTTTCTCTATACGTACTATGTACATAGTGTATAGAGAAAGTAATGCACTCCATCAAAAAATTCGATACCGAGATTTCACCGGAAATATATGTTTTGGGTTCACCTGTATCCAAAAAAAGTCTTTTCAGAGAAAGGTCCGTGTGTCTGTGGTATTTAAGTTTAGTATCTTCCAGGGATGCGACACGAAGATTTTGAGAAAAATCCCTCCACCCCAAACTACCCTTTGCATGGACTTTTTTTAAAAAATGTTTTTCTAAAAAATGGCTCTAACAATTTTGATTAAAATATCGTATATTAAAGATATTTAACTGACAAATAAAATGTATATTTTGAATTTTCTGGGAATAGCCTCTGAAGACTACTTTATTCTGGGTCAATTTTACGGAATTTTGCATAACTGCTAAACCGTAAGAATAAGTAGAAGCATAAGCTTTTTAACAATAATGTTTTGCAGAGATATAGAGAAAGTCATGTGAATGGACCACATCAAATTTTTTACACATAGCAGTGCGAAGGATAGGAGTTGGATAGGTAGAGTGAGATGGAAAAATTTAATGCCATAGCCGGGATTTGAACCACGGATCTCCCGGTTTCTCTGCCACTGAGCTACTATAGCAACATGGCGGCATGGCATTGCATTTCTCTGCTGATTCGCATGTTTCCCGGTAAACCACAAGATGATCTTAAATTATTTTGAGATGACAACCCCTATGGCTAAAAATGGCAAATTTTTCAATTTTTTTATTTCACTAAATAATTGCTAATCCATTCAGCTTATGTTCCCTAAGGGCTTAGGACTTGTCACGCCATGCCTCTTTTTTCTGCTTGCTTGATTATCAGTTCTGATCCCTTGTTTTTCTACATTTCTTACAGGCAAACATTATTATAAATATTTAGAAGGTATGTTTCTTTAGCTTCTGACCAGGAAGTGGAAGCTGACTAAAATTATGGTGGATTTTAGGGAGTATCTAAAATATGTAGATCACTCCCTAAATAAAACAAACAAACTTTTCTTTTCTCGTTTTCTCAGGTTTATAATTTTTCACACTTATGTAACTTTTACTTGAAAAATATTTGAGATATTCAATGAAATTTTGTGCACATATATTTCAGTCCACAATAAGTATTTTGTACACTTGTTTCCATGCCACTTCACCAAAGGGATACTAAGAAAAAGGTACAAAACTTTTTTGATATTCTCAAAATTCCAATGTAGTGTAATTTCTTTATTTGATGACAAAATTACTTATAAAATAGCACATCCATAGAAGATATCAAGGCAATTAACTGTGAAAAATTTCATTGCTTTACAAAAAAAATTATGGCCATGGTAGAATTTTTGTTGTGTCTAGGTATTTCTGCCTACGTCCCCCCTTAAATCCCAGGATCATAGTATGGCCAACTATTATGGTCAATTTGTATGGCATTGAATTTTTCAGTCTGATTCTATCTATCTAGCATGAAGGATTTTCAGCCATCTCCATATCGCTATTATCATCATGGCGAAAAACCGCCAATAGAAAAGGTTAATAGGCGATGTGCTGCTTGATTTTTTTTTTTTGGGGGGTGAGGTTGAGGACTCGTAGGCAATTCTTCCAATTGAATTAATACAAGATAAACTCTAAACAAGGTCAGCAACAGATACATGCTGCGATCTATTCCTCTTAAACGTCCTGAGTTTTGGCGTAGGAAGAACTCGTTGTTGCTACACGACAACGCTCGTACGTGTCCTCTGCGTTTGCCCACAGAGATGTGTAAGACGCTCTGCCATATCCTCTGTACTCACATAATCTCGTACGATGCAGTTTCTTATTCTTACCTAAGATTTGGTTCAGGTTCCAAGTTTTCATCAGAGCTCCCTTGGCCAATTATCTCGTGACAAAGTACAGCGCACCAAATCAGCTGAAAGAAGCAAGCGTAAACCAGAATGCCAAACTTACCCGTGATTTCAACTACCAAAGAGCTGTGACACAAAGTCGGAGCTCACATGGCCACCGGTGCAGTGCATAACGTCCACTGGCAACTAAATTACAGAATATATATTGCAGCTTATCCTTTAATACCATTATACTCAAACGGTCTCAGGGTACATTCGTCTTTTCAGGATAAGGGAAACCCCCAAAAAAATCTTATCCGGGAAACTCAACTTAAGCGAGATTCGACTCGTGACCTCTTGAATGTGAGGCAAACACGCTACCCCACACAATTGAGGCGGGCAGAAAATAGTGCTCCATTATTTAGGTATAAACAGCAACACGGGAGTTTTAAATACAATAGAATAAAGTTTTCCCACTGTCTTTGAACTAGAAGGGAATTTCTTGAAAAATCAAACGATAACATAATACTATGTGTCATCAACAAACAAACGAAAACAAAACAAAATCTAAAATAAAATTAAAAGATGTCTCTTTGGAATTTATGAAGTAAGCTTATTTCAGCCACGAAAATTTCGTTTATTTCATTCACTGAAACCAGTTTATATGCAAATAAGCTTACTTATACTTATACACTGCTGTTAATTATATTTATGTATGCAATGAAGTAACATCTCTCGTCAAGGATACATAGACTAGCTACATGAAATCGTTTACTTCAATGTATGATGCAAGAAACGGACCCAATATTTACTTGTGCCCAAGGTTTCCTAATGCTGGTTTACATGACGTCATTTTGTAGTAATGCCATTTAGAAGTGTGACTGACAATCATAGAGACAGTGGTCTTTATGAGTATAGTTTGTTTTTAATTTATTTATTTTTTGTAGCTTTACGTCCTTTAGCCTTGTTGGTCACAGTGACGATGGGTGACATGTGAAATGATGCTCAAATGATCTCGGGGTCCGTGGAGCTTAAAGTTACTCGACATTCGTCTTCTCAGGATAAGAGAAAACTTAGAAAAATCTTATCCAAAAAACTCACCCTAAGCCAGATTCGAACTCCTGACCTCTTTAATGCGAGGCTGACACACTACGCCCACACAATTAAGGTGAGCAGAAAATATTGTTTCATTATTTAGGTAATTTCCACAACACGGGAGTTTTAAATAAGTAAATGAGTGTGAGTTTGTGAGTTTTTTACCGATGTTTGGGAATTCAATTGTCAAAGTACAATAGAATAACGTTTTCCCACTGTCTTTGAACTAAAAGGATAATTACTTGAAAAATCAAAAGATAACATAACTATGTGCCACCAAACAAAATATTTGAAATAAAATTAAAAATATGCCCCTTGAGAATTTATGAAGTAAGCTTATTTCAGCCACGATTTTTTTTATTTCAGTCACTGAATCCACTTTTTATGCAAATAAGTTTATAAGTGTTAACCAGCTATATTTATCTATACAATGAAATAACATCTCTCATCAAGGATACATATTCTAGCTACATGAAAATCTTACCCTTAGTGTATGATGGAAGAAAGGGACCCGATATTTTCTTGTGACCAAATGTTTCCTAATGCTGCTACATTCACATGAGATGCAAGCGCAGACATAACGCAGCATAAGCGCAGACGCAAGGAGATGCCATTCACAATGCAATTGTAAGCGCAAAGCAAGAAGTTGGCACGAGTTACTAGATTCATAAATAAATGTGAATATCATGTACCACGAGTTTAAAATTTAGTAACATAAACAACAATAGTATTAACTTAATCTTTTATAATAAATAAGTTATAAAATTATAAACACAACTGACGCGGCAGTGACCTGCAAACTGACCAAAATATTGGAAAATGTGCAAATAATAAACTGCACTTTTAATGTAATATGCATTATCCCTTTGCGCATTACGAATTATGAGAATCAAGAAATCTAGACGCAGATGTTGGGTACGTCCGTTAAATCAAAGCACAGAATCAGATATTTAAAATGGCGCGTCACAGCCAAATGAAATATCGGCATGTTGTACAGAGGGACGCACGCAGCGCATTATACGAGGTACGTGCAGAAAGTAAGTTCCGTTTCAATTTATCTCCGCTGCAGCGCTGCAATCGCAGTTCCGCACATGCGCGGTAGACGCTCTGTATCAAGGTGAAGAAACGTGCGCCATTTTGAGATCGCTGTCAGCCACATACGCTTTGTTGTGCTTGTTTATAATGTCGGTGTTGATTGAAAATCCCGCCGCTTGTGAAATCAGATCTGTAATTCGTTTTCTGAATGCTAGGAAAGTGAAACCAATTGAAATTTATCAGCAAATTTGCGAAGTTTACGGGAAAAATGCGATGAGTGATTCAATGGTGAGAAGATGGGTCCGACAGTTCAATGAAGGACGTAGTGAAGTGCACGACAACGCACGACCACACACTGCAAATGTGACGAAAAACCTCCTACAGAGATTTGGCTGGGACGTGTTTGACCATTCTCCGTACAGCCCTGACCTCGCTCCTAGCGACTTTCATCTGTTCTTACATCTGAAGTCTTTCCTTGGCGGTCAACACTTCAACAATGACGAAGAGCTGAAAGAAAATGTTTCCAACTTTTTGAAGACACAGGCGGCAAACTTCTATGAAGAAGGTATACAAAAACTTGTGCTACGCTATGACAAATGCCTGCAAAATTTCGGCAGTTATGTGGAAAAGTAGTTTAAGAGTTGTAGAATTTTGTGCAATAAATAATTATTCTGTATCTGTACACAATTTAATTTGATTACCAAACGGAACTTACTTTCTGGACGCACCTCGTAAAATTTGGGGTTTGCGTTGTATTGCGTGTTTTTATGTGAATGCTTACATTAAATAATATGAGTCCAAACTCTTGCACTTAAGATACGTCTGCATCTCATTGTGAAAGTAGCTTTAGGTGTGTGACTGACAATCATGAGAACCGTTTTGTATGTGCAGTTACTGTACATTGTTGCTACTACTTAAACAAATGGAACGTTCAGAGTGTCGCGAAAAGTTATTTACTGATATAATATATTTAAGGGAGACATGAGCCACTCTCTCTTTCTCTGTCTCTCTCTCGTATAATTGTATTGCTTCCCTCCTCTTTCCCTAAACGCTCGGGCGAGGTATTTAGAAGGAGAGATTCCAGGGGTGGAATAAATTAAGATTGTGTGCATTGGTCCATGATACTGCGTAATAATTATTGTTATTATTGAACGGGATTCATTTTAGAACTTCCCGTTCCACCAGGAACTGGAAGAAGAGGGTTTTAGCTCCACTGTTTTATTTTTTTTTTTCCTTCCTAGATTTAATTCGTAATTTAAATCCCCTCGTTCTCTTCCCAGCGCATAATGGCTAATCCCATTAAAAAAAGCACGAATTCCGGAAGGAATTTCTTTTCCGCGCAGAAATTTCAAAGGACGTGGGGTGCTTTCGTCCAGTATTCTCTTTATCTCTCTCTCTCACACCAGAGAATTACTTTAAAATGCAAAGAAATTGAATTTTTAGCCGGCTTCTCATTCCGTGCAAGCTAATAATCATTAACAACATTATGTTTCCTTTGGCCGGTTTCTGTGCACATGTAAGTATGAGTGTCAATGTAAATTTTAAGCAATATTCCGGAGAATGAGATTTAGAAGAAAATGGAGACATTTATGGTAACATAAACGTGTTGTTGTTTATTTTCTTTATCGGAGTCTACTATTCCAGACCGACATTTGAAGAGATTTTTGCACATAAAAAATCTGACGTGTTACATTCACGTGATTTTCTCTACATCTCTACAATAAATTATTGTTAAAAAGCTTGTTTTTCTCATTAATTAATGTTAATCGAGAACAAATTAACAAAAAGGGTCTTATTACTTGTCCTTGTAAGTAGAAGGGATATAAGGAAGTACCATGCCCTAAATCGATAGTCAAATATTTTCAAAGCTGGTTGTTATACGATTGAAGTGCCTTTGTTGTATGGACAGGAGTTGACAATTTCCGTATGAGAAAAGTATAAGCTTTTTAAAGCTGAAACAAATAACAAGGAATATCTCACAAACGGTCAACTCCAGAAATTGTGCTTTTTCCACGAGATCTACATTTTCTATCAAATAAGTTTTTGCCTGTCTCTTACGGTTTACCAGTTATGCAAACTTCCGTAAAATTCATCAATAATAAATATGCCTTCAGAGGCTATTCCCAGAAAATTCAAGATATACATTTTATTGGTCATGTAATATCTAAAATATACAACATTTTAAACAAAATCGTTAGTGTAATTTTTTAGAAAATTGGTATTTAAGGGTCTTTTCGTATTTGAGTTATGCTGCCTACAGCGGCGCACACACACACACGCACACATACACACAGATACACACACACATACACGAAGCTTTTTCCAAAAATGTTTTTTTTTCGAAGCAGATAGTCTAAAAACATGTATTTCCGGTGAAATCTCGGTATCGAATTTTTGTGTTGGAACGCACTATATACATAGTACGTGTAGAGAAAGTAATACAGTGATATATTTTCTTGCTTCGTTCCTATAGACACGTAATGTTGCTTGATAATTAAAATATTGCACGCGTTTTTTTAGTTTCTAGCCCAGTAAGGAAGGAAACAAAGTAGTGCTGTGCTGATCTTCCATGGTCACAGCAGTGCTTTTACCCCAAAAATATTGCCACGTTTGTCCAGTCAACACTTTAGTCCAACGCTCGTGCTTCTCTTTCTGGTTGCCCTGAGTAATATTTCAGGAAATAACAGTTATTTGAGTAAAAATATCTGATGTGTTCCATTCACATGGCTTTCTCTACATCTCTGCAACAAATTATTGTTAAAAAGCTTATACTTATTTTTACTTCAAGCTAATCGAGAAAAAATTAGCACAAATAGTCTTATTACTTGCTTCCTTGTAAGCAGAGGCGAAATAAGAAAGTACCATAGGTTAAAGTTATAGTCAAAAGCTGGTTGCTATGTGATTGAAGTTCCTTTGTTTGTATGGACAGGAGTTGACAAATTCCTGTATGAGAAAAGTAGAAGTTTTTCAAAGCTGAAACAAATAACATTTAAAAAACGAAAAACCGATCAACTCCACGAAAAAAATGTATATAACAAACTGTGTGTTTTAATGTGCTCCACAGTTTTTGTGTGGTATGTTTTTGTCTGTTTCTTACGGTTTAGCAGTTATATAACATTTCGTAAAATTCATCCAGAATAAAGTAGTCTTCAGAGGCTATTCCCAGAAAATTTAAGATATACATATTATTTGTTAGGTAAATATCTTTAATATACGATATTTTAATCAAAATCGTAGAACCATTTGTGAAAAAATCAAAATTTTCAGAAACAGTTCCATGTGAAGAGTAGCTGGGGCTGGGGGGATTTTCTTAAAAATCTTCGTGTAGCATCCCTGGAAGATACTAAATTTAAATACCAAAATTCAGCAAAATTCGCCCTGAATAAAGAGGTCCTCAGAGGCTATTCCCAGAAAATTCAAGATATACATTGTAATTGTGTAAATATCTTTATTACGCCGTATTTTACTCAAAATCGTTAGACCCATTTTTGAGAAAATCAAAATTTTCGAAAAATTTTCCATGTAAAGGTTAGTTTGGGGTGGGGGGATTTTCCTCAAAATCTTACTTGGAAGATTGGTTTCTTACTGGGCTTTCGTTTTTGAGTTAACGTGTTCATAGATTCACGGATACACGGATCTTTTTCTAAAAATGCTTTTTTGGATGGATACAGAGGACCCTAAAATGTGTATTTCCAGTGAAATCTCAATATGGAATTTTTGGGTGGAGTGCAATATTTTTTCTATACACTATGTGCATAGTCGTGTAGAGAAAGTAAAAACTATTGAATATGCAGAATAATGCACACCAAAATACTAAGACGCCATAACTATTAACGTAACTCCTATTTTACAAACTTGTCAATATTATTTTTATTTTCATTTTTGAGTTTACCTGAAATTCGTATTTTTAAGTTTGTTATACAGTTAAGCGTAGTCTTTGTAATTTCTTTTAACGTCTATACTTTTCAGACAACGTACATATGTTAATGGTGTCTTATGACTCAGGTCAATACGGCCGTGCCGTGGCCGAGTGGTTACACCACTCGCCTCTCACCTAGACGGCCTGGGTTCCATCCCAAAGTGGCGCTGGGGCGGGTTTTCTCCTGGTACTCCGCTTTCCCCCGCCATCTCATTCCACCGGTGCTCCATCATCATTCATGTATCAACAGTGTCACCGCCTGCGGTGCCAAAAGTAGTTAAAGCGGGCGTTAAACACTACAAAAAAAACTCCGGTCAACGTTATTTACCTGTTATTTTATGTTAAATTATTATAAATTGTTTGTATAGCTTTTAGCCGGTCGTCGGTCAAAATAAACAATTAAAAACACTATTAACGTAGCCTAGGCATAGATATTCTGGGTTGGGATTGAATCTAAATCTTGAGTAGATAAACCTAGGTCCCATTTAGCAGAAATATATCATGAATGAAAGGTTTTATGAAACCTCCAAGAAAATAAGTTGAACTTTCGAAGTTTGGACAACACAATGAGGTATGTTGCAGAGGAGAGAGGGTCTTAAAATAATCTCCACATTACGCCCACTGCAAGTCTTTGTATGGTAGGCAACAATGATTCACTTCTCAGAGGCAATTTCAATATGTTTTAATAATATATAGGTATTGTTTTCTCAACCACCTCGTGCAAAAATATAAGATAATATTGTTAACACGTACAATATTTCAAACGTAGTAGGGAGGGGCAAGAAATAAAGAAAAGGCTCAAAATGTGGCAAACACAGTCGGAAAGAAGACATAAAAATAATTAGATTATCCTTGAGATGGTATGGCACAGATAACAAGATTACCCACCAACATCAGTCATATTAATGTGGCTATATATTACGTGTCCTGACGCAGTGTTGATATGTTTATCGTATCTGCGTGTTTTTTAAATGTTTCAGAGCAGCCTTCCTTTTTTTCTTTTCCCCTTCCTGTTCCTCTTAACAAACATTTAAATAAATGTCGTAACTCTGTTTCTTTCCCTCCGGTCTGCGCGCGCGCCGATGCATAGTCCAGGTAGGTTTACAAAGGGCCTCTAGGACACTCTGAAGCGTTTCAGATATTATCGCACCATTATCTATGTCAAATATAATGACAAGGATCCTACTGGGCTAAAACATAATAGTTAAAAGGGTTTTATTTGAGTAGAGAAATATTTCATGTGAAGCTAGAAATCATTCCAAATCATTGGACAATTATAATAGAAACTTCGGGATGACCAAAAAATCAAAATAAATGTTGACTTTTTTATAGTGTTTAATGCCCGCTTTTAATACTTGTGACACCACTGGCGATGGCACTGATCCGGGGGAAACTGGAGAAAACCCGTAAGCTGCGCCGCTTTGTCAACCACAAATCTCACATGCGGTCACTTAGGATCGAACTCGGGCCGTCTAGGTAAGAGGCGAGCGGTTTTCTAACCGTATAAATGTTGTTAGAGAGTACGATCTCTAGGTGAGACGCGAGTGGTTCTCTAACCGTATAAATGTTGTTAGAGAATAGGATCTCTAGGTGAGAGACGAGCGGTTCTCTAACCCTATAAATGTTGTTAGAGAATAGGATCTCTAGGTAAGAGACGAGTTGTTCTCTAACCGTATAGATGTTGTTAGAGAATAGGATCTCTAGGTGAGAGGCGAGTGGTCCTCTAACCGTAAAAATGTTGTTAGAAAATAGGATCTCTAGGTGAGAGGCGAGTAGTCCTCTAACCGTATAAAAGTTGTTAGAGAATAGGATCTCTAGGTGAGACGCGAGTGGTCCTCTAACCGTATAAAAGTTGTTAGAGAATAGGATCTCTAGGTGAGAGGCGAGTGGTCCTCTAACCGTATAAATGTTGTTAGAGAATAGGATCTCTAGGTGAGACACGAGTGGTCCTCTAATCGTATAAAAGTTGTTAGAGAATGGGATCTCTAGGTGAGAGGCGGGTGGTCCTCTTACCGTATAAATGTTGTTAGAGAGTAGGATCTCTAGGTGAGACGCGGGTGGTCCTCTTACCGTATAAATGTTGTTAGAGAGTAGGATCTCTAGGTGAGACGCGAGTGGTCCTCTAACCGTATAAATGTTGTTAGAGAGTAGGATCTCTAGGTAAGAGACGAGTGGTCCTCTAACCGTATAAATGTTGTTAGAGAGTAGGATCTCTAGGTGAGAGGCGAGTGGTCCTCTAACCGTATAAATGTTGTTAGAGAGTACGATCTCTAGGTGAGAGGCAAGTGTTCCTCTAACCGTATAAATGCTGTTAGAGAATAGGATCTCTAGGTGAGAGGCGAGTGGTCCTCTAACCGTATAAATGCTGTTAGAGAGTAGGATCTCTAGATGAGAGGCGAGTGGTCCTCTAACCGTATAAATGTTGTTAGAGAGTAGGATCTCTAGGTGAGAGGCGAGTTGTCCTTTAACCGTATAAATGTTGTTAGAGAATAGGATCTCTAGGTGAGACGTGAGTGGTCCTCTAACCGTATAAATGTTGTTAGAGAATAGGATCTCTAGGTGAGAGGCGAGTGTTCCTCTAACCGTATAAATGCTGTTAGAGAGTAGGATCTCTAGGTGAGACGTGAGTGGTCCTCTAACCATATAAATGTTGCTAGAGAGTAGGATCTCTAGGTGAGACGCGAGTGGTCCTCTAACCGTATAAATGTTGTTAGAGAATAGGATCTCTAGGTGAGAGGCGAGTGGTCCTCTAACCGTATAAATGTTGTTAGAGAATAGGATCTCTAGGTGAGAGGCGAGTGGCCCTCTAACCGTATAAATGTTGTTAGAGAGTAGGATCTCTAGGTGAGAGGCGAGTGGTCCTCTAACCGTATAAATGTTGTTAGAGAATAGGATCTCTAGGTAAGAGGCGAGTGGTCCTCTAACCGTATAAATGTTGTTAGAGAGTAGGATCTCTAGGTGAGAGGCGAGTGGTTCTCTAACCGTATAAATGTTGTTAGAGAATAGGATCTCTAGGTGAGAGGCGAGTGGTTCTCTAACCGTATAAATGTTGTTAGAGAATAGGATCTCTAGGTGAGAGGCGAGTGGTCCTCTAACCGTATAAATATTGTTAGAGAATAGGATCTCTAGGTGAGAGGCGAGTGGTCCTGTAACCGTATAAATGTTGTTAGAGAATAGGATCTCTAGGTGAGAGGCGAGTGGTCCTGTAACCGTATAAATGTTGTTAGAGAATAGGATCTCTAGGTAAGAGGCGAGTGGTCCTCTAACCGTATAAATGTTGTTAGAGAATAGGATCTCTAGGTAAGAGGCGAGTGGTCCTGTAACCGTATAAATGTTGTTAGAGAATAGGATCTCTAGGTGAGAGGCGAGTGGTCCTCTAACCGTATAAATGTTAGAGAATAGGATCTCTAGGTGAGAGGCGAGTGGTCCTCTAACCGTATAAATGTTGTTAGAGAGTAGGATCTCTAGGTGAGAGGCGACTAGTCTTCTAACCGTATAAATGTTGTTAGAGAATAGGATCTCCGAAATTATCTATTTTATAATGCCATTGTTTCTATGCTGTTATTTTCATTCCTACTAATGAGAAACACGTTGTGTCTCCTTGCCGGGGGAAAAGATGAAGGACGGAATCGCAAAAGTATTCAGGCTGCTGGCAGAACACAGAGACCCGCAGAAGTACCTAACAGTTGAAGGCTCAAAGTTCCCTCTTATTTTTGGAGTTGTCCAGAGAGACTGCCGAATGATCCGTTACCAGCCTTATAATATAATACTTACTCCTTCCTTTGAGAAAGCATCCACACATCTGCCCGGCACCCCCATATACCACAAAACCTGGAAACACCTGAATATCAGAAGCATTCCATTTAAACTTCCATCTCATTATAGGTTGTATGTGAGTGCAATCCAAAATTCTTGGGCTTATAAATTATATCTTTTTGTTTCAAGAATTTTCTATAGCTGCAATTTACATTGCAAGTGTCAGTGTTTAAAAAATTCAAATATTTTAAAGTTCATTAATTGTGTATCTTTCCTTAAAAACGTTTTCTTTTAAATACCTACAATAAATTATCTATGGAATGTACTGCAGCCATTTCGAGTGCTAGTATAAAAGTTTCTACTTTAAGTTTGTTTAATTAGCTATGAAATAAAACATTAATAATCGTCCGATATGACCAACCAGGTTAAAGAACGTTAAACTATCCCCCCTCCTAAAAAAAATCTGATGTGTTCCATTCACATAACTTTCTATACATCTCTGCAATAAATTAGTTTTGAAAATCTTATTCTTCTTTATTTAATGCTAATCAAGAAAAATTAGCAGAAATAGTCTTACTGCCTGTTTCCTTGTAAATAGAAGGGAAATAAAGGAGTACCATAGGTTAAATCAATAGTGAAATCTTTTAAAAGCTGGTTGCTATGTGACTCAAGTTCTTTCTCTCTCTCTCTCGCTCTCTCACAACATACATTGTGTGTTTTAACGTGCTCTTTGTTTTTAAACGGTTTATTTTTGTCTCTCTCTTACGGTTTACTAGTTATGTAAAATTCATCCAGAATAAATATGTATTCATGGGCTATTCCCAGAAAATTGAAGATATACATTTTATTTGCCATGTAGATATCTTAAATATAAGAGATTTTAATCAAATATTTAGAACCATTTTGGAAAAAGTAATTTTTTTCATGTATAGGATAGTTGGAGTGGCGGGATTTTCTTGAAAATCTTCGTGTCGCATCCTTGGAAGATACTTAACTTAAATACCAAGTACCGCCTTTTCGTTTTTGAGCTATGCTGTCCTCAGACACATACACAGACACACACACAAGGACATTTTTCCAAAGGTGCTTTTTTTTTATTCAGGGGGACCCAAAACATGCATTTCCGGTGAAATCTTGGTATCGAATTTTTGGGTGGAATACAATACCTTCTCTATACACTATGTAGATAGTACGTGAAGAGAAAATACTTAAGAGCAGCATTAACCTCATAAAAAGTCACTATAAATCCCGTTTTTGTTTGGTTGAGTAGTTTTTAAGCGTATCAGAGAAAGAGAAAATACAATCTGAAAATGCCGTTAATGCCAACAATACAGCTTTTTACAAATAAAAAGTAATATTAATAAAAATGTCACGTGTTGCATTACATGAGCTTTTCTAGTTGTTTCCCAAACTTTCCTTACAAATATTGCTCTTTTATCTATGGTATGCTGATCGATATAAACTTTAGCAGAAATTGTCTTATTATTTAGTTCCTCATAGGTAGAAGGAAAATAATGGAATATACTAAAGTGATTGTAATTTCTTTTAAAACTTATCGCTATATAAAACAATTGAAACTCGGTTCTCTTTTCATTCTAGGGAATATAATAAAAGATACGCTTGAGAAAAATTTAAGTAGTTTAAAATGTAAACCAATAATACGGAACATCTCGGAAACGGTTAACTCTACACAAAATATGTAAATGACCGTAGTTATATGTTTTAATGAGATATACATTTTTTTGTGCACTAAGCTTTTGTCCAACTTTTACGGTTTACGATATATACTAAAATCATCGAGATTGAAAAGGTTTTCAAAGGCTATTCCCAGAAAATTCCAAGAAATACATTTCCTTTGTCATGAAAATATCTTAAATATATGGCATTTAAATCAAAATCGCTATAGCCATTTTTGAGAAAGTAAGCATTTTCGAACAATGGTAGTTCAGGGTCGGGGAATTTTTTTCAAAATCTTTGTGCCGCAACCATCGAAAATACCAATTTTAAGCATTAAGTTTGGTATTTAGCGGTCTTTTTGTTTTTGAGCTATGCTGCCCACGGACACACACACACATGCAGCCCACACGCGGACATGTTTTTAATTTTTTTTCCTGGGGTATCAAAGCATGCATTTCTGGTAAAATCTCCGTATCGAATTTTTGGGTGAATACAAAAGCTTCTCTGTCTACTAAGTACTTCGTACATACTGCTAGAGCAAGTAAAATGGACAGCATCCTTCCTCTAAGTGGCCTCTGAGAACTGGGTCAACAGAAAACTTTTAATGCTCTGGTTCAAGTTACGCACTGTTTAATGTAAAAAAATTGATGTGTTACAACTCACTTTTCTTTATTCATTACTTAGTTTCATTTCTATTCTAAAAATTATTCATGAAAAATCTTGTTCTATAGACTTGGTTTATCACATTTTGGTATCAATCATACAAGAACATAACATTAGAAGATGATATGATAGTCAACATTTTTGTTTTTGCCTACCTTGATATTATATACGATTTAAATCGTTTAGAAAAAATAAAAGAATAGAGAGTGAAATTGGATTGCTTCAACTATGTACACATCAAAGTTTTAAAACTGGTAACATTTGGAAAACTTTTTTTGTATATTTTAACAAGCTCTAAATTTTTCTAAGTGGAGGATTTTATTACGGTCCTATAAAGTTATATATAATGTAATAAAAAGGCATTCCTGTCCACTTATGGAATATTTCAAATACGCATTGCGTTTGTTATATTGATACCTCAAAATTGTTTGAATAATTTTTGAGAAAACAGAACGTAATTATAATTTTGTGATGTAAAGAATAGTTTCTGATGTTTTTCCAGGTATACTATGCTTGAACTCAAATATAAAATGTGATATTTTACATCTTTTCGACTTTTACTATTTACTGATAGAGACATATGGAAACCTTTGGGTTGTCTTTCGAGTAAAATGCAATAGTTCGCTACCGCTAAGCGATAGAAAAATTAAAAAGATACAAAATATATAAGGCATTTGTAATTACAGCTTTTTCATATATCTTCAAGCACCAATATTACAAGCTATTAGCCATTGGTTTATTAGAAGAAGCAATTTTAAAATGTTTACTGAACTTTTTTTTACATACTTTTAAAACCTGACCCACAATTATAAACTCAGATACTAGTATTGATTCATATCAAAGTATATTTTTCACCATAAGTTTCTAGATTTGTGGATTAACTTTCTAATTTACTTCCTTAAAAGGGACTAACATATGGTAAAGAAATATATTGCACAAGGTAGATAGATGGATACCATGTGATATACTTCTAATAAACCCATGTCAGAAAACCTTTGTTTACGTAATAGGACTTCTGAAATATGAAGGCGAAAGTAATCAGCACAGAAAAAGGAAGGAAACAAAGGTGCTAAACATGAATGCAGTTATAAGTTCATAGGTTCAACTGCTAAAAAGAGTTCAATCTCTGGTGCAGGGTGTGTCCACTGGCGTTCACAGGGAACATGGTGTGGGCTGGGTGATGTCTGTTGGAGTAAACAGGAACAATTTTCTAAATATCTACGTCTTGGATTCCTGAAAGGTGTCTGATACATTTATCATTAGACTCACATTTCAATTATAGCGTTCTTGGCGGAGAGAGAGAGACAGAGAATGGAAATGACGTGTTATTTATGGACGCTCTTTAACGGCTGTACTCTCAGAGTCCCATTCTAAATTGGGTGTGAAAGACCACTTAATTATGCTCAGAGGCCTCTCTATCAGGCTTGAGGTTCTTTTACGTGCCGTAAATCTACGACACGGGACCAACGGCTTTACTTCCCTTCCGAAGGAAGCCATGTTAAGGATTTTTACACCCGCAAAAATCCATCGTCCTCCTCCGGGCTTGAACCCGCGACCTTGGGTATATGAAGTTAGCATGGTAACATTTACACCATGGAGGGCGACAGAGAGAGAGAGAGTGAGAGAGAGGGAGGGAAACGGAAAGGGAAAGGGAAAGAAAGAGAGTAGGCGCGAAATGATAGATATACTAAGAGGTACTTCTAGGTTCAATTTCCTTTTTACTTTCTCTACACGTACAATGTACATAGTATATAGAGAAGGTATTGTATTCCACCCAAAAGTTCGATGTCGAGATTTCACCGGAAATACACGTTTTAGGGCCCCCTGTATCCAAAAAAAATGTCCGTTGGTGTTCGTGTCCGTGTGTCCATGTGCCTCCGAACACGATAACTCAAAAACGAAAAGTCGGTAAAATACCAAACTTGGTATTTAAGTTTAGTATCTTCCAGGGATGCGACATGAAGCTTCTGAGAAAAATCCCCCACCCCAAACTATACTTTACAGGGAAAACATTTCGAAAATTTTGATTTTCTCAAAAATGGCTCTAACAATTTTTATTAAAATCTTTTATATACAAGATATTTACATGCATAATAAAATGTATATCTTCAATTTTCTGGGAATATTCTCTGGAGACATGTTTATTTTGGATGAATTTTTTCGGAAGTTTGCATAAATGTTAAACAGTAAGAGAGCCAAAAACTTACTTAACAAAAAATGTAGATCTCGTTAAAACACACAATTCACGTTATACACATTTTTTTCGTGGAGTTGACGATATTTTGAAATATTCCTTGTTTTTAGTTTCAGCTTTAAAAAACTTATACTTTTCTCATACTGGAATTCGTCAACTCCTGTCCATAAAACAAAGCTAATTTAATCATACAGCAAACAGCTTTTAAAATAGTTTATTATCGATTTACCCTAGTGTATTCCCTTGTTTCCCCTCTACTTACAAGGAAGTAAGTAATAAAACCCTTTCTGCTAACATTCTCTCGATTAGCATTAGGTAAATAGAAAAATAAGCTTTTAATAATAATAATTTTTATTCGTTCATCGTTCATTGGGTCTCAAAATACATATTTATGTGAACAAAAGCCTCAAATTTGAAATTTCAGATTCAATGAGTTGCTTTTTCTACCTTAAGAAGGGGGTAGAGGACGTAAGTTGAGAATACAAAGATACACAGAAGAGTTAAGGAATAAACTCGAGAGTGTTTGGCGAGAGAAACCTAGGCCTATAGGATAGAAAGAAAAACATAGAGAAGAAACGAGAGAAAGGATAGGACTAAGAGGAAACGAAGAAAGTGAAAGCAGCTCACGTTCCTACAATATACAGAGGAAGCCAAATCAGCTGAATAAGGCGAAGATAGCAGCTTCTTACATATTCATAAACATTAGTGGAATGTTTCGTCAGTTGTGTAGTGGAAGACTCTAAAGGAATTCAGCTGCTGTGGTTCTACATGTGCCACAACAGAAGAGAATTCCGGCTCCTTTACAGAAATCGCGAGTCTGATGGTCAACCTTTTTTGAAAGTACTGGATCAAGAATGCATTTGGATAAGCATGTCTCTCTGAATAGAAAATGCTTGTATCTTTCGCATGAAGTGCCTTATTGAAAACAAGACCACTCTTAAATCAAATTAAAACATTACCAACATAATCTCGATAAAAAGCCGTATCGTTAAATGAAAGTACCTCTTTGTCCAGCAAAGTAATAATTAACTATTCGATTATTTTTCAATAAAAATAAAATACATAAAAATAAATAAAATGCTAGCATAAGTTTTGCCAAATTATGTTACATAACCATAAAAACTAATAAACTAATAAGTAAAAGCCCTTATGTACTCCATTCGCATAACTTTCTCTACATCTCTGCAACAAATTATTGTTAAAAAGCTTATGATTCTATTTACTTCATGCCAATCAAGAACAAATTGCATAAATAGTCTTATTTCTTGCTTCCTTGTAAGTAGCAGCGAATTAGGGAGTACTATAGGTTAAAGAGATAGTCAAAAGCTGGTTGCTATGTGACTGAAGTTCCTTTATTTGTATGGGCAGGAGTTGATAAATTCCTGTATGAGAAAAGTATAAGTTTTTCAAAGCTGAAACCAAAAACAAGGAATATCTCAAAAACGATCAACTCCAAGAAAAATGTATATAACATAAATTGGTTGTTTTAACGTTCTCTACATTTTTGTGTGGTAAGTTTTTGTGTATCTCTTACGGTTTAGCAGTTATGCAAAATTCCGTAAAATTCATCCAGAATACAGTAGTCTTCAGAGGCTATCCCCAGAAAATTCAAGATATACACTTTATTTGTCACTAAATATGTTTAATATAAGATATTTTAATGAAAATCGTTAGAGCATTTTTAAGAAAATCAAAACTTTCGAAAAAAGATCCATGTAAAGAGTAATTTGGGGTGGCGGAATTTTTCCTGTGTCATATGCCTGGAAGATATTAAACTTAAATACCAAGTTTGTGTTTTAACGGTCTTTTCCTTTTTGACCTATGCTACCCATAGACACACACACTCACACACACACACACACACACACAGACACACACATGGACATTTTTCTAAAAATGCTTGTTTTGGATTAAGGGGGTCTCAAAACATGTATTTCCAGTGAAATCCCAGTATCGCATTTTGGGTGCAATACAATACCTTCTCTTACACTTTGTACACAGTACATGCAGAGAAAGTAGAAATAGGGATCAGGTACTGTAGATATAGAGTCTACCTTGGGAGAGAAAAAAAAGTTCTGAACCAAAGTAGACCTTACACTACCACAGAGCAACAAATAATGTTATATTCCGTTCGTTCATCTCGCTACCAATCCCTGTTCGTCGATTTTTACTTCCTCTATACATACTATATACATAGTGTATAGAGAAGGTATTGCACTCCATCAAAAATTCGATACCGAGATTTCACTGGAAATATATGTTTTAGGGTCCCCTGTATCCAAAAAAGGTATTTTCAGAAAAAGGTCCGTGTGTGTCCGTGTGTCTGTGAACACGATAGCTCAAAAACTAAAAGTCGGTAAAATACCAAATTTGGTATTTAAGTTTAGTATCTTCCAGGGATGCGACACGAAGATTTTGAGAAAAATCCCCCCACCCCCAACTACCCTTTACATGGAAATTTATTCGAAAAATGACTAACGATTTATATTAAAGAGATTTACCTGACAAGTATAATGTATAGCCACTGAAGACTAGTTTATTCTGGGTCAATTTTAAGGAATTCTGTATAACTGCTAAACCGTAAGAGATGGACAAAAACTTACCACACAACAAATGTAGAGCACATAAAAACACACAATTTATGTTATATACATTTTTTGTGGAGTTGATTGTTTCTGAGATATTCTTTGTTTTTGGTTTCAGCTATAAAAAATATACCTTTCTCATACAGGACTTTGTGAACTCGTGTCCATACAAACAAAGAACTTCAGTCACATAGCAACCAGCTTTTCACTATCACTTTAACCTATGGTACTCTCTTATTTCGCTTCTACTTACAAGGAAGCAAGATAAGACTATTTGTGCTAATTTTTTCCCAATTAGCAGGAAGTAAACAGAAGCACAAGCTTTTTAAGAATAATTTATTGCAGAGTTGTAGATAAAGTCATGCCAATGGAATACATCAGATTTTTTCTTTGTAGATTTCTAAATTGTAAGCTAGTAAATTAATAGTTAAGGACAGTGAAGAATTTGATTTGATGAATTTTTAAAAGTACCTAATAAGAGCTCCCTGTTTGGAGAATTTCAATTTCTGTATGTACAAGATTGGCAGCAGGTAGAGGAAATATTGCATCCTAAACAATTGAGTTTTCATCAGAAATACAGGTTTTGAGAGCTACTGAACAAACAAACTGGTAAAGATTCGTTCTTGTGCGTGTGCGTTTCAGAGCCAGTGATGGGAGGAAGAGCGTAACTGAAAAACGAAAGGAATATATGTGCGTGTGTGCGTGTGTGTTTGTGGGACACGAAACTTGGTATTTAAGTTCAGATTCTTCCAAAGATGCGGCAGTAAGATTTTCTAAAACTTCCTTTGCACCCAGCTGCCCTTTACATGGAAATCTTTTCGAAAATTTGGTTTTCTCAAAATTTACTCAAACAATACTATTAAAATACCTTAAGTTGTAGATATTTTCGTGACAAATACTATCTATATCTTGAATTTTCTGGAAGTAGCCTATTAAGTCCTTCTCATTTTATATGACTTTTTCAAAACTGACTAACCATAAAAATTAGACAAAATCTTATTACAGAGAAAATGTAGATCTCTTTAAATTACACAATCTATGCCAAATACACTTTTTTCTAAAGTTAACTATATCCAAGGCATGCTTTGTATTTGTATTGGGAAATTGCAGAGGTGATATTTTCATCGTCCTAGTTTAGGAGAGTATAAATGTTAAACATTAGACTTCAGTTTTCTGTTTAACATTTATAAAATATATATTTATGGTTACTTGTGGTTCATGTTGTCACAACTAGGGTTACTAATAAAAATTCATCTCATCATTTTCCGCATTATTTATAAGGAACATAAAAAGACATTTACTTATACCGTAAAATACATTATGAGGAGCAATTTGAAAATTGCCAACAAATGAAAGCCGACAAAACAAAAATTCAAAATCTGAGTGTCCGATTCTCCACACACTCTGCAAATAAATTATTCTTATAAAGGATAATAATTCTTCTATCTCTTTCATGCTAATCCAGATAGATGCTAGTATTTTTTACTTCCTTGTAATAAAATGAGAATAATACATTAAGTTAAAACGATGGTCAAATCTTTTGAAAACTGTGACTATGCGATTATGTTGAAATTCGATTCTCTTTGTATGGTAGGAGTGAAACAAACATAAAACGGCTGACGATTTTCTGTTTGAGAATTTTTAAGTATTTTAAAATTAAAACCAATAACAATCAATATCTCGAAAATCGTTAATTCTACAAAGAAACAAATTATATGATATAAATTGTGTTTTGAAGACGGTAATCTTTTTCTGTCCCTTACGGTTTCCAGTTATGCAAGTGTTGTTCAGAATAAAGAGGATTTCTGAGGTTATTTCCTCAAAATTCAGTATATACTTTCTATTTTAACATACGGCATTTAATCAAAATCTTTAGATCCTTTTTTTGAGAAAATTAAAATTTTCGAAATGTTTTCCATGTTTTGAAAATTTTCGTGTTGCGTCCTTGATAGATGCTGAGCTTAAATATCAAGTTTTGATATTTAATTGACTTTTAGTTTTAAGTTATTGTGTTCACAGATACACGGACACACGAGCGCGACGCGGATCATTTTTTAAAACTGTTTTCTTTCTTTCTTTCTTTTTTTGTATACAGAATACCCTTAAACGTGCATTCTCAGTGAAATCTCGGTGTCAAATTTCTGGATGTTCTACGTACTGAGTAGAGAAGATTTGTTGCTGCTATTTGTATTAGATTTTAAGTTTATAATTTATAATTTGATATGTTCTCTATGCTTAGTTATACAGTTTATTTTTATCAATGTAGTTTTTTAAAAATGTTAATTGTGTACTTATACTTCGTCTACATGGCAATCCTCAACTGAGAAAAGTAATTAAAATAATAATAATAAAATACCGCAGAACTTAATGCTGTTTAAAAAGCATTTAGTGCATATAAATGCCTTCTATCGTGTTTTTCTGTACTTCTACATCTAATTTAGTATTAGCTGCTAAGGCGTCTCTTGATTCTGCAAAACTAAATGCTTTTTACTGCAGTTTGTTGAAGCTAGGCTTAGTATATAACACACTTAAAGATGGCGCAACTCTAAACGCTACACACAACTAAAATGGGGACAATTCCTGGTCATTTTTACTTTCTATACACGTACGATGTACATAGTGTCTAGAGAAGGTTTTGTAATGCATCCAAAAATTCCATAGCGAGATTTCACAGGAAACACATGTTTTGGGTCCTCCTAAATCCAAAAAAAAAGTATTCTAGAAAAAGGTCCGTGTTTGTGTATGCGCACGTGTGTGTGTGTCTGTGGACAGCATAGCTCAAAATTGAAATGACCGTTAAATACCAAACGTGGTATATAAGTTTGATATCTTACAAGGATACGACGCGAAGATTTTCAGGAAAATCCCCCACCCACCCTCTACTACACTTTTCATGGAACTTTTTTTGAAAATGTTGATTTTGTCAAAAATGGCTGAAACGATTTTGATTAAAATATCGTGTAACAAAGATATTTACCTGACAAATATGATGTATATCTTGAATTTTCTGAGAATAGTCTTTAAAGACTACTATGAATTTTACGGAATTTTGCATAACTGGTAAATCGTAAGAGATAGACAGAGGCTTAACTTAAGAGAAAATGTAGAGCTCGTTAAAACACACAAATTGTTATAATTTTTTTTTTTCGTGGAGTTGATCGTTCTTGAGATATTCCTTGTACTTGTCAACCCCTGTCCATACAAACAAAGGAACTGCAGCCACATAGCAACCAGCTTTTGGCTTTCGCTTTAACCTATGGTACTCCCTTATTTCCCTTCTACTTACAAGGAAGCAAGTAATAAGACTATTTCTACTAATTTTTTCTCGATTAACATGAAGTAAATAGGAGCATAAGCTTTTTAACAATAATTTGTTGCAGAGATGTAGAGAAAATTATGTAAATGGAACGCATCAGATTTTTCCTTCAGGTTAGTTCATCGAAATAATATGTAATCCGACCAAAGCGGTGTTAATAATGGTGATCATATAACACAGAGCAATGACGTATCCAAGAACATTTTAATCTGGAATGTGTGTGAATTGTCTGGAACACGGAGCGAGAGGTAACCTGCTTCATCGTGCCACCGGCCAGTGGTCAGCAGCTAGCAGTTGCAGTCTGGTCCAACAGATGGAGCAGGCGTACCAGCCAGCTTTCTCGTCCAATTTGAAAATAGGGGACAGCAAACCGTCATATTGTAGTAGCCCTATATATGACATGCATCTTCAACTATTCATTCCGTAACATTATAGGAGTACTGATAACAAGATGCATATCTTCAAATAGAGAAAATTGGCAACTTATAAGTATATCGTTCTTTAGACATTTGGCAAGATTTAACCTTCCGTTTTTGCTGATCATCCTATTTGCTCAACTATCTAAGGAAACCTTTTATTTACATTAAAAGAACGCTGTTATCGATGTCTCTTATTAATCTCAGGGAATCCTAAATGAAATTTTAACAAAATATACTCCTCCGTATAACACCGAAAAAGTTTTATGCTTTATAATCCATAACATCCATTCCATCATTCAAATCGTTTGCTCACGTTCAATTTAGCCATAACCTACAAATTACAACTAAGCTAGGATTAAACCCAATTTATACGAAGAAGTGTCTGTATTATTCAATTTCATAAATAAAAGCGGCTAATAAAAACAAAATATCTAAACATTTTAAAAGTTCAAATTAACTTTAATGAATAAATTAAACCTAAAATAACATTAACATTTCAAGTGCGTTAAGAATACATAAAAAACAAACAAATTTCTTTATAAGAATAATTTAGGTAAATGCTTAAGGGTCAATCGCAGCATTAAACAAATGCCCGCTTCAAATTTTTAAATCACAGAAAGTAAAACAGTTATAAAGGCCTATTGAAAGTGGGGAAACTGTAATTTACATTTTTAATAGTTTTCACCACCTCTTGAAATCAACATCACAGATCTATAACTAAATATATCCCGCATATAAGTCCGCATGTCATTCCTTATATCCCAAGAAAATGTTGGTTTTCTCAAAAATGACTAAGGTTTCGATGAAAATATGAATTAAAATGTCACTGAAGTGAATCATATAAAAGGTGGGTTTTAAAAATTCATTAGTTATTTATCGATTTATTAATACGTTGAATCTTCTACCACAAAATTATAGAAAAGGATTTGAATTTGAATTTAGACGAAGTATTCCTCCTGCCATGTTTATTGGATGTGTATCACTCATAGCCTTTAAGTATCAAAATATATTAATTTCCATAAGTAATCTATCAAGTACATAAAAGTTTATAATTAAAGACAATAGGCTACTTTACAAAATGCACTTTAATCAAAATTGAAATAAATAATATATTACATTCTTTCATTTCCTTTACTTGAATTAGGAATATTTATAGCATCACTAATAATAACAATTTAAATCGGTAAAATATAATAATTAAAATAAATCTATAGGCTAAGTTTATATGAATTTAATTATTGTAATTCATCAAATAACCGAAGCTTCATCGAAGCTTATATTCGATTTAATATTCCTGGTTTGATATATGTATATTTTTCTGCTTTTAAAAAATGAGATTTATAAATATTTCATTTTAGAGAAAGCCAAGACTAAAAGACAAACCTACCATTTACAGCATAAACAACTTACTTCTAAAATAAGAAACATTGCAGGTTTTAATTCGGACTTTGGCGCACAATGAAGTGCTTTCAGAAAGCTTATTTTAAGCTGGCTTATTTTGATCTAGGTCAATCGCCCAACTGCCTGCAGCTTTTCAAAATACACAAGCCTATACAGAGCAAAGTTTAAATCTAATTTTAAGGAATTTATAAACAGAATGCTTAGATAAATCACATAACATTTTAATTTAAAAACTGATTGATTTGTTACATTCACGCTCTTTCTCCGGATACTAGGAGGACCGTTTTTTTTTCAACCTCCAATAGGCTATAAATAAAATAACAAGCACATAGAAAACAATTATTTTATTACTAAAAGTTTTGTATACTTATAGTTACTTTTCAGCACAATCATCGAAAAGATTGAGACATTTATCCTACATGTTCACAAGCTTTGCAATACCCGCTTCAAAAAAATGTTGCTGCTAATGATTTCAAATGAGCATTGAAGTTGTTTTGAAGATCTTTGTTGGTTTGAAAGTCTTCAGTTCAGGGAAAAGGTGAAAGTCGCTGGGTGCCAGGTCAGGACTGTACGGTGGATGATCAAAATGTCCCATTGAAATTGATCAAGGAGCCGATGGGTTGTGCCAGCAGTGTGTGGACGAGCGTTGTCATGGATCAACACAATTCCTGAAGTCAGCATTCCTCTTCGTTTGTTTTGAATGGCTCTCCGCAACCATCGTAAAGTATGAAGATCTTCAAAACAACGTCAATGCTCATTTAAAATAATTGGTGGCAACATTTTTTGAAGCGGGTATTGCAAAGTTTGTTTACAGGTACGATTAATGCCTCAATCTTTTGGGTGATTATTTTGAAAAGTAACAATAAGTGTACAAAACTTTTAGTAATAAAATAATGGTTTTCTATGAACTTGGCTTTTATTTATAGCCTATCGGAGGTTAAAAAAACGGCCCTCGTATGTATAGTGTTATGTAACTTCCGAAAACCATTTTCACGAAACACTTCGTGTGAAATGGGATTAACCTTTACAGAAATACTTTCAATACACATTTCGCTGAAAGTACAAGAGGAAACAGAAAAAAGAATAGACGTTTCAAAGCAGTATACTGACATAAAAACTCATAGATACTCTTTCCGAGCTACAACTCAATAACGGCATCGCTTTTTAAAAATTCCAAGGTACTGAAATATCCAAACTAATACAGATATCTCTGAAACTATAAAGGTGATTTGAAATAAATTGTGTACTTAGAGAGATCTACACAGTTTATTATGTGCGTTTTTATCTCTCCTTTATGGTTTACCAGTTATACACATTATACAAAATTTCTTCCGAATGAAACACAATTCACAAAC
This sequence comes from Hymenopus coronatus, assembly GCA_030762935.1. Taxonomy (NCBI): domain Eukaryota; kingdom Metazoa; phylum Arthropoda; class Insecta; order Mantodea; family Hymenopodidae; genus Hymenopus; species Hymenopus coronatus. The sequence goes on along the minus strand of CM060885.1, from coordinate 39,329,220 downwards.
TATTCCCAGAAAGATCAAAATTTACGTTTTATTTGTTATATATATTTATTTGTTATATTTCAATCAAATTTACTAGTGCCATTTCTTAGAAAAATCTAAGATTTCTAGAATTTCTTCAAACGGATAGTTTGGGGTATAAATAAATTAAGGTCCAGCATAATCAGTATGATTTTTTGAAAACGATGAACACTGCTCATGATAAGAATGTAAAGACTTCAAAAAGGGAATTAATTAGTTGCTGTTTCAGTATTAGTTTTGATTCCCCCTGTTAGAGTTTAATAGGTACAAAAATCAAGAGGCTTTTAGAAACATGTACTTCAATGTGAGCATATTGCTCGCGCTTAAAGATGCCAATTTCCCCGTTTCCAATTTTCGCAAGGTGGATGAAGTTGCCTCCGAAAGAAAACGCCTAAAACTCGGAATGCATGTAACACCTTGGAAGAATACAAATTCCTCATATTACAGATGCATTTTTGAACCGACAGTTTAATAGAATTGCAAACATCCCGCCCTCATTAGAGAATATTCTATTAGGTTCTTACTTTCCCTACACGTCCTATGTGCATAGTGTATAGTGAAGGTATTGTATTGCACCCAAAAATCGTTACCAAGGTTTCACCGTAAATACATGTTTTGGGTCCCCTCTGGATCCAAAAAAAAAAAAAATTAGAAAAAGGTCCGTGTGTGCGTGTGTCTGTGGGCAACGTAGCTCAAAAACGAAAATACCGTTAAACACAAAACTTGGTATTTAAATTTAGTATCATCGAAGAATGCGACACGAAGACTTTCAAGAAAATCCATCCACCCAAAGTAACCTTTAAATGGAAAACAAAATCTTGACTTTCTCAAAAATGACTAACGATTTTCATTAAAATCTCTTATGTTTAAGATATTTAAATGTTAGATAAAATGTTAATCTTGAATTATCTGGGAATAGTCTATAAAGACCTCTTTATTCTAGGTGAATTTTGTAGAATGTTGTGTAACTCGTAAACCCTAAGAGATAGATAAAAACTTACTACACAAAAAATTTAGATAACGATAAAATACATAATTTATGTTATATATATTTTTGTCCTAAAGTTGGCCGTTTACGAGATATTCCGTTTTAAAACACTTAAACTTTTCTCATGTGGGAACTTACAGCGCTTGGCCGCGCAAAGAAAATATTTCAATCGCAGAGCAATCACATTTTAAAACATTTAACTCTCGATTTAGACTAATGTAATCTCTTATTTGCCTTCTACTTATAAAGGAACTAAGTAGTAAGATCCTTTTTAGCATTAAATAGAAGAATAAGCGTATTAACAATAATTTGTTACAGAGATGTAGAGAAAGTCTATTTAGCTAATTGAACACTGTAATAGATGAACACTAGAACATTTTTTGCCTATGAAAGCTATTCCCCTTCGGTTTTCTACAAGATAAGACAGAAATGATCAAGATAACAGGAATAACAAAAGAACAGTGCTCCAAATAAAACAGTATTAGGTCATAAAAGGAGAAACGACACCAGGCATCATTATTTACTGTCGCATATGGCACTCTATGTTTTCTATACGATAATAAAATTCAACAGCAGCTGGCAAACGCTGTCCTGAATGATTATATATAGAACACAACAGAATTATTACATGACATTTTGCTTTTGTTGAACAGCTATTAAGAGGCTCAAGTTATACGTGTTACATCATCAAGGTTACCAGTTACAACTAACAGACAAACATCTGATGTGTTCCATTCACATGACTTTCTCTACATCTCTGTAACAAATTATTATTAAAATACTTATGCTTCTATCTACTACATGCTAATGAGATAAACACTAGCAGAAATACTTTTTTGCAAGCAGAAAGAATATAAGGGAATACACTAGGCTAAAAGACAGTCAAGCCTTTTAAAATCTGGTTGCCATGTGGATGAAATCCTTTTCTATTTCCTGCCAGGACTTGACAAATTCCCATGTGTGAACATTTTAAACTATTTTAAAACTAAAGCCAATAACTAAAATTGTCTCAAAAATGGTAGATGTAATAACATAAATTGTACGATCGTAAATTTTAACTATATCTATATTTTTTGTATTGTAAGTTTTTGCCTATCTCTTACAGTTTACTAGTTACGCAAAATCTAGTAAAACTCATCCAGAATAACGAAGTCTTCAAAAGCTATTCCCAGAAAATTCAAGATATATGTTTTATTTTCCGTGTAAATGTCTTTAACACATGGCATTTTAACCAAAATCGTTAGAGCCATTTTTGAAAAAAAATCATACTTTTCGAAACGGGACCGCATAACGTTTATTTTCGGTGAAGTCTCGGTATCGAATATTTGGGTGGAATGTAATACCTTTTCTATACACTATGTACATAGTACCGGTAGAGAAAGTCAACATATTCAGATTAAAGAAAAGCATTTATTCTCATGTCTCACTGCAAGCAGAAAACCAAGTTAACAGTGTATAATTAACTACAGCAATAGAGTCGCTGAAAACAAAAACGTAACTAGTCATCATTATGGGTATATGAGTTATTACTGTAATTCTTATCTTTATATAAACTTTATACTGATGCTAAAATGGATATTATCCAGTAACGCTTGCGGTGTCTAAATCTATGTTGAAATTTTGTGGCGTGCAGAAACAGCACTTGTCACAGACGCTATGTACAATGTACATAGGGATAGAGAAGTATTGCATTCCACCCAAAAATTCGATGTCGAGATTTCACCGGAAATACCTGTTTTAGGACCTCCTGAATCCAAAAAAAAAGCATTTCCAGAAAAAGGTCCGTGTGTGTGTCTGTGTCCGTGTGTCGGAGAACACGATAACTCAACAACGAAAAGTGGGATGCGACACGAAGATTTTGAGAAAAATCCCCCCACCCCCAACTACCCTTTACATGGAACTTTTTTCGCAAATTTTAATTTTCTCAAAAATGGCTATAACGATTTTGATTAAAATTTCGTATATTAAACATATTTACCTAAAAAATAAAATGTATATCTTGAATTTTCTAGGAATAGCCTCTGAAGAGTAGTTTATTCTGGATGATTTTTATGGAATTTTAAATAACTACTAAACCGTAAGTGATGGACAAAAACTTCCTGCACAAAAAAATGTAGAGCACGTTAAAACACACAATTTATGTTATATAAATTTTTTTCGTGGAGTTCGTCGTTTTTGAGACATTCCTTATTTTTGGTTTCTGCTATGAAAAACATATTTTTTTCATACAGGAACTTGTCAACTGCGATCCATATAAACAAAGGAACTTCATTGACATAGCAACCAGCTTTTTACTACCACTTTAACCTATGGTAGTCCCTTATTTCGCTTCTACTTACAAGGAAGCAAGTAATAAGACTATTTCTGCTCATTTTTTTTTTCTGATTAGCATAAAGTAAATAGAAGTATAAGCTTTTTAAGAATAATTTGTTGCAGGGATATAGAGAAAGTCATATGAATGGTACACATCAGATTTAACAATTCTGTAGCTGTGAAAGGTACCAAATGGTTTGTTACTAAATACAAAATATTTTAATACAATGCTCAGTCAAAATGCATCTCAGTTTCATCCAATAGTAGTGGAATGGTAAATTGTGAATTCCCTCTGATTAATACTGGGGTAGTGCCCCATTTTTATACATGGATACGTCATTGCTCTGAAGCCTGAGAAAGTGCAGGATGTCTCATGCATGATTCATTTCATTTCATTGAATACATTCGTGAATACTTTGACACCATACTAAAGAAATGTGCCACTCATGAAATAACTGTGAAGAGCAAAACAATGAGTTTGACAGTGAACTTTGGGACAGTGATCAAGAGTGAATTCTGGCTTCCAATTCAAATATGAACATAGTTTTCTAACCAAATACTAATAGATCATTGACTTGTCTTGTCTTGTCTTTCTATGACAGTGTCCATTTTGATATGTATTTGTTATATGATGCATTTCATACAACTACAGTATTTGGAATTTGCATTATTAGATTATGTAAATGTGATAACACATTTTGCTATAAAACTGTACAAAATATTTAATTTCACTTTATTGTTGGGAGAATTAATGCTGTTTAAATAAAAAATGAAGCATGTCAGTCATTTTCTATATCCATTTACTAGTGTGTGTCTATTATATGATTATAAAGTTTGGTACACGTCTTTAATCGTCCTAATGAGAATATAAGGTTAAACAGAAGTGTTGTTATTCAGAATTAAATAACAAATTTGATATGTTTCAAAACTACTATTCAGAGATATGTCCCTTTTTTATCTCAGTGCAGTTTTACAGTAATCACATGACTTGAAATAGAACTTGCAATATCAAGCAATCTAATGCGGCTAAGGAGGAAATGAAGGAATCAAAAGAGGCTCATAAACGCTCTTGTTCGAAAAATCTTCACGTTACTGGAGCTGCCCAGAGAGGGCGAAGAACCAGCAGTTCAACCGAGCAGCCTTATGGGGAGAGAAAGTATCCACGCCGTCTCTCCGGCAACGCCAGGAAGTAGAAGTAAACGGAATGAAAGATAGAGGAGGATTCACCCCATCATTCGCCTACCGATCAGAATCAGCACTAAAGCTGCAAGACCAGATTGGGTGGTCGACGGGAATCAAAAGAGTCCTCCCAGATACGAGAACCACATGTTATCACGGACTCACTGTTTACTTTTGTTTTGAGTATTTAACGCCCGTTTTTACTACTAGTGGTACCGCAGGCGAAGGCACTGGTGATACATGGAGTGAAGATGGAGCACCGCTGGAATGCAATGGCGGGAGAAACCGGAGAAAATCCGCCGCTACGCCGCTTTATCCACCAATAATCTCACATGCGCTAGCTTGGGATCGAGAGGCGAGTGGACTAATCACTCGGCCACGGCGAGTATGATATTAAAGTAAGAACAAATATGATCTTACAGATTTTGGACTACAAACTGAAAGTTATTTCCCCAAATTGTATTGCAAGAGATTATATTGCTTCTCCGCAAGTATGGTTATCATTGTTCCTCCCTTTGGTTCAATGGAAGTTATCAAAAGCGATTTTGTTGATTTATTTTAATTCCAGCTCGCGTGCAGATTAATCAGTTTATATCGTCTTATTTTGACAACTAACAAATTATAGATGACCAATTTGAATGCAGTTACTGAAGACCAGTTTATCATAACTTTTACCTGTCACAGATAAAGCATTTATTTTTCCTTTCTCTACACCTACGTACTATGTACATACTGTATAGAGAAGGCATTCCATTCCACCCAAAAATTCGATACCGAGATTTCACCGGAAATATATGTTCCCTGTATCAAATAAAAAACATTTTCAGAATAAGGTTCGTGTGTGTCCGTGTGTCCGTGCTAACCCAAAAACGAAAAATCGCTAAAACACCAAACTTGGTATTTAAGTTCAGTATATTTTAGGGATGTGACACGATGCTTTTGAGAAATATCCCCCCACCCCCAACTACCCTTTACATGGAAAAAATTTCGAAAATTTTAATTTTCTCAAAAATAGCTGTAACGATTTTGATTAAATATCTCTTATATTTAAGATGTTTTTGTGACAAATAAAATCTATATATTCAATTTTCTGGGAATAGCCTCTGAAGAAAGCTTATCCTGGATGAATTTTGTGGAAGTTTACATAACTGGTAAATTGTAAGAGAAAGACTTACCACACATAAAATGTATATTTCACTAAGACACACAACCTGTTATATTACTTTTTTCGTGAAGATATTCTTTGTTATTAATCCCAGCTTTAAAATACTTACACTTTTCTCATACGGGAATTTGTCAACTCCTGTCCATAAAAACAAAGGTACTTCAATTATATAGCAACCAGCTTTTAAAATATTTGACTGTCGATTTAGCCTAGTATATTCCCTTATTTCCCTCCTACTTATGAGGAAGCAGGTTTCTTACTGCTAATTTTTTCTCGATTAGCATTAAGTGAATAGAAGAATAAGCTTTTTAATAATAATTTGTTGCAGAAATGTAGAAAAAGTCATGTGAATGGAACACAACAGTCTTTTTATAGATATACTAGTTAGTGTACCGGAAGTTGCACAGTTGGAACTCTAAACTCTCGTGACGAATTAATTCATTTCATTCATCACCTATCTCGTTCTTTATGAAATTTTCTAGAAGGTATTTATAATGAACTATCCTCTTTTTCTCTTATAGTTCCTATTTTCTGCATTCCGGAATTCCAAATAACGAATGAGAACCCCCCACCCCAGTATTGATACAGCAGAAACAAGACATCAGCAGAACTCTGACTTCTTTAATCTCTTCCAATTTCTGGAAAGCTGTATAACATATAAGTATCCTTTGATGATGGTAGAAACCATGGTCGGAATGCTCGAGTAGATTTTAGATAACTATAGTACATTAAATGCATATTCTTTTTTATCTATAGCTATTTAATAGTATAAAGTTACATATTTTTCAAATAATGCAGAGGTACTTAAATACTTAACATATGACTCCGCACTCCTGGTGCACCAATTTAACCTCTTTTGAAAAGACGATCATCAAGAAAAATAATCTTCTCACTTAATGTAAAATATTGGTTAGCAGTAAAACAAATCTGATGTGTTCTATTCACATGATTTTCTCTACCTGTTCTGTAAGCAAACTTAGAAAAGAGTATTCTTTCATATAAATAATGCTAATCGAGATAAAAGTCATCAAAACTTGTCTTATTACTTTTTACTTTCTCTACACGCACTATGTGCATAGTGTATAGAGAACGTATTGCACTCCACCAAAAAATTCGATACCGAGATTTCATCTGAAATATATATTATAGGGTCCCCTGTATCCAAAAAAAAGTATTTTCAGAAACAGCTCCGTGTGTGTGTCTGTGTGCCAGTGAACACGATAACTCAAAAACAAAAAGTCGGTAAAATACCAAACTTGGTATTTAAGTTTAGTATCTTCCAGGGATGCGACACAAATATTTTGAGAAAAATCTCCCCACCCCAAACTACCCTTTACATGGAACTTTTTTCAAAAATGTTGATTTTCTAAAAAATGGCTCTAACGATTTTAATTAAAATATCGTATATTAAAGATATTTACCTGACAAATAAAATGTATATTTTGAATTTTTTAGGAATAGCCTCTGAAGACTACTTTATTCTGGGTCAATTTTACGGAATTTTGCATAACTGCTAAACCTTAAGAGATGGACAAAAACTTACATGACAAAAAATGTAGAGCACTTTAAAACACACAATTTATCTTATATACATTTTTTTTGTGGAGTTGATTGTTTTTGACATATTCCTAGCTTTTGGTTTCAGCTATGAAAAACTTTTCAACTTTTACCATACAGGACTTCTGCACTCGTGTCCATACAAGCAAAGGTATTTCAGTCAAATAGCAACCAGCTTTTGACTATCACTTTAACCTATGATAATTCCTTATTTTTCTTCTACTTAAGAGGAAGCAAGTAATAAGACTATTTCTGCTAAGTTTTTCTCGATTAGCAGGAAGTAAATAGAAGCATAAGCTTTTTAGAAAATAATTTATTGCAGAGATGTAGAGAAAGTCATGTGAATGGAACACATCAGATTTTTACTTTCTCTATACGCACTATGTGCATAGTGTATAGAGAAGTTATAGCACTCCACCCAAAAATTCGACACCGGGATCTCACCGGAAATATATGTTTTAGGGTCCTCTTTATCTAAAAAAAATATTTTCGGAAAATGGTTCGTGTGTGTGTTACTGTGTGCTTGTCCGTGTGTCTGTGAACACGATAACTCAAAAACGAAAAGTCGGTAAAAAACAAAACTTGGTATATTTAGTATTTTCGATTTTGAGCTAAGCACACATACACACGGACATTTTTCTGTATTGTCTAACTAATATGTTCACTGTAATTATTTAGCAAGCCCTGCTAACAAACTTGATTATAATATAAATTGGAAGAAATGCATAGCTTCCCTACATAAGATTATTAGGAGATTCTGGTACACAGATCATATATCTATAGAATTAGAATAAATGTTATTCAGTGGTTTTGATACTCTTTCATTTGGACATTTGTAATATTCGACAAACAGCAATTAAATAAAAAATTATAAGAAGGATCGATTATCACTTTTGTACCCTGTCTTCTATTTGCTGTTACATCATTATCATAAATATATATTCATTGTAATAAAGTGTAACTGCCATTTGTTACATTTTATTTCAACGAGTTCTGCGCAGGAATTATTTATTTTCTGTGGAGTAACATCTATTTTCAACCTCATTGTATTTTCAACAAAACACCACAGCCTTCTTTGCAAGTAAAGGAAATATAATGCACAGGCTAAATCGATAGTATCGTCCTTTAAAAGCCAGTCGCAATGTGATACACTTGAAATTCCAATCTCTTTGCTTGCCGGGATTAAACAAACGAAGAACGAGAAAAAAGATGTATTTTCCGTTTGAGAAAAGTTTGTGGCTAAAATTGAAACCGATAATCCGGAATATCTCGAAGAAGGTTAAGTCTACCAAAAATGTATACAACATAAATTGTGTGTTTTAATGAAGTGTACATTTGTTGTGTTGTAAGTTTTTCTATGTCTCTTTCGGTTTACCAGTTATACAAAGGTAAGCCAAAATGAAGTGTTCTTCAGAGGCTATTTCCACAAAATTTAAGATATACACTTCGTTTGTCTTGAAAATGTCTTAAACATAAGGTATTTTAATCAAATCGTTAGCGTCATTTTTTAGAAAATCAAAATTTTCGAAAATGATTCCATGTAAAGGGAAGTTGGAGGTCGGTGGATTTTCCTGAAGCTCTTCGCAAGTTTGGTATTTAACGTACTTTTCGTTTTTGAGCTATGCTGTCCACAGACATACACACACACACGGATTCAGAGGGACCCAAAAAATACATATCCGGTGAAATTTCGGTGCCGAATTTTTAGGTGCATTACAATATCTTCTCATATGTACATAGTACGTGTAGAGAAAGTAAAAAATCTGATGTGTTCCATTTACAAGACTTTCTCTGCATCTATGCTACAAATTATTGTTAAACTTATTCTTCTATCTACTTCACGCTAATCGAGAAGAAACAGCTGAAATTGTCTTATTATACATTCACATGACTTTCTCTACATCTCTGGAAGAAATTATTCTTACAAAGCTTATACTTCTATTTACTTGATGCTAACCAGAAAAATTAGCAGAAATAGTCTTATTAGTTACTTCCTTGTAAGTAGAAGCGGAATAAGGGAGTACTATAGGTTAAAGTGACAATCAAAAGCTGTTTGCCATGTGACTGAAGTCCCTTTGTTTGTATGGACAGGAGTTGACAAATTTCCGTAAGAGAAAAGTATAAGTTTATCAAAGCAGAACCAAAAATCAAGGAATGTCTAAAAAACGATGAACTCCACGAAAAAATTTATACAACATAAATTGTGTGTTTTAATGTGCTCCACACTTTTCGTGCAGTAAGCTTTGCGCCATCTGTTACGGTTTAGCAGTTGTTCAAAATTGCGTAAAATTCATCCAGAATAAAGTACTCTTCAGAGGCTATTCCCAGAAAATTCAAGATATACATTTTATAAATAGGTTTAATATACGATATTTTATTCAAAATCGTTTGAGCCATTTTTGAGAAAATGAAAATGTTCGAAAAATGTTCCATGTAAAGGGTAGTTGGGGGTTGGGGGATTTTTCTCAAAATCTTCATTTTGCATCCCTGAAAGATACTAAACTTAAATACCAACTTTGGTATTTAACCGACTTTTCGTTTTTGAGTGATCGTGTTCACAGACACACGGACACACACACACACACACACACGGGCCTTTTTATGAAAATACTTTTTTTTTTTTGGATACAGAGGACTCTAAAATATATTCAAAATCTTCTCGGGCTTCTAGCCAGGTAAAAACTTGGCTTGACACCAACGTTTCGAAGAAGAGCAACTTCCTCGTCTTCAGGGTGAAGATGCTCTTCTTCGAAACGTTGGTGTCAAGCCAAGTTTTTACCTGGCTGGAAGCCCGAGAAGATTTTGAATTAACACGTCGCCAGGAAAGCTTCAGTTCTTATTCTAAAATATATATTTCCGATGAAATCTCGGTATCGAATTTTTGGTGGAGTGCAATACCTTCTCTATACACTATGTACATAGTACGTATAGAGAAAGTAATAAAACATTATAAGAAGGATCGATTATCACTTTTGTACTCTTATTTGCTGTTACATCATTATCATAAATGTATATTCATTGTAATAAAGTGTAACTGCCATTTGTTACATTTTATTTCAAAGAGTTCTGAGCAGGAATTATTTATTTTCTGTGGAGTAACATCTATTTTCAAGCTCATGGTATTTTCAACAAAAAGCCAAAGCCTTCTTTGCAAACAAAGAAAATATAATGCACAAGCTAAATTGATAGTCTCGTCCTTTAACAGCCGGTCGCAATGTGATACACTTGAAATTCCAATATCTTTGCTTGCCGGGATTAAACAAACGAAAAATAAGAAAAAAGATGTCTTCCCGTTTGAGAAAAGTTTGTGACTAAAATTGAAACCAATAATCCGGAATATCTCGAAAAAATATATATGACAAATTTTGTGTTTTAATGAAGTGTACATTTTTGTGTTGTAAGTTTTGCTATATCTCTTACGGTTTACCAGTTATACAAAAGTAAACCAAAATGAAGAGTTCTTCAGAGGATATTTCTACAAAATTCAACATATTTACCTCGTTTGTCATAAAAATATCTTAAACATAAGGTATTTTAATCAAAATCGTAAGCGCCATTTTTGAGAAAATCAAAATTTTCGAAAATGATTCCATGTAAAGGGTAGTTGGAGGTGGGTGGATTTTCCTGAAAATCTTCGCATCGCATTCTTGGAAGAGACTGCACTTAAATACCAAGTTTGGTATTTAACGTACTTTTCGTTTTTGAGCTATGCTGTCCACAGACACACACACACACACACACACACACACACACAACAAGTATTTCCGGTGAAATTTCGGTGTCGAATTTTTAGGTACATTATAATATTTTCTCTGTACGCTATGTACATAGTACGTGTAGAGAAAGCAAAAATAACTCAAGAACAAGGATACAGAAGCGAAAAAGATGAATATCGATAATAATTTATTTGACTGAATCTCACGGCCACTGGAAAAGCCTTCCTCCCAAGCAACACTCAACTGTTTAATGATGTCTGGTCATCCGCATCGCCTGTCGCACTTGGTGAGATAAGGGAAGATGTATGTAAAGGTGTGCCGCTGTATATTTTCAGCATTATCTTCTGTATATCTGTGTGTTTTTCTCTATTCAGACAAAAAGTGCCCGCCCACTCCCGTCGCGCATAGCCACAGGTAGCAGTTCGGCCGCATGTGATCTTCGAAGGCACAGAAACGTTTTCATGAAAAACCGCCGTAATTCTGAAACACAATATTCTCATTATGCGGCTGCTGTGTAAACCTTAGCAGCAGTTTCTCATATCGTAACATGTGTAGGAGCGGCGTGTGTTTGTGCTCCAAGTGCTTTTATTATTTTTTAACAAGGACAACAATAAAAACTAAGATGCAAGTAAGTTACTTAGAAGTTTATGAGCTGGGCTGTAATGCTAATAATAAAAATTAAAATGCCAGAGGTATTCCCTCACCGGTAGCCGTAAAGTTGTCAACAAGGCGGTTACCGGAGGAAAAGACCGTAGCTATCTTGGAATTTCATCGGTGAAATTATCATTTGTGGAGCGAGCGTCCGTTTTTAATTCATTTTCTTGGGCGTAAATGTCGCATCTCATCTGGAAAACTACTGTGACCCTATCTATATAAATAGTACTGGTAGCAACACAGTTGTGGCTTCAAGTTGTGAATACCACATTATTTTATTAAGATGGTGTTCATTTTAGCAGTACGAATACGATACTAAAAATCTTATGTGTACCATTCACATCACTTTCTCTATATCCCTGCAACAAATTACTCTTAAAAAGCTTTATAAAGCTTATACTTCTTTATACTTTATGCTAATCAGAAAAATTTAGCAGAAATAGACTTATTACTTGCTTCCTTGTAAGTAGAAGCGAAATAAGGGACTACCATACGTTAAAATGATAGTCAAAAGCTGGTTTTTCATAGCAGAAACCAAAAATAAGCAATGTCTCAAAAACGACGAACTCCACGAAAAAAATTATATAACATAACCTGTATGTTTTAACGTGCTCTACATTTTTTGTGTAGTTAGTTTTTGTCCATCTCTTACGGTTTAGCAGTTATTCAAAATTCAGTAAAATTCATCCAGAATAAGGTACTCTTCAGAGGTTATTCTCAGAAAATTCAAGATATACATTTTATTTGTCAGGTAAATATCTTTAATATACGAAATTTTAATCCAAATCGTTAGAGCCATTTTTGAGAACATCAAAATTTTCGCAAAAAGTTCCATGTAGAGGGTAGTTGGGGGTGGGGGGTTTTTTCTCAAAATCTTGGTGTCGCATCCCTGGAAGATACCAAACTTAAATACCAAATTTGGTATTTTACCGACTTTTCGTTTTTTAATTATCGTGTTCACAGACACACGGACACACACACACACACACACACGGACCTTTTTGTGAAAATGCTTTTTTTGGATATTGGGAACCCTAAATCATATATTTCTGGTGAAATCTCGGTATCGAATTTTTGGATGGAGTGCAATACCTTCTCTATACACTATGTACTAATGCGTATAGAGAAAGTAATAAGGAAAATGGATTTGAAAATCGTGGAATTATATATTGCTTATTAATATTACAACTCACAAGGAGTCTTGGGCTCTGCGTCCCCATCTCGGCCCATGACAGACGTCATGGATGGGATGTAGTATTGGAAGGAGAGAGGTTGTCAGCGCCTCGAAACCCCTCCCCCGACCGGTTAATGAGGTCCTCATGATCTGGAGCCTCTACTTCTCCATCAAGTAGCTCCCAGGGACCTCACGAGGCTGAATGCACCCCGGACCACGACCCCCAGAGGGAGAAAAATCCCCACGCCTGTACCGGGAATCGAACCCAGGTCTCCCGCTTGGCAACCGGCTGCGCTCTATTTATTATTGGATTCTACAAAATATTTCATAAGCAGATATACAGATGGGAGGTCAATAAGTGCAAATATTTTTATATTTATTAGAAAACAATGTGTGCAACACATAAAAATAGCTTATTTTGTCCATTTACTAATAGTGTTGTCATAAATAAAGCACAACTTTCAGGGATTATTATGTTTTGAACAACCTTGAGTTATGTATCTGTTGTGTTTACATACATCACACCACCAATAGTCGGGCAGGGCAGACACCAGAGAAGAGTCAACCTTGGGATTTGTTGCATAAACAACCGAACATCGAGAGAGAGAATAATAGCCATCCTAAAACCATTGCGAAACTTTCCTCATGAACATAACTTTAGAAAATAGCGAAAATACTAGTTCATCGCGTTGTCCTCAAACTTTAATACAAATATTTGCACTAATTAACCTCCCTCTCTGTATATTTCGAAGTTAGTGTTTCGACTAATTTCCCTAACCTACAATACGCGAACTGGTATTATTCTAGATTTTCATCTTCGCCATCTCTTCATACATTCAGAGATGTCTCCTGCTTAAAACTCACATCATTTTCCATTTTCTCACCGGTCTTCCAATATGTGATTATATTGATAGATTATTTGGGTATAGCGGGTTTTGTCAATTCTCTGAAAATGATTTCTCTCTCTTCCTTTATATTGCTAATCCTTTATAGAAGTAATAGATAATCGTCTTTAATTTCATTCCCAGATGATATATGAGGTTGAAATTGTAAGAAACGGGTGGTTTTATTAGAATCCAATTCCAATTTCGTCACTAAAGAGGAGTCGAAATGCCCTATCTTGCCAATGTTAAAGTTTGACCCATTATCTCAACAAATATTTAACAAAATTAACTATTTTACAAGGTGTGTTCAGCAATACTTTTACTGCTGATTGATGAAAAATAGAATACTTCTGTTCATTAGAAAGAAAAGTATGATTTTTTTTTAAATAAAGCTCTTAAAATTTTATTGAAAAATGATGACTCAAATTTAAAAGAAAAACTAATACATATACATAAACACTTTTTCGTCAAAATAAAGCCTATTTAGATACAAAATTGTTTTCAAGTATAACATTAGTAAAAAATCTTATATGTTCCATTCACATGACTTTCTCTATATCACTGCAACAAATTATTCTATTTACTTTATCTAATCGACAAAAAATTAGCAGAAATAGTCTTATTTGCTTCCTTGCTAGTAGAAGCGAAATAAGCGGGTTAAAGTGATAGTTAAAAGCTGGTTGCTATGTGACTGAAGTTCCTTTGCTTGTGTGGACACGAGTTTACAAAATCCTGTTTGATAAAAGTATAAGTTTTTTATAGCTGAAACTAAAAAGAAGAAATATCTCAAAAACAATCAACTCCACAAAAAAAATGTATATAACATATATTGTGTGTTTTAAAGTGCTCTACATTTGTTGTGTGGTAAGTTGTTGTCCATCTCTTACGGTTTAGCAGTTATGCAAGATTCCGTAAAATTCACCCAGAATAAAGTAGTCTTCAGAGGCTATTCCCAGAAAATTAAAAATATACATTTTATTTGTCAGGTAAATATCTTTAATACACGATATTTTAATCAAAATCGTTAGAACCACCTTTTAGAAAATCAAAAGTTTCGAAAAAAGTTCAATGTAAAGGGAAGTTTGGGGTGGGAGGATTTTTCTCAAAATCTTCGTGTCGCATCCCTGGAAGATACTAAACTTAAATACCAAGTTTGGTATTTTACCGACTTTTCGTTTTTGAGTTATCGTGTTCACAGACATACGGACACACTGACACTCACGGACCTTTTTCTGAAAGTACTTTTTGGATACAGGGGACCCTAAAACATACATTTCCGGTGAAATCTCGGTATCGAATTTTTTGGTGGAGTGCAATACCTTCTCTATGCACTATGTACATAGTACATATAGAGAAAGTAAAAATGTAGCTAACTTTCCAAACATATGAGCGGGATACCAAAGCTGTGAGTAGTAAAGTAGAATTTTTCGATCAAAATAAAAAAGATGTCTCATATTTACAAAGTTATTACCAAGTGAGTGTAACAGAATATTATAAAAAGCTACTACACAAGATTATTTTCCACAATATTTTTGAACTATTTACATATAGTGTACCTCTGTGAAAGTTATACCGAAATGAGCGGGAGACTCCAAATAATCATATGCATTTAAAGCATGAAAATGCCATTTCGACTCCCTTTAAGGAGCACAACCCTTAGGATTAGTCACGAGGAGCAAGTTTCCCACTCTCGTATCAGACACGGGGTTCAAGTTTACTGTTTTCGGCAAAAGACAAGCAAAGGAAGGTTGCCGGCCTTTCCAATTAAAATTTTTAACAACCACGGAGATATGAAAACGAGCGCAGTCTCGTTGCTCGGCGGAGTTGTCTACAAAAGATAAGAGTGCATTTGTTTACCAAGATTATGAGTTGTACGTGAGCTCTTTGTTCTTTATTCCAGGGAGATTCGTTAACTTTGTCCTTAGCCCTGGTCAAGCCGCCCTCTTTCATTTCTATATGTTTATGGCTTTCTTAAATATTTTATGTACCTGTCACTTTTATGTTTTGCATTAAACTCTCCGAGGCTAGTTGGTATTCATGGAGCATCTTGCGGACCTGCAGTTCATATTCAGGTCAGCCAAACGACAGTCGTTGTGACCTCTCATCCATCGGAAAACATCGCACAGAAAAGCTTTCATCTGCCTTACAGTAAGCGCAAGATACCGAATTAGTAGTGCATAGCGCCATTGATATTGACCGTCTACTTTACCTGGCCTTGCACGAAAGCATTTATCACTTTATCTACACGTACCATGTACATAATATATAGAGAAGGCATTGTATTGCACCCAAAAATTCAATACCGAGATTTCACCGCAAGTATATATTCTGGTTGCCCCTGAATCCAAAGAAATCTGATGTGTTCCATTCACATGACTTGCTGTATTATTGCTGTGCTTCTATTTACTTCATGCTAATCGAGAAAAAAACAGCAGAAATAGTCTTATTACTTGCTTCCTAGTAAATAGAAGCGAAATAAGAGAGTACCATATGTTAAAGCGGTAATCAAAAGCTGGTTGCTATGTGACTGAAGTGCCTTTGTTTGTATGAACAGAGTTGACAAATTCCTGCATGAGTAAGGTATAAGTTTTTCAAAGCTGAAACCAAAAACAACGAATATCTCAAAAGTGATCAACTCCACGAAAAAAGTGTATATGACATAGATATTAAATGATTAAAATATTGTATATTAAAGATATTTACCCGGCAAATAAAATGTATATCTTAAATTCTCTGGGAATAGCCTCTGAAGCACTTTATTCTGGATGAATTTTACGGAAGTTTACATAACTGGCAAACTGTAAGAGATAGACAAAAGTTTACTTAACAGAAAATGTAGAGTTCGTTAAAACTCGCAATTTATGTTATATACATTTTTCAGATATTCCTTGCTATTGGTTTTAGCTTTGAAAAAACTTATACTTTTCTCATATGGGAATTTGTCAACTCCTGTCCATACAAACAAAGGAACTTCAGTCACATAGCAACCAGCTTTTGACCAATACCTTAGCCTATGCTACTCCCTTATTTCCCTTCTATTTGCATGGAAACAAGTAATAAGAGTATTCCTACTCATTTTTTCTCGATTAGCATGAAGTAAAAAGAAGCATATCTTTTAACAATAATTTGTTGCAGAGATGCAGAGAAAGTCATGTAAATTGTACACATCAGATATTTTTCTGAAATATTTAGGCATAATAAACTGAAAAATACACAAAATTACTTCACTTTAAAAACAATTCTGGCACTCAAGTTAATGGAGAAGAAAATCTCAGTTTAGTATGCAGAAAGAGCAAAGTTTGTGTGTGTTTACATTTTCGAAACATTTTATTTTATTAGTTTTAATTAGTTTCTCTTTAAAATTATAAATACTTTCGTTTGTGTTTAGGAAATTATTTTATGTGCATTTAGTAGCGAAAATTTTTATGTATGTTTTTTTTTTTCAGAGTTTTTGAGACAGTGGAAAGTGGAGATAAGACGCCACGTGTCTGCACTGGAGGTTAAAGCAAAATGACACCCCACGCGAGAAAACTGTTTCCTATCTCTGCCCATGCCACTGTCTCAAAATACTTTGACGAAAAAATAATTGCTAAAGCTGAAGTGAAAACCAGTTTTATTCTAATGCAATAAAAACGTCTAAGTTAGGAGTTATATATATATTTTACCATCGTATGTCATAAAACTTTAGTTTTTATAATAAGTATGTATATAGGTACATATCACTAGTAATCATGTAAGTTACACATTATATAGAGTCTTTGCTAAATGCTTGTAAAATAATTTTGTCAATTCGTCAAATGAGAAAGTTGAACAACTAGCTGTCTAAAAAGTATACAGTGTGAGTTTTAACAAACGTCAGGGGGCGATTCCGAACTGAAAATTGAGCACACAAGTTCATATCATCTGCACCTTGCAGTTTTCACGGTAGACCGGTAAAGAATCAAACAACGAGCCCTGGCACACAGTATTCGACCTGAATCCCATCGGTGACCAACACAAAGCGGCCTCCATAGGATACAAGGCAAACGTTCACACGTCGCATCATGTTCGAATGTAGGTTCGTGTTCCTTCGAATTTTCCGGCGTGTCCGAATGTCGTCACACGTTCTATGGACACGATATTAAAGGGTCTGAGCATAAGTATACAATGCTTTTAGATGCCTTCTAAGTAAACCTCCAGGGGTTTAAGTCGAGTAATCAACCAGACCATGCAGCAGAGCCTCTAGTCCCCTCCAACGGAAAGATGTTGAAGTGTTCAAAAAGTTTCCGGAGTGGCTTCAGAACAATGCTGACGCTGACATTTCTTTAATTCTTACCCAGATGCAGCATTCCTTCCCGATAAAAATGACAAGTCACGTGACTTCCTGTGACCATGCAGTGACGAAGTAGACGCTCTGAAGTGAACATATGTTTTACATGTGCTGCGATTTTTCCGCGTAGCAAAAATGTCAGATTACGAAGAACAAACATCAAAGTTTGCTAAACTTGGTAAAATTGCAACAGAAGCCTATGAAATGTTAAAACAGCTTTGGGGTGAAAGTTATGGGCAAAACTCAAGCATTTATGTGGCTTTCGAAATTTAAAAGTAGTTTGATTTCAGTTAAAGTTGCAGATCATTCGTAGCGACCCTGTTCCAGCAAAACTGATGAAAATATCAATCAGGTGAGAGAAATGGTCTTAAATTACAATAAGAGAACTTTCTGAGTCATTAGGACTCTCCTTTGGAAGTGTTCATAGAATGTTGAAAGACAATTTAGACATGAGAAGAATTGCCGCCAAGTTCATGCCAAATGAACAAAAGGAAAACCGTGTGATTGCCTGCACAGATCTTAAAGAACAAATACAAATGACTGCATTCCGCCTATTCTCCAGTTTTGGCACCAGCGGACTTTTTTCTTTTCTCGCGACTTAAAATGCGGCTCCGAGGACACCGTTTTGAGGACAATGATGTCATCCATCGCGAATCGCAGAAGGTACTGAACATGTTGAAAGAAGAGGACTTCCAGAGGTGCTTTCAGCAGTGGCAGAAGCGCTGGAACAAGAGTATCAGTAGGCAGTGCAGATTGGACAAAACGGTTGTGTAGTGTTTATGATGTCATTACGGGAACTTTTTGATCACACCTTGTTTTAATGCGGAAGTGCGTTGGCACTCCATCGTGCTGCATGATGTCGTATTCCCAAAGGCACATTCTCCAGCAATGGAGGCAGGGTGTTTTGCAAAAGGTCTAGTCTCTATTCACGCGGTCCAGATAGGCGGTCGCGAATAATCTCTGCCCAAACATTGAACCGCTGCTGATGAGACGCTTCCTCAATTCAGTGAGGATTTCCTGTAACCCACAAATGACGAGGTAAATGATGTCTGTTTCAAAGGCCACTTCATTGGCGAAGAGTACCGATGACATTTATTCCATAATGGTCTATTGCACAAGCCAGTGACAGAATCTTTTCCGTGGATTATCTACTACCGATGATAATCTCTGCACACGTTGGAGGAGATTAGAATAATAGCGGTTCTCATGTAGAATGCAACTAACCGACCTTTGGCTTACACCATATTGGCGGCCCGATTGCTTGCAGCATCATGTAGAACATGCTCCTCCATATCTGTGTACGCATAGCTCTGAACGTTCGTTTGTCTCAAAGGAGCTATGCTCACACAAACGCGAATACTAGGGTCGGATGATAAGTCCCGGGCCTCTCAATGAAATCAACATTTAAGAAAAAAAAAAAAGTCATTATTTCTAAATATAATATCCAGAAAGGCTAATAAATTTGTCTTATTGGTGTTCTAATTTAATTAAACCATCTCTGTAGTGCAATTTACCAAGGTCCTCAAAATAGCTGCTTACCGCAACAATGGCCTCCTTGTTGCTGTGAAATCTTCATCCTCTAAGAAATTTTTGAGGTTTGGGAACAGGCTGTAGTCACTGGGTGCTAGATCTGGCGAATTAGAGTGGATGTTCAAGCAATTCCAACTTTAATTCGCACATATTTCCCATTGCAATGACTGAATGATGGGCTGGAGGATTGTCATGATAAAACACGACTTATACTTTTCTCATACAGGAATTTTCAACTCCTGTCCGTACAAACAAAGGAACTTCAGTCACATAGCAACCAGCTTTTGACTATCACTTTAACCTATGGTACTCCCTTTTTTTGATTACACTTACAATGAAGCAAGTAATACGAATTTTTCCACTAATTTTTTCTGGATTAGGATGAAGTAAATAGAAGAACAGCTTTTTAACAATAGTTTGCTGTAGGGATGTAGAGAAAGTCATGTAAATGGAACACATCAGATTTTTTTTTTGGATAGGTTAGGTGCAAATGTGAAGGTAATTTGAACATTCCTATTATTTATAGTATATTGACGTGCTGCTGTGGAAGGAGGAGCGAAAAATAAGATTTTACCAATATCCAACATGGCCGTAGCGGATAGACGTGTTGCTTCTATTCATTTAAAATTCTTATGCACTTGCTTGTGTCACGGTGTTAAGTGCACGGCAGTGCGGATATTGTGTGGTTCCTCGTCGGTTTTGCTTTCTCTATACGTACTATGTATATAGTGTACATAGAAGGTATTTAATTGCACCCAAAAATTCGATACCGAAATTTCACCGGGAATACGTGTTTTGGGTACCCTCAATCCAAAAAAAGCATTTTTGGGAAAAGGTCCATGTGTGTGCGTGTGCGTGTCTGTGTGTGTGTGTCTGTGGACAGCATAGCTCAAGAAAGAAAAGTCCGTTAAATACCAAACTTGGTATTTAGGTTTAGTATCTTCCAAGATGCGACACGAAGAGTTTCAAGAAAATCCACCCTTCAAACCATCCTTTATATGGAAAAAAAACTCAAAAATTTCGATTTTCTCAAAAAAAAGCTGTAAAGATTCTAAATAAAAGCTCTTATATTTAAGATATTTACATGCCAAATAAAATGTATATCTAGTATTCTCTGAGAATAGCCTCTAAGGACCTCTTTATTCTGGATAATTTTTATTGAATTTGCAAACTACTGAGCCGTAAGAGGTAGACAAAAATTACTACACAAATAATGTAGATCACGATACAACACACCATTTACGTCATAAACATATTTTTCGTAGATTTGGCCGTTTTCGTGGTATTCCTTGTTATGGATTTCAGTTTTAAAACTCAAACTTTTCTCATACAGGAACTGTTCAACTCCTGGCCACGCAAAGAAACGGATTTGAATCCCATAGCAACCACATTTTAAAATATTTGATTGTCGGTATAGCCTAATATATTCTCTTATTTATCTTCCACTTATGAAGGAACTAAGTAATAAGACCGTTTCTGCTAATGTTTTATCATTTAATAGCATATGAACAATAATTTGTTTCAGAGATGTAGAGAAAGTTATGTGAATGGAGCAATCAGATTTTTAGTATAATGATTTAAAATTTTAGTCAGATATATTAGAAAGGTGTATGTAGCTTAAATGTGTTACCAGATTCCAAACCAGGCATTTGAAATTTATGGTTCACGAACCAAAAGTAGTTCTTGACCTTCCCACATAGATGTCGTTGCAGAAGTCAAGGTGCTAATTGAAATGTCATGTCAGATTCTAAGCTTGTATACATAGTTTTTGCCTTGCTTCGTGTGCTTCGATGTAATCTGAAATTAATAGCATTGTTTTGGTTGCATTGTTATTATAAATATAATAAATAAATAATATATAATATATTATTTAATATATATATAAATATATAAAATGTAAATTTAAGTTATTGGAGGATAAATTTATAAAATTAGATTTACTATCGTATATTAAGTACTGCGAAGGACATTTTAAAATAATTGTTATAATTAATTAAATGTGATTTTATGGCAACTATTTTCTGTAATTACCGAGCAAGGTGGTGTCACGGTAAGCTGTGTGACTCACATTCAAGAAGTCCCGGGTTCGAACCACAATGATCACCCACTTTGACCTATAGGTTGCTCGAGATATCCCTGATGTCGAATGATGTGACGGTTTCTCCTCTAACACGATTTCATACCCACAAGTTCCGTTTCAGGATATTCTAGGTTGTTAGTGTATGGCGGTGCTGACAGATGGCGAGGACGCCCTATTGGTAGAGTTTAACGCCCTCTTTTACTACTTGTTGCACCGCAGGCGATGACACTGGTGATACATGGAATGAAGATGAAGCACCGGTGGAATGCAATGACAGGGGAAACTGGAGAACCCGGAGAAAACCCGCCCCTACACAGCTTTGTCCACCACAAATCTCACATGCGGTCGCGAGGCCGTAGTGGGGATGCATAATTATTATTAATGGAAAGAATACTCGCCGTGAACTCTAGAAGGCTGCCAGGTCGATGGGTCACAGTCTATGGAGTGGGACGGGTCATCATGTAAGGGACATCCGCGCATCTGTAGCCTCTCTTACTGCGTTCTATGGCCTCCTGTTGTTCCTCCTATTTCATTCCTTCCTACAACAAGTTGCTTAGGTCGCAATGTGCCTAGTCTCCCCCTCTGTTGTATCTATTTACACTTACTTTCTATAATTCGGAGCCAATTGGCTCAGACGTTTCATCTGGGACTGGAATTCGGAAGATCGTGGCTTTAGCCGACTTTAAGGATTGCCTATCAAGTGTTTGAGGGTTTGGCTTTACCAGTCTAAACTATAAGGAAGCACAATGGCGAAATGATGCAGACTTATGTTTAAGGTGTTGAAGATGTAGATATGGATTGTTTGTGAGATCTGTAAAGTAGGGTTTAATTTTCATATGGTACTCTGTTGTACTATACCAAATAATATAAACCATTTTAAGAATCATATTATTTATAAAATAATTATTTTTAGTGTTTATAAAATAATAACAATTGATTGAACTGAATCAATCTTTAACCTTTTCAGTGCTAACATATTTTATGCGAGAAACACCTCCTTGCTGAGTTAAAGGGACACTATGGTAAAAAATCTGATGTGTACCATTCACATCACTTTTTCTATATCCCTGCAACAAATTATTCTTAAAAAGCTTATACTTCTATTTACTTTATGCTAATCAGAAAAAAATAATAGAAATAGTCTTATTACTTGCTTCCTTGTAAGTAGAAGCGAAATAAGGGACTACCATAGGTTAAAGTGATAATCAAAAGCTGGTTGCTATGTCAATGAAATTCCTTTGTTTATATGGATAGAGTTGACAAGTTCCTGTATGAGAAAATATACGTTTTTCATAGCAGAAACCAAAAATAAGGAATGTCTCAAAAACGACGAACTCCACGAAAAAAATGTATTTAACAAATTGTGTGTTTTAATGTGCTATACATTTTTTGTGCAGTAAGTTTTCGTCCATTTCTTACGGTTTAGCAGTTATTCAAAATTCAGTAAAATTCATCCAGAATAAACTACTCTTTAGAGGCTATTCCCAGAAAATACAAGATATACATTTTATTTGTCAGGTAAATATCTTTAATATACGAAATTTTAATGAAAATCGTTAGACCCATTTTTGAGAAAATCCAAATTTTCGAAAAAAGTTCCATGTAAAGGGTAGTTTGGGTTGGGGAGATTTTTCTCAAAATCTTCGTGTCGCATCCCTGGAAGATACTAAACTTAAATACCAAGTTTGGTATTTTACCGACTTTTCGTTTTTGAGTTATCGTGTTCACAGACACACGGACACATGGAGACACACACACACACACACACACACACACACACACACGGACCTTCTTCTGAAAATACTATTTTTGGATACAGAGGACCCCAAAACATATATATATATATATATCCGGTGAAATCTCGGTACATAGTGAGTATAGAGAAAGTAAAATTTTCTAAAAATCCGAGATTTGGTTTAGATAGATAACATTTTGCCATAATTTTGTGTATTTTAAGTTGAATATGCTCTAATAACTAAAAAAGTGTGTATTAGTAATGTGTTTCAAAATGTATATAACAGGTATCACACGGGTGCTTCTACCTGCCCCGTCATCATCCAGGCATGCCGTACTACCGATTATTTAACCTGGGCCCTCCCCATCCTAAACCACAGAGAGATAAAGCACCCGGCGGGCCTCCCCACACTCCATCAACAACATATTTCCGGCCGTGAAATAGAGACTTTTGGCGGCAGAGTGCAGCTTGAATCGCACCAAATGACTTGCAGTTTTCCCTCGCTTTATATATTACTCGGAATTAGTGTAAACAGTCCGTGAGAGTTGACAGACTTAACCGATTTAAAATTTGCTGCAAGAGAATGTGAAATTCTAAGACTTATAATCGTTCGAATGGCTGGAAAGTTTCTCCGCGAAAAAGTTATCTCGACCTTAGCACTGTCCCTTTCAAAGAAATTAGAAGATTGTAGTCTGACAAATACTAGTTTTAAGGACTTTAATCATCCCTCTGTTATCCTATATGTCTGGTATTTCAAATATACGTAATGAGTTTTAAACGATTGACAATGACAATAAAATTCATTGAAGTTGTAGCAAAAGTCGCTGATATTAGCCCGTATTTGCTGGAAGAGCAGTGTCTTTCAGTGGTGAAAGAATTATCAAAACCAAACAACGGATTGAGAGAAAGAAAGAGAGACAGAGATATAGAAATATCTCTCTCTCTCTCTATACACATTATCACTAAATAAGGAAGCATAGGGGTAATACTAAATCAAAGATTGGAGTGGGGGGAACATGTAAACTTGATCACTGGGAAGGCGTGGAAAGCGTTGCATTTCGTAACGAGGATTTTAAAACGCAGCAATGGAAAGTCGCGAAATTTGGTATACCCTTCTTTAGTTCGACCAATATTAGAATATAGTGCTGCATGCTGGGATCTGTATCGGGTGGGGCAAAAACTGGCACTAGAGAGAGTTCAAAAAAGAACAGCTAAATTTGTAGACAGAAGTAAACGATTCGAAAATCATACCAGCACTGCTACTTCCTGGGAAACACTAGAAAAACGTAGGAGACCAGCAAGGCTATGTGCAATGTTTAGAGCCTATAAGGGGGAACCCGCACGGAGAGACATATCCTAACGATTATTAAAGCCATTATACTGTGGAGGGAAGGATCACTCGGAAAAAATAAGAAATACGGAACAGAAAACTGACATAGGTAAATTTTCCTTCGCAAATAGAACAATAAACGAATGGAACAAAATACCTGCGGATTTACTGGAGACTTTGCCTCAAAGTGTAAATAGTTTTAAAAAGAGACTAAAGAAGAGTGATTTATAGTCAGGATAATAAATAATAATATTGCGTTATTATTACTGTTGTTACAATTATGTATATATTAGTATACTATGATGTCATTGGCATTTTAACAGTGTATTACCCACATTATTGTTTATTTAACTCATTGTATTGTACATTGTATTATTACATTGACAGTGCTGCCACCGGGCCACGCCCTAAGCAGTGAAATAAAGTATCCATCCATCCATCCATCCATCCATCCATCCATCCATCCATCCATCCATCCATCCATCCATCCATCCATCCATCCATCCATCCATAAGTAATACCACCGGTAACGTAATATATTAAGCAATTCTGTAGCCACATTTAAACATTTTACTCTTGAATTAACGTTACTTCCGAATTCTGACAGGTGATTTTCTGCCATGTGCGTTCCTGCTATAACATGTGCAAAACATGCAGTGTTGTAGGTCCTAAGTCGTTCGTCAGCCAAACAGAAGAGGAAATGAAAACAAAGATAAAACTTTGCGAGAGTTACCCTACAACAAATAACTATTACGAGAATAAAAAAGTGCTTTGACGAATGAAGTAACGAAGTATTTCTGAAATATCATTCTCTACATTTCACAATATCAAGCACACATGGTGTTGAGCACGCAATGATACAATCATTCTGATAAAACAAACAAAACATTATTGTGTAGCCGTCAGTGCTGTGGCAACATTAGTTCCAAACTTGAATGAAGGGAGAGAAGGGAGCTTAAAAAGGCGATTGCCTACGTGAACGTTAACCATGGTTGTCATAACAACAAACCCATATGCCACACGCGGAATGCATTCCAGACTTGCTGTTGAATTCGGAAGTAATGCTCATTCAAGTAAAGTCGAACTTGATTAATTCGAACGTTTTTAATTCGAAATTGTGAATAATTCGAGCTTTTAGCATGGTCCCGTGACATTCCTATACAAATAAAAGTTAGAAAGTATTCTTAAATCGACATTTTTTAGATTGTTTGATATAATATTCCACGAGAGTGAAAAAATTATATGTTCAAACTTACTGATAAATTCCAGGAATTGTGCCGTACTGTGGTCCCATTCTCTTCCCTTGCTGAATTCCAGGAAATGCATCATTCTAATTCCCTCTCCTGCTGATAAGGAATGTGGGTTTATCAAACTTCTTTGTGCAATTCTAGGACTTGTTGCCAACCAAGGCACTTGTTGTCATTGTGAACTCTGCACCCCTTTCCATTCTGTCTACCTATGGTCACATATTGTCCTATGTTTGCAGCAAATAACTTCCCATGCAGTAAAACAAGCGTTTTTAAACAGTGTTCAAAATACAACAAAATCATCAGTGGGTGTTTAAGTAGTGAACTGAGCCGACAGTGGCTCTCTCCAAACCTAAACGTGTAAATTACAAAACTCTTTCTTTAGTTGAAATGACAGCAGCAATTCGCAAAGTGGAAAAGGTTTAAAAAAAAAAAAAAAAGGTGATGGAAAAGACATTGTAATCTCACAGAATAAGACATCTACGTACCTCAAAAATAAGGATAAAATTTGAATAATGTAGTTATAAACAGTGACGAAAGTAAAAAAAGAACAAAAGGCCTGAAAATCTTTGAATCTGAACTGAACCTGAGTTTTAACATTACAAAACTATAAATACACACTCTAATGTTGTCCTTTCTATAATTTCATCTAATATAGACCTGTTTTAAATAAAAAGATGTTTAAACAATCAAACTTTTGTAATTCGAAATCTTGGTCCCTTCAACTTCGGATTAGCCAAGTTTGACTGTATAAGTTGCATATGTTGTGAAACATGTTAACGAAATCGACAAGCTATTTCAATAACTTCCCGTTTTTTATATGTTTTGCTTTCTTCGTCTTTCCTGTTGAGCATAGATAATACTGCACTCGATGCAAACATTAAATATCAGGTTATCACTATTGAAAGTGCACGTTTGGAGGTCTCTGGTTCACCAGGCAAAACGTGATTTTAAAAAGAAAAATAGATGTGCTCCTAAGAATAGTAGTGCAAAGTCGAATTACTATATTTTTAGTATGTAAGTCGAGATATACTGTGATTTATTAAGAAATTTTCAGTACCTTTGCTTGAAAAAGCTCCTAGGTCTTCTTTTATTTAAGTGGCGCTAACGTTTTAAGCCTTAATTTTGACACGTACACAACTTGAAATCTCAAGTTCTTATAGGAACTTTTGATTCCGTATGGGATTCGTCTTTCCTAATGCTGTTTTAAGTACGTACACCTCAAACCACGATTAAATCTTACATTGATAGGTTATTTCCTATTGTGTCTTTGTTAATTGTAATTAGGACTTTAATTATGAAAGCAGGTGGTGATAGCATGAATTAAACAGAGAAGCCTAATTCCTATTCTTAAGCCACATAACTGGTGAATAATTAAATAAATATTAATGCACAAGATATCTTCTGCATAAGAACCACACGCCTTTCTCCACCCAATATGCTGCATTTTTAGTTAATATACTAATTGTATATTATGCACACCATTGCATGAGGTCGTGAGAAACAAAACAATAAAATTTTAAGCTTTCAAAATGCGCTACTTAAATCGCGGTAAAATATATAAAATCATCAATTAAGAAATAGTATGAACAAAATTAATTTTAATTTATGTCTTATGACAGACGATAAACAGAAGGTAGCGTACAATAATCATTTTCTAATTTTGATTCGTTCAAGTGGTTTCAGGACCTATATACCGGCAAAAATATCAATATCAACGTTTGGATGGAATGCAATAGTTTTTCTTTTTTATGTAAAGGTTAAAGAAAAGAGAATATCTGAGAATATAATGTTAACTCAAGAGAGTTACGGTGTATTCAGTTTTTCTTGAAAGTTATGGATTTGATGAATTTCTGCAATTAGTATAGGTCTGAGTTTTACGGTAATTAATTAAAAATACATTCTAATATATTTATTATCTTCTGTTTTAGATGTCTTACTCAACCAAAGGAAGGCGAGTGAGGTAATTACTGTGGATGGTGGCTTGTTGACTGCTCAAGAAAGCTGTCAACCTTCCAGAAATTGCCACAGTCTTGAAGTTTTAGTTGGTAGTTGTCATACTTTTGCACCTTACGTCGGTAGGAAATAACAAAGAACCATAAAATGAGAATTTCTGAAAGAATACTGAAGTGTTACTTTGTTCCTTTTGCAAGATTGCTGATGAAATGCCCACTGGCGAGTAATGTTTTCAGCACCACGAAGGAAACGTTATGAGAAATTACCAGTAATCTGAGAGCCATGCTTGAGCCTCTCTTGCATGATGTGCCGGGAGACGCGGTTGTTTGCATAAGAATGCGATGTGGGTGCTCACAAGAACAGGTCGCGTCTTATAACCGGATTGTATTTCTTTTGTCCCGTTTCCTCAGCAGTAGCTAGCTTCTATATACGTACTGTGTAATGCCAACAAGAATTCTTTCTCCTCCTTTCTCTTTAGTGGAGAGGAGGGGATCCTTGTTGTCAGTTGTTGTCTTCGTCTGTTTTCTTTATTATTTCTCCCCCCCCCTCTTCTCTTTCGTGGGTGGACGCTCGCAGCATAATTATGCAGATGGGCGCAACGTAAGGAGCACGTACTTGCATATAATATGTTGTGTGTGATTCATCCACGTCAGACAGCTGGACCCTAGCTCGCTCTGTCACGAACGGATGGGCTCCTCCTTTAAGTGCCTCTTCCTTCTCTCGCCTCTTCACAAGAAATTAGAGCCCAATTCAATTCTCAGGTTCATAACACAGATGCAGACATAGATACAGCGCATGCGTGTTCCACTTTGGACTTGCGCTGGTAATTGAAATGCTATCCGATGTATCACAACAAAGATGAAGAGCTTGCATAACACCCTTGATTCCAAATAATATGTTATATATTTGGACGTTTGTTTAAAGTAAAATTAGTTTTACAATTTGTTTTTAATCAGTACTTATGGATAATTATGAAAACATCCTGAATATTGTAATCCTTGATAGTATGTCTCTTAGTTTTAAAAGAAGATTGCTAAAAAATAACATACTCCTTATATTTATACTTTGAGACAGCAACTCTTTTATATCCGCCTAATTATGTAACTAAGAATAACATGTAGAAATAATCTCTATTGCGCAAGGATCTGTATTACCGATATTGATAATTATACTTAATTAAATAAATAGCATTTGTATATAGTAATGTAGTATTAATCATAGTAAGAGGTAATAAGCTCTGCTTTAACCATTATTTTATTTGTGAATATTTGTATTTTGTTAATATTTTTACGCCCCGATGCGATAAGGTTTGAAATGTGGTTTTAATTGTAAATGCTCAGTTTTCCGTTAGCAACACCTTAATGTATTGTGAGTTGAGCTTTCAAAAGGAAACATTCTAAAAATGTTATTGCCCTGTCATTTGTATAACGTTGAGTGACTTTAGGGAATAGAGGCATAAGTACATGCAACCAATAGCAAGAAGGGACGCTATTTATACAGAAAGGAAGCTAAGTTTAAAATGACAACCGTTTTGGGCAGTTCTACGCCAGATTCCATGGCCGACACTATGTCGGTCGCTGAAGAAAACTCGTGCCACATTGCTCACCGCGGTTGAAACAAAGACTTCATGGTTTTGCTTTCCCCAGATTTGTAATCATCACCCACATGTTGGCAGGTGTCACTTTGTTGTCAACGGTTAGGGTTTTTACCGTGTAATATTATACTATGCATAATTTGATTCAATAATATTTCGAACCAGTGATTAGTGTTATTTTTCTTCACTATCTTTTTTTTTTTTTTTTTTTTGTATTTCCTTCTGTACCACGTCCTGTACCAAGTAATTCATGTTCGGCGATGAAGAGGAGCAACCTGAGCTAAAACCGGAGCAGCGAAAACATCAAAAGGTAGGGAAGTGTCCCTAGGTTCCACCCTAACCGGAACAACTGATCCACACAATAACGCCGACGCAACGTTGTCATCTACTATTTAAATAATATTCAGGACAAAGTCTCCAATGGCAGTTGCAACTTCTATACAGGGAGAATTATGAAAACATCTTGAATATTGTACTCTTGATAGTACTTCTCTTAGTTTTGAAAGAAGATTCGCACACTAACAGTAATTACTACCCAAAATGAACAGGTCTTCCAAATTGCTGTTACCGTAAACTCTGTTAGCTTAGTGGGAAGAAAGAAATAAAAGTCATTGATTGAATTGACTCAGCTCTCAGTTACAGCCATTGATGACTTGATGATCATCATCATTACTCCCATAGGTATAGGCGCTACTAACATTCTCGTCACCAGGATTAATCATCGGTCATCTTCCTTGCCAATCTCAACGCCCTAATAATAACTTCAACCTGTCGTCATGATCCTTGCTGAGGGCATCTTCATAACCGGCACCGTCACAACCATTATCCTGATCATGAATACCATCGTAGCCATTTTCATTGGCATAGCTTCAGCGTCTTTGTCCAATATGACCCAAATGAGAAATGTTGGTCATTATTCTTCCGATGAGCGTCCTAATAATGAACCTTCAGGTAAACTCACAGTTTTAGTTCTTTAACAACATCTTCACTTCCTTTATGCTCTTCGAGAGACTGCAGATAAACACCTTCCCCCAAATAACAGAACGAAATAAAAAAAAAAAAAACAACTGATGTGTTCTATTCACATAATTTTCGGCACATCTCTATAACAAATTATTGTTAAAAAGCTTATCCTTCTATTTACTTCAAGCTAATCGAGAAAAATTAATAGAAATAGTCTTATTACTTGCTTCCTTGTAAGTAGAAGGGAAATAAAGTAGTACTTTAGGCTAAAGTTATAGTCAAAAGCTGGTTACTATGTAAAGGAAGTCCCTTTATTTGTATGGACAGGAGTTGACAAATTCCTTATGTGAAAAGCATAAGTATTTTATTGCTTAAACCAATCACAATATCTAAAAACGATAAACTCCACGAAAAAGTGGTATAGTATAACCTAAACTGTGTGTTTTAACGTGGTCTACATTTTTTATGCAGTAAGTTTTTATCCATCTCTTACGGTTTACCAGTTACACAAAGTTCGCAAAATTCACCCAGTATAAAGAGGTTTATAGAGACTATTCCCAGAAAATTCAGAATATACATTTTGTTTGCCATGTAAATATCTTTAATATTCGGAATTTTAACCAAAATCGTTAGAGCCATTTTTATAAAATGAAAGTAAAATGCAAAGAAACTCATGTTTTGGGTTCCCTTGAATGTAAAAACAAAGCATTTTTGGAAAACGCTCCATGTGTGTCCGTGTATGTGTATGTATGAGTGTGTCTGTGGACAGCATAGCTCAAAAACGAAAAGACTGTTAAATACCAAACTTGATATTTAAGTTTGATATCTTCCAAGTATACTACAAGAATATTTTCAAGAAAATCTCCCCACCCCAAACTCCATTTACATGGAGCTTTTTTCGAAAGTTTTATTTTCTCAAAAATGGCTCTACAGACTTTGATTAAAATATGGTATATTAAAGATTTTTACCTGACAAATAAAATGTATATCTTGATTTTCCTGAGAATAGCCTCTGAAGACTACTTTATTCTTGATGGACTTAACGGAATGCTGTATAACTGCTAAACAATAAGAGATGGACAAAAACTTACCAGACAAAAATGTAGATCACGATAAAATACACAATTGATATCATATTTTGTTTTTTCGTGGAGTTGATCGTTTTCGAGATATTCCTTGTTATAGGTTTCAGGTTTAAAAAACTTATACTTTCCTCATACAGGAATTTGTCAATTCCTGTCCATACCAACAAAGGAACTTAAGTCACATAGCAAACAGCTTTTCACTATCACTTTAACATATTATACTTCCTTACTTTACTTCTACTTACAAGGAAGCAAGTAATAACACTTTCTGCTATTTTTTCCTGATTAGCATTAAGTAAATAGAATCACAAGCTTTTTAACAATAATTTATTGCAGAGATGTAGAGAAAGTCATGTGAATGGAACACATTAGATTTTTCCCCCAGCAAGGAACCTCTTATCCGTTCTTCCGTATCGGGTAGGAAGACATCTGAGGGCACAGGCATTCTCTATTAGGAAACCGCCCTACATACTCTCTCAACGCATCCCTTCCTCCCAAAGCTTACTAGAGTAAGCTACAGGTAGTAGCGTAAACGGCTAAACAATGTGAAGATCTGCTTGGAAATAGACATTAGAAAGGTATCTGGTCTAAAGCCACAATTTATAATTCCAAAGGATTCAAAAGATATAAAGTTTTCTTAGAGTGGAATTTCGTACAGGTTGACCACGAACTGCAGTTGCTGATGAAAAACTCATATGCGTTCCATTCACATTTCTTTCTCTAGCTGTTTCGCAATAAATTTTTTTCTTACAAAGGGTTATTATTTTATCTACATCATAATAATTGACATAAATATTAGCAGAAATGGTCTTGTTACTTGCTTATTTTTAAGTAGAAGGGAAATAAGGGAATACACTAGGCTAAAGCGGTAGTCAAATCATTTAACAGCTGTTGTGGACTCACATCTTGGCAAGGTACGGAGGAATGGTGGGAAAAATATTTGCCGCGATTTTTTACCACTGCAAATGAAGGGCTAGAAGCATGATGGACGCTACTGGCAGGCACGGAATGCATGGACGGGCTAGGTAAATTTATACTTAAGGCAAGACAGCCGAGATCTGAGGAGGCTGCCAATAGAGAAGGGGGGGGGGGAGGAATAAGATCAACTAAACAAAAGTGACTACAATGTTCTACATACATATATATTATGTCATACTTAGGGCATTGTTGTGCTTTGGTTTTATATATGGTGTATATATTACGCGTATATATGTCTTAAGCGTAATTATCAATTATAAGAGGGTGCATTTATGAAGGTGTACTCTGTGCTGTAAATTTAAGTTGCTATATTTGAATATCTTAGTATTTTTATTTTCGTGTTTACTCTTTTAATTCTTTGTTGTAGTTGTTTTAATATTGCTTGTATTGTGTATTACAAAAGCACGTACGGTCTGTGGACCCGTGCGACTGTTGAAATTATATGTATGATATTGTTATGTCAATAAATACACTTATTCATTCATGCATGTGAGATATTTGAAATTCTTTTGCTTGGCAGGAGTAAAACAAACGACAGACGAGAGACTTCCCGTTTGATAAAAGTTTAAGCAGTTTAAAATTGAAACCAATATCACGGAATACCTCAGAAAGGTTAGCTATATAAAAAAAGGTAAAGGATATACAGTGTGTGTTTTAACGAAATTTACATTTTTTTATGTAATAGTTTTTTGTCATTCTCTTACGGTTGTTGTACGGTTATACTAGTACAAAAGTAATCCAGAATATAGAGGTCTATAGAGGCTATTCTCACAAAATTCAGGTTATACATTTCATTTATCCATAAACACCTGAAAAATATGGTATTTTAATCAAAATTGTTAAAGTCATTTATGAGAAAATAAGCATTTTCAAAAATGTTCCACAGATTAGTGGAGTGGTTTTCCTGAAAATCTTCGTGTCTTATTTTTGGAAGATTAAATACTGCACTTAAATAACGAGTTTTGTGTTTAACCAACTTTTTGTTTTTGAGCTATGCATACAAAGAAACACAGACACTCACACAACGCGCGCGCGCCTTCTTCAAATTCAGAAAAATCTACCTGAATAAAAGCAATACATTTTTAACAATGGCGCATATATCTATTCACGGAGTAATTCAAAAACGAAAAATCTATTAAATACTAAACTTGGTTTATAAGTTGAGAATCATCAAAGGTTGCAATACTAAGACTTTCAGGAAAGTTTTCCTACCTCAAAATGTCTTTTATATAGAGGTTTTTTTTCGAAGTGTCTGAAGGCTTCTTCAGTATGGAGGACGTTTGTATAACCGATAAACTGTAAGAGATAGGCAAATTGTGTCACAGAAAAAAAAATGTAGATATTTTAAAACAAAACTTTTATGCACAAACATTTTTTGTAAAGTTACAATTTAAAGATATTCCCCGTTACTAACATACATATTCTCATATTTATAATATTCTCAAATCTGAAGTAGTCATTCTGTTGTTTTATTCTTAATTGTTTTCTCTCTCAATCTTTTTTAAACTAAAGCTTTTTTGATTGTCTAAATTTTTCAGTGTCACTCGCGTATAATATGTTACTTAATATTAATTTTTGATTCCAAATTTGGGCAGTCATTGTTTCTTAAATCTATACCAATATTAATTCATCCATGAATGGCAGATCATCCAATTAAAATCTTTATCCGAAACTTTTATACAAACTTTTGAAAATATAGTTCTAACAAAGAATAAAGTATCTCCAGCATCAACATAAGCATTACAGCGCTACTGCAATTCAAACGAAAAATACACGTCATGACATACGAACTAGGAGTCTTACGTCAGAAGAGTTTTCAGGAATCTTGCCAAATACTAATTTAAAATACTTTTTCCTGGTTTACAAAACAATGTATCGTTTTAATTTAACCCTTTCAGACCTGACTTATTATGCTACATTGAAAAAATTATCTTGAACCTCCTTGTCCATCTTGTAACAAAAGCTCCAAAGTAGTTCTAAACTTGCCCACAGATAGCAGCACAAAACTGGAAAATTTTAAAAACATAACAGTTCACACCCCCAAATGATCTAAATAGTAATTACAGCTTTTAAATTTATTACATAGTCTGTAAAAGGTCATGTCCTTCCAATGGAAACCGAGACTGAAAGGGTTAATATCTTTTTATGTTAATTTGAGGATGAACGTTTCATTAAAACATATTTAGCTTTTGTCCATGCTCCCAATTATGAAAGTCCAGTTTAGCTATACATTATAGCTATGTTTTCTGAATAATGTGAAGCATAAAATATATAGACTCATTCCTTGTTTTATTCATTTTACTGTTTTTAATTATCAATTCAGAGAGCAGCAGAAATGGATTTTAGACATGGCAGGCTACGCATTTACTTTACAAGAAGAACAAGACAGTTGTGAGGTGAATGGTGAAGGATAAACGTAAGACTAGGGAAAAGGCATTTTATCAAAATATCTCATGTACTATATTTAGACGATTTTCTCTACCGATTAATGGACTATTCCTACAAAAGCTTGTACTTCAAATTTCATATTGTAATGTTTTTATTACATATTATCATTTTGTAGATACACGGTAATTAATCAGGTTTAAGTGATGGTCACTATATAATGACTTTGAAATTCCGATATTTCCTCATGATATCAGAGAAAGCCAATGACGCGTTTTTAGTTCAAAAGAATTCAAACCAATATCAAAGAATACATCTGAAATGCTTAACTCCTATAATATTTTTGACATAAATTCTGTGCTTTAACGTGAGCTGCATTTTGTATGTAGCTGTCAGTCTCTTTAAATTTTGCAAGTTTTGTAAAAAATATTCAGAATGAATACGTTTTCACGGTTAAATGCAGGTTATACCTTGTATTCAAATATAAGATATCTTTAATAACATTGCTAGGGTAATTTTTGAGCAAATAAGGTATATTTTAGTATTTTGCTAGCAAATAGTAGTTTTAAATGACGAGAATATCTTATCTTTTAAAGATTTTGAAATTAAATGCTATGTTAGTATTTACTGGAACAAATATAATGTTAGTCTATCATCATCTTTTTCGATAGGACATCTCAAAAGAAAACATGCTAGTATCCATAAGGCAATTTAATCTTTTAACTAACAATTATGAATTAAATTTTAAACAGAGTTTATTTTATCTACATAGGCAAATAGGCACGCGCGCGCACACACATCCACAAAGGTTTTTCTTTCTCTACACGTAATACATAGTATATAGAGAAGGTATTGTATTCTACCTAAAAATTCGATAGATTTCACCGGAAATACATGTTTTGGGACATACTGCATTCAAAAAAAGCATTTTTGGAAAAAGTTCGTGTGTGTGAGTGCGTATACGTGGGGGTGTGTGTGTGTATGTGTCTGTGGACAGCATAGCTGAACACTGAAAGGACCGTTAAATACCAAACTTGGTATTTAAGTTTGGTATCTTCCAAGAATGCGACATGAAGAATTTCAAGAAAATACCCGCACCTCCAACTACCCTTTACATGGAAAATTTTCGAAAATTTTGATTTTCTCAAAAATGACTAACGATTTATATTAAAATATCGTATACTAAAGGTATTTACATGGCAAATAAAATGTAGATCTTGAATTTTCTGGGAATAGCCTCTTAAGACGTCTATATTCTGGATCGATTTTATGGAATTTTGCATAACTGGTAAGCCATGAGAGATAGACAAAAACTTACTAAACAAAAAACGTAATTCACGTTAAAACACACAATTTATGTTATATATATATTTTTTTTTTCGTGTAGTCAATAGTTTGTGAGGTATTTCTTGATTTTGTTTCAGCTATAAAATACTTATACTTTCTCATACAGGAATTTGTCAACTCCTTTCCATACAAACTTCAGTCACATAACAACCATCCTTTGACTATCACTTTAACCTATGGTACTCCCTTATTTCGCTTCTACTTACAAGAAATCAAGCAAATCTATTTCTGCTAAATTTTTATGGATTATCATGAAATAAATAGAAACATAAGCTTTTTAAAAATAATTTGTTGCAAAGATGTAAAGAAAGTCATGTGGATGGAACACATCAAATTTTTTAATTTATTTTAATTCATTGATAAAGAATTGCCCAAA
This sequence comes from Hymenopus coronatus, assembly GCA_030762935.1. Lineage (NCBI taxonomy): Eukaryota > Metazoa > Arthropoda > Insecta > Mantodea > Hymenopodidae > Hymenopus > Hymenopus coronatus. Next base: position 39,292,657 of record CM060885.1, on the reverse strand, counting down.
ACATTTATTTTCATTATATATTCTAGGAATATTTAATAATATCAAATTATAAGCAATATTCCAAAACTACTACTGTCTACACCATATAAAATTAGTTGAAAAGGATTCCTAAAAAAACTGATGTGTTCCATTCACATGACTTTCTCTATCTCTCTGCAACAAATTATTGTTAAAAAGCTTATGCTTATATTTTCTTTATGCTAATCGAGAAAACAAAATTAGCATAAATAGTCTTATTACTTGCTTCCTTGTAAGCAGAAGGAAAATCAGGGAGTACTATAGGCTAAACTAATACTCAAAAGCTGGTTGCTATGTGACTGAAGTTCCTTTGTTTGTATGGACAGAAGTTGAAAAATTTCTGTGTGAGAAAAGTACAAGTTTTTCATAACTAAAACAAAAAACAAGGAATGTGTCAAAAACGATCAAGTCCACGAAAAGATGTATATAACATAAGTTGTGCGTTTTAATGTGCTCTACATTTTTTGTGCGTTAAGTTTTTGCCCATCTCTTACGGTTTAGCAGTAATGCAAAATTCCGTGAAATTCATCCAGAATAAAGTAGTCTTCAGAGGCCATTCCCAGAAAATTCAAGATATACATTTTATTTGTTACGTAAATACCTTTAATATACGATATTATAATCAAAATCGTTAGAGCCATTTTTAAGAAAATCAAAATTTTCGAAAAATATTTCATGTAAATGGTAGTTGGGGTGGGGGATTTTCTTCAAAATCTTCTTGCCGCATCCTTGGAAGATACCAAACTTAAATACCAAGTTTGGTATTCAACAGTATTTTCGTTTTTGAGCTATGCAGACACAAACATATGGACCTTTTTCCAAAATGCTTTTTTTTTGGATTCAGGGGGACCCAAAACATATTTTTCCAGTGAAATCTCGGTATCGAATTTTTGGGTGTAATATAATACCTTCTCTATATATTATGTAGATAGTACGTGTAGAGAAAGTAAATAGAAGCGGATTTTTAATAATTGTCTAAACGTTACTTAATTAATCAATGAAATGTTTTCAGTTTCTGGTATATTCCTCGTTATTAGTTGGCTCCTCATTACCATTGGCACGCATCCATACTTTACTGCCCGCAGAGTGGTATAAAACCCCCGTGGGAACTGTACGAAATGGCCTCCTCGATTTAATATTCATCAATAAGGAAGCGGGCAGGCCGCTAATCACGGGAAACGAAACCTGCGCCTTATAACCTGCTTTAGAGGACACGGATTCACAGAACGTACTTATATTCATGCATCAGCAACCTACCTGCCTAATCACACTGTTACAGGAAGGTTTTCCGTCACTTAGGTTAATGTAGCTGTAAAAATAAAAAGCCTCACTTTGTTACAGAAAAAATATAAACTACTCGCGCCAGAATTTAAAAAATCTGATGTGTTCCATTCACATGACTTTCTCTACTTCTGTGTAACAAATTATTGTTAATAAACTTATTCTTCTATTTAATACAAGCTAATCGAGAAAAAATTAGCAGAAATAGTCTTATTACTTGCTTCCTTGTAAGTAGAAGCGAAATATGGGTGTATCATAGCTTAAAGTGAAGGCAAAAGCTGCAAAATAGGTGACTGAAGTTCCTTTGTTTGTATGGACACATTTGACAAATTCCTGTATGAGAAAAGTACAAGTTTTTCAAAGCTGAAACCAAAATCAAGGAATATCTGAAAAACGATCAACTCCTCGATAAATATGTATATAACACAAATTGTGTGTTTTAATGTGCTCTACATTTTTTGTGTTAAGTTTTTGTCCATGTCTTACGGTTTAGCAGTTATGCAACATTCTTCCAGAATGAAGTATCTTCAGAGGCTATTCCCAGAAAATTCAAGATATACGTTTTATTTGTCAGGTAAATATCTTCAATATACAACATTTTAATTAAAATCGTTAGAGCCATTTTGAGAAAATAAAAAATTTCAAAAAAAGTTCCATGTAAAGGGTAGTTGGGGGTGGGGGATTTTCTTGAAAATCTTCCTGTCGCATCCTTGGAAGATACTGAACTTAAATACCAAGTTTAGTATTTAACGGTCTTTTCGTTTTTGAGCTATGCTGTTCCACAGACACGCACACACGGGCCTTTTTCCAAAAATGCTTTCTTTGGATTCAGGGGGACCCAAAACATGTATTTCCGGTGAAATCTCGGTATCGAATTTTTGGGTGCAATACAATACCTTCTCTATACACTATGTACATAGTACGTGTAGAGAAAGTAAAAATCTAGCAACCAATGCAATTATTTATTAATTATTTTTATTATTATATTATTAATAATATTATTACACTGTAAATTTCTCCTGACTTGATATATGTTGATCCTTTATTTATATGTTTATTTTTTGTTTCTTTATTATGAGTACTTTTCGCTACAAACCCTAATATATTTATTGGGGAGGTACTGTCACCTAGTACGAATAGTGTTTGTGTATGTGTGTAAAAAGTAAAACAGAAATTCAGTAATCATACAGTAATCACAGTAAACAAATTAGGTAAATAAAAAGTAGGGTATACAGCGCCGGAGTCCCGATCAGACTCCGAAGCTGTATTTAAAAAAAAAAAATAAAAAAAAATAAATAGATAAATAAAAAAAAATAGCAAGCAGCAACACCATTCAGCTGGAGCCGGAAACCTTTTCTGCTCTAAGCTGAACACCCAGTATTTGTTGATTTAACTGTAGTTTTATCTGGAATGCTTACCAACTATTAGGGTTGAATACAGTGTTAGATAATGTATGTAGACTATATATCCTACACAAAAATCCAATCTAACGTTTCACCCGAAATAAATGTCTTGAAGTATCTGTTTGTTTTTTTAGAAAAAGCTTATATATTACACTCACATGATATCTCTACTTCATCTTCTAAAAACTATTTTTAAGCATAATTTTAAGCGTTTTTTCACAGAAACCGTGTGTAGGACAGGTGTTGGATAGTTAGACTCAGACTGAAAAATTCAATGCCACAGCCGGGATTTGAACCACGAATCCCCCCAGTCTCTAGCCGGCTGCTCTGCCACGGCAACATGCCGGCATAGTATTGACTTTCTCAACTGAATCGCATGTATACCGAGAAAACTGCGAGTCAGTTGAGAAATTCAATGCAATGTCGGCATGTTGTCATGGTAGCTCAGTAGTAGAGCAACCGGATAGAGACAGGGAGATCCGTGGTTCAAATCCCGGCTGTGGCATTGATTTTGAATAATTTCTATGACGCGGCAGCCCTTGTGGTACCTGGACTTGTCAAGGTACATGCCGGTCTCATGCTCACGTACTTATGGCAGAGGTAGGCGAACATTAAACGAATACGGGGAGGTGATATGGCCAGCATCTCGCACCCTGCTGCTGAAAAATTGATTTTCATGATCGCCACCTATTGCAGATCCTTACTTTCCTCAGGGTGTTGAATGGGCAGCTGTCTTATATATACCTGGGAAAGAAATTCTGCATTCTTATAGGTGGTATAGTGCCCATGATCATTCCGTGGCCAGAAACGAGAGTAACGCGCTCTAGCCCGCTGTGACAAGACACAGGCGATGCATCTAGTCCAGGTTAATCGAGGTAAATTTCAGTAAACAGTTTCATATCGTTTAAAAGTGGTCGCTATGTGCAACAATGGAGTTAGATTCGCTTTGTTAGTCCCATTTGAGAAAAGTTAAGGCAGTTTAAAATGGAAACTAATAACAAGGAATATCTCGGAAACGGTCAACTCTACAAGAAAACGTATGTGTCATACGTTTTTGTGTGGTAAGTTTTTGTCTATCTCTTACGGTTTGACCGTTATACAAAATTCACACATACCATACATACATACATACATACATACATACATACATACATACATACATACATACATACATACATACATACATACATACATACATACATACATACACACACACACACACACACACATACATACATACATACATACATACATTACATACAATACATACAATACATACCATACATACCATACATACCATACATACATATCATACATACCATACATACCATACATACCATACATACCATACATACCATATATACCATATATACCATACATACCATACATACCATACATACATGCATACATTACATACATTACATACATTACATACATTACATACATTACATACATTACATACATACATTACATACATACATACATTTCATTACATACATACATACATACATTATATACATTACATGCATTACATGCATTACATACATTACATATATTGTATGCATTGCATACATTGCATACATTACATACATTACATACATACATACATACATACATACATACATACATACATACATACATACATACAGTGGCTGTCCTAGAAGTACCCGACCTGACGTATAGATGGCAGTTGATGTTTCAAACAACAATGGAAAAGTTTAGAAAGCTTAAGTTTGAGGTTTACGGCTTTATACTTTGTTTAGCATTTGTTTGGCAACCATCATTAGTAAAAGCCCTCAGCGAATTTCTAAACATGGATAAAATTGGTCATATTATTTTATACAATACTTTCATTTGAAAGATCTTAGTCCAACTAATATTAAAGCTGAGCTAGATTCTACTTTAGAAAAGTCTGCTCCTTCGTTTACAACAGTGAAATATTGAGTGCCAGAGTTTAAGCGAGACCGTACGAGCTGCCAAGACAAACATCACAGTGGTTGACCAAATGAGATTACCAGTCCAGAATTTGTAAAGAAAATCCACTAAATGGTATTGGATGAAAGTGCGTGAGCTAAAAGACATTGCTGGCGTTTCAAAAAGTTCTGTACATTGCACATTGACTGAACATTTGGACCTGAGGAAGTTGTGTGCAGGGTGGATGCAGCGTTTGCTCACAATAAAACAAAAACAGCGTTATGAGGATGTTTCAGTGGAATGTTTGGCGTCGATGTATAACAATGTATGAAACCAGGGTCCATCACTTCACATCTGAGACGAAGGAGCAATCAAAAGGGAAGAATCGGCTCCAAAGAAGGCGAAGACAGATCCATTTGCAGGCAAGGTCATGGTGTCAGTTGAGTCAGTTCAGAAATTCAGTGCTATGCCGACTTGTTGCCATTGTAGCTCAGAGGAAGAGCAACCGGCTAGAGACCGTGGTTCAAATTGAATTGTGGCATTGCATTTTTCACTCTGACTCTACCTATCCAAGATAATAATGTTTAAAAGTATGCAAACAAATCGGGAAGGAGAGTTCAATTTAAATGCATAAAATTTGAATACCCATGAGAATCAAAGATTTGGAAAACGATTTCACAGTATCAGCAAATATCAAGAATGGGTGCATAAATATGAAATGTTGTACATAATTTGAATTTGTCATAACGTTGATAACAGCTGATTAAAATGAAAAACAACTTAAATTCTCAGAAGAGCATTGTTATTTCACCTTTATACTTTCTCTACTCGTACTACGTACAAGATGTATAGAGAAGGTATTGTATTCCACCCAAAAAGTCGATCCCGATATTTCACCGGAAATACATGTTTCGGGTCTCCCTGAATCAAAAAAAATTCTGGGAAAAGGTCCTTGTGTGTAGGTTTGTGTGTGGCTGTAGACAGCATAGCTCAAAAACGAAAATACCGTTAAATACCAAACTTAGTATTTAAGTTTCGTATCTTCCAAGAATGCGACATTAATATGTTCAAGAAAATCCCCCTACCTTAAACTACCCTTTACAGGGAAAACATTTTGAAAATTAGTATTTTCTCAAAAATGGCTCTAACGATTTTGATTCAAATCGCTTTATTTAAAATATTTACATGCCAAATAAATTATAAATCTTGACATTTTTTGGGAATACCCCTAGAGCCCTCTTTATTATTTATGATTTTTATTGAATTTTGCATAACTGGTAAATCGTAAGGGATAGACAAAAACTTACTGCACAAAAAATGTAGAGCACGTTAAAACATACAATTTATGTTATATACATTTTTTTCGTGGAGTTAGTCGTTTTTAAGACATTCCTTATTTTTGGTTTCTGCTATGAGAAACTTATATTTTTCTCATACCGGAACTTGTCAACTCCGATCCATATAAACAAAGGAACTTCATTGACATAGCAACCAGCTTTTGACTATCACTTTAATCTATGGTAGTCCCTTATTTCGCTTCTGCTTACAATGAAGCAAGTAATAAGACTGTTTCTGCTAAGTTTTTCTGATTAGCATAAAGTAAATAGTAGTATAAGCTTTTTAAGAATAATTTGTTGCAGGGATATAGAGAAAGTCATGTGAATGGTACACATAAGATTTTTTCTCATACCGGAATTTGTCAACTACTATCGATACAAACAAGGAACTTCAGTCACACACCAACCAGCTTTTGACTGTCACTTTAACCTATGATACTCCCTTATTTCGTTTCTACTTACAAGGAATCAAAACTATTTCTGATGTGCATGGAACACATAAGATTTTCTATAAAGAACAGCGGCACCACAGTCTTTTACCAGCCTTTTTCCAAAGAGTCAATATGATGTTTGTTTTAGAGATACCGTGCGATCATAGTCCCTCTGTCCAACAATTACAGTGCGAAACCCTGTAGTTATATCTCGCGAAAGCTGGAACACGCGACTCTAGAAGAAGGCGCCCTAACTAGAAAACCACGACCAGAGGATCGTTAAAGTAGATCCATGGCAGTAACTGCTACCGTATAGCCCAGCAACACGCATGGAGAATTCCTAATGTGCTCCACCCCCGTACAGCATTATACCCTGGGGTATAATTACATACTTTCCTTCTTCTTGTACGTTCTCACCGTGGTTTGCGAGGGCTCAAGTGGCTTCGATGACGAGAATTGCTAAGTTCTGTCTTCCATTTCTCTTATTCTGCCTTCCAGCAATATGTCACGGATTAATTTTACTGCCTAATCCACTCACAAACACGCTAGGGATTGCCAGTGGTATTCCCGGCGTGACCGTGGCCAAGATGATAGCCGCCTGCACTGTTGTCCAATGACGTCTCAAACTTTACTGTAGAACGTATCATTCCCTCTATTCTCTTCTCACTTAATGTAAAATATTAGTTCGTTTATTTCTAAGGTTAGCAGTTACATAAATCTGATGTGTTCTATTCACATGATTTTCTCTACCTGTTCTGCAAACAAACTTACAAAAGAGTATTCTTTTATATAAATCATGCTAATCGAGATAAAAGTCATCAAAACTTGTCTTATTACTTTTTTCTTTCTCTACACGCACTATGTGCATAGTGTATAGAGAAGGTATTGCACTCCACCAAAAAATTCGATACCGAGATTTCACCTGAAATATATGTTTTAGGGTCCCCTGTATCCAAAAAAAGGATTTTCAGAAACAGCTCCGTGTGTGTGTGTGTGTGTGTGTGTGTGTGTGTGTGTCTGTGTGCCAGTGAACACGATAACTCAAAAACGAAAAGTCGGTAAAATACCAAACTTGGTATTTAAGTTTAGTATCTTCCAGGAATGCGACACGAATATTTTGAGAAAAATCTCCCCACCCCAAACTATCCTTTACATGGAACTTTTTTCAAAAATGTTGATTTTCTAAAAAATGGCTCTAACGATTTTTATTAAAATATCGTATATTAAAGATATTTACCTGACAAATAAAATGCACATTTTGAATTTTTTAGGAATAGCCTCTGAAGACTACTTTATTCTGGGTCAATTTTACGGAATTTTGCATAACTGCTAAACCGTAAGAGATGGACAAAAACTTACATGACAAAAAATGTAGAGAATTTTAAAACACACAATTTATCTTATATACATTTTTTTCGTGGAGTTGATTGTTTTTGACATATTCCTTGCTTTTGGTTTCAGCTATAAAAAACTTTTCAAATTTTACCATACAGGACTTCTGCACTCGTGTCCATACAAGCAAAGGAATTTCAGTCAAATACCAACCAGCTTTTGACTATCACTTTAACCTATGATAATTCCTTATTTTTCTTCTACTTAAGAGCAAGCAAGTAATAAGACTATTTCTGCTAATTTTTTCTCGATTAGCAGGAAGTAAATAGAAGCATAAGCTTTTTAGAAATTAATTTATTGCAGAGATGTAGAGAAAGTCATGTGAATGGAACACATCAGATTTTTACTTTCTTTACTATGTGCACAGTGTATAGAGAAGTTATAGCACTCCACCCAAAAATTCGATACCGAGATCTCACCGGAAATATATGTTTTAGGGTCCTCTTTATCTAAAAAAAATATTTTCGGAAAATGGTTCGTGTGTGTGTTAGTGTGTGTTTGTCCTTGTGTCTGTGAACACGATAACTCAAAAACGAAAAGTCGGTAAAAAACAAAACTTGGTATATTTAGTATTTTCGATTTTGAGCTAAGCACACATGTACACACATACACACGGACATTTTTCTCTATTGTCTAACTAATATGTTCACTGTAATTATTTAGCAAGCCCTGCTAACAAACTTGATTATAATATAAATTGGAAGAAAAGCATAGCTTCCCTACATAAGATTATTAGGAGATTCTGGTACACAGATCATATATCTATAGAATTAGAATAAATGTTATTCAGTGGTTTTGATACTCTATCATCCCCTCTATTCTCTGCAACAAATTATTGTTAGAAAACCTTATGCTTCTATTTACTTCATGCTAATCGAGAAAAAATTAGCAGAAACAGTCTTATTACTTGCTTCCTTGTAAGTAGAAGCAAAATAACGGAGTACCATAGGTTAAAGTGATAGTCGAAAGCTGGTCACTATGTGACTGAAGTTCCTTTGTTTGGATGGATAAACGTTGACAAATTCCTGTGTGAGAAAAGTGTTTTTAAGGTAAAAATAAAGAACCAGGAATAACTCAAAAACGATCAACTCCACGAGAAAATTGTATATAGCATAAATTGTGCGTTTCAAGGCGCTCAACATTTTCTGTATAATAAACATTTGTCTATCTCTTACGGTTTAGCAGCTATGCAAAATTCCGTAAAATTCATGCAGAATAAAGTAGTCTTCATAGGCTATTCCCAGAAAATTCAAGATATATCTTTTGTCAGGTAAATATATTTAATCAAACTCGTTACAGCCATTTTTGAAAATATCAAAATTTTAGAAAAAAAATCTATTTAAAGGGTAGTTTGGGTAAGGGGGATTTTTTTTCAAAATCTTCGTGTCGCTTCCCTGAAAGATACTAAACTTAAATACCAAGTTTGGTATTTTACCGACTTTTCGTTTTTGAGTAATAATGTTCACAGACACACTGACACACACACACTCACACACAAACACACATACACACGGACCTTTTTCTGAAAATGATTTTTTTTGGATACAGGGGACCCCAAAACATATATTTCCAGTGAAATCTCGGTATCAAATTTTTGGTTGGAGTGCAATATCTTCTCTATACACTATGAACATAGTACGTATAGAGAAATCAAAAATTGTTGTTAGAAAGATTATTCTTTTATTTACTTCATGCTAATCGTTAAAAGATTTCAGAATTAGTCTTATTACTTCCTTCCTTATAAGTAGACGCGAAATAAGGAAGTACCATAGGTTAAAGTGATAGGCAAAAGCTGGTGGCTATGTGACTGAAGTTCCATTGTATAGACAAGAGTTGACAAATTCCAGTATGAAAAATCTGATGTGTTACACTCACATGACTTTCTCTAGCTACTCTACAAACAAACGTCTCACAAAAGATAATTCTTCCTTTAACACCATGCTAATCGAGATAAACATTAGCAGAATTTTGTTACTTAGTTCCTTATAAGTAGACTGGAACTAAGGGAATGCACTAGGCTAAAGTGATAGTCAAATGTTTTAAAAGCTGTCGTTATGTGATTGTCATTGCCAATCGCCTCTTTGCTTGGCCAGGTGTTGAACAAAAGAAAAACAAACGCTCCCGTCTGTGAAAAGTATAAGTACTTCACAACTGAAACTAAAAACAAGGAATACCTCTAAAGTGCTCAGTTCCACGAAAATAATGTATATGACTTAGCTTGTGTACTGTAACAAGACCTACATTTTTTGTGCAGAAAGCTTTTTTTCCTATCTCTTTCGGTTTACTAGTTATTCTAAATTAAGCAAAATTCATCCAGAATAAACAGGCCTTTAGAAAATATTCCCAGAAAATTCAAGATATGTATTTTATTTGTGATAGAAATGGCTTTAATATGTGATATTTTAATCAAAATCGTTAGAGCCATTTTTAAGAAAAACAAAATTTTCGAAAAATTTTCCATGTAAAGGGTAGTTAGGGGTGGGGGATTTTCTTGAAAATCTTCGTGTCGCATCCCTAGAAGATACCAAACTTAAATATCCAGTTTGGTATTTAACCGTCTTTTCGTTTTTGAGCTATGCTGTCCACAGACACACACACACACACACACACACAAAGACAGACAGACAGACACACACGCGGACCTGTTTCTGAAAATGTTTTTTTTTTTTTTTTTTTGGAGACAAGGTGTCCTAAAACGTGTATTTACAGTGAAATCTGGACATCAAATTTTTGGGTGGAATACAATTCTTCTCTGTCCCTATGTACATTGTACATACGGGGCTAGAGAAGTAAAAAAGTGACCGTTTCTGAGATATTCCTTGTCATTTGATTCAGGTTTAAATTACTTAAAGGTTTTACTTTCTCTATACGTACTGTGTATTGCATTATACCCAAAAATTTGATACCGAGATTTCACCGGAAATACATGTTTTGAGACCACCTGAATCCATAATAAGCATTTTTAGAAAATGTCCGTGTGTGTGTCTGTCTTTGTGTATGTGTGTGCCTTTGGACAGCATAGCTCAAAAACGAAAAGACCGTTAAATACCAAGCTTGGTATTTAAGTTCAGTATCTTTCAAAGATGGGACACGAAGATTTTCAAGAAAATCGCCCAACTACCCTTCACATGGAAAAATTTTTGAAAATTTTGATTTTCTAAAAAATGGCTCTAACGATTTTGATAAAAATATCGTATATTAAAGATATTTACTTGACAAACAATATGAAAATTTTGAATTTTCTGGGAATAGCCTCTGAAGGCTACTTTATTCTGGATGAATTTTACGGAATTTTGTGTAACTGGTAAACCGTAAGGGATAGACAAAAGCTTATCCCACAAAAAATGTAGAGCACATTAAAACACACAATTTATGTTATATACCTTTTTTTCGTGGAGTTGATCGTTTTTCTTTTTTTTTTTTTTAGATATTCCTTATTTTTTGCTTCTGCCTTAAAAAACAAAGTTCTCATACAGAATGTGTCAATTCCTGTCCATATAAACAAAGGAACTTCAATCACATAACAACCATCTTTTGCTATCACTTTAACCTATGTTACTCCCTTATTTCACTTCTACTTACAGGGAAGTAAGTAATAAGAGTATTTCTGCTAATACTTTCTAACATAGCATGCAGTAAATAGAAGCATAAACTTTTTAACAAAACTTTGTTGCAGAGAGATAGAGAAAGCCATGTGAATGGATTACATCAGAAGATTTTTTCACTCGAAAAGGTGTAAACTTCTGGCCCAGGATAGACCACATGGCAATCGGCTTTTAAAATATTAGATTATCGTTTTATCCTAGTTCATTCCCTTAGTTTCCTTCTACTTACAAGGAAGAAAGGAAATAAGGCAATTTCTGCTATTGTTTACTTGGATTATCATAATATAAATAGAAGAATATGCTGTTTAACAATAATTTGTTGCAGCGGTGTAGAGAAGGTGATGTTAATGGAACACAAGTTTTTTTCAAGACTTTTGGGGTAGTTAAACAAATTTGCTTGGCAATACTCTTATCTCGCAGATGAAAACGAGGAAATGTGAGAGGGATGAGAAAGGGGTGGGAGAGAGTGTGGGGGAGAAAAATCTCTACTTTTTACGCAGGATGCAAAGTGAACTTGCGGGTTCTGTTAATAACAAATGCATTTACGACAATTATTTAAATAACAGAAGAATTACGCGTATCTCCAGAGTTATGTTTCTAATTTTCAAGCAACTTACTAATTTTATAAACAAATTACATTTTTAAAATGGTTTGTGCATCCGTAAAAAATGAAGTAGTAAAAAAAAGTACACAGAAGTGCAGTGATCACCCTCACTTATCAACTTCCTGAAATTGAGAATCTCAATACTTTCCTCGACCAGTAAAGCGTAGTAATTTACGACGATATTGAATTTATCAGATGTATAATGAACAAATAATGTACAAAAATCACAGGTAAAATCAATGGGAATAACGTTTTTGCTTTCTCTACACGTAGGTACTATGTAGATAGTGAATAGAGAAGGTATTTTACTCCACACAAAAATTCGATACCAAGATTTCACCAGAAATACATGTTTTGGGTCCCCCTGATTCCAAAAAGAAACCATTTTAGGAAAAGGGTCCGTGTGTGGGTCTGTGTGCCTGTGGCCAGCATAGCTCAAAAACAAAAGGTCCGTTAAATACCAAACTTGGTATTTAAGATCAGTATCTTCCACAAATATTTTCAAAAAAATTCCCCACCCCCAACTACCCTTTACATGGAAAAATTTTCGAAAATTTTGATTTTCTCAAAATGGCCCTAACGATTTTGATTAAAGTATCGTATATTCAAGATATTTACATCTCAAATAAAATGTGTAATTTGAAGTTTCTGGGAATAGCCTTTGAAGACTATTTTGGATGAATTATACGGAATTTTACATAACTGGCAAACCGTGAGAGATAGACAAAAACTTACCTAACAGAAAATGTAGAGCTCGTTAAACACACCATTTATATTATATGCATTTTTTCCGTGGAGTGGATCGTTTTTAAGATATTCCTCCTTATTGGTTTCAGCTTTAAAAAGTCTGATGTGTTCCATTCACATGACTTTCTCTATACCTCTGCAACAAATTATTGTTAGAAAGCTTCAAATTACTTCATGCTAATCGAGAAAAATTATCAGAAATAGTCTTATTACGTGCTTCCATGTAAGTAGAAGCGAAATAAGAGAGTAACATAGGTTAAAGTGATAGTCCAAAGCTGGTTGCTATGCGACTGAAGTTCCTTTGTTTGTATAAACAGGAGTTCACAAATTCCTGTATGAAAAAAGTGTTTTTCACAGCTGAAACCAAACACAAGGCTTATCTCAAAAGCGATCAACTCCACGAAAAAAATGTATATAGCATAAATTTTGTGTTTTAAAGTGCTCTACATTTTTTGAGTTGTAAGTTTTTGTCTATCTCTTACGATTTAACAGTTATACAAAATTTCGTAAAATTCATTCAGAATAAAGTAGTCTTCAGAGGCTATTCCCAAAAAATCCAAGATATACATTTTATTTGTCAGGTAAATATCTTTAATATACGATATTTTGAACAAAATCGTTAGAGCCTGTTTTAAAAAATCAGAATTTTCGAAATTAGTTCCATGTAAAGGGTAGTTTGGGTTAGGGGGATTTTTTCAAAAAATTCGTGTCGCATCCCTGGAAGATACTAAATCTTAATACCAAGTTTGGTATTTTACCTACAAAATTCGGTAAAATTCATCAAGAATAAAGTAGTCTTTAGAGGCTAATCCCAGAAAACACAAGATATACATTATATTTGTCAGCAAAATATCTTTAATACGATATTTTAATAAAATCAATAGAACCATTTTGAAAAATTCAAAATTTTCGAAAATGTTTCCATGTAAAGGGTAGTTGGGATGGGTGGTTGTTCTTGAAAATCTTCGTGGCGCATCCTTCATTTTTAGATTCAGGAGGTCCCGAAACATGTATTTCAGGTGAAATCTCGGTATCGAATTTTTGGGTGCAATGCAGTATTTTCTCTATACACTATGTACATAATACGTGTAAAGAGAGTAGCAAGTGTGGAAATAGGATTAACATTTATTTATTACTAATTTTCAAGACGCTTTTATTAGCGAAATGTAGTGGAAGAAGCTGAAGCAAACAAATGACTATAGTTATTTAAATTGTGAGCATGTCTGAAGTACCAGAGAGAGTAGATACAACGTTCACATAAAAACTATTTGTGTGATTAATTATGAGCCGCTAATTGCCGTAGCTCTTTGCCAGCAGGTCGAGCAGCCATGGCGATGTAATCGGCACTTGCTGATGGTATCGGCTTCGAGGGGAGGGGGCACTGCAAGAGTTTGCTCTGCGGGGGTTCAACAGTTAACATACGCCTTTGTAGCAGAGTCCTGCCAGTGGCGAATCACATACTGCTTAAATAGGGTATCCATAAGGTAGTCTGCCACCCCACCCCAAAACCAATATGTTACAATCACATGAATTTCTCTGCATACGCTTACACTAGAGACGGTAGATCGTATAGTTTAACTAGACTAGCTTGTATCCATAGTTACAGGTCAATAGCTTGTTTAGTTTTAGAATGACAGCATTTAAAACAAGACAACTTTAGAGTTTTCACGAAAATGGAGGATTTAGAAAAACGAGCAGTGATTAAACACTTCCATTTGAAAGGCTTAACGCCTAAAGAAATCAACGACGAAATGGACAGTACATTGAAAGACACTGCCCCTTCATATTCAGTGATTAAAAGGTGGGTTGCAGAGTTTAAAATGGGACGAACGAGCACTAATGACGAGACTCGCTCTGAACGCCCTGTTGAAGTGACAACTCCAGAGATCATTGAAAAAATAGAACGTTTAGTACTGTAAGGCCGCAGATTAAAGTTGTTTGAGAGAGCAGAGGCTGTAAAAGTACCAAAAGAAAGTGCAGGTAATATTTTAAGTAATGTTTTGAGCTTTCACAAGGTCTGTGCAAGATGGGTGCCGCGTAGGTTGATACCTGATCAAAAATTGCAAAGAAAACTTTTCTGTTAAGAATGTGGAGCTCTACCGTAAAAATTCCAGTAAATTTTGAGACGCTTATTACCATGGATGAAACTTCGATACATCACTACACTCCAGAAAGTAAACCACAGTCAAAGCAGTGGACTGCGTCAGGTGAACCAACTCCAAAAAACGGCAAAGTCAGTTTTGTCAGCTAACAAGGATATGGCGAGCGTTTACTGGGATGCATAGGGAATTATTTTTATTGATTACTTGGAAAAGGGTAAAAATATTACTGGTGACTACTACGCAAGCTTACTGCAACGTTTGAGTGATGAGGTGACAGTAAAAGTCCTTATTTGAAAGAAAAAAAAATCTTGTTTCATCACGACAGTGCTCCGGTCCATCGTTCAGTCATTGCAATGGGGAAAATGGGCGAATTAAAGTTGGAATGGCTTGAACATCCACCCTATTCACCAGATCTAGCACCCAGTGACTACCACCTGTTCCCAAACCTCAAAACATTTCTTGGAGGACGAAGATTTCACAGCAACGAGGAGGTTATTGATGCGGTAAACAGCTATTTTTAGGACCTTAATAAATCGCACTACAGAGATGGTTTAATTAAATTAGAACACCGATGTGACAATTTATTAGTCTTTCTGGAGCTTATGTTGAAAAATAATGCATTTTTCTTAAAATTCTGTTTTTATTAAGAGGCCCGGGACTTATCAGCCGACTCGTATGCATATAGGTCATGTATTACCAAAACTAAATCTCATTCTCACGTCTATACGTATATAGGCCATATATTACCAAAGTTTGAATTTTTAATAAGGTATTCATACTAATCAAGATAAACCTGTGCAGAAATACTTCATGATATGTTTCGTTGAACATAAAAGAGAAATAGAGAAAGTGGAACGAAAGGCAAATGTTTAAAAATCTGATTGGTTACATTTACCTGACATTCTCTATCTTCTATTGTTTATTATGGCTATGCAAACTATTCTTATGAAATTTTATTTTTCTATATACGTAATTTTAACGTTAAACCTTTTCAGAAATAGCTGCATTACATATTATAAATATAAATAATTCAGCTCATAATGTGTTATGAGTACAATGCATATAATCAAATTTTAACAACTGCACGCTACATAAAGTCCTTAAAATTTCGTACTGTTTCCAGATAATATGATAAAAAATCTGATGTATCACATTCACATGACTTTCTCTACATCTCTGTAACAAATTAATGTTAAAAAACGTATTCTTCTATCTACTTTGTATAATCGAGAAAAACATTAACAGAAATGTTCTTAATTACATGCTTCCATATAAGTAGAAGCTGTATAAGGGAATACACCATACTAAAACGAATGTCAAATCTCTTAAAAGCTGGTCACACTCTCCGTGAGGGAAAGTTTAAGTATTTTCAATCTGAAATAAATAACAATAGTAAATTCCATGAAAATACTTATATGATATAAATTGTGTGTTTTAACGAGATCTACATTTTCTGTGTAGTAAGTTTTTGTCTATTTCTTAAAGTTTACCAATTACACAAAATTCATTCAGAACGAAGAGGTATTTAGAGGCTATTCTCAGAAAATTCAAATACATTTTAATTGCCATATAAATAAATTTAATATACGGGATTTTAATCAAAATTATTAGTTAATTTTGAGACAATCAACATTTTTGAAAATGTTTCCATAAAAAGGGTAGTTTGGAGTCGGGGGAATTTTCTTAAAACCTTCATGTGGCATTCCTGGAATATATTAAACTTAAATACCAAGTTTGGTGTTTTACCGACTTTTCTTTTCTCAGTTATCGTGTTCGCAGACACACGGACACACGGACACACACTGATCTTTTTCTAAAAATGTTTTTTTTATATACAGGGGACCCTAATACGTGTATTTCCGGTGAAAGCTCGGTATCGAATTTTTGGGTGGAATGCAATAGTTTCTCTATACACTATGATCATAGTACGTGTAGAGAAAGTAAAAAGAATTGATAAATATCAGCCACTGGTACTGGATATCTTATAAATGGCGTATGCCCCAAAGAAGGTTAGCTGTAATAAATTGTGTGTTTTAAAGAGAGCTACATGTTTTGTGTTGTCCGTTTTCGCCTTTTGCATAACTTTTACCTATTATACAGATTGTATATAATTGCTTCCGAATGGGCGGGACTTCACCTGCTTCTCCCAGACAATTCATTGTGTACATATTGTTTACCATGAAAATAGTTTATATATTTATGTTGATCAAAATAGTCGAGACATTTTTGAGAAAATAAAACATTTTGAACATTTTTCCATGTAAAGGGTAGTTTGGGGGTGAGATATTTTTCAAAATTTTCGTCTCGCAAGTTTATAAACACTGAAATTTAGTATCAAGTTTGCCATTTATTTGAATTTTCGTTTTTGAGCTATGCTGTTCACAAACATACATACAAAAACACACATGAGTCTTTTCCCAAAAATGCTTTTTATATTCAGGGGTCTGATAACATATATTTTAAAAATCTGATGTTACATTCACATGCCTTTCTCTACACCTCTGCAACAAAAAATTGTTAAAAATTGTTCCTTTTACTTTATGGAATCTGCGAGTGTAAAAAAAAAAATACTGAAAGTAGGTATTAATAATGAACAATGTTTTGCTTGTTTTTAAAACTTTGAATTTTGGGCGAAAATTCTTTCTGGGGAGGAAGACTTTGTTTTATTTTACTTAATTCACCCCTCACCAATCGAGAAAAAAATAGCCGAAATAGTGTTATTACTTGCTTCCTTATAAGTAGAGGGTAAATAAGAGAGTGGCATAGGTTAAAGTGAATTTTTTGCCCAAAACTCAACTTTTAAGAACGAAGAAAAGCATTGGTTCTATTTTATAGCTGACTGCTATGTAACTGAAGGTCCTTTGTTTGTATGGACAGGAGATGAAAAATTCCCGTATGAGAAATGTTTAAGTATTTTAAAGCTGAAACCAATAACAAGGAATATCTCAAAAACGATTTACTCCACGAAAAAATGAATAAAATATAAATTGTGTGTTTTAACGACTTCTACATTTTCTGTTTAGTAAGTTTTTGTCTTTCTCTTATGGTTTACCAATTATGAAAAATTCTGGAAAATTCATCCAGAATAAAGTAGAGGTTATTTCCAGAAAGTTCAAGATATACATTTTATTTGTCAGGTTAATGTCTTTAATATACGATATTTTAATAAAAATCGTTAAGAGTCAATTTTGAAAATATCAAAATTGTTGGAAAGCTTTTCCATGTAAAGGGTATTGGGGGTGGGAGTGGAAAATACTGAACTTAAACACCAACTTGTATTTAACGGACTTATGCTGTCTACGGACACACAAGGACCTTTTTCCAAAAATGCTATATACATGTACATAGAGAAACAAAAACAATTGTGGCAGAGCTTATCTCTGCTTTTGTTCCTAATATCAGCATGTATTTCAGCCAAATCCATAGGACCCAATTTGTCGAGATAACTCTGTACTCATTCCAGTACTATTCGAGATTTTGAAGATGAAAACAGAAGAATTCGTGCAAAAGAAATTCCAGCAATCATTTGAGCTAAGAAAATCTGAAACGCTGGTATGATGTGTTATACCACTGATAGCAGAAGAGGAACTGAAACATAGAAAATGAAATAAATAACAACAGTGAAGATTACACAATGAAAAAAATCTGATGTGTGCCATTCACATGACTTTCTCTATATCCCTGCAACAAATTATTCTTAAAAAGCTTATACTTCTGCTTACTTCATGCTAATCTAGAAAAATTAGCAGAAATAGTCTTATTACCTTCTTCCCTGTAAGTAGAAAGGAAATAAGGGAGTAGCATAGGTTAAAGCGATAGTCAAAAGCTGGTTACTATGTGACTGAAGTTCCTTTGTTTATATGGATATGAGTTGACAAATTCCTGTATGAGAAAAGTTAAGATTTTCGACCATGAAAACAAAAACAAGAAATATCTAAAAAACGATCAACTCCAAGAAAAAAATGCTTACAACATAAATTGTGTGTTTTAATGTGCTCTACAGTTTTTGTGTGGTAAGTTTTTGTCTATCTCTTACGGTTTAGCAGTTATACAAAATTCAGTCAGAATAAAGTAGTCTTCAGAGGCTATTCCCAGAAAATTCAAAATATACATTTTATTTGTCGGCTAAATATCTTTAATATACGTTATTTTAATCAAAATCGTTAGAGCCATTTTTTAGAAAATCAAAATTTTCAAAAAAAGTTCCATGTAAAGGGTAGTTTGGGGTGGGGGGGATTTTTCTCAAAATCTTCATGTCGTATTCCTGGAAGATATTAAACTTAAATACTAAGTTTGGTATTTTACCGACTTTTCGTTTTTGAGTTATCGTGTCCACAGACACACGGACACACACACGGATATTTTTCTGAAAATACTTTTTTTAGATAAAGAGGACCCTAAAACACATATTTCCGGTGAAATCTCGGTATTGAATTCGTAAACACTATAGTTATGGGCTGTAAAGCAAATAGGATACATTTACAAATATGGTAATGGAGCAAGTATTTAGCTGCCATGGACCGAGATGGAGGACGCAGCGGCCGGGCAGTAGGTCAAGGTTCCTTATGAGCTGTCGTGCCATGGAGTTATTAGCTTTAGACACTTGTGATGTACCACAAATAGCACCAGGAGCAGTTGTGAAGAAGTAAAGCAGAATGTAACAAAGGTGAAGTATAATTGGAAACGGAAGAACTGTAAGCTCAGAAGAAAATGGAGCAAAGGAGATTGGGAGTACAAAGAGCTATTTGGAGCAAACTGCCTGAAGAAATAGCAAGTACAAAAACTGATTGGAAGAGGAAGCAAGATTGCTATGAAAAAAAAAATATGCAATCTGAAACGATAGAGAAGGGCGATAGTCAATTTATGTAATAAAACTGTAAATTATGTTCATGATGATTATAGAAATTAAATGATGTGCGTGAACTTGCCGTAAGTGATATTCATAGGAAAGGAATTTTGTATAATCTTACATAACTTCAGAGATACACAAAATAGCACTCACAAAAAATATTTCAAATAATTTTTTTCTTTCTTTTTACTGTGAGACCAGTCTTTGCCGATGCATCCATGTGAATGGATATTATTAGTTTGCATAAATTGTAATTTTAGTGCTCTCGCTATTCTCTGTTGCTTATTGTTCTATTTATATCCGGTTTTAGCTGCAAGGGTCATATGGAGGATCCTTTCACTTTTGGAACATATTGGCGAGTGTAAACTCGTATATCGTTATTGGGTTTTATACCTGGCTTTTACATATATTCACACTTTTATTCATATTTCCGGATTCTATGGAGGATATGGAATAATCTGGCTTGGAAAAAATTGCCATGCCCAGCAGGGAATCGAACCGGCACTCAGATGCTCTAAAAAGTGAGCTACGGAGTCAGCTTGCATCATTTAGTGTTTCTCGCCATTTCGCTTTAAGAGCAGCTTATAGCGAAAGAGCTACTATGAATTCGTTTTCCTTTATAGAGTAAGGGCGGGTAATGTCGGATACCATTTTCATTTTTGAGAATTGTAGTGTGTAAGAACCTATACTAAGGGCATATTTTACCACAATGTATTGCCTATGCAGTGCGTTTAATCCTGTGAAGCATACAAGGTCTTAACATGAAGGGCATATTTTCTATTGAAGATTTAAAGGAAAATGGGCAAAATGCTTATGTCGTGCTATAGGAGCGTAATGTCGGACACTATCCGAGATTACCCGCCAAATTTTATTGTAATATACACAAACAATATTAAATCTCATTTTGACTGAAAAACTTAAACATAGTGAGGTTTTAAGACTTGGCTAACTTCTTAGCCTAGTTTTAAAATCCCTTGAACTTTGAAACTGACATATAAACTGGAATGTCATCTTTAAAAACTCTTAGAAAATGTAAAACCTAAAATACACAACAAAAAGGTATGCACTGATTTTCTCTGTTTATGCACAGTAATCACAAGTAAAGGTCTGCTTTTCGGCACCTGAACATTCCTCATGGCACCATTCTTCACAGGTGATGCACTGAATCCATTCTTCCCCCTGGCGAGGGAACTTTCCTTTGCAATACATGCACTCTTCATCTTGTGTAGTGATGCAGTCTAATACAGCTTAAATGGGTTAAATGTTCAATAAACAAATTCTAATAAACATTTAAGTATTATTTATCTATTTAAATGTAAATAAACAAATTTTATAAAATTCGTACAGGTAAATGATGAATTATGCTCTAATTAGTTGTATTACTGGCATTTAGAAGTTAACTATTTCGTTGTTCACTGTTATTTACAAGTATTAAAAAGTGCTTCCACAGTGGTAGTTAATGTCGGATACCAATTGACAGGTATCCGACATTACCCGCATTCATGGCATTCTTCCATTTTCCATTTGGTCATTCACATTTCAATACATCTTGTACTTCACATATGTTAAAAGGTAGTGCAAAATACGCACTTTCGAATATAACATGACGAAATTACTTTGTTATTATAACACCGTTGTAATTAAAGCATGTTAACTTACCTTTAAAAATTCTGTTTTCTGTGAATTCAGTTTTCTCAATGTAGCTTCCACAAAACACCACAACTCAATATGGCGACCACCGTTAAATACTTCCTTCAGCTCAGTGAACATGTTTCGAGTGCTTGTCGTAAGATGCCAGCACCCATCAAGCCGAAACCTAGGTATGCGACATTACCAGCCTATCCGACATTACCCGACCTTACTCTACCTCTGTAGCTACAACGAAATGTGTAAGCAAACATTTATCTTGAGCTTTTGTAGCTTTTTTTCGGGCGTAAAAATCCTTAGCATGGCTTTCTTCGCCTGATAGAGAGGTCTCTGAGCAAAATTAAGCGGTCTTTCACACCCAGTATAGAATGGGACGCTGAGAACCACAGTAGTTAAAGAGCGTTCATAAATAAAACGCCATTTCCATTTGTAGGAATAATATGTAAAACGGCCCGAGGTGGGGTGCTCTCGTCGCATTCGGGAGGTCGTAGGTTCGCTTAACGTCCGCCCTTCCCGCCCCGCGACATTGCAGATTCTAGTTCAGTTTTAGATTTGAACTCTGCCATTGGTCGATTGACCAACATAGCTGCGCATGCGCAAGCAGGCAGAATGAACGTAAAACTGTGTAAGAACCGATATTCATAAACTCCATGTTTACCCTTATTTCGATCCAGCACATTTACACACACCTAAGCTAAGTAACCTAACCTTGACGAAATCTCGAAACCTGTCTTTCATCAGTCCTGTAGCCATATTAGATAGATACTTTATTTCACTGCTTAAGGCGTGGCAGCGCTTTAAATATAATACAATGCACAATACAATTGAATTAAATAACAATAATGTGGTTAATACACTGTTAAAATGCCAATGACATCATAGTATACTGATATATACATAATTGTAACAACAGTAATAATAACGAAATATTTTTATTTACTATCCTGACTATAAAATCACTCTTCTTTAGTCTCTTTTCAAAACTACTTAAACTTTGAGGCAAAGTCTCCAGTAAATCTTCAGGTATTTGCCTCAGTAACCAATAGGAAAGGATCAGTCTAAAAGTGAACTAGAATCTGCAATCTCGCTACCGACCCTATGAGGTTCCCCGGGTCAAAGCGAATGCTGGGAAGGTTCATTACATTTCCGAATTTTCTGTCCCTCCACGTAGTTCCATTGTTATTTCATCATTCTTAAAGCTATTAGTCTCTTTCAGCGTGGTGTTGTGGTGCGGCGCAAGCATCACCTTTCCCGGTCTTCAGCTGGTTGCCGGAGTATTAGGATAACCCCTTGGGAGAATGGACCACAGCGGGGAGTCTCAATCTAGGAACTGCTGTATTGTCGCTCCTGTTTCCGACCGCTCGGTGTCGCTTCTCATCTCATCCCTTGATCCCGGGACACCCATCTTGAAATATTAAAACACCGTACTGCACCTTGCCGAGTCCCCTCCGTACATGTCCTATCCTAGAGTTTGTAGATTATTCGGGCGTAAAAGTCATAACTTGGCTATCCTCGAAGGGGAAGTAACATTTTGATTTTCTTATAAATGGCTCTAAGGATTTTGATTAAAATCACGTATATTAAAGCTATTTGCATCCCAAATAAAATGTATATATTGAATTTTCTGGGGATAGCTTCTGAAGACCTCTTTATTCTGGATGAATTTTGCATAACTGCTAAACCGTAAGAGATGGACAAAAACTTACCATACAGAAAATGTAGATCACATTAAAACTCACACAATATTTTATATACAGTTTTTTGGTGGAGTTGATCGTTTTTAAAATATTCCTTGTTATTAGTTTCCGCTTTAAAAAAACTTATACTTTTCTCATACAGGAATTTGTCAACTCCTGTCTATACAAACAAAGGAACTTCAGTCACAAAGCAACCATCTTTGGACTATTACTTTAACCTATGGTACTCTCTTATTTCACTTCTAGTTACAAGGGTGCAAGTAATAAAGACTATTTCTGCTAATTTTTTCTAGATTAGCATGAAGTAAATACAAGCATTAGCTTTCTAACAATAATTTGTTGCAGATATGGATCACATCAGATTTTTTTTTCTTTCTTTGTTTTTCCTAACATTTGGTTTTGTTTCCTATTTAATTTCCGTTTTGCTTATAATACACGCACGTATATACACATTTAAAAACACCCGTGCCCAAGGTGAGACTCGAACCCATGATCCCCTACGCCACGAAGCACCAAAACGAGACACTTTGGCGAGCGCGGCCATGGGGACCAGCAACTGTTGAGATGCTCGCACTAGACCGGAACCGCCACTGAGCATTAAAGCAAGAAACGTTGTGTGGGGCAAGTTTTAGAAGTTCAAGCCCCCAAATTCTTTTGTGGTGTTTATATAGCTCTTATTTCATCTTTGAGTAAGGTCATATTCCCATTTCTGTTAATGTATTGCTCTTTCGTATGCAAAGCGTGTTATGTGGAGTGTTAATAGTTTCATGCCTGCGCCGTTCATGGTGGCATGACGGCATTCACAAGAGTATTAGCCTTCGAGCCTCTCATGGTACCATGATAAATATCCACTGCTGTGTAAAGCGGATGTTGTGATAATTTCCACGAAACTCTCGCTCCTCTAATAATTATTTTATTAGGGTGTTAGTTTTATTATTTTTTTTACTTTCTCTACACGTACTATGTACATAGTGTATAGAGAAGATATTGTATTCCACCCAAAAACTCAAAGCTTGTATTTCCAGTGACATCTTGGTATCGAGTTCCCCTGAATCCCAAAAAAAAGTTTCTTTCTCTAGCCCTATATGTACAATGTACATAGGGATAGAGAAGGTATTGTAATGCACCCAAAAATTCGCTACGGAGATTTCACCGGAAATACATGTTTTGGGGTCCCCCGAGTCCGAAATAAGCATTTTTAAAAAAGGTCCGTGTGTGTCTGTGGATAGCATAGCCCTAAAACGAAAGGACCGTTAAATACCAAACTTGGTATTTAGCTTTAGTATCTTCCAAGGATGCGACACGAAGATTTTAAAAAATATCGCCCCACTAAAAACTATCCTTCACATGGAACAAATTTCGAAAATTTTGATTTTCTTAAAAGTGGCTCTAACGATTTTGATTAAAATCCCGCATATTAAAGCTATTTATGTCCGAAATAAAATGTATATCTCGAATTCTTGGAGAATAGCCTTTTAAGACCCCTTTATTCTGGATGAATGTTACTTAACTGCTAAACCGTAAGAGATAGAAAAAACTCACTACACAAAAAATGTACATTAAGACAAAACACACAATTTATGTACTTTACGTTTTTGTTGTGGAGGTAACCATTTCTGAGATATTCCTTGTTATTGGTTTCAATGGTGAAGTACTTTTGTTCTACTCCTGGCCAAGCAAGGAAGTGATTTGCAATGACAATCGCATAACAATAACTTTTAAAGCATTTGACAATCATTTTAGTATAGCGCATTCCCTTTTTCTCTTCTGCTTATTAGGAACTAAGTAATAAGAACATTCTGCTAATATTTATCTCGATTAGCATTGTGTACAAAGAAGAATAATCTTTTGTAGAAGGTTTGTAGAGCAGCTAGAGAAATCATGTGAGTGTAACACATAAGATTTTTGGAAAAAGGTCTGTGGACAACACAGCTCAAAAACGAAAAGACCGTTAAATTCCAAATTTGGTATTTAAGTTTGGTATCTTCCAAGGAAGCGACACGAATATTTAAAAAAAAAACCTACACCCAACTACCCTTTACATGGAAGTTTTTTAAAAAAATTGGATTTTATCAAAAATGGCTCTAAGTATTTTGATTAAAATGTCGTATATTAAAGACATTTACTTGACAAATAAAATGTATATCTTGAATTTTCTGATTGCTTCTGATGAATTTTGCCGAATTTTGTATAAGTGTTAAACCGTAAGAGATGGACAAAAACTTACCACGCAGAAAATGTAGAGCACATTAAAGCACACAATTTATGTTATATACATTTTTCGAGGAGTTTATGGTTTTAAAGATATTCCTTGTTATTAGTTTCCGCTTAGAAAACCTTATACTTTTCTCATACAAGAGTCAACTCCTGTCCGTACAAACAAAGGAACTTCAGTCACTATCATTTGACTATCATTTTAACCTATAATACTCCCTTATTTCCCTTCTACTTACAAGGAAGCAAGTAATAAGACTATTTCTGCTATTTTTTTCTCGATTAGCTTGAAGTAAATAGATGCATACATTTTTTAACAATAATTGGTTGCAGATATGTATAGAAAGTCATGTGAATTGAAAACATCAGATATTTTTAATTTTACATTACTAAAGGATTCATTTTTCTTTGTTATATATTTATGAAACTAATTTGTGTCTGTGTTTTATTTTCTCTACACTACTTTGTACATAGGTATAGAGAAGGTATTGCACTCCACCCAAAAAAATATGTTTCAGGGTCCCATGTATCAAAAGAAAAAAAATCATTTGAGGAAAAAGGTCCATATGTGTGTGCGTGTGCGTGAAAACGATAACTCAAAAAGTCGGTAAAATAGCAAACGTGGTATTTAAGTTTAGTATCTTCCAAGGATGCGACACGAAGACTTTCAAGAAAATCTCCCCACCCCCAACTACCCTTTACATGGAAAAATGTACAAAAGTTTTGATTTTCTCAAAAATGGCTCTAACGATTTTGATTAAAATATGGTATATTAAAGGTATGTACCTGGATAATAAAATGTACATCTTGAATTTTCTGGAAATAGCCTCTGAAGACTACTTTATTCTGGATGAATTTTGTTGCATAAACCGTAAGAAATAAGCAAAATCTTACTACACAAAAAAAAATGTATTAAAACACAATTTATGTCATATACGTTTTTGTTTTTTTTCGTTGAATTGACCATTTCTGAGATATTCGTTGTTTGTTTTAGATTGAAAATACTTATATTTTTCTCACATGGTAAACTGTAAATTCCTGGCCCTGCATAGAAACTGATTTTAACCACATGGCAACCAGCTTTTAAAGGATTTGAGTATCGTTTTAGCCAAGTGTATTCCCTTATTTCCCTTCTACTTACAAGGGAGCAGGTAATGTCTACTAATATTAATTTCGACAATTATAAAGTTGACAGAAGAATATGCTTTTTAACATAACTTGTTGCAGTGATGTAGAGAAAGTCATGTAAGCTTTTTTTTTAATTAAACATGTGGAGGAAGATGGTGACAAATGGGAAGATGCTGTAAGAGCTATAGAACCAGCAAATCGAATGCCAATCCAGTGAGAGTCGCTAATGTTTTTGCAGATCTTCTTTTGCTGCTCTAAGTTGACAATCGATGCTGGAATGCGTTTCAGACAGCATATAATGCTGAAAGCCAAGAATGAGCCACTCTTGTGCAAAGTGGTCTGTAGTACTTCGAGTCTCTAGTAATGTGCAGGCTTACTCGTTAAGATTTTGCCAAGGAGCAAGACGGTGCAGTTCCGAAACAACCCAGTGCCACTTCTGTACAGCTAACAAACAAAAACAATGAATAACACTAAAACGGCCAACTCCACGAAAAAAAAAATGTATATGATATAAATTGTGGGTTTTATTCTGGTCTACAAGTTTTATGTAATAAGTTTTTGTCTATCTCTTAATGATAGACAAATTGAAATTTCAATATTGAATTTTTTGTGGAATACAATGCCTTCTCTACTTACTATATGCCTACATAGTACGTACAGAGAACGTAAAAGCAATACTCCTAATTCAGTCCTCAGGTCTTTCCTCTATTATTAGATAACTGCAGCTAGAGACACAGTTGTGCTCAACGAAAAAATCTGATGTGTTCCATTCACATGACTTTCTCTATATCTCTGCAACAACTTATTGCTAAAAAGCTTATGCTTCTATTTACTTCGTGCTAATCGAGAATATATCAGCCAAAATAGCCTATTACTTGCTTCCTAGTAAGTAGAAGCGAAATAAGGGAGTACTGTTGGCTAAAGTAATGGTAAAAAGTAGGTTGCTATGTGACTGAAGTTCCTTTGTTTATATGGACCTGAAATGCTAAATTCCTGTATGAGAAAAGTATGCTGTAAAGCTGAAATCAAAGAACAAGGAGTAACTAAAAAACGATCAACTCCACAAAAAAAAAAAAAAAAAAAAAAAAAATTATATAACATAAATTGTGTGCTTTAAGGTGCTCTACATTTTTTGTGTTGTAAATTTTGTCCATCTCTTACGGTTTTGCAGTTATACAAAATTCCGTAAAATTCATCCAGAATAAAGTAGTCTTCAGAGGCTATTCCTAGAAAATTCAAGATATATATTTCATTTGTCGTGTAAATATCTTTAGTATACGAAATTTTAATCAAAATCGTTAAGAGCCATTTTTAAGAAAATCAAATTTTTCGAAAAACATTCCATGTAAAGGGTAGTTTGGGGTGGGGGGATTTTTCTCAAAATCTTCGTGTCGCATCCCTGGAAGATACTAAACTTAAATACCAAGTTTGGTATTTTAGCTACTTTTCGTTTTTGAGTTATCGTGTTCAGATACACACACACACACACACACACACACACACACACACACACCTTTTTCTGAACATGCTTTTTTTGGATACAGGGAGTCCGAAAACATGTATTTCCGGTGAAATATCGATATCAAATTTTTGGGTGGAATACATACTCCTCTATCCCTATGTATATTGTACATATGGGGCTAGAGAAAGTAAAAAGCGAAGAGCATTAGGGAATGCACGTTTTGCTCTCCATGGCAAGTGTAAGTGGTGGTCCATCTGTTACAAAACGACAGCAATAAGGGACCGGAATCCTCTGAGGCCGGTCCGAAGGTCCGGCCATATTTCATGTCGCTCATTAAGTGGGGCATGGCCGACTCGATCAAGACGACACCTCGCTTAATCATAATCATTATCATCAAAGGCATTGACGTCAGCAAGCAATCACAGGCCGTCACGAGGCATATGACAATGGCTGTGCTGGAGAGCAATTTGATAAATGTTGTATACGAGGGGATCGCTCAGAACCAAGGTCACTCTGCAGCTACCGTCTTCAGGTGTGCTTTTAGCTTATTCTGTGCTTTATTGGTTTTATACCTTCACACTCCACACCAAATAAGATACTACCAAAGGTTAAAGTGACAGTTGCTATGTGACTGAAGTTCCTTTGTTTGTATGGACACGAGTCGGCAAACTCCTGTATGAGAAAACTAAAGTTTCTCAAAGCTGAAACCAAAAAAGGAATATCTAAAAAACTGATGTGTACCATTCACATGGCTTTCTCTATATCCCTAAAACAAATTATTCTTAAAAAGCTTATACTTCTATTTACTTTATGCTAATCAGAAAAAATTAGCAGAAATAGTCTTATTACTTGCTTCCTTGTAAGTAGAAGCGAAATAAGGGACTACCATAGGTTAAAGTGATAGTCAAAAGCTGGTTGCTATGTCAATGAAGTTCCTTTGTTTATATGGATCGCAGTTGACAGTTCCTGTATGAGAAAAATAAAGTTATTCATAGCAGAAACAAAAAATAAGGAATGTCTCAGAAACGACGAACTCTACGAAAAAAATGTAAATAACATAAATTATATGTCTTAACGTGCTCTACATTTTTGTGTAGTAAATGTTTGTCCATCTCTTATGGTTTAGCTGTTATTCAAAATTCCGTAAAATTCATCCAGAATAAAGTAGTCTTCAGAGACTATTCCCAGAAAATTCAAGATATGCATTTTGTTTGTCAGGTAAATGCCTTTAATATACGAAATTTTAATCAAAATCGTTAAGAGTCATTTTTGAGAAAATCAAAATTTTTGAAAAGAGTTTCATGTAAAGGGTAGTTGGGGGTGGGGGATTTTTCTCAAAATCTTCGTGTCGCATCCCTGGAAGTTACTAAACTGAAATACCAAGTTTGGTATTTTACCGACTTTTCGTTGTTGAGTTATCGTGTTCACAGGCACACGGACACACACACACACACACACACACACACACACAAACACACACACACACGGACGTTTTTGTGAAAATGCTTTTTTTGGATATTGGGGACCCTAAAGCATATTTTTCCGGTGAAATCTCGGTATCGAATTTTTTGGTGGAGTGCAATACCTTCTTTATACACAATGTACATAGTGCGTATAGAGACAGTAAAAAACAATCAACTCCACGAACAAATGTATATAACATAAATTGTGAGTTTTGAAGTGTTCTACATTTTTGTGTGATAAGTTTATGCCCATTGCTTACGGTTTACCAATTATGCAAAATTCAATAAAAATCATTCAGAATAAAGAGGTCTTTAGAGGCTATTCTCAGAAAGTTCAAAACATTCATTTTATTTGTCAAGTGAACATTTTCAATATACAATATTTTAATCCAAATTTTCGAAAAAAGCTCCACGTAAAGGGTAGTTGGGGGTGGGAGATTTTCTTGAAAATCTTCGTGTCCCATCCTTGGAAGATACCAAACTTAAATACCAAATTTGGTACTCAACGGTCTTCGTTTTTGAGTTATGCTGTCCACAGACACACATTGTGTGTGTGTGTGTGTGTGTGTGTGTGTGTGTGTGTGTGTGTGCGTAACTACGGACCGCATAGCTCATAAACGAAAAGACCGTTAAACATCTAACTTGGTATGAAACTTTGATATCTTCCAAGGATACGACACGAAGATTTGCAATAAAATCTCCCACTCCATACTACCCTTTACATGGATTTTTTCGAAAAGTTTTATGTTCTCAAAAATAGCTCTAGCGATTTTGATTAAAATATCGTATATTAAATATATTCACCTCACAAATAAAATTTATATTTTGAATTTTCTGAGAATAGCCCCTGAAGACTACTTTATTCTGGATAAATTTTACGGAATTTCGCATAACATCTAAACTGTAAGAGCTAGACAAAAACGTACCACATAAAAACTGTAGATTACCTTAAAACTCGCAATTTATGTTATATACTTTTTTATCTTGGAGTTGATCGTTGTTTAGATATTCCTTGTTATTGGTTTCAGCTTTGAAAAACTTCTGCTTTTCTCAAGCAGGAATTTGTCAACAACTGTTCATACAAATAAAGGAAATTGAGTCTCAATGCAACTATCACTTTAACCTATTATACTCCTTTATTTCGCTTGTACTTGCAAGGAAGCAAAGGCATCCGATTTTTAGAAATGTGTTCGTGTGAGTATGTATCTGTGGACAGCATAACTAAAAACAAAAAGTTGGTTAAATACCTAACTTCGTATTTAGTTTTAGTATGTTCCAAGAATTCAGTAGGAAGACTTTTAGGAAAATCCATCACCCAAAACTATCCCTTATAGGGAAGATTTTTTTAAGTTTTCGATTTTCTGATGATAAAAAAATCTGACGTGTTCCATTCACATGACTTTCTCTACATCGCTGTAACAAATTATTATTATTGTCCTATCTACGTACTTTATGGATATCGAGACAAGCAGAAATTGTCTTAATTACTTGCTTCCTTGTAGGTAGAACGAAAATAATGGAATACACTAGGCTAATACGTTAAATATTTTAAAAGCTGGTTACCAAGGGGCTGAAATCCGTTTCTATGCATGGCTAGGACTGTACAACTTTTCGTGTTAGAAAAGTTTAATATTTTACATCTGAAACATATAACAAGAATATCTCTGAAATACTCAGTTCCACAAAAAAGGTATACGAAATAAATTGCGTGTTTTAACGTGAATTACACTATTTATTAAGTAAGATTTTTGTCTATCCCTTATGGTTTACCAGTTATGCAAAATTCAGCAACATTTATTGAGAATAAAGAGGTTTTTAGAGGCTATTCTCAGAAAATTCAAGACATACATTTTATTTGACATATAAATATCTTTAATATACGGCATTTTAATCAAAATCGTTAGAGCAATTTTGGAGAAAATCAAAAGTTTCTTTTTTTTTTTCTATGTAAAGGGTAGTTTGTGTCGCATCCCTGAAAAATACTAAACTTAAATTGGTATTTTACCGACTTTGAGTTATTGTGTTCACAGACAAACGGACCTTTTTCTGAAAATACTACAGTGAAATATCGGTATCGAATTATTGGGAGGGATGCAATACCTTGTCTATACACTATGTACATAGTACGTGTAGAGAAAGTAAAAATTGGACTTATATTTGTTAGTGTCCATTAATAAACATTTGTATGCTCATTTGTAACTTCAATTAACTGGTAGTTATAGTGCCCCAAAGCCATTGTGAGTTTTAAAAGCAATTATAAAGAAGCGCTGGATTGAAAATTCAACTGAAAAACTATGACATTGTTAATAGACTACAAGGTGTAATACATGAAAGGAGAATTTCTGCTGAAACCATTTACGAATGCTTGCAAAGATTAGAGGAAGTAGCAGAAAAGAAAATTTTTATAATATTAATAATAATAACAACATAGTTATAATAATAATAACTCCATAATAACAACAGATGTCATGGATGGGGTGCAGTATTGGAGGTCGAGACGTTGTCAGCACCTCAATCCCCCCGGCCAGTTAATGCGGTCCTCGTGACCTGGAGCCGTTACTTCTCCATCAAGTAGCTCCTCAATTGCCCCCTCCCCAGGGACCTCACGAGGCTGAATGCACCCCGGTGAAGGTCTTCCAGCGCGGGAAAAATCCCCACGCCGGTACCGGGAATCGAATTGAGGTCTCCCGCTTTGCA
The DNA here is from genome assembly GCA_030762935.1 of Hymenopus coronatus. Taxonomy (NCBI): domain Eukaryota; kingdom Metazoa; phylum Arthropoda; class Insecta; order Mantodea; family Hymenopodidae; genus Hymenopus; species Hymenopus coronatus. Next base: position 39,260,666 of record CM060885.1, on the reverse strand, counting down.
AAAGGAAGATTTTACTGAAATAAATTCTTAGTATCGCTACTAAAATAAATGTCAATAGACACTGAAATAAATAAACTAAAATACCTCAGATATATAATTATAATAGTGAATGAAGACGCCATGCAGTAGCTCACCATGAAAGAGGCACATTTGCTATACTCTATCAAATAAGGCAGTAGAATGTTATGTTGGTACACAAATTAACTCCCGCGCATTACCATATCCTCATTTGCCAGTAAGAGAGGTTCGTGATGAAGCAATTTTCGGTATTGCCTCGCCAATAACGGTAAGTGTAGCATTAAACGAAAAAGGAAAATGAGGTCTAAACAGAGTCAGGGGTGCATGTGAAATTCTGAGCGGCTCTGTAGAAGCATTGCTAATCATTCTCGCCTTCTCTCGCCTCATGGGCAGCAATGAGCCTAATTCTCCAACCTTCTCCATAAACATTTCCTATACATCAAGTAATGAAGAAGTTCATAGTTTCACTTTTCAGTAATGAGAATACTTGCTTTGAAAGGATGGACATTCAGAGCAAATATTTTACTTGGGGTAGCCTTCTATACTTTAAATCAGAACCACATTCTTAACAATATTAACACGTCATGACGCTCGAGACTAATTATTGTTCATAATAAGGTGGGAGACAGGGGAATGTTTATTACATGTGAATGAAAACAAATGAGATACAAAGTCTGTCCCAAAGGTACCTGGCCTGACGTATAATTATCAGTTGTGGTTTAGAAAGCTTAAGTTTTAAGTTTGATAGTTTTGAATTGGTTAGTATTTGTTTGGCAGCCATAATTAATGAATGCTCTCAGCGAATTTGTAAACATGGATAAAACTGGTCACCGTTATGTGATAAATACCTTCATTTGAAAGGTGTTAGTCCAACTAATATTAAGGGGAGTCTGCTCCTTCGTTTACAACAGTGAAATATTGGGTGGCAGAGTTTAAGTGCGGCCGTACGAGCTGCCAAGACGAACATCGCAATGGTCGAGCGAATGAGGTTACCAGTCCAAAAATTATAAAGAAAATCCACAATATAGTATTGGATGACCATCGACTGAAAGTGCGTGAGCTAGCAGACATGGCAGGCATTTCAAAACGTTCTGTACATCGCATACTGACTGAACATTTGGATATGAAAAAGTTGTGAGCCGCGTTTGCTCAATAGAACAAAAACAGCGCCGTGAGGATATTTCAGTCGAGTGTCTGAGAATATTTAGCTGCAATAAAGCTGAGTTTTTGCGTCAGTTCATAACCATGGATGAAACCTAGGTCCATCACTTCATACCTGAGACGAAGGAATAATCAAAACAGTGGACTGGAAGGGGAGAATTTTCATTGATTTTCTCAAAAAAGGAAAAGTAATCAATGGCGAATATTATGCGAACTTGTTACAACGCATGAGTGATGAAATCGCGCAAAAACGATCACATTTAGCGAAAAAGAAAGTTTAGTTTCTCAAGATAATGCATCAGTTCACACGTCCATTATCGCTATGGCCAAAATCAATGAGTTAACGTTGAATTGCTTGCTCATGCACCCTATTCGCCAGATTTAGCCCACTCTGATTATTTTCTGTTTCCAAACTTGAAGAACTGGCTTGGTGATAGAAGATTTGCCAACAATGAAGAGGTGAAGTCTGCAGTTGGCTATTTACAGATCTTGATAGTTTTCACTATAAAATGGTATCCAAGCCATTGAACATCGCTGGGAAAAGTGTATTGAGCTGAAATGAGAAATAAAGATGTTTCTACCCCCAAAATGTTTGTGCTTTTTTTTGTTACGTCGGGTACTTCTGAGGCAGCCCTCGTACATCAATTTGTAATGTAAACGGGTTGGCTCAGTTGCGGGTTTTGACCTTCGTGCCCGAGCTATTTGACCCATGGCTGTTTTTCTGAGATTTAACCGGAACGCCAGGCGAATACTGGGTAGTTACTGCCATCTCCTGAATGACCTGTCTCTCCGTGTCTTTCCATTGTCATTTTATTCATCCTTCATCCCATTGGTTACTTTCAGGGTTGGTGCGGCGTGGCAGAGAGAAAGAATGCGCCGTCCGCAGACTTAGTCTTGTTGTCGGGATGAGGCCGCATCGTATGTGGGACAAGAGGCCCCAATTTGCCTGAGTTTTATAACACTCTTCTGAGTCACAATCAAGCTACAGCTACTAGATATTTGCTTCTTGAAATTGGTTTTGAACCCGGGGAGGGTGGAGGGAGAGAGTGAGAGAGAACACGTCTAGTGGGTAGCGGAGGGGTGCTGAGCTTCAGGATGAACAAATACACATTAGGCTATAAATTCGGAGTGCTTCAATCTAGAAACTGTTGGGACACTGGCATTGCTGTGGTGTCACTCCTGGTTTCCTCGGTTTATCGCCTCACCTCATCCGTAGGTGGGTCGTAGGTACAATAACCGCCTTGGTTGGCTGCCGAGTCTCCTGCTAATTCTACATTATCCAACACAGTTTAAACCATTGGCGATCTCCACTAAACACACAATGAGTTTTATCATTTCTTTTGCTCTATGGTCTTAATTAAAAGAATTAGATAATTAAATTCATTATTAATTAATTCTTCTTCTGCCCATAGTGGCACTTGTCACTATTCTCCACTAGTAAATTGGGTAGAAAGATCGACTCCTGAGCGCAGTGTCTGGATTCGATTCCCGGTACAGGCGTGGGGATTTATCCCTCACAGGGAGACTTGGCCCGGGGTGCACTCAGCCTCGTGAGGTCCCTGGGGGGCCAATTAATGACCTACTTGATTGAGAAGGACATGAGGACCGCATTATACGCCGGGGGGGGCGGTTCGAGGCGCTGACCACGCCTCACTTTCCAATGTTGCACCCCATCCATGGCCTGAGATGGTGGACGCAGCGGCCGGGAGTAGACCCAGGTTCCTTGATAGCTGTCGTGCCATGGACTTATGTTATAAATTGGGTAGAAGACAGCAGTCATTTCACCAGTTCTCTTACTTTAAAGCGCTCAACTTCTGTTTATAGTTAAAGTATACGCTTCCTTAATAGATTTACAAGTATGTGGATTGCAACATCTATAATTATAATACAGAGATATATTTATTCGATAAATGCATTAGTAGACCAATCTGGATTTGTCCATCCTGAAGCACAGCACCCCTCCGCTAATCTCAATCTGTCTCTCACACTCTCCCTCCTCCCTCACACTCTCCCTCCCGCACACCCTCTCTCGGTTCAAAGCCAATTTCAAGAAGCAAATATTTGGTAGCTTTAATTTGATTATGGCACAAAACACTGTTAAAAAAAAGCATCTAGATCCTCCTATAACAAAAAATCTGGTGTGTTCTATTCACATGACTTTCTCTAAATTGTGAGGTTTATTGCTATCTACATTTTTGAGTTATAGGTTACCGTTTACCAGTTATGCAAATTTCATCCAGTATAAAGATGTCTTCAGAGGATATGCCTAGAAAATTCAAGATATACGAGGGCCTTTTTTTTTTTCAACATGCGATAGTATACTAATAAAAGACAAGTTCATAGAAAACAATTATTTTATTACTAAAAGTTTTGTACCCGGAACCACTATCAATGCAGCTATTATTGCGAAACCTACGACGTTTGCGGAGAGCCAATCAATGAATGAAATTGTGTTAATCCATGACAAAGCTTGTCCACATATTGCTGGCACAACCACAGCCCATCGGCTCCTTAAGCATTTTCAATGGGGCATTTTCGTTCATCCGCCGTACAGTCCTGACCTGGAACCCAGCAACTTTCACCTTTTCCCTGAATTGAAGACGTGGCTATGAGGGCAGCGCTTTCAAAGCCACGAAGATCTTCAAAACAACGTCAATGCTCATTTGAAATCATTGGCGGCAACATTTCTTGAAGCAGGTATTGCAAAGCTTGTGCACAGGTACGATAAATGTCTCAATCTTTTCGGTGATTATGTTTAAAAGTAACCATAAGTGTACAAAACTTTTAGTAATAAAATATTTGTTTTATATGAGCTTGTATTTTATTTATAGCCTATAAGATGTTGAAAACAAAACGGCCCTCGTACATTTTATTTGTCTTGTGAATATCTTTAATACAGGATATTTTAATAAAAATCGTTATAACCAATTTTGAAAAAATGAAAGTTTTCGCAAAATGTTCCATGTAAAGGGTAGTTTGGGGTGGACAGATTTTCTTGGAAGATACCAAACCTAAGTACTAGATTTGGTATTTAATTTGAATATATTAGATGTGTTAATATTATCCATTCACAGTTTTTAATTCTATCTCTTATGTTAGTGTATCATACTTGTAAATGCCTTCTAAATAAAAGGTTATATTCTGGATTTGATTACAGATTTAGGAGAACTACCCGGAGTGGACCATGTGGGGGGTACTTCCTCACTCTGAAATGCGAATGTCCGGAATCTACAGATGTTGAAAATTTTTAACAACACTCGCTGTTCTAATTCCGGTACTTTAGAAATAAACCTGTATATTATGTAAATAATAAATCACTAAAATAAAGAAGGAACAGATTACAAAGAATGCTAAAATAAATATACTGTTAGTAACAGTGTAAACGAATTTATAATGACAGTCAAATCCAGAGTTTGCAGTAGTTTAAGATATATAATTAAGCTAATTATTAAACTGTACTGACCTATTAAGACAAGATTTATTTTATAGATAAAGAGCATCTTTTACATTAATATATAATACACTAAAAATAATCACAAACCACCGCGGGAGCAAACAGCTTAATCAAAAGAAATTAGTCAAATAGTGTTAGCTATAAAAATTCATATTAAATAGAGAATGAAAATTTAAAGAAATAATATTTACAATTTACACTTATTAAGATAATAATGAAATTTAGTAAATAAAATATGTGGTGTATGATCATTTGACGTTTTTATGTTATTCTGTCATGCAAAAATGGGTTTTAAATGGTTTCGTCTATTTAGGTGTTTCGTATTATTGTGATAATGTCCTTACTTGAGCCTATTCTGAACTCGCTGTATGCCTATTTTAAATTTCAATGCCTATTGCACTGATCTCTCCAGGTTATAGTGAATGGTACTCAAACTCATGAGAAACTAACGTGAAAGTTTTACAATGGAATAGTTATAGTAGACAACACAAGCAGTATAAATATATATGTGTGTGTGTGTGTGTGTGTGTGCGTGCCGTCCATCCCATCCCATCCATCCATCCGTCCGTCCGTCTGCTTCTCTAATAGTCACAAACACACACAGTCCATAAATTCTCTTCTGCAGGGCTATAGCTAGTAAAGCTCTATGAGGGACTTTTAACAGAGAAGTTAAAGAGGTCAAATGACCTTCAGCTTGTTAACCAGACTTGGGCATAAACATCAGCAACAGGCTAGAAGGTGCTTGGTCGGAGAGTAGAAGCTATTTGCAGTCAATTCTCTGTTTGCTTTATTATTTTTATAATGAATGAGATAATGATTTAATTTTTTCTTATTCTCCAATTTGTCCAGAGAGTAAACTGTTATTTTGTGTGTTTTTTTTTAAATTTAAGTATGTATTCCTCTTTCTTTTCGGGACTGGAATTGAATATGCTAATAAGGGGGATTAATTTTATTTATTTACCTATTTATTGACCAGTGAATAAATATATATATCTGGAATATATAAGATAACAAGAGCTATGAAACAAAATTAATTACAACAAAGCAAATGCATATCAAACTACGTGACTAAATATAGATATATATTAAAGTACAGAATTTGATTACTCATAATAGCAGGACTAAAAACATGTTTTAATGCTTCAATCATGCTTTAAGACGAATAGATTGAGAGGATATTGCGAAACAAGCAATTGCATGAGAGAAGCCATAGTTATATTCAATAATACAGCTACCTATCAAGTGTAAAGCTATATTCACAATGAGATGCAAACGCAGACGTAACGTAGCATAAGCGCAGATGCAAGAAGTTGGCACGGGTTTCTAGATCTGTAAGTTACATGCGAATATCTTCCAAGTACTCCGCAAGTTACAAATTGAATAACATAACCAACAGTACCACATAAGAAAATTCACTCAATCTTTTACAAATAAATATGTTATATTACTGCTCGCAGCAGTGACGTCAAAATAATTGCTCATTCAAAATTATCACTTCTGAAGTCTCTATGTTTGTACTATTTTCAATAAAGCTACACATTTAATGAACTAAGAATTATCTCTCTGCGTGTTCGATTAATGAGAACCAAGAAATCTAGACACAGATGATAGTAATATCCATTAAATCAAAGAAAGATTCGCAAGGAAACAGTCATAACCTCTAGAGGGAAATTAGAGATGGCGCAGCACTGTACGGCCAAATAGAAGAGCATGCATGTACAGCAGGTCCTGTAAAATCTTGCAGTGCGATCGTCTGTTGTTGAATTCATAGGCAATGCATAGAGAAAAGAAGCAGACTGCCTCCTCTTTGCATGCAACGCAAGGATGAAGTTTGGAATTTGCAAACTCTGGCGTTGCATTGCATTGCTTTGCGTTGCGTCTTCCGTGTTTCTTTGTGCATGCTTACATTAAATAATACGGGTCCAAACTCTTATGCTTATGTTGCGTGCAAAGGGGATTAATTTTCTCTTTTCCTCTATGCAATACCTGCTGTACAATATCAGACGATCGCAATGTAATTTTTTACAGCGCCCTCTGTATATACATGAATTGCTGATTCTATGTTTTGATTTATTAAATGTACCCACCAATTGAGTGTAGATTTCTTGGCTCTCACAATTCGTAATGCGCAAAGAGAGAATGTACATTGCATTAAGAGTGCAGTTTATTATTTTCTACAGTCTCCATATTTGCACAACTTTCAATATTTTGGTCAGTTTATAACATCACTGCCGCATCAGTTGTGTGTATAATTTTACAACTTATTTATTTATTATAAAAGATTAAGTTAATTTTCTGACATAATATTATTGGTTATGTTATCAATTTTGAAACTCACGGTACAAGATATTCTCGTGTATTTCTTGCGTTGCGCTTACGATTGCGTTATGTGCTTGCATCTGGCTTATGCTGCGCTACGTTTGCGCTTGCGTCTTATTGTGAATGTAGCATATGAGAGAGTGTGTGATAAATATGAGAAATAAGTAAGTACATAAGTACACGGTACATAATATTCTCATATGTTTATGAATCTAGAAACCCGTGCCAACTTCTAGCGTACGATTGCATTGTGTCCTTGCGTCTGCGTTTATGCTGCGTTACGTTTGCGCTTGCGTCTTATTGTGAATGTAATAATACTGCTGGAGGATACATATGTGGTAGTGACCGTTTCTATAAATGTAGCACACAATGATTAATGGTGTTTGCGGAGGCCGGTAGCCCAATAACACCGGTAGCACCCGCCTTGATTCACCAAAATGAAGTTATTGAAAGCGGAAGGGGCGCTAAGGTTACCTGCAGTGATTAATCTTCGCCGCAATTAGTAAAGTTGGGCGGGAGGCGGCTTGTGAAATAGGCTCGGGTCAGGGGGGCAGCGGGCCACGAGATCCAATAATGAAACTCTACAACACCTCCATGAACAATGATTACAAGGTACAATCTGGTTAAATGGACTAGCAAGTATTTCTATAAGCGGAGTAAAGGAAAAGAATGATAGAATAAATTATGTAATTTTAGTACTGCCCGCCTATTGTAGTGTGATGGTAGTGTGTCTGCTTCACATTCAAAAGGTCGTGAGTTAGAATCTCGCTTAGGGCGAGTTACCCGGATAAGGTTATTTTTCGGGGTTTTCCCTTATCCTGAGACGAATATCGAGTATCTTTAAGCTCCATTTACCCCGAGAGTGCCGGTCCCCATGGCCGCGCTCGCCAAAGCGTCTGGCTTTGGTGTTTCGCAGCGCAGGGGATCGTAGGTTCGAGTCCCGCTTTGGGCATGGGTGTTATATGTTTGTTGTGTATGTGTGTGTAAAAAGTAAAACAGAAATTCAGTAATCAAAGTAACAAATTAGGTAAATAAAAAAAGTAGGGTATACAGCGCTGGAGTCCCGATCACTCTCCGGAACTGTACTTAAAAAAAAAAAATCATTATCCGATATGACCAACTAGGTTAAAGGATGTTAAGCTACATGAACAAAAATTACTTTTACTAATATTTTATAACTGCATTTAAAATAATAAAACTGTAATCCTAAAAAAATATGATATGTTATACTCGCATGAGCTTCTCTAGCTGCTCTACAAACATTTTACTGAGATTTTTCTTCTTTCTACACAATGCTAATCGAAATAAACTTTACCAGAATGTTCTTATTACTTCGTTCCTTATAAGAAGGGAACTAAAGGAATGCACTATGCAAGTAGTCAAATATTTTAAATACTATCGTTATGCGATTGTCATTGCAAATCGCTTCTTTGCTTGGCCAGGAGTAGAACAAAAGAAAAACGGACACTTCCTGACTGAGAAAAGAATAAGTACTTTACAACTGAAACTATCAGCAAGGAATATCTCGGAAACGGTTACCTCCACAACAAAAACATAAAGGACATAAATTGTGTGCTTTGACGAGAACTAATTTTTTGTGCAGTAAGTTTTTGTTTATCTCTTACAGTTTAGCAGTTAAGCAAAATTCGAAAAAATTCATCAGAATAAAGAGGCATTCAGAGTCTATTCCCAGAAAATTCAAGATATACGTAATATTTGGAATGTAAATGTCTTTAATATACGGAGTTTTAATCAAAACCGTTATAGTCATGTTTTAGAGAGTAAAAATTTTCTAAGTTTTTTCATGTAAAGGCTAGTTTGTGGTTAAGGGATTTTCTTGAAAATCTTCGTGTCGCATTCTTGGAAGATACCAAACCTAAATACCAGATTTGGTATTTAACGGTCTTTTAGTTTTGGAGCTATGCTGTCCACAGACACACATACACGGACCTTTTTCTGAAAATGCTTTTTTTGGATTCAGGGGTCCTAAGACATGTATTTCCGGTGAAATCTCGGTATCGAATTTTTAGGTGGAATAAAATACTTCCTCTATACACTATGTATATAGTATATAGTACGTGGAGGGGAAGTTAAAAAAAAAACTTCTACGAGGGTATTAAAGGAAAATAAATCATGATATGCTAAGTTATGTAATTTTATTACTTATACTAAAATTGTATAACCGCAGTAAAAGAAACTATAATCTTAAAATATCAAACCTTTTTTTGTGAACCCTGTAAAAGCATAAACTTTATCTGTGGAGCTTTACTCCATTGTCTCCTCTAATTTTTTACATTTTATAAGATACTACGTGCTCTATCTTTATCTGCTAAATTTTGGATAATTTACGCATCCTTCGATAGTCTCCAATAAAATCATATTGAATCAGTATACAGAATATAAAAATCTGATGTGTTCCATTCACACGACTTTTTCTACAGCTACTTAAATTATCTACTTTATGATAATCGACATAACCATTAGCATAAATTTAATTACTTGTTTCCTTGTAATTAGAAGGGAAAAATGGAATACACTAGGCTAATACGAAAGTCAAATCTTTTAAAAGCTGATTGCCATGTGGTTGAAATCCGTTACTATGCAGTGCAAGGAGATTAGAACTTACCGCATGAGAAAAGTTTAAATATTTTAAATCTTGAACAAATAACAAGGAATATTTCAGAAATGGTCAATTCTACAGAAAATAACGTATATGATGTACATTGTGTGCTTTAACGTGATCTAAATTTTTTGTGTAGTAAGTTTTTATCTATCTCTTACGGTTTACCAGTTACGAAAAATTCAGAAAAATTCATTCAGAATAAAGAGGTCTTTGGAGGCTATTGCCGGAAAATTCAAGATATACATTTTATTTGGCATATAAATATCTTTAATATACGGTATTTTAATCAAAATCGTTAGTCATTTTTGAGAAAATTAAGATTTTCGAAATGTTTTCCAATGTTTAGGGTGGGGGGTTTCTAAAGGCCTTCGTGTCGTATCCCTGGAAGATACTAAACTTATATACCAAGTTTTAGTTTTTGGGTTATCGTGTTCACAGATACACGGACACATACAAGGACCGTTTTCTAAAAATGATTTTTTTTTATACAGGGGACCCTGAAACATATATTTCAGATGAAACCTCGGTATTGAATTTTTGGGTGGAGTGTAATAATTTCTGTATACAATATGAGTATAGTACGTGTAGAGAGTAATATATATAAAAAAACTAAGTGGTAGATGGATGTGACATTTATTTATAAACTCGTGCCTATAAAATGTTTGTTTACACGCTAGAGCCTTCGAACTGGTAGAGGAGTATTAATGGAGCTGTTTCAATGCTGTAGTTCTCAGCGTCCCATTCTATATTGTGCTTGAAAGACTGTTTAATTTTGCTCAAATGCTTCCATCACATTTGGGAAGGGCATTATGTAATAGTAAACATAGTCTCCGAGACAGGCAATAGACATTGCATTCATTGATTTAAAAGTATTACTAAAGTATAGGTATTATCATACCTATGTAATATTTATGATATTATCCTATCAGTAGTGTCGGTTTTAAAGTATTCATTGTGTGGTTATCTTTAAGGGAAAAGGAATAATACACGGCCTTGTATACCAATAAGAGATGACCGTTATAAAAGAATGTAACAGTGCTTGCCGGTTCTATCAACCACCTTACTCCAACAGACGACACCCAACCTGATACCATGTATCCAAGATAGAAGAGACGTTTAAGGATACAAGCAGCAAATGCTCCAACAAACACTGTGATTTCTGCGGTCACGCTGTACAAACATTTTTGAACTCTCTCCAGGCATACACTCTATACTAATATTATAAAGGGAGATGTGTGTTTATATTGTCGAGAACATAATTCTACGACGTGGGGGATAGCTATTTGAGGGTGGTAAAAGGAAGGCAATGATAACAACGCAAGGGGAATCTTGGTAATATAAATATATTGACAAATAACGAAAGGCAAATATACTTTACAATAAAATAGTAAGATAAATTACAATAAACAAGACAAGCGTGTCAGGCGTTTCGTGTCGAGCGAGAACTAATTCCAAATACCAAAGGCAAGAATTGGTAAAATAGTTAATATACAACAAAAGGTTCTTACATTTTAGGTTGATTAGCTCGACGAGAAGAATGATGTGTGTCGGTATGGTAGCCAGTGACCCTTGGTGGGGGCCTCGGACGTCCCTCGGGCAGCGAGCCTGCCTCTTTCAAGTACTGAGAACCAAAAGCGCTCCGAATTCAAGATTCCAGACAATTTTATACAACACAATTGTCTGTAGGGGATTCCTCAGAATCTACGCCCAGGCTCTTAATAAATCCACCAATTAAAATACAGTATTTGAAAGATAAGACAGGGCTTCCTATATGACGTGCTTGGGATTAAAGTCTACGAAATGTCACGTAGGTTCCGGGAAGTGGTTGAAAGCCCACGCAAGCTCATAAGTTGCAAAATGTGGTAAAATGTTGCATTAATCAGAGGAAGACACATCCGGTTATAATAAAAAAGAAAACCATAAAGCTGCCTCTTATTCAACCCAAGAATCCGGTTGTTAAGAAATACAGAAATTTATAAGAAAATGGAATTCTAAAACATTTACAATAATGTGACTTAAAACAAACAATAAACTTATATAAAAAACTCGTCAATCACACACGTGACAATATATGTGGGATGATCTCAAAAAGCACTCAGCTGATTTTGATGATTATCATTGAAATCCCTATTTCTGCACATGGCTGTAGGCTATATAATGTTTCCAGCAATTGAAAACTGGGAGGGGGGGTTAAAGATGTTATTTTACTTTCTCTACATGTATTATGTAGGTAGAGAAGTTATTGCATTCCACCCAAAAATATGATCTAGAAATTTCATCGAAAATACAACTTTAGAGATATCCCGAGACCAAGAAAAGTATTTTAGAACACTAATCTTGCGTGTGTCCGGTCTGAGAACAATACAATTCAAAAACGAAAAATCCATTAAATACCAAACTTGGTATTTGAATTGTTACGCTAGGCCCTAACCGTGGTAAAATCACTGAAATAATATCCAGAGGATGGATCTACACAGGGATAAAGGCCCGAAGTAGATGAACCTTTTAATCTTAAAAACAGAATCCAATTTCAATACATTTACTTTGTAAATAAACACAATATTCACACTTAAAAATAAATTTCCCCAAGATTAAAATCCAACAATTCCTGAATAAGTAATTTTTGCACAGCATTTATAATAGTGATCCTGTAGCGCCTTAGCTGGTTCTGGCCGATTAACGAAAGTTAACGCTTTTCTGGATGCGAGTGAGGTTGAAAATTTTGCCAAGTTAAATGCATCATGTACAAAGAAGTTAAGAGTGAAGTTAGAGAAACCGAAATGCGCTCGCACCAGACCTACACGATGTGGACGACACCATGCTGCTATCCAAGACGTTCACCAATTCCTTCGCTCCCTGGAAGACTGGCATGGATTCACCCTTCTCTCTGAGTTCTTGCGGTTCTGTCCATAGAGATCGCCATATCGCTGGCGCTTCGGCTGGGATTATCTCGCACTGGTGCCGAAATCCACTAAATACGTGGAAGTCGTAACGCAGCACGTTTCAAAATGTTTGCGACACGAAACTTTTCAGGAAAATTCCCTAAGGCAAAATACCCTTTACATATGAATTTTTAAATTTCTGGAAAATGACTAACGATTTGCATTAGCATACCGTATACCAAAGATATCTACATATAAAATAAAATGTATATATTGAATTTGTTGGGAACACCCTCCGAATTCCTCCATTTCTGAACAATTTTGCATAAGTGTAGGAGATAAACAACTACCTATACAAGAAATGCAGATATCGCTAAAACGCACAATTGAAGTCATACATTTTTACTTTCTCTACACTTACTATGTACAAAGTGTATAGAGAAGGTACTGCAATCCATCCAAAAATTCGATACCGAGATTTCACCTAAAATATATGTTTTAGGGTCCCCAATATCCAAAAAAAGCATTTTCACAAAAAGGTCCGTGTGTATGTGTGTGTGTGTGTGTGTCCGTGAACACGATAATTCAAAAACGTAATGTAGGTAAAATACTAAACTTGGTATTTAAGTTTATAACTTCCAGGGAAGCGACTCGAAGATTGAGAAAAATCACCCCCACCCCAAACTACTCTTTACATGGAACTTTTTTCTCAAATTTCGATTTTTTCAAAAATGGCTGTAACGATTTTGATTAAAATATCGTATATTAAAGATATTTAGCTGACAAATAAAATATATATCTTGTATTTTCTGGGAATAGCCTCTGAAGAGGAGTTTATTCTGGATGAATTTTACGGAAATTTAAATAACTGCTAAACCGTAAGAGATAGATAAAAACTTACCACACAAAAAATATAAAGCACGTTAAAACACACGATTTATGCTGTATACATTTTTTTCGTGGAGTTCGTCGTTTTTGAGACATTCCTTGATTTTGGTTTCTGCTATGAAAAATGTATACTTTTCTCATCCAGGAATTTGTCAACTGCTATCCATACAAACAAAGGAACTTCAGTGGCATAGCAACCAGCTTTTGACTATCACTTTAACCTATGGTACTCCCTTGTTTCGCTTCTACTTACAAGGAAGCAAGTAATAAGACTATTTCTGCTAATGTTTTCTGATTAGCATGAAGTAAATAGAAGTATAATCTTTTTAAGAGTAATTTGTTGCAGAGATGTAGAGAAAGTCATGTGAATGATACACATCAGATTTTTATAGAAGTTATCGTTTGCAAGATGTTCCTTTTTATTGGTTTACATTTTAAAATACTTATACTTTTCTATAACAGAAGGACGCCATTAGTTTTACACCTAGTCATTCAAGGAAAACCGAATTTCAACTTCAATACAGAGCGAAAGCTTTTAAAACATTTGACTGTCGCTTTAGCTTAATGTATTCCCTTACTTCCTTTCGACTCACAAGGAGCTAAATAATGTCATTTCTGCTAATGCCTAATATGACTGGCTTCTGGTTGCTGCCGCGTCATCGTAATCTTCTGCCAGTGTTTTGCTGTGTAGCCCTGAAGATGGTCTCCACAAGAGGTCAACATGTTAGCAGAAGCTTACGAGAACATTTCAGCTAATGTTTATCTCATTATCAAAAATCAGATAGAAGAGGAATATTTTTAAAGAACAGTTTGTGAATGGAACACATCAGACTTTTTTCAGCGAATGTTCCTGTCTTTGGTGAAAAAAATATTTCTACAAAATACCTTTATCATGAATTCTTATGCTTATTTTTTGCCTCGATTAATGTTCTTTTGCTGTGTTCAAACCACACCACATAATTATCACTACTAATACTCATTTAAATTGATGCGGATGTGTAATTGACGCAATTCAAGCTGAAAAACAAATGCCAGCAAATCTTGGTGAAGAATACAATCTACGTTTTATTTTATTGAACCTGTACAGTTTTAGAGTGTCTGAGAGAAAAAAAAAAATAATACCTTTCTTTAAAGGGGAAGTCTAGAGGGGAAAATCCAACCCCTCCGCTCACCCCCCTCGTTAATTCAAACCCTAGATAGCGGAAACACTAAAGTAGAGTTTTCGTAACAACCCCAAAGACGATGAGACAAGTTCAAGAAAGGGATGGAGAAAGGAAAGGCAAATTATTGTAACGAAGAAGCGTAAGCAGAATTTAAGTAAAAAGAAGAAGTGGGGGGGGGTATCCGACTACACCACAAGCCACGACTTGCTTCCTTATAACCAGAGCTAGGAAGTTCGTACCGATTTCCTTATGCACGGTAAGAGCGGCCAGGGTTGGCAATACTTGCGCGAGCAGAGGTCAAAGTAGAGTGCAACTCATTACTGCAAAACAGGTACCACTGCATAGCACAGGACCACGTCGGTAGGAAGGAAGGCGTTCGAATGACATCTTATTCTGTGCAAAATGTGAGCAAAATTAATTTGTTTTACAAGTATAGTAAAGTTTTCTATCAGTGCACTTATGCATGTACTTATTCAGAAACCAGGCAGGGGTCTCCTTTGCTCGATGTTAGCGCAGCTGCTTACCTGGGTTCGATTCCCAGTTCCGGCATGGGGATCCCCCGCCCCCTGGGAGACCTTGACAGGGGTGCACTCAGACTCGTGAGGTTCCTGGAGGGGGGGGGGGCAATTGAGGAGTTATTTAATTGAAAAGTAGCGGCTCCAAGTCATGAGGACCGCATTAACCGGCCGGGAAGGATTCGAGGCGCTGACCACGTCTCACCCTCCAATACTGCACCCCATTCCCTATACGTGTGTCATGGACCGAGATGGGGGACGCAGCGGCCGGGCGGTAGGCCCCGGCTCATTGTGAACTGTCATGCCATGGAGTTATTTATTCAGAAACCAATGGCAGTTCTAGTAAACAAACTGTCAAACGTCTAGTAACAGAAACATATTATTGATTGCAAATTTTTTCAGAAAGTTACCCACAACTCTCATTGTTATAGTCCAGAGGTATGGAGCCGATCCCGGTGGCCGCGCTCGCTCAAGCGTCTCGCTTTGGCGCTTCGTGGTGCACAAGATCGTGGGCTCGAGTCCCGCCTTGGGCATGGGTGTTTCTGTGTTTGTAAATGTGTCTATATTTGTGTATGTATATGTAAAAGGAAACCGTTAAGAATAATAAGGTTTACTAAGGAAATATACGAAACTGGAAAAAATGGAGAAAAAAGCCGGTCCCCATGGCCGCGCTCGCCAAGGCTTTGGTGCTTCGTAGCGCTGGGGATCGTGGGTTCGAGTCCCGCCTTGGGCATGGGTGTTATATGTTTGTGTATATGTGTGTGTTGTAAAAGTAAGAAAACAGTAATAAACAGTAATAATACAGGAAAACAAAGTAAAGAGAAACAGGTAAATAAAAGTAGGGTATACAGTGCTGGAGTCCTGACAAGCCTCCGGAACTGTAATTTTTATAAAAAAAAAACAAAACTGAGTCTGTGCGGCTTGAAGAACTGTCACGACGGATCTCCTAATACACAAGCATTCTAACTGAAATAAAGATGAAAATGAAAAGTATAAATGAAAAGAATGCAGGGCTCAGTGTGATGTATCGCATACAAGCTGCACTTTTAGATTCCAACAAATGCTATTTTATTGGTGATACTGAAACGGAACTGATAAAATATTTCAAATATGCCCCGATCACATCATGCAAGTGGAACCAACTCTTTTGCATTACAAATCTTGTTTGTCGTAACGTAGAATGAGGTTTACATTTGAAAGGCTTCAGAAGTACATAACGTTTTCATAAATACAGCTGCAGATGTATATATGTGTGTATAATAATTTGTATGTTGTACATAATGATCTAAATAGATGTGCTTATACAAATGTCTCTTACGTCATTTTTGTTCTCTGGAAACAGTACTGACAACAGGTTCGTTTACCTCTCCAACGTGCGTTCTTATCTATCGCTTGTTCTGATGCATCGAGACGGTCTGTCGCAACCTGTATATGGAACGGCGAACGGTACGAACTTTCTAGCTCTACTTATAACTTAAACTTACTGACTCGGCCCACAGAGAGCAATAATTCGAATACTGATACGATTGCACAAGATTTTCATCTAATTGAGCTCTGTGAAACTACAGGTGTCGACATTTCAATGTCTACATCACTGTAATACATTATTGTTAAACAAAATATTCTTCTATATACTATATGATAATAGAGATTAACATTAGCAGAAAATTGTCTTAATTACTTGTTTTCTTGTAAGCAAAAGGAAAACAATGGAATAGACTAGGCTAAAGTGATATCTAATCAAATCTTTTAAAAGCTGGTTGCAATGTGGTTGAAGTCCGTTTCTGGGCATGGCCAGGAGAAAAGTGTGAAAAAAGTTTTGAGTATTTTAAATCTGAAACAAATAACTTGAAACATCTCAGAAATGGTCAATTTACACGAAAAACACATATTATATAAATTTTGAATTTTAACGAGATCTACATTATTTATGTAGTAAGTTTTTGTCTATCTGTTACAGTTTACTAATTATGCAAAAGCTAATCAAATTCATCCAGAATAAAGAGGTCTTTTAGAGGCAATTCCCAGAAAATTCAAGATATACACTGTATTTGACATGTCAATGTCTTTAATATACGTTAATTTAATCAAAATCGTAGAGCCATTTTTGAGAAAATCAAAATTTTGGAACTTTTTTTTCCATGTAAACGGTAGTTTGGGGTGGGAGCATTTTTCTCAAAAGCTTCGTGTCGTATCTCTGGACGATACCAAACTTAAACACCAAGTTTGGTATTTTACCGCCTTTCGTTTCTGAGTTATTGTGTTCAAAGACACACGGACATACAACAATACTTTTTTTGATATAGAGGACCCTAAAACGTATATTTTCGGTGACATCTCGGTATCAAATTTTTTGGCGGAATGCAATAGCTTCTCTATACACTATGTACATAGTACGTGTAGAGAAAGTAAAAAGTTGCGTGCCCTGTGTGTATATGTGTGTGTGTGTGAGAGAGAGAGAGAGAGAGAGAGAGAGAGAGAGAGAGAGAGAGAGAGAAAGCTAAAAGCTGTACTTACACTAAATTTTCATTTAAGGATGCAAGACAAAGAAGAATTACAAAATTACTTTTTATACCTTATTTATCATTTTATCAATAACAACTAACGGTTTTGATCAAAATAATATTGAAGTTAGTGTTTTTTGTTTAAGCACTTTAACCGGGTAAAACACATCGGAGAATGAATTACTGCAATTGGGAATCTTTGTATATGCCATATGAGCCCAGAGCCTTTTGAGGAAAACTCTGCGCAAATCCTTATCCAGTTAATTGAGCTGAACCTCGATTAATATCTAAGACCTCTTCATGCGAGGTGTACATAAACCTTCACATTAGGTACCACTAACTTTATTGATTAACTTCTCTTCTCTCCCCTCTTCTTTTTTCCCTTTCTCTTCTTTCTCTCTCTCTCTCTCTCTTCCCTCTTTTTCTCTTCTCTCTTCTCTTCTTAACCCCTCTTCAATCCCGTTTCTTGTCTCCTCTCTTCTCCAACCTCTCTCTGTTATTCTCTCCTCTTATCTCCCCATTTCACCTCTCCTCTCTTCTCCAATCTCTCCTCTTCTCTTTATTTCTTATCTCCTTATTTATGTTTTACTCTCTCCTTTTATCTTCTCAATCCTTCTCTTCTCTCATTTTCTCTTCTCTCCTCTCCTGTTCCTCTGTCATAATCGCATTTCCCTGCCCTTAGATACAAGACAGAATTTTGATAATATATTGCCTCGTTTATTAATGAGAGCACTAGTAAAAGTTTATTAGACCCGAATTTGTGCTTGATATCCGATAGAAACCATACTCTCAGTAATTGGTTCACAGCACAGGTAAAATGTCTTCCTTCCACTATATGCGCAGCACGCATTACACCTCTCACCAACATGTAAAACGTGGGAAATCAGAGAGGGAGCGGTCGGTGCCTGCGAGCCCAAATGATTCGCACTTACCTTTCTGCCACCTGTGACCTATAGGATCCCAAGAGACAAAACATATTTGTTATATTGTGTGCCCTAGTGAAAAAGTGTAAGAGAATATATCTTCAGAAATGTAACACTTACAAATTTTTGATATTCAAACTTTTTCAAAAAAAAATCTTATGGATTCCATCCTTTTCTGCACCCAATTGTTCTTATACAAAATTATTCTTCTCTCTACGTCATTCTAATCAAGATAAACATTAGCAGATATGCGCTTATTACTTATTTAATTATAGGTAGAGGGGAAATAAAGGAATACATAGGCTAAAGCGATAGTTAAATCTTTTAAAAGCTGTCACTAGGCGATTTACTAGGAAATTTTTTTCTGGACTACAGGCAAGGATGGTTTTTTTAGAACAGTATAAGTATTTTAAAACTGATACCAATAATCAGGAATATTATTGGAAGTATTACATTCCCCCTCAATCCCAAAAATATATCAATGCCGACCTTGAGTTAATATGGCGTGGTTAGAATCCCACCCGTTGCATTGCAAATTTTCTTTCTCTACTGTTTACCCATAAGTACAAGAAGAAATATATTCCTCCCAAATTTTCAATTACTAGATCTCACTGAAAATACAGTTTTGATTCTTCAGAATCGAAACAATTCACGGGTGCATGCATCTGTGTGTGTGTGTGTGTGGGTGTGTGAGGTAGGGGGGGTTGAAAAAGGTAACGAATATGAAAAAGATGGGACACAGAGATATAAAGGAAAATTCCTGCACGTCAAAATACTATTTACATGGAAAAATTTTCTTTGTTTTCACAAAATGACTAAAACATAAACCTGTCATTATTTCGATATCTAGATATAAACCTAAAGGAAATAAATATTCCATCATGACAAAGTATTAGAGTTATTTGAAATTCTAAGTAGAGGGCGAATTGGTTAAACTACCATATGTTTAACATTTTTCAATAAAATACAGATGCAGCTTGAATTTTCCTGCAGTCATCTTTTTTAAATTGGATATTACAATTTTGAACTAAGGAAATCATTAAAAAGAAAAAAATTGCTAGTATAAAAGCAAATAAAATTAAATTGAAAATTGCGTTAAATAAACCGTTAACCGTTTTCGAAATGTTCCATGTTAAAATATTCCATCCTGAGCGTCATCTAACGGACGTCTAAGAAATCTTGCAGTTTTTTCCCTTTCTTTTCTTTCAATCGTAAGAGATTGTTCCAAGAATAAACATATGAATAAATACTCTTTGTGCAAAGTCTAACTCAGTTCTATCTTTGATTTGTTCGTCTATCTTTATTATTTTGTGCCAGCTTTTTAATACTGCTGAGTAAATAAAGACAACGGATATAATTTTGACTATCGCTTTAGTTTAGTATATTTCCTTATTTCTAATGTATGTACAAGGAAATACGTAATAAGACAATTTCGGCTAATGTTGATCGGCATGGAGTAGGTAGAAGAATAAGCTTTTATAAGAATAATTTATTGCCGAATAGTAGATGTATAAATGTTTTATTTTGTTCATACACACACACACACAAACACAGATCTTTTTTTGCTTCGGTGGACATCAAACACGTGCTTCTGTGAAATTACAAAATATACAATGATGCCTCTACTTATTATAGATACGTAGTAGACAAAGTTAAAAAGACAAAATAAATTAGGCCTACATTAAAGTGAGCAAGTCATTCAAAAGAGGACTCGGGAATCTTAAAGCACTGAAGCACCTGCAGAGAAAAGATGCACAACGCACTTATTGCGTTTTGAACAATTAGAAAAATGTTGTTTTGGCGTTATAAATTATTAACTCTCTGTTATTGGGTTTTCGTCTATCGGCACATTCTCATTTTCAAACTTTTCCACTGAGACACTTTTCAGTATAAATGAATGAATTATTGTATACCTCCTTGTAAGTAACAAATAAAAACGGTCCCAAGTTAAACCTTTTATTAATTGCTTCATTTTGAACTTATAAACATCACTATATTGTGTACATTTTTAAACAAAAGGTAAGTGTCTATATTTTTTCATTGTTTGCTTTCTAACAAGTAGAACAAGTAAAAATTAATATAGTATTAAAGACTTAAATTATAAAATATTAATTTTTCATAACTTTAAAAATATGCATCAATTTTTACTTTCTCTATACGCCCTATGTACATAGTGTATAGAAACGGTATTGCACTCCACCAAAAAAGTTGATACCGAGTTTTCACCGGAAGTATACGTTTGAGGGTCCCCTTTATCTAAAAAAAAAAAAAACAGGTCCGTGTGTGTGAACACGATAACTCAAAAGTCGGTAAAATACCAAACTTGATATTTAAGTTTAATATCTTCCAGGGATGCGACACGAAGATTTTGAGAAAAATCCCCCCACCCCAAACTACACTTTACATGGATCTTTTTTCGACCATTTTGAATTTCTCAAAAATGACTAACGCTTTTGATTAAAATATCATATATTAAAGACATTTACTAGCCAAATAAAATGTATATCTTGAATTTCCTGGAAATAGCCTCTGAAGACTACTTTATTCTGGATAAATTTTACAGAATTTTAAATAACTGCTAAACCGTAAGAGATGTTTTTACTTACTTACTTACTTACTTACTATACACAAAATGTAGAACACGTTAAAACACACAATTTATGTTATACACATTTTTTCGTGGAGTTCGTCGTTTTTGAGACATTCCTTGTTTTTGGTTTCTGCTATGAAAAACTTATACTCTTCTCATACAGGAATTTGTCAACTGCGGTCCATACAAACAAAGGAACTTCAGTGACATAGCAACCAGCGTTTGACTATCACTTTAACCTATGATACTCTCTTATTTCGCTTCTACTTACAAGGAAGCAAGTAATATGGCTATTTCTGCTATTTTTAACTGATTAGCATGAAATAAATAGAAGTATAAGCTTTTAAGAATAATTTGTTGCAGAGATGTAGAGAAAGTCATGTGAATGGTACACATCAGATTTTTGTGTACATATTATACATTACATGCTGTTACTGTATTACATTTTCAGTTGAATCTACCTGAAATTGTGGCTTTTATATAAATGTGTAGTCACTCACTGGTATATATTTTATTGGCTTCAATTATCAACATATACTTCTTATTATATATTTGTCAAAACCTTGTGTCTGTGAGTGTGTAATGTTAGAGGGGGTTCCGCACTGCATCCAGTGGCTTAAATAATTTGGACACCAGGAAGATAGGATGGAATGGGAGTTATTTCAAATGGCGGCCGAACAGAACATCGGGGAGGAGCCACCGTGGTGGTCCCTAACATATTCCAAGCATTTCTTCATCTCGACGCGGGGAACGTTAGGAGACCGCGCTCCGGGCCTGACCAAATTCCCTGGGCCTACAGACGACTTCCAACGCCATCCCGTCACCGAAAATTGCGTTTTCAGAGCGCACCAACCACTACGCGAGGGCGCCAATACCGCATTCCTCGCGAACTTACTCGCTTATAATCCTGAAAGAGACCGGTTAGATGAAGGGACAGGAAAGTTCGGGGGGAATGAAATTTAAATGGAGTTTTATTTTGGACGCACTTTAACTGCTGTGGTTCCATTCTATATTGGGTGTGAAAGACTGCTTAATTTTGCTCAGAGGCCTCTTTTACGTGTCGTAAATCTACGACACGGGACCAACGGCTTTACTTCCCTTCCGAAGGAAGCCATGCTAGGGATTTTTACGCCCGAAAAAATCCATCGTCCTCGGTAGGGTTTGAACCTGCGATCTTGGATATATGAAGTTAGCAGGTAACCATTACACTACAGAGGGTGAAGAAACTCCCTGTGCCTAGTGACACAGGAAAATCCCCGATAAAAACCATGGGTCATAGAGGACGAGCGCAGGAATCGATGCCACGACCTCTCGAATGCCAATCAGACTAAACGCCAGGACCACCTGGCTCGGTGAAATTAATATTTACAGATCATTTTGAAGCCGCAAAAGTTCAAAATGTATGGTCTATTCTCTGTACGCACAATGAAAGTCACCCTACGTGGTGTAATGGTTACCTGCTGACTTCATCACTCCAAGGTCGCGGGTTCAAACCCGGCGGAGGGCGATGGATTTTTTTCGGGTGTAAAAATCCTTAGGAAGGGAAGTAAATTCGTTGGTCCTGTGTCGTAGATCTACCTTAAGAATGATAAAAGAGGCCTCTGAGCAAAATTAAGTGATCTTTTCACGCCCAGTATAGAATGGGACGCAGAGAACCACAGCAGTTAAAGAGCGTCTATAAATAAAAAACTCATTTTTAATTTTTTACTTTCTCTATACGCACTATGTACATAGTGTATAGAGAAGGTATTGCACTCCACCCAAACTTTCGATACCGAGAATTCACCGGAAATATATGTTTTAGGGTTCCCAATATCCTAAAAAAGCATTTTCACAAAAAGTTCCGTGTGTGTGTGTGTATGTGTGTGTGATAACTCAAAAACGAAAAGTCGGTAAAATACCAAAGTTGGTATTTAAGTTTAGTATCTTCCAGGGATGCGACACGAAGATTTTGAGAAAAATCCCCAGATCCCCAACTACCCTTTACATGGAACTTTTTTTCGAAAATTTTTATTTTTTCAAAAATGGCTTTAACGATGTTGATTAAAATTTCGCATATTAAACATATTTACCTGACAAATAAAATGTATATCTTGAATTTTCTAGGAATAGCCTCTGAAGAGTAGTTTATTCTGGATGAATTTTACTGAATTTTAAATAAATGCTAAACCGTAAGAGATGGACAAAAACTTACAACACAAAAAATGTAGAGTACATTAAAACACACTATTTATGTTATATGCATTTTTTCGTAGAGTTCGTCGTTTTTGTGACATTTCTTATTTTTGGTTTCTGCTATGAACATCTTGTATTTTTCTCATACAGGAACTTGTCAACTCCGATCTATATCAACAAAGGAACTTCATTGACATAGCAACTAGCTTTTGACTATGGTTGTCCCTTATTTCGCTTCTACTTACAAGAAGGCGAGTAATAAGACTATTTTTGCTAATGTTTTACTGATAGCATAAAGTAAATAGAAGTATAAGCTTTTTAAGAATACTTTGTTGCAGGGATATAGAGAAAGTCATGTGAATGGTACACATCAGATTTTTTTTTCACACGATGTAAGCAAATAGAATTGAGTTGGAATCCTTGAAAATTGGCTACGCCACTGCTGAGAACGGAAAGCAACCGAAGTGGAAAAAGGTAACGGACGCAGAAGGAATATTAGCAGCGCTACGGCATTGTCATTACTGCATGCAATGCCGTGATTAATATGACAAATTTCGAGAAAAGGCGGTCAGAGTGATGGGCGTTTGAAACGTCAGTGAAATAATGCAAGTGCTGGCTACATTATAAAGCAAGGCATTTCCCATAGAAAAAAACGGCAATGGTCTGAGCGAGCGTGGGAGGGGGAATACAAAAGGCAATGAAAAGAAAGAACAGGAATCGAAAAAAGACAAAGAAATAACACGAGGTGTAATGAGTGAAGGAGCTGTGGGGTCCTAACGAGACGTGGACACGCAAGCCGCCACCAAGAGACTAAGTAATAATGAACTGGGTGACCAATTGTAAAGAACAGCCTTCGGATATTGGAAATTATTAACGTCTTCGCCGATAGCCTTCAGGAAGCAAATTAAATGGACGTCACTAATGAACCAACTCTTCATGTGCTACTGCAAAATTAAGGTGACTTGAATCAGTCACGCTAAAGACTTCTGTACAATCCCTTCCTTTCACTTGCTTAAATCTAGAAATACATTACTCATACAGAATAATTAAAATGTACTGGGAGGATGATAGATATACAGCAGTGGCAACCTTGCTTTACTTTTGAAACAAAATGGAATTTTATTTATGGACGATCTTTAACTACTGTGGTTCTCAACGTCCCATTCTATGTTGGGCGTGAAAGTACGCTTAATTTTGCTCAGAGACCTCTTTATCAGGCTTGAGGTTCTTTTAAGTGCCGTCTATGATACGGTACTAAGGCTTGGCTTTACTTCCCTTCCAAAGAAAGCTATATAAGGATTTTTACGCCCGAAAATATCCATCGCACTCCACCAATTTTGAACCCGCGACCTTGGGTATGTGAGACTAGCATATAATCACTTCATTTTGTACGTACTTTACGACGTTTGCGGAGAGCCATTCAAAGCAAACGAAGAGGGAATAGTGTTGATCCATGACAACGCTCGTCCACACACTGCTAGCACAACCCATCGGCTCCTTGAACAATTTCAGTGCGGCATTTTCGAGCATCCGTCGTACAATCCTGATCTGGCACCCAGCGACTTTCACCTTTTTCCTGAAATGAAGACGTGACGTAGATCTTCAAAACAACGTCAATGCTCATTTGAAATCATTAGCGGCACATTTCTTGAAGCGGGTATTGCAAAGCTGGTGCACAGGTACCATGAACGTTTCAATCTTTTCGGTGATTATGTTGAAAAGTAACTATAAGCATACAAAACTTTTAGTAATAAAATAATTGTTTTCTATGATCTTGTCTTTTATTTATAGCCTATCGAAGGTTGAGAGAAAAACTGTCCTCGTAAATTGCACATGCGAACTAGAGAACATAATGAGAAATTAATCTTAAAATTGACACAATACAGTGCTCCACATGAATATTTCATTCTCTTTTAAAATGTTTTATATTTTAAAAAATATATGAAGTGTTTTTTTTTTTTGTTTTTTTGTGCCTTAAATAGCAGAACAAAGTACATGCATCACTAGTTGGTTAAAGGATGACAATGTTGTCCATTAACTGAGTTATACGTTACGATTTGTCATGCACCAAGAGCAGAAAATAGTTGTGAAAGTAGGAAAGGGTTCACGTGTCAGTCGTCGCCACGTGACCTATGTTGGCGCCACCTGTCTACTGCGTGACCCTGCCTCTAGAACGGTATCAATTATATACTGAATTGAGAGCAGACATAGCCTCCTGGTGTTAATTTTCTACGTAAGGAAGTTTATTAGCTGAAGGTGGAGGCGGTTTCGATTATCATACATACATGTAAGCTCGCTCGAATATGTAGAATAGAGGGGGAAAAAATACACGCAAGCCTAATTTTGCCCTGAGAATAAAACATGAGGAGATTTTATTCCGTGTTATTTAGCAGCGAGCCGAAACGTCTGTTATTATTGCGGCGGGTGAAGTGAGGAAGATTTCATAGGAAAAATTAAACCGAAGCAATATCGATTTTGCAAAAGATCATTATGTAACATGTATGTCTCGGGACTGCAGTGATATTTGCCTATCTGATGGACTGTTTATGGAGTGCATGTACTTCACAAATTACCACAAAGCAAAGGCATCAATATACGTTTTATATGGTTTTTAAACTACCGTTTATTACAGTGTATTGTGGCGTGATTTAGGTAACGCAGAAGTTTACCACCTTCTACCAAACCTGCTTCATCTGTATACATTTATTTTTCTCCTAACTACATACAGATATCAGAAAGACCTGAGAACTTTTACTTTAAACCTTTATACTTTCGGTAAAATGTACATAGTGTCTAGAGAAGGTATTGTATTGCGCCCAAAAATTCGATACCGAGATTTCACCGGAAATATATGTTTTGGGACCTCCTGAATCCAAAAACAGTATTTCTAGAAAAAGGTCCGTGTGTGTCTGTGAATACAATAACTCAAAAACGAAAAATTGGTAAAATACCAAACTTGATATTTAAGCTTAGTATCTTCCAGGGATGCGACACGAAATTTTTGAGAAAAATCCCGCAACCTAATACTACCTTTAGTTGGAACTTTTCTCGAAAATTTTGATTTTCTCAAAAATGGCTAACGCTTTTGATTAAAATATCGTATATTAAAGATATTTACCTAGCAAATAAAATTTATATCTAGATTTTTTTGGGAATAGCCTCTGAAGATTATCTTATTCTGGATGAATTTTACGGAATTTTGCATAACTGTTAAACCATAAGAGATAGACAAAAGTTAACTTTACAGAAATGTAGATCTCATTAAAACTCGCAATGTTTTAACACCTATTGTTAACTCCTATCCATACAAACAAAGTAACTTCTGTCACATAACAACCGGCTTTTCACCATCACTTTAACCTATGGTACTTCCTTATTTCGCATCTACTTACAATGAAGCAAGTAATAAGACTATTTCTGCTAATTTTTTCTTGATTAGAAAAATAGAAGAATAAGCTTTTCAAAAATAATTTATTGCAGAGATGTAGAGAATGTCATAGCAATCCCGCCTTGTCTCCACCGCCTTTTTGGGTATCTTTGCAACTCGGCTCTTCTCTTTTGTGCCTTACATCACCGCGGGACTTTCTGCAAGCCTGAAGAGCGTAAAACAGAACACCGCTCCTGGGACAGATGGTATACTCCCTGTGCCTTCTACTCTACATTCTGGAATGTTATTGCTGCAGAGGTAACCGTGGTGTCTGAAGAAGGTCGCCTGTGATTCCAGAGACATTTGTGTTAATATTCTGATTCCAAAGCATCGATGTTCTAGAACCGTTGCCAAGTTGCGGCCGATTATCTTGCGGAACTGTGATTATAAATATTTGACTGAAGCGTTAGGTTCACGGCTTGATTTGGTTTATGAGGCAATCCTCTGCAAAGTTCAGACTGCCGTGCCGAGTGGCCGGAACATCGTAAAGAATGGTGGCTGGTTGACACATATTATTTCTTTTGCTGAAACCGAGAAGCTTCCAACGGCTTTGGTTAATCTCGATTTTGAAAAGGCTACTGATAATGCCAGTCATTGTTATCTATGCAGCTATGACTTCCAGGATACTCTACAACACCCGTCTTTCTCTGAGCCTCCGCATAAGAAGGCCAGTCCGAAAGGGTTATTCTTTGTCAATGGGTCTGTTTGCTTTGAGCCCCCTTCTGCGACAACTGCAGTCATCCTTGGGTGGTCTAAAACTCTATGGTCACCGATTCAATCTTACGGTATATGCTGATGATGTGTCAATATTCCTGGCCAGCAATGCATCGGTGTCTTCGAGAATATAGCGCCGTTTCTGAGGCCAGATTGAAGCTTACCAAGTCGAATGTTTTAGAGTTTGGTCATTGGCAAGAGCCCCTTCATCTCACGAGGAGTGTAAACGAAACGAACATCTTGGGTATTGTGCTTACGCACTGCTTGCATGAGACTATGGCATTCTGTTGGACTGCAAAGTTGACGAAGTTACGAGTTCTTAGTCGAGCAGCATACAGTGGCACTGACCCTGTTTAAACGTGTTTAGTATGTGCACACTTATTCTCTCCGTAGGATTTGGTTTATTGCCCAAGTGTTACCCATTTTTATAAAAGGATTGAATGTCTCATTGGCCACTTTTTGTGGTCGGGGGCTGCACATCTGATTGCAAGGTAACGTCTTACCACTAATAAGGGTGGTTGCGAATTGATTGCAGTGAATGCGAAATGTTTGGCACTTCTTGGAATGTCATACTGTGTGTTTTGGATGGTGAAGGCCTTCCGCTTCAGTAATTTCTCTGCACAGAACTTAATGTCTCCCAGGTAAGTGCATACACGCATTTTGACGCTAGTGGCAGACCTTTGCAACACTGCCCCAAAAAGATCCTCAGCATCTACGCTTTAAATTCTAAACTTACTTTTTTAGACACCTCATGGCATCAACCATGTTCTACTCCGGGTGCAACGGAACGATCCGCAGTACCATCTGGAAGAAATTTACGAACTCGAAGATTCCCCACAGACTGGAAGGCTGGAGTATATCTTGCTCTCAATGATGTTATACCCACAGCGGACAAATTGTGGCGACATGGCAGATCAACTTCTAATCTCTGCTCCCGCTGTAATGTGTGGAAACTCTGCACCATAAAATAGTTGACTGCGCCATCATTTGCTCTATTTGTGACTGGGTATATGGCAGAAACTGTGTCATCTGATGTGGGGCACAAGAAAAATGTGAAAATTATTTAATTTGAAATTCCAACAGGCAAACAGGCAGCTGTCGGTTACCCTGATCTGGAACGTATTTGCTACATACGAGGTACCTCCAGAAAGTAAGTTCCGTTTGCTAATAAAATTAAACCTAGTACAGATACAGAATGTTTATTTATTGCACAAAATTCTAAAACTCTTAAACTACTTTTCCACATAACTTCCGAAATGTTGCAGGCATTTGGCATAGCGTGGCACAAGTTTTTGTAAACCTTCTTCATAGAAGTTTGCCGCCTGTTGCTCAGTAGGAATCTTTGGTACCCAACGTGAGCAAAGTTTACAAACTTTCAGTTTTTCGGTAACAATTTCATGAATTAGTGATCGTGAGCTTTGGGGAAATTCCATAGCGAGAGCACTAATTGTAAACCTGCGGTTTTCCTGGATCTTGTCATCAATCGCGTGAACCAGTTCTTCTGTAACCAAAGATGGGCGCCCACTTCGTTCTTCATCGTGCACTTCACTACGTCCTTCATTGAACTGTCGGGCCCATCTTCTAACCATTAAATCACTCATCGCATTTTGTCCGTAAACTTCGTAAATTTGCCGATAAATTTCAATTAGTCTCACTTTCCTAGCATTCAGAAAACGAATCACAGATCTGATTTCACAAGCGGCGGGATTTTCAATCAACACCGACATTGTAAACAAGCACAACAAAGCGTGTGTGTCTGACAGCGATCTCAAAATGGCGCACGTTTCTTCTCCTGGATACAGAGCGTCTACCGCGCATGTGCGGAACTGCGATCGCAGCGCTGCAGCGGAGGTAAATTGAAACGGAACTTACTCTCTGGACGTACCTCGTATAATTGATTTCTGCTAGTTGGAGACCTGGCCCAACTACCGCACTTCCAGATTTTTATCCGAAAGGAACGATGGGATTTGGAAAAATGGACCCTTCTGTCGTTGGATCTTTGGCATTTAAAGAGACTCTAGGTGCCGAAATGTTACAGATTCACCAAATGCCTACCTCCCACCAATTAAAAATAATACAAAAGAAAACAAACAAAAAATTAAATAAAAAAAAACATGCAGCTTCAGTCTCCTGGAAAACGGCCTCCTCTTGCACATCTAGTTTTCGCGCATCTTGCTTCTACTGTGCAGCAATCAGAACCCTCTAAAAAAGTTGCATGAAACTAAGTAGAGACTTTGCTTTTAGCTAGGCAAAATTTTACACACTAAAACTCAAATCTCAGTTGAATGCCAATTCAGAAATAAAAATCAACTGAAAAGTGAGAGGGGAATCAGTGAAAATTGAGTGATATAGCTTTTGTAACAATAGTTCGTAGGAAAGCCATACGAATGCAACATATTTTGGAGCTCTATCATCATTCAATTGTCTAGTTTGCAATGTAAAGAAAAGACACTCGCAGCTATTTTTACTTTCTCTAGCCCCATATGTACATAGGGTTAAGGAAGTATTGTATTCCACCAAAAAATTCGATACCAAAATTTAGGATCCCCTGTATCCAAAAAAAACATTTTCAGGAAAAGGTCCCTATGTGTGTGTGTTCGTGTGTCCGTGTGTCTGTGAACACGCTAGCTCAAAAACGAAAACTAGCTAAAATACCAAACTTGGTATTTAAATGTAATATCTTCCAGGGATGCGACACGAAGATTTTGATAAAAATCCCCCCATTCCAAACTACCCTTTACATGGAACTTTTTTCGAAAATTTTGATTAAAATAAATAATAAATATCACATATTAAAGATATTTACCTAGCCAATAAAATGTATATCTTGAATTTTCTGGGATTAACTTCTGAAGACCTGTTTATTCTGGATGAATTTTGCTTAATTTGACATAACTAGTTAACCGTAAGAGATAGACAAAAACTTACTATATAAAAAATGCAGATATTTTTAAAATACACAACTTGTTCCATATACATTTTTCTCGTGGAGCTTACCGTTTTCGAGGTATTCATTGTTATTAGTTTCAGTTGTGAAGTACTTATACTTTTCTCAGACGGGAGTGTCCGTTTTTCTTTTGTTCTACTCCTGGCCAAGAAAAGAAGCGATTTGTAGTGACAATCGCATAACGACAGCTTTTAAAACATTTGACCATTGGTTTAGCTTAGTGTATTGCCTTATATTCTTCCTACTTATACGGAACTAAATAAGAACATTGTGCTAATGAGTACCACGATTAGCAAGGTGCAGAAAGAAGAAGAATCTTATGTATGTAGTTTGTAGAACAGCTATAGAAAGTCATGTGAGTGTGACACATCAGATTTTTACTTTCTCTCTACGTACTATATACATAGTGTATAGAGGAGGTATTACACTCTACCCAAAAATTCGATACCGAGATTTCACCGGAAATATATATATTTTAGGGTCCCCTGTGTGTCTGAGAACACGATAACTCAAAAACCAAAAGTCGGTAAAAAAGAAAACAAATTTGGTATTTAAGTTTCCAATCTTCCAGGGATGGTTTATTATAGAACGAAATAATGAAACTATTTGGACAGCGATTTATGTTGATTGATAAGTAGGTATAAAAATAAGTTTATTTAGGAATAATTGTAGAAGTTGCATAAAAATAAACGATAGTAGGTATAGAAAATCACGTTAGTGCAATACATCTGATTATTTTTTTGCTACTACTCTTGAACATTAATTTATTTCAGAAAAAAAATCTTAGGTGTAACATTCACATTTCTTTCTGTAGCAGCCCTAGAAACTTCCTATAAAAGATTATCCTTCTTTCTACATCATGCTAATCAGATAAACATTAGCAGAATGTTCTTACTACTCAGTTCCTTATAAGTGGAACAGAACTAAAGGAACGAACTAGACTGACATGGTAGTCAAATGTTTTAAACGGTATCGTTATACGATTGAAATTGCAATTCGTTCTTTGCTTGGCCAGGAGTAGAGCAAAAGAAAAACGGACACCTGTCAGAAAAGTATAAGTACTTCATAATTGAAACCATTAACAAGGAATATCTCGGAAACGGTTACCTCCACAATAAAAACGTAAAGAACATAAATTGTCTGTTTTGACGAGATCTACATTTTTTGTGCAGTAAGTTTTTGTCCTTTACACTTTAGTATTTAAGCAAAATTCGGCAAAATGCATCCAGAATAAAAGGTCTTCCGAGGCTATTCCAGGAAAACTCAAGATATACATTTTATTTGGGATGTAAATATCTTTAAAATACGGGATTTTAATCAAAATCGTTAGCCATTTTTTAGAAAATCAAAATTTTCGAAAATGTTTCCATGTAAAGCGTAGTTGGGGGTAGGGGAATTTTCTTGAAAATCTTCGTGTCTTTTCCTTGGAAGATACCAAACCTAAATACTAAGTTTAGTATTTAATGGTCTTTTCGTGTTTGAGCTATGCTGTCCACAGACACACACACACACAGACAGACATACACACATACACGCGGACCTTTTTCTGAAAATGCTTTTTTTGGATTCAGGGAGTCCTAAAACATCTATTTCCGGTGAAATCTCAGTATCGAATTTTTGGGTGGAATACAATACTTCCTCTATACACTATATACATAGTACGTATAGAGAAAGTAAAAATAAAAATTAACGTAGGAACGAAAGGAGTAATCTACAAGGAGAAAGAGGATGAAAAGGTGGATAGAAACTAGGATGGAAAGGAGCTAGGATTTCGAGTCCACGGTTACCTTTTCACTTATTACGGTTCACTAATTCTTCGCAAAAAGCAAACCCTATCTCCTTACACTAACATGTTTTCCACCTTCCCCCTCCAAAATACTATTTACTTAAGCGGGAGTTTGCGTAACGCTACAATTGGAATGGGTTAAGCAGAGGAATGGAAAGAGGTGCAGTCTCAAGACGGAAGAAGATATTGCATTTCTTTTTAAAAAAGAGAAGGAATGAGAATCATTTGCGTTTCGTAAAAATTACTTCCCTGATCAAATATTGGCTATAAGCCGAGAAGGATCAATTCTGTGGGTAATGTATACGGGAAAGTCGCTAATAGTTGAGTCATGCTTAACTTGAGAGCACTTTAGGCTGTGATCAAATATATTCTGGTATCTAGTGCGTGTAATACACTGTGCTATGGGACAAAATACTCCAAAATGGTTAAAAAAAATCTGTGTTCCATTCACATCACTTTCTCTACATCTCTGTAACAATTTATTGTTAAAAGCTTGCATTTACTTCATGCTAACCGAGAAAAAAAAATGGCAGAAATAGCGTTATTATTACTTCCTTTTAAGTAGAAGCGAAATAAGGGTGCACCATAGGTTAAAGTGATTGTCAAAGGCTGGTTGCTATGTGACTGAAATTTCTTTGCTTGTATGAACAGGAGTTGACAAATTCGTGTATGAGAAAATATAAGTTTTTGAAAGGTGAAATCAAAAATAACTCAAATACGATCAACTCCACAAAAAAATGTATATAACATAAATTGTGTGTTTTAACGTGCTCTACATTTTCTGTGTAGTAAGCTTTTGTCTATCTCTTACGGTTTAGCAGTTAAGCAAAAATCGGAAAAATTCATTCAGAATAAAGAGGTCTTCAGAGGCTATTTTAATGAAATTCAAGATATACATTTTATTTGGTATGTAAATATCTGTAATATACGGGATTTTAATCAAAATCGTTTGAGCCATTTTTTAGAAAATCAAAATTTTCGAAAAAAGTTCCATGTAAAGGGTAGTTTGGGGTAAGGGATTTTCTTTAAAATCTTCATATTGCATCCTGGGAAGATACCAAACTTAAATACCACGTTTGGTTTTAACGGTCTTTTCGTTTTTGAGCTATGTTGCCCACAGGCACATACACACACACACATACACACACGCAGACAGACAGACACACACACACACGGACGTGTTTCTGAAAATGATTATTTTGGTTTCAGGGGCCTCAAAACATATATTTCAGTTGAAATCTCGGTATCGAATTTTTGGATGCAATACAATACCTTCTCTATACACCATGTACATAGTAGGTGTAGAGAAAGTAAAAACATTTCTGTTTTAGTTACTAACAAAACGTGTATTATTTCTAGTTTTAGAAAATATATAGTTGGGGTATTAAGAGGGTTTTAATCAATTAAATATAATGTAAATGCTAGTCTGCATTTCTTTAAAGTGCAATGACTTTTTTTAGAACGCTTGTAATTCAGTTTTTTCATAACAGCATTTTTGGATACCTATGTACCTTTTTCTCAGAAACTATGAGAGCTGGAAGGCTGAAATTTTCAGCACATATATACAACACATCTACATATTCATCATATTAAGAAAGCAGTTATATTGAAATTTTTCCAATTTTATCTTTTTGAATTTGGAAATATATTTCTTTTTTTAATTTCTACTGAAATTGCATATAAGCTAAATAATTGAAGTTCGGAACATAGCTGATTATACTAAGAACAAGCATGCAAAAGTGTGATTATGTATTGCAAGTTGTATCAGAGAAAAAGGCACATGAATTCACATGTTTTAAGACCAAGTTTTATTACTTTTCTGCTGAATTTAATACTTTTTATAGATTCAACCACATAAGCTATTAATACAAAAATCCATTTGAAATAATTGTCATGATTTATAGAATAATTCATACAAATTTCTGGAAAAACAATTGAATACTTTAAGAGCAGTGGTAATTCTACTCACTTAAGGTATAATTACCGTATGTTTAGACAACCTTGTCACCTTAAAGCCCATTTGGAGGAGTAAGAAGACTGAGTTCTGTATTTCTGAAAAAAAAAAAAAAATCTGATTTGTTACTAGAATGGAACTAAAGGAATGCGCCATGCTAAAGTGATAGTCAAATGTTTCAAAAGCTGTCGTTATGCGATTGTCATTGCAAATCGCTTCTTTGTTTGTCCAGGAGTAGAACAAAAGAAGAACGGACACTTCCTGTCCGAGAAAAGCATAAGTACTTTACAATTGAAACCAGTAACAAGGAATATCTCGGTAACGGTTACCTCCACAACAAAAGTGTAAAGGAGATAAATTGTGTGTTTTGACGAGATCTACATTTTACGTGCAGTAAGTTTTCGTCTGTCTCTTACGGTTTAGCAGTTAAGCAAAATTCGGCAACATTCATCCAGAATAAAGAGGTCTTCAGAGGCTTATTCCCAGAAATTGAAGATATACATTTTATTTATCGCATAAATATCTTAAATGTAAAAGATTTTGATCAAAATAATTAGAATCATTTTTGAGGAATTCAAAATTTTCGAAAAATGTTGTATGTAAAGGGTAGTTGGGGGTGAGGGGATCTTATTGAAAATCTTCGTGTCGCAACCTTGGAAGATATCAAACTTAAATATCAGGGACATTTTTCTAAAAATGCTTTTTTGGAGTGAGGTAGTCTCAAAACATGTATTTTCGGTGAAATCTCGATATCGAATTTTTGGGTGCAATACAGCACCTTCTCTATACACTATGTATATAGTACTTGTAAAGAAATTAAAATAGGGAAACTTAACAAATAGTGCAATGCCTAATACTGTATTTGATTCCTCCAACATTTTCAGACCTGCCGCTAAAAAAAGTAACCCGGTTATGTATTCGTTGCACCAAACCGTATGATGTCACTAAACCTAACCATCCCCAACCCTCATTTTTATTCTCCCTACATGTACATAGTGTATAGAGAAGGTTTAGTAATGCATCCAAATATTCGATATCGAGATTTCACCAGAAATACACGTTTTGAGACTCCCTCAATTTAATAAAGCATTTTTAGAAAAATATTCCTATGTGTGTGTGTGTCTGTGGGCAGCATAGCTCAAAAACGAAAAGTAAACACCAAACTTGATATTTAGGTTCAGTTATCTTCCAGGGATGCAACACAATAATTTTCAAGAAAATCCTCCCACTCTAAACTAACCTCGACATGGAAAAAAAAATTCTCAAAAATGGCTCTAACCATTTTGATTAAAATCGCTTATGCTTAATATGTTGATATGATAAATTGTATATCTTGAATTTTCTAGTAATAACCTCTGAAGTCCTCTTGAATTTTGCATAACTGGTAAACAATAAGAGATAGACAAACACTTACAATACATGATAAAACAATTTATGCCATATTCATTTTTTTCGTGGAATTAGCCGTTTTAGAGATGTTCCTTGTTATTGATTTCAGTATTAAAATACTTTTCTCTTATGGGAAGTTTTCAAAGCTTGGCCAAAGAAATGGATTTCAACACCATAGCAACCACATTTTAAAACATTTGATTGTCGGTTTAGTCTAGTATATTCCCTTATTTCCGTTCTACATACAAGGAACTAAGTAATAAGTCCACTTCTGCTAATGTTTTAGCATGAAATAGATAGAAGAATGAGCTTGTTAAGAATAATTTGTTGCAGAGATGTAGAGAAATTCATGTAAATGAAATACATCTAATTTTTTGTATTGGCCTGTGGTACATAACCTAAACCAAACTGCCTCAAACATATTTGTCGTTCAAAGTTGCTTGAAGCTGACACTTTCAGCCAGGGTTTGTTGTTTTCAAAATGTCCAATATAAACTGTCTGTATAATTCGTCACAAGAACTTTAAATGTTCTGTAGTATGAGACAGTACATGTCTTGTCCCGGGGCAAAATTTAACACGTATAAGTCATGAGCTCAGGGTACAAGATACCGCTACGTGCATTGAACCGAAGGGGTGAATATGAATGGACCCTGCCCGAGGCAACAAACGAGACACAGCAAGAGAGTGCTCTCCGCTGGTCAGGCGGCAGTGTAAGACACTTGGTGAAGGACCTCCGAAGAAGCCTGTCCCTATGGCCGCGATCGCCAAAGCGTCTCGCTTTGGTGTTTCGCAGCGCAGGGGATCGTGGGTTCGAGTCCCGCCTTGGGCATGGGTGTTATATGTTTGAGAATGTGTGTGTAAAAAGTAAAACAGAAATACAGTAATCAAAGTAAACAAATTAGGTAAATAAAAAGTAGGGTATACAGCGCCGAGGTCCAGATCAGA
Organism: Hymenopus coronatus; assembly: GCA_030762935.1. Taxonomy (NCBI): domain Eukaryota; kingdom Metazoa; phylum Arthropoda; class Insecta; order Mantodea; family Hymenopodidae; genus Hymenopus; species Hymenopus coronatus. The sequence continues at coordinate 39,224,289 of CM060885.1, read as the reverse complement.
CTCCGGAACTGTATTTTAAAAAAAAATTAAAAAAAAAACAACCAAGATGTAAAATTTAGAATCCGTGATGGGGCCGTACAGGCTACCTTTTAATTGTGAGGCACTTGACGAAGAACCTCCGCACGACCAAGATGTGACATTTGAGCGCGTGGTGTAACCCTTAATTGTGACTGAAGTAAGTGATTTTAAGACCGTTCTTAGCACGAGACAATAGCACTGCATCAAAGGAATAAGTAGTAATATTCGTGGGCGAGTAAAGTGAAACGCCACAGTAGAAAATTAAGAAGTATACGCGTGTGTTCTACGGCGGAAAAAGGCCGGACTCAGTTAATAAAGCACTTGTGTCTCCATGCTAATAAGAACCCTGAGTTAAGCAAACCACATCCACACCATTCTTATAACCATAATCTGCACCCCCGGATCCGAACCAGTACCTCCCCAAATATTAGCACTTTCGGCAAATATTGCAAATAGGACGATATTTGAATTATATGCCTGTCATAGGAAACATTAAAACTCTACCTCTGTTTTTAAACTTTACGAGCATTTATACATGTATGTATTACATCATCGAATACAAAATTCCGAATCATTTTAATATTTTAAAACGTAAGAAATATAGACAGTCCTTCTTATAACAATGATATTTATTTTTAAACTTTAAATAACTATTTAACTAGTCTTAAGTGTAAGAGTGTGAGTTTAGAAATGAGTTCAATATTTTAGGTTTGTGATTATTTGTATTTAGACAGGGAAATATATTCTTTAATGTGTTGTTCTTCTTCTTGAACGGATAATCTCCTCCTTATATTACTTTACACCCATGGACTTACAAACTAATACTTTGTCCAGGAGTAAGCATACTCTACATCGAAGATGTCCATGATGGACACGAGCCCAATGTCTGGTATGACAGTGAAGGAGGAAATGGAAGGAACTGATGAAGAGATCACAGGAAAATTCGTGGATCAAGTTATCCAACCCAGCATTCAACTAGCGACCAAGGAAAACCGGGAAAAACCCTGCGGTCAAGTTGGTCGACTCCGGTGATATGAATGCGAATCTCAGACGTTACCATAGAGCCGCCTTGCTCGGTTTCAATCTCATTATTACTAAACGTTGGTTCCATAGCTTACACTACCACTAAAATTATCTCGGTATTCGTTTTTTCACTTTTACTCATCGTAACATCGCATTAAAAGCTTTAAAAATACATCTTGTCTATTTTCGGCATTCAAGTTTAACACAAAGTACGCGATTTATATTAAAATATACCAAAAGTATTCATTTGCATTAGTGTTTTACAACAATGTCTACTTTTTTATTGACAGGTGGCGTCGAAATCTTTCATTTTGCAGAATTTAGAGTCACTTTATATTTGATTTTAAGTCCTTTGCTGCGTTTTTTTTTATATTATGACGATGATTTCTAGCATTGCTACAAAAGTACCGCCATCTGAATCCATTATTGTTGTGAAAATAAGTGATTTTCGTGTAATTTGCTTTTGGTTTTTTTCAGTGGTTTCGCCAAAGCATGCGCTGTGTTAGGTTTAAGTTAGTTTGTAAAGAAACTGATTTTCATGTACTTTGGTTTTAATAATTTCTACCAAAGCATGCGAGTGAAGCGAGCATGCGCAGTCTTATGTTTAGGTCAGTGTATTAAATAAACTAGTTTTCGTCTATTTTTGTTTTAATAAACTCAATTGGTTCCACCAAAGCATGCGAGCGAAGCGAGCGAGGTTTATATTAGCGTGTATCAAACTGACTTTCCTGTACTTTGGTTTTAATAGTTTCCACCGGTTTCACCAGCTGTATTAGCTACAGCCTTGGCACTCCATTCTTAATGTATGAATGGTGGTGACTTTTGAGCTTCACTTTTGTTTTTCTTGTTTGGTGTCTTTATCTACGTTGGTAGCATTCACATTTCATTGTTTTTAGACCGTAAATACTTTCGGAACAGCTGTTAAAGTTTCCCCCACCATTGCTATTTAAGAAGGTGTATTTACACGGTGGCAGTGGTGGGATATTCCAATTCTAGATGAAAACATATTAGCTCCTTGATGCTCTGAAGTGGATTATAAGGTTAGTTTCAATTCTTAAAGATTTATATTTATATAATGGTACTATTGTATAGCTTTAACTCAATATACGAGGTACGTCCAGAAAGTAAGTTCCGTTTCAATTTATCTCCGCTGCAGCGCTGCGATCGCAGTTCCGCACATGCGCGGTAGACGCTCTGTCAAAGAGAAGAAACGTGCACCATTTTGAGATCGCTGTCGGCCACATACGCTTTGTTGTTTGTTTACAATGTCAGTGTTGATTGAAAATCCCGCCGCTTGTGAAATCAGATCTGTGATTCGTTTCCTGAATGCTAGGAAAGTGAAACCAATTGAAATTTATCGGCAAATTTGCGAAGTTTACGGACAAAATGCGCTGAGTGATTCAATGGTGAGAAGATGCGTCCGACAGTTCAATGAAGGACGTAGTGAAGTGCGCGATGGAGAACGAAGTGGGCGCTCATCTTTGGTTATAGAAGAACTGGTTCACGCGATTGATGACATGATCCAGGAAAACCGCCAGTTTATAATTAGTGCTCTCGCTATGGAATTTCCCCAAAGCTCACGATCACTAATTCATGAAGTTCTTACAGAAAAACTGAAATTTCGTAAACATTGCTCACGTTGGGTACAGGCGGCAAACTTCTATGAAGAAGGTATACAAAAACTTGTGCCACGCTATGACAAATGCCTGCAAAATTTGGGCAGTTATGTGGAAAAGTAGTTTAAGAGTTGTAGAATTTTGTGCAATAAATAATTATTCTGTATCTGTACACAATTTAATTTTATTACCAAACGGAACTTACTTTCTGGACGTACCTCGTATTCTATGTTTTATTATAGCTACCTAAATAGGTTTATCTGCATATTCATGTGTTTTAGTCTGAATTGTATGAACTGCTATCCCTAAACTTTGAAAGTAATGCTTTAATGTGAAACTATTATATATGCAAGGTAGGTATAAGAAACAAGCTGTAATAGTCTGCAGCTTAATTGGAAATAATTTGCAACATCAATGTATACATCGTGTCAGTTTCATGAAAAGTGTTAAGTGAATTCAAGATATCAAAGAGAAGTTAACCTAAGGCGTATAACAAGTGTACTGAGAACACGAGGAGCTGAAACTTATCTTGTTTGAGTGTTTTCACCGACTGCACACAGCTTGCATAATGCATGTACCAAACCATTTGCATATCTTTAGGCGTGTGCATTTCCCATAATTTAACACCTTTGAGTTGTTATAATAGCATTAAACCTGTTACATGTTCGTAAAGAATGTAGTAAGAGTTGCAACAAGAACATAACTTCCCCATTCTGCATTTTGTATTTCCTTAGAATTCTCCTCTTTCCTTTAGTGTCCAAGCTGGATAGACGCAAGTTTGTACCATCTTATATGGAATAATAATTACCACATAGAATAATTACGTCATTTACTCCAAAACAGAGCATAAGCACCGTCACATTCTATATGTGCTGCTGTATCTAAATCATATAGGTAACTAATTTTTTACTTTCTCTACACGTACTATGTCCATAGTGTATAGAGAAGGTATTGCATTCCACCCAAAATTCGATACCGAGATTTGCCGGAAATACACGTTTTAGGACCCCCTGAATAAAAAAAAATTGGAAAAACGTCCGCGTGTGTGTGTCTATAGACACTAAAGCGCAAAAACGAAAAGACGGTTAAATACCAAACTTGGTATTTAGGTTTGATATCTTCCAAAGATGCACAAAGATTTTCAAGAAAATTCCCCCCACCTTAAACTACCCTTTACATGGAAAAATTGTTGATTACACTCTCTTATGTTTAAGATATTCACAAGCCAAACAAATGTATAACTAAATAAGGATAATTATATATCTTACTATCAGGTCGAAGCTGATTACAATTAATTTGCTTCGTGCTTAATTTCAACTAAATAAGGATAATTATTTATCTTATAATTTTCTGGGAATGGCCTCTAAAGACCACTTTATAGAGAAGAGAGAGAGAGAGAGTGAGAGAGAGAGAGAGAGGAGAAAAACAAGATGTCAGGATACTTTTTTTTTTTTTGTTTCATTTATAAAGCCCTAAGGTCTTTGCATTAGAAACCACTCGTCTGTAGGTTCTTTACGTTGGGTTTAATTGGTTTTATTTTCCTCAAACACACACATTCATCTCACATACATACTTCCAGGGAATAATTCTGGTTAAAGATATTATCTCAGCAAGTATTTAAGATAACGAGCTAAATTTTTAAACGTAATAACAGCAAAAACTCTTAACTTTTTATTGAAAAATTATGATTTTAAAATTTAAAAAGATAACTAATTCATATGCATAAAATATGTTTCGTTAAAATAAAGCCTATTTAGAGGCAAATGTGTGGTAATATTTACAAATGTTTGATCTCTTACCAGGTGAGTACATCAGAATGTTCTAAAAATTAGTACATAGTATTATTTTCAAGAATACTTTTAAACTATGTATAATTAGTGTATCTCTATGAAGGTTACACCAAAATGAGCAGGAGATTCGAAATATTCATATGCAATTAAAACATGACAGTGCAAAAAAATTATGAAAATCCCATTCTGACTCCCCTTAAAATTTCCAAAAAAATATACCATGAATATTTCTTTCCACAAGACAAAATATTGCCAACGAAAGGAAAAGAAAACATGTTTGAACAAGCTGGAATATTATTGATTTAGGCTATTTCCGTATTCAAAACAAATGTCATAAAATAAATGAATTGAAAAGAAGAAACTTGAAAAACTGTGTCAAAAATAGTAGAATTAAATTTTAAAAAATCTGATGTGCTCCATTCACATGACTTTCTCTACATCTCTGCAATAAATTTTTTTTAAAAAGCTTATTCTTCTATTTACTTATACTAATCGGGGAAACATTAGCAGAAAAGTTTTATTGCTTCCTTCATTGTAAGTAGAAGGGAAAATAGGAGGTACCATATGCTAAATCGATAATCAAATATTTTAAAAGCCGGTTGCTATGTGATTGAATTTCCTTTGTTTGTATGGACAGGAGTTTATAAACTCCCGTGTGCGGAAAGTATAAGTGTTTTAAAGCTGAAACTAAAAACAATAAATATCTCTAAAATGTTCAAGTCCGCGAAAAAATGTATACAACATAAATTGTGCTTTTTAGCGATAGCTACATTTTTATTACGTAAGTTTTTGCCTATTTCTTACAGTTTGCCAGTTATGCAAAATTCATAACACGAATAAACACGTCTTCAGAGGCTATTCCCAGAAAATTGAAGATATACATTTTATTTGTCGTTAAATATCTTAAGTATAAGAGATTGTAATCGAAATAGTTATAGCCTGTTTTGAGAATATCAACATTTTCAAAATGTTTCCATGTAAAGGATAGTTAAGGGGTGGGGAGATTTTCTTGAAAATCTTCGTGTCGCCTCCTTGGAAGATACCGAACTTAAATACCAAGTTTGGTATTTAACAGTCTTTTCGTTTTGAGCTATACTGCCCACACATACACATACTCATACACACACACAGATAGACAGACTCATACACGGATATTTTTCTAAAAATGCTTTACTGGTTTGGGTGGAAGCTACATTTAGACTTCCGGTCAACAACAATGATGGGCGCCATTATTGGCACTATATATATCATTCATTCACGGCGAGATTTACACGAAGATGAGCTAAATCACCTTCAAGATTTTCAATATACAATTATAGGCATGCATCAAATGTCTGCAGTTGCTCAAAAAGCAAATCTAACTTTTAATCTAAACCCATGTAGATGGTATAGCAAAAGAAAGGCCCGTATGCAAGCAAACGAATACCTATACTTGGTAATCGAAATACAAAGCTAGCAAGCCAACCTAAATACATCAGTAGTTGGCGCTATCCGTGCTTGGGTAGCAGTATAATGCTTTTTTAAAAACTTCCGCTGCGCGCTATATGCCCTTCTTGTACGCAAATATGTTCAAGGTCACGTGGTACAGGCCAAATCGCGTACGAGAGTGCTGGGTATTCTAGCACTCTGTTCTCAAAAACATATATTTCCGGTGAAATCTCGATATCAAATTTTGGGTGCAATGCAATACCTACTTGCTCTATACAGTATGTACATAGTACGTGTAGAGAGAATAAAAATGATAGCAAAATCACCGATATGTTTGGCTTCGAAATTCGAATTTTAAAAAGACAGAAAGAAGAAAAGCTTGAAGCTCAACCAATGAGATCTTTGAGATTGGGACGCGCTCTTAGTGAATGTATTCTCAATCAAATCATAACAGTTGAATTGGTAGTTCCAAATGTACTTGAAGAAATGAAGCAATATAAAAAAAATCTTAAATAGCACTTCTAGGAACGAATGGCCAAAAGCTACCAATGTCGACATTTCAGTATGAAAGAGAGAAGTGGGTACACCTGAGGAGTATTGGAATTGAGACCTGCATCTTTAAAACTCTAAAGAAGAAGACAATTTATTAATATAATCCCAAACATTTAATTATAAAATATTGCTTTGTTAAAATAATTGCGTCGCTTGTATCAATTGCTCAAAAGAGTAAAATATTGATAAAAATGTAAATTTAAAATTTACTTTTGGCTTAATCTGTATAGAATACATAACCTCTGATTGTTTTATTAAAATTTTAAATTAATCAATTACACATTATGACTTTAAATATTTCAGAATGTTTTATCCTGAGAACCAGCAATATAAAATAATTGAAAAATGGAGTTGAAAAAGTTTGCAAACTATTGTGCACAAATTTCAGCAGTTTTATTGGGAGATGAATGCTTTAAGTAATAGGAGTAGTTTGCTATAAACTTTATGGATAATAACTTGAAGCATTTGATAACGGAAATCCGCCACTGACACTTTCTGCTGTTTGGAGGGATTCTAAAATACTGTAGTCTTAAATTGATAAGTATTGTCTTTCTTCTGCTACTAAATTAGTGACTATTAAGTGGACAAAATAATCAAGCACACAGTGGGTTTACTGTACTGCTAAACTAAACCAGCTATTTTCCGGAGTTTTCTTATTCTTATGGTCAAAGTACTATAAAGTACCTCCATGATATCAAGACCTTATCTTTTATTATTACGTGAAAACTTTCAAATTTGGAAACCTTTGAAAATTTTTAACTAGTTGAACTAGCGAGGAGATCTTATTCTATAAAATTACAACTGCAATTAAAGAATATCACAACATTTCTCAAAACGTGAAATAAGATGGACAAGAATTGCGAAATGAATAAAATAGAATGAAATAAGCATTCAAATAATTATAATAATACAACTAACCTCTCTTGGTCCTCCCTTTTCCACTGAATTTTCCCCTCTTCTTTTCACCTTAAAAATAAAAACAAATTAAAAAATAAAAATAAAATAGAACAAAGAAAAGAAACAGATCTACAAACAAAACAAGACAACTTTATTTCGGATTAGCATGTAAAAATAATCTGAATTGTTCCATTCCAATGACTTTCTCTACATAACTGCAACAAATTACTGTTAAAAAGCTCTTACTTCTATTTAGTTCATGCTAATCGAGAAAAAATTAACAGAAATAGTCTTATTACTTGTTCCTTGTAAGCAGAAGCGAAATGATTGATATCCATAGGTTAAAGTGATAGCTTCAGTCACATAGCAACCAGCTTTTGTCTTTGTTTGTATGGACAGGAGTTGACAAATGCCTGTATGAGAAAAGTGTAAGTTTTTCATAGCTGAAAACAAAAACAAGGGATATCTTAAAAACGACCAACTCCACGAAAAAATGTATAGAGCATAAATTGTGTGTTTTAATGTACTCTACATTTTCTGTGTGGTAAGATTTTGTCCATCTCTTACAGTTTAGCAGCTATGCAAAATATTTGTAAAATTCATCCAGAATAAAGTAGTCTTCAGAAGCTATTCCCAGAAAATTCAAGATATACATTTTATTTGTCAAGTAAGTACCTTAAATTTGCAAGATTTTAATCAAAATCGTTGAGCCATTTTTGAGAAAATCAAAATTTTCGAATTTTTTCCCTTTAAAGGGTAGTTTGGGGTGGGGGGATTTTCTTGAAAATCTTCGTATTGCATCCTTGGAAGATACCAAACCTAAATACCAAGTTTGGTTTTTAACGATCTTTTCATTTTTGAGCTATGCTGCACACAGACACACACACACACACACACACACAGAAAGACATACAGACACACGCTTGGACATTTTTCTAAAAATGCTTTTTTTTTGGGACATATATTTCCTGTGAAATCTCGGTATCGAATTTTTGGGTGTAATACAATACCTTCTCTATACACTATGTACATAGTACGTGTAGAGAAAGTAAAAATTAACACCCTATAAAAATAAATAAAAGGAATAGAAAACACTAGACTCTGGGCAAGTCCTCTAGCTTGCATTGACCAGTAGGGATTAAGGCAATTACTGCCTGAGGTCTAAGAAGACCAATGCTAGATCAAGGCATTAATGATTATGCCCATTTATGTATAACGTCAGCAGAATCTCTTGTATGTTTAGACAAGTCTGCATCCGGAGTCAATCCTTTCACTTCCTTAATCCCCGCCCAGAATTCCTGAAGGCGTTAGCAGGGCTGCTTTTCTTCACCTGGGCTATATCCTCTGGTAGGCCATTATTCCAGAAGTACCCAACCAAACAAAACAAAAACACAAAAAATTTGTTGAAAACATCTTTATTTCTCTACATAGTCTCCTTTCAGCTTGATACACTTTTTCCAGCCATTTTGAATAGCTTCGACACCCAGTTTATGGTGAGAACTATCTAGGTCTGCAAAATAGCCATCAACTGCAGACTCCACCTGTTCATTATTGACAAATCTTCTACCATTTTTTCAAGTTGGAAACAGAAAATAATCACAAGGGGCTAAATCTGGCGAATATGGTGCATGAGGAAGCAATTCGAACTTTAACTCATTGATTTCGGCCGTGGCGATAATGGACGTGTAAACTGGTGCATTGTCTTGATGAAACAAAACTTTCTTTTTTGCTAAATGGGGCCGTTTTTGCTCGATTTCATCACTCAAACACTGTAAAAGATCGCATAATATTCGCCACTAATTGCTTTTCCTTTTTTGAGATAACCAATGAAAATTATTCCGTGTGCGTTCCAGAAAACTGACGTCATAATCATTCATTCCTGCAGATGGAACTGTCTTCGCCTTTTTTGGAGCCGATTCTCCCCTTCCAATTCACTGTTTTCATTGTTCCTTCGTCTCAGGTGTGAAGTGATGGACCCAGGTTTCATCCATTGCTATGAATCGACGCAAAACTCACCTTTATTTCAGTGAAACATTGCCAAATACTAGACTAAAACATCCTCACGACGCTGTTTTTGTTTTATTTTGTGCAAACGCGGTACCAACCTAGCACCCAACTTTCTCATATCCAAATTTTCAGTCAGTATGCGATGTACAGAACCTTTTGAAATGCCTGCAAAGTCTGCTAGCTCGCGCACTTTCAGTCGACGGTCATCCAATACCATTTTGTGGATTTTCTTTACAATTTCTGGACTGGTAACCTCATTTGGTCGACCACTGTGATGTTTGTCTTAGCAGCTAGTACGGCCACTCTGGCACTCAATATTTCACTGTTGTAAACAAAGGAGCAGACCCCCCAAAGTAGAATCTAGCTCAGCTTTAATATTAATTCAAATCGAAGCATTGTATCACATAACGATGGCCAGTTTTATCCATGTTCACAAATTCACTAAGAGCATTCACTAATGATGGCTGCTAAACAATGTAAAATCGTCAAACTTCAAACTTAAGCTTTCTAAGGTTGGTACTTTTTATTATTGTTGTTTGAAACAACAACCGCTATCTACACATCAGGTCGGGCAATTTTGTGACAGCCACTGTACAAGATGCACTTCTTCGAAGATCACTTATTTTCTTTTAAATATCCTTTCATGAATTTGTTTGTTTTTATTTTAATTGGATAAAGACATATCGTTGGCGACTCTCACTCTGTCAGAATTTTCTTCATTGTCGTCAGTAAAAAGGATTTTCCCTCTCAGAAAATAAGTTGTTCCTATTCAAACCAGCCAGTTAGAAATTCCAGAGCTACATATCTGTAAATAAGTAACAATAAAATCTCAAGACACATCACGCTCTTAAACAGCAAAATTTGAGTTACTTCATTTACACGACTTTCTGTGCGTATTCTCTTTCTACCTATTGTTTACAAAATGTTCTTACAGAAGTTCTTATGCTGATCTATAGGTACAAACATTAGCAGATAAACATTTCCTTATAAGTAAAAGGTAAATAAGGGAATACACTAGACTGAAAGATTAGTCAAATGCTTTATAAGCTATCGCCATGCAATGTCTTTGAAATTCGGCCCTCTTTGCATGACCTGAAGTAAAACAAAAGCGATATGAAACCAAAAATGTATCGGATATGGTTAACTGCACAATAACAATTTATCTGATTTAAATTCTGACTTTTAACGAGATGTACACTTTTGTGTAGTAAGATTTTGTGTAATTCACACGTTTACCGGTTATGAAAAAGTCCTCTAGAATGAAGAGGGCTCCAAAGGCTACTCCCAGAAAATTCAAGATATACATTTAATTTTTCATAAAATAGCTTAAAACATATGGTAGTTTAATCAAATTATTAGCGCCATTTTTGAGAAAATCAAGATTTTTCTTTCTCTACACTTACTATGTACATGGTGTATAGAGAAGGTATTGCACTCCATTCAAAATTCGATACCGATATTTCACCGGAAATATATGTTTTAGGGTTCTCTGTATCCAAAAAAAGGATTTTCACAAAAAGGTCCGTGTGTGTGTGTGTGTGTGTGTGTGTGTCCGTGTGTCTGTGAATACGATACTGAAAAACTTGGTATTTAAGTTTAGTATCCTCCAGGGATGCGACACGAAGATTTTGAAAAAAAAAATTCCCCTACCCCCAAACTACCCTTTACATGGAACATTTTTCGAAATTTTTGATTTTCTTAAAAATGGCTCTAACGACTTTGATTAAAATATCGTATATTAAAGACATCTACCTGACAAATAAAATGTATATCTTGAATGTTTTTGAGAATAGTCTCTGAAGATTACTTTATTCTGGATGAATTTTACGGAATTTTGCAAAACCGTAAGAGATGGACAAAACTTGCCACACAAAAAACGTGGAGCACGTTAAAACACACAATTTATATTATATACCTTGTTTTATGAAGTTAGTAGTTTTTGAGGTATTCCTTTTCATTCGTTTCAGCTTCAAAAACATACTTTTCTCATACAGGAATTTGTCAACTCCTGTCCATGCAAACAAAGGAACTTCAGTCACATAGCAACCATCTCTTGACTATCACTTTAACGTATGGTACTATCTTAATTCGCTTCTTCTTACAAGGAAGCAAATAAAGCTGTTGGTTCCTCAAGCCTGATAAAGAGGTCTCTGAGCAAAATTAGACAGTCCTTCAAGCCCAGTATAGAACAGGACGCTGAGAAGCACAGTAGTTTAAGAGCGTCCATAAATAACACCCTATTTATATTTATTTAGAGAAAGTCAAACTACATGAAAACCTTAACGGTATCTTAACATAGCTAAGAAACCAAACATATTATTTTTGAAACTTTAAATGTAAAAATAAATTAATACCAGAATAAAGTCACGTTTCAAGTTAACTGCAACCTTACCTCAGATATTATGTCCTTTAAATTGAACCTGTTTTCTGATGGTGTTTTTTATTTGTTAGTTGGATATACGAATAACAACCAGCACCCCCTCCTATCCAATGCTAAAGCAAATATAAACTAACCGATTGCAATATCGCTCTTCGATACATCACACTGCAGGAAATGTAGACGACTTTTTTAAGGAAATCGTTTTCACGTGTTGATTTTTTCTCCCCACTCATCCTGTTAGGAGTGGGAAGGAAAGCAAATAACACAATTTTATTCTGAGTAAGATCGGTTTTTCCGTGATAAGCTTTTTTCTACGGTGGTAAGATATATAAGCATCTTAGGTCGAAAGTGTTACATTACATTTATGATTTCACCTTAGTATTTGGGAATATATGAACTCGGATTAAATTTCGGTGTAAACATCTTATTTCGAGAGATACAGTGACTGCCCCAGAAGTACCCGACTTGATAGTGGTTGTTGTTTCAAACAACAAACAAAAAGTACCAACCTTAGAAAGCTTAAGTTTGAAGTTTGCCGATTTTATATTGTTTAGCAGCCATAATTAGTGAATGCTCTCAGAGAATTTGTAAACCATGGATAAAACTGGTCATAGATATGTGATAAAATACTTTAATTTCAAAGGTCTTTGTCCAACTAATATGAAAGCTGAGCTGCATTATTCTTTGGGGAGTCTGCTCCTGCGTTTACAACAGTGAAGAATTGCGTGGCCGAGTTTAAGCGCGGCCGTACGAGCTGCTAAGACGAACATCGCAGTGGTCGACCAAATGAGGCTACCAGTCCAGAAATTGTAAAAAAATCCAAAATGTTATTGGATGTCGCGAGCCAGTAGACATTTCCAAAAATGTATGTGTATCGCATACTGACTAAAAATTTGGCTATGAGAAAGTTGTGTGCATGGTGGGTGTCGCGTTTGTAACAATAGAACAAAAACAGCCTTGTGAGGATGTTTCAGTCGAGTGTTTGGCAATGTTTCGCTGCAATAAAGCTGAACAATGTATGAAACCTGGGTCCATCACTTCACATCTGAGACGAAGGAACAATCAACACAGTGGATTGGAAGTCGAGAATCGGCTCCAAAGAAGGCGAAAACAGCTCCTTCTGCAGGGAAGGTCATGGCTTCAGATTTCTGGGACGCATTCCATTGATTATTTCAAAATAGGAAAAGCAATCAGTGGCGAATATTATACGAACTTAATACTGCGTTTGACTGATAAAATCGAGCAAAAATGGCCGCATTTAGCGAAAAAGAAAGTTTAGTTTCATCAAGACAATGCACCAGTTCACACGTCCATTATCGCCATGGCCAAAATCAAGAGTTAAAGTTCGAATTGCTTCCTCATGTATCCTATTCGCCAGATTTAGCCCGCTCTGATTATTTTCTGTTTCCAAAATTGAAGAAAGGGCTTTGTGGCAGAAGATTTGCCAACAATGAAGAGGTGCAGTTGATGGCTATTTGGCAGACCTCGATATTTCTCACTATAAACAGGGTATCGAAGCTATTGAACAACGCTGGGAAAAGTGTGTCAAACTGAAAGGAGACTTTCTAGAAAAATAAAGATGTTCTTCTCCCAAAGGTTTGTGCTTTCTTTGTTAGGTTGTGGTACTTCTGGAACAGCCCTCGTATATCTGTTTTATACCGTTGAAGCATTAACCTAAGATATGTGTACTGATATACTTGATTGTCAGTCTTCGTAAATCAAAAACAGGACTTATGAGCGGCTAACTGTTTGCTAACTCAAGAGTGCATCCCTCCATATTAAAACATTTAAAGAAATTAACACATAGTCAGTGGATTAAAATTTTAGGTGTTGACAAAATCAGCAATTTACCACCGCCGTCGCAGAAACATCAAATCTAGTAATATAAGAAACAATCATAGTGCCTAATAACAAGAATTATAAATTTGTTACACAAATCGTCACCCACCAATTATTGCAAAGATGTTGAATTTCTCCGAGAGTTAATAGCAATATGAGGTGATGAAGGGGTGAAGTCCTTTGACGCAGTTCATGTGAAGAGTGGTATTTGCAGTGAATAGTGTTTACATTGTTTGAATTGCGCAATTAACACCAAATCTATTTGTACAGAAATTCCACGCGCCGGTTTTTCAAGTGTGCAAACTTTTCTATCACTCGGTGATTAAAGTCTTTTATGCTGTTGACCAGTTTGTTCTCAATTGCAAGCATTGCCAAGTCGCTCTTCACCTATCGTACTCTTAGTAAAGGTTTTAATTCTTTTTACTGTGGAAAAGTATATTTCTGGTTCTGATGTAGTCAAGGTCGTAGTGATAACAATCTTCAATAGCTCGATTAATTTCGGAAAAATTCTTGTTGAGGTTGTTATGAACTGCTTAACTCTAACATAAATTGCAAATTACTAAGTAACACAGCGCGTCTCACAAAGACTACAGTTGCACTTCCGGATAGTTTCAACTAAATCTCAAAGATAGCAGCACCTCCCGCTGATAAACAGAACCCTGGAGGTGTTAATGTGCACGGTCGCACTGTGCTCATTTCTGGCTGTAAAATTCCGAGCTGTTTTGTTGGCCGCGCAAGCGCAGAGCTGGTAAACGTTAGTTATACGCTAGCACACGAGGCCTGTGCTGCAAGCGTTGTTGCCACATGCTCAGGTTCTCGGCTGTGTTCAATCTGAAGAGCAGAGCGTGGTATATTTAAACAAGTGGCACCGGATAGCGCATTTTATTAAATGTTTCCCGGAAGAGAAAAAGGAGATCCATTAAGAAATATTGGAGGTTCACGTGCCCTTGTGCTCCTACACAGCAGCCGCCGCTGCACATAGTACATATTTATAAGGATAACTGCTGCTAACTATAGGTAACATATGTGTTTAACCCTCTTACTGAGACTAATGTCTACTGACGATGAATTCAGATTCATTACACAAGTATTATTTTATTACATAGGTAGAGTCAGACTGTAAAATTCAATGCCATAGCCGGATTTGAACCACGGGTCTCCCGGGTTTTAGCCAGTTGCTCTACCACTGAGCTACCATGGCAACATGCCAGTGTAGATAGCATTGAAGTTCTCAACTGACTCGCATATTTCCCGGTAAACCAAAAAATGATCTCAAATTATTAGGGATGATGTCCCCAATGACTTCACAATGTGCTTAAAATGTTGTAAGCACAAAGTTCCAGAAGTCATAGTATGGCCAGCTATTATGGCCATTTAGTATTGATTTAATTATTTTTACTTTCTCTATACTCACTAAAAATTCGATACCGAGATTTCACCGGAAATATATGCTTTAGGGTCACCTGTATCCAAAAAAAGTATTTTCAAAGAAAGGTCCGTGTGTGTGTGTGTGTGTGTGTGTGTGTGTGTGTGTCCGTGTGTCTGTGAACACGATAACTCAAAAACGAAAAGTCGGTAAAATACCAAACTTGGTATTTAAGTTTAGTATCTTCCAGGGATGCGACACGAAGATTTTGAGCAAAAACCCCCAATCCCAAACTACCCTTTAAATGGAACTTTTTTCGAAAATTTTGATTTTCTAAAAAATGGCTAACGATTTTGATTAAAATATCGTATATTAAAGTTATTTACCGGACAAATAAAATGTATATTCTGAAATTTCTGGGAATAGCCTCTGAAGACTACTTTATTCTGGATGAATTTTTCATAAGTACTAAACCGTAAGAGATGAACAAAAACTTAACCCATAAAAAATGTAGAGCACGTTAAAACACACTATTTATGTTACATACATTTTTTCGTGGAGTTGATCGTTTTTTAGATATTCCTTTTTATTGGTTTCAGCTTTGAAAAACTTACACTTTTCTCATACAGGAATTTGTCAACTCCTGTCCATACAAACAAAGGAACATCAGTCACATAGCAACCAGCTTTTGGCTTTCACTTTAACCTATGGTACTCCCTTATTTCGGTTCTACTTACTATAAAGCAAGAAATAAGATTGATTGCTAATATTTCTCGATTAGCATGAAATAAATAAAAGATAAGCTTATTAACAATAATAATTTACAGAGATATAGAGAAAGTCATGTGAGTGTAACACATCAGATTTTTTTCACACAAGCCGTGTGTAGGACAGGAGTAGAACAGGTGAGTCAGAATGTTACGACTTAGATTACTTACAATATTGTAAGTCGCCATTAGGGTTGTCCTCGCAAAATAATTTGGGATCACCTTGTGGTTTACCGGGAAACATGCGAGTCAGTTGAGAAATTCAATACTATGACGGTATGTTGCCATGGTAGCCCCGTGGTAGAGCAAGCGGCTAGAGACTGGGAGATCCATGGTTCAAATCCCGGCTGTGACATTGAATTTTTCAGTCTAACTCCACCTAAAAAAATGTAAATGTAGTGTTATTTAGGACGCTCTTTAATTTCTGTGGTTCTCAGCGTCCCATTCTACATTGGGTGTGAAAGGACCGCTTAATTTTGCTCAGAGGCCTCTTTATCAGGCTTGATGTTCTTTTACTTGCCGTAAATCTACGACAGGGGGCCCACAACTTTACTTCCGTTCCGAAGCAAGCCATGCAAAGGATTTTTAAGCCCCGAAAAATCTCCGAGTTTGAACCCGCGACCTTGGGTATATGAAGTTAGCATGGTAAAAACTCTACCTATCCAACTCCTGTCCTAGACACCGTTTGTGTGAAAAAACAATAAAATGAATATTAGTTTCTTATGAAGCGGTTCTATATTTATTCTGCACTCAATTATATATTTCTTCGTATTAGGAAGTTTCGGTCGTCTCCTTAGCGCGGTGGTAGCGCAGCTGCCTACCAAGCGGGAGACCTGGGTTAGATTCCCAGTACCGGCGTGGAGATTTTCCCCCCGCTGGGAGACCTGGACCGGGGTGCACTCAGCCTCGTGAGGTCCCTGGGGGGCCAATTGGGGAGCTACTTGATGGAGAAGTAGCGGCTCCAGGTCGTGAGGACCGCATTAACCGGCCGGGAGGGGCTCGAGGCGCTGACCACGTCTCACCCTACAATACTGCAGCCCATCCATGACGTCTGTAGTGGACCGAGATGGGGGACGCAGCGGCGGGCGGTAGGCCAAGGTTCCCCGTGAGCCGTCGTGCCATGGTGTTATTATGTTATTAGGAAGTTTCCTAGATACATTCATAAAATGTAGCGCGCGCGTATGTGAAATGAACATATTAGATTATCTCAGAACTACTGCTGGAAATGTATTGTACAACCATTCTTACGCGTTATATAGTAAGAATCAGATATAGTTGTATTTGTGTGGTAATGACGTGTAGCAAAAGATAAATATACACAAATAAATAAAACCGGTACCACATCCTTAATGACAATGAACATTAATGCGTCCATTTTTACTTTCTCTGACACATATGTGGAATGTACATGTAGATACAGAAGGTATTGTATCTCACCCAAATGTTCCAAGTTTACACCTGAAATACATGTTTTAGGGTTTTTGAATCCAAAAAAGGCATTTTTGGAAAAAGAAGTCTGTGCGTGTGACTGTGGAATCAAAACTCAAAAACAAAAAGTCGTTTAAGCGCGAAACTTGGTATTTAAATTCAGTAAGGAAGTGACAAAAAGATTTTCAAGAAAATCCTCCACCCCCAACTATCCTTTACATTGAATTTTTTTTCGAAACGTTTGATTTCCCCAAAAATGGCTCTAATGATTTTGATTAAAATACCATGTGTTTAAGACATTTTTATGATAAACGAAATATATATCCTGAATTTTCTGGGAATAGCCTCTGAAGATCTCTCTATTCTGGACGACTTGTGTATAGCTTTGGTGTAAGTGCTAAACCGCAAGAGATAGACAAAAACTTGCTACACAAAAATGTAACTCTCTTAGAATACACAATTTATACATATACATTTTTATGTCGTTAACCGTTTCCGAGACATTCCATGTTTCAAGTTTAGGGAAACGGGATGTCTTCGTTTCTCTTTTGTTTACTCCTCCATATTTCCCTTCCACTTACAAAGAAGCAAATAATAAGTTAAATTCTGCTAATGCTTAGTTCGATTATCATGATGTACATAAAAGAATAGTCTTAGATAAGAAAAGGTTGGATTGTGAAACAGCTAGAGAAAGTCATGTGAATGGAACGCACCAGATTACTCCTTACCTACTAGACCTCCTCAATTTTGACCTCTAGCAATTACAGACAACGTTTGAATATTAAGGTCAGTATTCTAAGCGAGTTATCATACGTTTTACTTTCTCTAATTCGTATGTACAATGTGCATAGTGGATAGAGAAGGTATTTTGTTCCACCCAATATTTTTATATTTATATTTCACCGGAAATATATGTTTTGAGGCCCCCTGAATACAAATAAAAGCATTTTAGAAACATATCTCAGTGTGTGTCTGTGGCAGCATGGCTCAAAAACGAAAAGTATGGCAACTACAAAACTTGGTATTTAAGTTCAGTATCTTCAAAGTATGCGGCACGAAGATTTTTAAGAAAATCCCCTCACCACCAACTACTCTTTACATGGAAAATTTTTCGATTTTCTCAATATGACTTTGATAGCTGTAACATATAGCATTCCCTGATTTCCCTTTTACTTATAAAAAG
This sequence comes from Hymenopus coronatus, assembly GCA_030762935.1. Classification (NCBI taxonomy): domain Eukaryota; kingdom Metazoa; phylum Arthropoda; class Insecta; order Mantodea; family Hymenopodidae; genus Hymenopus; species Hymenopus coronatus. The sequence continues at coordinate 39,205,995 of CM060885.1, read as the reverse complement.
CAGGTACTAAGGCCTAGCAAAATTGATCTTGATTAGCATTACGTATATAAAAATTATATTTTATAAGGAAAGATTTTTAGGAAACATCTAGAGAAAGTCATATGAGTGAAACACATCAGATTTTGAGTTTCTCTACACACGCTATGCACATCGTGCTTAGAGAACGTATTGTACTGCACCTAAAATTCGATATCGAGATTTCACCGAAAATACTGTTTTGGAACACCCTGAATCAAAAAAAAACTTTTTTCGAAAAATGTCCGTGTGTGTGTGCGTCTTTGGGCAGCATAATTCAAAAACCAAAAGTCCGTTAAATACCAAAATAGATATTTTAACTCAGTATCTTCCAAGGATATGACACGAAGATTTTGAAGAAAATCCCTGCACCACAACTACCATGGAAAGATTTCGAAAATGTTGGTTTTCTCAAAAATGGCGCTAAGGATTATGATTAAAATCACTAATATTTTAAGTATTTACATGGCAATAAAATGCAAATCTTGAATTTTATGACAATAGCCTCTAAAGATCTCTTTATTCTGAATGAGCTTTTCTAAATTCTGTGGTATACGGTAGACTGTTTTCCAGATATTCAACCTTTCTTCTCAACTTGCTAACTTGTCAACGGTTGGCCTACACAGAGTAACATATTACAATCTCATAGAAACCACATTTTAAGACATTTAAAATTCGTCTGAAACACATACGAAGTAAAACTTCAGAGAATGAAATCTAAACGGTTTTTGTCAACAAACTTATGGGTCAGCTCTGCTATACACTTGGGTCGTTTGTATAATTATTGCCAACATTGCATATCAATTAGGCTTTGTCAAAAGCTAATGCATACAACACGAGGGAATATTTTTCTTTACCTTTAAATATTTTATTTAGTTATGTGAGCATTAGATTAATAAGAGAATTTAATCCTTCCTTATGATTTCATGTCTTAAGCTTATTCATTAATTTTATAACTTTTTATTGCTGATACAGAATATTATCTAAAGAAGAATCTATTTAACAAAATAATTTAATAATTGATAATAAAACATTTACTAAATACAAATATTAATAAAGAATAAACATCTAATGTAACAAAATGATAAATATTACGTAATCCAAGATAAACTTCTTATGTCTATGACAATACAATTCACAATGTTAAAATAGAATAATTAAAGCACACAACACACATACACCACAAAAGAGGTTTTGGTAGGACACATACCGTACACACCGACCATTTATTACTACGCATTGGAAGTTGTCATGTTCAGACAGATGGCCTTGCTTTCTAGGCAACTTCTCCGGCACACGAGATATACGTCTCTGCGGAAGTCGGATTGAACTGTAGGCTCGTCTACACAAGTTGTCATATCGACAGTTTCTGGTAAATGATCGTACCCCATATTTTTCACTTATTACTTTCTCTATACTCACTATGTACATAGTGAATAGAGAATGGATTGCACTCCACCAAAAAATTCGATATCGAGATTTCGCAGGAAATATATGATTTAGGGTCCCCTGTATCCAAAAAAAGTATTTTCAGAAAAAGGTCGGTGTGTGTGTCCGTGTGTCTGTGAACACGATAACTCAAAAACGAAAAATAGGTAAAATACCAAACCTGGTATTTAAGTTTTACATCTTCCAGGGATGAGACACGAAGATTTTAAGAAAAAAACCCCACCCCAACTAACCTTTACATGGAACTTTTTTCGAAAATTTAATTTTCTCAAAAATGGCTCTAACGATTTTGATTAAAATTTCGTATATTAAAGATATTTACCTGACAAATAAAATGTGTACCTTGAATTTTCCGGGAACAGCCTCTGAAGACTACTTCATTCTGGATGAATTTTTCATAACTACTAAACCGTAAGAGATGGACAAAAACTAAACCCGCAAAAAATATAGAGCACGTTAAACCACACAATTTATGTTATATACATTTTTTTCGTGAAGTTGATCGTTTTTGAGATATTTCTTTTTCTTGGTTTCAGCTTTGAAAAACTTATACCTTTCTCATACAGGAATTTGTCAACTCCTGTCCATACAAACAAAGGAACATCAGTCACATAGTAACCAGCTTTGGTTTTCACTTTAACCTATGGTACTCCCTTATTTCGCTTCTGTTTATAATAAAGCAAGAAATTTTACTCGATTAGCATAAAATAAATAAAAGATAAGCTTATTAACAATAATAATTTACAGAGATATAGAGAAAGTCATGTGAATTGAACACATCAGATTTTTTTTTGTTGGTTTCCTCTATCTGCGATTACAGGCAATTAACAAGAAACACGTTTTATTAAAAGGCGTCAGTAAGTCGTATCCAACTTCCAGGCAAAAGTCGTATTTCGTGGAATGCGTCACTTAGAGAAGAAACATCACACATATTTATAAGAGGCAAAATATCGTATCCCGTTATATCCAAGTTCATGCTTAGGTATTTAATTCGACTAACATTGAAACGAGGACGTAAAGCTATGTGAGAAACACTCCATCCAGATACTACATATATAAGCCAATGTCTTACAGTAAAGTGGCTAGATGTTTAAAGTGGCTCTAGATGTTCCATCTGAGAGCAATAGGAGATGATAGTACAGATGACGAATAAAATACACAAAGACAGACTGACAAACTTAATAACAAATACCAAATATTACAAATATAAGTCAATATCTTGCAGTAACTTGCAGCCAGATATTCTATTTGAGAGCAGTAAACGATAGGAGTACAGATAGTGATGAATAAAATACGAGGTACGTCCGGAAAGTAAGTTCCGTTTGGTAATAAAATTAAATTATGTACAGATACAGAATAATTATTTATTGCACAAAATTCTACAACTCTTAAACTACTTTTCCACATAACTGCCGAAATTTTGCAGGCATGTGTCATAGCGTGGCACAAGTTTTCCACCTGTGTCTTCAGTTTTTCGGTAACAATTTCATAAATTAGTGATCGTGAGCTTTGGGGAAATTCCATAGCGAGAGCACTAATTGTAAACTTGCGGTTTTCCTGGATCTTGTCATCAATCGCGTCAACCAGTTCTTCTGTAACCAAAGATGGACGCCCACTTTGTTCTTTATCGTGTACTTCACTACGTCCTTCATTGAACTGTCGGATCCATCTTCTCACCGTTGAATCACTCATCGCAATTTGTCCGTAAATTTCGCAAATTTGCCGATAAATTTCAATTGGTTTCACTTTCCTATCATTCAGAAAACGAATCACAGATCTGATTTCACAAGCGGCGGGATTTTCAATCAACACCGACGTTGTAAACAAGCAGAACAAAGCGTATGTGGCTGACAGCGATCTCAAAATGGCGCCCGTTTCTTCTCCTTGATTCAGAGCGTCTACCGCGCATGTGCGGAACTGCGATCGCAGCGCTGCAGCGGAGTTAAATTGCACCGGAACTTACTTTCTGGACGTACCTCGTATATAAAGACTTACTGACAAACTTAGTAACAGACACCAGATAAATATAAGTCAATTTCTTACAGTAACCTAGCACCAGATGATCTATCTGAAAGTAATAAAGATGACTGCAAAACACGCTGAATAAAATATATAAATCCTGGCTGACAAGCTAAATAAAAGGGTAATCATAAATGCACTAAATATATTGATATTTTAACAAAAAAAAACTAAGTTTATTTTAATATATAAATATAAATTTATAAAATCTTTCATAAATAATAATGAAAAAAACAAAATAATTGTTATTATAATATAAACATAATATTTGAGTTATTAAATATTTTGCTGAATTGTTCACCAAAGAGTAATTTCATCCTCAAAATAGCTGCGAGCTGGTATAAAGCAAAACATTACTTTTAATTTGTATCTGTAAAATAAAAACATGAATAATAAACACTTGGTACATTAATAATTATGTAACTGTTTAAATGATCTACAATAGAAAACAACTGTCTAGTAAAATAATGTTATATTTTTATATATGAGTATTATCTATATTTCACAGAAAATACGTGTTTTTAGGGCTCCCGAATCCAAAAAAAAAGCGATTTAGAAGCAATTGTGTGTGTCTGTGAACAGCAAAACGAAAAGTCCGTTAAATACTAAATTTCATATTTTAAGTCATGGATCTTCCGCGTAATTAAGACTCAAGAAAATCCCTCAACACTTTGCATAGAACTTTTTTCGACAATTTTAATTTTATCCAAAACGGCTGTAACGATTTTGAATAAAGTATAATATGTTTAAGATATTTTGTGACAAATGCTATCCTGAATTTCCTACGAATAGGCTCTGAAGTCCTTTTATTCTGAATAAATATTGCATCTCTGGTATCCTAAAACACAAAAAATGTAGAATGTACTTTCAGCACATAATTTACGTCAAATACATTGTTTTGTCAGTTAACAATTCCTAAGTTATGGTTTCAATTTTTCAACACATACCTTTTCCGTTCGTTTTTCCTTTACTTTACCCCTGAGTTTGAAAGAGAATAGAATTTAATTACTTAGTCATCAGCTATTTAAAGATTTGACTTCTTTACTTTCTCTGTACGCACTATGTACGCAGTGTATAGAGAAGGTATTGCACTCCACCCAAAAATTCGATACCGAGATTTCACCGGAAATGTATGTTTTAGGGTCCCCAATATCCAAAAAAAGCATTTTCACAAAAAGGTCCGTGTGTGTGTGCCCCTGTGTCCGTGTGTCTGTGAACTCGATAACTCAAAAACGAAAAGTCGGTAAAATATATAACTTGGTATTTAAGTTTAGTATCTTCCAGAGATGCGACATGAAGATTTTGAGAAAAATTCCCCCACCCCAAACTATCCTTTACATGGAACATTTTTCGAAAATTTCAATGTTCTCAAAAATGGCTCTAACGATTTTGATTAAAATTTCGTATATTAAATATATTTACTTGACAAATAAAATGTTTATCTTGAATTTTCTAGGAATAGCCTCTGTAGAGTAGTTTATTCTGGATGAATTTTACGGAATTTTGAATAACTGCTAAACCGTAAGAGATGGACAAAAACTTACTACACAAAAAATGTAGAGCACGTTAAAGCACACAATTTATGTTATAGACATTTTTTTCGTGGAGTTCGTCGTTTTTGAGACATTCCTTATTTTTGGTATCTGCTATGAAAAACATATCTTTCTCATACAGGAACTTGTCAACTCCGATCCATATAAACAAAGGAACTTCATTGACATAGCAACCAGCTTTTGACTATCGACTTAACCTATGGTAGTCCCTTATTTCGCCTCTACTTACAAGGAAGCAAGTAATAAGACTATTTCCGCTATTTTTTTCTGATTAGCATAAAGTAAATAGAAGTATAAGCTTTTTAAGGATAATTTGTTGCAGGGATATAGAGAAAGTCATGTGACTGGTACACATCAGATTTTTTTTGTAGTGTTTAACGCCCGCTTATACTGCTCTGGCACTGCAGGCGATGACTGTGATGATATATGAAGGTGGAATGAGATGGCGGGGGAAACAGGAGCACCCGGAGAAAACCCTCCCCTGTGCCGCTTTGTCCACCACAAAGATGTGACAGCCGTTAGTCTAGTCCATTCGTAAATATGTATTAGGCCCATTTATACTAACGTTTATTTCAATTAGCTTGATGTAGATAGAATAATAGTGTTTTGTAAAAATAGTTTGTTCGTAGACAAAGTTATATGATGTCACATCTTAAACTTTTTTGCATTAATTTGTATTTACTTTAATTAACAGTACCAATTTGTCTCCTTTTTAATATCCTGAAAGAATTGAGGTATACAAACCATTTGTAAGAACATGGTTACCTTGGTTTCAAATTGTGTTGTATTAAAAATGTGATGTGTTTCATGCACATGATTTTCTCTTTATCGCTGCAATAAATTATTTATAAAAAAGCATATTCTTCTATCTACTTTATGATAATCGAGATAAAAAAGAAATTATCTTATTTACGTGTTTCCTTGCAAGCAGAAAGTAATACACTAGGCTAAAATGATAGTCAAATATTTTAAAAGCTGATTGCCACGTCGTTAAAAACAGTTTCTATGCAGAACCATAAGATTACAGCTTTCTATGTGAAAAAATTTTAAGTATTTTTAACTAAAACAAATAATAAGCAATATCTCAGAAACAACCAATTCCACAAAAAAAATGTATATGACATAAATGGTGTGTTTTAACGTGATCTACATTTTTTGTGGAGTAAGTTTTTGCCTATCTCTTACGGCTTACGCTACGCAAAATTCAGCAAAATTCATTCAGAATAAAGCCTTCAGAGACTATAAGCAGAAAACTCAAGATATAAATTGTATTTGCCATGTAAATATCTTTAATATACGGTGTTTAAATCAAAATCGTTATAGCCAGTTTTAAGAAAATAAAAATTTGCGAAATGTTTTTCATATAAAGGGCAGTTTGAGGAGGGCAGATTTTTCTCAAAATCTTTGTGTCGCATCTCTGAAAGACACTTAACTTAAATACCAAATTTGGTATTTTACCGGATTTTCGTTTTTGAGGTGTCCTGTTCACAGGCACACGAACACACACCAACGGACATTTTCCTGAAAATGTTTTTTTTTTATACAGGGGACCCTAAAACATGTCTTTTCGATGAAATATCGGTGTCGAATTTTTGGTGAAATATAATACCTTCTCTATACACTGTGTACATAGTACATGTAGAGAAAATAGAAATCCATCAAATATAACTAATTAAGAAAATTAATATATTTTTTTTTCAATTATCGGACAGGAACTGAAAGAAATACGAATAAAAAGGTTTCAAGATTCTAAAAGATATGTGGAACTATACATAGAACAGTGAGAAATAAAAGAAGAAAAGAAACTAGGTTAAAGTTTTACAAAACAATGAAACAATGGCGCTCCCTACACTATTATATGGAAGTGAGACATGGTCACCACAAGAAAATGAAAAACCGTTTATAAAGTGCAGAAATGAACTTTTTAGGGCAAACAAAAGAATGTACAAAAGTAGATCAAATCCAAATGAAGATATAAGAGTAGAACGTAATATAGTAAATTTCAAAATTGAAAAGTATGAGAACCAGTGGATGTAACATGTTCAAAGAATAGTAGATTCAAGACTGCCTAGGATTGCATTTGGATATGAACCAAAAGGAAGCAGAGATGTCAGTCGACCCAGAAAAAGGTAGAGGGAACAATTGTGAGACAGAACGGGCAATCTGCCCATACCCTGAAGTGAAGAAGAATATTTTTGTAATAGTATAATTTATATTAAACAAATAAAATAATTATGCAGATTTCAATTCGTTGTTCTATTTAATAAAATATTTCCCACAAATCGTTTTTCCCTCTCCTGGAACATTTATGATTTGTGTGAAACGATATTTTCTCAGAACAGCGTCGATGTCGTCTGCAATGACACCTTTTGAAATGAACACTCAACATTTAAATAATATTAGAAAACATCGTTTTGCTGAAAGGACCGTCTGTTCTCCAGGCCACTATTAGTCGTATGTGCTATACAGCCCCTTTCTGAGACCTAGAGTACAGAAATTAATGGGATACCTTACAGGATCTAGTTTGTAGGTAGGGAATAAAAGTGCATAAAGGATTTTGTAAAAGACAACTGCACACTCTGTTTTGACTTGAGCTTAGATTTTTCGCTTTAATTGCTACCCTCCATCCCAACACATGTGCTTGAATTTTCAAGTGACCTTTGTAGCCTCCCAGCCTTTGGCGTAATGAATTATTCTACAAAAATCCTGTCCGAAATATTTGATTAAAGAGAACGTATTTACTTATCCTCTTTTCCTTCCACAAAGCCCTCAACAAGCACTTTTAAACCTGCCGTTTTCTCCCCCCCAGAAATCGGAATAAAAGCCTGCCATCTATGGTTTCGAATATACTCTACTTGAAATCGAAATTGCCTGGATCTGTTTTTACTTTCCGCTCACCCTCTCTTTTTTGAATGGGTCCAGTAGAGAAATTCTCCCTCTCCACCCTTCAGATCGCCCTTTGCGGCGCCCCTTCTCCCTTCCAAAGATAATTTCACATGAATGGACACTTTGTAGGTTGCCACAGTTTTTATGCTGGACCAAAGGGTGATGCTGCGCGAGGATGCTACTTCCATTTCTACCCCCCACCCACCTTCTCTCTTCTTCTCGGCACTGTGAAAAAATTCCGATTACTGAATTCCTTTATGGATACTGAAGCAATTCTGCAGTGAAGGGCCAGAAGAGTAGAGGGGGTGTGTGATAGAGAGATGCCGGATTGGGGCTAGAAGGGGGTGTGGGGAGATGGATAACGCCGTGGAGAAAGGAGTGGGTATCAATCGGAGTAGAGGGCAGCACTATCAGATAGCTTGCTTCAACTCTACGAAATTTGCAAGGATAAACTGCAGCGATCTGTTTGGATTTATCAGTTGATTCCGATAACTTGGTAAAGAATGTGCATTATTGACTTAAGGGGAATCTAAATTCGTAATTTTTTCCCATTTTCATATTTTAATTGCATATGAATATTTCGAGTCTCCCGCTTATTTTGGCATCCTTTTATAGGGATACGCTACTTATAAATAATTTAAAACAATTCTGCGTAGTAGTTTTTAGAACATTCTGGTCTGTTCATTTGGTAAAACATCAAAAACTTTCTACATATTAGTATTAGACCTTTTATTTTCTCTACATGTACTTTGTACATAGTGTATAGAGAAGATATTACACTCCACCCAAAAATTCGATACCGAGATTTCACCGGAAATATATGTTTTAGGGTCCCCTGCATCCTAAAAAAGCATCTTTAGAAAAAGATCAGTGTGTGTCCATGTGTCTGTGAACGCGATAACTCAACAACCTAAAGTCCGTTAAATAGCAAACTTGGTGTTGAAGTTTGATATCTTCCAGGGATGTGTCACGAAGCTCTTAAGAAAAATCCCCCATCTCCAAACTACCCTTTACATAGAAATTTTTTCCAACATTTTTATTTTCTTAAAAATGGCTCTAACGATTTTGATTAAAATATCGTATATTAAAGACAAATAAAATGTATATCTTGAATTTTCTGAGAATAGCCTCTGAAGACTACTTTATTCTGGGTAATTTTACGGAATTTTACATAACAGCTAAACCGTAAGAGATGGACAAAAACTTACCACATAACAAATGTAGAGCACTTTAAAACACACAATTTATGTTAGATACATTTTTTTCGTGGAGTTGGTCGTTTTTGAGATATTACTTGTTTTTGGTTTCACCATTAAAAACTTAATTTTCTCATACAGGAATTTGTCTACTCCTGTCCATACAAACAAAGGAACTCCAGTCACATAGCAACCAGCTTTTGACTATCACTTTAACCTATGATACTTCCTTATTTTGCTTCTACTTACGAGGAAGCAAGTAATAAGACTATTTCTGCCAAGTTTTTCTCGATAGCAGAAGTAAATAGAAGCATAAGTTTTTAACAATAATTTGTTGTATAGATGTAGAAAAAATCATGCGAATGGAACACATCAGGTTTTTTATATCTTCATCGGAAAGTTTTACTTAAGCTATTCACAGTACTGGCAATCCATTTTATATTTCCTTCTTGTGAAAGTTTCGAAGTACTGCAAAGTTGTGTTTGGAAAGCTTGGTTATATTCTTTAATGCTATGTTTGAAAGCAATTTCTAAAGAAGAAAAATTGTCTATACAAATACTCCACTATCTCAGACACTAATTGACACTAAAGGCTGAAATTAGTAAGATTTATTTTAACGAAAAGGTTTTTATGTGTATGGATTAGTTAGTTTTTTAAATTTAAAAATCATCACCTTTCAATAAAAGTTTTAGAGCTTAGTTAAAAAAAGTATACCTATGCATCTAATGAACAGAAGTATACTATTTATTTGTAAAGATATTACTGAATAGACCTTAAAAAATTTAGCTCATTATGTTAAATAGTTCCAAGAAGCAAGATAGGGCATTTCGACTCCCCTTAAAGTGACGCATCTGTTAAATTTGACCAAAAAGTGTAAAAAATTAAAAAGATTTTTTTTTGTAATAAAATAATGACATCTAAACTTTAAGAAAACATATCGTTTTTCCAACTTAGCGACTTTAACTCCTAAATAACTGAAGCTATAAATGTATAGACATATGCTTATTAACAGGCTGAACTTTAAACCTTACTTTGTCGCAAACTTTTTTCCACCCTAAAAATGTTTCACATGATGCAATTATTCACTAATTTCTTTCAAACTTTGTATCCTGCCTCTCAAAAGCACATTAAAAAAATTGCTATAATTACTTTTTTAAATGAGTCTCCAATTTTTATAAATTAATTATCAGATTTTGGAAAGTTGTGAGTTTTAAAAATACGAAAAGAAATAATTTTTCTCTACTAATTAGGGATAATATTTAAAAATATAATATGACAGATCTATTTATGAACTTATTTACTGTAAAACTGTATGTTTGTATGTGAATATTTTTAAAACTGCATCACGTGGCTCATTTTATTAGAAAAATGATTTTAGACAGTAAATAATTATTATTTAAATAACCATTTAAGCTATAATTTTGATAAATGGGGAAAATATCACTATTATTATTACTACTAGTATTGTTATTATGTACAATAACTGATATAAATTTCTATAAGATATATGACATACTGTGGATTTTCCAACTTCCACAGATGCATTTACCTTAAGAAAAACGAATCATCACCATTTTGGTTTCAGATACAAGGTATAATGTTGGAATATAAACCATATTTGAAGCCATTCTCTATCGAAGTCATTTTAGTAAAACAAATAAAAAATAATAATTTTATAAATTTTCTCCTTGCAGTTGAACTTTTTCTGAGAGCGAACCTAGTGATCTTTGCGATCCTGTGTTCCTAGAAAGTAAAAAGACCTTGATAAGGAAGTTACTCATGAACGGCTTTGATGTAGCATTGTTTCCCAAATGCGGATCTCTCAATCTTTATTCCATTAATACATTCACACGACATTAACGATTTCTGTACTCGACAGGGAGTAATATTTTTCATCGATTTTGTTTCCCCATTTCTTTTTACTTTCTATACACGTACTATGTACATAGTGTATAGAGAAAGTATTGGACTCCACTTAAAATTTCGATACTGAGATTTCACCGGAAATACATGTTTTGCGTCCACCTGAATCCAAAAAAATGAATTTTTTTTGGAAAAAGGTCAGTGTGTGCGTGTGTGACTGTGTGTGTGTGTGTGTGTGTGTGTGTGTGTGTGTGTGTGTGTGGATAGCGTAGCTCAAAAGCGAAAAGTTTATTATTCTGAAACACTATATGGCTGAAAAGAAAACTGTATGATTTTGCCAGCAAACCACATCTTAAATGTTAGAAGAACAAGTGGTTAGTACTAGAATGCCGGGAAGGGTAAATAATGACCAAAAGTAGAATATACTGTCTAATTTTGGTAGAAAAATCTAATTCAACAATTTTCTCTGTCATATTTATTCATTTTGCGTGCCCCTGCACTCGCCAAAAATGAATTCTTTCCTTCCACTCAGAGTGACCACTGATATTATTTGCCAAAAATGCCTAAGAACTGCTGAAAAAATTAAAAGAACACATGTTTAACCCAAAACCAAGAAGTAGTGGAGCAATGTACATTTTGACAGTCAGATGTTATGTTTTGAAATATTGTTTAAAAATAAAATAAAATTCTTCTAAAAATTGTTATTTTTTGTCTGAATAAATCAGTTAAGTTAAAAAATCTGTGGAAATCAAAGTGAGTGCTCTTTGATTTATTGTTTCAAAAACAGGTTTTAACAGAGAATCCGTGGTATAAGATTGTTATTGTGTGTTCTCAGAGGCTAATACAGTGGAATGCAACATCTCTCGCACAAGCAGTGGGATTGAAGATCGCTTTGTCTCCATGATTCTTCATGCTAGTCCTTCTATCATCCATAGGGCTTGGAGACGATATATAGAGAAAGGCGGTTCAAGAGGCGGCCCGGACAACTGCGTAAGAAGTCACCAGCGGTACAGGATAAATATCTTGTCTTATTAGCTTTGCGCAGACGCAAATCTACAGGCTGAGATCCGCAAAATGACGTACGAACAACAAGTGGATCAGGTAATAAGAAACAGGCTGGGTAATGCAGGGTTGAAACCTAGAATCCCCATTAAAGCCCCTCGTTTGACACGTCAGTACAAGGAAACTCTGCTGAGATTTGCTCAGAATCATGCCAACTGGCAGCTCAGCCTATGGACGGCTGTTCTCTTCACATAGGAGTCAAGGTTTAAATTGACGGGTTGTGGTGGTCATGACGTGTATGAAGACGTCGTGGTGAACATCTTGCACCAGCCGCTATTGTTAAATATGACAGATTTGGAGTAGGTTCGGTTATGGTTTTGGGTGGCATTACTGCTGAGCCTTTGGTTGTCCACAGCGCATGAATGCTGATGTTCACATTAATGACATTATACTTCAACTATTGGTACCCTCTGCTTTTGGAAAGGACCCTAATATTCTTCTAAAGCACGATGCCAAGGATGTCTTACAAGAATGCCAAATTTGGGTAATGGACTGGCCTGTACACAGTCCTGACCGCAATCCTGCTGTGTCACAGAACCTGTGAGAACTCGCAAATGCACTCACTCAAGAATGGGAGAAAATCCCACAAAGAATTCCACATAGGTGCTAAGCGTTGTTGCAGCTCATGGAGGACACACTAAGTACTGAATACAGGGAAATATTGGATAAGCATATGCTAGAAAAAATATGCCCCGAAAATGGTGTTTTCAGCACGATAATGATCCAAGACATCGTTCTCGTTGTGTAATAGACTATGTCAACAGAAAGAAATAATGTTTTGCCGCGGCCAAGTCAAAGTCCGGTCTTGAAACCTATAGGACGTATGCGGAGGGTGTTGGACAACGTATTAGAACAAGAGGGTTTACCAATAAAATGCATGTTTTCAATTTGTTGAAATGTGAATGACAAAATTTTCTAAGAGACAATTAATGCCCTTATTGGTTCCATGTCAGCAAGATGTGAAGCTATTATAAAATAAAAGGGCTACGCAACGCAATATTATTTGCCTTGCTCCGAAAACGCACATTTAGTTTTATTTTTCGAACAAAGCTATTTTGTCAAAACACTTATGAGCTATGAATTCCTCAGGGTTTTTTTTGACGTACAATGCATTATCTCCATAAGTATTATTTTTACTTTCTCTATATGCACTATGTACATAGTTTATAGAGAAGTTATTGCACTCCACCCAAAAATTCGATATCGAGATTTCACCGGAAATATATGTTTTAGGGTCCCCAATATCCAAAAAAAACATTTTCACAAAAAGGTCCGTGTCCGTGTGTGTGTAAACACGATAACTCAAAAATGAAAAGCCGGTAAAATACCAAACTTGGTATTTAAGTTTAGTATCTTCCAGAGATGCGACACGAAAATTTTGAGAAAAATCCCCCCACCCCAAACTACCCTTCACATGGAAAAAATTTCGAAAATGTTGATTTTCTTAAAAATGGCTCTAAAGATTTTGATTAAAATATCGTATATTAAAGATATTTACCTGACAAATAAAATGCATATCTTGACTTTTCTGGGAATGGCCTCTGAAGACTACTTTATTCTGGATGAATTTTACGGAATTGTGCATAAGTGCTAAACCGTAAGAGATGGAAAAAACTTACTACATGAGAAAGGTAGAGCACTTTAAAACACACAATTTATGTCCTATACATTTTTTTCGTGGAATTGATATTTTTAAGATATTCTTGGTTTTTCATTTCTGCTTTGAAAAACACTTTTCTCATACAGGAATTTGTTAACCCCTGCCCATACAAACAAAGGAACTTCAGTTACATAACAACCAGCTTTTGGCTATCATTTTAGCTATGGTACTCTCTCATTTCGCTTCTACTTACAAGGAAGCAAATAATACGACTATTTCTGCTAATGTTTCTCGATTAGCATGAAGTAAATAGAAGCATAAGCTTTTTAACTACAACTTGTTGCAGAGATGCAGAGAAAGTCATGTGAATGGTACACATCAGATTTTTTGTCTATGTATAGTTCAAGTTACATATTGTACAAAACTATAAATACAGAAATGTTGAGAAACCAATTTGTCAAAACTTATGAGCGCTAATGGAAATGGTGTTCTTTAAGAGCTGTGGTTCTCAGCGTCCCATTCTATAATGAAAGATCGCTTAATTTTGCTCAGAAGCTTCTTTTATTTGTTTTGAAGATCTTCGTTGATTAGAGAGTGCTGCCCTACTAACCACGTCTTCAGTTCAGTGAAAGTCGCTGGGTGCCAGGTCAGGACTGCACGGCGGATGATCGAAAATATCCCATTTAAATTGTTCAAGGAGCCGATGGTTTGTGCCAGCTGTGCGTGGACGAACGTTGCATTGGATCAACACAATTTCTGAAGTCAACATTCCTCTTGTTTATTTTGAATGACCCTCCGCAAACGTCGTAAAGTACGAAGATCTTCAAAACAACGTCAATGCTCATTTGAAATCATTGGCAGCAACATTTTTTGAAGCGGGTGTTGCAAAGCTTGTGCACAGGTACGATAAATGTGTCAACCTTTTCGGTGATTATGTTCAAAAGTAACCATAAGTGTACAAAACTTGTAGTAATAAAATAATTGTTTTCTATGTACTTGCTTTTATTTATAGCCTATCGGAGGTTGAAAAAAAAAAAGGCCCTCGTATTAAATTTTGTATTCTTTATGCTATTTTAATTTGCTCATTACTATGAGGCGTTGCGTGGAACGTTATTGGTCTGTTTTATGATTAATGTCGTTCCTTTAAGAGTACTTTGCCGACAGACCGCAGAAATTACTATGTCTCCCTCACACGTGTACTACCCTTTAGAGGTAATACTTGCTTAAAAATATCTGATGTGTTCTATTCACATGTCTTTCTCTATATATTCTGCAATTAACTATTCTTACAAAATCAAATTCTTCTATCTGTTTCATGTAATCGAAGTAAACATTTGAAGAAATGATCTCATGACTAATTTCCTTGTAGATACAGCGGAAAATAGACTACACTAGACTCAAGCGATAGTCATATCTTTTAAAAGATGGTCGGTATAAGTAATGACATTGAAATTCAGGTATCTTTGCACGACCAGCAGTAAAAAACACTAATGTTAACTATCTATTTGGGAATGTTTATGAGTATTGGGGTATTTAAAGCAATAACAAGAAATATCTCGCAAAAGTTTAATTATAAAATAATGTTTTTTGACAAGATCCAAATTTTTTGTGAAGAAAAGCTTTGCCTATCTCTTGTGATTTACCAGTTGTGCAATGTCATTCAGAATGAATAGGATTTCACAGGCTATTTCCAGAAAACTCAAGATACAAATTTAGTTCCGTCATAAATATATATAAAAAAAATAAGACATTCACTGTATCACTGATCTTAATCATGTCTATTCTTTTTAATGTTTCATTTATATAGCCCCCTTTAACATCTAAGGTCATATCGGGGGCTTTCCACTTGAAACAACTCGTTGTCTGTAGGTTCCTTTACGTTAGTTTAAATAATTTCTTTTTCCTCAAACTCGCACACATTCACACTCATGTACAAACTTCCAGACTCTGTGGGGGATAGGGAATAATTCTGGCTAAGGAAATATTCCCCGCACCAGCCGGGGATCAAATCCGGGACCCCCGGGTGAGAAGTCAGCTCGCAGTTTTAATGTCTATTGTGTACAGTCGTACAACGCAAAGAAAAGAATAGAACTACGTAACTAGCACTTGACAGCTATGTTAGTTTTATATCAACATACTGAAGTGCTGTTTCATTTGAGTACGTCACCAACGAAGAACTCACGGATACCACCACCAGGAGAAAACGACATACGATACACTTGAAAAACCTATCGTTAACAATATTTTTAAATAACCTGTACCGACCAAAACGAAATGCATTTACTATGAATTTTATGCAAAACACTTGATAGATCATCTTAAAATTTAAACACAATAAGCGATATATGTTTAATGCAAATGCCTTAACATTTACAATTGGTCTCCTTAGCGTGGTGGTGGCCCAGCTGCTTGCCAAGCAGAGACCTGGGTTCGATTCCCGATACCGGCGTGGGGAGCCCTGCTCCGGGATACACTCAGCCTCGTGAGGTCCCTGGGGGGCCAATAGAGGAGCTACTTGGAGAAGTAGCGGCTCTAGATCAAGAGGACCGTATTAACCGTCCGGGAGGGTTTCGAGGCGCTGACCACGTCTCAACCTCCAATAGTACACCCCATCCATGACGCAGTGGCCGGGCGGTTGGCCAAGGTTCCTTGTAAGCTGTCGTGCCATGGAATTATTATTATTATATTTATTATTATTTAATGCATGGTGTCTTTCAAAAGTAAGTTCAAACATAAACCTCTATAAATATTACATTTGATATGGCAAATAAATATGGTCAAACAATTTTTTTCCCAGAAATTATTGAGATGTAAAAAAAAAAGTCAAGTAAAGGGATTAACAAAACATTGGGAAGAATGTCTGTGATACCACGCTCAGCAGATTTCTTGGAACAAGGGTAATTCCTTGTGAGGTATCATCTTTCAGTTGCAGTGTTTTTTTATGTATCAAGAAAACTCGTTCTTTAAGGTAACCCACGCCAAAAGACGGCCAGATTAGATCGCGAGGACATTTCTGGAAATTGTCTCCTGATGACAAGATTGCCGCCAAACGTCTAATTAATTGTTTTCAAGGCAGTTGGTGTGGGATAAGCGCCATATTTATGAAGATTATGCTTTCCATATCGTGATTCTTCAGTTAAGGTATTAAGAAGCTCTACAGAACGCTACAACAGGGCTCTTCGTTTTTTGTAACGGTCTATCTCACTCCATTATTGTCTTCTTAGGAAAAAATATGATACAATGATAAAGTTTGAAGGAAAGTGAAGTCACAGTAACCTTAAAATAATGAGGTTATTGTTTAATTAAAGTCTGTCAACTCAATTGAGGAATAACGATATTGAAAACATAATCTTTATGCAAAAACAATTAAATATGCAGATGTTTGATCGCGTCATCAGTAGGCAGTTCCCATCAAGGTGGCCTTCGCGATCTCCTGAGTTTACCTGGCACATTCAAATTCGCTAGTGTAACTCAAGAAATTACAAATATTCCATAAACATATATAAAATGTAGAGCATGGTGTCGCAAGTAGAATGTTATTCGTTAAACAAGGGAACAGCAAACTTCTTTCCATTATTTTATAAACCCCTTCATTTGAAAAACACGTTTACTTGGACATCTCCTCAATGCCTAATAAATTCCATTGTTTTCTCAACAATATGATTTTTTCCTATCTCAAATATTATAATATCCATAGCGGTTTAAACTTTGAACTGGTTTTTGATTGGCCTCATATATGTGATTTGCGTTTTATATATTGTTTTTCTGTTCACTTAAGGTATATTATAGTTATAAGCATAATTATTAATATAATTATTTCATTTTTCAAGTAATTAATTAACAAACCATATTTTCATCATTATACTTATATCTAAAGTGAATCCACAAGTCATGTGAGTGTAACCCTTTAGATTATTTTAAGGTGGTCGCACAAAGAACATGAAATTCAAAGCCAACGTATAGTGTTCTGATTTTTTAAATTTTTACCTTCGCTTTCGCCTACCTTGATTGTGCAGATAAGCAATAAATTCCATTTCGATTAAAAATTAAACTGAAGGAGGTGTTTTTGTACGAATAATTTTAGAAGAGTGAGTGGAGAAGGCCGCTTGAATGTAAACTATTTTTGAAACCACATATTTGAAATACATTTGAATGATTGAGTAGTATCCCAAAAACAATATCTCTTCTAAGAGCATAGTATAATTATCAGCAAAGAAATTAGGTGGTTGAAATGAAATATCAGCATTGATTTTCAGAATTCAATGTTAATAAACAAGGAACCTATGTGTTGATAGTTTTACTCATTTGATTAGAAGATGAGCTCATCTTCTAATTTTCTACTTTCTCTATACGCACTATGTACATAGTGTATAGAGAAGGTATTGCACTCCACCCAAAAATTCGATTCCGAGATTTCACCGGAAATATATGTTTTAGGGTCCCTTTATCTAAAAAAAAAGCATTTTCGGAAAAAGGTCGGCGTGTGTGTGTGTGCGTGTGTGTGTGTGTGTGTCCGTGAACACGATAACTCAAAAACGAAAAGTAGATAAAATACCAACCTTGGTATTTAAGTTTAGTATCTTCCAGGGATGCGACACGAAGATTTTGAGAAAAATCCCCCCTTTACATGGAACTTTTTTTCGAAAATTTTTTATTTTCTCAAAAATGGCTCTGACGATTTTGATTAAAATTTCGTATATTAAAGATATTTACCTGACAAATAAAATGTATATCTTGAATTTTCTGGGAATAGCCTCTGAAGAGTAGTTTATTCAGGATGAATTTTACTGAATTTTGAATAACTGCTAAACCGTAAGAGATGGACAAAACCTTGCTATACAAAAAATGTAGAATACGTTAAAACACACAATTTATGTTATATACATTTTTTCGTGCAGTTCGTCGTTTTTGTGACATTTCTTATTTTTGTTTCTGCTATGAAAAGCTTCTACATTTTTCATACAGGAATTTGTCAACTGCTGTCCATACAAACAAAGGAACTTCAGTAACATAGCTTTTGGAACACCGGTGGAATGCGATGGCGGGGGAAACCGCAGAAAACCCGCTCCTACGCCGCTTTGTCCACCATAAATCTCATATTAGGTAACTTGGGATCGAACCCGGGCCATCTAGGTGAGAGGTGCGGCCTAACTTTATAGGTAATATACTATTCCTTTCAAGAAGGAACGTTGCATCTCAAAATGGACAGTAAGAAAAACATAACTTTTTATTTCGAAATTTACGTGTTCTCATAACCAGTACTACAATAGTTGCTGATAGATCCCGTATATGAGCTAGTAATACAGAGGAAAAGTTATAGATCATTCCCAGAGATAAGAGCAGGCTTTATATCAGATCAAACTAAATTAATGGATCAAATGAACACATTTCTCCCTCTTAACCACCGTTAGATTGCTATTCTGTCTAACGATTTGAATTACCATAATTAGCGAACAGTTTTACTTTCTCTATACGTGCATAGAGAAAGTATTGTAATGCAGCTTTCAAAGAGCTTCGTTCGTGCGTGTGTGTGTGTGTCTATGGACAGCATAGCTCAAAAACGAAAAGACCGTTAAATACCAAATTTGGTATTTCAGTTTGTTATCTTCCAAGGATGTGACACGAAGATTTTCAAGAAAATCCCCCACCCCTGCTACCCTTTACATGGAAAAAGTAATTGCTTTTCTCAAAAATGGCTCTAACGTTTTTTTATTAAAATCTCTTATACTTAAGATATTTACATGCCAAATAAAATGTATATCTTGAATTTTCTGGGAATAACCTCTAAATACCTCTTTATTCTGAATGATTTTTATTGAATTTTATATAACTGGTAAACCATAAAAGATGGACAAAAACTACACAAGAAACATAGATCACAATAAAACACACAATTTGTATCATATCCATTTTTTTTTTCTATTTTATTCCATATTGATTTCAGTTTTAAAATACTGAAATTTTTCTCATAAGTATACTTGTCAAGCTTGGCCACGCAAAGAAACTGATTTCAATCCCATAGCAACCACATTTTAAAACATTTGACTGTCCATTTTGACTTATATATTCCCTTATTTCCCTTCTACTTAAAAAGGAACTAAGTAATAAGACCGTTTCTGATAATATTTTAGCATTAAATAGATAGAAGAATAAGCTTATTAACAATAATTTGTTGCACAGATGTAGAGAATGTCATGTGTATGGAGCACATCAGATTTTTTTTTCTTTTTTTACTTTCTCTAACCCCGTATGTACAATGTACATAGGGCTAGAGAAGTATTGCATTCCACCCAAAAATTCGATGTCGAGATTTCACCGGAAATACATATTTTTGGACCTCCTGAATCCAAAAAAAGCATTATCAGAAAAAGGTCCGTGTGTGTGTGTGTGTGTGTGTGTCTGTCCGTGTGTCTGTGAACACGATAACTCAAAAACGAAAAGTAGCTAAAATACAAAACTTGGTATTTAAGTTCAGTATCTTCCAGGGATGCGACACGAAGATTTAGAGAAAAATCCCCCCACCCTAAACTACCTTTTACATGGAACATATTTCGAAAATTTTGATTTTCTGAAAAATGGCTCTAACGATTTTGATTAAAATATCGTATATTAAAGATGTTTACCTGATAAATAAAATGTACATCTTGAATTTTCTAGGAATAGCTTTTAAAGATCTGTTTATTCTGGATGAATTTTGCTTAATTTGGCATAACTAGTAAACCGTAAGAGATATACAAAAACGTACTATGTACAAAATGTAGGGCTTGTTAAAATACACAACTTACGTCATGTACATTTTTTTCGTGGAGCTTACCGTTTTCGGGGTATTCATTGTTATTAGTTTCAGTTGTGAAGTATTTCTACTTTTCTCAGACGGGAGTGTCCGTTTTTTTTTGTTTTTTTTCTACTCCTTGCCAAGAAAAGAAGCTATTTGTAATGACAATCGCATAACGACAGCGTTTAAAACATTTGACTATCGATTTAGCCTAGTGTATTCCCTTATTTTCTTCCTACTTATAAGGAACTAAGTAATAACATTGTGCTGAATACCTCGATTAACAAGGTGCAGAAAGAAGAATAGTCTTATGTAAGAAGTTTGTAGAACGGCTAGAGAAAGTCATGCGAGTGTAACGCATCAGATATTTTTTTTTTTTTTAACTTCCACATCAAACATAAATATTGAATTAAACAAGTGATAAATCTTTCTAAAAGGGTGGACGAAGTCACTACACTTTCATTTGTGGAGCGTCCCCATATAGAGGATATTTGAATTGTTTGGCATCATAGTCTGGGTCTGGGAGATGGATTTCACTGAATGGACTAAAAAGATATTACACATAAAAAAAAAAGAAAAAGAAGATCAAAAAAACGAGATGGGTTTTGTGACAACAGCCCGTAGACAGTGAAATCACTGCTCCCTCGATTCTAAAAATATAATAATGGCTGCTAGGAGTATCGTGCAAATCAGGAAGCCAGCACTGTGTGATTTGTCAAAGCTGCAACAGTCAGTGGCGTTGCAACATCGCGAGGCAGTGCTTTTGGTGCCAGCATTTTTGCTTTTCTGCCACCTACCTCTCAACATTTCATTGCAAAAAAAAAAAAATAGTTTGAGATCCCCCAAACAAAAACAAAAAGAGCTTTTAGAAAAAGGTTTGTGTGCGTTTACTTGATAGTGTTTAACACCCATTTCTACTACTTGTAGCCGGCGATGACACTGATCATACATGGAATGAAGATAGAACACCGGTAGAATGTACAGGGAAAACCGGAGAACCCGGAGAAAACCCGCCCCTGCACCGCTTTGTTCACCACAAATCTCACATGCAGTTGCTTGTGTGTTTTTTAATATACTGCGAACAGAATAACGTAAAAACGAAAATTTGGATAAATACCAGTATATTTCAAATATGCAACATGAATTCTTATTATACATTACTTATTACCCAAGCTGCATAAATCTGTTCCACCAACCTCGCAGTCCGGTTGGAGGAGCAGCAACTTGACAATCAATACGACACTTTTTTGTTGTTATTTTTGTTTTTAAAGAAATACAGTTCCGGAGGCTTGTCGCGACTCCGGCGCTGTATTCCTTTTTCCTCTTTTTTCCAGTTTCTCTACTTTTCATCTATTGACCTATTTGCTTTACCTTTCAGATTCCAATTACACATATATTCACACAGTAACAAACACACACACACACACACACACATGGCCAAGGAGGGACTCGAACCCACGATCCCGTGCGCTAAAAAAATACAAGCAGCCCAAGTTACGAACCTAGGAAGTCACGAGTTAAAGCAAGGCCTTCTTAACCTCTCTCCCACCTAACGCTGTATCACTGTGGGGAATTTCTTTGCAAAATACTTTTGTGTCCTACACTTCATTTCAAATCTTGATTCAGTCATGGGGATAGCCTGCCCTCAGTGCTGAGTTGTATTGCACACTGCAGACAGCTCTCTGAAAGTTGTAGGTAAATCGCTGTTCTTTTGGCGCGGGTCCAAGCTAGAATAGCCTGATTTTTATGGAAAATAGCTTTAATTATGATAAATGATAAATAAATCCTGTATCTGGAATTCTTTTTAGAGTAGTTTGTGACTCATCTATGTTCGGAAAACATGTTATATAATTTGTAACCAAAACACATAGGCTTAATAAATAAGAACTATTTCAGATAATTTTTCCTATATGCTAGTCATAACCAAAATATTCGAAAATATTGGTTTTTAATTTTTCAGTGAGTTGTCATTTTAGTGTAGTTATGACTAATCGGTTATTTCTCGCATTATTAGGAAATTTCATGATATCGTTCTGTTATAGATTCCTCTTTCTATATCTCGCCTTGTATATATAGTGAAATATGTAAAGAAACTATTTCTCTACAGTTTTATCCTCATTAACATGAAGTAGACAGTAGCAGAAAGGTTTTTAATATACACATAATATAAAAGAATACAATCATACATATGAACTATATTTTAGGTGGAGAAAGTGTTTCTCTCTAGGTATTGGTACAGGTTACAAAATAGAGAGGGACTCTTCGTCACTGACACTTACATAGATATATTATGGCTATCATCCCACAAGGGAAGGGGATGAACTGAAAGAACTACAAGAAAATACAGGCAATCAGCCAACAGAGGCGTGCGGAAGTCCCTAATTTTTCCATGGTCAACACCCGGTCGTAATTCTGGAGCTGCCTAGAGATAGCGATGAACAATCCATCGATCACGCAGCTCTCTGGTGTCGAAGTAGTGTACATTCGCTTTGAGCAAGCATTCACGTCATTCGTCCGACTCCGTCATCTGCCTCAAAACCTAGAAGTTCACCTGAAGGAAGATAAAGGAAATTGTGGTAGATTAGAAACCATCTAGTATTTGCCTACCGACCAGTGAAAACCACGAAAAATCCTAGGTCATATTCGGCGGTCGATTGGAATAACCCGGGGATCCAGAATGTAAGCCTCACACTACCGCGGAATCTTCTCACTTTAACTAGTATTTTTTCTTCAAGTATTTTACAATCAAAACTAATATCCAGTGATTGAAACCACTAGTAAAAAGAGTGCACATGCAAATATTATTTATTTCGTAAAGTCAGATTCATGGATAAGATTTTAGACATTAAAGGCCTCCCTTAAAAAATAAATAAATGACCGATAAAGAAGACTTAAATGCCCCATGGGTAGCAAAATTTGAGAAGTAAATTATTGTAGCAGAATTGAAGTCCAAACAAAAATTTTTGCGCGTAAATGAATTTTGGCACTATTAAAATCTTGAGCAAGGTTTGGCGTGTTTCAAGTTTCACTTCAAACTTTAAAAGATTCTAAATCTTAAACTATTTGAATAAGATAAGATGTTAATAATAAACAGTGAATTAGTTTTCACAAAAGGGTGAGTGCATAAAGACATTATTTATATTTAAACTGTAACATACTGTTTGTGATAATACAAATACCAATAATCCTATAGATAAAATTGTTATTATTAAACCTGTTTTTCTTAATGTAGATAAAACAATAATTTAATTTAAATCATATTTAATATTAGCTCCAACCCTGATATAAATATTGTTAAGATCTCTAGGAAAAGCTTTGCTAAATCGAATTAATAAATACTCTCCTGCTGTAACTAAAGTTGAAGAATGAACCAATGCAGAAACAGGTGTAGGAGCTGCTATTGCTACTGAAAAAGGAATTTGAGCACTTTTAGTTATAGCAGCTAAAACAACTAAAATGAAATTAAATATATTTCATTTTTATTCATTACACAATGCAAATAAAAGATATAATTTCATCTACAAAATTTTAATACTCATGCAATAAAAATATATAGAAATAGATCTATAAAATTGTTACATAATATAATAGAAAAGACAGAAATGAAAATGAATGTAGATCCTTTATTAATTTATTCTTTCCAATTAAAAGTTTAAATTCCTTACGTTTTTGAAAATTAATTTTTATTTTTACAGAAATTATTCAGTTAGGGTAGAATTGTTACACAAGCCTGTAGAACTCGTGCAGCAAAGTAACCTAGAAACAAAAGTATGAAACAATTGAAACCTGTAGTAAATTTTGATATGTTGAAGGAATAGCCTCATAGTTCACTCTTTTTACTTTCTCTATACGTACTATGTACATAGTGTATAGAGAAGGTATTGCATTGTACCCAAAAAATCTGTACCAAGATTTCACCGGAAATACATGTTTTGAGACAGCTTAAATCCAAAAAAATCATTTTTAGAAAAATGTCTGTATGTGTCTGTCTGTGTGTATGTGTGTGTGTGTCTGCGTGTCTGTGGGCAGCATAGCTCAAAAACGAAAAGACCGTTAAATACCAAACTTGATATTTAAGTTGAGTATCCTCCTAGGATGCCATACGAAGATTTTTCAAGAAAATCCCCCCCACACAACTACCCTTCACATGGAAAAATTTTCGAAAATTTTGATTTTCTAAAAAATGGCTCTAACGATTTTGATAAAAATGTATATTAAAGATATATACGTAACCAATAATATGTATATCTCGAATTTTCTGGGAATAGCCTCTGAAGACAACTTTATTCTGGATGAATTTTACGGGATTTTGTGTAACTGGTAAACCGTAAGAGATAGACAAAAACTTACCGCACAAAAAATGTAGAGCACATTAAAGCACACAGTTTATGTTATATACATTTTTTTTCGTGAAGTTGATCGTTTTTTGAAATAATCCTTGTTTATTGGGTTCAAGCATTAAAACTTATACTTTTCTCATACAGGAATTCAACAATAGCTATTCATATAAACAAAGGAACATGTCACATAGCAACCATCTTTTGCTATCACTTTAACCTATGGTACTCCCTTATTTCCCTTCTACTTGTAATGAAGCAAGTAATAAGACCATTTCTGCTAATTTTTTCTCACTTAGCATAAACTTTTTAACAAAAGTTTGTTGCAGAGATATAGAGAAAGTCATGTAAATGGATTACATCAATTTTTTTTTAAGATGAATTATTATAAGAAGGAATGAGACTGTTGAAGAGTTAAATGCTGCATATTTTCCCAAGCAATGAGATGTAAATTTTCGATTAGGTGAATCCAAAAACCGAATTTAATGTTCTGCATTTACATGACGTCATCTACGTTGTTTCCTACAAACTATCCATACTAACGCTTTTGCTTATTTCCTATTTTGTTTTGTTTTTGTTTTTATCCAACTTCTCTCCTACACACTGCTTGACAAATTTAACTCTGATGAGATATGAAGCCCGAGACAGTACCTTGCGAGATTTCCTTGAGATTTATTGGGGGCTTGCATTTATTGGGAATTTAATGTCATATCGGCATATTGTGATATTAGCTAAGTAGTTTCAGGGTCGTGACTGCGGTTGTGGCGCCCCTCCTTGGTGGTGAATGCACCTTAAAAATTCCGCTCTCGGCGGCAGTGTGGCGTTTGAGTAGTCTATCGACTTGGGAGTTAAGTCAGACCAAGAACGCGACTCCCAGCGCTCCCCGCGTTCAGAAGAACAACTGCCTGGACCAGTTAGGGACCCACCACGGGTCTTTACTCGCGGTCGTCTTCGGCTGTTCTATCCTCCTCCACAGTAAGCTAACAATGATTCCAGTGTGGAACGCCCTCGGGAATCTCAGACAAACACCCACACGTCAATTTATTTAGTAACATAATCGACACAACTCTTTATCCATGTTAGTTGTCATTCAGGGCCAAACCTGAATATATGTATACACATACATACAAATATAGTAAAATGAGTTTATATTCAGTATTGTACATACAGAAATAGGTGTCTCCTTAGCGCAGCTGCTTACCAAGCGGGAGACCTGGGTTCGATCCCGGCGTGGGGATTTTTCCCCCGCGGGAGACCTGGTCCGGAGTGCACTCAGCCTCGTAAGGTCCCTGGTGGGCCAATTGAGGAGCTACTTGATGGAGAAGTAGCGGCGCCAGGTCATGAGGACCGCATTAATCGGCCGGGGGGACTCGAGGCCCTGACCACGTCTCACCCTCCAATACTCCACCGGTAGTGGACCGAGATGGGGGACGCAGCGGCCGGGCGGTAGGTGAGCTGTCGTGCCATGGAGTTACAAACAGAAATATTTCTTGCTTTGTTTCTATTCTCCCCTTTTTTACTTTCTGTTAATCTTTTTTTTTTTCTATATATTTTTTTTAGTTTACTAGATTCTGTAAAATCTATTTCCCATTCTTGTAGTTTTTGCACTTGTTTCACCTAACTATTCTAACTTATATGAAGTGAATCAAACTTTGGTGACAGAATCTCTAAAAACAGTGCAACAAGAGGTTTTCCACTTTTAAGAATGCACACTTTCAAGAAAAAAAAATGTTTATGACACTAGTGCCCCAGAGAACACCTCATCCAACTGTGGAAAAATAGTTGGATACGCCACTGAAATAAAGACGTAACAGTAATGATACGGAAAGAATTGGAACTGGCGGAAGAAAATAAAGGGATAGAGGGAGAAGAAAAAGGAAAATGTGCTAAAAACGCGGGAATGAGTAATGATAGGAGGAATCCATGGGCTAAGGGTGGCACTTGATTGTGATTCTAAATACGGTTATTGTTGATGGGAAAATGAGGGGGAGAGTAACGTGTATTGCTTGTTACAATGGCAGGTCTCCCCACGTTCCCTGCAGAGTAACGTTCACGTGGGACCAAACAGAATACATACATACACAAGGAAACCAATTAAATTCGTTACATCTAGAAGATTGGCCCTTATCAACTTAGTACGTA
The DNA here is from genome assembly GCA_030762935.1 of Hymenopus coronatus. Taxonomy (NCBI): domain Eukaryota; kingdom Metazoa; phylum Arthropoda; class Insecta; order Mantodea; family Hymenopodidae; genus Hymenopus; species Hymenopus coronatus. The sequence goes on along the minus strand of CM060885.1, from coordinate 39,179,098 downwards.
TAGTTAGCCTAAAACTTTTTCAGAATATCATTTATCAATAGAAATATAACAATACATTATTCCTGTAAATAAAATAATTAACAACCAAGGTAACGCTGGCTTATTACAGTTTATTTTAGCTATTTTTATAAAATGTAAATAAACATTTTATAAAATCTGAAGCACATGCTTATGTGTTTAACATTTATGATACTTAATATCAAGGCTTGCATGTTACTAATGATAACAGGAGTTCATACAAAGAAAGTTTGATATGTATTGGTCAGAGTTGTAATTGATGAAATTATATGGAATATAAGGAGTTATCTAAAGCTTTCAAAAGTTAAAGGTAACTAAATAATAAGTATGTTTTATCCTGAGGATATATTCCCTTTTACATTCACAATAAAAGTTATGCAATTTATGAACTTTATTTTTACGGTAATTGGGCGCTAAAGAAACCGTGAGTGTTAGTAATAATTCAAGAAGTAAGATTTATTTTAAAATTCGGAAAGGTTAAAAGTTACTATGAGAACTCCTTGAAACAAAATACATAGAATCTAATATGAGCATTCAAAAGACTTTGTTTACTTAAGACAAATTGAGGTATATCCTGTATGAGTATATATTCATATAAAAGAAATTCTTATATTCACATTACATTATACAAAACATAGTTTAATAGAAGAATTTCACACAAGCTATAATGAGTTAGTTTATATCAGCATTTTGATATAACCTTCAAAGAGAAAGATCTCTTGATAGAAAAATATGTGAATTACAAACTTTCGAGCATATCTGTCGGGTGATATGCTTATTAAGGTGTAGATATACAATATTGGATCATTTTAAAATGGTAGGTGCTACGAAGAAAACAATATTTGATAAAAACTCCGTACTACTTCCCATTTAAGATTTTCTATCTCCTAATATCTTCAAAATGTCCCAAAATAGTCAGAGTGAACAGGACTGTTCACAGAAAACTCACATATGGTGATTCTATGGTATTTTAATCAAAATCGTTACAGCCATTCTTGGGAAAATAAAATATTTCGAAAAATGTTGCATGTAAAAGCTGGTTGGAGGTAAGAATTTTCATGAAAATTCTTGTGTCATATTCTTGGAAGACACTGAATTTAAGATATTTTAGTGAAGCGTTAAAATGATTATTCAGTAATAGAAGAGGCTGTCAATATAAATGTGAAATACTGATACTCTTGTAGATAAGTAAGAAGTAAGTAAATATAGTAGAGGAAAATAAATTCCACTACCACAATCAGCTCAATGTCACCGAAATATTATACAAATACAAATATATATTTGGAGTGCCTGGGGAAGAAGATCATTAATCGATAGCCTTTTAGTGAATCAAAAGTTAAAAATCTGATGTGTTCCATTCATATTACTTTCTCTACATCCCTGCAACAAATTACTCCATTTACTTAATTTAATCGAGAAAACATTAGCAAAAATAGTCCTATTACTTGCTTCCTTGTTAGTAGAAGCGAAATAAGGGAGTACCATAGGTTAAAATGATAGTCAAAAGCTGGTTGCTATGTGACTGAAGTTCCTTTATTTGTATAGATAGAAGTCGACAAATTCCTGTATGAGAAAAATATGTTTTTCAAAGCTGAAACCAAAAACAAGGAATGTCTAATAAACGATCAACTCCAACAAAAAATGCATATAACTTAAATTATGTGTTTTAACGTGATGTACATTTTTTGTGTGGTAAGTTTTTGTCTATTTCTTACGGTTTAGCAGTTATGCAAAATTCCGTAAAATTCATCCAGAATAAAGTAGTCCTCAAAGGCTATTCCCAGAAAATTCAAGATACACATTTTATTTTTCAGGTAAATATCTTTAATATACGATATTTAAATAAAAATCGATATAGTCGTTTTTAAGAAAATCCAAATTTTGGAAAAAAGTTCCATATAAAAGGTAGTTTGGGGTGGGGGAATTTTTCTCAAAATCTTCGTGTCCCATTCCTGGAAGATACTAAACTTAAATACAAAGTTTGGTATTTTACCGACTTTTCGTTTTTGAGTTATCGTGTTCGCAGACACACACACACACACACGACCTTTTTCTGAAAATGCATTTTTTTGGATACAGGGGACCCTAAAAGATATATTTCTGGTGAAATCTTGGTTTCGAATTTTTGGGTGGAGTAATGCCTTCTCTATATACTATATATATAGTAAGTACGTGCAGAGAAAGTAAAAACATAATTGGATCGAATCGCTACCAGCTAAAGACTGAATATCTCTGAAGCTACGTGGTGCAAATTCAATAAACAAGTAACAAATATTAATGTGCCATGTAATACCCAGCGTGTAACTTTTTCGTTATTGTATATCCATAACAAGCAAGATTTTGCTAAAAGTCACATCAGAAAAGAATCAGTGATCTGGAATAGAATAACTTAAATAACAATTGAAAATGTAGGTAATGAAATGTTAAGACAAAAAAGAAAAGATACAAAAACCAACGTATGAATATATTTAACAATGAATAAGAACAATTAATGTTAAATAAAAGCTCTAATCGAAGAAGAACCGTTACACTCTCAAAAAACATTTAATTAAAATGTTTTCAACACATATAAGAACGACACCATCAAGACAAACTGGATGTTTTATGAAACGACCACGACTTTAATGGAAAGACGACCTCGGAACGGGCTAACATCGCCCACCTTGTAATAAATAATGACGAGGAAAATGTTTCATCAACAAAAAAAAAGTCAGTTAAAATTGAATCTTACTTTGTTTACAGTCGTAATCAATCACATTTAAACATGTGTCTTATTTGTTTACGAACTTTTGAATCCCCAATTTGTTGTGATTGCCGCCCATCTATTAAGCAAGAATTCCGGATATAATATCTTCAAGCAAAGAAAGAAGTCTTCAACAGATCTACGGTTACACAGCGTAACTTGTACCATTTTTGTGTACTTGATTCTTCAAATCATCTGTTATGAGTGATGGATGTCCGGAGCAAATTCGCCACCTACATTTCTTCGTCCATTATTGAACACTTCCCACCACTTTCTCACTAATGTTTTGTTCATTAATGCATCACCATACACTTCCTTTAGTTGACGGTGAAGTTCAGCAGATTTCAATTTCCGGGCATTCAAAACTTTAATACCCTTTACCTCACAGTCGGTGGGATTTTGTATCACGTAGTTGATTTTGAAAAATCGCAGAATGCATAATATTATGTTTTTCTCGAATAAACATTCACGTGACACTGATAAAATATGACGAAAAACCACTCAAGCTTGGGTAGAAGCCTGACAGTGATCCATGCCATATGAGTGCGAAAACGGCATTTTTGGAAAAAGGTCCGTGTGTGCGTGTGTGTGTGTCTGTGTGTCTGTGGACAGCATAGCTCAAAAACGCAAAGACCGTTAAATACCAAACTTGGTATTTAAGTTTGGTATCTTCCAAGGATGCGACACGAAGATTTTCAAGAAAATCCTCCCACCCCATCTACCCTTTACATGGAACTTTTTTCCAAAATTTTGATTTGATCAAAAATGGCTTTAACGATTTTGATTAAAATATTGTACACTAAAGATATTTACCTGACAAATAATATGTATATTTTGAATTTTCTGGGAATAGCCTCTGAAGACTGCTTTATTCCGGAAGAATTTTGCATAATTGTTTAACCGTAAGAGATGGACAAAAGCTTAACACACAAAAAATGTAGAGCACATTAAAACACATAATTTATGTTACATACATTTTTTCGAGCAGTTGACGTTTTTGAGATATTCCTTGCTTTTGGTTTCAGCTTTGAAAAACTTGTACTTTTCTCATACAGGAATTTGTCAACTCGTGTCCATACAAACAAAGGAACTTCAGTCACCTAGTAACCAGCTTTTGACTTCACTTTAACCTATGATACTCCCATATTTCGCTTCTACTTACAAGGAAGCAAGCAATAAGACTATTTCTGCTAATTTTTTCTCGATTAGCTTGAAGTAAATAGAAGAATAGGTTTATTAGCAATAATTTGTTACACAGAAGTAGAAAAAGTCATGTGAATGGAACACATCAGATTTTTTCTGGATTATCCTCTACAATAATTGCATATACCCAAGGTCGCAGGATCAAACCCGGCGAGGATGATGGATCCTTAAGGATAAAGATCCTAGCATGGCTTTCTTCGGAAGGGAAGTAAAGTTGTTTGTCCCGTGTTGTAAAAGAACCTTACGTTAAAGAGTGTCCATAAATAACACTTCATTTAATCTTTCTACAATAATTGGCACCGCAATCTTCAGCAGAATGAAATTTATATCAAATATAGATCAGATATATCAAAGAAAGTATTTTGGAAACTGGGAAAAAGGGATAAAAAACAAGAAGAATTATATGTAGGTTAGATGGTATTCTTCGTGCTGCAAGCACATATTCTCAGACACAGCTTTCTGCCTGGTGTGCGGTTATCTTTGGGGAGATGAACTTTGTCAGCAAATCGATTAAAAAGTGGTTAATAATAGAGATATATAGGCAATACTATATATCACAAAATTTCAACAGTACCGAAAACAATATTTTGAAACTAGTATTACGATGAAGCTAGTTGAAAAATCTGATGTATTCCATTCACATGACTTTCTTTACTACGCTGTAACACATTATTCTTAATAAGCATATTCTTCTATCTACTTTATGATAATTGAGGTAAACATTAGCAGACATTTTGTTAATTACTTGCATACTTGTAAGTAGAAGGAAAAAAAAAGGAATACACTAGGCTAAAAGGTGTGTTAAATTTCTTAAAAGCTGGTTGTCATATGGTTGAAATCCACAGGAGTTTTCAACATTTCGTATGAGAAAAGTTTAAGTATTTTAGATCTGAAATAAATAACATGGAATATCTCAGAAATGGTATATCCTACAAAAAACATTTATCATAAATTGTACTTTAACTCGGTCTACACTTTTTTGTGTATAAAGTTTTTGTACTAGTTATGCAAAATTCCGCAAAATTCATTCAGAATAAATAGGTCTTTAGAGGCTATTCCCAGAAAATTCAAGATATACGTTTTAAATGCCATATAAATATCTTTAACATACAGTATTTTAATAAAAATTGTCAGAAAATCAACATTTTCCACGTAAAGGGTAGTTTGTAGTGGGGGAATTTTTCTCAAAATCTTCGTGTCGCATCCCTGAAAAATACTAAACTTAAATACTAGTTTTGGTATTTTATCGAATTTTTGTTTTTGAGTTATCGGGTTCGGAGACACACGTACACACACGCGGAACGTTTTCCCAAAATGCTACGGATACGTGTATTTTCGGTGAAATCTCGACATCTAATTTTGGGTGGAATGCAGTACCTTCTCTATACACTATATACATAGTACGTGTAGAGAAAGTAAAAACTGGTTTTAAATAAAGCAATTGAGAGGTCAATAATAGTAGATGTTGGTTTGGGTTATCGATTACGCATAGAGATATATAAACGAGCAGAAATCCACGGATATATAGCCAGTGCTCCTTTCAAATGTTAATATCTATCCACCCCAACTTGATTCGAATTGCATTGCTTCCTCAGAGTATGCTGTCATTTGTGAATTATTTCCCTTGATATTTTTCTGCCCTTTACCCACGCATTCTGAATAAGCGAGTGACTGTTTTACTACCCTTCCTTAAAAAAGTAACAGAAATAAAAGAAGAATTTCTCGCGTGAGGCGAAGCGGTGAGGGAAGGATTAGGGGAGGGGGTGGATTCCAAACACTAATCTTAATAGGTTTCTATCCAACACGAATAGTTTCTATTTCTGTTTTATGCCTGGGGCTGCTATTTACAATCATATCCCGGTTTCCGATCTGGCGAGGTTCGTGTTGTAGCGCGATATCAAAGCTTCCCTTACTGCGCAACGTTGCAATCAAACGTTGGACTAATCACAGCAATATGCGTCGCTTCTCATTACCCGAAATCCTTTCTAAAAACGTGACGGGGCGATACGTAACCAGCGAATTCTGTGTAGCTGAGGGTACGTGGCATCCAGCTATGTGTCCATTTATTACTTTCTCTAGCCCCATATGTACTATGTACATAGGGATACACCCAAAAATTCGATACCGAGATTTCACCGGAAATACATGTTTTAGGACCCCCTGTATGCAAAAAAAGCATTTTGAGAAAAAGGTCCGTGTGTGTGTGTCCTTGTGTCCGTGTGTCTGTGAACACGATAACTCAAAAACGAAAAGAAGGTAAAATACCAAACTTGGTATTTAAGTTTAGTATTTTCCAGGGATGCGACACGAAGATTTTGAGAAAAATCCCCCACCCCCAACTACACTTTACATGGAATTTTTTCGAAAATTTTGATTTTCTCAAAAATGGCTCTAAGGATTTTGATTAAAATTTCGTATATTAAAGATATTTACCTGACAAATAAAATGTATATCTTGAATTTTCTGGGAATAGCCTCTGAAGAGTAGTTTATTCTGGATGAATTTTACTAAATTTTGAATAACTGCTAAACCGTAAGAGATGGACAAAAACTTACTTCACAAAAAATGTAGAGCATGATAAAACACACAATTTATGTTATATACATTTTTCTCGTGGAGTTCGCCGTTTTTGTGACATTCCTTATTTTTGGTTTCTGCTATGAAAAACTTCTACATTTCTCATACAGGAATTTGTCAACTGCTGTCCATACAAACAAAGGAACTTCAGTGACATAGCAACCAACTTTTGATTATCACTTTAACCTATGGTACTCCCTTATTTCACCTCTACTTACAAGGAGGCAAGTAATATTGCTATTTCTGCTAATGTTTTACTGAAGTTAATAGAAGTATAAACTTTTTAAGAACTATTTGTTGCAGGGATATAGAGAAAGTCATGTGAATGGTACACATCAGATTTTTACTTTCTCTAGCCCCATATGTACAATGTACATAGGGATAGAGAAGTATTGTATTCCACCCAAAAATTCGATACAAAGATTTCACCGGAAATACATGTTTTAGGACCCCCTGTATCCAAAAAAAAGCATTTTGAGAAAAAGGTCCGTGCGTGTGTGTGTGTGTGTCCTTGTGTCCCTGTGTCTGTAAACACAACTCAAAAACGAAAAGTAGCTAAAATACCAAATTTGGTATTTAAGTCTACTATCTTCCAGGGATGCGACACGAAGATTTTGAGAAAAATCCCCCCACCCCAAACTACCCTTTACATAGAACTTTTTTCGAAAATTTTGATTTTCTTAAAAATGGCCTTAACGATTTAGATTAAAATATCATATATTAAAGATACTTACCTAACAAATAAAATGTATATCTTGAATTTTCTGGAAATAGCTTCTGAAGACCTGTTTATTCTGAATGAATTTTGTTTAATTTGGGATAACTAGTAAACCATAAGAGACAAACAAAAATTTACTATACAAAAACTTTAGGTCTTGTTAAAATACACAAGTTATGTCATATACATTTTTCTCGTGGAGCTTACCGTTTTCGAAGTATTCATTGTTATTAGTTTCAGTTGTGAAGTACTTATACTTTTCTCAGACGGGAGTGTCCGTTTTTCTTTTGTTCTACTCCTGGCCAAGAAAAGCGATTTGTAATGAAAATCGCAAAACGACTATTTTTAAAACATTTGACTACTGGTTTAGCCTAGTGTATTCCCTTATTTTCTTCCTTCTTATACGGAACTAAATAATAAGAACATTGTGCTAATGAGTACCTCGATTAGCAAGGTGCAGAAAGAAGAAGAATCTTACGTATGAAGTTTGTAGATCAGCCAGAGAAAGTCATGCGAGTGTAACACATCAGATTTTTATTAGTTTCTCTACACGTACTATGTGCATAGTGTATAGAGAAGGTATTGTAATGCACCCAAAAATTCCATACCGAGATTTCTCCGGAAATACGTGTTTTGGAACCCCCAGAATACAAAAAACCTGATGTGTTCGATTCACATGACCTTCTTTACATCTCTGCAAAAAATATATTATTAAAAGGCTTATGCTTGTATTTACTTTAAGCTAATCGAGAAAAAAATTAGCAGAAATAATGCAATTACTTACTTCCTTGTAAGTAGAAGCAAAATAAGGGAGTACCAGAGGTTAAAGTGAAGTCAAAAGCTAGTTCCTTGTTTGTATGGATAGAAGTTGACAAATTTCTGTATGAGAAAATTAAATTTTTCAAAGCTAAAACCAATATCAAGGAATATCTAAAAAAAAAAAAAAAAAAAAAAAAAAAAAAAAACGATCAACTCCACGAAAAAAATGTATATAACATAAATTTTGTGTTTTAACATGATCTACATTTTTTGTGTAGTATATTTTGTCCATCCTTTGCAGTTATGCTAAATTCCGCAAAATTCGTCCAGAATAACGTAGTATTCAGAGGCTATTTCCAGAAAATTGAAGATATACATTATATTTGGCATGTAAATATCTTAAATATAAGAGATCTTCATCAAAATCGTTAGAGCCATTTTTGAGAAAATCAAAACTTTCGAAAAAAGTTCCATATAAAGGGTAGTTCGGAGTGGGGGGATTTTCTTGTAAATCTTCGTGTCGCATCCTTGGAAGATACCAAAGTTAAATACCAAGTTTGGTATTTAACGGTCTTTGCGTTTTTCCGCTATGCTGTCCACAGACACACACACACACACATGGACCTTTTTTCAAAAATGCTTTTTTTTTGGATTTAGGGGGACCCAAATACATATATTTCCGGTGAAATATCGGTATCAAAATTTTGGGTGCAATAAAATACCTTCATTATATACTATTTACATAGTAGGTATAGAGAAAATAATATTTTTATAAAAATGTGTGTGTGTCTGTGGGCACCATAACCAAAAACGAAAATTCGTGAAGCAGAAAACTTGATATTTAAGTTCAATACCTTCCAAGGATGCGACACGAAAATTTCAAAGAAAATTCCCCACCCCAAACGACCCTTTATATGGAAACAATTTCAAAAATTTTCATTTTTTCAAAAATGGCCCTAACGATTAAAATGTAAATTTTAAGTTTTCTGGAAATAGCTTCCAAAGACCTCTTTATCCTGGATGCTTTTTATTGAATTTTGTATAACTGGTAAACCGTGAGAGATAGAAAAAAAATTAGTATACAATAAATATAGATCATTAAAACACAATTTGTGTCATATTCTTTTTTTTTCGTGGAGTTGGCCGTTTTCTATATATTGCTTGTTATTGATTTTTATTTCAGTTTTATATTACTTAAACTTTTCACATACTGGAATTTGTTATCTCTTGGCAATGCAAAGAAATGGATTTGATCCACATGGCGACTAAATTTTAAAAGATTTGATTATAGCTTTAGCCTGCTGTATCTCGTTATTACCCTTCTACTTACAAGAAAGCATTTTTGCTAATGTTTATCTTGATTAGCATGAAGTGGATGGAAACAATAATTTGTTACAGATATGTAGAGAGTCACATGAATGAAACACATTAGATTTTATTTTTTATTTTATTTGTTACACATAGCGTGCTTTGATTTAGGATTTGCATGAAGTTCAGTATTCTTTACATTATATATGCTTATTAATATGCTCTGTTTTTCATTAGAACTAGGGTGAAAGTGAAATGGGTTGTAAAAATAAAAGCATTAGTGGAGGAGTGTCCCAGAAGCACCCGACCTAACAAAGAAAGCACAAAAATGTTGGGGAAAAACATCTTTATTTCTCTACAAAGTCTCATTTCCAGCGACGTTGAATAGCTTCGATACCCTGTTTATAGTGAGAACTTGAGGCCTGTAAAATAGCCATCAACTCTACCTCTTTATTGTTGGCAAATCTTCTACCATCAATCAATTTCTTCAAGTTTGGAAACAGAAAATAATCAAAGGGGACTAAATCTGGCAAATAGGGTTTATAAGGAGGCAATTCGAACTTTAACTCATTGATTTTGGCCACGAAAATAATGGACCTGTGAACTGGCGTATTTTTTTTATGCAACAAAACTTTCTTTTTCGCTAAATGACCGTTTTTGTTCGATTTCATCACTAAAACGCTGTAATAAGTTCGCACAATATTCGCCACTTTACATTTTTTGAGATAATCAATGAAAACTATCCCCCGCGCGTTCCAGAAAACTAACGCCATGTCCTTGCCTGCACATGGAAATGTCAGTAGTTTATTAACATGTAAGTATGTACATTTAAATGGAGTTTTATTTATTTATGGTCTTTAACTGCTGTGGTTCTCAGCGCCCCATTTTATACTGAGCGTGGAAGACCGCCTAATGTTGCTCAGAGGCCTCTTTTATCAGGCTTGAGGTTCTTTTACGTGCCGTAAATCTACGACATGGGACTAACGGCTTTACGTCCCTTCCAAAGGAAGCCATGTTAAGGATTTTTACGCCGAAAAAAGCCATCATCCTCCACCGGTTTTGTATGTGAAGTACTAAATTCTAAAGGACATAAATTATTTTATTCTAGAGTGTGTGTTAGCAAAATAGCATAGAATGAAGGTACTAATAAGACACATGTTCACAGAACTGTATTTACTCTGCAAAATTTCGCACAAAACGACGACATTTAGCAGTTTTTCATTTCGCTGCCGTACAGTGTGTTTTCCATATCACATTGCCTCGGGCGCAATTTTGTTTTATCTCTCTCAGGCAGAGAGGAACGCACATATCCATTAGTTTTACCTTGTCTACCACGTATATAAAATCTACATAGTAGGTGCATTCCATTTAAAAATCAATACCAAAAACACACGTGTTTTGAGGGGCCCTGAACTAAAAAAAGTTTAGGAAAACGTCAATGTTTGTGTCTGTGTCTGTAAAGAACTACTAATTAGATAGAAAAAAAACATTCACATGACTTTCTCTACATCTCTGCAATAAATTATTGCTAAAAAGCTAATGCTTCTATTTACTTCATAATAATCGAGAAAAAAAAATAGCAGAAACAGTCTTATTAATTGCTTCCTTGTAAGTAGAAGCGAAATAAGGGAGTAGCATAGGTCAAAGTGAAAGCCAAAAGCTGGTTGCTATGTGACTCAAGTTCGTTTGTTTGTACGGACACGAGTTAGCAAATTCCGGTATGAGAAAAGTATGTTATTTAAAGCTGAAACCTAAAACCAGGGATATTTAAAAAAGGACCAACTCCACGAAGAAAAAAAAAAATAGCATAAATTGTGTGTTTAACGTGTTCTACATTTTTTGTGTGGTAAGGTTTTGTGTATCTCTCATGGTTTAGCAGCTATGCAAAACACCGTAAAATTCATCCATAATAATGTAGTGTTCAGAGGCTATTCCCAGAAAATTCAAGATATGGATATTATTCCTCAGGTAAAATATCTTTAGTATACGATATTTCAATCAAAATCGTTAGCCATTTTTGAGAAAATCAAAATTTTCGAAAAAAATTTTGTTCCATTTAAAGGGCAAATGGGGGTGGAAGGATTTTCTTGAAAATCTTAGTGTCGATCTTATATACCAAGTTTGGTATTCAATAGTCTTTTCGTTTGTGAGCTATGCTGTCCCCACACACACACACACACACACACACGCGGACCTTTCTGTAAAAATCTGATGTGTTCCATTCACATGACTTTCTCTACATCTCTGCAGCAAATCATTGTTAAAAAGCTTATGCTTCTATTTACTTCATGCTAATTGAGAAAAAAAAAAAAATAGCAGAAATAGTCTTATTACTTTCTTCCTTGTAAGTAGAAGCGACGTAAGGGATTACCATAGGTTAAAGTGATAGTCAAAAGCTGGTTGCTAAGTGACTGAGGTTCCTTTGTTTATATGGACAGGAGTTGACAAATTCCTGTATGAGAAAAGTATATTTTTCAAAGCTGAAACCAAAAACAAGGAATATCTCAAAAACGATCAACTCCACGAAAAAAGTGTATATAGCATAAATTGTGTGTTTTAATGTGCTCTACATTTTTGTGTGGTAAATTTTTGTGCATCTCTTACGGTTTAGCAGTTATGCAAAATTCCGTAAAATTCATCCAGAATAAAGTAGTTTTCAAAGGCTATTCCCAGAAAATTCAAAATATACATTTTATTTAATACGATATTTTAATCAAAATCGTTAGAACAGTTTTAGAGAATCAAAATTTCGAAAAATGTTCCATGCAAAGTTTATTTGGGGGTGGGAGATTATTTTGAAAAACTTCGTGTCACATCCTTGGAAGATACCGAACTTAAATACCAAGTGAGCACCAAAAGAGCCGCGAGGTACTCATGGCTCACAGGGGTCTGCCTCCAATATGCAGAATAAAAGGCAAGCTATCGTCAACTGAGCAGTAGAATGAACTGGCAGGAAGGGCAAGCAATACCTTCGCCCAGTGACGTATTGCCTATCATACTTTCCCTCCAGCCGCATTTGCGGTCTCTGCTTGAGTACGGGCAATGACTCTGACAGAGTGTCGATTTGGAAGAGTCTGCTATGCGCACTTTATTGTATTTTTTGATTGTTTTAATGGTCATTTAAACACTTTCTTTGTTTGATATAAAATGTATCAGTATTAATTAAATTTATGACAAGTTTTCTTTAATTTCCATGGTACGCATCTTCTGGAGTAATGTTACTCCACTGACTGAGTAATGTGAGTTTTGGAGATATTACATTCATTATGAAAATAAAACTGCTTGATTTAAAATTTAGATATTGCATTTAATTTTCTGTTAAATGATAGCTTCACATTTTTTTTTTTCAATAATATACTTACCAAGCTAACACTGTAATATGAGGACGATAATGGGATGTTTTTAAGTGCGCTTTAAAAATATACACAACATGTTTTTGCACGACTGGACATGTGTTTACACATACAAAATGTTATCTGCATACACATTACCCTTTCTAGTCTATTAGTGGGTATACAGCCTTAAATGTTGTTACTCTTATTAAAGGGTGTATAACCTTTAATATTATTACTTCATTTTATATGAGATAAAAGTTTACAAGAAAACTAGTTACACACTTCGTTATAGATTCACAGGGAACAATGAGCAAAATATGTAAAAAGTGTATGTTATATGCTGGCCTTAAAATTCCACACCATTTTCATGCAATTGCGCGAGCTGACTGAATATCATCAGGATGTTAAATAATTTCAACGGATATTTCGGAACTGGTTTGCGCTCCCCAAAAAAGTATTTGAAAGTGTTCTAAGTATTTGAAAGCTCAGTCTATCCTTAACATTTATAAGTTGTATAAGATTATACAAAATTTAATTTCGAAATTGACACTTCGCAGGCTATTCCCAGAAAATTAAATGTATTTAATTTTTATGCATACATTTTCAATATACAGTCTTTCAAGCAAAATCGTCACAGGTATTTTTGGAAACATCGCAAAATTCTAATACTCTTTCATGTAAAGATATTTTGGGGCGTTATGCATCTTTCTAAGATACTGAACTTGAATAGTATTTATGTTATTTAATCGACTTTTCGTTTTTTACTTTCTCAGCTTAGTACACAGTACATACGTATAGAAAGTATTGTACTCTACCCAAAAATTCTATTACCGAGATTAGTCGATTACCGAGGATCCCCTGCACAAAAAAAAAGTTTTAGAAAACGATTCCTGTGTGTGTGTGGTGTTTGTCTGTGCGTCTGTAAACATAATAACTCAAAACCGAAAATTCTATAAAATACCACACTTGGTACCTAATGTAGTATCTTCTAAGAATGCGGCATGTAGAATAAGAGGAAAATCCCCTACCCGAAACTACCCTTTACATGAAATAAATTTCGAAAATTTTGATTTTCTCAAAAGTGGCTCTAACGTCTTTCATTAAATACCTTATATTAAATAGTATTTACATGACAAATAAAGTGTATATCTTGAATCTACTGGGAATAGCCTCTGAAGACCTCTTCATTCTGGATTAATTTTGCATTAGTTGTAAAAACAAACATTTACTACACAAAAGATGTAAAACATACAATTTATGTCATGTACATTTTTTTCATAGAGTTGACCATTCTTTGTTACTTTTGGTTTCTTTTGAAAATACTTCAACTTTTCTCATACCGGAATTTGTCAACTCCTGGCCATGCAAAGAAACGAATTTCAGTCCCATATCAACCAGCTTTTACAAGTTTTGATTATCGCTTTAGTCTAGTATATTTTTTAATTTCTCTTTTACTTACAAGGAAGCAAGTAATACGAACATTTCTGTTAATGTTTATCTGAATTAACATGAATTAGATAGCAGAATAAATTTTTAACAACAATTTATTACAAAAGAGATATAGACGAAGTGCTATGAATGGAACGTACGATGTACATAGTGTATAAAGAAGGTATAGCATTCCATCCAAACATTCGATACCGAGATTTCACCGGAGATAGACGCTTTAGAGTTTCCTGTACCCCCCAAAAAAAAGCATTTTGGAAAAGACGCCCATGTGTGTGTGTGTGTGTATGTGTGTGTGTGAACATAACAACGCAAGAACGAAAAATCGGTGGAATACCAAACTTTACATTTAAGTTTAGTATCTTCCAAGGATGCGACACGAAGATTTTGAGGAAAATCCCCCCATCCCAAACTATCCTTTACATAGAAAAAATTTGGAAAATTTTTGATTTTCTCAAAAATGGCTCAAACGGTTTTGATTAAAATAGCGTATATTAAATATATTTACACGATAAATAAAATGTATATTTTGAATTTTCTGGGAATAACCTCTGAAGACTACTTTATTCTGGATGAATTTTATGGAATTTTGCCTAACAGCTAAACCGTAAGAGATGGACAAAAACTTACAACACAAAAAATGTAGAGCACCTTAAAGCACACAATTTATGTTATATACATTTTTTTCGCGGAGTTGATAATTTTTTAGATATTCCTCTTATTGGTTTCAATTTTAAAATACTTCTGGCCACGCAAAGAAACGGATTTTAACCCCTGGCAATCACATTTTAAAACATTTTACTACCGTTTTATCCTAGTTATTCCCTTATTTCCCTTCTATTTATAAGGAACTAAGTAATAAGACCGTTTCTGCTAATGTTCATCTCTATTACCATGAAGCTTATTAACAATACTTTATTACAACAGAATAGTAGAGAAAGATGTGAATGGAATGCACAACATTTTTAGTTAAATTATTCAAAAACAATACTTCCATTCTCAGCGGACCTTTAGGCGAGTCAGATAGGCGCTGGCTTTTTAATTCTAATGTAGCAGGTTCAAGCCTGGCCCAGGCTTCTCTTTAATTGTGTTTAAAAGCGACAGCCCCTTGTTCGTAGATTAATAGACATCTAAAACAATTCCTGCGCATGAAATTCCGGCACATCTGCGGCACTGATATGTTCCTAGCAGTTTGCAGTGTCGTTCACAAACAAATAATTTACACTCAACGCGCGCACGCGGACGAATACACACATGCAAACTCACATGATTTTACGTTTTTTTTTTTTGTTTTTTTGTTTTTTTTTAGCTTAACGTTCTTAAACCTGGTTGATCATATTGGACGATGAATGAAATTGGTGAAATGGTCCGGAGCTTAAAGTTACTTGACATTCGTCTTCTCGGGATAAGAGAAAACCTCCGAGCAAGTCACCCTAGAAGTGAAATGAAATGGAGTTTTATTTATGCACGCTGTTTTAATTACTGTGGTTCTCAGCGTCCCATTCTATATTGGGCGTGAAAGACTGACTAATTTAGCTAAGAGGCCTCTCTATCAGGCTTGAGGTTCTTTTACGCGACGTAAATCTAGGAAGCCATGCTAAGGATTTTTACTCCCGAAAAAATCCATGGCCTCCGCCAGGTTTGAACCCGCGACCTTGGGTAAATGAAGTTAGCATGGTAACCATTACACCACAGAGGGCGACTCACCCTAAGAGATTTTTCGCACTCGGACCTGTTGAATGTGAGGCAGACACGCTACCACCACACCATTTGAGACTCCCAGATGTACCTCAGTAAAATTTTTCAGTAAAGAAGGTGAAAAGTAATCCGTAGTTTATCAAGCTCTAAAGTAAATTTGGGCTGCAATTTGGTTTACGTTTAGTATGTGCAGTAACACGCTCAATTCAAATTTGCTTCATGGGCAAGAGCTCTGGATGCGAAAGTTCTACCCAATTCCCTACAGCGTGATCTGAATTTGGTCTCATAAAGTGAAGTAAAAGCCAATGGCATCAATTTTATTCGTAACATAATGTCCTAGGACTGAGGGACCAAATGCTGCAGATGTATCATTAAAACACTATCGCAACGAGAGCAAACGGTCCAGATTCACTCACAGCGGCAGTAATAACGATTGCAGCTTTAGCGCCCGAGGCCAAGCTGATGAGAGCCCCAAGTTTTGGCATATTCTTATCGTGTAATGGCTTCTAGAAACAAAGGGGAAGATCTGTTGAGGGAGTACTTTAATACATGGACAGATAAAACTACTTGCTGAGGCTATATGATCGTTTGCATGATGCATTCACCTCTTAAACCTTTTCTCCTACGCAAGGGGTGGGGGACAACTCACCTGCGGCTGCCTACATTCCATAGCCTCCTGTAATGTTCTGCTTACGTACAGCAAGTACAACAAACATTGAACTGGAGGTATTCCATGTTAAAGCAATGTGTTTGTGGGAAAAAATTTAATGTGTTCCATTCACAATACTTTCTCTACATCTCTGTAAATAATTACATGAACTAATTACTTGCTTCCTTGTGAGTAGAAGGAAAATAAGTGAATGCACCAGGCTAAAACGATGTCGGTTACCATGCAAATGAAATCCGTTTCTGTATAAGGCCAGGAGATTACAACATTTTAAGTCTGAAACAAATAACAAGGAATATCTTAGAAATTGTAAATGATATAAATTGTGTGTTTTAACCTGATTTACATTTTCTGTGTAGTAAGTTTTTTTGTCTAACTCTTACGGTTTTCCAGTTACGCAAAAATCAGCGAAATTCATTCAGAATAAAGAGGTCTTCAGAGGCTATTCTCAGAAAATTCCAAGACATACATTTTATTTGTCACGTGAATATCTTTGATATACTTATTTTAATCAAAATCGTTAGTCATTTTTTAGAAAATGTAAAGGGTAGTTTGGGGTGGGGGGATTTTTCTCAGTCTTCGTGTCGCATTCCTGGAAGATACTAAACATAAATACCACGTTTGGTATTTTCATTTTTGAGTTATCGTGCTCACGGACACGCAGACACACGGATTTTTTCTGAAAATACCTTCTTTTTTTTTTTGGATCCAGGGGACATAAAGCGTATATTTCCGGTAAATCTCGGTTTCAAATTTTTGAATGCATTACAAAACCTTCTCAATACACCATGTACATAGTTCGTGTAGAGAAAATAAAAAATGAGAGCATTTTCATTTTTTTTTTTTTTCGATTTTACTATACCTGCTTGTATGGTATACCACATATTGTTGGTTCTATTGCCAAAATACTAAAGTCTGAAATGGCTATTTAATTGATCCTGTAACATTTAGGTAGAATCAGTGTGTGGAATTTAACATTCCATTCTTCTAATTTTCTCTCTATTCAAAATTCTCCTTCGGCCACAATTTAGGACTTGTTACACTGAAACCTTTAAGAGAGTTTCAGGAAATACGATTTAAAACGTTTTGTGACTAGTTAAAAACGTTAATTATTTCAGTTGAAATTAATTATATGGAGAATTATATTGTAAAAAGTTTAAGACTATATACTCATCTCATGATGATCCCCAAGTCCGAATTCTGATTTCGAAGCCCTGCATGACCTTCAGGCACATTACACTCACTTTTAAATGTTACATTTTGCTTCTCACCCGGAGGTCCCAGGTTGGATTCTTGGCTGGAGCGGGGAATTTTTCTTTAACCAGAATTATTCCCTATCCCCCACAGAGGTCCGTGTGTCCGTGTTTGAGGAAAATAAAAAAATGTTTTGAAACACAATGTTAAGGAATCCACAGACAATGAATTGTTTCTACTGCAAAGCCCCCGATATGACTTTAGATGATAAAGGGAGCTATATAAATGAAACAATAAAAAATAAGTAAATAAAAAATAAAACAACAGATAAAATTAATTATTTCTCATAACTGACATTTGAAAAGTTAACAAATGCACACAGCATTTTCCCCTTAAATTGAGAAATACATGGTCAACAACCCTTATGTTTATACAACTAAACTCGAATTAAAACTTTGGAGTGTTAGGTTAAACCGTAGGGTCTAAAGAGCATTTTATATTATCATAAAACATTAATTAATTATGAATAAAAAAACTAACATTGTAACAGTGCTTTGGCATTTTGTATACCCGGTATGTTTTATACTCTGAGTTTATCAATGCAACTACCTCACATTCAAGCAGTACCGAGTTCGAATCTATGTTTGTGTATTACCTGGATAAGATATGTTCCTTTGTAACGCAACTTTAAGCTCGATAGAGTTCAGATTCAGTTGAGCATCATTTCACTTCATTAATTCATCACTTATACCTATATATTATATATTTTCCTGTTTACTTTCTCTAGACATGTATGTACAATGTACATAGGGATAGAGAAGTATTGTATTCCACCCAAAAATTCGATCCTGAGATTTCACCGGAAATACATGTTTTAGGGCTCCCTGTATCCAAAAAAAAGCACTTTCAGAAAATGGTCCGTGTGTGTGTATTTGGTATTTAAGTTTAGTATCTTCCAAGGATGCGCACGAAGATTTTGAGAAATATTCCCCTACCCGAAACTACCCTTCACATGGATATTTTTTCGAAAACTTTTATTTTCTTAAAAATGGCTCTAAGGATTTTCATTAAAATATTGTATATTAAATATATTTACCTGACAAACAAAATGTATATCTTGAATTTTCTAGGAATAGCTTCTAAAGACCTTTTTATTCAGGATGAATTTTGCTTAATTTGGCATAACTAGTACATCGTAAGAGATAGACAAAACCTTACTATACAAAAAGTTTAGGTCTTTTTAAAATACACAAGTTATGTCATATGCATTTTTCTCGTGGAGCTTACCGTTTTCGAGGTATTCATTGTTATTAGCTTCAGTTGTGAAGTACTTATACTTTTCTCAGAGGGGAGTGTCCGATTTTCTTTTGTTCTACTCCTGGCCAAGAAACGAAGCGATTTGTAATGACAATTGCATAACGACAGCTTTTAAAACATTTGACTATCGGTTTAACTTAGTGTATTCCCTTATTTTCTTCCTATTTATAATGAACTAAGTAATAAGAACATTGTGCTAATGAGTATCTCGATTAGCAAGGTGCAGAAAGAAGAATAATCTTATGTAAATAAATTGTAGAACAGCTAGAGAAAGTCATGTGAGTGTAACACATCAGATTTCTGTTACTTTCTCTACACGTACTATGTACATAGTGTATAGAGAAGGTATTGCACTCCACCAAAAAGTTCGATACCGACATCACACCGGAAATATAAGTTTTAGGGTCCACAGTATCCAAAAAAAGTATTTTGAGAAAAAGATCCGTGTGTATGTGTGTGTGTATCCGTGTGCCTGTGAACTCGATAACTAAAAAACGAAAAGTCGGTAAAATACCTAATTTGGCATTTAAGTTAAATATACTTCAGGGATGCGACACAAAAATTTTGAGATTAATCCCCCACCCCAAACTACCCTTTACATAGAACATTTTTCGAAAATTTTTATTTTCTAAAAAATGGCTCAAACGATTTTGATTAAAATATCGTATATTAAAGATACTTACCTGACAAATAAAATGTATATTTTGAAATTTCTGGGAATAGCCTCTGAAGACTACTTTATTCTGGACGAATTTTGTGGAATTTTGCATAACTGCTAAACAGTAAGAGATGGGGGGAAAAAAACCTCACCACGTAAAAATGTCGCGTACTTTAAAACAAACAATTTATGTTATATGTATTTTTTCATAGAGTTCATCGTTTTTTAGATATTCCTTGCTTTTAGTTTATACTTTTCTCCCACAGGACCTTGTCAACTCCTTTTCATAGAAACAAGGGAACTTCAGTCACATAGCAACCAGCTTTGACTATCATTTTAGCCTATGGTACTCCCTTATTTCACTTCTCCTTACATGGAAGCAAGTAATAAAACTATTTCTGCTAATTTTTTTCGATTGACATTAAGTAAATAGAACAACAAGCTTTTTAACAGTAATTTGATGCAGAGATGTAGAAAAAGTCATGTGAATGGAACACATTCAATTGTTTCACGCGATATGGTGGAAGGAGTATGGAATTTTTAAGCCGGCAATTAGACACTCGATTTTTAAACATCTGACTATTCATTCGAAAACTTTTTTCGAAAATATTGATTTTCTAAAATATGGCTATAATGATTTTGATTAAAATGTCGAATATTAAAGTTATTTACCCGACAAATAAAATGTATATTTTGAATTTTCTAGGAATAGCCTCTTAAGACTACTTTATTCTGGATGAAATTTACGGAATTTTACATAACTGCTAAACCATAAGAAATGGACAAAAATTTGCAACTCAAAAAATGTAGAGCACCTTAAAACACACAATTTATGTTGTATGCATTTTTTTCGTGGAGCTGATCGTTTTTGAGATATTCCTTGTTTTTGGTTTCAGCTTTGAAAATCTTAGCTTTTTCATATAGGAATTTGTCAACTCGTGTCCATAAAACAAAGGAACTTTATTCGTATAGCAACCAGCTTTTGACTATCACTTGGACCTGTGATACTCCCTTTATTTCGCTTCTACTTACAAGGAAGTAAGTAATAAGAGTATTTCTGCTAATTTTTTTTTCGATTAGCATGAAGTAAATAGAAGCATAAGCTTTTTAACAATAATTTTTGCAGAGGTGTAGAGAAAGTCATGTGAATGGAGCACATCAGATTTTTAGAAAAAGGTCGTGTGTGTGTCTGGACAGCATAGGTCAAAAGCGAAAAGTCCGTAAAATACCAAACTTGATATTTAAGTTTACGATCTACCAGTTCCTCTGCTATGCTATAGCTACGGAAATTGATTATTTTGTTTTGTTATTTACTTCACACGGAGAGGTGCCGAATTCCGTGAGTGTGTAAGTGCCATGGCCTGCCCTCTACACTGCAGTCAGTGGAGGAGTTTTACACCCACGCCAGCTTACGCAAAAGCAGGTAAGTACCGCGCCATTTTGGATAATGTAATAGAGGTGTCGGCCTGTTGCCCCCCTATCATTTGGCATCAATCAAGCGTTACCACTTGCATCATTGCCCCGAGATACTAATTATAAGCCAAGCACCCACTCGGTCGTGATCTGGTATCCTCTTTCCTTGTCTTCTTAATCTTTACTTCTCTGATTATGCTCTTTCTTTCTTTTCCTTTTATTTTACTTCTTTTTTTGCGCCTACTTTCATACTTTAGTGTTTACCCAATATTCCTGAACTTTGTTGAGATAACAGTGAAATCACACACCTGGTTAGCTGAGGCTGCAAAGACATCGCTTCAATAAACCTCAGTTTGGCTGAGATTGCAATGACGTAAGCAAAATAGTCTTCCATAATAGTTGGCTATCCTGAGACTCAAAGTATTTACAACAAATGTCCATAATAGTTGGCTATACTATGAATCCTGGGACTTAAGGTACTTACAACAAATGTCCATAATAGTTGGCTATACTATGATCCTGGGACTTAAATTGCGTACAACATAGTAAGTCGCCATTGGGGTTCTCATCTCAAAATAATTTGAGATCACCTTGTGGTTTACTGGGAAACATGCGAGTCAGTTGAGAGATTCAATGCTATATCGGCATGTTGCCAAGGTAGAGCAACCAGCTATAGACCGGGATATCCGTGGTTCCAATCCCAGCAATGATATTAAATTTTTCAGTCTGAGTAGCGTGATATGCTTCAGTAATCTTTTGTTTGAATGAGATTTCAATGATATAAGCCACATAGTCTTCAAATAAACAGAGAATACATAACATGCATCGAAATCCTCAATCTCACTTTGACTGAGATTGCAGTGAAATTGTCGGTTTATGTGAAATCAGCCAAATGCCCATAGATCCGTGATATCGTACATCAGCCAAATACTCCTCAAATTAATCGAGAATCTGTAATATGTTTTAGAAACGTCAATTTGACTGAATTTCAGTGAAATCCTTTTAATAATCCTCCGATTCCATGATATTGCTATTCGATCAGCCAAATAGTCCTCATTGCAACTGAATTGCACAATAGTTCTCAAATTCACAGAGATTACGAGCCATCGCCTAATCCTATTAGTTTGGATGATACTGTAAAGGAATTCCCAGTAGTTATGAGTTCTATAAAAAATGAATGTCGCCACATTAGTTTGAGAGCTACATTGAATTCGCCTAAATATTTCTTACTTTTGATCCAAGTAACATTTTCCAAATAATAATCAGATGGACTACATTACACTAACATCACCTTAATAATCTCATTGTGAATCAGGTTTCAATGTTTTTGAACTGATTAAAATTAGAGTGACATTGCACAGTTCCAGGCTGCAGTGACATTGCCCAAATGGTTGACATTTTAACTAAATTGATAGAAACAAAACACTGCTAAAATTGTAGCGATTGTTTTACAAATGATATCGATTTAGGATGAAGTTAATCTGCCCGCATCCCCATGTTAACTTACATGGCACTAAATTTCCATAAATATTATCCACTTAGGTTGCAGTGATTTCACAAAATAATTTCGTGTTTGACTTAATCGCACACTCCTGTTGTGTGGGTTAAAGACTTTTTTTCTCTAAATTTGTCCCTATATATGCTTGCAAGTGGTGGTAATACTTATTTAAACAGAACTTATTTGATACAACTGCAACCAAAATATTCTCGGAAGTATTTCGACATATAAACAACGTTAATGTATGTAATGAATTATAACGTTGCAAAAAATATCGTTATATTTGTGCGTATATCTGTATTTGTCTCTCAAGAAAGAATAAATAACAAATCTGATGTGTTCCATTCACATGACTTTCTCTAAATAATACTACCAGAAGTGGCTTTATTATTTAGTTCCTTACAAGAAGAAGAGAAATCACGGAATACATTACCCTAAAGTGACAGTCAAATATTTTAAAAGTTGTCACTATGCGATTGCCATTGTAATTAGATTCTTGTGCTTTCTGCATGAGAAAAGTTTGTGTGTTTTAAAATTGAATGCAACAACAGAGAATATCTCTGAAATAATTTTCTCTACAAAAATACTATGTGACAAAATTATGTGCTTCAAAAATATCTACATTTTTATGTAGTAAGTTTTATCTACCTCTAATAGTTTACCAGTTATGCAAAAATCATTAAAGAGGCCTTCAGAGGCTATTCTCAAGAAATTCTTCATATACATTTTATTTGATATGTAAACATCTTTAATATACGGCACGTAATCAAACTTAAATTTTATTAAAAAACTTGACTACACAAAAAAATAAATATTTAAAAACACACAGTTTGTCATTATGTTTTTGTAGTAGAGTTGAGTGTCTTCAAGATATTCCTTTGTTATTTGTTTCGTTTTTATGTTACCTAACTTTTCTCAAACGGGACCGACCATTGATTCACATAGTTTTAAAAGATTTGACTATCGATTTAGCTTAACGTATTCCTTTATTTGCCTTCTACTTGCAAGGAAACAAGTAATAAGACCAATTCTGTCAATTTTACATCGATTTCGTGATGCAGATACAATAATGATCTTTTGTAAGAATAGTGTGTGTACGTAACAGCTAGACAACGTTATATGAATGGAACACAATCGATTTTTTTAGGGTACATATTCTGAATATCCACTACGCATCACATTGCTTCTAAGGTGCAATCATTTGTTTTTTTGTCCTTTGGTACCTATACTATTAGTCGCAGTTTGAGGTCGCGCCGTGGCCGAGTGGTCAGACCATTCGGCTCTCACCTAGACGGCCGGGTTCGATCCCAAGCAACCGTATGTGAGATTTGTGGTGGACAAAGTGGCGCAGGAGCGGGTTTTCTTCGGCTGGGGCTCCATCTTCATGTATCATCTGTGACATCGCCTGCGGTGCCATTGCAGTAAAAGCGGGCGTTAAACACTACCAAAAAAATCTGATGTGTACCATTCACATGACTTTCTCTATATCCCTGCAGCAAATTATTATTAAAAAGCTTATACTTCTATTTACTTTATGCTAATCAGAAAAAAATGAGCAGAAATAGTCTTATTAGTTGCTTTCTTGTAAGTTGAAGCGAAATAAGGGAGTACCTTAGGTTAAAGTGGTGGTCAAAAGCTGGTTGCTATGTCAATGATGTTACTTTGTTTATATGGATAGGAGTTGACAAGTTCCTGTATGAGAAAAGTACAAGTTTTTCATAGCAGAAACCAAAAATTAGAAATTTCTCAAAAACGACGAACTCGGGAAAAAATGTATATAACATAAAGTGTGTGTTTTAACCTTCTCTAAATTTTTTGGAGTAGGTTTTTGTCCACCTCTTATGGTTTAGCAGTTATTCAAAATTCAGTAAATTTCATCCAGAATAAACTACTCTTCAGATGCTATTCCCAGAAAATTCAAGATATACATTTTATTTGTCAGGTAAATTTAATATACGAAATTTTAATCAAAATCGTTAGAGCCATTTTTGAGAAAATCAAAATTTTCGAAAAAAGTCCCATGTAAAGGGTTTTCTCAAAATCATCTTGTCGCATCCCTGGAAGATACTAAACTTAAATACCAAGTTTGGTATTTTATCTACTTTTCGTTTTGAATTGTCGTGTTCACCGACACACGGACACACACACGGACCTTTTTCCGAAAATGCTTTTTTTTTTAGATAAAGGGGACTCTAAAACATATATTTCCGGTGAAATCTCGGTATCGAATTTTTTGGTGGAGTGTAATATTTTCTCTATACACTGTGTACATAGTGCGTATGGAGAAAGTAAAAAGGAGTGCAGTTTCAGTTTTGGAAGCTTGTGATAAACTATATTACATAAAATCTGGTAAAACCTCCAAAATAAGATTTTTGGAGCATTTAGGAGCTAGTTAAGTTGTCATTCTGCTAAATTAATGCTGTTAGTATGTAGGTACGTGTGCGGAACAAATATATTGAAGAAAACCAGAATTTAGAATCACATAAAATCCTAATATATTATAATTTTGTATAATTGCGCGCAACAGATGAGCCTAGAAAATCATAAATATGCAATTCTAAATGAAGACATAGTACTTTTATCACAAATAACAGCGAATTAATAAAGACTGGTTAACCAATGAGGAAAGAAAGGTAAAAAAACACCAATTTTGAGGAACCGCATCAAAGTTGTAAATAAGAGGTAATCTTGAGGATGATGATGAGGTCGAAGAGGAGAATGAAAGCATAACCTGCGAAGTTCTTCGTTTCTCAGAACACAAACATTAGTGATATTGTGCACATTTTACCTAATCCAGGCTCTCTACAGGCGTTTGGGTATCACTTTTCCCTAATTCTGTTTTTACTTTCTCTACACGTATTGCACCCAAAAATTCGACACTGAGATTTCATCGGAAATACATGTTTTGGGTCACCCTGAATCCAAAAACGGCATTTTTGAAAAAGGCCCATGTGTGTATGTGTGTCTTTGGACAGCACAGCTCAAAAACGAAGGGACTGTTTAACACCAAACTTGGTATTTAAGTTTGGTATCTTCCAATGATGCAACACGAAGATTTTCAAGAAAATTCCCCCACCCCAAACTACTGTTTATATGGAAAAATTGCGAAAAATGTTATTTTCTCAAAAACGACTAACGACTTTATTTAAAATCTCTTACATTTCAGATTTTTACCTGACAAGTAAAATGTAATCTTGATTTTTCTGGGAATACACTCTTATGACCTCTTTATTCTGGATGATTTTTATTGAATTTTGCATAACTGGTAAACCGTAAGAGATAGACAAAAACTTACCACACAAAAATGCAGATCAGGCTAAAACACACAATTTATGCCATTCATTTTTTTTTTCGTGAAGTTGATCGTTTTTTAAATATTCCTTGGTATTAGTTTGAGCTTTCAAGTACTTATACTTTTCTCATACAGGAATTTGTCAACTCCTGTCCATACAAACAAAGGAACTTCAGTCTCATAGTAACCAGCTTTTGACTATTACTTTAACCTATGCTACTCCCTTATTTCACTTCTACTTACAAGGAAGCAAGTAATAGGACTATTTCTGCTATTTTTTTATTAGCATGAAGTAAACAGAAGCATAAGCTTTTCAATAATTTGTAGCAGGGATGTAGAGAAAATAATGCGAACGGAACACATCAGAATTTTTTATAGCAAGCTCTGAGTTATATAGCTTTTGATTTGAGGCATTAAGTGTATATCAAATTTAATTTTATGAAAATTATATAATCTAAACAAAATGTTTCAAATTCTAAATCGTTTCTGAACACATCGATTTTCGTTTTTCTATGTAAAGAAATTATTGTTATATTTTCTCGCACCCTAAAGATAGCTTCTAGCTGTCCTCTTGTGTGTATTTAGTCCAGTGAACCTGTTCCACGTTGAATGGGATATATCGTCTGACAATCTAGGTTTTGATCTTTTAACCCTTGTTTTACCCTTAGGTTTGTACTACAGTATAATTCTATGCAGAGGACCGTCATTCATCCGTAAAATATGTTCGCACCTGTTCCATTTCTGCTGCCCTAAGCCTTCCATTCGATTACGTTTTATAACGTGATGTCTGATGTGATGTCTGTTCTTACCAGTGTGGTGATTTAATACGGCGTGAACCGTGTAAAACTCTTTTGATTTTCACACACTTTTCACTGGTATTTGTGATGCGGGAAGTGATTTTGGAGCGAACACCATAGTTACTGTTCAGTGTTCAGTAACTTACGGAATTTTTAAGTAGCGTCTACACAAGGTTTATGCTTCTGTTGAAATTATCTTGGCTTTATGTTTTTGATGAATTTGTATCATTCGGTTATTCTTTTGGATGGAATGTACCTCCAAGGGCTTGAAGGTACAGAACAAGAAAATGAAGATCAAGCTGTCTCTCTTCTGGCACTCCAGCAGGTAGCAGACATTCGCAACAATGATGCACTGCTCCTTCAGTCGCCATTCCCGGCTGGACCCTTCGCAGGTGACCTCATATTTATCTTGTTGTCGCTAACCTATAAGTGCGAGGGATCCAGCTGTGCCTTTTCTTTCGGATGTTAAGTTTAATTCTTTTTTCTTTTTTTAATCTCTGTATTGAAATGTTAAGTATCATTTTGGAATTTAGGAAAATATCATTTAAAACAGTTCTACCAATTAAGTTTACAAAAACACAAAATGTATTAAATCTATACATAAATCTTATAATTAAACTATTCTATTAATTTGATTTGAGGATTTCTGGAATGATTTGAGGAGCAGAAGGTTGAGGAAATGTTCTATTTGTGGTTCCAGTGTTCATTTGTTTTTCACCAATTTGGGTCTGATAAAGCAGCTGTTTTCTGCAAGTGCAGTTCTCAAACTCCTTTCGTTTTCGTTGCTTAATCTTCTCCAAGTTACACGGTCGCCACATGATCGAAAGGTGAAGCCTGAAACGATTTCTGACATTCATAATACTGTCTATAAGATGATTTCTGGCATATCAGTATCATTGGTGCTTGTGGTGATGGTGGGGGATCTGGGGTGGTGATAGTGGTTGTGGTAGGGTGATGGTGGTATTGATGGTGATGCTGGTGTTGGTAATAATAGGGCTGGTAGTGGTAGTGCTGGTGGCGATTGTGTTGTGTAGTGGTAGTGGTATTTGGGTGGCGATGGTGGTTGTATTTAGGGTTGGTGATGGTGGTGGTGCTGGTGGTACTGATGATGGTAGCAATGACAGTATTGTTGGACATCGTGGTGATTATTGTGGAGTGATGTTGGTGCTTATGTTGCTTGAGCTGGCGTTGATGATACTAGTGACAATATTGGTGCACATGGTGGTGGTGACATGATATGGCTTTGGACGTAATCCAAAGAATGGGTTCTACATGTCGCCCTCCGTGGTGTAATGGTTACCATGTTAACCTCACATACCCAAGGTCACGGGTTCAAAACCGACGGAGGAAGATGCATTTTTTCGGGCGTAAAAATCCTTAGCATGGCTTCCTTTGGAAAGGGTGAAAAGCCGCTGGTCGCGTGTCGTAGATTTACGGCACTAAAAGAACCTCAAGCTTGATATAGAGAGCTCTGAGCAAAATTAAGCGGTATTTCTCACCCAGTACAGGTTGGAACGCTGAGAACCACAGCAGTTAAACAGCGTCCATAAGTAAAACATCATTTCATTTGGGCTATACACGATGGTGTATATACCATTTCAGTTGAATAGAACTAATTTTCTGGAATGATAAAATTCTACATAATTGAATTGATGGAGGGGGTATTGCATGGCTTGCTCGATCTCCTGATTTGAATTCAATGAACTTCATAGTTTGGGATCATTTAAAGTCTCTGGTTTAAAGGAGTGGGCGCTCCTACACTGAGTTTGACCTAATACGAGACACTCCAGCAATTTGCAACAGTTTATATGTACGATAGCGTGGAGTGCAGGTATAGGACATGCACCGTAGGAGGATGAAGCCACTTCGAACAATTTCTCTAGGCTTAAATTTCGTCTTGTAATTCTGCAATTAATATATTCGTGTTTTATTTACGACCTGTATAAAAATATTTCAGATTCAGGGCTCTGCCGCTCCTTCCGGAACAGTCAGCATAATCATTTAATTTGTTCTATAAATATTCTAAATATACGTTACAACTGGCTATACAACGTTGAAAGTGTAGTTTTATAAACTAGAATGAGTGGCCTCTAAGGTAGTTGTAGATTACACTGTAAATAAACCAATACATTAAATATTGTTTAAATAACCTTTTAGGAGAGTAGTTTATTACTTTCGATACCGAGATATCACGGAAAACATGTTTTGATGACCACTGAATCTAATAAAAGAATTTTAGATAAAAGTCCATGTGTGCTTGAAAACTGTTGAACTTAAACACCAAGTTTGGTATTGAATCCACTTTTTGTTTATGTGTTGTCTGTTTATGGACACAGACCATTCTCTAAATATGCTTTTTCTGGGTTCAGGGGACCTCCAAAAGTATGTTCCCAGTGAATTTTAGGTGGAATGCTAAAGCTTCTCTACCTAATATGTAAGCAGTAAGGAGTGTAAAACAAAACAAAAACTGTGATGTTACATTCACAAGACTTTCTATACCCTCCATTGCTTATGCAAACTATCCTTATGAAAGTTTATTTTTCCATCTGCTTAATTTTAATTGACATAAATTTTTGCAGAATTATAGATAAAAAAGCAGTAGCAATAGCTATATGTTTAAAAGCATGCCTTAATATACCAAAGTGTTTCCAAGCAATCACGAGAAATATAAATATCGAAAGCACTTTAAAATAATGACAAAATATTGAGCAATTCAAACCATTACATACATCTCGGAAAATGATTATGCCACAAATTAAAACTTATTTTGAATACAGTCTGTGTCTAAAATGCATCTATATTTTTGTGTAGTCGTTTTCCATTAAACAAAATTCCCTCCAAATGAAGAGGACTTCAGATGTCACTCCCAGGAAATGAAGATATACATTTTTGTCATATAAATTCGTAAATACAGGGTTGTTATTCAAAACAGTTAGTCATTTTTGAAAAAATCGAAAATTTTGAAAAATCTTCCACGTACAGGATAGTTTGAGGTTAGGGGATGTTTACTTTCTCTACACTTACTATATACATAAAGTATTGTAATGCACCCAACAATTCGATACCGAGATTTCACCGGAAATGCGTGTTTTGGGTCCCTCTGAATCCAAAGAAAACATCATTTTCAGAAAAAGGTCCGTGTTTGTGTGTATCTGTGGGCAGCATAACTAAAAAACGATAAGTCTGTTAAATACCAAACATGGTATTTAAGTTCAGTTCTTCAAAGGATGCGACACGAAAATTTTCAAGAAAATTCTCCCACACCTAATTACACTTTACATGGAAAATATTTCGACAATTTTGATTTTCTGAAAAGTTTCTCTTCTTATACTTAAGATATTTATATGACAAATAAAATGTGTATCTTGAATTTTCTGTGAACAGCCTCTCAAGACCTCTTTATTATGGATGATTTTTATTGAATTTTGCATAAATGACAAACCATAAGAGATAGACAAAAACTAATTGCACAAAAAATGTATATCACGATAAAACATACGATTTATGTCAAACGTTTTTTCGTGGACTTGGCCGTTTCTGTGATATTCTTTGTTATTGGTTTCAGCTTTAAAATACCTAATATTTTTCTCATACGGGAACTTGTGAACTCCTGGATACGTAAAGAAACGGATTTCAATCTCATAGCAACCACGTTTTAAAACATTTGATAGCTGGTTTAGCCTAGTGTATTCCCTTATTTCCCTTCTACTCATAAAGGAACTAAGTAATTAGATGGCTTCTGCTAGTGCTTTAGCATTAAATATATAGAAGCAAAAGCTTATCAACAATTATTTGCTACAGATATATAGAGAAAGTCTTGTGAATGGAGCACATCGATTTTTTTTTCAATCTTCTGGTCATCACTTTCAAAAGGCAGAACTGAAATGCCAAGCTATTAACGCATTTTCATTTATAAGTTATGCGATTCATAGACAGACTTATGGATAAAAACAGACCTCATCTTTTTCTAAAAATGCTTCTTTGATTTAGGTACCTCGGAGTTTAATTTCGGGAAGAAATATAATATTTACATTGTCAATGTTAAAAAATAGGCATTAATATTACTTTTTATATAGAGAACAGCAAAGCGTGTTTTTGCAGTGAAATCACTTTAACCTATGGTACTCCCTTAGTTTGCTTCTACTTAAGAGGAAACAAGTAATAAGGCTATTTCTGCTCATTTTTTCTCGATTAGCATGAAGTAAATAAAATCATAAGGATTTTAACAATAATTTGTAACAGAGATGTAGACAAAGTCATGAAAATTAACA
Source organism: Hymenopus coronatus (assembly GCA_030762935.1). Classification (NCBI taxonomy): domain Eukaryota; kingdom Metazoa; phylum Arthropoda; class Insecta; order Mantodea; family Hymenopodidae; genus Hymenopus; species Hymenopus coronatus. Next base: position 39,148,186 of record CM060885.1, on the reverse strand, counting down.
CATCAGACTTTTTATGTATTCCAAGGGACCCAAAACATGTATTTTCGGTGAAATTTCGAATTTTTGGGAGCAATATCTGATGTACTCCATTCACATGATTTTCTTTGCCTGTTCTGCAAACAAACAACTCTTACGAAAAATTTTCTTCTATCTGCTTCGAGATAAACATGAGCAAAAATGCTCATCTTACTTGGTTTACTTCCTTATAAGTACAAGGGTAATAAGAGAATACACTAAGATAAAGCGATAGTCAAATATTTTAAAAGCTGGTTGCTATGCGTTTGAGTTTGTGATGAGATATTCTTTTGATGATTAGGAGTAAAACAAATGAAAAACAAATGTATAAACATTTTAAAATTCAGACCAATAGCAGAAACTATCTTGGAAATACTTAACTCTATAAAAAACTATGTGATATTTATTATGTGTTTTAACAAGATCTACGTGCTTCGTGTAGCAAGATTTTGCTCTACGGTTTACCAGTTATGCAAAAGTTATTCAAACTAAAGCAGATTCTAGAGACTCCAGGAAAATTAAAAATATGAATCCTTATAGCCATTTTTGAGAAAATCAAAACTTTTAAAAATCTAAAGGCTAATTTGTGATGGGGAATTGTCTTGAAAATCTTCGTCTCACCTTGGAAGATGCTGAACATAAATATAAAACACTGCACAAAAAATGTACTTTTGACCAAACACACAATCTCTGTCATATATGTTTTTGTGGAGTTAACCATTTCTGAGATATTCTTTGTTATTCTGATCAATAATAAAATGTATAAAACTTTTCCTAAACGGAAATTTATCAACCTTGTTCTTTTTTACTTTCTCTACACATACTATGTACATAGTGTATAGAGAAGGTATTGTAATGCACCCAAAAATTCGATACCGAGATTTCACCGACAAATACATCTTTTGAGACTCCCTGAACCAAACTTTTTTTCAGAAAAGAGAGAGTGTGTGTGTGTGTGTGTGTGTGTCCGTTAAAAACCGAGCTTGGTATTTAGACACCTTCCAAGGATGTGACACAAAGATTTTCAAGAAAACCCCCCAGTTGCCCTTTACATGGAGCTTTTTTCGAAAATTTTGATTTTCCCAAAAATGGATCTAATGATTGTTATTATAATATACATTAAAGACATTTATCTAACAAATAAAATGTATATTTTGAATTTCTAGGAATAGCCTGTCAAGCACTTTGTTCTGATGCATTTTACGGAATTTTGCATAACTGGCAAACCGTAAAAGATAGACAATTATATAAATTTTTCGTGGAGTTGATCGTTTTTAAGATATTCCTCGTACAGGAATTTGTCAACTCCTGTCCATACAATCAAAGGAACTTCAGTCACATAGCAACCAGCTTTTGATTATTGTTTTAACCTTTGCTACTATCTTATTTCCTTACATTTACAAGGAAGCAAGCAATAAGTCTATTTCTGCTAATTTTTTCTCGCTTTGTATGAGCTTAATAGATGCATAAGCTTGTTAAAAATAAGTTGTTGCAGAGACGTAGAGAAAGTCATGTGACTGGAACACATCAGATTTTTTTTAATCCTGGCCAAACAAGGAAAACCGAATTGGAATTGCATAGCAACCAGCTTTTAAAAGATTTTAGCCTACTGTATTCCCTTATTTCACTTCTACTCACAAACAACTAAGTAATAAGACCATTTCTGCAAATCTTAATCTTGAGAAGGATGAAGTAGAAAAATAAACCTTCATAAGAATAGTTTGTTACATAATAAGTAGAGGTGGTCATGTGGATGGTCTGCATTAGATGTTTTGTTACAAATGTTTTAAAAATAAATATGGTCAATATTTCATTTCATTTTTATTTTGTCTAGAAGCACTATATAGGCACTCACATCGTCTGACAAAAGCAGTACATTGTCACAATAAGTTAAAATCCCAAAATTCATCATTCAAATATTCATTTATAGAATAAAAAGGATGTTTGACTAACCATGTATTTACTCTGGATTTAAAATGCTTCATATTTATACATTTAACACTATCAGGCAATCACATAACAATCCTGAGATTTTGGTTATCTATAATAAGGAATGTTTACATTGTACTTGAACCTAGTACTATAACTAGGAAATTCCCTCTTCAAAATATGTCTATTCCGCGAGGCATGTATAATACAAAGATTGTAAATAGTTAAAATGCTTAGCTCAATTAATAGGGATCTACATGGGGTTATAGAGTAAATTTTTTTAACTATACTAATAGTTTTATTTCTAAGAAATATTTCGTTTACTTTGTTAGTACCACTCCAAAGAATTAGACCACATGTTTATTATAGATCCAGAAAAAGAAAAATACATACTTCTCACATATTCAATTGGGATACAATCTCTCAAATTACGAATTAAAAAAGTATGCCAGACAGTCTCTTCTTTAAGTATCCAATATGGGGCGGTACACAATAATTGGTTATCAATATACAGGCCGTTTCAAAACGACACCAAACGAAGATATCAGTCGACTAGCTTACACTTTGACTTGTCCGAAACTTGATGTCGAACTTTCAAACTGTTCTATTTAATGTTTTATGTGTATTTGAAAATCGCACATATTTGGGATTAGGCAACGAAGGAACAACATGCTACGTTTGCCATTACTAAGGTGACCTGTGCCACGCTGGCGTGTCTATCAAACTTCACACCACGCGACTGGTACCTTCGCTACCAACCGGCATCTCTCTTGAAGTGGGCCAGGCACGTGCCATCTGCTTATGTATGCCTGATTTTATGACAGTTTTTGTGTGTGCGATATTAGAGCTGAAAATTATATTTACGTATCACGTCCGGTATGACCAACAAGGTCCATATCTTCGTTTGGTGTCGTTTTGAAGCACCCTTCATACACCTGAAAATTTAGTACTTGTCTGTTCTGCAATTCTAAGTTCGTCTGATATCCTTTTTAAAGTGAATAAAACAGAAATAGTTTTGGGTTTATTTAAAAGTAAACTATTGGCTTCAAACCATTCAGAAGCTTTAGCTATTATGGCTTTATATTGATTACTTAATAAATTTAAGTAATTTCCTCTTGATGCAAAAGAAGTATCATCTGCAAACATTATAGCATCTATGCTTTGCACAGAATTCTTGTTCTCGGACTAATTTCCTTCCCTCGACTTAGTAAAATTGCCGAGGAGAAGAGTAACAAAAGACGGATAATTACTCTAGTAGACGGTATTGTATATAAAAGCACATCAAAATTCCCTTCTGATAGGTATTTTCTCTGAGCTGCAGGGATAATTGCACTGTCAAGTTCAAAAGGAAAATCGACATGAGAAGGAAGAATATATCATGGCCCCACCACTTTTGTTACAACTTCTTCTGCGATGTTGACGATAATGGTGCTAATACATATCTCCACAGCGACTCTCTCTCTCTCTCTTCTCTCTCTCTCTCACACACACACACACACACACACACACACACACACACACACACACACACTTGCAGATGGACGCTTGATAAACCACTCGCCAGAATTTATGATGTAGATCTGCATCTGAGAATCGATAGGAACTGACTCGCGTTCAAACACAAGCACTTCAGACTATGTTCTGCACTATATTTTAGTAAATACTTCACAGACAAGGCCGAAAGGTTACCATGTAATATTTTACAGAGAATTTATTTCAGTCGATTTCCCTCTTAATACACGACGGTATAATTGCAAATGGATGACTTTATATGAACTCTTCGAACGTGAATTTTATCGAAGAGAGCTAATCTTTCACAAACATCTAATAAGAGTCATCATTATGCTCATAAAAGGACTTAAGTTCACATCGTTGTGATATTGGGGCTATGTAGCATCTAGAAATATTTACAATTCCCGATTCCTGTGCAGGTATAATAGATATGCCCACATCTGCATAGAACATAGTTATTTTGTTGGTTATTTTTTTCTATCCTCTATAAAAATGGAATCTGTGTGGATAAAAAAATACTAAACGTATTATTAATAAACCAAAGCTTTGTTTTGTTTTTAAAAGTTCGAATTTTGGTCAAAAACTTCTTTTTTTGGGAGAAAGGGCCTTTGTTTATTTTAACTTAATTTACCCCTTACCAACCAATCCAGTTCATCCCTCACAAACCACATAAATATGGTTAAAACAGAAATTACTAAAATAATTTTCAATAATCATCTAGAAAAGGCTTTACTAAATCGAATTAATAAATAAACTCCTGCTCGGAAATTGACTTCGCTTGAAATCCAATCACATCGCACCATGCATTCAAACATACAAAGTTTATCTATTTGTTATTTGTTATTTTTTTACTTTTTCTACAACGTGTAGTAAGTAGGAGAGTTATTGTGTGTGGCCATAGCTCAAAATAAAAATTTGCTTTTAAACCATACTTGGTATTTAAGTTAAGTATCTACCGAGCATGTGACATGAAGATTTTCAAGAAAATTCCACCTCTTTTAACTACTTTATATGAAACTTTTTGAAAGAGTTTATATATTCTCAAGAATGTATATAACGCTTTTGATTAAATATTCTTATGACAAATGAAATGTATATCTTGAACCTTCAGAGAAAAGTCTCTGAATTTCTATTCAATCCGAATGAATTTTGCATAACTGTAATACATAAAAATCCTTCTCCAGCTATTGTATATACAAATTTTTCTTACAAAAGATAATTCTTTTATCTACGTCATGCTAATCGAGATAAACATTAACAGACCATGGTCATATTTTCTTGTTCCCTTGTAAGTAGAAGGGAAATAAGGGAATGGAATAGGCTAAAGTGATAATCAAATATTTTGAAAGCTGGTCGCTATGTGAAACAATGGAGATTCGGTTCGCTTTGCGTTTGAGAAAAACTGGGTACCTGGTTTAAAATTGAAACTAATTTCGAAAACGACCAACTACAAGAAACACGTACATATATGAAAAACTATGTGTTTTAACGAGATCCTATCTCTTACAGTTTATGCAAAATTGTGCAAAACGTATTTAAAATAAAGAGCTATTCAGAGGCTATTCCCAGAAAATTAAAAATATACATTTTATTTGAGATATTTTAATCAATCCGTTAAAGCTATTTTTCAGAATAACAAAATTTTCATAAATTATCTGTTGTAAAGGGTAGTTCATGGTGGGGGGATTTTCTTGCAAATCCTTGTGTAGCATCGCTGGAAGATACTAAACCTTTTCTCACTTGTACCTATTGTACTCAACTATTCGGCTATTTACTAGAGATTAGTTAGTTGTAATTTGTTTTTGGATGTGTAACCAGTCCATTGCACAACCTCCACCGGGGGACCGGGTTTTTAAATCTGAATTTCTTCTCCTAGGAGATTGCCGGATGTTAAGTGATATTTTCAAAAATGTCTCTGGGAATTAAAATTTTATATGTTTAAAATATTACATACATTAGAAATTAAATTTACGTATTTAATTTTAAAGAAATAGCTATGAAAACCTCTTTAGGGGTAAACAAGTTTTTTACTTTCTCTATACGTGCTATGTATATAATATATAGAGAAGGTATTGCACTCCACCCAAAAATTCGATACTGAGATTTCACCGGAAATATATGTTCCAAAAGAAGTATTTTCAGAAAAAGGTTCGTGTGTGTGTCCGTGTGTCAGTGTGTCCGAGTGTCTGTGAACATAACTCAAAAACGAAAAGTCGGTAAAATACCAAACTTGGAATTTAAGTTTAGTATCTTCCAGGTATGCCCCCCATTCCGAACTACCCTTTATATGAAACTTTTTTATAAAATTTTGATTTTCTAAAAAATGGCTCTAACGATTTTGATAAAATATCGTACATTAAAGATATTTACATGACAAATAAAATGTATGTTTTTAATTTTCTGGGAATAGACTCTGAATACTACTTTATTCTCGGTCAATTTTATGGAATTTTGCATAAGTGGTAAACCGTAAGAGATGGACAAAAACTTACCACACAATAAATGTAGAGCACCTTAAAACACACAATTTATGTTATATACATTTTTTTAGTGGAGCTGATTGTTTTTGAAATATTCCTTTTTTTTTTTTTTTTTTTTTTTTTTTTTTTTTTTTTTTTTTGTTTTTTTCAGCTATAAAGATTTATAATTTTCTCATACAGGACTTTGTGAACTCGTGTCCATACAAACAAAGGAACTTCAGTCGCAGAGCAACCAGCTTTTGACTATCACTTTAACCTATGGTACCCCCTTATTTCGCTTCTACTAACAAGGAAGCAAGTAATAAGACTATTTCTGCTAATTTTTGCTCCATTACATGAAGTAAATAGAATAATTTGTTGCAGTGGTATAGAGAAAGTCATGTGAATGGAACACATCAGATTTTTTATCATTGTACATGATGGGCAAACCATAAAAGATTGGCAAAACGTAGTGTACATCTCTTTAAAACAAACTGAATTTCAAATAAACTTCTTGTGGCATCCACAATCAGTGAGGTATCCGCTATTGTTGGTTTCAAAATTTCAAAACCTGTCGTTTTCATAACATTGCTGCTATTCAGTTGCTTCTCGCGATGTCGCGAAAGGAGCATGGATTTCAAGGCGAAATTTTACAACCTACACAGTTTTTAACATTTGACCATCGCTAATCCGTTCATACCTATAATAAAAATCTTATGTGTTCCATTCACATGACTTTCTCTACATTTCTGCAACAAAATAATCTTAAAAACCTTATGCTTCTATTTACTTCATACTAATCAGAAAAATTTAGCAGAAATAGTCTTATTAATAATCCATATGTTTAAGGGATAGTCATAAGCTAGTTGCTATGCCACTGAAGTTCCTTCGTTTGTATGGACAGCAGTTGACAAATTCCTGTATGAGAAAAGTATACGTTTTTCATTGCAGAAACCAAAAACAAGGAATGTCTCAAAATCAACGAACTCCACGAAAAAAATGTATATAGCATAAATTGTGTGCTTTAGCATACTCTGCATTCTTGTGCAGTATGTTTTTGTCTATCTCTTAAGAGTTTGCGGTTATTCAAAATTCCGTAAAATTCATCCAGAATAAACTACTCTTCAGAAACTATTCCCAGAAAATTCAAGATAAACATTTTATTTGTCAGGTGAATTTCTTTAATATATGATATTTTAATCAAAATCGTTAAAGCCGTTTTTAAGAAAATCGAAGTTTACGAAAAAAATTCCATGTAAAGGGTAGTTTGGGGTGGGGGGATTTTTCTCAAAATCTTCGTGTCGCATCCCTGGAAGATACTAAACTCTAATACCAAGTTTGATATTTTACCGACTTTTCGTTTTTGAGCTATCGTGTTCACAGGTACTTGGACACACACACACACACACACACACACTCACGGACCTTTTTCTGAAAATACTTTTTTTGGATACAGGGACCCCTAAAACATATTTCTGGTGAAATCTCTGTATCGAATTTTTGGATGGAGTGCAAAACCTTCTCTATACACTATGTACATAGTGCGTATAGAGAAAGTAAAAATACAATGAAGCAGTTTGTGGAAAGCTTACCTCATTTACCATGATGTAGTTAGAAGAATACATTTTATAAATAGTTTATACAGGCGTTATGAAAATAAAGCTGTGGGTGATAAAGTATGCGAATGTAACACAGGCTTTTTTCACGAGTGTAGATCTCAAGGGACAAAATGCTATAGCTGCTTTGTTGTGGCATATACAAAACACCCTAATTTTCTTGCTATCAATGTTCGTAACCGAAATAATACAAAACGACCGGATGGAGAAATTCGTGTTTTACAAGCGTGAGGTGCACATTTAACATGAACTATGACAATGGTATAAGAGTATAGAAACACCAGCTGTTAGATATGAATATAAAATATACTTTAAGCCGGACCAGTTCATGAAAATCCTCATGATCACAAAATACCATGATAATGAAATAACTTGCACGAAGTACAGAGGTTGTTTCAGATCTCTGGTAACGAATTTCCCTTTGAGATTTGTCTGAGGAGATTCCAGGTCTCCACCACTTATCATGCTCAATTGAATGTTCCTTCATTATAACTATAGATCTGCACCTTAATTCCTATTGCAGAAGTCTTTAATGGAAAGCAATAATAGGAATCTTTTCCCACTTCTCTTTGCAAAATAGCCTTAAGCCATTTATATTAAGCGGATCCTGCCTTTTCGGAAGTCCAAACGCACCAAAATCCATAGGCGACTTTACTGGAATTTTGTTGAAAGTTATTTCTGATTCTTGGTACATTTTCTCTATAAAATTGAGGCTTGAACCCGAAATGTGATTGGAAGCTTTATCCTGGTGCAACTAGACCTTATTTCTCTCTGCCCCATACAGAGCATTGCGGTGAATTGGGGCCAGAACTCCTGATAGTATTGGGAGTTGATTTTGCCTGTTAGTAATTCGGCGGATTGTCAATTTGTCTTGGGACAGTATCCAGCGATCATCATAAATCATCCATGGGTGATGTATCAGGCGACTTTACCAGAATTTTGCTGAAAGGTGTAGCACGTATTTATTATTCTTAGTCTATTTTCTCTAGAAAATTGAGGCTTGAACCCGATTGGAAGCTTTATGCTAGTGCAACCAGACCGTGTGTCCGCCCCATACAGAGCTGGGACATCATTGCGGTGAATTGCGGCCAGAACTGCTGATAGTATTGGGTGTTGCTGTTTAGCAAATCGGTGGATTTTCAATTTGTTATTGTAACGGTATCCAGCGATTATCGCAAATACTTTAGAAAAAGTTTCCTTACAATCGGAGTACCATTTTTAATTTCTCTACACGTACTATGTGCATAGTGTATAGAGATGGTATTACACTCCAGCCTAAAATTCGATACCGAGATTTCACCGAATATATATATATATATATATATATATATATATATATATATATATATGTTTTAGGATCCCCTGTATCCAAAAAAAAAGCATTTTCAGAAAAAGGTAGTTTCATGTTGTGTGTCTGTGTGTCTGTGAACACGATAACTCAAAAACGAAAAGTTGATAAAATACCAAACTTGGTATTTAAGTTTAGTACCTTTCAGGGATGCGACACGAAGATTTTGAGAAAAATCCTCCCACCCCCAACTACCCTTTACATGAAAATTTTGATTTTCTTAAAAATGGCTCTAACGATTTTGATTAAAATATCCTATATTAAAGATATTTACCTGACAAAGAAAATGTATATCTTGAATTTTCTGGGTATAGCCTCTGAAGACTACTTTATTCTAGATGACTTTTACGGAATTTTGCATAACTGCTAAACCGTAAGAGTTGGACAAAAGCTTACCACACAAAAAATGTAGAGCACATTAAAACACACAATCTAAGTTATATGCAATTTTTTCTTGGAGTTGGTCGTTTTTTAGATATTCCTTGTTATTTGTTTTATCTTTTAAAACTTATACTTATCTCATATAGGAATTTGTCAACTCCTGGCACACAAACAAAGGAAATTCAGTCACATAGCAACCAGCTTTTGACTATCTTTTGAATATCGCTTTAACCTATGGTACTCCCTTATTTCGCTTCTACTTGCATGGAGCAATAAGAGTATTTTTGCTAATTTTTCCTGGGTTGACATGAAGTAAATAGAAGCATAGGCGTTTTAACAATAGCCTAGTAAATTACAGGGTTTGTTACAGTGACTTGTATAGACGTATATCCCATCAACAAACTTACATCTATCTCCGGCCAAGTGTCTCTCATACAGTTTTCTACTGTTTGTGGGACGCTCTGGAATTCTCAATGGCACTTTTCCAAGTTCAAATCCCTGTTGATGATGGTGTTAACAGTATTTATGATGTTTCTAACTTTCATGCAGTAGCTCGTTGTGTAACTGACAAGGCTTTTGACTTTCTTCACTATAACTGGAATATGGACAGCTACAGGTCGCGAACTACCTATTTGTTACTTTTTGGAATTAACCTCATACAACTTTTTTTTCCTTTTTACTGAACGCTGAATCCCTTTCTTGGAAACAATGAAATTTCACATCTCATTGTGAATAAACTTTATTAATCAAATATGTGGGAAAAATAACTTTGAAAAAAAACTTCTGTAGAGACTGAGAACAGGAAAGTACGTACAGCTGGCTTAATTGAAGTCGCAAAGTATAGAGTATAAAAGATTCACGACGTATTTATATAAACATTGTATAATTTAACATAACTTCTGAGGTAGCTCTATTACAAACTAGAAACTCACTAATTACCAAAGAAAATATAATTGACCAAGTTGAAAATGTGGTATCTAGAAGAGCTAATGTTCAAAGTTGTTTTCTGGCAACTTCAGAGGAGCTTTATCATTAGTGTTAGTTTCATGCTGTTTGACACCAAGAAAGCGGATTTTATTGATTTTCTAAAAACAGCTTTACCACAATTGAGTGTGCAAAATTAAATTCCACATGAACACAGCAATATTCATCTATCAGGGTCATATCTCGGAAGAAAATCCTGGTACATAGTCCGGAATTTTTGGTCAACCAATGCGTATAATGAACTTTTTTATTTCAATAGAAACTAAACAACAGTTAAAATGTCATGTTGGGGCACACTTTATTAAAACTATAGATGATAACAGAGATATTGGTGGAGGAGATGCCTTTATAACTAGTAAAAATAAAATAAGCATAAAAAATCTGATGTGTTCCATTCACATGACTTTCTCTACATCTCTGCAACAAATTATTCTTAAAAAGCTTCTGCTTCTATTTACTTCGTGCTAAGTGAGAAAAAATTAGCAAAAATACCCTTATTTATCGCTTTCTTGTAAGTAGAAGAGAAAAATGCGAGTACCATAGGTTAAAGTGATAGTCGAAAGCTGGTTGCTATGTGACTGAAGTGCCTTTGCTTGTATGGACAGGAGTTGACAAATTCCTGTATGAAAAAAGTACAACTTCTTCAAGGGTGAAACGAAAACAAAGGAATATCTAAAAAACAATCAACTGCACGAAAAAAAATGTATATAACATAAATTGTGTGTTTTAATATGCACTACAGTTTCTGTTTGGTAAGTTTTGTCTATCTCTTACGGTTTACCATTTACAGAAAATTCCGTAAAGTTCGTCCAGAATAAAGTAGTCTTCAGAGGATATTTCCAGAACATTCAAGAAATACATATTATTTTTCAGGCATGTATCTTTAATATACGATATTTTAATCAAAATCGTAGGAGCCATTTTTTAGAAAATCGAAGTTTCGAAAATGTTTCCACGTGAAGGGTAGTTGGGGTGGAGGGATTTTCTTCAAAATCTTGGTGTCGTATCCTTGGAAGATACTGAACTTAAATACCAAGTTTGGTACATGACGGTCTTTTCGTTTTTGAGCTATGCTGACCACAGACAGACAGACCACACACACAGACATTTTTCTAAAAATGATTTTTACCTTCTCTACACGTGATATGTACATAGTGTATAGAGAAGGTATTGTATTGCAACCAAAAATTCGATACCGAATTTTCACCGAAAATTTATTTTTGGAAAAAGGTCCGTGTGTGTGCCTGTGTGTGTGTGTGTGTGTGTGTGTGTGTGTGTGTGTGTGTGTGTGTGTGTGTGAGTCTGTGTGTGGACAGCATCGCTCAAAAACGAAAAGACCGTTAAATACCAAACTTAGTATTTAAGTTTGGTACCTTCCAAGGATGCGACACGAAGATTTTCAGGAAAATCCCTCCACCCCCAACTACCCTTTACATGGAACTTTTTTCGAAAATTTTGGTTTTCTCAAAAATGGTTCTAATGGTTTTGATTAAAATATCATATATTAAAAGATATTTAACTGACAAATAATATATATATTGAATTTTCTGGGAATAGCCTTTGAAGACTACTTTGTTCTGGATGAATTTTACGAAATTTTGCATAATTGCTAAACCGTAAGAAATGGACAAAAACTTACCACCCCAAAAATGTAGAGCACATTAAATCATACAATTTATGTTATATAAATTCTTTTCGAGGATTTGATCGTTTTTTAGTTATTCCTTGTTTTTTTTCAGCTTTGAAAATCTTGAACTTTTCTCATACAGGAATTTGTCAACTCGTGTCCATAAAACAAAGGAACTTCAGTCACATAGCAACCAGCTTTTTACTTCACTTTAACCTATGATACTCCCTTATTTCGCTTCTATTTACAAGGAAGCAAGTAATAACACTATTTCTGCTATTTTTTTCTCGATTAGCATTAAGTAAATAGAAGAATAAGCCATTTAACAAAAATTTGTTACACAGAAGTAGAGAAAGTCATGTGAATGGAACACATCAGATTTTTTTTTGGATTCAGGTGGTCTGAAAATATGTATTTCCAGTGAAATCTAGGTATTGAATTTTTGGGTGGAGTGCAATACCTTCTCTATACACTATGTACATAGTGCGTATTGAGAAAATAATAAGTGCAAATGATAAGGTTTTAATTATAAATATTTTTCCTTGTCAACCTTTCTCTGTTTAGAATCTAGTAGGTAGTGGTAAATTTTCATTCAGGTTATATATTTTGAACAAAAAGAAAGATAAATTTGGACAGGCCAATTGTGTGAAGCCGCAAAAGGACATAAGTACTAAGAAATGCGAATCATTCAGTGTGATGAAAATTCTGAAAAAAAGAGCTGGAGTAATAAAACAGGAATAAAAGGCGCCCCATAACTGGAAACCAAGAGTAAGGCGAGTATGCTGCAAGTCAGAAACCCTCTTTGACATGTGTTGTGGCCGAAGTGAACAAGGTGTAGAAAATGCAATAAAAATAAATAAATAAAAATCTGATGTGTTCCATTCAAATGGCTTTCTCTATATCCCTGTAACAAATTATTGTTAATAAGCTTATTCTTATATTTATTTCATGCTAATCGAGAAAAATTTGCAGAAATAGTCTTATTTCTTGCTTTATTGTAAGTAGAAGCGAAATAAGGGAGTACAATAGATTAAAGTGAAGCCAAAAGCTGGTTGCTATATGACTGAAGTTCGTTTTTTGTATGGACACGAGTTGGCAAATTCCTGTATGAGAAAAGTATAAGTTTTTCAAAGCTGAAACCAAAAACAATGAATATCTAAAAAACGATCAACGCCACCAAAAAAATGCATATGACATAAATTATGTGTTTTAATGTGCTCTACATTTTTGTTCTGTTAAGTTTTTGTCCATCTCTTACGGTTTAGTAGTTATGCAAAATTCATCCAGAATAAAGTACTCTTCAGAGGCTATTCCCAGAAAATTCAAGATATACACTTTATTTGTCAGGTAAATATCTTTAATGGACGATATTTTAATCAAAATCGTTCGAGCCGTTTTTTAGAAAATCAAAATTTTCGAAAAAACTTCCATGTAAAGGGTAGTTGGGAGTGGGGGGATTTTCTTGAAAAACTTTGTGTCGCACCCTTGAAGATACCAAACCTAAATACCAAGTAATGCTTTTAACGGACTTTTCGTTTTTGAGCTATGCCGCACAGACACACACACAGACCTTTTTCCAAAAATGATATGTGAAATCCCGTTATCGAATTTTCGGGTGCAATATAATACCTTCTCTATACACTTTGTACACAGTACGTGTAGAGAAAGTAATAAATAACAAATATTATATAATATATGGTCGTCTCCTTAGTGCGGTGCTTACCAAGCGGGAGACCTGGGTTCGACTCCCGCTGGGAGGCCTGGTTAAACTCGTTTAAATATTTAGAGCAAAACCTCTTTAAACCATATTAAATTGTTTCTGGGGATGGAAACTGGCTGTAGTATTGTGGGATGCAATTTTCTTATGACAGTACAAGTCTGGATGCTGAGATTCAAATGGAAGAGAATTTCCACTGGTTTTCAACGTATCATGTATATTATTTGCATAACAGTGTGAGGTGAGCTTTGGAGGTCTCATTCTCTGAAGCCTTCTTGCCCGGCATACGCATCCTGTAATGTTTTTTTCTCCGAATAACAAGCACTTGTAAAATTTAACTGCTTACTCGTGATTAGCCTATGGCATTCAGGTCCATGTAGGGATCGAAGTGTTTGAAACACAAGATGGTATGCAGTTCAACCTCTTGCAATTTTAAAACACTTAATCTGAATTACTTTATTCTCAAAGGATCGTTGTTGTGATGTTTACGTATAATTAAACTAAACTAAAATTAGATCAAATTTGTTTGCTTCAAGATTCAAATGTGAGTTTCTTAAAAATAGGAGTGTGGTTCGATTTCTAAGAAAATTGTTCTCTCTCTCTGTTGGACCTCTGGATTATATCGGTTCTTTTTGTTTTACTTCCTCTACACGTAGTATGTACATAGTGTATAGAGAAGGTATTGCATTCAACCCAGAAATTGGATTTTACCGGAAATATATGTTTTGGGTCTCCCTGAATCCAAAAAAAGAAAGCATTTGCAGAAAAAGGTTCATGTTTGTGTCTGTGTGTCTGTGGACAGCATAGCTCAAAAACGAAAAGACCGCTGAATACCAAACTTGGTATTTAAGTTTGGTATTCTCCATGGGTAAGATTTTTAAGAAAATCCACCCACTCCCAACTACTTTTTACATGGACTTTTTTTTTCGAAAATTTTGATTTTCTCAAAAATGGCTCCAACAATTTTGATTAAAATGTCGTATATTAAAGATATTTACCTGAAAAATAAAATGTTATCTTGAATTTTCTTGGAATAACCTCTGAAGACTGTTTTACTCTTGATGAATTTTACGGAATTATGCATGACTGCTGAACCGTAAGAGATAGACAAAAACTTATCATACAAAAAGTGGAGAGCACATTAAAACACACACTTTATGTTATATCATTTTTTTGAGTTGATCGTTTTTTAAATATTCCTTCTTATACGGGAATTTGTCAACTCCTGTCCATACAAACAGAGGAACTTCAGCAACCAGCTTTTGACTATCACTTTAACCTATGGTACTCCCTTATCTCGCTTCTACTTACAAGGAAGCAACTAATAAGTCTATTTCCGTTAATTTTTTCTCGATTAGCATGAAGTAAATAGAATCATTAGCTTTTTAACAGTAAGATCAAAAGAGATCCGTTTCTGACTGCCGTTGAATACAAGGCTTTGTCTTTATTCTCGGGTTGTGCAGGGACGATTAGCAACCCCTGTAACAATGCCGAAATTCGGCGTAGATGTGCGGCAGTGAAGCAAGTGCTAACTGAAGCCCACTAAAATGACAGGTTGGCATTTACTGTATTAACAATATGAGAACTTTGATTGGAGCGAAGTACTTTTCTCCGACGAAGCTACGTTCTATACTGCCAATTCGACTGTGTTTATTACAGGCCTAGTGGTGCTCGATATGATATGCGCTATTTGACCACTCGTGCAAGTCGGCCAAAGTTCAAAAGTGGTTTTCGAAGCACACAAATATCTGAGAGCAAAAACCGTGGCCTCCAAAGTCAGCAGATCTTAACCCAATTGAGCATGTTTGGACGAAAGTAAAGCAGAGGCTTTCTCGAGGTCCAAGATTGAATAATGCGCCACGACAGATACTTGGAATTCACTAGCAGAAAACGTTATTTATTTTCGCTCGTGGGTTTATGATCCGAAGATTGAGGGCAGTGATAGCAAATAATGGGGACGACACAAAGTATTGGAAATTGTTTTCTCTTGTTTTATTAGCCTTTGGTTTCATTTAAAAGCGACCGGAGATCAGGTTGCAGTGTTTTTCTTTGTTTTCTAGTTTCTGAGAATAGCAAATAAAATATTTCACATTTCAGAGAGTAAATTATTTACATAACGTAATCTACATCGGTTGTAAAGCGTACTAATATGAACTAAAAACCAAAATAATAATAATATTAAAAATAAACTGTGGGTTACTGGCCTCGAACCTAAATTAGATAGCATACGGAGTTCCGGACGGAGCACGTAAGCGCTGAGCCATTTGTACCTCGGAGCACTATAGTGGACAGCTTAACTATCGAGGTTTGGTTTATTTTTAGTGTTTCTGCGCATATTAGCGAAAAAAAGTTATTTTTATTGTTCCTTGGTTGCTATTTTATGTTACAAAGCAATAAACTACGTCTTGCATAGTGCACGCACACGTTTAAACCCAGCTTAAGTAACTTCGTGTGCTTCCGTGAGGCCGAAGCAACACTGAAATTTTTTCCATGACTGTACACTGTACATCGGGATAGAGAAGTATTGTTTTCCACCCAAGAATTTGATACCAACATTTCACCGTAAATATATTTTTTGGGACCCCCTGAATCCAAAAAAGCATTTTCGTAAAAACAGGTGTGTGTGTGTGTGTGTGTGTGTGTGTGTGTGTGTGTGTGTGTGTGGCTTTGGACAGCATAGCTCAAAAACGTAAAAACGGTTAAATACCAAACTTGGTATTTGATTTTCGTATCTTCCAAGGATGCGATACGCAGATTTTCAAGAAAATCCCCCCACCCCTATCTACCCTTTACATAGAAAAATGTTCGATTTCTTTTTTAAAAATTGCTCTAACGATTTTGATTAAAATATCACAAATTAAAGCCACATCTATCAAAAATAAAATGTATATCTTGAATTTTCTAAAGACCTGTTTATTCTGGATGAATTTTGCTTAATCGGGGATAACTAGTAAACCATAAGAGATAGGCAAAAACTTGCATTTTAAAAACTGTAGATCTTGTTAAATACACAAAGTATGTCATATATATTTCTTTCGTGGCACATACCGTTTTCTAGATATTCTATATTATTAGTTTAAATTGTGAAGTACTTATAGTTTTCTGAAACGGAAGTGTCCGTTTTTTATTTGTTCTACTCCTGACCAGCAAAGAAGCAATTTGCAATGACAATCGCATAACGACAGCTTTTGAAACATTTGACTATCACTTTAGCCTAGTGCATTCCCTTAGTTCCAGTCTAATTATAAGGAACTAAGTAATAAAATTCTGTTAATGTTTATCTCGATTAGCGTGGTGTTGAAAATAGAATTATCTTTTGTAAGAAGTTTGTTTGTAGAGTAGCTAGAGAAAGACATGTGAGTGTAACCCATCAGATGTTTACTTGCTCTACACGTACTGTGTGTATAGTGTATAGAGAAGGTACTGCACTCCACCAAAAAATTCGATACCGAGATTTCACCGGAAATATATGTTTTAGGGTCCCTTATATCAAAAAAAAAAAAAAGATTTTCACAAAAACGTCCGTGTGTGTGTGTGTGTGTGTGTGTGTGTGTATGTATGTGCGTATGTGTCCGTGCGTCTGTGAACACGATAACTCAAAAACGAAAAGGCGGTAAAATACCAAATTTGGTATTTAAGTTTAGTATGTTCCAGGGATGCGACACGAAGATTTTGAGAAAAATCCCCCCAACCCAAACTACCCTTTACATGGAACTTTTGTCGTAAATTTTGATTTTCGCAAAAATGGCTCTAACGATTTTGATTAAAACATCATATATTAAACATATTTACCTGACAAACAAAATGTATATCTTGAATTTTCTGGGAAAGTTTCTGGAGACTTATTTTATTCTGGATGAAATTTACGGAATTTTGCATAACTGCTAAACCGTAAGACTTGGATAAAAACTTACTACACAAGAAATGTAGAGCATGTTAAACACATTTTTATATATATATTTTTTCGTGGAGTTGATCGTTTTTGAGATATTGATTATTTTTGGTTTCAGCTATGAAATACTTACTTTTCCCTTACAGGAATTTGTCAACTGCTGTCCGTACAAACAAAGAAGCTTCAGTCACAAAGCAACTAGCTTTTGACTATCACTTTAACCTATGGTACTCCCTTATTTTGCTTCTACTTACAAGGAAGCAAGTAATTAAGCTATTTCTGCTAATTTTTTCTCGATTAGCATGAAGTAAATAGAGGCCTAAGCTTTTTAACAATAATTTGTTGCAGAGATGTAGAGAAAGGCATATGAATGGTACACATAAAATGTTTCTTCTTCTTTCTTCATCCTGTTTAAGAGCTTGTATCAATATCTCCAGTGTTTGAGATTGAATATTGTGGTTTCCCTCTAGAAATTTAGTTTCCTGTTGTAATATACCCCGAAGCTATAATATCACGTAGCACGATAAAGGCAAAGTAGCGCTTTGAAATGAAAAAAAAAAAAAAAACGGGAAATAGCAGGCTACCCGAATGCTTGTAATTGCTTCTAAACTATTTAACAACAAATTAATTATCAAATTAAAGTTCGTCTCGTGCGGTTCTTACCAAGATTACCACATCCCAGCAGCGGGCACAATTTCTTTCTCCTCAAGAATTTTTGCTCTTATTACATTTTAATTAAAAGGCGGGGGAGATGTGGCTGTTAAAGTTTAAGGGGATGGTGTCCGTTTACTGCTTCTTGTGCTCCCTCAGACCAGAATGCTAATCATGGCTCTGGTTCTCTCCCTCCCCTCTCTCCCTCCTCTCTCTCTCTCTCTGGTTACAGAGCCTTAAAGGATGTAGTTATTAGTGGTTCACTGTCTTGAAGTCCAACAATTTGCAGCAACAATTAAATAATAATAATAATAAATATCAATGTATTAATAATTTTAATGACATATTACTGTTATTACTTTCTCTATACGAACTATGTATAGACAAAGCAGCAGCAGTAATGTCATATTGAAATTATTAATAAATTAATATTTATCATTAATTATTATTATTATTATTATTATTATTTACTATGTACATAGTGTATAGAGAAGGTATTGCATTCCAACAAAAATTCGATACCGAAATTTCACATGAAATATATGTTTTAGGGTCCCCTGTATGCTAAAAAAGCATTTTTGGAAAAAGGTCCGGGTTTGTGTGTGTCTGTGAACACGATAACTCAAAAATGAAAAGTCGGTAAAATACCAAACTTCGCATTTAACAATTTTTCTAAAAAATGGCTCCAACAATTTTGTTAAATTATCTTATGTTAAAGATATTTACCGGACAAATAAAATGTATATCTTGAATTTTCTGGGAATAGCCTCTGAAGACTACTTTATTCTGGATGAATTTTACGTAAATTTGAATAACTGCTGAAGCGTAAGAAATGGCAAAAACTTACTACACAAAAATGTAGAGCACGTTAAGACACACAATTTATGTTATATACATTTTTTCCGTGGAGTTGATGGTTTTTCAGTTATTCCTTGTTTTTGTTTCTTCTTTGAAAAACTTATACTTTTTCTCATACAGGAATTTGTCAACTGCGGTCTATACAAACAAGGAACTTCAATGACATAACAACCAGCTTTTCACTATCACTTTAACCTACGGTACTCTCTTATTTCGCTTCTACTTACAAGGCAGCAAGTAATAAGACTATTTCTGCTAAATTTTTATGATTAGCATGAAGTAAATAGAAGTATAAGCTTTTTAAGAATAATTTGTTGCAGAGATGTAGACTAAGTCATGTGAATGGCACACATCAGATTTTTCTATAGGTACCATGTACAATGTATAGAGAAGGTATTGCACTCCACCCAAAATTTTGATACCGAAATTTCACCGGAAATATATATTTTAGGGTTCCCTATATCCAAAAAAAGCATTTTCAGAAAAAGGTCCTTGTGTGTTTGGGGGTGTGTGTGTGTGTGTGTGTGTGTGTGTGTGAACACGATAACTCAAAGGCGAAAAGTCGGTAAAATAGCTAACTTGGTATTTAAGTTTAGTATTTTCCAGGGATGCGACACGAAGATTTTCAAGAAAATCCCATCTCCAACTACCACTTACATGGAAATTTTTTCGAAAATTTTGAATTTCTCCAAAATGGCTCTAACGATTTTGATTAAAATATCGTATATTAACGATATTTACCTGAAAAATAACATACATATGTTGAATTTTCTGGGAATAAACTCTGAAGACTGTTCCGGATGAATTTTACGGAAATTTGCATAACTGCTAAACCGTAAGAGATGAGCAAAAACTTACCACACAAAAAATGCAGAGCACGTTATAACATACAATTTATGTTGTATATATATTTTTTTCGTGGAGTTCATCGTTTTCGAGATATTGCTTATTCTTGATTTCAGCTTTAAAATACTTATACTTTTCTTACACAGGAATTTGACAACTCCTGTCCATACAAACAAAGGAACATCAGTCACATAGCAACCAGCTTTTGGCTTTCACTTTTAACTTATGGTACTCCCTTATTTCGCTTCTACTTACAAGGAAGAAAGTAATAAGACTATTTCTGCTAATGTTTTCTCAATTGGAGTGAAGTAAATAGAAGCATAAGCTTCTGAACAATAATTTGTTGCGGAGATGTAGAGAAAGTCATGTGAATGGAGCACGTCAGATTTTTGATCAGAAATAATTGCTACAATACTATAATCTGGTTTATAGAACCATTACTTGCTTTTCGGTCATCTGATGTTTATTCTTCAGATAAATAGTTAGTTCAGTTGATAAAGTCGTTAGCAGTAGTAGATTCAATTAAATAGCTTAGCACCACAGATTTCTGAGCATTGTCCATAGAATACTCCAGGACGATCAAATCAAAAGGTTCTTTATTTAATCGTCCTGGGGTAGCATCAGCCAACTAAGGGTGTGTTTATTGCGCAAAGTCGCAAATTCATACCGACTTTAGAAATTGAAGAAAAGGTTTAAAAATAAGCAGGCAGTTCCAAGGGAATGCAACCGGTTAATAGTCGCTAGATGGCAGTAGTAGCACGGTTATTTGTGTTAAATGGAGTAGTATGCTCTGTTCTTCATTCCCATTCAATGCTAAGGGAACGCACCCAGTTTGGTCACATCGTTTAAATAAAGAAATAAAAACATATTTGTTTCTTGTAAAAGGTATATTTTGCTGTCTTTAAAGTTAACAAGTTAAAAACTATGCACTTCTGGGATTCTGAAAATAGCGGAGAAATGACAGGACCCTGATAGTATACCTTACCTGTTGCAGATGTTGGTTATTTGAGGTTATGTGGTACATGAGCTAAAGGTGATTTCATCAGAACATGATACCCTGTCACCGTCACACTGGAATTGTGGTGCTCTTAATACATTATATCAAGTAATATTTTGGATTAGATGTGGAAATTTAACACACAAAGCTACTATCAAATAAAAACTTAATAATTGCTTTGTTTCTTTTTAACGAAAACATAGCAGCATTAATAGTAAATGAAATAAAATAATATTAATAATACAAATATTACTTTCAAGAATAACTGCCAGCCTGACCAGATCTACTTTCTCTTTAGTTATGTCATTGTCAGCCTTAAAAGGGCTGTTTTGACATAGAAGAAAATAAAGAAAGTGTTGGAAACAGTATCAGTAAAGGAAAGAAACAGATTCGGAAGAAGCATGAATGTTACTTAACTAGAAAAGAACAATATAGGTCCAGTGTTTAACCGCCACACTATGCAACTGCTGCCATTACTGTTATTATGCCACAACATCCTTGCTTTCCCACACTGTTAATTTCATATTTCATCCGTTCCAGACATACCTACGGGTGCGCTGCCTTCCCTCCTTTTCGCAATACTAACTATATATGCTCCATTACGCAGTTCATTGAGCTTTTCAGATACAAAGTTTGACTGCCTGTCGTTACGCGGTCAACAGACCCTTATTCGGCCAAATAATATTATTATTATTATTATTATTATTATTAATAATAATAATAATAATAATAATAATAACAATAGTAATGCCTCTTGTGTGGGAGTGGTTTTCTCCAAACTCAAGAACTCCCGAGAACTCTCGAGAGTTAAGGTCCTCCGCGCCCCAATATTTCGTGGATTCAAATCGAACCAAAAAGAAACTCTTCTGCAACTCTCATTTAGCGGAATCGAATCAAATCGAACCGAATAACCGTGCAGAACTGGAGTGTATGTAGTTTTAAACTCAGGAAATGGATCGCATGATATCATTGGGCATATTTATGTGAAGAAGCGGAAAAAGAAACAAGAAACGAAAATATTGCATACATTTTAACGCCTGCTTTTACTACATATGGTACCCCAGGCGATGACAGAATGCCGGTGGAATGCAACGACGGGGGAAACCGGAAGAAACCCGCACCTGAGCGCTTTGTCCACCACAAGTACCACATGCGCTATCGAATCCGAGCCGCTTTGGTGAAAGGCGTGGCCTAACCACTTGGTCACGACGCAGCCTGTTTGATCCATTATATCTTTTTAACAACGGACACACTTGGTCAGTTATATACACTTTAGAACTCTCTTCTGCAACATTAAAGAAAGAAAATTCAATGTTAGATGGTATTATTTCAACTAATCTACTAATTTAACTCCAAGTATTATTGCTTACATTACCATTATTACAACAGTATTTTACAAGTTTTGTTATAGATTACTTTCAACTAAATGTATTAGCTTTTTATCATTCATTTTGCACAACTATTTACTTTATGCTAATCAGAAAAAATTAGCAGAAATAGTCTTATTACTTGCTTCCTTGTAAGTAGGAGCGAAATAAGGGACTACCATAGATTAAAGTGATAGTCAAAAGCTGGTTGCTATATCAATTAAGTTCCTTTGTTTAATGGATAGGATTTGACAAGTTCCTGTATGAGAAAAGTATACGTTTTTCATAGCAGAAACCAAAAATAAGGAATGTCTCAAAAACGACGAACTCCACGAAAAAACTGTATATAACATAAATTGTGTGTTTTAACGTGCTCTACATTTTTTGTGCAGCAAGTTTTTGTCCATCTCTTACGGTTTAGCAGTTATTCAAACTTCAGTGAAATTCATCCAGAATAACTACTCTTCAGAGGCTATTCCCAGAAAATTCAAGATATACATTTTATTTGCCAGGTAAATAGCTTTAATATACGAAATTTTAATCAAAATCGTTGGAGCCATTTTTGAGAAAATCAATATTTTGGAAACAAATTCCATGTAAAGGGTAGTTGTGGGTGGGGGGATTTTTTTCAAAATCTTCGGGTCGCATTCCTGGAAAATACTAAACTTAAATACCAAGTTTGGTATTTTACCGACTTTTCGTTTTTGAGTTATCGTGTTCAAAGACACACGGGCCTCTTTCTGAAAATACATTTTTTGGATACAGGGGACCCTAAAACATATATTTCCGGTGTAATCTCGGTATCGAATTTTTTGGTGGAGTGCAATATCTTCTCTATACACTATGTACATAGTGCCTATAGAGAAAGTAATAAACAAACAATTTTGATATTTAACAGCATTTTGCATTCTTTTGTTTTTTACGAAGACTCGCGACGATTAGCGATTGTAAGCGAAACAAGAAGTTCTACTGCGGCTGTAGAATAAATTCTTACCAGAAAATTCTTTCACTTCGATTCGATGCGCTTCGGCTCCTTTTGTTTGTTTCCATTTAAAATCATAGTAAAGGAAATTCTGTTCGATTAATTCCAAGTGGGAGCAGATCTATGCTTAGAAAATATTTTACTGGGATTTTTCTTTATACTAATATAGTGAACGTCGGGTAAACAGTCCTATGAACCACGGGCTCATTTAAGCAACATTTCTCTCATTTCATTCAACATTCGATAGGATCTACTTGTTACAGATCAAAACCAGAGCGAGGAATGAATTTCTTTCCGTTGAACTGACCTACATTGTCCACCTACATTAATATTATTTGATATATACTTAACTCATAATTTTTTTGGATACATAAAGCAGATTATCACAATATGTGCTTAATATTCCTAGCTGCTATTCTTCATTTTATTGGTTACACATATGCATACATCAAAATCCACAACCACATCCCCCCATACACCCTAATCTCGCGGGTTCAAACGCGACTTAGACCGATGGTTTTTAAGTACACTTAAAATAGGATTGTAATATCGGTAGATTTAATGGCATGTAAAAGAATCTTTGGGACGAAATCCTGGTACTACGATGTCCCTGATGTGGTCCTGGCAACGTTTGGACTTAGGGAGTCTGAAACGTGTATATCTGATGAAATATCGATTTCGAATTTTCGATGGAATGCAGTACCTCCTCTACTTATGTGTATAATAGGCATAGGTTATATTTTCCCAGCACCAAGTGAAACTCGGCGATGTAATCGCAGATGCTAAAATTGTCATATAAATTAATATCATGATGCTTTTGTCATACAAAATAAGTGTATAAGTAAAATACGAGGCGTATTTCAAAACTCAGGTGACAGTAATATGTGACTACATGTCAAATTCACTTTTCCAAATAAGCCGTTCAATCTACGCATTTTCTGTAACACTGCACCAGCTTCTTTAGCTCCTCGGCATAGATGTATACAGTCTGAGACCTGAACCAGTTGGTAACGCTAGTCTTGAGTTCATCGTCTGTTTGAAATCGTTGTGCACCAAGCCAGCGTTTCGAATGCAGGAAGACGAAATAGTCGCAAGATCGGGACTGTACGGAGTGTGGTAAAGGAATTCCCAACGAAACTCTGGAATTTGGTTTGGGCAGCAGGCGAGCGTTGTCGTGAAGGAAGATTTTGTGTCGATTTTGGATCGCATTTCTCAGTTTGGCGAGCGTTGTACAGCTGTAATGGTTGTCCCAGAGCCCATGAAATCGTCCCCCGGAATGGCGGCACTGCATTTTCTTAATTTGATTCTGCGTTGATGTAAGCTATCCAAGTCTCGTCTCCCGTAACAATATGGGAAAACAAACCATCTCCATCTTGTCTATAGCGCTCCAAAAACTGTCGTCCTCTATGCATTCATTTTTCCTTATGCTGACCGATGAGCAGTTTTGGCACCCACTTCGCACATAGTTTCCGATATCCGAGCTCTTCAGTGACCATCCTGTAAAGTGTGGTCCGAGCAACGTTTGGGAATTTCATAGCCAGACCACTAATCGTCAAACGCCTATCATTTCGAAGTTTTTGGTTCACTTGTTCAACGATGTCACCGATGCCCCTCCACTGTTCATCGTGCATATTTGTGCGGTCATTTCGAAATTCTCGACACCAGTGTCCAACTTGTTTGTCCGGTTCATACCCTAAACACAAATCACGATAGATGTCCGCAGCTGACGATCCTTTCGTCAGCAAAAATCTAATCACATCGCGCACTTCACAACTGGCGGGAGCTACGATTGCTGCGGCCTTTTCGATGTGCTCTCATCGATAGGCAAGCGCCTATTGTGGCACACCAACACTGCTGTGTTTCCAAGGAGTTGGTAAACAGCGCTGCAGGCGTGAAACGTCATTCAAGCCTATCATTTGTGGCATATTGTTCGCCGAACTTTAGTTTTTAAATACGCCTCGTATGTAGTGTTCCAGAAAATTATTTTTGTATTATTATTATTATTATTATTATTATTATTATAACTCTGCACTACAAGCGTTGTGAGTGAATGCGGAACGAAGAAGTTTGAAAATGCAATACTATGTCAAAGATTTTCACTTCAGAGGTTTTCCGAGGTTTCCGAGTGTAATAAAATACATATTTTACAATAGTCAATAATTGAGATGGTTACGCGAAAATATAATTAATCACCACCAGCAGTTCAAACACAGTATCAAGGTCGACCGCGCTAGCCTTTGCAAATTGGGGATCGATTAGCTATGCATGGTAGTGTTGATCAAGTCAACAACTGAAGGTTTATTTAATTTGGTAGTGCTTAACGCCCGCTTTTACTACCATGTCACCGCAGGCGAAGACACTGGTGATACATGGAATGAAGATGGAGTACCGATGGAATGCGTTGGCGGGGGAGACCAGAGAATCCGGAGAAAACCCGCCCCTACGCCGATTTGTCCACCACAAATCTCACATGCGGTCGCTTAGGATGAAACGTCTAGTTGAGAGGCGAGTGGTCTAACCACTCGGCCAACGACTGACCCAAGGACATATATTTTAAATATTGCATGAATTAAATCTAAATACGTGTTGAAAAAAATCATATATGTTCCATTCACATGACTTTCTCTAGCTGTTCCACAAATTAACTTTCCTTACAAAGATTATTCTTCTATCTACATCATTCCAATTGAGATAAACATTAGCAGAATTGGTCTCATTACTGGCTTCGTTTTAAGTAGAACGAAAATAAGGTACTGTACGTCTAGTTGGTCAAACTATTTAAAAGTCGGTCACTACGGAATGAGCTACCCTTATTATTAGATAATGTGGCACTGCAGGAGCAAATGACGATGTGGTTTCAGCACGATGGCGCTCCTCCGCATCTGTCGAGGAGCGTCTGCAATCATTTGAATGTTGAACAACCTGGTCATTGGATAGGAAGCCGAGGACCAGTTTCCTGGCCTACCAGGTCTCCTGATCTGATACTTCTTGACCTCTTCCTCTGGGGTTACTTCAAAGAACCTAATTATGCAGAGGAGCTAGACAATCCGCCATTGGATAGGAAGCCGAGGACCAGTCTCCTGGCCTGGCAGGTCAGATACTTCTTGACTTCTTCCTCTGGGATTACTGCAAAGAACCCATTTATGCAGAGGAGCTAGACAATCCAAAACCCCTTTGAAATAGAAATGGCCTGTTATTTATGGACGCTCTATAACTGCTTTGGTTCTCAGCGTCCCATTCTATATTGGGCGTGAAAGATCGCTTAATTTTGCTCAGAGGCCTCTCTTATCAGGCTTGAGGTTCTTTTACGTGCCGTAAATCTACGACACGGGACCCACAGCTTTACTTCCCTTCCGAAGGAAGCCATGCTAAGGATTTTTACGCCCGAAAAAAATCCATCGTCCTCCGCCGGGTTTGAACCCGCGATCTTGGGTATATGAAGTTAGCATGGTAACCATTACACCCCTTTGCCAGCATATTACAGTGGCCTGTAGATCTGTTCAAACCGCCTTGCTACACCGAGTCAGACGCTCCATTCAACAACGTGCATTAACCAATTAGGTCACCAGTTCGAGCACTTGCTTCGTTAGAGGAGTCGTGTTCCAGGAATAGAAAAAGGGATATTCCAGAGTCACAAAACATACCAATATGAAACGATATTTCTAATGACACAATAATTCTATGTCTGCAAACCTGTGTTGAATTTCCATGTTAAACTCAGATTATGTAATTTCCTTCTTGTCTGTGTTCAAATGTGTACCTAGGTATAAATAATCCTTATTTCAATTGCACGTACCTATAGTTATGTTTAAACGACTATCTACTTGTATTTCACCAATAAAGAAACATCAAACATTACCATAAAAATTGCCCGCCTGGGTAGTGTGGTGGTAGCGAGCCTGCCTCATATTCAACGGGTCCTGAGTTCGATCTAGCTTAGAGTGAGTTACCCGGATTAGGTTTTTTCGGGGTTTTCCCTTATCCTGAGAAGACGACTGTCTAGCAACTTTAAGCTCCATGAACTCCGAGATCATTTGGCATCATTTTACCAATTTCAGTCAACGTCCGATATGACCAACTAGGTTAAAGGACATTAAGCTCAAAAAAATGCATAAAACATAAATAAAATAATTAAAATGAAAATAACCACTTTCAGATTAATAGCTGTAATTTGTGAATATTACACGGTGAATACAATTAGATACAGTAGATTCGAACTACTTTATCAACAAACAGATCACATCGGTGTCTTGCGCTCGTTCCATCTGAGCTACCTAGTAACTTTAAAGATCAACATTCCGTTTAACATATAGTAGTATTCGTTGGTCCCAGTGAACCTTTGCAGGGAGCTAACGTCAGCTGTCTATTGCCAGATTATTAAAAGGCGATGCGAAAACATCTATATTAGTAGTAATTTCATCGAGTGTTTAACAACCATGTAAAATACGTGGGTAGAACCTAGTAATTGGGGTCAATGTTTTTATGTTGGTGTATATAATGCGGATTGTATAAAAGTAGAGAATAAGGGGCAGCTGACTCGCCTGGTATAGAGTAACAGTTCACACAATCAGTTTTTAATCCCTTCTTCAAGTGTGCCTCGTTTTTCTATTGAAAGCTTCCCTGTCATTGGTTTATGAGTTTAAATTCTTAACAAAGCTCACGTTATTACTTATAAGTACATACGAAGTATCTGTAGCCGTGCTCTTGGTCCACGATAATACATCAATTTCTTAGGGTATTTTCTTCCTATTTTCTTTGATTACGACAATCTTGTCCATTTTATATTTATGTTTAGTTCGCTTGCCTCAGGACCATTACCGCATATTTTACTATTGTGCTGTAATAGCACCATGAAACATTATTCTCCTTAATACACCTCCTCCTCTCTTTAGAAAACATTCCTCGTCAAATTCTTATAATTGTAGAAGATGTTAAAGTGAATGGTTGTAAGCATCTCTGACGCTCCTCTGCTTTCCCCAGACTCTTTTTTTATCCTAAGCAAAAAGAGCACTGTATGATCTCTTGTTTTGTTTAAGAGGATGCATCACACAAAATCCTAAAAAATTCCTAAACATTTTGTTTTGCCTAATGTAATACTTGTTCAATTTACTGTTATTTTTATTACCATGCGGCGCTTTAAACCGTATCACGTGACGATTTAAATGTTTCACTGTGAGTGGGTGTGTTGCTTTAACCTTTTCACTATGGTAAAAATTGGTAAAAATCCGAAATTTGGTTTTGACCAATAACATTTGGCCTTAAATGTGTATTTCAACTAGAAAATACAATAATGTGCACTAATAACTAAAAAGTGAGTATAGTAATATGTTTCAAAATTTATGAAATAGGTCTCACACCGGGTACTTCTACCTACCCCGTCATCACCCAGGCTTGCCGTACCACCGATTATTTAACCTGGGCCCTCCCCATCCCAAATTACACATGCGTAATTTATAATTAGAAAAATCAGGACCACAAAACAGATTTATTAAAGAAGCTACAATTCACTAGCACCATTAATGCCATCATCATTGCTACCGCTACTATTTCAGTAAGCATTTAAACTAACCTCAAAACAATAAATGGTAATATATTTCGAAACATATCAATAAGTAAATATTACTATTAATTGATTCAGAAAGATTATAGTTATGAACTTAATTTTCTATATAACGGTTCCCTGCTCTACTGAAGATCTTCTAAAACAATATATAGCAATATGATCTAACGGAGAAATAAAATTAATAAACAGGAAGCAGGATCTAATGGGAAAAAATTATGTCTTCCATTCATATGGCTTTCTCCACATCTCTAGAATAAATTATTGTTAAACAGATTATTCTTTTATTTACTTAATGTTAATCAAGAAAAAAATGACTAAAAGGTTCTTATTATTTATTTCCTTGTAAGTAGAAGGAACATAAGGGAATACACTAGAATAAACCAATAGTCAAAAGTTTTAAAATGTGGTGTTAAGGGATTGGAGTACCTTTGTTTCTGGGGACAGGAGTTGACAAATTCCCATATGAGAAAAATGAAACAAATAACAAGGAACATCTCAAAAACGACCAACTCCATGAAAAAACTGTATTAAATGAATTGTTTTGACGAGATATTCAGCTTTTGTTAAGTAAGTTTTTACCTATCTCTTACACTTAACCAGTTATGAAAAAAATTCCTCATAATTCAACCAAAATAAACATGTCTTCAGAAAATTTTATTTGTCATGTAAATATCTTAAATACAAGAGATTTTAATCAAAATCGTTATAGAGTTATTTTTGAGAAAATTAAAATTTTCTAAAGTTTTCCACGTAAAGGGTAATTGGGAGTGGAGGGATTTTCTTGAAAATATTCGTATCGCATCCTTGGAAGGTACCAAGTTTAGTATTTAAGAGTCTTTTCGTTTTTTGAGCTATGCTGTCCACATACCATACACACTCACGGACATTTTCCTAAAAATGCTTTTTTACTTTCTCTACACGTACTATGTACTTAGAGTATAGAGAAGGTATTGTAATGCAAACATAAATTAGATACCGAGATTTTGCCGGAAATACATGTTTTGAGTCCCCAGAATAAAAAAAAAATCATTTTTGGAAAAAGTCCGTGTGATGCGTGTATATTTGTGGACAGCATAGCTCAAAAACGAAAAGACCGTTAAATATCAAACTTGGTATTTAAGTTTGGTATCTTTCAAGCATGCGTCATAAAGATTTTCAGGAAAATCCCCCAACTCCAAACTACCCCTTACATGCAACATTTTTCGAAAATTTTGATTTTCTCAAAAATGGCTGTAATGATTTTGATTATAATATTGTATATTGAATATATTTACCTGACAAATAAAATGTATATCTTGAATTTTCTGAGATTATCCTCTGAATAGTACTTTATTCTGGATGAATTTTATGAAATTTTGCATAACTGCTAAATCATAAGAGATGGACAAAAACTTACCACACAAAATAATATAGAGCACGATAAAACACACAATTAAGTTATATACATTTGTCGTGGAGTTGAACTTTTTTTTAGATATTCTTTATTTTTAGTTTCAGCTTTGAAAAGCTTTTACTTTTCTCATACAGAAATGTGTCATCTCCTGTCCTTATAAACATAGGAACTTCAGTCACATAGCAACCAGCTTTTGACTGTCACTTTAACTTATGGTACTCCCTTATTTTTGCTTCTGCTTACAAGAAGTGAGTAATAAGCCTATTCCTGCTAATTTTTTCTCGAATAGCATGAAGTAGATAGAAGCATAAGCTTTTTAGCAATCATTTGTTGTAGAGTTGTAGAAAAAGTCATGTGTATTGGAACACATCAGATTTTTTTTGGATATAGAGGATCTTAAAACACTTATTTCCTGGAAAAAATTGGTATCGAATTTTTGGTTGCAGTACAATACCTTCTATATACATTTTGTACATAGTATTTGTATAGAAAGTATTAAAATTAATAAACAAGCGAAAAGGAAATGAAAAACAGTAGCAAAAAGGAATAGGTATTAAGCTTCCTTTGGGGGGGGAGGGTTCTCGATGACAAGTTTTCAATTATTTGACCAAGCCACCAAGTGCAGAGAGTGGAGAAGCAATAAAACAGCAAGTTGTGGACCAATTCTCTGGAACCGAAGCGAATCAAGAAGAAGGTTGAGACGAGGGAGAACAGCAAAAAAACTTTTCTGAATACGTTCAAGTGTCCGGGACATTCGTCAATTTAATAAATAACAAAGCAAATTGAAGGACAGACGTATAATGGCATGGCGACTTGAGAGGCAGCGTTCCTCGGCCAGCCACTTGGTGAGCCTAAGGGTACCATTAATATCCCAGCTTACACAGAGAGGGCAGAATATTTTATCTTACACGGGATTGGCAAAGTTTTTAATGCACGACAGAGAAGAATGGACTCAAGTCCATCAAGAGATTGGATTCTGCAAAGGCAAGTTTGTGTTACTCGATGACTAGCAGTACAGAAGAGTACTGTATATCAGGAATGTTCATCTGATGTGTCACATTCACATGACTTTCTCTACACCTCTGCTACAAATTATTGTTAAAAAGCCTATTTTTCTATTTACTTCACGCTAATCGAAAAACATAGGAGAATTGGCCTTACTGTTTCCATTTAAGTAAAAGAGAAATAAAGGAATATAAGCTAAGCGATAATCAAAAGCTGGTTGCTAGTGATTGAAGTTCCTTTGTATGCACGGACAGGAGTTGACAAATTCTCGTGTGAGAAAAAAAAAAGTATTTTAAAGCTGAAACTAATAACAAGGAATATCTAAAACTGACCAACTCTACGAAAAAATGTACATAACATAAATTGTGTGTTTCTATTAGGTAAGTTTCTGTCTTCGCTTTTGGTTTACCAGTTATGCAAAATTCCGTAAAATGTATCCAGAATAAAGATATGTTCAGAGGCTATTCCGAGAAAATTCAATATATAAATGTTATTTGTCATGTATATATCTATAATATACGATATTTTAGTCAAAATCGTTAGAACAATTTTTGATAAAATCAAAATTTTCAAAAAATTGTCCATGTAAAGGGTAGTTGGGGCTGTAATATAAATATCTTCAATATAGGGAATTTTAATCAAAATCGTCAGCGCCGTTTTTGTGAAAAACAAAAGGGTAGTCTGGAGTGAAAAGCTTTGAGTTGCATCCTAAGAACGTATTAAACTTAAGTAGCAAATTTGGTATTTAAAGGTCTTTTCGTTTTTTACATTTCAAAAAAAATGTTTGCACTCATGGGACCTCAAAATATAAGTTTTCGGTGAAATGTGTATATCCAATTTTTGGTGCCATATAATACCTTCTCTATACGCTATGAACATAGTACGTGTAGAGAAAGTATGAATTAATGAATGAATGAATGAATAAGTGTATTTATTGACATAACAATATCATATATTGAACTTCAACAATCGCACGGGTCCACATACCGTACGAGCTTTGTAATACACAAAATAAAAAGCAATATTAAAACAACAACAACAAAGAATTAAAAGAGTAAACACGAACATAAAAAGACAAAGATATAATATGTTCAAATAGAGCATTTAATTTTACAGCATAGAGTACACCTTATTCAGAAGCATAAATGTGCCCTCTTATAATAGATAAATACACTTAAAAGAAGTATATACACAATATATCCCCCCTCCACCTCTTATCTATTGTCAGCCTTCTCAGATCTCGGCTGTCTTGCTTTAAGTATAAATTTACCTAGCCCGTCCTTGTCTTCTGTGCCTTCCAGTAGCGTCCAACATGCTAGCTCTACATTCACGGTGGTAAAGAATCGCGGAAAATATTTTTCCCGCCATTCCTCCGTACCCATACACCTTGCCATGATATGGGTCCACGGCTCTTCCTCCTCGCAAATGGGCAAATTCTCATACCATTCTCGTCAGCAGTTTTTGTGCTCCTCCGTGCTCCTAATCTAAATCACGCGAGCCACACTCCGATTTTAAGAAAATAAAAATTTTCGAAAAATGTTCCATGTAAAGGGTAGTTGGGGGTGGGGGATTTTCTTGAAAATCTTCGTGTCGCAACCTTGGAAGATACCAAACTTAAATACCAAGCTTGGTATTCAACGGTCTTTTCGTTTTTGAGTTATTCTGTCCCAGACACATACACACACGCACACGGACCTTTTTCCAAAAATGATTTTTTTGGTTTCAGGGGGACCCAAAACATGTATTTCCGGTGAAATCTAGGCATCGAATTTTTTAGTGCAATACAATACCTTCTCTATACACTATGTACATAGTACGTGTAGAGAAAGTAAATATCTGATGAATTTCATTCACATGACTTCTCTACATCTCTGCAACAAATAATTGTTAGAAAGTGTATGCTTCTTTTTACTTCATGCTAATCGAGAAAAAATTAGCAGAAATAGTCCTATTAAAATAGGGAAATACCATAGGTTAAAGTGATAGCCAAAAGCTGGTTGCTATGTGATTGGAGTTCCTCTCTTTTTATGGTCAGGAGTTGGCAAATTCCTGTATGAGAAAACTATAGGTTTTTTAAAGCTGAAATAGAAGACGAGGACTTTCTCAAAACCGACCAACTTCACGAAAAAAATGTATATAACATACATTGTGTCTTTTAACGGCTATACATTTTTTGTGTGGTAAGTTTTTGTCCATTTCTTACGGTTTAGCAGTTATGCAAAATTCCATAAAATTCATCCAGAATAAAGTAGTCTTCAGAGGCTATTCCCAGAAAATTCAAGATATACATTTTATTTGTCAGGTAAATATCTTTAATATTCGATATTTTAATCAAAATTCTTAGAGCCATTTATTAGAAAATCAATATTTTCGAAAACTTTTGTGAATAATATTAGATGCAATGATAGCAGAGAATATCGAAGCACCAGTAGTAACGGATTTGCGGACGATTTAGTATTGTGCTCTACGACTGTTAACGGATTTCAACGAGGACTGGACAAAATTAAGAATTATTGCGATGAATGACTACTTAGAGTTAATGGGAATAAAATAAGGCAATGACTTTCAAAAATGGTTCTGTTAATAGTAGAGAGGAGACGTGGACATATCGAGGACAGATACTGGACAATATTAAATATTTTGTGTACTTAGGCCTCACATTTATAATGAACGAAAAATGGACAATACAGTTGACATCACGAAACACAAGGCAAGGGTAAAAGCGGCGGAAGTTGCAGAATTCCGAATATATCGATAGCCTTAATGGAAACTGTATATGTAGCGACAGTTAGATCCACAAGGACATAAGGAGGAGAAATATGAGGGTGGAATAAACAGGGAATCTAGCCCAACTGATGAGGATCCAATTTTTTAAAGGAATTCTGGGTGTAGGGAGGGGTACGGCAAAATGCGGAATAATGAGGGAATTCGGGGCACATAGTGAAACGATAGAGTGAAAAATCAGAGCAGTTAAATATTGGATGAGATCGTTCACGGAAACCAATCTCTAATTAGGGCATTTATTTTCTTTTATTGATTAAAATGTCGTATTTCAGGGATATTTACTTGACAAATAAACTGTATAGCTTGAATTTTCTGGGAATAGCCTGTGAAGACTAGTTTATTCCGGATGAATTTCACGGAATTTTGCATAACTGCTAAAGCATAAGAGATGTGCAAAACTTAACATTAAAAAAATGTCGAGCACATTAAAACACACAATTTATGTTTTATACATTTTTTTCGTGGAGTTGATCGGTTTTAACATATTCTTTGTTTTTGGTTTCAGCTATGAGAAACTTGTACTTTTCTCACACAGGAATTTGTCAACTCCTGTCCATACAAATGAACTGCAGTCACATAGCAACCAACTTTTGACTATGACTTTAACCTATGGTACTCCCTTATTTCCCTTCTGCTTACAAGGAAGCAAGTAAGTGCTAATTTTTTTGTCGATTACCCTGAAGTAAATAGAAGCATAAGCTTTTTAACAATAATTTGTTGCAGAGAGGTAAAGAAAGTCATGTGAATGGAACACATCAGATTTCTTTTACCTATGTCTTAAAGAGGTTTCCTTAATAAATATGCTGCATACTGAAAAGTTATGGATGAAGATGTGCTATTTACAACTATATTGCACGATAACTAAATCTCAGAATAATCCTAACACGGTTCTACTACAGATCTGAGAAATGTTAACATAAAAATTCCTTTGTAAATATATGAAAATACATACGGAAACCTTCAGATATATGCTTTTAAGATGGTTTTACAGCTGAAGAGAAGCATGTTCGCGTTTTAAAAAAAGAGATAAAATATATCATGAGCTTATAACTGGTATAAATAGGATTCTAATAAGGTTTCCTACTGGAAAAAAACGGGAAATTATGTGAAAAATTTTTCTTTAAAATACTCCTTTTCCCGGAAGCCACAAGCTTCTCCAGTATGATGCGAACCACTTTCAGCTCCTATTACAAATTATTACACACGGCAGAAATTTCAGAAGAGCTCTCATAAGCTCTAAGTAAAAAAATACTTGAAAAGGTTTAGAAGAGGGTACGGTTTTGTGGTTGGTAATGATGTCTCTCTCCCTATTTCTCATTTAGGTAAGGTACATATGTGTCTAACGTATGAAAGGAAAAGGGAGATCTTTCGTTTGAAGCACAGCATTAATAATGTTGCTAAGCGATGTCAGCGAATGTGAAGTGGTAGTAAACATTTCATTCTTTCGACGAAGAACCAACATCAGTCATCCTTTTGGATATGGTCAGCTCATTTCCATAAACAGGATTCCTTTAATGTTCATACTGCGGAAAATATATGTTTCGCATTTCTAGTTGAAGAGTATAGGGACATAGGATCGCTGAGATTGAGGAATCCGATGATCTTAGGCAATTCCATAGGTGCCTTCAAGAGAGTGTACGACGGCCGTTTTTATTTTTCAACCTCCGATAGCGCTAAATAAAAGACAAGTTCACAGAAAACAATTATTTTATTACTAAAAGTTTTGTACACTTACTTTTCAACATAACCGCCGAAAATATTGAGACGCTTATCGTACCTGTGCACAAGCTTTGCAATACCCGCTTCAAAAAATGTTGCCACCAATGATTTCAAATGAGCTTTGACGTTTTGAAAGTGCTGCCCTCCTAGCCACGGCTTCAGTTCAGGGAAAAGGTCGTTGGATGATAGAAAAAGTCCCATTGACATTGTTTAAGGAGCCGATGGGTTGTGCCAGCAGTGTGTGGACGAGCGTTGTCATGGATCAACACAATTCAAGTCCGCATTTTTCTTCGTTTATTTTGAATGGCTCTCAGCAAACGTCGTAAGAAGACCTTCAAAACAATAACGTCAATGCTCATTTGAAATCATTGGCGGCAACATTTTTTGAAAAGTAACCTTAAGTGTACAAAACTTTAAGTAATAGATTATTTTTTTCTATGAACTTGTCTTTTATTTATAGCCTATAGGAGATTGCAAAAAAAAATAGGCCCTCGTATTTTATATGGCATAGATTCTGTACTGGGTTTTATTCTTTTAGGTGTTCTTGAAAGGTGGGAACCGTTTGAGGTTACTAATAAATCCGGATTTCTTTATTTCCATCACAAGGAAGATTAAATAATTACATTCCACTGTTGTTCATTTCACTGTTAGAATTTAACTTACATACATGTAAGACTGCTATGTCTTTCATTAAACAGAATTAATAATTAGAAATCACAATAGAATTGTTTGTGTGTGTATGTGTGTGTGTCGCCTCGTTCCATTTAACCAGAATTTTCACGCCAATATCAATGAGCCAGTAACAAAGCAGAAGAAAGTGTTTAGAATGGCCAAAATAAGCAATTATCCCCAGAGATTTAGATCTCCAAAATGTTACCTCTCATACAAATGGCACCAACCTTGTGTTCCCCTCGATGTACTCACTATGTCGTCTTCCGTGCGATGAACAACTGGAACTCACTCACAATGTCTGTGAACACGTCCTTATAAACCCTGCTGGGAGAGCGTATAGTTCGATTCTTTACCACTAACCGCCAAAGCTGCTTAAGGAAGTGAGAGCAGTGCGCTCTATCCATTGTAGTTAGAACTAGTGTAGTATCTCTTGAATGTGCCACCTGGAACGTATGACTGGTAGCCGTTGCTCACTTCGCAGGCGTAATTTCTGATAGCTATATGTTTGCAGCCAGCCGCCTAAACTACTTGGGGAAGTACTAACTTATTGTCCTTATAGGGAGATGAAAACTTTACAAGTCAAGTGCATGAAATTGTGCCAACATTGTGCAGAATGGTTTATGTTGGTAAGGAAATGCTGTCACGTTCCGTACTCACCTCTTACTAATTCAAGCACTCCAGTTAGCATTTGTCTCATTCCCTCCTTTCTTTCTGCCCTCTGCCAGTTGACATCAAGCCAACAGGAGAGGGACAGCTCCAGTGGCTGGTATAGTTGTTGTGAAGCAAGCTTTGCATCCCAGATCATCTAAGCCTGCTTTTGTTCATAAGAGTAATGCCTGTGTGTTGAAGTTGAATTCAACCAATAAGATATTGATTCACCCCAAGTTGGAGTGGAAAACAGATGATTAGACGGTGTTCTATTTTTTGCAAGAGCTTCTTTTCCCCTGGCATGCTTCAGATGTACTTTCTCTACATATAACATAGTGTATACAGAAAGTATTGTATTCAAACCAAAAATTCGATACCGAGATATCACCGGAAATATATGCTTTGAGGACCTCTTATTCCAAAAAAGAGCTTTTAGAAAAAGGTCTGTGTGTGTCTGTGGACAGTATACTAAAGACCGTTACATACCAAACTTGGTATTTAAGTTTAGTATCCTTCAAGGCTGCGAAAAAGGATTTTCAAGAAAATCCCCCAACCCATAACTATTTTACAATTTTATTTTTCTCAGAAATGGCCCTACACTGTATATTATAGACATTTACACGACATACAACATTTATTTGTCGAATTTTCCGTGAATAGCTTCTAAAGACCTGTTCATTCTGAATGAGTTTGGCTGAATTCTACATAACAGTAAGAAATAGACAAAAACTTATACACCAAAAATTTAGATCTCATTAAATCTCACAATTTATGTCACGTATAATTTTGTTGTAGAGTTCAGCGTTTCAAAAAGACCGTGTTATTGGTTTCGAGTTTAAACCACCTAAAATTTCTCATACGGGGTGATCTTTCCTTTTATCTCGTTTTTGTTACTGCTGGCCATGCAAAGCAAACCGAACTTCAATTGTTCACATAGCGACAAGCTTTAAAAAGATTTAAAATCGCATTAGCCATATTGTTTACAAGGAATCAACTTGTACGACCATTTCTGCTGATCGTACAACTCGTAAAAAAATCTCTTTTATAAGAATAGCTTGTTTGCAGAACGGGTAGAGAAAGCCATATGAATGGAACGTTAGTTATTTTTATGAATATAAAATAAGATCTGGCAACAAAATAAGGGTCCAAAGTGAGTTTCTACAAAACTACATGGAAAAAATCTGATGTGTCCCATTCACAGGACTTTCTCTACATCTCTGCAATAAATTATTGTTAAAAATTTTATTTTTCTATTTACTTAATGCTAATCGAGAAACAATTGGCAGAAAGAGTTTTATTAAATAAAGGAGTACCACAGGATAAATCGATAGTCAAATATTTTAAAAACTGGT
Organism: Hymenopus coronatus; assembly: GCA_030762935.1. NCBI lineage: Eukaryota > Metazoa > Arthropoda > Insecta > Mantodea > Hymenopodidae > Hymenopus > Hymenopus coronatus. The sequence continues at coordinate 39,109,869 of CM060885.1, read as the reverse complement.
TGCTACGTGATTGAAGTACCTTTGTTTGTGTGGACAGGAGTTGACAAATATAAGCATCTAAAAACTGAAGCTAATAACAATGAATATCTCAAGAATGGTCCACTCCACGAAAGAAAAGAAAGTATATCACATAAATTGTGTATTTTAAATAGCTCCATCCAAAAATTCAATACCGAGATTTTACCGGAAATACATGTTTTGAGTCCTCCTGAATCCAACAAAAAAAGCATTTCTAGAAAAGGCCCGTGTGCACGCGCGCGTGTGTGTGTGTGTGTGTGTGTGTGTGTGTGTGTGTGCGTGCGAGTGTGTCTGTGAACAGCATAGTTCAAAATCGAAAAGTCCGTTAAGTACCAAACTTGGTACCTAAGTTCAGTATCGTCCAAGGATGCGACACGCAGATTTTCGACAAAATCGGGGGGATGGGGGATCCCTAACTATTGACAAATTTTGAAAATTTTGGTTTTCTCAAAAATGGGTTTATCGATTTTGATTAAAATACCGTATATTAATGGTATAATATGACAAAAGTATATCTTGAATTTTCTGGGAATAGCCTATGACGACATCTTTATTCTGAATGAGTTTAGCTGGTAAACCGTTAGAGACAGACAAAAACTTACTGTTGAAAAACTGTAGAGCACATTAAAACAGACAATTGATATTTAATGCGTTTTTTCCTGGAATTGACCGTTTTTAAGATATTCCTTCTTATTGATTTCAGTTTTAAAATACTAAGTACTTTTCTCATGTGGGAACTTGTGAACACCTGACCATACAAGAAATCGGATTTCTGCTCCATAGTAACCACTTTTTAAAGCATTTGACTCTCGGTTTAACCTAATGTTTCCCCTTATGTCCCTTCTACCTATAAGGATCTAAGTAATAAGACTGTTTCTGCTAACATTTATCTCTATTAGCATGAAGTAGATAGAAGAATAAGCTTATTAACAATAATTTGTTACAGAGGAGTAGAGAAAGTTATGTGAAGGAGCACATTAGATTTTTTGGGTGAAATGTACTAATGAAAAATCTGTTGTGTTACACTCACATGACTTTCTCTAGCTGTTCTACAAATTTCATACATAAGTTTCTTCTTTCTGCACCTTGCTAATCGTGGCACTCATTAGCACAATGTTCTTATTATTTAGTTCCTTATAAGTTGGAAGAAAATAAGGGAATGTACTAGGCTAAACCCATAGTCAAATGTTTTAAAAGCTGTCGTTATGCGATTGTCATTACAAATCGCTTCTTTTCTTGGACAGAAGTAGAACAAAAGAAAAACGGATACTCCCGTCTGAGAAAAGTATAAGTACTCCACAACTGAAACTAATAACAATGAATACCTCGAAAACGATAAGCTCCACGAGAAAAATGTATATGACATAACTTGTGTATTTTAACAAGACCTAAATGTTTTGTACAGTAAGTTTTTGTCTATCTCTTACGGTTTACTAGTTATGCCAAATTAAATAAAATTCATTCAGAATAAATAGGTCTTCAGAAGCTATTCCCAGAAAATTCAAGATATGCATTTTATTTGCTAGGTAAATATCTTTAATATATCATATTTTAATCAAAATCGTTAGAGCCATTTTTAAGAAAATCAAAATTTTCGAAAAAAGTTCCATGTAAAGGGTAGTTTGGAGTGGGGAGATATTTCTCAAAATCCCCGTGTCGCATCCCTGGAAGATACTAAACTTAAATACCAAGTTTGGTATTTTAGCCACTTTTCGTTTTTGAGTTATCGTGTTCACAGACACACGGGCACGGGGACACACACACGGACCTTTCTCTGAAAATGCTTTTTATGGATACAGGGGGGTCCTAAAACATGTATTTCCGGTGAAATCTCGGTATCGAACTTTTGGGTCGAATACAATACTTCTCTATCCCTATGTACATTGTACATATGGAGCTAGAGAAAGTAAAAATCTCCTGGATAGAAGATTTAGAGTTAACATATTTTCTAAATATAGATTTATAGAATAATTAAAATTAAGATAATAGACAATATAAACATGATTGATAAAAGTGATAGCTAGTAGTTTTTATTTGAATGGAAAAACATGTCATTAGCTACTATAGCTGGGTAGCAGAGAAATTAAAATATGTAAAGTTTAGCTATTTGCCCACAATTATACGAGAACAATATTTTTTGCCCTACAGCTTGGAAATTCCCATTTCGAGAAACAATAACATTTGTATTCACTCTTATATCTCACCGTTAAACTGAAGTCTATTTAGCTGTAGTGTAATGCACCCGGAATGTATCTGAAAAGAAAATTAAGCTCTTAGTTTTGAATATATGAATACATTTTTCAGTAATTTCTGACTTTATAAGCATCAAATTTTACTTTCAAATTCATGGGAGTTAAAATCCTTTTGTTTAAGAACTTCATAAAGCTGTTAATACGTGGCTATCTTTCTACATATTATAGGCATTTCAAAAGAAGATTTAAAATCTAAATAATTCATTTTAATAGACCTGTTCACTTTAATCGGCAACTGAGAGCATTAGAATATTGATATTAGAATATTAAATAATACCCATAAACACGTTTTCCACAAGGCATGTTAAGAAAACCCATTCTTGTTACTTCGTATTTTGGCCCCCAGTAGGAGCCAAGAGTTTTGCAGTCGAAATGAGAGAGATAGACGAGAGTTTTGGTAGCTTCAAAGGGCTGTACAAGGCCCGTGACATTCGAATTTGGAACAAATAGCATTGTTTAACCTTTAAATATGAAAAGTGTTGGATATAGCTAATGCAAACATTGCATAATAAATATTTAGTGCCAAAGCACACTATAAAAGTCACTAAGCATTCAAATGTGAGCCCATAACACTCCAAAAAATGTTCACAAAGAGCTAATTTTGTTTTTCAAATAAATTCGAGTTAGAATAGTTGTATATTCTAAAGTTTATTGCTAAAAACAAAAATCTCATGTGTTCCATTATGTTTCTCTACATCTCTACAACAAATTATTGATAAAAAGCTTATGCCCCTATTTACTTCATGCTAATCGAGAAAAAAAATTAGCAGAAATAGCCTTATTACTTGCTTCCTTGTAAGTAGAAGCGAAATAAGGGAGTACCATAGGTTAAGGTGATAGTCAAAAGCTGGTTGCTATGTAACAAGTTCCTTTGTTTATATGTATGGACAGGAGTTAACAAATTCCCGTATGAGAAAAGTATGTTTTTTAAAGCTGAAATCAAAAACAAGAAGTATCTAAAAAACGATCAACTACACAAAAAAACGTATATAACATAAATTGTGTGTTTTAATGTGCTCTACATTTTTTGTATGGTAACTTTTTGTTTTGTCTCTTACGGTTTAGCAGTTATGCAAACTTCTGTAAGATTCATCCAGAATAAAGCAGTCTTCAGAGTCTTTTCCTAGAAAATGCAAGATATACATTTTATTTGTCAGTTAAATAGCTTTAATATACGATATTTTAATCAAAATCATTAGAGCCACTTTTTAGAAAATCAAAAATTTCAAAAAAAGTTCCATGTAAAGAATAGTTGGGGATGGGGGGATTTTCTTGAAAATCTTTGTGTCGCCTCATTGGAAGATATCAAACTTAAATACCAAGTTTGGTATTTAACGGTCTTTTCGTTTTTGAGCTATGCTATCCGCAGGCACACCCACACACACACGGACGTTTTTCCAAAAATACTTTTTTTCTGGATTCAGGGGGACCCAAAATATGTATTTCGGGTTAAATCTCGGTATCGAATTTTTGGGTGGAATACAATACCTTCTCTATACACTATGTACATAGTACGTGTGGAGAAAGTAAACTACCGAAGCAGCAATTTTGTGCACACAATTTTGTTTAAATGTCATGCAGTCCCCAGCCATCCGTGATAATCAGCTCCAGTAATTAGGAGCTGCTGATAATATATCGAGAAATATACTAGAGTACCAAAACAGGTGGCTCACGCAGTTTCGTTCTGTAACTGGCATTCGGGAGGTCCGGGTCTGACCCTGGGTTTTTCCGTGGTTTCCCTGGACTGCTTAGGCGAATGCTGAGGTGCTGTATGTCTACCTAGGTTCCTTTCATTATTTCATTTCCCTTCTTCATCCTTCAGATCGGCAGCAGGTGTAGCTTGAGGTTTTGCAGGCAGATGACACGGTTGCTTGTTCCGATTAAAACCTTCTTCCCCCAGTTGCGCTGGTTGAGGCTAGGTACCGCGGAAATGGCATTCTTCCGATGGCCTCCCGGCGCCTGTATAGCTTAGGTGGGGCGCCAGGGCTGCCATCTAGTGAAACTTTTCGGGACTTCCGTGCGTCTCTGAGCTTAGCTCCGTCATTTCCTGTGTGGCGGTCAGTGGCTTCCCCCCATCTCATCGCTTTCTCCAAGGAGTGCTTAGCCCAATAGATCAATAGGTCTTGGTCACTGTTGTGGAGGTGTCCCCCGCCGCTAACATGCTCATACCTCATATACTAGAGCTTGCGGGAAAAATATATTTAGTTTCATAGTGTGTAGTAATAATTCTACAGAAGACAATACAGAAAATAAAAATAACGAGCACGTCAGATCAAATCTGAGACTTAGGCGTGCCCTAAATATCTCTCTAAATATATTCAGTTACAATAATTAATTGTTAGTGTTTGCAATAATATGCACGAATCAATATATGACATCCTATATAAATGATCATGACATTATCAAATTGATGCAAATACTGACGCTGACAAAAAGTGCAATATATTTCCACAGTATCTAACTACTATGTCTTAGTCAGAAAAGAAAATGATAAATATATGACGATCAACTTAGAACAGCTTCAAATATTAGATTCTCCCCTTAATATCTGTTCGTATACACTGAAGCTAGAAGAAAAATACCTTTAGTTTTACAGTTTATTACTACGGCGCCTACCTCAGTGAAAATGTAATAATTGAATATGTTATGATTATCTCAAATAGAAGTTGAGACAATGTTATCTCCATAGATACGTGTAGCTGTAGCAGAAGTACCGACCAAACAAAGAAACAACAAACATTTTGGGGAAAAATCTTTATTTCTCCACATATCTCCTTTCAGCTCAATACACTTTTCCCAGCGGTGTTCAATAGCTTCGACAGCATGTATATAGTGAGAACTATCGAGGTCTGCAAAATACAATGCCTTCTCTATATACTATGTAGGTACATAGTACGTGCTATTCAGATGTCATCGAAAAATACATGCTTTGAGCTCCGCTGAACCCAAAAGTTCTTTTAGCAAAGGAGGGAGCCCCTAAGGATTTCAAGACTACAGCAAAGCTGATAACAGATACTTCTACCTAAGCCACTCATAAGCCGGTGGTCCCGTGGAAATGAACAGAGCTAGCAGGAAGGGGGCCCAATCAATCCCACCAAGCAGCAGGGAGAAATTTCTTTTCGAAGCGCGCATCCCACCATCCTATCTCAACACATCAAACGCCGTAGTGTGATCTCACAAACAGACAAGGTGCCACAGATAACACCAGCAGTTGGCTGGATGAGGGCAGCTCAATGGTGTGCCCAATCTTGCTAGATTTTAACCATGTAGTGATAGGAATGTGGGGTTTGCTGGGTAAGGGAGAAAAAGAGGTTCGCGAGTACCACAGATACAGAAAATGATGGAAAGAAAATTCGTTGTAGAAGGAAAATCATACCAGCAGTCGCCTACCAAATCGGGTAACTAGGTTAAAGAAACAAATAAACAAAATAAAAACGTGGATAAAGTGGTCGGCTTGATGGTGATCGAACCCAGAACCTTGGAGCCATGTCTGATAAATACCATTCTTGGTTCCTAAGTTCAGCATCTTGGGATTCGACACCAATATTTTCGTGAAATTTTCTCATCCCAAATTGCGCTTTACATGGAAATATCTCAATATCATAATCGATATCGAATTTTTCACCGGAAATGCATGTTTTGAGGACCTCTGATTCAGAAAAAACATTTTAGACTAATTTGTGTATGTGTGTGTGTGTGTGTGTGTGTGTGTGTGAGAGAGAGAGAGAGAGAGAGAGAGAGAGAGAGAGAGAGAAGACAATATTAGTCAAAAACGAAAAATCATGTGATTGGAATAAATCAGCGTTTTCTTTTATTTTCATCTCAAGAGTTTGTTCCCTAGCAAATGGGATAGCTCAGCCTGTAAAGCTTATATTCGGAAGGTCCCGAGTTGAAACAATGGGGGCCGATTATTCTGGCCGAAGTTTTTTTTCTTCTTCGCGGTTTTTTCTCTGCATATAGGAAGGTGCTGGGTGGGTTAATTTGATTCGCGAATTATCTTAAAATCCCTTCTATCATTCGTTTCTTTTCCTTCTTCACCATCACAGCATTGGGCTTGCTCCTAGGCACTCTTCTGACCCAAGACAGGACTTATACGAAGGAATGTGGACAAACATTTGTACTTGCTCTACACATACTATGTACACAGTGTATAGAGAAGGTACTGCATTCCACCCAAAAATTTGATACCGAGATTTCACCTCAAATACTTGTTTTGGGTCCCCATGAATCCAGAAAAAGCAAACAGGTCCGTGTGTGTGTGTGCGTGTGTGTGTGTGTGTGCGTGCCTGTGGACAGCAAGACCGTTGAATACTAAACTTGGTATTCAAGTTTGATATCTTCCAAGGATGCGACACAAAGATTTTAAAGAAAATCCCCTCACTCCCAATTACCCTTTACATTAAACTTTTTTCGAAAATTTTGATTTTCTCAACAATGGCTTTAACGATTTTGATTAAAATCTCTTATATTTAAGACATTTACATGCCAAATAAAATCTATATCTTGAATTTTCTGGGAATAGCCTCTGAAGACTACTTGATTCAGGATGAATTTTACGGAATTTTAAATAGCTGCTAAACCGTAAGAGATGGACAGAAATTTACCACACAAAAATGTAGAGCACATTAAAACACATGATTTATGTAATTTGCATTTATTTCGTGAAGTTGTAGGTTTTTTTTAGATATTCCTTGTTTATGGTTTCAGTTTTAAAAGCTTATAATTTTCTCATACAGGAATTAGTAAACTTCTGTCCATACAAACAAAGGAACTTCAGTCACATACAGCTTTTGACTGTCACTATAACTTATGGTAATTCCTTATTTCGCTTCTACTTACAAGGAAGCAAGGAAGCTAATTTTTTCTCGATTAGAATGAAGTAAATAGAAGTATAAACTTTTGTTACGGAGATAATAGAGGAAGTTATGTGAACGGAAAACATAAGATTTTCACAAAAAGGTGCATATGTGTGTGGATAGCATTGCTCAAAAACGAAAAGACCGTTCGTTAAATATCAAACTTGGTATTTAAGTTTGGTATCTTCCTTGGATGTGACATGAAGATTTTCAAGAAAATCTCCCCACCACAAACTACTCTTTAAGTGGAACTTTTTTCGAAAATTTTCATTTTCTCAAAAATGGCTGTAACAATTTTGATTAAAATCTCTTGTATTCAAGATATTTACATGCCAAATAAAATTTATATATTTAATTTTCTGGGAGTAGCCTCTGACGACAACTTTATTCAAAATGAATTTTACGGAATTTTAAATAACTGCTAAACCGTAAGAGATGGACGAAACCTTACCACTCAACAACTGTAGAGCACGTTAAAACACACAATTTATGTTTTTTTTCATGGAATTGATCGTTTTTAAGATATTCCTTGTTCTTGGTTTCAGCTTTAAAAAACTTAATACTTTTCTTATACAGGAATTTGTTAACGCCTATCCATACAAAGAAACTTCAGTGACATAGCAACCAGCTTTTGACTATCACTTTTACTAATTTTTCTCGATTAGGATGAATTAAATAGATGGATAAGATTTTTAACAGTAATTTGTTACAGAGATGTAGAGAAAGTCATTTGAATGGAACATATTAGATTTCTATATAAATATAATCATAACATTAATGAAGAAAGTTGTGTGAGTGTTTGTGACTTTCAGATATTTTGTTTTTATTTGAAGCCAATTGCAGTCCTCGTAGGAAATTTTATGTACTGCTTAGGTATAAATATTCTAATTACAAAGAAGGATAATCGCGGAATAATCAGCATATGAGTTAAGGGGACAAGGCACTCTGAAATGGTAAAAAATCAAGTTTTTTGTTTAGGCACTAATAAAATCTCTATTATTTTCAGAAGTTTCTAAGCTATTTAACTGCATTCCTTTAAAGCTACTGTGAAGCTGTAAGAATTTGTAGAATATTTGTATCTTTAAAATCAGTTTTCTCAAAATAACATTTTTGAACACTTATGTACCTTTTTCTCAGAAAGCATGAACGATAGGTAGCTGAAATTTTCAGTACGAGCATACAACACATAGTTGAACTTTCTGAACTAAAATCATAATTTTATAATATATATTAGCGATATTAAAAAAGCAATAACGTTGCAAATGTTCCACATTTTTTTGTTTTTTAACCTTGAAAATAAGTTTTTTTTTTCAAAATATATATATATAATTCAGGGTCAGAACTTAGTTATAGAAATGGAGTTTTTATTTATGGACGCTCTTTAACTGCTGTGGTTCTCAGCGTCCCTTTCTATGTTGGGCTCAGAGGCCTCTCTATGAGGCTTGAGGTTCTTTTACGCGCTGTAAATGTACGACACGGGACCAACGGCTTTACTGCCCTTCCGAAGGAAGCCATGCTAAGGATGTTTATGATCGAAAAATTCCACCAACCTCAGTCGGGATTTAACCAGCTGATTATACTAAAACTAAGCATGGAAATGTGTGACTCTATATTGAAAGTAATATCAGAGAAAAGGACACAAAGGCACACGTTTTAAGAGTATATTTTTATATTCTTGTGCTGACTGAAATACTTTTTATAATCTCAATCACATAAATTATAAAGGCAAACAACCATTTGAAATAATTTTCGTGATTTGTGGAATAATGCATACAAATTTCAGGAAAAAGCATTGAGAATTTTAAGAGCAGTGGTAATCTAACTCACATAAGATGTAATTTCCATATTTTCAGACTTCCTTTTCCCTTTAATTACCTTCTCTAATCGTACTATGTACATAGTGTATTGTATTGTATTCCACCCAAAACTTCGATACCGAGATTTTACCAAAAATACATGTTTTGGGTCCCCCGGTGTCAGTCGACAGCATAACTCAAAAATGAAAAGACCGTTAAACACCAAAGTTGGTATTTAAGTTTGGTATCCTCCAAGGATGCTACATGAAGATGTTCAAGAAAATCTCCCACCCCAAACTACCCTCTACAAGGAAAAACTTTCGAAAATTTTGGTTTTCTCAAAAATGGCTCTAAAGATTTTGATTAAAATCTCTTATATGCAAGATATATACATGACAAATAATATGTATATTTTGAATTTTCTGGGAATAGCTTCTAAAGACTTCTTTATTTTTGATGATTTTTACGGAATTTTGCATAACTGGTAAACCGTAAGAGATACACAAAACTTACTGCACAAAAAATGTAGATCACAATAAAACGCACAATTTTTGCCTTTTACATTTTGTTTGTAGAGTTAATCGTTTTTTTTATTTATTTATTTATTTATTTATTTTTCATATTCCTTGTTATCGGTTTCAGCTTTAAAAAACTTACACTTTTCTCATACAGAATTTGTCAACTCCTGTACATAAAAACAAAGGAAGTTCAGTCACATAGCAACCAGCTTTTGATTATCACTTTAACCAATAGTACTCCCTTATTTCGCATAGAAACATAAGCTTTTTAACAATAATTTGTTGCAGAGATGTAGAGAAAGTTATATGAATGGAACACCTCAGAATTAATTTTTAAATGCAGAACTTTTTACAAATGTTGTTAAGTTTTGAGAGTGTTGTAAGAGATTTTCTATGCAGCAATATTTCAATTTGAAAATAGCCTTGTATTCTTAATTTCCAGACATATTTCATTATGGATCTCCAAAACTGGAGAGAAATGCTGAAGATAATAACAAAGGAATGTAGATATCAGGATGAGTTTTCGAAGCAGGCTATTGCAAGGCCTGTTCCATCAAGGTGGGTGCATGATTAGTAAGTTATGTGATTTATATGGCCCTTGATTGGTCCACACGGCCGCTTGGATTATGGTGCACGCGCACATCGTATTTCACTTATTTCTAGAAGTTCTCCCCTCTGCCCCCTTGTCTTCGAGACCATATGATTTCCATCGTGAAATACACCTCGAGGCGCCAAATTTTAAAACTACATCTCTCACTCGCTAGGCTCTGAGATCAGCATAACGATTACTGTGGAGAAAAGAAAAGAAATAAAAAGCTTGCTTTTTGTATTATATTATAATTACCCGAAATTGGTCACAGTAACTAATATTTAGGGAAGGTGGGGTTGCCATAGCCAAGTAATCTATTTGCCCAAGGCGACAATAATAGCAGCAACATCCATTCTCCTCTCGAAAATGCTTTGTGTTCTTTTTAAATATGATTGGTCGGTTAAGCTTAATTACGTCACAGTATTCGTTCCAGTACAATACCGAAAGCGGCTTGTGTTGATATCACAGATAAAAGTGTATAATTTAGTCGCGCGTGGGTTATGGGACCAATTAGTTGCGATCGTGCAATGGACCCTTGCTATGCAAATTAAGTGGCGCGTTTAGATAAGAATGTTGACCATCTGTTCCTTTCACGTAAGCGCTTTCATTATCATCGCTTCTTTATTACTGGCATTTGCACGACACGAAGCGTATGCGCTTGTGTAAATATGTCGATATTGGCTGATAAATCCACTAGACATGTATCGGCAAGTGGTGTCGTGGTTTTCAGACAGGTGGCGTGAGTGGCGATCTTCCAGGACGTAAATTCGCTTCACGGCTCTAAAGATGCCATAAACGATGAGCAAAATGTGCCTTTGTTTTTGGGTATGAAAATTATGGAATTTCTGATTATGAATCTACAGAATTTGATGTGACTATGTGTTAGCAAAAACAAAAAATTCGCTTTTTACCCTTTCATATATATTAGAGGAGGTAATGCAATCTTTTCACACGAGGATCGGCTGATAAGTCCCGGACCTCTCAATGAAAACAGCATTTTTTTGCTTTATTTCTCAACATAATCTCCGAAAAGTCTAATACATTTGTTATATCTGTGTTCTAATTTATTTAAACCATCTCAGTAGTGCGATTTATCAAGGTCCTCAAAATAGCTGTTTACCGCATCAATGACCTCCTCGTTGCTGTGAAATCTTCGTCCTCCAAGAATTTTTTGAGGTTTGGGAACAGGCGATAAGTCACTGAGTGCCTTATAGTGTGAATGTTCAAGCAATTCGAACACTAATTCGCGCAATTTTCCCATTGCAATGTCTGAACCATGGGTCGGAGCATTGTCGTGATCAAACAAGAATTTTTTTTTTTCCAAATGAGGTCTCTTTCTTTTCACCTCATTACCGTTGCAGTAAGCTTGTGTAGTAGTCACCAGTTATACCTTTACCCTTTTCCGAGTAATCAATAAAAATAATTCCCTGTGCATCCCAGAAATCACTCGCCATAACCTTGTTCGCTCACAAAATTGACTTTGCCTTTTTTGGAGTTGGTTCACCTGGCGCAATCCACTGTGATTTACTATCTGGAGTGTAGTGATGTAGTGATGTAGTGATGTAACCAAGTTTCATCCATGGTAATTAGCCATCTCAAAAATTCACTGGGATTTTTACATTAGAGCTCCGCATTCTTAACAGAAACAGTTTTTCTTTGCAACTTTTGATAGGTATCAACCAACACGGTATCCATTTTGCACAGACCTTGTGAAAGTCCAAAACATTACTTAAAATATTACCTGCACGTTCTTTTGATATCTTTACAGCCTCTGCTATCTCAAACAACTTTAATCTGCGATCTTCCAGTACTAAAGGATGATTTTTTTTCAAGTATCTCTGGAGTTGTCACTTCTACAGGGCGTCCAGAGCGAGGCTCATCACTAGTGCTCGTACGTCCAATTTTAATGTCTGCAATCCACCTTTTAATCACTGAATATGAAGAGGCAGAGTCTTTCAATGTACTGTACATTTCCTTCTTGATTTCTTTAGGCGTTAAGCCTTTCAAATGGAATTATTTAATCACTGCTCATTTTTTTCCAAATCCTCCATTTTGTTTAAAAGGCTGTCTTTCAAAAACTAAAGAAACTATTGACCTGTAACTATATATACAAGCTAGTCTAGAGTTAAACTATATGATGCTACCATCTGGCCTAGTGGCGCTATATCTGTGTGAGGCCCGAAACTTATCAGCTGACCCTAGGGATTTCGCTTTCTGTACAGGTGCCCATGGGTAAAATAAATAAAAATGAAATAAGGAATCCAATTTAATATACTTTAATTTTGATTTTTTCTACCCACTACCGTTAAAAAAACAACTTACATTTTCATCCACTGCGCGAGATGGCGCTGCTGGAACCCGTGCAACTCGCATTTAGGACCTGCCGGGCTCAATTCCCGACGAACGCCCACCCAGAACCATGGAATCTCATGGGAGTTTTCCGGATCATCGAGCAAATGATGAAGTGGTTTATGAATTTCCTGCCCTTCCATATCGTTCCATTATTTCAGTAATCCTTCACCCCGTTTGGTTTTTACTGGAATTAATCAATTTAGAATAAAGGTTATCGCATTAATTCCCCAGACAACAAAGTATTTATGTGCACGTCTTCTCAGTTCTTGTAATTTCCTTTCGGCGGATTTCTCTTACCGAAATAAACTGATGAATGATTTTCAGAATGTATAGCAAATTTTCAGTGCCATGTTCCCTTTGGGTAGACCTGTTTGACCTTGGGTTTTTCGTAGTTTCCCCGATTCAGTAAGCGTTTACTCGGAAAGTTGTCTACCACAAATTACCTTCCATCATTTCCTCCCCACATCGTTCCTTTTTAAGTTTTCCTTTTTATCGGGCTACGGCGGTTGGTAAGTTGCGAGGAAGAATCTGCGTAGAATTCGATTTGTCCATGGAACTTGGCGGGACTGTTGGGGTACCTTATGTGTGTGCGTATGTATGTGTGTGTTTTACTTTTTCTACACGTACTATGTACATAGTGTATTGAGAAGGTATTGTAATACTCCCAAAAATTCGATACTGAGATTTCAACGGAAATACTAATTTTGGATCCCCCTGAATCCAAAAAAAAGCACTTTTGGAAGAAAGTCCGTGTGTGTGTGTGAGCGCGCGTATGGGTCTGTGGACAGCATAGCTCAAAAACGAAAAGTTCGTTAAATACCAAACTTGGTATTTAAGTTCAGTATCTTACAAGGAACGTCGTCTCCTTAGTGCGGTGGTAGCGCAGCTGCTTACCAAGCGGGAGACCTGGGTTCGATCCCCAGTACCGGCGTGGGGATTTTTCCCCAGCTGGTAGACCTGGCTCAGGGTGCACTCAGCCTCGTAAGGTCCCTGGGGGGCCAATTGAGGAGCTACTTGATGGAGAAGTAGCGGCTCCAGGTCATAAGGACCGCATTAACCAGCCGGGGGGACTCGAGGCGCTGACCTCGTCTCACCCTCCAATACTGCACCCCACACATGACGTCTGTAGTAGACCGAGATGGGGGACGTAGCGGCCGGGTGGTAGGTTCTCCGTGAGCTGTCGTGCCATGGGGTTATATCTTACAAGGAAGCGACACGAAGATTTTCAAGAGAATCCCCCACCCGAATTACCCTTTACATGGAAGAATGTTCGAACATTTTTATTTCATCAAAAACGACTCAAACGATTTTGATTAAATATCGTGTATTAAAGGCCGCGCCGTGGCCGAGTGGTTAGACCACCGGACTCTCACCTAGACGGCCGGGGTTCGATCCCAAGCGACCGCATGTGGGATTTGTGGTGGACAAAGCGGCGCTGGGGCGGGTTTTCTCCGGGTACTCCGGTTTCCCCCGCCATCGCATTCCACCGGTGCTCCATCATCATTCATGTATCATCAGTGTCACCGCCTGCGGTGCCATTAGTAGTTAAAGCGGGCGTTAAACACTACCAAAAAAAAAAAAAATCGTGTATTAAAGATATTTACATTCCAAATAAAATGTATATCTTGAAAATTCTGGGAATAGCATCTGAAGACTATTCTGGATGAATTTTACGGAATTTTGTATAACTGGAAAATCGTAAGAGATAGATAAAAACCGAAAATGTAGAGCTCACTAAACATACAATTTATGTTGTATACATTTTTTCGTAGAGTGGATCGTTTTTGAGATATTCCTTGTTGTTGGTTTCAGCTTTAAAAAACATACTTTCCTCATACAGGAATTTGTCAACTCCTGCTCATACAAACAAAGGAACTTCAGTCACATAGGATCAGCTTTTGACTATTACTTTAGCCTATGGTATTCCCTTATTTCCCTTCTACTTGCATAGAAACATGAAATAAAATTATTTCTGCTAATTTTTTCTCGATTAACATGGAGTAAATAGAAACAAACTTTTTAACAATAGTTTGTTGTCGAGATGTAGGGAAGGTCATATAATGGAACACACCAGATTTTCTTTATACAGTTCCGAAGGGTTGTAAGGACTCCGTTGCTGTATTTCTTTTTCCTCTTTTTTCCAGTTTCCCAACATTTCCTTTGTTGACCTATTTGATTAGCCGTTTAATTTTTGCTTCCAAATACACACATTAACAGACACACAAATAGCTATGCCTAAGGCGGGACTCAAACCCACGATCCCTGTGCCTCGAAGCACCAAAGACGCTTTAGCGAGCGCGGCAAGGAGACCAACATAAAGAAAACTTCCCCGCCTCAGCCGGGAATCGAACCTGGGACCTCCAGATGAGAAGTCAGTTCGCTGACCACTCGATAACACAGGTAGTCATGATTTCGTCTACTCACGGTAGCCTATGTTGTGCTTGGCTAAGGTAGGGTTTGCCGGCGCTCATAAGGATTAATGTCATGTTGGAATCGTTAGGGTCGTTACTTGCGCATATCGTCGTCAGGATCTGGTGCCTTCATCTCTTCCTCCCAGAAATCACGTTGGAAGCACAAAGGGTTCAATGTGGTCTATGTGCAGTGCTGTGCTACGTAGCTGGATTACCTACCGTTTCTGACTCTTGACGGACATGAGGATGCACAAAAAGTGATAAGGGAAACAATATGAATAGGTCAGTTGAAAAAAAGTCAGTTAACTCTTTTACTTACATTATTTTAGGTCAGTACTGATAACAAATTGAATAAACCACAAGTAATTACTCACAGTTTAGGCTTTACTGATTACTGATAAGTTATTACTTTTACTTGTTCAGTAATTATTAGTTTTTCCAGCAAACACATAAAATTTGAATAACATCCAGTGATTACTTGCTGAGTTAACTATTTGCTGAAGTATTATTAAGTTTGATGTAGAGTTGACTTGCAAAAGTAGCTACAAATAACTATGGCAACAGGTAAAGAAAGAGCTACAATAAGAGAAGGGATTTTAGTCCCAGTGACTCAAAAATGTTTCCGAAGTTTGAAAATGAAAGTGTAAACTTTTTAACAAACTGTTTTCTAGATGGTATGGATGAAACAAGGGGCTATTTAGTTACTCAGTTGCAGGAGATTTTGGTACAAGACAATAGACTTCGTGGCAAACAGATTTGAAGCAGAGATAGGTGACTGGATAAAGTTTCTAACCCCAAATTTGAAACTTAAGAAGAGAAAGAAAAAAAGTATTCTCGCTTTTTCTTTCGGTTATTGGTGCACTTGACTGTACACACGTACAGAGAGTTATAACATTGGGCTATATGCTCCTCCATAGCAAGGCCTCCTATCTAGCTATTCATTTGTTTATTCAGTTTATATTGAACATTTTCCAAGGCATTACTTACCA
Organism: Hymenopus coronatus; assembly: GCA_030762935.1. Taxonomy (NCBI): domain Eukaryota; kingdom Metazoa; phylum Arthropoda; class Insecta; order Mantodea; family Hymenopodidae; genus Hymenopus; species Hymenopus coronatus. Next base: position 39,094,088 of record CM060885.1, on the reverse strand, counting down.
ATAAAATAAACTGTTATTCAATTAAAAATCAGTAATTACTTTTATTGACCAGTCTTAAATTTCCTTGCCAAGTAGTTACAATACTTTACTGATTTTTACTTTCTCTATACGCACTATGTACATAGTGTATAGAGAAGCTATTGCACTCCACCCAAAAATTCGATCCGAGATTTCACCGGAAATATATGTTTTAGGGTCCCCAATATCCAAAAAAAGCATTTTCACAAAAAGGTCCGTGTGTGTGTGTGTGTGTGTGTGTGTGTGTCTGTGAAAGCGATAACTCAAAAACGAAAAGTAGGTAAAATACCAAACTTGGTATTTAAATTTAGTATCTTCCAGGGATGCGACACGAACATTTTGAGAAAAATCCCCCCACCCCAAACTACCCTTTACATGGAACTTTTTTCGAAAATTTTGATTTTTTAAAAATGGCTCTAACGATTTTGATTAAAATATCATATATTAAAGATATTTACCTGACAAATAAAATTTGTATCTTGAATTTTTTAGGAATAGCCTCTGAAGAGTAGTTAATTCTGCATGAATTTTACGGAATTTTGAATAACTGCTAAACCGTAAGAGATGGACAAAAACTTACTACACAAAAAATGTAGAGCGCGTGAAAACATACAATTTATGTTATATAATTTTTTTCGTTGAGTTCGTCGTTTTTGAGACATTCCTTATTTTTGGTTTCTGCTATGAAAAACATATTTTTCTCATACAGGAACTTGTCAACTCCGATCCATATAAACAAAGGAACTTCATTGACATAGCAACCAGCTTTTGATTATCACTTTAACCTATGGTAGTCTCTTATTTCGCTTTTACTTACAAGGAAGCAAGTAATAAGGTTATTTCTGCTAATTTTTTCTGATTAGCATAAAGTAAATAGAAGTATAAGGTTTTAAGAATAATTTGTTGCAGGGATATAGAGAAAGTCATGTGAATGGAACACATCAGAGCGAGGAGGAAGAGAGACAGAAAAGTATCTCCGCAGCTAACACAAAGGCACATTACGTGTGGGCCGCTAGTAAGATAAAATTAGGCGCTAGTAGCACATGGAAACACAACTATAAAGCTAGAAAACTTTTTCTGATGTACAACGATACTTCTTCCTTACAAGGAATAGTGGTTTGGTCGCTTTATCTGTATTTAACGATGACGTGGTATAACTGCACGCAAGTAATGGTCACTTAGATACCGTCTGTAGCATTGGAAGTCTGAGACATTAAGTTACAGCTCGTTAAACACCGATCCAGCAATCACAGTTCACCATGGAAAAAAAATCTGATGTGTTCCATTCACATGACTTTCTCTAGCTGTTCTACAAACTTCATACATAAGATTAACTTTCCTTCTGCACCTTGAGGTACTCACTAGCACAATGTTCTTATTATTTAGTTCCGTATAAGTAGGAAGAAAATAGAGGAATGCACTAGGCTAAAATACCCAAATGTTTTAAAAGCTGTCGTTATGCGATTGTCATTACAAATCGCTTCTTTTCTTGGCCAGGAGTAGAACAAAAGAAAAACGGACACTCCCGTCTGAGAAAAGTATAATTGCTTCGCAACTGAAACTAATAACAATGAATATCTCGAAAACGGTAAGCTCCACGAGAAAAATGTATGTCATAACTTGTATATTTTAACAAGACCTAAACTTTTCGTAGAATAAGCTTGTGTGTATCTCTTACGGTTTACTAGTTATGCCAAATTAAGCAAAATTCATCCAGAATAAACAGGTCTTCAGAAGCTATTCCCAGAAAATTCAAGATATACATTTTATTTGATAGGTAAATATCTTTAATATGTGATATTTTAATCTAAATCGTTAAAGTCATTTTTAAGAAAATAAAAATTTTCGAAAAAAGTTCCATGTAAAGGGTAGTTTGGGGTGGGGGCATTTTTCTCAAAATCTTCGTGTCGCATCCCTGGAAGATACTAAACTTAAATACCAAGTTTGGTATTTTACCGACTTTTCGTTTTTGAGTTATCGTGTTCACAGACACACGCACACGGACACACGGACCTATTTCTGAAAATACTTTTTTTTTTATACAGGGGACCCTAAAACATATATTTCCGTTGAAATCTCGGTATCGAATTTGTTGGTGGAGTGCAATACCTTCTCTATACACCATGTACATAGTACGTATAGAGAAAGTAAAAACAATGGATAATATAAACGTCCGCGTAATGCTGAATTTCAAGTGTGCTCGTTATACGGCGTAAATAAGAGTGAAGACAGCTGAAATTAAACTGTGTTATACGCTTTTAAAACCATACAATCTTTAATGTATGTAAAAAGTTTATAATACCTACATAGTGGCCCTAAAGTCAGTTCGGCTTTTTGTAGGTAAATTTTGAAGATATGCGAGAGTAAAATTAATTACAGGGATCGTTGGCAGCAGTGTTTACACATTCATTTGTTTGTGAGTCTCTTGTTTTTGTTATTATTGGTGTGTTGAACATTATTTGCAATGGCAATTAATGTGGAAGTATGTCAAAGCGACAGCCTAAAGTACCATTACCAAATCGGCAACATTTTTGAGAACTCAACATAAAATTTGATAGAACAGGGAGCGTTGCAGAAGCTTTGAGATCCAGTCAACCACGGAATGTCCGAAATGAAGTTTTTTCTCTGAGTTGTTCAGGCAAGTCATCACAAGTGAAGCAGGAAGGCGCCTGTGCAATTGGACATATCTCGAAGCAGCACCGGAGAATCCTAAAGGACATACAATTCAAACCTTACTGCCCAAAATTACTCACGCTTACACGAAGATGACTATGACAGAAGAGTTGTTTTTAGCACGCAACGAAGCAGATTCCAATTTTTGGCGGTCAATTTTATGGACAGACGAGGCAAGATTATAGGATCTTATTTTTTGACGGTACAGTTACTTCTACAGCTTATTTAGAAATGCTGAAGAACTTTGCAGTGCCCAAAATGGAAAACAACCACATTCTGCATTTCATTTGGCAACAAGATGAAGCTCCTCCCCATTTTGTACTTAACGTTCGACATTTTTTAAATAACACATTCAAAGAATGGGTTGGACGCTGCGGGCCTTGTGATTGGCCATCATATTCTTGTGATTTGACGCAATGCGATTTCAGTCTGTGGGGGATTCTGAAGGATATGGTTTTCTCCGTATCGCCAAGAAATTTACATGAACTGTCCATTCTAAATTAATTTCATACCATCAGTGAAGATAAAGCTTTATTGTCCCGGATTTGTAAATCAGTTGTAAGACGTTGCTTAAAATATATTGAGCAAGAACGAGAATAATTTGAAATAAAATATTTATCCTAGTTGTGTCTTAATGTATTGGGAAACTGACTTTAGCGCCACCCTGTTGCAGTAGAAAAAGCAAGATTTGTATTTGCTACTACATCGCTGTTTCCATATGTCCTCGGATGCTTCTAATCAGGAAACAACTAAAAATGAGTTAAAAGTTTATGACCTTTTGAAGAACATTCGGTTTTGAGTTTGATTCTCGTTAGGTTTTCATCACTCGAAGATGAATACTAGGTAACTCTTGAGCTCTAGAGACCCCGAAACAATTTGAGAATCATTTCAACCATTTCATTATTTATTGGTCCTATACGTCTACCCGATTCAAGGACGGACGTTAAATGTGGCTGAAATCGATAATATTAAATTAACTGTTTTATTTATAGAGTTAGAATTTATTGAATAAATAAATAAATGTGTATATATACTAGTAGACCCGACAGACGTTGTCCTATTCAAAAGTTTTAAAACCAAAAATTATTTTATTTTTATAGATTGTATCTAATTTTTGAACGCTTTGATGAAAACATATGTAAGCAAATCATTGAAATATCAACGAATGTGCGAAAAGTAACAAAGCTACAGGAAATTTACTTGAATCAGATCGCAGCACAAACTACTTCAGATATTTCGATACCGCGAGTACAGCGCTGCCAATGTAAATCGTCCAAAAAGTAACATGCCCAATTTATAATTACTTTCTCTATACGAACTATGTGCATAGTGTATAGAGATGGTATTACACTCCACCAAAATATTCGATACCGAGATTTCATCGGAAATATATGTTTTAGGGTCCCCTTTATCTAAAAAAAGTATTTTCAGAAAAGGGATGCGACACGAAGATTTTGAGAAAAATTCCCCATCAAAAACTACTCTTTACATGGAACCTTTTTCGAAAATTTTGATTTTCTAAAAAATGGCTCTAACGATTTTGATAAGAATATCGTATATTAAAGATATTGACCCAACAAATAAAATGTATATTTTGAATTTTCTGGGAATAGCCTCTGAAGACTACTTTATCCTGAGTGAATTTTCCGGAATTTTGTATAACTGCTAAACCGTAAGAGATAGACAAAAACTTGCCCCACAGAAAATGTAGAGCACATTAAAACACACAATTTATGTTGTATACATTTTTTTCTTGGAGTCGATCGTTTTTAGGATATTTCTTGTTTTTGTTTTCTGGGTCGAAAATCTTAATTTTTCTCATACAGGAATTTGTCAACTCATGTCCATACAAACAAAGGAACTTCAGTCACATAGTAACCAGTTTTTGACTATCGCTTTAACCTATACTACTCCCTTATTTCCTTTCTACTTACAAGGAAGAAAGTAATAAGACTATTTCTACTATTTTTTTCTGATTAGCATGAAGTAAATAGAAGCATAAGCTTTTTAAGAATAATTTGTTGCAGGGATATAGAGAAAGTCTTGTGAATAGTGCACATCAGATTTTTTTAATTGCACTGCAAAGCGCTTCACTCATTAATTATACTTTATTTTAAGATTTTCAATTTGCGCCGAATTTACTTTAATGTAATAACACTAAACTACAACGCAAGTAACGAATGTCTGAAAAAGTAACAAACTTACAGGAAATAATGTCCTTGAATCCAATCTCAGCACGTACTATCGGGTCTATCTTCAAATATTCCGATGGCAGAATCGCTGCGCTGCCTGCCGGATCCAACGTAAATCATCCAAAAATTAACAACAAAGCAAAATAAATGAATTAATTAATAAACATTTATCTATTGGATCAAATTGTGGATCTAAGCCATTCTCGAATCCACTTGAACACACACAATAAACTTCATAAGAATCCGTCCAATCGTCTAGGAGGCGTTCAGTGACACGAACAGAAGAATTATATATATTCGTAATACCTTCTTACCAATATACTGAACTATTTGCACCACGATTTTTAGGCATAAATTCAAACAATATGCTGCACTTTATTTGATCTCTTTTCTTTAAAGTTTAAGTTATTCGATTATGTGTTAGGTGTTTCTTGTGCAGGTCATTGTGGAGTTAAATCAGTTAAACTGGACAGAATATTTTGAAGCTACCTTCTGATATACTAGATTGACTCTGCATTTATAGGCTTTAACCTTACAATGTCATTCCCCATTTACATTTATTTATTCTATTTTACTGCCATGTAATCTTAGGGGTTTTAGGAATCGTACACCAACCCAGCATCCATATGTGTGGTATACAAAACCACGAGTAAACCCACTAAGTTTTGCCACATTTCTTGTCGCATGAGATTCTAAACAATACCAGCTGTTTTTTTACTTTCTCTACACGTACTATTTACATATGTATAGAGAATGTATTGTAATGCACCCAAAAAGTTGATGCCGAGATCTCACCGCAAATATATCTTTTGGGTCCCCCTGAAACAAAAAAAAAAAGATTTTTAAAAAAAGGTCAGTGGACAGCATAGCTCAAAAACGAGCTTCGTATTTAAGTTTGGTATCTTCCAAGGATGCGACATGAAGAATTTAAAGAAAAGCCTCCAACCTAAATTACCCTTTACATGGAACATTTTTCGAACATTTTGATTTTTTTCAAAAATGGCTCTAACGATTTTGATTAAAATACCTTACATAAATATGTTTTTATGACCTTCTACTTACAAGGAACCAAGTAAAAACGACAATTTCTGCTAATGATTGACTATCATGAAGTACATAGAAGAATAAGCTTTGAACAATAATTTGTTATAGGAGGTCATGTGGAGGGAACACATCAGATTTTTCGCTTTTCAGTCTGTGCTATCAATTGTTCACTCCAGCCAAGTTTCACAAACATCCGAGTCCTTTGTTTCAGGAATCCTTGTTTACATTAAGTTAAAAGAGTGTCACTAACATAAACTTCAGTGACCGGTTTTATGATGTATAATGATTCTATCACTTCGAAAATAAGCACTATATAAGAACTAGAATAGCATTAAAACTTTAAAACGTTCTCGGGGTTTAGCCAGGTCAAGATTGTTTTTAATTGACGTTTCGAAGATGTTCAGGTCTTCCTCTTCAGAATAAAACTGCCCCTAGAAAACTGAGAGTCAGTATAATTTAATCTTGCTTTTGAGTTTTTGTGCAAGGAGTTAAAATATCTGATGTGTACCATTCACATGACTTTATATATATCTGCAACAAATTATTCTTAAAAAAGCTTATACTTCTATTTACTTCATGTTAATCAGAAAAAAAAGCAGAAATAGTCATATTACTTGCTTCCTTGTAAGTACAGGTGAAATAAGAGTACCATAGGTTAAAGTTATGTCAAAAGCTGGTTACTATGTCACTGAAGTTCCTTTGTTTGTATGGACAGCAATTGACAAATTCCTGTATGAGAAAATTATAAGTTTTTTAAAGCAGAATCCAAAAACAACCAATGTCTCAAAAACGGTGAACTCCAATAAAAATGTATATAACATAAATTCTGTGTTTTAACGTGTTGTACATTTTTTGTGTAGTAAGTTTTTGTACATCTCTTACGGTTTAGCAGTTATTCAAAATTCCGTAAAATTCATCCAGAATAAAGTGCTCTTCAGAGGCAATTCCCAGAAAATTCAAGATATACATTTTATTTGTCAGGTAAATATCTTTAATATATCAAATTGTAATCAAAATCGTTAGTCATTTTTAATAAAATCAAAATTTTCGATAAAAGTTCCATGTAAAGCGTAGTTTGAGGTGGGGGGATTTTTCTCAAAATCTTCGTGTCGCATCCCTGGAAGATACTAAACTTAAATACTAAATTTGATATTTTACCGACTTTTTGTTTTCGAGTTATCGTGTTCACAGACACACGGACACACACACGGACCTTTTTTGTGAAAATGTTTTTTACTTTCTCCATACGCACTATGTACATAGTGTATAGGTAGAGAAAGTATTGCACTCCACCAAAAAATCGATACCGAGATTTCACCGGAAATATATGTTTTAGGGTCCCCAATATAAAAAAAAAGCATTTTCACAAAAAGGTCCGTGTGTCCGTGTGTCTTTGAACACGATAACTCAAAAACGAAAAGTCGGTAAAATACCAAACTTGGTATTTAAGTTTAGTATCTTCCAGGGATGCGACACGAAGATTTTGAGAAAAATCCCCCCACCCCAAACTACCCTTTACATGGAACTTTTTTCGAAAATTTTGATTTTCTCGAAAATGGCTCTAACGATTTTGACTAAAATTTCGTATATTAAACATATTTACCCGACAAATAAAATGTACATCCTGAATTTTCTGGGAATAGCCTCTGAAGAGTAGTTTATTCTGGTTGAATTTTACTAAATTTTGAATAACTGCTAAACTGTAAGAGATGGACAAAAAGTTACTACACAAAAAATGTAGAGCACATTAAAACACACAATTTATGTTATATAAATTTTTTTCGTGGAGTTCCGCGTTTTTGTGACATTCCTTATTTTTGGCTTCTGCTATGAAAAACGTATACTTTTCTCATACAGGAACTTGTCAACTCCTATCCATATAAACAAAGGAACTAGCTTTTGACTATCTCTTTAATCTACGGTTGTCCCTTATTTCGCTTCTACTTACAAGGAAGCGAGTAATTAGACTATTTCTGCTAATTTTTTCTGATTAGCATAAACTAAATAGAAGTGTAAGTTTTTAAGAATTATTTGTTGCAGGGATATGGAGAAAGTCATTTGAGTGGTACACATCAGATTTTTTGGATATTGGGGACCCTAAAACATATATTTCCGGTGAAATCTCGTTATCGAATTTTAGGTGGAGTGTAATACCTTCTCTATACACTATGTACATAGTGCGTATAGGGAAAGTAAAAATATAGGGAAATACAAATGATGATGAAGCAACTTGGAGTCTGTCAAATAAATCAGCACACGAATATGACCTCTTATAATACTCTTATGGCAAGATCAGTCTAGCGTTCTCTGCAAAACTGGAGCTGCCTACCTGTTCGGAGGCCATTTAAACGCATAACCGTTTGTTTTAAGACATGCGATAATGACTTAAGTTCCATAACTATCAACATAATACCAGCAATGTTGCAAATAAACATGTGATGTGTTCCATTCACGTGAATTTCTCTATATTGCTGAAACAGATTATTATTAAAAAGCATATTCCTCTATCTAATGATCGAGATAAACTTAACAGATATGTTCTTAAGTATGTACTTCTTTGTAAGTAGGAAAGAAATAAGGGAATACACCAGGTTAAAACGATAGTAAAATCTTTTAAAAACTGGTTGCCATGTAGTTGAAATCTGTTTCTATGCAGAGCCAGGAGTTTACAACTCTTCATGTGAGAAAAGTTTAAGTATTTTAAGTCTGAAACAAATAACCAGGAATATTTCAGAAATGGTCAATTCTACGAAGAAAAACGTATACGACATAAATTGTATCTCTATCTCTTACGGTGTACCAATTACACAAAATTCAGCAAAATTAATTCAGAATAAAGAGGTCTTTAGAGGCTATACCCAGAAAATGCAAGATATACAAACTATTTCTCATACAAATATTTTTATTATACGGTATTTTAAACAAAGTCATTACCAATTTTTGATAAAATTAAAATTTTCAATTTTTTTTTCATATAAAGGTTAGTTTTGAGTGAGAGGATTTTTTTTTCAAAATCTTTGTGTCGCATCCCTGGAAGATGGTAATCTTAATTACCAAGTTTGGAATTTTACCGACTTTTACTCTATACACTATGTACATAAGACATCTAGAGAAAATAAAAGACAGCTTAATAATTTCATTACAGAGTCTTTGTTCAACACTCTTCATAACAAATGGGACGTTGAGAACCACAGCAGCTAAAGAGTGCCCATTTATAACACATTATTATTATTATTATTATTATTATTATTATTATTATTATTATTAACCTGAAATAGCCCCACTGAGTACCGCAACTCTTAACGCACGAATGGTCCTCTTATACGTGAGACTGCAGATTCTAGTTCAGTTTTAGACTAAGGCTCTTTTCTGAGCCTTTCCTATTGGTTATGGAGACAATATGGCTACGTGAGAGTTGAACGGTAGGTTTCGGGATTTCGTCGAGGTTAGGTTAGGTGTGTGTAAATGAACTGGATCGAAATAAGGGGTTAAAATGGACTTTCTGAAAATCGGTTCTGCTTTCCAATGCGAAATGCACAGTCTTCCGTTCGTTCTGTCTGCTTGTGCATGCACAGCCACGTTGGTCAATCAACCAATGGCAGAGTCAAATATAAACCTGAGCTAGAATCTACAATGTCGCCATCTGCACACGTCAATTACAGGACAGTTGGGACACTTAGTAGAGTAACTGAGGAGCAGCTGTTATACTAAAAATTTGATGTGTTCCATTCTCATGACTTTCTCTATAACTCTGCAATAAATTATTGTTAAAAATCTTATTCTTCTATTTACTTCCTGCTAATCGAGAAAAAATTAGCAGAAATAGTCTTATTACTTGCTTCCTTGTAAGTAGAAGCGAAATAAGGGAGTATCATAGGTTAAAGTGACAGTCAAAAGCTGGTTGTTATGTGACTGAAGTTCCTTTGTTTGTATGGACACGAGTTCACAAAGTCCTGTATGAGAAAAGTATGTTTTTATAGCTGAAACCAAAAACAAGGAATATCTCAAAAACAATCAACTCCACGAAAAAATGTATATAACATAAATTGTGTGTTTTAAAGTGCTCTACATTTGTTGTTGGTAAGGTTTTGTCCATCTCTTACGGTTTAAGAGTTATGCAAAATTCCTTAAAATTGACCCAGAATAAAGCAGTTTTCAGAGGCTATTCCCAGAAAATTCAAAATGTACATTTTATTTGTTAGCTAAATATCATTAGAGCCATTTTTTAGAAAACAAAATTTTCGAAAGAAGTTCCATGTAAAGGGTAGTTTGGGGTGGGAGATTTTTCTCAAAATCTTCGTGTCGCATCCCTGGAAGATACTCGACTTAAATACCAAGTTTGGTATTTTACCGACTTTTCGTTTTTGAGTTATCGTGTTCACAGACACACGGACCTTTTTCTGAAAATACTTTTTTTGGATACAGGGGACCCTAAAACATATATTTCCGGTGAAATCTCGGTATCGAATTTTTTGGTGGAGAGCAATACCTTCTCTATACACTATGTACATAGTGCGTATAGAGAAAGTAAAAATAATAATAATAATAACAATATCGTTAAAACCGTTATTTTATATTTAGATTATATCTATTACGAAAAGATAGCGAGGCAAGCGTTGTAATAACGAACGCACCTAAAACCTGGTAATATTTTACCGTTTGTTGTTTTGTCCGGCATTCTCCATACTTACGTGCCGAAATTCTCTGCGGTGAGGAGTTGCTGAGGAGGCTGCAAGTATCACGTAGGAATTAACGATCTCAGTCTGTAATCTGCCTTTCCCATCGTTTAAGAGCAGCAGGCCACTCAACTCGCTGGTGGGGGATGATGGATTGTGATTTGAATCGATCGAAAGTTTCGCTTAACAAGTACATATACACCGCGCGCCCCCTCGAGGCGCGAACCCTCAACCATTTGGTCACGAGGTAAAGGAAGCACAGTAATCATACTGCGCACCTGCCTCCAGGCCGCTCTCAACCTGCCATAATCACGCTCGCTCGCTCGACAATCATTCACGCTTCAGTGTTTTTGTATCCGAATTCCGGAATTGTGATAATTGGGGCCAGCATTTTGAGATTGCCAATGGAGGATCAGCGTCTTTAAAACCGGCTTTATTTCCGTTACTGTTTCTTTATCTGCCTAAACTTTTACTTTCTCTCTCTTCTAGCCACCAAAAATTCAATATCGTAATGTCGCCGGAAATACATGTTTTGAAACCTCCTGAATAAGAAATTTAAAAACAATGTCCTTGTGTGTATCTGTGGACACTATAACTCAAAATGGAAAATTCAGTAAAATATCAAATATGGTATTTAAGTTTAGCATCTCTTAGGGATGCGACACGAAGATTTTGAGAAAAATCCTCCACCCCAAACTACCTTTTACATTTTACCCATTGCTTATAGAAAACTAAGTTTATTCGATTAGCACGAAATAGAAGATCAAGCTTATAAACTATAATGCGTTTGTTACAGAAAGTCGTGTGAATGGAGCACATCAGATTTTTTCTTTGTAAGTTGAAGGGAATGACCTGGGCTAAAGCAATGGTCAAATCTTTCAGAGCCTGTCGCTATGTGGAACAATTTTAATTTGGTTCTCTGTTAATTCAAAATCTTCTCGGGCTTGTAGCCAGGCAAAAACTTGGTTTGACACCAACGTTTCGAAGAAGTGCATCTTCCTCGTCTTCAGTTCACCCTTCAGTGCACTTCTTCGAAACGTGGGTGAACTGAAGACGAGGAAGATGCACTTCTTCGAAACGTTGGTGTCAAACCAAGTTTTTACCTGGCTAGAAGCCCGAGAAGATTTTGAATTAATACGTCGCCAGGAAAGCTTCAGTTCTTATTTTGGTTCTCTGTTGGTTTTTTTCTTTTTTTTTTTTTTTTCTTTTGATAGTGCTTAGCGCTTGCTTTAACTACTGTAGTACTGCAAGCAATGACACCCATAATACTTGGAACGAAGTTAGAGCACCGGTGGAATGCGATGACGGGAAAACCGGAGAACCCGGAGAAAAACTGCCTCTGGACCGCTTTGTCCACCACAAACCCCACATGCGGTTGCTTGGGATCGAACACCGGCCACCTTGGTGAGAAACCAGTACTCTAACAGCGGTGATGGCGCGGCCTTGTTCTCTTTGCTTGCCAGGAGCCAGATACAAAAAGAAATGGCTTCCCATTTGAGAAAGCTTAAAATTGAAGCCGATAACACGGAATATCTCAGAAACGGTTAACTCTATAAAAACATGTATAAGACATAAAATGTGTGTTTTAACGAGATCTACATTTTCTGTTCAGTAGGTTGTTGTCTACCTCTTACAGTTTACCACTTATACAAAAGTAATCTAGAATGAAGAGGTCTTTAGAGCCTATCCCCAGAAAAGTTGACATATACATCTCCTCATAAAAACGTGTGTGTAATAAAATGGAAACCAATATTTTTGTGGTATTTTTCTGGTAAGTTGGATAAGTAATTGATGGTAGAGTGTATAACAGGCCAAAAATAAGGGGAAGATTTTAAAACCTTGTTTATGTGTCAGGACACAACCAATTACTTCACAAAAGGCATTTTCTTTGGAGGGGGCTATTTTTATTATTTTGGATTGCATTCAGGTGTAAATAATTTTTAAGTGTACTCATTAAAATGGAAAAATACACAACATGTATGAAAAATATATAAAACAATGAAAAAAAAAATCTGATATGTTCCATTCACACGACTTTCTCTATATCTCTGTAACAAATTACTATTAAAAAACTTATGCTTCTATTTACTTCATTCTCATCGAGAAAAACTAACAGAAATAGTATTATTATTTGCTTCCTTGTAAGTAGAAGCGAAATAAGGGAGTACTATAGGCTAAAGTGATAGATAAAAGCTGGTTGCTATGTGACAGAAGTTCCTTATTTTGTATGGACAGGAGCTGACAAATTCCCGTGTGATAAAAGTACTTTAAAACTGAAACCAATAAAAAGGAATATCTCAAAAACGATCAATTCCACGAAAAACAATGCACATAACATAAATTGTATAGTTTAACGAGCTCCACATTTTCTGTTAAGTTAGCTTTTGTCTGTATCTTTCGGTTTACTAGTTATGCAAAATTCAATAAAATTCATCCAGAATAAAGAAGTCTTCAAGAAAAGCAAACTTTTCGAAAATTTTTCCATGTAAAGGGTAGTTGAGGGTGGGGGAATTTTCTTGAAAAACTTCATGTCGCATTCTTGGAAGATACCACACTTAATACCAAAATTTATATTTAGCGTTCTTTTCGTTTTTCAGTTGTGCTGTCCACACACACACACACACACACACACACACACACTCACACACACGGACATTTTTTCCAGAAATGCTTTTTTTGGATTCAGGGGATCCAAAACATGTATTTCCGCTGAAATCTAGGTATCAAATTTTGGGTGGAATACAATACTTGTTCTATACACTATGTACATAGTACTTTTAGAGAAAGTAAAAATATGATTTTGTTGCTTGCGGGCATGTAATATTGCTAAACTCAAAATAATATTTTATTATTCGAGTTTTTAATTCGCAGCAGCGTTGGATATCAGGTTTTTACTTGCCTACTCCTTTCGACTGTAAAAAACAGGTTGTTATGTTTAATGTTTTACACTACAGTTGCTTCACGTTTTCGTTCGTGTTTAATTGCTGCTGCTTCACAGTTCACTTAACGGAGCAATTTCAAGTTTTTCAATGTCACTTGCTGTTCCGCATCCTCAGCACCAGGTATTTCTGCTGTTAAATCTAACCGAGGCCACAATACGTGCTTCCTAAAAATAAAACAACATTAATGTAAAACCCAAAAATTGGATCTCCTTGAAAACCTTTATATCGTAAAACACCTATTTAATTTTCAATTTCTCTAAACCTCTTTAATTCCTCTAGCCCGCATGTAGTACATAGTGCATAGAGAAGTATTGTATTCCACCCAAAAATTCGATGTCGAGATCTTACTGGAAATATATGTTTTGGGGTCCCCTGATTCCGAAAAAACATTTTTAGAAAAAGGTCTGTAAGTGTGTGTGGACAGCATAGCTCAAAAACAAAGAGACCGTTAAATAACAAACTTGGTATTTAGATTTGGTGCGTTCCAAGGATGCGACACGAAAATGTTCAAGAAAATTCCTCGACCACAAGCTACCCTTTACATGGAAAAATTTTCGAAACTTTTGATTTTCTCAAAAATGTCTCTAAAGATTTTGATTAAAATCCCGTATATTATAACTATTTACATCCCAAATAAAATGTATATCTTGAATTTTCTGGGAATAGCCTCTAAAGACCTCTTTGTTCTGGATGAATTTCGCCGAATTTTGCTTAAATGTTACACCATAAGAGATAGACAAATCTTACTACACAAAAATGTAGATCTCGTCAAAACACATAATTTATGTCCTTTAAACTTTTGTTGCGGAGATAGCCGTTTCCAAGATATTCTTTGTTATTGGTATCAATTATGGAAAGTACTTATACTTTTCTCAGATAGAAAGTCTTTGTTTTTCTTTGGTTCTACTCCTGGGCAAGCAAAGAAGCTTTTAAAACATTTGACTATTATTTCAGCATAGCGCATTTGCTTATTCCCTTCTACTTATAAGGAACTAAGTAATAAGAACATTCTGGTAATGTTTATCTCCATTACCATTTTGTACAAAGAAAAAGAATCTTTTTTAAGAAGTTTGTAGAGCAGCTAGAGAAGGTCATGTGAGTGTAACAACTCAGATTTTTCTTTAAGCATATAAGGATTATAGTTGTTACAGTGCATAAACTCAAAAGTTAATAATAGAGGATATCAAACTTGATTATATAGCATAACTAAACGAGAACTTATAAGTATAAATAGAATTTTAAATTTAAACATCTTCCACATTTGCAATCTTGACATAAAATTGAAATAAAGTATTGATTAATAAAGTGACTATAAGTATTAAAGCATGTAATAAAATAAAATTGTAAAAATTAATGCCACAGCAATCTTTGCTGAAAAAAAATAGTTTCTTTAAACTCATACCTCAGGAGTTTCAATCCCCATCAAGTGGTATCTTCTTTTCTGAAAAAGGAACAAGGAAACAAAGTTATTCAAGTGTTTGTTCAAGACAGATACATACATTTTCATTCTGCTTCTGCAATATACATTTTTCAGAATGGAATTCAAAATTTCCCTGACTTTATATAAATTGTGTAGAATCTTGTGTAAAGTTTCGAATGTTTAAGCGAATATGACTATTGGGAAAAACATCTTTCGTGCAAATGTTTCATTTGTATTGCCAATCCATTGACCATTCCATTTTGTTATTTTTAATTCGTATATTTTCCTTTTTGCAAACGATTAAGGAACATAAACAATAACTGAAGCAACATCATTTTACTAGTTGGCCAGCGCTTAGATATCCTATCAGTCCAGAATATCCTCCCGCTCAGCATAAAAAATCTGACGTGTTCCATTCACATGACTTTCTCTACATCTCTACAACAAATTATTGTTAAAAAGCTCATGTTTCTGTTTACTTCATGCTAATCGAGAAAAAAATAGCAAAAAATAGTCTCATTACTTGTTTCCTTGTAAGTAGAAGCGAAATAAGGGAGTATCATGAGTTAAAGTGGTAGTCAAAAGCTGATTGTTTTGTCACTGATGTTCCTTTGTTTGTATGGAAAGGAGTTGACAAAGTTGAGAAAAGTATAAGATTTTTAAAGCTGAAACCAAAAACAAGGAATATCTCAAAAACGTATATAACATAAATTGTGTGTTTTTAATGTGCTCTACATTTTTTGTGTAGTAAGTTTTTGTCTATCTCTAACGGTTTGCTAGTTACGCAAAATTCATCCGGTATAAAGAGGTGCTTGGAGGCTATTCACAGAAAATGCAATATATGCATTTCATTTGCCATGTAAGTATCTTTAATATACGATATTTTAATCAAAATCGTTAAGAGCCATTTTTGAGAAAATTAAAACTTTCGACATTTTTCCATGTAAAGGGTAGTTTGGAGTGGGGAAATTTTTCTCAAAATCTTGGTGTCGCATCTAAGAGCCATTTTTGAGAAAATTAAAACTTTCGACATTTTTCCATGTAAAGGGTAGTTTGGAGTGGGGAAATTTTTCTCAAAATCTTGGTGTCGCATCCCTGGAAGATACTAAACGTAAATACCAAGTTTGGTAACCATCTCTATCCAGGACAGCCTGAAACCGCACTAGAGACTGCTCTAATGTTGCCCGTAACATCTCCCTTGCCATGGCCATCTTCAACCTCCAACGTGTGTTCATGTTCCATTGATAAACCCTGTCCTTCAGGTAACCCAACAACCAGGAATCACACGGGTTCAAATCTGGTGATCTTGGTGGCCAAGCATTCTGTTACGATCGTCTAATGCATCAAAATATTGAGTCCAAAGCACCTCTCTCCTGTAGAGCAGAGATCACATGCTGACGAAGTGTGCAGTGACGTGTGCCATTCACGCTGTATGTCATTGGTCCGTGGGGTCCGAGTTCCTCGAAGAAAAATGGACCAATTAGGAAGCTTGCCGTGAAGCCACACCAAACTGTTACACGCTCACTATGCAGGGGAACTTCATGAACGTTCGCTGGCAGTGACGATCCCCAAATGTGACAATTGTGAGAGTTCACTGCCCCAGTGTGCGTGAAGTGTGCTCCATCATTCCACAAAATGTTCCAAGGCCATATGTTGTCAACTGCTACCCTTGCCAGAAACTTAAGAGCAAAGTGCACTCCAGTATCTGCGTCATGTGGCAAAAGCTGGCGATAATGTGAGGTTTGTTGAAGGATACCATTTCACAATTGTACGCAACACTTTTCGAATGTTCAGCTCGCGTAAGACAGCTCTTGCACTGCTTGAAGGTCGCAAATTGCGTCCAGCATTCGCAGCCATGGCAACGTAACTTTAACAATCTGTAGCGCAACTGGCTGTCGGCCTCTCCCAGGAGCAATTTCAAAATTGCCAGTTGATTCGAAGTTACGAATCATGTTCTTCAACGCCACTGTTGAAAGATGACCTCTCCGTTCCTTTAACGCGTCGATATTCGCGAGTAGTTGGGGGTGGGGAGATTTTCTTGAGTGTAGTATCCTTGGAAGATACCAAATTTAAATCCTATGCTGTCCACAGACACACACACACATACACACATACACACATGCAAGCACAGGGACCTTTTACCAAAAATGCTTTTTTTGGATTCAGGGAGACTCAAAACATGTATTTCCGGTGAAATCTCGGAAATGTGACTCTCGAACACGGACAGTGGAAGTGAAATTTTTTTTGCAGTAATGTCATTTGTAGATGTGTGCCCCTTTATAACGGAGAAAGAGTTAATTTTCTATGTTTTACTGTTTCAAGTATAACTTGTTTCATTAACATCTAATTCAACATTACTATATTAATATTTATTCATTAATTTATATTGAAATATTATCAGTTATTAATTTAGTTGTTCATCATGTGTTTGATTTTATAAAGAATTAAACAATTTATATTGAAATTTAATTTAAATTTTAATACTTGCATGAACGCCATAGTTTACTTTCTATAACTGAACTTACATTGTATTTAAATTAAATAGAATATCAGCTCAAAATACGACAATTTGGTTTTTTTTAAGAGAAGATATACAGTCATTTTAGACAAAAAGTATATACAAAAATGTTTGAAATGCAAAAATCTCATGAATGTTTTGATAAATTTTATATAGCATAAGGCCTAATACCGAGCTCAGAAAATATTTTTACAGGGTGTTAATGATTATATTTGTAAGCCATTTTATTGTTTTCCTCTTTACAGCAACAATTGTAGCAGTTTGTTTAAATTATATTGTTTAAAATGTTTAAAATACTACAAATTCTTAGCCCAATCTGTATGATTAGCTATTTAAATACCTGTAATTAACTCGGATACATATCTAACTCAGTGATTGAAAATATCATTGTACAGAGTAAGTTTTACACTTTACCAAATTCCAATTTCAGTAAAATCAGATTTAATATGCTTAGCCACTTTCGAAATGTACGAGTGGGCTCTGTATTAAGATTACTGTGTGTCAGAATTTAACTGTCAAGTCTTTAATATTGTGCACGATATGTGAAAAGCAAAGATTCAAACAAACTAAGAAGAGAACTAATGTAAGATGTTTTTAAACAAATCTGATGTGCTCTGTTCACGTAACCTTCTCTACATCTCTGTAACAAATTATTGTTAATAAGCGCATTCTTCTATCTATTTAATTCTAAAGCATTATCAGAAACGGTCTTATTACTTAGTTGCTTTATAAGTACAAGGGAAATAAGGGAATAACCAGGCTAAACCGTCAGTCTAAAGTTTTAGAATGTGGTTGTTATGGGATTGAAATCCGTTTCTTTGCGTGGCCAGGTGTTGACAAGATCCAGTATTTTAAAATTGAAATCAATAACAACGAATATCTCGAAAACGGCCAACTCCACGAAAAAAAAAGTGTATATGACATAAATTTGTTTTATCGTGATCTACATTGTTGGTGCGGTAAGTTTTTTTCTATTTCTTACGGTTTACCAGTTATGCAAAATTCAGTAAAAATCATTCAGAATAAAGAGTTATTTAGAGGCTATTCCCAGTAAATTCAAAATATGCATTTTATTTGGCATGTAAGTATCTTTAATGTAACAAAACCGTTAGTTATTTTTGAGAAAGTCAAACATTTCAAAATTTTTTCTATGTAAAGGGTGGTTTGCGGTGTAGGGAGTTTCTTGAAAATCGTCGTGTCGTATCCTTGGAAGATACCAAACACATAGACACAGACACACAGACACACGGACCTTTTTATGAAAATGCTTTTTATGGATTCAGGGGGTCTTAAAGCATGTGTTTCCGGTGAGATCTCGGTATCGAACTTTTGGGTGGAATACAATTCTTCCTCTATTACATGCTATGTGTAGAGAAAGTAAAAAACAATGGCGTTCAATTCTCTGACGGCTCTCCTCAAGGTAGTAATTGACCACCCAATAGTCACCTTTTCTGAACTTTGGCGTTTTTAAAAACCACCGTTCAAATGTAAGTGCAGGTTAAAGCGAAACGAAAAAGGTTTCCAGCAAAAGCATTAGAAATCAGTCGCAGTTTAAAAGAAAAGGGGAAAACAGACATGTTTACGTGTGTGAAACACGTTGTTACGTTTATTTCCATAGCTATTTAGCTATTGAACAGTTCAGCCTTCTGAATTGTTTTGATGCCAACGTCACAAGCAGCGAAGATATTAATTCTGTTTCACGGTATCGAACAAAATTGGAATTCAATTTCCGGTGTCGTACCAGCCTACTCTGGCTCTCTTTCCCTGTCTGGACCCAATTCAAACAAATGTATTGATGGGCTGGGAGGGGCCCCGGGACGGGGGAGAGACGGTTACGTCCTTCACCTGTCCATTATCGGATACGATTAAACTCCGGTATCTGCCTCGGATCTTCAACACAGCCAAGGAGATTAAAAAAAGAGTTTTCTCCAGGGTAGACGTGTTATAAAGGACGCCTAATTCCTGCAACTGCTAGAATAGCACTGACTAAATCCGCACTAAATCGTGACATCTAGGCGTTTGCTTTCCGGCAAATATTGCCCAAGCTGTTTGTTAAAAATCTGACGTCTCTCATTCACATAGCTTTCTCTACATCTCCGCAACAATTTATTGTTAAAAAAATTTAGATTCTATTAGATTGTCTCATAAATAATGTCGTTTTTTTTTATTTTGGTGTATTGAAATTTATTGGGTTTCTTTGGTTCGGCAATGCTATTTACAGGATGCCATGGCTAGTGTTGCGTACATTGCGACCATGTATCAGTCTTCAGTTGTTAATAAACAATCACAAAATGGATATAACAAAGTTTGAACTTACCGTCTTTCTAAAGCACTACATGAAACAAGATTATAAAGCCGCTGCCGCAGCTCGAAGAGTATGTGAAGTGGAAGGAGAAGGTGTCGTTAGTAAGCGTGTGGCACAACGATGATTCCAACGTTTCAACAATGGAGACGAAAACACTAAATATTTACCACGTTCTGAAAGACCTAAAATATCGAATATTGAAGATACACGACAAGTTTTTCGAGAAAATCCGCAAAAAGTACCCTTAGGCTTTCAGAAGAACCTGATGCAACAAAAGATACCATACATCGCCACATTAAGACACTTGGAAAATCATACAGAAGCTGTAGATCTGTACCTCATAAACTGACACCTCAACAGGCTCAACGCAGAGTGGCTATCTGTCGTCAGCTTATCCGTAACCCCATGGATGATACACTTGTCAGGAGAATTGTCACTTGTGATGAAAAATGGACAAATTACCGAAACCCTGATGCCTCGAAACAGTGGCTTGATCCCGCCAACATGCCAAAGTCATCGTTAAAAATTGATTCTTTCCCAAAGTAATATGTGTCTGATGCAACTTTGAAGCTGTGATTCACTGGGAGTTTGTTCCAAACGGGCGGGCGATTGATGCGGATCTTTATTCTCAACAACTGGAACGAGTTCATGAAATTTTGAGACGGAGATACCCAGCATTAGTTAACTGAAATAGAATTCTATCGCAACAGGACAATGCAATACCTCATACTGCAAGAACCATGGCAAAATTTGAGGAATTGGGAGGAATGAACTGCTACCACACCCAGCATACAACCCTGATCTCGCACCATCAGGTTATCATATTTTTCGATTCATGGCCCATTTTCTACGTGGAAGAAAAAACCAGAAACTGGTTCCATCGTGGGATAACAAACCTCGCTGAAAGATGGCTCAAGACCACAGAATCTAATGGTCTGTACTTTGAAGATTAGTTAATTGCTTGCCAGACACATTTCAAATAATTATTTTTCTTAAAAAGCGACATTGCTTATGAGACAGTATCTATATTTACTTCATGCTAATTGAGGAAAACTAGTAGAAATAGTCTCATTACTTGCTTCCTTGTAAGTAGAAGCGAAATAAGGGAGTACCATAGGTTAAAGTGACAGTCAAAAGCTGGTTGCTGTGTCACTGAAGTTCCTTTGTTTGTATGGAGGAGTTGACAAATTCCTGTATGAGAAAAGTATGTTTTTAAAGCTGAAACCAATAAAAAGGAACATCTCAAAAAAGATCAACTCCACGAAAAAAATGTGTAAGACAGAAATTGTGTGTTTTATTGTGATCTACAGTTTTTGTGTAATAAGTTTTTGTCTATCTCTTACGGTTTATCAGCTACGCAAAATTCAATAAAAATCATCCAGACTAAAGAGATCTTTAGACGCTATTCCCGAAAATTCAAGATAAACATTTTATTTGGCATGTAAATATCTTAAATATAAGAGTTTGCAATCGAAATCGTTAGAGCTATTTTTAAGAAAATCAAAATTTTTTTAAATTTGTTCCATATAAAGAGTAGTTTAGAATGGGGGGTTTTTCTTGAAAATCTTCGTTTCGCATCCTTGGAAGATACCAAACTTAACTACCAAGTTTGGTATTTAACGGTCTTTTCGTTTTTGAGCTATGCTGTCCACAGATATACACACGCACACAAACATGGTCCTTTTTTCAAAAATTCTTTTTTTTTTTTGGATTCAGGGGAATCCAAAACATATTTCCGTTGAAATCTAGATATCGAATTTTTGGGAGGAATACAATACTTTCTCTATAGACTATGTACATAGTAGGTGTAGAGAAAGTAAAAAGTAATTTCAATATACTCAGTATAACAACAATAATATTTACTACCTCTGTGATCGAGTGGTTAGCGAGACTTCTCACCCGGAGATCCCGGGTTCGACTCCCGGCTGGGGCCGGGAATTTTTCTTTAACCAGAATTATTCCGTACCCCTACAGAGACTGGAAGTATGTATGTATGCATGCAAGAGTAAAATAAAACGATTTAAATCAATGTAAAGGGCCTACAGACATCGAGTTGTTTCTAGTGCAAAGCCTCCGATATGACCTTAGATGTGCTAATGATTATATTTGCATGCAATTGATTCTGTTCCCTTTACAGTTACAACTGAGCCTGCGTGGGTAGTGTGGTGGTAGCGTCTCTGCTTCACATTAAAAAAGGTCGTGAGTTCGAATCTCGCTTAGGGTGAGTTACCCGGATAAGTTTTTCCCTTATCCTGAGAAGATGAATGTCGAGTAACTTTAAGTTCCATGGACCCCGAGATCATTTGAGCATCATTTCAACAATTTCATTCATTGTCCGATATGACCAACCAGATTAAAAAAAAACTACAAATATATATTGGTTTGCTTAAATTATATTATTTAAAATGTTTAAAATACTACACATTTTCAGCCCAATCTCTATGACTATTTAAATACTTTACTAGATTCCAAAATTCTTAAATTTCAGTAAAATTAGATTTAATGTTTTAACCACTCTCAAAACGTAGGAGTGAACACTGTATTAATATTACTGTGTGCCAGCGAGCTGACTTCTCACCAGGAAGTAGAAAAAACACAATATTATTATTATCATCATTATTATTTGTTATTATGGCACTGAGTGAATATTTGTGTCAAGAACGACAGCGCTCCACAACACACAGTTTTCACGAGTGTCACATTAAGTCTATTCACGTGTTGGATATAGTATTTATGCATATCTTTGCATTATAAATGCAGAAAATAAATCCTGAAATGATTCGGCATCTACAAATGACATATGTGAGAGAATCTTCACAGTTATGAGATGTTGCTTATCTGCCTGCCTTTGTTATTATCTGGCATCGATAAGAATTCATTTGCATGCATTTCGTTCCTGGTAAAGAAGTTCACAGATATTACGGAATGTATGTAAGCCCCTTCATCAGAATAGAATAATTATATACTGATATCTTAAGTATTCTATATCCAGTAATGTATAACAAGATACCTACAGAGGTGTTTGCACATTTATTGTGCCAGAGAGATGAATACCACACATTTGCTTAATTTTCTCTCTATAATCTACGCCAATCAGAAATATTTCCGGCGCAAAACAACTGGAATCGTGACCCTGACCGCCAACCCAGCTACCGAGTGTAGCTTATCGGAGTTTGGGATATGATACTTTGCTTACTCTAAGTCACAGCGAGCAAACTTTGTACAGTCTGTATCGAAAATGTTCGGCATATGTTTATATTCAAAGTGCGCAGTAAATAGTGTTCATCTTAATTATTTTTTTTTTATCCATGGCTCCTACGTTTTCAAAGTTAAGTGGCAAGGTATTACTTGGTCAGAGGAGAGAAATAATTGCAAATGTCCTTGACTTCATGAATCAAGATGCAGAGATGAAGGAAGAAAATGTATGTTCCCCAAGTTCTTCAAAAGTCTGTAGAAAGTGAATGAAAGAGTAGCCAAGGCAACTGATATTTCACTGAGTTCCGTTACCAAGGTTCTTAGAGATAAGAAAGAAAGTAAAATAGAACTTAATATATCATCACTTTTAAATTAAAAAATTTGGAACAGTTGTGTCGCCAGCGAATTGCAGAAACTGGCAGGCCAGAAAGGGAAAATGTATGTGGACATGTTGAAAACATTGAAAATCATTAACAAGAATTGTAGAAAATCAAAAAGAATTCTAACCAGGATAATGGTGCAGAAAGTAGCGATAGCGTTGATGATGACAATGACGTGAGCGAAGACGAAGGACTGTCTGGTGTAGAAGAAGAATAATTGACATTGTTTATATAGTAGGCCATTTGTAAAGATGTTTTGTAGATATGAACATATGAAAACACGCGTTTATCAGGGCAGCGCCGTATGGTGCAGGTGCATAAGAGTTGACAGATATTTGACATTGACTGTGACAGGCACTCTTCCAGCATACATGAATCGACTGGTGAACTGCTTATCTGTAAGTACAACTCGCTTCTTAGCTCCTATTAAGATTTTCACATGTCCAGACCTTGATTGCTATAGCAAATGCCTTATTACTATTATTGGTATGCATGTCATATTATCTAAGTATACCTTATAGTTCTTAGTATGCATTATACTATTTATTTATGTGGTATCACAATTAAAAGCTTCTATTATGTACATACATATAGAACGTATTATTTGGATATAGAGAACCCTAAAATTCAGTACAGAGTTTTTGGGTGCATACAATACCTTCTGTATGTAATATATACTTAGTATGTGTAGAAAAATTAAAAATGTTTTTTTTGGATACAGGGGGACCCTAAAACACGTATTTTCGGTGAAATCTGTTATCGAATTTTTGGGCAGAATGCAACACCTTCAATACCTACGGATCATGTAGTAGATAGAGAAAGTAATAATTGTTTACCGAAAGCATTCTGTGTGCGTTGTCTACAAGTGCGCGCGTGAATGTGTTTGGCTATTAGTAGTGTTTTAACTTCCGTTTTTTCTTTTCTACCACTTATATACAGCGTACAGCGTAGGCAGAGAAGATATTGTACTCCAGCCAAAAAATCTATACCAAGATAGGATACCTTTTGTGACCCACTGAATCCAAAAAAAAAAAAAGAGAAAAATAGAACAGGCCGTGTTTATGTAAGTGTGTTAGTGTGTGTATGTGTATCTATCTGTGTGAACAAAGAACTCGTAAACGGAAAGTTGTTTAAATAATAACCTACCCTTTAAATGGAAAAAGTATCTCATTTTTATTACTTTCTCTATACGAACTATGTACGTAGTGTACAGAGAAGGTATTGTATTGCACCCAAAAATTCAATACCGAGATTTCAACGGAAATACATATTTTGGGTCTCCCTGAATCCAAAAAAAGCATTTTTACTAAAAGGTCTGTGTGTGTGTGTGTGTGTGTGTGTGTGTGTGTGTGTGTGTGTGTGTGTGTGTGTGTGTGTGTGGACAGCATAGCTCAAAAACGAAAAGTCTGTTAAAAACCAAATTTGGTATTTAGGTTTGGTATCTTCCAAGGATGCGACATGAAGATTTTCAAGAAAATCTCCCAACCTCCAACTACCCTTTACATGGAACTATTTTCGAAAATGTTGTTTTTCTAAAAAATGGCTAACGATTTTGTTTAAAATATCGTATATTACAGATATTTATCTGACAAATAAAATGCATATCTTGAATTTTCTGGGAATAGCCAGTGAAAACTACTTTATTCTAGATGAATTTTACGGAATTTTGCATACCTGTTTAACCGTAAGAGATGGATAAAAACGTACTACACAGTAAATGTAGTGCACCTTAAAACACACAAATTATGTTATATACATTTTTTTCGTGGAGGTGATCGTTTTTAAGGTATTCGTTGTTTTTGGTTTCAGCTTTGAAAATCTTATACTTTTCTCATACAGGGATTTGTCAACTATCCATACAAACAAAGGAATTTCAGTCACATAGCAACCACCTTTTGACTATCACTTTAACCTATGGTTTCCCTTGTTTTGCTTCTACTTACAAGGTAGCAAGTAATAAAACTATTTCTGCTAATTTTTCTTGATTAGCATGAAATAAATAGAAGCATAAGCTTTTTAACAACAATTTGTTACACAGCTGTAGAGAAAGTCATGTGAATGGAACACATCAGATTTTTTTCTGAAAAGAGCACCAAGATTTCATTAACATGCCATATGTTTAAGATATTTACATGACTAAATAAAAAAATCTGATGTGTTCCATTCACTGACTTTCTCTACATCACTGTAACATATTATTGTTAAAAAGCATATTTTTTTGTCTACTTCATTATAATCGAGATAAACATTCTCTTAATTATTTGCTTCCTCCCTAAATAGAAAGGAAATAAGGTTAAAACGATAAGTCAATCTTTTAAAAGCTAGTTGCCGTGTGGTTGAAATCCGTTTCAATGCATTGGCAGAAGAAAAGGGTGAGAAAAATTTAAATATTTTAAATCTGAAACGAGTAACTTTAAATATCTCAGAAATGATCAATTCCTCGGAAAACATGCATGACATAACTTACTTGTGTGTTTTAACGAGACCTGCATTACTATTTATGTACTAAGTTTTTGTCTATCTCTAATGGTTTACCAATTATGGAAAATTCAGCAAAATTCATCCAGAACAAAAAAAGGTCTTTAGAGGCTATGCCCAGAAAATTCAATATATACATTTTATTGGCATGTAAATATCTTTAATATACGACATTTTAAACAAAATCGTTAGAGCCATTTTTTAGAAAATCAAAAATTTCGAAATGATTTCCATGAAAAGGGTAGTTTGGGGTGGGATGATTTTTCTCTAAAGCTTTGTGTTGCATCCCTGGAAGATACCAAACTTAAATGTCAACTCGTAAACACACACGTGCGGACCTTTTTCCAAAAATGTTTTTTAATGTATACAGGGAACCCTAAACCGTAAATTTCCGGTGAAATCTCGGTATCGAAATACACTGTGTACATAGTATGCGTAGGGAAAGTAATACACTTTCAATTTTCTGCAAATAGCTTTCATGGATTTGTATAATTTGTAAATTGTAAGAGATAGAGAAAAACTTACTTCAGAAATACTGCAGATCTCATTACTGCTTTTAAAAGATTTGACTATTGCTTGAACCTATTGTATTCCCATTGTACGTATCTATAATATAGTATGTAACTGTCCTAGTGGTAATCTCCATTAACGGTAACTCAAAAACGAAAGGTCAGTAATACACCTAACTTGGTATTTAGGTTCACTGTCTACCAGGGATGCGACACGAAGATTTTGAAAAAAATCCCCCACTCCAAACTGCCCTTTACATGGAACATTTTTCGAACATTTTAATTTTCTCAAAAATGGCTGTAACGATTTTGATTAAAATGTCGCATATTAAAGATATTTAAGTGACAAACAAAATGTATATCTTGAATAGCCTCTGAAGACTACTTTATTCTGGATGAAATTTACGGAATTTTGCCTAACTGGAAACCGTAAGAGATAGGCAAATACTTAGTAGCAAATGTAGAGCTCGTTAAAACACAATTTATGTTACACACATTTCTTTCGTGGAATTGATCGTTTTTTAGATATTCCTTGTTTTTGGTTTCACCTTTGAAAAAATATAGTTTTCTCATACGGGAATTTGTCAACTCCTGTCCATACAAACAAAGGAACTTCAGTCACATAGCAACCAACCTTTGAGTATCACTTTAACCTATGGTACTCCCTTATTTCACTTCTACTTACAAGGAAGTACTTTATCGATTAGCTTAAGTAAATAGAAGCATAAGCTTTTTAACAATAAGCTGTTGCAAAGATGTAGAGAAAGTCATGTGAATGGATCACATAAGATTTTTTACTTTAATTAGTTTACTACTTCTATATCCTAAGAAGACGTATTTGGACCGTAGCACATTCTAGAGAGTACGTCGAGGGAAACAGTTGACATGACTCTCTGGCTCAAATTAGTAAGATACTCCACCAATTACCGATACGTGATGTTTTTGATGAAGTGGTTAATTGGCGTTCCTCCCGAAGATCAATCAGTTGGCTCTCGTTTAACAGCCATCGCTCAAGAAGCAGAGCATACTTTTACAATCTGGGCGGCTGTATCGTATTGTGGAAAATTCCAACTTGCTTGTTTACTGTTCACGAAATGTATAAATAAAAAATCTGATGTGTTACACTCACATGCCTTTCTCTAGCTTTTCTACAAACTTCTTACATACTTCTTTCTGCACCTTGCAAATCGAGGTACTCATTAGCACAATGTTCTTATTACCTATTTCCTTATAAATAGGAAGAAAATAAGGGAATTCACTAGGCTAAACCGATAGTCAAATGTTTTATAAGCTGTCGTTATACGATTGTATTAACAAATCGCTTCTTCTCTTGGCCAGGAGTAGAACAAAAGAAAAACAGACACTCAAGTCTGAGAAAAGTGTAAGTACTTCACAACCGAAACTAATCACAAGGAATACCTCGAAAACGGTAAGCTCCACGAAAAAAAATTAATTTACATAACTTGTGTATTCTAACAAGACCTACATTTTTTGTATAGTAAGTTTTTGTCTATCTCTTACGGTTTACAGGTTATGCCAAAATAAGCAAAATTCATCCAGAATAAACAGGTCTTTAGAAGCTATTCCCAGAAAATTCAAGATGCACATTTAATTTGTCAGGTAAATATCCTTATTTTACGACAGTTTAATAAAAATCTTTAGAGCCATTTTTAAGAAAATCAACATTTTCGAAAAAAGTTCCATGTAAAGTGTAGTTTGGGGTGGGGGAGTCTTTCTCAAAATCTTCGTGTCGCATCCCTGGAAGATACTAAAATTATATACCAAGTTTGGTACTTTAGCTACTTTTCGTTTTTGAGTTATCGTGTTCACAGACACACGGACACACACACACGGACCTTTTTCTGAAAATACTTCTTTTTGGATACAGAGGAACCCAAAACATATATTTCCGGTGAAATCTCGGTATCGGCTTTTTTGGTGGAGTGCAATACCTTCTCTATACACTATGTACATAGTACGTGTAGAGAAAGTAAAAATAATGTAACATTTTGAGTAGGTGATACACAATGATACTGGCACCAGAACTGATTCAAAATTATTTGCGTTTGTTTTTGTTACTTTCTCTTCACATACTATGTACATAGTGTATAGATAAGGTATTGTAATGCTCCTAAACATTTGATACCGAGATTTGACCGGAAAAGCATGTTTTGGGTCCCCTGAGTCAAAAAATTTTTTTTTGGAAAAAGGTCTGTGTGTGCATGTGGAGAGAGCATAGCTCAAAAACGAAAAGACCGTTAAATACCAAAGTTGGTATTTGAGCTTGGTATGTTCCAAGGATGCGACACGAAGATTTTCAAGAAAATCCCCCACCCCTTTTACATGGAACTTTTTCAAAGATTTTGATTCTCAAAAATGGCTGTAATGATTTTGATTAAAATATCGTATATTAAAGATATTTTCCTTACAAATAAAATGTATATCTTGATTTTTCTGGGAACAGCCTTTGAAGACCACTTTATTCTGGATGAGTTTTACGGAATTTTACATAACTGCTAAGCCGTAGGAGATGGACAAAAACTTACCACACTAAAAATGTAGAGCACATTAAATCACAAAATTATGTTATACCTATACATTTTTTTCGTGGAGTTGATCGTTTTTTTAGATATTCCTTGTTATTGGTTTCAGCTTTAAAAAACATACTTTTCTCGTACAGGAATTTGTAAACTACTGTCCATACATTCAAAGGAACTTCAGTCTCATAGCCACCAACTTTTGACAATCACTTTACCCTTATTTCGCTTCTATGTACAAGGAAGCAAGTAATAGTCTATTTCTGCTAATTTCTTCACGATTCGCACGAAGTAAATAGAAGCATAAGCTTTTTAACAATAATTTGTTGCAGAGACGTAGAGAAATTGATGTGAATGGAACACATCAGATTTTTTCCCCAACTTTTACTACTTAACTGAATATAATTCATACTAATCATTAATCAATTCCTTTGGAGTTTTGCGCCAGCTTCGCATTTTGAATTGGTTTTGCATGCTGAATAAATCTCCTTTGAATATGTATGCTCGTATGCATCGAGGTGCAGCTCTATTCAAACCAAAGTGTTTTTCATTTTGAGGAAAAAAAGCATTATAATCAGGTGGACTCATGTTCAGACTTCATGCTGAGGGATGATTTAAGATTGGGGTAATCACAGATGACGACCCCAGCCCCCAGGACAAAGCAGCCATTGTTGCTATTTGTGACTGACGTAACTGCTAGAAGAGATGAAGGGACTACTGTGTGTTTTGGATGGTGAAGGGCCTCCGCTTCAACAAACTCTTTGGACAGAACATCTACGTCACCAAGGTAAGCACCTAAGTGCATTTTGACGCTGGTGATAGACTTTGCAACACAGCCCCAAACAGATCCTCAACGTCTTAACTGTTAGCTTACTTTTATAGACACCTCATGGCTTCAACCAATATTCTACCTCGGGTGCAACGTAACGATCCACTGCATCAGTGATCATCTGGAAGGAATTTACGAACCCGAAGATCCAAGGCTGGAAGGCTACAGTATATCTTGCTCACAGTGATGTTATACCCATAGCAGACAAATTGTGGCGACATGGCAGACCAACTTTCAATCTCTGCTCCCGCTGTAATGAGTTGGAGACACTGCACCATAAACTAGTGGATTGCGCCATCATACGCTCTATTTGGGACTGGTTATATGGCAGAATCTGTCTCATCTGCGGTGGGGCTCAAGAAAAACTGTTTAACTATGGAATTTCAACAGACAAACAGGCAGCTGTCGGGATACCCTGACCTGGATCGTATTCGCCAATTACTACTGGATTCTGCTGGTTGGAGACGCGGCACAACTACCGGATTTCCAGATTTTTATCCGGAAAGAACGCTGGGAATTGGAAAACCAGACCTTCTGTAGTTGGATCTTCCGCATTTAAAGAGACTCTAGTTGCTGAACTGTGACAGAGTCAGCAATTACCCCCTCTAATTAAAAATAAAATAAAACAGACTTAAACAACAACAAACAAATAATGCACTGACTAAAAAGTGTACAGCTGCTTTAAACATTTTAAAAACGGGGAAAAAATTAAAAAAAAAACAAAGAACTAGCTGGAAAATTCAATGCTTCAGACGGGATTTGCACACATAAAAATGGGGGGCGGAGTAGACAGACTCGAAAGGCAACCAGATCTGGATGACGATGGGCGCAAGCATAGAAGATGTCTTTAAAGTTACCAGATTGAAAGCATCCGACGTCATCCAGCACCTACTCAAGTCTCAAACCATGGGTGTCCCCCGAAAGCACAGGTAGCCGAGCACTAACAGAATGCATCAACACCAGAAAGAAATTTTTACAAAGGCAACCACCTCCCAGTCGAAACGCGCAGAACGCCACTGAGTGGTCCTTCAGTCCCGAAACAAGGCTAACGAGGAAGTGATGGGCATAGAAAATGATGGACAAGATGAATCATAGCAGCATTCTCCCGGAGACTCCCACAAAAAAACATTTGGGTCAGAGCAGGCGGTCATCAGGTACCGATTCCGAAATCCACCGAATGTGCCGGTCCCCCTGGCCAAGCTCGCTAAAGAGCCTCGCTTTGGTGCTCCGTGGCGCAAGGGATCGTGGATTCGAGTCCCGCCTTGAGCATTGGTATTTGTGTATGTGTATTTTTCATAAAACAGAAAACGGTAAACACAGAAAATTTAGGGAAAAAGAGGAATAAGAAAAAGGAATACAGCGCCGGAGTCCCGACCAGTTTCCATAACTGTATCTTTAGGGAGGGTATGTACCCCAATCATAATTGGTCAATAAGCTCGCTTCTACGGGATATTGTATCACCGTATAGAAACAATAATAAGGATTTTTTTCGTACATACTCTTTTAAAAACGTTGCATATACCACAAGTCATCTGTCGAACTTTTCTGAAACATGACAACATTAAAGCCCTTTATGTCATTACTATCAAGAAAATCAATGTCCTAGAAAACCGAAATAAGTCCTTTAGTAAACGTTCAAGGCAACGAGAGATATGGATGGTTAGCATAGAATCACACACTCCTCGAAGTAATCCATCAATTTCGGTTAACGTAAACTCTACATCTTAACGAAAGATCTCTGTTCTGCATAACATGATGTGTTCGTCGCTTCACAAACTATTTAACCCCTTTTAATTTATACTGCAGAAATTGGCTAAATATCTGATGGTGTTCCATTTACATGACTTTCTCTACATCTAACAAATTATTGTTAAAAAGCTTATTCTTCTATCTATTTCATGCTAAAACATTAGCAGAAACGGTCTTATTATTTAGTTTCTTGTGAGTAGAAGGCAAAGGAAGGAATACACTAGGCTAAACCGATAGTCAAATGTTTTAAAATGTGGTTGCATTGGGATTGAAATCCGCTTCTTTAATGGTCAGGAGTTAATAAGTTATCTGTATGAGCAAAGTTTATGTATTTTAAAACTGAAGTCAATATCAAGGAATATCTCGAAAACGACCAACTTCACGAAAAAATATATATTATATAAATTGTGTTTTATTAAGATCTACGTCTTTTGTGTGATAATTTTTTGTCTGTCTTGCGGTTTACTAGTCATGAAAAACTCAATAAAAATCATTGAGAATAAAGAGGTCTTCAGAGGCTATTCAAAGAAAATTTAAGATATACATTTATTTGTACTGTTAATATCTTAAATATAAGCGATTTTAATCAAAGTTGTTAGAGATATTTTTAAGAAATTCAAAATTTTTGAAAATTTTTCCATGCAAAAAGATTGGGAAAAATCCTCCCACCCCAAACTATCCTTTACATGGAAAAGATTTCGAAAACTATTTTCTAAAAAAATGATTAACAATTTTTATTAAAATGCAGTATATTATATGGCAAATAAAATGTATCTCTTGAATTTTCTGGGAATAGCCTCAAAATAGTTCTTTATTTTGAATGGATTTTGCTGAATTTTGAGAACTGGTAAACTGTAAAAGAGAGACAAAAACTTAAACGTAGAGCACGTTAAAACTCACGTTTTCTTACACATGTTATTCGTGGAATTGGCCATTTGTGAGATATCCCTTATAATTTGTTTCAGATGTAAAATACTTAAACTTTTCTCACACGGAAGGTTGTCAACTCCTGGCCCTG
Organism: Hymenopus coronatus; assembly: GCA_030762935.1. Taxonomy (NCBI): domain Eukaryota; kingdom Metazoa; phylum Arthropoda; class Insecta; order Mantodea; family Hymenopodidae; genus Hymenopus; species Hymenopus coronatus. The sequence goes on along the minus strand of CM060885.1, from coordinate 39,061,605 downwards.
CATAGAAACGGATTTCAACTATATGGCAAACAGCTTTTAAAAGATTTTGATTATCCTTTTAGCCTTGTATATTCTCTTATTTCCCTTCTACTTACAAAGAAGAAAATAATTAAGACAATTTCTGCTAATGTGTATCTCGATTATCATAGAGTAGATAGAAGAATAATCTTTAACAATAATTTATTACAGAGATGTAGAGAAAGTCATGTGAATAGAGCACATTAATTTTTTTTTATGATCTAGAGTCAACTTAAGGGTACGAGGTACTATGAAGGAGTCAAAAAATACAATTTTCGTTTTGGCTTAGTTAAATTCTCTGAAGTTCTCTAATTAAAAAATATGTACTTTTAATATGATGCCTCTTTTTTAGCATTTAAATGTCCTATTAAACCTGTCCCACAATATTTTAAATGCTCCCGGACAGAGCGCCACAGCACCTTTTCTGCATCTTCTTTCTGCTTTCTATGATAGAAACGAGGGAAATTTCCATGCTGAACGAGTAATAGAACGATAACCTACTGCATTTATTGTCATTTTAACATCTTCTTTGTAGTGAAAGGTGGTCCACAAAGCAAGCCAGGACCAACAGCAGGAATGCTGAGAAGCAGACAGAGTTCAGGAATAAAGATGCATATGAGTATAACCCTGGAATGTATTGAAGCAAGTCAGATTAGCATTGAAAATGTTTAAGTTCTATTTTCTAGATATTACAATTTCTGATACACATGCACCTTTTACTCAGGAACCACTGATGCTAGAATGTAGAAATTTTATACACTTATCTAACACACATTAATGACTTCTGACTGCCTGATTTATAATCCTAGCTTACAAATTATGGAAATTATAAAATTTAACCATGTGAAGTTAGAGATATTTTAATACTCTTTTCTTCTTTTTTTCCACAAATGTGGTATTTTTTAAAATAATTATCTTGAGACATATACTTATAATTCTGGCAGTTAGAGTAGTTAAATAAAATCAGAACATGTATGAAAAACTTGAATATTCTGCTTTGAAAGGTTTCTGAATAAGAGGTACATGAAATCACCTATGTTTTTTCATGTACATTTTAGTTTCTTCCCCAACATAATAATCGGACTTGCCGAAAACTATCCATTTTTACTTTCTCTATACTACTATGTACATAGTATAGAGAAAGTATTGTATTGCACCCAAAAATTTGATACCGAGATTTCACCGGAGATATATGATTTGAGACCCCCTGAATCCCAAAAAAAAAACATTTTTAGAAAAATGTCCGTGTTTGTGTGTCTGTGCGCAGCATAGCTCAAAAATGTAAAGACCGTTAAAAACCAAACTTAGTATTTAAGTTTGATATCTTCCAAGGATGACACACTAAGATTTTCAAGAACATCCCCCACCCCAAACTACCCTTTACATGAAAAAAATTTCGAAAATTTTGTTTTTCTTAAAAATGACTAATGATTTTGATTAAAATCTCGTATATTTAAGATACTTACCTGACAAATAAAATGTATATCTTGAATTTTCTGCGAATAGCCTCTGAAAACTACTTTATTCAGGATGAATTTAACGGATTTTTGCATAACTGCTAAACCGTAAGAGATGGACGAAAACTTTCCATACAGAAAATGTAGAGCACATAAAAGCACATAATCTATGTTATATACATTTTTTTCATACAGATGGTTGTTTTAAGATATACCTTGCTTTTAGTTTCAGCTTTAAAAAACATACTTTTCTCACACAGGAATTTGTGAACTTCTGACCATACAAACAAAGGAACTTCAGTTTCATAGCAAACAGCCTTTTACTGTCAGTTTAGCCTATGGTACTCCCTTATTTCACTTTTACTTACAAGGAAGCAAATAATAAGAGTATTTCTGATAATTTTTTCTCGATTATCATTAAGTAAATAGAAGAATAAGCTGTTTATCAGAATAAGCTGTTTATCAGCAATTTGTTGCAGAGATGTAGAGAAAGTCATGTGAATGGAACACATCAGATTTTTTTTTACATATTGAATTAGTACAAGATACCTCCTTCTCTCTCTCTCTCTCTCTCATTATACTGCAGTGTAATGATGTGGAACTTTTCCACTAGATGCAGAGATGCAGGAAAACAATGCAAACGATCAACCTGGAATGGAGAAGTGACTTAGTCGCTTTGTGCTCGGAGCTGCCAGGCTATACCATTTGGACAGAGTACACAAGGCAAATGTGAGTGAGGTAGACGAGGCGTGATAGATAAGATGAAATGTTGTTACAACATGAATTCCTCTGTTAAAGCAACCCTGAGTAGGTTCCGTTACTGGGTAGAACCAACGTCGTGTCGTACCACGCCGTGCCAAGAGGCTCGCAACAAGTAGCTGGCGCCCCCTCAAACACAAATATTTCGGTAATAGCACTAATAGTGTTTTGGCAGCCCTGCATTGGGGTAAAAACGACCTCTGGAGGATTCCTCTGTAACAGGCTTCGTGGTAATGTTTGATACGACTATCTAGCATATTCATCATTTTCAGAAAAGAGGGAAACACTTGGGAAATTGAGAAAGATAACAACAGAAGACAAGTGGGGAAAATTGTTAAAATAGAAAGGAATAGTATTATGAAGACAGACCCAGCAACTGCGAAAGAATGTATGGGGATAATACAGAAAAATCTGATGTGTTCCATTCACATGACACTCTACATCTCTGCAAAAACAAATATTATCATAAAGCCATTGCTTCCATTCCCTTCATACTGATCGAAAAAAAATTAGCAGATATAGTCTTATGACTTGCTTCCACTGAAGTTCCTTTGTTTGTATGGACAGGTATTGATAAATTCCAGTATGCGAAAAGTTGTTTTTCATAGCTGAACTCAAAAACAAGAAATACAATCAACTCCAGGAAAAAATGTATATAACATAAATTGTGTGTTTTAAAGTGCCCTACATTTGTTGTGTGGTAAGTATTTGTCCATCTCTTGCGGTTTAGCAGTTAAAAAAATTCCGTAAAATTCACCCAGAATAAAGTAGTCTTCAGAGGCTATTCCCAGAAAATTCAAGATATACATTTTATTTGTCAGGTAAATATCTTTAATATACGAAATTTTAATCAAAATCGTTAGTCATTTTTGAGAAAATCAAAATTTTCGAAAAAGTTCCATGTAAAGGGTAGTTGGGGGTGGGGGGATTTTTCTCAAAATCTTCGTGTCGCATCCCTGGAGGATACTAAACTTAAATACCAAGTTTGGTATTTTACCAACTTTTCGTTTTTGAGTTATCGTGTTCACAGACACACATGGACCTTTTTCTGAAAATGCTTTTTTTGGATACAGGGGACCCTAAAACATATATTTCCGATGAAATCTCGGTATCGAATTTTTGGGTGGAGTGCAATACTTTCTCTATACACTATACATAGTGCGTATAGAGAAATTAAAAATGGAAGGTAATAAAAAAGAATAATAACAATAATAATAATCTGAAGCAGAAATAAGGTTAAATGCAAAAAAAAGGCGTTAGGAGAAAAATGAAAACGGAAAGTTATCTTTCGTTTCATATCTCTTTGGTGTACTCCTGACAGGCAAAGATAACCGAATGCCGATTGTTTCAGATAGCGATCATTTTTTAAAAGATAGGATCTTCGCTTTAGTCTAGAGCAGTGTTTCCCAACCTTTTGAAGTTCACGGCACCCTTGGGAATAACATTAAACACCAGGGGCACCCTTCCTTGAATTAAAAAAAAATTAAGCTTAATATGTTAATTTATTGAAATAGTATATAATAATAACGTACACCACAACATAATACAGTAAAGTTTACTACAATCACTGAGTAAAAATACATCAATAAATTTTGTTCGATTAATGATTAATGTGAAACTTGTGATTGATGCTTAGAGCACAGATATGGGATGTCGGGTCTTACAGTTGACAGTGAAACACGCAAATCATCCTCAAGGTTATTCAGTCTATTTCTTGCTTTGCATTTTATTGTCACCATAGCAGAGAAGGCTTGCTCGCATAGATAGGATGTTGAAAAGGGCAAAAGTGCGTTAATTGCTTTCTTCATTAGGTTATGGTACTCCTCTCTCCGTTGAAGCCAAAAACTAGCCACCGACGCCTCACTCTTGGTGAACTTACCTTTGAGTGTGGAATCAGCGCAAAGATCAATAAATTCATCTCGTTCGCAAGCAGTGAAATCTATTTCCTCTGCACTATCTACGAAATCAAATGGTGAGACAACCCAGTCGAGATTCGTAGTGGAAATAGTTGGAAAGTACGCATCTATTGCATCTTGCAATCTTGATAAGTGATCACAAATGCGGTCTTTCAGTTTACCCAGATCTTTATCTCCTGCCACATTAAGAAGAGATGGAAAGTTCGACAAATCGCCTTTTTGAACTGCATACTTCCAAGAACTAAGTTTTCTTTTAAAACCTTTCATTTTATTGGTTGAGGAGATTGTTTCATGTCGACCCTGCATCGAAACATTCAGTTCATTCAGCTTATGAAAAATATCTGCCAGATACGACAGTTTAAAACACCAAGAATCATTTAGTAAGAGCTCATGAAATGTGTCTTGATTTTCATCCTTAAAAAAAGTTTTTAGCTGTTCTTTAAGTTGGAGAAACCGGTTCAATACACGACCCCGCGACAACCACCTTACTTCTGTGTGAAGTAACAAAGAGGTATGAGCTGCATCCGTTGCGCGACATAACTGTTCAAAAATTCTGCACTTTAAAGGTGGAGACTTCATATAGTTCACCATTTTCACAACTTGGTTAAACACTTCAGCAAAATCTTCATTACACGCTTTCACGACTAATGCCTCTCTATGCAGAAAACAGTGAGTTATAATAATGGATGGATTTTCATTGAGAGCTATGGCAGTAAAACCTTTAATTTTCCCAGACATAGATGGTGCACCATCTGTACATATACCACAACAGTCTTTCCATGAAAGATCATGGTCATTGAGATAGGAATTAATAGAAACGAAACTATCATGACCTGTGGTAGTCTCCAGCGGTCTACAGAACAGAAACTGTTCACTAATATCTTTTTCATCAATATATCTGATAAAACCAAGGAGTTGCGGTTTGTCACCAATATCGAGACTCTCATCTATTTGCAAAGCAAATGTTCTATAAGTTTTTATTTTCTCCGTGACTTGTTCGTTGATATTGCATGACATTTCAGATATCCTGCGGCTGATTGTGTTGTTGGACAGAGGAACTTTCGAAATTTGATTAGCTGCTCCTTCGCCAAGTATTGTTGAAACTATAACTTGACATACAGGGCCAATGATTTCCTCTCCAAGAGTATGAGGTTTCTTTTTTTTTAGCTATCAGTTCTACTACTTTAAATGAGGCTTCAAGAGCAGTATCACCTATGGTCATTCTCTTTACCATTCGCACAGCTGTTTTCTTCTCCCTTTCTAATATATGTGAAAAATACATTACACTTTTCTGTGACACACTAGGATGCTTTGTTGCAAGATGCCGCTTCAGTTTGCTAGGTACCATGGTCTCGTTACTAAGTGTTTCGCCACAAACTAAACACACAGGGATAGGGTTTTCCTCGTTTTTATTCCACTTAAATCCATACGCTAAGTAACTGTCCTGGTATGCTCTTTTCTTTCCTTTGTCTTCTTTATGTGGTGAATTCGACGGTCCGGGAGAAACTGTAAGATTTGGCTTCTAAAAGCAAGCAGTAGGAGCCGACTGTTCACTTTCACTGTCCTGGCGTTTACGTTTAACAATGAACTTATCCATAGCTAAACACTGTGAATCAACGCGAGGAAGACAACTGAAAGCGCCAAGCGGCGTACACTTTTATATATTCATCTGTCGAAGTCTCGGGAATGTTCGGCAGAGTATAGCTGTAATGCCATCTGTGGAATGCAAGTATAACTGAATTATTGAAATGAATCGACCACTATCACCATCTGCCGTGCATGAGAGTAATTGATTTGACTTGTTTTATTTCAAAGCCTTACAAGACTTAAGGCTTCAGTAGAAGGTATTTTGTTTTGTTTATCTCAATATCTCGCGGCACCCCTTAGCCAATCACACGGCACCCTAGGGTGCCGGGGCACACCGGTTGGGAACCGTTGGTCTAGAGTATTCCCTTGTTCCCCTTCTACTTACACGGAATCAATTAATAATTCACCTAATGTTTATCTCAATAGCATAACGTAGGTAGATAAAAGAATGATCCTTTTTAAGAAAAGCTTCTTTTTAGAACGGCTAGGTATAGTATTGTGAATGGAACACATCAAATTTTAATTTTCTCTAGCACGTACCTACGAACAATGTATTTAGTGAATAGAGAAGGTATTTTTCATAAACACTCCGGTTGATGGATATAACGTACTAATCCGTTTTCGCATATGTAAAAAGATTTTCAAGAAAATCCCCTCCCCCACTCCCAACTACCCTTTACATGAAACTTTTTTCAAAATTGTTGATTTTTTTAAAAAATGGCTAACGATTTTGATTAAAATATTGTATATCTTGAATTTTCTGAAGATTAATTTATTCTGGATGTATTTTCCATAACCACTAAACCGTAAGAGATTGACAAAAACTCAACACACAAAATGTAGAGCACGTTAAAACACACAATTTATGTTATACACATTTTTTTCGTGGACTTGATCGTTTTTGAGATATTCCTTGTTTTTGGTTTCAGCTTTGAAAAACTTGTACTTTTCTCATACAGGAATTTGCCAACTCGTGTCCACACAAAGGAACATCAGACACATAGCAACCAGCTTTTGGCTTTCACTTTAACCTATGGTACTCCCTCATTTCGCTTCTACTTACAATAAAGCAAGAAATAAGACTTCACATGGCAACCAGCTTTTAAAATATTTTATTATCATTTTAGCCTAGTGTATTCCCATATTTTCCTTGTACCTACCAGGAAGCAAGTAATTAAGACAATTTCTGCTAATGTTTATCTAGATTATTATAGAGTAGATAAAAGATCATACATGTTAACAATGCTTTCTTACAGAGATGTAGAAAAATTCATGTGAGTGGAACACATCACATTTTTACTTTCTCTACACATACTATGTACATAGTGTATAGAGAAGGTATTGTAAAGCACCCAAAAATTCGATACCAAGATTTCACTGTAAATACATGTTTTGGGTCCCCCTGAATCCAAAAAAAAAAGCATTTTTACTTTATTTATACGTACTATGTTCATAGTGTATAGAGGATGTGTTGTATTCCACCCAAAAATTCGAAACAGAGATTTCACCGAAAATACATATTTTAGGACCCTCTGAACAAAAAAAAAAAAAATGTTCAGAAAAAGGCCCGTGTGTGTTGTCTGTCTGTCTGTCTGTCGTCTGTCTGTGTCTGTAGACAGCCTAGCTCAAAAACGAAAAGACCGTTAAATACTAAACTTCGTATTTAAGGTTTGGTATCTTCCAAGGATGCAACACGAAGATTTTCAAGAAAATCCCCCCACCTCAAACTACCCTTTACATGGAACTTTTTTCGAAAATGTTGATTTTCTAAAAATGGGCTGTAACGATTTTGATTAAATTTTCGTATATTACAAATATTTCCCTGACAAATAAAAGTATATCTTGAATTTTCTGGGAATAGCCTCTGAAGACTACTTTATTCTGGATCAATTTTACAGAATTTTGCATAACTACTAAACCGTAAGAGATGGATAAAAACTTACTTCACAGAAAATGTAGAGCACATTGAACACACAAGTTATGTTATATAACTTTTTTTTCATGGAGGTAATCATTTTTAAGGTGTTCGTTGTTTTTGGTTTCAGCTTTGAAAAACTTATACTTTTGTGATACAAGAATTTGTCAACTCCTATCCATACAAACAAGGAACTTTAGTCACATAGCAACCAGCTTTTGACTATGAGTTTAACCTATGGCACTCCCTTATTTTGCTTCTACTTATAAGGTAACAAGTAATAAAATATTTATGCTAGTTTTTTTTTTTCGATTACATAAAGTAAATAGAAGCATGAGCTTTTAACAATAATTTGTTACAGAGATGTAAAGAAAGTCATGTGAATAGAACATCAGATTTTTTGAGTATGCTTTTCTCCCTAAGGGTAAGTAGATCACGTACAGAACAAAACGTGCTGGTCTCCTAACCTACAAATCGGGGATTAAGTTTAATTAGAATCGCTTCCATTTGGAGGAAATGTGAATGCTAGAGTAAATGCAGTTATATTTGATTATAGAAAATAAATACTCGCTCAGTTCAAACTCCACACGTATATGAGTGAACATCAAAGGATCGTTGCTGGAGGATATGAGCAGGATAATTAGTGAGAATCAATGAACTATTTGAGTAACCACGCAAAATAAATATACTCTGCTATTTAAACAGAATGTATTTCTGAGCTACTGAAATTTTTCAAGACATATAACAAACAGTGAATATTTTAAAAATCTTGTATGTTCCATTTACATGACTTTCTCTACATCTCTGGATTAAATTATTGTTAAAAAGCTAATGCCTCTAATAGTTTTATTACTTGCTTCCTTGCAAGTAGAAGCGAAATAAGGGAGTACCATAGGTTAAAGTGACAGTCAAAAGCTGATTCTGGTTGACTGAAGTTCCTTTGCTTGTATAGACAGAGGTTCACAAATTCCTGTATGGGAAAAGTATAAGTTTTTAAAGCTGAAACCAATAACAAGGAATATCTCAAAAACGATCAACTCCACGAAAATTAAGTGTTTTATCGTGATCTACACTTTTTGTGTAGTAGGTTTTTGTCTATCTCTTACGGTTTACCAGTTACGCAAATTTTAATAAAAATCATCCAAAGTAAAGAGGTCTTTAGAGACTATTCCCAAAAAATAAAAAATATACATTTTATTTGGCATGTAAATATGTTAATTATTAATATTTTGATGAAAATCTTTAGAGCCATTTTTGAGAAAATCAAAAGTCCTACATATTTTGGGGGGAAAATCTTCGTTTCGCATACTTGGAAGATACCAAACTTAAATACCAAGTTTGGAATTTAAAGTTCTTTTCTTTTTTGAGCTATACAGACACACACATCGACATTTTTCAAAAATATTTCTTTTAATTCAGGTGGACCACAAAAAGTATCAAATTTTTTGATGCAATACAATACCTTCTCTATACACTATGTACATAGTACGTGTAGAGAAAGTATAAAGAGTTCGACATTGTTTAAACGTTAAATTATAAGAAAGCAATTAGCTATTTTTTAACTTTAAAATGGATATTTCAAGTACCTGCGCAATTTATTAAAGAACCCATAATAAATTTCAACATAAATTTCAACATAAATTGCTCGTAAGGCTTTTATGACAAAAATATCACAAGAAATGTGTCACCATCACTAAGTAGTTCTATCCAAGAAGATGAACACGTGACAGCCGAACCTGCCTCAAGCTGTGTGTGTGTCAGGAACACTTTTATCAATAGCATCAAGTGAAGAATTTGCATGTCACTTGGCCATGTTTATATGCCAGTGCAGTAGCAGGCACAACCATCTCCCCTTCTAGATATCTGGCAAGGTCTTCATTCACTATACTCTAGTGCATGGAAGGGTGCAAAAACATCTAAATTTTTAACATCCCCCTTACTTAATTGTGGCAAAATGTTTTTTATTTATGGTCCAAATCACCCGGATGACAAACCAGTCTATTATTGATTTCCAATAAACTCTAGTAAATATTTGCCCACAACAAAATTATTGCAAAGTAAAAGGAAATGCGTAATGAAAGTTTTAACCGAATTGTTGACCAGATGTTGCTTTGCAAAGAACATCCTACATTATTAATACATTCTGTTTTACAAAGCAAACATGGAAAGAAACAAAAGCTTTGTGCAATACTCGAATAGTACGCTTTGGATTCCCAAACAACTCTACTTAATAACAAACTTGTATTTCCATTTTTCTTGTTTAAATACTTACTGAAACAGAGTCCTTAATGAATCCTCCTAATTAACAAACTAATAGATATTCTGCGTCCGCCCAGAACGGACCTACAATGAATCAAGTCATCGTGCTACAACTCATGCATATATCAAAATTTAAATATTTGCAATTGGTAAACTAACTAATTATATGAATATTGAATTCAAATACATCCAATAATAGAGTAAGCATTTACTTGGCAATAATGTAATAGCTCAAGAACTTGGACTTACCCGAGGATAGCCCGCCATATCCAGAGCATATTGCTGCTTCTGAGGATTTCGCTGACGATCCTAAAGTGGAAAACAGATTATCTGACACTGATCGACCGCCACCTATTCTTAGAAGCTCCAAAAATGATAATCCCCCAAACCTGACAATGGAACCCAACAATATGAGAATACACAAAAAGCGGATAAACGGTCATTCTCAGCAGTCGCAAATCCCACTGACCAAAAGGGCCACTCGTTCAAAACAATCTTCCACTGATGATTCTACATTACTAGCTCAAGCCAAACCTCAGACTAGAGATTGTAAGACTACAGAAAATCATCCGAGATTTAAGTTAATTGCTTCTGATAATTAAATCAACTCCTAAAATAATCCTAATGACTACGAATTCAAATTTGATTAAATCAGCCGTTTTATGTCACCTCTTTATGATCTCGCGACTTATGTTTCATCCTATTTTAGTAATTCAAGGCTTAAAACAGAGCAGCGTGTCTACAAAATAAGTTGTTGGCTTTTAATCAGAAACGTAGCAACTAATATAAATGTGGACCAGTACCTGTAACTCTTGCCTGTAAAAATATTGCTATACTACAATGGAGTTTAAACGATTTTCAAGCTCAGTTCATATTTATAGATAGTATTTCGTAACCACAACTCAGAAATGATCAGCCTGCAAAATCTAGTTTCCATGCTGACGCGTCATGCACCTGTTCCTGTCTTCAGTCGCTCAGTTTCGCTTCCTGCTAGTGGTGGTGAACCCATATGCATTAAAGGTGATTCCACTAAATACAACTTTAGAACATCCGCACCTACCAAACAACACTGTAATTGATTTTCCTATACTCTCTGATCTAATTCATCAACTATCACATTCCTTTGTGTAATTAGACGATTTCACCAGCCACAACATACGAGGTACGTCCAGAAAGGAAGTTCCGTTTCAATTTATCTCCGCTGTAGCGCTGCGATCGCAGTTCCGCACATGCGCGGTAGACGCTCTGTATCAAGCAGAAGAAACGTGCGCCATTTTGAGATCGCTGTCAGCCACATACGCTTTGTTGTGCTTGTTTACAATGTCGGTGTTGATTGTGAAATCAGATCTGTGATTCGTTTTCTGAATGCTAGGAAAGTGGAACCAATTGAAATTTATCGGCAAATTTGCGAAATTTACGGACAAAATGCGAAGAGTGATTTAATGGTGAGAAGATGGGCCCGACAGTTCAATGAAGGACGTAGTGAAGTGCACGATGAAGAACGAAGTGGACGTCCATCTTTGGTTACAGAAGAACTGGTTCACGCGATTGATGACAAGATCTAGGAAAACCGCAAGTTTACAATTAGTGCTCTCGCTATGGAATTTCCCCAAAGCTCACAATCACTAATTCATGAAATTGTTACCGAAAAACTGAAATTTCGTAAACTTTGCTCACGTTGGGTACCAAAGATTCTTACTGAGCAACACAAAACAAAACGAATGGGTAGTGCACTTCAGTTTTTAACCCGTTTTGTTGAAGACTGCGAAGAATTTCTGACACAGATAGTCACAGGAGATGAGACTTGGATTTCTTACGACACGCCTGAAAGTAAGCGGCAATCAATGGAATGGAGGCACACTTCATCCCCAGCAAAGGTTAAGCCGAAACAAATCTTGACACCCCGAAAAATGATGTGCACAATGTTCTGGGACTGGAAAGGCATCTTACTCATTGATTTCTTACCGCGTGGTAAAACAATCAAAGCAGATGTTTATTGCGAGACACTTAGGAAATTGCGCCGCGCAATACAGAATAAGCGCCGAGGATTGCTGTCAAAAGTGTTGTTTTTCTTCACGACAATGCACGACCACACACTGCAAATGTGACGAAAAACCTCCCACAGGGATTTGGCTGGGACGTGTTTGACTATCCTCCGTACAGCCCTGACCTCGCTCCTAGCGACTTTCATCTGTTCTTATATCTCAATTCTTTCCTTGGCGGTCAACACTTCAACAATGACGAAGAGCTGAAAGAAAATGTTTCCAACTTTTTGAAGACACAGGCGGCAAACTTCTATGAAGAAGGTATACAAAAACTTGTGCCACGCTATGACAAATGCCTGCAAAATTTCGGCAGTTATGTGGAAAAGTAGTTTAAGAGTTGTAGAATTTTGTGCAATAAATAATTATTCTGTATCTGTACACAATCTAATTTTATTACCAAACGGAACTTACTTTCTGGACGTACCTCGTATTATGGTGTTGCAATAATACTATCAACGGGAGAAAATAATTTAGTCTTTAATTCAGTCTAATGATCGAGTTGTATTAAACTCCACAGACTACCCGTTTTAACTTAGCTCACAACATTTTACTAGCAGTGACTTCACGTTCTGCTCACATTCAATTGATGCATTGTTACACTGGTTTGTATCCCACTTGTCATTAGGTAGCGATCATTTCCCCATTCTTTTTAAAGTAAATTACACACCTCTACGACAAAACATTTGACGTAATCCTGTTTTTCAACAAGTGATACTTAGTATATTAAGTAAACTAAGATATCAGCCAAAAGTGTAATATTTTCTAACTAATGCACATTTACAATCTAATTTTACTATATGGAGGTTTGTGTCCTTATGGAGTCGCGAGCTCAAGTGACCTCATAATAATAATAATAATAATAATAATAATAATAATAATAATAATAATAATAATAATAATAATAATAATAATAATAATAATAATAATAATAATAATAATAATAATAATAATAAAAGTAATAGTGTAATTTTAAGTATCTGAATGAACCTGGAAGGACAGTTTCTGTTCGGTCAAATGACAAAAACCTGAATTTTGGATAAAACATGTTTTAGAAGGTATCTGTTAGACAGAAAACAAATGCGACATTTTAATTGCTCCAAAACTTCTCTAACATAATTGACAATAGCGTATAACATTTAAGAGAGTTAAGTTTATTTAATTGTATATGGGTAGCATTTTGAACACTTTGATTGCAGTTGGGCAACTTCTGGACAAAAACTGCTAAACAAATCAGCAATTAAACTCTATCCTGGCTATCAAACTTTTCTATGAACTAAATGAAATTCTCAGAAAACTGAAAAAATAATGTTGCAATATCGTTTTTGCCGATAACTTCACACCCTGGCTTCACAATAAAGCTTTGGTTTCTTTGTTACTTTCTCTAATTATGTAAATTATACATAAATAGAGAAGATATTGCACTCCACCCAAAAATTCGATACATTTACGTTTTATGGTCCCAGTATAAAAATGATACTTTATTAAAAAGCCATGTGTGTCCATATGTCTGTGATACGAAAACTCAAAAACGAATGCTCAATTAAATGCCAAACTTGGTATTTAATTTTAGTATCTTTCAGGAATACGACACGAAGATTTTGAGGAATCTCCCCCCCCCCCCACTCCAAGCTACCCTTTAAATGGAAAAAGTTTCGAACATTTTGATTTTCTGAAAAATGGCTCTAACGATTTTCTATAAAATGCGCCTGTTCAAGATATTTACATGTCAAATAAAATATATATCTTGAATTTTCTGGGCGTTTCCTCTGAAGACCTTTTCATTCTTTATGAATTTTGCATAACTGGTAAACCTTAAGATAGAAAAAAACTTATTAATACAAACAATTTATGACAGATACATTTTTTCATGGAATTTACAATTCCAAGAATTCTTTATTATTGGTTTTAACTTTAAAATAATTAAAATGTTCTCATACGGGAATTTGTCAACTCTTGGTTATGCAATGAAACGAATTTAAATCACTTAGCAACCAGGTCTTAAAAGATTTGAGTATTGCTTTAGCACAGTGAACTCACTTATTTACCTTCTACTTATAAGGAAGGAAGTAAATATCCATTTTTACTTTCTCCATACGCACTATAGAGAAAGTATTTCACTCCACTAAAAATTCGATACCGCGATTTCACTGGAAATATATGTTTTAGGGTCCCCAATATCCAAAAAAAGCATTTTCACAAAAAGGTGCGTGTGTGTGTGTGTGTGTGTATGTGTGAGTGTGTGTGTGTGTGTGTATGTGTGAGTGTGTGTGTGTGTGTGTGTGTCCGTGTGTCTGTGAACACGATAACTCAAAAACGAAATGTCGGTAAAATACCAAACTTGGTATTTAAGTTTAGTATCTCACAGGGATTCGACACGAAGATTTTGAGAAAAATCTCCCCACCCCAAACTACCCTTTACATGGAACTTTTTTCGAAAATTTTGATTTTCTCAAAAATGGCTCTAGCGATTTTGATTAAAATTTCGGATATTAAACATATTTATCTGGCAAATGAAATGTATATCTTGAATTTTCTGGGAAGAGCCTCTGAAGAGTAGTTTATTCTGGATGAATTTTACTAAATTTTGAATGACTGCTAAACCGTAAGAGATGGACAAAAACTTACTACACAAAAATGTAGAGCACATTAAAACACACAATTTATGTCATCATCATCATCAACTCTTCATGGATTAGGAGGATTCTCCTGTTCCGGCCTCATATTTCTTCCCATCTTTTAACTGGTCTTCCTATCGTTCTGTAGCCTAGAGGTTTGTATTTGTATGATTGAAATGGAATGCGAGAGTTATCCATTCTTTGTAAATGGCTTTCCCATTTTTCTCTATTTATTTGTATCCTTTCTTTTAAGCAAAAAATGTCTAATTCTTTCCTTATGTCTTCATTTCTAATATGATCTTGTCTGGTGCAACCTTTTACTGCTCGGAGATATTTCATTTCTGCCGCTTGTATTTGGCTCCAATCTTTCTTTTTAAGAGTCCATGTCTCCGAACCATACAGTAAAACTGGAACAGCCATTGTCTTATAGAATTTTAGGTTTGTATCTTTTCGGGTTTTCCTTTTTAAGGTACGAGCTATTACTCCACAAATATATTGGAACTTACTCACTTTATTATTTATTTCTTCATTGTTTGTCTTAAAGGTTACATTACAACCCAAGTAGTTAAATTTTATCACCTGTTCTAACACTTTATTGCTTAACACTATCTTTGATCTTTTTATATGTTTTCCTATAAATGCCATTATCTTTGATTTTTCTATTGATATACTTAAACCATAATCCTGGATCAATTTTTGTAGCTTGTACATACTTATTTGCAGCTTATCTTCTCGGTCTTGTATTAACATCATGTCATCTGCAAAGAGTAGCATATTTAAGGCATTATCTTTATTTATTTTTATTCCTAATGGTATTTCATCTTTTAATTTTCTGAGAATATCATCCATATAAATATTAAATAAAAGCGGAGATAAACTACATCCTTGTCTTAAACCATTATTAATTATCATATCTTGTGATAATCGTCCATTTCCTAAAACTATTTTTATTTTTGTTTCTTGGTATATATTCCTGAGTACATCTATCAATTGTTTTGGGTATCCTTTTTTATCTAATATATGCCAGAGTCTAGTTCTGCTTACCTTATCAAAAGCTTTTTCTAAATCTACAAAAGCTATATGTGTTTCTAAATTATATTCTCTTCTCTTTTCAATAATTTGGTTAATAGAAAATATATTATCGGTGCAGGATCGTCCTTTTCTAAATCCCATTTGCTTTTCTAATAATAACGGTTCTGTAATTATACTTAGACGTTTGTTTATGATTTTTGTATACAGCTTATAGCCTGTGTTCAGGAGACTTATACCTCTGTAATTACTACATACATTTCTTTTGCCCTTTTTAAATATATTGATGACGTGTGCATCGTACCAGCATTTAGGAATTCTATTCGTTTTCCAACATTTGTTGATAAAATTAAGCAGTCTTACATTTAATTTATCTCCTCCATACTTTATTAATTCTGCATTTATTCCATCTGGTCCTGGAGCCTTTCTATTTTGCAATGTATATAACAATTTATGTTATATACATTTTTTTCTTGGAGTTCATCGTTTTTGTGACATTCCTCATTTTTGGTTTCTGCTATGAAAAACGTATACTTTTCTCATACAGGAACTTGTCAACTCCTATCCATATAAACAAAGGAACTTCATTGACATGGCAACCAGCTTTTGACTATCACTTTAACCTACGGTTGTCCCTTATTTCGCTTCTACTTACAAGGAAGCGAGTAATAAGACTATTTCAGCTAATTTTTTTCTGATTAGCATAAAGTATATAGAAGTATAGGCTTTTTAAGAATTATTTGCTGCAGGGATATGGAGAAAGTCATTTGAATGGTACATATCAGATTTTTGCAAATGTTTATCTGATTATTATAAAGTAGATTGAGAAATAAGCTTTTTAACAATAATTTGTTACAGATGTAGAAAATGTGCGAACGAACCACATTAGATGGTTTTTTTTGTTTTTTTTGTTTTTGTTTTTTTAAACTTTCTTTTCGTAATATGTAACGTTTCTTATGTATTACTAGCTTAAATGGTGTAACATATATTAACTACAGTACTTCGTTTCCTCATCTAGCAATTAATTTATAATAATAAAATTGTTTATAGTTACTTTGTGCGGCTGTTTTGGAAAAATGTTGCAACATTTAATTTTCATCTTTTTATTTATTATTCTATTTACACACTTCCTTTAACTGCATAGTCCTTTCAGCAATAGTGTTTATTTGGGTACTGTAATAGTTTAATTCCTATTCATCTTTTATTTTTATTTTCTCTATAACTTTTATACAATATACATAGTAGGTAGAGAAGGTATTGTATTCCCTAAAAATTCGATACCAAGATTTCAGCGGAAGTGAAATCTGAATAAATAAATAATGTCCACCCGCGCGCGCGCGTGTGTATGTGTGTGCAGCACAGCTCCAAAACTAAAATTCGGTTAATATTATACTTGGATTTTCTAAAAAATGGCTCTAACGATTTTGGTTAAAAACGAAATGTATATCTTGAATTTTTTTGGAATGCCTGCGAAGAACACCATTCTGCATGACTTTTACACAACTTTTAAAATTTTAGAGATATTCAAAAACCTACTACACAAAAATATAGATCTTAATAAACAACACAATCAAGTCATATAATATTGCTCGCTAAGTTAACCATTTCAGAGATATTCCTTTTTATTGGTTACAGTTTTAAATTACTTACAGTTTTCTCAAGCAGGAAGTCAGCTTTCGTTCTTTTCGCTATCGCTTTAGCCTAGTGTGTCTGCTACTTACAAGGAATCAGTAATAACACAAATTCTGCTGATGTTTATCTCGCTTAGCGTGACGTATATAAAAGAATTGGTAAAATGATGCTCAAATGATCTCGGGGTCCATGGAGCTTAAAGTTATTCGACATTCATCTTCTCAGGATAAGGGAAAACCCCGAATATAGCCTTATCCGGATAACTCACCCTAAGCGACATTCAAACTCACGACCTGTTGAATATAAGGGCAGACACGCTACCACCACTACCCAGGCGGGCTTATTAATATTTTGTAAGGAAAGTTTGTTGAACCGCTAGAGAAAGTCATTTGAATGGAGCATATCAGATATTTATTATTAGAACACACACACACACACACAAATATTCATACTTTCAGACTCTGGGGATGATAGGGAATGATCTGAGCTGTAGAAGAATCCTTCCCCCCAGCTGGGAATGAAACCGGGACCCCTCAGTAGGTAGGGGCTCTACCGATTGAGCTACGGGGTCAGCCCACCACCTTTTTATTGTAAATAATAAAGGTATCCTGTGGCATGATCATTCTGGGCGTAATTGCATTTCTGTTGTCTGGTGGAACTTTGAGTGGTGGAAATAGAATACTAGGGCAATATATAGCTGCGCGGATACGGAAATTCGTGAAAATATATATTGTATTGACTTAATTGTTTTTTCACACAAGCCGTGTGTAGTACAGGAGTTGGATAGGTAGAGTCAGTCTGAAAAATTCAATGCCATAGCCGGGATTTGAACCACGGATCTCCAACTAAACGGAAACCGAGCTGTGTGTGTCAGGCGGTAACTCTTTGCCCCACATTCGGGAGGTCCCGGGTACGATTCTCGTCGATTACCCACTCCGACACATGAGGTTTTCGTGGTTTCTTCGGGTAGGCAGGCGAATGTTGTGTGGTTCATTTTCTACTATGATTTTCTGACCCATGTTAAGGTTGAAAGAGCAGGTGACGGTGTTAGATGGGTTGCTGCGCGGTGATGGTTTTCACTTTTGTAAAGTTTCTTCCTGGCATCACTGTAAGAACCTGCCTCCGGTATTCAAGTGGGACGTTTCCTTACTGTGCTACCGGGTACGAGTTTCCCTGGAAAATTTAGGGACACCGTCTAGGGTTGCTCTCTCGTTATCCGCTATCTGATCTCTCCTCTCCCACCAAGGGGTCATTTACTATGGCTGTCCCAGAAGTACATATAGACAGCGGTTTTGCTTCAAACAACAAAATTGGTAAAAGGTACCAACCTTAGAAAGCTTAAGTTTGAAGTTTTACGATTTTACATTGTTTAGCATTTGTTTGGCAACCATCAGCAGTGAATGCTCTCAGCGAATTTGTAAACACGGATAAAACTGGTCAACGTTATGCGATACAATACTTTCATTTGAAAGGTCTTAGTCCAACTAATATTAAAGCTGAGCTAGATACTACTTTGGGGGGTCTGCTCCTTCGTTTACAACAGTGAAATATTGTAGCAGAGTTTAAGCGCGGGTGAACGAATTGCCAAGACGAACATCGCAATGGTCAACCAAAATCCACAAACATGATATTGGATGACCGTCGACTGAAAGTGTACCAGCTAGCAGACATTGCAGGCATTTTAAAAAGTTCTGTACATCGCATACTGACTGAAAATTTGGATATGAGAAAGTTGTGTGCAAGGTGGGTGTCGCGTTCACTCACAATAGAACAAAAACAGGTCGTGAGTATGTGTCAGTAGAATGTTTGGCAATGTTTTGCTGCAATAGGTTTTACGTCGCTGCATAACAATGGGTGAAATCAGGGTCCATCACTTCACACCTGACACGAAGGAACAGTGGATTGGAATCGTCTGCAAAGAAGGCGAAGACAGTTCCATTTGCAGGCAAGGTCATGGCGTCAGTTTTCTGGAACGCACGCGGGATACTTGTCATTAATTATCTCATAAAAAGGAAAAGTAATAAATAGCGAATATTATGCTAATTTGTTACAGCACTTGAGTGATGAAATAGAGCAAAACCAACCGCATTTAGCGAAAAAGAAAGTTTTGTTCCATGAAGACAATGTTCTAGATCACACTCCCATTATCGCCATAGCCAAAATCAATGTATTAAAGCTCAAATTGTTTCCTCGTGCACCCTATTCGCTATATTAATCACCCTCTGATAATTTTCTGTTTCCAAACTTGAAGAAAATGGTTTCGTAGTAGAAGATTTCCCAAAAATGATGAGGTAGAGCCTGCAGCTGATGACTATTTTGCACACCGCAATCTTTTTCACTATAAGCAGGGTATCGAAGCTATTGAACATCATTGGGAAACGCGTATCGAGTTGAAAGGAGACTTTGTAGAGAAATAAAGATGTTTTTCCCCAAAATGTTTGTGTTTTCTTTGCTAGGTCGAGTACTTCTGGAATAGCCCTCGTCAATCTCTAACCCAGAATAGCCTACGTGAATTCCTGTTCCCCAGTGGTTCGGGGCCCCATCGCGATAATCCTAATCCGTCATCATCATCATGGCAGCCTCCGTATTTCCACCATGTATCTCGCTTGGTTTTTAAACTTTGTACGGTGCAACAAGATATCAATTCCTTTAAACTCGTACCCAAACAGGTAAAAAATTGGCCTTCGTGAACTTCCATGTGATGTGTTAATTCATCCATGTAACACAATGCCAAACATGTTTACTCCCACTGCCTAATCCTGTTCAATTGGGCCGAACCTCTTTACAAAGAGCAATTCCTCTGGGCATGGGCACTTGGCTACATACACTTGTGTTAATAAAAATCATAAGAGCCATTTATGTCAAAATCAAAACCTTCGAAAAATGTTCCATGTAACTGGGAGTGGGGAGACTTTTTTCAAAATCTTCATGTTACATTCTTTGAAGAAGCTGAACTTAAATACCAATTTTGGAATTTAATGGACTTTTCGTTTTTGAGTTATGCACATATAAAACCAACTCGCATAAGGATAATCTTTTAAAAATACAAGGGTTGGGGCAAAAGTCATGGCAACTAGTTTTTTTTTTCTTGTAGATATTTGAACGGATCACAAACGTACATGTGTCGTGTGGAAGTTCTACAGCATAGCGTGTATGCAGAACAACAGATGGCTCTGTAATAGCTGGTAGTAGCGCAGCGAGGGCTGTGAAATCAGTCAGTTGGTGAGTGTCGTGCGAGATGGAAGTAACCCGTGTTGAGCAGCGCGCTTACATTAAAATAGCCGTTCTGTGAGGGTGAAATGCTATGGAATGTCACAGTTAATTAGTGGAAGCCCTTGGGAATAAATTCCCTACCATACCGTACAGTAGCACGGTGGGTAGAAAAGTTTCAGCAAGAACGTGTGTCAATCAGTGATGAGCAACGTTCGGGACGACCTTTCAGTGTGCAGACCGACGTGTCACGTACCATCGCGAGCAGTTCCTGGATGAAGACAGACGATGGAGGGCAATTGGCATTGAGAAACGCACCGTCCACAGGATATTGCGTAATGGGTACCGCATGCACTGACGGAAGCTCAAAGGTGGGTGTGCTATGCAATATGCTCCGACCACCTTGCACGCTGAAACAGGACAGCGATCAATTCTTATCACGAATAATCGCCATCGATGAATTTTGGACCAGCGCATACGAACCAGGGCATACGTCAGTCCGCGAGTGGCGACATGCTGGATCACCAAGGAGGCAGAAGTTTCGTCAGAATCCTTCGTCTGTCAAATTGATGGCGATTGCCACGTATAACGTCAGGGATGCATTGTTTGCCACTTTGTCCCACATGGCAGAACAGTGACCGCACAGTCCTACAGGGACTTCCTGGAGCGACAGGTACGATGTGGCGTTCGGGAGAAACGTCCGGATCTTGTGGACAGTGCAATAATCCTGCACGACAAAGCAAAGCTACATAAAGCAGAGTGTGTAGGGCAGCTATTGCGACTTTGGGGATGGGAAGAATTGGAGCACCCACCGTACTCTCCCGACATTTCGCCCTGTGACTTTGATCGCATTCGAAAGATTAAGGAACCAATACGTGGTAGCGGTTTGCAACACTAGAGGACATTGCTAGTGCTGTGCGCGAACAAATGACCCGATTCACACATGGTGCGGCAAATGCTGCGGTAGATGGTTTTCTGAGCCTCCCATATCGTTGGCAGCGTGTGTGTGGATAGTACTAGGCGACTACTTTGAGGGTCTTTAGGCCCAGGTTTGTCGTGAACTGTATGTGTACTGTGTTGTCATTCTTTTGCACCGTGAAGGCCATATTGCCCTGTCTATTACCGTAATAGATTAGTGTGTTACGATATTCAGTGCTATTCATTGTCCACACATGAAGTTAACACCCTGTCCTTTCGTCTGTATATTTCACATTTTCCAACCGGACTGGTATCTTCAAGGAAATAAATAGTTGGCATCACTTTGCCCCAGCCGTCGTATTTTTTTTATAGTGTTTAACGCCCGCTTTTACTATTTGTGGCACCGCAGGCGATGACACTGGTGATACAGGGAATGAAGATGGAGCACCAGTGGAATGCGATGGCAGGGGAAACCGTATAACCCAGAGAAAACCAGCTTTGTCCACCACAGATCTCATATGAGGTCGCTTGGGATCGAACCCGGGCCGTCTAGGTGAGAGGCGAGTGGTCTAACCACTCGGGCACGGTGCGTACGTTGCTAGCTTAATGGTGATGGTAATATGATTATTTTGAATCGTTTTTAAATAAAAATTGTTATTTTTTAGTTTAACTTCCTTTAATCTGGTATGAAATAATAAAATCGCTGAAAAGATGCCAATGAGCTTAGATGCCAAGTCCATGAAGCTTAGAGTACTAGACTTTGCCTTTTCAGGATAAGGGAAGACCCCGAAACAAAGCTTTATCCGGATAACTCGCCCTAACCGAGATACGAATTCGAGGCCTCTTGAATCTAAGGCAGACACGCTACCGCGGCGGGTCAAACTCCTTGTGTCTTACGTATAGTATCTCCGTATGCTGTTGCTTTCAACCTATACTCAAGAACTAAAATTTACGCTTCTTACAACTACAAATATTAATTATGCTATGACTTCGTGTACCAGAAGAATTATATACAAACGTTTAGCTCTTTTTATCTTTATAATATTAACCTAACGAGGGAATATAAAAACTTTAATGTGTTGCTCTAATCTGCCTCATAAATTAAACTTTAAACTCTACCCAAGAACCTAAAAATCTCCTCCTTTCTTAGAAATTACTCTGAAGGGCGTTATTAATGAGCTGATTTATTTACTCTCAAATTATAGGGAAAGTGCTTGACTGCGTCACGCAATTTTTGCTTTTAATAGTGTCACGCTAAGTTCTGGATTCTTGCAGTATTGTTTCAATGTTTTTTTGCTCTGGCAATATCGCTCGTTACGCATTATTTTTTACTTTCTCTACACGTACTATGTACATAGTGTGTAGAGAACGTATTGTATTGCAACCAAAATTTCGATACTGAGATTTCACCGGAAATACATGTTTTGGGTCTCCCTGATCCAAATAAAGCATTTTTAGGAAAAGGTCCGTGTGTGTGTGTGTACAGCATAGTTCAAAAACGAAAAGAGCGTTGAATACCAAACTTGGTCTTTGGTATCTTCCAAGGATGCAACACGAAGATTTTTAAGAAAATGCCCCCACCCCCCACTACCCTTTACATGGAATTTTTTTCGAAAATTTTGATTAACATATTTTATATTGAAGACATTTATCTGACAAATAAAATGTATATCTCGAATTTTCTGGAAATAGGCTCTGAAGGTTACTTTATTCTGGGTGGATTTTACGGAATTTTGCATAACTGCTAAATCATAAGAGATAGATAAAAACTTACTACACAAAAAATGTAGATCACGATAAAATACAATTTATGTCATATACTTTCTTTCGTGGAGTTGATCGTTTTTTAGATAATATCTGTTATTGGTTTCAGCTTTAAAAACATACTTTTCTCATACAGGAGTTTGCCAACTTCTTTCCATACAAACAAAGGAACTTCAGTCATATAGCAACCAGCTTTTGATTATCATTTTAAGCTATGCTACTCCCTCATTTTGCTTCTACTTACAAGGAAGCAAGCAATAAGACTATTTCTGCAAAAATGTTCTCAATTAGCATGAAGGAAATAGAAGCTTTTTAACAGTAATTTGTTGCAGAGATGTAGAGAAAGTCATGTGAATGGAACACATCAGATTTTTCTTTAAAGTTTAATTGGTAATTAAACATTACAACAAGATAATATTCGATTTAATATTTCACGTAAAACTAACATTCGACTTGTGTAGAAGGATGACAAAATATTACTCTACATGCGTCTCAAAATTCTCCGTTTCCGTTTACAGCAGCACCTTCAACTCAATGCGTTTTTTTTTTTTTTTTGATGGTGTTTAACGTTCGCTTTTACTGTTTCTCCAAGAGTGCATTTAGGAGATTCGGTAATCGATTTGAGGACAGGTTGATGTCGTAATTACTGCTAATTATCAATTTTGAGGACTTCTTTAAGACTGTTTTAGGTGAATTTTTAAAACTTACTTTTTAATTTTAATCATCTTAAACCATGAACAGATTTATGGAATGAAGGGGAATAAAAGTTTTGTCTACTAATATATTCATATCTTGTTATTCTGTCTGTCCCTCTCTCTCTCTCTCTCTCTCTCTCTCTCTCTTCCCTCTTTATATAAAGATACGAGCTTCTTAAGGGGCCTCCGCAATAGGGCTAGAACGCTGCACACAGAGGATCCCGGTTCTTTGTACCGCTACCGTGACCCGAGAAGAGACCTGAAGGGCGAGTAGATGCGAATGACGATGGGGCCCCTAACATTTCCAGACCGAATAACTGCGATATTCATAAACCTATCCCAAGCTACATACATATACATACGTAATAATATAATACAGTAGTGGCATTAATTCTAGACTCTTTTTTGGTTAAATTTACTTTCAGATTAGAATATTGCATTGAACTCTCAATCAGGACTATTCTTATGTGCTAAATTACAGCCAGGTCGTGGTAGCATAATACATATTGAACATTTTACCACAAACTGCAATTAATTTGGCCCTTAATGTGCTAATCTGGTCTACATTTTGAAAATATATTATGTTATAAATACACACACACACATTTTATTTTATATTGTATCTAATGTGAAAATTGGAATTATTGTTCTCATGTTAAATAAAGGAGAGACATTTAATGCTTTTAGGATTGTGGCATTTTAATAACATAAACTTAAATATACTAGATTTCCACATTTTTTAGCGATCTTTCTGTTACATATAGTATGCAAAATATATTAAATATATAATTAGAAAATGTGCTTTTAAGTTTTTATTGAATCCAATATGAAATATAATGTATTATTACTCTCTTATAACAGTGAACTTGAAATTGGGTTGTATATACAAAAATTATCAGATTTCTCCAAATTTTTCTTTTGTATAATGTGCAGCAAAAATTCAAATATTCATATTGGACACTATACAAAGTTACAATATATAGAGTGTATATATAAAATAATATATTTTCCAAGTTGCGGAAAGTAACTATTAAGAGTTTATGGTAAATACCTTTGTGGCTATAATTTATCAGAAAACAGCAGTTCTGAATAAGAATCGAATGCAATATTTGACTTTGAAATTAATTTAATAAAAAAGTGTCCAAAATTATATTAAATACATACAGAAAAATACATAACATTAAAATATGAGAATATTTACACTATTCTCGTTGGCAAAATCAACACTCCCCCAGTGTACAGCTGTTTAATTTGTAATATTAGGCTTTCGTTGCTGCAGAAATGTTATCTATTAGCTTTGGCTGTGCTCTTACAAACACGTAAGCTTTACTGGCTATTGTATGTGCGTTTATACTTATGTAATAGTTTGTTGTGTTTTTTTATCTATCCTGGCTGGAGTTAAGGCCATAAGGCCTTCTCTTCACTATATCAGGCAATACATTAAATGCAATACAACAATAATACAATGAATAAATGAATGAAGAACAAAAATACAATTCTACACAACTTAATAAAAGCACACATAAATATGTGCAACAAATATACTGAAATGAAAAAAAACGACTGTATACAAAATTATTTTAAGTGAAACATTCAAGTAGATTAAAACACATATTAGTTTATCTTTACAATTGAAATGCATGGTACTTGTCAGCTCATAAAATATTAATAACAATAAATGAAAGTAGTGATGTATTTATCATATTAATAAAAATGTATATGGCGTGTTATTTATGGACCATCTTTAACCACTGTGGTTCTCAGCGTCACATTCTAAATTGGGCATGAAAGACCGATTAATTTTTCTCAGAGGCCTCTCTATCAGGCTTGAGGTTCTTTAATGTGCCGTAAATCTACGACACGGGACCAACGGCTTTAATTCCCTTTCGAAGGAAGCCATGCTATGGATTTTTACACCCGAAAAAATCCATCGTCCTCCGCCGGGTTTGAACCCGCGACTTTGGGTGTATGAAATTAGCAAGGTAACAACTACACCACGGAGGGCGACTATAACATAGTAATACAGTAGCAGCAGATCATGTTACAAATGTATGCCCTAATTTTCTGCTTCAACAGTATAACGTTCCGGCAGTCCCTTACGTCTTCAGGGAGGGATTTCCAAAGACGAGCTAAATCTAGTGTAAATGGTGATCAGGTATAGCAAGAAGGAAAGAGTGTCCTGAGCGAGTTTCTCGATTATGACAATCAGAAAGATATTTGAAGCACACATTTAGATAGTTGGAATGAGAGAATAAAGGAGTTGATAGAGAAATGATAAAGAATGCAATTTTCTTTTATCCCTAAGCTGGAGCCATTTAAGTGTTTTGAGTGATGGTGTAGCATGATCAAATCGACGGAGATTGCATACAAAGCGTACACACGTATTCTGATCCCATTGAAGTCTTAGAGTCAAATTTTCAGTTAATTTAGTATATAGACAGTCACAATAGTCAAAATGGAGCATCGCGTTTGTATTAATATTTTCTTGATTGAATTCGGTAGAAAGTCATTCATACGTTTCAAAGGATAGACTACTGAGAATACTTTTTTACTTTCTCTACACGTACGTAGCGTATAGAGAAGGTATTGCACTCCACCCAAAAATTCGATACCGAGATTTCACCGGAAATACCTGTTTTGAGACCAAAAAATGAATTTTTAGAAAAATGTCCGTGTGTTTGTCCGTCTGTCTGTCTGCATGTGTGTATATCTGTGGGCAGCATAGTTCAAAAGCGAAAAGACCGTTAAATACCAAACTTGATGTTTAAGTTCAGTATCTTCCAAGGGTACGACACGAAGATTTTCAAGAAAATCCCCCACCCCCAACTACCCTTCACATGGAACAATTTTCGAAATGTTTGATTTTATAAAAAATGGCTCTAAAGATTTTGATTAAAATATTGTATATTAAAGATATACACCTGAAAAATATGTATATCTTGAATTTTCTGGGAATTGCCTTTGAAGACTATTTTATTCTGAATGAATTTTGTGTAAATGGTAAACAATAAGAGATAGGACAAAAACTTACCAAAAAAAATGTAGAGCACATTAAAACACACAATTTGTGTTATCTATATTTTTTTTCGTGAAGTTGATCGTTTTTTTTTTGTTTTTTTTTTTTAGATATTCCTTGGTTTTGGTTTCAGCATTGAAATACTTATACTTTTCTCATACAGGAATTGGCCAACTCCTGTCCATACAAACAAAGGAACTTCGGTCACATAGCAAACAGCTTTTGGCTTTCACTTTAACCTATGGTACTCCCTTTTTTACTTTCTCTATACTCACTATGTACATAGTGTATAGAGAATGTATTGCACTCCACCAAAAAAATCGATACCGAGATTTCACCGGAAATATATGTTTTAGGGTCCCCTGTATCCAAAAAAAAGTATTTTCAGAAAAAGGTCCGTGTGTGTGAGTGTGTGTGTGTGTGTGTGTGTCCGTGTGTCTGTGAACACGATAACTCAAAAACGAAAAGTCGGTAAAATACCAAACTTGGTAATTAAGTTTAGTATCTTCCAGAAATGCGACACGAAGATTTTGAGAAAAACCCTCCCATCCTAAACTACCCTTTACATGCTACTTTTTTCTAAAATTTTGATTTTCTAAAAAATGGCTCTAACGATTTTGATTAAAATATCGTATATTAAAGTTATTTTCCTGACAAATAAAATGTATATTTTGAATTTTCTGGGAATAGCCCCTTAAGACTACTTTATTCTGAGTGAATTTTTCATAACTATTAAACCGTAAGAGATGGAAAAAAACTTAACCCACAAAAAATGTAGAGCACGTTAAAACACACAATTTACGTTACATACATTTTTTTCGTGGAGTTGATCGTTTCTGAGATATTTCTTTTTCTTGGTTTCAGCTTTGAAAAACTTACACTTTTCTCATACAGGAATTTGTCAACTCCTGTCCATACAAACAAAGGAGCATCAGACACATAGCAACCAGCTTTTGCATTTCAATTTAACCTATGGTACTCCCTTTTTTCGCTTATACTTACAATAAACAAAGAAATAAGATTATTTCTGCTATTTTTTCTCGATTATCATGAAATAAAAGATAAGCTTATAAACAACAATAATTTACAGAAATATAGAGAAAGTCAAGTGAAAGGAACACATCAGATTTTTACTTTCTGTATGGGCACTATGTATATAGTGTATAGAGAATGTATTGCACTCCACCATAAAATTCGATACCGAGATTTCACCGGAAATATGTTTTAGAGTCCCCTTTATCTAAAAAAAAGCATTTTCGAAAAAAGGTCCTTGTGAGTGTGTGTGTGTGTGTGTGTGTGTCTGTGAACACGATAACTCAAAAACGAAAAGTAGGTAAAATACCAAACTTGGTATTTAAATTTAGTATCTTCCAGGGATGCGACACGAAGATTTTGAGAAAAATCCCCCCACCCCCAATCACCCTTTACATGGAACTTTTTCGAGAATTTTGATTTTCGAAAAAATGGCTCTAACGATTTTGATTAAAATTACAATATTAAAGATATTTACCTCACAAATGAAATGGATATCTTGAATTTTCTGGGAATAGCCTCTGAAGAGTAGTTTATTCTGACTGAATTTTACTAAATTTTGAATAACTGCTAAACCGTAAGAGATGGACAAAAACTTACTGCACACAAAATATAGAGCACGTTAAAACACACAAGTTATGTAATATACATTTTTTTCGTGGAGTTAGTCGTTTTTGTGACATTCCTTATTTTTAATTTTTGCTATGAAAAACGTATACATTTTTCATACAGGAATTTGTCAACTTTTGACTATCACTTTAACCTATGGTACTCCCTCATTTCATTTCTACTTAAAAGGAAGCAAGTAATATGGCTATTTTTGCTAATGTTTTACTGATTAGCATGAAGTTAATAGAAGTATAAGCTTTTTAAGAATAATTTGTTGCAGGGATATAGAGAAAGTCATGTGAATGGTACACATCAGATTTTTTCGCTTATACTTACAAGGAAGCAAGTATTAAGTCTATTTTTGCTAATGTTTTCTCACTTGTCATGGAGTAAATTGAAGCATAAATTTTTTAACAATAATTTGTTGCAGAGACGTAGAGATAGTCATGTGAATGGAACATATCAGCTTTTTTTTTTTTTTTTTTTACATGTGTAATTTCCGTCTTCCAGTTTAAATTTTGATTCATATAAACTCCAAGATTCTTTACTGTATTACGAAATGGTATTTCAGAATTATTTAATGCAATGTGTTGTTGTATATTTTCCAAATTTAGAATTCCCAACAACCGTCCGTGTCCCATAATGATTGCCTGAACTTTCCTGGATTCCAGTGTAGTTTCGTTTAAAAATTACCACTAGAACAACGCAGAGGCATAGATACTAATAGGTTTTAGAAAACATAAATAAGGTTACCTATTAATGACAAAAAGAAATACTAAACTATGAATAAAGCTGTGAGTTTTTCTTCCTCCAACCTATGGCAAAAATTTAAGTTGTTAAAATCGATCCTCTCTAAGCCTTTGTATCCCAGAATCTGTAACACAACCTCGATTCACAAAGACTGTAATAATGTTCAAGTATTGCAGATGAATATTAATTTAAAACAGGAAGCTCTGCTTGGGTTTCGTGTAGTCTTTCCTTATTAAATTCCTCAACTCAACGGAGACACCAGGAACTATTGGATATCTCTTCAACCATCAGCGTGCTTAATGTAACAACCAACTTTATGTCACGCAAGTTTTGATTCCTCTTTGCTAATGGATTTAATATGAACTCAAGTATTGTCTGTATTGATTTAATTTGCACTAAACCCAACAGGGATTCCATTAGAGGTTATGTAGCCAGGAGGAATGAGCATTAATGAGCCAACTTTCTCTTCCTAATTCTATTTCACATGGTATTTATAGAATGCTTACTCATGAGACAGTATATGTCTTCTCACGGGCTTAAAAGTTATCTAAAATGAATTATAGGCAATATAATATAAATTATACCAAGAGGTAACAAATGTGCATTGAGATGGCCTGAGAAGAAATATTATAAAACACGTTTAAGAAGGTGAGGACAGTTGTTTCAAGCCGACAAGCGACCCAGGTAGGAAGGGCGATGAACTGAAGGGATGAGGTTAAGCTATCCAAAGGTGAACATAACAAAGAAAATAGAAACAATTCACTTGCTGGTCATGCGACACTTTTGGCACTTGGCATGGAACATCCTCGGAGCTAAGATGTAATATTTCGGTTCATAGTGGAGCCGAACGGGCTACCTTTGTGTGACGGAATAGTGTTAATACAGACGCAACACTGAACCACAATACTGTCAAAAGGAATAGCTAAAAATCTGATGTGTTCCATTCACAAGACTTTCTCTACGTCTCTGCAAGAAATTGTTAAAAAGCTTTTGCTTCCATTTATTTATTCTAATAGAGGAAAAATTAGCATAAATAGACTTAAGACTTATTACTTGCTTCCTTGAAAGTAGAAACGAAATAAGGCGAAAATGATAGTCAATAACTGGTTGCTATGTGACTGAAGTTCCATTGTTTGTATGGACAGGAGTCGACAAATTCCGGTATGAGAAAAGTATAAGTTTTTCAAAGCTGAAACTAAAAGCAAGGAATATCTCAGAAACGATCAACTGTACGAAACAAAATATATAACATAAACTGTCTGATTTAACATGTTCTACATTTTTTGTGTGGTCTTGAAAATCTTCCTGTCACATCCTCGGAATATAATGAATTTAAATATGAAGTTTGGTATTTAACGGTGTATTCGTTTTTTAGCTTTGCTGCCTACAGATATTCCACACACACGGACATTTTTCTATAATTTTTTTTTTAAATTCAGGGGGTCTCGGAACATATATTTCCAGAGAAAACCCGGTATCGAATTTTTGGGTATTCTGCAGTAACTTCTCAACACATTATGAGCATAGTACGTGTAGAGAAAGTCAAAATTACTCCTAAAATGAAATTATTAGTTTTTTCAAAATATATACGTAATATTTGGGCCAGCTTCTTTCGTTGGTGCAACAAATAGACACTCTACGGTTTGAGATTCGGCAGTGAGAGAGGCACGTAATCAGTAATTACACGTGTTGTTTAACACAGAACTGGGCCCATTCCCGCCTCCTGCCCCGCCTCTTTCTCTTAAGGCATTTTTTTCGGCTGGGGGACCAGGTTACTGTAATTAAGTAAGCACCAGCAAGAACAGCAGCACTGAGTGACCGCGACTTATTAATGGATGTCCCGCCCATCGACACCCATAGCTCGTTAGTGTCATCTTTCCGAATCGACAACTTGCTTTTATTGCACCTTCATCTGAATGCACTCCTAATATTCCTTTCTGCACCTCTAAGCAACTTATTTGACATTAACACTAATTAAGTACAACGGAAATGATGTGTTATTTATGGACGCTCTTTAACTACTGTGGTTCTCAGAGTCCCATTCTAAATTGGGCGTGAAAAACCTCTTAATTTTGCTCAGAGGCCTCTCTATCAGGCTTGAGGTTCTTTTACGTGCCGTAAATCTACGACACGGGACCAATGGCTTTACTTCCCTCCCGAAGGAAACCATGCTAAGGATTTTTACGCCCGAAAAAATACATCGTCCTCCGCCGGATTTGAACCCACGACCTTGGGTATATGAAGTTAGCATGGTAACCACAACACCACGGAGGGCGACAATTAAGTACAATGGCTGTCCCAGAAGTACCTGACCTGATTTAGACAACAATGGTAAAAAGTACTAACCTTAGAAAGCTTAAGATCGAAGTTTGATGATTGTACATTGTTCAGCATTTATTTGGCAGCTCTCAGCGAATTTGTAAACATATAAAACTGGTCATCGTTATGTGATACAATACTTTCATTTGGAAGGTCTTAGTGCAACTAATATTAAAACTGAGCTGGGTTCTACTTTGGGGGAGTCTGTCCCTTCGCTTACAACAGTGAATTATTGAGTGGCAAAGTTTAAGCGCGGCCGTACGAGCTGCCAAGACGAACATCGCAGTGGTTGGCCAAATGAGGTTTACCAGTCCAGAAATTTTAAATAAACTCCACAAAAGGTTATTGGATGACCATGGAATAAAAGTTCGCGAGCTAGCAGACATTGCAGGCAGTTCAAAAAGTTCTGTACATCGCATACTGACTGAAAATTTGGATACGCGAAAGTTGTGCATGTTGGGTGTCGCGTTAGCTCACAACAGAACAAAAACAGTGTCGTGAGGATGTTTCAGTTGAGTACTTGTCAATGTTTCGCTGCAATAAAGCTGAGTTTTTGCATCGATTCATTAATAATGGATGGATCCTGGGTCTTTAACTTCACACCTGCTACGAAGGAATAGTGGATTGGAAGGAAAGAATCGGCTCCAAAGAAGGTGAAGACAGTTCCATCTGCAGCTTTCTGCGACGCACGCGGGATAATTTTCACTATCTCAAAAAAGGAAAAGTAATCAATGGCGAACTTGTTACAGTGATGAAATTACATTCATACCAAAAATTTGAATTGGAGAAATCGGAGATATGTTTTGAAATCTTCTGCAAAATTAAAAATATCTGATGTGTTCCATTCACAAGACTTTTTCTAAATTTCTATTACAAATTATTATTAAAATGTTATTCTTCTATTTACTTCATGCTAATCGAAAAAAATTAGTTTTATTACTTGTTTTCTTGTAATAGAAGGAAATAAGGGAGTACCATAGGCTAAAGTGGTAGTCAAAAGCTGGTTGCTATGTGACTGAAGTTCCTTTGTTTGTATGGGCAGGAGTTGACAACTCCCCGTAGAAGAAAAGTATAAGTTTTTTAAAGGTAAACCAATAACAAGGAATATCTCAAAAACGATCAACAACAGGAAAAAATAATATATATTACGTAAATTGTGTTTTATAGTGATCTACATTCTTATGTATTGATTTTTTGTCCCTCTCTTACGGTTTCCCAGTTATGCAAAATTCAAAAAATCATCCAGAGTAAAGAGGTCTTTAGAGGCCATTCTCAGAAAATTCAGGTTACACATTTTATTTGTCATGTAAATATCTTAAATATAAGAGATTTTAATCAAAGTCCTTAGAGTCAATTTTAAGAAAATCAAAGTTTTTGAAAATTTGTCCATGTAAAAGGTAGTTTGGGATGGTGGGGGATTTTCTTGAAAATCTACGTGTCACATCCTTGGAAGATACCAAACTTAAATACCAAGTTTGGTATTTAACGGACTAAGCGTTTTTGAGCTATGCTAACCACAGACATACAACACACACACGCACACACACGGACCTTTTCCCAAAAATTCTTTTGTTTTTTTTTTTTGGATTCAGGGGGACCCAAATTATGTATTTCCGGTGAAACCTCGGTATCGAATGTTTGGGTGTAATACAATACCTCCTCTATAAACTATGTACATAGCTTGTGTAAAGAAAGTAAAAATATCAATGTGTTTCATTCACAAGACTTTCTCTAAATTACTGTAACCAATTTCTGTTAAAAGCTTATTCTTCTATCTACTTCATGCTAATCGAGATAAATATTAGCCGAAATGGTCTTATTAGTTGTTTTCTTGTAAGTAGAAGGGTTGTAAGGAAATACAATAGATTAAAGTGCTAGTTAACATGTGGTTGAAATCATTTTCTTTGCATTGCCAGGAATTTAGAAATTCCAGAATGAGAAATTTATGTGATATACATTTTTTCATGGGTTTGGCTGTTTCCAAGCTATTCCTTGATATTGATGTTGATTTCAGACCTTTCTTGTGCGGGAATTTATCAACTCCTGGACATGCAAAGAAACGGATTTCAATCTCATAGAAACCACATTGTAAAACATTTGACTATTCCCTTATTTCCCTTCAACATACACGGAACGATATAATAAGACTGTTTCTACTAATGTTTAAGCATGAAATAGAAGAATAAGCTTATTAACAATATTTTTTACAGAGAAGTAGAGAAATGCATGTAAATGGAACGCATCAGATTTTTAAGCATACAGCTTTTATACAAAAGTTCATCTTCTTATGTCCACTAGGAAATTTTTACGAGCCTTGCTGAAAGCTGTCGTTAACAATGGTTCACATTTAAAAGCAAACTTGAAAGGTGTTTATAAATGTCCTGAGACAATATTTATATCCTCACCACACAAAATCTGCCGACATTTTGTGAATTTCATGTTATTTTTACTTTCTCTATTCGCACTATGTACATAGTATTGAGAACGTATTGCACTCCACCCAAAAATTCGAATTCGGGATTTCACCGGAAATATATGTTTTAGAGTCCCCTTAATCTAACAAAAGCGTTTTCGGAAAAAGGTCCGTGAGTGTGTGTGTGTGTGTGTTCGTGTGTCTCTGATAACTCAAAAAACGAAAAGTCTGTAAAATACCAAACTTGGTATTTTAGTTTAGTATCTTCCAGGGATTTTGAGAAAATCCCCCCACACCCAACTGCCCTTTACATGGAACTTTTTCGAAAATTTTGATTCTCAAAAAACGGTTCTAACGATTTTGATTAAAATTTCGTATATTGAAGATATTTACCTGACAAATATATATCTTGAATTTTCTGGGAATAGCCTCTGAAGATTACCTTATTCTGGATGAATTTTACGGAACTTTGAATAACTGGCGAGTCGTAAGAGATGGACTAAAACTTAATACACGAAAAATGTAGAGCACGTTAAAAGACACAATTTCTGTTATAAACATTTTTTTCGTGGAGTTTATCGTTTTTGACACATGTATCAACTGCTGTCCATACAAACAAAGGAACGTCTGTGACATAGCAACCACCGTTTGACTATCACTTTAACCTATGGTACTCTCTTATTTCGGTTCTACTTACAAGGAAGCAAGTAATAAGACTATTTCTTTTAATTATTTTCTGATTAGTATGAAGTAAATAGAAGTATAAACTTTTTAAGAATAATTTGTTGCACAGATGTAGAGAAAGTCATGTGAATGGTACACATAAGATTTTTGTAATATATGATGTTCAAATGTTTTTCTTCTGTTGCATTCCGAAGTTGAAATCGCCGGGCACAAATGTATATTATTCCTTGTGCTTTCGTTGCGTATAGCTTTTGAGTTTCTCTATGCGATTTTGTTTACCAACAATGAGTTTCATAGTTACTGTTGATTTTCTTGGTTGTGAAGAAATTTATTATAAAAGATTTTTTCAGAAACATGAAAAATGCCACTTGGAGGCCAGGAGAATACACGTACGTTAATGAATTCGCGTAGAATTATATGCGTACAAATATTTGCAGCGGGATTGTTGAGTAATTTCCTATCACTCTGTTAAAAAGTGAAAAACTGTCATTCCAAGGAATCAGATTTTCCCGTCGGAATAGTAAAAGAAGTTGGAGTCACGAGAGAAAGAATATTCGTGTTCGGACAAAGCACATAATTGCATCGAGCGATTGCAGTTTCATATAAGAATTGAACTTAATAATTTTATTGTGAATAGACTACAATTCTACAAATAAAACCCTAGTGTTGGCTTATTTAAGAAATCTCCAGGTAGTCTAGATCTGTAAAGGCCAACAAGCCCACTAAAACGCCCTGAAATAAGAGTCGATTGCTACTCCAAACTAAGCATTAGCGAGAGCAGATTTTTATTTCAAATTTAGTGCGAACGCGAAAAGGATCACATACTTTAGTCCTTAAAATTCCCATATCTAATTTTTCAACTCCATTCTGCTCAGGTTTTAAGTTATATTCTGCATAAACAAATATATAAAGAAATCCAAAAGTAAGGAGCGTATGTAACAGATACTCCTTCAGTGATGGCTCGATAAAAATTAATGTTCAAACACTTCAAACCTTATTTCCATCTCATTTTTACTTTCTCTATACGTAGATATTAAATACTGTATAGAGAAGGTATTATATTGCACCCAATACCGAAATTTCACCGGAAATACACGTTCTGAGACTCCCTGAATCCAAAAAAAGCCTTTTCAGAAAAATGTACCTGTGTGTCTGTCTGTGTGCACGCCTGTGGGCAGCATAGCTCAAAAATGAAAGAACCATTAGATACCAAACTTGGTATTTAAGTTTGGTACCTTCCAAGGATGCGACACGAAGATTTTCAAGAAATTCCTCTCCATCTTCAACTACCCTTTACATGGAAAAAAATTCGAAAATTTTGATTTTCTAAAAGTGGCTCTAACGATTTTGATGAAAATCTCTTATATTTAAGCTATTTTAATGACAAATAAAATGTATATCTTCAATTTTCCGGGAATAGCCTCTTAAGACATGTTTTTTCGGATGAGTTTTGCGGAATTTTGCATAACTCAAACCGTAAGAGATAAGCAGAAATGTACTTAAGAATAGGAGTAGATATCGTTAAAACACACGATTTATGTTATATACATTTTTTCGTGGAACTGGTCGTTTTTGAGATATTCCTTGTTATAGGTTTCAGCTTTAAAAAATCTTATACATTTCTCACACAGGAATTTGTAAACTCCTGTCCATACAAACAAAGGAACTTCAGTCACATAGCAACCATTAAAACATTTGACCATCGATGTAGCCTATGGTAATCCCTTCTATTTACAAGGAAGCGCATAAGAGCACCCTTTCTGCTAATTTTTTTCTGGATTAGTATTAAGTAAATAGAAGAATAAACTTTTTAACAATTTATTGTAGAGATGTAGAGAAAGTCATTTGAATGAAACATATAAGATGTTTTACCTTTGTTACTTTTTACTTTCTTTATACGTACTATGTATATAGTGTATAGAGAAGGTATTGCACTCCACCAAAAAATTAGATACCGAGATTTCACCGGAAATATATGTTTTAGGGTCCCCTGTATCCAAAAAAAGTATTTTCAGAAAAAGGTCCTTGTGTGTGTGTGGGTTCGTGTGTCAGTGTGTCCGTGTGTCTGTGAACACGATAACTCAAAAACGAAAAGTCGGTAGAATACCAAACATGGTATTTAAGTTTAGTATCTTCCAGGGATGCGACACGAAGATTTTAAGAAAAATCCCTCCACCCCAAATTACCCTTTACATGGATCTTTTTTTTGAAAATGTTTATTTTCTAAAAAATGGCTCTAATGATTTTGATTAAAATATCGTATATTATAGACAAATAAAATGTATATTTAGAATTTTCTGGAAATAACCTCTGAAGACTACTTTATTCTGTATTAATTTTTCATAACTACTAAACTGTAAGAGATGAACAAAAACTTAACCAACAAAAAATGTAGAACACGTTAAAACGCACATTTTATGTTATATACATTTTTTCGTGGAGTTCATCGTTTTTTACATATTCCTTTTTCTTGGTTTCAGCTTTGAAAACTTGTACTTTTCTCATACAGGAATTTGTCAACTCCTGTCCGTACAAACAAAGGAACACCAGTCACATAGCAACCAGCTTTTGGCTTTCACTTTAACCCATGGTACTCTCTTATTTCGCTTCTACTTGCAATAAAGCAAGGAATAAGACTAATTCTGTTTCTCGATTACAATGAAAATTCAGTAATGTTCAGCAAGATAAATATTAAAATCGACAGTTTGAAAAGCCACTGAAAGATGAAAGGTGCAGCTAGGGATGCTATTTGTTTGTGATAAATGACGTGTGCGTTTTGAATGAAATAATGTCCTTGTTTAATGTTGTTCCCTTCACTCAATCTTCCATCTCTGCTCAGTCCCGCATTTTTAAGGACCACACTTTCCGTTGATTCAACTCCACGATAAACTTCAATTGATGCACGTCAGTTATTTTCACGCGCCTGTCAAGAGTTACATGTATAGAGTACGAGGATAATAATATGCCCCTCGCCTATGTCTTTCCTTGTCATAATCATCAGAAAAGTTTTCTTCTTGCCTCCCTCGTGAGATACGGAGAAGAAATGACAATGCAAACAGTTATTAACGTGTTATCTGGGATCTTGGTTCCTCTTGCTCGTCGGCTATTCAACGTCGCAACAATCAGGAAGGGCCCAGAACCTAAACCCTTTTGTTATTCCTTCAGGTTAGTTAATATGTATAATCAAAGTCGAACAGGGATTGTACCTCGTACAGCAGTAACATAATTCTCCAAGACACTTTGATAACAACGCTTTAACAAGTGAGGAATGCCCCGCGTCTCTTCAGCCAGGCTGATACATACCGCAAAGACCATTTCACTAATGGACCTTACAAAACAGCGTCTTTCACTTTGTTATAACTAGTCTTAAGAAATGCACTTAGTAATTATATGAGTCATATTTAAACAAGATGATTCAAATGTTGGATAGGTAGAGCCAGAATGAACAATTCAATGCCATAGCAACATTCCGGAATAGCATTAAATTTCTCAGCTGACTCGTATGTTTCCTGGCAAACCACAAGGTGATCTTAGATTATTTTGAAATGAAATACCCCAATGACGACTTACAATGTTGTAAGCGGTGGGAGGAAAATCTAGAAAATCTTCGTATCACATCCTTGGAAGATACCAACCTTAAATACCAAGGTTGCTATTTAACGGTGTTTTCGTTTTTGAGCTGTGCTGTCCACACACACACACACACACACACACACCTTTTATCTAAAAATGATTTTTTTTTTTTTTTTGATTCAGGGGACCCTCTTATATTTAAGATATTCATGTGAGGAATAAAATGTATATCTTGAATTTTCTGGGAATAGCCTCTGAAAACTACTTTATTCTGGATGCATTTTACGGAATTTTGAATAACTGCTAAACTGTAAGAAATGAAAAAAGCTTACCACACAAAAAATGTAGTGCACGTTAAAACACGTGTTCTAATTTATGTTATATACATATTTTTCGTGGCGTATATCGTTTTCTGGTTTCAACTTTAAGAAGCTTATACTTTTCTCATACGGGAATTTGCCAACTCCTGTACTTACAAAGAAAGAAAATTCAGACACCAGCTTTTGATTTTCACTTTAACCTATGGTACTCCCTTATTTCTCTTATAGTTACAAGGAATCAAATAAGACTATTTCTGCTAATTTTTTCTCGATTATAATGAAGTAAATTGAAGCATAAGTTTTTTAACAATAATTTTTTGCAGAGATGTAGAGAGAGAGTCATGTGAATGCAGTACATAAGATTTTTTGATTGATATGTGTAGCTTTTATTTCTCG
Organism: Hymenopus coronatus; assembly: GCA_030762935.1. Lineage (NCBI taxonomy): Eukaryota > Metazoa > Arthropoda > Insecta > Mantodea > Hymenopodidae > Hymenopus > Hymenopus coronatus. The sequence continues at coordinate 39,022,674 of CM060885.1, read as the reverse complement.
AGATTTACCTCGGATCAATCAGTTGAAGAAGCAAGCATGTTTGAAAAATCTGATGTGTACCATTCACATGACTTTCTCTATATCCCTGCAACAAATTACTCTTAAAAAACTTATACTTCTATTTACTTTATGCTAATCAGAAAAAAATTAGCAGTGATAGTCTTATTATTCATTTCCTTGTAAGTGGAAGTGAAATAAAGGACTGCCATAGGTTAAAATGATAGTCAAAAGCTGGTTGCTATGTCAATGAAGTTCCTTTGTTTATATGGATAGGAGTTGACAAGTTCCTGTATGAGAAAAGTACAAGTTTTTCATAGCCGAAACCAAAAATTAGGAATGTCTCAAAAACGACGAACTCCACGAAAAAAATGTATATAGTATAAATTGTGTGTTTTTACGTGCTCTACATTTGTTGTGTAGTAAGTTATTGTCCATCTCTTACGGTTTAGCAGTTATTCAAAATTTAGTAAAATTCATCCAGAATAAACTACTCTTCAGAGGCTATTCCTAGAAAATTCGAGATATACATTTTATTTTTCAGGTAAATATCTTTAATACACAACATTTAAATCAAAATCGTTAGAGCCATTTTTGAGAAAATCAAAATTTTCGAAAAAAGTTCCATGTGAAGGGTAGTTAGGGGTGGGGGGATTTTTCTCAAAATCTTCGTGTCGCATCCCTGGAAGATACTAAACTCAAGTACTAAGTTTGGTATTTTACCGACTTTTCGTTTTTGAGTTATCGTGTTCACGGACACACGGACACACACACATACACGGACCTTTTTTGTGAAAATGCTTCTTTTGGATATTGGGGATCCTAAAAAATATATTTCCGGTGAAATCTCGGTATCGAATTTCTCTATACACTGTGTACATAGTGCGTATAGAGAAAGTAAAAAGTACTGCTACGACCTGGGTCATCATTAAATATATCATTTACGGCTCGTTACTCATAATATGGTTTCTGAACTTCCATGTAACAATGACAAAACCTGAAATACTTTTCAATCTTCTCATGCAAGATTCATGTAATAAAGTTACCACCATTGCTTGAGATTCAGTGTTTGCAGAACTCTCCAGAGTCGTGGCATGACACTGCTTAAATTTCACGACGCTTGTGCGTTGCTCATTTATTTTCCTCTACAGCGACAAACGAACGCCCACACATTAATTCAAACGACTGTACTGTGCGCATACCTGCTACTTTTTTTTTCCTTCCTGGCCCGTCTTTATTTTCTTTCATCTGTATCTCTTTTTTGTTAGGTCTGCTTTCATCTAATGTTTCCTACTACCAGTATAATACGTGAAATAAAGAATTTCGCTGACTCACAAAGTGAATTAATTATGATGGGCAACACAGGGACCAGTTTTAATTAATTCTCATCACGACGGAAGGTAAGGTGGTGTCCGAGTTATGTTGCACATCCCCTAATCAAATTCAGACGAGAGGGAAACAAAAACAGACAGGTGGCCATCTCAGATTCAGTGGCGTAACATTCCGTTTTCTCAAGCGCGTTTTACTGCCTCTCCACAAATTAATTTTAGATCTGCCTTAATTGTGTTAAAATAGTCAACATAGTTTTAAAAATCTGCTGTGTACCATTCACATGACTTTCTCTATATCCCTGCAACAAATTATTCTTAAAACGCTTATACTTCTATTTACTTTATGCTAATCAGCAAAAATGAGCAGAAATAGTCTTATTACTTGCTTCCTTGTAAGTAGACGCGAAATAAGGGGCTACCGTATATTAAAATGATAGTCAAAAGCTGGTTGCTATGTCAAAGAAGTTCCTTTTGACAAGTTCCTGTATGAGAAAAGTATAAGTTTTTCATAGCAGAAGTCAAAAATAAGGAATGTCTCAAAAACGACGAACTCACGAAAAAAATGCATATAACATAAATTGTGTGTTTTAACATGCTCTACATTTTTTGTGCAGTAAGTTTTGCCCATCTCTTCGGTTTAGCAGTTATTTAAAATTCAGTAAAATTCATCCAGAATAAACTACTCTTCAGAGGCTATTCCCAGAAAATTCAAGATATACATTTTATTTGTCAGGTAAATATCTTTAATATACGAAGTTTTAATCAAAATCGTTAGAGCCATTTTTGAGAATATCAACATTTTCGAAAAATGTTCCATGTAAAGGGTAGTTTGGGGTGGGGGGATTTTTCTCAAAATCTTCCCGTTGCATCCCTGGAACATACTAAACTTAAATACCAAGTTTGGTATTTTACCGACTTTTCGTTTTTGAGTTAACGTGTTCACAGACACACACACACACACACACACACACACACACACACACACACACACACACACGGACCTTTTTGTGAAAATGTTTTTTTTTTTTTTTTTTGCTATTGGCGACCCTAACATATATTTCCGGTGAAATCTCGGTATCGAATTTTTGGGTGGAGTGCAATACCTTCTCTATACACTATGTACATAGTGCGTATAGAGAAAGTAAAAATCTGATGTGTTCCATTCAGAGGAATTTCTATGCATCTCTACAAAAAATTAATAGTGAAAAAGTTTATTCTAATATTTACTTAATGCTAATCCAGAAAAAAAAATAGCAGAAAGGGTTTTTTTACTTGCTTTCTTTAAAGTAGAACGGAAATAAGGGAGTGCTATAGGCTAAATCGATAGTCAAATATTTTAAAAGCTGGTTGATCGTATAGATAAGAGTTGACAATTTCCATTTCAGAAAAGTATAAGAATTAAAAAGCTGAAAATAACAAGGAATATCTCAAAAACGGCCAACTCCAGAAAACAATGTATATGACAAAGTGTGTGTTTTAACGAGAGCTACATTTTTTGTTGTGCAAGTTTTTGCTCATCCCTTACGGTTTACTGGATATGCAAAATTGGGCAAAATTCATCCAGAATAAAAATGTCTTCGTAGGCTATTCCCAGAAAATTTAAGATAATATAGCGGATTTTATTCAAAAGCATTAAGAAATCAAAATTTTCGAATTTTATTCCAGGTAAAGGGTAGTTTGGGGTGGAGGGATTTTCTTGAAAATCTTTGTGTCGCATCCTTGGAAGATACCGAAATTAAATACTAAGTTTAATATTTAATGGTCTTTTTGTTTTTGAGCTGTGATGCCCACAGTCACACACACACACACACACGCTCGCGCGGACCTTTTTTCTAAAAATGTTTTTTTGGGGGACCCCAAAACATATATTTCCAGTGAAATCTCGACATCTAATTTTTGGGTGCAGTAAAATACCTTTTCTATCCCCTATATACAGTGTACAATCGGGGCTAGAGAAATTAAAATTTATGCTCTTCAAAAAGACGTGATATACTTTTGACTTGGTCAATCGTAAGTTGCGCATTACTTTTAAAATACGAGTTATGAAAATTAAACGTTTACACTTCTATTAGCCTATAATAATAACAAAACAACAGCAATAATACGATTTAACGGCATTAACAACTGAAAATCGCCATCACCAGTTACCCAAAACCAAGCCTGCTTCTACTTAATCTACTGAAAACAATAGACTATTACTTTTATCGAACTCATGCTTAAATGTCCTCACCTTAGGTTCAGCTTAATCCAACGCTTAGATAGGAGAAAATAAATACGTATAACATATATTTATACCAATATGTTGGCAGCTATATACCATTTCGATTCTTTTTTGTGACATCTTTCAAAAGACATTTCAAGCTCTAAAGCTTTATATATTTGGTGATATTTTCAACTATCCATAACTATGTACAACTATTCTCATTTAGTTTTGGAATTAACCCAAATTTTCCTTGCTAGAGAAAGTATTCAATTATATTCAGAACTGAGTAAGCCCCAAAGTACATCCTTTAGAAAACTCCGCAAACGAAAACAAAGATATATAGAATGCGGAGCTGAGATTGAAGATTTACGTCATGATGACTAATGTGAATTGTATCATAAGGCTGAGGTTTCTAAATAATAAACTAATTTCCTTTAAAGCTGAGCTTAAAATTTTTTCAAGTGTTTCGACAACATTAAATTCGTACCGTGGCTTGCATTCTTATTGAGTACTAACTTAAGCTATCTGAAATTTGTAGATGCATTACGAGTGAAATTAAAATAACTAAAAAGTAACTTATAGACATTGGTGTTATTAAAATATTTGTGGATTTATTATGCTCTGAAGGTTGAAGGGTCTATCCCAAATATGGTCGAAGTTCTGGAGAATTAAAGCAAAACATATTTTTAGAAAGCAAGGCGAAAAGTAGGTATAAAATATGTTTTTCTTTTCTTCATATTTTAGGACTTACACCCACCTAGGACTTACAAGTGGATGTCTAGGGGTCAACAGCTTCTCGGGGAGCCACGGCACGAAATCACAGAATGGAAAACCTGGAACGAGTGGTCTAGCATGAGCATGAGAAAATGAGTGATAGATATGCAAGCGAAATGGATGATAGGAAAGGTAATGATGGAGCATTTGGTGGAATGATTGAATTGGAGAATACCTGCCCAGACGTCGCTTCGTCCACCACAAATCGCACATGCGGGTATTTGAGATCGAACCCGGGCCACCTAAGTGACGGATGAGTGGTCTAATTACTCGGTCAGGACGCCGCCTTTTCTCTTTACAAAATAAATTAGTTCATGAGGATGCTTTGCAAAATGAAACGAAAAAAGTGTTAGAGACCTTCAGCAGATTTAGGAGCTTCAAAATGTAAACCAAAGGTCTTGCAATCTTGGGGACTGATATCAAAAGTTGACTGCAGTAAAATACATAAAACCGGTTGGTTTTCTCCTGCCTAATTGTGTACAACATGCGGCGCATACCGCAGCTGGCGAATTAAACTAAGAGAACTGTCTTCCACCTTATCGGTTTCAAGCATTATACACTTAACTGCATCAAATAGTTTTTCAAACCTGTTAAGAATTTACAGCTCTTAAAGAGCAACTTGCACATAAATAATCGAAAATGTATATAAGAGCATAAACACGATGTAGAGAATACGCGGTGTAAAGTAAGTTTAAGAAATAGAAGAAAAAAATCTGATCTGTACCATTCACTTGGCTTTCTCTATATCCCTGCAACAAATTATTCTTAAAAAGCTTATACTTCTATTTAAATTATGCTAATCAGAAAAAAAAATGAGCAGAAAGGGTCTTATTACTTGCTTCCTTGTAAGTAGACGCGAAATAAGGGACTACCATAGGTTAAAATGATAGTCAAAAGCTGGTTGCTAAGTCAATGAAGTTCCTTTGTTTATATGAATAGGAGTTGACAAGTTCCTGTATGAGAAAAGTAAAAGTTTTTCATAGCAGAAACCAAAAATAAAGAAGGTCTCAAAAACGACGACTTCACAAAGAAAATGTATAAACATAAATTGTGTGTTTTAATGTGCTCTACATTTTTTGTGCAGTAAGTTTTTGCCCATCTCTTACGGTTTATCAGTTATTCAAAATTCAGTAAAATTCATCCAGAATAAACTACTCTTCAGAGGCTATTCCCAGAAAATTCAAGATATACATTTTATTTGTCAGGTAAATATCTTTAATATACGAAATATTAATCAAAAGCGTTAGAGCCATTTTTGAGAAAATCAAAATTTTCGAAAAACGTTCCATGTAAAGGGTAGTTTAGGGTGGGGGGATTTTTCTCAAAATCTTCGTGTCGCATCCCTGGAAGATACTAAACTTAAATATCAAGTTTGGTATTTTACCGACTTTTCTTTTTTGATTTATCGTGTTCACAGACACACGGACCATTTTGTGAAAATGCCTTTTTGGATATTGGGGACCCTAAAACAGATATTTCCGGTGAAATCTCGGTATCGAATTTTTGGGTGGAGTGCAATACCTTCTCTATACACTATGTACATAGTGCGTATAGAGAAAGTAACAAGAAAATGGAAAGTTAAAACTAGTTTGGAAATATTAACAAATATCCATCTTCCTTCCAAACTGCTGCAAATATTGGCTATAATGTTGATGATATTATTACCAGTATTATAGGCTTCTGCATATTTCTATCACATTTGTCAACAACTGCATAGGTACAGTCATAATAAAAAATTGAATGCCATAGCCGGGATTTGAACAACGGATCTTCTGGTCTCCAGCCGGTTGCTCTACCACTGAGCTACATGGCATTAATGACTCTTATCTATCCAACTCCTGTCCTACACATGGTTTCTATAAAAAAAACAATTCAATTATCACAATTAATCCTAGGCCTTGAAGTACTACTACATTGTAAGTCGCCATTGGGGTATGTCATCTCAAATAATTTAAGATCACCTTGTTGTTTGTCGGGAACCATAGGAGTCAGTTGAAAAATTTAATGCTATGCCGGCATATTACCGTGGTAGCTTAGTGATAGAGCAACCGGCTAAAGACCGGCAGATCCGTAGTTCGAATTCTGCCTATGGCATTGAATTTTTCAGTCTGACTCTACCTATCCAATTGTAATAATAATAATAATAATAATAATAATAATAATAATAATAATAATAATAATAATAATGGTAGAGAGCATAGCTGAAGATCAAACTAGAAAGAGTTCTTCTAACCAATTACTATCCTGCATACACACACACACACATATATATAATGAACTACACCGAAATAATTTGCGAGATTGTGCACGTGACTGATATAAATAACTTGAGATCGGCGATGCATGGTCCCCGGATAAACATAACGCAACTACATGCGTTAAACGTGTGGGTATCAGGTACTGATAAGTCGGTGTTAAAGGAAAACAGGTTGAAAAAATGGCTTAGAATGTCTTTAAAACTGCTTCCAGAGTATAGAAAAATATCGATTTTTAGCAGCTCGTTACTAGCGTTCTCAAGATTTAATGTCGCAAAAATCTGTAAAATCTCGAACTAATCACTTGACAGTGCGACACTGAGCAGCTATTAACTACGTTCTTGAGGCGTTTTTTCAACTGCTCTGGTGCCTTAATCCGTAACGTGGGAAGCTGTTATCCCGAAAGTCATTGAGTTCGATTCCTGTCAGAGTAAATGTTTTTATTATTATTTTTTTCATTCCAGACGAAGCGCCGTGATACGTGAACGAGACCTGAACTCGGAAACTATATTTCACTTGAAAGCTAGTATCATAACCACTACGCTAGAGAGGTACACTGTAAAATGTCCCTTCGTTTTTCCTGTTATGCTCTCGAATGATTAACTAGCCAGTGGCGTACTGGCACTCCAGAAACTAATAGCCGTTACTTCGACATTTCAATAAACAGGCCATAAGTCTCCTACCTCAAATTGCTTATTTAAGTAATCTACATATTCCGTGAAAATATTTCGGTATAGTTCATTAACATCCTCTATATGTATTTGTCTTCAGTTTGGCATTGAGAAGAAATGGATAGAGGTTTGGGGTGAAAATTTACTGCTTTCCTTCACTTCATCCGTTCTTCCTGGAGGGGATGCTAGCCATAAAAGATCCGCTTTGGGTCGAAAGTTCTCCGTTAGCTTGACATTACCTTGGTCACAGGAATGGAGAATGCCGGAGAATAAGATTTAATTGTGAATTAGAAAGCTAATATATAAACATAATGTTAGAACATTTCCAAACGCATAAAGAATAAGATTCTTAGAACACGTAGGCGGAAAATTGACTGCAATAAGATAAGAAAAATAAAGTTAAAAAAATTGAGCTCAATGAGAAGAAAGAAATATTAATGAAGATGGTTAGATAATATAACAGTAGTTTTAGAGAAAGTTGTAAACTGGAGAAGTAAGGCACAGGACAGACAACAAGGAGAGAATTAAAAACACACTCAAGGTCTTTAGAAGAAGAAGAAGAAGAAGAAAAGGAGGAGGAGGATTTCAATGAAAATGCTACACTGCTTTTCTTTGATAAAATCCTAATGTGTACTGGAAACTGTATTATTATTGTTATAATTAATACTATTATTATTACTACTATTGTTACTACTAATATTATCATTATACTATGTTTTACGAGAGGATTTTAATTTAGTACCAATATATAAGTTAAGAGAAGAAAACGAATAATAATTTATGCAATATTAGGATTAATTGTATTTTGTGTTTTGGGGGAAGAATATTCAATTAAATAGTTTTAACTCCTTATTTTATTTGTAAAAATAGCTATAAACAACTAATATTTTTCTCTGCCCCCGTGGTGGAATGGTCAATGAGCTGACTTCCCACCCGGAGATCCCGGGTTCGATTCCGACTGGGGGGGGGAGAATTGTTGCTTAATTAGAATTATTCTCTATCCCCCCCACAGAGTCTAGAAGTAAGTATGTGAGTGTGAATGTGTGTATTTGATGAAAATAAAATGATTAAAAAAACAATGTATATAACCTACATTGTGACCTTAGGTGTTAAAGGGGCTATATAAATGAAACAATTAAAAACAAAACAAAAAAATATTGTTTGCTTAGATTTGTAGTATTTACCCTAAAGCCTGAACTCATGTCCCTACCACTACGGGTAAAAAATAACTTTTAAAGTTAAATCAGCTGAAATATTTATTTCAGAAATATACAATTAAAATAAATATTAACTTCCGCCTCAAAAAATATGTTCATTATTTAATTTTTAGGCAAAGTCTAAACAGTGAAACCTGAGAGTGTGCGTTGCGTTAGTTTGAAGAAAACTATAGAACTCATGAGTCATTCTGCGCAAACGCCACTGCAATCCCGTCGGGCTAGAAAGAATAGACCATTGTTTATAGCTGTCTAGAACCTGTCAGATGTTAGGCTGTATCGTCAAACAATAGCAACAATAATGATATTATTCACGTTCCTTATTGATTTGGGTTGAAGGTTGTCGTTTATTAATTACACGCTTTAAGCCGAGTTTCTGCTAGTATAATTAATTTAACATGAATAGTGCTAAAATGTTCTTACTTTCTCTACACGTATCATGCACCTAGTGTATAGAAAAGGTACCTATTGCATTCCACTAAAAAATTGTATACCGAGATTTCACCGGAAGTACATGTTTTGGGTCCTCCTAATCCAAAAGAAGCATTTTTAAAAAAAGGTCCATGTGCATGTGTGTCTGTGGGCAGCATAGCTGAAAAACGAAAAGCCCGTTGAATACCAAACTTGGTATCTTTCAAGGATGCGACAAGAAGATTTTCAAGAAAATCCCCCCTACCCCAAATAGCTATTACATGAAACTTTTTTCAAAAATGTTGATCTTCTCAAAAATGACTAACGATTTTGATTACAATATCGTATATTAAAGATATTTACCTGACAAATAAAATGTATATCTTGAATTTTTTGGAAATAGCCTCTGAAGATGAATTTTACTAAATTTTGGATAACTGGTAAACCGTTAGAGATGGACAAAAATCTTCAACACAAAAAAAGGTATGACACGTTAAAACACACAATTTAGTTGTATACATTTGTCCGTGAAATTGATCGGTTTTGAGATAAACCTTATCATTGGTTTCAGCTTTAAAAAATCTTATGTGTAACATTCACATGACTTTCTCTATATCCCTGCAACAAATTATTCCTAAAGCTTATGCTTCTATTTACGAGTAATCTAGAAAAATTAGCAGAAATAGTCTTATTACGTTCTTCCTTGTAAGTAGAGAGGAAATAAGGGAGTAGCATAGATTAAAGCGAAAGTCAAAATCTGGTTTCTATGAGACTGAAGTTCCTTTGTTTGTATGGACATGAGTTGACAAATTCCTGTATGAGAAAAGTTAAGATTTTCGATCCTGAAAACGATCTAAAAAAACGATCAACTCCAAGAAAAAAACGTATGCGACATAAATTGTGTGTTTTAATATGCTCTACATTTTTTGTGTGATAAGTTTTTGTCTATCTCTTACGGTTTAGCAGTTATACAAAATTCCGGAAAATTCACTCAGAATAAAGTAGTCTTCAGAGGCTATTTCCAGAAAATTCAGAATATACATTTTATTTGTCGGGTAAATATCTTTAATATACTATATTTTAATCAAAATCGTTAGCCATTTTTTAGAAAATCAACATTTTCGAAATTTTTTCCATGTAAAGGGTAGTTTGGGGTGGTGGGATTTTTCTCAAAATCTTCGTGTTGCATCCCTGGAAGATTCTAAACTTAAATACTAAGTTTGGTATTTTACCGAATTTTCGTTTTTGAGTTATCGTGTTCACAGGCACAAGGACACACTGACACACGGACACACACACGGACCTTTTTCTGAAAATACTTTTTTTAGATAAAGGGGACCCTTAAACACATATTTCCGGTAAAATCTCGGTATCGAATTTTTTGGTGGAGTGCAATACCTTCTCTATACACTATGTACATAGTTCGTATAGAGAAAGTAAAAATGTATAGTTGTCTCATATAAGAATTTGTCAACTCCTCTCCATACAAACCAAGGAATTCAGTCACATAACAACCAGCTTTTGACTATCACTTTAACCTATAGTACTCCTTTATTTCGCTGCTACTTACAAGGAAGCAAGTAATAAGACATTTCTCTAAATTTTCTTCATTAGCATGAAGTTAATAGAAGCATAAACTTAACAATAACTTGTTACAAAAATGTAGAGAAAGTCATGTGAACGGAACACATCAGAATATTTCCGTCTCTGGTGTTGACAAATACCTTGATACTGAGCTTTGCTTACATCATTTGCAGCGATTATTATGCACGGATGTATTTTCTCAACAACAACCTCAGGACAGAGATGTGAAGCTTTCCAATGTTGATACATAACTCAAGGCAATTAGAGTGTAGATATAGCTTTGGTGTTGTTATCGATGTTGATTATTCAGTAAGTATTAAATGCTTAGTTTGGATGCTGTCATTCATTCTTAAGAACAGTAGAAAGAAAATAACGAAGTGAGAATTTTTATGGTAGACATCCAAACCGTCCCTTTTGGAAGGAGTTGGGGAAAGAGTTTGTGTTTATTTTTTACACCTTACCTTTATTAAATCCTAACGAGGCGAGTTTGGAAGAAAATTTAATTGTTAAGTAGGAAAGGTCTGTACATTAACCTGTTCTGATCGTGAAGAGCGTACAGTAAACACAGAAATTTATTGGCGCCTTCACAGCTGTCAAAGCTTGATGCAACGTGCTCTCTCATTAGACCTGGAGAGAGACACTTCGTTACCTCCTCTACTCCTCTCCACATATTGAGATGTCGAATAGATATGTAAAAACAGGGTAACAACTTTGTCTGAAATGTCCTTTATATGACGGCTAAGTAGGAAATTTACGGACAGGACTTGACGATGCATAGCCACCTGTATCTTAAAGAATCACATCTTGTTCCAAAACATGGGTCAAACAAAGACTTGTGTAGAACTTGTTACGCTTTGATTTTCAGTTTTATGGCACGCTACGCGTTATAAGCGTATACTATAATTATTTAAAATTCTATGTTCTCGTTCTAAACAACACAGTTTTAATGTAGCACAATAAACTCTTGTATAAAGAAACACGTAGGGGATATAATAAATACAGCAATATATGGCTGAAGTTTGAACACAGACGAGCAGGTGCGAAACACTAGTGTCAACAAATTGACTGGAAATGACGATGGTTTCAATATAAGATGGTACTTGGGCATAAATAGTTTGTAATACACAGAACCATTGATCAACTGTAACTCCAAAGATGGTGTAATACAATTAATTAAATAATACGTTGTACCTGCGAAAAGAATTTCTACAGAATTGTTGTAAATTATGGCTAAACTCTACTTAATTGACATTTTAAAAATCCAAAGTAAAAACACAGTTTTATTATTGTCATTCAGATGGAAGAGATAGAGTGACAGGCAAGGGGGGAAAAAGAAAAATATCCAGGATAGCTTAAGCCTAAACATTAGAATACAAATTACATTTTAAAACTGGCACATTATTTGCATATAAATGTTTAAGAAAGTACAGGAATATTTCGGAAAGTTCTGGTCTAAAATCTATCGTTCCTGCAGGCATAGCTAAATACCGTATTGAACAGCTCAGTACCACGACTCCGAATTCCACCTACAAAATATGCTACTGGAAGGCGATTATAAAACGTATATCATCTCTGGCATCACATTGCGCGTTCCCACAGGTCCACATTATGATTAAATTAATAGAAATTAAACACAAATAAATGAAACAGGAAGACTGCAAACAAATGTCATAAGTTGGCCTACCGCCCGGCCGCTGCGTCCCCCATCTCGGTCCACTACAGACGTAATGGATGGGGTGCAGTATTGAAGGGTGAGTGAGACGTGGTCAGCGCCTCGAGCCCCCCGGCCGGTTAATGCGGTCCTCATCACCTGGAGCTGCTACTTCTCCATCAAGTAGCTCCTCAAGCCCCCCAGGGACCTTACGAGACTGAGAGCACCCCGGGCCAGGTCACCCAGCGGGGGAAAAACCCAGGTCTCCCGCTTGGTAAGCAGCTGCGCTACCACCGCGCTAAGGAGAACCGTTTACGAACCTTACGTATAGGAAAGTAAGCACATAATCCAGTACATACCAAATCACAGTTAAATAAGCAAAATAAATATTTTAAACAATTCTTTGTTCAATATACACATTTGGCTTTAGCGTCTGTGGTGCCGTATTCAGTAAGCACGGGCTTAAACACTACTGAAAAAAATCTGATGTGTTCCATTCACATGACTTTCTCTATATCTCTGCAACAAATTACCGTTAAAAAGCTTATTCTTCCAAGTACTTAATGCTAATCGAGAAAAAAATTAGCAGAAATAGTCGCATTACTTGCTTCCTTGTAAGTAGAAGGAAATAAGGGAGTACCATAGGTTAAAGTGATACTCAAAAGCTGGTTGCTATGTGACTGAAGTTCCTTTGTTTGTGTGAACAGGAGTTGACAAATTCCTGTATGAGAAAATTATAAGTTTTTTAAAGCTGAAACCAATAACAAGTGATACCTCAAAAATGATCAACTGCACGAAAAAAGTGTATATGACACAAATTTTGTATTTTATCGTGATACATTTATTTGTACAGTAAGCTTTTTCTATCTTTTACGGTTTATCACTTATACAAAATTAAATAAAAATCATTCAGAATAAAGAGGTCTTTACAGGCTATTTCCAGAAAATTCAAGATATACATTTTATTTTGGATGTAAATAACTTAAATATAAGAGATTTTAATCAATATCGTCAAGCCATTTTTGAGAAAATCAACATTTTTGAAGTTTTTCCCACGTAAAGGGTAGTTTGGGATGGGAGAATTTTCTTCAAAATCTTCTTAAATACCAAGTTTGGTGTTTAACGGTCTTTTTGTTTTTGAAATATGCTGTACACAGATACACAGACACACGCACACACACGAACCATTTTTCCAAAAAAAAATTTTTGGGATTCAGGGGAACCCAAAACATGTATTTCCGGTGAAATCTCGGTATCGAATTTTCGGGTGGAATGCTGTACCTTCTCTATACACTATATACATAGTACGTGTAGAGAAAATAAAAATATGGTGTGTTCCATTCACTTGATTTTCCTATATCCCTGTAAGAAATTATTGTTAGCTTATTGTTCTATTTAATTCATGCGAATCGAGATAAACACTATCAGAAATGTTTTCTTGAAATTAGAAAGGAAATCATGGAATATATTAGGTAAAACGATAGTCAAATCTTTTAAAAGCTGGTTGCCATGTGAATGAAATTCATTTCTTTGCATTGCCAGGCGTTTACAAATTCCCGTATGTTAGAAGTTTTAAGTATTTTAAAACTGAAACCAATAACAAGGAATATCTCAAAAATGGTCAACTCCACGAATAAAATGCATGCGACATAAATTGTGTGTTTCAACGAGATCTATATATTTTGTGAAGCAAGTGTTTGTCTATCTCTTACGGTTTACCAGCTACGAAAAATGTTGCAAATAAAGCGGTCTTTAGAGGCTATCCCCAAAAAATGCAACAAAACATTTTATATTCATGTAAATTCCTGTATATACGATATTTTAATCAAAATTGTTAGAGCATTTTTCAAAGAATAAACATTTTTCGAAAATTTTTTTCATGTAAAGTGTAACTGTGGATGGGGGAATTTTCTTGAAAAATGTTGTGTCCCATCCTTGGAAGATACTGGACTTAAATGCCAAGTTTGGTATTTAGCGGACTTTTCGTTTTTGAGCTATGCTGCCCACACACACACACATACATTTTCTAAAAATACTTTTTTTCGATTCAGGGGGACCCAAAACCTGTATTTCCGGTGAAATCTCGGTATCGAATTTTTGGGAGCAATATAATACTTTCTCTATACACTACGTACCATGACTTCTCCATCCTCTATCATTTTAATGAGTATATATGAGTATATTCCTACGCAAGTTTATTTTTCCGTCACCTCATTCTAATCGAGATAAAATCTTTGCAGAAATATCTACATTACACATTTCACTATCAATGTAAACGGAATAGCAATATTCAAATGTTTAAAAATTGGCCGCTATATGCTGACTTTGAAATTCCCTACGCTTTCCATGCAACCGCGAATGTCGACAAGACTAAAATAATGGCAAAATTTTGAAGAATGAGAACCATTAATATCAGACATTCGGAAATAGCTAATGATACACAAAAAGTTGTTTGAAATAAACTGTTTGTTTTAAAAGGATATGCATTTTGTGTGCAGTACATACATCGCTTAGTGTTTACTTGCTGTACACCATTATACAATGTCTGTGGCCCGCATTCGGGAGGTCTTGGCTTCAACTTCCAGGCTAGGCTCTTCCGTGGTTTCCCGTAATCAAACAGTTCTCTTGGATCTTTCATATGCAGTCCAGCACTTCTAGTTTAAGGCACGTCAGTTCCATATATATTATATAGATACCTTCCTTCCTTATGCGAAATATTTATGCCCATCTAGCCAAGTTAATATTTGCTAACGGCTCTCAAACTGCAAGTTTTCTTCGATGTGTATGATATTCTTGAGAAGTCTTGCCTCTAGCAACCTGGAAAATGATATTGCATCTTTGTTCGTACTTGGTAAATGTGTCTTTAGGCACTGCAGATAAATAATTAAATAAATTAACACAGCGTTCCCAAATAGCAGTCCACTTTGTATAGGCTACTCCAATGACGAAGGATAGTAAAATAACTTTTCTTTTTATTGTATTATTTAAATAGCTTTATGTAACATCAAAGGACATGCTTTGCATTAGAAAACAACTCGTTAGCTGCAAGTTCTTTACGTTGTGTTTTAAATCGTTTTTATTTTCTTCAAACACACACACATACATACACATCACTCACACGTACATACTTCCAGACTCTGTTTAAAGAAAAATTCCCCGCCCCAGTCGCGAATCGATCCCGGGACCTCCGTGTGAGAAGTATTATCATGCATTACATTATGTAGAGTTTCTTGCTTGTTTTGAATCTCCCTGAATCCAAAAAGGCATTTCTAGAAATAGGTCCGTTTTGAGAGTGTTTAACATCCGCTTTTAACTACTCATGGCACCGCAGACGGTGACACTGGTGAGACATGAATGAAGATGGAGCACCGGTGGAATGCAATGGCGGGGGAAACCGGAGAAAATCCGCCCCAGCGCAGCTTTGTCCACCATAAATCTCGCATGCTTGGGATTGAACTCTGGCCGTCTAGGTGAGAGGCGAGTGGTCTAACCACGGCCCGTGTACAGCATAGCTCAAAACGACAAGTCCATTGAATACCAAACTTGGTATTTAAATTCAGTATCTTCCAAGGATTCGAAGCGAAGATTTTCAAGAAAATCCTCCTATCCTCAACACCCTTGACATGGAAACATTTTCGAAATGTTTTATTTTCTCAAAAATGACTAAAGATTTTGATTAAAATATCGTATATTAAAGATATTTACCTGGAAAATAAAACGTATATCTTGAATTTTCTGGGAATACCCTCTGAAGACATCTTTATCCTGAATGAATTTTACGGAGTTATGAATAACTGGTAAACCGTAAGAGATAGACAAAAACTAACCACATAAAAAATGTAGTGATTCATAAAACAGAATTTGTGTTATATGCATTTTTTTAACTATAGTTGACCGTTTTTAAGATATTTCTTGTGTTTGATTCACCTGATCACACACAGAATTGGATTTCTATATCATAGCAACCACATTTTAAAGCATTTAACTTATGGTTTGGCCTGGTGTATCCCCTTATTTCCCTTCTACGTTCAAGGAACTAAGTAATGAAACCGTTTCTGCTAATATTTATTTCGATTAGGATTAAGTAGATAGAAAAATAAGTTTATTAACAATAATTTGTTACAGAGAGATCGAGCGAATGGGACACATCAGATGTTTACTTTCTCTACACGTACTACGTACATAGTGTATAGAGAAGGTATTGTATTGCACCCAAAAATTCGATACCGAGATTTCACCGGAAATACAAGTTTTGGGTCCCCCTGAATCCAAAAAAGCATTTTTGGAAAACGATCCGTATGTGTGCGTGTGTCTGTGTGTCTATGGACAGCATAGCTCAAAAACGAAAAGACCGTTACATACCAAACTTGGTATTTAAGATTGGTATCTTCCAAGGATGCGACACGAAGATTTCTAAGAAAATCCCCCACTCCCAACTACGCTTTACATGTAACTTTTTTCGAAAATTTTGATTTTCTCAAAAATGGCTCTAACAATTTTGATTAAAATATCGTATATTAAAGATATTTACCCGACAAATAAAATGTATATCTTTGAGTTTTCTGGGAATAGCCTCTGAAGACTACTTCATTCTGGATCAATTTTACGGAATTTTGCTTAAGTGCTAAACCGTAAGAGATGGACAAAAATTTATCACACAAAAAATGCAGAGCTCTTTAAAACACACAATTTATGTAATATGCATTTTTTCCTGGAATTGATCGATTTTTAGATATTCCTTGTTTTTTGTTTCAGCTTAGAAAAACAAAATTTTCTCATACAGGAATGTGTCAACTCCTGTCCATAGAAAGGAACTTCCATCACATAGCAATTTGACTATCAATTTAACCTGTGGTACTCCCTTATTTTGCTTCTACTTACAAGGAAGTATGTAATAAGACTATTTTTACTAATTTTTTCACGATTAGGATGAAGTAAATAGTAGAATAAGCTTATTAACAGTAATTTGTTAGAGAGGCAGAGTGAATGGAACACATCAGATTTTTATGTTTAGTTTCCTTTTTTGCACATTAATTAGAATAAAGCACGATTTAATAATCTAACATATGCGGTGGTGCTTGAAAACTGAGTCCCACAATGTGAGAACAGAGAAGAGTTTTAATGAAGACACGTATCGGAGGAAAGAAAAAGATGCAGATGAGAAATGACGTGTCCTCCCAAGATGGCTAAATTGGTATCACTTAACAAGCACTACGCGCAAGGGACTATCATGACGTAAAGGACTAATCATGATGATAGCAACGGTCCACAGCAGCGACGACAGCGTACACATTTCCGTCACATGATGAATTGTGACTGCTCTTTTATGTGCTAATGTGTTACAACACCCTGCTCCATTAAATAGTACTACTATTGTCACCTTGTGATTCATCTTAGCTGCTACAGCCATCTTTTCAACCACGAAACCCAATTAGAGTGCAGAATAGTGAAATGTGATACAGAATCTGACCGAAATAAACATTAGCAGGATGCTATTAATTAATTCCTCATAACAAAGGAAATACACTAGGTTAAAACGATAGTCAAGTGTTTTAACAACTGCCGTTATGCGATTGTCATTGCAGTTCGCTTCTATGCACGGTCAAGAGTGGAACAAAAGAAAAACGGACACTTTCTGCCTAAAAGCAATAACAAAGAATATCTCGCAAACGCTTACCTCCACAACAAAATGTAAAGGACATAAATTGTGTGTTTTGAGCAGATTTATATTTTCTGTACAGCAAGTTTTTGTCCATCTCTTATGGTTTAGCAGTTAAGCAAAATTCGGCAAAATTCATCCAGAATAAAAAGGTCTTCAAAGGCTATTCCCAGAAAATTCAAGATATGCATCTTATTTGGCATGCAAATAGTTGTAATATACGCTATTTTAATGAAAATCGTTAGTCATTTCTGAGAAAATCAAAATTTTCGAAAACTGTTCCGTGTAAAGTGTAGTCTGTGGTGGGGGATTTTCGTGAAACAACAAGTTTGGTATTTAACGATCTTTTCGTTTTTTAGCTATACTGCCCACAGACAGACACACATGTAAACATATACACACAGACGGACATTTTTTTAAAAATGTTTTTTTCTGGATTGAGGGGGCTTCTAACATGTGTTTCAGGTGAAATCTCGATGGTGAATTGTTGGGTGCAATACAATACCTTCTCTATACACTATGTACAGAGTAAGTGTAGAGAAAGTAAAAGGACTCAACTTCGTATTTTCAAATTTTCGTCGATTCTGTAATACACTTAACACACGTGTATCGCATACTACTTTTGGATGATGGGTATGAATATTAAAATATAGTAATAAATTAATTAAAATATTTTTGGATGCAAATGACTTCTATGAGAAAGAAACATTTGGTAGTTGTTTTATGTAGCTTCTTATTGTTTCTTTTTTTGCTTTCTCTACACGTACTATGTACATAGTGTATAGAGAAGGTAATGTATTGCACCCAAAAATTCGATACCGAGATTTCACCGGAAATACATGTTTTGGGTCCCCCTGAATCCAAAAAAAGCATTTTTGGAAAAAGGTCCGTGTGTGTGCGTGTTTTTGTGTCTGTGGACAGCATAGCTCAAAAACGAAAAGACCGTTAAATACCAAACTTGGTATTTAACTTTGGTATCTTCCAAGGATGCGAAACGAAGATTTCCAACAAAATCCCCCACCCCCAACTACTCTTTACAAGGAACGTGTTTTGAAACTTTTGCTTTTCTCAAAAATGGCTCTAACGATTTTTATTAAAATATCGTATATTAAAGATATTTACCTACAAATAATATGTATATCTTGAATTTTCTGAGAATAGCCTCCGAAGACTACTTTATACAGGATGAATTTCACGGAATTTTGCGTAACTGCTAAATCGTAAGAGCTGGACATAAATTTACCACACAAAAATGTAGATCACGTTAAAATACACAAATTTATATCATATACGTTTTTTTTTTCGTAGAATTTAACATTTTTGAGATTTCTTTTTTTCAGATTTAAAATACCTACAACTTTTCTCACACGGAAAGTTGTAAACTCTTAGAAATAGTTTTCATCCACATGTCAACCAGCTTTTAAAATTTGACTATCGTGTTCGCCTAGTGTATTCCCTTATTTTCCTCCTGCTTACAAGGATGCAAGTAATTAAGACGGTTTCTGCGAATATTTATCTCGATTATCATAAAGTAGATAGAAGAATATGCTTTTTAATAATAACAAGAATAGAGAAAGTCACGTGAATGGATCACATGGGATTTCTATAATAAATGCGGCTGTTTTATTTTATCCAAAAGGACTAAAAGGAGTATTTCGGAAGGATTCTACATATCAAACGTTTATTCTAACACGATTTACATTAGATAAGCAGCACAGAATGTAAACATTTACTTTGTTATGTTTAATATGGAGTATCTACGGATAGTTAATGCATAAGAATTTTAAAAAAGTAATTTTAATATGGCATTAATGCCTAATAGCTTTACAATCCTTAGGAAGAGCATGCGCATTTTTCTGAGCAAGTTTTGAAATTCTCCTATAGGCAAGCCAAAGGGTATTCCCAAGAAAAGGGGAAAGGTAGCCAATTATGGCAACAAGTATGGTGGAAGAAAGGGCTCCGCTATTAGTCAGAACCATTCACAGTATTATCCGAGGCAATATATAATTATTACCTTGGCAGAGCTTAACATATGGACGTGTATAATTTACGTCAAATACAAAGCTTCGGGGAAATTTCATATGCTGGAAAGCCAAACCTTTATTATAAATTGCATTGTGATGCTTCTTCACGGAACACAACTGTCAGAACGTATTGATGGCTTATACTACTTGTTATTATAGAAAAACTTGTTCGTAAGCCCACTCGGAAGTATCGGCTTCCTATTGATTCAACCGTGACAGCCTTACAGATGAAGCACGTCTTATTTATATGCAAATCGTTCCTTTTATACGTAGTATCACATATGGCTGGCAGCCGGAGGAAAGAAGTGGGTCTGACAGACACATAGCCTTTTCGTATACCTAACTCTAATTAAAGATTTAATACGCGTTCTTTGCAAATAGAGAAACCTTAGTTACAGTTTGCTTGGCTATATTTGTCCGTTCGTCATGCAAGCAAGCAATAAACATTTTTTTAATAGTATTGTATTCCACCCAAAAATTCGATGTCGAGATTTCACATAAAATGCATATTTTCGGATCCACTGAAACCAAAAAAAGGTTTTAGTAAAATGTGTGTGTGTCTGTGAACTACATAGATCAAAACGAAAAAACCCGTTAAATGCCAAAGTTGGGATTTAAGTTCGGTATCTTCCAAGGATGCGGCACGAAGATTTTCAAGAAAATCCCCTCACCTCAAACTAACCTTTACGTGCAAATAATTTCGAAAATTTTTATTTTCTCAAATATAGCTCTAACGATTTTGATTTTATTTACATGCCAAATAAAATATATATCTTAAATTTTCTGGAAAAAGCCTATAAACACTTCTTCATTCTGGATGTTTTTTATTGAATTTTGCATAATTGGTAAACCACAAGAGATAGATAAAAATTTACTGCACAAAAAATGTAGATCACGTTAAACCACACAATTTAAGTTATGTCTATTTTTTCGTGTAGTTAACCGTTTTTGAGGTATTCCTTGTTATTAGCTTCAGCTTTAAAATACTTATACTTTTCTTATATGTCAGCACAATTGTATATAAAGGTACTTCAATCAGAAAGCAACCAGCTTTTAAAAGATTCAACTATCAGTTTAACCAACTATACTCACTTATTTCGCTTCTACTTACAAGAAAACAAGTAATAAGACCCTTTCTGCTAATTTTTTCTCGCTTAGCATAAAGCGAATAGAAGAATATGCTTCTTAACAATAATTCATTTTAGAGATGTAGAGGAAGTCATGTGAATGGTAAACATCAGATTTTTACATTCTCTGCACGTACTATATACATAGTGTATAGAGAAGGTATTGTAATGCACCCAAAGATTCGATACCAAGATTTCACCGGAAATACATGTTTTGGGTCCCCCTGAAACCAAAAAAGTATTTTTGGTAAAAGGTTCGTTTGTATGTGTGTGCATGTGTGTGTGTGTGTGTGTGTGTGTGTGTGGACAGCATAGCTCAAAAACGAAAACACCGTTAAATATCAAACTTGGCATTTTAGTTATGGTACAAATTTCCCTTTACATGAAAATTTTTTTGACATTTTTGATTTTCTCAAAAATGGCTGTAACAATTTTGATTAAAATCTCTTATATTTATGGTATTTACATGCCAAATAAAATGTATATCTTGAATTTTCTGGGAATAGCCTCTATACCCCTCTTTATACTAGAAGATTTTTATTGAATTTTGCATAACTGATAAACCGTAAGAGATAGACAAAAACTTACTAAACGAAAACTGTAGATCACGATAAAACACACAATTTATGTCATACTTTTTTGTCGTGGAATTGATCCTTTTTGACATATTCCTTGTTATTGAGTTCAGCTTTAAAAAACTTTTACGTTTCTCATTCAGGACTTTGTCCACTCATGTCCGTACAAACAAAGGAACTTCAGTCGTTCTTCTCCCAACACACACGCATTATACATGCACTATTTTAGATACATTTATATACTAAGACTGCACAAAACATGACATGCAAGTATATACATTATTTTTTGCCAAACGCGACAGTATTCCCTCGTGATATAAATTAAAGAAATTTAGATGTGTGATACTTTGTTTTCTCACGGAAACCGTGTAAGGGACAGGAGTTGGATAGGTAGAGTCAGATTGAAAAATTCAATGCCATAGCCGGGATTTGAACCACGGATCTCCCGATCTCTAGCCGGTTACTCCACCACTTAGTTACCATGGCAACATGCCGACATAGCATTGAATTTCTTAACTGACTCACATGTTTCCCGGTAAAACATAAGCATTTGCAATGTCGTAAGTACTTCAAGATGTTTGTCATCTCAAAATAATTTGAGATCACCTTAAGGTTTACCGGGAAACATGCGAGTCAGTTGAGAAATTTAATGACGTACCGATATGTTACCATGATAGGTCAGTGGTAGAGCAGCCGGCATGAGACCGGGAGATCCCTGGATCAAACCTCGGCTATGGCATTGACTTTTGCAGTCTGACCCTACCTATTCAAATTCAGACTTATTACATAAGTAACTATTGTGCCATAAACACTGAATATAAGCAAGCATATGTTTAACATGGAGAAAGAATAATCGTAGTAACAGTTGTACTGGAGTATCTTTCTTGTGAATTTCTTTGTTTCGACTCCGGTTCAAGAGTCTTTCTTAAGGGGGACGTAGGCAGAAATATCAACAAAAATTCTACCATGGCCATAGTTTTTGCTCTAAAGCAATGAAATTTTGCACAGTTAATTGTCTTGATTTCTGCTATGACTGTGCTATTTAATAAGTAATTTTGTCAACAAACAAAGAAACTATACTACATTGGAATTTTCAAAACATCAAGAAACTTATATACATTTTTGTTAGTATTCCTTTGATGAATTTGCTTGAAAACAAGTGTACATAAAGTATTGTAATTATGCTATATTTTGGCGAAGA
This sequence comes from Hymenopus coronatus, assembly GCA_030762935.1. Taxonomy (NCBI): domain Eukaryota; kingdom Metazoa; phylum Arthropoda; class Insecta; order Mantodea; family Hymenopodidae; genus Hymenopus; species Hymenopus coronatus. The sequence goes on along the minus strand of CM060885.1, from coordinate 38,999,997 downwards.
AATGTTTCTCTTTCTCCCTTCAATAATTTTTTAAGTATTTTTCAAGGTATGCGAGTTTTTTTATTTCAAATTATTATGTATTTCATAGCACAATACCTATAAAGTCTAAATCAAAAGAAAGCTAGCTGCGCCAAAATACTTGTTGTGGGCTGAAACATGTGTGTAGAAAATTTCATTGAAATATCTCAAATAGAAAAAGGTACATAAGTGTGAACAATTATAAACCTGAGAAAACGAGAAAAGAAATGTTGTACGATTGTTTTATTTACGGAGTGATCTACATACCTTAGATATTGCCTAAAATCCACCATAACTGTAGTCAGCTTCTTCTTCCAGGTCAGAAACTAAAGAAACATACCTTCTAATTATTTATAACTATGTTTGCTTGTAGGAAATGTAGAGTAACAAGGGATCAAGCTGATAATCAAGCAAGCAGAAAAAGTGGGCGTGGCATGCCAAGTCCTAACTTTTTGATTTATTTGGACCACAAAGAAATCCAAATAGCTTATGAAACTTTGCAAATATAAAGCTGAATATATTAACAATTAATTAGTGAAATAATAAAAGATGAAAAATGCGTCATTTTACCCTATGTCCCTTAACTAAAGGCATAGGTTTGTGACGTCAGACGTCAGTCGAGTAAAGGCTGTCGCTTGAAGGTGCGTGAGCAAAACAGCTGGAGGTTGGAGTCCGGGTTGTTATTAGTTTAACTGGATGTATGTATTCGTTTGTTTTTAACAATTCCGGTGCAACGATCTTTATTTCCGTGTTTTGACTATACCAAAGAATCTCTCAACGAACATTATTAATTTTATTATTGGTCTGAAGTTTCATCCAGAAAAGGGATTTTCTAAAAATTGTTAATTGGGTAATTGGTTGTATACGCTATGCTGTGGATTAGGAGAATTGAAATTGTTTTATTAATATCCTTTAAGGTCACCTATTCCCTTGCTCAAACCTTGAGTAAAATGGGGACAGCCGCGGTTAGCAGTTAATGTGCTATGTAGTCTTTTAAGATGTTTCATCAAGTTGTTTTTATTATTTTTTGAAAATTGCCTAAATTTTGTTCAAAATTATTTTACATGCAATTATTATAATAACTGCAATTGTGGTGAAAATGTATTTTGATATGACTGGGGTAAAATAAGCTAAAGTCAGGAATATCGATATTATTATTAAACTAGCTCATTGGTGCCACAGAATTCAGGACTTTACAAATTTATGTACCCTCACTTTAAAACATAAGTAAAAGTTAAAAAATAATAAAAATATTTATAAGTAATGACACAAAAAATCTGAAGAAATTTCCGAAACTGTAATGTAATTTTCTCCACATTAAAAATTGTACCTGTGTTACTTTGGCTGTTAATATCGTTTAATTTTTTACCAATACCTTCTGTAGCTACGAAATTAAAATTTCCTTTTAAAACATAATAAATTAAGAATAACAAACTGTTTCTCCTGTATAAAATAAATATAAAAAATCTGATGACCTCCATTGACATGACTTTCTATACAAAGTATTGTTTATAAGCTTGTTCTTCTATTTCATGCTAATCGAAAAAAACATTAGCAGACTGTTTTATTTCTTAATTCTCTATAAGTAGAAGATAAATGAAAGAATACACTGCTAAACTGAGTCAAATATTTTAAAATTTGATTGTTATGGGATTGAAATCCGTCTGTTTGCCTGACCAGGTGTTGACAAGTTCCCGCATGAGAAAAGTATCAGTAACTATGAATAACTCGAAGACGTCAATTCCGTGAAAAATGTATATGACATAAATTGTGTGATTTAACGAGATCTACAGTTTTGAGCAACAAATTTTTGTCTATCTCTTACGGTTTAATAGTTATGCAAAATTCAGCAACATTTATCCAGAATAAAAAGGTCTTCAGAAGCTATACCCAGAAAATTCAAGATATACATTTTATTTGTTATGGAAATTGGTTCAATGGTGGTATTTTAGTCAAAGTCGTGAGAGCCATTTTTGAGAAAATCAATATTTTCGCATTTTTTTCTATCTAAAGGGAAGTTTGGGGTGTGGGGATTTTCTTGAAAATCTTGGTGTCACATCCTTGGAAGATACAAAACCTAAATACCAAATTTGGTTTAACGGACTTTTCGTTTTTGAGCTATGGTGCCCACAGACACACACAGTTGCACACGTATCTTTTTTCTGAACTTTTTCTTTTTTGTTATTCAGCGTGTCCTAAAACATGTATCCCCGGTGAAATCTCGGTGTCGAATTTTTGGGTGGAATACAATGGTTCCAATATACACTATGTAAATTGTACGTGTAGAGAAAGTAAAAATACATAAAAATATTCAATTTTCTTAAAGAAACTACCTCTAAAAGTATGTCCTTCATCGCAACAGAATTTTCAATCATTACTGAAGATGAGTCAACATTTGATGTGTTAATGTTCCTCCACCCATTAATCGTTTTTTTATATGAAGGTTTTACAAACTATTCTAGCGAAATATTATTTTCTATTCTAATACTCGTACATGTTTATGGAGATGTATTTTCGGAGAAATGGATTCATTATGCATTCATAGGAGCAATCAGTAATCGAATATTTAAAAGTGGGATGATATGCTGGTCTTGACATTTCATGCTGTTTCTATGACATTGCAAAGCGACTACAGTTTATAAATGACAAAGGTATTCCAATTTTAACGAATACCTCAGAAAGGTTGATGCCACAAAAAAGTTATTTGACATCATTTATGTTTTAAAGAGATATGCATTTAGTATGTGAGTATATATATTTTAATGTAAGCTATATTAAATCTATTTTATTTAAATATAGTCTCAAAACAAAATTGTTGAACAATTTGTACAATTAACCACTATTTTGTAATAATTTACAATTAATTCCATCAGCTGTGATAGACCTTAAAATCACTGTAATATCGACTGCACATCCAATAACTTTATCTTCAAACTTCTGGACTAAGAAGAGGAATGCTGACTTCAAAAATTGTGTTGATCCATGACAACGCTCGTCCACACACTGCTGGCACAACCCATCGGCTCCTTGAACAATTTCAATGGAACATTTTCGATCATCCGCCGTCTGTCCTGACCTGACTCCTAGCGACTTTCACCTTTTCCCTGAACTGAAGACATAGCTAGGAGGGCAGCACTTTCAAACCAACGAAGATCTTCAAAACAAGTACGATAAATGTCTCAATCTTTTCGGTGATTATGTTGAAAATTAAGCATAAGTGTACAAAACTTTTAGTAATAAAATAATTATTTTCTATGAAATACTCTTTTATTTATAGCCTATCGGAAGTTGAAAAAAAAACTGTCCTCGTATAATATGCTGATTCATACTGCAGCAGATGCTATAAGATTTGTATTTTGTTTAATTAAATGTAATTTTGTGTCTAAGTATTGTTATAAATGTTAAGTTTAATTCTTTCGTGAACTTCAAAGCTGTTATAAAGTTCTTTTAACTCCTATATAAAATGATTTATTAATACATATCTAATCTCAGGCCCAAAAAAGCAAACAAAGAGGAAAAGCATGATACCCATTACTTATGAAACACTGACCCAATGTTCTAATAATATGCAGAGAACAGAAAAGTATTTGCAGATTCTTTAAACCCAATTTTCTGTTACCTGAATTAAAAAATCTGATGTGTTACACTCACATGACTTTCAATATCTGCACTGTAAACTTTTTGCAATGCTAATCAAGATAAACATTAGCTGGATGTACTTATTACTTAGTTTCTTATAAATAGAAGAGAACTAAAGGAATGCGCTAAGGTAAAGTGATAGTCAAATGTTTTAAGCTATTGTTATGCGACTGTCATTGCAAATCCCTTCTTTGCTTGGCCAGGAGTAGAACAGAAGAAAAATGGACACTTTCTGTCTGAGAAAAGTACAAGTACTTTACAATGGAAAGCCATAACAAGGAATATCTCGGAAACGGTTACCTGCACAACAAAAACGTAAATGATATAAATTGCGTGTTTTGACTAGATCTACATTTTTTGTGTAGTACGTTTTTGTCTATCTCTTGCGGTTTAGTAGTTAAGCAAAATTCGGCAAAGTACATCCAGAATAAACAGGTCTTCAAAAGCTATTTCCAGAAAATTTAAGATATATATTTTATTTGGGATATAAACATCTTTAATATACGGCATTTTAATCAAAATCGTTTCAGCCGTTTATTATGAAATCAAAATGTCCGAACATTTTTCCATGTAAAGGGTAGTTTGTGGTGGGGGAATTTTCATCAAAATCTTTGTGTCGCATCCTTGGAAGACACCAAACTTAAATACCAAGTTTGGTATTTAACGGTGTTTTCGTTTTTGAGCTATGCTGTCCACAGATACACACACGCAAACACGGACCTTTTTCTGGATTTTTTTTTGGTGGGAGGGTTCAGGAGGTCCCAAAAACATATATTTCTGGTGAAATCTTGATATCGAATTTTTGGGTGCAACACAATACCTTATCTATGCACTATGTACATAGTACGTGAAGAGAAAGTAAAAAGTGCCTATAAAAACTGAAACACAGTTTTCTCTTAACGTGTTTCAATTGTTATGTGCTTCTTTCATGTAATTCCTCAGTTGTATTAATCAATTGTCACTGATATGTAATGTCTTTATGAAATAATATTCTCTAAAACCATCATTTTATAATTTAAATACCATTAAAATGAAAGCTTAAACGCATTTAAAATATGTTGTGCTTCTGTTAATTCGTTTCATAAAATAAGCAACAAATTATAGTACCCTGACAGTGAAACTGGTATTTTTAACTACAGGTAAACCAGACAGATACTTTTCGTAACCTCATGGGCAATTATGTGCAGCCAGGTTGGCAACAATTCGCAGTTTATGACGCCGTGACTGAAATGGTTAACTCTTTGTACCAAAGCCAAATGTTAAACTCTGGGCGAGGTTAAACCCCAATTAAAAGTAACAACTCCCTTTGTTAGGCCATAAAACTGCTATAGCAACAGCAAGGTGTTATTTCCAGTTTTTAACCTCGTCATAAAAATCATTAACTTCCCTTCCCTAATCACCAATTCCACGCACGCTCTCTTTATGAATATTCCTGCATTGTAATTAGTGCTAATCGACTAAGCATTCTAATGAGGAGTAATTATGCACGTTGCCTCAGTGTGTACTTTATGATTAGCATAGGTTGTAACACAGGAAATGTGTCCCTCGGGCCATAACATATAACAATAATAATATATATAAACAAGAGAAAAAGCTTAAAGAAAAAAGGCCAAACTCATAAACGTGATCGCTTGCAGCTAAACATATATGAGTTGTATACCATCTGCCATTGTTCTCGGCTGCTCAGTCGGTAAAGTTTCGGGCGTGTGCGGCAGCCTGATTGTTGCATTGTTTCGACTACCATATGATATTCCCCACCCTTCTCTTCTTTTTCATTAATAATTCGTTTCTCCATCCAGGCTAGAGTGTTGCGACAATTATTCCAACATGTAAGAGAAAACCTGCGGATTTTCTGCTCTAGGAAATCGTTATTCAATTGATTAACTACTTTTACAATTTTTAATTTCTCTACACGTACTATGTACATAATGTATATGCACTCCCATCAAAAATTCAATACAGAGATTTTACTGGAAAAATGTTTTAGGGTGCCCTGTATATATATAAAACATTTTCAGAAAAAGGTCCGTATGTCTGTGAACACAATAACTCAAAAACGAAAAGTCGGAAAAATACCAAACTTGGTATTTCAAGTTTAAAACCTTCCAGGGATGCGACACCTCACCATTAACTACCCTTTACATGGAACTTTTTTCGAAAATTTTGATTTTCACAAAAATGGCTCTAACGATTTTGATTAAAATATCGTATACTAAAGATATATACCTGACAAATAAAATGTATATTTTGAATTTTCTGGGAATAGCCTCTGAAGACTACTTTATTCTGGATGAATTTTACGGAATTTTGTGTAAATAGTTAACCTTAAGAGATAGAGAAAAACTTACCAAACAAGAAATGTAGAGCACATTAAAACCCACAATCTATGTTATACACATTTTTTCGTGAAGTTGATTGTTTTTTAGATATTCTTTGGTTTTGGTTTCATCCTTGAAAAATTTATACTTTTCTCATACAGGTTTGTGAACTCCTGTCCATACGAACAAAGGAACTTCAATCACATAGCCACCAGCTTTTGACTATCACTTTAACCTAGGGTACTCCTTTTTTCGCTTCTACTTATAAGGAAGCAAGTAATAAGTCTATTTCTGCTAATTTTTTCTCACTTAGCATGAAGTAAATAGAAGCATCAGCTTTTAAACAATAATTTGTTGCAGAGATGTAGAGAAAGTCATGTGAATGGAACATATCAGATTCTTCCATTAATAATTCGTTTCTCCATCCAGGCTAGAGTGTTACGACAATTATGTCAACATGTAAGACAAAACCTGCAGATTTACACTTTAAAATACGCAGCGGATTTTCTGCTCTAGGAGATGGTTATTCAATTGATATAACCACTTTTACAACTTTTAGAGTATAGAGAAAGTATTGCACTTCACCCAAAAATTCGATACCGAGATTTCACTGGAAATATGTTTTAGGGTATCCTGTATCCAAAAAAAAAAAAAGCATTTCAGAAAAAGGTCCGTATATGTAAATCTATGGACAACATAGCTCAAAAACAAAATAGCCGTTAAATACCAAACTTGGTATTTAAGTTTAGTTTCTTCCAAGGATGCGACACAAAGATTTTCAAGAAAATCTCCCTCACCACAAAAAAAAAAAAACCCTTAACATGGAAAAGTTTTCGAAAATTTTGATTTTCTTAAAAATGGTTCTAACGTTTGTGTATATTAAAGTTATTTGCATCCCAAATAAAATGTATATCTTGAACTTTCTGGGAACAGTATCTGAAGACATCTTTATTCTGGATGAATTTTGCCAAATTTTGCTTAACTGCTAAACCATAAGAGATACAAAAAAATGTAGATCTCGCCAAACCCCACAATGTATGTGTCCTTTACATTTTTGTTGTGAAGGTAACCGTTTCCAAGATACCCTTGTTATTGGTTTCAATTGCGAGGTACTTATACTTTTCTCAGTCAGGAAGTGTCCGATTTTCTTTTGTTCTACTCCTTGCCAAGCAAAGGAGCGATTTGCAATGACAATCGCATAAGGATAGCTTTTAAAACATTTGACTATCACTTTAGCCTAGTGCATTCCCTTAGTTCCAGTCTACTTATAAGGAACTAAGTAATAAGAACATTCTGCTAATGTTTATCTCGAATAATCTTATGTAAGAAGTGTGTAGAGCAGATAGAGAAGGTCATGTGAAGATAACACACCAGATTTTTCATAATGTGGTCAATCTTTTAAAGTCTTTTCGATGTTCACATGTTTTTCGCGACGAACATTTGACTATCGCTATTACTTTTGTATTTTATATAAAATGTGCACTGTAGCTATTTCTGCAAAGACTTATCTTAACTACACTGAAGTAGATAGAGATATAAACTCTAATACGAATAGCTTTTATATCCACCAGTAAACGAAGCAGGGCAGAGAAACTCGTATGAATGAAATACAGATTTTTTTTTCACACAAGCCGTGTATAAGGCAGGAGTTGGATTGGTCAAGTCAGACTGAAAAATTCGATGTCATAGTCGGGATTTGAACCACAAATCTCCTGGTATCTAGCCGGTTGCTCTACTACTGAGCTACCACGGCAACTTGCCGGCATAGCATTGAATTTCTCAACTGACTCGCGTGAGCAGGCAAACCACAAGGTGATCTCAAATTATTTTGAGATGACAACCCCAATAGCGACTTACAATGCTGTATGTACTTTAAGTCCAGGGATTCACAATATAGCCAACTATTATGTACAATTGATTTGGTTTAAGTGTTTTTTTTTTTTTTTTCATACAAGCCGCGTGTAGGACAGGAGTTGGACAGGTAGAACAGAATCTAAAATCTTGTGAATTTCCTTTTTTCTGCACCAGAGATAATATTAATCTATTATTACTTTATCATCGCTAAACTAGTAGGTAAGTATTGTATTCATCCAAAAATTTGATGTCCAGATTTCTCGGAAATTATAACTTTGAGGCCCTCTGAATAAAGTAAGTCTATTTGTGAATTTATCTGCGAACAGTATAAACTAAAACGAAAAATGCATTATTTAAATCCAGCATGTTCCAATAATGCGACCTGAAGGTTTAAAACACCCTTTACATGGACATTTTTTATTTTGGATTTTCTCAAAATTGTTTCTAACGATTTTGATTCAAATACTACAATATTTTCAAGATATTTTCATAAAAATAATATATACACCTTGAATTCTCTAGGAATAATCTATGAAGTCCTCTCCTAAATGACTAACGAGATTGATAAAATGCTCCACAAAAATATTAAAAAAAATTAAAGCAAATAGCTTATTTCAAAAAGTTTTCTAGCGTTTGTCATTTCCGAAATATTCTTTGATTCCGGTTTAAATTTCCATAAGCTTATCTTCTTAAATTGTGAAGGTGTTACAGCTCTTTTTCTCCAAACCATCCCAAAGTGATCCACTTTTAAACATCTGATTAATGATTTAGCATAACCTTCTTATACGTATAGCGAAATATGTAAACGTGTAATTGGAGTTCATCTCAATTAACCAGAACAAGATATATGCGTAACATTTTCAAAACAAGTTTTTCGAAGATAAAATGGAGAGATATTCATAACAGATTATTTCTATTGCTTATACTATTGCTTAGGATCAGAAAAGAAAATGACTTATCGTAAACTAAATATGTAGGCGAGTATCTTAATGCTCTGTGAAAAACAATAATAATGACAGTAATAATAAAATAATAATAATAATAATAATAATAATAATAATAATCATTATTATCCACTATACTTACAGTAGCGAAATACTGCATACAACTCAAAACTATATATGAGGATTTCACTGGTTTGTTAATTTTGTTTGATAGTTTGAGTGCGTGTGCATGTGTGTATGTGTGTGTGTGAACAGTAAAATAAAAATCTGAAGTGTTCCATTCACATGACTTTCTCTAGATCTCTGCAACAAATTATTGTTAAATGTTATGTTTCTATTTATTTCATGCTAATCGAGAAAAAATCAGCAGAAATAGTCTTATTACTTGCTTCCGTGTAAGTAGAAGCGAAATAGGTTAAAGTGAAAGCCAAAAGCTGGTTGCTATGTCACTAAGTTCCTTTGTTTGTATGGACAGGAGTTGACAAATTCATGTATGAGAAAAATATCAAGTTTTTTAAAGCTGAAACCAATAACAAGGAATAACTCAAAAACGATCAACTCCATGAATAAAATGTATAGAATATAGATTTGTGTTTTAATGTGCTCTACATTTTTGTGTAAGTTTTTGTCCATCTCTTCGGTTTAGTAATTATGCAAACTTCCGTAAAATCCATCCAGGATAAAGTCTTCAGAGGCTATTCCCAGAAAATATTCTCACAAGCCTTGTGTAGGACAGGAGTTGGATAGGTATAGTCAGACTGAAAAATTTCCATTCTTGCAAACGATTATTTTTTTCTACACCATGCTGATCGAGATAGGCATTAGCAGAATGTTCTTATTACGTGATATCTAAAACTAAAGAAATACACCACGCTAAAACTATACTCTTATGTTTTAAAGCTGCCCAGGAAGCATTTAATGGAAAGCTATTTTCTCCAAATCGTTTTAATAGCATATTGAATAATTCCGAAACAGTGATTAAGTTAGTAAAATGTATGCATATTATATTTTCAAAGAACAGCCCTTGATATCATGTTTGATATTAATTATATGCCTATAATCCGGGAATCATAAGGCTAGAACAAATTTAATATATAAAAATCTGATGTGTACCATTCACATGACTTTCTCCATATCCCTGCAACAAATTATTCTTAAAAAACTTATACTTTTATTTACTTTATGCTAATCAGAAAAAAATAGCAGAAATAGTCTAATTACTCGCTTCCTTGTAAATAGAAGCGAAATAAGGGACAACTGTAGGTTAAAGTGATAGTTAAAAGCTGGTTGCTATGTCAATGAAGTTCCTTTGTCTATATGGATAGGAGTTGACAAGTTCCTGTATGAGAAAAGTATACGTTTTTCATAGCAGAAACCAAATATAAGGAATGTCACAAAAACGACGAACTCCACGAAAAAAATGTATATAATAAAAATTGTGTGTTTTAACGTGTTCTACATTTTTTGTGTAGTAATTTTTTGTCCATCTCTTACGGATTAGCAGTTATTCAAAATTTAGTAAAATTCATTCAGAATAAACTACTCTTCAGAGGCTATTCCCAGAAAATTCAAGATATACATTTTATTTGTCAGGTAAATATGTTTAATATACAAAGTTTTAATCAAAATCGTTATGACCATTTTTTAGAAAATCAAAATTTTCGAAAAAAGTTCCATGTAAAGGGTAGTTGGGGGTGGGAGAATTTTTCTCAAAATCTTCGTGTCGCATCCCTGGAAGATACTAAACATAAATACCAAGTTTAGTATTTTACCGACTTTTCTTTTTTGAGTTATCGTGTTCACAGGCACACGGACACACACACACACGGACCTTTTTGTGAAAATGCTTTTTTTGGTTATTGGGGATCCTAAAACATAAAACATATATTTCCGGTGAAATCTCGGTATCGAATTTTTTGGTGGAGTGCAATACTTTCTCTATACACTATGTTCATAGTGCGTATGGAGAATGTAAAAATCTGAAGTGTTTCATTCACATTACTTTCTCTACATCTCTGCAACAAATTATTGTTAAAAAGTTATTGTTACTTCTTTTCACTTCATGCTAATCGAGAAAAAAGTAAATAGTCTTGCTTCCTTGTAAGTAGAAGGGAAATAAGGGAGCAGCATGGGCTAAAGCATTAGTCAAAAGCTGGTTGCTATGTGACTGAAGTTCCTTTTGTTTGTATGGACAGGAGTTGACAAATTCCCATATGAGAAAAGTATAGGGTTACTACAAAAGCAATAGACAACTTCAACTGCCTGTAAAACAAAAACTATTAGAGATAGCAACCTAATTATTTTGGAGGTATGTTGAGAAACTCTCAAAGTTTCGTTTGTTACTATTGGTAACGCTGTAGTGTTTTGTTTGTTGTTGCAGAAGCTGAAATGGCGGAAAATCCTGTGGAAAAGGCATATTGCGTGTTGGAATTTGCAGAACGCAATCAGCAACTGTTGTCCAACGACATTTTAGAACACGTTACCACAAAAATGAAATGATGCGCTCAGAAAAACCAGCATCGTCTTCATCATGTCGCAACATGTCGATGCAAAAGTCACGCCGTATGTCCTTATCTTCTTCACTCGGAAACTGCAACATCTGTAATCTGTAAGGCATCATGTGCAGTCGCTTCCGCAAGATTTTCCATACAGTTTGCTGTGGAATTTGTAATTGCATGCTTGCCCTAGATGTCAATTTCTGTGGGCCTCTATGTAGGCAGAACGAACACGTTCAACGTTTTCTTCCGAAACTCTTGGTCTTCCAGAGCTCTTCCCTTTGCACAAACATTCCGTTGTCTCGAATTTTCTATACCAGTCGTAGATTGACTGTCTAGTTGGTGGCGTTTTGTGGTAACGTGTTCTAAAATGTCGTTGGACAACAGTTGCTGATTGCGTTCTGCAAATTCCAACACGCAATATGCCTTTTCCACAGGATTTTCCGCCATTTCAGCTTGTGCAGCAACAAACGAAACACTACAGCGTTACCAATAGTAACAAACAAAACTTTGAGAGTTTCTCAACATACCTCCAAAATAATTAGGTAGCTATCTCTAATAGTTTTTGTTTTACAGGCAGTTGAAGCTGTCTATTTCTTTTGTAGTAACCCTGTATTTTAAAATACCTACACTTTTCTCATACAGGAATTGTCAACTCGTGTCCATACAAACAAAGGAACTTCAGTCACATAGCAACCAGCTTTTGACTATCACTTTAACCTGTGGTACTCCTTTATCTTCTACTTACAAGGAAGCAAGTAATAAGTCTATTTCAGCTAATGTTTCTCGATTAGTATGAGGTAAATAAGAGAATAAGTTTTATTAAGAAAGTATATTGCAGAGAAAGTCAAGTGAATGGAACACGTGAGATTTCTTAAACACAGATTGGTGTTCTCAGGGGAATGAGATATACCAAAAGGCAACAGTTGCGGCAGAAGTCGAATCTCTGCCCATTGTGTTGGGAAGCAGGATGTAAAGCAAGCTGCCCACTACCCTAGGGGTGAAAGCTGTTTAATACCGCTGTTATATTATAATTCTATTTTAAGCATACCCTTGCATTTTAAAATTGACCCTTTGTAGTTAAGAGTACAAATGAAAACGTTCCTGTGTTTGCGTGGCCGCTAATTATTTCTTGCATGTGGGAATAAAAATTCTGAAGTGGCAGGAAAAGACACAAGAAAGAATAAAGGGGAGGACTAGCCACAAAGCACGCTCCTTGTAACAGATGGGCAACACAAATTGTGTCTTTTGTGAGCAGTTATCGGGGAAACTGTCGAAAAACGAGGATGTGAGGCAAGGCGCCTGAATGTGTAGGAGCTTCGCAAAAGTTGCGCAAAACAATAGAGCCTCACAATCCGCCTCAAATGTTGTTCATCCCTCGTTAAATGATTATTAATAACTTCTACTGGCTCTAGTGATTTAGAAAGATTATGTCTCTGTTATTTGTGGGATATTTCCTTCGAATCGGTTTTTACTTTCTCTACACGTAATATGTACATAGTATATAGACAAGGTATTGTCATGCACCCAAAATTGGATACCGAGACTGCACCGGAAATACATGTTTAAGGACCTCCTAAATAAAAAAAAATATATATATATATATTCTCTAGCCGCGTATGTACAATTTACATAGGGAAGTATTGAATTTCACCCAAAAATTCGATACCGAGATTTCACCGGATGTTTTAGGATCCCCCGAAAAAAAAAAAAAAAAAAAGAATTTTCAGAAACAGTTCTGTGTGTGCTTGTGTGTCTGTCTGTGGGCATATCTCAAAAACGAAAAGACGGTTAAATACCAAACTTGATATTTAGATTTAGTATCTTCCAAGGATGCAAAGATTTCCCAGAAAATACCCCCGAACACAAGTTACTTTCCACTATACAAAAAATGTAGATTTCATAAAAACACACAATTTATGTTTTTTATGTGGTGGTAACCCTTTCCGAGATATTCGTTGTTATTGGTTTCCATTGTAAAGTACTTAAACTTAGGAAGTGTGCGTTTTTCTTTTGTTTATTCCTGGCCAAGCAAAGAAGCGATTTTTAATGGCAATCACCTAGCGATAGCTTTAAAACATTTGACTACTCGTATCACTTTAGTCTAGTGTATTCCTTTAGTTCCCTTCTACTTATAAGGAATTAATAAGGCATAGTGTGGAAAGAAGAATAATCTTATATCAGAAGTCTATTTGGAGACCAGCTAGAGAAAGTCTTGAGTGTAACACATCAGAATTTTACAAAAATGTCCGTGTGTGAGTCTGTGTGGGTGTGTTTGGGGGGGCAGCATAGCTAAAAAAAGAAAAACACGTTAAATACCAAAATTGGTATTTAACTACAGTATATTCCAAGGATGCGACACGAAGATTTTCAAGAAAATCTCCCTAACCAAAACTACCTTTTACATGGAAAAAGTTTCAAAACATTTTGATTTTCTCAAAAATTGCTCTAACGATTTTGATTTAAATAGTGTATATTGACAAATAAAACGTATATTTTGAATTTTTTGGGATTAACCTCTAAAGACCTACTTATTCTAAATGAATCTTGCTGAATTTTGCGTAACTGGTAAACCGTAAAAGATAGGCAAGTTTTTGTCTAACAGAAAATGTAGAGCTTGTTAATAGTCACAATTTATATTATACACTGGAGCAGATGGTTTTTGCTTTCTCTATACGAACTATGTACATAGTGTATAGAGAAGGTATTGTATTGCACCCAAAAATTCGACATCGAGATTTCACCGGATATATATGTTTTGAGACTCCCTGAATCCAAAAAAAAAAACATTTTATAAAAATGTCCGTGTGTGTCTGTCTGTGTATGTGTGTGTCTCTGGGCAGCACAGCTCAAAAACGAAAAGACCGTTAAAGCCCAAACTTGGTATTTAAGTTTGGTTACTTCCAAGTACTCTTCAGAGGCTATTCCCAGAAAATTCAAAATATGCATTTTATTTGTCAGGTAAATATCCGTAGATTACGATATTTTAATCAAAATCGTTACAGCCATTTTTTAGAAAATTATAATTTTCGAAAAAAGTTCCATGTAAAGGGTAGTTTGGGGTGGGGGATTTTTCTCAAAATCTTCGTGTCACATCCCTGGAAGATACTAAACTTAAATACCAAGTTTGGTATTTTACCGACTTTTTGTTTTTGAGTTATCGTGTTCACAGACACACGGACACACACACACACACACGGACCTTTTTTCTGAAAATACTTTTTTTGGATACAGGATGTCCTAAAACATGCATTTCCGGTGAAATCTCGGTATCGAATTTTTGGGTGGAATACAATACTTCTCTATCCCTATGTACATTGTAAAAGAAAGAGGAAGTAAAAATACTTTTACGAAAATTTTCATAACAAAATTATGGGTCGTGTTATTGTCCTGTTAGGTCCATTTCTCCAGCTAATTAGTTGGCAATACCTGCAGTGTCAGACCCCAGAGATCCCAGTGTGAAATTAGCTCATCTAAGTTAAATGGAACAGTCCTGTTTCACGCAAAAATGCATGAAGCTGTCCCACAGCTGCTCTGAAGCAAATTCCCAAGTGTACTGGACGCCTAAGTACAATAATGGCTCATTAATTTTCCGCTTGCATAGCAAACACCGGACGAATGATTCCTTTGTGAGCTCAGCAATAAGTACCTTGTACATACTTGTACAGATAATAATATATCACTGACCTACAGTGGGGAGAACATCGCTTTGCACTCGAGGTGACGGTGCCTCACCGCACCCATGGCGGCCATTTGGAATGAGAAGCGCTCAAGTCTCCCAGCTGCTTCTGGCAACTGCCGTTAATTGAAGTGTCTTCAGCCCTGAAAACAAAATGTTTATTATCACTACAGACATACAACAAGCTGACTTCTCACCCGGAGGTCCCGGGTTCGGTTCCCGGCTGGAGCAGATACTTTTTCTTTAACCAGAATTATTCCCCATCCCTCAAAGTCTTTTTTTTTTTTTTTTTTTGTGTTTAACTGGTGGGACCGCAGGTGATACATGAAATGTAGAGGGAGCACCCGGTCCGTATGTGAGGCAAGTGGTCTAACCACTCGGCCACGGCGCGGTCAAACCCCACAAAGTCTGGAAGTATGAATGCTATGTTGTGTGTTTAGTAATTAAAATAAAATCTGATGTGTTACACTCACATGACTTTCTCTAGCTGTTCTACAAACTTCTTACATAAAATTATTCTTCTTTCTGCACCTTGCTAATCGAGATAATCGTTAGTAGAATGTTCTTACTACTTAGTTCCGTATAAGTATGAAGAAAATAAGGGGATACACTAGGCTAAACAAAAAGCTGTCGTCACGCGATTGTCATTACAAATCGCTTCTTTTCTTGGCCAGGAGTAGAACAAAAGAAAAACGGACACTGCCGTCTGAGAAAAGTATAAGTACTTCACAATTGAAACTAATAACAGCGAGTACCTCGAAAACGGCAAGCTCCACGAGAAAAATGTAAATGACATAACTTGTGTATTTTAAAAAAAAACTACATTTTTTGTATAGTAAGTTTTTGTCTATCAAAATTCATCCAGAATAAACAGGTCTTCAGAAGCTATTCCCAGAAAATACAAGATATATATCT
Source organism: Hymenopus coronatus (assembly GCA_030762935.1). Lineage (NCBI taxonomy): Eukaryota > Metazoa > Arthropoda > Insecta > Mantodea > Hymenopodidae > Hymenopus > Hymenopus coronatus. Next base: position 38,984,135 of record CM060885.1, on the reverse strand, counting down.
TATTTGTCAGGTAAGTATCTTTAATATACGATATTTTAATCAAAATCGTTAGAGCCATTTTTAAGAAAATCAAAATTTTCGAAAAAGGTTCCATGTAAAGGGTAGTTTGGGGTGGGGGGATTTTTCTCAAAATCTTCGTGTCGCATTCCTGGAAGATGGTAAACTTAAATACCAAGTTTGGTATTTTAGCTACTATTCAGTTTTTAGTTGTCGTGTTCACAGACACACACGCACCTTTTTCTGAAAATGCTTTTTATGGGTACAGGAGCTCTTAAAACATGTATTTCCGGTGAAAGCTCAGTATCGAATTTTTTGGTGGAATACAATACTTCTGTATCCCTATGTTCATTTTACATATGGGGCTACAGAAAGTAAAACATTTGATTAACCTAAGGTTCTATATCTACAGCCCCCGATATGACCATTGATTAAAGAGAGTTATTCAAATGAAACAAACAAACAAAAATTCTCAATCTTCATGTCCTCTGTTGTTTATGAGTTTGACATCAAGATGTTGAGCATTACAGTAATCGAATACTAATAATTTTAAGAAAAATCTGAAGTGCTCCATTCGCTTGTGACTTTCTCTACATCTATGTACTAATTATTGTTAAACAGCAGAAACAATCTTATTATTTACTTCCTTATAAGTAGAAGGGAAATAAGGGAATACACTAGCCTAAACCGACAGTCAAATGTTTTAAAATGTGGTTGCTATGGGATTTAATTACGTTTCTTGCGTGGCCAAGCGTTGACAAGTTCCCGAATGAGAAAAGTTTAATTATTTTGAAACTTAAATCAACTCCACGAAAAAAATGTATTGACATAAATTTCGTGTTTTGCCGAGATCTGCGTTTTTACTTTTTCTGCACAAACTATGTACATAGTGTATAGAGAAGTTATTGTAATGCACCCAAAAATTCGATACCGAGATTTCACCGGAAATACTTGTTTTAAGACACCCTGAATACAAAAAATTATTTTTAGACAAATGTCCCTGTGTACGTGTGTGTGTGTGTGTGTGTGTGTGTGTGTCTGTGGGCAGCATAGCTCAAAAACGAAAAGACCGTTAAATACCAAATTTGGTATTTAAGTTCATTATCTTTCAAGAAAATCCCCTCCACGCCAAACTAAACTTCACAGGGAAAAATTTTCGAAAATTTTGATTTTCTAAAAAAATGGCTGTAACGATTTTCATTAAAATATCGTATATTAAAGATATGCACCTGACAAACAATATGTATGTCTCGAATTTTCTGGGAATAGCCTCTGAAGACCACTTTATTCGGGATGTATTTTACAGAAGTTTGCATAACTGCTAAACCGTAAGAGATGGACAAAAACTTACCACAAAACCCACAATTTAAATTATATACATTTTTTGTGGTATTGGTCGTTTTTTAGATATTCCTTATTTTTGGTTTCAGCCTTGAAAAACTTATACTTTTCTCATACAGGGATTTGTCCACTCGTGTCCATACAAACAAAGGAACTTCTTTCTCATAGCTACCAGCTTTTGACTATCACTTTAACCTATGGTACTCCCTTTTTTCGTTTCTACTTACAAGGAAGCAAGTAATAGACTATTTCTGGTTATTGTTTCTCGATGAGCATGAAGTAAATAGAAGCATAAGCTTTTTAACAATAATTTGCAGCAGAGATGTAGAGAAAGTCATGTGAATGGAACACATAAGATTTTTTGTGTAGTACGTTTCTGTCTATCTTTTACAGTTTAACAGTTATGCAAAATTCAATAAAAATCATCCAGAATAAAGACATCTTCAAGGGCTATTCCCTGAAAAGTCAAGATATGTATTTTATTTGAAATGAAAATACCTTAAATATAAGATATTTTAATCAAAATTGTTTGAGCTATTTTTGAGAAGATCAAAATATTCGAAATTTTATTCCAAATTTTGTCCATGTAAAAAGTAGTTAGCGATGAGGGAATTTTTCTTAAAATCTTCGTGTCACATCCTTGAAATATACAAAACTTATATACCAAGTTTTGTATTTAACGGACTTTTTGTTTTTGAGCTATGCTGCCCACAGACACACACAGACAAACAGTCACACACACAATCATTTTCAATAAAAATACCTTTTTTTTTTTTTTTTTTTTTTTTGTTCGGGGGTCCCAAAATATGCATTTCCGGTGAAATCTTGGTATCAAAAGTTTACCTTCTCTTTACACTAAATACATAGTATGCGCAGAGAAAGCAAAAATTCATCCAAATAACAGGTGCATATTGTGAGCCTGAGGTAAACATAAAGAGAAAATTAAATTATAACCTAACAACTTTAATATATATTTCAAATGATACCATCTGTATGTGGCCACACAGTGGAAAGTGGCAGGAAGCACTAACCGGCTACAAAATCAAGAACCCTTGTACATTTAATAAAAATACAAATGTCAATGTTGTGGTACGTAGCAAAGTTCAACAAACATTTTTACTACTTGCTCTACACATACTATGTACATAGTGTATAGAGAAGGTATTGCATTCCACCCATAAATTCGATACCGAAAGAGCTCCGTGTGTGTGTGTGTGTGTGTATATGAAAACACGATAACTCAAAAACGAAAGTCGGTAAAACACCAAGCTTTGTATTTAAGTTTAGTATCTTCCAGGGATTCAACACTAAGATTTTGAGATAAATTCCCCACCCCAAACTACCCTTTACATGTAAAAAAAATTAAAAAGAAATTGATTTTCTCAAAAAGTCTAACGATTCTGATCAAATAGCTTTTTTTTTTTTTTTTTTTTTTTTCCGTAGAGTTGACCATTTCTGAGATATTCTGCGTTGTTCTTTCAGATTTAAAATACTCGAACTTTTCTCACACGGAAAATTGTAAACTCCTGGTCCCGTATAGAAACGGATTTTAGTCACATGGCAACCAGCTTTTAAAAGGTTTGTGTATCGTTTTAGCCTCGTCTATTCCTTTATTTTCTGCTAATGTTTATCTCGAATATCATAAATTAGAAGAATGTGATTTTGACAACAATGGGTTACAGTGATGCAGAGAAAGCCATGTGTATGGAACACATTAAGATTTTTTATTAATCAAACAACTCTTTATTTCTTCCAACTGATTACACTAAAGAATCACCAAGTCAGGTGGCAGCTCAGGCATTTCATTTGAGACTGGCATTCTGAGGGTCGTGAGATCGATTCCCACGGCCGACCTATCTGACCATGGGTTTTTTGGTGGTTTTCCCGGGTCACTAGGCGAATGCTGGGGACGTTTTTTAATTCCTCCAGAACTTCCTGTCTCTTCATTTCATTTCTGTTTTATCCAACCGGTCTCTTTCAGGGTTATAAATGTCGGTGATGGTGGCGGTGCCTTTTCGTGGTGGTGAGTGCGCTCTGGAAACACAACTTTCGGCGGCGGGATGGTGTTGAAAGTCGTCTGTAGACCCAGGAAGTTTGGACAGACCAGGGGCACGAGCTCCTAGTGCTCCCTGTTGAGATGCACAACTGCTTGGAATATTTTAGGGACCCTCCACGGTGGCCCTTCCCCAAGTCCTGTTTCGGCCTCCCGATGATACTACTCGCATCTCATCTTATACTCCTAGGGTCGGAAGTGCAATAAGCCAATTATTGCAGTGTTTTTTTTTTTTTTTTTTTTTTTTTTGTGGAATTTCCGGAGACCATTTGTCTGATATCATTGTTCCTAAATATTTACAAGTTTTACAGCGCTTGATGAGAGATCCACTTCCACTAGATGCTCTATCACTTCCTAAACGTCCAACAACCACATAGTCAGTTCTTCAAAAGATTTATTTGTAGGCCCCATTTTCTGTATTCTTCTTGAAAATTTCTAAGCATATAGCTTATATCACTTTTATCTTCGCCAAAGATGATTTCATCATCTGAAAATCTTAACGAACATAATGCATCGTCATTTAACAGCTAAAACATGCTTACAAAAATATGATTGTTACACTCACATGACTTTCTCTAGCTGCTTTACAAATTTCTTACAAAAGATTCTTCTTCTTTCCACACCATGCTAATCGAAATAAACAGTAGTAGAATGTTCTTATTACTTATTTCCTTATAAGTAGAAGGTAACTAAAATGTTTTAAAAGCTGTCGTTATGCGATTGTCATTGCAAATCGCTTCTTTGCTTGGCCAAGAGTCGAACAAAAGAAAAGCGGACACTTCCTGTCTGAGAAAAGTATAATTACTTTACAATGGAAACGAATTACAAGGAATATCTCGGAAATGGATACCTCCACAACAAAAACGTAATTAATGACAAATTGTGTGTTTTGACGAGATCTACATTTTTTGTGCCGTAAGTTTTTTGTCTATGACTTGCAGTTCAGCAGTTAAGCAAAAGTTGGCAAAATTCTCCCAGAATAAAGAGGTCTTCAGTAACTCTTCCCAGAAAATTCAATATATTCATTTTATGTGGAATGTAAATCTCTTTAATATATGGGATTTTAATAAAAATCTTGGGAGCCAATTTTGAGAAAATCAAAATTTTCGAAAAATTTTCCATATAAAGGGTAGTTGTGGTGGGGGATTTTCTTGAAAATGTTTGTGTTGCATCCTTGGAAGATACTAAACCTAACTACCAAGTTTGGTATTTTACCTTGTTCTAAAAATGTTTTTTTTGGGCTCAAGGGACCTTTAAACATATATTTCCGGTGAAATCTTGACATCAAATTTTTATGTGCAATACAGTGCCTTTTCTATACACAATGTACATAGTACGGGTAGAGAAAGTAATAAATCACTGGTGAAAAAATTCATAGAAAATATTACTATGTATAGCTGATCGCCTTCTAAGGCGAATAGCTTGTGCAATATCACTGAGCTAAACCTTTCCTTCTTTCCTGAGGAATTCTCTTCACTTAAGGCCTATAATGCAATTTATACTTTGTTGGCCATTAACTTCTAATATCCACAAACAAAGTGTTGCAGTTATAATCATTCAAATTTCAGGAGTCCCGCCATTTTCTGTCTTAAAGTGTACGTTTGACAGGCTCATTTTGTGAGACATGGCAACCATGAAAACAAGTGTTGCACTCCAGTAAATGCTATCTTTAAATTGCCTCTGTATACTCGATGGTTTAAAATTGAAAACAATAACAAGGAATGTCTAGAAAAGGTTAACTCTACGAGAAAACGTTAATTCATAAATTGTGTTTTAATGAGATCTACATTTTTTGTGCAGTACGCCTTACCACTTAACTCCATGTCACAACAGATCACAAGGAAGCTTGGCCTACTGCCTGACCGCTGCGTCCTCCATCTCGGTCCATGACAGACGTTATGGATGTGCTGTAGATTTGGAGGGTGAGATGTGGTCAGAGAACCCAACCCCCCACCGGTCGGTTAATGCGGTCCTCATGAGTGCCACTACTTCTGCATCAAGTAGCTCCTCAATTGGGCCTCCAAGGACCTCACGAGGCTGAGTGTACCCCGGACCAACTCTCCCACGCCGGAACCGGCAATCGAACCCAGGTCTCCCGCTAAGGTTTACCACTTATACAAAACTCATCCAGACTGAAGAGGTCTTCAGAAGCTACCCTCAGAAAATTCAAGATATACATTTCGTTTGTCATAAAAATATCTTAAATATATGACGTCTTGATAAACATTTTTAGAGAAGCGTTGAGGAAGAAATGTTAAATTAACTACTGTAATATTGTTAAAAATTGAGCTTTTAGAGAAAACTTTAGAGAAGGTCAAAATACTCGAAAAAGATTCCATGTAAAGGATTGTTGTATAAGAAGGGTTTTTTGAAAATCTTCGTGTCGTATCCTGGAAGACACTGAACTTAAATACCATGTTTAGTATTTAACCGACTTTTGTTTTTCTCCCATGCTGCCCACACACACATAGAGATAGACAAACAGACACACGGACATGCTTCTAAATATACTGTTTTGAATTCTGCAGGTCAAAAACATATATTCGTACAACAGTGCTAGAGGTAGCGTAGTGCCGTAAACACTTAAGAGTATCTTATGGCACCAATCTGTTATTGAGTATCATACTGTTAACGCCACGCTCTAATTACCCATTTCTTGAGAATTATTATTTCTTGCTTCGGAACGAAGTCCCACACTCTTGAGATTGGTGTAATGCTCCACCATAACATTACAGCCCACACTCTAGCTCCTGTCAGATTTGTACAGCGCTGACAAGTCTCAGCAAACACACATCAACAAATTCATTGATTTGTAAAGGCCTGGGAAGTTTTAGAATGGGTTGGTTGTTTGAAGTATTTGCGAGGAGGAAGAGTCATGGACCCATATCTTGGCAAGATGTAGGGGTACAGAGGAATGGAGGCAAAAATATTTACCGCGATCCTTTACCACCACGAATGTAGAGCTAGAAGCATGTTGGACGCTACTGGCAGGCACGGAAGACGTGGATGGCAAGACTGCTGAAATCTGAGAAGGCTGATAATAGAAAAGAGAGGGGGGGATAAGAATAGCTAAACAAAAGTGATTATAATGTTTTACATGCATATATTGTATGTTGTTTTATATATTGTGTATATATTTCTCTTAAGTGTATTTGTCCATTATAATAGGGTACATTAATGCATCTGAATAAGGTGTACTCTGTGTTGTAAATTTAAATTACTGTATTTGAATACCTTTCTCTTTTTGTTTTCGCTGAAACTCAATGTATGATATTGTTATGTCAATAAATAAACTTATTCATTAATTCCTTCACATTTTGTATCGTTAGTTCTATGAAAGAAAGCAGTCAGTACCTATCCAAAGCGCTTCCCATTAGCTGTTGCACCCCGCAAACCATTTGGCCTAGCTTTAAAACCATCGTCAGCGTAATCTACGGCAAACATGTTAGTCTCTGGTTCCCAAGGTCGCGGGTTCAATTCCAGCGAAGTGGGTCAGATTTTTTTCGAGCTAAACATTCCTAGCATGGTTTGCTTCGGAAAGGAAATAAAGCCGTGGGTCCCGTATTGTAGATTTACGACATGAAAAAGAACTTCAAGCATGATAAAGAGGCTTCAGAGTAAAATTAAATGCCCAATATAGAATGGAGTGCTGAGAACAAAGCAGTTTAAGGAGCGTCTATAAATATAAACTGAATTTCAAAGCTTTGAAACACATTACAATGGAATTCAAACTCAACCGTTTTCCAAAGGTGCAGTGTTAGTTGTATGAGTAATTATGACATCTTTCTATATAAGTAGATGAAATAGTGGTTCATATAACTATAATTTTTACTTTCTCTATACGCACTATGTACATAGTGTATAGAGAAAGTATTGCACTCCACCAAAAAGTTCGATACCGAGATTTCACCGGAAATATATGTTTTAGGGATCCTTTTATCTAAAAAAAGCATTTTCGGAAAAAGGCCCGTGTATGTGTCTGTGTGTCCGTGAACACGATAACTCAAAAACGAACAGTAGGTAAAATGCCAAACTTGGTATTTAAGTTTAGTATCTTCCAGGGATGCGACACGAAGAATTTGAGAAAAATCTCCCCACCCCAAACTACCCTTTACATGGAACTTTTTTCGAAAATCTTGATTTTCTCAAAAATGGCTCTAACGATTTTGATTAAAATTTCGTATATTAAAGGTATTTTACCTTGCAAATAAAATATATATCTTGAATTTTCTGGAAATAGCTTCTGAAGAGTAGTTTATTCTGGATGAAATTTACTGAATTTTGAATAACTGCTAAACCGTAAGCGATGGACAAAAAATTACCACACAACAAATGTAGAGCACGTTAAAACACACAATTTGTGTTATATACATTTTTTTCGTGACTTCGTCGTTTTTGAGACATTTCTAATTTTTGGTTTCTGCTATGAAAAACATAATTTTCTCACCAGCTTTTGACTATCATTTTAACCTAAGGTAGTCCATTATTACGTTTCTACTTATAAGGAAGCAAGTAATAAGACTATTTATGCTAATTTTTTTCTGATTAGCTTAAAGTAAATAGAAGTATAAGATTTTTAAGAATAATTTGCTGCAGGGATATTGAGAAAGTCATGTGAATGGTACTCATCAGATTTTTAAGTTTAACGTCTTTAATCTGGTTGGTCATAGCGATGATGAAAGAAATCGCTGAATGATGCTCAAATGATCTCGGGGTACATGGAGCTTAAAGCTATTCGATATTGTTTTCTCTGGATAAGGGAAACCTCCGATAAAACCTTATCCCTAAGCGAGATGCGAACTCGCGACCCCTTGAATGTGAGAATGACACGCTCTACCATGTATCTATTGAAAATCTGTTTGCTCTTACTTAAAACAAATCATCAAAAGAGAGAAACGTTAGTTGAAAATCACAGAGAATATAAAGTTCAGGGTTGGCAACTCGGCTCCACACTTCTAAGGCTTCTAGCTCTAAATCACAAAGTCTTAAACGCTGCGGAAAAGTGATGACTCTTCCCGAGCGAATTTTTCTAGTTTGTAGGATGTAGTATGAGCGCTTCCCTGTTGTGTCTACTTGGAGAGAACTCATGGGGTGTGTAAATGGAACCACTATAAGCACTTGTAGGTCTGGGTGGCTCAGTTGCTTAGCCGCTAGTCTTGTGGTCCCAAGGTCTTCTTCTTCTTCACTTCAGGGTATGCGCAGATTGCCCGTTCTGTCTCACAGTTGTTAAGTCCACCTCTTTCTGGGTGACCGACATCTCTGCTTCCTTTTGGTTCATATTCAAATGCAATCCTAGACAGTCTTGAATCTGCCATTCTTTGAACATGTTGCATCTACTGGTTCTGATATTTTTACTTTCCCTATACGCACTATGTACATAGTGTATAGAGAATGTATTGCACTCTACCAAAAATTCGATACCGAGATTTCACCGGAAATATATGTTTTAGGTTCCCCCTTATCTAAAAAAAAGCATTTTCGGAAAAAGGTCCGTGTGTATCAGTGTGTGTGTGTGTGTGTGTGTGTGTGTGTCTGTGAACACGATAACTCAAAAACGAAAAGTAGGTAAAATATCAAACTTGGTATTTAAGTTTAGTATCTTTCAGGGATGCGACACGAAGATTTTGAGAAAAATTCCCCCACCCCCAACCACCCTTTATATGGAACTTTTTTCGAACATTTTGATTTTCTCAAAAATGGCTCTAACGATTTTGATTAAAACTTCGTATATGAAAGGTATTTACCTGGCAAATAAAATGTATATCTTGAATTTTCTGGGAATAGCCTCTGAAGAGTAGTTTATTCTGGATGAAAATTACTGAATTTTGAATAACTGCTAAACCGTAAGAGATGGACAAAAACTTTACTACACAAAAAATGTAGAGCACGTTAAAACACACAATTTATGTTTTATACATTTTTTTCCTGGAGTTCGTCGTTTTTGTGTCATTCCTTATTTTTGGTTTCTGCTATGATAAACTTATACATTTCTCATACAGGAATTTGTCAACTGCTGTCCATACAAACAAAGGAACTTCAGTGACATAGCAACCAGCTCTTGATTATCGCTTTAACCTATGGTACTCCCTTATTTCACCTCTACATATAAGCAAGTAATATGGCTATTTCTGCTAATGTTTTACTGATTAGCATGAAGTTAATAGAAGTATAAGCTTTTTAAGAATAATTTTTTGCAGGGATATAGAGAAAGTCATGTGAATGGTACACATCAGATTTTTCAATTTTGGAATTTATTAATTCTATATTAAATTATGTTCTTATACCTTCATTATACATTTTTTTTTATTTTTTTGCCTTAAACATTTCATCATTTTTGTACTTTGTAAACGGCTTTTCATTTTCTTTGTGCTGACCCATGTCTCACTTCCCTATAATAGTGTAGGTACCGCCATTGTTTTGTAAAACTTTAACCTAGTTTCTTTTCTTCTTTAATCTCTCATTGTTCTATGTATAGGTTCATATCCCAAGGTCTCGGGTTTAAACCCGGCCCTGGCCGACAGTTTTTAACCATGCTTAGAAGCTGCATCCTCATGGCATATAACAGATCTCCTGTTGTTAAAATTCCTTACACCGACGGCACTGACATGGTCCTAGTAATTTACAGCTTTGTTATCAAACTAAATGTTGATTTTTATTAGAAGTTTAATTGGTAACTTCTAAAATTAATGTTCTTACATCTCAACTTTAAGAGCTGTCTTTAATGTATGGTGCTGCCACCTTTTGAGTTTTCAATTTGATGCAGTTTGCTTCATTTTACTGAGCGGATTATAAATCGTAGAGCGCCTTGACCAGTTGAGTTTCTTTTTGGAGCTCCATTTCTTGAAATCCACAAAGAAATTATAATTATTTGTGATGCTGTTTCAGCGCTTATAATTCCACGCGAAAACCGGTCTATCATGGTGACTTAAGTATCTGAATTCTTTAGAAATGGGCAATAAACTAAAATAACAATGCTGATGTGGCTGAAACGAATTTTGACTTTTTATTGCAGTATAGTTATGTTTCCAGACCTTGCGTCTTTGGCAATATAAACATACTCAGGTTTACTGTTTTACTTCTCTACGAAGATCTGGCCAAACGTTGCGTTCTCTGATAAGATTGATGGAACCTTGTATGCTTGGACGAGATGGATCATGAACATTGAAGATTAATTTTTGCATGCTTCTGGAATGTACCAGGGCCGACTGATAAGTCCAGGGCCTGTCGATGTAAAAAACACATTTCTTTTTGCTTTATTTCTCAACATAATCTCCAGAAAGGCTTATACATTTGTCATATCGGTGTTCTAATTTAATTAAACCACCTCTGTACTGCGATTTATCAAGGTCCTCAAAAGAGCTGTTTACCGCATCAAAGAACTTTTTACTGTGAAATCTTTGGTCCCAAGAACATTTTTGAGGTTTAGAAACAGGTGGTAGTCACTGAGGGCTAGATCTGGTGAATAGGGTGGATGTTCAAGCAATTCCAACTTTAATTCGCACATTTCCCCATTCCAATGACTGAACGATGGGCGTGATGAAACTTTTCTTTTTTTGCCAAATGAGGTCTTTTTCTTTTCACCCACTCAACTCAAACGTTGCAGTAAGCTTGCATAGTGTCACCAGTGATACTCTTACCCTTTTCCAAGTAAAAAATAAAAATAATTCCCTCTGCATTCCAAAAAACACTCGCCATAACCTTGTTAGCTGACAAAATTGACATTGCCTTTTTTTTGGAATTGGTTCACCTGGCGGAATCCATTGTTTTGACTGTGATTTACTTTCTGGACTGTAGTGATGTATCCAATTTTCACCCATGGTAATAAGCTGTTTCAAAAACTAACTGGGATTTTACGGTAGAGCTCCACATTCTTAACAGAAGCAGTTTTTTTTGTTGTTGCAACTTTTGATCAGGTGTCAACAAACGCGGCACCCATCTTGCACAGACCTTGTGAAAGCCCAAAATATTACATGCACGTTCTTTTCATATGGTTACGACCTCTGCTATCTCAATGAACTTTAGTGTGAGGTCTTCCAGTACTAAACGATGATTTTTTTTTTCAATGACCTCTGGAGTTGTCACTTCTACAGAGCATCCAAAGCGAGGCTTATCACTAGTGCTCATACGTCCCATTTTAAACTCTGCAACACTGTAGACTCTTTTAATGTACTGTCATTTCCTTCTTGATTTGTTTAGATGTTAAGCCTTTCAAATGGAAGTATTTAATCACTGCTCGTTTTTCCAAATCCTCCATTTTCATGTAAACTGTAAAGTTGTCTTGTTTAAAATGCTGTCATTCGAAAACTAAACAAGTAAATGGCCTGTAACTATGGATACAAGCTGGTCTAGTGTTAAACTATATGATACTACCGTCTAACTGATCTAGTGGCGCCATTTCTGTGTGAGGCTCGGGACTTATCAGCTGACCCTCGTACATCTTAATTTAGCTGTTGAGCAGTCACTCAAGTTACTTTCCTCTTAGCAGCACTACAACTTTTAATTTAAGCAACCATAGTTGTAATTGCTCCAAAGCTTCCAGCTCATCATCCTTGTGTTGTACATTGGCTATTTTCTCAAAAGAAATATTGCCTGGTAAGTCAATGGAGTCTATTTGTGAACAGGGGCTTCCGCAACAATAATTTCTGCCTCTTGACAAAGCGAATGACTATTTGAGAACTGCGAAATATATTACAGATAACTCTGCTGACGCGTGAGTCTTTATCTGCTTTCTATTTAACAACGAATGTGAGAGGCTTATGGTCTGTGTAGCTGCAGAAATATCTTCCTTGAGCACATGGTAAAAGTGTATTACTACTGAACAGGATGCCAAAAGCTCACGGTCGTAAGCACTGCAAGTAATTTGTGCAGAAAAAGAAACCAATATTTCTATATTGTATTCTTAGCTGGTGTTATGTTGTACCAATTGCAAATGTTGAAGCATCAGCCATCAATATTAGTGGAAAGTTGTAAGTTGGATGCCAAAAGTGATGCGTCCGAAGTCTCTGTTTTCAGCTGCTCGAAAGCTTGTAATGTTCCTTTACAAGACTTAACTTACTTTTTAGTTGACTGAGACATCTTGAATTATATGGTTTGGGCTTCTTCACTACCTAGCAGCATTGGATGATGAAAATGAATTATTTCCAGAAAATATTTCCTGTGGTAGAGATTAATGAGAGTCGGTCCACTCTGTCTGGTAATTCGTTGTTGTAAATCATATAACCCAAAAATCTTATGTGTACCATTCACATGACTTTCTCTATATCCCTGCAACAAATTATTCTTAAAAAGCTTATACTCCTATTTACTTTATACTAATCAGAAAAAAGGAGCAGAAATAGTCTTATTACTTGCTTCCTTGTAAGTAGAAGGGTAATAAGGGACTACCATAGGTTAAAATGATAGTCAAAAGCTGGTTGCTATGTCAATGAAGTTCCTTTGTTTATATGGATAGGAGTTGACAAGTTCCTGTATGAGAAAAGTATAAGTTTTTCATAGCACAAACCAAAAACACGGAATGCCTCAAAAACGACGAACTCACGAAAAAAATGTATATAACATAAATTGTGTGTTTTAACGTGTTCTACATTTTTTGTGTAGTAAATTTTTGTCGATCTCTTACGGTTTACGGTTACATAGCAACCAGTTTTTGACTATCACGTTAACCTATGGTACTCCCTTATTTCGCTTCTACTTACAAGGGAGCAAGAAATAAGACTTTCTGGTTCGTATCCAAAAAAAGTATTTTCAGAAAAAGGTCCGTGTGTGTGTCCGTGTGTCTGTAAACACATAACTCAAAAACGAAAAGTCGGTAAAAAACCAAACTTGGTATTTAAGTTTAGTATCTTCCAGGGATGCGACACGAAAATTTTGAGAAAAATACCCCCACCCCAAACTACCCTTTGCATGGAACAGTTTTCGAAAATTTTGATTTTCTAAAAAATGGCTAACGATTTTGATTAAAATATCGTATATTAAAGTTATTTACCTGGCAAATAAAATGTATATTTTGAATTTTCTGGGAATAGCCTCTTGAAGACTACTTTATTCTGGATGAATTTTTCATAACTACTAAACCATAAGAGATGGACAAAAACTTAACACAGAAAAAATGTAGAGCACGTTAAAACACACAATTTATGTTATACACATTTTTTTCGTGGAGTTGATCGTTTTTGAGATATTCTTTTTTCTTGGTTTCAACTTTGAAAAACTTGTACCTTTCTCATACAGGAATTTGTCAACTCCTGTTCATACAAACAAAGGAACATCAGTCAGATAGCAACCAGCCTTTAGCTTTCACTTTAACCTATGGTACTCCCTTATTTCGCTTCTGCTTACAATAAAGCAAGAAATAAGACTATTTCTGCTAATTTTTCTCGATTAGCATGAAATAAATAAAAGATAAGCTTATAAACAATAATAATTTACAGAGATTTTCTTTTGCCTGTAGTTTGTGATCTACTTCGTGGTCATTTAGACTTCTGAAAACTCCCAATTAAATCTGTAATCATAGTGATCGATTTTCTAACCTAAAAATCTGATGTCTTCAATTCACATGACTTTCTCTACATCGTTATAATAAATTGTTATAAATCATATTCTTTTATCCACTTTATGATAATCAAGATAAGCATTAGCAGAAATTGTCTTAATTACTTGCTTTCTTATAAGTAGGAGGAAAATAAGGCAATACACTAGGCTAAAAAGCTGGTTGTCATGTGGTTGAAATTTGTTGCTATACAGGACCAGGAGTTTACAACTTTCCGTGTGCGAAACGTTTAAGTATTTAAATCTAAAACCAATTAACAAGGAATATCTAAAAAATGTTCAATTCCAAAAAAGTATGTGATACAAATTCTGTGTTTTAACGTAATCTACATTTTCTGTGTGGCAAGTTTTTGTCTATCTCTTACGGTTTATCAGTTACGCAAATTCATCAAAATTCATTCAGAATAAAGATGTCTTTAGATGCTATTCACAGAAAATTTAAGATATACATTTTATTTCACATAAATATCTTAAATACAAGAAATTCTAATCAAAGTTGTTACAGCTATTTTTGAGAAAATAAAAAATGTCTAAATTTTGTTCATGTAAAGTGTAGTTTGGGAGTGGAGAAATTTTCTCAAAATCCTCGTGTCGCATCCCTGGTAAATACTACACTTAAATACAAAGTTCGGTATTTTACCGACTTTTCGTTTTTGAGTTATCGTGTTAACAGACACACGCGCATGGACCTTTTTCTGAAAATACTTTTTTTTTGACACAGGGGACCCTAAAACGTGTATTTCCTGTGAAATCTTGGTATCGAATTTTTTGGTGGAGTGCAATACATTCTCTATACACTATGTATATAGTACGTGCAGAGAAAGTAAAAAAGCGCTCGCTGAATCATTGGTTGGTGCATTTCGGAGAGGGTTCCACACTGCAGCCAGCGAAACCGTCGCGGCGAAACAGTCCCTAACATAGACCAAGCAGTTTATCAACGCGGGGAACGATAGGAGCCCGCGCTCTGGGCCTGACTGAACTCCCCTTTTCCTGTTAAAGACTCCAACGCCATTCCGCTGACGAGAGAGCATTCACCACCATGGAGAGGCGCCACCATTGCAGTCTCGGCGCTTCTTACAACCCTGAAAGGGATCGGCCGTAATGGAATGGAGGGGAAGGAAGTTCAGGGGAATTAACAAACCTCCCAGCATTCGCTTAGTTCAGAAAACTTCCCAACGAGAACCATGAGTAGCGAGATCGCCTGCGGGATTCGAATCCATGACCTCCCAAATACACGAAACTCCTGAGCCATCTGGCTCTGCATTTGAGTCGTTACTCTGAGGCTCATAGGAATTTGAAGTATAACAAAGAAGGGAACTTCCAGGGTTCCTCATTTCTATAATTTTATCATAGTTAATACAACACCAAGCTTATCTTTACTGTTACTTTCTCTACACTCACTATGTGTATAGAGAAGGTATTGTATTGCACCAAAAAATTCGATACCTTGATTTCATCGCAAATACATCTTTTGGGTCCCCCTGAATCCAAAAAAAATATTTCTAGAGAAAGGTCCGTGCGTGCGCGTCTGTGTGTCCGTGGACAGCATAGCTCAAAAACGGAAAGTCCGTTAAATACCAAACTTGGTATTTAAGTTCAGTATCTTCCAAGGATGCAACACGAAGATTTTCAAGAAAATTTCCCCACCCCAACTACACTTTTCTTAAAAATGGCTCTAACGGTTTTAATTAAATTAACGTATATTAAAAATATTTAGTACAAAAATAAAATGTATATCTTGAATTTTCAGGGAATAGCCTCTGCAGACTACTTTATTCTGGATCAATTTCACGGAATTTTGCATACCTGCTAAACCGTAAGAGAAGGACAAAAACTTGCACAAAAATGTAGAGGACGTTAAAACATATAATTTATGTTATATTCATTTTTTCAGTGGAGTTGATTGTTTTTGAAATATTCCTTGTTTTTGGTTTCAGCTTTGAAAAACTTATACTTTTTTCCTACAGCAATTTGCCAACTCCTGTCCATACAAAGGAACTTCAGTTACATAGCAACCAGCTTTTGACTATCACTTTAACCTATGTTACTCCCTTATTTCGCTTCTACTTATAAGGAAGCATGAAGTAAATAGAAGCATAAGCTTTCCAACAATAATTTGTTGCAGAGGTGTAGAGAAAGTCATGTGGATTGAACATATAAGATTCCTTGAAATATTCCTTGTTTTTTTGTTTCAGCTTTGAAATACTTATACCTTTTTCATACAGAAATTTGTCAACTCCTGTCCATTCAAACAGAGGAACTTCAGTCACATAACAACCAGCTTTTGGCTATCACTTTAACCTATGGCACTCCCTTATCGGTTCTTCTTACAAGGGAACAAGTACTAAGACTATTTTTGCTAATTTTTTCACGATTACTATGAAGTAAATAGAAACATAAGCTTTTTCATAATTTGCTGCAGAGATATAGAGAAATTCATGTGAATGGAACACATAAGATTTTTTCTAGAAAGGTTCTAACATTCCTGGGTAGTCTTTGGAAGAAGATAGTATTTAAAAAATCAACGGCGAGAAATTTTAACTTTCGAAGCACTTGCAATAGTTTTTCTATCAGTTAATTCTATTTCTGTAGCAGTTTCTTTGGTTTACGTTCTGCCAAAGCTTTGTTTAGTTGTTTTTAGATGTTCCAAGGTGTGTATAATGTTGCGAAAGTCAATTTGTCCTGCATTGTGTAGCTCGTAACCCAACGTAGGAACCTCAGTAGTTGTTATTTAACATTCTTAAATGGAATTTATTCCCCGTGTGAAATACACGATATAATTTGGTACTGTTGTTTACCAGTTGCTTGAAACTTCGTTTACTGTCCAATCAAGATTAAGAAAGTATACCTGATTTAAAAGAATAAGTAATAAGTGATTAATTTCTGCTGGAAAATTTTGAAAGTAGTTGCTTAATAAAGTTATTCTTTTGTGAGCCCGAGACTTGAATCACTTTTGCTGGAAAATAAAGTAACTCACACCAGAAGCTTTTCTGTGTCCCGAGTGAGGAAGATACCGCGCCACATACCGATCAAATAAGGAAACCACCAAACCAGTTCATTTGTATCACATCTCCAGAAAAGTTCATAAAGCTCCGGCAGCAGTGATAAACAAAAAGTAAAAGTGAAGTTATGTAGCGTAATGCGCGCTGGCTAAATAGTGAAGTAGTAGTCGCAGTAATTCTTTCAGGAATGTTGAGCACGTGTGCTTGCGAAGAGACCGAGAGAGGAGCAACCGCGACACAAGCTAAGCATACACATAGATTCCTATTGTCTGCTGTTTAATTAGGAATTACATCAAGAAAACAGACAACGTAATAGGTAGTTCAGAATGAAAAATCTGATGTGCTCAATTCATACGACTTTCTCTACATCTCTGCAACAAATTATTCTATTTACTTCATCTAATCAAGAAAAAATTAGCAGAAATAGTCTTATTACTTGCTTCCTTGTAAGTAGAAGCGAAATAAGGGAGTACTATAGGTTACAGTGATAGTCAAAAGCTCGTTATTATGTGACTGAAGTTACTTTGTTTGTACGGACAGGAATTGAATTAAAAAAAATGCTTTTGAAATCTAAAACTAAAAAACAAGGAATATCTTAAAAACGATCAACTCGACGAAAAAAATATATATAACATAAATTTAGTGTTTTAATGTACTCTACATTTTTTCTGTGGTAAGATTTTGTCCATCTCTTACGGTTTAGCTGTTATGCAAAAATCCGTTAAATTCATCTAGAATAAAGTAGTCTTCAGAAGCTATTCCAGAAAATTCAAGATATACGTTTTATTTGTGAAGAAAATATCTTAAATATACGAGATTTTAATCAAAATTGTTAGAGCCATTTTTAAGAAAAGCAAAATTTTCGAAATTTTTTCCATGTAAAGGGTAGTTTGGGGTGGGGGTTTTTTCTTGAAAATCTTCGTGTCGCATCCTAGAAAGATACCAAACTTAAATACAAAGTTTGGTTTTTAACGGTCTTTTCATTTTTTAGCTATGCTGACCACAGACAGACAGATTCAGGGGGTCTCAAAACATATATTTCCGGTGAAATCTTGGTATCGAATTTTTGGGTGCAATACAATACCTTCTCTATACACTATGTACAAAGTACGTATAGAGAAAGTGAAAATGTATAACCGGGATTTGAACCACGAATCTCCTGGTCTCTAGCTGGTTGCTCTACCACTGAGCTACCATGGCAAAATGCCGGCATAGCATTGAAATTTCTCAACTGGCTCGCTTGTTTCCCGGTAAATCACAAGGTGATCTCAAATTATTTTGAGATGACAACCCCAATGGCGACTTTTAATGTCGTTAGTACTTTAAGTCCCAGGATACATAAATTAGCCAACTATTATGGACAATTGTGATAATTTTTGTCATCTCAAAATAATTTTAGATCATCTTGTGGTTTGCCGGGAGGAATGCGAGTCAGTTGAGGAATTCAGTGCTATGCCAACATGTTGCCATGGTAGCTCAGAGGCAGAACAGCCGGCCAGAGACCACATTGAATGTTTCAGTCTGACTCTACCTATCCAAATCCTGTCCTACACACAGCTGTGTGAAAAAACAATTAAATCAAGGTGAAAAGTTGACATGTGCGCGCTACATTCCTAAGATATTGTAAGTATTGTATTAGGAAGATACAAAAGATTATCTCGCTAGAAGCCCTTAAAAATATTTGTGAGTGAAAATTCATTAAAATTATATACATTTATTTAGCTTACCTCGTTTGATTTTCATTATAAAGGAACTACTTCTTTGGAGGTTATAATAGAAACCGTAAGAAGAAATTAAAAGCTTTCAATAATAGTTCTTTGTATAAAAAGAACAAGAAAAAAGTGGGAGCTATGTAGTTTAAAAAATAAGGAATTTAGTCTAGTTTAATTCTGCCTTATGACAGCTTAAACGATTTCTAGTACCTTTTAAAAGCTTAGGTATTGAGTGCAATAATGGTTCGAGATTAAGTAAAAGCATTCTTCTTCTAATTATTCTCCTCCTCCTCCTCCTCCTCCTCCTCCTCAGAAATAAAGTATACCAACGCGGTGTATCCGTTAGATATTATCTCCCATACGGAAATGTATCAACTCTTGTACATACAAACAAAGGAACTTCAATCACATAGCAACCAGCTTTTGACTATCACTTTACCCTATGGTACTCCCTTATTTTGCTTCTATTTACAAGGAAGCAAGTAAATAAGACTATTTCTGCTAATTTTTTCTTGATTACCATGAAGTAAATAGAAGCTTAAGGTTTTTAACAATAATTTGAGATCAGATTCATCGTGAGCAGTTTGTTGTAAGCTTAAATCTGTTGATACATTAATATATCTATATTCAGAATAGAAAAGGAAATACAGATACAGTATAGTGTCAAATTTTAGTATCAAAATGAGATCGATAGTGGAGAGTTATGCCTATTTCGTACTTATTCTTTGATTGGTTTTTGTTTGTACTGCAGACTAGTACCTGATTCCACCTATGTAACAAAATTTATACTAACACAGCTTAGGTAAAGTCAAATTAAATAGTTAGAATGTATCGAAATGTATGCAAGTTTGTGTAGGACTTTGCACTTGAGCACGAACGTAGTGAGCTGGTTGTTCTCTCGAATGAATGCTTTTGAATACCCACATAAACGTAGTAAATGGTGAAAAAGGAAGTGATATCATATCTTAACAATAGGGACCAAAATAATTATAAACACGATGATATGGCTTTCAAAGGTTTCTTTAAAATACGTTGGCTATGATTTCAACTTATAACAACTTGCAAAGTATCATTAAATTCGATATTCGTTGATTAATATACACGTCACTACAAATACATCTAAAATTAATTTGCTTCCTTGCTGTAAAGAATATAGTATTATTTGGAAATCATAGGACCCAGCTAGAATTTTGAACTGGATATTCCCTTGTACTGTATGACAGATTGCACGGCCATAATTAAATAAACCAACATATAATAATTATTTGTTTTGTTCTTTTTTTGGGGGGTGCTTCTAGTTTCTTTTATTTAACACCCTGATATTATATACCATTTGATTAACATTACGTAGATTTTGCAGAATATCCCATAAATCTGGAAAATAGGCTAAACCATAGAAGCACAGGTTGCGTTTGATATGTCATCAATAAATTGTTACATAGAACTCAAAACCACACCTCTGGTGTCCATAATACGAATTTTTACTTTCTCTATACGTACAATGTACATAGTGTATAGAGAAGGTAGGTATTATATTCGACTCAAAAATTCAATACCGAGATTTCACCGGAAATATATGTTTTGGGTGCCCTTGATTAAAAAAAAAATTGGAAAAAGGTCAGTGTGTGTGTGTCTGTGGACAGCATAACTCAAAAACGAAAACACTGTTAAATACCAAACTTGGTATTTAAGTTTGGTATCTTCCAAGGACGCGACACGAAGATTTTCAAGAAAATTTCCCACTCCAAACTACCCTTTATATGGAGCTATTTCTTGAACATTTTGATTTTCTCAATAATGGCTAACGATTTTGATTAAAATCTCTTATTCAAGATATTTACATGCTCAACTCAATTTATATTTTGAATTTTCTGGGAATAGCTCTAAAGATCTCTATTCTGGATAATTTTGATTGAATTTGGCACAACTAGTAAATCATAAGAGGTAGAGAAAACTTACTCCACAAAAAATGTAGATCAAGATAAAACACACAATTTATGTCATACACATTTTTTTCATGGAGATGATCGTTTTTAAGATGATTTTTTTTTCAGCACTAAAAACATATTTTTTTCATAAAAGAATTCGTAATTCCTGACCATACAAACAAAAGAACTTCGGTCACATAGCAACCAACTTGTACTATCACTTTAATCAATAGTACTTACTCCCTTATTTCCCTTATAGTTACATGGAAGCAAGTAACAAGACTATCTCTGCTAATTTTTCTCAATTAGAATGAAGTAAATAGAAGCATAAGCTAACAATGATTTGTTGCAGAGATGTAGAGAAAGCCATGTGAATGGAACATATAAGATTTTTGGAATTATGTTACCTCAGATGAGCTAGTACTCGTATTTTAACCCTACATACCACAATATTTAAATACAGATAAAAACCAAAGCATGAAATCTCGGAACTAAGTACAGAGTTCTTGATAAAATAAGAAGCAGTATGATACGAAATATTTCTCCTTTCAAAGAAGAATCGACCAATGATTCCACCATTTCATGGGTCACTACAGGTCATAACAGGCTGCACCTTGTTCATTTGAATTCTCCAATCCACTGGGGTCCAGTCAGGTGTATTTTACATAATATCTTCTCCATTTATGTAGAAATTGGGTTTCACATTGCTTAAAACTGCCTAGAAATTTGGAATTTCTCTCATCTTGTTGCACAAACCATTTACAGACGACATACCTGTGATCTGGATCGTCCTTGGTTTTTTAACAGTTGTATTTCCAAGTTAATTGAGACGTGCGCTCGCTGTTCCTTTAAAAGATGCCCATCTCTGGGGAAAAGTTGCGAATTTTAGGACTTTTCACGAACGATTTCAGAACATTGTACTTGTCTGCCCGTATTATGAGCATTATTTCGCCTACTTCATATAGTCAACAATTATGACTTCTTTCCGTTAATCATTAAATATTAAAACATTTTAAAAGGGAGAAACATAGAAGCAGAAATGGACTTACTACTTGCTTCCTTGTAAGTAGAAACGAAATAATGGAGTACATTAGGTTAAAGTGATAGTCAAAAGCTGGTTGCTATGAGACTGAAGTTGCTTAGTTTGTACGGACAGGAGTTGACAAATTCCTGTATGAGAAACGTATACGTTTTTTAAAGCTGAAAAAAAGGAATATCTAAAAAACGATCAACTCTACGAAAAAAATGTATATACAATAAATTATGTAAAAATAAGAACTGAAGCTTTCCTGGCGACGTGTTAATTCAAAATCTTCACGGGCTTCCAGCCAGGTGAAAACTTGGCTTGACACCAACGTTTCCAAGAAGTGCATCTTCCTCGTCTTCAGGGTGAACAAGACGAGGAAGATGCACTTCTTCGAAACGTTGGTGTCAAGCCAAGTTTTCACCTGGCTGGAAGCCCGAGAAGATTTTGAAATAAATTATGTGTTTTAACGTGCTCTACATTTCTGTGTGGCAAGTTTTTGTCTAAGCCTTCCGGTTCACCAGTTATACAAAATTCAATAAAAATCATCCAGAATAAAGACCTCTTCAAGAGCTATTCTCAGGAAATTCAAGATATATCTTTTATTTGTAATGTAAAGATCTTAAATATAAGAGATATTAACCAAAATCGTTATAGCCATTTTTGAGAAAATCAAAATTTTCGAAAAAAGTTCCATGTAAATGGTAGTTGGAAGTGGAGGGATTGTCTTGAAACTCTTAGTGTCGCATCCTTGGAAGATACCAAACATAAATACCAAGTTTGGTATTCAACGGTCATTTCGTTTTTGAGCTAAGCTATCCACACACGGACCTTTTTCTAAAAATGCTTTTTTTTTATTCAGGGGGACCCAAAACATGTATTTTCGGTGAAACCTCGGTATCGAATTTTGGGTGGAATGCAATACCTTCTCTATACACTATGCACATAGTACATGTAGAGAAAATAATTACTATTATTAGCAATAATAATAATAATAATAATAATAATAATAATAATAATAATAGAAGGTAATATAATTAGGATAACGATGCTTATAATTATAATGCGCTTACGTATCTGTTTATCAACATTGAACCGCTGAATGTTTTTACAACACTGAGTAAACCAGTGCTGCCCTCTCCACACAAGCCAGTAAACACGCGCAAAACCTGCCTTACCTTACACCAAACCAGACAACCGTGGTATGAAAACTATGAATGTAGTCCACGTGCCTTCGTTTTGTCGCGCGCTGATCTCTTCACTACACGTTTCAAAAACATTTTCTCCCTAGAGAATTTCGGTTTAACAACGAGACTCGTGCAAGCGAAGTAAAATGAATATACGCTCCTTAGTCCGCTAATATAAGAAAGGCGAATTCAGTAGAATTCTAAAATATTCTGTTTTGATTTCCACAATTCTTATTAATTGAACCGTTATAATAACAGCAAACTATCACGTATTATTTACAGAAAACATTCAAATTGTGCAAAATCCTGCACTTAACACCTCGTTAATTAGTAAAAACTCATCTCGAAGAAACTTCTAGGTTATGAAAAGACATGTAAGATACAATACAAACAGTTTAAGATGAAATATACTTGAAATAAAACTGCTTAATGTTGAGTTAGAGAGGTGATTAAGTTCAAAGCTAATACGAGTTAATTTCTATCGCCGATTGAGGGGGTGGGGTCCATATGTGCAACCGTTGTACAGAATGCAATCATAACCTTTCATTATTCCTAACAATAGCTTCAAGGATTCACTGATTAGTAAAACGAACTGCTGGTAACCTAACTTTTATTTACAGCAAACAAATATAAAATAGACTACTTCCGTGGTCGGGTGGTCAGTGAGCTGACTTCTCACCCGGAGGTCCTGGGTTCGATTCCCGGCTGTGGAGGGGTATTCTTCTATAACCAGAATTATTCCCTATCCTCCATATAGTTTGGAAGTAAATATGTGAGAGTGATCAAACAACATCAACAAAATGTCAATATCAAGCAGCTGATTCGAAGTCAAAGTGATGATTTGATGTAAAATGTATTGATAATATTCGGTATAATAGCGTTTGTTTAGTAATAAAAACTGTTCTAAATCTACAGTAATCCGAGTTGTTTCACAAGTCAAAGCCCCCGACATGACCACTGAAGTTAAAGGGAGCTATACAAATATTACAATATACATACATAGGGTGTTAATGAACTACACCGAAATAATTTGCGAGATTGCGCACGTGACTGATATAAGTAATTTGAGATCGGTCATGCATGGTCTCCGGATAAACATAACGCAACTACACAGCGTTAAACGTGTGGGTATCAGGTGCTGATAAATCGGTGTTAAAGCAAAACAAGTTGAAAAATGGCTTAGAATGTCTTTAAAACTGCTGCCCATGTATAGAGATATCGATTTTTAGCAGCTCATTACTAGCGTTCTCAAGATTTAATGTCGCAAAAATCTGTAAAATCTCGAACTAATCACTGGACAGTGCGACACTGAGCATTTATTAACTACATTCTTTGTTATGTAACCTACTCTGGAGGCATTATTTGAACTGCTCTGGTAGCTTAATGCGTATCGCGGGAAGCTGCCATCCTAAAGGCTATGAGTTCGATTCCTGTCATAGAGGAAATGTTTTTTTATTATTATTTTGTTCATTCCAGACGAAGTGCCGCAATACGTGGCGTACTGGCACTTCACAATCTTATAGCCGTTACTTCGAAATATCAATAAACAGGCCATAAGTCTCCTATCTCAAATTACTTATTTAAGTAATCTACATATTCTGTGAACATATTTCGGAATAGTTCATTAACACCTGTGTATATGAATTCTCTAACATGGTTACCAAGCGATGTTTGGAGCCATTTCTGAGTTGGAGAACCTTAGTCATTTAATCTTTCTTATTGCAATGATGTTTACTCTCAACAAATATAAAGATTTTGAAACAATATATTTCATTTTTGATGCTTGAGCGGGTGATGAATAAGGATGGCGGTGGTAAGAGAGGACCTGCAGTTCTTACTACGTGGTTTGTTTTCACAGTATCTGGATGTACTCCACACGAGTAGTCAGAAGTGAAAGCTTGGATAGGGCGACTTAGAATTCCTACCCCAGAACGAACCAGCACGAGAACCCAGTACGAAATCGCTAAAACAAAACAAGAATTGTTCTATTGTAATCTAGAAGAAACAACTTTTATGAAAAGATCTAGTATGATTTGGAATCACAGAGTGTCTCAACGTATGCAAAACGTTACGATTCCGTTACTTATACGAGGATCGTTTTATTTTCAACCGAAAGACTATAAACAAAAGACAAGTTCATAGAAAACAATTATTTTATTCTAAAAGTTCTGTACACTTATGGTTACTTTTCAACATAATCACCGAAAAGATTGAGACATTTATTGTACAAGCTTTGCAATACCCGCTTCAAAAAATGTTGCTGCCAATGATGCAGCTTTTTATTGTGAAACTTTACGACGTTTGCGGAGAGTCATTCAAAACAAAGAAAGAGGAATGCCGACTTCAGGAATTGTGTTGATCCATGACAACGCTCGTCCACACACTGCTGGTACAACCCATCGGCTCCTTGAACAATTTCAATGGGACATTTTTCATCATCCGCCGTACAGTCCTGACCTAGCAACAGCGACTTTCACCTTTTCCCTGAACTGAAGACGTGGCTAGGAGGGCAGCACGTTCAAACCAACGAAGATCTTCAAAACAACGTCAATGCTCATTTGGAAATATTGCATAAGCTTTTTAATAATAATTTGTTACAGAGCTGTAGAAAAAGTCATCTCAATGGAAAACAACAACTCTTTATTTTTATAGTGTTCAATGCCCGCTTTTACTACAAGTGGCGCCGCAGGCGATGATACTGATGATATATGGAATGAAGATGGAACACCGGTGGAATGCGATGGTGGGGTAAACCGGAGAACCCAGAGAAAACCCGCCCCTGCGCCACTTGTGTACCACAAATTCCGCATGTGGTAGTTTGTCTAACTACTAGGCCACGATGCTGCCTTCATTGAGATGACGACAACAATAACAATAATAATAACAACAATCCAGTGACACTTGCGCCCTTAGCTACAAACTCGGTCTCATACCCACTTACGTACGGCAGATGTGGATGATCATCCAAACGATACGGGAAGTGATGAAGCCAGCATCTGTCCTGAATCGCTGCCTATAAGTGCTTCTCACTTTCCTCACGATGAAGAATGGCCACCGGTCCTATACTCGGGATTTAAAATCCTCACCCCCGTGGCTGGAATCGAACCTGAGAGCACTCCATGACCAAGAACCAGAGCTTCCCGCATCAATATCATATAACGAGAAAAGTGTGTATGCTTACATTATTTTTATATCCTTTAATTTTCATTCTAAATTACATATCCTGGAAAACGCTGCTTTATCCAAGTTACTGCAGTTTTTTTCCTAAACCACTTTGGGTTATGCATTTTACAATGTATTCGTTACGGCTGGAGGTATGCGAGATTTAAAATGTTAAGAAGAATTAAGTCACACATAATAGTTAACATAAATCATAAAATGACCTCGCGGCACACTTGTGAGGCAAATGTAACCTTATTACGAGGGTCAGTCAATAACTAATGCCTTCTATTTTTTTCCTGTTTAATTTGCAACAAAATTAAACATAGATTACAAACCATGAAATCCACAACATTGAGGATTAAATTGTCACTTTTCAGTGTAACCCCCATCCTTTTCCACAGTTTTAGTTCACCTTTCATGTGTGGTAAAATGCACAGTCTTGCTTCCGAAGTCATTGACGAACAGATTTTTTCACTGCCTCTGCATCTAGAAAGTGAATCCTTCAATGAGCATCCTTATCCCTCCAAATTGAAGCACTGCAAATGTTCAGAGGCTATTGTTTTTCGTGTTTCTCTTTATTCTGTTCGGTTAACATTGGGTGCGAACACATTTTTGAGTACCCCAGTTCTTGAATATGTATCATTACACTGCCTTTACTGACAGACGTAATGCAACACATTTCATTCGTTGTTATGCGCTGGTCAGCTTGAATGATCTCATCCACTCGCTCAATGTTGCGTAGAGCACTGCAGTCACCGGTCTACCGCTCCGCTGTTCATCAGCCAACATGTTGGCCTTCAGCTTCATTACCACGACAAACACGTGCTGACATGCTGTTCCATTGTTGCGAATGGGTTTCACATTCCACATTCAAGAATTCAATGACAAGATGCTGTCTATTACGAACATCAATGTCAGCCATTTTGCAACAAGAAGCAGTGTTGCCACAGGTGGACCTATGAAGTTGCTATTGTAGTGGAGAAGAAGGTTTAAAAAATTGAGCAAAACTTACTTAGTTCAGGAGAGAGAAAAAATAGGAGGTATTACTTGTTGACTGACCCTCGTAAGAACTTCTGATTATTCAAGATTTTACATATCTGCTGCAGAATAAAACGCAACCTAGTGATTTAAACCTGAATGCTGAAATGCTTGAGATGCAGTACTGAGTGTTCAAACCTGGAACAATTAATTGCTGAGTTGAACTCGTATAAGTCAAAGCTTATCTTAAAGCAGGTTAGTGTGAGGCAGAGAATCAGATAGCAGATCTTTGTCTGAATAAACGTCACTGCTGCTATTTACACGAGTATTTAATGTTGGTCTGTGTACTAGCTAAGCAAGGCTTTTCACGTTCCTCACTACAGAGTTTCTTCACAATTTATCATAAGTCACACGAAGAGGTCTTATGTTGTGGGAACGAACAGTATGACGTAGCGAAGTGTGAGAGAGAAGGGGTGGGGTAGAGAAACAACAAAGCAGCTAAAACAACAACCTGCCACGGACAGGTTTCTCGGGGCAGATGAAGTGAAGAAAAAAAAAAGGAGCACGAGAGGAAAGAACGGAGAATATATATATATAAATAAAATAGTATCCCGTAGGCCGGTTAACACGTAAAGTTACACTCCGGTCCGATAATTGAGCCACACCCTCGCCAGTTTAACCCTTCACCTCCCCGGAGGTAGACCAAACTGGTACTGGCTTCAACATTCCGTCAACGGAATCTTCCTGCAATTTGCTTCGTAAAACCATTTGGACATCTTCTCAAATATGTTTGATATCCTCATCAGCTCTTGAAATGTTTCTTCTCCAGCTAATCATTTTAAAGCCGCTATTCCAAACGTGATTGTAAGATAATGTGAATTAATACTAGCAAACAGTTTACACACGAGGGAGATTTTTTGTTATGCTCACAGATTCCATTTTTATAGAGGAGAAAACACCTGAATTTACAAGTGTAAAATTATACTAAAAGTATTATTAATGGAACCGAGTTCAAATCTTGGTTAGGGTGAGTTACCCGGATAAGGGGTTTTCGGGGTTTTCCCTTATCCTGAAGTAACTCTAGAAGTACTATGGACCCAGGACTCATTTCAGCATCATTTCACCCGTTTTATTCACTGTCTGATATAACCTGCCAGGTTAAATGGATGTTAAAGCTATAAAACCGGGCAAAACCATTCACGTTTAACTATTAGTTTAGCAAATATAAACATTTATTTTTTCATCAAAAGGACGATTTAATGAATTTTTAGAATTTTTCCAAACAATGTTTGATCTTCGTACTTTACAACGTTTGCGGAGAGCCATTCAAAACAAACGAAGAGGAATGTTGACTTCAAGAACTGTGTTGATCCATGACAACGCTCGTCCACACACTGCTGGCACAATTCGACTCCCTGAACAATTTCCATGGGACATTTTCGATCATCCAACGTACAGTCTTGACCTGGCACCCAGCGACTTTCACCTTTTTCCCTGAACTGAAGACGTGGCTAGGAGGGCAGCACTTTCAAACCAACGAAGATCTTCAAAATAACGTCAATGCTCATTTGAAATCATTGGCGGCAACATTTTTTGAAGAGGGTATCACAAAGCTTGTGCACAGGTACGATAAATGTCTCAAACTTTTCGGTGATTATGTTGAAAAATAACCATAAGTGTAGAAAACTTTTAGTAGTAAAATAATTGTTTTCTATGAACTTGTCTTTTATTTATAGCCTATCGGAGGTTGAAGAAAAAAACGACCTTCGTATAAACAGTGCTCACAAAGAAAATTCTTAATTGCAAAAAGTAATTTCACCCGGGAAAAAAGAAAGATTGTGGAATATGCGATGCAATAACGTGACAATTTAGTAAAGAATGCAATTCGCGAAATACTGACACCGTTGTTGTTCACCTGATTATCAAACTTGGAGTGGAAAGCAGCAGTTATTTATTATAGTATAGACTCACTATGTACATAGTGAATAGAGAATGTATTGCACTCCACCAAAAAATTCGATACCGAGATTTCACCGGAAATATGTTTTAGGGTCCCCTGCATCCAAAAAAAGTATTTTCAGAAAAAGATCCGTGTGTCCGTGTGTCTGTGAACACGATAACTCAAAAACGAAAAGTCTGTAAAATACCAAACTTGGTATTTAAGTTTAGTATCTTCCAGGGATGCGACACGAAGATTTTAAGAAAAATCCCCTCATCCCTAACTACCCTTTACATGGAACTTTTTTCGAAAATTTTGATTTTCTCAAAAATGGCTCTAACGATTTTGATTAAAATGTCCTATATTAAAGGTATTTACCTGAGAAATAACATGTATATCGGGAATTTTCTGGAAATAGCCTCCGAATAATACTTTATTCTGGATGAATTTTATGGAATTTTGAATATTGCTAAACCGTAAGAGATGGAACAAAACTTACTACCCGAAAAATGTAGAGCACGTTAACACACACAATTTATGTTATATACCTTTTTTTCGAGGATTTCATCGTTTTTGAGACATTCCTTATTTTTGGTTTCTGCTTTGAAAAATTATTCTTTTCTCATACAGGAATTTGTCAACTGCTGTCCAACCAAACAAAGGAACTTCAGTCACATAGGAACCAGCTTTTGACTATCACTTTAACCTATCCCTTATTTGGCCTTATTTCCCTTCTACTAACAAGAAAGCAAGCAATATGACTATTTCTCGATTAGAGGAAGTAAATAGAATAATTTGTTGCAGATGTAGAGAAAGTCATGTATTTGAAACACATCGGATTTTTAATTTCTCTAGCCTCATATGTACAATGTACATAGGGATAAAAAGAATTGTATTCCACCCAAAAATTCGATACCGAGGTTTCACCCCCTGTATCCAAAAAAAGCATTTTCAGAAAAAGGTTCGTGTGTGTCCGTGCGTCTGTGAAACGATAACTCAAAAACGAAAAGTAGCTAAAATACCAAACTTGGTATTTAAGTTTAGTATCTTCCAGGGATGCGACAAGAAGATTTTGAGAAAAATCCCCCCACCCCAAACTACCCTTTACATGGAACTTTTTTCGAAAATTTTGATTTTCTTAAAAATTGCTAACGATTTTCATTAAAATATCATGTATTAAAGATATTTACCTAACAAATAAAATATATACCTTGAATTTTCTGGGAATGGCTTCTGAAGACCTGTTTATTCTGGATGAATTTTGCTTAATTTGGCATAACTGGTAAACCGTAAGAGATAGACAAAAACTTACTCTACAAAACATTTAGGTCTTGTTATAATAAACATGTCATATGCATTTTTCTCGTGGAGCTTACCGTTTTCGAGGTATTCATTGTTATTAGTTTCAGTTGTGAAGTACTTATACTTTTCTCAGACGTGAGTGTGTGCTTTTCTTTTGTTCTACTCCTGACCAAGAAAAGAAGCGATTTGTAATGACAATCGCATAACGACAGCTTTAAAACATTTGACTATAGGTTTAGCCTAGTGTATTCTCTTATTTTCTTCCTACTTATACGGAACTAAATAATAAGAACGTTTTGCTAATGAGTACCACGATTAGCAAGGTGCAGAAAGAAGAAGAATCTTATGTATGAAGTTTGTAGAACAGCTAGAGAAAGTCATGCTAGTGTAACACATCAGATTTTTATTACACGTGTACCCATTTATTTTGTTGTGACTATCAATATTGTTATCATTATAAATAACAGAATACTTTAATCCCGTTTACGTTGTTGGAATAAGGGCTCAGTTCGTTTTACATTACAATATGTCGCGTGTACGCGCCACGTGATCGTGAAAATATGACCGCGTTTTTGGCGCGAATGGCGGAAGGCTACATAACGGTGTACTGGTCGCCTGGGATTTGTTTTGGCGAGGATCAACTTAACACTGAATAGGCAATAGTTTAGAATTGAGGGCCCATAATTTCATTTGTGTGTGTTGAAGATTTTATGGACGTACTGTACAGGGTTAAACAGCACGTAGACGTGTTCCGAACCGGCATAAAAGGAACACAATAATAAGTGCACGGTAATTAAAACAATCATTAAGGTACAGAGCAGGAGCGAGTTTTATGGCCAGCAATAAACTGTCAAGCGAAAGGCGTAACGCAAACTTAGTCTCAATATATATTATACACTTCCAACTGCATACCCAAAAGAAGTTTACAGTGGCAATATTTTAGACTCTGAAGACCAGGCAGGGCAAAAACTTGCCACATAGTTTAAGCTTTGGTTTCATTGTGGCTAAATGGCGAGTCCCGCGCAATTTTTACCTGTGCTGATTGGCGAATACGTTCTGTTAATTGGCTTGCAGTTTAGCACGCAAAAAATTAATGTAACTGTCTCGCCAAAATTGGGCATGAAGATACGAATTATACTGAATCGTTCGGTTACTGAAGGGGAAAAAAGAAGTGTGTGCAATAGAAAACCAGTTTTTACAGCTTGTAATTTACCCCTATATTTTACTCAGTCTAACATTATAACTTTTGTACTCAGAGCAGAAGTGCTAGAATTATTACTCTATTTAAATCCAAAGCTACATTTATTAGGTTGTATCTACTTATTTTCTTTACATTGTTGTGGTCTCATGACCCCAGCAAATCAAATTGCCATACTCTAAATACACCATTGCTAAGATACGAAGTTTACGTTCATAGGATATGGGTGTGTTTTTGCACAAATTGTTATGAAATTAAAAAAAAAAATGTGACGTGTTCCATGCAAATGATTTTCTCTATATCTCTGCAACAAATTAATATTAAAAAGTTTATGCTTCTTTTTACTTCATGCTAATCGAGAAAAAATTAACAGAAATAGTCTTATTACTTGCTTACAGGTAAGTAGAAGGGAAATAAGGGAGTACCATAGTCTGAAGTAATAGTCAAAAGCTGGTTGCTATGTGACTGAAGTTCCTTTGTTTCTATGGACAGGAATTTAAAAATTCCCGTATAAGAAGAGTATAAGTTTTTTAAAGCTGAAACCAATAACAAGAAATATCTGAAAAACTACCCATTCCAGAAAAAAAAAACTATATAATATAAATTGTATGTTTTAAAGGACTCTACATTTTCATTTAAGCAAGCTTTTATCTATCTCTTACGGTTTACCAGTTGTACAAAATTCCGTAAAGTTCATTCAAATTAAAGTATTCTACAGAGGCTATTCCCAGAAAATTCAGGATATACATTTTATTTGTCAAGTAAATATCTTTAATATACAATATTTTAATCAAAATCGTTAGAGCAATGTTTGACAAAATCAATATTTTTGAATTTTTTTCCATGTAAAGGATAGTTTGTGTTGGGGGGGGGATTATCTTGAAAATCTTCGTGTCGCATACTTGGAATACCAAGTTTGATATTTAACGTCTTTTCGATTTTGAGTTATGCTGTTCACAGACACACATACTACATGGACTTTTTTCTAAAACTGCCTTTTTAGATTCAGGGGGGGCCCTAACATATATTTCCGGTGAAATCTCGGTATCACATTTTTGGGTGGAATGCAATACCTTCATAGTGTACTATGCACACGACACGTGTAGAGAAAATAAAAAACATGGCTTGATAATATTTTTAAACGGATTTACTAAATGCAACGCATCTACATCAGGTTGCTTGTAAATTATTATATGATGAGAAAGGCATGCATAAGTATACCCAGATTTTTACAATCATTTTGGTGATTTTGTTTTTTATTTGTTTTTGTTTACATCTACCAAGTTTATAAGATTAAAATAAACATTCTGCTCTTAGGTATATATAAATTAATGAATAAGTCTATTTGTCGACATAACGGCATCATACATCGAGCTTCAACATTTGCACAGATCGTACGTGCTCTTGCAATACACAAAATAGTAAACAATATTAAAAAAACAATAACAAAGAATTAAAATAGTAAACACGAAAATAAAAAGACAAACATATTCAAATACAACAACTTAAATTTACAACATAGTTCACCTTATTCATATGCACTAATGTACCCTATTATAATAGACAAATTTAGGAGAAATATATGCACACAATACTAAAACCATAACATAACAATGTATGTAAAACATTATAATCACTTTTGTTTAGCTATTCTTATTGCCCCACTTCTCTACTGTCAGCCTTCTCAGATTTCAGATGTCTTGCCTCAAGTATAAATTTACCTAGCCCGTCCACTTATTCCGTGCCTGCCAGTAGCGTCCGACATGCTTCTAGCTCTACATTCCCGGTGGTAAAAGATCGTGGTAAATATTTTTCTCTCCATCCTCCGAACCCCTACATTTTGCCAAGATATGGGTCCACTACTCTTCCTCCTCGCAAATGGGGCATATTCTCATACCATTCTCATCAGCAAGTTTTATACTCCGTCATGCTCTTAGTCTGATGCACGCGAGCCCCTGTTTTGATGTATTGCTGCATACCCCACTCTGATTTTAACCCAGACTGGACTTCCAATGAAACTTTCTCCACGCATTGCACAATTATTAGATGTCTGTCTATATCACAGAGGCGTTTCTTAATTTTTCTCCAAATGCCCCGTCTATTTGCCTGCCCCGCCACCCAAATGTATCCCATCCCAATGGTTTCCAACCCTTTCTTTAATTTTGATGCCCACGATGAATTAATTCCATTCGCAATTGTTAATGGCAGCAGACTGTTCCAATTAGAGATCGATTTCCGTGAGCGATTCTCATCCAATATTTAACTGCTCTGATTTTGCACTCTATCGTTTCACTATGCGCCCCGAATTCCCTCACTATTCTGAAGTTGGCCGTACCCTTCCCTACATATTTCTCCTCCATATGACATCGTGGATCTAACTGTCGCTCCGTATAAGGGATATAAGAGTCCATTATAGCGGAGCATATCAGGGAAATAACTAGCATTAACATCACTTCAGTTACTCCTTGAAAACTTTCAACCATCCGCTTATTGTTAATTTCTCAGTAAATGAATCATGTATACTCCAATAATATGAAGACTATCTCCGTGGTCGAGTGGTCAGCTGACTTCTCACCCCGAGGTCCCAGGTTCGATTCCCAGCTGAACCTACAGTAGTACTAGTTGTTTCACAAGTCAAAGCCCCCAATACGATCATTGAAGTTACAAATGAAACAATTGAAAAATAAATAAATAATACGAATGGGATTGGCGTAGATTTCCTGAGGCTTGCACTTGAATGTTTGCTTACAGATGCTATCTACTATTCTGCAATGCCTTTTGATCACAAATTTAAGAAGCGATATAAATGTATGGTCAAGTCAACAATGAAAGTCACTTTTTTATTGCACTTTAAGAACATTTATAGGAATTCTACTTAATACCTCCGCAGTTTTTTGTCCGTATTGTTTTGCTGAATATCAAAGATTGAAATATTTGGATATGGGAAAACTGGAGCGAAGTAAACCACCGAATTATTTCATTTCATTTTCACACAAGCTGTATGTAGGACAGGAGTTGGATAGGTAGAGTCAAATTGAAAAATGCAATGCTATAGCTGGGATTTGAACCACGAATCTCCCGATCTCTAGCCGGTAGCTCTGCCACTGAGCTACCATGTCAACATGCCGGCACATCATTGAATTTCTCCACTGACTCGCATGTTTCCCGGTAAACCACAAGGTGATCTTGAGATGACAACCCCAATGGCGACTTACAATGCTGTCAGCACTTTAAACCCCAGGATTCATAAGATAGCCAACTATTATGGTCATATGGCGTTGGTTTTAATTGTCCATTGAGAAATTGAATGCTATGCCGGATGTTGCCAAGATAACTCAGTGGCAGAGCAACCGGCTAGAGATCGGGATATCCGTGGTTCAAATCCCGCTCTTTACCACTCGGAGAGATGAAATTAGTGTGGAAATCGTCAACTTTAAAAGCTATCATCTTAACGTTTGTTTTAACGCGTTACATTTGCAGGTCAGCTTTATTTAATTTCCTTGAAAGAACAGGCCGCCACCCCCTCTCTTTTAACGAGCTCGATGGACCTCCCTGCAACTGTCAAGAAAAAGACTGCATAAAAACGTCGCACGCGCATGTCTCCCCATTTGCACGTCCCATTTCAAATGATAATTACATCTAGACAACACACCATCGATTTCCCATACTGCTGCCCTTATTATCGCCAGACCCGATGGCAACAGTGACTACTGGACGACAGATGTGTACACCGCCCCTAAGCCTCCCCTACCTCAACCCGAAACAAAAGAGATAGCGGCCCTTCCATTCATTATTTTAGATGCAAATGGAAGCGTCGTGAGAAACTGTGCCGGTATAAATACGTTAGTGTTTCTCTGTAATCATCAATGGCGATTATGGTACTCTTTATATTTCTCATGCATCTGTGCACATATTTAATAGTTTAATTTCTAAGGCTACATCCAATAGAGGCAATTCACAGATGTAAATCTCAAAATCTACAATTTTCGATTGCAAACGTTGTAGGTAGATTTATTTCTAGAGTGCTAACGTTTGAGAACATCATAAAAACTTTAAATTAGCTGCGTTTGTTCTTTTCTGGCATATTAGTGTTATGTATGTAGTTTAAATGTCACAAATATTTTACTGCTTCACCAAAGATTTGAAATGTTAGTGGAAAACTGTAAGACAACGATCCACAAATTACTAGCTATTATGGCAAACAACGTTGAATAAACTTATCTATTTATATATTTTTAAGAACACTATGTTAGGAGAATATAATTTACAAATCCTTTAGTTCTTAAAACATCTGATGTGTACCATTCATAAGACTTTCTCTATATCCCTGCAACAAATTAATCTTAAGGTCGTCTCCTTAGCGCGGTGGTAGCGCAGCTGCCTACCAAGCAGGAGACCTGGGTTCGATCCCCAGTACCGGCGTGGGGATTTTCCCCCCAGCTGGGAGACCTGGACCGGGGTGCACTCAGCCTCGTGAGGTCCCTGGGGGGCCAATTGAGGAGCTACTTGATGGATAAGTAGCGGCTCCAGGTCGTGAGGACCGCATTAACCGGCCGGGAGGGGCTCGAGGCGCTGACCACGTCTCACCCTCCAATACTGCACCCCATCCATGACGTGTGTAGTGGACCGAGATGGGGGACGCAGCGGCCGGGCGGTAGGCCAAGGTTCCCCGTGAGCTGTCGTGCCATGGAGCTATAGCTAAATTAATCTTAAAAAGCTTATACTTCTATTTACTTTATGCTAATCAGAATTACTCGCTTCTTTGTAAGAAGGAGCGAAATAAGGTACAACCATAGCTTAAAGGGATAGTCAAAGGCTGGTTGCTATGTCAATATAGTTCCTTTGTTTATATGGATAGGAGTTGACAAGTTCCTGTATGAGAAAAGTATACGTTTTTCATAGCAGAAACCAAAAATAAGGAATGTCTCAAAAACGACGAACCCCACGAAAAAATGTATATAACATAAATGGTGTGTTTTAACGTGCTCTACATTCACACTGACATACACATAGGGACCTTTTTCTAGAAATGCTGTTTTTTGGACACAGGGGACCCTAAAACGTCTATTTCCGTTGAAATCACGGTATCACATTTTTGGGTGGAATGTAATACCTTCTCTATACACTATTTACATAGTACGTGTAGAGAAAGTAGAAACGTATTCATAAAATGAAATGAATATATACGTTTACCAAATGAGGGCGTTTAAGACAAACTTATTGTGAAATACGCACAGCCACTGGTGTCCACTGATTATGTTTACCTCAGGTATTTTGGTATAAAACATACTTATTTTCCCCCCAAGGCGCTAGAGCTCCAACCTGACTGCCGGCTTACGCACAAGTACGCGCGGTAGAGGGGCGATCGTTCAACCGATACGCGGAGGTGTGTGCCCAGATTTACGGTTCCCTCAGTCGGAACCGCTGCCTACTGCAGCTCCTCAATCTCCTTGCGATACGGATCATAAGATCATTACTATGGGTGGAATCGAACCCAGCGCATTCTGCGGCCTGGCTTCAAAGCACCACGCCCTAGCCCATTGCGCTAGTATTCTCGCTGCTGGTATTCTCAATTTCACAGCATTTCACACACCTTTTACTAACTAATTGGACCTGAAAGGAAATTACATATACACGGATTGATTACGAGAAATAGTGAAGGAATTTTTTTAAGGGAACTGAAGACTCAAGGAATATTAAACTGTTTTCTCTCCGAAAATATATCTCTGAGTTCATCATCATCATCAACTCTTAATGGTTCAGGAGAATTCTCCTGTTCCAGCCTCATATTTCTTCCCATCTTTTAACTGGTCTTCCTATCGTTCTGTAGCCTAGAGGTTTATATTTGTATGACTGAAATGGAATGCGAGAGTTATCCATTCTTTGTAAATGGCTTTTCCATTTTTCTCTATTTAATTTGTATCCTTTCTTTTAACGAAAACATGTCTAATTCTTTCCTTATGTCTTCATTTCTAATATGATCTTGTCTGGTGCATCCTTTTACTGCTCGGAATTTTTATTTCTGCCGCTTGTATTTGGTTCCAATCTTTCTTTTTAAGAGTCCATGTCTCCGAACCATACAGTAAAACTGGAACAGCCATTGGCTTATAGAATTTTAGATTTGTATCTTTTCGGGTTTTTCTTTTCAAGGTACGAAATATTATTCCACAAATATATTGGAACTTACTCACTTTATTATTTATTTCTTCATTGTTTGTTTTAAAGGTTACATTACAACCCAAGTAGTTACACCTGTTCTAACACTTTATTGTTTAACAATATTTTTGATATTTTTGTGTTTTCCTATAAATGCCTTACCTTTGATTGTTCTATTGATACACTTAAACCATAATCCTGGATCAATTTTTGTAGATTGTACATACTTATTTGCAGCTTATGTTCTCTGTCTTGTACTAACATCATGTCATCTGCAAAGAGTAGCATATTTAAGGCATCTCTGAGTTTTCATCCGAAATATACAAACCTGATCTTGATACATCTTTAGGAAAACCTCAAAATTCACTCTCGAAGCCAATACTAGAAAGTTTTTGATAAGGGGACATTTACATGTGTGCATTTATAAATGTTCTCTTTCTCTTACGCAGCTTATGCAAAAGCCCACGTTTCTCCTTTCACATTATTTGGATTTTTACTTAGTGTTAAGATGGCAGCTACCTAACAGTTTATGGATGCCTTTTGTGACAGTAAAATGATCTAACTTTTACTAGTACTTTACACAGACCGTTGCAACGAACAGCGCATCCATTTTAATTCATGAAAGAACCTCTACCTTTTCCAGCGCTAATGTTTTCCGAACTATTGCAGTAAGTCCCAAGCAATTCAAACAGACAAATAGCACATCCACACCTACAATGTCATTTCACCGTGCATTGAATATATCACCAACATTCGCCTTATTCACATTATGTTTCTGTTGTGGGAATAGGTTCGGGGTAACGTATTCGTGAGTTTTCGGGTTCATTCCCGGGCTAATTTTCATAGCTTTTCCTGATCGGTAGGCTAATGTTGAAGTATCTTCTCATCTACCACGATATCCTTTCCCCTTTTTCTCCCTTGCCTTCCCATGATTCAATGAGCTGCTATGTTTCATGGCCTGAGGCGTGGCACGACCGAAGTCGCAGTTGTTTATTGTAAGGAAAAAGTATTCTCCGTGGACACTAGAGGGCTACCTTTTACGCTAGGAATTTGTAGTTGTGGTTCGGGCCTTCGAGCCGGGAAATGTACCAGCTTCCGTATGGCTCGTCTATTTGCCTGCGGCATATAGCCACCAGCGGTAACCTTTAACGTTCCTTTTGAGTAAAAATACAGCAATAATATATATAGATCGTAGTGCATCATGTATTCCCCTTCTATTACAATGAGCTATACTAGGTTGTTCCAACTTGGGTGCGCACCAGAAAAACACGAATAACTCACGACTCAATGGGATCTGCCTACAAGTGTTATCAAATTTTAGCCTTTCTCCGAGCACTCTGATTCAGAAGAATCGAGTTGAGCAGCCTATCCTATACTGTTAGTCCCTTTTTTTTCTCCAGTGGTATCCGTGTAGATTATTATTTTAATTTCCCGATAATTACCTCTTCATACACATCAAATATGTAGGCATGAAAGATGGTCGGGTTTAGGATTATCGCATATGGGGCCCGACAATCACTAGTTGACAGCACTACACGAAGACCATTGTGGCCCTTTGTGACTTAGGCGGCGGCCCTTCGGAGGAAAGGATGAGGGGGAAAACAAAAGGGCGACTAAATTCGCAATATAACGACGGATGAGAGCGTGGACGGATCAGTAATGTTTCCAGATAGAATGCAACCGACGTCGGCCAGCGAACAAGTCCCTGAAACCGTGGAGGCACTGCAAAAGAATCCCGGAAGTGGGTCCTAAAAGAAAGGAGCCCGCAACGACGCTAGAAAAACCTTGGCAGAGTGCACAACCACCGCCCATTCACAAACAGTCGAACACCGTCACTTGCTGCTTCAAAAAAATAAGAAGTGATGGCAGGAAAGTCGTGGTAGAAGATGAATCACCCCATATTGGCCTACCAGCCCGGGGAAACGACGAAAAACGCCTGGATCAGAAGGGTGGTTGCCGGGAATTGAACATGGTACTTTTCGAACGCGGGGCACAGAGTTACACCTGAATCATTCCGGTTGGTTAAGTTCGGGGTTTAGTATTAAGCAACCGTGACAATGAATATGAGATTCACATATTTTTCTCTACCCAATTCCATTTATTTTCAACCAGCCCTATAGATTATTCTCAGAAATCTTATTTATTCTGTACTTCGTGTTATATTCTTAATCATGAACTAGGAATAGTTTAAATAATTAGAGAGTAGAGGAATATATATTTTGCAGACAGAGATATAGGTACTATATTGGCTTAAAATCACATTATAATTGTATTCTAATTATTATAGTACATATTCTGTATGTCACTCATGAGAACCACAGGAATGGTAGTTCTGTGTGTAGAAAATCTTAAACCGGATATTCATGTCACAGACAAAATTATTTGGTGTGCCTAGAAAGACTCTTCATACAAAAGTGCTTCAGTCATCATTCCCCATGCCAGAAATATATTATACCTATCTATTTCAATCGAAACAAAAAATATCTGATGTGTCTCACATGACTTTCTATACATTTAGTAACAAATTATTGTTAATAAGCTTATTCTTCAATCTACTTCATGCTAATGGAGATGAGTATTAGCAGAAAAGGCCGTAATGGTTATTTGTAAGTAAAAGAAAAAAAATCTGATGTGTTCCATTCACATGACTGTCTCTATATCTCTGTAAATGATTATTGTTAGTAAGCTTATCTTTCATTTATCTCATGCTAATCAGAAAAATTAGCAGAAATAGTCTTATTTCTTGCTTTATTGGAAGTAGAAGTGAAATAAGGGAGTACCATAGGTTAAAGTGAAAGCCAAAAGCTGGTTGCTATGTGACTGATGTTCCTTTGTATGGACAGGAGTTGACAAATTCCTGTATGAGAAAAGTATAAGTTTTTCAAAGCTGAAACCAAGAAAAAGGAATATCTCAAAAACGATCAACTCCACGAAAAAAAATGTATATAACATAAATTGTGTGTTTTAACGTGCTCTACATTTTTTGTGGTCAAGTTTTTGTCTATCTTACAGTTTAGTAGTTATGAAAAATTCATCCAGAATAAAGTAGTCTTCAGAGGCTATTCCCAGAAAATTGAAAATATACATTTTATTTGTCAGGTAAATAGCTTTAATATACGATATATTAATCAAAATCGTTAGAGCCATTTTTCAGAAAATCAAAATTTTCGAAAAAAGTTCTATGTAAAGGGTAGTTTGGGGTGGGGGGATTTTTCTCAAAATCTTCGTGTCGCATCCCTGGAAGATACTAAACAAAAATACCGAGTTTGGTGTTTTACCCACTTTTCGTTTTTGAGTTATCGTGTTCACAGACACAGGGACAAACACATACACACACACGGACCTTTAAAATACATTTTTTGGATACAGGTGAACCTAAAACATATACTTCCGGTGAAATCTCGGTAT
Source organism: Hymenopus coronatus (assembly GCA_030762935.1). NCBI lineage: Eukaryota > Metazoa > Arthropoda > Insecta > Mantodea > Hymenopodidae > Hymenopus > Hymenopus coronatus. The sequence continues at coordinate 38,943,200 of CM060885.1, read as the reverse complement.
CGAATTTTTTGGTGGAGTGCAATACATTCTCTGTACACTATGTACATAGTGCGTATTGAGAAAAAAAAATCTGATGTGCACCATTCACATGACTTTCTCAGTATCCCTGCAACAAATAATTCTTAAAAAGCTTATACTTCTATTTACTTTATGCTAATAAAAAAAATAGTGGAAATAGTCTAATTACTCGCTTCCTTGTAAGTAGAAGCGAAATAAGGGAAACGTAGGTTAAAGTGATAGTCAAAAGCTGGTTGCTATGTCAATGAAGTTCCTTTGTCTATATGGATAGGAGTTGACAAGTTAAAATATGAGAAAGGTATACGTTTTTCATAGCAGAAACCAAAAATAAGGAATGTCGTAAAAACGACGAACTCCACGAAAAAATATATATATAACATAAATTGTGTGTTTTAATGTGTTCTGCATTTTTTGTGTAGTAAGTTTTTGTCCATCTCTTACGGTTTATCAGTTATTCAAAATGTAGTAAAATTCATTCAGAATAAACTACTCTTAGAGGCTATTCCCAGAAAATTCAAGATATACATTTTATTTGTCAGCTAAATATCTTTGAATTACAAAATTTTGATCAAAATCGTTAGAAGCATTTTTGAGAAAATCAAAATTTTCGAAAAAAGTTCCATGTAAAGGGTAGTTGGGGGTGGGGGGATTTTTCTCATAATCTTCGTGTCGCATCCCTGGAAGATACTAAACTTAAATACCAAGTTTGGCATTTTACCTACTTTTCGTTTTTGAGTTATCGTGTTCAAAGACACACGGACACAAACACACACACACACATACGGAAATTTTTGTGAAAATGCTTTTTTTTTTTTTGGACATTGGGGACCCTAAAACATATATTTCCGGTGAAATCTCGGTATCGAATTTTTTGGTGGAGTGCAATACCTTCTCTAAACACTATGTACAATAGTACGTATACAGAAAGTAATAAATAAATTAAAAAAAGATAAGTCAAAGAATCTGATGTGTCCCATTCACATGACTTCTCTATTTCATTTTCTGCAGATATATTTTCATATTTTTTTGCAGGTATAAGTAGGTTAAAATCATTGCTAGATTTTTAAAATATGAATCGTTATGGTTAAACTGTTTGCCAGGCCACGAGAAAAAGAAACAAATAGTAACTTGCCTACCAATTGAGAAAGTATCAACTATATGACAATTGAAATCAATTGCAAATAGAATCTCGTAAATGGTTAAATTCACAGAAATTGTGTGCTTTAACGAGACCTATATGTTTTGTGCAAAATCATTTTATCAATTTCTCACGTTTAACCAGTCGTATAAAATCTCTATGGCCATTCTGGAGAAGATATATTGAAACATTTTCCAAATAAGGGATAGTTTGTTGGGGAGCGATTTTCTTGAAAACTTACAAATCGCTTCCACTGAACATACCGTTGAAATATCAGTTTTAATACTAATCAAATTTCCATTTTTGACTTTTCCTCTTCACATACAGAGACTCGCGCTTATGCACACGGTCTCCTCTAACTTAAATGAAAAAGGTTAAGGGAGCCTTAAACCGTATATTTTGGTGAAATCTGGGTTTCGATATTTTGGATGAAATGCAATTCTTACTCCATCAAACACAGATAAGTAAAAATGTGGTAGGTAACTATTTTACTTTATGGCGAGGTGCCTTGTTTTCCATCTTCTGGTTATCTGCTTCTCACACATCACACACTCTAACAACACACACGTATGGGCTTTTTAATGTAATAGTGTACCTCAACCATCTTTTATATTGAATTTCGATAGTAAATTATTGGATCCATGTATGTGATGTTTCTTTTTCATTAGTAAGTGGTAGTCGTAGCGCGGTGGCAGCACCGCTGCTAGCCAAGCCAAAGACCCAGGTTCGATTCCCGGTAGAGGCGTGGGTAATTTTTCATATTTTCCTGGGGGGAAATGAATAACGGCTTAGTTTGAGAAATGAATAGTTATTTGAAACTTAATTCTACAAATAAAGCATATAATACAGAAATTGTGCGCTTTAGAGAAGTCTATATTTTTGTGTAAAGTTTGGTGTTTAAGTGACTTTTCGTTTTTGAGTTATGCTGTTCACTAGAACACGATACACTCACTCACACACAAACACAAGAGTATTTTTCTAAACATCCTTCCTTTGTATTCAATGGATCTCAAAAAAATATGTGCAGTATAACCTCGATTTCGAATTTTTTTTAGTAGAATGTTATAGAAGGTAGAGAAAGTAAAAATGTAACTATTATATCGACAACGAAAAATGCAACTTTTATATGAAGAGATAAAAGGCTGAAGCTATGTGGCCCTCCGTAGTATAAAGGTTACCATGCTAGCTTCGTATTCCCAAGGTCGCGGGTTCAAACCCAGCGTAGGACGATGGATTGTTTCGGGTGAAAAGTCTTTAGCATGGCTTCCTTCGGAAGAGAAGTAAAGCCGTTGGTCCCGTGTCCTAGAATTAGGGCACGTAAAAGAACCTCAAACCTGATAGAGAGGCCTCTGAGCAAAATTAATAGGTATTTCACGCCCGGTATAGAATGGGGAGCTGAGAACCTTAGTAGTTAAAAAGCGTTGTAGTACCACATAGCATATGCTCACAAAACATAATATTCTGTACAATATCCCTTTTTATAAGCTTATAAAAAACAATGTAAAATAGTTGTGAATATTTAGTGGTAGAAATTTGCATAAAAGGAAGTTGTAGTAACTTGGGTAATTAAGGCAACGCGAGCTAGCTTGATTCCAGGTAACAGTCCACCATCCACCACTTCTAATGAGCACAGGTTTAGGCTAAACCATGTAAGATAGAAAAGAACAGATATAGAAATAAGCGAGACAGAAATAGCGACTTGTCCTCCAAGTAGCACAGGGAATTGAGAAACAGAAAAGCAAGCAGAAAGATAAAGTGAATGTTAAGCTTTAGGTTTTCCCAAACGCGTCATGTGGACGCTATGACGCTACGTGTCAAAATTTGACACAATTTATTTTCATAGCAAGTGAGGTGATGCTAACAAAGAAGCAATCAGAGATATTGTTACATGTTATGGCGCGAAAGTTGGCGTCACCCAGGATCAGTATATAAGACAAGGCAGATCTCTTATGTAGTTACTCTATCTTACTCTCTGTTACTGTCTTGACGTACACAGTTATGTAACATTATGTTGTGCGCACGTCCACGTGTTTAAGTGGTGGGGGATCGATGTGTAGATGGTAGATTAGGCTCCTGATTATTAATTTAAGTGGTGGGAAGACATTTATTTGCAACATCTTTTGTAAAGGAAACAAGCTAGTCACCTGTTAAACCTGTGATATAATAAATTCAAGTCGTAAGGGAAAGTGCTGTGTATTTAATATTAGCCTCACCGACAAACCCCTGAGATGGAATTAATTAGGAGATTAGGAATGGAATCTCCATTAGCGACGGAGCTCAGGACACTGCTGAAGGAGACGACCGACTTCCCGCGACAGCGTCCATAAATAAAAAGTTAATATAATTTAATATGTCAGTAGGTGCATTTAAAGAACAACTTTTGTTTTTGGTGGCTAGAAAGCTAAGGCTCAAATCCAGAGTTCTGGTCCAATTCCCGGCTTGGATTGGAAGTTTTCTTTAGTCAGGATGCTTTTCCAAAATCGTTAATTTGCCTATGATTTAACTAGTTTAAACTGAGTAAATTAGTTACTCAGAATAATAGCACAACTTTAAAATGAGTTAAAATCATACTACTAACGCTCTAAAGCCGCATATATGACCCGAGATGCTAGAGACGGGCATACAAATGGAGCAACAACATCGTGTTATATATTTTGGGTCACCCCTAATCACTGCTCTTTTTACTTTCTCCATACGCACTATGTACATAGTGTATAGAGAAAGTATTGCACTCCACCAAAAATTCGATACCGAGATTTCACCGGAAATATATGTTTTAGGGTCCCCAATATCCAAAAAAAGCATTTTCACAAAAAGGTCCGTGTGTGCGTGCGTGTGTGTGTGTGTGTGTGTGTGTGTGTGTGTGTGTGTGTGTGTGAGTGTGTGAACACGATAACTCAAATACGAAAAGTCTGTAAAATACCAAACTTGGTATTTAAGTTTAATATCTTCCAGGGATGCGACACGCAGATTTTGAGAAAAATCCCCCCACCCCCAACTACCCTTTACATGGAACTTTTTTCGAAAATTTTGATTTTCTCACAAATGGCTCTAACGATTTTGATTAAAATTTTGTATATGAAACATATTTACCTGGCAAATGAAATGTATATCTTGAATTTTCTGGGAATAGCCTCTGAATAGTGGTTTATTCTGGATGAATTTTACTAACTTTTGAATGACTGCTAAACCGTAAGAGATGGACAAAAACTTACTACACAAACAATGTAGAGCACTTTAAAACACAATTTATGTTATACACATTTTTTCGTGGAGTTGGTTGTTTTTGTGACACTCCTTATTTTTGGTTTCTGCTATGAAAAACGTATACTTTTCTCATACAGGAACTTGTCAAACTCCTATCCATATAAACAAAGGAACTTCATTGACCTAGCAATCAGCTTTTGACCATCACTTTAACATACGATTGTTCCTTATTTCACTTCTACTTACAAGGAAGCGAGTAATAAGACTATTTCTGATATTTTTTTCTGATTAGCATAAAGTAAATACAAGTATAAGCTTTTAAAGAATTATTTGTTACAGGGATATGGAGAAAGTCATGTGAATGGTACACATCAGATTTTTTTTCGTAGAGTTGACCATTTCTAGATATTACGTGTTATTGCTTTCAGTTAAACAATTTTGATTATAATATTATGCATTAAAGATATTTACATGAAAGATAAATATATCTTGATTTTTCTGGCAAAAGACTTCTACATTCTGCACGACTTTTGCATACTTCTATACCATAAGAAAGAGACACAAACTTACTACAGAAAAATGTACCTCCCGTTAAAACACACAATTTATATTACATGCAGTTTTTTGTGGAGTTGACCATTTCCGAGATATTTTCTGATATTGGTTTTAGTTTTAAAATACTTAAGCTTGTCAACTCCGGCCATGCAAAGAGTGAATTTCAGTTCCATAGCAACTATTTTTAAAAAGATTTCACTATCGCTTTAACCTAATGTATTTCCTTACTTCTCTTCTACTTATAAGGAAACAAGTTATAAATTAATTTCTGCTAATGTGTATCTCGATTGGCACGAATTAGATAGAAGAATAAGCTTTTTAAGAATAGTTACAAAAATGCAGAGAAGCTCATCTGAATATAACTATCAGATTTTTTTTTAATTTTAATTTGAGAAATCATTTGAACAATTTAATTTTATTCAGAACATAACTACTCCAAAATGATTTTTAATAATTGGAGATGAGCAGATTTATAATGTTATTGTTGCTGCTCGTGCTTTCAGTAGTGAAGAACTAGTGAAGAACACTTTGTTCTAATTAGTTTCAAACATATTTATAAAATAGAGAAACTATAAGAGGTAGACAACAATTTACCACATAAAATTATTCTTTTTGCTGATCTCAAATATTCACAGATTATAATTTACGTAATAGGGCAGAAAACATTGTGAGTTGTTAAAGTACATTAATATTTATGTTAAATGTTTCTGTTACTTCAGCTATAAAAGGATATTTTATACTCTTTACTTACTCTAGTCCCGTATATACAATGTACATAGGGATAGAGAAGTATTGTATTCCACCCAAAAATTCGATACGGAGATTTCACCGGGAATACATGTTTTAGGACCCCCTGTATCCATAAAAAGCATTTTCAGAGAAAGGTCCGCATGTGTGTGTGTGTGTGTGTCCGAACACGATAACTCAAAAACGAATAGTAGCTAAAATACCAAACTTGGTATTTAAGTTTAGTATCTTCCAGGGATGTGACACGAAGATTATGAGAAAAAAACCCTCACCCCAATCTACCCTTTACATGGAACTTTTTTCGAAAATGTTGATTTTCTTAAAAATGGCGCTAACGATTTTGATTAAAATATGTATATTAAACATATTTACCTGACCAATAAAATGTATATCTTGAATTTTCTGGGAATAGCTTCTGAAGACCTGTTTATTCCGGATGAATTTTGCTTAATTTGGCATAACTAGTAAACCGTAAGAGAACTTACCACACAACAAATGTAGAACACTTTAAAACACACAATTTATGTTATATACATTTTGGAGTTGATTGTTTTTGAGATATTCCTTGTTTTTGGTTTCAGCTATAAAAAACTTATAATTTTGTCATACAGGACTTTGTGAACTTGTGTCCATACAAACAAAGGAACTTCAGTCACATAGCAACCAGTCTTTGACCATCTCTTTAACTTATGGTACTTCCTTATTTCGCTTCTACTTACAAGGAAGCAAGTAAGTCTATTTCTGCTAATTTTTTCTCGATTACCAGGAAGTAAATAAAAGCATAAGCTTTTCAAAAATAATTCATTGCACAGACATAGAGAAAGTCATGTGAATGTAATATCAGATTTTTTACATTTCTCCTCTTTGAATTTAATGTCGTTTTTTATCGTGAATATACCATATCAAAGTTAGGATGTATCGATCTACTTGGTTCAACAATTGACTGTCGTTCTATCCTTCTTGAATGCTCTATTGTAGCCATAATAAAATACATATTAGGACAATTCTGATCAATATTTCTAAAATTCATCCAGGAAATAGATGTATGTGTTGTTAATCTTTTGTAGAAAAAGTCCTATTTTTATAACATATCGGATGTTCTTGTCCCTGAAAGAATGGGTGTTGAAAGAGCTCTTGTCCTATTCAATCAATGATTTACTTACGTTTTGTTTAAAAGAGTAGCCTCCTCCTATGTTCTAAGACTAACATACGTAAAGCAAGCGTCATCAAGTCTCCTGCTGTGCTGAAGCAAATAATCTGGCAGATCCAATTCTTTACCAGCACTATTTTGAGTTATTAAATATCCTAAGGTCTACATTTTAATTCTCCATATTTTATTTTTTTACCATTTATTATAAAACTAATACCTATTATAGTAAGAATTTTAGGATCATGATTGAGTCGAATTATATTTAAATATAGATTAAATTAGTGTTTTAATTTATTTAAGTATTATGGATTAATTCTTTTTTTCAGGTTCTATATGATTTATACCTTTAATTTTTACTAAATAACTGGATTACGATGTAATTGTTTAAGAAATTTTTTTTTCGTATCATTCTTGTGAACATTTTATCATAGATGTTTCTCTCCTGCCATTGATATTGAATCTTTATGACCTTGAATAAGAATCATTGATGCTTTTAGATTTAACATTTGGAAAATAAATAATTAATAGCAAACTAACCCTAAATCATCTCAACCTAATAAAATTCTAATCAAATTAGGACTAATAGATTAAAAATTATTGATAGTACAAATATTAAAACTAAAAAATATTATGTGTTCCATTCACACGACTTTCTCTATATCTCTGCAACAAATTATAGTTAAAAAGCTTATGCCTCTATTTACTTCATGCTAATTGAGAAAAAAATAGTTTTATTACTTGCTTCCTTGTAAGTAGAAGCGAAATAAAGGAGTATCATGAGTTAAAATGATAGTCAAAGTTGGTTGTTATGTGACAAATTCCTTTGTTTGTATGTATGGACAGGAGCTGACAAATTCCTCTATGAGGAAAGTATAAGCTTTTAAAGCTGAAACCAATATCGACGAATTTCTCAAAAAGCTCGACTCCACGAAAAAAGTATATAACATAAATTGTGTGTTTTATCGTGATCTACATTTTCTGTGTAGCGAGTTTTACGGTTTACAAGTTATGCAAAATTCAATAACAATCATCCAGAATAAAGTAGTCTTCAGAGGATATTACCAGAAAATTTAAATATCCATTTTAGCAAAATTTACGAAATTTTTCCATGTAAAGCCTCTTAGTTTATTAAGTTAATACTGCAATAATTGTCATTATTTTTGCAATTATTGTTACGATTAACAGATACTATGAAAATATGCATAGTGCATTTCTGAAGGATAAATACAAATGCAAGAGACGTAATAGAACAATTGTTCAATCAATCATGAGCCTACAATTTACTCTCTTTGCTTTACAAAAGGGCAACCTATGACGTAAAGTATAGTATGGAGGATACGGTGTAATGCTGCATTCACAATGAAATGCAAGCGCAGACGCAACGTAAACACAAAACTTTGGACTCATATTATGCAATGTAAGCATTCACATAGAAACACGCAAGACGCAATGCAACGCAATGCAAGATTTACAAGGCCTGCTGTACATGTATGCTGGCCGTGCAGTGCCGCGCCATCTCTAATTTCCCTCAAGAGGTTATGACAGTCTCTTTGCGAATCCTCCTTTGATTTAATGAATGTAACTATCATCTGCGTCTAGATTTCTTGGTTCTTATAAAACGAAGATGCAGAGAGATAATTCTTAGTTCATTAAATATGTAGCTTTATCACTTTCTGAAATCGCTATGCTTGTACTATTTTCAATAAATTTGAATGGACAATTATTGTGACGTCACTGCCAAGAGCGTCAGTTGTTAGTATGTAATTTTATAACATATTTATTCGTAAAAGATTCAGTGAATTTTCTTATGTGGCATTGTTGATTATGTTATTCAGTTTGTAACTTGCGGAGCGCTTGGAAGATATCCGCGTGTAACTTGCGGATCTAGAAACCCGGGCCAACTTCTTGCGTTGGCTTACGGTTGTATTGTGAATGTGTTTCCTTGCGTCTGCGCTTGTATTTCATTGCGAATGTAGCATAAGACTTCTAAATGACTAAATAGCCCGTGATATCAGCGTTACTACTGTCAGATACTGCGGGAAAGATAAATACATGATTAATATAGACAGTGTATCACAAGTAATGTCGCTTTTTAAGAAAAACAATTATTTGAAATGTGTTCTGACAAGTAATTAACCAATCTTCAAAGTACAGACCATTAGACTCTATGCTTTTGAGTCATATTTCACCGAGGTTTAATATCCCACTGTGGTACCAGTCTCAGGTTTTTGATGCGAAGAGTTTGGCGAGACCCACTTGCATTGCTTCGATGTTGTCAAAATTTCTTCCACGTAGAAAATGGGTCATGGATCGAAAAAGATGATAATCAGATGGTGCGAGATCAGGACTGTATATTGGATGCGGTAGCAGTTCGATTCCTCCCAATTTCTGTATTTTTTCCATGGTTGTTTGTGCAGTATGGGGTCTTGCATTGTCCTGTTGCAATAGAACTCTATGTCGGTTAACTAATCATGGGTGTCTCCGTTTCAAAATTTCATGAACTCGTTCCAGTTGTTGAGAGTAAAATCTGCATCAATCGCTCGCCCGTTTGGAACAAACTCCCAAACACCTTCAAATACACTAGACACACAACTTTACTTTGGGACCGAACCGATTTATTTTAACGATGACTTTGGTAGGTTGGCGGGGACCAAGCCAGTGTTTCGAGGCATCAGGGTTTGGCAATATACCCATTTTTCATCACAAGTGACAATTCTCCTGACAAATCTATCATCCATGGAATTACGGATAAGCTCACCACTCTGCCTGAGGTGTCAGTTCACGAGGTACAGATCTACAGCTTCTGATGATTTTCCAAGTGTCTTAATGTGGCGATGTATGGTATTTTTTGATGTACCAAGTTCTTCTGAAATCTTACGGATACTTTGTTGCGGGTTTTCTCGCAAAACTTGGCGTGTATCCTCAAAAAAATCCAATACTTTACGTCTTCCAGAACGTGGTAGATCTTTAGTGTTTTCATTTGCATTGTTGAAACCATCGTTGTGACACACGCTCACTAACGACACCTTCTCCTTCCACTTCATATATTCTTCGAGCTGCGGCAGCGGCTTTATGATCTTGTTTCTAGTAGTGTTTTAGGCGGACCCTAAGTTCAAACTTTATCTCCATTTTGTGATTTCTTATTAACAACTGAAGACTGATGGATGCTCGCAATGTACGAAATACTAGTCATGGCACCTTGTAAAAAGTATTGCCAAACCAAAGAAACCAAATAAATTTTCAGAATAAATCAAAAAACCGATATTACTTATGAGACTACCTAATATTTGACAGAGTTCTGTGTGTTTTTCTTTAAATAGTATTCTAATTGTTCATAATCTCATCACATCTCACTGCATTGTATAAGAAAAAAAACTAAATACTTATCATAAATATGAAATTTTATTTGGCATGTGGTGCGGAACTTCCTTTCTGTTTCCTCACCTTCGCTGTCGGTAGGTATTGTTGTCTCGAAGTTGGCTGGGCTGACTGCACGTCTCTGGAACGCCACCGTTTCTCGTCCTGGACCCTCGATGTGCTGAGACGTGTTTTATAAGTTTGAATTTGCCGCTGGAACTCTAACGTTGGTGACCAACGTTGCAGTTGGCGGAACTGGAATTGCGCCGAACCAATTGTTGAAACGGTTTTAAGCTTTCTTCTCTGATGTGCAATTGTTTATGTTTAATAACCGGGGCTTACTTCAAGTAAATACTAGCTGTATTGTCGGCGAGTGTAAGAATCTCAATCCCCAAGCTTGGGTGGTAGGATCTTTTAGGTGAGAATCAACTTAAAGGTAATTTGGCAGTTAAAACGTTTACTCGTGGAAATTGTTATAACAACGCAGCGTACCAAGGCTCGCAACTTGAATTGATTTCATTTACAGAAATTGTTTCGAGTATCTGCTTACGTGAATTAATGATAATAGTTAATATAATACATGCTTTTATATACAATTACTATAATATTAACCTCGATTTCTGAGATGAGCTCATAGCGTCTGTGGCTGCGTCTTCAGTGCACCGGAATTGTATAAAATTGTCACTCCTTTCATAAAGTTGAAGCTCATTGTTTTTAAGCATTGTAATCACGTCACCATGGGGACGAGAGATTTCCACGTTCCCATTTTTCGTGAAATACACATTTTTTATATGCTTCCAGTAATTAAAATTAATAAATTAAATAGCTTGCATAATAATATTTGTACAACTATGAACTTTTGTAAATTAGTTATTTGTTAAGTTGTGTGCCGCTCCTTTGTTACATATCGTAATCTCTTTTCTTCTTCTTTTCCTCTTCCCATATTATATATTTATTTAGGTTTTAAATGCTTAATATACTTTCATAAACACCAGCTCTTAGTTATTTTATGCATAATAATAAAAAGTTATAATTATTACACATCCATGGATATGTCACTTTCATTAAACACGTCATTTTAAGAAGTTTTCATGCGTATCGTGAAGCGATGGCGTCACGTTGCATTATCAACATATACATTTCTTTGGCTTCTACGTGCCAAACAATATTATTTTATGATTTTTAATGCCGTTTTAGGACGGTATAGTTTTATTTTTAGTTGCCTAGATTGCTTCAAGCTTAAGTTCTGCGTCACATGTTTGCAGTAAACCATAAGGAGCAACTAGAGTAAAGCCTCTAACCCTTCTTAGGTGGTGGTTTTTGTAGGCTAGTGTACAGTGCATCGCGAATCCCACTGTTTGTATACATTATGCTTACGTCTTGTAAATAGCCAGTAAAATAATGAGGTGTTACAGGCAGTAACAAGCTATCGTCTCCTTTTAGCTTTATTTTTATTGTGTTTCTCTTTTTCTCTTGCACCGGTTCAGGGTCTGATGCTCCTTTTTGTGCCTCGCACGTATGTATATATTACGTACGTGTTGGAGAGCAAGCGCCGTCCGAACAATCTTCAAGTTAAAACTAATTTGTAGTTTAAACTTTGTTGCTTGCCTGCTCCGCGCCTAGGGTTTTGTTATGTGTGTAAGATTGATAGAAGGTGTTGCCTGAAATAAATAAGAAAAATGTACCTTGGAGCGAAATTAGGATTAGCATAAGTGTGAGCGAACACTCGTGAGTTAAGAGAAGAAGAAATTTCATTATATTGGTCTTGTCCAGTAGACGTGCTATCCCTCAAAAGTGCTATTGTTGGTGCTCAAGTAGCAAAATAAATTGCATTTTGGGAAGTGTCGCTGCTGTTCGAGAAGCTAAAAACACAAAACACATGGCGCAAGTAAAAGTTCACGTCTTATGAAGTGATAAAACCTGACAGATAAACAAAAGCAACTTAAACATAAAAAGAAACGAAAGAAATATAACAATTCTGATAAATAAAAAGGAAAAATAACATAAATAAACAGAGGGAATTTAAGGAAATAAAGTAATAAATAGAACGCAATCACTAATAAAAAAAAGAAAACTACTCAAATGTTAAAAGGCAAACGGACAGTTGAAATAAAATCGCTTAAAAGTGCGAAAACTCATGGTTCAGCGCGAGGGCCCAGGTCGTTAGTGAACAATGGAGACTGTTATTTCAAAACCTAGAAGCTCAGAGCTGCGAAATTCACGCTCCACCAAACACAAAATGTGTAATCAGGCGTATTAAAATGTTAATAGCCGTAAGAACATAGCGTGGCGTCTAAAATTATGAGACCCAATGAAAACGTGACAAAATATAAAAATGCAACGTATTCTCAGCCAATAAATTCGGCGAAAGTAACAAATAGCAAAAGTCTAGGAGCATCCTAGAAAATGGGCGGCGAATAGACTCTTGTCCACCGTCGGAGCTGCGAAAAATACAGAGTTTACATCTTCACTTGAACACCGTGTGGTGAACCCGCGTCGTTTTTGCTCGTGGCACAACGACAGTTTACAATTCCGCGATGTGAAGAATTTGATTCACGTGGGAAGGATATTAAGAGGGAGATTAGTGTGACGGGAAAGGTGAAACAGTTAATATTGTGAACGGTTTTGGCGAGGCTCGGCCCTGATACAAATGCATTAAGGTTCCTCCCCGAAGCCCTGAGATCATAAAAACATTGCCTAAGCTAGACGGCAACCCAACTTCCAAATACACAACAAAACCGCTACTCGTGTTACAATTATTTCGCAGACTTCGTGTATAAGTCAGGGTTGGATACATGAATCAGAGATGAGAACTTTAATACAAATCCGAAAACCCAAAGATTAGTATTTCAAATTTCGACCGTGGCAATAAATTGTTCAAATCTATTTCAATTTTTCAAGGCTGGCCATCTCTGGGTCAAGTTAGAAAAACAATTATATTAGCTGTAATGTGAAATAAACAAGTGGAAATTAAAGTACATGCATCATTGCAAGGCGCTTTTAGAATATGATGATTTAAAATAATTGAATCGCCTTGTAGATTTACCAGGATACCTAAATCAGTTGAAGTACCTAAGTTTAATGCACGTTCGCATGACTGATCATGATAGGCAATTTACTACATTGTCACTGAAAACCGAAAGTCCTGGTTGGTTTCCCTACTTTGACATATTTTTTTTTTTACTTTCTCCATACGCACTATGTACATAGTGTATAGAGAAAGTATTGCACTCCACCAAAAAATCCGATACCGAGATTTCACCGGAAATATATTTTTTAGGGTCCCCAATATCCAAAAAAAGCATTTTCACAAAAAGGTCCGTGTGTGTGTGTGTGTGTGTGTGTGTGTGTGTGTGTGTGTGTCCGTGTGTCTGTGAACACGATAACTCAAAAACGAAAAGTCGGTAAAATACCAAACTTGGTATTTAAGTTTAGTATCTTCCAGGGATGCGACACGAAGATTTTGAGAAAAATCCCCCACCCCAACTACCCTTTACATGGAACTTTTTTCGAAAATTTTGATTTTCTCAAAAATGGCTCTGACGATTTTGATTAAAATTTCGCATATTAAACATATTTACCTGACAAATAAAATGTATATCTTGAATTTTCTGGGAATAGCCTCTGCAGAGTAGTTGATGCTGGATGAATTTTACTAAATTTTGAATAAATGCTAAACCGTAAGAGATGGACAAAAACTTACTACACAAAAAATGTAGAGCACATTAAAACACACAATTTATGTTATATACATTTTTTTCGTGGAGTTCGTCGTTTTTGTGACATTCCTTATTTTTGGTTTCTGCTATGAAAAACGTATACTTTTCTCATACAGGAACTTGTCAACTCCTATCCATATAGACAAAGGAACTTCATTGCCATAGCAACCAGCTTTTGACTATCACTTTAACCCACGGTTGTCCCTTATTTCGCTTCTACTTACAAGAAAGCGAGTAATTAGACTATTTCTACTATTTGTTTCTGATTAGCTTAAAGTAAATAGAAGTATAAGTTTTTTAAGAATTATTTGTTGCAGGGATATGGAGAAAGTGATGTGAATGGTACACATCAGATTTTTTAGCTTTGAGACGCTATTTCTTTACGTCACAGCTCCTGAGTAGTTATCAGTTTACATTAAAGGGTTTATAAAAATTACTAATGGTTCTGCTATTATAATTATGTCTGTATGTACAATTTATGTCATTTTCTTGTATCTAGTTTATAAGTTTTAGCTGTACCTATGCTAACATTTCCAAGTTAAATATATAAGCTACTGAGTGGTTAAATCTAACAAACGACGCCTGGCATTGTTCTCAAAAGCTCTGAGAATTCTCGAGTATCTTGCCTCTTTTATATATAAGTAAAAGAAAATTCAGAAAATGCAGTTTGTGCTGGCTGTCGAACGACGACTCCACGATACTTTGTGGAAAGACTTCGCGTCAAAGTACCAGGTATCATACAAGTATCAAAGAGTGACGCGAGCATAATGTTTACAAGTGTTGGATATGTGGAGTTATACTGAAAAATTCAGTGCCATAGCCGGGATTTGAACCGCGGATCTCCTGGTCTCTAACCGGTTGCTCTATAAGTGTAAAATTATTATTCAAGTGTAAATTGTCAATATTTAAAGTGTGTGCACAAATCTAACCAAATGTACATAAAAATGCTTAAAAGTTTTGTCGAGGTGACTGCACCAAAAGTGTTAGATGTGTTTTCAAATAAATAGTTGAGTGAAGTACGATCCTGCTGCAGTTACTAATTTAAAATAAGTTTCCGTACCAGAATCTTAGCCACCCAGAGGACTTCACATGCTCTGCTGAGACAACGAACCCCGAGTTAGCGATGCTGAGGCTGAGAAAAAATGTTCATCTACAGAAAAAGGTACGTCATACCTTCGGTGAATTCCATTCTGAGAAAAATATCTTATATTTAATATATATACATGCCAAATAAAATATATATCCTGAGTTTTCTGGGAATAGCTTCTGAAGAACCTCTTCATACTGGATGATTTTTATTGAATTTTGCATAACAGGTAAACCATAAGACATAGATAAATGTAGAACTCGTTAAACACACAATTTATGTTGTATACATTTTTTCGTGGAGTCGATCGTTAGTGAGATATTCCTTGTTATTAGTTTTAGCTTTAATACTTAAAACTTTTCTCATACGGGAATTTGTCAACTCCTGTCCATATAAACAAAGAAAATTCAGTCACATAGCAACCAGCTTTTGATATCACTTTAACCCATGGTACTCCCTTATTTCTCTTCTACTTACAAGGAAGCAAGTAATTAGACTATTTCTGCTAAGTTTTCTCAATTAGCATGAATTGAAAAGAAGTATAAGCTTTTTAATATTACTTTGTTGCAGGGACTTAGAGAAAGTCATGTGAATGGAACATTTCAGTCTTTTTTGGATTCAGGGGGACCCATAACATGTATTTCCATATCCAAATTTTTAGGTGGAATACAATAGCTTGTTACAGCGATTTAGAGAAAGTCATGTGAATGGAATACATAAGATTTTTTTTTTTTTGCATAGTTAACCATTTTCGAGATATTCTTTGTTATTTGTTTAAATTTTAAACTAAGTTTCCTCAAGTACGTGTAGAGAAAGTAATAAACTCTAAAACTCTGATGTGTACCATTCACATGATTTTCTCTATATCCCTGCAACAAATTATTCTTAAAAAGCTTATACTTCTATTTACTTCATGCTAATCAGAAATAGTCTTATTACTTGCTTCCTTGTAAGTAGAAGCGAAATAAGGGACTACCATAGGTTAAAATGATAGTCAAAAGCTGGTTTCTATGTCAATGAATTTCCTTTGTTTATATGGATAGGAGTTGACAGTTCCTATATATGAGAAAAGTATAAGTTTTTCACAGCAGAAACCAAAAATAAGGAATGTTTCAAAAACGACGAACTCACGAAAAAATGTATATAATATAAATTGTGTGTTCTAACGTGCTCTACATTTCTGTGTAGTAAGTTTTTGTCCATCTCTTACGGTTTAGCAGTTACTCAAAATTTAGTAAAATTCATCCCGAATAAACTACTCTTCAGAGGCTATTCCCAGAAAATTCAAGATATACCTTTTATTTGTCAGGTAAATATCTTTATTCTACGAAATTTTAATCAAAATCGTTAGAGCCGTTTTTGAGAAAATCAAAATTTTCGAAAAATGTTCCATGTAAAGGGTAGTTGGGGGTGTGGGGATTTTTCGCAAAATCTGCGTGTTGCATCCCTGGAAGATGCTTAACTTCAATACCAAGTTTGGTATTTTACCGACTTTTCGTTTTTGAGTTATCGTGTTCACAAACACACGGACACACACAGACCTTTTTGTGAAAATGCTTTTTTGGATATTGGGGTCCCTAAAACATATATTTCCGGTGAAAGCTTGGTATCGATTTTTTGGGTGGACTGCAATACCTTCTCTATACACTATGTACATAGTGCGTATAGAGAATGTAAAAATAAATTTATCTCACGTTAAATTTTAATGTGTGAAGTGTAGAACTGGAGGCTGTTGCAAAAACCAGGTGCAGTTAACTCCCTCTACAACTGCCAGGCTTCTAATGAAGGCCTTCATTTTATGCAGATGCAGTTCCTTTTTTAATCAATGAGCAGCTCATCACAAAAGCGACTTAAGCCGTATTTACAAAGGCGGCCAGCTTTTGTGAAAGGCACGGCCCCTGCTTAGCTTAAACAGCGTTCTGGATTACACGCATCTAATCAGCTAATTCTAACCACTCGCGTTTCTGTAGGTGGTTACTTTGTGAAAACCAGATCAGATTTAAATGCTGTGGCGAACATGGGGAAATGTGGATTAATGTCAACTTCAGCGCTGAAAACTATTAAAATAAAACATGTTAGAAAGCTTATACTTCTATTTACTTCATGCTAATCAGAAATAATTAACAGAAATAGTCTTACTACTTACTTCCTTGTAAGTAGAAGCGAAATATGGGAGTACCATAAGTTAAAGTGATAGTCAAAAGCTGGTTGCTATGTGACTGAAGTTCCTTTGTTTGTATGGACAGCAATTGACAAATTCCTGTATGAGAAATGTATAAGTTTTTCAAAGCAGAAACCAAAAACAAGGAATGTCTCAAAAACGATGAACTCGACGAAAAAATGCATATAACACATTTTTCGTAAGTAAGTCTTGTCCATCTCTTATGGTTTAGCAGTTATTCAAAATTCCGTAAAATTTATCCAGAAGTACACTTCAGAGGCTAATCCCAGAAAATTCAAGATATACATTATTTTTGTCAGGTAAAATATCTTTAATATACGAAATTTTAATCAAAATCGTTGAGCCATTTTTGAGAAAATGAAAATTTTCGAAAAATGTTCTATATAAAGGGTAGTTGGGGGTGGAGGAATTTTTCTCAAAATCTTCGCGTTGCATCCCTGGAAGGTGCTAAACTTAAATACCAAGTTTGGTATTTTACCACGGACAGACGGACCTTTTTCCGAAAATTATTTTTTTAGATAAAAGGGACCCTAAAACATATATTTCCGGTGAAATCTCGGTATCGAACTTTTTGGTGGAGTGTAATACCTTCTCTGTACACTAAGTGCATAATACGTGTAGAGAAAGTTTTTTAGTAGTAACAAAAAGCGCCAAGGGTGCGCCTAAAGTTTTTTATACCTATCTGTTGGTTGAAATCCAAGTCTTAATTCTGCGGCGGGGGGTTGTTCACAAAAAAGAAGCTTGTCAATGAGGCTCATCCCGTTACGTAAACAAGGATTAATGCTGCAGATGCCACTAAGACACAAGCATAGCCGCTTCTAACTTTGTTTAACCGTTAGAGCCCCTGCACTCAACAAAGTACCCCGGTGCCCAGGGAAAATAAAGGAGGTTCGTTTGCCTCCTGCGAACACACGCTTTTATTTTTTCTACGCGTGTTATTTTGAAATAAGAGCACCCCCACCATCATCCTTTCGCACAAAACATCAGATCATCATTAGATAGGCCGCGTGGAGGGAGGGCACAAAAAGACAAAGCACTTGCGAATGAAAGGGCTGGCTGGCTGGGTGGGTTATATTGAAAATGTTGAATCTGTAATTAGTATTAGTGATCATAAAAAAGAATACTCTTTATCCCAGACAGCACTTCACCACGTGAGGCTAGGGGAGTCCAACACAAAGATGCAGTCGGCTGAATGATGCACGTTATACAGGGATGTTGTACTATTGTTTCTGTAGAGGCGTTCCAAAAACCAGTTCTAGCAAGAACTGACCAGCCGGCTTCAGTGACGCAGACCACCCTTGTCACTCTTATAACTCCTGGTTCGATCCTGACCTATTGCACAGAGATACTGTTACATTCCTTGAGGCGTATGGAAATCAGGACACGTTCAGTGACAGACCTCTCTCGTCAATCTTATAACTTGCTGGTTCGATCCTGATCTATTGCACAGAGATACTGTTACATTCCTTGAGGCGTATGGAAATCAGGACACGTTCAGTGATTTCAGTGACTGAGACCACCCTTGTCAATCTTATAATTCCTGCTTCGATCCTGACCTATTGCACAGGGATACTGTTACATTCCTTTAGCTGTATGGAAATCAGAACACATTCAGTGACAGACCACTCTCGTCAATCTTATAACTCCTGCTTCGATCCTGACCTATTGCACAGAGATACTGTTACATTCCTTGAGGCGTATGGAAATCAGGACACGTTCAGTGACAGACCACTCTCGTCACTCTTATAACTCCTGGTTCGATCCTGACCTATTGCACAGAGATGCTGTTACATTCCTTGAGGCATATGGAAATCAAGACACATTCAGTGACAGACCACTCTCGTCACTCTTATAACTCCTGGTTCGATCCTGACCTATTGCACAGGGATACTGTTACATTCCTTGAGGCATATGGAAATCAGGACACATTCAGTGACAGACCACTCTCGTCAATCTTATAACTCCTGCTTCGATCCTGACCTATTGCACAGGGATACTGTTACATTCCTTTAGCTGTATGGAAATCAGGACGCATTCAGTGACAGACCTCTCTCGTCAATCTTATAACTCCTGGTTCGATCCTGACCTATTGCACAGAGATCTGTTACATTCCTTTAGCTGTATGGAAATCAGGACACATTCAGTGACGCAGACCACCCTTGTCAATCTTATAACTCCTGGTTCGATCCTGATCTATTGCACAGGGATACTGTTACATTCCTTGAGGCGTATGGAAGTCAGGACACATTCAGTGATTTCAGTGACTGAGTCCACCCTTGTCACTCTTATAACTCCTGGTTCGATCCTGACCTATTGCACAGGGATACTGCTACATTCCTTGAGGCGTATGGAAATCAGGACACGTTCAGTGACAGACCACTCTCGTCAATCTTATAACTTGCTGGTTCGATCCTGACCTATTGCACAGGGATACTGTTACATTCCTTTAGATGTATGGAAATCAGGACACATTCAGTGACAGACCTCTCTCGTCAATCTTATAACTTGCTGGTTCGATCCTGTCCTATTGCACAGGGATACTGTTAGATTCCTTGAGGCGTATGGAAATCAGGACACGTTCAGCGACTTCAGTGACGCAGACCACCCTTATCAATCTTATAACTGCAGGTTCGATCCTGTCCCCAAGGTCGCGGGTTCAATCCCGGCGGAGAACGATGGATTTTTTCGGGCGTAAAAATCCTTAGCATGGCTTCATTAGGAAGGGAAGTGAAGTCGTTGGTCCCGTGTCGTAGATTTACGGCACGTAAAAGAACCTCAAGCCTGATAGAGAGGCCTCTGAGCAAAATTAAACGGTCTTTCACGCCCAGTATAGAATGGGACGCTGAGAACCACAGCAGTTACAGAGCGTCCATAAATAAAACGCCATTTCAATTTCCACAGGGATACTGTTACATTCCTTGAGCCGTATGGAAATCAGAAAACGTTCAGCGACTTCAGTGACACAGACTAGCCTTGTAATCTTATAACTTACTGGTTCGATCCTGACCTTTTGCACAGGGATACCGTTACATTCCTTGAGGCGTATGAAAATTAGGACACGTTCAGCGGCTTCAGTGACGGTGTAATCCCCTTGTTGATCTGAAATACGGCGGGTCCGATCCTTACCTTTCGTATAGAGATACTGTTACATTCCTTGAGGCGTATGGAAATCAGGGCACGTTCAGCGGCTTCAGTGACGGCGACCACCCTTGTCAATCTTATAATATTTACGCCATTTATAACAGATTTAGCTCGTCTTTGGAATTCCCTCCCTGAAGACGTAAGGGACTGCCGGAACGTTACACTGCAGAAAATTAGGACATACATTTTTAATCAAACCTAATCTGCTGCTGTATTAATATGACAAATATATCACTACTTACATTTATTGTTATTAATATTTATATGTGCTGACAAGTAATATGCATTTCAATTCTAAATATGACAAATAAATGTTTCAACCTATATGAATATTTCACTTAAAATAATTGTGTTTACAGCTTTTTTCTTTTCAGTATATTTGTTGCGCCTTTTTATTTATGTTTTATTAAGTTGTATAGAACTGCATTTTTGTCCTTTATTCCTTTATACATTGCATCATTGCTGAGTTGAATTTAATGTATTTCCGCGTAGAATAGAAGAGAACGCCTTATGTTCTTAACTGCAACCAGGATAAATAAGTAACCACTGGTTCAATCCTGACCTATTGCACGGGATACTATTACATTCCTCGAGGTGTATGGAAATCAGGGCATGTTCAGCGGCTTCAGTGATGGAGGCCACCCTTGTCAATCTTATTCCTGCTGGTTCGCTCCCGACCTATTCCACAAGGATACTGTTACATTCCAGACATTTCGAACAAGGTTCCAAGAAGAACCGAAATGGATAGGTAGAGTCGGGCTGAAAAAAATTCAACACCATAGTCGGGATTTGAAACACGGTTCTCCCGGTCTCTAGCCGATTGTTCTACCACTGAGCCACAATGGTAACCTGTCGGTACAGCGATAAATTTCATAACTGACTCACAAATGGCGTGCTATTTATGGACGCTCTTTAGCTACTGTGGTTCTCAGCGTCTCATTCTAAATTGGGCGTGAAAGATTGCTTAATTTTCCTCAGAGGCCTCTCTATCAGGTTGGGGTTCCTTTACGACACGGGACTAACGGTTTACTTCCTTTCCGAAGGAAGCCATGCTAAGGATATTTACATCCGAAAAAAATCCATCGTCCTTAGCCGGGTTTGAACCCGCAACCTTGGGTATACGAAGTTAGTATGGTAACCACCACACCACGGAGGGTGAATCAAGAGGCTCATATGTTTCCCGGCAAATCACACAAGGTGATCTCAAATTATTTTGAGATAACAAACCCCAATGGCGACTTACAATATCGTAAGTGCTTCAAGATCCAGGATTCATGATATAGCCAACTATTATGGACAATTGTGATAATTTTGTTTCCTCACAGAAACCGTATGTAGGACAGAAATTGAATAGGTAGAGTCAGACTGAAAAATGCAATGCTGGAATATGAACCACGGATCTCCCGGTCTCTAGCCGGTTGCTCTGCCACTGAGCTACCATGGCACGCCGGCATAGCATTGAATTTTTCAGTCTGACTCGACCCATCCGAAAACCGATTTGTTTGCTTCAGTGACAGTTAATCTCGTTCTACAAAGAAACAGCAATTACTGGGAGAGACAATTCATGCTTAAGACACTTGAGCACAGAAATAATTCTAGAGGTAACTATCACCGGTCACTGTCAACAATTTTCTTTTGTTCTACAGAAAATAGGTTAACTAATCTAAAGCCTTTTATAACAACGTCCATTTTGGTTGTTCTGATTACGTGCCCCAACGACTAAATTGACTTAGAATTCTTTCAGTCACAATACTATGATTGCTGAATAAAAATAATAATAGAAAATACTTCAGGTTAGAAACATAAATAGAATTTAAGATGTATTAAACATATCTTAAATATCACCATTTATACTGAAGGTATCTACTAAACGACTGCCTTGGGAAGATTAAGGCTGTACGTGCTCAATACGCAAACATATAGCAGAATCATTCGCTTGAAAGTATAAAACATCGATACATTATTATCATATGACATTCTTCACACTATTGCTTATAAGTGGCTATACATGGTATCTTAAAGACAGTATATTTGTCTATGTGCCTCATTTTAATC
This sequence comes from Hymenopus coronatus, assembly GCA_030762935.1. Lineage (NCBI taxonomy): Eukaryota > Metazoa > Arthropoda > Insecta > Mantodea > Hymenopodidae > Hymenopus > Hymenopus coronatus. The sequence goes on along the minus strand of CM060885.1, from coordinate 38,920,844 downwards.
AAAACGAACCTTGCTAAAATAGCTACATTATACATTTCTTTATAATCTCTGCAACAAATTATTCTTAAAAAGCTTATGCTTCTATTTACTTCATGCTATTCCAGGAAAAAATAGTAGAAATAGTCTTATTACTTGCTTCCTTTAAGTAGAAGCGAAATAAGGGAGTATCATAGATTAAAGTGATAGTCTAAAGCTGGTTGCTATGTGATTGAAGTTCCTTTGTTTTTATGGACAGGATTTCACAAAGTCCTGCGTGAGAAAAGTATAAGTTTTTAAAGCTGAAATCAAAAACAAGGAATATCAAAATAACGATTAACTCAATAAAAAAAAATAACATAAATTGTGTATTTTAATGTGCTCTTCGTTTGTGTGGTACGTTTTTGACCATCTCATATTTTAATCAAAATCGTTAGAACCATTTTTAAGAAAATCAAAATTTTCGAAAAAAGTTCCATGTAAACGGTAGTTGGGGTGGGGGGATTTTCTTGGAAATCCTCGTGTCGCATCCTTGGAAGATACCAAACCTAAATACCAAGTTTGGTATTCAACGGTCTCTTAGTTTTTCAGCTATGCTGTTCACAGACACACACACACATACACGGACCTTTTTCCAAAAAATACTTTCTTTGGATTCAGGGAGACCCACAACACGTATTTCCGGTGAGATCTCGGTATCGAATTTTTGGGTGCAGTACAATACCTTCTTTATGCACTATGTACATAGTGTAGAGAAAGTACGTGTAGAGAAAGTAAAAAAAGCATTTCTAGAAAATCTGATTTGTTCCATTCACAAAACTTTATCTACATCTCTACATTCCCTAATCACATTATTGTTAAAAAACTTATGCTTCTATTTACTTCATGCTAATTAAGAAAACATAGCAGAAATAGTCTAACTATCTGCTTCCTTGCAAGTATAAACGAAATAAGGGAGTACCAAGGTTAAAATGATAGTCAAAAGCTGGTTGCTATGTGACTGAAGTTCCTTTGTCCATATGGACAAAAGTTGACAAATTCCTGTATGACAAAAGTATAGGTTTTCTAAAGCTGAAACAAATAACAAGGAATATCTTAAAAACAACCAACTCCACGAAAAAAATATATATGACAAACTGTGTGTTTTATCGTGGTGATTTACATTTTTGTGGTAAGTTTTTGTCTATTTATTACTGTTTATCAGTTATGCAAAATTAAATAAAAATTATCCAGAATAAGAAGGTCTTTAGAGGCTATTTCCAAAAAATTAAAGATATACATTTTAATGAAAGTGTAAATATCTAAAGTATAAGAAACTAACATTTTCGATAGATTTTTCCATGTAAAGGGTATTTTTGGGGGGGGGGGGAGATTTTATTGAAAATCTTCGTGTAGCATCCTTAGAAGATACCAAATTCAAATACCAAGTTTGCTATATAACGGTCTTTTCGTTTTTGAGCTATGCTGACACAAACATACATGGACCTTGTACCAAAAATGCTTTTTACTTTCTCTATATGTACTATGAAAGTCTATAGAGAGGGTATTGTAATCCACCCAAAAATTCATTCGTGTGTATGTGTGCGTGTATATCTGTGTGTGCATACCTCCGAACAGCATAGCTCAAAAACGAAAAGACCATTAAATACCAAACCAGGTATTTAAGGTTGGTGTCTTCCAAGGATGCGACACGAAGATTTTCAAGAAAACCCTTTACTTGGACATTTTTTTCGAAAATTTTGATTTTCTCAAAAATGGCTCTAACAATTTTCATTAAAATATCGTATATTAAAGATATTTACCTGACAAAAAAAAATGTATATCTTTAACTTTCTGGTATTAGCCTTGAAGACTACTTTATACTGGATGAATTTTGCGGAATTTTGCATAACTGCTAAACCCTAAGAGATGGACAAAAACTTACCACACAATAAAAGCAGAGCACATTAAAACACACAATTTATATTACATACATTTTCTCGTGGAGTTGACCGTTTTTAAGATATTCCTGCTTTATCGTTTCAGCTTTAAAAAACATACTTTTCTCATACAGGAATCTGTGCATATAAACAAAGGAACTTCAGTCACCTAGCAAATAGCTTTGACTATCACTTTAACTTATGGTACTCCCTTATTTTGCTTCTACTTTGCTTCTCAATTAGCATGAAGTAAACAGAAGCATAAGATTTTTAACAATAATTTGTTGCAGAGATGTAGAGAAAGTTATAGTTAGTAATAGCATTGCGTGAAGCGGTAGACGAAGCCCTTAAATCCAACCAGAGGGTTCAAGTGTAATTATCACAGTTGGCTAGCTTATAATGACAGTAATGCATGCTCGGACAAGGGTATTGCATGCCAGGCGGTTGCTACTGCCGACAAGACTCGAATGATCACACAAGCGTGTAGTAGAACTCCTTTGTATCACCGTCCGGAAATTTTCTAGCCCCTTGTGCGTAGAGCGAGAGGAATCTAAAATGGGAATAAACCGTAGAGACGCTTCTATATACGCGCTTTCAAAACTACCCTAGTAGATTCTAAATCAAATAATATATATTGAATGTTTAGTGAAATCAAAGCAATCAGACTTACTACGAGGGCCTTTTTACTTTCTCTACACGTACAATGTACATAGTATATAGAGAAGGTATTGCATTCCACCCAAACATTCGATACCGAGATTTCACTGGAAATACACGTTTTGGGTCTCCCTGAATCCAAAAAAAAGCCTCTTCAGAAAAAGATCTGTGTGTGTGTGTGTGTGTGTGTGTGTGTGTGTGTCTGTCTGTGGACAGCATAGCTCAAAAACGAAAAGACCGTCAAATACCAAACTTGGTATTTATGTTTGGTATCTTCCAAGGATGCGACACGAAGGTTTTCAAGAAAATTCCTCCACCCATGACTACCCTTTACATGGAAAATTTTTGGAAATTTTTGTTTTTCTTAAAACTGGCTCTAACGATTTTGATTAGAATACCACATGTTAAACCCATTTCTATCGCAAATAAAATGTTTATAAACAATTTCCAGAAAATTCAAGATAAAGACGTTTATTCTGGATGGATTCTGCTTAATTTGACATAACTAGCAAACCGAAAGCGATAAACAAAAACTTATGTAACAAAAATGTAGATCTTGTTAAAATACACAAATTATGTCATATCCATTTTTTTCGTGGAATTTACCGTTTTCGAGGTATTCCTTGTTACTAGCTTCAATTGTGATGCACTTATACTTTTCTCAGACGGAAGTGTCTGTTTTTCTATTGTTCTATTCCTGGCCAAGCAAAGAAATGATTTGCAATGACAATCGCATAACGACAGCTTTTAAAACATTTGAATGTCAATTTAGCCTAGTGCACTTCCTTGGTTCCATTCTATTTATAAGGAATTAAGTAATAAAATTCTGCTAATGTTTATCTCGATTAATTATATTTTGTAACAAGTCTATATAGAGAGTAACTAGAGAAAGTCATGTGAGTTTAACACATCAGAAGTTGTTTTTAACATCTGATAGGCTATAAATAAAAGACAAGTTCATAGAAAACAATTATTTTACTACTAAAAGTTTTGTATACTTAAAGATTGAAACATTTATTATACCTGTGCACAAGCTTTGCAATATCCGCTTCAAAAAATGTTGCCGCCAATGATTTCAAATGAGCATTGACGTTATTTTGAAGATCTTCGTTGGTTTGAAAGTGCTGCCCTCCTAGCCACGTCTTCAATTCAGGGAAAAGGTGAAAGTCACTGGGTGCAGTACGGCGGATGATCAAAAATATTCCATTGAAATTGTTCAAGGAGCCGATGGGTTGTGCCAGCAGTTTGTGGACGAGCGTTGTTATGGATCAACACAATTACTGAAGTCAGTATGTTTTGAATGGCTCTCCGCAGACGTAAAGTTTCACAATAAACAGCTGCAATTATAGTGGTTCCGGGCTGCGTCATTGGCGGCAACATTTTTTGAGTGGGTATTGCAAATCTTGTACATAGGTGTGACAGATGTCCCAATCTTTTCTTTGAAAAGTAACCATAAGTGTACAAAACTTTTAGTAATAAAATAATTGTTTTCTATGAACTTTTATGTATAGCCTATCGGAGGTTGAAGAAAAACGTCCCTCGTATATACATGGCGTTCCCAAATGAATATAGGGGTTTTAATGTTTTGTAGTACCTATAGCTTGTAACCTACAATTTTATATATTAGAATAATCTTAGCTTTTTTGGTTAAAATACCTATATATTTAGTGCATTAGTTATGCATGATACATCAAATGAGAGACCAATTCAAATGGTTTTGATAACACATGCGTTGGTTGGTTTCATTTGTTTCGACAGTCTGCTGTTAGAGTAATGCTACAAGCAACAGTGTCAAAATGGCAACTATGGAGCAAATGATATTGTGTGTTTTAGAGTTTCATACGACTAAATCTGCTATTACAGTGCAACGAACTTTCTGAATGGAATTCAATTGCGATTCTCCAAATGATGATAACATTCGTAGATGGTAGGTTCAGTTTAAAATCATAGGCAGTGTGTGTAAATGGAAGAGTACGAGATGGCTAAGATTGACTGCATAACGTGTTGAAGAGATGAGAGAATTTTTCACAAGTAGCCCCAATGAATTTGTTCAAAAGGCTAGTCGGGAATTAGGAATTGCACCGACGTCAATATGGAAAATTCTAAGGAAACCCTGCAGTTGCAAAGTGGCTATGTAAAATCTCATAATGTTCAGATCTGGGGTCACAAAAACCCAAGGAGTTTGTACAGTTGCAAAGTGACTTCCCTAAATTGAACAACCTGTACCCGACCGCTGGATTAGCCGAAGGGGACCGAATGACAGAGCTTGTTTCGCATGACCTCCACGTTCCCCAGACCTTACGGCGTGTGATTTCTAAATTTGGGGTTTCGTAAAGGATCAAGTGAATGTCCCTCCGCTACCAGTTGACCTCCTAGACTTAAGACAGTGGATTGTAAGTGTTGTTCCAACAATTACTCAAGACACACTAATCAAGGTTTGGCAAGAACTTGCTTATAGCTCGATGTGTGGTAAATGATGCACATATTGAACATTTGTAAAGAAAAATGTTTGAGTTGCTCTTTCAATTGATACCTCCTGAATGTATGTTTAAGACTGTAAATACTTCAAAACATTAGAACCCGTATATTCATTTGGGAACACTGTGTATAATACTCGTAAACAGAGCCCTTTACATCCCTTCAGGGTATGGGCCTCGGAATTTGTACTCTAACATGGGGAGCCAATCCATGAGAGTTTGGGTGTTCTTCCTATATTTTAACTTTCCTAATCACTTTCAGCCTGATGATATGTAATGCCATGATACTAGACTTATGACTATACTATATTCTACTCCTGGAATTAGTTTTATCTGCGATATCAGTTTTTATCTCACTTTTCACTGTGGGTACACTATTCGCTTTACTCTTAAGAGTTGCACATCTTATCTCCTTACTGTTCAACCATTTCGCTCTGTCCTTAGAGATCCTTGTCAAGACTGTCTCTGCTGCTGTCAGAAATATGTATATCTGCCCATCTACATTTAGGATAACCTCTCGTCCTTTTCCTAGTTCGGACGTCCGATACTATTGTAGTGTGAGCCCATCTGTTTTGTTGTAGTCTAACGGCATGACCTCCCCACTTCCATTTTAGCTCAAGTGCTTTATTACCACATCCGTTATTTTCGATCTTACTCTCAGTTCTGTACTCAGTATTCTTTCTGAATCCCTGAAGTTTAGAATCCGCCTTTCCATTTATCGGTGGCATATTCTCAGATTTTCTCTCTCTTTTTGTGTGCATGCCCAGGTTTGACATTCATATAATTGCACTGGGTTTACACAGCTTTCCGGTATTTCGAATTTCAGCTTTTTGTTGATATGCTTGTCTTTTAGGATAAAATTTAGACACTGAACTTTGCTCCATGCCTGTGTAGTTCTTCTGCGAATCTCTTTCTCTCCGCTTTTCTTGACTGTTCACAACTGGCCCAAATATGTATATTCCTCTACTTGCTCTATTCTTATGTTAGGTATTATAGCTAAGCTATATAAACTTATTTCATATTGTAGGTCTTGTCAAAGTTTCGGTTTTTACACATATCGCTAAAAATGTTCTCCTTTGTATCGCCATGTGTTACAAGGAACGATTCTCATGACGTGCACTAGGAGTTAGAAGTAGGCAGAGGGATAGCTCTCCAGTCGCTGCACCACAACGCACATTTAGACCATTCTATGTACTTCCTAGTGACTCCTGGGTGGAAGGGATGAAGGATAGACCCGACAGGCGACCAGATCTGGACTACTAGCAAGGACGGGGTGCCTAACATTTCTGCCTGACACCAATTCTCCCACCAGCTAGCCACCTACGACCTGGGGAAGGGGGTACTAGTAGCGCCACCAAGCGTCAGGAAGGAATCTTTCCGCACTGTCATGCCGCTGCATGCCAACCACTTACTTGGACCTACAACCTTGAAACAGATGAAATGAAACGGATGATACCGATGAAAATTCGTGGTAGAAAGGCAACCTCACAGCATTGACCTATTAACGAGGAAACCACGAAAAAGTCAATAGGAATCGAGGCCCAAACCTCCAGAGTGCGATCCTCAAACTTACCTCGGGCCATCTCGCTCAGTGTGAAGTTAAATAAGAAATTTGCCGCAGTTTTTGTTCATCTTTCATTAATCTTTGTTTAGCACGAGATTTCTGACCAACCTAAACTTACATGGCATATACAGGATGTATCAGTATTGGTGTCAAATACTTCGGGGATATCCTCCCGTCATCAAGACTTAACCTTAATGTACTTAAATCGTGTGTGGCGGACTGATTAAAGGATTTTCCCTTCGTTGAATTATTTGAATTCAAGTGCTGTCCAGTTACTGCGAGCTGTTGCATCTATGAAACTAGACCAAAAGTTGTGGAAAATTCTAAACTTTAGGAAAATATATCATTGTTCCTACTTGGCAAATTCTAACTTCAAATTAAACTGAAGCTAAAAATGGGCAGCCGCAAGTTTATTAATAGGCACCCAAGACTTTAAACCTTATTTTCTCACAAACTTTTTCCAACACTTATCCATACTCAAAATTTGCCACACAATGCAATTTTTCTCCAATATATTTCATAATTTTTATACTGTGCCTTAAGAGTACATTAAAGAACATAATCATATTACTTTTTCGAAATAACGCTCCAATTTTTATAAATAAACTAATTTTTTTTTGAAAACTCATGAGTTTTAGAAAGTACAAAAAATAATAATTGTTCTATACTAATTACGGCTAATGTTAAGAAATATAATATGACAGATCAATTTTTAAACTCATTTTCTGTAAAACTGGGTGTTTGTATGTGAATATTTTTAAAAATGCATCACGCAGCTCATTTTTATTAGAACAATTAATTTAGGCAGTAAAAAGGATTATTTAAATAACTATGTAAGCTATAATTTTGACAACTATTATTTTGTGTAACAACTTATATAAATTTCAATAAGATATGTTACATATTGTGGATTTTCCAAATTTCACAGATACATTAAGAGACCATTTAATTTGGACCAGCGTGTATTTGGGACCGATGTCAGTTTAAGAAAATGGGTACCGTTGGAGCACCAACAATACGGGTATCCTGAGCAGCATTTGTTTTAAGCGTTCCCTCCAATTTTCCGCATTCTGTTGTCAATAGCCTTGGAGGGAAGTTGTGATGTTTGTTGAGAGCGTTTTCGTTGTAATTTTGTCCCGCTTTTGGTATCTTCCACCTAAGTTCTTTCTTTGAAAACCAAACTAAAACGACGGAATATTCAATATATTAAGGTAAATGTGACGTAGGTTTATTTCATTAATTCAGTTTAGGTTTATAAGTAATGCGATATTCATAAAGTTGTGTTGTGTCGTGTAATTTGGACCGAAGGTGAAATATTCAGGCATAACATTTCAAATGAGCATTTCATTTATTTAGATATGTACATATTACCGTTACACATTATACAAGTTGAGTAAATTACCAGATGACAACAAGAGAAGCTAGCAAATCTAAGGGCCTGTACTGTAAATGAAAAAAGGAAGATTTGAGAAAGAGGAAAATAAAAATTCAGAAGAGACTTTTTGTGTTGTATGTGGGGAATTTCATGAGGAAGACTGGATACATTGCAATAAATGCAAAGGATGGGCTCATGAAGACTGCTGATATAAATGATTCAATTTTTTTTACTTTTGTGATAAGTGCATTGTTGAATGAACAGTGAAATCCTCCTTTAATTTGGAACAAAACCCTGAAAATATTAAGTGTTCACAAAACTTTGGATAAAATTTATGTAAGATGATATTAATTTTGTTAAAATTAATCTACTTCACTGGGACATTTTGAATAATAATAATAATAATCATATACATAATCATTATTCCAAGTCTAAATTAATGGCTATTGAGAATTTCAATCTATAAAAGTGAATATAAAGTTATACGAATCAATTATAAATGTGTTATATAGTGGCCCAATTTACACACCCTCTCAGACTAAATTACACGCCTCTGGTCCAAAATACACGCATTAGAAAAAATATTATAATCATAATTTACAAATTATGTAACTGGAACTAAACCTTGAAAACTCTCATAATGATATAAGTTCATCTCATTAACTAATTAAAGTAAGTTGTGAACTTTGACGAAGGTTTTCTGTCTAGATATTAGCACTTAACTTTAAGTAGTCCAAATTACACGGACTTCCTCTTCCTTAATTCAATTAATTTGTTGTCCACTGATTGAGTGTTTTTGTTTGGTTGTTTGTTGCAGACCATGGGGAAGTCAGAAGAAAATGCATTCTGTGAGTGAAGAGACGGATATGTATTGCACACATTACACGTATGGCCATATAGATGTTGATGCATCACGATCACTGAGCTTATGCAGAAAGGTACCTACTCCGACAGGCAAGTTATCACCCGTCTTTCGAAGTCACCAACGCTTGAGAAAGAGAGAGAGAGAGGGGGGGGGGCTCATTTAAGAGAAGTGTTTGCTGGGAGACCAAGTAATATACAAATCATTGATCGTGAAGAACAAGTTCTTCGTGATGTAGACTCAAACTCAGCAAATAGCACAAGACACATTGCAGCAAGGGAAGGCGTTATTCGTTGACTATCTGAAGAATTTTTCATGAACTTCAGCGGGTAAGAGGATATAATGAGGTGGACTTTTAGTCAAGAAGAACTTACACGATACAAAAGTATGTTAGGCATACGCATTTTCCCGCTTGCATCTTCTTACTCACGGCGGTATCTTCAATTGCAGCGAAGTGCGGCAGGGCAGAATTCAATAGAGGTTCTGCCTGAGCGTTTGGGGTGGACTCACTCATGATCACCTTATTTCTTTCCTCCCCGCCTGAATGCAGCGACGTATCTGTCTATTGGTCGCAGACATTAATTACATAATTTAACTGATGATACGGCTTTGGGACTCGTCCAAATAATGTAGTTTACACACAACTGTGTCCTGACTCATTTCGGTGGGATAATACGCAATTCTTTGAATGGTAAATTTCCACATGGATAGTCTAGGGTATTCGTGGCCTTCTTGAATCAAATCCAACGCATTTCTTCGTTTGGGTACATTTATTGTCCCTGGTTTATTGGACTTCTGTACCGGAATTGACTCTCTGAGAGAGAGTAGCCTGTTTGGGTTTGACCAAATATGAAACACTCTAGAAATTTGCAAAAGAGGATAGCTAGCATGTAAATGTAAATTTATAGTTAATGCAAGACAGCTGACATCTGAGAAGGATGGCAATAGAGAAGAGAAAGGGGGGGCAGTAAAAATGTAAATGGCGTGTTATTTATAGACGATCTTTGACTACTGTGGTTCTCAGCGTCCCATTCTAAATTGGGCGTGAAAGACCGCTTAATTTTACTCAGAGGCCTCTCTATCAGGCTTGAGGTTCTTTTATGTGCCGTAATTCTACGACATGGGACCAACGGCTTTACTTCCCTTCCGAAGGAAGCCATGCTAAGGATTTTTACACCCGAAAAAAGGCATCGTCTCCGCCGGGTTTGAACCCGCGATCTTATGTATATGATGTTAGTATGGTAACCATTACACCACGGAGGACGACTGGGGGGCAGTAAAATAGCTAAACAAAAGTGATTATAATGTTTCATATACATATATTTTATGTCATTGTTGTTGTTTTTTTTAACGTCCTTTAACTTGGTTTGGTCATATCGGACGATGAATGCAATTGATGATATGACGCTCAAATGATCTTGGGGTCCATGGAGCTTAAAGTTACTCGACATTCGTCTTCTCAGGATAAGGGAAAACCCCGAAAAAAAACCTTACTCGGGTAACTCACCCTAAGCGAGATTCGAACTCACGACCTTTTGAACGTGAGGCAGACATGCTACCACCACGCTACCCAGGCGGGCTATGTCATTGTTTTGTTGTGGTATTATATATTGTATACATATTATGTGTTTATATTTCTATTTGTCTATTATAATAGGCTACATTAATGCATTTGAATAAGATTTACTCATTGTTTTAATTTAAATTGTTGTATAAGTATAGCTTTGTCCTTTTATTTTCGTGATTACTGTTTTAATTCTTTTTTGTTGTTTTTTTTTTTTTTTTTACTTTTTCTATACGCACTATGTACATAGTGTATAGAGAAGGTATTGCACTCCACCCAAAAATTCGATACCGAGATTTCAACGGAAATATATGTTTTAGGGTCCCCTGAATCCAAAAAAATTATTTTCACGAAAAGGTCCGTGTATGTGTATGTGTGTGTGTGTGAACACGATAACTCAAAAACGAAAAGTCGGTAAAATACCAAACTTGGTATTTAAGTTTAGTATCTTGCAGGGATGCGACACGAATATTTTGAAAAAAAAGTCCCCCCACCCCAAACTACCCTTTACATGGAACTTTTTTCGAAAATGTTGATTTTTCTTAAAAATGGCTCTAACGATTTTGATTAAAATTTCGTATATTAAAGATATTTACCTGACAAATAAAACGTATATCTTGAATTTTCTGGGAATAGCCTCTGAAGACTACTTTATTCTGAATGAATTTTACGAAATTTTGAATAACTGCTAAACCGTAAGAGATGGGACAAAAACTTACTGCACGAAAAATATAGAGCACGTTAAAACACACAATTTATGTTATATACATTTTTTTCGTGGAGTCGTCGTTTTTGGGCCATTCCTTGTTTTTGGTTTCTGCAATGAAATACTTATACTTTTCTCATATAGGAATTTGCCAACTGCTTCCATACAGAGGAAGTTCAGAGAAATAGCAACCAGCAAGGAACAAAGCAAACATAGCATCAAGGAACCAAGTAATAAGACTATTTCTGCTATTTTAGTCTGATTAACATGAAGTAAATAGATGTATAAGCTTTTTAAGAGTAATTTGTTGCAGAGATGTAGAGAAAGTCATGTGAATGGTACACATCAGACTTTTTATTATAGCTTTCTATTTTGTGTATTGCGAAAGCAAGAAACGGTCTGTGGACCCGTGCGACTGATGAAGCTCAATGTATGATACTGTTATGTCACTTATTCATTCATACTCGGATGAAGTGTTCAATTATCGGAGGATCTACCAATGCTGACTGGAACAGCTATGTCTGTATTACCGAGCTTTTCTGATGTCCCCCATGTCTGTTTATGATCCGTCATGTTTTTGGTTGTTAATTACATGATAAACAAATGAAAGAGATTTTTTCTCATTGTGCTCCTTGATTGCTTATACTCGTTGCACGATTTCTGTAAGAATTTCATCCAGGCGATATCCTACCAGCTCTTCAGCGAATCCAGGATATCAGATAGAGAACAAGAAATCACGGTATGTTGAAAGCTGCACGACCTGAATTGAATCTCATCTTAATTAAATTACTTAGCACGTGAGGTCTCGGGTTCATCGTCCGCCTGTGTGTGGGTGCTAAAGTGGAAACATCGTGACGAGGAAGTACTTTGCACTTCACGATGATGACAATCTCCAGCAAACACGACAACTCAACCGTCCTCTGCCTTCTTTACGTGATCAGTGCTTTACAGTGTAGCAATAATCAATTTTGGTTATAGAGCTAGTCGGCAAATGACACATAGCGCATACATTTGAGATTTTTTTTGTCTGTGTTTTTATTTACATTTTTGGGGGGAGGTGAAAGGCGAGAGGATGATCCAGTAGAAAAGGCTGGATCAAGAGAAGGTTATTTATATTATTATTTTTGTTTATTGCATATCATTTTATTGTGTTGACTGCGCCATTGTGGCCAATCCTATTTCAAGTCTTGGGGAATTTTGTTCTTTTCGTCGGTGGTGTTTGTAATGTTGTAGAATGAGTCCTCACAGCAGCGGGGAGTCTTAGTGTTGAGGTGAATATTGGTTGGCAACCTCAAACCGTGTGATAAAAAGTTGCACATCACCAATACATCCGGAGTTCATCAACTTGCAGCGTTCTTGTCTCAGGAAGAATTTTACATTACATTGTAATACATGACATTTGCTCAACAAATACTGCAACAGATTCCGATAAACGTGTATTCATCTTGCAAGAGAATTAGATTGCAAGAGATCCACGACAGAATAGAAAAAGTTTAGTCCTTTTACTCTTAAACTATAGTAGATGTAATCTTTGCATTTCCTTCTCCAATCCACGGAGGTGGCAAAAACGTCTTTCTTCTGCGAGCCATCAAAAATGAAACACCATTCATTAGCATGTAAGGCAGACAGAGAGGGAAATGCACCTGCGAGTCAAATGACTCCCAAGTTCGGTTTAAATGTCTTTTCTTATTGCATATGGCACTACAGGAGATGGACACCATTTGGAATAATCTCTTATGCAATTTCAAATAAGAGAGGTAAAAATCTGATATGTTCCATTCACATGACTTTCTCTACATTCCTGTAACTAATTATTGTTAAACAGCTTATTCTTTTATCTACTTTATAGATAATTCAATTAAAAACATTAGCAGAATTTGCCTTAATTACCTGATTCCCTGTAAGTAGAAGGAAAATGAGAAATACACTAGGCTAAAACTAGTTGCCATTGGTTGAAATCAGTTTCTATGCAGGACCAGGAGTCCGTGTGAGAAAAGTTTAAGTATTTTAAACTTGAAACAATTAAAAGGAATATCTCGGAAATGGTTAATTCTACGAAAAAACATATATGACATAAATTGTGTGTTTTAACGTGATCTAGATCTGTATATAGTAAGTTATTACCTATCTCTTACGGTTTATCAGGTATGCAAAATTCAATAAAATTCATTCAGATTAAAGAGGTCTTCAGAGGCTATTTCCATTAAATTCAAGATATACATTATTTGTCATATAGATATATTTAATATATGGTATTTTAATCAGAATCGTTAGAGCCATTTTTGAGAAAATCAATACATTTTCAAACTTTTTTCCATGTAGGGTAGTTTGGGGTGGGAGAATTTCTCAAAATCTTCATATCGCATCCCTGGAAGAGACAAACCTTAAATACCAAGTTTGGTATTTTACCGACTTTTCGTTTTTTTGATTTATCGTGTTCATAGACACATGGACACATCCACACACGGGCCTTTTTCTACAATGCACAGGGAACCCTAAAACATATTTCCGGTGAAAAGAACACAAAAGAAATAAGTGCATACTTTCAAATTTTGATTGTATAGATATGCACACGTAACAACAAAGGAACTCTACCGTTGTTGCTTGTGATTTTTGTGCATAACACTTTTCATAACTAGTAAATTCAGGGGAGGTACTCTAAACTTAGTCCGGGAACGCCTTCTTTTCAACTTTCCTTTCCAAATTATGATTTCAATGCATGTATCATCTGTAAGTATATGATGAGCTCACACTACAAAATCTAATAACCCAATAGCTGACATAGTTAAAATTATACCACAATTTCCAAATGCTTCCTTTTTTACTTTCTCTACACGTACTATGTAGATAGTGTATAGAGAAGGTATTGTATTGCACCAAAAAATTCGATACCAAGATTTCACCGAAAATACATGTTTTGAGACCCCTGAACCAAAAAAATATTTCCATTGGTATTTAAGTTTGATATCTTCCAAGGATGCGACACGAAGATTTTTAAGAAAATCCCCCCATCTCCAACTACCTTTTACGTAGAAAAATTTCCAACATTTCGATTTTCTCAAAAATAGCTGTATGCATCACAAATAAAGCTTATAACTTAAATTTTCTGGGAAATAACCTGTGAAGATCTTTTTATTCTGGATGAATTTTATCGAATCTTGCTTAAGTGCTAAACTGTAAGAGATAGACAAAACATATTACACAAAAAATGTAGATCACGTTAAAACACACAATTTATGTCATATACACTTTTTTTCATAGAATTGGCCGTTTCTGAGATATTCCTTGTTATTTGTTTCAGATTCAAAATACTTAAACATTTCTCACACGGAAGGTTGTAAACTCCTCGCTTTCAACCACATAGCAAGCAGCTTTAAAGAGATTTGATATTTGTTTTAGCCTAATGTATTCCCTTATTTTCCTTCTACTTACAAAAAAGCAAGGAATAAGACTATTTCTGTTAATATTTGTCTTGATTATCATAAAGTAGACAGAAGAATATTCTTTTTAACAATAATTCCTTACAGTGATGTAGAGAAAGTCATGTGAATGCAACATCTGATTTTTTTTTTGTTTTTGTTTGTTTTTTTTTTTGTTGTTTTTTTTGTTTGTTTAGAGTTAAAATGTCTTATAAAGTATAAATCGATTGCACTAATCTGGCATATTGGAATTACTTAGTGAAATTAGTTAATTCTCAGATGTTCTTATCCAAGAAGCGATACACAAGAGAGATATCTGCAGCTGCGTTAACCACCAGGCGTGGCTTCAACTTGAACAAACACGAGGACATCTGTACAGCGCTGGAAGTAAATTGTGACGTAAATACGTAGTTAATGACAGCGTTGCAGGAATCGAACGTAATTACAACATTAGCATCTGCAATGACTGTTGGAAACAAAATAATGAAAACTAATTGAGGAATCTTAGGGTAATTTTTGACAGATGGCTGGACCCTGCGGACACTTACGAATGGTGTTGCTTTCTCGTTTTGCTTTTTCTTTTGACTAATTTAGGTTTATTAGCCTCAATTATTACTAAACTATGTATGTTCTCATCGGAGAAGATTACAATAAATTAGACAGTAACCAACTGTGCTGCCATATACAACAATTACTTATTTCAAGCACAGCACTATCTTAGAGGCAAGACCTTTTAGAGACTTTAAAAGACAATAATAAAAGACACGTACAACATGTGGAAAACGTACTCAATGCAAGAATTGTCTTTTATATTCCCTTAAAACAATTATTCTTGTGTATGCGATGACAAAACTAAAAGAACTCCTACACCGCAGATAAAAAAATCTGATGCCTTCCATTCACATGACTTTCTCTACATCTCTGCAACAAATTGTTGTTAGAAAGTTTATGCTTCTATTTACTTCATGCTAGTTGAGAAAAAATTAGCAGAAATGGTCTTATTACTTGCTTCCTTGTAAGTAGAAGTGAAATACGGGAGTACCATAGGTTAAAGTGATGGTCAAAAGCTGGTTGCTATGGACAGAAGTTGACAAATACCTGTATGTATTCTAAAGCTGAAACAATAACAAGGAATATCTAAAAAATCGATCAACTCCACGAAAAAAAGTATGTAACTTAAATTGTGTGTTTTAAGGACCTCTTTAAACTTAACTCTTTTGTCTTTCTCTTACGGTTTATCAGTTGTGCAAAATTTCGTAAACTTAATCTAGAGTAAAGTAGTCTTCAGAAGTCAATCCCAAAAAATTCAAGATATACATTTTGTCAGGTAAATCCTTAAAATACGATATTTAACAAAATCGTTTAGAGCCATTTTTGAGAAAATCAAAATTTTCAAAAAGGGTTCCAGTAAAGTGTAGTTGTGAGTGCGGGGATTTTCTTGAAAATCTTCTTGTCACATTATTGGGAGATAGCAAACTTAAATACCAAGTTTGGTATTTAACCGTCTTTTCGTTTTTGAGCTATGCTGTCCACAGACACGCACCCACACACGGACCTTCTTCTAAAACTTTTTTTTTTGATTCAGGGGGACCCAAAACATGTATTTCCGGTGAAATCTCGGTATTATCAAATTTTTGGGTGAAATACAATGCTTTCTCTATACACTTTGTACATAGTGCCTGTAGAGAAAGTGTGGATGTTAATTATCAGGCATTTAACAGACGGCAAAGATGCAATGTTGCTAGGTACTGAGGGTCAGGCCATGACTAGAGACGGCTTTCTCCCATACTTCAATGCATGAAGTGTATTACTGTCAAGTCCGTCCATCTCACGTAGCCAATTAGTATGTATAGATTCTAGAGTATTTTGTGTGCATGAGCGCTCCAAGCAAAGGTCAATTCAATCCGTCTGTATTGTCACCAACTAACCAAAACCATAACCACCTCAAAACCACACCAACATAGCAGTACTCCTAGGTGTTGCTCAGACCCAGGTATGAGTAGCACCCAGTAATTTCCCGGACTTGCTTGTGAGGGAGTCTGTCCGTCACTAACCGGGGTGCTCAGCGGAACCCTAATACTAACGCAGGCATTTCACTAACAAGCACCCCTTGCTCTTGCATGTTTCGCATGTCTTAGCCTAACAGCATGTTTATGGGGAGACGATGTAGCCTAAGAGGATGATCGTCACCGGGGGCGGCGGGTGTGGGGCCGCCTCTTAAAAAAAAGGGGGGAAAAAAGATAGTTTTGGATTTGAGCAAGGAACGGACCGAGACAGCACGGTCACTGCGGTCCTGAACACCCTAACAGAAGATATGGTCATGAGTAGAAATTGAAGAGAACAATGACAGATGGTTGGAAGTCCCTAACCATTTCTGTTAGAACGCTACAGATGAGGGCGACGAAGCAAACCATGCAGCCTCGACCTCAAGTCCCAAGCGCGGCCCTTGAAGAATATGCGTAGCCGACCATCTATCTCTCCGTAGGCCACTGAACCATCATCAACAGAGCTAGGAAGTTCCTACCGTTTGACGTTCCGTACATAGGTTGCGACAGACCACCTTGCCGCATCAAACGAGAAGAACCCAGGGGAGAGAAGTTAAAAGAAAAGAAAACAGTGTTGTTTCCAGAAAACAAAAATGACTAATGAAACATTCGTAAAAGCACACCTATGTAGATAATTATGTACTAATATAAATTGTTATATATGTAAGGCCGACTCTGGCTGATTTCCTTCTATGCGTGTACATATTATAAAAACACCAAAGCAACAATAACAAGAATTGTAATATTTACTGAGCGAATATAAAACTATATCCAAATAATAAAATTAATTTCTTAATTTTTACTTTCTCTAGTCCCGTATGTACAATGTACACAGGGATAGAGAAGTATTGTATTCCACCCAAAAATTCGATGCCGAGATTTCACCGGAAATATATGTTTTAGAAAAAGGTCCGTGTGTGTGTCCGTGAACACGATAACTCAAAAACGAAAACAAGCTAAAATACCAAACTAAGTATTTAAGTTCAGTATCATCCAGGGATGCGACACGAAGATTTTGAGAAAAATCCCCCCACCGCAAACTACTCTTTACATGGAACTTTTATCGAAAATTATGATTTTGTTAAAAATTGCTCTAACGATTTTGATTAAAATATCGTATATTAAACATATTTAGCTGACAAATAAAATGTATATCTTGAATTTTCTGGGGATAGCTTCCAAAGACCTATTTATTCTGGATGAATTTTGCTTAATTTGGCATAACTGGTAAACCGTAAGAGATAGACAAAAACTTGCTATACAAAAAATGTAGGCCTTGTTAAAGTACACAACTTACGTCATGTATATTTTTTTCGTGGAGCTTACCGTTTTCGAGGTATTCATTGTTATTAGTTTCAGTTGTGAAGCACTTATACTTTTCCGTTTTTCTTTTTGTTCTACTCCTGGCCAAGAAAAGAAGCGATTTGTAGTGACAATCGAATAAATAAGAACATTGTGCTGAATACCTCGATTAACAAGGTGCAGAAAGAAGAATAATCTTATGTAAGAAGTTTGTAGAACGGCTAAAGAAAGTCATGTGAGTGTAATACATTAGATTTTTTCAGGTAAAAATCGTTCAAATGGAAACCTCATTCTACGTTCCGAGAAATTAGATTTGTAAAGCAAAAAAGTTCGTTCCACTTTGCATGTAGTATCAGCATCATCAAGCAAATAGCATTTGTTGGGATCTAAAGTGCAGGCTGTATGCAATACGTCACACTGAACCCTGCTTTCTTTTCATTTATACTTTTCAGGTAGGATGCTTGTGGTTTAGCAGATCATCCTCGACAGTTCTACATGCCGCACAGATTCAGTTTAGCTCCGTACCTCTGAACAATAACAGTGTGACCGTTATGGGTAACTTTCTGAACAAATTTGAATCAATAATATGCTTTTGTGAAGCTGTTCTGTTACTAGACGTTTGACAGTTTGTTTACTAGAACTGTCATCGGTTTCTGAATAAGTACATGCATAATACACTGCTAGAAAACTTATTAAGGTTGTAAAAACATTAATTTTGCTCACATTTGAGCAGAACAAAGATGTTATTTGAACGCTTTCTTTCCTACCAATGTGGTTCTGTTATACAGTGATAGCTGTTTTGCAGTAATGGGTTGCACTCTACGTTGATCTTTGCTCTCGCAGGTAGCGGCGCATTGTATTGCCAACCCTGGTTGCTCTTACTCTGCTTTGGAAATCGGTACGAACTTCCTTAGATGAAGAGAAGAAGAGCATGACATAAGAGAGGGAAGGGAGAGCATCCGTTGGCCCGCGTAAACCACGGAAACCCCCAAGTCCGGAGTGCGTCGTCGCTGGGGATCGAAATGGGTCTTCCCACAGACGAAACCTCCTGACCAACCTGCACGATTTCTAAGTGATGTTACATAGATGCCCGATCAGATAACATACGCACAAAAAACAAAAAGTTTTAAAACTGTCTCTATTCGAAGTAAATAAATAAATGTCGTGTTATTTATGGACGCTCTTTAATTGCTGTGGTTCTCAGCGTCCCATTCTAAATTGGGCGTGAAAGACCGCTTAATTTTGCTCAAGAGGCCTCTCAATCAGGCTTGAGGTTCTTTTACGTGCCATAAATCTACAACACGGGACCCACGGCTTTACTTCCCTTCCGAAGGAAGCCATGCTAAGGATTTTTACGCCCGCAAAAATCCATCGTCCTCCACCGGGTTTAAACCCGCGACCTTGGGTATATGAGGTCAGCATGGTAACCATTACACGACGGAGGGCGACTCTATTCGAAGTAGCCTATTAATTCAGCAGAACATGAGTTATATAGCATATAAAATTGGAACATAGTAGGAAAATGTGGATTACACGTTTGCTGATGTGTAAAGGAGTGTTTTTCTCGCTCAGAATTCCTGGCGATTAACTTGTCTCGGCATCTGTCACGTGCTTATCTATTCCCGTAAATGAGCACGTTAAATTAAGGCTGAAGGAATTAGTAGAGGATCGTGATGCTGGGAGATCCAGGTGTTAGTATACTCCACACGCGGATCACGTCTCAGAGCGTCACGACAAAACACGCGCGCTCACAGCTTCACACCCACACCCTCTGTACTTCAGCCGCTGTAGTAACGAATGTACATGCAGGGCCGTTAAATCATAATGTTGCTACATCTATACCTATACTTAAGGGAAATAAAATATTGAAATAACTTCTTTAACAGAGCCAGATGGCTCAGCAGAAACGCGAATGAAATCATGTCAAAAATTTTACTTTCCCTACCATGTGCTTATATACATACTGGGTAGAGATGGTAGGTATTGTACACCACTCAAAACTTCGATGTCAAGA
This sequence comes from Hymenopus coronatus, assembly GCA_030762935.1. Taxonomy (NCBI): domain Eukaryota; kingdom Metazoa; phylum Arthropoda; class Insecta; order Mantodea; family Hymenopodidae; genus Hymenopus; species Hymenopus coronatus. The sequence goes on along the minus strand of CM060885.1, from coordinate 38,900,964 downwards.
TTTTACTGGAAATATATAATTTTAGGTCCCGTGAAGCCATAAAAGAAGCATTTTTACTTTCTCTACACGAACTATGTACGTAGTGTATATTGCATTCCACCCAAAAATTCGATACCGAATTTTCACAGAAATACACGATTTAGGGCCTCCTGTATCCAAAAAAACGTCCGTGTGTGTGTGTGCGCGCGTGTGTCCGTCTGTCTGTGAACACACGATAACTCAAAAACGAAAAGTCGATAAAATACCAAACTTGGTATTTAAGTTTAGAATCTTCCAGGAATACGAAACGAAGATTTTGAAGAACAAAAATCCTCCCACCCCGAATTACCCATTACATGGAAAACGATTCGAAAAGTTTGATTTTCTCAAAAATGACTAACGATTTTGATTAATATACCTTATATTAAAGATATCTATACGGCAAATAAAGTGTATATCTTGAATTTTGTGGGAATGGCCTCTTTAAGATTTCTTTATTCTCAATGAATTTTGCGTAAGTGGGAAACCGTAAGAGAGAGGCAGAAACTTACTACACAAAAAATGTAGATCACGTTAAAACACACAATTTATGTTATGTACGTTTTTTTCGTGGAATTATCTATTTCTAAGATATAACTTATTTGTTTCAGATTCAAGATACTGAAAACAATTTTCTCACACGAAAAGTTGTAAACTCCTGGCCCTGCATAGAAACGGATTTTAACCACATGGCAACCAGCTTTTAAAGGATTTCGCTATCGTGTTAGCCGTGTACTTTCCTTCTAATTGCAGGGAAGCGAGTAATTAAGACAGTTTCTGCTAATGTGTATCTAATTATCATAAAGTAGACAGAGAAATATGTTTTAATAATAATTTGTTACAGCTATGTAGAGAAAGTCATGTGTATGGAACACACAATATTCTTATAAAATTCCGTGTGTGTCTGTCTGTGAACAGCATAACTCAAAAAGCAAAAGTGAGTTTAATACTAAATTTTATATTTAATTTCGGCATCTTGGAGAATGCGGTCCGAAGATTTTCAAGATATTTCCCGCACCCAAAATTACCCTGTACATGAAATTTTGTTCTAGAATTTTGATTTTCTCAAAAAAGGTTCTTAGGATTTTAATTAAAATCCCATACATTTATGATATTTCCACCAAAAATAAAAAAAATATATCTTGAATTTTCTGAAAATAGCCTCTGAAGCCGTCTTCATTCTGCATGACTTTGCGTAACTGGTTTACCCATAAGTGTTAGACAGAAACTAACCATTCAAAACTCCGAATACGCTACAGAATACCGAATAGGTATATCTATAACCTTAATGGAAACTGTATACGGAGCGACAGTTAGATCCACGATGACATACGGAGGAGAAATATGGGGGTGGGAACAAACAGGGAATCTGGACCAAGTTAGGACCCAATTTTTTAAAGGAATTCTGGTGTAGGGAGGGGTACGGCAAACTGCAGAATAATGAGGTAATTCGGGGCACATAGTGAAACGATAGAGTGCAAAATCAGAGCAGCTAAATATTGGTTCAGAATCGTTCACGGAAACCAATCTCTAATTAGGGCAGTCTGCTACCGTGCACAGTTGCGAATGGAAGGTGATTCGACGTGGGCATCAAAATTAAAGAAAGGGTTGGAAACCATTGGGATGGGATGCATTTGGATGGCGGGGCAGGCAAACTCTTGGAGTATTTGGAGAAAAATTAAGAACCGCCTCTGTGATATTGACAGACAGCAAATAATTGCGCAATGCACAGAGAAGGTGTCATTAGAAGCGCAGTCTGGGCTAAAATTGGAGTGGGGTATGGAGCAATACATCAAAACAGGTACCAAACTCATTAGAGAGGGGCTCGCGTGGATTGACTAGGAGCATGGAGGAGCACGAAAATTTCTGACAAGAATGGTACGAACATCAGTCCCATTTGCGAGGAGGAAGAGTCGTGTACTCACATCTTGGCAAGATGTAGGGGTACGGGGGAATTTAGAGAAAAACATTTGCCGCGATTCTTCACCACTGCGAATATAGGGCTAGAAGCATGTTGGACGCTACTGGCAGGCACGGAAAACATGGACGAGCTAGGTAAATTTATACTCAAGGCAAGACAGCCGAGATCTGAGGAGGCTGCCAATAGAGCAGGGGGGGGGGAGGAATAAGATCAACTAAACAAAAGTGACTACATTGTTCTACATACATATATATTATGTCATACTTAGGTCACTGTTGTGCTATTGTTTAAATATGGTGAATATATTATGTGTATATATGTCTTTTAAGTGTAATTATCTATTATAAGAGGGTGCATTTATGAAGGTGTACTCTGTGCTGTAAATTTAAATTGCTGTATTTGAATATCTTTTTATTTTTATTTTCGTGTTTACTCTTAATTCTTTTTTGTTGTTTTAATATTGTTTGTAATGTGTATTACAAAAGCATGTACGGTCTGTGGACCCGTGTGATTGTTGAAATTCTATGTATGATATTGTTATGTCAATAAATACACTTATTCATTCATTCAACTATTCAAAACATGCATTTCTCGTTAATTCTCAATTTTGTTATATGTATATTTTGTGTGTAGTTAACCGTTTCTGACATATTCCTTGTTCTGATATATTGTTGTTAGCAATACTTAAAACTTTAGTCAAATGGGATATCGTCATTCGTTTCTTGGTCCTGGTCAAGCAAAGAGTAAAAGTCGTCTCCTAGCAGCCAGCTTATAAGAGGTTTGACTATCGCTTAAACCTAGTGCATTACCTTACATACGATGTAATGAAAGCATTTATGAAATAACGTGAATAAGTTAGTAAAATAGTATTTTTACTTTCTCTAGACAGCATGTACAGTGTACATAGTGGATAGAGAAGGTATTGTATTGCACCCAAAATTCGATGTCGATGTTTCACCGGAAATATTTGTTTTGGGGTCCCATGAGTCCGAAAAAAGCAATTTTAAGAAATCGCCAGTGTGTGTGCGTGTGTGTCTGTGGACAGCATAGCTCAAAAACAAAAAGACCGTAAAATAGCAAACTTGGTATTTAGGTTTGGTATCTTCCAAGAATGCAACACGAAGATTTTCATGAAAATCCCCCCCCCCACAAGATACCCTTTACATGGAAAGATTTTGAATTTCTAGAAAATGACTTAACTGTTTTGATTAAAATCCTGCATAATAAAGATATTTACATCCCAAAACAAATTTATATCTTGAATTTTCTGGGAATAGACTCTGAAGACCTCTTTAATATGGATGAATTTTGCCGTAATTTGAATTTTCAAACCATAAGAGACAGAAAAAGAACTTACTGCACAAGAAATGTAGATCTTGACAAAACACACGATTTGTTTCCTTTACATTTTTGTTGTGGAGGTAACCGTTGCCTTGTTATTGGTTTCAATTGTAAAGTACTTTTACTTTTTTCAGACAGGAAATGTCCACTTTCTTTTGTTCTACTCCTGGCCAATGCAATGACAATCGCATAACGACTGTTTGACTTTCATTTTAGCATAGCGCATTCCTTTAGTTTCCTTCTACTTATAAGGAACTAAGTGATAAAGACATTCTGCTAATATTTATCTCGATTAGCATTGTGAAGAACAAATCTGATGTAATATTCCATTCACATGACTTTCTCTACATCTCTGCAACAAATTATTGTTCTATTTACTTCATGCTAATCAGAAAAAATTAGTAACAATAGTGTTATTACTTATTTCCTTGGAAGTAGAAGCGAATTAAAGGTGTACTATAAATTAAAGTGTTAGTGAAAAGCTGGTTCCTATGTGACTGAAGTTCCTTTGTTTGTATGGACAGGAGTTGACAAATTCCTGTATAAGAAAAGCGCAAGTTTTTAAAGATGAAACCAAAATTACGGAATATCTAAAAAAAGATCAACTCCACGATAAAAATTATATAATATAAATTGTGTGTTTTAACGTGCTATACATTTTTTTTGTGTGGTAAGTTTTTGTCCACCTCTTGCATAATTTCGTAAAATTTATCCAGAAAACGTAGTCTTCAGAGGCTATTCCCAGGATATCCAAGATATACATTTTATTTTTCAGGTAAATATCTTTAACATACGATATTTTAATCAAAATCATTACAGCCATTTTTAAGTAAAACAAATTTTAGACAAAAATTCCATGTAAAGAGTAGTTTGTGTTGGGGGGATTTTTCTCAAAATCTTCGTGTCGCATCCCTGGAAGACACTAAACCTCTACACCAAGTTTGGTATTTTACTGAGTTATCGTGTTCACACACACACACGGACCTTTTTCTGAAAATGTTCTCTTTTTTTTATTATTATACAGGGAACCCTAAAACATGTATTTCCGTTGAAATATCGAATTTTTGGGTGGGGTGCAATACCTGCTCTATACACTACGTGCATAATACGTGATGAAAAAGTAAAAAGAATAATGTTTTATAAGAAGTTTGTAGAGTGGGTAGTGAAAGTCAAGTGAGTGTAACACAAGATTTTTTTTAGTATGCAATACTTACTCAGCTTACTAAAAGTAAAAATAGAGCAAATCACAAACAAGTTTCTTCGAAAGTTCGCTTTCTGCATTTTCGCCGCAAAGCATAAAGCTTATGTTTGGAATGGGATTCTTAATTTACACATGTCTTGCAACCAGATAGCACAATATTATGCAAACAAGTGCACCGCGAAATTTTGTGCCAGAATTAATTACCGAGAGAAAAGCTGTGCGTGGTGATTTCTGTCGCCTTCACACACGCAAACAAAGCCATGCATTTGCATATAAATTTAATTCTGGTGTTCGCAATGAATCACGCAAACACTTATGCAAGCGGTGCCTTAATGAGGGAGGATATAATTACCCGCTTCTCACGACTAACTTAGCTGGGGGAGAAAAATCCAGCTAAGAAAACAAGTAGCGTAGTCAGTATGATCAAAAAGTTTCACAAAAACAAGTATTATTCTGTCCCTTTTTATGACGTCCATTATTTATTTACATATTCTTCGCCTGGGTGGAGTTGGGGATTGGACGCGTTTCGACAACTTGTTCATGACGTCACCTAACATTTGCGGGCGTCTTTATTCATTGAGTATATTCTGTTTGTGTATACAAGCATGGATTATATCAAACTTGCATGCAACACCAACACTACGAGAGTCGGCTGATAGGTCCTGGGCCGCTCAATGAAAACATATATTTTTTTTACTTTCTCTACACGTACTATGTACATAGTGTATAGAGAAGGTATTGCATTCCACCCAAAAATTCGATACCGACATTTCACCGGAGATACATGCTTTGGGTCCCCCGAATCCAAAAAAAAAAAGCATTTTTATAAAAAACGTCCGTGTGCGTGTGTGTCTGTGGACAGCATAGCTCAAGAAATGAAAAGACCGTTGAATACCAAAATTGGTATTTAAATTTGGTTTCTTCCAAGGATGCGACATGAAGATTTTCAAGAAAATCCCCCACCCTCAACTACTCTTTACATGGAACTTTTTTCGAAAATTTTGATTTTCTCAAAAATGCCTATCGATTTTGATTGAAATATCCTATATTAAAGATATTTACCTGAAAATAAAATGTATATCTTGAATTTTATTGGAATAGCCTCTTAAAACTACTTTATTGTGATGAATTTTACGGAATTTTGCATAACTGCTAAACTGTATGAAATACACAAAAACTTACCACACAAAAAATGTAGAGCACGTTAAAACACTCAGTTTATGCTACCTATATAATTTTTTTTTAATGGAGTTGAACGTCTTTGAGATATTCCTTGTTTTTGTTTTCAGCTTTAAAAAACGCATACATTTCTCAACAGGAATTTGTCAACTCGTGTCCATATAAACCAAGTACTTCAGTCACATAGCAACCAGCTTTTGACTATCACTTTAACTTATGGTACTCCCTTATTTCGCTTATACTTACAAGGAAGCAAGTAATAAAACTATTTCTGCTATTTTTTTCTCGATTAGCATGCAGTAAATAGAAGCATTAGTTTTCTAACAATTTTATGTTGCAGAGATGTAGAGAAAGTCATGTGAATGGAACACATATTTTTTTTTGCTTTATTTCTCAAGATAATCTTCATAAAGACTAAGTCATTTGTCACATCGGTGTTTTGATTTAATTAAACCATCTCTGTAGTGCGATTTATCAAGGTCCTCAAAATAGCTGTTTACCGCATCAATGACTTCCTCGTTGCTGTGAAATCTTCGTCCCCCAAGAATTTGTTTGGTTTGGGAACAAGTGATAGTCACTGGGTCTATATCTGGTGAATAGGGCGGATGTTCAAGCAATTCCAACTTTAATTCGCACATTTTTCTCATTTGCAAGGACCGAACGCTGGGCCGGGGCAATATCCTAATGAAATAAGATGTTTTTTCTTTCTTTGCCAAATGAGGTATTTTTCTTTTCATCTCATCACTCAAACGTTGCAAGCAAGCTTGCGTAGTAGTCACCAGTGATAATTTTACCCTTTTCAAAGTAATCAATATAAATAATTCTCTGTGCATCCCAGAAAACCTCGCCATAACCTTGTTAACTGACATTGACTTTGCCTTTTTTGGAGTTGGTTCACCTGGCGCAATCCACTGTTTTGACTGTGATTTACTTTCTGCAGTGTAGTGATGTATACAAGTTTCATCCATGGTAATAAGCCGTCTCAAAAAGTCACTGGGATGTTTACGGTAGAGCTCCACATTCTTAACAGGAACAGTTTTTTTTTGCAACTTTTGATCAGGTGTCAACAAACGCGGCACCCATCTTGCATAGACTTTGTAAAAGCCCAAAAGGTTACTTAAAATATTATCTGCACGGTCTTTTGATATGTTTCCAGCCTCTGCTTTCTCAAACAAATTTAATCTGCGGTCTTCCAGTACTAAACGATAATTTTTTTCAATGATCCCTGGAGTTGTCACTTCTACAGGGCGTCCAGAGCGAGGATCAACCTTAGTGCTCGTACGTCCCATTTTAAACTCTGCAACCCACCCTGGACCGTTAAATGCCAAACGGTATTTAAGTTTGATATCTTCCAGGGATGCGACAGGAAGATTTTCAAGAAAATCCCTCCACCACTAACTACCCTTTTCTTGGAGAAAATTTCGAAAATTTCGAATTTCTCCAAAATGGCTAACGATTTTGATTAAAATCTCTTATCTTTAAGATATTTAAGATATTTGGATGCATTACAAAACTTAACAGCATTATATTCTCGCAATATCTGTCAATACGATACAAGCACAAAACCTTTTCTTGTTTTGGCCTATGGAGTTTTGCTCGCTCTGTTGAGAGAAGTAAATGTACAACGGTGACGTGCAAATTGTTGGTATTCACACTATTATATACTGGCGTACCTCACTAACAAAATGTATGACTGTAAAATCAGGATATTTCATTTATGCATAAAAATCACAAACTAATCAAAGAGTTTATTAATGAAGACAATTAGAAGGATGGAATCTGTGAATGCCGTAGGTCACGAAAGACGTGAACTGAGGAGGTTAGAGCGTGACACAGATACTAACTAATTGGCCAGCGACCGAGCAATCACTAGGAACAATCGCTATTAGAATAAACGGCTAGCTCATGCTGATTGGGCTCCACCTCAAAACAGACACTGACAACATATTCACCTCTCCACATTGGTCTTAATTCGTACTGAAAATTAAAACAGGGAGATAAATTAGGAAAGATAAATAAAGAGAAGGCAACGGAAAGAGAGATGGAGAGCTACGGCACGGCCGATAACATTCAACGAAAATTGACAAGAAATCAGAGCAACAGAAAGAATAAAATTAATTACCTGAATGAGAACATGGCTCACAAAACTAATGTGTCACCTAATTCTTTCTACAGGTCCGATATTTAACTACATTGACAAATTTTAGGAATAAAAATAAAATCATATGTTAATAACTAACATTCATGCATTCAATAACCAAATTATTACTTTCTCTATGTACATCGTATATAGAGTAGGTATTGCATTACACCCAAAAATTCCACACCGAGATTTCACCGAAAGTACATGTTTTGAGACCCCCTGAATCCAAAAAAAGAAAAGCAATTTTAAAAAAAAATTCCGTGTGTGTTTATTGGCAGCATTGCTCAAAAACGAAAAGATAACAAATACTAAACTTGGTATTTAAGTTTGGCATCTTCCAAGGATGCGATACCAAGATTTTCATGAAAGTCCCCCACTCCAACTACTCTTTACATGGAAAAGTTTACAAAATGTTTGATTTTCTCAGAAACGGATCTATCGATTTTGATTAAAATCTCTTATACTCAGGATATTTACATGACACATAAAATGATGAATTGTGCATAAAATATGAGCCGTAAGAGATAGGAAAAAACTTTACAAAAAATGTAGATCTCGTTAAAACACACAATTTATGTTACATATGCTTTTTTTCGTGTATTTGGCCATTTCTGAGATATTCCTTGTTATTAGTATCAGCTTTAAAATACTTATTGTTCTCTTATACGGAAATTTATCAACTGTCCATACAAAGGAACTTCAGTCACATGACAACTAACTTTTGACTATCACTTTAATCTATGGTACTCCCTTATTTTGCTTCTATTTACAAGGAAGCAAGGAATAAAACCCTTTCTGCTAAAGTTTTCTTAATTGGCATTAAGTAAATAGAAGAAGCTTTTAACAATAATTTATTGTATATATGTAGAAAAAATCATGTAAATGAAACATCAGATTTTTATTTTAATAACGCATAAGGAATTAACTTAGTTTTAATTCTTCTATAAGTTACGGCTACTTTGATTATAATTATGGTTATGACAAGAGTAGGGAGGGGGCATCTCGCACCCAGTGCTCATGTTTTGTGCTTAACACTTGCAGGAGGAACGGATGTGATGAGCCGCAGAAGGCTATAGACCACAGGATATCGGCCGACAGAGACGCGCACTAATAATGCCATGCTTAATGATCCCACCAGATGGCGGGCCACTTCTCTCTGCCGAAACCGAGAAGAATTCCACCCACCTGAGGGGGCTTAGAGAAAACTTCCTGGCCAAGAAGAACTTTTCAACGAGCAAGCATCCGCACCGTTTTTCCAACACCAACAGACACTGCACAACTCCTATCTGTGTATCTAATAAGTGCCTGTGTTTCATTTTTTCAGTCGGTGCTTCGTTATTCTTTAATATTTTGGGGCAACTCTAATCACATAACTGACGTTTTAATTTAACAAAAAAAAAAAAAAAACTAAAAAAAAAAACTATAGGAATTTTGTTAAATGTAAGTCTCTTTTTAAACCATTAAATTTATTAACAGCAATAAACTTACATATTTACATATGATTTAACAATATACACCTGGCAGAGGAAAGAGAGTTTAAAAAAAATTATGATAAGCATAGACATAATTATACAAGCAATAGTTTCAATTTGGATATTCCTAATTTTAGATTAGATAAGATGGCGTGAAGTTATCTAATATTAGACCTAAAACCTTATAATAAAATACCTCTAAAATATCTTATAGATTTTTACAAAAATTCTATAACTGCTAGTTTCAAATTCCTTTTATGTTATTTTTTTTTATTTCATTTGTATAGCCCCCTTTAACTTCAATGGTCATATGGGGAGGGGCTTTGACTTGTGAAATTAAATCCCAAGATCCTGTCTTATTATGTGTGTGGGATACAATATTTTAGAATACAGCTATGTAATTAATCTTGTCTATAATGTATAATAATGACCCAAAGTTTCTGTTCTAATTGAAACATTGCTTCTTTTGTGGTTTAATTCCTACGTTTTTAATAGCTTCCTACATACTTTGGAATTTATAGCTATTTTACCTTGTAAAGTGTCTGACTTTCTTTAACAATTAAAATTAAATAACCTTAGTGTTTTACCCAATAATTATTTTTGGGGGTCATAAAGGTCCAATATCAATAGCAGGAGTAAGACTCACCTTTTTAACTGAACCACGAGGCTGTTTTGTTTTTGTTCTTTTTCTACACGTATTGTGTGCACCCAAAACTTCGATACCGAGGTTTCACCGAAAATACATGTTTGAGCACCCCTTGAATCCAAAAAAATACACTTTTAGAAAAATGTCCATGTGTCTGTGTGTGAGTGTCTGTGGACATCATAGCTTAAAAACGAAAAGTCCGTTAAATACCAAACTTGGTATTGAAGTTTAGTATCTTCCAAGGTTGCGACACGAAGCTTTTCAAGAAAATCACCCCCACAACTACCCTTTACATGGCGCAGTTTTCACAAATGTTGATTTTCTCAAAAGTGGCTCTAACGATTTTGATTAAAATATCGTATATTAAAGATATTCACATAACAAATAAAATGTATATCTTGAATTTTCTGTGAATAGCCTCTTAAGACATGTTTATTGTGGATAAATTTTGGGGAATTTGCATAGTTGGTGAACCATAAGAGATAGACAAAAACTTGCTTAACAAGCTCTTAAACACACAATTTATGTTATATACAATTTTTTCGTGGAGTTGACCGTTTTTTGGGATATTCCTTGTTATTGGTTCCATCTTTAAAATACTCATAGTTTTCTCTTACGGGAATTTGTCAAGTCCTATTCATACAAACAAAGTAACTTCGTAAATAATGCAGAGAAATATAATATAAAGGTATCTACAAAAACACAACTAAAAGTATATGCTTCTCAAAAGAACCAACAAGGTGTAAGCTGAAAATAGATAAGAAAATAATCAAAAAGATGAACTTTAGATATCTTGGAGTGGACATACGGAGCGATCGTCAAATAATAAGTGAAGTAAGAAATCAAATACAAAAGGCAAGTAGAATTTCTGGATGCTTACGTGGCGTAATCTAGACAAATAAATACAACAGAGAAAATAAAATAAAATTTATGAAACAGCAATTATACCAATATTAATATATGACACAGAAACTAGAGCGGAAACTAGTTCAACCAAATAACTATGAAAACAACAGAAATTGAACACTTTAAGAACAATATTATGGAAAACAAGATAAGATATAGAAGACGTTAAATTCACAAAAGTAAGAAGAAGAGAATGGAACTCACACAGAAAACGAGCAGAGAGAAGCAGATTAATAAGAGCAATTAGAGATCTTATACCACATTGGAAGAGAACAAGAGGATTCCAAAAAGGAGATGGAAAGAAGGATGTCTCATCACCGTCAGAAAAAGTGGGTAGACAAGTAAGCGAAAGCTTAATCAAAAGAAGATTATATATTAGCTTTGCGCGAATGACTAAATACAACCACAACAGCGTGCAGCATTAAACAATTGCAGTTAACATGAAAGTAATTGTTGGCACATATCCATAGTTGCAGTGAAACCACTGGGTTCGTTTTAGAGGTAATTTTTATCCAGCTATAATGAGTTATTAACAAATCATACAGTGTGAAGCGGAGTGTTTTGCTTGAAGGGATGTCGATGATCCAGCTCATCATACAATGAATTGACAACCATGAACATAACCTCACTAAAGCTAGCGCTACTATGAACATGTTGGCACAACTTCCTCTACCGTCAGCCCTTCTGATACAGAATTGCCTTTGCACAATCACGGTTTCGCTCATAATCGCCTCACATCATCACCACACCCAAAAACGAATGCTTTCGCTTGTATAGAGAACAATTCCGTAAACCATGTATTTTCAATTTGGAAGAAAGGTCTATTAATAGCTTGTTTGCAGACAATATTCGCATCTTTGCCTCAGTTAACTGTTTTTCATTATATCATTATCATTATTGATATTATTAATGCAGTTGTTTGTCGCCCTCCGTGGTGTAACGGTTACTATGCTGACTTCATATACCCAAGGTCGTGGGTTCAAACCCAGCGGAGGACGATGGATTTTTTCGGGAGTAAAAATCCTTAGCATGGCGTTCTTCGGAAGGGAAGTAAAGCCGTTGGTCCCGTGTCGTAGATTCACGGCATGTAAAAGAACCTCAAGCCTGATAGAGAGGCTTCTGTGCAAAATTAAGCGGTCTTTCACGCCCAGTTTAGCATGGGACGCTGAGAACCACAGCAGTTAAAGAGCGTCCATAAACACGCTATTTCCATTTTTGCAGTTGTGTTATGGCACCAAATATTAATTTTATTCACATGTATGACTTTATAGAAATAAACAAACAAATAAAAGGAAGAAAAGAAATGCAACAACCCTTATATCATGCTACAAGCCCTCACTAATCTTAGATCATGGAGATAATCAAAGAGAGATAGAATAATTGGAGAATATGAAGGAAGTGAATAGAATACTTTATAAAAACAGGGGCAATTAAACAAACCTATGGAAAGAGGGCTAAACACAGAAGCATTGTTTAAAGAAAGAAGATACGTTAAGTCTAGAAGAAAAATACAAGGTAATAGAAGAGAGAAGTTACGAAAGGAAGGAGCGAGGAAGGAATGAGGAAGTCGCCAAAGTAAATAAAAATACGTATACCCGTAAAAGTATCCCTTCCTATCGACTGGATCATCAGGAAAGGAAAAAAATTAATGTAAACAAAACAGTATCAAAAAGAGAAATACAGAGAATGAAGGATATACACGAAGGTAAGCAAAGCGACCTAATTCCGGACCTGCAGCAACAGTATTCTGTCTAGGATACAATCGTAACCTGTTGACGTCTCAGGACACGAGTCCTTATTCTCCCCACACACACATGACGCCCATACACGCACCCTATAGGCATGTACATTCGTGACCACGTCGAGATAATCGACTATTAAATCGATAAGGGAATCATTAAAATTCCAACAGCATCAGATGCAACACAATTACATCAAGATTCCTGAAGGAAAGGCAATAAAGACGTGCGAGCCTAAGAAACATCCGCCCACGACGGTCTTCCTACCACAACGCGAAAGTTATCCAAGTAGATGTCATGGTGATCTGGCCTATACTCTGTCTCAGTATGAAGAAAAGTCTAATCAGGAATATGCCAAATTACATGCGTGCAACACGGGCTGTTAAATTCATAAAGAGAGGTAAACATTTTGGACTTACGAAAGGCGAAGAGAATAAACAGGAGCCGCTAAAAGTTTGGCGTAAAACACTTAAGTTAGTCGCACTATTTAAAGCTTATACTGGTTTAAATGCATGGGTGGATGTTAGAAAGAGGTTAGAAAACCCGGTATACTACGGACGAAACGATCATTTGTATAAAATTAAGGGTAGAAGGTACAGACGGGCGTAAGAAAATTTTCTTTTGTTAATAGGACCATTGAAGAATGAAATGAATTGCCTGTAGCAGCCTTCCAGAGCTGCCCTCTGACCATAAAAATGTTTAGGGATAATTTAAAGAGAACAAATGCTAGTTAATTTGTGAAAATATTGTGAAGTACTTAAGGATCTCAGAAACTGTATTAATGCACGTATTAGTAATGTATAGTATTAATGTTGAGGCTTCATAAAATCTGTTTATAAACATGCTGTTAATTAACGTAAGTGTTGCTATACTGAATAATAAATAGTTAGGCATTTAAAAAAAGCATGTGTATATAATATCTCAGTTGTATTACTATTCTTAATATAGCTGTAAGATTATTATTTTAAGTGAATTTTGTACATTTAACTCTGCCATCGGGCAGTACCCATTACAGAGAATAAATATATACATACATTATTGAACCTTTATGACTCTATAAAAGTTAATAAGAATGCATTACATCTAGTATTCGTAATCTACTCTTACATTAATCCCTCTGGGAAGAAGATCGAAAAAACTAATTCTTTCAGAAGTTCTTTGAATGCTAATGGGTTTAACGTTTTATAAGTAGCAAATATCCTCGACTTAGTCACACCAGAGTCAATATTGATATCCTAAACTCAAAATCTGCCGACGTCTTTTGAATTTTATTTCCATTTTTTGTAATATTTACTTTCTCTGGCCCCATATGTACAATGTACATAGGGATAGAGAAGTATTGTATTCCACCCAAAAATTCGATACCGAGATTACACCTGAAATACATGTTTTAGGACGCCCTGTATCCAAAAAAAGCATTTTTAGAAAAAGGTCTGTGTCTATGAACACGATAACTCAAAAACGAAACGTAGCTAAAATACCAAATTTGTATTTTAGTTTAGTATCTTCCAGGACGATTTTGAGAAAAATCCCCCCACCCGAAACTACCCTTTACATGGAACTTTTTTCGAAAATTTTAGTTTTCTTAAAAATGGCTCTAACGATTTTGATTAAAATATCATATATTACAGATATTTACCTAACAAATAAAATGCATATCTTGAATTTTCTGGGAATAGCTTCTAAAGACCTGTTTATTCTGGATGAACTTTGCTTAATTTGGCATAACTAATAAACCGTAGGAGACAAAAACTTACCATACAAAAAATGTAGGTCTTTGTTAAAATACACACTTTACGTCATATACATTTGTTTCGTGGAGCTTACCATTGTCGAGGAATTCATTGTTATTAGTTTCAGTTGTGAAGTACTTATACTTTTCTCACTACTGTGCGGTTTTCTTTTGTTCTACTCCTGGCCAAGAAAAGAAGGGATTTGTAATGACAATCGCATAACGACAGCTCTTAAAACGTTTGACTAACGGTTTTCCTAGTGTATTCCCTTATTTTCTTCTTACTTATACGGAACTAAATAATAAGAACATTGTGCTAATGAGTAACACGATTAGCAAAGGTGCAGAAAGAAGAATAATCTTATGTATGAAGTTTGTAGAACAGCTAGAGAAAGCCATGTGAGTGTGACACATCAGATTTTTGATGTTCAAATGCTTTTGTCCATGAACACGATAACTCAAAAACGAAAAGTCGGTATAATGCCAAAGTTTAAGTTTGGTATCTTCCAGGGATGCGACAGTAAGATTTTGAGAAAAATCTCCGCACCCCAAACTAACTTTTGATTAAAATAGCAAATTTCATTGCCAATTAAAATGTACATCTTGAATTTTCTGAGAATAGCCTCTGAAGTCTATTCTATCTGAATTTTGGGAATTTTGCCTAAATGCTAAACCGTAAGAGATGGACAAAAACTTAGCACAGAAAACATTTAGAACACGTTAAAAACACACAATTAATGTTATACACATTTGTTTCGTGGAGTTCATCGTCTTTGAGATACTCCTTGTTGGTTTCAGCTTCAAAACGATGTCACTTTTCTCATAGACATTCTAATATTCAAAGAACTTCAATCACGTAGCAACCAGCTCTTGACTATCACTTTAGCAAAGAAGCAAGTAATAAGACCCTTTCTGCGATTTTTTCTTTGATTAGCAATAAGTAAATAAAAGAATAAAGTTTTTAAATATAATTTATTGTTGAGATGTAGTGAAAGTCATGTGAATGGAGCACATCAGATTTTTCTTGGCTATGAAGCCAGTTATTAAATGAGGCTTTTTAAGACCGCTCGGAAATTTGTATCCGTCGAGTGAGGGTGTAAATTTCACTTGCATTTAAAGTATTCGCGTAGAATTATATGTGCACAAATATTTGCAGCAGAATCGTTGAGTAATTTTCGCTCATTGGTAATACAAATTGAAAGCATATTATTCCGAGGAATCAGTTAGATTTTCCCGTCGGAACTTGTAAAAGAAGTTAGAGTCATGGGAAAGGGAATATTCGTGTTCGAACAAAGCATATAATAATTGCATCGAACGATTGCAGTTTCGTATAAGAATTGAACGCGATAATTGTGATTGAACTACAATTCCACAAAGAAAATCTTGGTGATGGATAATCTAAGAAATTGCCAAGTAGTTTGGACATGTAAAGCCGAACAAGCCCATCAAAACGTCCTGAGATAAGAGTCGATTGCTAATTCAAACTAGGCGCAAGAACGAATGAATTTCTACTTCAAATTTAGCAAAGGAGCTTCTTCTAGAAACGCCCCTATAAAATGCTTTAAACCAATATCCTCGAATCATCCTTTTGTAACAAACTTACAGCGTAATTCTTTTGCTTTATTGATAATTTGCCATTAAATTGTTATGCTTTTATGAACATGAAAGAGACATTCAGCAACATAGCGTTTTATTAACGTTCTCAAAATTTCCGTAACAATATAACTGACAATGAAATACATTGTTGAGCATTGATTTGACGTCACAAACATTCAATATTTTCTTTTGACTGAAATCAAGAGTATATGGTGTAATGATAACGTTAAAACGCCACAAGGCAAGCTCACTTCCTTGGTGATACACACGTGGGTATATATCACCACTTGGGTATAACATTTGTAGTTTTTCTCCTTTAGGAAAATTTTAAATATATTAACTACAAAATCTTATGTTCTGCTAAACTAAACTCAATACTTTTTTTTTGTTTTTTGTTTGTTTTTTTGTTCTTTTGGTAGTGTTTAACGCCCGCTTTAACTACTTATGGCACCGCAGGTGGTGACACTGATGATACATGAATGATAATGGAGCACCGGTGGAATGCGATGGCGGGGGAAACCCGCCCCACCACAAATCTCACATGCGGTCACTTGGGATCGAACCCCGGCCGTCTAGATGATAGGCGAGTGGTCTAACCACTCAGCCACGGCGCGGCCCACTCAGATTTTGATAGTTAAGATAAGATATACGATATTCCCCCCACCTTATTTTCAAGTTTCATATTTATGTTTTTCAAGTAATAATAAATAATAATTGGGGCGAAATTCATCGAATTTCAGGAGGTAGCATCTTTGATCCTCATTCAGGAGGTGCTCTGTCCTGTTGGTTTTTGTGGATTTCCACGACAGGCGATGGTAGAATTAGGAAGATAGGGAAAAATAGAAGAGTTCCTAGAGATGGCATTAAATTATTCGTACAGGTGTCTAATGAGCGAACATGAGAAACTACTAAAATATATATGAAACAACTTAAGATAATTAACGGGACGTGTTGAGGGATGGAGGTACAGAAAAATCATGACGAACATAAGATAGGGAAATAAATGGAGGAACTGAAACAGGTTTTTGAAAATCAGTAAGAAATAAGAAAGAAGACATAGATAAACACAAACTACGAGGAGAGCAAGAAAATAAAAAATAGCTTTTTATACCGAAAATAAAGAAAGCACGATGAACAAAAGAGGGGAGGATTGTTTTGGATGAACATTGGAGCATTATTATGAAAGGGGTGAGGGAATGAATAAGAGCGACGCAATGTACTCTTATTTTGAGCGGGGAGCAGGACAACATTATTCACTGTTTAACTGAACTTAGAGAGGTACCAAATTTCTTTCACTTGCGAACACAAATAGTGTGCTATGTTACGAGGGTTGTCCCAGATGAATGCAAGCTAACAAAAAAGGCACAAAAATTTGGGGGAAAACATCTTTATTAACTTTTCCCAGCGATATTCAACAGCTTCGATACCCTATTTATGAGGAGAACTATCGAGGTTTGCAAAATAGACAACTGTGGACTCCATCTCTTCAATGTTGGAAAATCATCTACCACCAAGCCATTTCTTCAAGTTTAGAAACCGAAGATAATCAGAGGGGCCTAAATCTCGATAATATGGTGCGTGAAGAAGCAATTCCAAATTTATAACTCCTTGATTTTGGCCATAACGATAATGGACGTGTGAAGTAGTGCAATGTCGTGATGAAACAAATCCTTATTTTTCGCTAAACACAGCCGTTTTTGCTCGATTTCATCCCTCAAACGTAGTAACAAGTTTCCTTTTTTAGATAAGCAATTAAAATTATGCCACATGCGTCCTAGAATACCGATTATGACCTTGCCAGCAGATGAAACTGTCTTCGCCTTCTTTGGAGCAGATTCTCCCTTTCCAATCCATTGTTTTGATTGTTTCTTCGTCTCAGATGTGTAACGATGGACCCAGGTTTCATCCATCGTTATGAATTGACTCCAAAACTCAGCTTTATTGCAGAGAAACATTGCCAAATACTCGACTGAAAAAAACATCCTCACGGTGCTGCTTTTGTTCTATTGTGGGCAAACGCGGCACCCACCTTGCATATAACTTCCTGATATCCAAATTTTCAGTCAGTATGCGACATACGGAACTTTTTGAAATGCCTGCAATGTTTGCTAGCTTGCGCACTTTCGGTCGCCGGTCATCCAATACCATTATCTGGACTGATAACCTCGTTTGGTCAACAACAGCGATGTTCGTCTTGGTAGCTCGTACTGCCTTAAGCACTGCATATTCAATATGTCACTGTTGTAAACGAAGGAACAAACTCCCCTAAAGTAGAATCTAGCTCAGCTTTAATATTAGCTGGACTAAGACCCTTCAAATTTAGAAATTCACTAATGATGACTGTCAAACAAATACTAAACAATATAAAATCATCAAACTTCAAACTTGAGCTTTCAAGGATTGGTACTTTTTACCATTATTTTTGTTTGAATCAACAACCGCTGGGGTACTTCTGGCACAGCCACAGTAAGAGAAATGATAGCAATAACATGTTGGGTGGGAAGGAAAAGAGTATAATTCAAGAAATAGCACAGCATTTGAGGAAGATAGACCGAGAGCGGAAAAGAAAACAGAGAATGGGATGGATTAGCAAGTACAAGCAAAAGGTGGCTACACTCGATAACAGTCAGTGGTATAAATAAGATATACAGAGTGTCTAAGTGGTACTCAAACATAATTTGTAATTAGAATAAGTAAAATAATTTACGTAATGGACATAACTGTAAATAAATTGGAAATGGAACGTAAGTATATTGTTATTGATTTAATTTTTTTTTTTTCCACACAAGCCGTGTGTAGGACAGGAGTTTGATACGTAGAGTCAAATTGAGACATTCCCGGTCTCTAGCCGGTTGCTCTACTACTGAGCTACCATGGCAACATACCGGCATAGCATTAAATTTCTCATCAGACTCGCGTGTTATTTTGAGATGACAACCCCACTGGCGACTTACAATTTCGTAAGTATTCTAAGTCCAGAAAGCATAGTATAGCCAACTATTATGGTAAATTAGTATTGATTTAATTTTTTTTTTTTTCACAAAAGCCGTGTGTAGGCCAGGAGTTGGCCCTGTTGCCATGGTAGCTCAGAACGACCGGCTAGAGATCGGGAGATCCGTGGTTCAAATCACAGCCATGACATTGAATTTTTCAGTCTGACTCTACCCGTGCAACTCCCGTCCTACACACGGCTTGTGTGAAAAAACAAATAAATCACTACTAATTGACCATAATAGTTGGATATACTGGGAGTTAAGAGTACTTGTAACGTTGTAAGTCGCCATTGGGGTTGTCATCTCAAAATAATTTGAGATCACCTTGTGGTTTACCAGGAAACATGTGAGTCAGCTGAGAAATTCAATTCTATATCGGCATGTTGCCATGGTAGCTCAGTGGTAGAGCAACCTGCTATGGCATTGAATTTTTCAGTCTGACTCCAGCTATACAACCACTATATTTTCATTATTACATTATTCTTACATTATTATTATTCGTACTAGAAAGTGCACCTGCCTTACTGGCTTCAAAATCATAGCTTAACCCTTTCAGTCCCGATGTCCATTGGAATGGACATGACTTTCTACAGACTATGTAATAAATTTAAAAGCTGTAATTACTATTTAGATCACTTGGGGGTGTGACTTGTGTTTTTCAAGTTTTCCAGTTTTGTGCTATGTGTGGCCAAGTCTAGAACTACTTTGGAGCTTTTGTTACAAGATGGACAAGGAGGTTCACAGATACTTTTTTCAATGATTAAAACTCTTCACTCGTGAGGAAATTTAACACTTGCTTTAATAATTGTATAAGTTAATCATAAATAAAAATAAAACCGATGTATTTCAGCGAAATGTGCTGTGACTAATATATGCACAAGAAAAAGAGAAATGCTCGTCACTTTAAATGACAAAAGATTCTTAAGCGCAAGGAAGTTGAAGACCACACGTGGTCTGTTTCCTTGTGTGCAAATCAAGAGGCTCATTAAATTTGAATATGGGTTTGAGTAACCGTAGCGGGAATGGCGGACCCACCCATTCACTTGTCACCTTTCTATTTTGGCCATTGCTTACGAGCTACCATAAAGCGAGGGAGGCCATTAGCTTGAGTGATGTAGTAGTGTTTTAAATCAAATTAACAAGTAAATATAATAACGACATAAAAAATACAACACAAATATAAGAACCAAGGACAAAGGAAAGTGATGCATAGATACCATTTAGTTTTCTTATTTACATCCTGTATTCTAATTTTTTAATTAATTACATTCTATTCCAAAATTCACTGCACGCATAATAAAGTAAATATATTTTAGCCAAGACTAAAAAAGCATAAATAAAAAAAGTATGTGTTCCATTCACATGACTTTCTCTACATCTCTGTAACAAATTATTGTTAAGAAGCTTATACTTCTATTTACTTCATAATAATCGAGAAAAAAAACAGTAGAAATAGTCCTATTGGTTAACGTGATAGTCAAAAGTTGGTTGCTATGTATGAGAAAAATGTCTTTTAAAGCTGAAACCAAAAATAAGGAGTATCTCAACTCCACGACAAAAATGTATATAATTTAAATTTTGTGTTTTAATATGCCCTACATTTTTTGTGTCGTAAGTTTAGCAGTTATGCAAAGTTCCGTAAAATTCATCCAGAATAAAGTAGTCCTCAGAGTCTATTCCCAGAAAATTCAAGATATACATATTATTTTTGGTATATATCTTTAATATATGATATTTTATTCAAAATCGTTAGAGCCATTTTTTTAGAAAATCAAAGTTTTCGAAAAAGTTTCATGTAAAGGGTAGTTTTGGGGGGGATTTTCTTGAAAATATTCGTGTCGCATCTTTGGAAGATACCAAAACTAAATAAAAAGTTTTGTTTTTAACGTACTGATTGATTATTGTCCACCGTTAGCTAAAAATAATTCCTTGTTCTCGCTGATTTTTGCTTTTTAAGTGCATATAGTAAACATGAAAGAAATTCCAAGCCCGGACCTCACACCGATGGCACCACTAGGTCAGTTAGACCGTAGCATCATATAGTTTAACTCTAGACTAGCTTGTATCCATAGGTACAGGTCAATAGCTTGTTTAGTCTTCGAATGACAGCATTTAAAACAAGACAACTTTAGAGTTTTCAAGAAAATGGAGGATTTGGAAAAACGAGCAGTGATTAAATACTTCCATTTGAAAGGCTTAACGCCTAAAGAAATCAAGGAGGAAATGGACAGTACATTGAAAGACTCTGCCCCTTCATATTCAATGATTAAAAGGTGAGTCGCACAGTTTAAAATGGGACGTACGAGCACTAGTGATGAGCGTCGCTCGGACGCCCTGTAGAAGTGACAACTCCAGAGATCGTTAAAAAAATGCATAGTTTAGTACTGGAAGACCGCAGATTAAAGTCGTTTGTGAGAGCAGAGGCTGTAAGCATATCAAAAGAAAGTGCAGATAATATTTTAAGTAATGTTTTGGACTTTCACAAGGTCTATGCAAGATGGGTGCCGCGTATGTTGACACCTATAAAAAGTTGCAAAGAAAAACTGTTTCTGCTAAGAATGTGGAGCTCAGCCGTAAAATTCCCAGTTAATTATCGAGACGGCTTATTAACATGGATGAAACTTGGATACATCACTACACTCCAGAAAGTAAATCACAGTCAAAACAATGGATTGCGCCAGGTGAACCAACTCCAAAAAGACAAAGCCCGTCTGGGTAGTGTGGTCTGCTTCACATTCAACAGGTCGTGAGTTCGAATCTCGCTTAGGGTGAGTTAACCGGATAAGATTTTTTTCGAGGTTTTCCCTTATCCTGAGAAGACGAATGTCGAGTAACTTTAACCTCCATGGACCCGAGATCATTTGAGTATCATTTCACCAATTTCATTCATCGTCCGATATGACTAACCAGGGTAAAAAAAGCAAAGCTAACAAGGTAATGGCGAGTGTTTTCTGGAATGCACAGTATTTGTATAGATTACTTGGAAAAGGGTAAATGTATCACTGGTGGCTACTACACAAGCTTTCTGCAACGTTTGAGTGAGAGGTTAAAAAGACCTCATTTAGCCAAAAAAAAAAAAAAAAAAATCTTGTTTCATTACGACAATGCTCGGGTCCATCGTTCAGGCATTGCAATTGGAAAAATGTGGGAATTAAAGCACGAATTGCTGGAACATTCATCCTATTCGTGAGATCTAGCACTCAGTGACTACCACCTGTTCCCAAATCTCAAAAAGTTCTTGGAAGACGAAGATTTCACATCAACGAAAACGTCATTGATGCGGTAAACAGCTATTTTGACTAGCTTGATAAATCTCACTACAGAGATTTTTAATTAAATTAGAACACCGATATGACAATGTATTTGCCTTTCTGGAGATTATGTTTAGAAATAGAGCAAAACAACTTTTTTAATGCTGTTTTCATTGATAGGTCTGGGATTTATCAGCCCTGTATAAACACAAGGTAAGGTGAGAATGTCCAATTTGTGAAATAGCTCTGCTATAAACATTACAGATTATTCGTATAAATTTCTTCTGTATTCGGAGTATGCATTTAGTATCCACTGAATTACTCCAGAATATTATTCCATACTTGATGATGGATTGAAGTAGACAAAATACGCCAATTTAAGTGCATCAAGGGGGAGTATTAAGGGGAACTCTAATGAACGATTGTGATGCTATCTTTGGGATCCACACGAAAGCAAGAACACGTAGTATCAGAAAGCAATAGAGCACTACAGTTAGGACAAGGCGTGGGAGCAGAGTGTTGATTGTTCATTTGGCTACGCGCCACTGTGGCCAGTACCTGTGTGGTCGGTGACCCTTCCCCGCCCGCGATGGAATACAATAACCAGGATCCCTGTCAGGCATCAGTGTCGTACTAGCGACAAATATCATTCTTTTATTAAAACTGTATATCATCTACCGGTTATCAACTCGTTTTGAAAGTGGACGTTGGAACAAAACATCTCTAATGAAGTTTTCTCAAGTGCACACAGAAATTGTGGTTGTATACATGACAATTCTCAATTCCTATTTGGTTCTTAAGTGGACACACAAATCATGATTCAAAACATGATGTATTGATGATTCTTAAATTTTATTTAGTTATTAACTGGGTATATGCATCATGATTCAGATAATATGAATCTTAGTTCTTATTTGATTATTTAATGGGCACACATGCCTTGATTTCAAACATGATGACTTTTTACTTTCTCTAGCCCCGTATGTACAATGTACATAGGGACAGAGAAGTATTGTATTCCACCCAAAAATTCGATATCGAAATTTCATCGGAAATATGTTTTAGTGTCCCCTGTATCCAAAAAAAAGTATTTTCACAAAAAGGTCCGCGCGCGCACGCGTGTGTGTGTGTGTGTGTGTGTGTGTGTGAACACGATAACTCAAAAACGAAAAGTCGGTAAAACACCAAACTTCGTATTTAAGTTTAGTATCTTCCAGGGATGCGACACGAAGATTTTGAGAAAAATCCCTCCACTGTAAATTACCCTTTACTTAGAAATTTTTTCGAACATTTTGATTTTCTCAAAAATGGCTCTAACGATTTTGATTAAAATATCATATATTAAATATATTTAGCTGACAAATAATATGTATATCTTGAACATTCTGGGAATCGCTTCTAAAGACCTGTTTATTCTGGATGAATTTTGCTTAATTTGACATAACTAGTAAACCGGAAGAGATAAATAAAAACTTGCTCTACAAAAAATGTAGGCCTTGTTAAAATACACAAGTTATGTCATATACATTTTTCTCGTGGAGGTTACAGTTTTCGAGGTATTCATTGTTATTAGTTTCAGTTGTGAAGTATTTCTACTTTTCTAAGGCGGGAGTGTGCGGTTTTCTTTTGTTCTACTCCTGGCCAAGAAAAGAAGGGATTTGTAATGACAATCGCATAACGACAGCTTTTAAAACATTTGATTATGGCTTTAGCCTAGGTATTCCCCTATTTTTTCCTACTTATATGGAATTAAATAATAAGAACATTGTGCTAATGAGTACCTCGATTAGCAAGATGCAGAAAGAAGAATAATCTTATGCAAGAAATTTTAGAACAGCTAGAGAAAGTCATGTGAGTGTAACACAAGATTTTTTGTTCTTGTTTTGGCTCCTTAGTGAGCACACACATTATGATATCAGACATGTTTCTTTAGTCCTTGTTTGGCTCCTTAGTGGAAACATAAATCATGATTCCAAACATGATCATTCGTTAATATTATTATTATTATTATTATTATTATTATTATTACTATTATTATTATTTCGTTACTAAACACCTTTCAAACGTTAAATAACAATTCAATGTAGTAAATTCAGGGCGAATTAGTAAATGTTATAGCAATCACCTCAAATACTTCCAGGATATTCAAAATATATCTACATTCTAATTGTGACGTCAATACCTTTAATCCTGTAGCTTTTCGTCCTCACTGTAGGCATGTAATTTTGCCTATGCTCCGAAGATTGAGGGCAGTTTTACGGTCTGAGGGTTCATACACTCAATATTAATTATGTTTCTTTGTCGTGTTTTTGTTTTTTACTTTCTCTATACGCACTATGTACATAGTGTATAGAGGAGGTATTGCACTCCACACAAAAATTCGATACCGAGATCTCACCGGAAATATATGTTTTAGGGTCCCCAATATCCAAAAAAAGCATTTTCACAAAAAGGTCCGTGTGTGTATGTATGTGTGTGTGTGTGTGTGTGTGTGTGTCCGTGAACACGATAACTCAAAAACGAAAACTAGGTAAAATACCAAACTTGGTATTTAAGTTTAGTATTTTCCAGGTATGCGACACGAAGATTTTGAGAAAAAAAACCCACCCAAACTACCCTTTACATGGAACTTTTTTCGAAAATTTTGATTTTCTCAAAAATGGCTCTAACGATTTTGATAAAAATTTCGTATATTAAAGATATTTATCTGAGAAATAAAATGTATATCTAGAATTTTCTGGGAATAGCCTCTGAAGAGTAGTTTATTCTGGAAGAATTTTACTGAATTTTGAATAACTGCTAAACCGTTAGAGATGGACAAAAACACACAATTTATATTATGTACATTTTTTCATGAGTTCGTTGTTTTTGAGACATTCCTTATTTTTGGTTTCTGTTATGAAAAACTTATACTTTTCTCATACAGGAACTTGTCAACTCCTATCCATAAAAACAAAGGAATTTCATTGACATAGCAACCAGCTTTTGACTGTCATTTTAACCTATGGTAGTCCCTTATTTCGCTTCTACTTACAAGGAAGCAAGTAATAAGACAATTTCTGCTCATTTTTTCTGATTAGAATAAAGTAAATAGAAGTATAAGCGTTTTAAGAATAATTTGTTGCAGGGATATAGAGAAAGTCATGTGAATGGTACACATCAGATTTTTTAACAGTGGTGGTAGAATTATGGTTTTGTATGCATAGATAGGCCCACAAAGCCCAACTCTAAAGTTATATTAATGTAATATTATGTTCTACATCTCCAGTCATAAAGTTAACAAACAAACAAACAAAATGACAAGCAGTGCAGGATTTGAACCTAGAAACATATCAGTGGAAGCAAGGCCTTCTTATCCCACTCGGCCACCGGTTTTATGACCTGTTTTCAGTACTCATAAGTTTGCATTACGCTGTCAGTCACAGAGCATTGTACAGTTTTTTCGTAGCATTGTGAACTCAGCTTTTTTGAAGAACACGAAACTCTTCGATCGGCACATGCTATCTGGGGACGACATATTTTGTATCCACGGCTGTACATAGTATATAGAGGAAGTATTGTATTTCACCCAAAAATTCGATACCGAGATTTCACCAGAAATACATGTTTTGGGGTTTCCCGAGTCCAAAAAAAAAGGTATTTTAGAAAACGTCCTGTGTTTTTAGGTGCATGTCTGTGGACAGCATAGTTCAAAAACTAAAATACCTTAAAATACCAAACTTTAATTTATGTGGTATCTTCCAAAGATACAACACGAAACTTCTTAAGAAAATCCCCCACCCCAAACTACTCTTTACATGGGAACATTTCGAAATATGCGTTTTTCTCAAAAATGACTAACGAGTTTGATTAAAATACCGTATATTAAAACTATTTACATCTCAAATAAAACCTTCAATATTCTGGGAATTGCTTCTGCAGACCTACCCATTCTCTCTACTCCGCATTAATCGACATAACCATTAGTAGAAAATTTAGTTTTATTACTTAATTCCTGAAAGTAGGAGGAACATAAGGGAATATACTAGGCATTAGGCTAAAGCAATTCTAGTCAGTTCTTTTAGAAACTGACCGTTATGCGATACAATTGAAATTCTTTACTCTTTACATGACCAAGATGAAAAGAATATAAGAACTTGAAATTTTAAAACCAATATCTCGAAAATGATGACATGCACAAAAAATGATTAATTATTATTATTATTATTGTTATTGATTATACTGTGTGTTTAATAAGATCTATATTTTTGTGTACTGAGTTTTTGTCTCTCTCTTACAGTTTATTCAGAATGAAGAAGACATAGAGGTTATTCTCAAGATTTTTTTTTTGATTTTTTACATAAATATATCCTATATGTGGTCTTTTAATAAAAATAATTAATCTTTTTTTGAGAAAATCGAAAATGTTGAATAATCTTGCATGTTTGAGGTGTACTATTTCCAGAAAATCATTCACATATAACACACAAATGGAAATTTTTCTAAAAATTCTTTTTTGATTCAGCGGTCCTGAAAACTTGCATTTTCCGATGATATCTCAGTATGAAAATTATGGGTAGAATACCTTCTCCACCTATTATGTAGGTACATAGTATTTGGTATGGAAATAAAAAACTGACATCTACACGGCGCATAGTAAACAACGAGACATTCTTTTTACTTTCTCTACACGTACTATGTATATAGCGTTTAGAGAAGTTATTGTACTGCATCCAAAAATTCGATACCCAGATTTCACCGTAAATATACTTTTAGGGTCCCCTGTAACCAAAAAAAAGCAAGAGATCCGCGCGTGTGTGTGTGTGTGTGAACATAACTAAAAAACGAAAAGTTCGTAAAATACCAAATTTGATATTTAAGTTTAGTATCTTCCATGGATGCGACAAACTAAACTGCCATTTACATGGGGAAAATTTCGAAAATTTTGATTTTCTCAAAAATGGCTCTAACGATTTTGATTAAGATACCGTAATTAAAGATATTTACATGGCAAATCTTGAATTTACTGGGAATAGCCTTATTATACAAAAAATGTAGAGCACGTAAAAACACAATTTAAACCATATAATTTTTGTGCAATTGACCATTTTGAAATATTTCTTCTTATTTGTTTCGGATTAAAATACTTCAATTTATCTCACGCGGAAAGTTGTAAACTCCTGGCTCTGCATAGAAACGGATTTTAGCCACATGGCAACCAGCTTTTTAAAGATTTGACATTCGCTTTAGCCTAGTGTATTCCCTTATTTCACTTCAACTTACACGGAAGGAAATAATTAAAATAATTTCTGCTAATTTTATTTCAATTATACCAATAATTAGTTACAGCGATGTAGAGAAAGTTATGTGAATGGAACGCATCAGACTTGCGTAGGAAAGGAAAGACTTGATGTGGATATGAACAGAGAATCAGAGAATGCCGGATGAAGGGTTCTTGTATGATTCAACCATTGAAGCTAATACTACGCTCCTACAAAATCTTCCGGTGTTAGCTCTAAGCAAAATATTGAATTTTTACTTTCTCTACAGGTACTATGCACCTACATGGTGTATAGAGAAGGTATTGCATTGCACCCAAAAATTTGATACTGAGATTTTACCAGAAAAATATGTTTTGGGTTCCCCTGAATCCAACAAAATTGGAAAAAGGTCCGTGTGTGCCTGTGGAGAGTATAGCTTAAAAAAATACCAAACTTGGTATTTAAGTTTGGTATCTTCTAAGGATACGACATGAAGAATTTCAAGAAAATCTCCCCACCCCAAACTACTCTTTATATGGAACAAATTTCGAAAATTTTTATTTTCTCAAAAATGGCTCTAACAAGGTTCCTTTGGTTGAAACCTCATATTTAAGATATTTACATGCCAAATAAAATGTATTTCTTGAATTTTCCGGGAAAAGCCTCTAAAAACCTCTTTATTCTGGATTATTTTTGTTAAATTTTGCATAACTGATAAAGCGTAAGAGATAGACAAAAACTTACTATACAAAACCATTAAATCACGATAAAACACACAATTTGTGGCATATACATTTTTTCATGGAGTTAGCCGTCTTCAAGATATTTCTTTTTATTTATTTCAGTTTTAAAATACTTTCTTTTCTCATAAGGGAACTTGTCAACGCTTGGCCACGCAAAGAATCGAATTTCAATCCCATAGCAACCACATTTTAAAACATTTGACTGTCGCTTTAGTGTATTCCATCATTTCCCTTCTATTTATAAAGAAACAGTAATAAGACCGTTTCTGCTAATGTTTTAGCATTAAGGAGACAAGGTAGTATGAATAAAGAAAATTACACCTTAAGTGAGTGGAATTATCACTACTCTTAAAGTATTCTATTGTTTTTCCAGAAAATTGTGTTCATTATTCTCTAAATCATGACAATTATTTCAAGTGGTTGTTTGAATTAATAGCTTATGTGGTTGAGTCTATAAAAAGTATTTCATTCAGCAGAAAAGTAATAAAACTTAGCTTTAAAACATATGAATTGATGTACCTTTTTCTCTGATACTACTTGCAATACATAACCACACTTTTGCATGTTTGTTCTTTGTATAATCAAATACGAACCTAAATTATTTAGCAATGATATCATTTCAGTAGAAATTAAAAAAAAAATATTCGCAAATTCAAAAAAGTAAAAATGTGGAATATTTGCAATGTTGTTGCTTTCTTAATATGATCAATATATAATATAACATCACGATTGTGGTTCAGAAAGTTCAACTATGTGCTGAAAATTTCAGCTTTCTAGAGTTCATACTTACTGAGGAAAAGGTACAGAAGTATCCAAAAATGTTGTTTTGAGAAAATAAATTTAAAGGCACAAATGCTCTATAAAGGGGCTTTGCATATCAGCTTTAAAGAAACGCAGACTAGCATTTAAATTACATTTAAATTGATTAAAATCCTCTTAACCACCCTAAAATACACATTTTTTGAAACTAGAAATGATAGAAATGTTATTAATGTCTAAAAATTTTATTTTTTACCATTTCAGAGTACCTTGTCCCCTTAGATAGAAGAAAAAGCTTACTAACAATAATTTGTTACAGAGATGTAGAGAATGTCATGTGAATGGAGCACATATGATTTATAAGCTTAAAGTGAATCCTCATCAGTCGTCTTAATAGAGTAGCGAATAAATTTAGGAATCTTAGCTGAAGAAATAAACGTTGTCAAAAGAGAAAGAAAGGAGGGGAAGAAAAAGACAAAAATTATAGTTTTGTTATATAAGACAGTACACTAATAAATAGGTTCTATTGTGTTGCAGTGCACGTTAAGTGAAAAGAAACGTGCAGCCAGTTCGACTGTGTTCGAGAGAACGTTAGTGTGTGGAAGGGCGCGAAGTCCGGGTCGAAGTCGCACCGGACAAAACCCGACCTTGGCTTACAACGGCTGGTGTTTCACAACTGCACGGGAGGGCGTAAGTGTACTGCCACTCCGTGATGACACTATCACTCAAAGACTTGACTATCAACCTATTGCTAACATATAATGAGCTAGAGATGGCCAAAGTACATAACTCTATATTTTAAACTGCTAATACTTGCTACTAAATTTGCTATTATTTTGTGAACAAGTCTTTTTACTTTTCTACACGTACTATATACATAGTGCATTCCACCCAAAAATTCCATACCAAAATTCACCAGAAATACATGCTTTGGGTCGCCCTGAATCAAAGACAAGCATTTTTAGAAAACGGTCCGTGTGCGCGCGTGTGTGTGGACAGCATAGCTCAAAAACAAAAAGATCGTTGAATACCTAACTTGCTATTTAAGTTTAGTTTCTTCCAAGGATGCGACACGAAGATTTCCAAGGAAATCCCCCCACCCCCAACTACCCTTACATGCAACTTTTTTCTAACATAGTTATTTTCTCCAAAATAGCTCAAACGATCTTGATTAAAATTTCGTATATTACAGATATTTACCTGACTAACAAAATGTATATCTTAAATTTTCTGGAGATAGCCCTTCCAGACTACTTTATTCTGGAAGAATTTTACGGAATTTTATATAACTGCTAAACCGTAAGAGATGGACAAAAACTTAAAACACAAAACATGTAGAGCACGTTAAAACACACAGTTTATGTTATATACATTTTTTTCGTGGAGTTGATCGTTTTTTGTCGATATCTCTTGCTATTAGTTTCAGCTTTAAAAAACTTATACCTTTCTTACACAGGAATTTGTCAGCTCCTGTCCATACGAACAAAGGAACTTCATTCATATAGCAACCAGCTTTTGACTATCATTTAAACCTATGGTACTCCTTTATTTAGCTTCTACTTACAAGGAAGCAAGTAATAAGACTATTTCTGCTATTTTTTTTTTCTCGATTAGCATGAAGTAAATAGAAGCACAAGCTTTCTTAACAATTTATTTCAGAGATGTAGGGAAATTCAAGTGAATGGAACACATCAGATGTTTATCTTTTGGAGTGTGTAGAATGTAACGCATGAAACAAAATACATAATTTTTCGGTAAAAACGTCCTTCATTATGAACATTTTGATATTTTCAGATTCTTATAATGTTTCGGTTATTAAACAACTTCAGTTTTACAACCAAATATTCTATTCAGGAAGTTTTTTTCCCCACGAAATGTATTTAGAAAAACCTACACTACCTTTTCCAATAAATAAGACACAGTTTAGAAAATTTAGCATTTTATCATGTGACGTGATATTCGAAATTAATTGCCCTATATGTTTGCAGAATTTTGAGAACTAATCTTTTAGTCTTAAGTAATATTAAATAATGGAAAAAAAACAGCTAGTAACATCAGTTTATGTTTAAGGAACTCAAAAAGACTAAAATCTACAAACCCCATATTGTTTTTTCTATTGATGTCTTATCACTAATACGACGAAACATTTACAAAGTCTATTTTCTAAATCAATGAAGTAAAACAGCTCTAAAACCTTAAAGTAAATGATATTTCATAATATTGAAAACCTTTTTCTTTATATTTTCATATTTTGGCAAAGAAATTATCCATTGTTACTTCTCTGTAATCATTGTACATATTATCAAGTATAAATTCCCTTTTTTAAATGAAAAACTTTAAAAATGCGTCAAATTCCAATAATATAAATAAAAATCAGAGTTTTACAGATAAGTGCCAGAATGATATAAATATTTACAAAGCGACATTTCTGTGTTTCACATCATCTTACAAATTTTTATATTTTTTCTTTTAATTAAACTTTCTAGACGACAGGTGAAGAGTTGCGAAATTCTATTGAATTAGGACTCTCGATGTTTTGTAAAATGCTGGAACATTTGTAGCTTTCACGGCGAATAACTACATAGGTATGGATTTTTTTACATGTTTTAAACATATAACATTAAAATTACACATTTTAGAAGTAAAATGTGATAGCTAATAATATTTCGGTACCAATAAAAATCAATATAAGCAATTTAGAAGTTAATGTGACGTGTATATAATTAGGTATACATGCATATATAACATTATCTTATGATAAGGAATGTTGTGTATTAGTGGGCGATGAAGACACAGGATTGGCATGAAGCTGATTTTTAGAAACGGTCATATGGATAAATATCTGAAAACGCTCCAAATGGCTTTGAGTTTGCCACGATTTTTTCAATTATTATACTTTAACTAACTTTATTGTAAGAATCTTATCATTCTAACCAACATGTTTTCTGTGCCAACAATTAAAATGCCTTTGTAATAGCTTTCAGTAGTGATGTATAGTTAGGGTGTTGAATTTTTTCAGTCTCTTCACCTGAACAAACACCGCTTCTTTATGCAATTTTCTTTATCGGACATTCTGCATGGTATTGATACCACCAGTTGATTCCCTTTGTCCTTTCGGTTAATAACGAAACATCTGCATAGATACGTTCTCCACAAAAGGTCACAGGTTGTCCTGCACAGAAGAATGGATGACTCAGGAGTCGAATATTTCTCACGACTAAAGTAGCTTTGAGTAACGCATTGAAAAGTGTTTTTATTTATTTGTTTTTACTTCGTCTACACATACTATGTACATAGTATATAGAGAAGCTATTGCATTTCACCTAAAATGTCGATACCAAGATTTCACCGGAAATACATGTTTTAGTGTCACTGTATCAAAAATGATTTGGAAAAAGGTCCGTGTGTGTCCGTGCGTCTCTGAACACAAACACTCAAAAACGAAAAGTTAATAAAACACCAAACTTGGTACTCAAGTTTAATATCTTCCAGGGATGCGCCACGAAGATTTTGAGAAAAATCTCCCCACTCCAAACTACCCATTATACGCATTTTTTTTATTGAAATTCTAGGAATAGCCTCTACAGACATCTTTATTCTGAATGAATTTTGCTGTATTTTGCGTAACTGGTAAACCGTAAGAGATAGAAACTCACTGCAAAAAATGTGTATGACGTTAAAACACACAATTTATGACACATAGGTTTTGTTTTCGTGGAATTGACCATTTATGAAATAATCCTTTATTTGTTTCAGATTTAAAATACTTAAAATTGTAAACTCCTGGCCCTGCATAGAAACGGTATGGCAACCGGGTTTAAAAGATTTTACTATCGCTTTAGCCTAGTGTATTTCCTTATTTTCCTTCTACTTACAAGGAAGCAAGTAATAAGACAACTTCTGCTAATGTTTATCTTGATTATTATAAAGTAGATAGAAGCATATCCTTTTTTAACAATAATTTCTTACAGCGATGTAGAGAAAGTCATGTGAATGGAACACATCAGATGTTTATTTTTCCTTTGTTTTAGATCAGGTCTATGATTAGTTTTATCTTCATTTATATGGAGGCTTTAACTTGTAAAATGCCTGTTCATGTCGGCGACTTTTCCTTTGGTAGGGTTGCTCATGACAATGATGTTCGTTCCTTTACTGTTATCTTTAGACTTATACGTACACGCTCATTCGTACTTGCAGATTTTTGGGAAGATAAGAAATAATTTGTTCAAAAGGCTCCTCAACACGATAAGTTTGACTATCTCCGTGGATGCTCAATCCAGAGATTTGTCTTTAACCATAATTATTTTCCATCCGTCATTGAGCCTGGAAGAGTAAATGTGTGTAGGTACGTGTTTGTTTAATAATATAATACTGAAAAAATTTAAGTATCGCTATGGTTCAGTAAGCGAAACATTAGCAGTTATTTTTCCAACCAATGCACCCGATATTACCATGAAAGTAAAAAATCTGATGTGTTCTATTCCCATGACTTTCTCTATACCTCCGTAACAAATTATTGTTAATAAGCTTATCTTTTATTTATTTCATGCTAATCGACAAAAATTAGCAGAAATACTCTTATTTCTTGCTTTATTGCAAGTACAAGCGAAATAAGGGAGTACCATAAGTTAAAGTGAAAACCAAGAGCTGGTTGCTATGTGACTGATGTTCCTTTGTATGGACAGGGGTTAACAAATTTCCGTATGAGAAAGGTATAAGTTTTTCAAAGCTGAAACCAGAAAAAGGAATATCTCAAAAAAGATCAACTCCACGAAAAAAATATATGCAACATAAATTGTGTGTTTTAACGTGCTCTACATCTTTTGTGTATTGAGTTTTTATCCATCTCTTACGGTTTAGTAGTTATGCAAAATTCATCCAGAATAAAGTACTCTTCAGAGGCTATTCCCAGAAAATTCAAGATATACATTTTATTTATCAGGTAAATATCTTTAATATACGAAATTTTAATTGAAATCGTTAGAGCCATTTTTGAGAAAATCAAAGTTTATGAAAAAAGTTCCATGTAAAGGGTAGTTGGGGTGAGGGATTTTTCTCAAAATCTACGTGTCGCATCCCTGGAAGATACTAAACTTAAATACCAAGTTTCCTATTTTACCGACTTTTCGTTTCTGAGTTATCGTGTTCACAGACACACGGACACACACAAACGGACCTTTTTCAGAAAAGGCTTTTTTTAGGTAAATGGGACCCTAAAACATATATTTCCGGTGAAATCTCGGTATCGAATTTTTGGGTGGAGTGCAATAACTTCTCTATACAGTACGTACATAGTGCGTATAGAGAAAGTAATAATTAGTGCTCTTTTTAAACATGCTGTTGCACACGTACATGAATTTTTTTTCTAAGACTTGAATAATTTATATTTGATTAAATATCAATTTCTAAATCTAGGTTTGAATTAAATATTTTCTCCAGCCGATGCGGATGGGGTAACTCGGTAAACAGAATTAAATGGAATACGGTTAATTGCTCAGAATATCAACCTCAGACGAAATATCTAATAAGAATATCAAATTTGACAATCCACTACATTGGTGTCCAAATCTTCGCTTGGCAAACGTATCGAACAATGAGTAAGTTAGCAACATAGGTTTGACCTTCAGCAAAGAATTTGGAACGCCTGGAAAGACCGCAGCTGACGAGGAGGGCATAGGGCCATAGGTTTTATGGCAGACCAGCTTGCAACTTTGCATACCAAACAATCAAATGGTCGAGTCAATAATTATGTCAGGGTTCTTGGAATGCGCGCAGTGCTAAAGGACAGATGTTAAGTCGACATCAGGCTACAGGGCTTCCAACCTTGAGGTGTGAATCATTGAAATGTGGCGCGAGAGGGGGTCCAGTAGTGGTGATCTATAACTACGTCTTATAAGAAAGAAAGGTTAAGCAAACGAGGTTAAGTTTGTGACTGCTAGAAATACTAGAATTCACACAGCATTTTGGATGTCCAGCCCCCCCCAAAAAAAAATCCCCCCCAAATTCTTTACGATTAAATACCAATAGAAAAATTATTTCCTTATTTATAAAACGAAAACATTTTTCTTATTACTTTCTCTACACGCACTATGTACAATGTGTATAGAGAAGGTATTGCATTCCACCCAAAAATTCTATACCGTGATTTCAACGGAAATACATGTTTTGAGTCCCCCTGAATCCAAAAAAAAACATTTTTATAAAAAGGTTCGTGTGTGTGTGTGTGTGTGTGCGCGTGTGTGTACGAGAGAGTGAGTGTGTATAGACAGCATAGCTCTAAAACGAAAAGTTCTCTGAATGCCAAACTCGTATTTAAGTTGTTGACTTGCGTACCCTAATTACCCTTTACATGTAACTTTACATGTAACTTTTTTCAAAAAATTTTATTTTCTCAAAAATGGATCAAACGATTTAATTAAAATTCCTTATATTAATAATATATACATCCCAAATGAAACCTATATGTTGAATTTTCTCACGCAACTTGAAATGACCTTGTTGAGTTACACAACGCTGCATCATATAACGTATAGCGCGTGTCTACTAAACGTTTTCTCTGTACTTATAATACTTCACTGGAAAATCAATTTTATACACTTTATAGAAGCATATTTTATTTTCTACCTCTAAATCATGTCATTGTTTTTATGCTTGCTCTAGGTATTACAGCTTGTAAATGGGTGAGCACAATAGATTGCGGCCTGTGTCTTTGGCAGCGGTGGAGATACGTAAATTCACGTCGTCTGAATTTACGAGTATCTCGGTGAATGTGAACCAGGCACACAACGAGCGCTCTCCGATTTATATCATTCGCGCTATATGTGTTTGGTGTTATTGATGTAGGTGAAATAAGGTTGTTTTCTTAAATATGATTGTTAAGGAGTATTCAATAATTGTCTAGCTAAAGCAGAACTATATATGAACAGGTTACAAGAAAATATATTGAGGTAGGTGTTGAAAATAATAAAACATTAGTAATAATAACAACTCCATAGCACGACAGCTCACAAGAAACCTTGGTCTACCGCACGGCCGCTGCGTCCTACATCTCGTTCTATGACATACGTCTTGGATGGAGTGTAGTATTGGAGGGTGAGACGTGACCAGCGCCGGTTAATGCGGTCCTCATAACCTGGAGCCGCTACTTCTACATCAAGTAGCTCCTCAATTTGCCTCCCAGGGACCAAACGAGGCTGAGTGCACCCCGGACCAAGTCTCCCAGCAGGGGAACAATCCCCACGCCGGACTGGGAATTGAACCCATGTCTTCGGCTTGGTAAGTAAATGCGCTACTACATATAGACGTAAAATCAATGCATCCAATGAAATGTATTCTTTTTTTTTTCCAAACAAAAGCTATGCATACATACACACACACATACACACTCTCACACTCACACACACACACACACACACACACACACACACGAGGGTCAACCAGAAAGTGACACACGATTTGACATAACTAAATAACGAAAGATATCAACACAAAACTTTATTTACAAAGTTACAGAACCTTACTCTATTTTTCAATGTAATCGTCATTGCTATCAAGGTATTTATTGTCACGTGGTACCAGTTCTTCAATGCAGATGTTGCACTCTTGCACCACTAAAGATTTGAGCCAAGATGTCACTGCAAGTTTGAGGTCTTCATTGCTGGGAAACCTTTTCCATCCAAAAAGTCATGTACGTGTCCAAAGTGAAACACCGGGTTTTCTGAATTCGTTTATCGACATTAGCTTTCAACTCCTCCATAACGATTGAGAACTTCTGCTCCGGTCTTTATCGTATTCACTGGTTCTTCCTTGATTACTCGTAAATTTTTCAATATTTCCTCACTAAAGATTCGTTCATTGCATTATCACTATACACTTGTTATTTGTTTATAAAATTCCATTGCCGAAGATTTTGTGTATTCAGAAAACGAATAAGTTCTTTGGTGGTAGACAAATGTAACATCTACTTTGAAAAAGCGGTACCACGTGACAAAGGAATTATAAAATTACGTTGAGAAAAGGAGCAAGGTTCTGTAACTTTGTAAATAAAGTTTTGTGTTGACAAGTTTCGTTATTACTTTCTCTATACGCACTATGCACTTAGTGTATAGAGAAGGTATTTCACTCCACCCAAAAAGTCGATACCGAGATT
The DNA here is from genome assembly GCA_030762935.1 of Hymenopus coronatus. Classification (NCBI taxonomy): domain Eukaryota; kingdom Metazoa; phylum Arthropoda; class Insecta; order Mantodea; family Hymenopodidae; genus Hymenopus; species Hymenopus coronatus. The sequence goes on along the minus strand of CM060885.1, from coordinate 38,863,935 downwards.
TCACCGGAAATATATGTTTTAGGGTCCCCAATATCCAAAAAAGGCATTTTCAAAAAAGGTCCGTGTGTGTCTGTGTGTCTGTGAACACGATAACTCAAAAACGAAAAGTCGGTAAAATACCAAACTTGGTATTTAAGTTAAGCATCTTCCAGGGATGCAACACGAAGATTTTGAGAAAAATCCCCATACTCCCAACTACCCTTTACATGTAACATTTTTCGAAAATTTTGATTTTCTCAAAAATGACTAACGATTTTGATTAAAATTTCGTATATTAAAGATATTTACCTGACGAATAAAAGGTATATCTTGAATTTTCTGGGAATAGCCTCTGAAGAGTAGTTTATTCTGGATGAATTTTACTAAATTTTGAATAACTACTAAACCGTAAGAGATGGACAAAAACTTATTACACAAAAAATGTAGAGCACGTTAAAACACAATTTATGTTATATAACTTTTTTTCGTGGAGTCCGTCGTTTTTGAGACATTCCTTATTTTTGGTTTCTGCTGTGAAAAGCTTATAAAGCAGGAACTTGTCAACTCCGATGCATATAAACAAAGGAACTTCATTGACGTATCAACCATCTTTTGACTATCATTTTAACCTATGGTAGTCCCTTATTTCGCTCCTACTTATAAGGAAGCAAGTAATAAGACTATTTCTGCTAATTTTTTCTGATAGTATAAAGTAAATAGAAGTATAAGATTTTTAAGAATAATTTGTTGCAAGGATATAGAGAAAGTCATGTGAATGGTACACTCAGATTTTTATATATATGCTTCACTAACTGAAATAATATCTATAGGTTTCCCCTCATGTGCTAGAATGGGCTACTAGAATGTAGAGGGGTCATCTTCATGAGCATAAGGATGCCCTGGATTCAATCCATGGTCACGTAAAAGACATAGAAATCAACGATGGTCATTTAGCAGTAAACAGACTCCGTCACGGTTTGTTTCAACATGGCGAAGGTGCGGTTTGGTGCGACCTACTATGGAGTGGCCCTGCAATAAATTCTCAGCAACCTTAGCATGCGCGGAGCCAGCTGAAGAGATGACATTAAAGGGATCACTGACCCTAGTCCGTGTCGTAAAACTAATGTGTTTGCTGTCCGGTTATTTGTCCAACATCGAACCGAGCAGTTAAAACTGGCGATCTAGGTGTGGTTCGTTTGTGCTTCAAAATAACATTGAATCATGTGTCCCACTCAGTGCAATTATTGCTATAATGGCTATGATGAGAGCTCCGTGTAGCTGCTTCGAAAATATTAAGCCTACCTTGTCAAACGTAAATTACAATAGATCCATTAATCTTTCTGCAATCCAAGGTGTCTTTAACTTTCTCTCTACGTACTATATACATAGTGTATAGAGAAGGCATTGTAATGCATCCAAAAATTCGTGTTTTGTGTCCCCCTGAATCTAAAAAAAAACATTTTTAGAAAAAGGTCCGCGTGTGTTTGTCTGTGGACAGCATAGCTCAAAAGCGAAAAGACTATTAAATACAAAATTTATCTTCCCCACCTCTAACTACCCTAACATGGAACATTTTTCGAAAATGTTCTTTTTCTTAAAAATGTTTCTAACGATTTTGAATAAAGTATCGGTTAATAAAGACGCTTACCTGACAAAACAAAATGTATATCTTGAATTCTCTGGGAATAGTCTCTGAAGCCTACTTTATTCTGGATGAATTTTACGGAATTTTGCAAAACTGCTAAACCGTGAGAGACGGACAAAAACTTACACACAAAAAATGTAGAGCACGTTAAAAGACACAATTTATGTTAAAATAAGAACTGAAGCTTTCCTGGTGACGTGTTGTATTCAAAATCTTCTCGGGCTTCTAGCCAGGTAAAAACTTGGCTTGACACGAACGTTTCGAAGAAGTGCATCTTCCTCGTCTTCAGGGTGAACTGATGGTTTGAGCTTGCGGAGACTGGTATTTATACGAGCTGGGATTAAGCTAACATCTGATTGGTTCGCGTGATATTATGCCCATGTCTCAGTCATCTTAAATACCAGGCCATAATATCACGCGAACCAATCAGATGTTAGCTTCATCCCAGCTCGTATAAATACCAGTCTCCGCAAGGTCAAACCATCAGTTCACCCTGAAGACGAGGAAGATGCACTTCTTCGAAACGTTGGTGTCAAGCCAAGTTTTTACCTGGCTAGAAGCCCGAGAAGATTTTGAATTAACAATTTATGTTATATACATTTTTTTCGTGGAGTAGATCGTTTTTTAGATATTATTGGTTTCAGCATTAAAAAACATACTCATCTCATACAGGAATTTGTCAACCCCCGTCCATACAAACAAAGGAACTTCAGTCACAAAGCAACCAGCTTTTGACTATCACTTTAACCTATGGTACTCCCTTATTCCGTTTCTACTTACAAGGAAGCAAGTAATAAAACTATTTCAGCTCATTTTTTCTCGAATAGCATGAAGTAAATAGAAGCATAAGGTTTCTAACAATAATTTGTTGCTAAGATGTAGAGAAAGTCATGTGAGTGGAACACATAAGATTTTTTCGTTAGAGAAATGCCTTAACATGAACAGGACTGAAGAATAGTCGCAAACTGTCACCAGTCACAGCAATGCAATAACTGCAAGAGATTTTCGGAATTTATTGTTAGTGTAGTTAAGTTAGTGTGCTGAACATAATCCTTCCTTTTCTCCTACTTCTAGCTTTCTGGACTTAGTTGAAATAGTACCTTCATGTCGACCAGAAAAAATCTGATGTGCTCCATCCACATGAATTCCTCTACATCTCTATAACAAATTATTGTTAATAAGCTTATTCTTCTATGTATTTAATGCTAAAATATTAGCAGAAACGGTCTTATTTCTTAGTGCTTTTAAGTGAACGGAAATAAGGGAATACACTAGGCTAAACCGACAGTCAAATGTTTTAAAATGTGGTTGCTATGGAATTGAAATCCGTTTCCATGCCGTTGGCAAGTTCCCGCATGAGAAAAATTAAGTTTTTTAAAACTGAAATCAATAACAAGGAATATTTAAAAAAAATGAGCGTGTTTTAACGAGCTTTACATTTTTTGCGTGTTAAGCTTTAAACTATCTCTTACAGTTTACCAGTTATGTAAAATTCTGCAAAATGTATCCAGAATAATCTTGTCTCCAGAGGCTATTCTCAGAAAATTTAAGATATAATTTGTTTTGTGTGTAGTTTAACGTCCTTTAACCTGGTTGGTCATATCGGATGAAATACATTTTATTTGACATGTATATACCTTACATTTAAGATATTTTGATCAAAATCATTAGTGCCATTTTTGAGAAAATCAAAATTTTCGAAGTTGTTTACATGTAAAAAGGGTAGTTGGGGTTGGGGGACTTTCTTGAAAATCTTCCTGTCGTATCCTTGGAAGATGTTGAAGTTAAATATCGAGTTTGATGTTCAATGGACTGTTCGTTTTTGAGCTATGCTGCCTAGAAAAACACACACAGTTTTCTAAAATTGCTTTTTTTTTTTTTTTTTTTTGGATTCACGGGTCTCAAAACATATTTCCGGTGAAATCTTGATATCAATTTTTGGGGTGCATTACAATACCTTCTCTACACACTATGTATATATTATGTAGAGATGGTAAAACTTTGTATATAAATAATTGGAGTCCATAACAGAACAAGTTAGCAGGAATACATGGATAGATTAAGTAGTATATGCAAGTTCATTGATGGAGCATGAGAAAGAGTTTAAAATTCCAGACGAAGTCGAGTATTTTCCATTTTTATGTGTATTAGGTACTATTTTTTCGACGACAGTGAATAACAGAAGTAGTATTTAAAGGGAAATAAAATAAATAACTCCCAACAGCTGTTACACATGGCGATTCCATTGGCAAAGCACCTTCATAATATTTTTGGCAACGATTATCTACGCCTGAATTCTGACCTTAAAAGATCTGCGAGTTACAACTTCCAGGAAGTAAAGATTTAAACAGTATAATAAACTTCAATATTATTATGTTGCACATCTACAATAATAAATAAATATTTAAGAATTGCAGGATTCAATTTAATGTACACACACACATATTATATATTATATATACAGGGTATTTCAAAAATACGGGGCATAATTTCAGGTATGTATTCCCCACATGTAGACAATCAGATTAGTTCATTATAACATGTGTCCGGAAACGCTTTCACAACATTGAAATTCACTGGAACGTTTTTCTTTCCGCAGGTTGTTGTCATTACAGAAGATGTTCAAAATGTCCACCTCCTGCTTGAATACAGACCTCACATCGATGTCTCATTGGCCTGCGACCACGATCCCAAACTCCAGGAGTATTGCGTATGTCCTCACAACTTGCCACAATTCGATTCCGAAGGGATTCCAAATCCGGCACCGGAGACGACTTAACCAATGATTTTAAATGGCCCCACAAGTACAAATCGAGAGGGTTCAGATCAGGTGAGCGTGGAGACCAAGCAATTGGGCCACCTCTACCTATCCATCGATCAGGAAGCCTTCGATCCAAGTACCGGCGAGCAGTAGGACTGAAGTTTGCAGGAGCGCCATCATGCAAGAAGTGAATGTGTTGATGATTGATCAGTGGGGTGTCTTCGAAAACGTCAGGTATGGTGTTTTCCAGGAAGTTTATGTACGTAAGTCTGTTTACAAGTACATGGGGTCCAACTAATCGATCACCAATGATACCGGCACACATGTTGAGGGAGAACCGCACCTGGTGATGAGATACAACAGTTGCATGCGACCATACAAGCTGATTGTGGAAATTTGTTATGCCATCTCTTGTGAACTGCGCTTCATCTGTAAATAATACGACGGAAGAGAAGTTCGGATTTACACCACACTGCTGCAAGAACCACTGACAGAACCTAACTCGTGCCGGGTAATCTGCAGGTGACAGGGCCTGTACACGTTGCAAATGATAAGGATACAATTGATACTCGTTCAACAGTCTCCAGACAGTCGTATGAGGAACATTGACTTGCAACGCTAACCGTCGTGTGCTGATAGGAGTCCTGTCCACAGCCTCCAGAATCTCCTCCTGCACTTCTGGAGTTGTAGATCTTGGTCGTCCCCTTCCCAATCCAGGAGAGATGAATGTTCCATACTCGCACAGACGGGAATGGAGACGTACAAATGTCTTCCGATCTGGACATTGTCGCTGTGGGTACCTCTCCTGGTACAAACGACGAGCCAGCGCAGCATTGCCGTCCGCCTTACCGTACATGAAGTGTATCTCTGCCAGCTCTTGATTTGAATACATGTCGCACAGTCTTAACGCCTAAAGAACACTGAATGTAACCTTCCTCAGAATGAACTATCAGAGCGCCCTCCTGTCTCCTTTGACGGCAAAGACCTGCGGAAAGAAAAACGTTCCAGTGAATTCCAATGTTGTGAAGGCCATAACTCGGAAATGAAGCATTTCCGGACACATGTTATAATGAACTATTTTAATTGTCTTCATGTGGGAAATACATACCTGAAATTATGCCCCGTATTTTTGAAACAGCCTGTATGTATGTATGTATGTATGTATGTATGTATGTATGTATGTATGTATGTATGTATGTATGTATGTATGTATGTATGTATGTATGTATGTATGTATGTATGTATGTATGTATGTATGTATGTATGTATGTATGTATGTATGTATGTATGTATGTATGTATGTATGTATGTATGTATGTATGTATGTATGTATGTATGTATGTATGTATGTATGTATGTATGTATGTATGTATGTATGTATGTATGTATGTATGTATGTATGTATGTATGTATGTATGTATGTATGTATGTATATACTAAAATATATTTTATATCAATTATGTCATTACTGTGTTGTGGTATTATATACTGCGTATATATTATGTGTATATATTTCTCTTAAGTGTGTTTGTCTATTATAATAGAGCACATTAATGTACCTGAATAAGGTCTAACCTAACTTGTTAAGTTGCTAAGCTGTTAAGTTTTATAGTTGAATATATTTCTCCTTTTATTTTCGTGTTTACTTTTTTAATCCTTCATTTTTTACTTTCTCTATACGTTCTATAAACATAGAGTATAGAGAAGGTACTGTACTCCACCGAGAAATTCGATATCGAGATTTCACCAGAAACATATATTTTAGGGTACCCTGTATCCAAAAAAGTATTTTTAGAAAAGGTCCGTGTGTGTCCGTGTCTGTGAACACGATAACTCAAAAAAAAAAGTCGGTAAAATACCAAACTTGGTATTAAGGTTTAGTATTTTCCAGGGATGGGACATGAAGATTTTCAGAAAAATGCCTCCACCCCAAACTAACCTTTAAATTGAACATTTTTCGAAAATTTTGATTTTCTAAAAATTGGCTGTAACGATTTTGATAAAATACCATATATTAAAAACATTTACCTGACAAATAAAATGTATATCTTGAATTTTCTGGGAATAGTCTCTGAAGACTACTTTATTCTGGGTTAATTTTACGGAATTTTGCATAACTGCTAAACCGTAAGAGATGGACAAAAACTTACCACACAGCAAATGTACAGCACTTTAAAACACACAATTTATATTACATACATTTTTTCGTGGTGTTGATTGTTTTTTTTTTTTTTTTTTTTTTTTTTTTTTTAGATATTCCTTGTTTTTGGTCTCAGCTATAAAAAACTTATACTTTTCTCATACAGGACTTTGTGAATTCTTGTCCAAACAAACAAAGGAACTTCAGTCACATAGCAACCAGATTTTGACTATCACTTTAACCTATGGTACCCCCTTATTTCACTTCTACTAACAAGGAAGCAAGTAATAAGACTATTTCTGCTAATTTTTTCTCGATTAGATGAAATAAATAGAATAATTTGTTGCAGAGATGTAGTCATGTGAATGGAACACACATGATTTTTTAATTGCAATTGATGAAGATTAATGTATGATATTATGTCAATAAATATACTTATTCATGCATCTATTCATATACACTAAAATAGGAAATCACATATTTAAGTTGAATTAAGGAAGCTCAACTTTTCATCATGATAGCATGAAAGTGGATAAAAAATGTGCTGTGTTCCATTCACATTATTTACTTTCTCTACTCGTTCTGCAAACAAAATATTCTTACAAAAAGGATTCTTTTACCTATCTACATCATGCTAATCGAGATAAGCATTAGCAGATTGATTCCTTGTAAGTAGAAGGGAAATATGGCTAAAGCGATAGCCATATATTTTAAAAGCTAGTCACTATAAGAACAATTGAATTTCGGCTCACTTTGCAAGGCCAGCAATAAACAAAAGCGAGATGAAAGTAGAGGTAACACCATTTGAGAACAGTAGCGTAGTTTAAATTTTAAACTAATAACGGGCAATATCTTGGAAACTGCCAACTCTACAAAAAAAAATATATATGACACAAATTGTGTGTTTTAACGAAAACTTCATTTCATTGTGCAGTAAGTTTTGCCTATTTCTTACGGTTTACTAGTTAGAAAAAATTCAGCACAATTCACCCCGAATGAACATGCCTTCAGAACATATTCCCAGAAAATTCAAAATATACATTTTATTTATACTGTCTAACCTGAAAACATCGTTCCGAACCCATCTTGTGCATACTAATATTATAGATTTTGGGGCTGCAATGTTCGATTCAGATTCGAATCTTATCAAAACGTTGACAGTTTTTTTTTTCTCGCTTTCTTTCTTCCTGATTTGGCACAAAGCTAGATGGGATATCAGAACATTTAACTTTATTTGTTTCTTTATTGTTCTCTTTATTTATTTTTATTCTAACTTTATCATTCCAGTATTATATGAAGTCTTAGTGGAGTTTCTTTTTCAAAACAATTAGAATGAAAACCAAGGATTGAGAACTGAAGAACACGTAAAATGAACTGCTGTTTGTTCTTAACTCTTATACCTTTTAATTTTCACCTAAATTTATTAATATAACAAACACTGAATTAACTTTGCACCTTGATGTATAATACGTAAACAAGAAAAAACGTGCACGCCGACTGGAGGTGATGAGGGAACATGAAATTAATCATGAAGCTACAGCGCTTAAGGTGCTTGAAACTTGTAGGTGTAGTGTCACACATTTGGAATCGACATAACTATTGCTGTTAAGGTCTATTTTCCTATGAAAAGTAGGCTAGATTTGCGTGGTTATCAAATGGTCAACAAGCACGGTAATTTTGACCTTATTGCTCTCGGAGTATGAAGTGTTACCTATCTCCAAAAAGTAATAAGGGACAGGTGAACCATCTGGTATAGTAAATATCATTAATATAAGCTATTTTAAGAGAAACAAAATATTCAAAATATTCCCATGTAAAGAGTAGTTTATGGTGAGGTTTCCGTGTCGCATTCTTGAAAGATACTAAATTTAAATACCAAATTTGGTATTTGACAGTCTTTTAATCTTTGAGCTTTCCAAAGACATTCCTACACACACACACACACACGGATCTTTGTCTAAAAATGCTTTTTCAGGACAAAGGATGGCAAAATATATATTTCTGGTGAAATCTCGTTTAGAGGTTTCGAGTGGAATATCTTCTCTGTACACTATATACCTACATAGTACGTGTAGAGAAAGTAAAACACTATCTTCGAAAGAGTATGCTACTGTTCAATTTTTCTTTTTCTTTAAAATCCAAAGTAGTTGTTTTCCTACACACTAATTTTAATTTTTAACCTACTTCAAGTTATTTGAAATAATTCATTATTCCAGGAATTGTTCATTATTTCGTGGGAGGTAAATGGAACAAGACCTTTCTAAACAAAAGCTACGAGGTCTGCCTTAGGAGTACTCGACCTAACAAAGAAAGCACAAAAATTCTGGGGAAAAACATCCTTTCTCTAATAGTCTCATTTCGGCTCGATACACATTTCCCAGTGACGTTCAATAGCTTCGATACCTTGTATATAGTGAGAACTATCGAGGTCTGTCAAATAGCCATCAACTGCAGACTCCACGTCTTCAGTGTTGACAAATGTTCTACCACCAAATCATTTCTTCAAGTTTGGAAACAGAAAATAATCAGAGGGGGCTATGCATGAGGAAGTAATTAAACTTTAACCCATTTATGTTGGCCTTATAATCTAAGTGTGAGCTGGAGCATTCTCTTGATGAAACAAAATATTTTTTTTGTTGCTAAATCCGGCCTTTTCTTTCTTTCTTTCTTTCTTTCTTTTTTGCCTGATATCATCACGCTGTAACAAGTTAACATAATATTTGTTTTTTTAAGATAACCAATGAAAATTATCCCGCGTGCGTCCCAGAAAACTGATGCCATGACCTTGCCTGTAGATGGAACTGTCATCGCCTTCTTTGGAGCCTATTTTCCTCTTCCAATCTACTGTTTTGATTGTTCCTTCGTCTCAGGAGTAAAGTGATAGATCCAGGTTATGCATTGACGCAAAAAGTCAGCTTTATTGCAGAGAAACATTGCCAAACACTCGACTAAAACATCCTCATAACGCTGTTTTTGTTCTATTGTGAGCAAACGCGGCATCCACAACTTTCTCATATCCAAATTTTCAGTCAAGATGCGATGTACAGAAGTTTTTAAAATGCCTGCAATGTCTGCCAGCGCGCGCATTTTTAGTCGACGGTCATCCAATACCATTTTGTGGATTTTCTTTACAATTTCTGGAATGGTAACTTCTTTTGTTCGGCCACTGTGATGTTCGTCTTGGCAGCTCGTATGGCCAGACTGTCGCCCAATATTTCACTGTTGTAAACGAAGGAGCAGACTCCGCCAAACTAGAATCTAGCTCAGCTTTAATATTAGTTGGACTAGACCTTTCAAATGAAAGTATTGTATCGCATAACGAAGACCAGTTTTATCCTTGTTTACAAATTGGCTGAGAGCATTCACTGATGATGGTTGTCAAACAAATGCTTAACAATGTAAAATCGTTAAACTTCAAACTTAAGTTTTCTAAAGATGGCACCTTTAACCATTGTTGTTGTTTCAAACAACTGCTATCTATACTTCAGGTCGGATACTTCTGGGGCAGCCTGTATATTTTAATATACTATATGAATCTTTCTGCGTATTCATATGCAATTTTCTAAAAGTTGTAGCTATAGCGGTGCTGGCGCCTTCCATGTGCCAAGGAGAAACATCACAGCAGTTTTTGCCACCACCTACGTTTGTGTGTGTTGAGGTCATTACCTCTCCTGTTGTTATCCAAAGGGTAAGCTATGAGATTTTGCACTCAGTGTATGCGTAGGTGGGGCGAAAATTGACAACACCAGTTAAATTAACTAAGAATATTTAATGAAGGCTCCTAACACGGTCTATTGAAATGAGTTATAACGATTGTATTACAATGAATAATCAATTCTTCCTGAATCTAAGCACGATAAACTGTAACTGCATCATATTAAATCTGCTAGCTGCTGGAGTATCAAGAACTTATCGTTGTTTTGGTAGTAAAAAGTAACAAACTTAAGTTACCGAGACTCCTACACAGCAATTCTCTTTGTGATCACGCTAGCTGGGAGATGATCGCAATATCGACTGCCGATAACACTTTAATAACTATAGCAGAAGTTTCAGAAGTAACTAAATATTCGAAAATACAGACTGTTTTATTACTTATAGGTTGCCAAATCTTACATTTTTATTTGTATCGTTGACACAATTGCTAATATCTGTATTGTGCAGTTTTAATACTTTCTAGAAATTCTCTACATGCATAATCACTTATCCTTTAGATTGGCTTAAAAGATATTTGGCAAAGGGGTAGCGAAAATGGATATAACGTCGTGAATAAAGTGAAAAGACTACTATGCGATATAAACACGCAGGAAATAGAATCTGAATATAGAAAAAAATCGTCATTGGAATTACAAAATGAAATAAAAATTGAGTGGGGTAAAGAAAAATGTACTTTAGAATTGGGTATGCAAAAAAATGTTGGGGTAGGAGGGTGGTAGTTGATGAAGCTTGTAGGAAGATTTTGTGGGTATCAGGAAGACTGGACGCATATTTTGGCAGATTGCGTGCAGATGGAGGATGTTAGGAAAAAATTTTTCCGGAAGTACTTTTAACTTCAAACAGACGAAGGGCAGAATTCTGAAATTTGATTCTAAACAGCCAAAACTGACCCAAGCCTGAACACATACTTAATGCACTAAGAGATAAAATATTTGTGTAAATATTGTATAGACTTATTTGGTGTTTTAGTAATATATATGTGTGAGTGCGTGGTGTAGTTGTGAATGCAAGTGTGAGTGTGGGAAAAACCGGAGAACCCGGAGAAAACCCGCCCCTGCGCCGCTTTGTCCACCTCAAATCTCACATGCGGTCGCTTGGGGCACCTGTGGGACCAAGAATGCTTTTCTTAATCAGATTGCATTTACTGCCAATTAACCGAGCAATGTGACTCAGGTGTTCGGGAGGTGGTGGGATTGATTTCCCGTTGCCGGCTTCTCAAATCCATAGCTTTTTCGGGTGGAAAGGCAAATGCTGGGGAGGATTCTACCTGTCTCTACATAGCATCCGTCTGTTTTTCTTTCCGGGTTGTCGATGTCGTCGAGGACTGCAGTAGAGATGATTCCGCTTTCGAGACTCAACAGGATGACGCTGGGGGCTATCGGTATACTAAAGGATGTTTATTCCAATCTGAGACGCAGGCACTCACCGCGTCGAAATGAACTGTTGGAAAACTGGTTAGGTATTGATTTACCTTTTTTTTCCATTTACATAGCCCCCTTTAACATCTAAGGTTATATCGGTGGATTTGCATTGGAAACAACAATTTGCCTGTAGTTTCTTTACGTTGGGTTTTAATCGTTTTATTTTCCTCAAACGCACACTCATTCTGTGGGGGATAGGGAATAATTCTCCCAGCCGGGAGTCGAACCCAAGACCTCCGGGCGAGAAGTCAGCTCGCTGACCACTAGACCACGGAGGTAGTCCTGATTTAATTGCTTTTTTTTTCACACAAACCGTGTGTGGGACAGGAGTTGAAAAATTCATAGCCGGGATTTGAACCAAGGATCTCCCGGTCTCTAGCCGGTTGCCTTACCACTGAGCTACCATGGCAACATTCTGGCATAACTTTGAATTTCTCAACTAACTCGCATGTTTTCCCAGTAAACGACAAGGTGCTCTCAAATTATTTTGAGATGAGAATTTCAATGGCGACCTACAACTGTATGGAAACAGTTAGGGACTCCCATGATGGTTCTATGCTCTCATCTCATTCTCTCATCCCGGGGGGAGGGGTGACGTACTAAAAGTCTATCACTGGCTGAACTGTGGAATCCCTTCCCTTACACTGCACTAAGGCTTATTACACTTTGGCTTTTGAGGATATCAGGGCAAATATTGTGCTTGGATAAAAGCATACCAGGTGCATGTCTATCCGCTTATCTTAAGAAAACTCCTTGTTTTTTTATCTATATTTTGGAAAACGTTTATATGAATGTGTTATAACCAGGCTAGGAAGTTCGTACCGTTCGCCGTTCCGTAATATAGGTTGCGACCAACCAGCTCGCCGCATCAAAACGACTCATTGATAAGAACGCTGGAGGGAGAGGTAAACAAACCTGTAGTCAAGTAAACAGTGCTGTTTCTACAGAACAAAAATCACTTATGAGACACTCGTAAAAGCATATCTATTTGGATCATAACCATGTACGACATACAAATTGTTACATTTATACAGACTGATCTTCTCCTTAACATGTGGACAGCCAAGCAATTACAACACGGAGTTTAATATCTACTGATCGAATGTAAAATAATACACAGATAATAAAATTAATTTGCTAAATATTTTAAGCCTCTTATTATGTAAAAACCAAAGCAGGCATCTGCAGCCGTATCTACTTTTGCAGCCTTTTAAATGAAAACTTCATTCTACGTTCCGACAAACATTTGTAATGTGAGAAAGTTCCTTCCACTTAGCATGATGTAATCGGGGCATATTTGAAATAGCTTATCAGTTCTGTATCAATATCATAAGGCAAATAGCATTTGTTGGGGTCTAAAAGTGCAGCCTGTATGCAATACATCATACTGAACCCTGCATTATTTTCATTTACATCTCAATTTCAGGTAGAATGCTTGTGAAGTGGTAAATCCGTTTTGACAGTTCTTCCACATGCCGCACAGATACGGTTACCTCCATACGTCTGTGCTGTAACAGTGTGATATTGTGGTTGACATTTTGAACCAATTTTCAATCAATAAAATATTCCCGTGAAACTGTTGTGTTACTAAACGTTTGGTAGTTTGTATACTAGAATTGTCATTGTTATCTAAGTAAGTACCTAAGTGAATTAGCTAGAAAATTTACTACGGCTGTAAAACAAATTAATTTTTACTTTCCCTATATGCACTATGTACATAGTATATACAGAAGGTATTGAACTCCACCAAAAAATTCGATACCGAGATTTCACCGGAAATATATGTTTTAGGGTCCCCTTTATCTAAAAAAAGCATTTTCGGAAAAAGGTCCGTGTGTTATGTGTGTGTGTGTGTGTCCGTGAACACGATAACTCAAAAACGAAAAGTAGGTAAAATAACAAGAAGATTTTGAGAAAAATCCCCCCACCCCGAACTACCCTTTATATGGAACTTTTTTCGAAAATGACTAACGATTTTGATTAAAATTTCGTATATTAAAGATATTTACCTGACAAATAAAATGTATATCTTGAATTTTCTGGGAATAACCTCTGAAGAGTAGTTTATTCTGGATGAATTTTACTGAATTTTGAATAACTGCTAAATGTAAGAGATGGACAAAAACTTACTACACAAAAACTTTAGAGCACGTTAAAACACACAATTTATGTTATACACTTTTTTTCGTGGAGTTCGTCGTTTTTGTGACATTCCTTATTTTTGGTTTCTCCTATGAAAAACTTATACATTTTACATACAGGAATTTGTCAACTGCTGTACATACAAACAAAGGAACTTCAGTGACATAGCAGCCAGCTTTTGATTATCACTTTAGCCTATGGTACTCCCTTATTTCAACTCTACTTACAAGGAAGCAAGTAATATGGCTATTTCTGCTAATGTTTTACTGATTAGCATGAAGTAAATAGAAGTATAAGCTTTTTAAGAATAATTTGTTACAGGGATATAGAGAAAGTCATGTGAATGGTACACATGGTTCTGTGTTAAGCCGATGTCCTACGATCAAAATTTGGTCCAACATTTTCTATACAATGTGAACGTTGTGTACAATTTCTCGGTACCATTCCCACGGGAGTGTGTATTGGTCCAAATATTTCTCGCATGCACTTGAACAGCTGATAGAAAATGGAGGTTGTTGATTCATAATTATTTATGTTCGCTGTAGCAAGTTTAGTTTATGTATCCATTGCAGGAGCATATTGTAATAGAAAGGAAAAATCAATAAAGAGTGTTGGTGGGCTAGACGATGGCTGGAACGTAAGAATGCAGGCCAAGGAAGAGGTGTACTACATGTGCTACAAAATGAACTCGTTTCTGACAGTAAATTATTTTAACTTCCTTAGAAAGGACGAAAATTTGTTTGGAAAGTTGCTGTCTTTAGTCGAGACAAAAATCACTCGCTAAGACACAAATATGAGGCAGTCCATACCAGCAAATCAAAAGTAAGACCACGTTTTTTATATTTGCGTTGGATCCGATGAAATACATTTGCAGGGGCTATAAATACCCGAGTCATTATTTCATAAATCTCTGCCACACAAAAAATATGTATTTCAACAATAGCTCAGCTACTATAATCCTATTATTTAACACAAAGTCTTAACAGCTAAGTTTCACACAAACAATTACATGGGCGGGAAGGGAGACATAGCGCTTGCTGCCATCTTATTACGTCATTACCATTGGTTTGTTTCATAGTTTGAACCAAAAATTAGAAACCGGTGCATCCGTTGGACCAAAAAAATAGGACGGAAATTGTACACAATGAAATTATCCGATGTCCCACGATCCAATTGGTAGTTTGAAGAGTATTGGACCAAAATATTTGACCGTGGGACATCGGCTTTATGCAGTGATTCTGTTTTGCAGTAATGGGTTGCACTCTACGTTAACCTTTGCTCGCGCAAGTAGCACCGCATAAGGAAATTAGTACGAACTTCCTAGCTCTGGTTACAACAGCTTCTTCGCTCAACAGGAGGCTCTGCTGCTAGCGCAAGTACGTCATCTCACCGACCAAGACGGAGGTCCCTAGCTCATCGAAACTAAAATCGCTCTACATCATAAGAGACAAAGGTAGGTTAGAAACATTGACAGTGCGCTGGCGCCACGAAATTTACTATCAACAAAGCGATGTTGTAATAGAAATAAAAAGAAATCAGGACCACAGCGCTTGTTCCAAATCGGACGTGATTCTTTCTGAATGCAGGCTGTGTCTCTCATAGATGTCCTCCTACAAAACACATACAAAAAGAACTTGCTGGACCAACAATATATTCCCAAGTCCACACCCTCACGTCTTATTTTATTGTTAATTAAAACCAAGGCACCCGCCTCTGTTCTTCTTCTTCTCCATAAAGTAGATTTGTCTCTCTGTCTCTATTCTCATTGTCATGGTAAAGTGATATGTGACAGTGGGCCCAGTTTGGGCGCGCCTCGCATTGTTTGAGAGAGTAGAATTTTCGCCCCCTCATTCAAAGTAGCTACTGCTACCCAGCAAGGAGAAGAATGGGTAAGTAGCGAGGCATATTAAAAAGTAAACTGGAAGTGTTGCACCAACGACCCACGCTGCAGGTGTGAGGAAATTGCTGGGGGGAAATAGACTCTCACTTCTCTGTGTTGTATTCATTAGATTCATGATGGACGCGCAGTGAAGTAACGGCCATAGGAGTTCTGTAGTGTTGTGATCTTGAATATGATGTATTTCATTCACTTGACTTACTCTTCATCGCTGTAACAAATTATTGTTAAAAATCAAATTCTTCTATCTACTTTATATAATCGAGATAAACATTAGGAGAAATTACTTGCTTCCTTGTAAGTATAAGGAAAATAAGGGAATACACAAGGCTGAAACGAATCCCAAATCTCTTAAAAGCTGGTTGCCATGTGGTTGAAATCCGTTTCTATGCAGGGACAGGAGTTTTACAACTTTTCGTGTGAAAAAATTTTAAGCACTTAAAGTTTGAAAAAAAAAATCTCGGAAATGCTCTATTCCACGAGAAAAACGTATTTGACATAAATTGCGTGTTTCAACGAGATCTACATTTTTTGTGTAGTAAGTTTCTGTATTACTCTTACTGTTTACTAGTTACGCAAAATTCATTCAGAATAAAGAGGTATTTGGAGGCTATTGCCACAAAATTCAAGATATACACTTTATTTGCCTTATAAATAAGTTTAATATACGGTATTTTAATCAATCGTTAGAGCCATTTTTGATAAAATTTTCGAAGTTTTTACGATGTGCCGGGTAGTTTGGGGTGGGAAGACTTCTCTCAACATCTTCGTGTCACATCCTTGGAAGATACTTAACTTAAACACCAAGTTCGGTACTGTACCGACTTTTCGTTTTTGAGTTATCGTGTTCATAGACACATGGACACACAAACGAACCGTCTTCCAAAAATGCTTTCGGTATTGAAATTTTGGGCGGAATGCAATACAGGTACATAGTACCTGTAGATAAAAGTAAAAATAAGGATAAATGTAGCCTTTTGAATAAATTCGTCTGTTAGTTCATTAATAACTAAATACTAACAAGAAGAGTATGATCATTACTTGACCCATTCGTTTAATGCATTTAACTAATAATAAATTTTGATACTACAGTACAATTTCCAATAGCTTTAAAATCTAAAGTGGATTAACAAAGCACAATTCAAGAAGATATCTTTGGAGTGAAATTCAATGAAGAAATCTAATAACAATATTGCCTTTTATGTTACAATATTTCCATAATGTTGCTGAATAAATATTAAATATCAATATATATTCAATCGCAAATTACGACAAACATGACTCATAAAAAAACCGCCTTGGTAATGTGGGGGTAGCCTGTCTGCCTTCACATTCAAGACATCGCGAGTTCGAACTCTACTTAGGGTGAGTTACCCAGATAAGGGTTTTTTGGGGGTTTCCTTTATACTGAGAAGGCAAAAGTCAAGTAGTTTTAAGCTCCCTGGAACCCAATACCATTTGAGTATAATTTCACTGGTTTCATTTATCGTCCAATGTGATCAGCAAAGTTAAATAATGTTAAGCTCGAAAAATAACTGGTGTGTTCCATTCACATGACTTTTTCTACATCTCTGCAGCAAATTATTCTAAAAAAAACTTATGCTTCTTTTTATTTTATGTTAATCCAGAAAAAATAGCATAGCATATGCTCCCCTGTAAGTAGAAGTGAAATAAGGGAGTACCATAGGTTAAATTAATAGTTAAAAGTTGGTTGCTATGTGACTGAAGTTCCTTTGTTTGTATGGACAGGAGTTGACAAATTCCTGTATGAGAAAAGTGTAAGTTTTTCAAAGCTGAAACTAATAACAAGAAATATCTCAAGAACGATCAACTCCGCGAAAAAACTGTATATAACATAAATTGTTGTTTTAACGTGCTCTACATTTTTTGTGTGGTAAGTTTTTATTTATCTCAAACGGTTTAGCACTTATACCAAATCCCGTAAAATTCATTCAGAATAAAGTAGTCTCCAGAGGCTATTCCGTAAAATTCAAGATGTACAAATGTCAGGTAAATATCTTTAAAATACGATATTTTAATCAAAATCGTTATAGCCATTTTTGAGAAACTCAAAATTTTCAAAAAAAATCCTTGTAAAGTTAGTTCGGGGATTTTCTTGAAAATCTTCGTGTCGCATCCTCGGAAGATACCAAACATGAATACCAAGTTTGGTACTCAACGATCTTTTCGTTTTTGTGCTCTCTATCCAGAGAGAGAGACACACACACACACAGACAGGCTGACAGAGACATACGCACACGGACCTTTTTCCAAAAATGTTTTTTGGGTCATGGGGAACCCAAAACATGTATTTCCGGTGAAATCTCGATATCGAACTTTTGGGTGCATTGCAATACCTTCTTTATGCACTACGAGCATAGTACGTGTAGAGAAAGTAGTAATATTAAAAAATTAACATTTTAAAAAAATAAATAAGAAATAACTTTAAACTTTTTCATACACAATATTATATTCCTAAACATTAATTGAAGCATTGGGGTTTAATGCAGGGTACATTACTGCTTTTGTTATTATCAGAGAGGCTAACTAGTTTTGTTTTTGTCAAGTATGTGCGTCTCCTAGGGGCATCAGAGTATCAGAGTAAAGCGGCTGTTGAAGAAGAAAAGTCTAACATCCCTAAATATTCCAACACACAGTAATGTATTAATGTATGGAAACCGAGACGGTTCCGCAGTGATGTGAGAGACTCTCATTCGGTGTGACTCCAGTTCAATTCCTTTTAGCCCACGCGGGCATTATGATCAAGGGGTTTTTCGAGGTTTCTTATGTTGACTAGGGAAAGCTGGGTATTTCGTCTTCTACCACGAATTTCCTATCCAGCGTTTCTTAATCCCCATTATTAACTTTTCATCTCTGCTTTTTCAGGGTTGTAGGACCAGTGGTTGGCGTGCTGCGGCATAACTTTTTATCAGGGCTAGCCGGCGTCGGAATTTGTATCATGCTGGACTCGTTAGGATACCACCCTTGCTAGCGAACTATATCTCGCCGCCATTTGGTCCGTTTTTCACACGCTGGAAGCACAAAGGGCCCACATGCGTTGCTGTGTTCTGGTTACTGTAGTACCCTCCTAGCTCCTAATGGATGTGAAACGCAGGACGATTTGCGAGAAGACAGGCAGCTTACCAAGAACCCTTTGCCGATAGATTAGCTTTTAATTCAAAATCTTCTCGGGCTTCTAAACAGGTAAAAACTTGGCTTGACACCAACTTTTCGAAGAAGTGCAACTTCCTCGTCTTCAGGGTGGACTGATGGATTGAGCTTGCGGATTGAGCTAGCATCTGATTGGTTCGCGTGATACTATGGTCATGTTGTAACTGGTATTTAAGATGACTGTTGTAACTGTATTTAAGATCCCAGACCCAGAGCAATTGGCAGGCTGAGGGCTGCCCGAGGTGTGTTAGACGTGTCCCTGTTCTCGGAGAGAACTTAACCACGTTCTGACAGGATTGTGGGCTTTTGCAGGATGGCAGGTGAGGTTTGGGGTTGTGGAGTGGCAGGAGGAGGCAAGTATTGCTCCTCGACGGTTGCCTATGATGTGCACGCTGGTGTGAGTTTATTCAAAAGTTTATTTTGGGTATTTTAATTTTGATATCCAAGCAACTCTTGAACGATTGTAAGGAGCTTAGCCGTAGCAGCTGTTGGAGGTGCTCCTTCTTTATCGGGGATGCCCGCAAGCCATGCGGGGAAGCCGGTATCGCCTGAGGCGGCGACCTAACGAGACCTAACGAGACCTAACGAGGGCGCTCCGATGGAATGGTAACCCTTCGTTGAATTTTGTTGCCCGACGCCGTATGGTAGACCAGAGGCTTCGTGCAGGAGTCTCGTAGGAAATCGTCGAGGCACAGAATAGATGGCCCGAAGGCATCTATTCTGTACCCGCTGAAGCAACAGCAGACTGGAGTCTGCCGCCATGCCCCAGATCTCACAGGCATAGATTAATAAGGGGACTATGAGGGCCCTCAAAAGGCGGGCATCATGGGAACCGGCATCATGGACTTCAGCATCGGGTATAGCGAGGCCGCAGCCCCGTTGCCCCGACACTTCAGTTCCCTGATGTGCTCCCCAAAAGTGTCGCTCTTGTCAAGCTTCACCCCCAAGTAGGTAATGGTGTTCATCCATTGTATCCTTCGTCTGAAGTTCGTGAATATAAGGAAGTTTGAGGGAAAGCGGCGCTTGCTGAAGAGAATAGCGTGGCTTTTCTCCGGATTGATGGACAACCGCCAACGCTCGCACCACTCTTGGATGAGGCAGAGGTGTCTCTGAATGGGGTTGAAGGCTCTGCATGGGTCATCTTAAATACCAGTTACAACATGGCCGTAATATCACGCGAACCAATCAGATTTTAGCTTCATTCCAGCTCTTATAAATACCAGTCTCCGCAAGCTCAATCCATCAGCTCACCCTGAAAACGACGAAAATCACTTCTTTGAAACGTTGGTATCAAGCCAAGGTTTTACCTGGTTAGAAGCCCGAGAAGATTTTGAATTAATACGTCGTCAGGAAAGCTTCAGTTCTTATTTTAGATTAGCTTTTCATAAAACAATTTATTACGGTGTTTCAACAAAGTCATGAAGTGATAGTTTTAATTGTTTTCTCACAGAAATCGTGTGTAGGACAGGAGTTGGATAACCGGCATAGCATTGAATTTCTCAACTGACTCGCATGTTGCCATTTTAGCTCAGTGGTAGAGCAACCGGCTCGAGACCGGGAGATCAGCGATTCAAATCCCCGCTATGGCATTGAATTTCAATCTGACTCTACCTATCCCTGCCCTACACATGGTTTCAGCGAGAAAACAATTAAAATTATCACAATTGTCCATACTATAAATCCTAGAACTTAAAAGTACTGTTGCCATGGTGGCTCGGAGGTAGAGCTGCCGGCTAGTGACCGGGAGATCCGTGGTTCAAATCCCAGCTGTGCCATTGGATTTTTCAGTCTGACTCTACCTATCCAAATTCATGAAGTGTTAATACCTGAATTCTGTAACTCTTATCAACAAAACCCAATACATTTTTAATAAGGAGACAAAAGTGTTAGGTACAATGGAATGACCATTTAAAATATCAATCATGATACGGTTCGTAATGTTGAAGTATTTAATGGTCTATGGTAACGATACACTTGCCACTTTCAGTAGATATTTTGTCACCTAATTATTATACACCTCATGCAATATCTTTGTGAATGGCTACCAAATACACACAATGAATGTTTTCGCCATAGTTACAGTAGAATCTTCTCACCTGAAACAAAAGGGAAAAAAACCATATTACAGACTCGAGGGATTTGGAAATCAACCCAGAATGAAAACGTTCTACATTAATAACTGAGCTGGTATAATTTGAGTCCTTCTCGTTAGAAGGAACAGTGCAGTGTTTTTAAATTAAAATGGTATTTCCTACAATTAGGAAGGAAGCATCAAAGGAGACCCAAACAAAACCTCACCAAGGATCGAGCGGAGTGAGTAGGATGGTAGTGTCTATGTTTAGCATTCCGGAGGTCTCATGTTCGATCCCCGGTGACAGTTAATCTGACCCATGGATTATTCGCGACTACTCCGGGTTGGTTGCGTGGCAGTAGATTATATATGACCATGCATTCTAACGTAATTGCATTGGTATTAATACACATGAAACAACAAAAGAATAATAATCTTGTGCATGTAGACGAAATTTTGTTCTATGGTTACCAAACAAACATTGTTGAAAAAAAAATCACTCTTAAAAAGTTAGCCTTATAGATCATAATATTTTGGATATATGGGTATTATAAACCTCGATTTTTCTAAATATATTGTATACACTCAAGTAATACGTGGTAACTGAAGATGCATGCTTGGTTAAAATGTAAGGAAAACAAAGTCCAAGTAAGTGCTAATAGACGAATTTTGTACAACACAGGCCATTGTAACAGACGCAAAGGAGTTATCATTTCTATCAAGCGTATAATACTATATAAATGATGTTTGGGAAGATGAATATTTTAATATTTGTAATGTGTTAGTAGACTTCTAAGCTAATAGCGGTTAAGTAAGGAAGCCACTAAAAACAATTATTGTTAAAATTTGCTTTGTTTCGTTTCGTTTGCATTTATATATTTTAAAGTAAATAAAATTAAAATATCTCAGCAGAAACTTACCACACATCATTCAGTACTAAATCTCCTTGCATCACACGACACCAAAATTAATTCTCGCTCAAATAAGATACATAAAATTCATATAATGATTTAAATACGAGCCGGAAAAATAACGTCTAACATGTCTCCAAGCTACTGAACGAGCAAGCATTTGTGTAGCGATTGTTTGGGTGAACCAAGAGCTTACCGCCAATACAGGTAAGCCAACCTAACGTGGCTTAATAGCAGATAATAACCGTTGCCCACAAGCAATCCACCGCAGTTGACAGGTGAATGTTGGGGCGGTTCTCTTCTACCAAGTCTTCCTGCACATCGTTTCCTGTGCCCATCACTTCCTTGACATCTGAAGGACCAGCATCTGTGTTTTGTAGGTTGCGGCTGGGCGGTGATTGTGCTGTGTAAAGAGTTTCTTTCAAGTGT
This sequence comes from Hymenopus coronatus, assembly GCA_030762935.1. NCBI lineage: Eukaryota > Metazoa > Arthropoda > Insecta > Mantodea > Hymenopodidae > Hymenopus > Hymenopus coronatus. The sequence goes on along the minus strand of CM060885.1, from coordinate 38,841,654 downwards.
GTTGGGGCCTTTCAGATAGGACTTGTCTTCGTGATCCTTCAGGTGGAGGGCCGATTTGCAGTGTCATCGGGGATTCAGTGGCTTGCGCAAGTCCGCCGGACCCCGGCATCTGGAAACGTAGGAACCATGTTCATGTTTATGTCCGGATCTGGCCGCCCTTTGGGCTCTCTCTTCATTCCTCCATCTCAAGAGTCACGGCAAGAGAAAAAAGAGCCAAGAGCCTACTTGGTGCTGAGATCCATTTGAGGGAGCTTCTTTCGCCGTCCGTATCTTTATTTTGCCCCACAAGGTGGAATTTAAGTCGCCATTTAATATGACGCATTCTTGATATTTTGATTGGGAGATCTGGATCTGAGCCAAGGCCTGATCGAGTTCAGATCTGAATTCGCTGCACTTATATTTCTGGATTGGTATGAAAAGTCTGATTTATAGAGCGAAAAAGAAATACCTTGTTCCAGCCTATCCTACAAGCAGCTTTATACATCAGAAACAAATGAAAAACATGTTTTACGGTATGTCGGTTGTGTTTAAGCATTTTTGGTAGAGGAGCTTAGTAAATGCTTTCAGTTGCTTTTATTATATTTTCTTTTATTTTCCTTATGACGAACTTTAATTTGCATGTTGCATAAAGTTCACTGAAGGTTCGTTGTTTAACTAGGTATTTTCTTACAGTGTAATAAGGAGAAAACGTCAAATTTATATAAACTAATGTAGATTTTAAGCCCGTATTATACTTAAAGTTATTGTTCCGTTTAAAATTACACCTCATTGCTCAAAACAATGTTTTTTCTAAATAAGATTGTGTTAGGGTTCGATATATCAGTCCTTAATTACCTTCAGTTTAAAGAAAACATTGCCGATATATATTTAAAGTGCTAGTTTTAGATTTCCGTTTGTACACAAACTATTTGAAATATTAACTTTCATGACGCACTATATAATAGAACATATTTAAATGTGCTCTGATCATCTTTCCATTTATCTTCATATAGTTCATTTATTTGTTATCCAGCTCAAAAATTTCCAATTCTACACTAATTCGTTTTTTGTTTGTTTTCATTTTATATGTGATAATGTCCTATTGTTCTAATAGTATCACTGATTACTGAATTCGATCGTAGCCTCTATTATTAATATGTTCTTGCCTTTCATTTTCTACTTTTTCCTAAGATACAGCGAGCGATGTATTTCAGCAAAGACCTTCGAAAGCATGATTTCACTGGCTGTCTGCCTACTGCCCACAATTTTATCTCTTTATGGTTTTGATGTAGATGCTTGAAGAAATGACACAAATAAAATGTGTATCTTGAATGTTCTATAAATATTCTATGAAGGCATCGAGTGAGAGCTATGAAATGAAAATCTGCCTAAATAAATTCAAATTGCGTTCAAACAAGCGCCAAATTCAAATTCGCTTCTTCATGTCACATTTAATATCTCAGCATCATTTCTTCCTGGAATGAGTTGCTTTATATTTATCTCCGCAGCTTAAAATCCCAAAAACGACTGGGGAACAAAAATGGTTTTGAAAAACTAAATCTGAAAAAGTAAAATTAAACTATATGAAACAATGGAGAGATTGGGTCAGACTGAAAAATTCAGTTTCATAGCCGGGATTTGAACCACGGATCTCCCAATCTCTAACACCGAACTACCATGGCTACTGCCGGAATAGAATTGAATTTCTCAGCTGACTAGCATGTTTCCCGGTAAACTATACAAGGTGATCTGATCAATGCTATGCCGACATATTACCATGGTAGCTCAGTGGTAGAGCAACTGGCTAGAGACCGAGACATCCTTGATTCAAATCCCGGCTATGGCATTGGATTTTTCAGTTTGACTCTACCTCTCCAGCTCCTGTCCTACACACTGTTTCTCTGAGAAAACAAAGTATCACTATATGAAACATTGAAAAAATCAGCATTATTATACGATGTGGTCACTGAGTAGCACTTGGAAATAAAGTTAGAATTTATCGAAATAGTAAGATGCTTTCAAACAAAATCAGGTAACGTGGAAAGTCATGTTGGACGATGAATGAATGAAATGGGTAAAATGATGCTCAAATGAGCTCGGGGTCAATAGACCCAATATTTGCATTCTCAGAATAAAGGAAAACCCCAAAATAAATGTAAGTCCCTAACCGAGGTTCGAGACTGGGAACTCCTAAATGTGAGACACACGCTACACCCACACTAAATAGGTGGACTGCAACGATATTTTTATTATTATTATTTCTGTTATTATCATTATTTTAATAGTCCCCTTCAACTTCTATGGCCATAACAGCAACTTCTACTGTAGTGTTGCACGTTGAATTGTAGTGTTTCTCAGTTTTAAACTATTAAATTAATACATTCTCTCCTGCAATCATACTTCCAGACTCTCTGGGGGACAGGAAATGAATTTAGTTAAAGAAAAATTCCCCACTCCAGCCTACAATCGAATCCCGCACCTCTGGATGAGAAGTCAGAATGCTGACCAATCGAAGACGAATCTATGTTTATTTCATACTAAGCAGAATGATAAATGCTTTGATTATTGTTATTATTATTATTGTTATTATTATTTTAATAGTCCCCTTCAACTTTTATGGTCATATCGGGGGCTTTGACTCGAGAAACAGCTGCTGGTGTTTTGCGCGCTGAACTGTAGGGTTTCTAAGTTTTAGACTATTAAACTAATACATTATCTCCCGCATTTATTCTTCCAGACTCTATGGGGGGACAGGAAATGAATCTAGTTAAAGAAACATTCCCCGCCCCAGCCGAGAATCGAATCCGGCGCCTCTGCAAGAGAAGCTAACCACTCGGAAATAGATGGTCGTAAGGATGTTGATCGATCAGTTTGAGATGAAACTGTGTTTTTTCATGATTAAGCAGAATGATAAATGTTTCGATTATTATCATTATTACTATTATTATTATTATTATCACAAGGGAAAATTATTGTATAACCGTGCAATTTTATTTCATTACCTTTACTTTGTATTATTAATGGTTTAAAAAAATGTTCTACGTATAAACGATTAACGATAATCATATGTTTGTGAATATCAATAATCTTGTTTTCTTAGTGAAAGAACAAATGAGTTAGTAATAGATTGTCTCCTGTCTTTTGTTGTTTGAAAAAGTTTACTTAGATACGTAGAAGAACAAAAGAGAAGGAATGTATATCTGAGTGATATCTTTGAATACCTCGATGGTACGATGGTAAATAGAGAGAATAATTAATATCTTACACAAGTATTCATTTAAGAAGATACTTATTATATTAATTAAATTTTTATTTCAAAGATTAATAGTGAAATAAAACCTTTTGAGGAGTTATAAAACGAATCGTGTTTATTAGTAGCAAGCCATTCCTTACACAAATCGCCTTGAGAAAAGAGTCCATACAAAATTTATATATATAAAATAGCTAGTTGGGCAGGCAGATACAAAAGATAAATTTAATAATCAAAACCGAAGCTACTGAAAAGACAAATGGAACAGGAATATTATTGTAATAAAACAGTTTTACATTTTATTAGGTAAACAAACTTTCCGACAGTGAAAATCCTACCAAATTAATATTATTATTATTATTATTATTTATTAATTTTATCTTAATCGTGTCTTATTTTAAGTGGGACCTTATGATATTGTATTTAATTTCAATTGCAAATGAAATGCCAGACATGCAATGCAGAGCCATGGAGTTACACTGGAAAGCAGATAAACAACGAAAAGCGACCATTCCAATCATCCTTTAGTTGAGAAGACAAATAGAAAATGAGAAGAGATGGCTATCGGGTATGATGCGAAGTCCTCGGAGACAATACACCACCCGACCTAGTCGCAACAAAATAAAAAGTGAACCCCGAGATAAACAAGAGCAATAAAGAGAATCCGTGGCAATATCTCAGCAAGACATATGTCACCCGCTTTGCATGCATTATCTCCAATCTCTGGCGTCTTAAATACCCCCTTCCCCCGCCATTACACAAAGTATCGATCAAAGGGGAGGTAGGAAAGAGCTTCTCAACCTGTTCTAAATAATATCCCCTCTCCCCCTCAAACAAAACAATGAAATTATAGCTTTATGGTCCATTGTTTTCTATTCAACAAGTATTTTGTACGTTCCAACCCACCCACATATCGTACACACTTGCGCATACCTGTGTAGCGCAAGTTGCGATGCTATCGTGTCAACATGGAACAGACCTCCATATGGACGACCTTACAGCCACATTCGTTTTAGAAATGTATGTGGCCAAATCTTGTGCAGCCGGAGAAATCATTCTGGAAAAAAACAACACTGTGGCATAACAAAATTATCGACTCCAGACTTACTGCAAACCCCAAATATTGTCCTCAATAATGATAATTTCAATTGAGGCACTGAGACCAAAAATCTGACATATTCCATTCACATGACTTTCCCTACATCTCTACAAAAAAAATATTATAAAGCTTATGAATGAGAAAAGTATAAGCTTTTCAAAGCTGAAAACAAGAACAAGGGATATCTCAAAAACGATTAACTCCACGAAAAAAATATATATGACATAAATTGTATTTTAATGAGCTCAACAATTTTTGTATGGTAAGTTTTTGTCCATCTCTTACGGTTTAGCAGTTATGCAAAATTCTGTAAAATTCATTCAGAATAAAGTAGTCTTCAGAGGCTATTCCCAGAAAATTCAAGCTCTACATTTTATTTGTGAGGTAAATATCTTTAATATACTATATTTTAAGCAAAATCACTAGAGCCATTTTTGAGAAGATAAAAATTTTCGAAAAAATGTCCATGTAAAGGGTAGTTGGAGGTGGGGGGATTTTCTTGAAAAACTTCGTGTCGCATCCTTAGAAGATAACCAAGTTTAATACCAAATTTGGTATTCAACGGTGTCTTCGTTTTTGAGTTATGCTGTCCACAGACTCACTCACTCACACACACACACACACACGCACGTTTTTCTGAAACTGCTTTTTTTGAATTCCGGGGAACCCAAAACATGTATTTCCGGTGAAATCTCGGTATCGAATTTTTGGGTGGAATGCAATACCTTCTCTATACACTATGTACGTGTAGAGAAAGTAAAAATGGGACCAGTGATCGTTTTGACAGTATATGAGTTATTACTGTAGGTCTTATCTTTATATAATTCCGCATCTGTTGATGCTAACATGGAACCTGGCCAGCAACTCTTTTCATGTATAAAACACTGTTGAAGTTCTGTGTCGTGTAAAAACAGGACTTGTCCTATGTAATATAGTAGTAGATTTACCAACGTTTGTCACCAAACATTGGTTCTCAATACCCTTCTGTATGTCAAGGGAACATATGCATGTTGAACTATGCACACAAAATGCGTATCTTGACTATCAGAAACATCTAGATGCATATTTTAAGAAATCTGAAACTGTGAAAGCTAACAAAACACCAAACACTAACAGTTTATTGACTTATCTTTCCATCACACTGTCGACTTTGATATGTATCTTTCGATATATGATGTATTTTTATACGCCTACAATATTTGAAATGTGCATTATTAGGCTATGTTTAAAGGACTAAAACATATTTTGCTATAAAGCTGTACAAATCTTTGAGTTACACTTTAATTTTGGTAACATGGTGTTGTTTAAATAAAACATTATGTGTTCTATTCACCGACTTTCTCTGGATCTCTGCAAATTATTGTTAAAAAGCTTATGCCTTATTTATTTCATGCTAATCGAGAAAAAATTAGCAGAAAGTCTTATTACTTGCTTCCTTGTAAGTAGAAACAAAATAAGGGAGTACCATAGAATAAGGTGGCAGTCAAAAGCTGGTTGTAATATGACTGAAGTTCCTTTGTTCGTATGGACAGGCGCTGACAAATCCCTGTATGGGAAAAGTAAGTTTTTTAAAGGAGAAACCAAAAACCAGGAATATCTCAAAAACGATCAAATTCAGGAAAACATAAATTGTGTGTTTTAATGTGCTCTACATTTTATGTAGTACGTTTTTGTCCATCTCTACGGTTTATCAGTTATGCAAAATTCCCTAAAATTTTACCAGAATAAATTGGTCTTTAGAGGGCTATTCCCAGAAAATTCAAATATACATTTTATTTGTCATCTTTAATATACGATATTTTAATGAAAATCATTAGAGGCTTTTTTGACAAAATGAAAATTTCCGAAAAAAATTCCATGTAAAGGGCAGTTTGAGGTGCTGGGATTTTTCTCAAAAATCTTCGTGTCGCATCCCTCGAAGATATTAAACTTAAATACAAAGTTTGGTATTTTACCGAATTTTCGTTTTTGAGTTATCGTGTTCACAGGCACAGTGACACACACGGACCTTTTTCTGAAAACGCATTTTTTAGATACAGGGGACTCTAAAGTATACATTTTCGGCGAAATCTCGGGATCTGGAGTACAATGCCTTCTCAACATAGGGAAAGTAAAACCGGGACATGACATTTTCTGTATCCATTTACAAGTATGTGTCTATTATATGTTTACCTCCAGATTTTGGTATATGACTTTAATCATTCAATGAGAATATGAGGTTAATCACAACCTGCAGAAATATTATTCAGAATCACATAAAAAAAATTGATATATATCAAAACTACTGTCCCTTTTTGATCTCGACGCCTCAATTGTTTTCGCACAGAAACCGCGTGTAGGACAGGAGCTAGAATCAGACTGAAAAATGCAATGCCATGGCCGGGATTTGAACCACGGATCTCCCTGTCTCTAGCTGGTTGCTCTACCACTGAGCTACCATGGTAACATACCGGCAAAGCATTACATTTCTAAACTGACTCGCATGTTTCCCGGTTAACCATACAAGGTGATCGCAAATTATTTTGAAATGACAACCCCAATGGCGACTTACAATGTTCGAAGTACTTTAAGTCGTAGGATTCTTAGTTTTAGCCAACTATTATGGTCAGTTGTGATAATTTTAATTGTTTTCTCTCACAGAAACTGTGTGTAGGTCAGGAGGTTGAGTTAGATTGAAAAAATTCAATGGCATAGCCAAGATTTGAACTATGGATTTCCCGGATTGTCCTCAATAGTTTGCTAATAGTTCATAGACACATCTGCAAACTCTATTCTTATCACTTAATGTGGTTCGATCCACAGCGATCGGCCACTCTACTCCAGGTTTTTTCGTGGTTTCACCAAGTCGTAGCCGACTTTTGGGGCGATTCATCTTATACCTCGAATTTCTTGTCTATCATTTCCTGTCCCTGTCGCTTCCTTGAATCTGTTTCAGGATGTTCAGACAACGGTGTTCGGTTGGTGGCTTCTTTCCTAGCGTCTATGTGAGACCACTCTTTCGGGGTAGGCCCGGGCTGCCTCGGATGTGTTCGACCTACATGTTTGTGCCCGTCGTCGTATTGGATACGGTCTCCTTTGGGGGCTCTTCCCTCAACCCTACCTCCCAAGTGACACACAAATTACAAATGGCCACAATGGTTCACATGTGGAACACTGCTGCAGTGATTTAGGATTATCGTAACCTGCGATAATAGTGTCCCAATTACTGTAATTTTCTTTTCACAGTGAATTTCGTCTAATTAAAGTTAAGTATGTGTAGGATTCTACTTATCCTAAATCCAAATCGCAAAAACAAAGCTATCGGCGATAAATAAGACATAACTTCCTTCTAAAATTACGGCTTAAACAAAAATATTAATGTAATATTTAGGGAACTAAAACTTTAACAATCAACGACACCTAACAACAGAAAGAAGAAACGTCTTATTTCGTTTTCTGACTTGTAGTATTACTTAAGCACAGAATGAAGTATTCTTATTAAATATGAATAAATGTGTGTTCGTATCAATTCGCTCGAGTATCTATAACTCTATTATTTGAGCCTACATATATTTACCTAATTTGCAATTCATCTTTGTCGAGTCACCCTCCGTGGTGTACTGGTTACCATGCTAACTTCATATAACCAAGATCGCGGGTTCAAACTCGGCAGAGAAAGATGGATTTTTTCGGGCGTAAACATCCTTAATATGGCTTCCTTCGGAATGGAAGTAAAGCCTTGGTCCCGTGTCGTAGATTTACGGCATGTAAAAGAGACCCAAGCCTGATAGAGAGGCCTCTGAGCAAACTTAAACGGTTTTTCACGCCCAGTATAGACTGGGAAGCTGAGAACCACATCAGTTAAACAACGTCCATAAATAAATAAAAAAAAATCACCGTCCAGCATCAGATGAGAACCAATATTTTTCATATCTTCTGAAATATTTGTTCTTTCTATATTTTTTTACTTTCTCTACAGGTGCTATGTATATAGTGTATAGAGAAGGTACTGCACTCCACCAAAAAATTCGATACCAAGATTTCACCGGAAATATATGTTTTAGGGTCCCCTGTATCCAAAAAAAAGTATTTTCACAAAAAGGTCTGTGTGTGTGTGTGTGTGTGTGTGTGTGTGTGTCCGTGTGTCTGTGAACACGATAACTCAAAAACGAAAAGTCGGTAAAATACCAAACTTGGTATTTAAGTTTAATATCTTCCTGGGATGCGACACGAAGATTTTGAGAAAAATTCCCCCACCCCAAACTACCCTTTACATGGACATTTTTTCGAAAATTTTGATTTTCTAAAAAGTGGCTCTAACGATTTTGATTAAACTATCGTATATTAAAGTTATTTGACAAATAAAATGTATATTTTGAATTTTCTGGGAATAACCTCTGAAGACTACTTTATTCTGGATGAATTTTTCATAACTACTAAACCGTAAGAGATGGACAAAAACTTAACCCACAGTAAAAGTAGAGCACGTTAAAACACACACTTTATTCAAAATCTTCTCGGGCTTCTAGCCAGGTTTTTACCGGGCTAGAAGCCCGAGAAGATTTTGAATTAACACGTCGCCAGGAAAGCTTCAGTTCTTATTTTACACACTTTATGTTATATACATTTTTTTCGTGGAGTTGATCGTTTTTGAAATATTCCTTTTTCTTTGTTTCAGCTTTAAAAACGTATGCTTTTCTCATACAGGAATTTGTCAACTCCTGTCCATACAAACAAAGGAACATCAGTCACCTAGCAACCAGCTTTTGGCTTTCATTTTAACCTATGGTACTCCCTTATTTCGCTTCTACTTACAATAAAGCAAGAAATAAGACTATTTCTGCTAATTTTTCTCGATTAGCATGAAATAAATAAAATATAACCTTATTAACAATAATTTGTTACAGAAATATAGAGAAAGTCATGTGAATGGAACACATCAGATTTTTTAATTAACACTCTCAAGAACTAAGGGGAGTTACTAATTTCAGTTGTTGATATTTTAAGAACGATACTGAAACTTCAGTACTCAATCAGTCTTGCAGGATTACATATCTGGAATGTTCTGAATGTACGAGGGTCGTCCAGATAGCAAATAATGACTTTATATAACCAAATAACAAAATACATCACAAAATGTATGATTTTTACTTTCTCCATACGCTCTATGTACATAGTGTATAGAGAAAGTATTGCACTCCACCAAAAATTCGATACCGAGATTTCACAGGAAATATATGTTTTAGGGTCCCCAATATCCAAAAAAAAAAACATTTTCACAAAAAGGTCCGCGTGTGTGTGTGTGTGTGTGTGTGTGTGTGTGTGTGTGTGTGTGTGTGTGTGTCTGTGAACACGATAACTCAAAAACAAAAAGTTGGTAAAATACCAAACTTGGTATTTAAGTTTAGTATCTTCCAGGGATGCGACACGAAGATTTTGAGAAAAATCCCCCCACCCCCAACTACCCTTTACATGGAACTTTTTTCGAAAATTTTGTTTTTCTCAAAAATGGCTCAAACGATTTTGATTAAAATTTCGTATATTAAGCATATTTACCTGACAAATAAAATGTATATCTTGAATTTTCTGGGAATAGCCTCTGAAAAGTAGTTTATTCTGGATGAATTTTACTAAATTTTGAATAACTGCTAAACCGTAAGAGATGGACAAAAACTTACTACACAAAAAGTGTAGAGCACATTAAAACACACAATTTATGTTATATACATTTTTTCGTGGAGGTCGTCGTTTTTGTGACATTCCTTATTTTTGGTTTCTGGTATGAAAAACGTATACTTTTCTCATACAGGGAACTTGTCAACTCCTATCCATAAACAAAGGAAATTCCATTGACATAGCAACCAGCTTTTGACTATCACTTTAACCTACGGTTGTCCCTTATTTCGCTTATACTTACGAGGAAGCTAGTAATAAGATTATTTCTGCTATTTTGTTCTGATTAACATAAAGTAAATAGAAGTATAAGCTTTTTAAGAATTATTTGTTGCAGTGATATGGAGAAAGTCATGTGAATGGTACACATCAGATTTTTTTTTTCGAATCAGGGGGTCCGGATGAAATCTCGGTATCGAATTTTTGGATGCAATACAATACCTTCTCTATATACAATGTACATGTACGTGTAGAGAAAATAATAGGAGGATATAAGTGGAAGCGGTTCCAATTATTTACTCGTAAACAAAGAACTGTTTTTAAAATGCGACATATATGCGTGTGCTTCAAATGCAACGGGATATTGGTGCTAAATCGAAGATAGCGCTGAAGCTGCGAGTTGGTATTCATGACACTAAAAGGCAACAACGTCTGTAAAGAGAAAAAATTTCATCTGTTTCATTCTCATGCCTTATTTGTCTAATATCATTTAAGCTTGTAAAGCTTCCAAAATAATCTTATAAGGGGTGTTACTCTCTATACCATTACATAATACAGTAACTATAGAAGTATGTGTATTATTCCAGAAATTCACTAGAAATATGCTTTGAGAGTCATCCTAAATGAAAATACTGATGTGTTACACTTACATGGCTTTCTTTAACTGCTCTACAAACAAACTTCTTACAAAAGATTATTCTTCTTTCTACATAACGCTATCCGAGATAAACATTAGCAGCATGTTCTGATTACTTACTTCCTTACAAGTAAAAGGAACTAAAGGAATGCGCTATGCTAAAGTGATAGTCAAATGGTTTAAAAGCTGTCGTTATACCATATTCATTGCAAATCACCTCTCTGCTTGGCTAGGAATAGAGATGTAGAGATCTACGTTTTTTGTGTAGTAAGTTTTTGTCTATATCTTACAGTTTACTAATTATGCAAACTTCAGAAAAATCCAGAATAAACAGGTCTTTAGAAGCTATTCCCAGAAAATTCTATTCGTGATGGAAATGGCTTTAATATATGGTGTTTTAATGAAAATCATTAGCACTATTTTTAAGAAAAACAAAATTTCCGAAACCTCTTCCTTGTAAAGGGTAGTTAGGGGTGGGGGATTTTTTTGAAACTTAAATACCAACTTTGGTATTTAACGGTCTTTTCGTTTTTGAGCTATGCTGTCCCCACACACACAAACACATGGACATTATTCTAAAAATTTTTTTTTTGATTCAGGGACCTCAAAACAGTATTTCCGGTGAAATCTAGCTATCGAATTTTCGGGCGCAATGCAATACCTTCTCTATACACTATGTACATAGTACGTATAGAAAAAGTAAATATTCGAAGCGTTTTCTATACCGAAATTTCCCAGAAATGCATGTTTTGCTACTCCCTAAATAAAAATAAATTCAGAAAAATATCCGTGTGTGTAGAATATATGCAGTTTCAACATCAGCAATTTTAAAAAAAATCTGATGTGCTCCATTCACATGACTTTCACTATATCTCTGCAACAAATTATTGTTAGAAACTTATGCTTCTATTTACTTCATGCTAATCGAGAAAAAATTAGCAGAAATATTCTTATAACTTGCTTCCTTAAAAGTAGGAGCGAAGTAAGAGAGTACCAAAGGTTAAAGTGATAGTCAAAATCTGGTCGCTATGTGACTGAAGTTCCTTTTTTTGTGTGGGCCTTTCAAGTGCAAAAGGGGGCTATATAAATGAAGCAATAAAAAAAAAAAAAAAAGAAAGAGGCTTTTCACAAGCATTAAAAGAGGATTCGTCGAGTGAGGGTGAAAAGGCCATTTGGAAATCGACGGCGAATCTAAATATTACACCTGCATTTAAAGTATTCGTGTGGAATCTATTAGCACAAATATTTGCAGCAGGATTATGTAATTTCCGTTCATTTGTATAAAAAAAGTGAAAGCATATCGTTCCAAGAAATCAGATTTTCCCGTCGGAAGTTGTAAAAAAAAAAAAAAAAAAAACCATGTGTTCCATTCACATGCCTTTCTCTACTTCTCGATAACAAATTATTGCTAGAATTTATTTCATTCTAATAGAGGAAAACGTAGCAAAAATTGTCCTATTACTTGCTTCTTATGAGAAAAGTATAAGTTGTTCAAAGCTGAAACTAAAAACAAGGAATACCTCAAAAACGAGTAGCTCCACAAAAAAATGTATGTAACATAAATTGTGTGTTTTAACATGCTATCCATTTTTTGTGTAGTAAGTTTTTGTCCACCTCTTACGGTTTAGCAGTTACGCAAAATTCCGTAAAATTCATTAAGAATAAACTAGTCTTCAGAGGCTATTCCCAGAAAATTCTAGATATACATTTCGTTTGTCCTGTAAATATATTTATTATACGATATTTTAATCAAAATCGATAAGCGTCATTTGAGAAAATCAAAAATTTCGAAAAAAGTTCCATGTAAAGGTTTGCAGGTGGGGGGATTTTTTTATCCTTGGAAGATACCAAACTTAAATACCAAGTTTGATATTTAACGATCTTTTCGTTTTTGAACTATATTGTCCGCAGACACACACACACACACACACACACACACACACACGCACACACGCACATAGGACCTTTTTCCAAAAATGCTTTTTCTGGATTCAGGGAGACCCAAAACATGTATTTCCGGTGCAATCTTGGTATTGAATTTTTGGTGCATTACAATACCTACTCTATACACTACGTATATAATGCGTGTAGAGAAAGTAAAAAGTTAAAGAGTCGCGAGAGAAAGTATATTTGCATTCGACAAAGCTCATAGTTGCATCGAGCGATTGCAGTTTCGTATAAGAATTGCACAAAAGAATTGTGATTAAACCACAATTCCACAAGGAAAATTCTAATGATGGATCATTTACAAAATCGCAAGGTAGTTTGGAGCTGCACAGCCCGACAAGCCCATTAAAACCCCCTGAGATAAGATTCGATTGCTACTTTAAACTAGGTGCAAGCGTGAGTGAATTTCTACTTTAAATTTTGCGCCCATACAAAAAGACCTTTTATGCTTCAAATCCTGTCTTCTGTTTAAATATTAACAGGAACTATGTATCTAGAATAGAAAACTGGGACGAAAAGGTATATACAAATATAGTCAATACCTTTTATTTTATAAATACGTAAATATGTTACGGCAAAGCAGGTTGTGTATGGTTTCCAGTTGATTTGGTTTAAAGTTTTAACCTTATACCAATGATATACATTCTATATATAGAATATACTTCAAATAGACCTCATGCAACTTTACACACTACTGTTCTATTTGTATTAAGTAGTTGCAACTTAAGGCACTCCAGGTAGCAACAAATAATGTCCAGAAGTTCCTGTTTTTCGTTCATTCTGCAAATATAAACACATCTTGGAATTAAAATAACAAAGTTTACTATAAACTTCAAAGGAGGGGAATGTTTAACATGGAATATAAAAAATCTGATGTGTTCCATTCACATGACTTTCTCTATATCAGTGCAACAAATCATTCTATTTACTTCATCTAATGGAGCAAAAATTAGCAGAAATAGTCTTATTACTTGCTTCCTTGTTAGTAGATGCGAAATAAGGGCATCCCATAGGTTAAAGTGATAGTCAAAAGCTGGTTTCTCAGCAACTGAAGTTCCTTTGGTTGTACGAACACGAGTTCATAAAGTTATGTATGAGTTCTGTATAGCTGAAACCAAAAAGAAGGAATATCTCAAAAACAATCAACTCCACGAAAAACGGTTTAGCAGTTATGCAAAATTCCGTAAAATTGACCCAGAATATAGTAGTCTTCAGAGGCTATTCCCAGAAAATTCAAAATATACATTTTATTTGTCAGGTAAATATCTTTAATATACGATATTTTATTCAAAATCGTTAGTCATTTTTTAGAAAATCAAAATTTTTGAAAAAAGTTCCATGTAAAGGGTAGTTGGGGGTGGGGGGATTTTTCACAAAATCTTCTTGTTGCATCCCTGGAAAATACTAAACTTAAATAAGTTTGGTATTTTACCGAGTTTTCGTTTTTGAGTTATCGTGGTCATAAACACACGGACACACCACGGACCTTTTTCTAAAAATACTTTTTTTTTGCATACAAGGGATCCTAAAACATATTTCCGGAGAAATCTCGGTGTCGAATTTTTTGGTGGAGTGCAATACCTTCTCTATATACTATGTACATAGTGCGTATAGAGAAAGTAAAAATTAAATCTGAGCAAACTCTAACATGAGTTCAGGCGATCCATTTAATAATTCATTTTCATTGCCTTTATTCTTAAGACTCCTAATGCACGAAGACCGCCTCTATTGAAGCACGGGACTGTGGAATACATAAAAAGAGAGGAAGATCCGCAGCAGTAGGAGGAGACGGGGTTTATCCAAGAGTTCATCTGACGACGGAAAACATTCAATTTACCTATTAGTGAGAAGCGGGTCCCTTCAATTAAAATGATTAATTTTTAGTTTGGGAGGTCCAAACAAGTCACTTCTCAGATGTTAACTTGGCGTTCCGCACGCGCTCTACACTCACGCTTAAATATTCCAAGGCTTCTCCTCTTCCCCAACACCCTCCATTTTCCTACAAATGTGCACACTACAGGATGTTATGCTTAAAACTCTTTTTTCATTAATATTTCATGGGAAGTAAGCACACAGATTTAAACGTTTTACTTTTTATGGAATTTTTTAATATATCAAAGTAAACAGATTCTCAAAGATGTTTAAGGCATACTGAGTGTAATTTTTACTAAAATCAGTCAAAAATCTAAAATTCTTTTTTATAGCAAATATTTGTTTAAGCTTTTCAGTGCTACAATCGAAAGTCGGTAAAATACTAAACTTAATATCTTCCAGGAATGCGACAAGAAAATTTTGAGAAAACTCCCCCACCACGTTTACCTTTACATAGAACTTTTTGCAAACATTTTTATTTTCTCAATAATGGATCTAACGATTTTGATTAAAATATCATATATTAAAGATATTTACTTGATAAATAAAATGTGTGTCTTGAATTTTCTGTGAATAGCCTCTGAAGGCTACTTTATTCTGGATGAATTTTACGGAATTTTGCATAACTGCTCAACCGTAAGAGATGGACAAAAACTTGCCACACAAAAATGTAGAGCACGTCAAAACAAACAATTCATGCTATATACAGTTTTTCGTGGAAATGGTCGCTTTTGAGATATTTCTTATGTTTGGTTTCAGCTTTGAAAAACTATTTTTCTCTTACAGGAATTTGTCAACTTCTGTCAATACAAACAAAAGAACTTCAGTTACAGAGTAACCAGCTTTCGACTATCAGTTTAACCTATGGCACTCCCTTATTTCGCTTCTACTTACAAGGAAGCAAGTAATAAGACTATTTCTGCTATTTTTTTTTTCTCAATTAGCATGAAGTAAATAGAAGCATAAGCCATTTAACAATAATTTGTTACAGAGATGTAGATAAATTCATGTGAATGGAACACAAACATTTTAAATCAATTATATGTCAAATGTTTACACTAATTCCAAGTAAAATATAAGGCAAGGGAAAACATTTTGGTCCGAGACAAGCTAGACTCTGCCGCCAAAACAATTTCTACTTCACGGCAGGAAATATACCTTGGGTTGGTGTTGGGAGGCCCACCGAGTGATCGTATCTCGCCTGTGGTTTAGGATGGGGAGGACCCAGTTTAAATAATCGGTGGGACGGTATGCTTGCATGATGACGGGGCAGGTAGAAAAATACAATTATACGCACATTTTTACTTTCTCCAGCCCGTATGCACGATGTACATAGGGATAGAGAAGTATTGTATTCCACCCAAAAGTTCTATGTCAAGATTTCATCGGAAATACATGTTTTAGGAGCTCCTGAATAAAAAAAAAAACAACACATTTTCAGAAAAAGGTTCATGTGTGTGCATGTGTGTGGGCAGTATAGCTCAAAAACGAGTTAAATACCAAACTTGGTATTTAAGTATTTAAGTTTGGTATCTTCCAAGGATGCGACACGAAGATTTTCAAGAAAATCCCCCCACCCCTTGCTAACCTTTACATGGAAAATTTTTCGAAAATGTTTTTCTTAAAAATGGCTATAATGAGTTTAATTAAGTACCACATATTAAATCTATTTCTATTACAAAATGTATATCTTGAATTTTCTGGGAATAGCTTCTAAAGGCCTGGTTGTTTCGGATGAATTTTGCTTAGTTTGGCATAACTCGTAAACCGAAAGAAATAGAAACTTAAGGTACTACACAAAAAAAATGTACATCTTGTTAAATACACCAGTTGTGTCATATACATTTTTTTCGTGGAGCTTATCGTTTTCGAGGTATTCCTTGTTATTAGTTTCAATTTGAAGTACTTATACTTTTCTCAGACGAAAGTGTCTGTTTTTCTTTTGTCCTTTTCCTGGCCAAGCAAAGAAGCAATTTGCAATGACAATCGCATAATGATAGCTTTTAAAACATTTGACTATCACTTTAGCCTAGTGCATTCCCTTAGTTCCAGTCTACTTATAAGGAACTAAGTAACAAAATTCTGTTAATGTATATCTCGATTAGCGTGGTGTTGTAAAAAGCTTGTTTGTAGAGTAGCTAGAGAAAGTCATATGAGTGTAGCACATCAAATGTTTTTTAGTTATTAGTGCATTATTGCATTTTCAACTTGAAATACACAAAATTATGGCCAAATGTTATTGGTCAAAACAAGATTTCGGATTTTTGGCAATTTTTCACCGTAGTGTCTCCTTAACTCAGCAAAGGAGTGTTTCTCACCTAAAAATGTGTTAGCAGTGAGAAGGTTAAATATTGAATATCAAAATTTGGTTGCCAACCCTTGCTTCGGGCTCTACAGCCATTTAAAGCTATTAAAATACACTTTTTTTTTCACAAGGTTGGTTGCTATGAGACAGAAGTTCCTTTGTATGGACAAAAGTTCACAAATTCCTGTATGAGAAAAGTGTTTTTTAAAGCTGAAACTAAAAGCAAGCAGTATCTTAAAAACAACCATCTCCACGAAAAAAATATATATAACATAAATCATGTGTTTTAATGTGCTCTACATTTTTCGTGTAGTAAGTTTTCTTGTCCATCTCTTACGGTTTAGCAGTTATTCAAAATTCCGTAAAATTCATCCAGAATAAAGTACTCTTCAGAGGCTATTCCCAGAAAATTCAAGATATACATTTAGTTTGTCAGGTAAATACCTTTAATATACGAAACTTTAATCAAAATCGTTAGAGCCATTTTTAAGAAAATCAACAATTTCGAAAAATGTTCCATATAAAGGGTAGTTTGGGGTGGGGATATTCTTTTTCAAAATCTTCGTGTCGAAGCCCTGGAAGATATTACACTTAAATACCAAGTTTGGTATTTTACCGACTTTTCGTTTTTGAGTTATCGTGTTCACAGGCAGACACACACACATGGACCTTTTTGTGAAAATGCTTTTTTTTTTTGGATACAGGGGACCCTAAAACATATATTTCCGTTGAAATCTCGGTATCGAATTTTTGGGTGGAGTGCAATACCTTCTGTATACACTATGTATATAGTACGTATAGAGAAAGTAAGAAAAATCTATTCAGAAATAGAGAAATTTGAAATTTCATTCCTAGTGCCTTATAAAGTTCTTAAGTTATAACTATACATATTTTTAGATCTAGAATTGGTAGAATAATCTGATACATGTTCCGTTCCAAATAAACAACCTTCTACTAAGAAAAATCTTATATTTACACTCACATGACTTTCTCTAGCTGCTCTACAAACAAAAGATTATTCATTTTTTTACATAATTCTAATCGAGATAAATATCACCAGAATGTTCTAATTACTTAGTTCCTATAAAGTAGAACGGAACTAAAGGAATGCGCTATGCTGAACTGATAAAATGTTTTAAAAGCTGTCATTATGTGACTGTCATTGTAAATTGCTTCTTTGCTTGGCCAGGAGTAGAACAAAAGAAAAATGGACACTTCCTCTCTGAGAAAAGTATAGGTACTTTGCAATTAAAACAAATAACAAGGAATATCTCTAAAACGGTAAACTCCATGAAAAAATGTATGACATAAATTGGGTATTTTAACGAGATCTACATTTTTTGTTTACTAACTTTTGTCTATCTCTTACGGTTTACTAGTTATACAAAATTCACCAAAATTAATCCAGAATAAACAGGTCTTCAGAAGCTATTTCCCAGAAAATTCAAAATATACGTTTTATTTATGTTGGAAATGAATTTAATATGTGGCATTTTAATCAAAATGGTTAAGAGCCACTTTTAAGAAAAACAATATTTTCGAAAATTTATCCATGTAAAGGGTAGCTGGGAGTGGGAGATAAAATTCTCAAAAATCTTCGTTTGGCATCCTTGGAAGATATCAAACTTAAATACCAAGTTTGGTAACAAACGCTCTATGTTTTTGTGGTATGCTGTTCACAGACACACACACACACACACACGGACTTTTTTCAAAAATCTGATTTGTTCCATTCACATGACTTTCTCTATATCCCTGTATTCTTAAAAAGCTTATACTTCTATTAAATTCATGCTAATCAGTAAAACATTAGCAGAAATAGCCATATTACTTGCTTCCTTGTAAGTAGAGGTGAAATAAGGGAGTACCATAGGTTAAAGTGATAATCAAAAGCTGGTTGCTATGTCACTGAAGTTCCTTTGTATGGACAGCAGTTGACAAATTCCTGTATGAGAAATGTATAAGTTTTTCATAGCAGAAACCAAAAATAAGGAATGTCACAAAAACGACGAACTCCACAAAAAATAAAAGTATATAACATAAATTGTGTGTTTCAAAGTGTTCCACATTTTTGTGGAGTAAGTTTTAGTCCATTTCTTACGGTTTAGCAGCTATTCAAAATTTAGTAAAATTCATCCAGAATAAACTACTCTTCAGAGGCTATTCGCAGAAAATTCAAGATATACATTTTATTTGTCAGGTAAATATTTTAAATATACGAAATTTTAATCAAAATCGTTAGAGGCATTTTTTATAAAATCAAAATTTTCGACAAAAGTTCCATGTAAAGGGTAGTTTGGGGTGGGGGATTTTTCTCAAAATCTTCGTGTCGCATCCCTGGAAGATACTAAACTTAAATACCAAGTTTGGTATTTTACCTATTTTTCGTTTTTGAGTTATCGTGTTCAGAGGCACTCGGACACACGGACACACACACACACACACACACACACACGGACCTTTTTCCGAAAATGCTTTTTTTAGATAAAGGGGACCCTAAAACATATATTTCCGGTGAAATCTCGGAATCGAATTTTTTGGTGGAGTGCAATACATTCTCTATACACTATGTATATAGTACGCGTAGAGAAAGTAATTTTTTTTCGGTCACAGGGGACCGCAAATTAATATGTAGATGAAACTTAGATATCGAATTTTTGGGTGGAATACAATTACATTCTCTATACACTATGTACATTGTACATACGAGGGTTAGAGAAAGTAAAAACTTATATTAAATCAAGTAGTATAAACAGTTCTTAATATTCGAGTAAGCTTCTGCAGAATGATGGTACATGAACATACTTTGCATACGCCTAATGAATAAACAAAGAGAAGCTAAGATGAAGGCGAGTTTATTATTTGAGATCACAGTCGCACCCTGTTGCTGCATTACTAATGAGGATGCTGTCTGTCACTCCGGCCGTCCAGCAGGTGTCCAGATCACCTCGGATACATCTTTGTATCTTAATGAGATATTTTTCAATTAAAGTGAATGCTCGCCAACTGAGCTTACTGCCATATCTCGTATAAAGGAAACCAATCATATCATTATAATGAGCCTTTTCTTTTAGTTACTAATGGCTAGCTTATTTTCTCTTAAGCTGGGCGTTAACATATTTACAACCATAAATAGTATATGAAATTAAACAAGGACATATTTTAAAATACATAACGTGGAAATATTGCCCGCGGGTAAGTTAAGAATTTATGCTCTTAAAGTTGGTAATTTATTAAATGTCTGTATAACTGAATGTATTGCAGCGTAGAGATACATAGATTCTTATTCTAAAATGTGCAAATTGAACATGTAAAATTATTTGTACAAAAGAATTTCCAACGGTTGATCCAAAGCACAGAAAAAGGTTTTGGAAGAAGTTATTGAGAATATGTCCCATAATATATTTGACCTTGGATACTTAGATAACGCTATAATTTAAGGAATGAAGGAGATAAAGTAAAGCATGAGTTTATTAAATATTAATATTATTGCTATAATATTTAACCAGTATCAACGGTACTACCAGCACTATAACCACCACCATCAGCATGATGTCTACCACCACTATAACCACTACCAATAGCATGACGTCTACCACCACTTAAACCACCACCATTAGCAGTACCACTACCATGACTACCACCATGAGCAGTCATCTTTTTTACGGAAGTTCAATGTTCCTCTTTGCAGTTGGGATGAATTGCATTGTAGCTTTTGTTATTCTGTTACTTAACATGCGTTGGATATGCTCTTTCCAATTTAGTCTCTCTCATTATATATTACATTTGTAGACATAGTACTCAATTATGACTTGTTTGCAAATTTGAGCTATAGATAACAAACATATGAAATATACAGTATACTGTACAAACTCGGGTGTGATTCCGAGATTTCACCGGAAATATATGTTTTAGGGTCCTCTTTATCTAAAAAAAAAGCATTTTCGGAAAAAGGTCCGTGTGTGTGTGTGTGTGTGTGTGTGTGTGTGTGTGTGTGTGTCCGTGTGTCCCAGTGCCTCTGAACATGATAACTCAAAAACGAAAAATAGGTAAAATACCAAACTTGGTATTTAAGTTTAGTATCTTCCAGGGATGCGACACGAAGATTTTGAGGAAAATCCCCCACCCTAAACTACCCTTTACATGGAACTTTTTTCGAAAATTTTGATTTTATAAAAAATGGCTGTAACGATTTTGATTAAAATTTCGTATATTTAAAATATTTACCTGACAAATAAAATGTATATCTTGAATTTTCTGCGAATAGCCTCTGAAGAGTAGTTTATTTTGGATGAATTTTACTAAATTTTGAATGGGATGACACATAGGAAGAGGTTATGAAAGTGTTTTGTAGAGTTTATTGCACTCAGTTTCAATAATATTTAATAGACTTCATTTTATTAAATTAAATACAATGTTTGTGTTTATCATAATAAACAGCAAACCAGAAAATAAAGCAGAACCCAATAAGAAGAAAAATCTTGAATACAAACATCATTTTGAATATAAAAAAACAGTAATTACATGTGAAAGGCAACAAAATAATTTCTTTCTCTGTTAATACAGAGATGAATACCACACTTCCTGCAGTATATATGAGACCTCTGGTGGCAGTTCATGTACTTACATCTAATTGGTACCCTCTTTCCATAGTACTCTGCTAAATGACAGATTATCAGTCTGAATCTCCCTTGAGGGGGTCTCCTTTCAGTATTTAATAAATTTGTTTATTGGTTCTGCTCCAAGGCTTGAAATTCGTCTTCCTCTTTTAGTTCCTTGAGGAACTTTACCAGCTTTTACTAAAACTTCTGCTACTCTGAGACTAAACCACAGAGAATCTATTGTTTGGTTTTTGGTATTCCTGCACTCTATCTCTAAACCTATATTATCTATACGAGATCACACAAAATTACTTCCGAATAAAGTTGACTTCACAGGTTGAAGCCAGTAAATACAGGATGTACATTTATCATATAAGTATATTAAATATATGCTATTTAATAAAATTTGTTACAGCCATTTTAAGAAAATAGACATTTTCGAAAAATCTTCAATGTAATAAGGTAGTTGGGGTGGGGAAATTTTCTTTAAAATTTCCATTCTCATTATTTGAAGATACTATACTTAAACAAGTTTCTTATTTATCCCAATTTTCATTTTTAGGTTGTGCTATCCACAAACATACACCTAATTTTTTGGGGGACCACAAAATATATATTTTCGGTTAAAAATCTATATATTATTTAGGTTGAATGCAATACATTCTCTGTATACTAGTTACGTTATGGAGAAAGTCCGAAAGCATTGTCCACCTATAGGTTCATACTGCAGAGGGAGAGACAAAACACTACCCAGTTAAACAGTAACACGAGCTTAGCTGTGGAATCTGCTGTTTTTCAACTGGGAAGAGTTCTACGCTGCAGAGAATGAGATGCGTTATCGTGCTCTGCGTTGCCAGGTTGTTCTTTTCATATTTCTCTCTCACTCGCACACTGAGCATGCACATTTGCCGAATGGTTATTCGTGTGTATCTTGAAAACTATTTAAGCTAAAATTGTATGGTTTTTACGATTCTACTGCAGGTATTACTCCCATCTTCGTCGTGAATTATTATTTTCTTTTTTGAAACTTTTACGCAAGAGGTATTTATGAGAGAAGGAATCATTTGGCGCGTTACTCCCCAGTTAAGCGAGAAGATTGCAGAGTCTAATTCAGTTTTAGATTTGACTCTACCATTGGTCGATTGACCAACATGGCTGCCAATGCATAAGAAGACAAAACGAAAGACCCGATTTCCAGAAAGCCTATTTTTACCCCTTATTTCGATCCAGTTCATTTACATAAATCTAACCTAACTAGCCCAACTTCGACGAAATCTCAAAGCCTGTCGTTCATCTGTAACGTAGCCATATTGTCTCCGTAGCCAATAGGAAAGAGCCCTAGTCTAAAACTGCACTAGATTTGTTATCTCTCAAACGGGAATGCAATATGTTAACACAGCAGCACTCCGATTGGCTGCCGGCCTGGTGGCGCTCAAGGACAAACCTCATTCCATTTGAAAGTCACTGTAGCTATGTTTGCACTTTCAAATCAATACGTCCAGTGGTATGCGTATACAGATCTAGATGTTAAAAACTATCGACAAAATGAAGCAATTGACTCTGAACGATCTCAACGTTGGCAGGCTCCACAGCTCAGTCGGTATTGCACCTGCCTGCCGTGCGAGGTGTCCCGGACTCGATTCCCAGCTGAGAGTAAGGCTTTTTCTCTAGCCAATGACAGTGTGAATGCGTGTGATGCAGTAAATAAAACCCAAATTAAAACATCTCCATCATCGATAGGCAAAAGTGAAAAGAGAGCGATATGCCACTGCAGTTAAAGACGGGATATAAATGACTTGACTTTCTCTACATCTCTGTAACAAATTAATGTCAGAAAGCTTATGCTTCTATTTACTTTATACTAATCCAGAAAAACTTAGTAGAAATAGTTGTTACTTGCTTCCTTGTAAATATAAGCGAAATAAGGGAGTACCATAGGTTAAAGTGATATTCAAAAGTTGGTTGCTATGTTACTGAAGTTCCTTTGTATAGACAGGAGCTGACAAATTCCTGTACGAGAAAATACGTTTCTTAAAGCTGAAACCAATAAGAAGAAATATCTAAATAACGATAAACTTCACGAAAAAAAAAATGTATATAATATAAATTGTGTGGTTTAACGTGCTCTACAGTTCTTGTATGGCAAGTTTTTGTCTATCTCTTACGGTTTACCAGTTATGCAAAATTCAATAAAAATCATCCCGAATAAACAGATCTTTAGAGGCTACTTCCAGAAAATTCAAGATATACATATTATTTGTCAGGTAAATATCTTAAACATACAATATTTTAATCAAACTCGTTAAGAGCCATTTTTGAGAAAATTAAAATTTTCGAAAAAATTTCCATGTAAGGATAGTTTGGGGTGGGGGGATTTACTTGAAAATCTTAAGTGTCGCACCCTTTTAAGATACTAAACCTAAATATCAAATTTGGTATTTAACGGACTTTTCGTGTTTGAGCTATGCTGTCCACAGACACACACAGAAACGATCTTTTTCCAAAAATGTCTTTTGGATTCAGGGGACCCAAAACATGCACTTCCGGTGAAATTTCGGTATCGAATTTTGGGTGCAATACAATACCTACTAGACTACCTCCGGGGTCGAGTGGCTGGCTGGCTTCTCGTTCGGAGGTCCCGGGTTCGATTCCCGGCTGGGGTGGATATTTTTCTTTAACCAGAATTATTTAATATCCCCCACAGAGTCTGGAAGTATGTATGTGAAAGTGAATGAGTGTGTTTGAGGAAAATAGAACGATTTAAATCCTACAAACAAGTTGTTTCTAATGCATAGACCTAAGATGTTATAACTGGGCTATATAAATGAAACAATACAAAAAAAAACCTTCTCTCTATACTATGTATATAGTACGTGTAGAGAAAGTAAAAAGTACTATTGCCTTTGAACGATGTGAACGTTGGCTGGCTCCAGAGCTCAGTCCGTACTGCACCTGTCTGCTGTGCGCGGGGTCCCGGGTTCGATTCCCAGCTGAGACTAAGGATTATTCTCTAACCAATGGCAGTGTGAATGTGTGCGATATAACAGAGGGCGATATGACCATAGTAGCCGGAAAAAAACTGATGTGTTCCATTCACATGATTTTCTCTACATCTCTGTAACAAATTATTATTAAAAAGCTTATGCTTGTATTTAATTCCTGCTAATCGAGAAAAATTAGCAGAAATAGTCTTATTACTTGCTTCCTTGTAAGTAGAAGCGAAATAAGAGTACCATAGGTTAAAGTGATAGTCAAAAGCTGTTTGCTATGTGACAATTTCCTTGGCTTGTATGGACAGGAGATAAATTACTATATGAGAAAAGTATAAGCTTTTTAAGGCTGAAACAAAAAAAACAAAGAATATCTAAAAAACGACCAACTCCACGAAAAAAAGTATAAAGCATAAATTGTGTGTTTTAATGTGCTCTACATTTTCTGTGTGGTAAGGTTTTGTCCATCTCTTACGGTTTAGCAGTTATGCAAAAATCCGTAAAATTCATTCAGAATTAAGTAGTCTTCAGAGGCTATTCCCAGAAAATTCAAGATATGCATTTTATTTGTCGAGTCAATATCTTAACTGCACGAGATTTTAATAAAATTCGTTAGAGCCATTTTTAAGAAAATCAAAATTTTCGAAAAAAGTTCCATGTAAAGGGTAGTTTAGGGTGGGGGGATTTTTCTCAAAATCTTCAAGTTGCATCTTTGAAAGATACTTAAATTAAATACCAAGTTTGGTTTTTAACGGTCTTTTCATTTTTGAGCTATGCACACACGGACATTTTTCTAAAAATGTTTTTTTTTGGATTCAGGGGGTCTCAAAACATATATTTCCGGTGAAATCTCAGTATCGATTTTTTGGGTGCAATACAATACCTTCTCTATACACTATGTGCATAGTATGTGTAGAGAAAGTAAAAAGAAAGTCAACATTACAGAGCAGGTTTTTATTGTTATTTAACTTTTGGCTGCCCTGAGTCCAATGTACTCTATTAAATCAGTCGTTGTGCCCACTGGAGCTTCTAACAGTGCACGCAAATAATGTGTGCCAGTAAATTGTACGACAAGACACGTTTCTTTGAATGGCTCAATTTGCTGCACAAGTAGGTGTGCGCTTGTCGGCTTTAGTATTTTCCCCAACAAGCTGCGTGTTCCTCTATCAACGCTAATGATAAGAGATACATGTTGGACAAGTCTCTTTGCTCTCTTTCTCTCCCGGTACTCACCTCCCTTTCCTGCGTGGGTGGTACGCATCAGCAATACTTCCACAACCAAATTTAGTTTCCCAAGACAGCATTTCAAACACTCAAGCGGCTCGTTAACCATGACGCCTGTAAGAAGTAACTCAAATTAAAGAAGTGAACATGTAAGGTTCTTACAGTCGACTCTACTTAAGGTCTTAAGTTATGTTTACGGCTTATCCTCTCCGCATTTGTAGGATGCCTAGGGGTCAGAAACCACAGAATGGAGAATCTGTTACGAGGGTCGGCCCGTAATGAGGAAGTGGAGGATATGAAATGTAACCGAAATTGATGGTCGGAAAGGTGATGGAGCAGTTGTTGGATGCGTGGCGGGGGAAACCCGCCCAGGCGCCGTTTCGTCCACCACAAATCCCACATGTGGGCGCCTGGGATCGAATCCGGGTCGCCTAGATGGGAGGCGAGCCGTAAAGACCAAAATACATTCTTTTACATTCCTAAGAAACCCATAGCGAATGTAGAAATAATTTTCGAAAACAGCAAATTGTTGAGAGCTACAACATTTTCTCCGCTAAGACGGGCCACAATATTGCGATAATTTGTTTTCTCACAGAAACCGTGTGTAGGACAGGAGCTGGATAAGTAGAGGCAGACTGAAAGATACAATGCCAATACGACACTAATCTTTTCATTGAGTTGCTATTTCCAAAATAGTTGGCTATACTATGAATCCTGGGACTTGAAGTACTTACAGCATTGTAAGTCGCCATTGGGGTTGTCATCTCGGTCGTCCTCCGTGGTATAATGGTTACCATGCTAACTTC
This sequence comes from Hymenopus coronatus, assembly GCA_030762935.1. NCBI lineage: Eukaryota > Metazoa > Arthropoda > Insecta > Mantodea > Hymenopodidae > Hymenopus > Hymenopus coronatus. The sequence goes on along the minus strand of CM060885.1, from coordinate 38,815,073 downwards.
ATATACCGAAGATCGCTGGTTCAAACCCAAGGGATTTTTTCGGGTGTAAAAATCCTTAGCATGACTTCCTTCGCAAGGGAAGTAAAGCCGTTGGTCCCGTGTCGTAGATGTCGTGTGAAGTGTAAATACTGAGAGGTTTTTACTTTCTCTACACATTCTATGTACATAGTATATAGAGAGGGTATTGTAATGGACCCAAAAATTCAATACCGGAATTTCACGGGAAATAGACGTTTAGGGTCCTCTGTATAAAAAAAAAGGTATTTTTAGAAAAAGGTCCATGTGTGTCAGTGAACACGATAACTCAAAAGTGAAAAGTTGGTAAAATACCAAATTTGGTGTATAAGTTATATACTTCCAAGGATGAGACACGAAGATTTTGAGGGAAATCTCACCAATCCCAAGCTACCGTTTACATGGAAAAAATTCTCAAAAATAGCTCTAACAATTTTAATTAAATTACTGTATATTAAACACATTTACACGGCAAATAAATCGGATACTCTTGGTGTAGCCTCTGAAGACCTCATTTTGCTGGATGTTGCACAACTACTAAATCGTAAGAGATGGACAAACATTTACAAAATGTGTAGAACTCGTCAAAACAATAATTTATGTCATAGATCTTCTTTTCCTAGAGTTTATCCTGTGAGATATTTCTTGTTATTGGTTTCAGCTATAAAATACTTAAAACTTTTCACATACGGGAATTTGCCAACTCTTAGTAATGCAAAGAAAGGATTTCACTAAAATAGCAAACAGCTTTTAAAATATTTGACAATCGCTTTAACTAGTGTATGTACATATCTATGCAAATGTTAATGTAAGGTAACGAAATTCCTAAATCCAAGAGTCTGATGAAAAATTAGTTTTTTTATTCCTCAAAAAATGCATTTAAGTATCAGGAACAGAACTATCATATAAATTTCTTGTACTAAAATTAGTTCAAGAGGTAAACATATTAAAGCAAGAGGCAAACAAAAATTCAAGAACTTTTATAATACAGTTGACTTTAAAAATCAATATCTACAATATTAGGAATTTTAAAAAAGTATATGATAGAAACCCCCTTTTGCTCGTTAAGAACGTATTCTAAAATTTTAAGAGAGCTTGAATAAAACCTGCTTCATGTGGAACATTTTAAATGGCAAAACATATTGAAAAAACTGTAAACGAGTAAATCAAATTTTGAAGTTCAAAACATTTTCCCTCTAAGTTGCATACCTGCAAACAATCTAAAACCCTTCAGACACGTAAGTTGGAGCCTCCTTCCTCTTCCTTCTCTCCTCTGCAGCAGTTTTCAATTTTAGTTTAGGAGAAGAAAATTATTTAAATGTCATTTTATTAATTGCTTATTACTTCCCCTATACGTGCTATATACATAGTGTATAGACAAGGTATTGTTGTAATTCACCCAAAAATTCGATACCGAGATTTCACCGGAAATACATTTTTTGAGATCTCCTGAATCCAAAAAAAAAAATTTTTTTTAGAAAAATGTCCGTGTCTGTCTGTGTCTGTCTGTGTGTGTGTGTCTGTACAGCATAGCTCAAAAACGAAAAGTCCGTTAAAGACTAAACTTGGTATTTAGGTTTGGTATCTTCCAAGGATGCGACACGAAGATTTTCAAGAAAATCCCCCCACCCCAAACTACACTTCACATGGAACTTTTTCGAAAATTTTGATTTTCTAAAAAATGGCTCCTAACGGTTTTGATTACAATAACGTATATTAAAGATATTTACGTGACAAATAAAATGTATATCTTGAAATTTCTGGGAATATCCTCTGAAGACTACTTTATTCTGAATGAATTTTGCATAACTACTAAACCGTTAGAGATGTACAAAAACTTAACACACACAAAATGTAGAGCACGTTAAAACATACAATTTATGTTATAAACATTTTTTTCGTGCAGTTGATCGTTTTTTAGATATTCCTTGTTTTTCGTTTCAGCTTTGAAAAACTTATACGTTTCTCATACAGGAATTTGCTAACTAGTGTCCAATCAAACAAACGAACTTCAATCACATAGCAATCAGCTTTTGGCTTTCACTTTAACCTATGGCACTCCCTTATTTCGTTTCTACTTACAATAAAGCAATAAATAGGAGTATTTCTGCTACTTTTTCTCGATTAGCATGAAATAAATAAAAGAATAAGCTTATTAACAATAATTTGTTACAGAGATACAGAGAAAGTCATGTGAATGGAGCACATCAGATTATTTTCTACAGAAATATAAAGTTTATTATTTAATTACACAAGCACTGGTGATATTAGAAAAAAAATCTTAAGGGAACAACTTAGCACTTTTGCAAAAGCCTGTTTCGAGTTCCGAAGCACAAAACAGTGCGGATAAGATGTATTTCTGGTTAATCAACACAATGGCTTGTTTATCTGCAACAACAAAGAGCATCGATCTTAAGTAAGAGCGTCAAGTCCAAAACCCGGAGAGAAGCAGTTAAACGCTTTGAGTGGGAGTTTGAGATGCTGCGAGAGATTTCCTTCATATAAATACTCTATGGCTCCATTCACAAGAAACAGCGACCTAGGCGAGATCAACCGCCTCGAGTAAAACCTCTTTGATAACGATTTATTACATGTCTTACAAAATACTCTCGATATCGCAGCGGATCTTATATACTACAATAACTCTCGAGCAAGATGTTCCACACATTCTCACTTACTATCGCCAGACATTAAATTGCCCTCCGTGGTGTAATGGTTACCATGCTAACTTCAAATATCCAAGGTCGCGGGTTCAAACCCGGCGGGAGACGGGCGTAAAAATCCTTAGGATGGCTTCCTTCGGAAGGGAAGTAAATCCGTTGGTCCTGTGGCGTAGATTTACAGCACGTAAAAGAACCTCAAGCCTGATAGAGAGGCCTCTGAACTAAATCATTCTTTCACGCCCGACATAGAATGGGACGCTGAGGACCACAGCAGTTAAAGAGCGTCCATAAATAAAATGCCATTTCATTTTCCAGACATTTAACATTTATACAATATACAGGGATGGGAAGCAAATTTACGTTCTACGTTGTTTACACGCAATTTATCCCACGGGGTGTAAAACAAACAATTGCTGTTAAAAGTATATTAATTATATAAACATGTTAATGATAATTTGGAATCGGAGATGTAGAGAAAGTCATACGAATGGAATACATCAGATTTTTTTATGCGTAGTTAAAAGTTGTTACTCTAAACGGCACAAACATTGTGTCGAAGTCAATCCCGAATAGACGTTAGATTAAACATAAATAGTTAAGCAAATAAAATGCATTGTTTCAAAAGTTTAAGTCGAAAAGTGCTTTAATTCTGGATGTGTAGCATTTCTCACCCATTCACTCCTTCCCCAAAAATGCACGTTTTACTAATTTAGAGAAAATAAATAGAACGATCGACTAAATATCGACTTCATGCTATCGGACTCAAAGCTCAAGCTTAATTCTGTAATCCACCTGGCGCCGTGAAAGTGTTTTTAATTCAAGTATAATTAATGCTTGTGGTAGAATATCTGCCTTGCGGTTAAGTTAGTCGCTAACCAGATGGCATCGGGGACCGCAAACTTCATTATCTTCCTTTTTCTACCAAATTCAGGGCGGTAAAAGTTAACTGTTCATTGTTTTTACCGGAACTACAGTTGCCTTCTTCCCATTCTCCACCCTAACCTGCCTCAACGTTTTAACGCTTGACCCAGAAACGTCCGCCCTAAACACATTTCCTTAATGGTATCATTTAATAATTCTATGGTCTGATAATAACGGTGTGTACACAAACATTTTACATCCCAGTTTTCATGTATTTTATTGTAACCTTTAGATGATTGCATATGCAGTCAACGTATAAATGGAACAAGGCCATTTTTGTTTAAGATGCAGGTTTGGTCTGCAATTAAAACGTTTCGCTATTTCAAAACCAACATATGTAAATATAAATATGTCATAATTTGGTTATTGGTTGATTTATAGGGATTCCGATAAAGTTACTAGATGAAGATAAAACAAAGATTTGTTTTGTATAGCATACTGCAGCATGCGAATGCATTTTATTTATTTTTCATGCATTTATTCATTTATTTATTATAGGAAAGTTAAGACCACGAGGGCTGTCCCAGAAGTACCCGACCTAACAAAGAAAACACAAAAACTTAGAGAAGAGATTTTTATTTCTCTACATGGTCTCATTTTCCCCAGCGATGTTCATTAGCTTCGATACCTTGTTTATAGAGAGAACTATCAAGGTCTGCAAAAAGCCATCAACTGCAGTCTCTACCTCTTCATTGTTGACAAATTTTCTACCTCCAAGCCATTTCTTCATAATCTGGCGAATATGGTGCATGAGGACGCAATTCAAATTTTAACTTACTGATTTTGGGCATGGCATAATGGACTGTGAACTGGTGCATTTTTTTGATGAAAAAAACAACTATTTTTGACAAATACGGCCGTTTTTGATCGATTTCATCACTCAAAAGCTATAACAAGTTGGTATAATATTATATACAAATCTCTTTTTAAAATTAATACATATAAAGGTAATCAATGTAACATAAGTAATAAATATTCACTTTAGAGGCTATTCCTAGAAAATTCATCATACATTGATTGTTCATCATGCGAGTTAGTTGAGAAATTCAATGCTATGCCGGCATGTTACTATGGTAGCTCAGAGCAACCGGTTAGAGACCGGGAGATCTGTGGTTAAAATCCCAGCTATGGCATTAAATTTTTCAGTCTGACTCTACCTATTCGGTTATTAGAAATCTTTTTACAAACATTAGCGATTAAAAATCTCTAAACCAGCTGTAATAATATAGTAATATAAATGTGCTTGTAGTGTTCTCAAAAACCTAACATAAATAAAGTTGCATCACAAAATAAAAAATATCTATACTTGTGGTAGGTCTTGCAAAACCTCTATATTTCACATGAACTAAAAACTACAAAAAACATTAATGCAACTTTCAGTCCCTCCAATCTCTTTTCAATACAACATTATTAATTTTTGTAAGACTATTGGACTTCACGAGGGAAAGTAAAATATATTCGGAAAACGCTTTTTTTTTTTCTTTTCTTTCCTTTTGTTTTCTTGCAAGTCAGGTGTCTCATCATTTGAAGAGTGGTGCAAGTAAAATGTGTCCCTTGTGTATGCGCTTATTGCCAAAAAGGTCGCTTATATTGGATTTAAAAAGCTGTCTTTATTTTGTAAAACTCATTACCAATGCTTGCATTGTATTTTATTTTATTTTGTTTGAATGTTCTAGTTTTAATAATAATTTAAGATTATATCGGCTACATTGAATTTAATTTTCACTTCCAGACTCTGAGGAGGATACAGAAAATCTGAATTACAGAAAAATGCCTTCTTCTAGCCAGAAATCCTGTCTGCGAAACCTAAAGTTAAAGGTTCGCACATTAACGGAGGAGTCGCAAGTAAATTATAGCGATAAGAATTAGGCTACATTCACAATGGAATGCAAGCGCAGAGACAATGTAAGCACAAGAGTTTGGACTCATTTAATATAAGCATTCACATAGAAATACGCAACGCAACGCAATACAATGCAGGAGTTTGCGAACTCTATAAACTTTATTTTTGCGTTGCATGCAAAGAGGAGGAATTCTGCTTCTTTTCTCTATGCATTGTCTATGAATTGAACAATAGACGATCGCACTGCGAGGCTTTACAGGATCTGCTGCACATGCATGCTCTTCTAGTAGGCCGTGCAGTGCCGCGCCATCTCTAATTTCCCTCAAGAGGTTATGGCAGCGAAACCTTATTTGATTTAATGGATGTAACTATCATTTGTATCTAGATTTATTGGTTCTCTTAAATCGAAGACGCAGAGATATAATTCTAAATTCGTTAAATGTGTAGCTTTATCACTTTCTGAAGTCTCTATGCTTGTACTATTTTCAATAATTTTGAATGAGCAATTACTGTGACGTCACTGCCGCGAGCGTCAGTTGTTAGTATGTATTTTTATAACGTTTATGTGGTATTGTTGGTTATGTTACTCAGTTTGTAGCTTGTGGAGCGCTTGGAAGATATTTATATGTAACTTGCGGATCTAGAAACCCGTGACAACTTCTTGCGTTGCGCTTACGATTGATAGTGAATTGCGTCTCCTTGCGTCTGCGCTTATGCTACGCTACGTCAGTGCTTGCATCTCATTGTGAATGTACCATTACAAATATTAAACTTGTAGGTCATAAAGGTTTCAGGTTAATGTAAGAAAAATCTCCAAATGAAATAATTTATTCAAAATGACAGTACTAAATCTTGAAAAGTTGGATAAGAGCCGTAAGAATTATAAAAAGGATAATAATAATAATTAGTAGTCTTATTTCATTACAATGGAATTAAATTAAGAAAATACTTGTTCATTTACTATATTTATAAAAGAATGTTATAATAAGCATTTCTCTCCCCTTTTTAAGAAAATGCCAAGGGCTGGTAATATTTGTATCAGAGGTTTTTGTACAGGAACTCTTTGTCCTTGCCACTTGGCGTGGAAGAGTTCTCAGATACCAAGTAGCCTGTTTTCTTAATTGCAAACGTCCTCTGAATAAGCTAAACTCATAAAATGAGACAAGCAAATGTCAAAAGAAACGAAAAACTTTAATTGGAGCCCTATTAAGACAGCGCAAGATTACAGCATTCATTTATACTCAGCGTTTTTTAAGACCACTCTTGAGGAATTCTGAAGAACGAATGTCTCCCCTGAATTAATTAAGGGACAATTTAGCGCAGAAGGGTGAAAAAGAATAAGCCTCTGCAAAGGATTAAAAAAGAGAGAGAGAAAAAAAAGAATAACAAAGTCTAAAAGAAGGGAAGCTATAAAAATGAACCAAATTCGTTAAACAGAAGGTTGAAATTCGCAGCACGATTTGGTGTTATCAGATTGGAAACATAAAGGAAACTAAGAGGGCAAAGGGAAGGAGGAGGTTTAAGTTTCTTCTCATCAAGAGAGAGGGGTCCAGAGGTAGAAGAATAAGAAGGATTTTTTTTTTTCGCACGCTAGTCTCGTTCCTCGTTCGATTATCCCAATTTCCGATTTTCTTTCTCCTACTAGCGGGAGGAACACCTTTTCTTTGGGATCGCCTCCCCACAATTAGTCGTAGTAATCGCCGCCGAGCCGACTCTGGCTTCTCTTCAAACAAAAGCATATCGTCCCTGGTCGCTACGTGACCCTCTCACAGCCTCAACAAGTCGCCAAAAGACGGTCAACAGTTAAAAAACAAAAGAAGATGCTCCTGCGGCTTGTTTCGCACGAATTGTCTCGCTATTGTCACCCTTTACATGAAAAAAAATCTGATATGCTCCATTCACATGACTTTCTCAGCTTCTCTGTAACAAATTATTGTTAATAAGTATATTCTTCTATCTATTTAATGCCAAAACACTAACATAAGCATTGTTATTACTTAGTTCTTTATAAGTAGGAGGAAAATAAGGGAATACACTGAGCTAAACTGAAAATAAAATGTTATCCAATGTTTTAAAATGTAATTGCTATGGGATTGAAATCCGTTTCTCTGCGTGGTCAGGCGTTGACACGTTCCCGTATTTTAAAGCTGAAATAAATAACAAGTAATATCTCAAAAAACGATCAAATCCACGAAAAGAAATGTATATGGCATAAATTGTGTGTTTTAACGTGATCTACATTTTTGTATAGTAAGCTTTTATCCATCTCTTCCGATTTACCAGTTACATAAAATTCAATAAAATCATCCAGAATAAAGCAGTCTTCAGAGGCCATTCCCAGGAAATACAAGACATACATTTTATTTATCATATAAATGTCTTTAATGTACGGTATTTTAATGAAAATCTTTAGAGCCATTTTTGAGAAAATCAGCGTTTTCTAATTTTTTTTTTTTTTCATGTAAAGAGTAGTTTGAGATGGGGGGATTTTTCAAAATCTTCGTGTCGCATCGCTGGAAACCACTAAACCTAACACTTGGTTTGGTATTTTGCCAACTTTTCGTTTTAGAGTTATCGTGTTGTTCACGAACACACGGACACACAGGACCTTTGGATACAGGTGATCCTAAAACGTCTATTACCGTGAAATATCGGTATCGAATTCTTGGGTGGAATGCAATTACCTTCTCTATGCACTATGTACAAAGTACATGTAATAAAGTAAAAGTCGTACGCTTCAACTACTGATTGTAAATACAATGTAGTTTTTAATCGATAATTTAATTCTAATAAATAATTACAAAGAAGGATAATTCAGTCATCTTATCACATAACCGTTTGTTGTTCGTCGTCCATGATCTAGGAATAACAATCTAGCGTCTGGCTCCCAAGATCGCTGCTTCAGACTTATCGGAGGACGATGAATTTTTACTTTCTCTACACGTACTCTTTATAGTTTATAGTGAAGATATTGTAATGCCCTAAAAAATTCGATACCGAGATTTCACCGGAAATACTAATTTTGGGTCCCCTGAATTAAAAAAAAAAGCAGTTTTGGAAAAAGGTCCCGAGTGTATGCGTGTGTGTGAACAGCATAGCTTAAAAACGAAAAGACCGTTAATACCAAACTTGGTATTTAGATTTGGTTATCTTCCAAGGATGCGACCCAATTATCGTTTACATCGAAAAAATTTCGCAAATTATGATTTTCCCAAAAATGGCTTTAACGATATTGATTAAAATCCCGTATGTTAAAGATATGTAGATCCCAAATAAAATATATATCTTGAATTTTCTGGAAATAGTCTCTGGAGACCTCTTTATTCTGGATGGATTTTGCCGAATTTTATTTAACTGCTAAACCGTAAGAGATAGACAGAAACTTACTTCACAAAAAACATAGATCTCGTCAAAAACACACTTTCGACCCTTTACGTTTTTGCTGTGGAGGTAATCGTTTCCGAGATATTCCTTGTTATTCGTTTCAACTGTAAAGTACTTATACTTTTCTCAGACAGAAAGTGTCCGTTTCTCTTTTGTTCTACTCCTGGCCAAGCAAAGAAGCGATTTGCAATGACAATCGCATATCATCTTATAAAACATTTGACTATCACTTTAGTCTACTGTATTCCCATAGTTCCCTTTTACTTATAAGAAACTAAGTAATAAGAGCATTCTGGTAATGTTTATCTCGGTTAGCATTGTTTAGATAGAAGAATCTTTTGTAAAAGGTTTGTAGAGCAGCTAGAGAAAGTCATATGAGTGTAATAATCAGATTTTAACGCATATTACAGGATGCTATTGTAATATATGCAATATGATATATAAAAGCAGGACGAAAAGGGGATATGCAGAAATGACTAAATATCTCATCATCTGAAAGTTAACAAACTTGATTCCTAAGACATATACGTAAGTACCAACATCCAAGTTCATTCTTAAAACATATATATATATATATATAATGTTTACAAACATGTTAAATTAAACACATACGAACCAGGTTTTTATATTAATTCTTCAACATTGAATGAAATGCAGAAATCTTTACATTATAATATTATAATAAATAATTGTGTGAGTGTATCTTTTACGTTAATCTCAGAAACTTCTTGATCAAATTTGATAATTATTTCACCACTGAATTACACTGTTCTGTGGATAGATATAGGCTATTAAAGGGTGGGTTTTATATGTATATCATCCAAATTGTATGTCGTTTACTGTGAATATAGTGTACTGTATTGCAAAGATTTTTTGTAATTTATTGGCAATTATTTGTTTCTCTACACCTACTATGCACATAGAGTATAGAAAAGGTATTGTAATGCAACAAAAATTCTATACAGAGATTTCACAGGAAATACATGTTTTGAGTCCCCTGAATCCAAAAAAAGTATTGTTGGAAAAAAGCCCATGCATGTGCGAGTATGTGTGTCTGTGAACAGCATTGCTTAAAACGAAAAGTCCGTTAAATACGAAACATGGTATTTAAGTTCATTATCTTCCAAGGATACGACCACCAACTAACCTTTACAAGGAAAAATTTTCGTATATTTTGATTTTCTCAAAACTGTAACGATTTTGATTAAAATATCTTATATTAAATGTATTTACCTGACGAATAAAATGTAGATCTTGACTTTTCTGGGAATAGCCTATGAAGAATACTTTATTCCGGATGAGTATACGGAATTTTACATAACTCGCAAAGCTTAAGAGCGAGGGAAAAGCTTACTTTACAGAAAATATAGAGCTCGTGAAAACACACAATTGTTATATACATTTTTTTCTTGGATTGTTTTTTACTTTCTCTAGCACCATATCTACAATGTACATAGGGATAGAGAAGTATTGTATTCCACCCAAAAATTCGATACCGAGAATTCACCGGAAATACATGTTTTAGGACCCCCTGTGTCCAAAAAAACATTTTGAGAAAAAGGTCCGTGTGTGTGTGTGTGTGTGTGTGTGTGTGTGAACACGATAACTCAAAAACGAAAAGTAGCTAAAATACCAAACTTGGTATTTAGGTTTAGTATCCTCCAGGAATGCAACACGAAGATTTTGAGAAAAATCCCCCCACCCCAAACTACCCTTTACATGGAACTTTTTCTGAAAATTTTGATTTTCTTAAAAATGGCTGTAACAATTTTGATTAAAATATCATATATTAAAGATATTTACCTGAAAAAATTTATATCTTGAATTTTCTGGGAATAGCTTCTCAAGACCTGTTTATTCTGGATGAATTTTGCTTAATTTGGCATAACTAGTAAACTGTAAGAGATAGACAAAAGCTTAATATACATTTTTCTCGTGGAGCTTACCGTTTTCGAGGTATTCATTGTTATTAGTTTCAGTTGTGAAGTACTTATACTTTTATCAGACGGGAGTGTCCGTTTTTCTTTTGTTCTACTCCTGGCCAAGAAAAGAAGCGATTTGTAATGACAATCGCATAATAACAGCTTTTAAAACCTTTGACTATTGGTTTAGTCTAGTGTATTCCCTTATTTTCTTTCTACTTATACGGAACTAAATAATAAGAACATTGTGCTAATGAGTACCACGATTAGCAAGGTGAAGAAAGAAGAAGAATCTTATGTATGAAGTTTCTAGAACAGCTAGAGAAAGTCATGCGAGTGTAACATCAGTTTTTTTTTAGATATTCCTTGTTATTTGTTTCAGCTTTAAATAACTTCTCTTCACATACGGGAATTTGTCAAACCCTGTCCATACAAACAAAAGAACTTCACTCACATAGTAGCCCGTTTTTGATTATCACTTTAACGTATGGTACTCCCTTATTTCCCTTCCACTTGCGTGGAACCGAGTAATAAGGCTATTTCTGCTAGTTTTTTCTGCATAATCTTTTTAACAATAATTTTTCGCAGAGATTTAGAGAAAGTCATGTGAATGGAACACATCAGATTTTTTTTAATGATTGCCCCAATAGGGGGAATGGGGACTGTTGAGATAATTCATAATTATATTATTGGAGAAGGAAGTTCACATTGGGTTCATATCATCAAACTTTTCTCAAATTTCTGCGAGTTTTTTCCATCACAAGTATTTTTGGCATGGTTTCTCTCAACATTTGATGTACCTGGATTTAAGAAAATGGCAAACTTTCCACTACCATTATTTTAATTCCTAACATATGTAGCAAAATATGTACATTTATATCTACTACAGAATCCAACGAAAACTATGGACAACTATACCATGGCAGAAATCTACAAATTAACTGATCTTGCAAAAATGCCATACTAATTTATACTATAGTACATTAGCAAAAATTATCGGCTATCTTACAGCTTTCAAATACTATCCAAATCTTATTTTAATCACTTATAGTACTCGAAATGACATAGTACCTAGACACTGATCTACACTTTAAGCAGAAGTGAAAACAGCTTGCTACTACAGAATGTCAGAAACCATTCTACTTCTACTCCTCATTATTTTCAATGTCATACGATTGCGTTCGTAAAATGTTTGAAACAGCTGCCAGGGTACAAAGAAAGAAAAAAAGAAAAAGTGAAAGAAAGAAAGAAAGAAAGAAAAACAACTAAAATTTAGAAAATAAAATAAAACCTAGATGTTCGTTAGTTGCCATGAGTAACGATTTCAAATATGTAATATATTTGAAACTGGGGACTCCTGAAGGCATGTCTGGCTCATAAAACACAGTTTTAACAGATAGGTATATTATCAAGAAAACTCATCAAATTCATTACAATCAACAGCCTGAATTCTCTTTCAGCAGTTAAAATACTTATTCATGTCAAATCTTTGTTATATTCATTTTTGAAGAAAATGAAATCGAAATTCTTTTCTCCACTCCTAGTTAGTTTCCGTTACGTATAATAAGTAGAGGAAGTGTTGTATTCCATCCAAAAATTCCATATCACGATTTCACCTGAAATATATTTTGAGGACCCCTGATTAAAAATACTTCTGTATGTCTAAGAACAACGAAAATTCGGTAAAAATCAAACTTGGCATTCAAGAACAGCTTATGCGAAGGCTGCGACACGAACTTTTTCATGAAATTCGCCTCCTCATGCTACTCCTTACGTGCAGCATTTTTCTCAAATAAGGCTCTAACGATTTTGATTAAAATACCGTATATTCAATATGGATTCATGACCAATGAAATGTTTATCAAAAAAAATTTTGAGAAGAGCCTCTGAACTTCTGTTCATTCAGAATGAACTTTGTATTATTGATAAACCGTAAGAGATAGACAAAATCTTACTTAAAAAAATCTGATGTGCTCCATTCACATATTTTTTTCTCTATCTCTGCAATAAATGATTGTAAAAAAGCTTATTCTTCTACCTATACAATGTTAATCGATATAAACGTTAACAGAAATAGTCTTATTACTTTCTTCCTTGTAAGTAGAACTGAAATAAGCGAGTACTATAGGTTAAAGTGATAGTCAAAAGCTGGTTGCTATATGACTGAAGTCCCTTTGTTTGTATGTACAGTTTTTTAAAGCTGAAACTAATAACAAGGAATATCTCAAAAACGATCAACTCCACGAAAAAAACGTATACGACATAAATTGTGTGTTTTATCGCGATCTACATTTTTTCTATCGTAAGTTTTTGTCTATCTCTTACGGTTTACCAGTTTGCATGATTTTTATTGAATTTTGCATGAGTAAAGAGATCTTTAGAGGCTATTCCCAGAAAATTCAAGATGTATATTTTGTCAGTTGATATCTTTAAAATACGACATTTTAAAGAAAATCGTTTGAGCCATTTTTGATACAATCAAAATTTTTGGAAATTTTTTTCATGTAAAGGGTATTTGGGGTGGGGGCAGATTACATTGAAAAGCTTCGTGACGCATCCTTGGAAGATACCAAACAAATACGAAGCTTTTCGTTTTTGAGACACACACACACACACACACACACACACACACACACACGGATCTTTTCCCAAAAATGCTTTTTTTTTTGGATTCAGGGGGACCCAAAACATATATTTCCGCTGAAATCTCGGTATCAAATTTTTGGGTATATTACAGTAACTTCTCCATACACTATGTACATAGTGCGTGTAAAGAAAATAATACATAGATTGACTTCTCATCTAGTGTTTACAAATGTACAGATCCTATTAAGATCCACCTTGCGAACAGCTGAACTTAAGAACACACGCAACATTTACGGAACATGAATGCTAACATGCGTTTGAGAAAGACATAATCGCTTTTCCTTCCCACAATAAACAATGACCAACGTGATTACTGCCGATCATAACGACATACACACTTTGGTATCTGCATACCTCTACCCTGAGGACATGAAGGTCGTAAGAGATTCCTCAGGATCTCCTAAGACTACATTATAACGGCAGTGACTTGTTTTCCTTTGCGTGTATGGAACCCTTCAGAAGAAATTCATCTTTCCCCACAATGCTAATAGAGATAAACATTAGCAGAATGTTATTACTTATTTCAATACAAGTAAAATGGAACTAAAGTGATAGTCAAATGTTTTAAGCTATCGTTATGCGATTGTCAATACAAAATTCTTCTTTGCTTGGCCAGGAGTAAAACAAAAGAAAAACGGATACTTCCTGTCTGAGAAAAGTAAAGTACTTGACAATTGAAACCAATAACAAGGAATATCTCGGAAACGGTTGCCTCTACAACAAAAACGTAAATGATATAAAATTGTGTATTTTGACGAGACCTACTGTTCTTGTGTTTTAAGTTTTTCTGTATCTCTTACAGTTCCGTAAAATTCATTCAGAATAAACTAGTCTTCAGAGGCAATTCCCAGAAAGTTCAAGATATACATTTTTTTGTCAGGTAAATATCTACAATATACGATATTTCAATCAAAATGAGAGCTATTTTTGAAAAAAAATCAGAATTTTTCGAAACTTTTTCCATGTAAAGGGTAGTTGGGGGTGGAGGAATTATCTTGAAAATCTTCATGTCGCATCCTTGGAAATGCCAAACTTGAATACCAAGTTTGGTATTCAACTGTCTTTTCGTTTTTGAGCTATGCTGTCAGCAGTCACACACGGACGTTTTTCTAAAAATCCTTTTTCGGACTCAGGGGACCCCAAAACATATATTTCCGATGAAATTTCGACTTTGAATTTCTGGTTGCAATACAATACATTCTCTATCCCTATGTACATTGTGCATACCGAATATATCCATAACCTTAATGGAAACTGTATACGGAGCGACAGTTAGATCCAGGATGACATACGGAGAAGAAATATGGGGGTGGGAACATTCGGGAACCTGGATCAAGTGAGGACCCAATTTTTGAAAAGAAATCTGGGTGTAGGGAGTGGTACGGCAAACTGCGGAATAATGAGGGAATTCGGGGCACATAGTGAAACGATAGAGTGCAAAATCAGAGCAGCTAAATATTGGATGAGAATCGTTCACGGAAACCAATCTCTAATTAGGGCAGTCTGTTACCGTGAACAGTTGCGAATGGAAGGTAATTCGACGTGGGCATCAAAATTAAAGAAAGGGTTGGAAACCATTGGGATGGCGGGACAGGAAAACAGGCGGAGTATTTGGAGGAAAATTAAGAACCACCTCTGTGATATCGACAGTCAGCAAATAATTGCGCAATGCACAGAGGTGTAATTAGTGCAGTCCGGGCTAAAATCGGAGTGGGGTATGGAGCAATACATCGAAACAGGTACCAAACTCATTAGAGACGGGCTCGCGTGGATTAGACTAGGAGCATGGAGGAGCACGAACATTTCTGACGAGAATAGTACGAGAATCTGTCCCATTTGCGAGGAGGAAGAGTCGTGGACTCACATCTTGGCAAGATGTAGGGGGTGCGGAGGAATGGCGGGAAAAATATTTGCCGCGATTTTTTACCACTGCGAATGTAGGGCTAGAAGCATGTTGGACGCTACTGGCAGGCACGGAAAACATGGACGGGCTAGGTAAATTTATACTTAAGGCAAGACAGCTGAGATCTGAGGAGGCTGCCAATAGAGAAGGGGGGAAAGAATAAGACCAACTAAACAAAAGTGACTACAATGTTCTACACACATATATATATTGTCATACTTAGGTCACTGTTGTACTATGGTTTTATATATGGTGTATATATATTATGTGTATATATGTATTTTAAGTGTAATTTTCTATTATAAGAGGGTGCAATTTATGTAGATGTACTCTGTGTTGTAAATTTAAATTGTTATATTTGAATATCTTTGTTATTTTTATTTTCGGGTTCACTTCTAATTCTTTATTGTTGTTTAATATTGCTTTTGACTGTGTAATACCTTTGTCTTTTTATTTTCGTGTTTACTCTTAATTTTTTGATTTAATATTGCTTGTAATGTGTATTACAAAAGCACGTACGGTCTGTGGACCCGTGCGATTGTTGAAATTCTATGTATGATATTGCTGTCAATAAATACACTTATTCATTCATTCATATGGGGCTAGAGATGGTAAAAATTACTGAAATCATTCCTGTACTTGGTCGTATATATAATTACAGCGTCGATGTTTATGTAATACAGTAGGACGACACTTAAAAAAAAGTAGAAAAAGCATGACTACAATCTCTCAAAAAATCGAAAATTGTTTTTTACAGCTAAAGTTTTTGGAATTTTGGACGCCTATACAGAACTTTTAAGTTTGCAAGTCGACACTGAGATATGACATCTCAATATAATTTGAGATATCATATGTGGTTTAATGGGAAATACACAAGTCAGTTGGAGGATTCAGTGGTCACAGCATTTTATGTCAATATCTTTAATATACGGTATTTTAATTATAATCGTTAGGGCCATTTTTGAGAAAGTCAAAAGGGTAAGGGGAGGTTTGGGCTGGAGGAGTTTTCTTTGCAAATATTTGTGTCGCATGCTTGAGAGATATCAAAATTAAATACCGAATTTGGTATTTAACGTTCTTCTAGTTTTTGAGCTGTACTGTCCACACACGTACCTTTTTCTAAAAATACTTTATACTCAGGGGACCTCAAAACAATTTCCATATTGAATTTTTTGGTGCAATACAATATCTTCTCTATCCGCTATATACGGGCTAGAGAAAGTAAAAACAAGTGGCGCCATAGCAGCGATGATAGAATTGAGAAGTGAATATGATACGTAGTAGTGAAATTGAAGAGTTCTGCAAAAACGGATTTGTTCATGTAAATGTAACGCCTCTTAAACTGAGAAAATTCTCTTAGATGATGAATACCCTGGCTTATTTGTTTATAAGCACCATATTGTATACTCGAAATAATTCGAATCTCATTGATCAGTTCAATAAAAATAATCTAGTTCATTGGCTGAAAAACTTCGGCGCCATATTATAGGCGAGGTAATCTTCCATATATTATGCTTTTATATTCCGAAAATCTGTTCGATGGATTTTAAAGAGGTTTTAGTTGACGAGAAGTGGATCTAAGTATATTTCATCTATACAGAATCTCATTTCGTCGACTATTTAAAACAAATACTATATTTCAAAACTCTCCCAATTTCAGTTTTCTACGCATGCGCCAGCTTTCCCCATAAGCTCTCCGCTGTCTTTCCAAATGGTGGTCACCTCAGTTTTTATATATACACACACATATATACACATATACAATCTGATTTGATGATCTGAATTTAAATCTTTATTCAATTATAATATATTCTATTTCAAGTAATACATTCCATTTTCAAGACTGTTATTTTATGTTTTCAAGATTTATTATTATAAATGTATAAAACATTTATTTTAGAATTTATCTGAATGATCTTTGTTCTTGCATTAGTTGGACTTCAAACCACTACACACCTCACGATCAGTAGTAGCAAAAATCCTCCCTTATTTTGTAGTAACATGCATATGCACCATGGAGTTAGATCTACTTTTAGATATTAGGAAGAGTTTAGGCAGCTAATTTAAATATTTGGTAGCAGAAATGGTACACTGCATAACATCAGCAAGAACAAAGCCAGCAATATGACCTTAGACATTAGAGGTAACATATGTAAAAGGAATATAAAGGAGGTTATCATTCTAATGATTATAGTATGAAAACAAATTTATTAATTAACTAGTGCAACGTTTAAGAAAATTACTTTATAATGACAAATTCATAATAATTTAATATACTATTTAATCTTAAATATTGGAATATTGTATTATCCTATGGTATTAAAGAATTGAGGGGTTCAGTGCCAGAGGGAGCTATCCCACACATTGTGAAAAAATGCATTTTTTTGTTTTTAGACAGCTTCTGCCGTCCGTCATGTCTGTATAAATATTAACTGTTTTAGAGTGCCATCTACAGCAACTTACAGAAACTGTGTCATTTTCCAAAGTGATAAAGTTTGTGCCAGATGGGGATATCCCACTATGAAGTTGCCTGCTATTTAAAGAACAATGCCACCAAACTTACAGAACTTTAACTATTTTAATAGTATTGTTTATTGTTTAAACTATAGGCCAAGAAATAATGATTTTAGGCCTTAATACATGAAACAGAAACATATGTAAAATTATTATTAAACCTTAAGAATATTGTGTAAATAGTTGAAATTTTAGGCATTATAATGCTACAGATTATTCTGTTTTTCAAAATGGAGGTAAATAGTATAGCTAGTGAAGGAAAGAAACGAATATGCAAGCTAAACATATGGAAAAAGGTTGTTGCTAAACGAAAAAGAAACAATGGTGAGGAATATGAATAATATCATGTTTAGTTTCTCTCTCTGCATAAGTAAATTTTTAGTAAATAATACGGTTTGCAGTGCTAAATAAATAAAAACAACTGTTAAATGTCACTTTTTTGTATTTTCTAGCACATTTCAAAATGTGGATCAAATACTGGATTTAAAAAAGTTGTACCTTAATATTACATTTTTCACCAAATCAACAACTCTAATAAAACTCCTTTTTTCTCAAATTTAGCTATTTGTGGGATAGCTCCCTCTGGCGCTGAGCCCCTCAATTAACCTCAGTTATTTCATCCCAGATAAGAATCAAGGAAGACATACCAACGCTTGGTTAAGCAAGTACCATGGCCAATTAATGTGATATTATGATAAATGGAAATTTCAATCAGTCGTAAACGTAATGCTCTGTTAATTGTGATATTCAGTGCCATTTCGTAATTTGCGCTTGTACTGCCTACTTCTTCAAATACCAATACTCTCATGTAAACAGTAAATATTTGCTTTGTTAAACTTGTTTTATGCAATGAAATGGACCTACGAATAGATACACGCATGATCAACATTATTTATAACAACCGGTTGTGTTTTGAAATACCATTATTACCAATGTACGAGCAACAAAATAAACAAATTAATAAGGGAATAATAGGAACTTCTGTAACAGTCCCATAGCAATGTATTACAATTTCTGCACCCTTTTTTACTTTCTATATATGCACTATATACATAGTGTATAGAGAATGTATTGCACTCCACCAAAAAATTCGATACCGAGATTTCACCGGAAATATATGTTTTAGGGTCACCTGGATCCAAAAAAAGTATTTTCAGAAAAAAGGTCCGTGTGTGTGTGTGTGTGTGTGTGTGTGTGTGTGTGTGTGTGTGTGTGTGTGTGTGTGTGTCTGTGAACACGATAACTCAAAAACGAAAAGACGGTAAAATATCAAGCTTGGTATTTAAGTTTAGCGTCTTCCGGGGATGCGACACGAAGATTTTGAGAAAAATCACCCCACTCCAAACTACCCTTTACATGGAATTTTTTTCGAAAATTTTGATTTTCTAAAAAATGGCTCTAACGATTTTGATTAAAATATAATATATTAAGATATTTACCTTACAATTAAAAGGTATATTTTGAATTTTATGGGAATAGGCTCTGAAGACTACTTTATTTTGGATGAATTTTGCATAACCACTAAACCGTAAGAGATGGACAAAAACTTAACACACAAAAAATGTAGAGCACGTTAAAACACATAATTTATGTTATATACATTTTTTTCGTGGAGTTGATCGTTTTTTAGATATTCCTTTTTCTTTGTTTCAACTTTGAAAAACATATTTTTCTCATACAGGAATTTTTCAACTCCTGTCCATACAAACAAAGGAACATCAGTCACATAGCAACCAGCTTTTGGCTTTCACTTTAACTTATGGTACACCTTTATTTCGCTTCTGCTTATAAGGAAGCAAGTAATAAGACTATTTCTGCTAATTTTTCTCGATTAGCATGAAGTAAATGGAAGCTTTTTTAACAATAATTTGTTGCAGATGTATAGAGAAAGTCATGTGAATGCAACACATCAGCTTTTTTTGTCAAAATTACGTTAAAATAGCAATTCCAAAAGCAAAACTTTACAGTTCTATAGACGGATTTCTTTACCTGAAGTGAAATAATTGCCTAAAGGAAGTAAACTAACATTCCATTGAGGTGAGGCGTGTATTTGTTTAAATTAATAACATTTAAATCTAGTGATATATAGACATTGTTGTAACTTTGTTACATCCTAAAGCAAATAAATGCCTGCTAATTAAAAGTTGTTTTCCGAACTCAGTTCTGAAATACTAAAAGCATTCAATATACAATTCTGTAGTGCTTGGTCAGAACATATTAACTACAAAACTGGCCTTTTTGTGCAATGCTCTATCGTTTGGCTTCACCAAATAAATACAGGATTATTTCTCGAGAAATCAGAAATATCTGGATATTACAAGTTATAATGCAAAATTATGACATTAGCAAGAAAGGCTCGGACAAGATACTTTTACATTAACGTTAAATGTGAGTTCAATATATCTTCCTTTTTTACTTTCTCTACAGGTACTATGTACATAGTGTATTGAGAAGGTATTGCATTCCATCCAAAAATTCTATTCCGAGATTTCACAGGAAATACATGTTTTGTGTCCCCCTGAATAAAAAAAAACATTTTTGGAAAAAAGTCCGCGTGTGTCTGGACTGCATAGCTCAAAAACGAAAAGACCATTGAATACCAAACTTGGTATATAAGTTTGGTATTTTCCAAGGATGCGACACGGAGATTTCCAAGAAAATGCCCCTCCCATCCTCAACTACCCATGACATGGAATAATTTTCGAAAATTTTGATTCTTTCAAAAATGGCTAACGATTTTAATTAAAATATCGTAATTTAAAGATATTTACCTGATATATAAAATGTATATCTTGAATTTTCTGGGAATAGCCTCTGAAGACTACTTTATTCTGGATGAATTTTACGAAGTTTTTATAACTAGCAAACTGCAAGAGAAAGACAAAAACCAACTAACAGAAAATGTAGATTACGTTAAACTACACAATTTATGTTGTTTTTTTCGTGAAGTGGATCGGTTTTGAGATATTCCTTGTTTTTGGTTTCAGATTTGAAAAACTTATATTTTTCTCATACACGAATTTGTCAACTCGTGTACAAACAAAGAAACTTCAGTTGCATAGCAACCAGCTTTTGACTATCACTAAGTTATTTAACTAACGCTTCTACTTACAAGAAAGCAAGTAATAAGATTAATTGTTTTCTCGATTAGCATTAAGTAAATAGAAGCATTAACTGTTTAACAATAATTTGTTGCAGGGATGTAGAGAAAGTCATGTGAATGGATCACATCAGATTTTTTTTTCATTTGAATAGCCCCCTTTAACTTCAATGATCATATCGGGGGTTTTAACTTCGTATTACTGTAGGTATAGATCTTTAGATTAACCAATTTTATATTATTAAACACATGTCACATTTATCTCACATGCATACTTCCAGACTATGGGGAATAGGGAGTAATTCTGGTTAAAGAAAAATTCCTTGCCCCAGCCGGGCAAGGTGAGAAGTCACTCGACCATGGAGAATATCTGTTTGTTTCACAGCTTTTAAGAAACGAAATGCTACATTAAACCGCTCTTGCTCGAAGGTTGAACCGTTTGCAGCAATGTGACTAAGTATTCAGACATGGGAAGACGTGTGTTCCTCATAAAGCCTATAACTGATTGATTGAAAAAACGATCGATAATGCTAATGAGGATGACACATCGGCAAGATGGAATGCTAGTCATGGCAGGAGAGGTCGTCCAGGTGCAACAAAGACGGAGAGATACCTCTCCGCGTGAAAAATCGTTCTTTACTATCAGGGGCAACCATCACCATTCTCGTCTTTTTATTAATTTAACATACATCATATAATAAAAACCTTATTCTTCCTTTTCTAGCGTAGCACACCGCTGCTTTTCTAATGGAACCAATGGGCATGTAATTCTTATTTCATGTTTGCAAAACTCTACCTATATTTACTCCAAATAGATTGTATGCTGAATAAGTATTATTCAAGATTTCTAACATTTAAAGCATTTTAATCATAAATCTATTAATAGAGTACCAAAAGATGCGATATGTACATGATCAACATGATCAACTTACCGAAACACGATTATTCTTTGCTTTCATAAAATAAATAAAAACAAATCTGATGTGCTCCATTCACATGACTTTCTCTACATCTCTGTAACAAATTATTGTTAATAAGGTTATTGTTCTTCTATCTATGTAATACTAAAACAGCAGAAACGGTCTTATTCCTTATAAGTCGAAAGGAAATAAGAGAATACACTAGGCTGAAATAACAGTCAAATGGAATCCGTTTCTTTGCGTGGCAAAGCGTTGACAAGTTCCCACATGAGAAAATTTAAAGTATTTTAAAACTGAAATAAAAAACAAGGAATATCTCGAAAACGGCCAACTCCACGAAAAATATGTATGTGACATAAACTGTGTGCTTCAACGTGATATACATATTTCGTGTAGTAAGTTTTGTCTTTCTCTTACGGTTCTCTTACGGTTCTCTAGTTGTGCGAAATCCAGAAAAATTATATATAATATATATTTATTTATTTCAAATACCACATGTTTATTATATACCTATATGGGAATGACCTATGAAATCCTCCTCACACTGGATGAACTTTGCCCAATTGGTAAACCGAAATAGAAAAAAAATACAACGAAAAATATGTCACATTGAAGCACAAGGCCTATGTCGAATACATTTTGTGTGCAGTTAGTGAATTTCGATATATTCTTTGTTATTGGTTTCAGCTTTAAATATTTATACTTGCTCATAGGGGAATTTGTCAATTCCTGTCTATAAAAACAAAGGAACTTCAGTCACATAGCAACCAGCTTTTAACCCACGGTACTCCGTTATTTCCCTTTTTCTCACAAGGAAGCTTTTCAACAATATTTTGGTGCAGAGATGTAGAGTAAGTCATGTGAATGGAACACATCAGATTTTTTCTACTCATTTGAAAAATTGCTCCACAGAAATCCATTAGATTTTCACAAAATAATTTGTATAGTTAAACATGTTAGCACTATATTAGCACATAGTACAGAGTAACTGTTTGGACGAAAAATGTTAGCAGCATTCAATTTTTACTGCAAATCACAAAATGTCACAACTAAGCATGTTAACAAAGTTCATATCAGTAATATTTTTTACCAACAAGGAAATCTACGAAATGCTATTGCTTTATATTCTAAAGTACATCATATGGAACGATTTGAAAACGATACTCTGCCGACAGGAAAAACGCATAAAAAGAGGGTTTAAACATTAAATGCTAACATCCCAGCCCAGACCGATTCTTTTAATGTCAAATTTACCGGGATTAAATAACTCCTTCTGGACGAGATTCCGGTACACTGGCGGCGTTGGAATGATTATAGCGAATGACAGTATCCTTAACAATATAAGAAACAAATAAAATATTACTTTGTTGTTTGATAAGCATTTGGCGCTTATTTCAGCACTTCTTTGTCTTTTTCTGCAACTAATTCAGTATTTAAAAATCTGATGCGTTCCATTCACATGATGTTTTCCACATCTCTGTAAAGAATTACTGTTAAAAAACTTATTTGTTTATCTACTTCATTCTAATCGAGAAAAAATAGCAGAAATAGTCGTATTACTTGCTTCCTTGTAAGTAGAAGCGAAACGAGGGAGTACCATAGGTTAAAGTGATAGTCAAAAGCTGGTTACTATGTCACTGAAGTTGCTTTGTTTGTATGGACAGAAGTTGACAAATTCCTGTATGAAAAAACTACAAGTTTTTCAAAGCTGAAACAAAAAACAAGGAATACCTCAAAAACGATCACCTCCACGAAAATAATGCATATAACAAATTGTGTGTTTTAACGTGCTCTACAGTTTTGTGTGGTAAGTTTTTGTCCACGGTTTAGCATTTATGCAAAATTCCGTAAAATTAATCCAGAATAGAGTAGACTTCAGAAGCCATTTCCTAAAAATTCAAGATATACATACTATTTGTCAGGTAAATATCTTAAATATACGACATTTTAATCAAAATCGTTAGCGCCATTTTTGAGAAAAAAAATTTCGAATATGTTTCCCTATAAACGGTAGTTTGTTGTGGGGGAATTTTTTTGAAAATCTTCGTGTCGCGCCTTGGAAGATACTAAACTTAAATACAAAGTTTGGTATTCAACGGTCTTTTCGTTTTTCAGAGATTTTCAGAAAATAGCTTTTTGGATACAGGGGATACCAAAACATGTATTTCCGGTGAAATCTGGGTATCGAATTTTTGGGTGTAGATAATGTAAAAACTAAGAGGAACTATGACACTCATATTTATTGTTTTTGCAATAGACAGGCATCCTGTAAAATTGCAATGTTTGTTAATTTATTATTTATGTTGATTTGAGAGATTGGTGCAATGTGGGAGTTGCAGGCACACGCACGCCACCTGATGTGTTAAGAACGCACTGTCCCCTGGAGCGACTTCATCCCGTGAACCCCCTACTGAGCAGTCTCTTTCCTTTCTTAATTGATCGCATATAGGCCCGTCATGCATTTGGCCTTTTATTTCTATCGTGATAGAACAAATATGTAGACCAAGCGTTTAGCATCAGATAATGTCCGGCTACATGAAAACAAAACACGAGCTATCTATCAACTTTCGAACAGATCCGGGAATGACAGCATGGATACCAATGCTGCAAACTCTATAATTCGTATCAAGTGATTGGAAATCTTAGAATCTCATATTCTTTTGCAGAAATTTTTAAATCAATATCTGACAACTCTCATGAACTGTTTACACTAATTCCGAGTAATATATAAAGCAAAGAAAATCTGCTGCAATCTGCCGCCAAAAGTCTCTATTTCATAACTGGAAATATGCTGTTGGGAGGCCCAAACGGTACTCTATCTCGCCTGTGCTTTGGAATGGGGAGGACCCAAGTTAAATAATCGGTGTTACCGCATAGCTGGATGATGCACCCGGTGCGAGTTCTGCTGTGTACATTTTGAAACAATTTACTTTCTCTACACGTATTATGTACTTAGTGTATAGATGAAGTAGTGTATTCCACCCAAAAATTCGATACCGAGATTACACTGGAAATAAATATTTTAGGTCACCCTGAATCCAAAAAAGCATTTTCAGAAAAAGTTCCATGTGTGTGTCTATGGATAGCATAGCTCAAAAACGAAAAGATCGTTAAGTACCAAACTTGGCATTTACGTTTGGTATCTTTCAAGGAAGCGACATGAAGATTTTCAAGAAAATCGCCCCACCCCAAACTACCCTTTACATGGAACGTTTATTGAAAATTTTAATTTTTTCAAAAATATCTCTAAATACCTCTTTATTCTGGTTGATTTTTGCTGAACATTGTGTAACTGGTCAACTGAAAGAGATAAACAAAAACTTACAACACTAAAAGGTAGATCATGTTAAAACACACAATGTATGCCATAACAGTTTTTTTTTTTTTTTTTCGTGCAGTTGATCATTTTTGAGATTTTCCTTGTTTCTTTCAGATTTAATATAGTTAAAACTTTTCTCAAACGGTCATTTTTAAACTCCTTGTATTGCATAAAAACGGATTTTCAACCACATGACAACCAGTTTTTAAAATAAGCTTTCGCTTTAGCCTAATGTTTTCCCTCATTTACCTTTTAATTACAAGGAAGCAAGCAATTAACACACTTTGTGCTAATGTTTATCTTGATTATCATAAAGTAGATAAAAGAATAAGCTATTTAACAATAATTTGTTACAGCGGTGTAGAGAAAGTTGTGTGAATGTAACACAGAAGTTTTTTTGCAAACACACTTTTTTATTTATTGGACATAAAACATATTTCCAATGAAACCTCGACTTCGAATTTTGAGTGGAACACAACAACCAGAGTTCTGGTTTCTAAATCAAAATGGAGGTACTACGTGTAGAAAAAGTAAAAAGACTATGTGCATGTGTTTGTGAACAGCATAGCTTGAAAACCAAAAACTGATAAATATCAAACTTAGTATTTAAATTCCATATTTAGTAATTATGCGACACCAAAATTCAAAACAAAAAACAAAAAATCTGATGTGTTCCATTCACATGACTTCTCTACATCTCTGCACCAAAGTATTGTTAATACACTTATTCTTCTATTTACTTCACGCTAATCGAGAAAAAATTAGCAGAAATAGTCTTATTACTTACTTCCTTGTAAGTAGAAGCAAAATATGGGAGTATCATAGGTTAAAGTGAAGTCAAAAGCTGGTTACTAGGTGACTGAAGCTCCTTTGTTTGTATGGACACGGATTGACAAATTCCTGTTAGAAAAGTAAGTTTTTCAAAGGTGAAACCAAAAACAAGCAATATCTCAAAAACGATCAACTCCTCGAAAAAAATGTATATAACATAAATTGTGTCTTTTAATGTGCTCTACATTTTTTGTGTGCTAAGTTATTGTCCATTACTTACGGTTTAGCAGTTATACAAAATTCATCCAAAATAAAGTAGTCTTCAGAGGCTATTCTCAGAAAATTAAAGATATACATATTATTTGTCAGGTAAATATCTTTAATATACGATATCTTAATCAAAATCGTTTGGGTCATTTTTGAGAAAATCAAAATTTTCGAAAAAAGTTCCATGTAAAGGGTAGTTAGGGGTGGGGGGATTTTCTTGAAAATCTTTTGTGTCGCATCCTTGGAAGATACCAAACTTAAATATCAAGTTTGGTATTTAACGGTCTTTTCGTTTTTGAGCTATGCTGTCCACACTCACACACGGACGTTTTTCCAAAAATGTTTTCTCTTTTTTTTGATTCAGGGGGACCCAAAACATGTATTTCCGGTAAAATCTCCATACCGAATTTTTGGGTGCAATACAATACCTTCTCTATACACTATGTACATAGTACGTGTAGAGAAAGTAATAAAATTCTCTCCACACAAACTAGCCCGTGTTAGATGGAATGAAGTACTCGGTGTTCCGACGGTCTGTACCTTCAGCATCGTGTTATTTAACAAAAGTATTCACATTCATGCTAAAATTACCAATCTTGTCTGCAATTAAACATTTTCCTGGCCTCTTGCACTTAAGTGGTCTGTTCCTTAAATAATGAAGTGAACATTAAAATTCTATTTGTGAAATTATTTATAAAACAGACCCGTTCTTGCAGAAAAGTCTCCAGATTGCTTCCAGCAACTTGCTGCTCCTTTGGACTATTGTCCACACTACATCAAACAAAAACATATGTTGTATTCCACTCACACGATTTTCTCAACATCTCTGCAACAAATTGTTGTTAAAAAGCATATTCTTATATTTACTTCATGCTAATCAAGAAAAAATTAACAGAACTAGTATTATTACTTGCTTCCTTGAAGTAGAAGCGAAATAATGGAGTAGCAGGTTAAAGTAATAGTAAAAAGCTGGTTGCTATATGACTGAAGTTCCTTTGTTTGTATGGATACGAGTTGACAAATTCCTGTATGAGAAAAGGACAAGATTTTTTAAAGCTGAAACCAAAACGCAAGGAATCTCTCATAAACTATCAACATAAAGTGTGTGTTTTAACGTGCTCTACACTTTTGTGGGGTAAGTGTTTGTCCATCTCTTACGGTCTAGCAGTTGTGCAAAATTCCGTAAAAATCAACCAGAATAAAGTTGTCCTTAGTGGCTACTCCCAGAAAATTCAAGATATAAATTTTATTTGTCAGGTAAATATCAGATTTGTTTCCTCAATTCCCTCCGCGTCGAACAGATACTGCTGGAATTATATATTCCGGTTCCCTCCTGCTCGTCGACTTTGTTCTCAGTTTTGTGTTGGCAATACCTACTACTCAAGTCGATAGTAAAGACATGAATCGATTCGGTCACCTACTATGTCCTTGGTAGTAGACTGTTCATTAAATATAGCAGTGAACTGGAGTGTACATGGATGTGTCGGTAGACAAGAGCAAACGTGCGAAAAATCATAAGTGAGAGCGGCAAGGAATTGATTCTAATAGGGAGCATAAATTTAGTGCCCAAAAATATTTAAGCATGGAGTTAGGAGGTGAGTGTCTGTATTGAAAACCTGTATGTTTAAAGTGTGGTGAAAAATCGTGCGGTTAAGCCATGAATGAATTGTAATATACTTTACTTGAATAATAAAAAAATCTGATGTGAACCATTCACATGACTTTCTCTATATCCCTGCAACATATTATTCTTAAAAAGCTTATACTTCTATTTACTTTATGCTAATCTGAAACAATTAGCAGAAATAGTCTTATTATTTACTTCCTTATAAGTAGGTTAAAGTGATAGTCAAAAGCTGGTTGCTATGTCAATGAATTTCCTTTGTTTATATGGTTAGAAGTTGACAAGTTCCTGTATGAGAGAAGTATACGTTTTCATAGCAGAAACCAAAAATAAGGAATGTCTCAAAATTGACGAACTCCACGAAAAAATGTATATAACATAAATTGTGTGTTTTAATGTGCTCTACAGTTTTTGTTTAGTAAGTTTTTGTCATCTCTTACGGTTTAGCAGTTATTCAAAATTCAGTAAAATTCATCCAGAATAAACTACTCTTCAGAGGCTATTCCCAGAAAATTCAAGATATACATTTTATTTGTTAGGTAAATATCTTTAATATACGAAATTGTAATCAGAATCGTTAGAGCCATTTTTGAGAAAATCAAAATTTGCGAAAATTTTTCCATGTAAAGGGTAGTTGGGGGTGGGGGGATTTTTCTCAAAATCTTCGTATCGCATCCCTGGAAGATGCTAAACTTAAATACCAAGTTTGGCATTTTACCGACTTTTCGTTTTTGAGCTATCGTGCTCACAGACACATGGACACACACACGGACCTTTTTGTGAAAATGCTTTTTTTGGATATTGGGGACCCTAAAACATATATTTCCGGTGAAACCTCGGTATCGAATTTTTGGGTGGAGTGCAATATCTTCTCTATACACTATGTAAAAATTGGGAGGGATAATAACTGTACCTTTTTTTTGCGAGGTAATCAGAATCGCATTTTTGGAAAGGAATGGGTTGGACCCGTATTCAACGCCTTACAGTGCTATTGACGCCTTCGAACGATGCCTTAAGTGAAGATTGTGTCAGTTTTTTTAACCTTTTTCATAATCTTTGGTATTCAAGACGAATTAACTGTTAGTGTAACGACTATTTTCTATTTCAAGTGTCTGTTCTTCGTTTATAGCATTTCCATAATAGGTCTTAGTCTATTGTTGAAGATATTTGAAAATACACGAAACATTTGCATAAATATTCCTTAGTTATAGGCTTCAATTGACATTGACCAAGTCTTCCTTTTCCTCCCCCTCTTCCGGTAAAGTTCCCGTCACTTTTACTTTCTTTACTATATATACATAATGTATAGAGAAGCTATTACATTCCACCCAAAAATTCGATACCGGAAATACATGTTTTGGGTCCCCCTAAATCAAAAAATGTTCCCTGAATGTTCCATTCACATGCCTTTCTCTACATTTTTGTACCTAACAAATTATTGTTAATAAGCTTATTCTTCTATCTTCTTCATGCTGATCGAGAGTATTAGCAGAAACGGTCTTATTACTTAGTTCCATATAAGTTGAAGGGAAATAAGGCATATCACTAAGCTAAACCGACATTCAAATATTTTAAAATGTTGTTGCAATGGTACTGAAATCTTTGTGTGTGTGTGTGGGGGGAGGGGGGGAGGGACAGCATTCAAAAACGAAAAGACCGTTAAATACCAAACTTGCTTTTTAACTTGCTATTTAAGATTGGTACCTTCAAAGGATGCGACGCGAAGATTTTCAAGATTTTTCCCCACACCAAACTACCCTTAACATGGAAAACATTTCCAAAATTTTCATTTTCTCAAAAGTGGCTCTAGCGATTTTGATTATAACCTCTTATATTTAAGATATATGTCAAGTAAAATATATATCTTGAATACACTAGGAATAGCCTCAAAAGAGCTCTTTATTCTGGATGATTTTTATTGAATTTTGCATAACCGGTAAACAGTAAGAGATAGTCAGAAACTTACAATACAAAAAACGTAGATCACGGTAAAACACACAATTTATGAATTTACATGTTTTTCGTGGTGTTGGTATTTTTTGAGATATTCCTTTAAAAAACTTATTCTTTCCTCATACAGGAATTCGTCAACTCCTGTCCATACAAACAATCGAACTTCAGTCACATAGCAACCAGCTTTTGATTATGGTATTCCCTTAATAATAATTTGTTGCAGAGAAGAGAAAGTCATGTGAGTGGAACACGTCAGATATTTTTGTCATAACACCAAAAAGGAAGATAGAGCATGTTTTATCTCGAGCACGACTGTTACGCGGATCTTCAAGACTCGAACCAGAAACCTGGTAAGTGGTGTTTATTGAATCTGCCGCAACACTGGGCCGTCAAACAATATTAGGATAAGACGTGGGGCAGAGAGTAAAGATCACCAAAGTCCTCCCCCCTTTCCATTTCATCCGTTGAAACCCACACAGCGAGGAGGTTGTGAAGGGGGGAGGGATGATGGATCGTGGCTTTGTATGATGAATGAACGGGCCGGGGTCTCGTGATCAATTGATTAGCTCGTTAAAGAATCTGCCACGCCGACCACCACCTACAGTTCTCTAATGAATATACGGCGATACCAGCCCCGTGCTGGGAGACCGCTGTGTAGTGTTTGGCAACGCACGAGCATTCCTTTCCCCTCCTATGGGAAAACATGAGACGATCGCGGCAACGCCTGCCGGCTTACGGGTCACACTATTTGTGCCATTTAGTGAAAACTTGACAAGCAGGCTGTGGTGTGGGTATAGTCTCGCATACTTTACTGTTTTAGCTCAAGTTGTGAGATAAAGAACACATCTGCTGCTTATGGCAGGAGAAACCTTCCTAAAAGCTGAGGAACACCAACCGAATTTTCTAAACATTAACCCTCAAACAGTGTTATGACTTTTCTTACGTATATGATGTCGTGAGGGTCGAAAATGATGCCACATTAAATAACATGCTTTATTTTGTTTATATTATAATCATTAATCAAATTATATTATAATCACATATGCTAGCATAATTTGTAATACCTTTTAAGTCTCAAAAAAGAAGGAATTTAATTAATATATTATATGAATTCAAAATCTTCTCGGGCTTCTAGCCAGGTAAAAACTTGGTTTGACACCAACGTTTCGAAGAAGTGCATCTTCCTCGTCTTCAGGGTGAACTGATGGTTTGAGCTTGCGGAGACTGATATTTATAAGAGCTGTCTCCGCAAGCTCAAACCATCAGTTCACCCTGAAGACGAGGAAGATGCACTTCTTCGAAACGTTGGCGTCAAACCAAGTTTTTACCTGGCTAGAAGCCCGAGAAGATTTTGAATTAACACGTCGCCAGGAAAGCTTCAGTTCTTATTTTATATTATATGAATATTATAAATATAACCAAATTTTAAAGTGTTGTATTTATTGTAATGTTAAATAGTTGGAGTTACATTATGCTTAATGAAATTTAAATTTAAATCTCTTTTAGTTTGATTTCACAAGTGTCCAAAATTCATGACATATCTTCATCACCCTTTTTACATATTAGAGATCGACAGGTTTGGAAGACTGGGCGGTCTCAGTTGACTCAGCACTGGTTGGACTTCCTCTCAGTAGAACGGCAGTATAATGCACATTGTTTTCTCGTTAATCCTTGAGCAATTATTTGCACTTTAAGATGACGCTTTTTCAAAATTCAGGAGGTTATAATATGAGGTTCTTTGGGTAGTCTATCATTGATGAGTATTTCATTGTGATACTTTTCAGAAAGATCAGAAATACCTGTGTATTTCTTGATTGATGCGAGTATTATGTATGAATTTACTCCAATTATGTCCAAACTGGCATTGAAATAGCAAATGGCCATCTATATATTCGTCTGCTTGCGCTGTAGAGAACACACTTTAGATAATCTATTGATACTGATATTGTTATAAACGGAAATGATTTCCGACTTGCCGGTTTCAGGAATGGTACTTTTTGAGACATAATACAGAGTATAATCATTTGTAAATCCATACTCTATTGAAGCCACAATTAGTTTCCTTGTGGCTGGAATTCGGGTGGTAAATCATTTTTGTTCTTCCTCAATGCGATTCTCACCTCTGTGACCACTTCAACAGACCTAAAGTAATTATCGGATGAAATATGATATTGTCAGAATCATAGTCTTGTTCTGAAATGGTTTATGTTCAGAATTGTAATCGGAATCAGTTTCCAGTGAGTCTAACACACTCTTTTCGAAGTCAGGAAAATTAGGATCTAGCACAGACATACTTCCAAGAGAGGTAGAGGCCATAACACTAACTAAAAGAAGAGAATAAGACAGTACTCAAAGTTACATAACATTTGACAGGTGTAGATATTTTTATTTAAAATAAAATAGAAAGACATGTGCTTGATATTTCAGCTTAGGCACTGGGAAACAAATCGCATCACCATAGGTCCACTCTGGCAGCAAGTCAACCTTGCACAGTCGATAAGATATACGGAATGTTGGTCAGAGTAGCCGTTAGACTAAAATTCTTCTGGTATCCCACATGCTCATTTGAGGATGAATAAGAGGAAAGAAATAACGTTTCGAAATGCTAAATGGTTCAGTTTTGTGTCTTGTTATGTCACACAAACTGTGTTAAACCTTTGCCTAATGATTAATTTATTTAAAATAACTAATGACATGTACTATCCAAATTATTATCTATCATTAAATATGAAATGTTTCATTCCCTCCAAGAAACCCAATAGCATGGAAATGATCTTTTATATGACTCAACTTGACCACAAATGGGTGTACTTAGAGAAAAAGGCGAGCAAAGAAAGAATTTACGAGCCGACTCCTGTTATAAGCAAAAGCATATCCTTGGGGTACAGAATATACAACGTGATGCAGGAGGAGGAAGAGATGAATTTAAGGAACCACGACAGGCTATGAGCAGCAGGCAGATAGACCACAGAGACGCGTAGAAGTCCCTTTTAGTTCCTGACTTGAAAACACGACACAGTACTGGACTGCCCGGAGAGGACGATGAATCACCCATCCAACCATGCTACCCTTTTGTCTACACAGGAAATACTTTATTTTGAGAGCTAGTATGCACGCCCCATAAAGCTTAAAAGCACCCTGGAGCATGAGGAGACGCAACTAAAGATAAATGAGGGAAAGTAAAGCGTGATAAATAAAAATCTATCGGGCATTTGCCTACCGACCAGGACAAATCACGAAAACCCCAAGGTCAGAGTGGAAAGATGGCCGGATCGAGTCAGGGAGCTGCGGAAACATCTCGCTCGGTAAAGTTTAATCTTAATTAGATATCATTAAGGCTCAGTCATTGGGTTATCAACAGGAGCAAAATGTACACCTATAAGGTTATACCAAAAGTAAACATTTTTACGCCCATAACGGCGTACGACGCGCTACAAATCTAGGTTACTATATGATGCGAGACTTTGCCTGTTTTCCAAGTTCCAAAAGAATGCAACTCCACTGGAAATATTCCGGCTATTCACAGTTATTACGCATATGAGCTACGCGAAAATAAGTTACTGATACGCCATTTTGGAACATGATAATTAATCATGTAAACTGACCTAAGACGAGTACAATTTTTACCTTCTCTAGCCCGCATGTACAATGTAAATAGTGGATAGAGAAGGTATTGTATTCCAACCAAAATTTTGATGTTGAGATTTCACCGTAAATATGTTTTGAGATCCCATGAGTCCGAAAAAGGTATTTTTAGAAAAAGGTCCGTGTGTGTCTGTGACTGTGGACAGTATAGCTTAAAACGAAATGACCGTTTAGTACCAAACTTGATAATGGGATTTAGTATCGTCCAAGGATGCGAAACGAAGATTTTTTAGAAAATTCCCCCCCTACAAACTACCCTTTATATGGAAAAAAATTTCAAAGCTTTTGATTTTCTTAAAAATGGCTGACGATTTTTATTAAAAAGCCGTATATTACAGCTATTTAGATCCCAAATAAAATGCATATCTTAAATTTTCTGAGAACTTAGAAGACCTCTTTATTCTGGATGCTTTTTGCTGGATTTTGTATAACTAGTAAGAGATGGACAAAACACAAAAAAATGTAAACCAGGTCAAAACACACCATTTATGTATAAGTTATTGTTGTGGAGGTAGCCATTTCAGAGATATTCCTTGTTATTGGTTTTACTTCAGTGATAACTATGTTTTCTTTTATTGTGTTATTCTTGTTAAATATAATGTTGCTAAAATACTTAAACTTTTTCTATTTGGCAATTCTTATGTTTGGTAAAATTGAAAGTTTTCCTCCTGAATTAAGCATCACTCAAGATTTCAATCTCTCTGGATAAGTTTGCAGAAAAAATTGGTCCTTAATTCATGACATGCACATAGGTTCTTATTAAACCTATTTATAGATATTTACTTTTTTACTTTCTCTACACATAATTACATAGTGTATAGAAAAGGTATTGTATTGCACCCAAAAATGCAATACCAGATTTCACCGGAAATATGTTTTGAGGTACTTTAAGGTAAAGAAAAAGCATTTCTAGAAAAATGACCGTGTGAGTGGGTGTGTGTGTGTGTGTGTGTGTGTGTCTGCCTGTCAGTGAGTGCGTTGGTGGGCAGCGTAGCTCAAAAACGAAAAGTCTGTTAAGTACCAAAGTTGGTATTTAAGTTTAGTATCTTCCAAACACCCCAAACTACCTTTTACATGGAATAATTTTCTAAAGTTTTGATTTTCTCAAAAATGGCTCTAACAATTTTGATTAAAATATCGTATATTAAAGCTATTTATATGACAAACAAAATGCATATCTTGAGTTTTCTGGAAAAAGCTTCAGATGCGCTATTTTGCATAGCTAGTAAACGTTAAGAGATACACAAAAACTTACTATAAATAAACTTTTAGGTCTCGTTACAACACACAATTTATGTTATAAACATTTTTTTTCGTGGAATTGACTGTTTCTGAGATATTCTTTGATAATGGTCTCAGTTTTTTATACTTTTCTCATATGGCAGTTTGTCAACTCATGGTCATAAAAACAAAGGAACTTGTCACATAGCAACCAGCTTTTGACTATCACTTTAACCTATGATACTCCCTTATTTCGCTTCTACTTACAAGAAAGCAAATAATAAGACATTTCTGCTATTTTTTTCTCAATTAGCATGAAGTAAATATAATAACAATAATTTGTTGTAGAGATGTAGAGAAAGTCATGTGAATGGAACACACGAGATCGTTTACTTTGGTGTCTATGGAATGGCTTTTAAAATTCAGAAATCTCCTTGCAGAAGATGCGACTGTGAGGCAAATGGGGCACTCGAAATGATGGCTTGGAGAATATTACTTCGTGTCCAGCGCATCAAGACTGGCCGTCTCCGTGACACAACCCCCCTTCAAATACAAACAACCCCCACACGTCTGTCCCGCGCCTCTCCAATTCATTATCTGGATCCATCCAGAGGGCAGCACTGCAGACTTCAATTATTATTTTGTTATGCAAACAAGATGTATTCAGAGGGCAGCCAGGTGATGGATGGGTGCCCCCCCCCCTGCTCCTCTTCTAATGTCAAAATTCCTGTCGTCCTGCACATGGACGCTGAGGCGGAAATTTTTTTGTACAGAAATTAGATTTAGGGGTGCATGATGGAGAAAAACAAAAGGTGGAACTGCAGGGTTTGGTGCTTTTGTAGTGGCAGATGGAGACAGTGGCATTATAGCTGTCTACAGAAGCGTTCAACTGAAGCAGAATAGAAATCGGCCATTTCTGCAGCTTTAGTTACGTGCTTCATTAAAAGGGCGCTGAAATTAAGGGTATTTGTGATATATATAAGAGCCCAACTTACTCATCGCCTCTCTTAATAGAGTAACAAGCTTTCATGAGAATTGTGTGGGAGATTTTCGTCAGAAAAATAAATTTTTAATATAATTTGGACCAACTCTTTATTTATTTTTTCTTTATTTGTTTATTTTTTGTAGTTTAACGCCCTTTAACCTGGTTTGATCATATCGAAATCATATGAAATTGACGATATGATTCTCGTATGATCTCGGAGAGCTTAAAGTTACTCGACATTCGTCTTCTCAGGATAAGGGAAACTCCGAAGGAAAAAAAGGAGGAAAAAAAGAAAAAAACTTTTTTTTATTATTTACAAGTTCG
The DNA here is from genome assembly GCA_030762935.1 of Hymenopus coronatus. Lineage (NCBI taxonomy): Eukaryota > Metazoa > Arthropoda > Insecta > Mantodea > Hymenopodidae > Hymenopus > Hymenopus coronatus. The sequence continues at coordinate 38,779,133 of CM060885.1, read as the reverse complement.
TGCGCATGTCAGAAGGAATTGCATTTTGTATATATGACGGATATTTACCAAATAATTATATATAAACGAGTATTATATAAATAAATGCTTTTATAATGTTCAGAAACATATTTCTTCGCCAAGTACTACCACAATAGAAAATTAGAAACAAATTTATATACACACACTACCTTAACGGATTCGAACCTAACCAGACCCAGTGGTTTCGTCTACAGAAACAGATTAAAAAAGGAAAAAAAAACTCCCAGAAATATACTCCTCTACCGGTGAATTATTCCTACGGGTTCTCACGGCGTGGTATTCCTGCCAAGTGCGACTTATGGTGTTCTTGCATATAGTTAAAATCTAGCAACGAAACAAAGCTTTTTCATTATACATCCAGTTTTATGCAAGTATTTCAGCATATACACATTATAAAACAATTTATTATTCATAAAATAATCGTATATGTATAAGTACTTGGTAAATATCTGTCATATACGCAAAATACCAACCTTCCAGCATGCACACGAACTTGTCTATCATAAAAAAAAAAAAAACAAGCTTTTCCGACAAATAAAACCATTGAAATCGTCATCAGAAATACAAGGTCAATCAATCGCATTTAGTTTCATTCGATTCTTAGAGTGGCCCAAATTCTGCATAATAACTATTTAAATAATCTCCTAGAAATGACCCTTAGGTAGTATGGTGGTAGCATGTTTGCCTCACATTCAAAAGGTCGCGAGTTCGAATCTTGCTTAGGGCGAGTTATCCGGATAAGGTTTTTTTTTTTCGGTGTTTTCCTTATCCTGGGAAGACAAATGTTGAGTACCTTTAAGCTCCATGGACCCCGAAATCATTTGAGCATCATTTCATCAAATTTATTCATCGTCGATATGACTAACCAGATTAAAGGACGTTAAGGAATAATAATAATAATAATAATAATAATAATAATAATAATAATAATAATAATACCCCTTAAAACCGTGGCTCTAAATCTATACATTACTCAATCCGCATGCTCGTCTAGCATTGTTTCAGAAAATTAATTTTATGCAGAAACATGCGAGTCAGTTGAGAGATTCAATATTATACCGGCATGTTGACAATGGTAGCTCAGTGGTAGATCAACCGGCTAGAGACCGGAAGATCCGTGGTTCAAATCCCGGCTATGACAGTCTTACTCTACCTATCCAACTCCTGACCTACACACGGTTTCTATGAGAAAACAATTAAAATAATTAAAATTGTCGATAATATTTCGCTATACTATAAATCCTGGGATTTAAAGTATTTACAACATTGTAAGCCGCCATTAGGGTTCGAGACGACCTTATATGATTTACTGGGAATTCAATGCTATGCTGCCAAATTGCCATGGTAGCTCAGTGGTAGAGCAACCGGCTAGAGACCGGGAGATCCGTGGTTATGGCAGTGAATTTTAAAGTCTGACTCTACCCACCTAATGTTATGCAGCTTTATGTGTAAATTCATTATTCAGACCGCGCCGTGGTCGAGTGGTTAGACCTCGCCTCCCACCTAGGCGGCCCGAGTTCGATCCCAGGTGACCGCATGTGGTGGACAAAGAGGCGCATGGGAGGTTTTCTCCGTTTACTTTGGTTTCCCTCGCCAGCGGTGCTCCATCTTCATTCCATTTATGATTAGTGTCACCGCCTTCGTAAAATATAGTAAATAATAGTAAAAGCAAACGTTAAAAACTATAAACAATTTAATTATTATTTTAAGTACAGATTCGTCGTAGGATATTCCATGATATAATGTTTTGTCCAGCTCACGCAGGAATTATTCTACTTAGATTTTGAAGTAGTAGCTTGGTTTGTTGGAATAATGGATTAGTTTAATGGGAAATAGTGCTATAAAACGAAAAATCTGATGTGTTCCATTCACATGACTTTCTCTATATCTCTGTAAAAATTATTGTTAATAAGCTTATCTTTTATTTATTTCATGCGAATCGAGAAAAATTAGCAGAAATAGTCTTATTTCTTGCTTTATTGTAAGTAGAAGCGAAATAAGGAGTACCATAGGTTAAAGTGAAAGCCAAAAGCTGGTTGCTATGTGACTGGTATTCCTTTGTTTGTATGGACACGAGTTCACAAATTCCTGTATGAGAAAAGTATAAGTTTTTCAAAGCTGAAACCAAGAAAAAGGAATATCTCAAAAACGATCAGCTCCAGGAAAAAAATCTATATAACACAAATTGTGTGTTTTAACGTGCTCTACATTTTTATATGTTAAGTTTTTGTCCATCTCTTACGGTATGCAAAATTCATCCATAATAAAGTAGTCTTCAGAGGCTATTCCCAGAAAATTTAAAATATACATTTTATTTGTCAGGTAAATATCTTTAATATATGATATTTTAGTCAAAATCTTTAGAGCCATTTTCTAGAAAATCTAAATTTTCGAAAAAAGTTCCATGTAAAGGGTAGTTTAGTGTCACATCCCTGGAAGATACCTACTGAACATAAATACTAAGTTTGGTATTTTACCGACTTTTCGTTTTTGAGTTATCGTGTTCACAGACACACGGACACACGGAACTTTTTCTGAAAATACTTTTTTTGTAATACAGGGGACCCTAAAACATATATTTCCGGTGAAATCTCGGTATCGACTTTTTTGGTGGAGTGCAATACCTTCTCTATACACTATGTACATAGTAAGTATAGAGAAAGTAAAAAACAAATGGCGACTCCATAAATAAGATTTACTCTAGGAAAAGCTAAATAATTTCGAACGTTCAACGTAACAACTGATAGTAGCTAATCTGGACATTAAGAAAGAGGAATTTCTCCCTAATGATATAACGAGGTATCGTCTAGAAGCTTTTGATTCTCGAAAGTCAGCTGACGATCTTTGCTAAGACAGTCCAAACAGATTACCTTACTATGCAAACAAAAAGTATTTGAAATAATTTTAAAATTCAAAGAGAACTTGCTGAAACATGTGTCTTTACACCGGGATAACGAGAGCTATACACTAAAGGGATCAACGTTATTTCGGTTTTTGACATACCAGGAAAGATACAAATATAGGAAAAAAATCTGATGTGTACCATTCACATAACTTTCTCTATATCCCTGCAACAAATTATTCTTAAAAAACTTATACTTCTATTTACTTTATGCTAATCAGAAAAAAATAGCAGAAATAGTCTTATTACTCGCTTCCTTGTAAGTAGAAGTGAAATAGGGACTACCATAGGTTAAAATGATAGTCAAAAGCTGGTTGCTATGTCAATGAACTTCCTTTGTTTATATGGATAGGAGTTGATAAGTTCCTGTATGAGAAAAGTATACGTTTTTCATAGCAGAAACCAAAAATAAGGAATGTCTCAAAAACGACGAACTCCACGAAAAAATGTATATAACATAAACTGTGTGTTTTAATGTGCTCTACATTTCTTGTGAAGTAAGTTTTTGTCCATCTCTTACTGTTTAGCAGTTATTCAACATTCAGTAAAATTCATGCAGAATAAACTACTCTTCAGAGGCTATTCCCAGAAAATTCAAGATATACATTTTATTTGTTAGGTAAATATCTTTAACATACGAAATTTTAATCAAAATCGTTAGAGCCATTTTTGAGAAAATTAAATTTTTTTAAAAAAGTTCCATGTAAAGGGTAGTTTGGGGTGGGGGATTTTTCTCAAAATCTGGGTGTCGCATCCCTGGAAGATAAACTTAAATACAAAGTTTGGTATTTTACCGACTTTTCTTTTTTGAGTTATCGTGTTCACAGGCACACGGACACACACACGGACCTTTTTCTGAAAATGCTTTTTTGGATACAGGGGTCTTAGAACATGTATTCCCGGTGAAATCTCGGTATCGAATTTTTGGGTGGAATACAATACTTCTCTATCCTTATGTACATTGCACATATGGGGCTAGAGAAAGTAAAAAGGTTGCCTTGCTATGGATTTTTACGCCTGAAAAAAAGCCTCCTCCGGGTTTGAACCCGCGACCTTGGATATATGAAGTAGCATGGTAACCATTACACCACTTAGAGCGACTATCCTAATGCAGCATTTGCATCGCAGAGACTCGAAAGCGACAATGACACCCAAAGCGCCCAGCGGGATGATGCGGCACAGTTGAAGGTAAACTCTTAATTACAGAGAGGGTGGGAACATACCGCTCTGTCACTTGCTGTAAGCCTATCAATATCAGTGCCATTGTGTCGCCTGTGAATGTATCTGGGCTCTAATTAGGCACGCCGTAGAAAAGTTCATAGAGTACTCACACCCACACGGACACGTATAGCTTTGTATCTTAAATGGAGTATGGACATCCAACCTGTATTAATGACAGCCAGGTCAATCCCCAATAAGGCAATGATATATTATGGTACATGAGCAGTTTGGTCTCCATGCTGGGAGAACGCTTAACTGCGAGCACTCGCTCTTCCTGCAGCATCCCCATGTCTCTCATCTTCAACACAAACTGTAGAATACTCGTTTCAAATAAAATAATTATGTTAACTTAAAACAATTACTCACTAGAATCCGTGTGTAGGATAGGTTGTAAAGGTAGAATAAAATTAAAAAATCTGACGTGTTCCATTCACATGACTTTCTCTACATTTCTGCAAAAAATTATTGGGAAATAAGGGAGTACTGTTGGTTAAAGTGATAGCCAAAAGCTGGTTGCTATGTGACTGAAGTTCCTTTGTTTGTATGGACAGGAGTTGACATATTCTTGTATGAGAAACGTAAGTTTTTGAAAGCTGAAGCCCAAAACAAGAAATATCTAAAATATGATCAACTCCATCAATAAATTTTACGATAAAATTTATATTGTGGGTTCTAACGTGCCCTATATTTATTTGTGTGGTAAGTTTTTGTCCATCTCTAGCGGTTTACCAGTTATGCGAAATTCCGTAAAATTCATCCAGAATAAAGTAGTCTTCAGAGGCTATTCCCAGAAAATTGGAGATACACATTTTATTTATCAGCTAAATATCTTTAATATATGATATTTTAATCATATTTTTGAGAAAATCAAAATTTTCGAAAATTTTATCATGTAAAAGGTAGTTGGCGGTGGGGGGATTTTCTTGAAAATCTTCGTGTCGCATCCTTGGAAGATACTGAACTTAAATACCAAGTTTGGTATTGGACTTTTCGTTTTTGAGCTATGCTGTCTACAGACACACACACATGGACCTTTTTGGGGTCCAGGGGGCCCAAAACCAAGTAATTCCGGTGAAATCTCGGTATCGAATTTTTGGGTGGAATACAATACCTTCTCTATACACTATGTACATAGAACGCGTAGAGAAAGCAATAAGAGTAACGTAATGTTGAAAGTTATGAGTAGGAGAAGGGGGGACACCGTGTAGTGAGGCACAACCGGGTTTTTAAACTGGAAAGTGCTATCATCTACCACTTCTTGACTGAACTGCATTCTCATGTCGGCAGCAGTCAGAAGCAGGAGTTCGAAGAATATAGTCCCATTATTGTGCCTGTAATCTTTATGATTAGAAATTTCCGCGTTTTGAAGTAACTTAACTGAAATTTGAAGTCGGAGTTTAAGAGGCAAGTATCTACAGCAACATATTTTACTTTTACTACATTAAATTACAAAGATTTAAGTATTGTTTTCAATGTCGTTACAATTCGGGAAGCAAGTCGTTATTGTGGTATGCCGTAAGAACAAAATGGCGTGTGGGGGACATAACCGGATCCCACCAATCCTGTGCCCTAACAAGTTTAGTGATGTTGAATTCATGTCAGCAGAACAGCACACTCCTCAGCCATCAGCATCAATATCTCAGGGCTCACTACATACCCAGCCTTGTGACTCAGTCTCTCTTCTTCCCTCCAAAATTGCAAAGACAGAAATTGGAGATCAGAGTCCTCTAAAAGAACTAGAATGTTCTTCAGAACAAATGGGTGTCGCATCACCTTCCATCCAGATATACTCCAGTGACTTGCACAAAATAACAATATCGGCTGAGCCACAAACATTTGCAAACTCACCAAAAGATGTGTTGCCAGTTCCCTGCACTAAAAGACTTCCCACGTAGTCAGGAAGACGCCGCGGAAAAACAGCTGTCCTTACAGAGTCACCATATCAAGTTGAGCTTCAAAAAAAGGAAAATACTCAACCTAAGTCACCATCAATTTGCAGAAAGTCGCTTCAGTCTAAGTTTGGTGAAACAACAAGTGCAAAGAAAGCTAATTATAGCGAAGAAAAGTCTAGCGATAGCCAGTGCTCTTATTGCAAGGAGAAATATAGTGAGACAAAACGAAATGACGACTGGATCCAGTGTGTGAAGTGCAGCAGATGGGCCCATGAACTTTGCACAGGTTGGCCTCAAAATGCATTGAAATAGTTTGTACGTAGTGACTGTTAAACACAGAAAAACTGTAGCACCCGGTTGTGCCCCGCCGTTTTAATTTATATTACGTATGTGATAAAAGAAGGCAACGTGTTTTAAACTGTTCACAATTCATGATACAATAATTTACAATAAAGAACATTTCTTAAAATATTATATGTTATTATCAATTATAATTTATTGTTAGATACCCAATCCTGCCCCCTTTCCCCTACTTAGGAACAGTGGTACATTAAACTGGTAAATTACACGAAAAAATAAGAAAGCTTATAGAGAAAGATACCAAGGCGCATTATGCATTAAGGAGATGTGTTCTTGGTAAAGAAGAAGTAGATAAAAGGACGAAAATCAGAGTACACAAGGTAGTGATAGCACTAGTGCTTGTTTACGGAAGTGAAAGCTGGGTAGTAACAGTGAGTTAAGTATCGCCCTCCGTGGTGTAATGGTTACCATGCTTCATATACCCAAGGTCGCGGGTTCAAGCCCGGCGGAGGACGATGGATTTTTTCGGGCGTAAAAATCCTTAGCATGGCTTCCTTCGGAAGGGAAGTAAAGCTGTGGGTCCCGTGTCGAAAAAGAACCTCAAGCCTGATAAGAGAGGCCTCTGAGCAAAATTAAGCGATCTTTCACGCCCAATATAGAATGGGACGCTGAGAACCAAAGCAGTTAAAGAGCGTCCATAAATAACAGGCCATTTCATTTCAGTGAGTTAAGTAGGTAAATACAAAAACAAATGAAAAACCTAAGAAGAATAGCAAGAAAGACACGGCGAGATAGAAAGGAAAAGAGAGGAACTAAAAGTACCATCTATAAGCAACAGGATTGAAGATAGCCAACTTACATGGTTTGGGCATGTAAAAAGGATGAATATAGACCGGAAGATGCATCAGATTATGGAAGCAAGACCACTGGGAAGAAATCCTATAGGAAGACCAAGGATAACCTGAGAAGAAGGGATCAAAAGAGTGTAGCAAATAGAGGGATCAGTTTAATAGATTGGCAGAGAATAGAATTGAGTTCAGAAAATGGATCGGAGGCATTCCCCTAACACCACGATAGTGGTACACTAGGGAAGTTGAAGAACAAGAACACATGTTGAGTCAAGTGTTTGCTGAAATATTTTAAAGTTTGCTGTAGAGTTGACTTGCAGCAGTATCTACAAATAACTAAGGCAGCATTTTTACCCATACACCAGGTAAAGAGCTGCAATAAGAGAAGGAATATTAGTCCCAGTAATTTAGAAAGGTTTCTGAGGTTTGTAATTGAAAGTGTAAACTTTCTAGCAAACTGTAGCATCAGAAAATGAGCCTTTTTGACGCTATCTAGCTGACCCAGTTGGAGGAGATTTTGGTATTCACCATTCCATGTTGTGCAAGACCATAGACTTCGTGGCAAACAGAATTGAAGCAAAGGCAGGTAACTGGATAACATATACAACCTCAAATTTGAAATTCAAGAGGCAAAAGAAAAATGGTCACCTCGCTTTAGATTTCCTTCACTTGACTGAACAGACTGTTACTACATCCTGCTCTATGCTCCTCCATGGCAAGGCTATTCATTTGTTTATTCAGTTTATACTGAGCATTTTCCAAGGTATTAGTTATCAGTAAAAGTAAACTGTTATTCAATTAAAAATCAGTAATTACTTTTGTTGATCAGTCTTAACTTTCCTTGTCAAGTAATTACTTAAAAGAGTTTATTGATTTTTAATCAACTGACCCATTAGCCTAGGAACTACTTAAGATGAGCTAAATTTTTCATACTTTTCTCATACCCAACTCCTATCGATATAACCAAAAGAGCTTCATTGACATAGCAACCGCTTTCGACTATCACTTTAACCTATAGTACTTCCTTATTTCGCTTCTACTTACAAGGAAGCAAGTAATAAGACTATTTCTGCTAATTTTTTCTGATTAGCATAAAGTAAATAGAGGCATAACTTTTTAACAATAATTTGTTACAGGGATATAGAGAAAGTCATGTGAATGGTACACATCAAATTTTTACATGACATATTACAATAAATATGAATACCTATATTAAAATAATAGTGTTTATCAGATTGTCACAGAAATGTATGCTAAATTGGCTGACCTGCCCCGTAATTTCAAAATATACGAGAATGGTATCAGAGATGTTTAGGACGAGGTTAGAATTTCAAAAGCTACTGATAAAACCCTTTTGCAATATATTTCCATCCGCATTGTGTAGAAATTGTTATTAATATTGAGATGAAAGTGTCGTTCATTACTGAATAAAATAAACAATTGAATGTTGTGAAGTTTTATTTGTGGGAGGTAGATTTAGGTACCTTTCAGACTGAGATTACAAAAATTTAAATTTGCTTCACTAAATTTCTTCTTTAAGGAATAATTTAATACGTAAAATGTGCAATTGAGGAGTAATGGGAAACAAATAATTATTGTTCCGCAATTTGGATTACTTTCCCCTCGCCTTAGGTACTTAAAACAAATAATTAATATTGGTTCTACTAAAATAATTAAGATTTAATCGAAAACTTAGTAAAATAAATCTGTTTCCTTCACAAGAACTTTCTCTAGCCACTGTCGTTTATTTTGAATTATTTCTCAATCTATGCTTACGAAAGCTACTATACTATAAATGCTTATATCAATCGAGATAAAACATATTGAGATTTCACCGAAAATATACGTATTTTGAGATCCTCCGAATCCAATTTATTTTCAGAATTATATACATTTTACAATTCTCTGATATTCTAACTGAAACTGTATTATACGCGTTGACTTACAAGTGAAACTTAAATTTCTCATATCACATTCGTTGCGTAAACAATATGTAAGGCCGTAATGCTGTGGAGACAACAGCCCTGTACTGCTACCTCGTTCTGCGTAAGCATTACTGTGTTCTTTAATTAGCTTGTTTCCCCGCTACCAGTAGCGTCTCTTTTCATGACTCAATAGAAACTATCTTCCTATATTTCTTGGGCTGCTAACTCTCAGTAAATTTTAGTCTCACCACTCCCCCAAGCTTACGTTTTCTGTTTAACTCAAGAAGATTCTTTTATGCACTTATTCCACCCCCTTGGCTATTGTCCATAATAACCTTGCGAAACATTTTCCTTTTATGACCCATGTAGTTTCAGCAGTCTCTCTTATAAATAAGCTCATGCTAAACATCCTCTAATGATATCTCATTTTCATATTACATATATTTATTTACATTACTTGCTTATTAATTATTTACGTCTTCTTATATTCATTGGAATTAGCCCATTCTTTACACAAAGTAATACGAAATTCCTTCCAAATTAAGAGGATTTCGCAGGTTTGTACCAGAAAATACTCCATGTAATGTGTGTTTAAATATATATCTTGTTAATAAAAATTCGTCAGCCACTTTGAGAAAATAAAAACCATAGTATTTTTGTGGTGTTTTTATTGAAAATCTATGTTCTACATCTTTTGTAGAAACTCCATTACATATCAAGTTTGTATTTTTCCAATGTTTCGTTCACAAGTTCGTGCTATTCATTGACAAACATAGAGCAATTCACTCAGACACCAAAACGCACGCACACATTTTTCTGCAAACCGGAGTTGTTAAAAGTTATGATATTCTCTTGGCTCTTTATTGATTTCATAGGTATGCGCCATCTATTTAATCATTTCTTGATGTTATAGTACAATATCTACAGCTATTCTAGATTTTCAGTGCGTTTGATATACCTTTTTATGTTTTACGATGATGTCCCTAAGAGCCCATTATTGTGGTGTGTATCAAAAAGATACTTGAAAACTTCATGGTTTGACCGGTCCAGTGGGTTAAAGTAGGAATCAGAGTCAGATAAATATATAAAGAAGTACACACACGAGAGATCTCCAGCAACCTAGCAGACAACGGCACTGCAAATATGTCACAAACGCTCCTTTTGCTTAACGTGACTCCTGGGAGGTAGGAGCAGTGGCTGTCCCAGAAGTGGTTGTTTCATGGTAAAAAGTGCCAAGTGCTTAGAAAGCTTAAATTTGAAGTTTGACGATTTTACATTGTTTAGCATTTGTTTGGCAGCCATTATTAGTGAATGCTCTGAGCGAATTGGTAAACATGGATAAAAGTGGTCATTTGAAAGGTTTTAATCCAACTAATATTTAAATGAGCCAGATTCTTCTGTTCCTTCGTTTACATCAGTGAAATGTTGAATGGCAGAGTTTAAGCGCCAAGATGAACATCGCAGTGTTCGACCAAATGAGGTTATCAGTCCAGAAATGTTAAAGAAAATGGTATTGGATGACAGTCGACTGAAAGTACGCGAGCTAGCAGATATTACAGGAATATCAAAAAGTTCTGTACATCGCACACTGACTGAAAATTTGGATATGAGAAAGTTGTGTGGAAGGTGGAAGTCGCGTTAGCTCACATTAGAACAAAAATAGTGTCGTGAAGATGTTTCAGTCGAATGTTTGGCAATGTTTAGCTGCAATAAAGCTGAGTTCTCCGTCGATTCATAACAATTGATGAAACCTGGGTCCATTACCTCACATCTGAGATGTACGAACAATCAAAACAGTGGATTGGAAGGGGAGAATCGGCTTCAAAGAAGGCGAAGACAGTTCCATCTGCATGCAAGGTCATGTCGTTAGTTTTCTGGGACACTCGCGGTTAATTTTCATTGATTATCTCAACAAAAGAAAAGTAATCAATGGCGAATATTATAGGAGCTTGTTACAGCGTTTGAGTGATGAAATCGAGCAAAATTGACCACATTTAGTGTAAAAGAATGTTTTGTTTTATCAAGAAAATGCACCAGATCACTCGTCCATTATCGCCATGGCCAAAATCAATGAGTTAAAGTTCGGATTTTTCCTCATGCACTCTATTCGCCAGAGCTAGCCCCCTCTGATTTTCTTTTTCCAAACTTGGGGTAGAAGATTTGCCAACAATAAAGGATTGGGTGTTCTGTTGATGGCTATTTTACAGACCTCGATAGATCTATAGCGTAATGAAGCTACTGAACATCGCTAGGAAAAGTGAATCCAGCTGAAAGACAATGTAAATAAATAAAGATGTTTCTTTCCAAAATGTTTGTGCTTTCTTTGTTAGTTCGGGTACTTTTGGGACAGCCCATGATCTGAACGACGAGCTGCATTTCCAAGAATGGGATCCCTAACAATTTCAGATGAGGCACTACCTGGCGCCGGTTAGCTCCGCATTAGCTATGTGCAGAGACACGAGCTAACCTCACTCAATAAGGTGGCCCTCAGCTATGTAGACCGAACGCCAGGGAGAAGCCTCCATCGTACTGCCGCAGCACACCGAACTCCGACGCCTGGTCCTTCAACCCTAAAGTAGACGAAAGGAAATTATAGCGACAGGCTATTTTGCACAGAATATTTGTGTCATAAATGTATCGCTATACATCCCAGCGCTTGGCTACAAGCCACGAAAACAACAGAGTGGCTGACTCGAATGAAATCGAACCCGGAAGTCATTCTCGCTCCATATAGGAAGAGTATAAGTGTGACGGTGAGAACAGTAATATAATGGTCTTTGTTGAAATTTTTGCTTTCTCTACACGTACTATGCACATAGTGATACAGAAGGTATTGTATTCCACTAAAAATTTGATACTGGAAATAGACGTTTTAGGGTCCCGTGTCCAAAAAAGTTTTCAGAAAAAGGTCCTTGTGTGTGTGTGTGCGCGCGCGCATGTATGAAGGCGATAACTCAAAAAAGAAAATAGGTAAGATATCAAACTTGGTATTGAAGAGATGAGACACGAAGATTTTGAGAAAAATTCCCCCAAACTACCCTTTACGTGGAAAAAAAAAATAGAAAATTGTGATTTTCACAAAGATGGCTGTTATGATTTTGATTAGAATATCGTATATTAAAGATATTTATATTGCAAATAAAATGTATATCTTGATAGTTTTTGGGAATAGCATCTAAAGCTCTGTTTATTCGGAATGAATTTTACTGAATTTTGCATAACTGGTAAACCATCACAAAAAATGTAGATCCGTTAAAACACCTAATTCAAAATCATACTTTTATTCGCAAAATTGAGTAATTCTGAGATATTCTTTATTTGTATCAGTTTTAAAATACTTAAAACTTTTCTCACACAGAAAGTTTTAAACTCCTTGCCCTGTATAGAAACGGTTATAAACCACATGGGAACCAGCTTTTAAAAAACTTGGCAATCTTTTTAACCTAGTGTATTACCTTATTTTCCTTCTACTTACAAGGATGCAAGTATTAAGACAATATCTGCTAATTTTTATCTCGATTCTCATAAAATAGAGAGAGGATTAAGGTTTTTAATATTAATTTGTTACAGAGGCGTGGATAAAGCCATGTGAATGGAACACATCAGATTTTTCAATATTGAGTGTTTGCCAAACAGAAATCTTGCGTAAAGTTTTATCCCCAATTCTAACAGGAGTTGACAAATTCCCGTATGAAAAAGGTACGTTTTTTAAACCTGAAACTAATAACAAGGAATATCTCAAAAACTTTCAACTCCACGAAAAAAATGTACATAACATAAATTGTGTATTTCAACGTGCTCTACAGATTTTGTGTTGTAAATGTTTGTCCATCTCTTACAGTTTAGCAGTTATGCAAAATTCCCTAAAATTCATCCAGAATAAAGTAGTCTTCAGAGGCTATTCCCAAAAAATTAAAGATATACATTTTATGTGGTTGGAAAATATATTTAAGATACGATATTTTAATCAAAATTGTTAGAACCATTTTTGTAAAAATAAAAATTTGCGAATTTTTTCGTGTAAAGGGTAGCTGGGGGTGGGGGGATTTTGTTGAAAATCTCGGTATCGAATATATATTATATACATAGTACGTATAGGGAAAGTAAAAACAATTAAACCAATTTGAGAATATTGTTTTAATTGCATTGAATAGCTTCAAAGAACAAAATGATGATCTGAGGCTAAAACTGTATATGTTGAACATTTTGCTCACAGCCTAGCAGCGCAATACAAAGCAGGCGGCAAAGTGACCCAGTGAGGAAGGCGTGTGTGTATGTATCAGATTAGGCTATGGGATTGGGCGCAATAACACCCAGCCTAGCAGTAAACATAAAGCTACACACTTTATGACTTTTATGGAATATCGCGAGCCCCGGCTTTAGTAAGAATACTGAACTAGACCCCAAGATACTAAAATGTAACAGACGCACCACACCGCGCTATATTTCATTTGTTGCCAAATCAGCTACCTTAAAATGGTAACATCTTCTTAGTATACAAAGTAAACAAATAATTCTCACATTTTGTTCACATATACATATTCAATTGTTACTTTCTCTACATGTACACAATATATAGAGAAGGTATTGTACTGCACCCAAAAATTCGATACAGAAAGTTCAACGGAAATATATGTTTTGGGTCCCCCTGAATCCAAAAGAAGCATTTTAGAAAAAGGTTCGTGTGTGGTATTTAACTTTCGTATCTTCCAAGGATGCGACACGAAGATTTTTCAAGAAAATCCTCCCCACATCAAACTACGCTTTACATGGAACTTTTTTCGAAAACTTTTATTTCCTCAAAAATGGCTCTAACGATTTTGATTAAAATTTCTTATATTTAAGATATTTACTTGACAAATAAAATGTATATATGTTGGGAATAGCCTCTGAAGTCTACTTTATTCTGGCTAAAATTTTACGGAATTTTGCATTACCGTGGACAAAAACTTACCACACAAAACATGTAGAGCACGTTAAAACACACACTGTTATATACATTTTTGCGTGGTGTTGATCGTTTGAGATATTCCTCGTTTTTGTTTTCACCTTTAAAAAATCTTGTGTTTCATTCACATGACTTTCTCTACATCTCTGCAACAAATTATTGTTAAAAAGCTTATGCTTCTATTCACTTCATTCTATTCAAGAAAAAATTAGTAGAAATTACTTCCTTCCTTGAAAGTAGAAGCGAAATAAGAGAGTACCACAGGTTAAAGTGGTAGTCAAAAGCTGGTTGCTGTGTGACTAAAGTTCCTTTGATTGTATGGACAGGAGTTGACAAATTCCTGTATGAGAAAAGTATAGACCAGTTTTTCAAAGCTGAAACTAAAAACAAGGAATATCTCAAAAGCGATCAACTCCATGAAAATAAATGTATGTAACATAAATTGTGTGTTTTGACGTCTACATTTGTTGTAGCAAGTTTTTGTCCATCCCTTACGGTTTACTAGTTATGAAAAATTCATCAAAATTCATCCAGAATAAACATGTCTTCAGTAGCTATTCCCAGAGCATTCAAGATATACATTTTATTTTGTGATGGAAATGGCTTTAATATGTTGTATTTTATTCAAGATCGTTGGAGCCATTTTTAAGAAACACAACATTTTCGAAAAACTTTCCATGTAAAAGGTGGTTAGGATTGGGGGGTATTTTTTTAAAGTCTTCGTGTCGCATCCTTGTAAGATACTTAACTTAAATAACAAGTTTGATATTTAATTGTCTTTTCGTTTTTAGGCACTTACACACAGGACCCTTTTGCAAAAATGCTTTTTTTGGATTTAGGGGAACCCAAAACATGTATTTCCGGTGAAATCTCGGTATTTTTGGGTTCAACACAATGCCCTCTCTATTAACTATGTACACAGTACGCGTAGAGAAGCAAAAAAGAAAAACAAACAAAAGAAAGAGGTTCATTACTCATTGCGTTCAGCAGTTCAAATTGGTTACAGTTGCGTTACCGAAGTCGGATGCATTTAGTTCTCATTTCTGCCTCAAGTGTCGCCTGAAAGAGACGTAGCAAAACGATAACTAGCTACACCAATGGAGATGAATTCTAAATTTGTTCAACCATTCCCATTTGCTAAAAGTGAACGAAGACTCTAGAGTGGAAACAATTACTTTATGGGAATAGTGAATTTTCAGCATTTCCTTTTCTGTCTGGATTTCCTAAAACCTGAATGCAGTGAAGCTTGTGTATTGGTTGTTTTAAGTATGCTGAAAGTGATTTCAGTAAGTGTTTCAGACTTAGAGGTGTTAGGAAGAGCCGCCTCTGCGCAGAGGTCCGTCTGCAGTATCATCAGTCATCACGTTATGCGGGTTAGTAAATTTTGCCGCAGCATGTACTACATTCCTATGCAGATGAGTGACGTAGGTTGGGAAAAACGATTATGGGTTGATATCTTCCAGTGAGATGGATTTGGGAAAACGAAAGCAGAAGAATGGAAACCTTTTAATATCCCGTCGAGCTCGCTGTCTTGTCTGTATAAAGTCGGACAGGCTGTCGTCCTGTCTCTCTCCCTCGTTCTTGCTCGCCCTCTCCCTCTCGCTCTATTCCTTTCCTCACGAACACTTTTCGCGCTTTGCTCTTGTCAAATCGAGATCCCTTAAATGTCATTGTGTACTTTTTGTTGCAGTCACATAGTTTGGTATTTTGATGTCAGAGATACATCCAAGGGTGTGAACCTTCATAAGAACCTAGAAGGGTATTACGTGGTGCATACTATGTGATAAACAACTGAACCACGATCGATCATCAACGATACAGCCTGTGCGGAGTGAAAATTTTAGAGTTTCTGACTGAAGATTTTTTTTTCATTTGTGAAACTGTAGGTTCAGAACATTAGGTTAAACTTTATATTACTAAACACACGCACATTCATACTTCCAGACTCTGTGGGGGATAGGGAGTAATTCTGGTTAAAGAAACATTCCCCGGGACCTCCGGTTGAGAAGTCAGCTCGCTACCACTCGACCACGGAGGCAGTCTGAAGATGGTTTTATATTCCAAAGGATATGAAGAACTTTACACTCACATAATTTTCTCTAGCTACTCTACAAACGAACTTCTCACGAAACATAATTCTTCTTTCAACACTATGCTAATCGAGATAAAGATTAGCAGAATGTTCTTATTACTTATTTCCTTATAAGCAGAAGAGATTTAAGAGAATGCACTAGGCTAAAGTGATAGTTAAATGTTTTAAAAGCCATCGTTATGGGATTGTCAATCACTTCTTTGCTTGACCAGAAGTAGAACAAAGGAAAAACGGACACATCCTGTATGAGAAAAGTATAAGTACTTTACAATTGAAACCCATAACAAGGAATATCTTGGAAGTAGTTACCTCCACAACAAAAAACCTAAAGGCAATAAATTGTGTTTTTTGACGAGATATACATTTTTTTTTAAATAAGATTTTGCCTATCTATTAAGGTTGAACAGTTATGCAAAATTCATCCAGAATAAAGAGGTATTAGAGGCTATTCCCAGAAAATCCAAGATAAACATTTTATTTGTCAAGTAATTATCTTTAATATACCACATTTTAATCAAAATCTTTAGAGCTCTTTTTGAAAAAATCAGCATTTTCAGAAGTTTTCTATGTAAAGGGTAGTTCGGGGTGTCCGTGTTGCATTCTTGGAAGATAAATACCAAGTTTGGTATTTAACCATTACTTCGTTTTTAGATATGTAGTTACAGCTACTCACACGAACCTTTTTCTAAAAAAAATTTTCGGACTCAGGGGGACCCAAAACATATATTTCCGGTGAAATCTCGACATCTAATTTTTGGGTGGAACATAATACTTCTCTGTCCCTATGTACATTGCACATACGGTGCTAGAGAAACTAATAAATCTGACGTATTACATTTATATGACCTTTCTAGCTACTCTACAAACTTCTCACGAAAGATAATTCTTCTTTCAGCATAATGCTAATCGAGATAAACATTAGTAAAACGTTATTACTTAGTTCCTTATAAGTAGAATGGAACTAAGGGAATGCACTAGGCTAAAGTGATAGTCAAATGTTTTAAAAGCTGTCGTTAACCCATAGTTATTGCAAATCACTTCTTTGCTTGACCAGGAGTAGAACAAAAGAAAAACGGACACTTCCGTGCTTCACAATTGAAACTAATAGCAAGGAATACCTCGAAAACAATAAGCTCCTTAAAAAAACTGCATTTCACATAACTTGTGTATTTTAACGAGATCTACATGTAAGATATACATTTCATTTGTGATAGAAATGGCTTTAAATGTGGTATTTTAATCAAAATCGCCAGCCATTTTTAAGAAAAACGAATTTTTCGAAAAAAAATATGTAAAGGGTAGTTAAGGGCAAGGGGATTTTCTTGAAATTCTTCGTGTCGCATCTTTAGATAATACGAAACTTAAATACTAAGTTAGGTATTTAACAGTCTTTTTGTTTTTGAGCTATGCTGTTCCCCCTCCACACACACACACACATACATACATACGGACCTGTTTCTGAAAATGTTTTTTTTTTTTTTTTTTTTTTTTTTGATTCAGGGGGTCCTAAAACATGAATTTTCGGGGAAATCTGGTCATTGAATTTTTGGGTGGAAAACATTACTTCTCTGTCCCTATGTAAAAGGTTCACACGGGGCACATGACTTACTTTGCATCATTGTAACACATTGTTTTAAGAAAGCATTTTCCTCTCTACCTATACTTTATGATAATAAACTTTAACATTAGCAGATATTGTCTTAATTGCCTGCTAAGGAAAATAAAGGAATACACTAGGCTGAAATGATAGCTAAATCTTCTAAAAGCTGTTTGTCATGTGGTTAAAATCCGTTTCTATTCAGGGCCAGGAGAAAAGTGTGAGACAATTTTCAAGTATTTTAAATCTGAAAAAAAAACTTGAAATATTTCAGAAATTGTCAATTCCACGAAAAAAAGTGTACGAATTAAATTGTGTTTTAACGTGGTCTACTTTATTTATGTAGTAGGTTTTTGTCTCTCTCTTACGGTTTACCAGTTATGCAAAATTCATCGAGAACAAAGAGGTCTTTAGAAGCTATTCCCAAAAATTTCAAGATATACGTTTTATTTGTCATTTAAATATCTTAGATATATGGTACTTTAATCAAAATCAATACAGCTGCTTTTAGATTTTTTCCATGTAAAGGGTAGTTTGGGATGAAAGTATTTTTCTCAAAAGCTTTGTGTCGCGTCCCTGGATGATAACTAAACTTATATAGCAAGTTTGATAATTTACCAACTTTTCGTTTTTGAATTACCGTGTTCACAGACAGCGAAACGCGGACTTTTTCCTAAAAATTAATTTTTTTGGGACACAAGAAACCCTAAAACGTATATTTCCGGTGAAATTTTTGTATTAAAGTTTTGGGTGGAATGCTACGACTTCTCTATACGCTATGTACATGGTACGTTTAGAGAAAGTAATTAAATATTCATCGCCCTCTACTTGGTTTGAAGCCACAATCTTAGGAACCAAAGGATAGCATGTTAGCCCCAGGCCAAAGGCTTATTGGCATAGACAGGATATTAACAACTGATATTTGCAACCTACTATAAAAGCATTTGTTTTTTTCGCTAGCATCTTCCCTTATAGAACAAAATACTAGTGATTTTCTTTTAATCTCTAAGCAGCCAATTTTGAGCTCATCAATTTTCACTTCGTTTATTCCTAGCTCCAGCTTTCTAGAATTTATTGAAGTGGTTTATTACAACTTAAAATAACAGAAATGTGGTAAAGTTTTATGAAATACATTAAAAAAATTGTGTTAACATAATTGTTTAAATGTATGTTACTGTTATTTGTTTACCGATTACTACGGTAGGTAGAATCACTTCCATCCAAAATTTGGATGTAGATATTTCACCCGAAATACAAGTATTGAGGTGCCGTAACATAGGAACAGTCTGTTTATTTGTTTGTCATGGAGAGGTTTTAATTGAATTATTAGTACACTGAGTAAACCTTTACATCGAAATACTTCGTACTTATTTATTTCCTGAAAACTCGACCTAATGCTTTCTATTAAAACTTCCTTTCTAGCAAATTATCGTGTAAAATACATATATTTTGATTTTTATGAACAGTGTGTGAGCCAGCATTCAACCTCTATTGCCATAAAATCACTAAATAACACAGAATTGTGAAGAGCTTCAGCATTCATTAAAAAAATACACCTTAATTCAAACGATTTTTAATTTCTCTAGCCCCGTTTGTACAATGTACATAGCCATAGAAAAATAAGCCCAAAAATTCGATGTCGAAATTTCACTGGATATACACGTTTCAGGACCCCCTGAATCCCCAAAAAAAAGCATTTTTAGAAACAGGTCATATGTGTGTTTGGGGGTGGGGGGGGTACAGCATAGCTCAAAAACGAAACGACCGTTAACTACGAAACTTGGTATTTAAGTTTTTTTTTATTTTATTTTTAAATACGGTACCGAAGTCTGATCAGGACTCCGGCAATGTATACCCTACTTTAATTTACCTTTTTTTGTTTTGTTTTACCTTGTTTTTCTGTATTATTACTGGATTGTTTTTTTACTGTTACAACACACACATAAACGCAAACATATTAACACCCATGCCCAAGGCGGGACTCGAACCCACGATCCCCAGAGCTACGAAGCACCAAAGCGGGACGCCTTGGCGAGCGCGGCCATGGGGACCGGCAAGTTTGGTATCTTCCAAAGATGCGACACGATTTTCAGGAAAATCCGCTTCCCCAACCCTAACTACCCTTTATATGGCAAAATGTTCAAAAATTTGGTTTTTCTTAAAAATGGCTAACGATTTTGATTAAAATATTACATATTAAAGTCATTTCTATAACAAATAACATAAGTATATTGAATTTTCTGGGAATATCTTCTAAAGTTCTTTTTATTCTGGATGAATTTTGTTTAATTTGGCTTAACTAATAAACCTTAAGAGATAGACAAGAACTTACAATACAAAAATGTAAATCTTGTTAAAATACACAAGTTATATCATGTTTTTTTCGTGGAGCTTACCGTTTTCGAGGTATTCCTTGTTATTAGTTTCATTTGTGAAGCACTTATTCTTTTCTCAGACGGAAGTGTCCGTTTTTCTTTTGTTCTACTCCTGGCCAAGCAAAGAAGCGATTTGCAATAACAATCACATAACGCCAACTTTTAAAACATTTGACTATCACTTTAGCCTAGTGCATTCCCTTAGTTCCATTCAATTTATAATACAATTCTGCTAATGTTTATCTCGATTAACATGGTGTTGAAAGAAGAAGTAAATTTGTAGAGTACCTAGAGAAAGTCATGTAAGTGTAACACATCAGATTTTTTTTTTGTAGAATTAGCTGTTTCCGAAATATTATTTTTTTTTTGTATATTTTGGCAGTATAAATCACTTCCATGAAAATTATGCGATGCCTTCGCTTAAGTTCAATATAAACAAAAGTTGACTTGGGATTTGAACAGATGTAAACAGGTCCAGAAATGTCAAATATTAAACTATGTATTGTTACGCGCTCATCTTATTGGCCGTAAAATACAAAGCAGAAGCAATGTTTATGTCGGACTTGCTCCTTAATGGGCGGAGACAGCAACCACTCTTACACGTTACACTTTTAAACAGAGAGTCCTCCAAATATTCTCATTTGTAAATTTCTCTACACGTACTATGTGCATAGTGTATACAGAAGGCATTTATTGCACCCTAAAAAATCAGATACCGATATTTCACCGGAAATACATGGTTTGGGTCCCCTTAGATCCAAAAAAAAAGAAAAAAAAAGCATTTGCAGAAAAAGCTCCTAAAGTGCGTGTGTGTGAGTGTCTGCGGACAGCATAGCTCAAAAACGAAAAGTCCGTTAAATACCAAACTTGGTATTTAAGTTCAGTATCCTCCAAGGATGCGACACGAAGATTTTCAGGAAAATCACCCACCCCAACTTCCTTTACATGGAAATCTCGAACATTTTTATTTTCTCAAAAATGGCTAACGATTTTGGTTAAAATATCGTATAATAAAGATATTTCCATGACAAATAAAATGTATATCTTGAACTTTCTGGGCATAGCTTCGAAAGACATCTTTATTCTGAAAGAATTTTGTTGGATATATTGCATAGCAAGTAAACCTTAAGCAAGCCCCTACCCGCCTAGCTACGCACACC
This sequence comes from Hymenopus coronatus, assembly GCA_030762935.1. NCBI lineage: Eukaryota > Metazoa > Arthropoda > Insecta > Mantodea > Hymenopodidae > Hymenopus > Hymenopus coronatus. The sequence continues at coordinate 38,757,852 of CM060885.1, read as the reverse complement.
AGAAACGCTGTCGTAATATGAAGTCAGGTGGAGGGCAAGAGACTCCTTGTTCGCGCGCAATACATTGGTTGTAATGGGAAAACAGTGACATTTAAAACAGCTATAATTATGGCTTAAGGATACCTGAGTAGGAAATAATTGCGACAACAAGTTCTTTATGATTGTCAGCATCTATATACAGGGATGTCCTGTTGGAGGTTGAATAAAATCACTTCATTGACTTGACGGAATTTCATTCCACAACTGAACAAAACTGAAGTGAATATTATCATTGAACTTCAATATCGCATATCTGCATTTAAAGTGTTTTACGAACAGGATATAAGCATCACAGAGAGCATAATTCGGCTTTAATTCCGTTTTCTCAGTTTCTTCTCAGTGATTCCATGTATACTTCTCCTTTTTACTTTAATGCACAAAGTCGTCAACAAGAATTATAAAGAGGGTTTGTTGAGAGTGTGTCTGCGGCAAAGTGGTCAAAATGCTAAATTAAAAATGAAAAATATGCTGGGTTCTATTCTAGGCTGATGAAGCTATTCTTAATCCCCACCCTCAAGAGCCTGGAAATATGAATGCGATTCTGAATGTCTTAAGTTAATCGAGAAGTACAATTTTATTGTACACCTTAAATTTAAGCAGTCGTTATAAAAGTTCAAAGTGGTAATACGACGATATTACCCAAGGTGGTATGAAAATAAAATAAAACAAATAAATAAACTGATATAGCAGAAAAAAACATATGCGGTACTGGATTTTCAGATGGTGGTATGTACAGAATAAAAATAAAATAAACGTGAAATTAGGTACCTCTATTCCTCTTCAGTAAATGTTGTTTTTGATCACTCTGTGATGAGGTTTATAAAGTTCTATTATATCTTTATACATCGAATTTTATAGATTATATTTCTTATACCTGTTAGTGCTCAATAGTTTGAAGAATTTTGTCATCGCACAAATGAAGATAAATGTTTACTGTAATTATATTATATGAAGTTAAAATGGAATCAGAATGAGATCACATTTGTTTATTCGCTTAGTAACCGTCATCATATAGTGTAAACATTTTCTGAATAACCTTACATTACATTAACTATTTAAAATGGATAATCCCAATGCTTCAAATTTAAACATTTTAAGTCAAAATAGCATACCGACAGAAAAACAAATAAAAATTCCTTGTCCGCATTGCGGTAAATTATATAAAGGCTTAAAAATTCACATAAGTAAATCACATCCACAGGAATATCGAAATTCTCTAATAGATTCATTCCAACAGATCAAAGAAACAACTAATAGCGCAGATACTCTTCCCGAGGTCAACGACACCATAAACAACTCCCACGGATATAGTAGCAAGTCTAATAATAAATACACATATGACCAGCATCTGAAGGAATGGCTAAATAAATTCGATTTTTGTCTTGACGATAACACCTTCAATGATATGTATCTCAATGTATTGAATGTCTTTCTACGGCAACCCATCTAATGTCAGGCCCTAAAAACCCTGCGAGAAATATATTGAAGCACGAAAAAACGGTTATTTAAAAAATAATAACCGCCAATTCAACAACACCAGCAATCCTCAAAGATCTTCCAAAAACGAACGTCTAAGACGTAAAGCAAAATTTGATTATGAAATGATTCAGTATGAATTTTTCTATCACAGGAGAAAAGCTGTCAGAAAATTTTTATATAAAAATGATAACAAAGGCTTGCCATTTACAATTTTTGAAGTAGAATCATACTTTAAAAACATATTTGAAACAATTAATAATCATGCCAGAGAATCATATGAAAATTCTATTGATGATGAGCTCTCACCCCAGCACTTGCCAAAAATAACTCCAGAAATGATACTAAACTCAATGAATAAAATGGCAATTGATACTAGCCCTGGTCCAGATAAAGTTATTCTGAAAGCAATAAAAAATCCAACATCTGCTAAATTACTAGCTGGAATTTTAAACAGAATGCTCAAAACAGCATTTGTGGCTGATAAACTAAAAGAAGCTCGAACCATATTAATACATAAAGGTGGTAATGAAAATGACATAAGTAAATGGAGACCAATTACTATATCTTCTGTGGTACGACGTGTATTTTCAAAAGCTCTTGATGTCACTGTCAGAAATTTAATCGATCTCAACCCCTACCAAAGAGGCTTCCTTATGACACCTGGAACATTTATTAACATTAATATAGTTGAGGGAATCTTACGGACCGCTACTTTACAAAAGCGTTCTGCTGGTCTGGTTTTCTTAGATGTGAGTAAGGCATTTGATACTATTGGCCATAATCATCTGTGCTCAACAATTAATTCTTCAGCACTGCCTATATCACTCAAGCGTTTGCTGATAAATTTATTGGTAGACAATAAATACCACTCAAGTTCAAGTAAGAAAAGAAAGCACACAGAAAATCCAACTTAAAAGAGGAGTCATGCAGGGTGACCCTCTTTCTCCAATATTATTTAACCTTTGCATTAACCACATATTAAACGAATTATCAGAGAAAAGTGTCTCAGACTCATATGGTTTCTGCTTATCTCCTGAAACAGAACCAATTACAATACTAGGTTTTGCAGATGAGATAATATTAATAGGAAAATATTGTGAATCAGTTAATATTTTGGTCACATTGGTTATTAGCCTTCAAGAAATAGGCTTAAGCATTAATGCTGAGAAATCTAAAGTCATTCTCATAAACAAGGGAAAACTTGTCGGGCTAGTTAAAACCATACATGGTGATATTAATGGCATTTCTGCTACAGAAGAAGTCAAATATCTTGGCGTTTCTTTTAATCAATCTTTAATTTTTAATTCTGATGACGTTTTGACTAAACTTAAAAATAATCTAGACACGCTATCTTCTACTCATCTATTACACCCTCAGCAAAAGTTATCGGTTATAAATCAGTTTATTGGACCATCCTTAATTTATCCATTTCAAACCACCACTATAAACAAAATTCCTAATACATTTCTATTGAAAGCAGACAAAATGATTCGAAGTTCTGTGAAAGAAATTCTTCAGCTACCTAGTGACACTCCAAATTCTATGATATATACATCTCACAAATATAAAGGGCTTTCAATACTGAAAACTTGTTGGGGAGTATATCTTCAGCAACTGAATAATAACATCAAGCTGAAGTTACTGAGCGATCCACATGTCAACGTAGTATGAAATTATGAAGACATCACAAACCACTGCTTTTCTGTTCTACAAATGGAACGATCTGATAAAACAGTCAGACAGTTGAGAATCACCTTACGTGACAAAGAATACCAGGCTTGGTGTTCCTATCCTCATAAAGGAAAAGGAGTGGAACTATTTTCAGAAGTTACAGCCGCAAACACCTGGCTAATTAATAAAAAAAGGCTTGAGCAGTTCTGAATGGAGGGACACACTGAAAATGAATGCAATGGTAGCTCCAGTTCGCAGTACTCCTGGACGATCTTCAAGCACAAACCACTGCAGTGAAACTGTCCTCAGGGAGAACTGCTGAGAATTAAGAGGCAGAGGCAAACGCATTACGTGAAACTGGTCTAGAAGTTCACGAGGAAGTTCACTGCCTAGCTGATGGTGGTAGTAATCGTCGCATAGACATCATTGCGATAAACAGAAGAAAATCAGAAGCAGAGATAATAGATCCGACCATCCGCTTTGAACTGAATAAAGACCAACCTCAACAAGTTCATCTGGAAAAACAGAAAATATATGAGCCCACCATACCATATTTTAAAGAAAAATGCAATCTCACAAAAATAACAATAGTAGGCCTATTTTTTGAATCTCGAGGAACAATTACAAATATATTTGTGAAATGGAGGGCAAAATATAAAATTAACAGAAGTGTGGAACAAGCAATCACGGAAAACATCATAAAACCTTCCGTAGCCATTTTTCGAAATCATTTATATGGTTTGAATAGAACGTAAAATGGATTATGGTTTATAAATCACTTTATTTTTGTAGTTTTTTTTTTCTCTTTTATTGTTATAGCTTTTATTGTTGCACATCTTTTATAATCTGCTACAATTTGTTCTCATAGCTTAATTTTATATAACTATTATAACGTATGATAAAATATTTTTTGTAATACTCTCTTATAACATTTTTTGATAAAAACCTCTAAATGTATATTGTTCTGTGTCACTTGGCAAACTCATTTATGAGTCAGACTAAAAAATAAAAAACAATACTTTAAGTAGACATTTTCTATCAGTATTTGTGTTATATTTGAGTTAGATAAGAAGGTATATTAATATGTGCACAACAGGAGAGTATGGTCTGTGCTTCCTGAAATAATTTATAAACACATCTAAAATTATAATCGATTATTAGTAAACATTATGTTCTAACACTTTTGCAAAACACTTTTTGGACCCTGTAGGGTCGTATTTCAGTCTGAAATTACAGCTTTGAAAAATTAACTTAATCGAGATTTAGGGTACTTTTTTTTTATTTATTTATTTAGGACAAATTATAATATTGAATCTAATATTTCAACATTGCCTTCTAAAGCTAATAAAACGTATACAAAATAGTTATATGACTGAAATTGTCGTTCTCATTACTTTTATCAGATAACAAGGGAAACTAAATACTGAAAAACTGTCAGGGTTTAGCCATCTTGCCTTTTTTCTCATGAAACCAATTTTTCGCAAAGTGTACTGACAATAGCCTGTAATATTTCGATGGCACAAACTTTTTACCTCTCAGAGCAGCTGCCAACTTACTCAATAATTCTAATTTATGAATTAGGAACCTAAAATAAATTCGCTTAGTGACCGAGGAAACCCACGATAATAAATTGGAATGAATTTGGAACACAAATGTTACTTAATTATTAAACCCAAATACCCTTACACCACCTCACATTTAAGGCCTTTCAAGCGTACTGAACATACGGCAAAAAGCACGTTTGCCCTTCACCTACAGATGCGCGAGAGGTTTCAATTAGCGACAGCACACCAGCGCCAGCGGTTAGTCTAGGTAATATAATTCCAAGGTCTTTGACCGTAAGAGATACACAAAAACTACCTGCACAAAATATGTAGAGCTTGTTAAAACACACAATTCTCGTTATGTGTATTTTTTTTCCTGGTGTTGGCCGTTTTTAAGATATTCCTTGTTATTGATTTCAGTTTTAAAATACTTTTACTTTTTTCATACGGGAACATGTCAACACCTGACCACGCAAAGAATCGGATTTCTGTACAACAGTAACCACATTTTAACGCATTTGACTGTCGGTTTAGCCTTATTTTTATTCTACCTATAAGGAACTAAGTAATAAAACCATTTCTGTTAACGTTTATCTCGATTAGAATGAAGTAGATAGAAGAATAAGCTTATTAACAATATTTATTGCAGAGATGTAGAGTAAATCATGTGAATGGAACACATAAGATACTTTTTATTTCCATGTATATATGAATTCTGGTTCCCTGGTACTGAATGCACCCGGGATTGCTCCGGATTTTAAGTTCCGGAGAAGCTACGGATTTAAGGAAGCTCCGGATATGTGATCGATGGTGCCCACGTGAATTGTGAGGATTGGCAGCGTTCCCTACCACGTAATTCAAGTTCAGCCTGGAGGATGCATTATGCTGACCACATCACCCCGTAGCAGTTGGGTGAACCTCTGCCGTGGGTAAGTGGGCGTGAAGTCGGCAGATTTGCCTAGGCCCTAGTACAGATTACGTGTTTGTGTTTTTGCTATTGTTATTGTTATTATTGCTATTGCCATTATTATTATTATTATTATTATTATTGCCATTATTATTATTACAATTATTATTGCCATTATTATTATTATTATTATTATTATTGCCATTGCCATTATTGCCATTGCCATTATTGCCATTGCCATTATTGCCATTATTGCCATTGCCATTATTCTTATTGTGATTGTTATTATTCTTATTGTCATTGTTGTTATTCTTATTGTCATTGTTGTTATTCTTATTGTCATTATTGTTATTCTTATTGTCATTGTTGTTATTCTTATTGTCATTGTTGTTATTCTTATTGTCATTGTTGTTATTCTTATTGTCATTGTTGTTATTCTTATTGTCATTGTTGTTATTCTTATTGTCATTGTTGTTATTCTTATTGTCATTGTTGTTATTCTTATTGTCATTATTGTTATTCTTATTGTCATTATTGTTATTCTTATTGTCATTATTGTTATTCTTATTGTCATTATTGTTATTCTTATTGTCATTATTGTTATTCTTATTGTCATTATTGTTATTCTTATTGTCATTGTTGTTATTCTTATTGTCATTGTTGTTATTCTTATTGTCATTATTGTTATTCTTATTGTCATTGTTGTTATTCTTATTGTCATTGTTGTTATTCTTATTGTCATTATTGTTATTCTTATTGTCATTGTTGTTATTCTTATTGTCATTATTGTTATTCTTATTGTCATTGTTATTCTTATTGTCATTATTGTTATTCTTATTGTCATTATTGTTATTATTATTGTCATTGTTGTTATTCTTATTGTCATTATTCTTATTATTATTACTGTTATTGCTATTATTATTATTATTATTATTATTATTATAATTTTAATATCTCAAATACGAAAGAATTTAAGGAAAATGTTTACCTCCATTTTTGAGAAAATTAACAATTTTGATGAGAGAGATTTGCCTTAATATTCCCCTTGGCCCTTTATAGCGGCCAGCCTAATATATGACTTGTTATTTTTACATTTCCTTTTTACTATGTTCATAATGTAAAGAGAATGTATTGAATTCCACTCAAAAATTCGATACCGAGATTTCACCGGACATAGACCTTTTAGGGTACCCAGTGTCCAAAACAAACATTTTTAGAAAAAGGTCGAGTGTGTGTATCCATGTGTCTCTGAATATGACAACTCAGAAACGAAAAGTCGGTAAAATACCAAACTTGGAACATAAGTTTAGTACATTCCAACGATGCAAGACAAAGATTTTGAGGATGATCTCCCCACCCCAAACTACCCTTTACATGAAAAATTTTTCCAAAGTTTTGATTTTCTTAAAAGTGACTTAATTTTCATTAAAATACCGTATATTAAAGAAATTTACACGGCAAATATAACGTACAACCTCTTGATTCTGGATGCATTTTCTGGATTTTTGCATAAGTACACAGTAAGGTCTGTCAAATTACCGTCCACACCTCAAAATCGGCTCGCGAGAAGCTGCGTTTGTTCCGTATTCCCTCAACCTAAAATTCCCTTTAGAAATTTCAAAGTACATACATTTCTGGCCCGGCTATAAACCTCAAAATATCTGATGTGTTCCATTCATATGACTTTCTCTAGATCTCTGTAACAAGTTATTGTTGGAAAGCTTATGCTTCTATATACTTCATGCCAATTAAAAAAAAAATATCAGAAATAATCTTACTACTTGCTTCCTTGTAAGTAGAAGGGAAATAAAGGAGTATCATAGGCTAAAGTGATAGCCAAAGCTGGTTGCTTATGTAACTGAAATTCCTTAGTTTGTATGAACAAAGGTTGACAAATTCCTATATGAGAATAGTATGCTTTTAAAGCTGAAACCAGCAACAAGTAATATCTAAAAAAACAATTAACTCCACAAAAAAAAAAAATGTATATAACATAAATTGTGTGTTTTAATGTGCTCTACATATTTTCTGTGGTAAGTTTTTGTGCATCTCTTACGGTTCACCAGTCATACAAAATTCATTAAAATCATCCAGAATAAAGAGGTCTTCAGAGGCTATTCCCAGAAAATTCAAGATATACGTTTTAATTATACGATATTTTAATCAAAATCGTTAGCCATTTTTGAGATAATCAAAATTTAGGAAAAAAAGTTCCATGTAAAGGGTGGTTTGGTTTGGGGGGGATTTTCTTGAAAATCTTTACGTCGCATGCTTGGAAGATACCAAACTTTGTTTTTTCAAAAATGTTTTTTTTTTTTTTTTGGATTCAGGAGAAACCAGACATGTATTTCCGGTGAAATCTCGGTATCGAATGCTTAGGTGGAATACGATACCTTCTCTATGCACTATGTACATATAATGTGTAGAGAAAGTAAAAATAACGTATTTGAAATCCAATGTTATCTGTGCACCTCATTCAAGATAGCGACATAAAATAGATATGTGCTCACTAGACATAAATTTTATTTGTGCACCAATTAGCTAAATTAAACTTTGCAATCAATCAGCCCCCAAAATTATTGACCAAAGAAGCTCTTGGAGACAAGCTTATATTTCACGAATTCTGAAGGAGATATTTAGTGATGTTGTATCCCGTCATTGCATAATTTACGGTAGAATTCGCAATGAATTTTGAGAGCGGCTGTACATTTGCCACCAGCCGGACCTTTATAATAATGGAGTGTACCCTGCCCCCCCCCCCCCACACAACTGGATGAGCGAACACGGACATTTCACGTCTTGCTGGAGTACTTAATATGCATAACTGATTATTAAAGAATAAAGCAGCTGGGTTTGAGTGTGACCAGGGAGAGTGGCTGGCTGCCTGTCAGAGCAACGCCTTAAATTAAACACATTCCAAAGCGGGTTGCTGCTGCTGGTGTGCCATGTTTTTGTCCCCCCCGTGGGGCGCCCATTCTTGTCCAACGTTTTTAAGGCAGTGGTTGGTCCATGTTGGTGATGGAGTGGGTTAACGGGGCAATATGGCGCTAGGGCCCAATGTTACACCTCCAGTTTAATCGATCTGGTCAAAACTACGCTAGGAAGTAAAGTATACAACCACGTGTGTTTACTTTCTCTACACGTACTATGTACATAGTGTATAGAGAAGGTATTTTCTTTTCTTTCTTTTTTTTTTTTCATTGTTTCATTTATATAGCCCCCTTTAACATCTAAGGTCATATCGGGGATTTGCACTTCAAAAAACTCATCTGAAGGTATTGAATCATTTTATTTTCCTCAAACACACACTCATTCACTCTCATATACACACTTTACTTTGTGGGGGATAAGGAATAATTCAGGCTAAAGATAAATTCCCCGCCCCAGCCGGGAATCGTTTTTAATTAATGTCGCCTAACTGTACAGGTCTTATCGCGACATCATGTAACAATAAGATTTTTTTTTTTGCATTTGTATAGCCCCCTTTAACATCAATGGTCATATCGGGGGCTTTCACTTGTGAAACTGTAGGTTCATTAGGTTAAACTTTATATTACTAACACACGCACATTCACTCTCACATTCATACTTCCAGACTCTATGGGGGATAGGGAATAATTCCAGCTGGGAATCGAACCCGGGACCTCCGGATGAGGAGTCAGCTCGCTGACCACTCACGGAGGCAGTCAGTAAGAAATTTTATAACACTTTGAATACAATATTTACACATTAAATTATTATATCTAGCTTGTAACATTAATTATTGGAATTCTAACAATAATACCTATGCAGTGTATCGTACAACGGTGTATTAAAAGTAAGAAAAAGTAAAAGAAGGTATTGTAATGCACCCAAAACTTCAATACCGAGATTTAACGGAAATACATGTTTTGGGTACCCCTGAAGCCAAAAAAAGCATTTTGGAAAAAGGTCCGGCTCAAAAACGAAAACACCATTAAATACCAAACTTGGTATTTAAGTTTGCTGCCTTCCAGGAAAATCTTCCCCCAACCACAACCACGCTTTACATGGAATTTTTTCGAATATTTTGATTTTCTCAAAACAGCTCTAACAATTTTGATTAAAATACCGTATATTAAAGACATTTTCCTGATAAATAAAATGTATATCAGGAATTTTCTGGGAATAGCCTTTCCGTGTGAGAAAAGTTTCAAGTATTTTGATTCAGAAACAAATAACTAGGAATATCTCAGAAATAGTCAATTCAACGAAAAAAATGCATATGATAAATTGTGTGTTTTAACGTGATGTACATTTTTTGTAAGTAAGTTTTTATCTATCTCTTACGGTTTACCAATTACAAAAAATTCTACAAAATCCATTCAAAATAGAGGCTATTCCCAGAAAATTTAAAATATAAATTTTATTTGCCATATAAATATCTTTAATATACGACATTTTAATCATAATCGTTAGAGCCATTTTTGAGAAAATAAGATTTTTCTAAATGTTTTCCATGTAAAGGGTTGTCTTTGCTGGGGGGGACTTTTCCAAAACTCTTCGTGTCGCATCCTTTGAAGACACTAAGCATAAAGTTTGGTATATTGTAACACTTTTCGTTTTTGAGTTATCGTGATCACAGACACACGGACCTTTTTCTGAAAATACTTTTGTTTTTGATTCAGGAAACCCAAAAACGACTATTTCCGGTGAGATCTCGGTATCAAATTTTTGGGTGGAATGCAATACCTTCTCTATACACTATGTACATAGTACGTGTAGAGAAAGTAAAATTGTCATTGGGTCCGGAACTTGAGTCCGCTAAACATTAAACACGCTAAGTACCTTCTATTTTGCGTGAGGCCCTGACGTTCAAACAAACCTCACTAACGCACGATAAGACAAGAATATATTGGTCGCGAGTTCGAATCTCGCTTAGGGTGAGTTTTTTTCGGGGTTTTTCCTTATCCTGAGAAGACGAATGTCGAGTAACTTTTAAGTTCCATGGACCCCGCGATCATTTGAGCATCATTTCACCAATTTCATTCATCGTCCGATAAGACCGAATTAGATTAAAGGACGTTAAATTTTATATATATATATATAAAGAATATATTATTTTCTGCACTGTTGCTTTTGTCAGCTGTTGCCCTTGTACCATTTACTACATGAATTGTAGTAAATGATACACACTAAATAAATTTGTGCACTAGGTGATTCATTTCTCTGGGTGCAATTTGTATTTCAATTTCAGAAAATAGTTGTTCAGAAGGGATTGCTTGAATGTTTGCGGCTTTAAAGGTAGATACACACTTTCAGATGTTTCGTAAATCGCCTTTATTACTTTAGCTAACACGTATGTAAAATAGATAGAGAGGTATTGCATTCCACAAAAATTCCATACAAATATTTCACCGAAAATATATGTTTTGAGACCGCTGAATACAAAGCATTTCAGAAACATGTACGCACGCCCTCACATGTCTGTGTGCAGCTGTTAAACGAAAAGTTCGTTAAACATCGAACTTAGTGTTTAAGTTTAGTATCTTCCCAGGATGCGACAGGAAAATTTTCAAGAAAATCCCCCCACCTCCAAATACCCTTTACATGGAGCATTTTTTTTAAATGTTTGATTTCTCAAAAATTGCTCTAACGACTTTGATTAAAAACAACTAAATAAATTTTGTGGGAAATATCTCTGAGCTCTTCATTCTAGATAACTTTTGTATAGCTTTAAACCGTAATAGATAGGCCAGAATGACTACAATTGAAACACTAATTTTTATTTTAAATAAAAAATATATGAGGAGTCAACCGCTTCGGAGATATTGTTTGTTACTGGTTTCAATTTTAAACTACTTAAACTTTACTCAAACGAGAAGTCACCTTTCGTTTCATCTCTTCTGTTTTACTCCCGGTAATGCAAAGGGCAGCCTGTCCCCATGGCCGCGCTCGCTAAAGTGTCTCGCTTTGGTGCTTTGTGGTGTAGGGGTTCGTGGTTTTGTGTTCCTTCTAGGGCTTGAGTATTAATATGTGTGCGTTTGTGTATCGGCAGAAAACAGCAAAAAAAAAAATCTAATGTGTTCCACTCACATGCTTTTCTCTGTATCTCTGCAAAAATTTTTGTTAAAAAGCTTATGCTTCTATTTACATCATGCTAATCCAGAAAAAAAAACTAGCAAAAATGGTCTTATTATTTGCTTCCTTGAAAGTAGAAGCTAAATAGGGGAGTATTATAGGTTAAAGTGAAAGTCAAAAGCCTGTTGCTATGTGACTGAAGTTCCTTTTTTTTGTATGTATGGACAGGAGTTGACAAATTCCTGTATGAGAAAGGTATAAATTTTTCATAGCTAAAACCAAAAACAAGGAATATCTCAAAAACAATCAACTCCACGAAAAAAATGTATATGATATAAATTGTGTATTCTAAGGTGCTCTACATTTGTTTTGTGGTAAGCTTTTGTCCATCTCTTGCGGTTTAGCAGTTATGAAAAATTCCGTAAAATTGATCCAGAATAAAGTAGTCTTCAGAGGCTATTCCCAGAAAATTCAAGATATACATTTTATTTGTCAGGTAAATATCTTTAATATACGGTATTTTAAACAAAATCTTTAGAGCCATTTTTTAGAAAATGAAATTTTTTGAAAAAAGTTCCATGTAAAGGGTAGTTTAGGGTGTGGGGATTTTACTCAAAATCTTCGTGTCGCATCCCTGGAAGATACTAAACTTAAATACAAAGTTTGATATTTTACCGACTTTTCGTTTTTGAGTTATCGTGTTCACGGACACACGGACCTTTTTCTGAAAATACTCTTTTTGGATACAGGGGGCCCTAAAACATATATTTCCGTGAAATCTCGGTATCGAAGTTTTTGGTGGAGTGCAATACCTTCTCTATACACTATGTATATAGTACGTGTAGAGAAAGTAAAAAGTGTAATCAAAACAGGGAACACAGTAAATGTTATGGAAAGGTATATAGCGCTGGAACTAGTGAAAAGAATAAAAAATAAAACGAGAACTGAATTTCAATTCGACTACTACCTTAGCTGAGAGTATTTCCTTATTTATCTTCCACTTACAAGGAAGCAGTAAATTAAAACAAGTTCTGCTAATGTTTACCTCGATTAGCATGGCGTAGATAAAATAATATTTTATTAGTTAAATTTGTGGAACAGCTAGAGAAAGTTCTTGTGAATCAAACATATATTTTCTGTTATGTGGGCTTTATACTAGTATAGGATGTTCAATAAAAGGTCGTAAACGAACTCAGTAGTCCAAGCTGCCATGTTCCTTAAGCAAGTTATTCAAGTGAACTATTTGTAGTCGAACCCGCAAGCTGTGAGAATGAAGCAATCTTGTATTAGTCGGATGGTATAACGATGAATAATGTTTCAACCCACCCTCGGAGGCGCTATTATCCCTGCAATTACGGAAATGAAAGGGGTGGGTGATAATCACTGCTTTTGAGGGAGCAGCTAATCATTATTGGCGATAAGAGCTAACGAGGTGCACTTTGTAATCATCTATTTGACAACTCAACCCATCACAAGATATTGAGATTTTAGTGATAATCAGGGAAAGTACATCCTGACTATCATTAAGCTTGCAAAAAGGAGCAGTTTTTTTAATTGGATGCGGCGCTTTTGTAATTTATGGTAAGTGTGGTTAGGCAGCAGCTGGTAAGTTTTGAAATTGTTTGCTTTACCACAAATATATTAACCAAACTACTGCTTCTGGTGCTGCATTTCGAATAGAGAATTATTTCTTACCTATTAACTCTAGCCACCTTCCAAGAAACATAATACAAACATGGACTTATATGAAATTATATATGTTTATATTATTTTCGTGTTTACTCTTAATTCTTTGTTGCGGTCTTTTTTACTTTCTCTAGCCCCGTATGTACAATGTACATAGGGATAGATAAAATAAAATATTTCATAAAGGTTGGTTTTTAAGAGAATCAGGAATAATAAAGATGAGGATGCGATAGCTTGAATTAAAAAATATTTTAATGAAGCTTCAGTAGAATATATGTTTTTGTTGGAAGATAGCACCCAAAAATTCGCTACCGAGATTTCACCAGAAATACATGTTTTAGGACCCCTTGTATCCAAAAAAAGCATTTTCAGAAAAAGGTCCGTGTGTATGTGTCTGTGTGCCTGTGAACACGATAACTCAAAAACGAAAAGTAGCTAAAATACCAAACTTGGTATTTAAGTTTAGTATCTTCCAGGGATGCGACGCGAAGATTTTGAGAAAAATCCTCCTACCCCAAACTACCCTTTACATGGAACTTTTTTAGAAAATTTTGATTTTCTTAAAAATGGCTCTAACCATTTTGATTAAAATATAACATATTAAAGATATTTACCTATCAAATGAAATGTATATCTTGAATTTTCTGGGAGTAGCTTCTAAAGACCTGTTTATTTTGAATGAATTTTGCTTAATTTCGCATAACTAGTAAACCGTAAGAGATAGACAAAAGCTTACTCTACAAAAAATGTAGGTTTTGTTAAAATACACAACTTACGTCATATACTTTTTTTATGGAGCTTATCGTTTTCGAGGTATTCATTGTTATTAGTTTCAGTTGTGAAGTACTTTTACTTTTCTCAGACGGCGGTGTCCGTTTTTCTTTTGTTCTACTCCTAGCCAAGAAAAGAAGCGATTTGTAATGACAATCGCATAACGACAGCTTTTAAAACATTTGAATATCGGTTTAGCCTAGTGTATTCCCTTATTTTGTTCCTAATTATAAGGAACTAAGCAATAAGAACATTTTACTAATGAGTACCTCGACTAGCAAGGTGCACAAAGAAGAATAATGTTATGCAAGAAATTTGTAGAACAGCTAGAGAAAGTCATGTGATGGTAATACATAAGATTTTTAAATATTACTTACTATTTTGTGTATTGCAAAAGCACGTACGTCTGTGTACCCATGTGATTGATGACGCTCAATATATGATACTGTTATTTCAATGTTACATTTAACTTAGAAATTCGAAATATTTTTCTTCTTCATAAATAAATGATTATTTGATAGAGTCAAGAAACAGAACACTAATTTGCCTAATTACTATACAGTTTATTTATTACTAAATTTATTAAATTATCGTCATTATTCAAAGAAATTCCTACGTAGTTCAGCAATTGCTTTCTAAGATCTGATATTCTTTGATCCCGTTTAAAATTCATTTGAAAGGAGTCAAATCACTTAGGTCTTTGACTCAGAAGCTAACAGATTGTTTGAAAAAAGCTATTAAAATGGACACATGATTGCGAACTTGGTAAGACAGCGAATACGTGCCTCACTGACCCGCCGAAGTTTGACTTAGCAACAAATATTTCCTTTGAAGTATTCTGTCAAAGTAGGATGTACCACCGATGATGCAATACAACATATTCTTGAGGAACCTTTTCACATTGACGACTATGACCGCAATGAAGTTCTCAGACAATCTCTCGGCTTTCAAGACTATAATAGATTACATAACTTCGCGAAAATGTTTGTAGCTCAAAGCAGCAGTATTGAGTTACATATAAGTTGGATTGTATTAAGTTCAGCAAGAGAAAAGCCACATGTTGTGATTAGCGTGAGACAAAAGCATAGGCTCCTTAGGATTATTATTTGTTCAACTTCATTGGATGTTAGTGGTGGAAATTAAGAGTTTGTTCCTCAAGCATCTGTATTTGCACTCATGATTTAACATCCTGGGAGAGGCAAGTGAGCATACTTACTCTTGTTGACCCTCAAAAATGGATAATACGAGGTACGTCCAGAAAATAAGTTCCGTTTCAATTTATCTCCGCTGCAGCCCTGCGATCGCACATGCGCGGTCGACGCTCTGTATCAAGGAGAAGAAACGTGCGCCATTTTGAGATCGCTGTCAGCCACATACGCTTTGTTGTGCTTGTTTACAATGTCTGTGTTGATTGAAAATCCCGCCGCTTGTGAAATCAGATCTGTGATTCGTTTTCTGAGTGCTAGGAAAGTGAAACCAATTGACATTTACCGCCCAAGATTGCTGTCAAAAGGTGGTGTTTTTCTTCACGACAATGCACGACCACACACTGCAAATGTGACGAAAAACCTCCTACAGGGATTTGGCTGGGACGTGTTTGACCATCCTCCGTACTCCTAGCGACTTTCATCTGTTCTTACATCTCAATGGCGGTCAACACTTCAACAACGACGAAAAGCTGAAAGAAAATGTTTCCAACTTTTTGAAGACACAGGCAGCAAACTTCTATGAAGAAGGTATACAAAAACTTGTGCCACGCTATCACAAATGCCTGCAAAATTTCGGCAGTTATGTGGAAAAGTAGTTTAAGAGTTGTAGAATTTTGTACAATAAATAATTATTCTGTATCTGTGCACAATTTTAATTTTATTACCAAACGGAACTTACTTTCTGGACGTACCTCGTATATGTATATAATACCAAATTTCTGTTATGGTGAATATCACAATAGTGATACAATCGTCAGATTTACAGTGAATGTTACATCAAAGACTTGGTTAACTAAGTGAGAATAATTTTAGGAGGAGAGGCAATCTCAGAGTTTCTGTTACAATGTATTGTAATAAAGTTAAAATTTTAAGTGATAAAACTCCAGTCACTCTGCTAATATGAAGAATGAACCCGTATTATTTCTTCTGCACGAATTTAATGCATTTCAAAGCAATTTAGTAGATTCAGTGCATAAGGTCAGAGCTGATTTTGAACACATATGATAACGTCATACAAGAATAACATTCCCAAGGTGTAAAAAATGTAACTAATCGAGAAACAGTGACTCAGGTTTATGCAGTTGACCAAAAATTTGCCTACCGAGAATTTTCAGGGGATGCTAAACAATGAGATGTATTTCTGATTTTAATGAGCAATTGCTCAGAACAATACTAAAACATATCGATCACTCAACGGAATCGCCATCGCGTGCCAATGTTTATTAAAACATTCTCGTTACAGCAGATAATTTCACCTTAGCTTGGGATACTATTTGCAACAGCAGGGTCATTCTGAGTACACACTTCACCACCATATATTGTTCATAAGAAAACAGCATCTAGTTTGCGGTCAATTTTGAACAAAATACTGTACAACCTAAAAGCTGCAGTCATTGAACTTAAATGCTGTTTTACATTAAGTCATAATTAGTGAACTTATACTTGAGAAACTACTTGATACCACCAGGAAGCAATGGGAGAAGCAGCGGCGGCTGCTGTGAACCTCCAATATTTCTTAGTGGATCTCCTTTTTCTCTTTCAGGAAACATTTAATAAAATGCGCTATCCGGTGCCACTTGTTTAAATATACCGCGCTCTGCTCTTCAGATATTGAACACAGCCGAGAACCTGAGCATGTGACAACGCTTTAGCACAGGCCTGTGTGCTAACCAAGGTTTAGCAGCTCTGCGCTTGCGCGGGCAACAAAACAGCTCGGAATTTTACAGCCAGAAATGAGCACAGTGCGATTGTGCACTTTCGTTCTCATTAACGACTCCAGGGTTCTGTTTATCAGCGGGAGGTGCTGCTATCTTTGAGATTTAGTTGAAACTATCCAGAAGTCAGTCTCTGTGAGACGCACTATTTTTCTTAGTAATTTGCATTTTTTGCGAGAGTTAAGCTTAAGAGAGAGTTAAGTAGTTCATAACAGAAAACAACCTCAACTAAGAAATTTTTCCGCAACTAACCGACCTACTGAAGTGTGTTATCACTACGACCTTGACTACATCAGAACCAGAAATATGATTTTCCACAGTAAAAAGAATTAAAACCTTTACTAGGAATACGATGGGTGAAGACCGACTTGGCAAAAACTGGTCAACACCATAAAAGACTTTAATCACCGAGTGATAGAAAAGTCTGCACATTTGAAATACCGGCGCGTGGAATTTCTGTACAAATAAATTTGGTGTTAATTGCGTAATTCAAACAATGTAAATATTATTCACTGCAAATACCACTCTTCACATGAACTGCACCCCTTCATCACCTCAAATTGCTGTTAACTCTCGGAGATTAAGAAATTCAACATCTTTGCAACACTTGGTGGGTGAGGATTTGTGTAACAAATTTATTATTCTTATTATTAGCCACTATCATTGTTTCTAATATTACTGGATTTGTGTTGCGGCGGCTGCGGCGGTGGTAAATTGCTGATTTTGTGAACACTTAAATTTTTAATCCAGGAGCCGCCACTGGGGAGAAGTGTGGCAAATCCCACAAGCTTGCCACACTTACAACGTTTTCTGAATATCTTGATCAACGCTTTAGTTCATTTTTCTCTTAAGATAAGAGTACACTATGACTCTGCATACATGCAACCTAGTTAAGCAGCATGAACTATGTTTCAATCGCTTACGTGAATCAGAACATGCCCTTCTATGCATGCTTGCAATATGACACATCTAATTGCATAATGAAGCCAATAGCAAAGATTCCAACTCTTTTCAACAGAATAATAACCGTTATCAAGACCATAAGAATAGCGGTTAAGGTATAATTAATACAAGTATTTACTGCATTTAAGCGGGAGACCTGGGTTCGATTCCCGGTACCGGCGTGGGAATTTTTACCACGCTGGGAGACCTCGTCCGGGGTGCACTCAGCCTCATGGGGTCCCTTGGAGTCCAATTGAGGAGCTACCTATGGAGAAGTAGTGGCTCTAGGACATGAGGACCCATTAACCGGCCGGAGGGGTCGAGACGCTGATCACGTCTCACCCTCCAATACTGCACCCGATCCATGATATCTGTAATAGACCGTGATGGGGGACGCAGCGGCCGGGCGGTAAGCCAAGGTTTCTTGTGAGCTGTCATTCCAAGGAGCTGTTATATTTACTGAATTTTGAAACTTAAATTATAATATAGGATTCCACCAATCCATTGATGAAGCAAAGATATTTTGCTGGATTTTTTCTTCGACATCAAAATACACTAATACGCATGAAATAGTATTTCAGAAACAGCTAAGAATTAAACTTGGATACTCGCCTTGTTTTGTCACCGTGTACAATAAAGCTCATTTTCAAACTTTAAAGAATATCTCCGGTTGAAAACGAAAACAAGAAAATTACCACAACTGTCCATTGTTGGCAAGCACGTTTCTCTCTTCCGAAATCATCTTTTTAATTTCTCTACACGTACTATGTAGATAGTGTATAGAGAAAGTATTATATTGCACCAAAAAGTTCGATACCAACATTTCACCGGAAATATATTTTTGAGATCCTCTGAATCCAAAAAAAGAATTTTTAGAAAAATGTCCGTGTGTGTCTGTCTGTCCACCTGTGCGTGTGCGTGTGTGTGGGCAGCATAGCTCAAAATGAGAGGTCTGTTAAATACCAAACTTATTATTTAAGTTCAGTATCTCCAAGAATTTGACACAAAGACTTTCAACAAAAATCCCCCCATCTCAAACTACCCTTTACATGAAACATTTTTCAAAATGTTTGATTTTCTCAAAAATGGCTCTAACGATTTTGATTAAAATACCGCATATAAAAGCCATTTTCATCACAAATAAATTTTCTGGGAATAACCTCTGAAGACGTTAATTATTGATGAATTTTGCGGACTTTTGCATAAGTGGTAAACTGTAAGAGATAGATAAAACTTACTAAACAGATCTCGTTTAAACACACAATTTATGTCATATACATTTTTTTCGTGCAGTTGGCCGTTTTCGAGATATTTCTTGTTATTTGTTTTATTTTAAAGTATTTATACTCTTCTCATACGGGAGATTGTCAACTTCTAGACACGCAAAGAAATGGATTTCGATCCCATAGCAACCACATTTTAAAACGTGTGAGTGTCGATTTACCCTATTTTATTCCCTTATTTCCCTTTTACCTATAAGGAAACCAGTAATAAGACGATTTATACTATTTTTTCTCGATTAACATGAAATAAATAAAAGAATAAGCTTTTTAAGAATGATTTTCTGCTGAGATGGAACACATTAGATTTTTAGGAAATGGTTTAGGCCAGCTGAGATTTAAATCTGCAGACCACGCTCGGCATTTTCACTGTTGTGCAAAAAGTGAAATATTTTATATACATGGGGATGCTAGCTTACGTGAAGAGTATCTTCATTTGCAAAGGCATGTCAATAAAGCGGAAACTTTGTCATTTTATGGGGTTAAAACCTAATATTTTAACATTAAATGGAGAAAAGAGTGTAATATATGCACCCATATGCATATATTAGTGAAATATTCGCTAATCCCGTGAATATACATTTATATGCACTATAAAACTTTGCCAATTGATTCTAAATAATATGATACATTTTCCTCTGCCTTGCATATCTTTGAAGGAATAAAACATGCAAAAATGCAGAAATCCGCTCTCTAGTTATATTTTCGTGCACCATCAATCACTGTTTCACCAAATTAGAGGACATTCATTTCTCAATAAAATTAAAACCCCGAGTGAAGAATGTTATGCAGATATGCTCGAAATAGCCTCTACACATACAGTTGCTACCCAGATCCTAGGTGAAAGAAAATAGTTTTCGATGCCAATAATGCTACATCAACAATATGTCTGTCAGCCTGGCCTACGCTATCAGAAATAACACAAGTAGCTTAGGAAACTACAAGCCGTTTACTTGTCTTACCAAACCCCGATAAATAATGTGAAAGTAACTTTAGTTATTTGTGTATTCTTCCAATATATTTCATAGCAACACGCAATGACTAAAGGAACTGACTGGAAAAGTAAGCCGGAGCTCATACACTGCTTATACTGTGTTTTATACACAATTTAACTTTAATAATCCTGAAGATGGAGGCAAGAAACCCTCATAACAGAAGCAACAATACCATTAGAATAATACCAAGGGAAGTAGATAAAGTAAAAGAAATATACATTTCTTGTAGCTTGGTTTGCTGTCTTCAATTTTTAATGCTATATGAAGTATTTTTACATTGTTCTTGGTGATATTTACAATCAGTTTACTATTAGGATAGTTATAAAATATTTAGAATAAGTCCAAGATATTCGTGTTTGAGCACAACACGTACGTTTCCAGTTTAACAACCTTGGATTTCTGAGTCATAGGTAGTCTTTTGAGTAGAAAACTGATCTTTACCTTTTACGTTTGCAGGTAATTGCATCAGGGATTAAAAGGCACTGTTTGCCAGGATTTAGAACAATCGGTAGAGCACTTATAGAGATCTCTTTTACTCAAGGCGCGTACATGTGCAAGGAGTTGCTTGGTGAAAAGAACAATATTTTCTTTTCTTTGAAGCACAGCTCGCATTTATTCAAAACTTTTCAACACAGTTTCAAATTCGAAAGATAGCCTTCTTTCCTTTAAAACTGAAAATTGTCTGTAATTTACGATTTTATTCCCGACGTAATTTTTTTTATTCCTGTCGAAAATATTAACTTAATATTCATTTACACTTTGCAATGTGCTAACTTTCTAGCTCAAACAAAGAAGTTTCGGACGATTTTCTCAAATTCTCCGGAATAATCAACTACCTCGTTGTAAATTATAGCTAATCTTTTCTCCGACGTAAAATATTATCTTTTATCACCTTAATCTTCCTGTCTGATGAGGAAATGTTATCCCTCAGACTTAGCCTTTCGAGGATCTCCATCCCCGACTAAGTCAGAAAGGCAAGTGTAAACGCTTTCAAAATGTTTCCTTGGTTACTGCAAATATTTTTCGTTGTTAAAACAGGTTATTGACAAAAACTAAACAACTCGTTGCCATATGAAATATCGACTGACAAAAACAAAACCGTAACGAAATTTTATTTTCACAAAAAATAACCAAGGAGCAGTAACATAAAAACAAACTGAAGGAAAACTACATATTCTTACAAAGAAGGGTATCAAAATACAAATAAAACACAAACACACCACACAAGAGCTTCTTGGGCTGTAATCTCAAAATGTAATTTTCAGTGTTATATAAAAACACACTTAAAAGAATTCAAAATCTTCTCGGGCTTCTAGCCAGGTAAAAACTTGGCTTGACACCAACGTTTCGAAGAAGTGCATCTTCCTCGTCTTCAGGGTGAACTAGAAGCCCGAGAAGATTTTGAATTAACACGTCGCCAGGAAAGCTTTAGTTCTTATTTTAAATTCCTTTACGGGAAAGAAATATACCAGGCAATTAAGAAACATCAAGACCTACGGATCAGTTCACCCTGAAGACGAGGAAGATGCACTTCTTCGAAACGTTGGTGTCAAGCCAAGTTTTTACCTGGCTAGAAGCCCGAGAAGATTTTGAATTAACACGTCGCCAGGAAAGCTTTAGTTCTTATTTTACACTTAAAAGAGTTTCGAAGCCGCGGCACTACGTTTAGAACTACCTCAAGTATTAGCTATAAGATTTTACATTCATTTGTTTGTTTCAAAACAGTCTGTAGTCCGGAACCTAGCAATGCATTCTAAAGCAGAGATTGGTTTGTTCTGTATGAAAAAATCTGAGGTGTTCCATTCACACGACTTTCTCTACATCTCTGCAACAAACTATCGTTAGAAAGCTTATGCTTCTATTTACTTCATGCTAATCGAGGAAAAATTAGCAGAAATAGTCTTATTACTTGTTTCCTTGTAAGTAGAAGCGAAATTAGGGAGTACTATAGGTTAAAGTGATAGTCAAAAGCTAGTTGCTATGTGACTGAAGTTCCTTTGTTTAAATGGACAGGAGTATACAAATTCCTATATGAGAAAATTTAAGTTTTTCATAGCTAAAACCAAAAACAATAAATATCTCAAAAACGATCAACTCCACGAAAAAATGTAAGTAACCTAAATTGTGTGTTTTAACATGTTCTACATTTCTTGTGGAGTAAGTTTTTTATCTAAGTCTTACGGTTTAGCAGTTTTGCAAAATTCCGTAAAATTCATCCAGAATAAAGAACGCTCCAGATGCTTTTCCTAGAAAATTCAAGATATACATTTTGTTTGTCAGGTAAATTATCTTTAATATATCTTATTTTAATCAAAATCGTTAGAGCCATTTTTGCGAAAAACAAAATTTTCGAAGAAAGTTCTACGTAAAGGGTAGTTTTTTTTGGATACAGGGGACTCTAAAACATATATTTCCGGTATCGAATTTTAGGGTGGAGTGTAATACATTCTCTATACAGTATGTACGTACTTTTTGAAGGATCAGTCACATTTGACATTAAAGTAATGCAGGTTAAGTGTAACTGCAGATGTTTTGTGGCAGTGTTTGCAAACCTTGGAATAAGAGTGTCTCAAAACAAGCTTAGTGCTCACAAGAAGTGTCTTTAACAGCAGTGGGGAGATATGGTTGATTCCATTAAATCCTTTTAACAGGCTATTAACACAAGCGTTCTCTCTTGATTAATAATAATGGAAAGAGCTTGAGAAGAAGCTGGCGCTCCTTGGGCATTGTGCGGAGATGTTCCCAATTAACTTGATGAGCGTAGCTTGGTGAACAATATTCCGGATTGGAAGATTACACGGCAGCTGGCAAATGAAATCAGTGGCGTGCTCTCGTTCCTTGATATCTCAATGCAGCTTTCATACTCTCTGGTCGACCTTCATACAATTGTGGCTTTTAAAATACTATCTGAAACTTCAGGAGACGTTGGATCGAATCCTCGTAATGAAAATCTGCATGATAAAAAACGTTTATATCCAAGTTTAAACAATAGGAACCCAAAAAAATCTAATGTGTTCCATTTACACGACTTTCTCTACATCTGCGTAACAAAATGTTGTTAAAAAGCTTATGCTTCTATTTGCTTCATGCTAATCAAGAAAAAATTAGCAGAAATAGTTTTATTACTTATTACTTTGTAAGTAGAAGAAAATAAGGGAAACCATAGCTTAAACTGATAGTCAAATTCTGGTTGCTCAGTAACTGAAGTTCCTTTGTTTGTATGGAGAGGAGTTGACAAATTTCTGTATAACTTTTTCAAAGCAGAAACCAAAAACAAGGAATATCTCCAAAACTGTTAACTCCACGAAAAAAATGTATATAACAAAAATAGTGTGTTTTAACGTGCTCTACATTTTTCGTGTAGTACGTTTTTGTCCTTCTCTTATGGTTTAGCAGTTATTCAAAAGTCCGTAAAATTCATCCAGAGTAAAGTACTCTTTAGAGGATATTCCCAGAAAATTCGAAATATACATTTTATTTGTTAGGTAAATAGCTTTAATATACGATATTTTAATCAAAATCGTTAGAGCCATTTTTTAAAAAATAAAAAATTTCGAAAAAAGTTCCATGTAAAGGATAGTTGAGCGTGGGAGATTCTTCTCAAAAGCTTCGTGTCGCATCCCTGGAAGATGCGAAACTTAAATACCAAGTTTGCTATTTTACACACGGACGTTTTTCCGAAAACGCTTTTTCTAGTTAAAGGGGACCCTAAAACATATGTTTCCGGTGAAATCTCGGTATCGAATTTTTGGGTGGCGTGCAATACCTTCTCTATACACTATGTACATTGTGCGTATAGAGAAAGCAAAGTATTCTTGTAGCTTAAGGTAATCTCCAAATAAATATATCACATCAGCTACTTGGTAAATATACTCTTTTTCCAACGAGAAAGTTTCAGTCAATAATCCATATTTTTAGGATGCAATCACAGTAATATATGTATATGCATGCCAGACTAGTGCTCAAACTTGAGTGCGTTGCAGGAAAACACCGTTCGACCTCTCAACTTGCTGTTCCTAGATTACTCGTCTAGGAGTAGCTACTGACCGCATGTTAACAGCTACGAGGGCCGATCAACAAAGACAGTCTGATTTTTTCCTGTAGCTTCCGTGATAGTTTCATATCTGTAACATAAATATTTGAAAAGAGCGGGTCTTTATGTATAATGTCGGTAGGCGGCAGCACTCTCGTATCGGTAGGTTGATAGTAATACTCTATTTTGTAGACACTACGTGCATTTCACATACCAGACAGTGGAGGTGACGCGAGAGGAGCAGTACAGCGCAATCAAATTCTGTTTTTGTTTAAACCATACAGCCACCGAAACTTGTGAAAAGCTGAAGCAAGCGTACAGTGAAGGTGCACTACCTCGTGCAACAGTGTTTAGGACTGAAGTCAACGTCAACACAGCTGCTGTGACTGTCCGAGAGGATCGGCGTATAACATTACGTAACCTCAGTGAAGTGTTGAGAATTTCATACGGCAGTGTGTTTACAATTATGCACGACGATCTCCATATAACCCAAGATTGTGCTCGTTGGGTGCCACGTCTGTTGACTACCGAACAAAAGGCTGTGCGAATGGAGACAAGCCGTGAGGTGCTGCGTCTCTTTGCTGATGGAGGGGATGTATTTTTTAAATCGATTATCAGCGGTGATGAATCATGGCTGCATCATTATGATCCTGAAGGAAAACAAGCCAGCACAGTGTGGAAATCGCCAGGTTCTCCAACACCAAAAAAGGCAAAAGTTTTTCCATCTGCAGGGAAAGTGATGATCATATTTTTTGACTGTAATCGAATGATTCACCAGCATGTTGTTCACCTCACCTTACTGTTACAGCAGCATACTACCGTCATTATTGGCTACACTGAGGAAGCACATTGCAAAGAAATGCCCAGAGCTTTCTCGGACTGGGTGGCGACTTCATCATGACAATGTCGCAAATCAAGTCATGCAGTTTCTGGCTCGATTCAAATTACCTGTGTACCACATCCACTGTATAGCCCCGATCTTGCACCCTGTGACAGTTTTTTATTCCCATCATTAAAGGCAAAGCTTAGGGGTATTCGATTTGAGAACTCTGAAGCAGTGCTCAAGAAAGATGAGGCGATTCTCAAGGACCTGACAAAGAATGGTGTGCAGCACGTGTTCAAGAAGTGGCAGAGACGCTATAAAAAGTGCACTGAAGTAGGAGGGGACTACTTTGAAAAAGATCATATAAACATTGAACTGGAGTAATAAACATCTGTGAAAAAACCAGTCTCAGTCTTTGTTGATCAGCCCTCGTACTTGCCAATATGTCCACACCGTAATCAAAGAGAGTTAATACTAATTTAGCTAGCAGCAATCGATTATTAGTACTTCTTATAATTAGTAGAAAAAGAATATTTATAAAGTATTAAAAGGCCCAACCGTAACTGTATAAAATATTCTGGAATACGTAATTTATTTTCGCCATAAATAATTTCTCTGTATTTGCATTTGTAAAAATATTTCAACTGCTAACAGATCTACACATTTGATAGATGTATTCTAAACAGTGATTCATGTCATTGAACTTCGCGATGTTTCCGCAATGTTGTCAATACTACATAATTGTCAGTTTATTTTTCAGCATCAACGCTTTTGCTGTCAAACAGATAAGGTATAAGTGTGAAACGGTACTAAGAGTGAGCAGGTTTAAAGAAAAAAGAAACAAGGAAACTAAATACATTCTCACGCTATTATTTATATCTCATTGAGACGTGTCTGTGAAATAACAGCTATGTAGAATAGGACAGTAATTCTTTTTTCATAATAATAATAATAATAATAATAATAATAATATATAATCCTAAGATGTGTGAACTCCTGCAGTTTGGAAATCATTCCATCTACATTCCCTAGGTGTGCATATGGCTTAGTTAGTTCAAGCAAGCTAAACTTACGACACCAATAATAGTAACAATAATAACCAATTAATATTTAAACAAACTACCTCCGTGCTGACTTCTCACCCGGAGGTCACGGGTTCGATTCCCGGCTGGGGCGGGGGATTTTTCTTTAACCGGAATTATTCCCTATCCCCCATAGAGTCTGGAAGTATGAATATGAGAGTGAATGTGCGTGTGTTTAGTAATATAAAGTTTAACCTAATGTTCTGAACCTACAGTTTTACAAGTCAAAGCCCCCGATATGACCAGTGATGATAAAGGGGGCTAAACAAACGAAGCAATAAAAAAACATTTAAACATGTATTGCTTGAAATATTAAAACGCCGATATACTGTATTAATGGATTAAAATATTTTTACTTTCTCTATTCATACAATGTACATAGTGTATAGAGAAGGTATTGTAATGCACCCAACATACACCGGAAATATATCTATTTTGGGACCCCCTGAGTTCAAGGGAAGCGTGTGTGTGTCTGTGGGCAGCATAGCTCAAAAAGGAAAAGCCCTCTAAATTCCAAACTTGCGAAACAAGGATGCGAAACAAAGATTTTCAAGAAAATACCCCACCCCAGCTATACTTTCTCCCTAATTCATAGATACTCAAAACATATATTTCTGTGATATCTCTGTATCGAATTTTGGGTGGATTACTATATGTACGATGTACATTCATGCTAGAGAAAGTAAAATGTAAATTAAGGCTCCGGTTGTATATAAGAAATAGCTCTTGACATCTTGACAGCGTATCACTCTATCTACTACCCCTACAATATGTATTTTTGCTTTCTCTACACGTACTATGTACATAGTGTATATAGAAGGTATTGCACTCCACCAAAATAGTCGATACCGAGATTTCACTGGAAATATATGTTTTAGGATCCCCTGTATCCAAATAAAAATATTTTCAGAAAAACGCTTGTGTGTGTGTGTGTGTGTGTGTGTGTGTGTGTGTGAACACGATAACTCAAAAACAAAAGTCTGTAAAATACCAAACTTTGTATTAAAGTTTAGTATCTTCCAGGGATGCGACACGAAGCTTTTGAGAAAAATCCCCGTACTCTAAACTACCCTTCACATGAACTTTTTTTCGAAATTTTTTATTTTCTCAAAAGTGGCTAACGATTATGATAAAATATCATACATTAAAGATATTTACCTGAAATACAAATTATATATTTTGAATTTTTTGGAAATAGCCTCTGAAGACTACTTTATTCTGAATTAATTTTACGGAATTTCGCATAACTGCCAAACCGTAAGAGATGAACAAAAACTTAAAAAACTTACCACACAAAAATGTAGAGCACATTAAAACGTGCAATTTATGTTGTATACATTTTTTTCGTGGAGCTGATCGTTTTTGAGATATTCCTTGTTTTTGGTTTCAGCTTTGAAAAACTTAACTCATCTCATACAGGAATTTGTCAACTCCTGTTCATACAAATAAGGGAACCTGTCACATAGCAACCAGCTTTTGGCTTTCACTTTAACTTATTGTGCTCCCTTATTTCTCTTCTACTTACAATGAAGAAAGTAATAAGACTGTTTCTGCTAATTTTTTGTCGATTAGTACGAAATAACTAGAAACATAAGCTTTTTAACAATAATTTGTTGCACAGATGTAGAGAAAGTCATGTGAATGAAACACAAGATTTTTATTGTTAATAGCCTAAGGTGTATTTATTATTTTTTATGAAAGGCGTTTAGAAAATAACTCATTATTTAAGTCTTCTGACTTAAAATAAAACGAAATTGCAATTATTATATAACCTATTCATCTCCTCCAAAAATACCATTTTATTTTTAACTGATTGACTAACCTGACCTCAAATCCAGTAAGTAATTTTATTTAGGTACCTCTCCTCGTTCTTTATGAAACTACTTTACAATAATTTAGAATGCTTTTATATTTAATTCTCCCCTTCACCTCTTAATATTATTTTAATTTTATCGCTTCCAAATTACAAAAAATCTGATGTGTTACACTCACATGACTGTCTCTAGCTCTTCTACAAATTTCTTATATGAGATTATTCTTCTTTCTACACAATACTAAATCAGATAAAAATTAACAGAATGTTCTTACTACTTAGTTCCTTATAAGAAAAAAGAAAATGAAGGAATGCACTAAGCTAAACCGATAGTCAAATGTTTTAAAAGCTGTCATTCGATTTTCATTGCAAATCACTTCCTTGCTTGGCCAGGAATGGAACAAAAGAAAATATGATGTGTACCATTCACATGACTTTCTCCATATCCCTGCAACAAATAATTCTTAAAAATTTTATACTTCTATTTACTTTATTCTAATCAGTAAAACATTAGCAGAAATAGTCTTAATCTTGCTTCCTTGTAAGTAGAAGCGAAATAAGGGGGTACCATGGGTTAAAGTGATAGTCAAAAGCTGGTTGCTATGTCACTGAAGTTCCTTTGTTTGTATGCAAGCAGTTGACAAATTCCTGTATGAGATACATTGCAGAAACCAAAAATAAGGAATGTCTCAAAAACGACGAAAAATGTATATAACATAAATTGTGTGTTTTAATGTGCTCTACATTTTTGTGCAGTAAGTTTTTGCCCATATCTTACGGTTTAGCAGTTATTGAAAATTCAGTAAAATTCATCCAGAATAAACTACTCTTCAGAGGTTATTGCCAGAAAAATCAAGATATACATTTTATTTGTCAGGTAAATATCTTTAATATACGAAATTTTAATCAAAATCGTTAGAGCCATTTATGAGAAAATCAAAATTTTCGAAAAAAGTTCCATGTTAAGGGTAGTTGGGAGTGGGGGGATTTTTCTCAAAATCTTCGTGTCGCATCCCTGAAAGATATTAAACCTAAATACCAAGTTTGGTATTTTACTGACTTTTCGTTTTTGAGTTATCGTGTTCACAGACACACGGACACACACACACACGGACGTTTTTGAGAAAATGCTTTTTTTGTATATTGGGGACCCTAAAACTATTTCCAGTGAAATCTCTGTATCGAATTTTTTGGTGGACTGCAATACCTTCTCTATACACTATGTACATAAAACCTCGTCGATATTCTCAACGTGAACCAGTGGCGGAACCGATCCCATGTGGGATTTGAGGTGGACAAAGCGGGTTTTCACCGGATACTCTGGCTTACTGCGCCATCACAGTCCACCGTTTTCCATCTTCATTCCACGAGACATTAGTGTCAAATAAATGACGTGTTATTTATGGACGCTCTTTAACTGCTGTGGTTCTTAGCGTCCCATTCTAAATTGTGCATGAAAGACCGAATAATTTTGCTCAGAGGCCTCTCTATCAGGCTTGAGGTGCCGTAAATCTACGATACGGGACCAACGGCTTTACTTCCCTTTCGAAGTAAGCCATGCTAAGGATTTTTACACCCGAAAAAAACCAAGCGTCCTCCACCGGGTTTGAACCCACGATCCTAGGTATGTGAAGTTAGCATGGTAACCATTAAACCACGGGTGTCATCGCCCACGGTGGCATAGTAGTAAAAGCGGGCATTAAATACTGTCAAAAATCGGCGGAACATATCTTCTTGATGCATCTTGAAATTTTTAAAATCCAGAGCATGCAAGAATTATCTTATTGGAATTGAAACCCTCTATTTTTCTCGGTGACAAATGATATTTTTGTCTTTATGTTTATTTAAATTATAATGATGCACTTTTAAATGTATTCAGATAGATAGCTTAAGTTTTAGAGTAAATGAGTTTAAATAATATAGAAAAACAGATCTATCATATCACATTTTTATATTAACCCTAATTATTGAGTAAATGTTACTTTTTGTACTCTCCAAAACTCTTCATTGTTCAAAATTTGATATTTTTATTTCTCAAAATTGGAGCATTTCGTAAACCTGTACAACAAGTTTCTTTGATGCACTTTTGAGAGCCAGCATAAAACTTTGAAACAAATTAATAAACAATTGCATTGTTTGGAATATTTTGATTATGGAAAAGTGTTCAGAAGTATGCAACAAAAAAAGGTTTAAATTGAGTATTCGCCTATTAATAATTATGCGCCCATTTAGCGCTTCGCAGTTGGCAGATTAAGCTCTCGAAGTGGAGAAAAACAATACATTCTCTTAAAATTTAGGATCCATAAACATTGTGAAATATAATTTTGTTTTTAATTTTCATTATGGTTGTACTGGGCTTTATTCTTTTTGGTGTTCTAGAAAGGTGGAATCGTTTGAGGGTTTTTGCTAGTGTTTAACGCCCGCTTTTACTATTGGTGGCACCGCAGGCGATGACACTGGTGATACATGGAACGAAGATGAGCAGCGGTGGAATGCGATGGCGGGGGAAACCGGAGAACCCAGAGAAAACCCGCCCAGCGGGTCGCTTGGAATCGAACCATGCCGATCCCGGTGGCCGCGTTCGCTCAAGTGTCTCACTTTGGCGCTTCGTGGTGCACAGGATCGTGGGTTCGAGTCCCGCCTTGGGCATG
The DNA here is from genome assembly GCA_030762935.1 of Hymenopus coronatus. Lineage (NCBI taxonomy): Eukaryota > Metazoa > Arthropoda > Insecta > Mantodea > Hymenopodidae > Hymenopus > Hymenopus coronatus. The sequence continues at coordinate 38,727,174 of CM060885.1, read as the reverse complement.
GGTGTGACTATGTTTGTGTATGTAAATGTGAAAGAAAAACGTTAAGAATAATAAGGTCTACTAAGGAAATATAGGAAACTGGAAAAAATGGAGAAAAAAGGAATACAGCGCCGGAGTCCTGACAAGCCTCCGGAACTGTAAAAAAAAACAACAAAAAAACAAAAAAACTGGACCGTCTAGGTGAGAGGCGAATGGTCTAACCACTCGACCACGGCACGGCCCTGTCGTTTGAGGTTGTTAATAACTAAGGATATCTAAATTTCTATTACCAAGAAGGTTAAATGATTCCATTCCACTGTTGCTTATTTCACTATTATAATTTAGCTTACATGTCTGACTATTATATATTTCATTAAATAAAATTAGTAATTAGAAATCATAATATAAAGTTTTCCTTTTTCACTCATCTTGTAAACTAAAATCTCCGAAGTTTTTAATATCTGCTTAAAGCATGAATGGATGGCGAAGTTCCTACAGAATGTTTTCTCTGTGCTGAGGAATAAAACTAAGGCTATGGACACTTCCCCCGACTGTGCAAGACCTTACTCGGTGGGGTGCCTGGATCAGAGCCGCCACGTATCACGCCGCTATTTTCATCTGATCAGATCAATAATTGATGAAGTTGAGCAAACACAGACAGAGCGAGGATGCACCCCATTGTCTTATGATTGTGGTAAATATACAATGAGGAAAGAGAGTCTATTGTATGAGACCCCATCCACTTCGTTAAACGCCGCTGCATGACTCATGACGAATGACTTCTAACGCCTCTCTGATTTTAATTGGAGAAGTTGGTAGTGTGTCTGTCAAAGTTGGTAGTTGTCATAACAATAGAATGTGCGACTTTTGGAACATTTCCAGGCATCACTGTGCGCTTGTCTTGAAGCATCTCCGTTCGTGGCATTAGATCAATCGACTACTTCCACCCAAAATCTCTTATGCCTAGACCTCGGATTTTAGCTTATATGTCTTATTTTTACTTTCTCTATACGTACTATGTACATAGTGTATAGAGAAGGTATTGCACTCCACCAAAAAATTCGATACCGGGATTTCACCGCAAATATATGTTTTAGGGTCCCCTGTATCCAAAAAAAAGTATTTTCAGAAAAAGGTCCGTGTGTGTGTGTCCGTGAACACTAACTCAAAAACGAAAAGTCGCTAAAATACCAAACTTGATATTTAAGTTTAGTATCTTCCAGAGATGCGACAAGAAGATTTTGAGAAAATTCCCCCCACCCCAAAATACCCTTTACATGGAACTTTTTTCGAAAATGTTGATTTTCTAAAAAATGGCTCTAACGATTTTGATTAAAATCGTCATATATTAAAGATACTTACCTCACAAATAAAATGTATATTTTGAATTTTCTGGGAATAGCCTCTTAAGACTGCTTTATTATGGATGAATTTTGCATAACTACTAAACCGTAAGAGCTTGACAAAAACTTAACCAACAAAAAATGTAGAGCACGTTAAAACATATAATTTATGTTATGTACATTTTTTTCGTGGAGTTGATCGTTTTTTAGATATTCCTTTTTCTTGCTTTCAGCTTTGAAAAAATAATACTTTTCTCATACAGGAATTATGATAACAACTGTCCATACAAACAAAGGAACATCAGTCACATAGCAACCAGCTTTTGACTTTCACTTTAACCTATGGTAATCCCTTATTTCGCTTCTACTTACAATAAAGCAAGAAATAAGACTATTTCTGCTAATTTTTGTCGATTAGCATGAAATAAATAAAAGATAAGCTTTTTAATAACAATTTTTCACAGAGATATAGAGAAATTCATGTGAATGGAACACATCAGATTTTCCTGAAGCAATAAACAGAAAACAATTTTATGTTCACGTTTCATGACAAATTGCATCTACTGTAGAAGTTTTATTCTACCTAAAAGTGCCTATTTTACCCCAATGTACTTAACTATCTTATGGGTTTTAAGCCTAAAAATTCCTATTTAATTTAAATACAGTATATATAAATATATATCCCCCCCACTATTTAAAATTATTTTAAGAAAATGTTCAAATCCTTCATAGCTTGACTAACATATTAAAATAAAACATTTCAAACATTACACTCATAAAGCTGAGAACACTGGCCAACACGTTACTGACCCCACACAACTTGAACTAGTACAAAATTTCTAGGCACTCATTTCGAACCTGGTCTAGGTTGGCGTTCACAAATTAATTATATCGCCAATGTGTTTTAAAGAAATTATGTGTGTTCCAATGTTTTATCATCAATCTACTATCGACAAATCCATAGTTATTTGAGTTATGGTATTTTATTTTGGGGCAGCCATGCTTTAGCTAAAAAGGTACTTTTATTACAGAAAAAGGCCATCCGAGTTTTATGTGGTGTAGGCCCCAGTACTAATTGTAAAGGTTTATTTGTTAAGTTGGGTGTTTTAACTTTGACTTTATTGTTTGTATACCACTGCCACTTATTTGTTAAGAAAGCTAGTCATAAACATAATCTATGTTCCCAAATTCATCTTCATCTCACCAGAACTAGTTGCAATATTTGCATAAACAGATGTAAATATAGTAAGATTCAAAATTCCTTTGAGACAATATCACTAAATCTATTTAAGAAACTTAGCAACAGCAATAATGATTAATTTTATGATACTGGCAATTGTTTTTGATCTTACTTGTATTTGACGGTGCTGAAAGAAATGTTGCTGTCAACAAATTCATGATTTCTACCAACCCTCCTAGTAACATAAAAGCGTCATCTTGGAATACCAAAGGAGGAATTCCTACCACGCCTCTAGAAAGTGGTTCTGCAGTTGCAGCAAAGAATTGGAGCAAACATTCAGACAAAACATTACAAAGGAAAATTATTAATTTTTACAGTCATTGTTTTAAAACTGCACTTTATTTCCTTATACGGTAATTGTTTTGTAATTAAAATATTTAACATACTAATGTGTTTTATAACGTTATGCTAGTGTAATTAAAGGCCAGTGTTAGTGTTTATTTCTTGTTCAAATCCTTCTTTTTTACTTTCTCTACACGTACTATGCACATAGAGAAGATATCGTCTTCTACCAAAAAATTCGATACCGAGATTTCACCGGAAATTCGGTTTTGGATCCTCCTGAATCCAAAAAAAGCATTTTCAGAAAAAGGTCCGTGTGTGTGTGTCTGTGGTCAGCATAGCTCAAAAACGAAAAGACCGTTGAGTACCAAACTTGGTATTTAAGTTAGAGATATATATATATATATTAGAGATATTTACCTGACAAAATGTATATCTTGAATTTTCTGTGAATAGCCTCTGAAGACTACTTTATTCTGGATGAATTTTACAGAATTTTGCATAACTGCTAAACCGTAAGAGATGGACAAAAATGTACGGCACGTTAAAACACACAATTTATGCTACATACATTTTCTTCGTGAAGTTGATCGTTTTTTAGATATTCCTTGGTTTTGGTTTCAGCTTTGAAAAAGTTATGCAGGAATGTGTCAAGTCCTGTCTATATAAACCAAGGAACTTCAGTCACATAGCAACCAGCTTTTGATTATCACTTCCACCTATGGTGCATCCTTGTTTCGCTTCTACTTACAAAGAAGCAAGTAATAAGATTATTTCTGCTAATAATTTCTCAATTAGCATGATGTAAATAGAAGCATAAGCTTTTTAACAATAATTTATTACAGAGATGTAGAGAAAGTCATGTGAATGGAACACATCAGATGTTTAAAGTTTTATATAAACAATAGACCTATAACATTTGTGTACTTTTTGTGTCTTATTTCTTATTTGAAGGATTAATAAACTTGAAAAGCCTAAAATGCTATTTTAAGGTCCTATTTTAATATTTTAAAGCCTTTATAGGTGTCTAAAGGTTAATTGTTAGGGTCTAAAAATCCGAGGTGTACTTATGCCTTCGAGGGGAAAAATTAGTTTCGGTTATCTGTCTTCTAGAGTCTAGGAGGGTGTTGAAGCAGTTTAATTCCGTTTCGAAGTTTGCCTATAGGTTGTGTGTAAGGTCACAGCTGCTTTATGGTTATTAAACTACGTTCAGAAGCTAGATATACAATTTGAGGGAAAGATCATAAACCAGGTTGAGTGACTCCCTCAAGCATACTCTATATTAAGCTGAAATGCAGTCTTACATTATAGTGCAGAAGAAGCAGGGCAATAAACTCCAATATAGCTATGTGGAAACATTTTAGTACAATTACTTAAACTACTAATAACTGTGAATTTCGATCAAATATTGTGAAAGATGAAACATATTGCTTTTCCTTAATAAAATCATATTCTAAACTTTCAGAAAATATATAGCTTTTTTGCCTTGGCACATCTGAATTAACAATTAACTGAAGCTATAAATAAATAGGCACAAATTTAATAATAGGTTAACCCAACTTTACATCTTGTCTTTTTTCGCAAACTTTTACAGTATTTTAACACTATTTTTACTTTCACCATACGCACTATGTACTCCACCAAAAAATTCGATTCCGAGATTTCACCGGAAATATATGTTTTAGGGTCCCCAATATCCAAAAAAAGCATTTTCACAAAAAGGTCCGTGTGTGTGTGTGTGTGTGTGTGTGTGTGTGTGTGTGTGTGTGTGTGCGCGCGCGCGTGTCCGTGAGTCCGTGTGTCTGTGAACACGATAACTCAAAAACGAAAAATCAGTAAAATACCAAACTTGGTATGCAAGTTTACTATCTTCCAGGGATGCGACACGAAGATTTTGAGAAAAATCCCCCCAACCCCAACTACCCTTTACATGGAACTTTTTTCGAAAATTTTGATTTTTTCAAAAATGGCTGTAACGATTTTGATTAAAATTTCGTATATTAAAGATATTTACCTGAAAAATAAAATGCATATCTTGAATTTTCTGGGAATAGCCTCTGAAGAGTAGTTTATTCTGGATGAATTTTACTAAATTTTGAATAACTGCTAAACCGTAAGAGATGGACAAAAATTTACTACATAAGAAATGTAGAGCACATTAAAACACACAATTTATGTTATATACATTTTTTCGTGGAGTACGTCGTTTTTGTGACATTCCTTATTTTTGGTTTCTGCTATGAAAAACGTATACTTTTCTCATACAGGAACTTGTCAACTCCTATCCATATAGACAAAGGAACTTCATTGACATAGCAACCAGCTTTTGACTATCATTTTAACCTACGGTTGTCCCTTATTTCTCTTCTACTTACAAGGAAGCGAGTAATTAGACTATTTCTGCTATTTTTGTCTGATTAGCATAAAGTAAATAGAAGTATTAAGCTTTTTAAGAATTATTTGTTGCAGGGATATGGAGAAAGTCATGTGAATGGTACACATTAGATTTTTTTTTCAAATGTTTGCATTATCTCTAAAATAATATTAAATAAAATTATTGTAAAATTCTATGGTCTTGAAGACTACAATTTTTTACAATAAATAGAGTTAATGCACAATAATTTATAGTATAGATCCCATTTGTAGAAGCATTTGAAGTCCTGATGTACATATTTTTAAAAATTCATTATGTGCAAAATGTTTATTTGAGCAATGAATTTAGTCAGTAAAGTTTATTATATAAACAACCATATAAACTGAACATTTCAAATACAGCAAAAATTGCAAGTGCCTATAATAATTCAACAGATATCTTACAGATAGATGAATTACCTTAATTAACAATCTGATGTGCTCCATTCACATGACTTTCTCTACATCTCTGCAACAAATTATTGTTAAAGCTAATACTTCTATTTACTTCATGCTAATCAAGAAAAAATTAGCAGAAATAGTCTTATTACTTGCTTCCTTGTAAGTAGAAACGAAATAAGGGAGTATCATAGGTTAAAGTGATAGTCAAAAGCCGGTTGCTGTGACTGAAGTTCCTTTGCTTGTATGGGCAGGAGTTGATAAATTCCTGTATGAGAAAAGTTTTTTAAAGCTGAATATCTAAGAAACGATCAACTTCACGAAAACATTTTATATAACATAAACTGTGTGTTTTAGTATGCCCTACATTTTTTGTATGGTAAGTTTTAAGCCATCTCTTACGGTTTAGCAGCTATGCAAAATTCCGTAAAATTCATCCAGAATAAAGTAATTTCAGAGGCTATTCCCAGAAAATTCAAGATATGCATATTATTTGTCAGGTAAATATCTTTAATATACGATATTTTAATCAAATCGTTAGAGCCAAGTGTAGAGAAAGTAAAAATTATACATGATTATTAGGCCCACTAAGTGCAAATATTTCAGTGAGAGATTTTGGATAACAGGGACTAACGTGACCTATAGATTTTCGTCGTACATTATTCATTAACTTTTAGACAAAGAAGTTGAAAAGTAATGGAGTTAAACCTGCAAGACTTGTTCAGAATTATTGCATAACAAATCGTTAAATAACAATCGTGCATTTCCATTGGGCAGGAAGCACATAATCAAAATGTCATGTGTTTCTATAATCATTCCCATCCTTGGATGCGCTTTTCAGTTGTGTCTGTACTTCAAGTTTATCCGTTAGCTATGAGCAATATTTTCTCATCATTATATAAAAACGTTTACAATGCATTTTCATATTTAACTGTTACACGAGTGCTTGACCTACTCTAATGCCATGAAGTGCAATCTAATCATATGTCTCAAATATATTATGATGATTTCCTGAAGCGTATGTATCCTCGGTATTTTGTTTTAATTAAAATCATCTGATACTTCCTAGTATTCTTGCTTTTAAAAATCATAAAAATTGCTTTGGCATTCACATACAGAAATCTAACTGTGATAAATGTAACATTTCCTTGTTCTAATAGCAGACTATTAAAGAAAGAGGCAATAAGGATTGTCCAGATTTATAGATTCAGCACAGCAGTGCCTCCATTTGCGAAAGTCTGAATAAATTATGAAACAAACTGATGTATTAATATATGGGATTACTGGTGTAATTTTATTTCCAAAATTTGTTGAGGCGTAAATCAATGACAGGTTACGGAAACACTTCAAAATTATATTATTTCCAGTTTCGAAAATAGTCTTATCTTCTACTCTTATATTGTTTAATTATAGCAGTTATTTTCTGTTTAAGAAGTTACAATATCAATTCCTAAGGGGTTTATTAGGTACGAGGCGCGTTTTTAAAGTAATTTTTGTCCGCTACAGCACTGCAGTCGTGATTCTGAGTGTTCACAATCACCTCCTCCATTCAGTAGGAAGCCAGACGCAGCCACGAGTAATCGTCATCTTGCATTTTCCTACTTTTTTTTGTAGTTTAACGTCCTTTAACCTGTTGGTCATATCGGACGATGAATGAAATTGGTGAAATGATGCTCAAAAGATCTCGGGGTCCATGGAGCTTAAAGTTACTCGACATTCGTCTTCTCAGGATAAGGGAAAACCCCGAAAAATGCCTTAGCCGGGTAACTCACCCTAAGCGAGATTCGAACTCACGACCTTTTGAATGTGAGGCAAACACGCCACCACCGCATTAACCAGGTGGGTCATTTTTCTACTGTTAAGAGTGTTTCCAAATGTTTAAGACAATCGAACGACCCACCGACTGTGAAATTCTTTTTTGGAATGCGAGAAATGTTACGCCAGCAAACATTCATTGCCAATTGTGTGAAGTGTGTGGAGAAACAATAATGTCTGATGGAATGGCGAGGAAGTGGGTGAGGCAGTTTAGCGACGGTCGCGAAAATGAACATGATGAACCGCGGAGCGGACGATCGTCTGTAATCGCAGATGACTTGGTGCAAGCAGTGGAAGGAAAAAATCGCGAGGTCAGACGTTTTACAATATCATTGTTGTCTTTGCAGTTTCCAAAAATTTCAAGGTCAGTCCTCTACAATGACAGAACGCTTCAATTATGCTCAAGATGGATGCAAAAAAAAAACTTACTGATGAACACAAGAACAAGCGATCAGCCGCTGCACTGAATCTTCTCACGCAATATGCCGAGGAAGGCGATGATGAATGAGATTTAAGGGCACTCAACTGCTGGGCTATCAGCGCCCTTAACCTAAAACTTGGGAGTTAAAACACCTTAGCTAAAAGTATGCTAAAAAGTAACTCAATCAAAAGCGCTAAAAAATAAATAACTAAAACCAAGATAAAATAACTGTCCAGCCCTGAATCCAAAGCTGGTGTTAAAACTATGACACTAAAACTCCTAAAACAAGAGGGAACATAAAATAATAGTGACTAAAATTTCAAAGGTGATAAAAGATTTCAAAAACCTCACGTATCACTCCAGTATCTGCACCAAATCAATAAAATCAAAAAACTAGATACCCAAGGCGTATGTCACTTTAGATAAACATTTAAAAACTGTCTCCACCGCTCCAGGATCATCGGCCAGGACCTCCGGAAGCCTGGCCGGCAGTCTTAGAGTGGTTCGTAGTGGTGCTAGACGAGCACACACTACAAGCACGTGTTGGACTGAAAGGGCTTCGCCAAGAGCGGGCAGACCTGTGGAGGTTCCCTCTGAAATAAGTGGCTATTGTTAAAAATAACTTCCTCGCGACGAGACAGACGTGAGGAAGTCACCCAGTTTATAGGGAGTTTCTTCACCTCCCGAAGTTTGTTGCCGCGAAGAGCGGACCACTCTCCATGCCAGCTCGAAATTACCACTCTGCGGACAATAAGTCTAAAATCTTCGGCCGTGACAAAGTTAGTGGTAACACTTGGCACAGATGATGCCTTCTTTGCCGCCAAATCCTCCAGTTTATTCCCCAGCACGCCAACGTGTCCAGAACACAGACGCACTCCACATTTACACCTAAAGTGTGCAAAATGTGGAGGATGTCCTGAATGCGCTGTACTGGAGGATGGTAAACGTCCAGCTCATGAGGAAGGCGATGATTTGCTAACGCACATCATTACAGGCGATGAGACATGGGTTTCTACAAAAATGTGGAGGATGTCCTGAATGCGCTGTACTGGAGGATGGTAAACGTCCAGCTCATGAGGAAGGCGATGATTTGCTAACGCACATCATTACAGGCGATGCGACATGGGTGCCCTACAACACTCCTGAGTCAAAGCAACATCAATGGAGTGGAGACACTCGACTTCCCCTGTGAAGGAACATTCAAACAGGCAATATCCACTCGCAAAATCTTTGCACGGTTTTCTGGGACAGAAAAGGTGTTTTGCTGGTTGAATTCTTGCTCACGAATAAGACGATCAACCGAGATGTCTATTTACGACACTACGAAGGCAATACACAACAAAAGACGTGGAATGCTTTCGCGTGGAATTATTTTGCTTCTCGACAGTTCCAGGCCGCACACAGCCAACCAAACTCAAGGTCTGATCGCGTCATTTGGTTGGAAACAATTCGACCACCCTCCCTATAGTCCGGATTAATCTCCAAGCGACTTTCATCTGTTCCTTCATCTGAAGAAATTCCTTGTTGGAAAACATTTCAACGACGAAGATGCTGTGAAACAAGAAGTGGAGACTTGGCTTTCATCACAGGCGGGAACGTTCCATGACGAAGGTATACGAAAACTGTTTTCCCGTTACAAGTGCCTCAATAACGGCGGTGACTATGTAGAGAAGTAAGTAATGTGTAAAGTATTGAATGATAATAAAGAATTTGGAAAACTATGTTCTGTTATTTTTTAAAAAAAATATCGGTACTTTCTTTAAAAGCGTGCCTCGTATAGTGTTTCAATTTCTGTTAATGAAAATTAATATTTAAATATTAAAAAATCTAATAGGCTCCATTCACATGACTTTCTCTACATCTCTGTAACAAATTATTATTAATAACCTTATTCTTCTATCTTGTTAATGCTAAGCCACTTGCAAAAACTGTCTTGTTACTTAGTTCCTTTATAAGTAGAAGGAAAATAAGCGAATACACCAGGCTAAAGCGACAATCAAATGTTTTAAAATGTGGTTGCTATGAGATTGAAATCTGTTTCTTTGCATGACCAGGGTTGACAAGTTCCTGTATGAGAAAAGTAAGCATTTTAAAGCTGAAATCAATAACAAGGAATATATCGAAAACGACCAACTCCACGAGGGGAAAAAACAAACAAAAAAACTCTACGACATAAATTCTGTCTTTTATCATGATCCACATTTCTTGTGTAATAAGTTTTTGTCCATCTCTTACGGTTTACCAGTTATGTAAAATTCAACAAAATCACCCTATGCACAGTATAGTTCAAAACCGAAAAGACCGTTGAATACCAAGCTTGAGATTTAATTTTGGTATTTTCCAAGGTTGCGACACGAGGATTTTCAAGGAAATTCCACACCCCCAATTATCCTTTACAGGAACTTTTTTCGAAAATTTTGATTTTATCAAAAATGGCTCTAACGATTTTGATTAAAATCTCTTTCAAGACATTTACATGCCAAATAATATTTATATCTTCATTTTTGTGGGAATATCCTGCGAAGACAATTTATTCTGGATGAAGTTTGCAGAATTTTGCATAAGAAAATCAAAATTTCCGAAACCTTTTCCATATAAATGGTAGTTTGTGGTGGGGGGATTTTCTTGAAAATCTTCGTGTCGCATCCTCGGGAGATACCGAACTTAAAAACCAAGTTTGATATTTAGCAGTCTTTTCGATTTTGAGCTATGCTGCCCACAGACACACACAGATAGACATACACGGACATTTTTCTAAAAATGCTTTTTTTGGATTCAGGAGATCTCAAAAGATGCATTCCTTGTGAAATCTCGATGTCGAATTTTTGAGTGCAATACAATACCTTCTCTATGTACATAGTACGTATAGAAAAGATAAAACCGTATTCTTTACTGAAGAATTCTCTTAGGCTTTAATGAAATACCTAATAACAAATATATTTGCAAATTTCAGTTATGGCGTCTTTATGTGCAAGGAAAGAAATCTTTGTAGGAAGCCTCAGCATGAAAAATCACACACAGCTAGTTACGAGTGGAGAATTGTATCCTCTTGCAGCTTTTAGAGGATGATTAGTGTGAAAAGTGAGGGGTTGTGTAAGACACGATATTAAAGTACTTCCCCTCTACTCCTACACATTTTTAATGTGAGCTCAACCAAAAGGCCCACAAGATAATCTGCATAATGGGGCCGAGAACAATGTAATCAAGGGCTGAAAAGGGAAGGAAGTTTGTTAGGAGAGGAATGTCAGCCTCCAGGCTAATTTCACATTAATTAAAGCTAATATTCTGGCTTAATATCGCAGCTTCCCTGCCGCCGTTTCTCTCATTTACCCTTTTAACACCCCCTGCCCCTTATGTTCTTTCTGTGAGTGGTTCTTGTGGACTCCCTCCCTAACCCTCTCACTCACCAGACGAGTACATTTCAAATAAAGCTGTGAAGCGCTAAAAGAGACTCCCCTGTTCCGATTAACCCTTAACTAAAGGGGTTAAGCCCCTAATAAAAAGATACTTCCACAGTCACTTCAAAGAGACTTTCTTCTTGATTAGCACCAATTTGTAACCTTTAAAAGGTGCTTATTAAAATATTTCCATACAAAAAGTGGCTAAAAATTGGAGTTGTTCATGAAAGTGTACGGACTATGGCGAATAAATCACAAAGATTACTCCAGGTTTAACATAGAAATTATATTCCATTTTCTCTTAGATTGAAAAAGTTTCCACGTTATTTTCCTTGCAAGAGCTATTAGCCTTTTTGCTTACATACAAAGTAATTTGCATCAAATAACAACGCAAGTGCTATCTTAAAGGTTTTAAACCGAAAAAAATCTGATATGTTCCATTCACATTACTTTCTCTACATCTCTGAAACAAATTATTGTTAAAAAGCTTGTGATCCTATTTACTTCATGCTAATCAAGAAAAAATTGGCAGAAATAGTCTTACTACTTGCTTCCTTGTAAGTAGAAGCCAAATAAGGAAATAGTATAGGCTAAAGTATTAGTGAAAAGCTGGTTGCTATGTGACTGAAGTTCCTTTTTTTGTATGGACAGAGTTGACAAATTCACGTATGAGAAAAGTATAAGTTTTTTAAACCTGAAAACAATAACAAAGAATATCTCAGAAACGACCAACTCCACGAAAAAAAGTGTATGACATAAACTGTGTGTTTTAACGAGGTCTACATTTCCTGTTAAGTAAGTTTTTGTTTATATCTTACGGCTTGCCAGTTATGCAAAATTCCGTAAAATTCATAGATAATAAAGTAGTGTCCAGAGGCTATTCCCAGAAAATTAAAGATATACATTTCATTTGCCACATAAATGTCTTTAATATAATTATTTTAATCAAAATCACTAGAGCCATTTTTCAGAAAATCAAAATTTTCGAAATTTTTTCTATGTAAAAGGTAGTTTGGGGCGGGGGGATTTTCTTGAAAGTCTTCATGTCACATCCTTGGAAGATACTGAAATTAAATATCAAGTTTGATATTTAACGGACTGTTGGTGTTTGAGGTATGCTGCCCACATACACACTCACACATACACTTACACACAGAGATACACACGGACATTTTTATAAAAATGTTTCTTCTTTTTTTTTTTGACTCAGGTGCTCCCAAAATATGTATTTCCGGTGAAATCTCGAAATTTTTAGTGCATTACAATACCTTCTCTGTACACTATGTACATAGTACGTACAGAGAAAGTAAATATCCGATCTGTTACATTCACGTGACTTTCTCCACGTCTCTGTAACAAATTATTGTTAAAAAGCTTATTCTCCCATCTACTTCATGCTAATCGAGTTAAATGTTAACAGAAATGGTTCTATTACTTAGTTCCTTATAAGCAGAAGAGAAATAATAGAATACATTAGGCTAAACCGACAGGAAATGTGGTTGCTCTGGGATTGAAATTGTTTCTTTGCGTGGTCAGAACTGAGTAGTTCCTGTATGAGAAAAATTTAAAACTGAAACCTGTAACAAGGAATATCATAAAAAAACGGTAACCTCTACGAAAATAATGCATATGACATAAATTCTATGTTTTAAGGAGATCTACTTTTATGTGCAATAAGTCTTGCTGTCTCTTACGATTTAGCAGTTATGCAAAACTCAGAAAAAGTCACCCAAAATAACATCTTCAGAGCCTATTACCAGATTATTTAAGATATGCATTTTATTTGTCATGTAAACATCTTTAATATACGATATTTTAATCAAAATCGTTAGCCATTTTTGAGAAAATCAAAATTAGGTTGGGGGGATTTACTTGAAAATCTTCGTCTCGTATCCTTGGAAGATACCGAACTTAAACACCAAGTTTGGTGTTTATCGTCCTTTTTGTTTTTCTGGGAATAGCCTCTGAAGTCAACTTTGTTCTGTATGAATTTTACGGAATTTTACATAACTGACAAACTGTATGAGATAGACAAAATCTAACTTCACAGAAAATGTAGAGCTCGTTAAACACACAATTTATATTATATACATTTTTTTTAATGGAATTTATCGTTTTTGAGGTGTTCCTTATTATTGGGTTGAGCTTTAAAATACTTGTAACGAATCATCGAGAAGTCTCTCCGCACCTCCCGTGTAACCAAGATTCCCCTAGAGTCGGGAATTCTGGTGGCAGCACTGGCTGGCACGAGCATCTGGTGAAAACGTTTCGCTGGTTAAGAAAACTGCTAGGTTCACTGTATTCATGCAGGAATGGTAATGTAGAAAAATAATATACAACTAACCTGTTTAAAGAAGATGTTGAAAATGTTTACCATTTTCTTGAAGACTCAAATTCACTCGTTTCAGTTTATTTTAGAACACTGAAATTAATGTCTCCTTTGTTGCAGATGTTATGTAATCTTCTATTGCAGTTTTCAGCTCAGGGATGGTTTTTGGATTATCTTTATAAACCAAAGCTTTAGTGGCTCCAAAAGAAAATAAAACAGAGGAGTAAGATGAGGAGACCGTAGATGCCACAAGCCTTTAGAAATTAGTCTTTCCCCAAAAAATTCCTCTTAACAGTCCCTTGGACTTATATGCTTTATGAGTAGTGGCGTTATCTTGTTGAAAAAATGCACCGTTCACTTCATCTTCATTTAGCTGTTAAATAAATGGAAAAAAAATATCCGAGCAATAAACATCTGAATTAATTGAGTTATGGAAAAAAATTGGCCCAATAATTCAAGAGCGAGAGATCACACACCATACACCGATTTTCTCTGAATGTAAAGGAGTTTCCTGAACTGCATTAGGATTTCCAGTAGATCATACTCGCGTATTTTGTGAATTTACGCATCCTGATAAGTGGAATCAAGCTTCATCAATAATAACTGTCCTATCAAACACGTCAATTCCATGATACAAAATAAATCTCTGAAACATTCACAATACTGAACTTCTTTCCCGTGATCTGTGGATTTTAATTCGTGGACGACTGATGCCTTAAATGTACACAAACCTAGTTCTTTTTTGATTGCTTTGTATGCGGAACCGTAAGAAATATCACATTGTTGGGTCAATTTATTTATTGCTTTCTGTGAACTTTTAAGTATTCTATCCAATATATCCGATAGTTTTTCTTGTGTCAACACACTTCTAACAGCATGATGCACGGAATCTGACTCCCGAAATGTATTAATTAAATCACGCACAGTATCTCGGTGCGGTAGTTTTGAGTTAGGGAACTCATAACGAAATTTTGTTTCACTTTCTCAGTATAATTTCCACGTTCATTAAAAACGTTTTCCACTAGAAAAACACGTTCCTCTTTAGAATACATTGATTTCGCTTCAGGCACACGTCTGAACTCTACTATGACCATACTAATCATTACAGTAAACAACTCATGCGCTCGCAGCCGCTCATAATGCAGATGATCATAACATTCCGTCGGAATCGAATGCGAAAAACCTAGGGATGTCAACCTTTTATTGAGCGGTTTCCAGCAGCAAGGTGCGGAGGAAGTTCTTGATGACCCGTTACTTTTCTCATACAAGAATTTGTCAAGTGCTGTCCATACCAACAAAGGAATTTCAGCCACATAGCAACCAGCTTTTAACTATCACTTTAACCAAGGTACTCCCTTATGTCTCTTCTACTTACATGGAAGCAAGTAAAAATTAGCAGTAATTCTAGTATAAAGTAAATAGGAACACAAGCTTTTTAACACTAATTTGTTGCAGAATTATAGAGTAAGGCATGTGAAGAAACACATCAGATGTTTCTTTTGTTCTCAAAATTGCACAGTAACAAATCTATTCATTAATATAAATGTCAACCATCAGAGATTATCCAGAAATGCTGGTAGTGATAGCTTAAAAGAGTGGTGGGAGTAACAGCGCTAGAGTAGTCATTCATTTGTCCTGTGTTATCGTATTGTAGCAATGTACAAGATGGTGGTGGGAAGGGTAAACGAGCGTATACAATACGTTTAGAGAACAACATTTAAATCTAAATCAAAGTTACAGCTAGTGCACTTAATACAAAATGAAAGCATGGAATGATGTATCAAGGTATAAAACGTTTTCAATGATGTGTCGAAGACTGCTCTTGTGAGCAAAGCAAAATGTTAAAAAGGAGTACCACAATAAATATTCGTGATCCCAGGCACTGTACCAATTTGACTATACATATACAAAAATCTGATGTGTTCCATTCACATGATTTTCCTTCATTTCTATAATAAATTATTGTTAAACAGCTTATTCTTCTATTTCCTCAATGCCAATTGAGTAAACAATAGCAGAAAGGATCTTACTACTTGTTTCCTTGTAAGTAGAAGGAAAATAAGTTACTGACATAGCCTAATAGATAGTTAAAGCTCTCAAAAGCTGGGTGATTGACGTACATTTGTTTGTATGGACAGGAGTTGACAAATTTCGGTATGAGAAAAGTATAAGTTTTTTAAAACTGAAACTAATAACAAACTCACGAAAAAAAGTATGCAACATAAATTGTGTGCTTTAACGAGCTCTACTTCTTTTTTTTTTTTTTTTTTTTTTTTGTATATGCTAAATTTTTATATATTTCTTACGGTTTACTAGTTATGCAAAATTCCGCAAAGTTCATCCGGAATAAACATGTCTTTCGAGACTATTTCCAGGAATTTGAAGATATACGTTTTGTTTGTCATGTAAATATCTTAAATATAAGAGATTTTAAACAAAATCGTTAGACATTTTTTGAAAAAATCAAAATTTTCGAAAAAAGTTCCATGTAAAGGGTAGTTGGGGGTGGAGGGATTTTCTTGAAAACCTTCATGTCATATCCTTGGAAAATACATACTTAAATACCAAGTTTGGTATTTAATAGTATTTTCGTTTTTGAGCTATACTGTCCACAGACACACACAGGCACCTTTTTCAAAAAATGTTCTTTTTTTTTGTATTTTGGGGGACCCAAAACATGTATTTCTGGTGAAATATCGCTATCAAATTTTTAGGTGCACTACAATACCTTCTCTATACACTATGTACATAGTACGTGTAGAGAAAGTAAAAATTCAACAATGCAAAGTGTGTTCTGTCGAAAGTATGAATTCCGAAATAACGAATTGTACAGCTGAAATTGTCTAAGATGTAAAGTGACAAGAGACTACTTTCTAGTTACGAGTAAATTATACTTTGATTAAATATTTTCATTGGTTTTTATAAAGGAATTATGTCAAAATAAAGTATTCCTACCAGACTATTTCCCATTTTAATGCGAGTCGAAATGTTCTATCCTGCCAGTGTTAAAGCTTGACCCATTATCTGAGCAACACCTTTACTGTTGAAAAATGGAATACTTCTGTTGAGTAAAAGGAAAGTTTTTTTTTTTTTTTTTTTTTTTTTAAAGCTCTTAAAATTTTAATGAAAAATTAAGATTTTTAAGTAAAAAACAAGTAAATCATATACATTTTTCTGTTAAAATAAATAATATTTAGATGCAAATGTGTGGTAAAAATACCAGCCCTTAGTGTCAATTAGTTTCTAAGATGATGGGGCATTTGTATAGACAATTTTACTTCCTTAGAAATTGCTTTCAAATATAACATTAAAAAAATGTAACCTAACTTTCTAAACAGTTTGCTGTACTTCAAAACTCTCACATGAAGGAAATATGAGCGGGATGTCAATGCTGCCAATAGCTAAAGTAAAACTTCCCGATCAAAATATAAATAAGACCACTTCTCTAACACTGATATTTAGAAACCTGTTGATAGTTTACCAAGTCAGTGTACCAAAATGTTCAAAAAACTAGTACGCAGGATTATTTTCAACAAGATTTTAAACTATTTACAATTAGCGTACACATATGAAAGCTCAAAATGAGTGGGAGGTTCAAAATATTCATATGTCATGAAAATGTAAAAAAATATGAAAATCCTATTTCGACCTCTCTTAAGGCACAATTTAATAACATAGAGCTAGAAATTGTACAACTCGCTACATAAATCTGAAATTAGGAAAATGGTAAACTCACATTTGAATTTCCTCAGAAAGATGTGTTATGATAAATGTTTAGGAGCTCAACTTCAAGGTTATTAGTGCCCTCTTTAAACAATTGTAGTTGAGATAAAATAAATAAAAACTGTTCACGAATAAAGTACCTAAAATTACATATAGACTCCAGTGCAAATGAAACTGTCCCTGACAATCTGTTTCCACAAGTTTCAACTCAAATATTACTAACAGCAAAATACTAGATTCATTCAATGGATCTATTCATTTGTGATGAATATAAAATAAATCCAAACATTCATACAAGCCTTCAATATAAAAAAGGAATAATGATTATGCTGCCTAACACAAACATACCAGGTTATAGCTAATATACCATTAAGTTTAAATTCGTTTTAATTTGTTATAGTATTAAGTAGCTATTTCTTCTTTTCACAGGTAATGCAAGGAACATAGAATTTCAGAATTCTCGCATAGTGATCCGCTTTTAAAATTATATTCACTTGTCAGAGATGCCTAAAGTTTGTAGCATGTAGTTCTCAACAGTGTTTTGTTTTGAAGATCCATGAATCAAAATGAGTATTTTTAGAAAAATGACCGCGTGCGTGTTATGTAGGTAAAAAAAGCAAATAATACTTTTATCTATGGAGGTTTTTTAACTGCTGAGGTCACATTCTACCATATTTGACATAAACGATCGCTTGATTTTAAAAAGTTGCGCTTACCAAGTTTGAATTCTTTTACTCGCCGTAAATCAACGACACGGGACCAATGTTTTACTTCCCATCCGAAGGAAGCCATGCGGATTTTTTACCGCCAAAAGTATCCTTCGCCCTCTGACGGGTTTGAACCCGCCACTTTGAGAACTAGAGACCACAGTTATATATATGCATGATGTACTTATGTTGTGTCTATCTGTAGGCAGGTAGGCAGGTATGGTGTACATGTATGTAGTTATGAATGTATGCGTGTGTGTCAACAGTATGATTCTGTAACAAAAATATCTATTAATTTTTTTTCTCCATGGCACAGCTCAGAGAGCCTTGGCCTACCGCCCGGCCGCTGCGTCCCCCATCTCGGTCTACGACAGGCCCCCCTTGCCCAGTTAATGTGGTCTTTACGACCTGGAGCCCCTACTTCTCCATCAAGTAGCTCCTCAATTGCCCCCCCCCCCCAGGGACCTCACGAGGCTGAGTGCACCCCGTCCAGATGTCCTAGTGGGAGAAAAAGCCCCAGCTGGTACTGGGAATCGAACCCAGGTCTCCCTCTTGGAAAACAGCTATAAATAATAAACTTATTATTTCAAAAGGAAATCCGCCTACCATTATCTAATCCCTTAAATATTTTCTTGAAACGACCTGAACAATTCTGGTAAGAATACTGTATTGATTTAATTGTTTTTTCATACAGTGTGTAGGACAGGAGTTGGATAGAGAGTCAGACTGAAAATTTCAATACCATAGCCGAGATTTGAACCACGGATCTCCCGGGTGCTCTATCACAGCTACCATGGCAACATGCGTGCATGTGTGTGTGTGTGTGTGTGTGTGTGTGTTAGTAAGTGTGTCAGAAAATATCTCCAAAACAAAAATGTTGTTATACACTAAACTTCATATTGAAGTTCTGCATAATTTAAGGACGAAACAGGACGATTTTCAAGAAAACTACTTTCTTGAAATGCACAATTTTTCGAAAAACATGTCTTTCTCGCAAATGGTTTCAACGACGTTTATCAAACTGTTTTTTATAAGTTTCAACCTATGTTTAAGCCATTTTCATGAAAGATTTGATGAATAACTTCATTTTTTTTTATTGGAAATAGTATTATCCTGAATCACTTAACTGGAAACCGCAAGATAAAGATATAATCTTATTTAACAAACAACAAAAAAGGCAGATAATTTATTCAAATGTATATATGTGTGTGTGTTTGTATATGTAGATTTGACTAACGTTTAAGCCTACTTTATTGCAGTATTCTCATTGTATCTAAAAGGAAATAAATGTAATAAGGGAGTTTTTACAAACGTATACCTGATTAACGTATCTGTCGCGCTATTTAGCGTGCACTTAAGCATAGCTCAATGTTGAGGGTCCTAAAACGTAAGGCGTAGCATAGATATTTTTATTACAAGGAGAGAAGTGGAGCAATTTGCAGCCAAATTGGGAGGTATCGGCCCTCAAAACCCCCAAGTAAAGCAGAAGCTCTATGTAAAATATAGTATTATTGTAAATAAAATTCTTTTAAAGATTTGTTAGTTGAAAAATACACTGAAGAGGATGTTATTAAAACAACTAATATCTTTAAAAGTTCTGTAGTTATTTAGTCGTCGCCTGTGATTTAATGGCAAGAGTACAAAATTCCAAGTATAACATACAGTGAACCTTTTTAAATCACGTCTGCTGTATTCTCCTGTGCCTAGAACTAATGTGTATTCAAACTAATTCATCAAGTGCTTAACTCTATATATCCAGAGGAGATAAACGTTTTGTAGCAACGTATTGTGGAAAAATATGTTGTGTTCCATTCACATTACTTTCTCTACATCTCTGCAACAAATTATTGTCAAAAAGCTTATGCTGCTATTTACTTCATCCTAATCGAGAAAAAATTAGCAGAAAGTCTTATTACTTGCTTCCTTGTAAGTAGACGCGAAATAAGGGAGTACCATAAGTTAAAAGTGATAGTCAAAAGCTGGCTGCTATGTGATTGAACTTCCTGTGTTTGTATGCACAAGATTTGACAAAGTTCTGTGTGAGAAAAGTATAAGGTTTTAAAATATCTCAAAAAAGATCAACTCCACGAAAAAATGCATATTACATAAATAGTGTGTTTTCAAGTGCTATACATTTTTGTGTGGTTAGTTTTTGTCATTCTCTTACGGTTTAGCAGTTTTGCAAAATTCCGTAAAATTCATCCAGAATAAAGTAGTCTTCAGAGGCTATTCCCTGAAAATTCAAGATATACATTTTATTTGTCAGGCAAATATCTTTAATATATGATATTTTAATCAATATCGTTAGAGCAATTTTTGAGAAAATATAATTTCCGAAAAAAGTTCCATGTAAATGAAAGTTTGGGGTGGGGGAATTTTTCTCAAAATCTTCGTGTCACATCCCTGAAAGATACTAAACTAAAATACAAAGTTTGATATTTCCAGTGAAATCTCGGTATCGAATTTTGGGTGGAGTGCAATATCTTCTCTATACGATATGTACATAGTACATGTAGAGAAAGTAAAAATATAAAAATAAACAACAGTGGTCAGGGAAATTCTTGTGTAACACTAGAGTATCTCTCCGAGACGGACGACCACTGTACACACAGCGCAGCACCGTGAAAACAACACTTCAAGCTAGTTTCACAGGGCCAATAAAAAAAATGAAAAAGTAAACTATCTGAGGAAAAGGGAAGGTAACCTGACGAAAAAGTACAGCTTAAGAAAAACTACCAGTCGCTGAAACCCCACTTTCAATCTGGCTGGAAAACAAAATTGACTACAAAATACTGTTTCTTATCAACCCTAACGTTCTATACATATATTTCAATGCCCAAGCCAGGAGCTAATAATTCTTAACAATGACACTCCCCAGAATCCAACACGAGATAATAAAACTTGATATATATTACCTGCTTTTCACTCTGGCAATTACACAAATTTGCATTTCGTCATATATATGTATGATTCACTTTTGTTTACAATCAATATTTAGCAATAACAAGAGAAAATACAGCCCCATAACAAGAATAAAAACTCTTACGAAATTTGCTCAGCTCATTGACTCCAGAATTAGACATACCCTACATGCAATGTCCTTCAAACTCAAATGTCATAAGTAGGCAGGCAATTATTCTCTCTTCGAAAATGGATTTACTTAGTATTATTTGCAAAATGTATTCAGGCATGCTTGTAACAAAACAACATACACAGAGAAATAGCCTCTTTACCAAGATCCAAAAATAATTAAATATATAACAAAGAATTTTCAATGAAGAATAATAAATCCAATATAGGTGAAAACATCAAAACCAAGAAATCAGGAAAATAACTATATAGAAGCCATTAAATGGAAGGACAAGGTCACGCAAGCGGAACAGAAAAAATATTGTAATAGAAACAAGAATATAAACACAAACTTGAGCAAAAAAAATGTGTTCCACTCACATGACTTTCTCTACATCTCTGCAGCAAATTATTGTTAAAAAGCTTATGCTTTTATTTACCTCGTGCTAATGGAGGAAAAAAATCTGATGTGTTACACTCACATGACTTTCTCTATCTGCTCTACAAAAGATTATTCTTCTTTGTACACAATGCTAATCGAGATAAATGTTAGCAGAATGTTATTACTTAGTTCCTTATAGGTAGAAGGGAATAAGGGAATGCACTATGCTAAAGTGATTGTCAAATGTTTTAAAAGCTATCGTTATGCGATTGTCATTGCAAATCACTTCTTTGCTTGGCCAGGAGTAGAACAAAAGAAAAGCGGACACTTCCTGTTTGAGAAATGTTTAAGTACTTCACAATTGAAGCAAATAATAAGGATTATCTCAGAAACGGTTACCTCTACAACAAAAACGTAAAGGACATAAATTGTGTTTTGTCGTGATGTACAGTTTTTGTGTAGTGAGTTTTTTTCTATCTCTTAAGGTTTAGCAGTTAAGCAAAATTAATCCAGAATAAAGAGGTCTTCAGAGGCAATTCCCCAAAAATTCGAGATATCCATTTTAGTTGTCAGGTAAATATCTTTAATATACGAAATATTAATCAAAATCGTTAAACAGTCATTTTTGAGAAAATCAAAACTTTCGAAATTTTTCCACATAAAGGATAGTTTGGAGTAGGGGGGATTTTTCTCAAAATCTTCGTGTCGCATCCCTGAAAGATAGTAAACTTAAATACCAAGTTTGGTATTTTATCGACTTTTCCTTTTGGAATTATCGTGTTCACAGGTACACGGACCATTATAGGAAAATACCTTTTTTTTTTATACAGGGGACTCTAAAATATATATTTGCGGTGAAATCTCGGTATCGAATTTTTGGGTGGAGTGCAATACCTTCTCTATACACTATGTATATAGTACGTGTAGAGAAAGTAAACAATCTGATGTGTTTCGTTCACATGAATTTCTCTACTACTCTGCAATAAATTATTGTTAAAAACCTTATGCTTCTATTTACTTCATGCTAATCGAGAAAAAAATTATCAGAAATAGTCTTATTACTACTTCCTTGTAAGTAGAAGCGAAATTAAGGGAATACAATAAGTTAAAGTGATTGTCAAAAGCTGACTGCTATGTGACTGAAGTTCCTTTGTTTGAATGGACATGAGTTCACAAAGTCCTGTATGAGAAAAGTATTCTTTTTATAGCTGAAACCAAAAACAAGGAATATCTCAAAAACAATCAACTCCACAAAAAAAATGTATACAACATAAATTGTGTGTTTTAAAGTGCTCTACATGTTTTGTCCATCTCTTACGGTTCAGTAGCTATGCAACATTCTGTAAAATTGACCTAGGATAAAGCAGTCTTCAGAGGCTATTCCCAGAAAATTCAAAATATACATTATGTTTGTGAGGTAAATATCTTTATTACACGATACTTTAGCTAAAATCGTTAGAGCCATTTTTTAGAAAATCTAAATTTTCGAAAAAAGTTCCATGTAAAGGGTAGTTTGGGGTAGGGAGATTTTTCTCAAAATCTTCGTGTCGCATCCCTGGAAGATACTAAACTTAAATTCCAAGTTTGGTATTTTACTGACTTTTCGTTTTTGAGTTACCGTGTTCAAAGGCTCACGGACTTTTTCTGAAAATACCTTTTTTTGGATACAGGGAACCCTAAAACAAATATTTCCGGTGAAATCTTGGTATCGAATTTTTGGGTGGAGTGCAATACCTTCTCTATACTATGTACATAGTACGTATAGAGAAAGTAAAAAGGAAATAATCCCCACCCAGAAATTTACAAATGGCCACAAGCAAAAACATGTCAAAAAATAAAGCAAGTTAAACTTCTTAATGGAACATTAAATCCCCAGAAATAAAAAATCTCCTGCAGTTAAATCACCTTATAACATTTAAAACTTTGCAAAACAACCGTTGTCCACAAGGAAATTTAAACTATAGTATATCAGAGTACAAAATCCTTCAACAAAGAAAATGATAGATTACCAGCAGGAAAACTCATTCTCGATAAGATCCATTATATACGTATATTGGAAACTAATTCTTACAATATAAACGCTAAAGATCTAGAATGATGTAAACCAAGTGCACAATCGCGCACGAAGGAAAACAAGCACTTAAGCCACAGGAAATCCATAAAAACGGATATCCTTCCGAGCGAAATTTTCACCTGAAATGCGGCATTTCACCTTCAGAGTTAAAGGGTTGTTTTGATCATATCTGTTCAATAACTCCAACAAAAGCAAAGACTACGGCTAAAGATAATCTAATCCTTTTTGCTACAGTAGCTTTGAGCTGCAATTCACTTGAACTGGGGAATACATACACATGTAATACCCATAAAACCCTGGCTGATTAACACCATAAATAATAATTCCTTTATTCCCATTAAATAACAAAGAAGGTATCCCATCTCAACCCATTAATCCCTTACAATTGACAACTCCTAAAAATCATGAAATCGCTTTATCAATCTAATTGCTTAAAAAAAAAATACGATATTCAAATTGCCTAAACCCACACTCGTAAACAGTCTTAAAAGAAGCCCCTTGGTCATCTAGCTCAGAGCCCTAACTCTGCCCCATTAAATCCCTCAAGTATATATGTTTGTCAACAAAAATTATGAGATCAACTACACTCTAAATTGATTAAGCCCATGAACAATACAATTGAGTTAAAACTCTCCAATGTTCTGTATAAGATCACCCGACAAAACTTTTGCATTTCTTGCAAAATTATTCACACCTATACCAGATAAGAAAGAAGGAAACGGGCACGGGAAAAAGGCCCTTATTACATATTACAGAATGTTCTAGATTTCAAGATATCCTACCTGGTGCAACCATTAAACACAATTCTCCCGGCCTTGCGTAAGCAGGGTAAGCACACGTACTCTAAACTTGTCTCGGCTGCTCCCGAACTCAACGCACACACCTAATTCATTACTGAAAGAAGAAGACATATTTTAGACGGTAGGAAGACCAACAGCCAATCAACGCAAGGCGCCTACACAGAGACCCGGAAGTACCCAGCTAAAAACGAAGAATCAACAACAGGCGACATGAGCTTTGAAAACTTAAACAAGGGATATAAATACAAAAAAAAAAAAAAAAAAAAAAAATATTGTTAAAAACCTTAGGTTTCTATTTACTTTATACTAATTGAGAAAAATCTGATGTGTAACATTCACATAACTTTCTCTATATCCCTGCAACCATTATTCTCAAAAAACTTATACTTCTATTAACTTCATTCTAATCAGTAAAACATTAGCAGAAATAGCCATATTACTTGCTTCCTTGTAAGTAGAGGTGAAATAAGGGAGTACCATAGGTTAAAGTGATAATCAAAAGCTGGCTGCTAAGTCACTGAAGTTCCTTTGTTTGTATGAACAGCAGTTGAAATATTCCTGTATGAGAAATGTACAAGTTTTTTATAGCAGAAACCAAAAATAAGGAATGTCACAAAAACGACGAACTCCACGAAAAAAATGTATATAACATAAATTGTGTGTTTTAACGTGCTCTACATTTTTTGTGTATTAAGTTTTTGTGCATCTCTTACGATTTAGCAGTTATTCAAAATTCAGTAAAATTCATCCAGAATAAACTACTCTTAAGAGGCTATTCCCAAAAAATTCAAGATATACATTTTATTTGTCAGATAACTATCTTTAATATACGAAATTTTAATCAAAATTGTTAGAGCCATTTTTGAGAAAATAAAAATTTTCGAAAAAAGTTCAATGTAAAGGGTAGTTGGGGTTGGGGGGATTTTCTCAAAATCTTCGTGTTGCATCCCTGGAAGATACTAAACTTAAAATACCAGGTTTGGTATTTTACCTATTTTTCGTTTTTGAGTTATCGTGTTCACAGACACACGGACACACGGACACACACACACACACACACACACACACACACGGACCTTTTTCAGAAAATGCTTTTTTTCGATAAAGGGGACCCTAAAACATGTATTACCGGTGAAATCTCGGTATCGAATTTTTTGGTGGAGTGCAATACATTCTCTATACACTATGTACATAGTGACTATAGAGAAAGTAAAAATTAGCAGAAATAGTCTATTACTTGCTTCCTTGTAAGTAGAAGCGAAATAAGGTACTACTATAGGTTAAAGGGATGGTCTAAAGCTGGTTGCTATGTGACTGAGGTCCTTTGTTTGAATGGACAACAGTTGGCTAATTCCTGTATAAGAAAAGTATAAGCTTTATAAAGCCGAAACTAATAACAAGGAATATCTCAAAAACGATAAACCCCATGAAAAAAAGTGTGTGTTTTATCGTGACATACATTTTTGTAAATATCTTAAATATGAGAGATTCTTAAGAAAATCAATATACAGCCGTATATTAAAGCTATTTTATATCCCAAATAAAATCCATATCTTGAGTTTACTGGGAATAGCCTCTGAATACAACCTTATTGTGGTTGAATTTTAGGGAATTTAGCAGATCTGCTAAACCATAAGGGATGGACAAAAACTTACCACACAACAAATGTAGGGCACGTTAAAAAAAAACACAATTTATGTTAATTTTTTTTGTGGAGTTGATCGTTTTTTAGATATTCCTTGTTTTTTGATACTACTTTTAAAAAACTTATACTTTTCTCATATGGGAATTTGTCAGCTCCGGTCCATACAACTAAGGAACTTCAGTGACATAGCAACCAGCTTTTGACTATCACTTTAACCTAAGGTACTCCCTTATTTCACTTCTACTTACAAGTAAATAGAAGCATATGCTTTATAACAATAATTTGTTGCAGAGGTAGAGCAAGTCATCTGAATGCCACACATCAGATTTTTATTATTCGCGTTTAACTTCTATGGTCTTATGGGGGTTTTCCCTTGAGAATTAAATAAACAACTCGTTGACAGTATTGTGAGTTTTCCGTTTCTTAACTGCCAAGTCACTAAGTTCTCTCTTCGTTAATGTGATCTGACTCAACCGTTCACAGTAACGTCACTTAATTATCACTGCCACTTCTCTTTCTTCCGTTACGTCACCGCGTGATGAGATGCGCACAACGTGGCCTCTACTACCGGTCTTCTTTATTCTCTCTACACGTACTATATACATAGCGTATAGAGAAGGTATAGTAATGCACAAAGTATTGTAATGCACCCAAAAATTCTATACCGAGATTTCGCCGGAAATACATGTTTTGGGTCCCCCTAAATCTAAAAAAAGTATTTTTGGAAAAAAGTCCGTGTGTATATCTGTGGACAGCATAACTCAAAAACGAAAAGACCGTTAAATGCCAAACTTGGTATTTAATTTCAGTATGTTCCAAGGATGCAACACGAAGATTTTCAAGAAAATCCCTCACCCCAATTACCCTTTACATTGATTTTTTTTTAAAAAAATTGATTTTCCTAAAACTTCTCCAACGATTTTGATTAAAATGTCGTATATTAAAGATATTTACCTGACAAATAAAATGTATATCTTGAATTTTCTGAGAATAACTTCTGGACTACTTTATCCAGGATGAATTTTACGGAATTTTGTATAACTGGCAAACCGTAAGAGATGGACAAAAACTTAAATAAAAGAAAATGTAGAGCTCGTTAAAACACAAAATATATGTAATATACATTTTTTTCGTGGAGTTGATCGGTTTTGAAATATTCCGTGTTTTGGTTTCAGCTTTAAAAATCTTATGCGTTTCTCATACGGAAATTTGTCAACTCCTGTCCGTACAAACAAAGGAACTTTAATCACATAGCATCCAGCTTTTGATTATCACTTTAACCTATGTTACTCCTTTATTTTGCTTCTACTTGCATGGAAGTAGATTATTTCTGCTAATTTGTTCTCCGTTAGCATGAAGCACAAGTTTTTTTAACAATAATTTGTTGCAGAGATGTAGAGAAAGGCATATGAATGGATCACATCAGATTTTTCAATATTATGATGAAGCATTCATTGTACGTCGCAATTAACGTCACAACCTCGCTCGGAGAATGCACTTTATGTTGGACCAGAAACACGTTCACAAACTGACCCATTTCCTTACTATCTTGGTCAGTTAATTAAATCATTTGACTATCTCTACAGCCTACTGTATGCCTGTTCTAATTACAACAAAATCTATGGTAATATCATAAAGAGAGATAATGTATGAGTCGGGGAGAGCAACAGTGTGCACGAGTGTGAAGTTATTCTGATTTTAACTTTGATTTTTAAAATATCTTCAGATATATCATTATGGTAATATTGGAAAAATTTCAATCAAAATACATTAAACTTCTCTTTACAAATGTTTAATGTAATTAAGTTAAAATACATAGGTTTTCACAGTCAGTGTCGATAGATGGAAAATGATCGTCTGTAGGCCGTAGTTTATTGGAAATTCTTCTTCCATATTTTTTTTTTTTTTCCGTAGCTGCATCGCACATCATGAATGAAGTGACCGAAGTTTCCTTTTGTCGATCTTGACGGTGAAGAATAATTACCAATAGTCTACGCCTACAAGTTTTATAAAGCTAAAACTTTTAGTAATTACTGTACTCACAAGATTTTGAAAATAGTTCACCATTGAAAAGTTTTGTTTTTCCATATACTTGTGCTATTAAAAGCATTAATTTAAACTCTTTACGACTTAAACATTTTTCATTTGTTATGTTCATATATTATTTTCTGCACTCTATTGTTTATTAGGAGTACACAAATTATTCCTATCTACTTCACTCTAATCGAGATAAGCCATTCCCGGAGTGGTGGCATTGCACATTTCGTCATGAATGCAAAGCGAAAAGCATATTCAAATGTTTTAAACTGGACGCTATTTCTTGTGTTTCAAATTCCATTTTCTTTCCACGAAATCGCGAGACGCAACTGAAAATTATAAAGCCTTTAAACGAACAATAAAAATTATTGAACATTTCGAACCATTAATAAGCATATTTCCAAACAGCTAATGATGCAAAAATTATTAGAAATAGATTGTTTTAAAGAGATTTTTTGTGAGGTAAATTCTCGTTTTTTAATTGACTATTACGGTTATGTACACACACACACACACACACATACACAATCATATTCACAGACTTTTTTCTCAAAATCTTTTTTTGGAAAAAGGGCGTTCTGAGAGTATTTCCGATGAAATCTGAGTATTCAATTTTTGGTAGAATACAGTATTCCTGTACTTCTGCAATTATGTATTTGAGGCAGTAAATGTCGTGCCACTTGGTTAAAAGTTATCTAAAAGGGATATATAAATTATAGCCAATAAGAGGGGGAAAATGTACATTTAAAATAACCAAGGAAGAAATATTATAAAACACATCTAATTAGCCGAGGACAGACAGTTGAGCCAGGTAGGATAGTACCGTTAAGGGAAGGACATTAAACTAAAGGAGTGAGAGAGGACATAACGAGGAGGACAGAAACAATTCCCTTGCTGGTCAAGCGACACTTTTAGCACTAGACGTGGAACATCCACGGAGCTAAGCTGTAATTTTGGTGGAGCCGGACGGGCTACCTTTGGTTGTGTTAATTTAATACGGACCACAATACGGACGAAATCACTGCATCAAATGATAAGTACTATAGGCGCGGTTGAATAAAGCGTAACTTAAGAGTAGAAAATTCAGGAGGAATGCGTGTGTTTGACGGCAGAAAAGGTCGAACAAAATGAATAAATGAGTTCAGTAATAATCTGGAACTCGAAGAAAATTACTTGTGTCTTGCCACACTTGAGAAAGATTCCATGCCAACAAAATCCTGAGCTAGGACACCCACATCTCCACACCATTCCTTAATAGCCAAAACCTGCACGCGGGATCCGAACCCGCTAAACCCCTAGGTTACCGCCGTATGGAGAGAAAGTAAACTGGCAACAGCCTCCAACAAGAACATTTTAAATGTGTTTTGTGCTGCCACAGTGGTTATCAGAGCTCTGGATGCTAATGACTGTAATACAAAGACCTCCTGTCGAAAGTTAGAACAGAAACGGTGTTAGTGACGTAAGATTTCCAAGTGGGAGAACACCCATTGCTCTACAATACTAATGACAGCCTTAATGATATCATTTTCCGACATCTTGATTTTAGCTTTCCGCCCCTGTGAGTGACGAGACCTTCCGGCAGCTCTAGGGTTAACAGTTGCAGTTAACTATTGTAATTTAGAGATATCGTGCAGGTTAGATGTTGCAGGTAATATCTTAGTATCATCCATATCCCTCTACAGGCCTTTGGCGGATTACTCCATCCACAAAAGGATAAACAACAAGTTATACGAGGGCCCTTTTTTTTTTTTTTCAACCTCCGATAGACTGTAAATAAAAGACAAGTTCATAGAAAACAATTATTTTATTACTAAAAGTTTTGTATACACTTATGGTTACTTTTCAACATAATCTCCAAAAAGATTGAGACATTTATCGTACCTGTACACAAGCTTTGCAATACCCGTTTCAAAAAATGTTGCCGCCAGTGATTTCAAATGAGCATTGACGTTGTTTTGAAGATCTTCGTTGGTTTGAAAGTGCTGCTCTCCTAGCCACGTCTTCAGTTCATGAAAAAGGTGAAAGTCGCTGGGTGCCAGGTCAGGACTGTACGGCGGATGATTGAAAATGTCCCATTGAAATTGTTCAAGGAGCCGATGGGTTGTGCCAGCAGTGTGTGGACGAGCGTTGTCATGGATCAACACAATTCCTGAAGTTAGTATTCCTATTCGTTTGTTTTGAATGCCTCTCAGCAAACGTCGTAAAGTACAAAGATCTTCAAAACAGCGTAATGCACATTTGAAATCATTAGCGGCACATTTTTTGAAGCGGGCTTTGCAAAGCTGGTGCACAGGTACGATAAATGTCTCAATCTTTTGGGTGATTATGTTGAAAAGTAATCAGGTTATTCAGCTCTTTAAATTATATTATTTCATATGTTTAAATTATTTAAGATTTAAATAGCCTAATAGGATAAAGATAACATTTAAATAACCCACACTAGTGAAATTTTTGAAAACGAAATCTGCAGATATATTACATGGTCTCCAGTGTTATTAAAAATAAATATGCATATATTTTATTACTCCTAAGACTTATATGTTGCAAGAAGTAATTCTATTTTCGGTTAAAATCTGAAAATGTTTATTTGAGTATAAGTAAACACATAGCAACACAAATTATAGGTATGTCATTAACATTAATATCCCTGACTTAAACAATTTACTATGAACGGCTTTGGAACATACGAGATGTAGTTAAACGATAGTTATCGAGACCCCGGAGTTTTAGCTTTTTTTAAATGCAGTTTCAGTCCTTTATTTCTTCTACTAGCATCTTTAGGGTTTTAAACAATTCTTCTAGTTTCTTAGGCTTTTAAACAATGTTCCTAGCTTACTTTTTTAGGGCTTAAAACATTTTCCTCCTATTTAAGGAAGTCGACGACAAACTCCTTTTATAACATAACACAGATAAAAATGTGAAAACTATTTTATTTCACAGAGGAGTGCTATTAATATGTAGTGTAATTTAAGGCAATTTATTATAAAGTATATTGTGCTAGAACATTTTAACTAAAAACGTCAGCATGTATTTA
Organism: Hymenopus coronatus; assembly: GCA_030762935.1. NCBI lineage: Eukaryota > Metazoa > Arthropoda > Insecta > Mantodea > Hymenopodidae > Hymenopus > Hymenopus coronatus. The sequence continues at coordinate 38,696,085 of CM060885.1, read as the reverse complement.
ATATATAGCACTCACATAAAACAAAGTTCATATTTCAGCTCCATTGCTGTACACAACCAGTGACATTTCAAACTTTCTTTTGTTTTTAATATATTCTTATAGGTAACAAAAGATCTTATAACATCTCTAGATGTCATTGGTGCATACTTCATACACGCAATTTCTATACCAAGATAAAATTCGTGATAAATTCTTTCCCTGGCTAACCTCACATGTACACTTAAAACAAAACTGAACTAATTGTTAAAAAATGTAATTTAAGAAACATTGGTAAATTTTCTATTGAGATTAAAGAAAGCTTAAGTTTAGTTTTAACGTCCCAATGAACTTTTTAGGTTGAATAAGAATCATACATTAGCATCCAAACGGCTTGAAGCATTAAGATATTTTCAAACATTCTAACTTACAAGGTTACAACCTAAAAATCCGGGCCCCAGTTATTACGTAACCAGTTTATACTAAGGATCATATGTCAACCTACTTCGCCTGTAGTTACGAGGATACTGGAATCGCCTCACACGTGAGCATTAGTTACAAAAGATTCTCGTTGCCATACTCTCGAGAGTGGCGTGGTTTACGAGTAACGTGTTAGAGAGGCACAGGTTTTGACCACCTCTACTTATAAAGTTTGTTTCAATTATGTGTTTTACTGTAAGCGCATTAAATGTATAAAACCAATATTCTGTTTGCAACTTCAACCGAAAGTTTTCTACTTGGTACTGATCTACAAAAAATTGAATTGAGTTTTATTTTTGGACGTTCTTTAACCGCTTTGGTTCTTAGAGTTCTACTCTAGATTTGGCGTGAAAGACCGCTTAATTTTACTCTTTATAAGGTTTGAGGTTATTTTACGCAGTAAAAATCCGTTACCTCCGCCAGGTTTGAACTCGCGACTTGGGAACCAGAGGCTAGCATGTTGCCATTTGCGAGGAGGAAGAGTCGTGGACCCATACCCTGGAAAGATGTAGCGGTACGGATGAATGGAGGGGGAAAAATAATTACTGCGCTCATTTAACACTGCTAATGTAGAGTTAGAAGCATGTTGGACGCTACTGGCAGGCACGGAAGACGCGGACGGGCTAGGTAAATTTATACTTAAGGCAAGTCAGCTGAGATTTGAGAAGAGCAATAAGAATAACTAAACAAAAGTGAATATCATGTTTTGCATACATATATTTATGTCATACTTATGACATTGTTGTGTTGTGGTGTTACAGTTGTGTTCCCAGCTCCTGGACCCGGAAAGAACTGTGTACACAACACACACATGAGTACAGATAAGGTGACACTAGCAGATAGAAACGTTGTTGAAGAATAACATGCAGCCTACTGTTTCATTAGTTGTGTGTGTGTGTGTGTGTGTGTGTGTCTGTGTGCGGCATTGCTCAAAAACGAAATGCTCGTTAAATACCAAACTTGGTATTTAAGTTCAAAAATCTTCCAACCCAGAGCAATTGGCAGGCTGAGGGCAGCCCGAGGTGTGTTAGACGTGTCCCTATTCTCGGAGAGAACTTAACCACGTACTGACGGGATTGTGGTGTTTGCAGGATGGCGGGTGAGGTTTGGGGTTGTGGAGTGACAGGAGGAGGCAACTATTGCTCCTCGACGGGCGCCTGTAATGGTGCAACGGCCCTTGTGCACCGCTAGTGTGAAGTTTATTCAAAAGATTATTTTGGGTTTTTAATTTTGATATCCAAGCAACTCTTGAAGGATTGTAATGAGCTTAGCCGTAGCCGCTGTTGGAGGTGCTCCTTCGTTACCGGGGATGCCCGCAAGCCATGCGGGGAAGCCGGTATCTTCCAAGAATGGCCCACAAAGGTTTTCAACAAAATTCCCCCACCTCCATTACACTGTACATGCGAAATGTTTTCGAAACTTTTTATTTTTTCAAAATTAGCTTAACGATTTTTATTCAAATACCGTATATTTAAGATACTTTCTGGCAAACTTAATGTATACCTTGATTTTTCTGGGAATAGCCTCTAAAGACTTCTTCATTCCGGAGACTTTTGTAAGTAAGAAAAAGACAGAAACTTACTACACAAAACATGAAGAGTTCATTAAAACGCACACTTTATGACATAGACATTTTAAAAAAAAGATATATATATATAATGAGTTAACTGTATTATTCTTCGTAAAACTGTAGCTTTAAAGTCGTTGATTTGACATTAAAGTTATTATAGTATGTTCAGGTCTAGTCTTTCTTCTTTTTCCAGGAGTGCTCAATGTACTATTTTCTCCTCTTGACCGAGCTCTGACTTCTTACGAATTCTCTTTATTGTTGACACAGAAACACCAGTATAATATATGCAAATCGCTGGGAGATCGTGGCACTGGATATAAATATATTTATTCAGAGCTACTTCATCATATTTATCTACATTGCTAATAATAATTTCAAGTCCTTCTGATTGCACCACCTTACATTTTCAACTTCAGACTTGGTGAAAAGAATACAAAATCTTCTTACAACATTGAACTACTTCTGCACTTTATTATGCTAAGTAGGCTACGCTAGGTTAATACTCATATCTGCAGGAATGATTACTGTATAACAGCTCACCGGGTAACTAGATATCGCTTTCCCTTCTCCCCACACCCCAGCCTGCACGGTTCACGAGCCCAGAACACAACTCTCTCTCTCTCTTTCTCTTTCGCTCTCTCTCTTTACATATATTGTGTATATATTATGTATATATATTTCTCTTAAGTATATTTGTATATTATAATAGGGTATATTAATGCATCTGAATGATGTTGTAAAGTTACATTGATGTATTTGAATATCTTTGACTTCTTATTTTCGTACTTACTCTTTTAATTCTTTGTTGTTTTTTTTTTTTTACTTTCTCTATACGCACTATGTACATAGGATATAGAGAAGGTATTACACTCCACCCAAAAATTCGATACCGAGATTTCACCGGAAATATATGTTATAGGGTCCCCATTATCTAAAAAATGCATTTTCACAAAAAGGTCCGTGTGTGTATGTGTGTGTGTGTGTGCCCGTGTGTCTGTGAACACGATAACTCAAAAACGAAAAGTTGGTCAAAACCAAACTTGGTATTTAAGTTTAGTATCTTCCAGGGATGCGACACGAAGATTTTGAGAAAAATTTCCCCACCACAAACTACCCTTTACATGGAACTTTTTTCGAAAATTTTGATTTTCTTAAAAATGGCTCCAACAAGTTTGATTAAAATATCATATATTAAAGATATTTAGCTGGCAAACAATATGTATATCTTGAATTTTCTGGAAATAGCTTCTAAAGACCTGTTTATTCTGGATGAATTTCGCTTAATGTGGCATAACTAGTAAACCGTAAGAGATAGACAAAAGCCTAATATATAAAAAATGTAGGTCTTGTTAAAATACACAAGTTATGTCATATACATTTTTCTCGTGGAGCTTACCATTTTCGAGGTATTCAGTGTTATTAGTTTCAGTTGTTTTCAGACGGGAGTGTGCGGTTTTCTTTTGTTCTTCTTCTGGCCAAGAAAATAAGGGATTTGTAATGACAATCGCATAACGACAGTTTTTAAAACATTTGACTATGGCTTTAGCCTAGTGTATTCCTTTATTTTTTCCTACTTACAAGGAATTAAGTAATAAGAACATTGTGCTAATGAGTACCTCGATTAGCAAGGTGCAGACAGAAGAATAATCTTAGTTTGTAGAACAGCTAGAGAAAGTCATGTGAGTGTAACACATCAGATTTTTACATTAATACTCGTAGCATAATTAGATCCGCAGGCCGATGACCAACCCGGACTTCCGCCATATGAGGGATGTGACGGTGATGTATTGCTCATGCACATCGTGCTGTGAAGTCAATGATTTACACAGATAAGAAAAATAAAAGTGAGTGACGGATGACGTCAGGGGCGACTCGTAAATAAAGCGACACGACTTAGCCAAGCACGAGATAAGAGAGAGGGACAGAGAATAAAGATGTAGTGGGAATTACTCTTATAGAATCTTAATTGACCTAGCTTGTTTAGGCCCGCGATACCAGCCTGTGAGAAACCTTCCTTTCCAGAAACCATGGGAAAATGTTCACATCACATACTAGCTTAGTCCATACAAGAAAAATCCGATGTGTTACACTCATATGACTTTCTCTAGCCGTTCTATAAACTTCTTACATAAGATTAATCTTCTTTCTGTACCTTGTTAATCGAGGTATTCAGTACAATGTTCTTATTACTTAGTTCCTTATAAGTAGGAAGAAAATAAAGGAATACACTAGGCTAAATCGATAGTCAAATGTTTTAAAAGCTGTCGTTATGCGATTGTCATTACAAATTGCTTCTTTTCTTGGCCAGGAGTAGAACAAAAGAAAATCGGACACTCCCGTCTGAGAAAAGTATAAGTACTTCACAACTGAAACTAATAGCAATGAATTGCTCGACAATGCTAAGCTCCACGAAAAAAATGTATATGACGTAAAGTGTGTATTTTAACAAGACCTACATTTTTTGTATAGTAAGTTTTTGTCTATCTACTACGGTTTATTAGTTATGCCAAATTAAGCAACATTCATCCAGAGTAAACAGGTCTTTAGAAGCTATTCCCAGAAAATTCAAGATATGCATTTTATTTGTCAGGTAAATATCATTAATATACGATATTTTAATCAAAATCGTTAGAGCCATTTTTAAGAAAAAAACAAAATTTTCGAAAAATGTTCCATGTAAAGGGTAGTTTGGGGTGGGGGATTTTTCTTAAAATCTTCGTGTCGCATCCCTAGAAGATAGTGAACTTAAATACCAAGTTTGGTATTTTAGCTACTTTTCGTTTTTGAGTTATCGTGTTCACAGACACACGGACAAACACATACACACGGACCTTTTTCTGGAAATGCTTTTTTTTTTATTCAGAGGGTCTTAAAACATGTATTTCCGGTGAAATCTCGACATCGAATTTTTGGGTGGAATGCAATACTTCTCTATCCCTAAGTACATTGTACATACGGGGCTAGAGAAAGTAAAAATCTGATGTGCTTCATTCACTGCTTTAACATCTTATTATTTAGTTCCTTATAAGTAGAAAAGAAATAAGGGCATACACTAGGATAAACCGACAGTCAAATGTTTTAAAATGCGGTTGCTATGGAATTGAAATCCGTTTCTTTGCGTGGCCAAGCTTTCACTAGTTTCCGTATGAGAAAAGCATTTTAAAAATCTGATGTGTTTCATTCACATGACTTTCTCTACATCACTTCAACAAATTATTCTATTTACTTCATCTAATCGAGAAAAAATTAGCCAAAATAGTCTTATTACTTGCTTCCTTGTTAGTAGAAGCGAAATAAGAGGGTACCATAGGCTAAAGTGATAGTAAAAAGTTGGTTACTCTCGACTGAAGTTCTTTTGTCTGTATGGACATGAGTTCACAAAGTCCTGTATGAGAAAAGTATAAGTTTTTATAGCTTAAACCAAAAACAAAAAATGTATATGACATAAATGGTGTGTTTTAAGGTTGTCTACATTTGTTGTGTGGTAGGTTCTTGTCCATCTCTTACGGTTTAGCAGGTATGCAAAATTCCGTAAAATTGACCCAGAAAAAAGTAGTCTTCAAAGGCTATTCCCAGAAAATTCAAAATATACATTTTATTTGTCAGGTAAATATCTTTAATATACGATATTTTAATCAAAATCTATAGAGCCATTTTTTAGAAAATCAACATTTTCGAAAAAGGTTCCATGTAAAGGGTAGTTGGGGTTCTCAAAATCTTCGTGTCGCATCCCAGGAAGATACTAAACTTAAATACCAAGTTTGGTATTTTATCGACTTTTCGTTTTTGAGTTATCGTGTTCACAGGCACACGGACACATACACACGGACCTTTTTCTGAAAATACTTTTTTTGGATACAGGGCACCCTAAAACATATATTTCCGGTGAAATCTCGTCATCGAATATGTAGATGGAATAAAATACCTTCTCTATCCACTATGTACATTGTAAATGCAGGCTAGAGACAGGAAAAAAAAACTGATGTGTTCCATTCACATGACTTTCTCTACATCTCTGCAACAAATTATTGTTAAAAAGCTCATGCTTCTATTTACTTCATGCTAAGTGAGAAAAAATGAGCAGAAATATTACTTGCTTCCTTGTAAGAAGAGAAAAAAGGGAGTACCATAGATTAAAGTGATAGTCAAAAGCTGGTTGCTATGTGGCTGAAGTTCCCTTGTTTGTTACACAAAATTCCGTAAAATTCATCCAGAATAAAGAGGCTATTCAGAAAATTCAAGATATACATATTATGTGTCAGGTGTATATCTTTAATATACGATATTATAATCAAAATCGTTAGAGCCATTTTTTAGAAAATCAAAATTTTCGAAAAAAGTTCCATGTAAAGGGTAGTTGGGGGTGGGGGATTTTCTTGAAAATCTTTGTGTCGCATCCTTGTAAGATACTGAACTTAAATACCAAGTTTGGTATGTAACAGTCTTTTCGATTTTGAGCTATGCTGCCCTCACACACAGACAGATAGATAGACACACACGGGCATGTTTCTAAAAATGCTTTTTCTTTTTGGATTCAGGGGGTCTCAAAGCATATATTTCCGATGAAATCTCGGTATCGAATTTTTGGGTGCAAAGCAATACCTTCTCTATACACTATGTACATAGTACGTATAGAGAAAGTAAAAAAGAAAACCCTTATCCGGATAACTTGCCCTAGGTAAGATTTGAAGTTAGGATCTGTTGAATGTGAGGGAGACATGCCACTCCATACTTCAGAGGTGGTCAGAAAGTTTAAAAAAATTATCGAGATTTGGGAATGTTGGGCAAACACATTAGGGTGTGTTTGTTTGTGTGTGTTTTGTGTTACTGAAGGCAGTAATGTTTGCAGAAGTACTCAATGACCTGGGTAAAATTAAACCTTAAATGGATCATCCCAGGGTCTTAAAGATAGCTGCCCTATATATCAGGACGAGGGGAAAAACAGAGGAAGATATATGAAATTTTACCAAAATTATTTTGTTTGATAATAAAACAATAGACATCTAAACTTTAAGAAAACTATTGCTTCACTTACTAAGCGCATTTTAACTACCAATTAACTGAACTTATAAATGGATATGCGCATACTTACTAATAGGCACTCCTAACTTTAAACTTATTCTATCGCAAATTTGTTTCCAACACAATTTTCATACTAAAATTTTTCCACACGACGCAATTTTTCACTAATTTGTTTCAAAATGTGTAAACGGCCTCTCAAAAGCACTTTAAAGAAATCGGTTAGGTTACGTTTTATAAATAAGGTTGCAATACTTATAAATAAATTGTCAGATTTTTGGGAAATTATGAGTTTTGGAAAGTAAAAAAAGTAATAATTTTTGTCCACTAATTAGGGCTAATATGTAAAATATAAAATGTCAGATGTATTTATGAACTCATTTACTGTAAAATTGGATGTTTGTTTGTGAATGTTTTTAAAACTGCATCTCATTTGGTACATTTTTATTAGAAAAATGAATTTAGACAGTAAATAATTATCGGATATGTAGAGTCAGACTGAAAATTTCAATGCCATAGCCGGGATTTGAACCATGGATCTCCCGATTTCTGCCACATAGCTACCATGGCAACATGCCGACGTAGCATTGAATTTCTCAACTGACCTGCATGTTTCCCGGTAAACCACAAGGTGATCTCAAATTATTTTGAGATGACAACCCCAATGGCGACTTACAATGTTATAAGTACTTTAAGTCCCAGGATTCAGAGTATAGCCAACTATTATGGTGAATTAGATTTGGTTTAATTGTATTTTCACACAAGCCGCGTGTAGGACAGGAGTTGGACAGGTGGAGTCAGACTGAGCAATTTAATGCCAATGCATTTGAACCCGGATCTTCCTAATTCTCTACCCCTGAGCCACCATGCCAACATGCCTGCATAGTATTGCATTTCTCAACTGACTCCAACGGCAACTTAGAATGTTTTAAATCCAGGCTATGGCATTGCATTTTTCAGTCTGACTCTACTTATCGAACTCCTGTCCTACACACGGCTTGTGTGATAAAACAATTCAAAAGAAAATAATTATTATTTAAACAACCATTTAAGCTATAATTTTGATACATTAACAACATATCTCTATTACGAGGTACGTCCAGAAAGTAAGTTCCGTTTGGTAATACAATTAAATTGTGTACAGATACAGAATCATTATTTATTGCACAAAATTCTACAACTCTTAAACTACTTTTCCACATGACTGCCGAAATTTTACAGGCATTTGTCATAGCGTGGCACAAGTTTTTGTATACCTTCTTCATAGAAGTTTGCCGCCTGTGTCTTCAAAAAGTTGGAAACATTTTCTTTCAGCTCTTCGTCATTGTTGAAGTGTTGACCGCCAAGGAAAGACTTGAGATGTAAGAACAGATGAAAGTCGCTAGGAGCGAGGTCAGAACTGTACGGAGGATGGTCAAACACGTCCCAGCCAAATCTCTGTAGGAGGTTTTTCGTCACATTTGCAGTGTGTGGTCGTGCGTTGTCGTGGAGAAAAACAACACCTTTTGACAGCAATCCTCGGCGCTTATTCTGTATTGCGCGGCGCAATTTCCTAAGTGTCTCGCCGATAGATTTCAATTGATTTCACTTTCCTAGCACCCAGAAAACGAATCACAGATCTGATTTCAATCAACACCGGCATTGTAAACAAGCACAACAAAGCGTATGTGGCTGACAGCGATCTCAAAATGGCGCACGTTTCTTCTCCTTGATACAGAGCGTCTACCGCGCATGTGCGGAACTGCGATTGCAGCGCTGCTGCGGAGATAAATTGAAACGGAACTTACTTTCTGGACGTACCTAAATGCCAATAAGCTATATTACATACTGTGGAGATCTCGCGCCGACCTAGATTTGAACTCAAGCACTCCTTCATACTCAGAGGATTCATTGCTTTAGATAATCAGTGCTGTTGACTGTTTATTTGAGTATGTAACAAATTTTGCTTTGCAACATTGGTGTACTATAATTATTGCCCAAGTGTACAAGTATATAAAAGCTTAGAGGTCAGATGGTTTCTATGGTAACAGCTGTCAAGTACAGTAGTGTAGTGCCCTTACACAAGCGTGTGTCTGCGAGGACTAATGATAGACTGTCAGAAAGGGTGTAATACCTCCTGGGGGCAAAAAGTCTGCTCCCTAATCCTACCTTTCTTTTGTCAACCAGAAAAACTAAAGCTATTATTTCCACACCCGTGATCCTCAGTCGCGTGTAGGTAACTCATAATATCATCCCTAAAGCTCTTGTCACGCAGACACACCGCTCTCGGCAAAAAGTCTTCAAAACGCAGAAACACGGGCTATTTAAGTCAGCTGCATTAATCTTTTGTATTTAAAGCCTTACTAGATTGACGCCTTCAGTTTCTCAGCTTGAGATATCCACGACATCTGCCTAAATGATGGCTTATTCCAATAGAAGAATGTGGCAGTTGTTCAGTGTAGCCTAACTCTTTCGGCTGAGGCCTATAAAATTGATATGCTTAATATGTTGGTGTTAGAATGAAATGAACTTTCTATTTATGGAACTACTAAAGTTCTCAGCGTCCCATAATAAACTGGGCGTGAAAGACCACTTAATTTTGCACAGAGGCCTCTCTATCAGGCTCTAGGTTCTTTTACGTGCCCTATATCTAGGTCACGGGACCAACGCTTTACTTCCCTTGCGAATGAAGCCATGATTTTTACGCCCGAAAAAATCCATCGTCCTCCGCCGGTTTGAACCCGCGACCTTGGGTATATGAAGTTAGCATGGTAAACACCACGGAGGGCGACATGTAGGTGTTATGTTAATGCGGACAGGGGTGTTAATGATTAGTTTAAGTCTCTAACAATTTGGAATAATTCACCTAAAAATTAAACTGTAAGGCCGGGACTTAAAGTACTTAAGAAGTTTGTAAGCCGCCATTGAGGTAATTTTCATTGTTTTCTCACAGAAACCGTGAGCAGGACAGGAGTTGGATAGATACAGTAAGAATGAAAAATGCAATGCCATATGCCATGGTAGCTCAGTGGTAGAACAACCGGCTAGAGAACGGGAGATCCATGGTTCAAATTCCCGCTATAGGGTTGAATTTTTCAGCTGACTCTAACTGTCCAACTCATATGTTGAGGTTGTTGCGCAGCCTATTGCTTCACAACGGCTAGGTGGCAGGGTTGCCAGATTCATTTAACAAACTATCGCTAGAATTACTTTAAAAATCTCAAAATTCATATTGAAATCGCCCAATTTCACATTCACATTTTTTTAAGGGGGTTTAAAAACGTCTCTAAGATTTGGTTAAGAATTTTGTTTGTGTTTTTACTGCATGTTTCTTACAGTCAGATCATTGGAGCCTTAGTTGCAAACTTTACAATAAAAAACCACAGTTATATCACAAGAAACCTACTAAGGTTATTTATTTATTTCAGGTTCACATCTGCGGATTTCTCTTCGTAATTAACTGCCTATCGGCAATGGTGTTACCTCGTGTAGTGTCAAAGTTGGTTTCTGTTTCTCTTTGGATTTAATTCATTAGATTACACACACTCTCATCAACATTTCCAGGCCTTAAGGGGGGATAAGGAATAATCGGCTAGAGAAAATGTCCCACACCCAGGCGGGAATGGAACCCGGGACCCTTCGCAAAGTAGAAAGGCAACTCTGTTAAAAGATTTTCCCCACTTACCTATTACTAATACTTTATTTACTCAAAATTACTCTCTCTCTCTTGAACTCGGTGTGACTGCAGTGACGTAACAAAGAAAAGGTAACAACGAAAATAATATAGCAGCTAATTTCTCGCAGTTTACACTATTTTCATAGCAGTAGTTACTTAACCAACATACAATCACTCTATTCATAATATAATACTTAGTTTGTGAAACAATGTATAATATACTTTTCACGGAATACATTAAAATTAGTTTCGTGATTTCAGTAGTAGCCCAAAAATTCCCAAATCGCCTCAATTAAAAGTCGGTCGGAAAATCGATCTTTTAGTAGCCCAAACCACGACTTTTCGCCCAATCTGGCAACACTGCTAGGCGGCGTTTTAATTGTGTATTACACATTGATAATTTGGTGCGCAACAACATATTGTCATAATTGTTTATTCAAATTGATGTGTTTACGTTATAATTCAACATGACAAAACTTAAATCATCAATCTGTTTTTAAATAATCGTATGAACGTCTATCTCTAAACGGTGCGGAGATATCTTGGTACGACAGTATTTCATAAGTTGAATTCTCATAATCTCGGAACTTGGTTGTTTGTTGAATGTAATACACAACGTCGGAAATACAGCCCAGGCCCAATTTAGATTCTCGCTACCTAACTGAATCGATTGAATCAAAGCAAAAATGGAGCAAACGAACAAAAAATATAATCTGTTCTATTCACATGACTTTCTCTACCTCTCTGCAACAAAGTATTGTTAAAAAGCTTATGCTTCTATTTACTTCATACTAATCGAGAACAATTTAGCAAAAGTAGTCTTATTACTTACTTTCTTGTAAGTAAAAGCGAAATAAAATACCATAGGTTAAAGTAATAGTCAAAACTGGTTGCTATGTGACTAAAGTTCCTTTGTATATGTGGACACGAGTTGACAAATTCCTGGATGAGAAAAGGATACGTTTTTCAAAGTTGAAACCAAAAACAAAGAATACCTCAAAAACTATCAACTCCACGAAAAAAATGTATATAACCAAATCGTGTGTTTTAATGTGCTCTACATTTCTATTTGCTAAGTTTTAGTCCATCTCTTACGGTTTACCAGTTATGCAAAGTTTCGTAAAATGCATCCAGAATAAAATAGTCTTCAGAGGCTATTCCCAGAAAATTCAAGATATATATTTCATTTGTCAGGTAAATATCTCTTTAATATACGTTATTTTAATCAAAATCGTTTGAGCAACTTTTTAGAAAATCTAAATTTTCGAAAAAAAGTTCCATGTAAACGGTAGTTTGGGGTGGGGGGATTTTCTTGAAAATCTTCGTGTCGCATCCTTGGAAGATACCAAACTTAAATACCAAGTTTGGTATTTAATAGTCTTTTCGTTTTTGAGTTACGCTGCCCACAGACACACACACATAGACACAGACAGACACACACACACGGATATTTTTCTAAAAATGTTTTTTTTTTGGATACAGGTGGTCTCAAAACATATATTTTCAGGGAAATCTCGGTATCGAATTTTTGGGTGCATTACTATATCTTCTCTATACAGTATTACATAGTACGTGTAGAGGAAGTAAAAAACTTAGAAGACAGTAAAATTACTAATTGGTTTTAAGCAGAATGCTATAGATTATTGTACTATTGTACTTTGTTAACAGAGTAATAGTGACTAGCCGAAAAGTGCTGTCTCGCAAAGAGATACAGCGGGGGGGGGGATTCTTGATCCAAACCTCTCGCAGACTTAATTCAGACTTCACTACGACTACACTTATAGAAATATATTGATTTTACCATATGTTTGATAACCAAACTGTTTTTACACAAATACAGTTCCGGAGGCTTGTCAGGACTGCGGCGCTGTATTCTTTTATCCCCTTTTTTCCAGTTTCCCTACTTTTCCCGTGTTGAACTATTTAATTTACTGTTTGCTTTTTTGCATCCAAATACACATACATACACACAAATACCCCATGCCCAAGACGGCTCTCTAACCCACGATCCCGTGCGCCCTGAAGCACAAGAGTGAGGCACTTTAGCGAGCGCGGCCACAGGTGCGCGGCTTTCAAGATCCACGTGTTTTCTTTTACTTTCTCTTTCGTACTATGTATACAGTGTATAGATAAGGTATTGTAAGGCACCCAAAAGTTTGATACCGAGATTTCACCGGAAATATATGTTTTCAGACCCCCTGAATTCAATAAAAGCATTTTTAGAAAAAAGGACCGTAAGTGTGCCTGTATGTGTGTGTCTGTGGACAGCATAGCTCAAAAACGAAAAGACCGTTAGATACCAAACTTGATATTTAAGTTTGGTATCTTCCAAGGATGTGAAAGTAAGATTTTCAGGAAAATCCCCCATCCCAACTACATGGAACTTTTTTCGAAAATGGTTCTAACCAATTTGATTAAAATATCGTATATTAAAGATATTTACCTGACAAATAAAACGCATATCTTGAATTTTCTGGGAATGGCCTCTGAAGATTACTTTATTCTGGATGAGTTTAACGTAGTTTTGCATATTTGCTAAACTGTAAAGCTTACCACACAAAAAATGTAGAGCATCTTAAAACACACAATTTATATTATATACATTGTTTTTGTGGAGTTGGTCGTTTTTTGAGATATTCGTTGTTTTTGGTTTCAGCTTTAAAAAAACTTTCGTCATACGGGAGTTTGTGAACTCCTGTCCATACAAACATATGAAGTTCAGTGACATAGCAACCAGCTTTTGACTATCACTTTAACCTATGGTATTCCCTTACTTCGCTTCTACTTACAAGAAAGCCAGTAATAAGACTATTTCTGCTAATTTTTTTCGATTAGCATTAAGTAAATAGAAGCATATGCCTTTTAACAATAATATATTGCGGAGATGTAGAGAAAGGCATGTGAATGGAGTAATTCAGATTTTTGCAGTTTGATTCTACTTCTATGTTAATTGTTCTTTCACATGAGCCTGGATAGGATAAGGTTGAAAAAGTGGAATCAGGCTGAAAAATTGAATGTCGTAATCGCCATTGACGTACGTCATTTCAAAATAATTTGAGTTCTCCTTGTAGTTTACCGGGAAAACCGCGAGTCAGATGGGGAATTTAATGTGGTCTCAGCAAGTTGCCAGGGTAGCTCAGTGGTATGAGCAACTGGACGGAGACCAGAAATCCATGGTTCAAATCCCGGCTATCGAAGTTTTTAGTCTGACTCCACGATTCCAACTATTCATACAATGTCCCTCCAGCTGTTTTCTTCTGCGCATACATCACACCGTACAAACAGTAAATCTTCTCATGCAATTGTTGCTGTCATGCCGTTAACTCCGACTCGAACCCACGATCCCCTACGCCTAGAAGCACCAAAGCCAGACACTTCAGCTAGCGCGGTCACAGGGACCGATATTCTTAAGTTCCGCGTGTATTTTTACTTTCTCTAGCCCTGTATGTACAATGTACATAGGGATAGAGAAGTACTGTATTCCACCCAAAAATTCGATACCGAGATTTCACCGGAAATACATGTTTTAGGACCCCCTGTATCCAAACAAAGCATTTTCAGAAAAAGGTCCGTGTGTGTGTCCGTGTGACTGTGAACACGATAATTCAAAAACGAAAACTAGCTAAAATACCAAACTTGGTATTTAAGTTTAGTATCTTCTAGGGATGCGACACGAAGATTTTGAGAAAAATCTCCCCACCCCAAACTACCCTTTACATGGATTTTTTTTCGAAAATGTTGATTTTCTTAAAAAATGGCCGTAACGATTTTGATTAAAATACCGTATATTAATGATATTTACCTGACAAATAAAATGTATATCTTGAAATTTCTGGGAATAGCTTCTAAAGACCTATTTATACTGCATGAATTTTGCTTAATTTGGCATAACTAGTAAACCGTAAGAGATAGACAAAAACTTACTCTATATAAAATATGTAGGTCTTGTTAAAATACACAATTTATGTCATAAACATTTTTTTCGTGGAGCTTACCATTTTCATGTTATTCATTGTTATTAATTTCAATTGTGAAGTTCTTATACTTTCCTCAGACGGGAATGTCCGTTTTTCTTTTGTTCTACTCCTGGCCAAGAAAAGAAGCGATTTGTAATGACAATCGCATAACGTCAGTTTTTAAAACATTTGATTATCGGTTTAGCCTAGTGTATTCCCTTATTTTCTTCCTACTTATAAGGAACTAAGTAATAATAACATTGTGCTAATGAGTACCTCGATTAGCAAGATGCAGAAAGAAGAATAATCTTATGTAAGAAGTGTGTAGAACAGCTAGAGACAGTCATGTGAGTGTAACACATCAGATTTTGTTTTAAAGTGTTTAACCCCGCTTTAATTATTTGTGCAGGGATGACTGATGATACATGAATGAAGATGGAGCACCGGCGGACTGCAATGGCGCGGGAAACTGGAGAACTCGGAGAAAACCCACCACAAATCTGACACGCGGTCGCTTAGGATCGAATCCAGGTGAGAAACATTTAAACATCTGATATAATGTGGCATCCCTTAGATAGATCTAGCCGTTTTTAAACAAAACGCAACCATGACTCCGCTTTTGTCCTCTTAATTCCGCCTCACGTGTCCCGACGAAACATCCCATAACTCATACGCCGCGCCTTCAGACACCCCGGCATATGAATGACCACATTTTCCCATGTCCCTGCATGAAGCAGGTTCCATTTCAACATTGTTTTACAACCTGCGTACTTAACTTGAATTCGTAATATAATTTGGTCCTTGTACGAAAACCGTGCGGTCTGTATCCTTCCTTACATCAAACTCTCTGTGGAGCAGTTCTTGTATCTACGAAGCGAGTGGAAAGATTCGGGACGTATAGAAAAAAATCTGATGTGTTCCATTCACATGACTTTCTCTACACCTCTGCAATAAATTATTGTTAAAAACCTTATGCTCCTATTTACTTCCTGCTAATCAATAAAAAATTAGCAGAAATAGTCTTATTACTTGCTTCCTTGTAAGTAGAAGCGAAATAAGGGAGTACCATAGGTTAAAGTAATAGTCAAAAGCTGGTTGCTATGTGACTGAAGTTCCTTTCTTTGTATGGACACGAGTTCACAAATTCCTGTATGAGAAAAAGTATTTTTACTTTCTCCATACGCACTATGTACATAGTGTATAGAGAAAGTATTGCATTCCACCAAAAATTCGATACCAAGATTTCACCGGAAATATATGTTTTAGGGTCCCCAATATCCAAAAAAAGCATTTTCACAAAAAGGTCCGTGTGTGTGTGTCCGTGTGTCCGTGTGCCCGTGTGTCTGTGAACACGATAACTCAAAAACGAAAAGTCGGTAAAATACCAAACTTGGTATTTAAGTTTAGTATCTTCCAGGGATGCGACACGAAGATTTTGAGAAAAATCCCCCCACCCCCAACTACCCTTTACATGGAACTTTTTTCGAAAATTTTGATTTTCTCAAAAAAGGCTCTAACGGTTTTGATAAAAATTTCGTATAGTAAACATATTTACCTGAAAAACAAAATGTATATCTGTAATTTCCTGGGAATAGCCTCTGAAGAGTAGTTTATTCTGAATGAATTTTACTGAATTTTGAATAACTGCTAAACCGTAAGAGATGGACAAAAACTTACTACAAAAAAAATGTAGAGCACATTAAAACACACAATTTATGTTATATAATTTTTTTCGTGGAGTTCGTCGTTTTTGTGACATTCCTTATTTTTGGTTTTTGCTATGAAAAAGTATACTTTTCTCATACAGGAACTTGTCAACTCCTATCCATATAGACAAAGGAACTTCATTGACATAGCAACCAGCTTTTGACTATCACTTTAACCTACAGTTGTCCCTTATTTCGCTTCTACTTACAAGGAAGCGAGTAATTAGACTATTTCTGCTATTTTTTTTTTATTTGATTAGCAGAAAGTAAATAAAAGTATAAGCTTTTTAAGAATAATTTGTTGCAGGGTTATGGAGAAAGTCATGTGAATGGTACACATCAGATTTTTGTTACTTAGTTCCTTATAAGTAGGAAGAAAATAAGGGAATACACTAGACTAAACCAATAGTCAAATGTTTTAAAAGCTGTCGTTATGCGATTGTCATTACAAATCACTTCTTTTCTTGGCCAGGAGTAGAACAAAAGAAAAACGGACACTCCCGTCTGGGAGAAGTATAAGTACTTCACAACTGAAACTAATAACAATGAATACCTCGAAAACGATAAGATCCACGAAAAAGATGTATATGAATAGTCTTATTACTTACTCCCTTGTAAGTAGAAGCGAAATAAGAGAGTGCCATAGGTTGAAGTGATAGTCAAGCGCTGGTTACTATGTCCCTAAAGTTCCTTTATTTGTATGGACAGCAGTTGGCCAATTCCTGTATGAGAAAAGTATAAGTTTTTCATAGCAGAAACCAAAAACAAGAAATGTCTCTAAAACGATGAACTCCGCGAAAAAAATGTGTACAACATAAATTGTGTGTTTCAACGTGCTCTACATTTTTTGTGCAGTTAGCTTTTGTCCATCCCTTACGGTTTAGCAGTTATTTAAAGTCCGTAAAATGTATGCGGAATAAAGTAGTCTTCAGAGGCTATTTCCAGAAAAGACAAGATATACATTTTATTTGTAAGGTAAATGTCTTTAATATATGATATTTTAATCAACATCCTTAGAGCCATTTTTGAGAAAATCGAAATTTTCGAAAAAAGTTCCATGTAAGGGTGACGCATCCCTGGAAGATACTAAACTTAAATATCAAGTTTGGTATTTTACCGACTTTTCATTTTTGAGTTATCGTGTTCACAGACACACGGGTACACGGACACACGGACACACACACACACACACAGGGACCTTTGTGAGAAAATGCTTTTTTTAGATAAAGGGGACCCTAAAACATATATTTCCATGAAATCTCGGTATCGAAATTTTTGGTGGAGTGCAATACCTTCTCTATAATACATAGTGCGTATAGAGAAAGTAAAAATCATCGTTCGCTTCTTGCTAATCATAAACGCCAATATTTTTATTTTGTTTTATGGTTCAGAGACACACATGGACCTTTTTCTTTTTCTAAAAATGCGTTTTTGGAGTCAGGTGCCACAAACATGCATTTTCTAGTAAATCTTGCCATCAAAAATTTGGATGTAATATTATACCTTTTTAACTTCTATAGATGTGATAGGGAAAGTAAAAAATCTTATGTGTTCCATTCACATGACTTTCTCTACATCTCTGCAACGAATTATATATATTAAAATCTTATGCTTCCTTGTAAATAGAAGGGAAATAAGGGAATATACTAGGCAAAAGTGATAGTCAAATATTTTAAAAGCCGGTGGATGAATTCCGTTCCTATACAGGGCCAAGAGTTTTACAACTTTCCGCGTGAGAAAAGTTTAAGTATTTCACATCTGAAGCAAATAACTAGGAATATCTCAGAAATGTTAATTCCACGAAAGAAAACGTACATACTTAAATTGTGTGTTTTAACGTGATCTACATTTGTTGTTAAGTAAGTTTTTGCGTATCTCTTACGGTTTACCCGTTACACAAAACTCAGTAAAACTCATTCAGAACAGAGGTGTTTAGAGGCTATTTGCAGAAAATTCAAGATATGCATTTTATTTGCCATATAAATATCTTGAATATACGGTACTTTTATCAAAGTCGTTAGAGCCATTTTTGAGAAAATCAAAATTTTAGAACTTTTTCTATGTAAAGGGTAGTTGGTGTGGAGGGATTTTTCTCAAAATCTTCGTGTCGCATTCCTATAAAATACTAAACTTAAATACCAAGTTTAATGCTTTATCGACTTATTGTTTTTTGGTTATGGTGTTCACCTTTTTCTTTTTCTAAAAATGCATTTTAAGCCAGGTGCCTCAAAAGATGCATTTTCAATGAAATTCGCTATCAAAATTTTGGATTTAATATAATATCTTATTTATCTTCTATAGATGCAATCAGGAAAGTAAAAAAGTACAGATTTTAACAAGTAGTTAATATACAGGATCAACTTTTGCAAACCATAATTATTTTCTTTTGTCGAAAAGTTTATCCCACCCAGCTCCAAAGTATTACTATTATTGTATGTGTATTATGGTTATTTTTTTGAAGATTGAAATTTAAATGTGTGCTATATTTTAATAAATTATATATTGCAAAGTAAACGTCTGTTTGCATGATATGGTTATGCAAATACTAGACATAAGAACACACGTCACTTTTAAGGATGAAGTGTTTTTCCCAGGAACACGCAACCTCGACTCATGAACAAATATTTCTGTCATTTTTAGCGATTATATATACTGTTGATTGTTTTAATTATTTGAGTGAGGGAGATATTGCCATTGTCTTAATTTAAAGCCCAAATATAGAAAATTTTCAATCTTCAAAATCAAGTGTTGCCACGCACTAACAGAAGCTATGGTAAGGTATCTGACAGACATTACGAATAAAACCACCGTTTTCTGTACATGTCGCTCACCTCTCTATACCAAAGTATGCAGAAATTATGACTCTTTGTTTTACTTTCTCTATACGCATTATGTACATAGTGTATAGAGAATTCATTGCACTCCACCAAAAAATTCGATACCGAGATTCACCGGAAATATATGTTTTAGGTTCACCTGTGTCCAAAAAAGTATTTTCAGAAAAAGATCCGTGTGTATGTGTATCCGTGTGTCCGTGTGTCAGTGTGTCCGTGTGTCCGTGTGTCTGTGAACACGATAACTCAAAAACGAAAAGTCGGTAAAATACCAAACTTGGTATTTAAGTTTAGTATCTTCCACGGATACGACATGAAGATTTTGAGAAAAATCCCGCCAACCCAAACTATCCTTGATTTTCTCAAAAATGGCTCTAACGATTTTGATTAAAATATCGCATATTAAGGATATTTGCCTGACAAATAATATGGATATCTTGAATGTTCTAGGAATAGCTTCTGGATAAATTTTGCTGAATTTTGCATAACTAGTAAACCGTAAGAGATAATCAAAAACTTACTGCATAAAAACTGTGCATCACGATAAAACATACAATTTATGTTATATAATTTTTTTCGTGGAGTTGATCGTTTATAAGATATTCCTTGTTTTTGGTTTTAGCTTTAAAAAAACATACTTTTCTCATGCGGGAATTTGTCAACTCCTGTGCACACAAACAAAGGAACTTCAGTCACATAGCAACCTGCTTTTGGCTATCACTTTATCTTATGGTACTCTCTTATTTCGCTTTTACTTACAAGGAAGCAAATAATAGACTATTTCTGCTAATTTTTCTCAGAATAGAAGCATCAGCTTTGTAATAATAATTTGTTGCAGATATGTAGAGAAAGTCATGTGAATGGAACATATCAGATTTTTTAAACGTGTATTCGAAATAAACAATCTGTGCCTACATATATAAAATATTTATAAAATTAAGGAGTAAAACCCGATTTATAAAACTAAAAAAATGCTTAAATTCCCATTATTAGCAGTTTTTGCCATTTATCTCCACCTACAAACTCTTAAAGCACTTACATTAAGGAAAGATAATTTTTACTTTCTCTAGACGTACTATGTACATAGTGTATAGAGAACGTATTGCATTCCACCCAAAAATTCAATACCGATATTTCACCGAAAATACACTTTTACGGTCTCCTGCACCCCCCCTAAAAAAAACAAAAAAAGATCCATGCGTGTGTGCGTGTCCGTAAGTCTGTGTGTCCGTGTGTCTGTGAACACGATAACTCAAAAGCGAAAAGTCGGTAAAATACCAAACTTGGCATTTAAGTTTAGTATCTTCCAGGGATACGACACGAAGATTTCGAGAATAACCCCCCCACCCCAAACTACCCTTTACATGGAACATTTTTCGAAAATTTTGATTTTCTCAAAAATGGCTCTTACAATTTGGATTAAAATATCGTATGTTAAATATATTTACACTACAAATAAAATGTATATTTTGAATATTCTGGAATTAGCCTTTAAAGACTACTTTACCGGATGACTTTTTTTGAATATCGGTAAACCGTAAGAGAGAGACAAAAACTTACTATATAAAAATGTTTATGTCATATATGTTCTTTTTACAAAATCCAACGCTTCAGAGATATTTCTTATTATTTGTTTCAGATTTAACATACTTAAACTTTTCTCATGTGGAAAGTTGAAAACTCGTGGCCCTGCCTAGAAACGAATTTCAACCACATAGCAACCAGCTTTTAAAAGATTTGACTATCTCTTTAGCCTAGTGCATTTCCTTATATTCCTTCTACTTACAAGGAAGGAAGTAATTCAGACGATTATCATATAACAGGTAGAAGAATATGTCTTTTAACATTAATTTGTTACAGCAATGTAGAGAAAGTCGTGTGAATGCAACACATTAGATTTTTTCAAGGAAGAAGCTTGTCGGGTTAGAGAAAATTTGAATAAAAGCGTCTCCCACCTCCATAGGATTTCCAATTTGAACATTAAAATTAGGATTCTTCTGCTTTACTGTTATACATGATGCCCCAAATTCTAACTTCTGGTAACGTTGATATCAAATGAAGTTTAAAATATAATAGGTATCAACTCTACCAGAATGTCAATTGTTTCAGTTCCTAGGAAATTGAAACGTGCAAAAAGGTATACTGTTAACAGCTTCAGTATAGACATGGACAAAATTAATTGGAATTACTAGTTCCGTAAACAAGTAGAATTTTACCTTCTAGAATTTCACCGCTTCTAGCAAACGGTCGGTCGTCTCCTTAGCGCGGTGGTAGCGCTGCTGCTCGCCAAGCAAGAGACCTGGGTTCGATTCCCAGTACCGGTGTGAGGATTTTTCCCCCGCTGGGAGATCTAGGCCTCGTGAGGTCCTGGGAGACCAATTGAGGAGCTACTTGATGGAGAAGTAGCGGCTCCAGGTCGTGAAGACCGCATCAACTGGCCGGGGGGAGTTCAAAGCGCTGACCAAGTCTCACCCCCCAATACTCCACCAAAACGTCTGTCATGGACCGAGATGGGGGACGCAGCTCTTAGTGGGTTGTACCATGGAGTAACAAGCGATCTATCAATAATTTAGTTTGAGGGATTTATCAAAGGGTAAGCTTTTGGCAAAGTAAAATATTTTTTTTAATTTTTCTACTGTGTATACCAAAGAGGAGTGGCATTATATACCACGCAACAATTCGACGTCGATATTTTACCAGAAATATATGTTTTAAGGTCCTGAACCTCCCAAAAGGCAGGTTTAGATAAAGGTACTTGCGTATATGTGTGTATCTGCAAGCAGCATACTCAAAAATGAAAGTCAGTTAAATGCCAAACCTGGCATTTAAGTTTTTGAACTTCCAAGCGTGCAACACGGAAATCTCTGATCCAAAATTATCCTTTTCATGAAATAATTTTGGAGTGAGCTTTGCACAACCGATGAAATCTTAAATGCTCTTGAAACATACAATTTATGTAAATTACATTTGTGTTTAAGCATTTAGACATTTCCGAGATATTCTTTATTTTTAATGAAATTTCCAATACTTGTTATTTTACTTTCTCTAGTGCCATATGTACAATGTACATAGGGACAGAGAAGGTATTGTAATGCAACCAAAAATTTGATACCGAGATTATACGGAAATACATGTTTAGGGTCCCCCTGAATCCAAAAAAAGCTTTTTTAGAAAAATGGCTGTATGTGTGTGTCTGTCTGACTATGTGTGTATAGCTCAAAAACAAACACACCGTTAAATACCAAGCTTGGTATATTTCTCAATATGCATTGGGTAAAGAATCTACAAATGCGATTTTTTCTCAAATAGGAAGTTATTCTTCAGTTGTTTACTTTCTCTACACTAATATGTACTGTATAGAGAAGGTATGGTGTTGCACCCAAAAAAATCGATACTGAAATTTCATTGGAAATACATGTTTTTAGACCCCCTGAATCCAAAAAAAAAAGCATTTTTAGAAAAATGCTCGTGTGTGTTCTGTCTGTGTATATGTGTGTTTATGGGCAGCATAGCTCAAGAAGGAGAGACCTTTAAATACCAAACTTGGTATTTAAGCTTGTATCTTTCAAGGATGCGACACAAAGGTTTTCAAGAAAATCCCCCTACCCTCAAGTACCTTTGGAATGTTTTTTGAAAATTTTGATTTTCTAGATGGCTCTAACGATTTTGTCTAAAGTCTCTTATATTTAAGATATTTACATGCCAAATAAAATGTATATCTTCCATTCTTTGGGAATAGCCTCTGAAAACATGTTTATTCTGAATGAATTTTGCGGATTTTGCATATTTGGTAAACCGTAAAAGATGGACAAAAACTTGACACATAGAAAATGAAGAGAATGTTAAACACACAATTTATGTTACATACATAGTTTTCGTGAAATTGGCCGTTTTTGAGGTATTCCTTATTATTAATTTCAGCTTTAAAATACTTATATTTTTCACATACGGGAATCTGTCAGCTCCTGTCCATACAAACAAAAGTACTTCAACCAGTTTTTAAAAGAGTTCACTATTGTACTCCCTTTTTACTTTCTCTATACGCACTATGTACATAGTGTATAGAGAAGGTATTGCACTCCACGCAAAAATTCGATACCGAGATTTCACCGGAAATATATGTTTTAGGGTTCCCTTTATCTAAAAAAAGCATTTTCGGAAAAAGGCCCGTGTGTGTGTCCGTGTGTCCGAGTGTCCGTGTGTCAGTGTGTCTGTGTGTCTGTATGTCTGTGAACACGATAACTCAAAAACGAAAAGTAGGTAAAATACCAAACATGGAATTTTTTTCGAAAATTTTTATTTTCTAAAAAATGGCTCTAACGATTTCGATTAAAATATAGTATATAAAATATATTCACCTGACAAATAAAATGTATATTTTGAATTTTCTGGGAAAAGCCTCTGAAGACTACTTTATTCTGGGTCAATTTTACGGAATTTTGCATATCTGCTAAACCGTAAGAGATGGACAAAAACTTACCACACAATAAATGTAGAGCACTTTAAAACACACAATTTATGTTATATACATATTTTTCGTGGAGTTGATTGTTTTTGAGATATTCCTTGTTTTTGGTTTCAGCTATAAAAAAATTTAATTTTCTCATACAGGACTTTGTGAACTCGTGTCCATACAAACAAAGGAACTTCAGTCACATAGCAACCAGCTTTTGACCATCACTTTAACCTATGGTACCCCCTTATTTCTCTTCTACTTACAAGGAAGCAAGTAATAAGATTATTTCTTCTAATTTTTTCTCGATTAGCAGGAAGTAAATAGAAAAATAAGCTTTTTAACAATGATTTATTGCAGAGTTATAGAGAAAGTCATGTGAATGAAACACGCCAGAATTTTTTCAACTAAAGCAAAGAGAGGGGAATTTTAAAGTCATGACTCTTAAAACATATGACTATCTTAAGTCTACATATTCCCCACTTCCGATTGTTTTTAGAAGGTAATTTCTTCAAATGTTTATCTCGATTATATAGAGTAACTAGAAGAATAATCTTTTGATACGAGTAAAATAGTTTGTTGAAGAATGGCTAGAGAAAATCATGCAAACGTTAAATCAGATATTTTCATAGTGTATCAATTGGAAATGTTTCACTTATATCACATTTTCAGTTCAGCCTGACCGTAGCAAAATGGACAAAGAAAGAAAGATTGGTCTCCATGACATGCCAGTGTAGAAATAAACGCACCGTGAATGCTGGAATGCTACAAAACAATAGAACCCCAGTTCAACGAACTTTATGCGGTATGGCTGCCCAAATATGCAATTGTCGATTGATTTTATAGTTTTATTCCAATCGTATCTTCGAATGACTGCGCCTCTTGCTCATGGCGTAACGTCGAAAATTACGAAATTGCGCTAACATGCCAGGGGATACCTTACACCTTGTTATTACAGATCTTTATTTCTTATTCGAGGGAGAGAGAGAGAAAGATATACCTGACTATTGTCCGATTAGAAGACACGAAGCTTCGGATCGTAGATCAGTGACGTATCGGGCTTTTTGTCATGAGGGAGAAATGGGGAAGTGCTTCGTCTTGACCATATCGTATAGTGATATTTGCAATCTTGTTTACAAGCGCTATATTCCGATTCAAACGTCACCCTACCATAGACTTTAAGATATTATTATTATTATTATTATTATTATTATTATTGAATTGACTATTGCAGTAAGACTATGAGTAAACTTCTTTACAAAAATGAATTTTACACTAGACTGCCACGTTTAGGGATAGATGAAACAGTCTACAAAAGAACAAGAATACAATTAAATGTGCTGTTAAAATAAATTTTCAAATTAGTTAATTACCTAAGGTCATCTTCCTTACCTAAAAAATCTCATCTGTTCCATTCACATGACTTTCTCTATACCTCTGTAACAAATTATTGTTAATAAGCTTATCTTTTGTCTATTTCATGCTAATCGAGAAAAATTAGCAGAAATAGTCTCATTTCTTACTTTATGGTAAGTAGAAGCGAAATAAGGGAGTACCATAGGTTGAAGTGAAAGCCAAAAGCTGGTTGCTATGTGACTGATGTTCTTTTGTTTGTGTGGACAGGAGTTGACAAATTCCTGTATGAGAAAAGTATGTTTTTAAAAGCTGAAACCAAGTAAAAGGAATATCTCAAAAACGATCAACTCCACGAAAAATATGTAAATAACATAAATTGTGTGTTTTAACGTGCTCTACATTTTCTGTGTGTTAAGTTTTTGTCCATCTCTTACGGTTTAGTAGTTATGCAACATTCATCAAGAATAAAGTAGTCTTCAGAGGCTATTCCCAGAAAATTCAAGATATACATATTATTTGTCAGGTAAATGTCTTTAATATATGATATTTTAATCAAAATCATTAGAGCCATTTTTTAGAAAATAAAGAGTTTCGAAAAAAGTTCCAAGTAAATGGTAGTTTGGGGTGGGGGGATTTTTCTCAAAGTTTGGTATTTTACCTACTTTTCGTTTTTGAGTCATCGTGTTCACAGACACACGGACACATGAACAAACTGACACACGGACACACACACACACACATGGACCTTTTTGTGAAAATGCTTTTTTTGGATACAGGGGACCCTAAAACATATATTTCCGGCAAAATCTCGGTATCGAATTTTTGGGTGGAATACAATACTTCTCTATCCCTATGTACATTGTATATAAGGGGCTAGAGGAAGTAAAAAGAGACTTACACCTTCTACAAAACCTGCATATCCTTTGGGTAAACAGTCTATAAATGCGAGAAAAATGCACTTAATTGAAGAAAAAATATGATGTGTTCTATTCACATGATTTTCTCTACATTCCTGCAACAAATTATTATTAAAAAGTTTATTCTTCTATTTACTTAATGCTAATCGAAAAAAATTAGCAGAAACAGTCTTATTATTTGCTTCCTTGTAAGTAGAAGCGAAATAAGGGAGTAGCATAGGTTAAAGTGATGGTCTAAAGCTGATTGCTATGTGACTGAAGTTCCTTTGTTTGTATGGACAGGAGTTGACAAATTCCTGTACGAGAAAAGTATTAAGTATTTTAAAACTGAAATTAATAGCAAGGAATATCTTTAAAAAATGTATATAACATAAATTGTATGTTTTAACGATCTCTACATTTTTTTGTGTAATAAGTTTTTGTCTATCTCTTACGGTTTACCAGTTATTAAAAATTCGGCAAAATTCATTCAGAATAAAGAAGCCTTCAGAGGCTATTCCCAGAGAATTCAAGATATACATTTTATTTGTCATGCAAACATCTTTAATATACGATATTTGAATCAAAATCGTTAGAGCCATTTTTGAGAGAATCAAAATTTTCGAAAACTTTTTCATGTAAAAAAAAAAAAGTAAATGGCGTTTTATTTATGGACGCTCTTTAACTGCTATGGTTCTCAGCGTCCCATTCTAAATTGGGCGTGAAAGACTTTAATTTTACTCAGAGGCCTCTCTATCTGGCTTGAGGTTCTTTTACGTACCGTAAATCTACGACACGGGACCAACGGCTTTCTTCCCTTCCGAAGGAAGCCATGCTAAGGATTTTACGCCCGAAAAAATCCATCGTCCTCCGCCGAGTTTGAACCCGCGACCTTGGGTATATGAAGTTAGCATGGTAACCATTACAGCAGGGTGGGCGACAAAAGGTTAGTTAGGGGTGGGGTGATTTTCTTGAAAATATTTGTGTCGCATACTTAGAAGATCTGTAGGTAACTGATAGGTTGTAAAAATAATCAATAAAGATGCTGTGTCACAACTGAATGTGTTTACTTTTAATAATAATGAATGAGCCAGTTAATTAAAACTGCGTTTTTTAAAACAGAAAAATATTAAAACAAAAATGTTATTGGTTTTCCAATCTTTATATATACATATACATATATACACCTATATTACTAATAGCGAAATTGAGTAAAATACAAAAAGCTATTTTGTCCTTTTAATAATAGCGCATTCATTACAGGATGCGAGTTCGTTTTTGAATAGTCAAATTTAAAATAAAGTTTTTGTTAGTTTTCCAATCTTACCTCTTTTCCAGTCTTACTAATGACGACATTGAATAAAGCAATTTTTTCATTTTAAAATTTTAATTAATGACCGATTCAATTGTGTCTCCGCAATCCTGTTATTTGCCTTTCTGTGTTTTCCTTTTTTACATTCAGTCTTTAATAACGTGTTTTAAAAATAATAAAAACATTCCTTTTTTGTGTACTATAACAATTAAAAGGTCGTCTCCTTAGCTCGGTGGTAGCGCAGCTGCTTACTAAGCGGGAGACCTGGGTTCGATTCCCAGTACCGGCGTGGGGATTTTTCCCCCGCTGAGAGACCTGGCCCGGGGTGTACTCAGCCTCGTAAGGTCCCTGGGGGGCCAATTGAGGAGCTATTTGATGGAGAAGCAGCGGCTCCAGGTAATGAGGACCGCAATAACCGGCCGGGGGGCTCGATGCGCTGACCACGTCTCACCCTCCAATACTGCACCCCATCCATGACAGTAGTGGACCGAGATGGGGGACGGTCAAGGTCCCCCTGAGCTGTCGTGCATGGAGTTATTATAACAATTAAAACTTCATGTGCCATTAATCTTCAGAACGGTTAATGTAGAAAGACGAACGTTATGAATCGCAAAATAATTTAATTAAACCGAGGAATATCTAAATTTAGGTTTGGTAACCATCTTTTCAAATTAGAAATTCCTATAGCTTTATAT
Organism: Hymenopus coronatus; assembly: GCA_030762935.1. Classification (NCBI taxonomy): domain Eukaryota; kingdom Metazoa; phylum Arthropoda; class Insecta; order Mantodea; family Hymenopodidae; genus Hymenopus; species Hymenopus coronatus. The sequence continues at coordinate 38,668,177 of CM060885.1, read as the reverse complement.
GTTGTTTTATTCAAAAAAATTCTGCTAATTCTGTGTGTCTTTTTCTCTCCCTCCTCCGGTCGCGCCGTGGCCGAGTGGCTTGACCAATTGCCTCTCACCTAGACCCGGGTTCGATTTCAAGCGACCGCATGTGAGATTTGTGGTGGACAAAGCAGTGCAGGGGCGTACTTTTCCCCCGCCATCGCATTCCACCGGTGCTCCATCTTCATTCATTTATCATCAATGGTATCGCTTGCGGTGCCACAAGTGTAAAAACGGGCATTAAATACTATTAAAAAAATCTGATGTGTACCATTCACATGACTTTCTCTATATCCCTGCACAAATTATTCTTAAAAAGCTTATGCTTCTATTTACTTTATGCTAATCAGAAAAAATTAGCAGAAATAGTCTTATTACTTGCTTCCTTGTAAGTGAAAGCGAAATAATGGACTACCATAGATTAAAGTAATAGTCAAAAGCTGGTTGCCATGTCAACGAAGTTCCTTTGTTTATATGAATCGGAGTTGACAAGTTCCTATATGAGAAAAATATAAGTTTTTCATAGCAGAAACCAAAAATAACGAATGTCTCAAAAACGACAAACTCCACGAAAAAAACTTATATAACATATATTGTGTGTTTTAAGTACTTCTACATTTGTTGTGTAGTAAGTTTTTGTCCATCTCTTACGGTTTAGCAGTTATTCAAAATTCCGTAAAATTCATCCTCAATAAAGTACTCTTCAGAGGCTATTCCTAGGAAATTCAAGATATACATTTTATTTGTCAGGTAAATATTTTTAATATTCGAAATTTTAATCAAAATCGTTAGAGCCATTTTTGATTAAAATTTCGAATATTAAACATATTTACCTGACAAATAAAATGTATATCTTGAATTTTCTGGGAGTAGCCTCTGAAGAGTAGTTTATTCTGAATGAACTTTACTAAATTTTGAATAACTGCTAAACCGTAAGAGATGGACAAAAACTACTACACAAAAAATGTAGAGCACATTAAAACACACAATTTATGTTACATACATTTTTTCGTGGAGTTCGTCGTTTTTGTGACATTCCTTATTTTTGGTTTTTGCTATGAAAAACGTATACTTTTCTCATACAGGAACTTGTCAACTCCTATCCATATAGACAAAGGAACTTTATTGACATAGCAACCAGATTTTGACTATCACTTTAGCCTATGATTGTTCCTTATTTCGCTTATACTTACAAGGAAGCGAGTAATTAGACTATTTCTGCTATTTTTTTCTGATTAGCATAAAGTAAATAAAAGTATAAGCTTTTTAAGAATAATTTGTTGCAGGGATATGGAGAAAGTCATGTGAATGGTACACATCAGATATTTTTGGATATTGGGGACCCTAAAACATATATTTCCGGTGAAATCTCGGTATGGAATTTTTGGGTGGAGTGCAATACCTTCTCAGTACACTATGTATATATTGCGTATAGAGAAAATAAAAATCTCTCTTCTTTCCCTCCCTTTTCCTCTCATTCTCTCTGTCTCTATCGAGATTAGCACGTTTAATAAAGTTGTATATGGTTAACGATATGTATATGGTAATGAAAACTTTCATTAAAAATCCCGGTAATTGAGCTTCAAACAAACAGAATATGATCCCATACAGCACTGAGAGATTACCTCATAGTAATCTATCAATATCAACTTATCAATAATTGTAACCCAAAATATAAGAATCTGGTACAATTTCTTAAATGTCTCAATTAACTAGGATTACGGGAACAGTGAAGAACTTTGAGTCACTTTTTACTTTCTCTTCACGTACTATGTACATAGTGTATAGAGAAAGTGTTGCACTCCACCAAAAAATTCGATACCCAAATTTCACCGGAAATATATGATTTAGGGTCCCCTGTATAAAAAAGAATTCTAAGAAAGGTCCATGTGTGTGTGGGGGTGTGTCCGTGTGTCCGTGTGTCTGTGAATACGATAACTCAAAAACGAAAAGTCCCTAAAATACCACACTTGGTATTTAAGTTTAGTATCTTCCAGGCATGCGACACGAAGATTTTGAGAAAAATCCCCCCACCCCAAACTACCCTTTACCACTTAGATTTTCTCAAAAGTGGCTCTAACGATTTTGATTAAAATGACGCATATTAAAACAAAATAAACTTTATATCTTGAATTTTCTGGGAATAGCCTCTGAAGCTTACTTTATTCCGGATGAAATTTACGGAATTTTGCATAATGGCTAAACCGTAAGAAATGCACAAAAACTTACCATACAAAAAATGTAGAGCACATAAAAGCACACGATTTATGTTGTTTACCTTTTTTTTCGTGGAGCTGATCGTTTTTGAGATTCCTTGTTTCTGGTTTAAGCTTTGAAAAACTACTTTTCTCATACAGGAATTTGTCAACTCCTGTCCATACAAACAAAGGAACTTCAGTCACATAGCAACCAGCTTTTGACTGTCACTTTAACCTATGTTACTCCCTTATTTCGCTTCTACTTACAAGGAAGCAAGTAATAAGACCATTTCTGCTAATGTTTTCTCGATTAGCATAAAGTAGATAAAAGCATTAGCTTTTTAAACAATAATTTGTTGCTGAGATGTATGTGAATGGAACACATTAATTTTTTGGCTTTGCACTATATTTTATCATCTATTCTGTAACGAGGCCTAAGGAATGCTGTATACCAAGTTTGATAGTAATTAATGCAGCCATTTTAGTGAAAAGGACACACACACAAACGCAAACACATGCGCGGTAATATAATTAACATTGAAATTTATACCAGAAGTTATTTTATTATATGGATAATGTTCTACTAAATTTCGTCGGATTTTAAACCTTTACATATTACTGCAGTTTGGGCAACAAACAAATATGTCGTGAAAATTGCTCAGTTTGTTATTTACAAGCCTATATCTGCCTCTTTATTATTAAGAGATATTCTAGAATACTGTGCAAAGCACTTTGTATTAAATGTCTTGGAGTATTATCGGTTTCTTATTGCGTCTCTGAGTTGCCATAGGATTACAAGGTAGGCTGAAACTCGTTCTAGAACATACCCCCACAACCAAAGTCGGCCGGGTTTATATATGTAGGCAACTGAGTAAATAACTTCAAACATCCCTATAGCATTGTTTTGTAGAGGTGCGATGGTGCGTTGTGCCATTTTGCGTTTATAGACAGATAGATATTTATTTCACCTCAATAGTTACATAGTTTAATTCATACCTACAAGTCTGTGATACCTAAATTATATCCACACATTTTCTCACTTCCCTGAGTTGCTGGATTTCTCAGGTCCCATACCATCCAACACCATGGTTACCTAGTTATAGGGTCCTATTTACTTCTTACTTTTCACCATCCACATTTCTTCCTATTCCTTATTTCTAATTTTCTTCTTCCATCTACCTCTTATTACACTTTAACATTTTCCTATGCCTATTAAACTTTCCTTTGATTTAACTCAACATTCTTTTACCTATAATTTCATTTGGTAGATTAGACCAATTGTTTTTGGTACTTTTTCTCTCATATTCATTGTTACTTCGCATTTTACAATTAAATGACAATAATTATTAAACTTCCTATTACACAATAAACATTTACTTTTTTTTTTTTTTTTTTTTTTTGCTTCTTCCCCTAAGCCTTTTTACCTCAACACCTCTGCCCTAGCCCCTGCAAAACCCTCACTTGCTGGTTTATTTTGTTTATATACCACATTATATAGAATCGTATTGCGTTCTTGGGAAGTTAAACGAAATTGTGAAGTTTTCTGTGTGCAGATGAACGTATTAGTTTAAACATTCTTGTAGAGCGGAGAATGTTACATTCGATCTAAATAATCAATAAAATGACTCCATCGGAAATAAATATTTCTGAAGGCAAAAAGCATTAATTAGAAAAAATTTTCCACGCGCGCGCGCTTATTTTTGTGGGTGACAAGAATGAAAACAATATAACCGAGTGACTCCGTGGTCGAGTGGTCAGCGAGCTGACTTCTCACCCGTGGGTCTCGGGTTCGATTCCCGGCTGGGGCGGGGAATTTTTCTTTAGCCAGAAGTATTCCCTATCCCCCACAGAGTCTGGAAGTTTGTATGTGAGTGTGAATGTGTGCGTGTTCGAGTAAAACTAAATGATTTAAACTAACTTAAAAGTACCTACAGACAACGAATTGTTTCAAGTGGAAAGCCCCCGATATGACCTTAGATGTTAAAGGGGGCTACATAAATGAAACAGTTAACTATATAACCGACCAAGCAAAAGTGGAATAAGTATTAAACTTTGGTACCCAACTAATTTTACAAAGAAAGGCCTTTTAGAAGCATTTGTGGAATTTAAGTTTTAATTTGTTTAAAACTTTGCTTTAATGCATTTATATATGAGAAATGATAGCGATAGACAATTGTTCTTCTAATGGAAAGAGGAATCGGTTTGGTATAGATATTTTCAGTTCACCAACTTAATATTCGTATTATTTGACAAACAATAGGTAATTTGATCGAGTAAACTTATAAATGTTGTCAATTTTTTGAAAAGTAAAATTAATGTCCTAATGGTGGGTACATAGAATTATAATTCCTAATTCCCTTGTTTTACTTATTTGGGTTCCCATAGATCTAGATCCAAATTAAGCATAATATCCCATTGGTATTGAATTTGATATAGAGATTTCATCCTAAAAGTGAGTTTGAGCCACCATAACTGGACAAAAAAGGTCACAAAAGTGCAAGATTTATGAGGCCTGCCAAAAGTTAGGAAATGTGTATTATTAATAGATTAAATCCATTGTCTTCTTCGAATACAATGTAATTACCTCAACCTATGTAAAGATTTACAACGAAAACCTTATTATTTTATTTCACTCAAAAAATGCTTAGGTGTTATTACATTTAATACAAATAAAGTTATGCATTAAGCTTCGTAAGGTGAACAGGAACTTCAGCCACATAGCAACCAGCTTTTGACTATCACTTTAACCTATGGTAGTCCCTTATTTTGCTTCTACTTACAAGGAAGCAAGTAATAAGACTATTTCCGCTAATTTTTTTCTGATTAGCATAAAGTAAATAGAAGTATAAGCTTTTTAAGTATAATTTGTTGCAGGGATATAGAGAAAGTCATGTGAATGGATCACATCAGATTTTTTTCGTTCCCGCACCATTTCTTTTACAGATTTCTTTTAACTTGCAAATTGATTAACATCAGAAAACTGAATGTTTTCAATTTACACGAACAGGCAGGCCGATAAAAACGTACTTTGTTGATACGCGGGGATCATTTAAACAATGCAAATGACACTTGTTCTCACTTGGCGGGTCCTTTATTACCGTTTCCTAAAGAAAAGCAACTACTATTCACAGAAGTAGAATAAACTTTTGAATAAAGAATATATTCTGTTGAACAAAGCTTTTAAACGTGTTTTCCTGTTTGCATGTATGTTGTACCTTAAAAGCATTAAATTGCTATTTTCTAGATTATTCGTGTTTCCTCTCACCTACGTGACTACCAATAATTGAGAGTACACTTATATTTTCCTCAAACGTGATGTCATCTTTCACATCTCTTTTATTTTTTACTCCTAGCCTTGCAAAGAGAACCGAATTTCAATTGTTTCACATAGTGACCAGCTTTTTAAAAGATTTGACTGCCTCAACTCTAGTGTATTTTCTTACTTCCCTTCTACTTGCAGGGTGTAGATAAAAGAATTATCTAATTAAATCATTCTTCACAAAATTCCAAAATTATATTAACATCTTAATACACAAATTAAACAAAAATTAATAGAAAGTAGGAATTAAATTTTAACATCCTTGAACAACAATTAATTTCCTTCTTACATAACTTCAACTAAATAAGGATAATTATTTATCTTAAAATCATTTTTGAACCATATATTGTTGCAAGTCAATCGAAAATTTTAATTCGATTATGAAATATTTAGCTATAAATTGGATTGCAATTCATTTTGGAAAAAAATCCTAAACTTATTATAATTAATTTGCCTCTTACTTAATTTCAGAATTATATTAACCATAAGAATTATATTTCTATTATTAAATTAATTCAATCACTCATATTATTATCATTTTATCTTTTAAGAAGCTAGTAATCCCTTTTAAAATTAGAAATACTATATAACTTTATAATTAAATAAAAATAATTAAATAATTGTAAGAAAAGTTTGTTTATGGAACAGATGGGAAAAATAATGGAATGGAACAGATTAGATGTTTAATAGAACATTTGGAATACGCAGGCTTATGGTGGGTCCCGGATCTCTCCACAATTATCACGTGACTGCCTCTATTGTGGGTAGCAGCAGCAGCAATTACTAATGAGTTATGTGTCTCCATGGTAAAGTGGTTATTACATATCGAGAAAGCCGGCAGACAAACACATTTGAACCAGTGACCCTTAACGTCGTTATGACTTACAGCCAGAGGGTTGATTTTCTGAAATAGCGTATCGAATTATATAATCACCGTGGAAATACACAGGTCCTATCAAGAGATTGGAGAGTATTTTGCCTACAGCACGCACTGTCTAACAAAAATTTGCAACTGCTGACTGTTCATAAGATCCATCCAGCAATCCACTGTTTGACTTAGTTAAATGCACAGCCAAAATTATGCTAAAAGGAGCAGTGATAACTATTCCGTTTTCTGTCTATGTGGTATTTTATCTAGAAAGTTCCGACAAATAATGTTTATAAAAGTGAATCAAAGAATAACTCAACAAAATGCTTATACATCCTAAATCTTATTTGGAAAACAATATATTTTCTGTCTATGTAGTATCTTATCTAGAAAGCTCTTACAAAGAATATATATAAAAATTAATCAAAGAATTACTCAACAAAATGCTCAATACATCCACAAATCTTATTTGGAAAACAATATGTTTTTTGTCTATGTGGTATCTTATCTAGAAAACTCTTACAAAGAAAGTTTATAAAAAGAATTACTCAACAAAATGCTCAATACTCCACAAATCGTATTTGAAAAAAAATGTCACTGAAAATCTTCATCAGAACAGCACAGCAAGTCACAGAACTAAAAATAGGATGCAGGAAGAATAATCTGACGTGTTCCATCCACATGACTTTCTCAACTTGAAACAAATTATGATTAAAACATTTTCTTCTCCCACTTTATGATAATCGAGATAAGCATTAGCATAAATAGTCTTAATTACTTGCTTTCTTATAAGTAGGAGGTAACTAAGGGAATACACTAGGCTAAAACGACAGTCAAATCCTTTAAAAGCTGGTTGCCATGCGGTTAAAATCCGTTTCTATGCAGCGTCAGCAGTTTCAACTTTCCGTGTGAAAAAAATGTTAAGTGTTTTGTATCTGAAACAAATCACAAAGAATGTCTCAGAAATAGTGAATTCCACGAAAGAACCGTATATTACAAAAATTGTTTGTTTTAACGTGATCTACATCCTTTGTGTAGAGTTTTGTTACCTGTCTCTTACAGTTTGCCCGTTATGCAAAATGCATTCAGAATAAAGAGGTCTTAAGATACTATTCCCAGAAAATTGAAGATATATATTTTATTTGCCTATAAATATATTTAATATATGGTATTTTAATCAAAATCGTTAAGGCCATTTTTGGGAAAATCAAAAATTTCAAAATTTTTTCCATGTAAAGAGCAGTTTGGTGTGGGGGGATATTTCTCAAAATATTCGTGTCGGATCGCTGGAGGATATCAAACTTAAATACCAAGTTTGGTATTTTACCGGCTTTTCTTTTTGAGTTACCGTGTTCACAGACACACGAGCACACACCACGCGCGCGCACACACACACACACACACACACACACACACACGGACCTTTTTGTGAAAATACTTTTTAGGGATATAAGGGATTCTAAAACATACATTTCCGGTGAAATCTCGGTATCGAATTTTTGGGTGGAGTGCAATACCTTCTCTATACACTATGCGCATAGTGCGTGCAGAGAAAAACAAAAAATCTGACGTGTTCCATTCACACGACTCTCTACATCTCTGTAACAAATTCTTGTTAAAAATTTATTCTTCTATCTACTTTATGATAATTGTAATCGAGATACATATTAGCAGAAATTGTCTCAGTTACCTGCTTCCTTGTAAGTGGAAGGTAAATAAGGGAATACACTAGGCCAAAACGATACTCAAATCTTTTAAAACTGTTTGCAATGTGGTTGAAATCCCTGTGTATGCTGGGCCAGGAGCTTACAGCTTTCGTGTGAGAAAAGTTAAGTATTTTAATTCTGAAACAAATAACAAGGAATATCTAAAAAACGATCAACTCTACGAAATAATGTATATAACATAAATTGTATGTTTTAATGAGAACTACATTTTTTTTGAGTAAGCTTTTGTTTATCTCTTAGGGTTTGCTAGTTACGCAATGAAGTTCCTTTGTTTATATGGATAGGAGTTGACAAATTCCTGTATGAGAAAGGTATACGTTTTTCATAGCAGAAACCAAAAATAAGGAATGTCTCAAAAACGACGAACTCCACGAAAAAATGTATATAACATAAATTGTGTGTTTTAATGTGCTCTACATTTTTTGTGTATTAAGTCTTTGTCCAATTCTTACGGTTGAGCAGTTATTCAAAAATTCAGTAAAATTCATCCAAATTAACTACTCTTCAGAGGCTATTCTCAGAAAATTCAAGATATACATTTTATTTGTCAGGTAAATATCTTTAATGTACGAAATTTTAATCAAAATCGTTACAGCCATTTTTGAGAAAATCAACATTTTCGAAAAAAAGTTCCATGTAAAAAGTAGTTGGGGGTTTGGGGATTTTTCTCAAAATCTTCGTGTCGCATCCCTGGAAGATACTAAATTTAAATACCAAGTTTCGTATTTTACCGACTTTTCGTTTTTGAGTCATCGTGTTCACAGGCACACGGACACACACACACACACACACACATGGACCTTTTTGTGAAAATGCTTTTTTTTGGATATTGGGAACCCTAAAACATATATTTGCGGTGAAATCTCGGTATCGAATTTTTGAGTGGAGTGCAATACCTTCTCTATACACTATGTACATAGTGCGTATAGAGAAAGTAAAAATGTAATGCCATAGGCGGGATTTGAACCATGTATCGGCCTATAGCCGGTCGTTCTAAACACTGAGCTATAATGGCATTAAATTTCTCAACTGACTCGCATGTTTCCCGGTAAACCATAAGGTGATCTCAAATTATTTTGATATGATAACCTCAATGGCGACTTACAATGTTGTGAGTACTTTAAGTCCCGAGCTTCATTGTTTAGTCAACTATTAGGACAAATAGTGTTGATTTAATTGTTTTTACTTTCTCTAGTCCCGTATCTACAATGTACATAGGGATAGAGAAGTATCGTATTCCACCCAAAAATTCGATACCGAGATTTCACCGGAAATATATATTTTAGGACCCTCTGTATCCATAAAAAGCATTTTGGATACTTGGTATTTAAGTTTAGTATCTTCCAGGGATGCGACACGAAGATTTTGAGAAAAATCCCCCACCCCAAACTACCCTTTACATGGAACTTTTTTCGAAAATGTTGATTTTCTCAAAAATCGCTCTAACGATTTTGATTAAAATGTCATATATTAAAGATGTTTAGCTGACAAATAATATGTATATCTTGAATTTTCTGGTAATAGCTTCTAAAGACCTGTTTAACCTGGATGAATTTTGCTTAATTTGGCATAACTAGTAAACCGTAAGAGATAGACAAAAACGTACTATACAAAAAATGTAGGTATTTTTAAGAGACACAAGTTATGTCATATACATTTTTCTCATGGATCTTACAGTTTTCGAGGTATTCATTGTTATTCGTTTCAGTTGTGAAGTACTTATACTTTTCTCAGACGGGAGTGTGCGGTTTTCTTTTGTTCTGCTCCTGGCCAAGAAAAGAAGCGATTTGTAACGACAATCGCATAACGACAGCTTTTAAAACACTTGACTATTGGTTTAGCCTAGTGTATTCCCCTATTTTATTCCTACTTATAAGGAACTAAGTAATAAGAACATTGTGCTAATGAGTACCTCGATTAGCAAGATGCGGAAAGAGGAATAATCTTATGTAAGAAGTTTGTAGAACAGCTAGAGAAAGCTATGTGAGTGTAACACATCAGATTTTTTCACACAGGATAGGAGTTGGTTAGGTAGACTCAAAAAATACAATGCCATAGTCGGGATTTAAACCACGGATCTCACTGTCTCTAGCCGGTTGCTCTAATCACTGAGCTACCATGGCAACATGCCACCAAGTCAGTTGAGAAATTTAATATCGTGCCAACATCTGCCATAGTACCTCAGTGGTTAGACAACCGGCTAGAAACCGGGACATCCTTGGTTTAAATGGCTATCTTACTGGATTTTTCATCCTGGCTCCACTTATCCTATTTCATCATTTATTATTTCGTCTTTGCATTTCACATCCTCCGTTCTTCATGCCTATGTTTTAATATTGCATTTCCTCACTTCGCGCAGCGTTCATTTTTTCCGCAATAGTAATTGTCATACTCCACATAAAGCACGAAGTAGTATTTTCCTCTCTGTTTTTACCAAGGTTTCTCGTAGATATTTATTTCCACATTATCAGTTTCCCTTTCGACCTCTAGCTGAGGCTGTCCACCTTTATTTTCTTATCTTCTCTACTTAATTTGTCATTCTAATTAATCATTGCTTTCCCTGTCCTCTAAATCCCGCACTGCTTACCTTTAATCCCTTATCTTTATTAGCATGTTCGTTGGCATTTTCTCTGCCAAATCTTTGTTAGCCTTCTGCTTACTACCATTCCATTCTTGTCCTCTAAAAATGTTTTCATCAAATAGGTTATGTGGAAATTGAATATAGTTGGAATCGAAGGTTTTCCCCATTTCAAATGTTTTAAACTGTCGTTATGCGATTGTCATTGCAAATGGCTTCTTTGCTTGGCCAGGAGCAATAACGAGGAATATCTACACAACAAAAACGTAAAGGACATAAATTGTATGTTTTAACGAGCTATACATATTTGGTGCAGCAAGTTTTGGTCTATCTCTTACGGCTTGGTAGTTAAGCAAAATTCGGCAAAATCCATCCAGAATAAATAGAGGTCCTCAGGGGCTATTCCCAGAAAATTTAATATATACATTTTATTTGGGATGTAAATATCTTTAATATACGGGGTTTCAATCAAAATCGTTAGAACCACTTTTGAGAAAATCAACATTCTGGAAATTGTTCCATGTAAAGGGTAGTTTGTGGTGGGGAGGATTTCTTGAAAAATTTCGTGTCGCATCCTTGGAAGATACTAAACCTAAATACCAAGTTTAGTATTTAATTGTCTTTTCGTTTTTGAGCTATACTGTCCACAGACACACACGGACCTTTTTCTAAAAATTGTTTCTGTTGGACTCAGAGAGATCCCAAAATATATTTTCGGTGAAATCTCGACATCGAATGCACATGCCGGCTAGAAAAAATAAACTTGAGGAAACGGTACCTTCAGTAGGTAGAATTTGATGATCACAAGAAACTCATTTGATGATTAAATATTTGAAGCTTTCTCGGTGTTGATTATTACAGATGACTTCAGGGAAGATGAAGACCACAGAGTCAAGAAGGTCGAAATCTTGGATTTTTTTTATTCCAATCTCACTCGGTTGCTATCCCGTGAAGTCATCTTTAACATTTGATGATCACCTATGAGTGAATTTTAAAGACTGTTAGTCAAAAATTTTATGTGTTCCATTCACATGACTTTCTCTACATCTCTGCAAGAAATTATTGATAAAAAGCTTATGCTTCTATTTACTTCATGCTAATTGGGGATAAAAATGGCAGAAATAGTCTTAAAACTTGCTTCCTTGTAAGTAGAAGCTACATAAGGGAGTACCATAGGTTAAAATGATAATCAAAAGCTGGTTGCTATGTGAGTGAAGTTCCTTTGTTTGTATGGACAGGAGTTGACAAATTCCTGTATGAGAAAAGTGTAAGTTTTCAAAGCTAAAAACAAACACAAGGGATATCTAAAAACGATCAACTCCACGAAAGAAATGTATGACATAAATTGTGTTTTAATGTGCACAACATTTTTTGTGTGGTAAGGTTTTGTCCATCTCCTACGCTATAGTACTTATGCAAAATTCCGTAAAATTCATCCAGAATAAAGTAGTCTTTAGAGGCTATTCCCAGAAAATTGAAGATATACATTTTATTTGTCTAGTAAATGTCTTTAATATACAATAGTTTAATCAAAATCGTTATACCCATTTTTGAGAAAATCAAAATTTTCGAAAAAAGTTCCATGTAAAGGGTAGTTGGGGGGATTTTCTTGAAAATCTTCGTGTGGCATCCTTGGAAGATACCAAATGCAAGTACCAAGTTTGATACTCAACTGTCTTTCTTTTTTGAGCTATGCTGACTGCAGACACACAGACAGACAAACTGACAGACCGACACACAAGGACATTTTTCCAAAAATGTTTTGTTTTTTGCATTCAGATCACCCCAAACATGTATTTCCGGTGAAATCTCGGTATCAATTTTTTTGGGTGCATTATAATACCTTCTATATACACTCATATACATAGTACGTATAGAGAAAGTAAAAATGGGAGAAATCCAGAGAACTTAAACTCGAAAATGTGATTTCATCAGCAGATAATGTTATTTGACTTGATAAACACGTGATAATCGTCATCCACTTTTGGCCACTTGTAGGTGGTTCTGTATTTATTGTTATTGAGCTAAAGGGCTGTGTGATTGATTGAGAATAATAATTCACCTAAGTAATTGACTCGGTTGGCCTTCCGCAAGAAGGGCACGCTGCAAATTGTAGTGACACACTTTGGTAGCTGTCACGATAGGGCCTTCATCGACTGCTGAAGGCCGAAGCATTTGGAGAATATTTCCATGTTGCTCCTTACTGCAACTGTATCTTGGGCATGTCACATTTTCATCTCTAACCGAAATACCTTGTTACGCCACTGGGTGTGCCCGATTATAAGGTGCAATGGTTGTGGTTTAGAAGAACCTGATGACGCATGGGAAAACGTGACGTCAGGAAGAGTCACGTGGTATTTTCCCACGGTTACCTCCACTATTCGGACTGCCGGACGAGGACAACAATAATGGTACCACTTCCCTCCACCCAATGCATTGTTTAAAACACCCAGAAAACTAAAGGGCAAACTTAATGATGAAAATCCTGTGTAAAAATAGAGCACGCGTAGAAATAGTAGAAAGCGGTTCTGTGCAGTTTTCCAAACATGGAGAACAACGATACGGAAGTGAGTCATAGAGTATTTATGCTCTTGGAGTTGAGAATGGTATAGCATTTGTGTGTGTGTGTATGTGTAAATGGATGCAAAAGACAATCATTATTAATGTTATAACTACACATCGATTTGAAATATTATTTTGCTATGGAACTTCAAGTCCGAGCAGAGAACTGAACATGCTTAGCGAACGACATGAAATTTATAAAACAAATTCGCACACCTACACATTATATGACGTTATTCCATTGTCCAATTAGGTTAAAGTTTCTGCTTCCTTCTCCCTCACTGCATATCTCGCAAATATGTTTCCAAAATATCAATGAATTCCTTTTCTTCGATATTAGCATTTTTGTATCTACGAGAAGGTTCAGCTAATTCTACATACAGAAGAAAATTCTCACCTCAACTTCCCTTTACATGGATAAATGTTCGAAAATTTGTAATGTTTAAAAATGTCTCTAACGATTTTGAATAAAATACCATATAATTAAGACATTCCTTAATAAGTAAAATCTATATCAATTTTTTGAGAATAGCCTTTAAAGTCCTCCTCATTTTGAATGACTTTTGAAAACTGATAAACCGTAAGAGACTTGTTACGTAAAAATTAAATCTCTTAAAGTATACAATTCATGTCAAACGAACTTTTGTAGAGGTAACTACTTCATAGCTATTCGCTACTATTGGTTTACACTTGCAGTATTTAGAGATTGTTATTCAGGTAGAAGATATGCTATTATTGTCCTGCCAGTATTTCCTAATAGTGTTATTCAAAGCTGACCGTTTTTCTTTTTCCTGTTCAAGCGAAGAGAACGGAAATTAAATACCATCATATAGCGAGCTTTTAATTTATTATTGCTTAGGCTTAGTTTATTTCTTTATTCACGTTGTATCTAGAAGAAAAATGCAATTAAAGCGTTGCTGAAAATGAGTTAAAGAACGATAGAACAATAAGCTATTTAAAGAGTAAACGTTTCTAATAACGTAAATGTTTTTGGTAGTATTCCTGTATTTTAATGGAAACATTTGTTCTTTCTGTCACTTTACCATTTAATGTTAATATTCTGCTTTATAACTGCTTCTTCTTTCCTGTTTTTATTACTTTCTCTATACGCACTATGTACATAGTGTACAGAGAAGGTATTGCACTCCACCCAAAAATTCGATACCGAGATTTCACTGGAAATATATGTTTTAGGGTCCCCAATATCCAAAAAAAGCATTTTCACAAAAAGGTCCGTGTGTCCGTGTGCCTGTGAACATGATAACTCAAAAACGAAAAGTCCGTAAAATACCAAACTTGGTATTTAAGTTTAGTATCTTCCAGGGAAATCTTCGAAAATTTTGATTTTCTCAAAAATGGCTCTAACGATTTTGATTAAAATTTCGTATATTAAACATATTTACCTGACAAATAAAATGTATATCTTGAATTTTCTAGGAATAGCCTCTGAAGAGTAGTTTATTCTTAAGAGATGGGCAAACAATTACGACACAAAAAATGTAGAGCACATTAAAGCACACAATTTATGCTATATACATTTTTGTCGTGGAGTTCGTCGTTTTTGTGACATTCCTTATTTTTGGTTTCTGCTATGAAAAAGCTATACTTTTCTCATACAGGAACTTGTCAACTCCTATACATATAGACAAAGGAACTTCATTGACATAGCAACCAGCTTTTGACTATCACTTTAACCTACGGTTGTCCCTTATTTCGCTTCTACTTACAAGGAAGCGAGTACTTAGACTATTTCTACTATTTTTTTCTGATTAGCATAAAGTAAATAGAAGTATAAGCTTTTTAAGAATTATGTGAATGGTACACATCAGATTTTTTATTACTCAATTTGTAGTTATTTATAATATATTGTTAATAATAATAATAAAAATGAATAATAATTATCTATGGTCAGCTTCTGCATTCAGTAGGAGAAAATAAATTATAAATATTTTGGTTACATTGATCTGATAAAATATGGCTTCCTTCAGAAGGGAAATAAAGCCGTAGGTCCCGTATCAAATTTAAGGCACATAAAAGAGCCTCAAGCCTAATAGAGAGGCCTCTCAGCAAAATTAAGCTGTCTTTCACGTCCAGTATAGAATGGGACGCTGAGAACCACAGCAGTTAAAGAGCGCGCATAAATATCACGCCATTTCCATTTCCACGCTTATTCCTGCCAAATTGCCCAAGAGCGATAACTAAAATTTGCACTAAAATTTGTCTTTGCAAACAACGTGATGTTTATTAGGTTATACATGCACATGTTTTCAATGATAACCGCTTTTGAAGCTCCAAATAGAAGATTTGAAACACTTAATCGAAAAGCTTGTATACTATTAATTTCATGCACATTCCTCATAGATGCACACAGATATTTTAAAAAATCTTATGTGTGCCATTCACATGATTTTCTATACATCCCTGTAACAATTTATTGTTAAAAACCATATTCTTCTGCCTACTTCTAAGATAATCAAGATAAACATTAGCAGAAATTGTCTTAATCACTTGCTTCCATGTAAGCGAAGGAAAATTACAGTAGGCAAAAATCAGAGTCAAATCTTTTAAAAGCCGGTTGCTATGTGGATGAAATCCGTTTCTATGCAGGGTCAGCAGTTTACAATTTTCCGTGTGAGAAAAGTTTAAGTATTTTACATCTGAAACAAATAACAAGGAGTATCTCAGAAATTATCAACTCAATGAAAAAACTATCAGACATAAATTGTATGTTTTAACATGATCTAAATTTTTTGTAAAGTAAGTTTTCGTCTATCTCTTACGGTTTACCAGTTACGCAAAATTCAGTAAAATCCATTCAGAACAAAGAGGTCTTTTGAGGCTATTCCCAGAAAATTCAAAACATAAATTTTATTTGCCATATAAATATTATTAGTATACGGTATTTTAATCAAAATCGTTAGAGCCATTTTTAAGAAAATCAAAATATCGAAAATGCTTCTATGTAATGGATAATTTGTTGTGGGGGGGGGGGTTCGCAAAATTTGCGTGTCGTATCCCTGGAAGATACTCAACTTAAATACCAAATGTAGTATTTTTCCGAGTTATGTTTTTTTTTTTTTTTTTTGGAAACAGGAGACACTAAAGCATATATTTCCGGTGAAATCTCGGTATCGAAGTTTTGTGTTAACCGCAATACCTTCTCTATACACTATGTACATAGTGCATGCAGAGAAAGTAAAAATTGTTAGCAATAACTAAGGTTCAATTTTCCTATCATGCTGCGTTGTGAATCATGACATAATTTATTTGACACCTATAATAACTCCATGGCCCGACAGCTTGCGGGGAACCTTGGCCTACCGCCCGGCCACTGCGTCCCCCATCTCGGTCCACTACAGACGTCATGGATGGGGTGCAGAATTGGAGGGTGAGACGTGAGCCCCCGGCCGGTTAATGCGGTCCTCATGAAATGGAGCCGGTACTTCTCCATCAAGTAGCTCCTCAATTGCCCCCCCCCCAGTGACCTTACGAGGCTGAGTACACCCCGGGCCAGGTGTCCCAGCAGGGGAAAAATCCCCACGGCGGTGCTGGAGATTGAACCCAGGTCTCCCACTAGGTAAGCAGCTGCGCTAAGGAGACGACATTATATGACACCTACACATTCAATAAAGTCGACGATTTATTTCGAGAACTCGAAGTCTCCAAGAAGGCTCCATGTAAATAAAGTCTTCAATGAATATTTGCTTTCTCCTCTTGGACATAATGTTTTGGCGGGTTTTCGCCGACACCGGTGGTCGAGGTCATTAAGACATAGACTTGTGGTGGTCCGCGGTTTCCAACCTTATCATTGCCATTATCTACACGTACACAACGCGTTTCACCCAAAAATTCTCGCTTAAATGTATGTTTTACGGTCCCCTGGTCCTTAAAATCACTGTAGAAAAAAGCTATTGTATGTATGTGTGTGTGAGTCTCTGGACAACATAACCCAAACACGAAAAGTCCGTTAAATACCAAAATTAGTTTCTTCCTAGGATGTGACAACCCCAACTACTCTTTACATGAAAAATGTTTCCATTTTTTCATATCGTCAAAATGGTTCTATCAAGTTTGGTTAAAATACTATATGATTAATACATTTTCATTATGAAATTTTGAATTTTCTGGGAATAGCCTCTGAAGATCTCTTCATTCTGGATGATTTTTGTATGACTGGTAAACGTAAGAACAGACAAAAACTATCCATGGAAAGAGAACCAAACTTCAATTGTTTCAATAGATATGATTATCGTTGTAGCCTAGTTAGGGAGTACCCTTAGATGAAAAGTTATCTTTTGTAAGAATAGTTTGTAGAATAGGTAGAGAAAGTAAAGTGAATGAAATAAATCAGATTTTTTCTTTCACATATTTTTGTTTTTTGTTGTTTTTTGTTGTTGTTTTTTTTTTTGTTTTTTTTTTCCATGCAACTTCAGTGTTCAAAAACTGTGAAAAGATGTGACAGATTTTCAGTAGTTCCTTATAGGATTAAGAATAGACAGAAAACATGGAGCAGAGCAGCGAGAGAGAGAGAGAGAGAGAGAGAGAGAGAGAGAGAGAGGAACGAAGAGAGAGACTAGAAAGGCGGCCAGTTCCGAATGACAAGAGCGCAAGCGTGGACCCCCAGATGGATACCCAATCCCAGATGGGTCCCGATCGAATGTTCCCGACGACGACGCCAGGATAACGTTTTACAATGCGTAATCCACCTCCCAACCGCAACGTGCCAAACACCGTCTCCTGGTCCTTCAACCCTGAAATAGATGATTAGAAAATTATGGGAACAGGAAATGGTGGACAGGAGAATTCGTGGTAGGGGGATCGAATCCGAGGCACAGCCAACCCTCTCGATGTACTTATAAATATGCAGTTTGTATTTTTGTTTTAAGGGGCGTCGAAATGTTCTAAGTTGTCAATGTTTAAGTTTGACACGTTATCTCAACAACTATTTAACATAATAATCTAAATTCCATTCACATGGCTTTCCCTACATCTCTGGACCAAAATATTGTTAAAAAACTTATGCTTCTATTTACTTCATGTTAATCCAGAAAAAATTAGCAGAAGTAGAATTATTACTTACTTACTTTCTTGTCAGTAGAAGCACAATAGGGAGTACCATAGGTAAAAGTGATAGTCAAAAGCTGATTGCTATGTAACTGATGTTCCTTTGTTTGTAGGAACAGGAGTTGGCAAATTCCTGTACGAGAAAAGTATAAGTCCTTTAAAGCTGAAATCAAAAAAAGCAATATCTCAAAAAACGACCAACTTCATGGAAAAATGTATGTAACATAAATTGTGTGTTTTAAGGTGCTCTACATTTTTTGTGTGTTAAGCTTTTATCCATCACTTTCAATTTAGCAGTTATGCAAAATTCCATAATATTCATCCAGAATAAAGTAGGTAATCTTTAATGGCTATTCCCAGAAAATTCAAGATAGACATTTTATTTGTGATGCAAATATCTTTAGTATACGATATTTTAATCAAAATCATTAGAGTCATTTTTGAGAAAAAGTTCCATGTAAAGGATAGTTGGGGTGGGAGGATTTTCTTGAAAATCTTCGTGTCGCACGCATCCTTGGAAGATACCAAACCTAAAAGCCAAGTTTGGTTTTTAACGGACTTTTCGTTTCTGATTCATGCTGTCAATAGACATACACATACACATAGACACGCATACAGACAGGCACACACACGGACATTTTTTCTAAAAAGGCTTTTTGTGGATTCAGGGGTCTCAAAACATCTATTTCCGGTGAAGTCTCCGCATTGATTTTTTGGGTGCATTAACATACCATCTCTATGTTCATAGTGTTTCACCGGAGATACATGTTTTGGGTCATCCGAATCCAAAAAAAGCATTTTTGGAAAAAGGTCCGTGTGTGTGTGTGTGTGACTGTGGACAGCATAGCTCAAAAACGAAAAGACCGTTAAATACCAAACTTGATAAATAAGTTTGGTATTTTCCAAGGATGCGACACGAAGATTTTCAAGAAAATCCTCCCACCCCCCACCTACCCTTTACCTGTAACTTTTTTCCAAAAATTTTGATTTTCTCAAAAATGGCTCTAACAATGGCTCGTATATTAAAGACATTTACCTGACAAATAATATGTGTATCTTGAATTTTCTGGGAATAGCCTCTAAAGACTACTTTATTCCGGATGAATTTTACGAAATTTTGCATAACTGCTAAACCGTAAGAAATGGACAAAAACTTACCACACAAAAAATTTAGAGCTCATTAAAACACACAATTTATGTTACATAATTTTTTTCGAGGAGTTGATTGTTTTTTGAGATATTTCTTGTTTTTGGTTTAGGTTTAAAAAACTTGTATTTTTCTCATACAGGAATGGGTCAACTCGTGTCTATACAAACAAAGGAACTTCAGTCACCTAGTAACCAGCTTTTGACTTCACTTTAACCTACGATACTGCCATATTTCGCTTCTACTTACAAGGAAGTAAGAAATGAGACTATTTCTGCTAATTTTTTCTCATGCAAATGGAACACATCAGATTTTTATACTATTTACAATTATGGTACCTCTGTGAAAGTTATATCAAAACGAGCTAAGTATTCAAAAGCAATTAAAACATGAAATGGAAAACAAAATTATGAAATTCCCATTTCGACTGTCTTTAAGGTATATTCAGAACTTTTGTGAAAATGTCATCATTATGGTCGCTTCAAATATATAAACGTTGAAGGTTTGCATATGCTGGATATTGATTAAAACGTGGCTTACTTCCCAAATGAGGTTAGAAACGCACAAGGGTCTGGATACCTGAGCTGTTTCCTTCCCTCTCCAAATTAGCCCTAACATGCTTTCCGGGGCAGAAACTGCTGGAGGAGGAGACTTTTTTTTTTTAATTGGTATAATACGGATGTGTAAATAAAAAAGGATGTAGACAAGGAGACGAAAAGTGTTAACAGACACGGTAGAGATACACACTTGCATACAAATCACCAGCAGGAAGGTGCGGTGTTGTGGTTATCATTACCATTTCCGTGGACACGGCTATACGTGGCTTTCTTTATGTTGGTTTTCAAGTGCTTTTCACAGGCCTTCCATCTTAATTCGAAACATACTCTCCACACACGGATTCTAGTTGTGCCATTTATTGCACTGACTGAAGCTGTAAATGTTTAGGAACCATGTTTCCAATTTCTCTACATGCACTATGACATAGTATACAGAGAAGGTATTATAGATATTCCACTCAAAAATTCGATACCGAGATTTCACCGGAAATAGTTATTTTGGATCCAAAAAATCTCATGTGCTCCATTCATATGACTTTCTCTACATCTTTGACCCAAACTATTGCTAAAAAGCTTATGTCTCTAGTTACTTCATGCTAATCGAGAAAAAAATTAGCAGAAATAGGCTTATAGCTGCCACGTTCATTTGCTTGTATGGACAGGCGTTGACAAATTCCCCTATGAGAAAAGTATAACTGCTTTAAAGTTGAAATAAATAACAAGGAATATCTAATAAACGATCCACCCCACGAAAAAAGGGTACATAACGATACTTGTATGTTTTATCGTGATCTACATTTTCTTTCCTAGTAAGTTTTTGTCTACCTCTTACATTTTGCCAGTTATTAAATTTACGTAAAATTCATCCAGCATAAAGTGGTCTTCAGAGGCTATTCCAGGAAATTCAAGATATACATTTTATTTGTCAGGTATATATCCTTAATATACGATATTTTAAGCAAAATCATAAGGAGACATTTTTTAGAAAATCAAAATTTTCGAAATTTGTTCCATGGTAAGGGTAGTTGGGGGTGGAGGGTTTTCCAGAAAAGCTTCGTGTCGCATCCTTGCAAGATACTGAATTAAATACCAAGTTTGGTATTTAACGGACTTTTCAGTTTTGAGATATGCTGCCCATAGACACACAAAAATAAATACAGACACACACACTCACACACACATTGACATTTTTCCAAAAATGCCTTTTTTTTGTTTTGTTTTCAGGGTGTCCTAAAACATGTGTTTCCGGTGAAATTTCGTATCGAATTTTTGGGTACACATTCTGTCAAGCAAGTACCGGGAATTGATCATTTTAAAAACCTGTTTAAAACGGGGTTCGAAATTATTGTCGCTAAGTTGATACAACTTTTCTCTATACCCACGCGGAGTTTAATTGTAATCTGTCTTCTAATTTGTTTACAGTATGCCATTTTGTTAGTTCTTCTCAAAGGTGATTTGTATTTTACGATGGATACAAATATTGAACAAAGAATCTGTCTCAAATTTTGCATTGCAAATGGTATTTCGTGTGCTGAATCGCTGAAAATGTTATAGAGGGCTTAGGGTGAATCGACTTTATCAAAAACACATGCATATGGGTGGACAGTGCATTCAAAAGTGGTCGAGATGTGGTGGAAGATTTGCCTCGCTCTGGTTGGCCATCAACTGTTTCAGCTGAACTGAATATCGCTAGAGTGAAGAAAATGGTGTCTAAAAATCGTCATTAAGGTCTGAGAGAGATTGCCGCTGAACTTTCTGTGTCTCACGAATCGATTCATACAATTTTAAACGATTGTTTGGGCATGACACGCGTTGCAGCTCGGTTAGTTCCGAAATACTTGAATTTTATACAAAAACTCAATCGCGTAAGGATTGCTGAAGACATGCTAGGACGAGACAGTTCCGACCCCACATTCATGAAAAGCATGTAACTGGTGACTAGACGTGGGTTTACGAGTTTGACACTCAAAGCAGTCAACAAGTTTCCGAATGGCACCTTCCAACTGAACCGAAACCTAAAAGGGCACGTCAAACCCCATCAAAACTGAAGGTCATGTTGATAGTTTTTTTCGATTATCGCGGTGTCGTACACTCAGAGTTCTTGCCAGAAGGACAGATGGTACATAAAGACTATTATCTGAGCGTTATGCGGCGTTTGAGAGAACAAATATGGCGAAAAAGGCCAGATTTGTGGAACGACAACTCATGGATTCTGTACCACGATAACGCACCAGCTCACAAAGCTATTATTGTGAACGAATTTCTGGCCAAAAAATCAACAAATTTCATCGAACAACCACAGTATTTACCTGACCTGGCTCTTGCTGATTTCTCTTTCCAAAACTCAAGTTACCACTTCGAGGCACCCGTTTTCAGTCGATGGAAGACATAAAGAAAAATTCGCGGTGACAATTGACATCGATTCCTAAAAGTGCCTACAAAAAATGTTTTGATGATAAGATTATTCGTTGCCATGTATAATTTCAGAAGGGGCCTACTTTGAAGGCGATAAAATAAAATTGGATGAATAATTCAGTTTTTTTGTTTTATTGGCAAAATCCCGGAACTTTCTTGATACAGTAGTAGGTATTACAAAATCTCTCTTTACACTATGTACATAGTGCGTATAGAGAAAGTATAAAGAATTTTTGGAAAAAGGTTCGTGAATGCGCGGGTGTGTGTGTATGTGTGTGTCTGTGGATAGCATAGTTCAAAAACAAAAGACAGTTAAATACCAAAGTTGGTATTTAAATTCGGTATCTTCAAAATAAAAAAACGAAATAAGACTTCTCGTTTGAGAAAAGTTCTAAGTAGTTTAAAATTCAAATCAATAGCAAGGAATATCTTGGAAGCGTTTAATTCTACAAAAAAAAAAAAGAATCTGATGTAATCCTTTCGTATAGCTGTTTCTAGCTCTCCTACAAACTCCCTATAAAAGATTCTTCTTCTTTTTATCCATACTAATCGAAATAAATATTAGCAGAATGGGCTTATTACTTAGTTCCTTATAAGTAGAAGGAAACTAAAGAAATACACTATACTAAAGCAATAGTCACATGTTTTAAAAGCTCTCGCTATGCCGTTGCCAATGGAATTCACTTCTTTGCATGGTCAGGAGTAAAACAAAAGAAACAGTTTGAGAAAAGTATAATTACTTTAACCTGAAAGCAATAACAAGGAAGCTCGTAAGAAATTAAAACAAATTTAAACAAAATAAAATGGGTGTTTTACCAGATATACATTTCTTGTGCAGAACGTTTATCTCTATCTCTTATGGATTACTAGTTAACAAGAATGAAGTGGGTTTCAGCGGCTATTTCGAAAAAAATCAGGAAATGTATTTTATTTTTTCATGTAAACTTCTTTAATATGTAGTAGCATTTTAATATGAGGCTTAATACTTCTTCAATATGTGGAATGAACTCATCACTAATAGAGAGCGCCATAGGACGTGAAACTGGCAGAATGTTTTTCAGTGGCTTTATCTATTAAGGAAAGGGCTTCTTTTACGTGCAAATACATTTTATAGTGTACTTCTCTTCCTAAGGAAGCTATGCTAAGGACTTTACGTCTGAAAAAATCTAGTGTGTTCCATTCACATGACTTTCTCTACATCTCTGCAACAAATTATTGTTAAAAAGCTAATGCCACTATTTACTTCATGCTACTCGAGAAAAAATTAGCAGAAACAGTCTTATTACTTGATTCCTTGTAAGTAGAACGAAATAAGAGAGTACCATAGGATAAAGTGATAGTCAAAAGCTGGTTGCTATGTGGCTGAAGTTCCTTTGCTTGTATGGCAGGAGCTGTAAATACCTGTATGAGAAACCAAAGTTGAAACCAAAAACAAAGAATATCTCAAAAACGATCAACTCCACGAAAAAAATGTATATAACATAAATTGTGTGTTTTAATGTGCTCTACATTTTCTGCATGATCAGTTTTAGTCTATTTCTTACGGTTTAGCAGTTATACAAAATTCCGTAAACTTCATCCAGAATAAAGTAGTCTTCAGAGGCTATTCCCAGAAAATTCAAGATATACATTTTATTTGGCAATTAAATATCTTAAATATAAGAGATTTTAATCAAAATCTTTACAGCCATTTTTGAGAAACTAAAAATGTTCGAAAAAAGTTCCATGTAAAGTGCAATTGAGATTGGGGGGATTTTCTCAAAATCTTCGTGTCGCATTCTTGCGAGATACCAAACTTAAATACCAAGTTTGGTATTTAGCGGTCTTTTCATTTTTACTTTCTCTATACTCACTATACATAGTGTATAGAGAATGTATTGCACTCCACCAAAAAATTCGATACCGAGATTTCACCGGAAATATATGTTTTAGGGTCTCCCGTATCCAAAAAAAAGTATTTTCAGAAAAAGGTCCGTGTGTGTGTGTCCGTGTCTCCGTGTGTCTGTGAACACGATAACTCAAAAACGAAAAGTCGGTAAAATACCAATCTTGGCATTTAAGTTTAGTATCTTCCAGGGATGCGACACGAAGATTTTGAGAAAATCACCCCACTCCAAACTACCCTTTAGAGGGAACTTTTTTCGAAAATTTTGATTTTCTAAAAAACGGCTCTAACGATTTTGATTAAAATTTCGTATATTAAATATATTTACACGAAAAATAAAATGTATATTTTGAATTTTCTGGGAATAGCCTCTGAAGACTACTTTATTCTGAGTGAATTTTACGGAATTTTGCATAACTGCTAAACCGTAAGAGATAGACAAGAACTTACCACACAAAAGATGTAGAGCACATTAAAACACGCAATTTATGTTGTATACATTTTTTTCGTGAAGTTGATTGTTTCTTAGATACTGATTGTTATTGATTTCAGTTTTAAAAAACTTGTCAACTCCTGTTCATACAAACTTTTGACAAATGCTTTAGCTTATGCTACTCCCTTATTTCCCTTGCATGGAGGCAAGTAAGAAGTAAACAGAAGTAAACAGAAGAATTCATTGCAGAGATGTACAGAAAATCAGGTGAATGGAACACAAGATTTCTTTTTATGCTCAACCCCATTATTTATATTTTGACAAGTTGTCACAATATACTTAATATGAAACATAAATTAAGTTGATTTCTCAGTGATGTTTTCTTTTCCCATCCCAGCAATTCGGAAGCGGTATAATGAATCTTACCGCGTCATGTTAAAACAAACAATGCGCCAGAGCGGTTGTTGCACGAAGGTTTTAATATCGCCTTCATTTACCAAGAAGAGGTATGGGTAATGCCTGAACAAACAGAAGAGCACTCTGGCTTCGGTTGGTTAAGGACTTTTTGTTAAGCACGAGTCCAAGTGTCGAGTCATTAGCGAGGCAGTTTCTATAGACACATGAGACACTTCTCAACACCTACTCTCCTCTAATGAACAAGGAATCTCATCTGTTTGTCAAGACACTTTATTGGAAGGTGTCGACACCTGATGGACCTCTAGTTGACGGTTGGCTAGTGTTTACTGGCTTCAGTTTAAGGCGTGGACCTCATTCTGTCTTAATATTGCCTCAAATGTACTAACTTTCATTTATTTATTCATGTTCTACGTTTGTGTTCGATATCTCCGTGACCATCTAGGGAACAATGCCAGCCGAAAGTTGATGCCAGTCATTTCAGCAAGGGACCAGTTTTATACTACATTGGGATTCTATTTCATTTAAATCTCCTCCTAGGTCTAATGTAATATACGAGGATCGACAGATAAGTCTTGTCCCTCTCAATGAAAACACCATTTAAAATTTTGTTTTTCCTTTATTTTTCAACATAATTATCAGATGACCTCCTCGTTGCTGTGAAATCTCCGTCCTCCAAGAAATCTTTTGAGGTTTGGGAACAGGTGGTTGTCTCTGAGTGCTAGATCTGGCGAATAGGGTGGCTGTTCAAACAATTCCAACTTTAATTCGCACATTTTTCCCATTGCAATGACTGAACATTGTCGTGATGAAACAAGATATTTATTTGTTTTTTTCACTTCATCACTCAAACGTTGCAGTTAGCTTGCGTAGTAGTCACCAGTTATACCTTTGCCCTTTTCCAAGTAATCAATAAAAATAATTCCCTGTGCATCCCAGAAACCACTCGCCATAACCTTGTTAGCTAACAAAACTGACTTTACCTTTTTGGGAGTTGGTTCACCTGGCACAATCCACCTTTTTGACTTTGATTTACTTTCTGGAGTGTAGTCATGTATCCAAGTTTCATCCATGCTAATAAGCCATCTCAAAAATTCACTGGGATTTTTACGGTAAAGCTCCACATTCTTAACAGAAACAGTTTTTCTTTGCAACTTTTGATCAGGTGTCAACAAACGACGCACCCATCTTGCACAGACCTTGTGAAAGCCCAAAACATTACTTTAAATATTACCTGCACCTTCTTTTGATATGTGTAGAGCCTCAGCTATCTCAAACAGGTTTAATCTGTGGTCTTCCAGTATTAAACAATGATTTTTTTCAATGATTTGTGGAGTTGTCCTCTACTTGCTACCTAGGTACGTGAATCCAGATAGTAAACATTATACCTGAAATGTTTTAATCAAAATATAGTAGAATTAAGACAGTAAAACTATCCTCTTAATCAATATCCCACTATTGTAATAAAGTAGATTAGTGGAGGTAGAAAGCATGCATTTAAATCTTGTAAAAATTCCAGTCTCATATCTTTAAAATCTTGATAACAGTTCAGGAAATATGCAGAAATAACCAGGTGGACAAAGATTGTAATCTCCTGTTAAATTACTTAAATTAAATTGAGTTTTACTTACGGTTGCTATTTTACAACTGTGATTCCATCCAAAATTCGATACCGAGATTGTACCTGAAATAAGATCTGAGAAGCACATCGCAAGAAAAATAGGAAAAAGGTATCTGTGCGTGATATGGTGTGTGTGTGTATGTGTGTGTGTATATGTGCGTGATATGGTGTGTGTGTGTGTGTGTGTGTGTGTGTATGTGTGTGTGTATGATGAGCAAAACTCAAAAAAGGTATTTAAGTTCAGTTCTTCCAAAGATGTGACGAAGATTTTCACGAAATACACAACCCTAAACTACCCTTTACGTTTACGAAGATCGCTCGCAATTTTCCAGTTCCTCACAAATGGTATAACAATATTGCATAAGAGACGTTTATTTAGCCATTTTGGATATATCCGTTATAAATGGTTCAAATTATTCATTTCTCACCTAGACGGCCCGGGTTCGATCCCAAGCGACCGCATGTAAGATTTGTGGTGGACAAAGCGGCGCTGGGGCGGGTTTTCACGGGTTCTCCGGTTTCCTCCGCCATCGCATTCCACCGGTGCTCCATCTTCATTCATGTATCATAAGTGTCACCGCCTGCGGTGCCATAAGTAGTTAAAGCGGGCGCTAAACACTACCAAAAAAATTATTCATTCTTTTGGAGTCTTTCGATGATCTGTTGTTTCTCGCAATTGAGTGGGAACGGAATGGAATTTAAAGCCAGCACATAGTATTCAGTTTGGAATGGGAAATAAATTAAAGATGATGGGAGCTTGGTGACGCAGGGGTACCCTTTCGTTTGGATCAACACGACCTCCTCTGCTAGAACACTGGTCAGCGATTTTATTTTTGTCATTAAAACATTTTTAACGATCTTGCTGTCTTGGTTAAAGTGCTTTATGACATCAATTGTTGGCTAACAAAGGTGAGTACAACATTCCTGTATCAGGTTTAGTGTTTTAAGATAGGGTGTGGAGAAAAATATAAATTAATAATTACACATTTACTTTAAGCGAATAATGTTAATTTTATTTGTAACGAAAATCGTTCACGAAATTGCGCCACTTTCAAATATGCTTAAATGTTACTTGACAAGTTCCCGTATGAGAAAAGTAAGTATTTCAAAACTGAAATCAATATCAAGGAATGTCTCGAAAACGGTCAACTCCACGAAAAAAATATATACGACATAAGTTGTGTGTTTTATCGAGATCTACGTCATTTGTGTAATCGTTTAATGTCTATCTTGCAAAATTCAATAAAAATCATCCAGAATAAAGAGGTCTTCAGAGGCTATGCCAGAAAATTCAAGATATACATTTTATTTGTCATGTAAAAATCTTATATATAAGAGCTTTTAATCAAAATTGTAAGAGCCATTTTGGAGAAAGTAAAAATTGTCTAAATCTTTTCCATGTAAAGGATAGCTGGGCTGGAGGATTTTCTTGAAACTCTTGGTGTCGCATCCTTGGAAGATACCAAAATTAAATACAAAGTTTGATATTTAACGGTCTTTTCGTTTTTGAGCTCTGCTGTCCACAGACACACATACACACGGATATTTTCCTAAAAATGTTTTTTTACTTCCTCTACACGTACTATGTACATAGTGTATAAAGAAGGTATTGTATTGCACCCAAAAATTGTATTCACCTGAAATACGTGTGTGTGTGCGTGTGTGTGTGTTTGTCTGTGTGTCTTTGGACAGCATAGCTCAAAAACGAAAAGACGATTTTGATTAAAATATCGTATATTAAAGATATTTACCTGACAAATAAAATGTATATTTTGAATTTTCTGGGAATAGCCTCTGAAGAGTACTTTATTCTGGATGAATTTTGCATAACTAATAAACCGTAAAAGATGGACAAAAACTTAACACACAAAAAATGTAGAGCACGTTAAAACACACACTTTATGTTATAGGTATACATTTTTTTCGTTTTTGAGATATTCCTTTTTCTTAGTTTCAGCTTTGAAAAACATACTTTTCTCACACAGGAAGTTGTCAACTCCTGTCCATACAAACAAAGGAACATCAGTCACATAGCAACCAGCTTTTGGCTTTCTATGGTACTCCCTTATTTCGCTTCTACTTACAATAAAGCAAGAAATAAGATTATTTCTGCTAATTTTTCTCGATTAGCATGAAATAAATAAAAGATAAGATTATTAACAAAAATTTTTTACAGAGATACAGAGAAAGTCATGTGAATGGAACACATCAGATTTTTTTTTTTTGATTTAGGGGGAACCAAAACACGTAATCGAGTTTTAAGTGCATTATAATGCCTTCTCTATACACTACATAAAACAGTCCCAAAATTACGTGAGATCTGTGCTGTAGAGAACATGAATTGAACAATGCATAAGTAATGGCAAAAATGCAATTGAATAAAGAAGAGTATGTTAAATCGGACTTAGCTACCGAGCTAGCTGATCTGGTTAGCGCATTTGTCAGTTAATAAGGAGAAATATGACCGTTCCGTCCGGTACACAGCGACAACGCGAACAACAAAAGCAATTATTTCTCACCGCATAAACATGAGTGCAACCAACGGAGACCAGGCCATGAGGAAGTTCTGAAAGAACCGTGGAGAACTCACGCACGCAAATAACTCTCAAGAATATCATCGGTTATTAGGCACACGGTGCCACAAAACAGTGATGCCACTTTCCCTGCAATGCAACCGTCAAGTCTCAACGGACATCTTCTTTCTTATAAGTAGAGCACGGATGTTTAGGCAGGCATATAGGCACTAAAACTACTAAACATCTGATGTGTTCCATTCACATGACTTCCTCTACATCTCTGTAACAGATTATTGTTGAAAACTTTATGCTTCTATTTACTTCATGCTAATCGAGAAAAGTCGCCCTCCGTGGTGTAGTGGTTGCTATGCTAACTTCATATACCCAAGGTCGCGGGTTTAAACCCGGCGGAGGACGATGGATTTTTTCGGGCGTAAAAATCCTTAGCATGGCTTCGGAAGGGAAGTAAAGCCGTGGGTTCCGTGTCGTAGATTTACGGCATGTAAAAGAACCTCAAGCCTGATAGAGAGGCATCTGAGTAAAATTAAGCGGTCTTTCACGCCCAGTATAGAATGGGACGCTGAGAACCATAGCAGTTAAAAGGGTCCATAAATAACACGCCATTTCCATTTCTAATGAGAAAAAATTAGCAGAAATAAGCTTATTACTTGCTGCCTTGTAAGTAGAAGCGAAATCAGAGAGTACTATAGGTTAAACTGATAGTCAAAAGCTGGTTGCTATGCCACTGAAGTTCTTTTGTTTGTATGGACAGGAGTTGAAGATTTCCTGCAGGAAACAAGTTAGTTTTTTTAAATCTGAAACAAAAGCAAGGAATATCTGAAAAACGATCAGCTCCACGAAAGAAATGTATATTACATAAATTGTATGTTTTAACGTGCTCTACATTTTTGGTGGAGTAAGTTTGCATCTATCTCTTACGGTTTAGCAGTTATGCAAAATTCCGTAAATTTCATCCAGAATAAAGTAAGCTTCAGAGGCTATTCCCAGAAAATTGAAGATATAAATTTTATTTATCAAGTAAATATCTTTAGTATATGGTATTTTAATCAAGATCGTTAGAGCCTTTTTTGAGAAATTCAAATTGTTCGAAAAAAGTTCCATGTAAAGGGTAGTTTGGGGTGGGGGGACTTTTTTCAAAATCTTCGTGTCGCAATCCTGGAAGATACTAAGCTTAAATACCAAGTTTGGTATTTTACCGACTTTTCGTTTTTGAGTTATCGTGTTCACAGACACACGGACACACAGACACGCGGACACACACACGGAACATATATTTCCGGTGAAATCTCGCTATCGAGTTTTTGGGTGGAGTGCAATACCTGCTCTATACAATATGCACATAGTACGTACAGAGAAAGTAAAAATAGGCAGTGAAATATACAATCTCGGAAATAGACAAAAAATAGACAAATACCTAATAAATCATTTCATATGTACTCACTTTTCTTGGTTACATGCCACAACAAAATACTTTTTTAAGTTGTCAACTGACATAATGAGCTGCCTGTCAGAGAGAAGATTTTCATGCTGGAAAAAGCCTTGCACAGATCCGGAGAAAACTGATATTGTTTACTAGCTGTTGCAATCGCTGTTGATATTAAACAGAGCTTCTTCTGCCCGCCCATTTTAATAATTCCAGTCTTTTATGCTTCGCTGTAGCAAAATGTTGAAGTATAAAATACCCTTTCTAATGGTTAATTCTTTTTACACAAACTTTGCACATCAAAATGAAATGTATTATTTATGGACGCTCTTTAACTGCTGTGGTTCTCAGCGTCCCATTCTATGTCGGGCGTGAAAGAACGTTTAATTTAGCTCAGAGGCCTCTCTATCAGGCTTGAGGTCCCTTTATGTGCTGTAAATCTACGACACGGGACCAACGGCTTTACTTCCCTTCCGAAGGAAGCTATACTATGTTTTTTTACGCCCGAAAAAGCCCATCGTCCTCCGCCGGGTTTGAATTTGCACATCAGAACAGTGTCATCGTTAGATAGCATATCTGAACCGAATTCGCGGACATAACCATGCAGTTTACTACTGTGCACTCACTTTCGGCATGATAAATATTGCAATAATCACGAAAACTGCAGATGGAGCTGTTTAATGCAAGTTCAATCTCAAACTAAGAGATTCTACTTGCTGAGGCCTGAGCGTGTCTACTTTCTTTCAGAGATCGGAAAACCCGACTGTGTATTGTCTCAAAAAGAGGTGTGTGAGAAGAGATTAGAGAGTTCGAAGTACGCAATAACGGAATCTGGAGAAATAGGTGACTTTGCAGAGCTACCTGACTTGAAAAGGGATGAGTTGACCATCGGGCGAGGGAGGCGAATAATACAAATCTTACAAAAGACAATTGCAAACATGCATTCCTTTCTACACCCTCCAGCAATATTTTCTTTCGCTGGTAAATTCCGAAATAACTTGTTATACTGTTTAAACACTTCTTGGAAATATATGTAGTGTTGGAGAATAATATTCTCAGCAAATATCTGTGTGAGCTGAATACATATTTTTAATTCATGCAACCATTATTTTTTATTTTTTGTTATAATCCATGCAAGATTTTTTTAATGTATTAAAAATAGAAAAATATGCAATAAGGAGGTAAAAAGGCTAAAAAAAAAAAAAGGTGGTTATCTTTAAAATGGCAACGGGAGCTAAAAGAGGCAAAAAAGTTAAACTAAAAATTGCGCCTATTGTCCCCAAATGTGAGGAAACATGTTTATCCTTAATAGCTCTTTCATATGTACTCTCCGGTTAAAGAAGGCGTTTAGCCTAACATCCGGGCTCTACTTATAAGCTTATTAGGTTCGAGGAAAGCTCAATAAAGAGGATATTTGGTATAAGCGAGTAAACAGAATTTTAGATGAAATAGGGTGTGGGGATATTTGAAAGGACAGACAGATAAGTGAGAAAGAGTGTTGGAAAAAGAGTTCGATTGAGAATTGAAGATGTGGAAACAATTGGTAGTTTCAACTCCAAAAGTCCATTGTATATTATATACGGAGCTGAAAACGATATGGGAAAGAGAAAATTATGTTATTCTTTGTAACAAACCTTTAAGAGGGGCTTTTGCATGGGCAAGGACAGGGGTGTTGAGTTTAAAAGTGTTAGGGGTAAGAGCAAACCAAGATAAATGTCTACTGTGTAATAGGAAGTTTAATAAGTATTGGCATTTAATTCTAAAATGCGAAGAAACAATGAATATGAGAGAAAAATTACGAAAAAGCAATTTGTCTAGTCTACCAAATGAAATGATAGGTAAAATGATGTTAAGAGTTAAGTGTGGGTTGGTGAAAGGAAGAAGTAAATAGGACCTGCTATGGGATCTCAAAAATGCAGCAACTTAGTGAAGGGACAAAATGAGATATAATAGGTAGAATTGAGGGATACAATTTAAGAATTATAGAATTCTAGGTGTGAATTAAACCATGTAATTATTGAAGTGAAATAAATACTAAATACCTACCTGCCAACCAACCACCTACCTACCTGTCCTTTACTTATTCATTTATTTGTTTATTTATTTATTTATCCTGGTTGGAGTTAGAGCCATAAGACCTTCTCTTCCACTCTACCAGACAATATATTAAATTCAATAAGTAATGATACAATGAATAAAGAAACAAAAATACAATTCTACACCACTTAATAAAAACATATAAAAAGGTGCAACAAGTCTGAAATGAAAAAAAAAAAGAGACTGTAAACAAAATTATTTTAAGTGAAATATTCTTGTAGTTGAAACACATATTTGTCATTTTTACAATTGAAATGTATATTACTTCCCAGAACATATAATATTAATAACAATAAATGAAGGTAGCGATGTCTTTACCATATTAATACAGCACGTGACTAGTCACCTCTCATTGGCTGGTGTGGTGAAATAGACAAGGATCCTTCTTGTTTGTATCACTTTTATGGCATGACCTTGCTCTGCATATGGTTTGTGTATTGCATCAAAGGTGTTCTTAGCCAATCAGGGGAAAGGGATTGAAAATCGTGTGAGATAAAAATCTGATGTGTACCATTAACATGACGTTCTCCACATCTCTGCAACAAATTATTGTTAAAAAGCCAATGCTTCTATTTACTTCATGCTCATCGAGAACAAATTAGCAGAAATAGTCTTATTACTTGTTTCCTTGTAAGTAGAAGCGAAATAAGGGAGTACCATAGGTTAAAGTGATAGACAAAAGCTGGTTGCTATGAGACAGAAATTCCTTTGTTTGTGTGGACACGTGCTGACACATTTCTGTATGAGAAAAGTGTTTCAAAGCTGAAACCAAAAACAAAGAATATCTCAAAAACGATCAACTCCACGAAAAGAAATGTATATAACATAAATGTTGTGTTTTAATGTGCTCTACATGTGTGGTAAGTCTTTGTCTATCTCTTATGGTTTAGCAATTAGGCAAAATTCTGTAAACTTCATGCAGATTAAAGTAGTCTTCAGAGGCTACTCTCAGAAAAAACAAGACATACATATTATTTACCTGGCAAATATCGTTAATGGTTAGAACCATTTTGAGAAAGTCAAAATTTTCGAAAAAAAGTTCCATGTAAAGGTTAGTTGGGGTGGGGGTATTTTCTTGAAAATCTTCGTATTGCATCCTTGCAAGATACCAAACCTAAATACCAAGTTTGGCA
Organism: Hymenopus coronatus; assembly: GCA_030762935.1. Taxonomy (NCBI): domain Eukaryota; kingdom Metazoa; phylum Arthropoda; class Insecta; order Mantodea; family Hymenopodidae; genus Hymenopus; species Hymenopus coronatus. The sequence continues at coordinate 38,634,178 of CM060885.1, read as the reverse complement.
TTTAACGGTATTTTCGTTTTTGAGCACACACACACGCACGGACCTTTTTCCAGTTTGCTTTTATTTGCATTCAGGGGGACTCAAAACATGTATTTCAGGTGAAATCGCGATATCGAATTTTTGGGTGCATTACAATACCTTCTCTATACACTAGTACGTGTAGAGAAAGTAAAAAGGATTAGCTCACCTGACCTTAAGTAATATCGGGCAAACTTATGAGAAACACAATTAGGTCATAAAATAATGGAGATTCTATCAAGCTAGGATTTCCAATGTTCAAATGTTTCTAAAGAAAAAGTAAAACATATTTCTAACATCTAGTTTCCAACACAACTATGTAACAAAGATGTACTCACAAAACAAGCCTTCTATGCGATGAAGTGCCGAAGCAAAACATTATACATACGCGTACGTGGAAATGCTAAGAAATAAATAAAAACCCGATAGGTAGCATTTATATAAATGTTTGCACTCCTTGTCATTTATATTTGCCATTATTCTACAGCTTTCACATTAAAATGTTATATCTAGTTCTTGTTAACTGTTTCAAATAAGAAAAGCTAGTTCTCATTCGGTAATCGGAAGTATTTTCTACTAAATTGAGCCCGGCAACTTTTATATTTCAAAAGCAGTTCGCAAAATTCGAGGTATATTCTCATTTAATTCCACATTTTTACTTTCTCTATAGGTACTATATACATGGTGTATAGAGAAGGGACTGCATTCCACCTAAAATTCCATACCGAGATTTCACCGGAAATACACGTTTTAGGATTCTCTGTATCAAAAAAGGCGTGTGTCCTTATGTTTGTGAACACGACAACTCAAAAATGAAAATTCAGTCAAGTCAAGTATTAAACCTGGTATTAAGTTTAGTATCTTCCAGGGATGCAACACGAACATTTAGAGAAAAATCCCCCACCCCCCTTTACTTGGAAAATTTTTCGAAAATTTAGATTTATTCAAAAATGGTTCTAACGATGTTGATTAAAATACCGTGTATTAAATATATTTATATGGAAAATAAAATGTTTTGTTTGAATTTTCTTGGGATAGTCTGTAAAGACATTTTTATTCTGAATGAATTTTGCTGAATTTTGCATAACTGTAAAAGATAAACAGAAACTTACAACACAAAACATTTAAATCACGTTGAAACTCACAATTTATGTTGTTTTTTTTTTTCGTGGAATTGACCATTTCTGAGATATTCCTTGTTATTGCTTCAGATTTAAAATACTTCAACTTTTCTCACAAGGAAAGTTGAAAACTCCTGGCCCTGCAAAGAAACGGATGTCAACCACATGGCAACCAGTTTTTAAGAGATTTTACTTTCGTTTTAGCCTAGTGTGTTCCCTTATTTTTCTTCTGCTTACAAGAAGCAAGCAATTAAAAAAAGATCTGCTAACATTTATCTAGATTATCATAAAGTAGATAGAAGAATATTATTTTTACGATAATAGTTACAGCGATGTAGAGAAAGTCATGTGAATGGAACACACGAGATATTTTTCCATTAATTTTTTTTAGAGAAAAAGGAAAATCTTTTACAGGGATATTTTATAAGAATGTGCGTCTTCGCTAGGCATGCATTCAAATGTATGTGTATTCAGGGAGATTTCGTGTATGAAAAATGATTACCATAAGTATTTTAAAAATCTAATAAAAAAGGAATACCTTGGAAGTGGTGGCGCTGTCAACTCCATTTACCTACGAGTAGATTTCGGGTTTGTAGTCCCTGGTCCAGTTATTTTATTCTGCGTAGTTTCGGCTAAAACTGCGACTGGCATCTTCAGTGAAGAAGAAGCGGAAGCAGTGTTTGGCGAAACTACAGAGAAAAAACAACTGAACCAGGGCATATATAAAGGAGTTTTTGACATAAGTTTAGAGTTTTAAGGAGATTCAATTTGTTTTTTGTAGTAAGATTTTATCTCTTACGGTTTACCATCTATTCAAAGGTCATTCAGGAGGAAGAAAACTTTAGAGGCTATTGCTAGAAAATTCAAACTATACATTTCATTTGGCATAAAAAGTCTTAAATATATGGTATTTTATACAACATCTTTGAAGCCATTTTTTAAAGAAATCACAAATTTCGAAACATAGTCCATATAAAGGATATTGATTTAAGTGTTTTTCACACAAGCGTGTGTAGAACAGGTAAACTCTTGTGTGAAAAAACAAATAAATCACTACTAATTGACCATAATAGTTGGCTATACTATGAATCCTGGGACTTAGAGTGCTGACAATATTGTATGTCACCATTGGGGTTGAGAACACCTTGTGGTTTATCGGGAAACATGAGAGTCAGTTGAAAGATTCAATGAAATGCCGGCATGTTAGCATGGTAGCTCAGTGGTAGAGCAACCGGCTAGAGATCGGGAGATACGTGGTTCTAATCCCGGCTATGGTATTGAATTTTTCAGTCAGACTCTACCTATCCATATAAAGGATAGTTTGAATGGGGGAATTTCTTGAAAATCTTCGAGTTTCATCAGTGTAAACTACCGGACTTTGTCACGTTTGTTCCGAGCTATCCTTTTCATGGACATATGCACCTTTCTCAAAAAATCTGATGTGTACCATTCACATGACTTTGTCTATATCCCTGCAACAAATTATTCTTAAAAAGCTTATGCTTCTATTTACTTTAGGTTAATCAGAAAAAATTAGCAGATGTAGTCTTATTACTTGCTTCCTTGTAAGTAGAAGTGAAATAAGGGACTACCATAGGTTAAACTGATAGTCAAAAGCTGATTGTTATGTGAAAGTATAAGTATAAGCTGAAACCAAAAATAACGAATACCTAAAAAACGATCACCTCCACGAAAAAAATGTATATCACATAGCTTATGTGTTTTAATGTGCTCTACATTTTCTGTGTAGTAAGTCTTTGTCCATCTCTTACGCTTTAGCAGTTATTCAAAATTCCGTAAAATTCATCCAGAATAAAGTAGTCTTCAGAGGCTATTCCTAGAAAATTCAAGATATACATTTTATTTGTCAGGTAAATATGTTTAATATTCGAAATTTTAATCAAAATCGTTAGAGCCACTTTTGAGAAAATCAAAATTTTCGAAAAAAATTCCATGTAAAGGGTAGTTTGGGGTGGGGGTATTTTTCTCAAAATCTTCGTATCGCATCCCTGGAAGATACTAAACTTAAATACCAAGTTTGGTATTTTACCGACTTTTCCTTTTTGAGTTATCGTGTTCACAGACACACGGACACACGGACCAACACACACATACACAGACCTTTTTGTGAAAATTCTATTTTTGGATATTGGGGATCCTAAAGCATATATTTCCGGTGAAATCTCGGTATCGAATTTTTGGGTGGAGTGCAATACCTTCTCTATACACTATGTACATAGTGCGTATAGAGAAAGTAAAAATGAGTTTTTTATTCAGGGGACCTCATATAACTATATTTCCAGTAAAATGTTGGTATTATCTTTTTGGGTGAAATAGATACCTTTCTACTTAGTATGTACTAGAGAAAGTAGTAAAACATACATCAGTTCCGAAATCAGTAGTCTGATTACCCGACTTTCAATAGCTTACTTTCGATATCCGATTAGTTCTAATATTGAACAAAATTCGTTATCAGGTAGCTGCATTGTTACAAGAGCTGTTTTTCCGTACATTTTACTGCTCAACGACTTTCGTACCCTTTATATATGGAAAATGGTTAATACGTCAATGATAAAAACCTATGTGTCCCATTCACACCGGTATAACAAATTATTGTTAAACAGCTTTTTCCTATCTATTTTATGACAATCAAGATACACATTAGCAAAAAGTAGAGAAGAAATAACGGAATATACTATGTAAAAATCGGATGTGTTCCATTCACATGACTTTCTCTACATCTGTGAAACAAATTGTAGTTAAAAATCTTATGCTTCTATTTACTTCATGCTAATCAAGAAAAAATTAGCAGAAATAGTTTTATTACTTGCTACCTTCTAAGTAGACGCAAAATAAGGGAAACCATAGGTTAAACTAATAGTCTAAATCTGGTTGTTTTGTGAATGAAGTTCCTTTGTTTGTATGTATGGATAGGAGTTGACAAATTCCTGTGTGAGAAAAGTATAAGTATAAGCTGAAACCAAAAATAACGAATACCTTAAAAACGATCACCTCCACGAAAAAAGATATATAACATAACTTGTGTGTTTTAATGTGCTCTACATTTTCTGTGCAGTAAGCTTTTATCCATCTCTTACGGTTTAGCAGATATGCAAAATTCCGTAAAATTCATTCAGAATAAAGTAGTCTTCAGAGGCTATTCACAGAAAATTCAAGATATACATTTTATTTGTCAGGTAAATATCTGTAACATACGATATTTTAATCAAAATCATTAGAGCCATTTTTTAGAAAATCAACAATTTGGAAAAAATAGTTCCATGTAAGGGGTACTTGGGAGTGGGGGATTTTCTTGAAAATCTTCATGCTGCATCCCTGGAAGATACCAAATCTAAATACCAAATTTGGTTTTTAACGGACTTTTCGTTTTTGAGCTATGCTGTCCACAGACACACAGACACACACACGCACACACACACATACGGACCTTTTTGTATATACACTATGTACATAGTTCGTATGGAGAATGTAAAAACGATAGCCAATCTTTCAAAATCTGGTTGTCTTGTGGTTCAAATCCGTGTCTATGCATGGCCAGGAATTTACAACTTAACTATTTTAAATCTAAAACAAATAACAAGGAACATTTCATAAAGGTTAATTCCACAAAAAAACGTATATGACATAAATTGTGTGTTTTAACGTGATCTACATTTTTGTGTAATAGGTTTCTGTTTAAATTTTACGGTTTACTAGTTATGCAAAATTCAGCAACATTCATTCAGAATAAAGAGTTCTTTAAAGGCTAGTCTCAGAAAGTCCAAAATATACATTTTATATGCCATATAAATATCTTTAATATTCGGTATTTTGATCAAAATCGTTAGAGTCATTTTTGAGAAAATTAAAAGGGTAGTAAAGGATAGTTTGGGATGGAGGAATTCTTCTCAAAACCTTCGTGTCGAATCCCTGGAAGATACTAAACTTAAATACCAAGTTTGGCATTTTACCGACTTTTCGTTTTTGGGTTATCGTCTTCACAGACACACACACACTCGAACATTTTTCCAAAAATGCTTTCTTTGGATACAGGGGACCCTAAAGCATGTATTTTCGATGAAATCTCTAGATCAAACTCTTTAGTGGAATGCAAAAGGTACCTTCTCCATACACTATGTACTTAGAACGTGTAGAGAAAGTAAAAATAAAATAATTATATCAAAACTAGCACGTTCACTTAAACATTTGACACGGTGTAGTTCAGAATATACCAAGATCAGGAAAATTCCTCCAAGAAACTAATATCATAATTCTTATTAAACAGGAATGTTTCTATCAGGAAGTTATTCTGGCTTCCGTCGCACTTCATTACTGTTAAGATTAACTTTTCCCTTGAAGGATGTAATTTTATGTATGTCTTCATTTTCTTTTTGTGTTCTCCGCGGGAACTGTTATTTCCCACAGAAAAATGATACGCTGTATGAATATGCATGTGAATTAAAAAAGAGTACAAAAAGGTTATCCAAGGCCTCAGCATGTTTCAATGATTCTAAATGCACTACTGGCATGAATGCAAATCAATGGGGACAAAACTACTTTAGAAATAATTGTTCCCCCATTTTATGCTCTGTGTTCTCACAGAACACAGTGAACGTTGTGTTGAATCTCACTTAAATGTTTCACTTCTGCACTTACATAGGTATATCTAAAATATGGTTTATGCACCGTACATTGTCCATTAATAATTAGACTAATTAGGTATCTAATCATTGTTATTTCCTCTGCACGTATAATGTATATAGTGTATAGAGAAGGTATTGTATTACATCCAAAAATTCGATACTTAGATTTCGCTGGAAATATATATTTTGGTAACCCTTGCATCCAAAAACAAAGCATTTTTAAGGATACTGCGCATATAAGGATGCGACATGAGGATTTTCAGGATCTCTTCCTTATATTTAAAATATTTACATGACAAAATGTATATCTTCAATGTTCTGGGAATAGCCTCTGAAGACATCTTTATTCTGGATGAACTTTGCGGAATTTTGCATAACTGGTAAACCAAAAGAGATACATAAAAACTTACCACACAACAATGTAGAACTCGTTAAAACTCACAATTTATATCATAAACATTTTTTTCGTGGAGTTAGCCGTTTTTTTTAGATATTCCTTGTTATTAGTTTCGGCTTAAAATACTTATACTTTTCTCATACGGGAATTTGTCAACTCCTGTCCATACAAACAAAGGAACTGCAATCACAGAGCAACCAGCTTTTGACTATCACTTATACCGATGGTACTCCCTTGTTTCCCGTCTACTTATAAGGAAGCAAGTAATAAGACCCTTACTGCTGATTTTTTTCTCGACTAGCATTAAGTAAATAGAAGAATAAACTTTTTAACAATAATTTATTGCAGAGATGTAGAGAAAGTCATGTAAATCGAACATTTCAGAATTTGGGATATATGTTTCTGATTACATTTTTCTGGCCGTATATAAAATATATTAATTTAGTTCCTGATTTATACCTGTTAAGGGCACAAGGTAGTCTGAACAAACGGAAGTTAAACTTTACCGCTGCTCTTAAGTTTTTTTCAGAATTTATTCAGAATTATTCTATTAATCATGGAAATTATTTCAGGCTGTTGATTGCATTAATAGCTTATGTAGTTGAGTCTATAAAAGTATTTGATTCAGCAGAAAAGTAATAAAACTTAGTCTTAAAACCTGTGAATTCATGTACCTTTTTCTCTGATACTACTGGCAATATATAATCAAACTTTTGCATGCTTGTTCTTAGTATAATCAGATATCTTCTGAAGCTTAATTATGTAACTATGATACAATATCCGAATAAATTAAAAAGGAAATATATTTGTACATTTAAAAAAAGTAAAAACGTGGGAAATTTGCAATGTTGTTGCTTTCTTAATATGATCGATATATACTATAGCATCACGATTTTAAGTTCAACTATGTGCTGTATATATGTGCTGAAAATTTCAGCTTTCCAGCTCACATAGTTTCTGAGAAAAAGGCACATAAACACCAAAAAATGCTGTTTTGAGAAAATTTAATTTAAAGATACAAATGTTCTAAAAATGGAAATTGCATATTAGATTAAAAGTCATGCAGAGCTGCATTTAAATTATATTTAAATAGATTCAAATTCTCTTAAACCTCCCAAAGGTACACATTTTATGGAACTAGAAATAATAAACGTCTTATAAGCGTCTAAAAATGTTATTTTTACCATTTCAGAGTATCTTAAGCTTATGTCATGTTAAACATACGTTTGGCTTCTCTCTGCTACACACTTGATGACGCAGCACAAAACAATAGAGTATATTTACTTTCTCTACATGTACTATGCACATAGTGCATAGACAAGGTATTGAAATGCACCCAAAAATTAGATACCGAGATTTCACCGGAAATACATGTTTTGGTTACCTCTGAAACAAAAAAAAAACATTTTTGGAACAAAATCCCCGTGTGTGCGTGTGTGTGTGTCTGTCTCTATGGACAGCATAGCTCAAAAACGAAAAGAGCGTTAAATACCAAACTAGGTATTTAACTTTCATTTCTTCTAAGGATGCGACACGAAGATTTTCAAGAAAGACCCCCCAAACACCACACTACCCTTTACATGGAACTTTTTTCGAAAATTTTGATTTTCTCAAAAATGGTTCTTAAGATTTTGATTAAAATATCGTACATTAAAGATATTTACCTGACAAATAATGTATATCTTGAAGTTTCTGGGAATAGCCTCTGAAGATTATTCTAGACGAATTTTACGGAATTTTGTATAATTGTTAAACCGTAAGAGATGGACAAAACGTATTACACAAAAAATGTAGAGCACGTTAAAACACACAATTTATATTATATACATTTTTTTCGTGGAGTTCGTCATTTTTGAGACATTCCTTAATTTTGGTTTCTGCTATGAAAAACGTATAATTTTCTCATACAGGAACTTGTCAACTCCTATCCATATAAACAAAGGAACTTAATTGACATAGCAACCAGTTTTGGACTATCACTTTAACCTATGTAGTCCCTTATTTCGCTTCTATATACAAGGAAGCAAGTAATACGACTATTTCTGCTAATTTTTTTCTGATTAGCGTAAAGTAAATGGAAATATAAGCTTTTTTTAGAATAATTTACTGCAGAGATACAGAGAAAGTCATGTGAATGGTACTGATCAGATTTTAAACTTTATAAAGTTGCCCACAATGCGCCTAAAAATTTAATAAGATAGAGAGGTTTAAGGAAAACTCCGGTTCAGCGTGTCTTGACACATCCCATACTAAGGATGAGATTTCGCTGTCGAGTAGTGTATGTTTTGCAGTTGTTCACGAACATGCTGTGACTTTGTCCATGTGGAACACACGAAATGTTCTGCATATACCCACACTCAAGGATAATTATTATTTCCGTAAAGCAGAGCTTTATGCACAAACCGTGATATATAATGATGGGAAGTAAATGACAACAGTATCAGGATGCACGATTTCAAACTTTTCGCCCGTTGGATCAGTCCCACGGTTTATATTTTTACTTTCTCTAGTCCCGTATTCACAATGTACATAGGTATTGCACTCCACCCAAAAATTCGATACCGAGATTTCACCGGAAATATATGTTTTAGGGTCCCCTGTATCCAAAAAAAGCATTTTCAGAAAAAGGTCCGTGTGTGTGTCCGTGTGTCAGTGTGTCTGTGAACACGATAATTCAAAAACGAAAAGTCGGTAAAATATACCAAACTTGGTATTTAAGTTTAGTATCTTCCAGGGATGCGACACGAAGATTTTGAGAAAAATCCCCGCACCCCAAAATACCCGTTATATGGAAAAAATTTCGAAAATTTTGATTTTCTTAAAAATGGCTGTAACGATTTTGATTAAAATATCGTATATTAAAGATACTTACCTATAAATAAAAATGTATATATTGAATTTTATGGGAATGGCCTCTGAAGACTACTTTATTCTGGATCAATTTTACGGAATTGTGTATAACTGCAAAACCGTACGAGATGGACAAACACTTACGACATAAAAATTGTAGAGCACGTTAAAACACACAATTTACGTCATACCATTTTTTTTCGTTGAGTTGATCACTTTTAAGATATTCTTGGTTTTTCGTTTCTGCTTTGAAAAACATACGTTTCACATATAGGAATTTGTTAACTCCTGCCCATACAAACAAAGGAACTTTAGTTACATAACAACCCTTTTGGCTATCATTTTAGTTATAGTACTCTCTCATTTCGCTTCTACTTACAAGGAAGCAAATAATAAGACTATTTCTGCTAATGTTTCTCGGTTAGTATGAAGTAAATAGAAGCATAAGCTTTTTAACTACAATTTGTTGCAGAGATGTAGAGAAAGTCATGTGAATGGTACACATAAGATTTTTCCATAAAGAACTTGTAAAACACTCCCTTTGTTTGTTCGGAAATATTAGGTTTATAGAAAAAAAAATGCTATTGAACCTGTGGCTCTAACAAAGTCATAAATATTTCACTGGTATCTTAGCAAAATTATTGAGGGTCAACTCTATTCCGTGTCTTACCATGTGTTTAGGTAAGCGTTTGGTAAGCGATGCTGTCTTAAAACAGATTACAATATTACGTTACAGAATAAACAAAAACTTAAAGAGAAAAATCTTATGTGTACCATTCACATGACTTTCTCTATATCTCTGCAACAAATTATTATTAAAAACCTTATGCTTCTATTTACTTCATTCTAATCGAGAAAAAATTAGCAGAAATAATCTTATCACTTGCTTCTTTATAAGTAGAAGCGGAATAAGCAGTACCATAGGTTAAAGTGATAGTCAAAGGCTGAGTGCCATGTGACTGAAGTTCCTTTGTTTGTATGGACAGGAGTTGACAAATTCCTGCATGAGAAAAGCAAATTCTTCAAAGCTGAAACAAAAAACAAGGAATATCTTAAAAACAATCAATTCCACGAAAAAATGTATATAACATAAATTGTGAGTTTTAATGTGCTCTACATTCTCTGTGTAGTAAGTTTTTGTCCACGGTCTTACGGTTTAGCAGTTATGCAAAATTCCGTAAAATTCACTAATAATAAAGTAGTCTTCAGAGGCTATTCCCAGAAAATTCAAAATATACATTTCATTTGTCAGGTAAATATATTTAATATATGATATTTTAATAAACATCGTTAGGGCCATTTCTTAGAAAATCAAAATTTTCGAAAAAATTTCCATGTAAAGGGTAGTTTGGGGTGGGGGGATTTGTTTCAAAATCTTCGTGTCGCATCCCTGGAAGATAGTAAACTTAAATACCAAGTTTGGTGTTTTAGCAACACACACACGGACCTTTTTCTGAAAATACTTTTTTAAGATATAGGGGACCCTAAAACATATATTTCCGGTGACATCTTGGTATCGAATTTTTGGTGGAGTGTAATACCTTCTCTATAGACTATACATAGTACGTGTAGAGAAAGTAAAAATTCAATAGAAGGAGCAATAGAACTTCGCTTTGAGAGCAGGCTGAATCGAGGCGTATTTTGAATGCACAACTTCACTGTATAGTCATATGGCCAATAAGCAAATGAGGTGTAGAAGCAGACAGACATCACGCAGGTAGCACGCTTGTTGGGTATGATTACCTCTGACAAATACACGCAGTGTGCATGGAAAGCTAATACGTATTGCGAAACTACGAGGCGAAGCATGACGCAGTACACTACGCTCTTTAAGGGTTCTAAACCAGTTCATGTATACCTCAAAAACATGTGTTCCATTCCCAAGTTACTTTTCTCTATACGTAGTATGTACATAGTGTATAGAGAAGGTATTGCACTCCACCAAAAAATTCGATACCGAGATTTCACCGGGAATATATGTTTTAGGGTCCCCTGTACCCAGAAAAAGGTCCGCGTGTGTGTCCGTGTGTCTGTGAACACGATAACTCAAAAACGAAAAGTCAATAAATTACCAAACTTGGTATTTAAGTTTAGTATCTTTCAGGGATGCGACACGAAGATTTTGAGAAAAATACCCTCACCCCAAACTACTCTTTACATGGAACTTTTTTCGAAAATTTTGATTTTCTAAAAAATGGCTCTAACGATTTTGATTAAAATATCGTATATTAAAGATATTTACGTGACAAATAAAATGTATAGTTTGAATTTTCGGGGAATAGCCTCTGAAGATCACTTTATTCTGAGTGAATTTTACGGAATTTTGCACATTTGCTAATTCGTAAGATATAGACAAAAACGTACCATACAGAAAATGTAGAGCACATTAAAAAACACAATTTATGCTGTATACATTTTTTTCGTGGAGTTTTGAGATATATCTTGTTTTTTTTTTTTTTTTTCAGGTTCCAAAAACTTTACTTTTCTCATACAGGAATTTGTCAACTTCTGTCCATACAAACAAAGGAACTTCATTCACATAGCAACCAGCTTTTGACTATCGCTTTAACCTATGCTACTCCCTTATTTCGCTTCTACTCACAAGGAAGCCAGTAATAAGACTATTTCTGCTAATGTTTTGTCGATTAGCATGAAGGAAATGGAAGCATGAGCTTTTTAAAACTAAATTGTTGCAGAGATGTAGAGAAAGTCATGTGAATGGAACACATCATATTTTTTTGTAGTGTTTAACGTCCGCTTTTACTACTTGTGTCACCGCAGGCGATGACACTGGTTATACATGGAATGAATATGGAGCACCGGTGGAATGCGATTACGGGGGAAACCGGAGAACCTGGACCATCATGGTTCGGCCTTTCTCGAGCTGTTCCAAACTTTCTTTACAAATGACTATTATTTTATTTACTTCATGCTAATCAAGCTAAACATTACCAGAATTGGTCTTATTACTTACTTATTTGTGAGTGGAAGATAAGTAATAGAACGCACAGGCTAAAACGCTAATCAACTCTTTTAAAAGCCGATGTAAAAGGCGCTATTGAATTTCTGTCCCCTTTGCTTGATAGCAATTATCTACCGGTTGAGAAAAGCTTAAGAACTGAAACCAACAACTCAGAATATATCTGAAGCGATCTACTCTACAAAAAATGATATAAAATGTTTGTTTTAACGATATCTGCATTTCTGTGTACGGTTTATCAGGTATACAAAAGTTATATGAAAATCATCCAGAATTGAAGCCTTCACAGGCTGTTCCAATAAAAATAAAAAATATACATTTCATTTGGGATGAAAATATCTTAAAAATTCTATTTTAATCAAAGTTTTTGAGGCATTTTTGAGAAAATCAAAATTTTCGAGAAAAAAAACCGTTCCAGGTATTAAAACTCTTCGTTTCGTATCCTTGGAAGACATTCAACTTAAGTATCAAGTTTGGGTTTTACATGCTTTAGTTTTTGAGCTGTGAAACCCAAAGACACACACTCACACGGACATATTTCTAAAAAAAAAAAAAAAAAATCCACTATGTACATTGTAAACGTATAAAAGTAGCCTATAAAGCAGGAGAAGAAGCGGAAGAAAAGGAAGCGAACAACTAGCCAATGACAAACACGCTACTAAATTTTCACAGCAAAAATGTTCTATCTCACTTATGGAAGTATAGATTAGGACACTTAAAACAAATACATCTGGACTTTAAAGTAAAAGAAGAAGATAATAAGTTCGAAATGCAAAAGGAGGAAGATACAGTTTTAACTTAAACACAAGATCCAGTTAAAGATGGCTACACAGTAAACCGGCAACGCGCAAGGCGAGCGCTGCAGTCAGCATGTGTTACGTCACGTTTAGCAAAAAGCTTCCCTCGAAGAAGGGAATAATCTCGTAGCAGCATTAAGACATACTATATGTACCATACACAAAAATCTGTTGTGTTCCATTCACATTATGCAGCAGACACTATTTTAAATGTCCAAGGTCATCCGAACATAATGCTCACGAGCCGCTACTGCATCTAAGCGCCAGAATGTTAGAAATGTACACTCCAGGTCAGTGGCTGTGTTATTAAAAGAGTTTGTAGTTTTCTTCCGATCTCTTTAATGCCATTGCATGAGTGAAACTAGTTGCTTGTTTTATTAAACCTTATAAGTATTATTTTATGCCAAGAATTAGAGCTTCGGGCACTGTTTGTATTTGCAGAAAAACAGGAGATGTAGTTAAAATACGAGAATATATGTATTAAAGCAGCAAGTTAAAAATAAAAATTAAATAATGATAATATATGTGCAAAAAACAATATAAATTATACGTTATTTTTCGCTCCCTTTCTGTCACATGGATACAGGTGTTCAATTTTATGCATGATTTCTCGCGCGCTGATAGAGCAACAATGATACAGTGAAGTTACATTGAAGCAATAATGCTCATTGCCGAGAATAAGCGGTGCGCATTTGCAGGACAGAAATATATCCAGCGATATTTACCTAGAAAAAGCGGTGATGGTTCTCGGAAAAGAAACAAATCACAGGTTCTAGATATGGTTAAGTTGCTAACTAATGCAATCCGCCTGACTAAGCACCCTCCCGGCAAGGTAATGAATAACATTTAAAGCTTGCTCTGTTCTCTGTTCACAATCTGAATATGAACACAACACAACCTTTGTAAATACTTATACTATTCTTATAAAGATGGAAGTGATGTTTAAATATGATTTTGCTGCTATATAGATGCGATACCTACTCCGAAACATATAGGATGAGCACCTGCCACTAGATGGATCCTATTCAACTCGGTCCATTCAGGATGGCATCACGTTAAGTGGGCTGTCATTAGGATGGTATGATGCACTCTTAAAATATTAAGTATATACTCCTGTCACTAGTCATCAGCGATAGCCTCCATTCCCTCTGATGCTCTACGCCTGCGAAGTGGGGCATGGCAGCAGACTTCTGGCATCTCTGATGGATACAGAATGGAGGACTCCGGTCAATCTATTCTGGATGTTGACGTTTCCCAGTGAAGCTACTACATGAAGCTTCGGCCCTCCCATACGAGGAGGACGTAATTAGGCGCCGGGCTCAGAAATTCTACTCCAGATTGGGCGAACATGAAAACGAGCTTGTCAGATCGCTGGGGGAGTGCTTACCCACTGAACACCGATACATGCGGTATTGGGTAACCCGCTTGGCTTGTGGGCACCTCCGGTAACAACTGCTTCAAATCAGCCAATAGCAAACTAGTTGAACTAAGTACTCCCCCCTCCCAATATTGTGAGTGGTCAATCAACATTCTCCAACAAAACAATTTTAATCAAACACCAGCGGAGCAGAGGAAAAGGATGCTGCTCCTAAAAAATGCAACCGTTCGAGGAGCCTATCTAGCGGTCCCTCCTTAACATCATCACCCGAAACCTCAAATATTACCAAACTTAAACCATCCTCCTCATTCTTGTGGTTAAGCCCTTACCAGGGTAGGTACACAGAGTCTACCAGATCTCGAACACGGATAGCCTCTTTGACGACATATCGTGCCTGGAAAAATACGGATAAAAATGAACACTTGGTAATAAATAAAGGATTGATTCATGTACTTTAAGGATATATCAGTGTCAGAAAAAAAATGATAGAAAGTGTTGTTTGAACAACTGATATACGGACATAACAGGTCCGTTTACAATCATACGCTATACAGTTTCACAAGGAATCTACGGAGTGAAGAAAGAAAAGAGGAAAATCTGTATCGTCGGGATCCGAACCCAGCACTTTCCTCCTCAATAGGATGAAACCGACTGTGTTATTTACACAACCGAGTTAAGGGGACAAGGTACTCCGAAGTGGTAAAAATCAACATTTTTTTGTTTTAGACACTGATAAAATCTCTATTATTTCTAGTTTTAGAAAATGTATACTTTTGGCAATGCCCCTTTTAGAACATTTGTATCTTTAAATTCAGTTTTCTCAAAACATAATTTTTAGTTACCTATGTACCTTTTTCTCAGAAGGTATGAGAACTGGAAAGCTGACATTTTCAGCACATTTATACAACACATAGTTGAATTTTCTGAACCACAATCATGATGTTATAGTATATATTGATCATATTAAAAAAGTGATATTGCACATTTTCTACATTTTACTTTATTCAATTTGCAAATAATTTTTTTTAATATTGTATCATAGCTAAATAATTAAGATTCAAAAGATAGCTAATTATTCTAAAAACAAGCATGCAAAAGTAGTATAAGAGAAAAAGGACATAAATTCACATGTTTAGACTAAGTTTTATTACTTTTCTACTGAATGAAATGCCTTTTATAGACTCAATATATAAGCTATTAATGCAAACAACCACTTGAAAGGATTTCCATTATGTCTAGAATAATGCATACAAATTTCTGCAAAAACAATTGAATACTTTAAGAGCAGTGGTAATTCAACTCACTTAGGGTATAATTTCCGTTGTTCAGACTACCTTGTCTTTTTAACTGCATTTGTGCCTCGCTTTTGTACTTTGGAGCGGATCGATAACTCAAACAGTGGCGGAAGAAATGCGTGTTTCCTTCGGTAACTGCAGCGACGCAGTATAGATACAAAGTGAGCCGCTGTACAAGATTTCCCTCCTGTTTTTACTTTCTCTATACGAACTATGTACATACTGTATAGAGAAATACATGTTTTGATGCTCCCTGAATATAAAAAAAGCATTTTTAGGAAAATGTCCGTGTGTGTGTGTGTCTGTCTGTCTGTGTGTATGTGTGTGTCTGTGTGTCTGTGGGCAGCATAGCATGAAAATGAAAGGACCGTTAAAGTCCAAACTTGGTATTTAAGTTTGGTTTCTTCCAAGGATGCGACACGAAGGTTTTCAAGGAAATCGTTTACATGGAACTTTTTTCGAAAAATGGTTCTAACGATTTTGATTAAAA
Organism: Hymenopus coronatus; assembly: GCA_030762935.1. Taxonomy (NCBI): domain Eukaryota; kingdom Metazoa; phylum Arthropoda; class Insecta; order Mantodea; family Hymenopodidae; genus Hymenopus; species Hymenopus coronatus. Next base: position 38,618,209 of record CM060885.1, on the reverse strand, counting down.
ATATCATATATTAAAGATATTTACCTGACAAATAAAACGTATATCTTGAATTTTCTGGGAATAGCCCCTGAAGACCACTTTATTCTGAATGAATTTTACGGAATTGTGCATAACTGCTAAACCGTAAAAGATGGGGGAAAACTTACTGCACAGAAAATGTAGCTCACGATAAAACACACAATTTCTGTCATATATATTTTTTTCGTGGAGTTAATCATTTTTAAGACATTCCTGGTTTTTCGCTTTAGCTTTGAAAAACTTATACTTTTCTCATACATGAATTTCTTAACTCCTGTCCATACAAACAAAGGAACTTCAGTTACATAGCAACCAGCTTTTGATACAGAGATGTAGAGAAAGTCATGTGAATGGAACACATCAGATTTCCTGTATATCGTCATGAGAAAACTGCCATGCAATCTTCAGTTTAAGAAACTCTGAATTATGGAACAACATTTTAACAATGGCATTCATGTCTCTACAGGGTTGATTTATTAAAAAGAGGTTAAACAGCACTATATTCACCAAGCTTATAAGATAGGAACCTAAATATCTGATATTTTCCATTCACTTTACTTTGTTTACTTATGTTGCAATACACTAATCTAACAAACTTATTCTTGCATCTGCTTTAAGCATGGTTTTTATTGCATATTATTTCTTTGCACTAGGAGAATAAGGAAGCGCCATAAGTTAAAGCGACAGTATATCTTTTAAAACCCGTTCGTTATGTGATACAGTTGAAATCCCTTCTCTTGGCTTGACCAGGATGAAGAATTGTGAATAACGACTTTCTATTTGAGAAAATTGAAACCAGCAGAAATGGTTAGCTCCACAAGTATGTACAGGACATAAATTGTGTGTTGTTTTTACCAAATCTACTTTTTTGTATAAGTTTATGTCTTTCTCTCACGGTTTAGCAATTATGCAATAGTTATTTGGAGTCTATTCCCAGAAAAGTCACGATATAAGGACCTTAATTTCTAAAAATGTTGCACGTAAGGGGTAGTTTGGCGTACGGGGATTTCCCTGAAACTCTTCGTGTCGCGTTTTTGGTTTAGTATTTTTGAAGTATGTTGTTCACGGACACACTCACTCACGGATCTTTTTCTAAAACGATTTTATGGATTCTTTGGACCTCAAAAATTAATTAATAAACTCCTGCTGTAACTTAAGTTGAAGAATAAACTTAACTGACCGAAATCTCAATACATCTTTCTTCGACCCAGCAGGAGGTGAAGATCCAACTCTCTACCAACACCTATTTCGATTTTTTTTTTTTGTGTGTATTTATAGTTAAATCTAGATATCGATTTTTTTCGGATGGGTCCAGAGTTATCTTTTCACTGCTGGGCTAGAACATTTTATTGAGTTTACTGCCCCATCGGAGTTGTCCCCAATAGTGTATTAAATTAAATTTGTTTTTCTATTACTATTTTGCGGTTGTCTCCTTAACGCGGTGGTAGCGCAGCTGCTTACCAAGCGGGAGACCTGGGTTCGATCCCCAGTACCATCCCAGTACCGGCGTGGGGATTTTTCTCCCGCTGGGAGACCTGGCCCGGGGTGCACTCAGCCTCGTAAGGTCCCTGGGGGGCCAATTGAGGAGCTACTTGATGGAGAAATAGCGGCTCCAGGTCATGAGGACCGCATTAACCGGCCGGGGGGACTCGAGGCGCTGACCACGTCTCACCCTCCAATACTGCACCCCATTCATGACGTTCTCTAGTGGACCGAGATGGGGGACGGAGCGGCCGGGCGGTAGGCCAAGGTTCTCCGCGAGCTGTAATGGAGTTATATTATTACTATTTTGCAAAATAACAATTTAAAATACATTGGGTTTTAATTTCTAATTTCCGGTGAACTTCTTTTACCCGCACCATAACTTTGACGGTGAGTTTGTTACATTTTCATAAAATAAATATATATACTAGTTTTCTCTCTAGGTACAGAAATAAATTAAGGGGTTAGAGGTCAATATACAGGGGTTACGAAATTCGGTAATTGGTGTGATAGTTATATCATTTATATATATGAGGTTCCATATTCCCACCTCTTCCTCTATTCGTACTATGTAGAAAAAGTAAAAAATTATGGTGTGCATTGCGTAGAGAAATGTTAACACTCGCCTTTCGAAGATTTCATTTGTAAAAACTAAAATTTATACAGACCAGTAATTCACCTCATTAAGGAATTACTGCTGGAGAATTCGCTCGTTTCCAGCTGAGTACTTGAAGCTAAGAGAATGTAAGGAAGTTGTCTGAAGAAAACATTCTAATGAAGAGGGAGAACGACAAGCCAGTCAACCACCAGGATGTCGAATTAGCGACACAAGTCCCCATTACATCAAGTGGAAACAAAACGGAAAAGGGTTGGGTCACGTGACCCAGCCGGTAAGGAAACACAATAATGACCAGTAATAATGAGGACTGCGACAACTGGGAGGAAGGGGTTTTTAGAATCAGCCATCATGCATAAAGTCCTGAGTATAATTGCGACTAGCGGATGTCATTAAACCTCCCACAGCCAGGGCTCGTTCGGGGTTTCTTCGCCTGTGACATTCTGAAGGGTACTGCACATTCCCATGTTCGATTGTGGAGCTTTCAAAAGACTCAACTTCCCACTTCTCGTTCTCTGGGCAATATCTAACAAAACCTAAACACATTTCCTTCATTTCAACATTAAGAAGAGATGGGGGTCATGTATGAAATAGTGTCTTAATTGTTAAAATATCTAGAGCTAAAATCAAATAAGGCAATTAAAATTAGAGGTAATTTCAGGCAATATGCATACACAAACAAAAATTCAAGAAACGCTGCGTCCCCCATCTCGGTCCACTATAGACGTCATAGATGGGGTGCAGTATTGGAGGGTGAGACGTGGTCAGCGCCTCGAGTCCCCCCCGGCCGGTTAATGCGGTCCTCATGACCTAAACGCTGCAATAATGTGTGTAAATACAGTTTAAAATAATTCTTATTATAGACTTCAAGTTTTCAGCAATGCCAGTGTTAATAAAACTAATTTTTGAAGCGTTCAGTAGCCTGGATTTAAACCACGGATATCCCAGTCTCTAGCCGGTTGCTCTGAGCTACCATGGCAACATGCCGGCATAGCATTGAATTTCTCAACTGACTCGTACGTTGCCCGGTAATCCATACAAGGTGATCTCAAATTATTTTGAGATGACAACCTCCATGACGACCCACAATGTTGCAAGTACTTTTAGACTCAGGATTCATAGTATAGCCACCAATTATTATGGACAATTGTGATAATTTTAATTGTTTTCTCGTAGAAACCGTGTGTAGGACAGGAGTTGGATAGTTAGAGTCAGACTAATTCGCTGCAGTACCTCCCACAGCCAGGCTCGTTCGGGTTTTCTAGTCCCTGCTGATGCGCATTTCTTCGCCTGTGACATTCTGAAGGTGCTGCACATTCTCATGGTCGATTGTGGTGCTTTCAAACTTCCCACTACCTCGCCAAGCGCGATCTCTACATTCTCGTCCTTGGGCAATATCTAACAAAACCTAACACATTATCTTCATTGGAAAAATGTACCATGTCCGGGTTTGTAGGCTGTGGTCGAATATTAAAATTCTTAAAATTTCACGTTTCGTCCTCAGCTGTGGATTTTTTACTTTCTCATACTGACTATGTACATAGTGAATAGAGAATGTATTGCACTCCACCAAAAAATTCGATACCAAGATTTCACCGGAAATATATGTTTTAGGGTCCCCAATAACAAAAAAAAAGCATTTCCACAAAAAGGTCCGTGTGTGTGTGTGTGTGTGTCCGTGTGCTCGTGTGTCAGTGTGTCCGTGTATCCGTGTGTCTGTGAACACGATAACTCAAAAATGAAAAGTCGGTAAAATACCAAACTTGGTATTTAAGTTTAGTATCTTCCAGGGATGCCACACGAAGATTTTGAGAAAAATCCCCCCACCCCCAACTACCATTTACATGGAACTTTTTTCGAAATTTTTGATTTTCTCCAAAATGGCTCTAACGATTTTGATTAAAATTTCGTATATTAAACATATTTACCTGACAAATAAAATGTATATCTTGAATTTCCTAGGAACATCCTCTGAAGAGTAGTTTATTCTGAATGATTTTTACGGAATTTTGAATAACTGCTAAGCCGTAAGAGATGGACAAAAACTTACTGCACAAAAAATGTAGAGCACGTTAAAACACACCTTTTATGTTGTATACATTTTTTCGTGGAGTTCGTCGTTTTTGAGACATTCCTTATTTTTGGTTTCTGCTAAGAAAAACTTACACTTTTCTCATACAGGAACTTGTCAATTCCGATCCATATAAATAAAGGAACTTCATTGACATAGCATCCAGCTTTTGACTATCACTTTAATCTATGGTAGTCCCTTATTTCGCTTCTACTTACAAGGAAGCAAGTAATAAGACTATTTCTGCTAATTTTTTTTTCTGATTAGCATAAAGTAAATAGAAGTATAAGCTTTTTAAGAATAATTTGTTGCAGGGATGTAGAGAAAGTCATGTGAATGGTACACATCAGATTTTTTTGGTAGTGTTTAACACCCGATTTTGCTACTATGGCACCGCAGGGGATGACACTGATGATACATGGAATGAAGATGGAGCACCGGTGGAATGCGATGGCGAAGGAAGCCAGAAAACCCGCCCCTGTGCCGCTTTGTCCACCACAAATCTCACATGCGGTCGTTTGGGATCGTGTAGTGTAATTGAATCTACCTCTGCTAATGAGTTTATCAACTGAATTTCTAGTTTATATGAAGAATAACATCAGATGACTGAAAAGCAAGTAATGGTCTCTTAAACCACATTTCTTCTGATGAACGACTGGGCTCAGCTGTGGAGGACGAAACGTCAAATGTTAATAATTTTAATATTCGACCACAGCCTACAAACCCGCACATGTTATACTTTACCAATAATAACACCGGCCGTAAAGCCAACGGGCATATTTATACTATCCTCAATTCAACATTAGGAATCTATGGGGTCATATATGAAATAATGTTTTAAATTGTTAAAATACCTAGAGCTAAAATGAAATAATTTGAGGTAATTTCAGTCAATCTAACTTTTCATAGACAAACACGGAACTATACGCAAACTGCAAAAAAAAAAAAAAAAAAAAAAAAAAAAAAAATCTGAAGTGTTCCATTCACATGACTTTCTCTATATCACTGCAACAAATTATTCTATTTACTTCATCTAATGGAGCAAAAATTAGCAGAAATAGTCTTATTACTTGCTTCCTTGTTAGTAGAAGCGAAGTAAGGGGTACCATAGGTTAAAGTGATAGTCAAAAGCTGGTTGCTCTGCGACTGAAGTTCCTTTGTTTGTATGGACACGAGTTCACAAAGTCCTGTATGAGAAAAGTATAAGTCTTTATAGCTGAAAAAGAACAAGGAATATCTCAAAAACAATCAACTCCACGAATAAAATGTATATAGCATAAATTGAGTGTCTTAAGGTGCTCTACATTAAGTAGTCTTCAGAGGCAATTCCCAGAAAATTCAAAATATACATTTTATTTGTCATGTAAATATCTCTAATATACCATATTTTATCAAAATCGTTAGAGCCGTTTTTTAGAAAATAAAAATTTACGAAAAAAGTTCCATGTAAAGGGTAGTTTGGGGTGGGGAGATTTTTCTCAAAATCTTCGTGTCGCATCCCTGGAAGATACTAAACTTAAATACTAAGTTTGGTATTTTATTGACTTTTCGTTTATGAGTTATCGTGTTCACAGACACACGGACACACACACGGACGTTTTTCTGAAAATACTTTTTTTGGATACAGGGGACCCTAAAACATATATTTCCGGTGAAATCTCGGTATCGAATTTTTTGGTGGAGTGCAATACCTTCTCTATACACTATGTACATAGCACGTATAGAGAAAGTAAAAAAAGCTGCAATGCAGTTTAAAATAGTTCTTATTATATATACTTCAAGTTTTCAGCAATGCCAGTGCTAATAAAATTAATTTTTGAAATCTTGGTTAAGTAGAATCAGACTGAAAATTTCAATGCCATAGCCCGGATTTGAGCCACGGATCTCCCGGTCTCTAGCCGGATGCTCTACCGCTGAGCTAGCATGGTAACATGCCGGCATATCATTGAATTTCTCAACCGATTCTCATATTTCCCGGTAAACCACAAGGTGATCTCAAATTATTTTGAGATGATAATCCCAATGGCGACTTAGAACACTTTAAGTCCCAGAATTCAGAGTATAGCCAACTATTACGGACAATTGTAATACTTTTAATTGTTTTCTCACAGGAGTTGGATAGTTAGAGTTAGATTGTAAGTATTTTTCCTAAGGATATGTTATAGACGGTCAATATTTAGAAATCCTTTGAGTACACAATAACGTATCTCAAAACTTTTCAATAGCTGTATGTTATACGTATAACAATATACACGTGCCTATAATTTAAATATTTGGGTGAAATTGCAAACTGTGTGTATTCTCAATAACTGTAGATGAATTATTTAAACAAACACATATTCAAGGTCCATGATTAACTCTGCCATTTTAAAGCTGTATTCTCCGAGTAATTTTCTGAAGCCATAACAATAAATATAAAACCCTTTCATTAGAAACGCATACAGAAAGATGTGTACGCCGCTTTTGCCAAAATGCCTCCGATCCCCTAGTCACAGGAATGATAAATATGCGTGATCCCCTTACGGCAATTTTAAGAAACATGAAATCAGACTGATTTAAGAAGAAGCTGAGGGGAAAGTCCACAACTGCACATTACCTTGTCCATTTTACGGTGCAATACTGCCTTTGAGATATTCTTTGAGTTTTCCAAATAAATAGAATGAAGTGCAAGGGATTTCAGTTAGTAAGTGAATCAGTGTATAAGTCCACAGTACAGACTGTCAACCAAAATTTTCAAATCTATTTGTTCAGTCCAAGAGAATGTAGAAGCAGAATCAACGGAAAAAATTCTGATGTGTTACAAACACATGACTTTCTCTACATCTCTGCAACAAATGATTGTTAAAAAGCTAATGGTTCTATTTACCTCATGTTAATCGAGAAAAAATTAGCATAAAAAGTCTTATTACTTGCTTCCTTGTAAGTAGAAGCGAAATAAAGGAGTACCATAGGTTAAAGTGAAGTCAAAAGCTGGTTGCTATGTGACTGAAGTTCCTTTTTTGTATGGACAAGAGTTGACAAATTCCTGTATGAAAAAAATATAAGTTTTTCAAAGCTATAACAAAAATCAAGGAATGTCTAAAAACTATCAACTTGACGAAAAAAAGTTATATAACATAGATTGTGTGTTTTAACGTGCTCTATATTTTTTGTGGTAAGTTTTTGTCCATCTCTTACGGTTTAGCACTTATGCAAAATTCTATCAAATTCATCCAGAATATAGTCGTCTTCAGAGGCTGTTCCCAGAAAAATTAAGATATACATTTTATTTGTCAGGTAAATATCTTTAATATACGATATTTTAATCAAAATCGTTAGAGCCATTTTTAAGAAAATCAAAATTTTCTAAAAAGTTCCATTTAAAAGGTAGCTGAGGGTGGGGGGATTTTCTTGAAAATCTTCGTGTCGACACAAAGATAGACAGACACACACAGAGCTGTTTCCAAAAATGCTTTTTTCTTTTTTGGTTTCAGGGGGACCTAAAACATGTATTTTAGGTGAAATCTCGGTATCGAATTTTTGGGTGCATTACAATACCTTCTCTATACACTATGAACTTAGTACGTGTAGAGAAAGTAAAAAAAAACACATCACAATTCCAGCCATATGAAAAGAATTACTTATTGAAACACTGCAGGCATTGATTTTGTAGCTTCTATGTGCCAGGTAAACTTGCCCATTATTAAAGTTCTGAGATGAGAAAAAAAATTACGCTTCTTATGAAAAGATTTCTTAGGTGATCCTTGGAAAGGAACAGGAGTTTCGCTTCTGTTCTTGGTCCCCCTGCTGCTATAGGTAGCTCGTTATTAGTAAAAATACTATACAATGCCGCGTCAGGGATAACATCCCTCTATACGGGGAAGAGCAGTCTTTTGTCTCCTAGAATAAAAGAAATACGAAATGAAAGAAGACAAAAGACAACCGAAGATGATAACGGAAAATGAGAAGACGTTCGGAGTTCCTTAGTAAATGGTAAGAGAAGAATAGAAAAAAGAAAGCAATAATAGGCAAAAAATATCCATCTACTATAGAAATCTTGTTCTGTTGTAAACGGTGATGAAACAATTTTCTGCAAGGTAAAAAATAATGAACCTTCAAGATTTTGTGTGCATTTTGCCAGTTTCTTTTGAAATATGTGAGGATTATTCATAGAGCGGCTAGGATTTGAGATCATTACGCACAAGTGCGTCTGAGTATTTCAGTCTAGCCAATATTCCAAAAGGTTAAGGAGCATCATTTGGAGTGACCTGCACTTGAAACAGCTAGGCCCTACTCTGAAGAGCCAACAAATGTAGGAGAAAGGCTATCTTTTGTATAGTAAAGCACACGGCAGATAGTGGAAAGAAGGAAAAGGAGGTACAAGAATCTGATGTGCTCCATTCTCATGACTTTCTCTACATCTCTGTAACAAATTATTGTTAATAAGCTTATTCTTTCATCTATTTAATGCTAAATCATTAGCAGAAACGGTCTTGTTACTTGACTCCTTGGCACAGCTCACTAAAAGCCTTGGCCTATCCCCCATCTCGGTCCATTACAGACATATTGGATGGGGTGCAGTATTGGGGAGTGAGACGTGGTCAGCGCTTAGTAAATGCGGTCTTCTCGACTTGAGGCGCTAGTTGTCCATCAAGTATCTCCTCAATTGGCCCCCCAGGTACCTCACGAGGCTGAGTGACCCCGGTCCAGGCGTCCCCACGCCGGTACTGGGAGTCTAACCCAGGTCTCCCGTTTGGCAAGCAGCAACCCTAACACCGCGCTAAAGAGACTTGTTACTTAGTTCCTTTATAAGTAGTAGGGAAATATGAGAATACACTAGGCTAAACCGACAGTCAAATGTTTTAAAATGTGGTTGCTATGGGATTGAAATCCGTTTCTTTGCATCGCCAGGGGTTGACAGGTCCCCGTATGAGAAAAGTTTTAAGTATTTAAAAACTGAAATAAATATCAAGGAATATCTCAAGAACGGTTCAACTCCACGAAACAAATTTATATGACATAAATTGTGTGTTATATCGTGATCTACATTTTTTGTGTAATAAGTTTTTGTCTATCCTTTACGGTTTACTAGTAATGCAAAATTCAATAAAGATCATTCAGAATAAAGAGGTCTTTAGAGGCTATTCCCAGAGAATTCAAGATATACATCTCATTTGGCATGTAAATATCTGAAATATAAGATATATAAATATATCTTAACCAAAATCGTTAGAGCCATTTTTGAGAAAATCAAAATTTTCGAAAAATGTCCATATAAAGGGTAGTTTGTGGTGTTTTTTTCCCCTCAAAATTTTCGTGTTGCATCCCTGAAAGATACTATACTTAAATACCAAGTTTGGTAATTCACCGACTTATCGTTTTTGAGTTATCGTATTCACAGATCCACGGACATACACAGTTGAGCTTTTTTTGAAAATGCTCTTTCTGGATACAGAGGACACTAAAACATATATTTCCGGTGAAATCTCGATATAATGAATTTTGGGTGGAATGCAATACCTTCTCTATACACTGTGGACATAGTACGTGTAAAGATATTAAAAAAACAACAAAGAATTAAAAGGGTAAACATGGAAATAAAAAGACAAAGATATTCAAATAAAGCAATTTAAATTTAGAACACAGCGTACACCTTATACAGATGCTTTAATATACCCTTTTATAATACACAAATACATTTAAGAGAAATATATAGACATAATAAATAAAAGGACAGCACAACAATGCCATAAGTATGATATAAAATATATGTATGTAAAACATTATAATCACTTTTGTTTAGTTAGCTGTTCTTATCCCCCCTTTTTTCTATAGTAATAACGACACTAATAAGTAAGAAAGAAAAGACACGAATAAATATAAAAAGAACAAAGGAAAATGCATATAATCCAGATAGGAAATGACAGTTTCAGAAGTGTGAATGGATTGGTTAGCAGAGCAACGAAAATGCGAGAAATAAAGAGACAAAACAATAGCGTAAACAAAGAGATATGGTGAATAAACAAAAGGTTGGTTCGTGACAAATTCCAGAATAGGCGAGTTGTGGAATAACCACGCCTGCCCCACACAATGTTATAAGAGGAGTGGGGGGGGGCTATTTTGGGCCGTCACATTAGAAGAGGGGAAACTCCTACAACTGAAATGTTTTCTGTTGAGCAAGTTCACGACCTCATAATTAGAAGGATAAAAATAATCTTTTTTCCCTCCTCTGCGTCCCATTCTTACATCAGCACCACTTGTCTCTCTCTCTCTCTCTCAAATCCTTTTCATTTATTTTCTTTCATGCGTGTCCTTTTCAAAAGCACATCCCGTCTTAATAAATTGTATTATTGTCTCTTTTGTGTGGTGGCAGCCCTGTATCCTATATGCTGCTCGTCCCAAATCAGACTGGCGTTTCGTCACTACGTAATTAAAACCATTTCCTGGAACAAGATAATAACTGGGAGACACAGCCGGTGAATAATTGCGCTTTAAGTAGACCAAATTTTCCGCAATAATAGCAGAGTTGAAATACACTTCCTTTTCATGTTACTGACACTGACGTCATGCTTTAATTTGCTTACACTTCTACGTAGCTTATGAGGTTTAATAATTCGCGACAGTGAGAAACCTTTCGACGCTTTTGAAAAATATGAGAAGGAATACTCATAACCATCGAATTTGTTAATTTTCTGATGTTTTAATTTACTAACACTAAATACTTTTTTAAAAAATCTGATGTGTACCATTCGCATGACTTTCTCTATATCCCTGCAACAAATTATTCTTAAAAAGCTTATACTTCTATTTACTTCGTGCTAATCAGTAAAACATTAACAGAAGTAGCAATATTACTTGCTTCCTTGTAAGTAGAGGTGAAATAAGGGAGTACCATAGGATAAAGTGAAAGCCAAAAGCTGGTTGCTATGTGACTGATGTTCCTTTGTTTGTATGGACAGGAGTTGACAAATTCCTGTATGAGAAAAGAACAAGTTTTTCAAAGCTGAAACCAAGAAAAAGGAAAATCTCAAAAACGATAAACTCCACGAAAAAAATGTATATAACATAAATTGTGTGTTTTAACTTGCTCTACATTTTTTGTGTGCTAAGTTTTTGTCCATCTCTTATGGTTTAGTAGTTATGCAAAATACATCCATAATAAAGTAGTCTTCAGAGGCTATTCTCAGAAAATTCAAAATATACATTTTATTTGTCAGGTAAATATCTTTAATATATGATATTTTAATCAAAATCGTCAGAGCCATTTTTTAGAAAATCAAAATTTTCGAAAAAAGTTCCATGTAAAGGGTAGTTTGGGGTGGGGGATTTTTCTCAAAAACTTCGTGTCGAATCCCTGTAAGATACTAAACTTAAATACCAAGTTTGGTATTTTACCGACTTTTCGTTTTTGAGTTATCGTGTTCACAGACACACGGACACACTGACACACGAACACACGGACACACGACACACACACACACACACACACACACACACACACACACACACACACGGACCTTTTTGGATACAGTGGACCCTAAAACATATATTTTTGGTGAAATCACGGTATCGAATTTTTTGGTGGAGTGCAATACCTTCTCTATACACTATGTACATAGCACGCATAGAGAAAGTAAAAATTTTAATAAGCCATTACATTCAGTGAAGCTATCATCTTGTTCAAATCTGGACATCTTTTGCCGACACGTGCTCCACTTGGAACATGGTGTAGATGATGTTACAATGGACGCGTTTCGACATCCTTCGTTGTCATCCCCTTTTGCAAGTTCAGAGATACTTTTGCTAACCAGATTTGAACAACTAAATACTTTTACTAAAATATACCTTTATTTCCCTTCTACTTACAAACAAGCAGGTAATAAGACCCTTTCTGCCAATTGTTTCTCAATTAGTTTTATGTAAACAGAAGAATAAGTTTTTTAAAAATAATTTATTGCAGCGATGAAGAAAAAGCCATGTGAATGGAACACATTAGATTTTTTTGATTAGGTTCAATTTTTACTTTCTCTACACGTACTATGCACATTATGTGTAGAGGAAGTATTATATTCTACCCAAAAATTCGATACTAAGATTTCGCCCGAAATACATATTTTAGGATCCCCTGAATCAAAAAACAGCATTTTTAGAGAAGTGTCTGTGTGTGTGTGTGTGTGTGTGTGTGTGTGTGTCTGTGGACAATATAGGTCAAAAATGAAAAGACCATTAAATACCAAATTTGGTTTTAAGATGTAGTATCTTCCAAGGATGCGACACGAAGATTTTCAAGAAAATCCCCCCACTACAAACTACCCTTTACATGGAAAAATTTTCGAAAATTTTTTGATTTTCTTAAAAATGGCTATAACGATTTTTATTAAAATCATATATATTAAAGCTATTTGCACCCCGAATAAAATATATATCTTGAATTTTCTGGGAATAGCTTTTGGATGAATTTTGCCGAATTTTGCATAAATACTAAACCGTGGGAGATGGGCAAAAACGTACCACACAGAAAATGTAGAGCACACTAAAGCTCACAATATACTTTATATATAACGAAAATACTAAAAGATGGAATTTGAAATCAGTATCAGCTACAAATATGTTAATTAAATACCTTTCAACTAAAACAAACCTTTATATGGAATATTTGTCTATATTATTGATTTCCTCAATAATGGCTGTGCTGATTTTGTTTAAAATATAATTTTTCATGACATTTGGCAAATAAAATGTTTAACTAAATGTTCTGACAGCATTCTATGAAGTCCATTCATTCTGAATTGGTTTTGCTTTCTCTATGCGTACTGTGTATATAGTGTATAGAGAAGGCACTGCATTCCTCCCAAAAATTCGATACCGAGATTGCATCGTAAATACACGTTTTAAGGCCCTCTGTATCCAAAACAAGTATTTTCAGAAAAAGGTCCATGTGTATGTGTCTGTTAACACGATAACTCAAAAACGAAAAGTCAGTAAAATACCAAACTTCGTATTTAAGTTTAGTATCTTCCAGGGACGCGACAAGAAGATTTTGAGAACCCCCCCCCCCCCAAACTACACATTACATAGAGCAAAATTAAAAAATGTTGACTTTCTCAAAAATGGCTCTAAAGATTTTGATTAAAATACCGTTTATTAAAGATATTTATAAGGAAAATAAAATTTATATCTTGAATTTTCTGAGAATAGCCTCTAAAGACCTCTTTATTTTGAATGAATTTCGCTGAATGTTACGTAACTGGTAAACCGTAAGAGATAGGTAAAAACGTACCTCACAGAAACTGTAGAGCTCGTTAAAACACACAATTTATGTTAAATACATCTTTTTCGTGGAGTTGGCCGTTTTTGAGATATTCCTTGTTATCAGTTTCAGCTTTAAAATGCTTATACTTTTCTCGTATGGGAATTTGTCAACTCCTGTTCATACAAAGGAGCTTTAGTCACATGGCAAACAGCTTTCAAAAGAGTTGATTATCGATTTACCTAATGTATTCCCTTATTTCTCTTCTACTCACAAAAAGCAGGTAATAATATATCCTTTTTGCTAATTGTTTCTTGATTAGTTTTATGTAAATAGAAGAATAAGCTTTTTAATAATAATTTATTGCAGTGATGCAGAAAAAGTCATCTGAAAGGAACAAATCCGATCTTTTTGATTATGTTGATTTAAATAATATTTATAATTTATTATGTGTCTCGACACTTTGGAACATATGAGAAGGAAGACTCATAACCAGTCGAAAGCTGTTACTTTTCTATTGGGCTAAGCTTAATGTTTTGAACGTTGAAGTTTCACTTTACTTGCACTCCACCTAGAAAGCTTTTTTTACGAAATTTCACTGGAAATATGATCTCAGGCCCCCTAAAAAACCAAACAAAGAAAAAAAAAGCAAAAAAAAAAAAACAACGAAAAAAAGATTTAGAAAAATGTTCGCATTATGCAAAAAACGAAAATACTAAAAGATAGAATTTGAAATCAGTATCTTACTAAAATGCCATACAAATATCTTAATTAAATACATTCCAAATAAAATTAAGTTTTATATGGAATATTTGTTTATATTATTGATGTCCTCAATTGTGGCTCTAATGAATTTGTTGGAAATATAGTCTTTCATGGCATATGACCAATAAAACGTTTAGCTTATATGCTCTGAGAACATTGTATGAAATCCGTTATTCTGAATTGCTTTTACTTTATTTGTACTTTCTCAGGTCGTACTTAGTGTATAGAGAAGGTATTGCATTCTACCCAAAAATTCGTCACCTGGGTCCCCTATATTTGTATTTTCAGATAAAGATCCATGTGTGTGTGTCCGTGTGTCTGTGAACACGATAGCTCAAAAACGAAAAGTCGGTAAAATACGAAAGTTTCCCCAAACTACCCTTTACATAGACACAAATTGGAAAATTTTGATTTTCTCAAAATTTTGATTAAATTTCTTTCTGCTGTCTTTTAGGAAGACGCTGTATAATCAGATTATATAAATTTTAAGACGAGGTAAAGCCTAGAAAGATCCAAAATTTTCGGCGGGAAATAGTCCTAGAGATAGGTCAAGACATTAGTTTTTCTAATGTGAAATATCACAAGGAGGAAAATCAATCACAAATTCTTACCTGATATCCCATGAATGATAGTTCTGTATTCATAGTTTGGACTCCTAAGCGAAACCTAATAGAGAGCCAACATTTCATCATTAAGCTCTTTATTACGAAGGGATGCCGGCTCTGGTACCTTTTGTCGCTAAGTATTCATAAATAATATAATAACATAGGAAACTACAATGAAAACGAACTCTTGAAGTAACAAGTTAATCGAAATGCAATGCAAGGCAGCATGAGAAACACTTAAATTCTCAAAATTATAAGAGAATTAGGAGATGGTTGCCAATATTTTGAAAACGGCTCATTCTATGCAAGAAATTATTTAAATGAAAAAACCTTATGTGTTCCATTTACATGACTTTCTCTACATCTCTGCAACAAATTATTCTTAAAAGCTTATGCTTCTATTTACTTCAAGCTAATCGAGAAAAAATTAGCAGATATAGTCTTATTACTTGCTTCCTTGTAAGTAGAAGGGAGTACCATAGGTTAAAATGATAGTCAAAAGCTGGTTGCTATGTGACTGAAGTTCCTTTGTATGGACAGGAATTGACAAATCACTATATGAGAAAAGTATAAGTTTTTAAAGCTGAAACTAATAACGAGGAATACCTAAAAAACGATCAACATTACGAGAAAAATGTATGAAACATAAATTGTGTGTTTTACGTGCTCTAAATTTTGTGTGTGGTAAGTTTTTGTCTATTTTTTACGGTTTACCGGTTATGCAAAATGCAATAAAAATCATCCACATTAAAGAGGTTTTAAGAGGCTATCCCCAGTAAATTCAAAATATACATTTTATTTGACAGATAAATATCATTAATATACGACATTTTAATCAAAATTGTTAGAGCCGTTTTTGAGAAAATCAAAATTTTCGAAAAAAGTTGCACGTAAAGGGTAGCTGGCTGTGGGAGGATTTTCTTATAAAGCTTCGTGTCGCATTGTTGGAAAATTCTGAACTTAAATATCAAGTTTGGTTTTTGAGCTATGCTGTCCCCAGACACATACACACAAACATATATACACACACGTACATTTTTCTAAATCTTTTTTGTACTCGGGGCTCTCAAAACATATATTTCCGATGAAATCTCGGTATGGAATTTTTGGGCGCAATACAATATCTTCTCTATACACTATGTACGTGGTACGTGTAGAGAAAGTAAAAATTGTTCACGATCTCTGCATTTTTCCTATTCTGTAAATTTGCCTGTTTTATGTCATATCCCAATTATTAAAAATCCTATGTGTTACATTCATATGACGTTCTCTCCCTAATGAATATAAAGCTACTCTTAGCAAACTTTTTACTTCCTCCATACGCACTATGTACATAGTGTATAGAGAAAGTATTTCACTCCACCAAAAATTCGATACCGAGATTTCACCGGAAATATATGTTTTAGGGTCCCCAATATCCAAAAAAAGCATTTTCACAAAAAGGTCCGTGTGTGTGTGTGTGTGTGTGTGTGTGTGTGTCTGTGTAAACGATAACTCAAAAACGAAAAGTCGGTAAAATACCAAACTTGGTATTTAAGTTTAGTATCTTCCAGGGATGCGACACGAAGATTTTGAGAAAAATCCCCCCACCCCCAACAACCTTTTACATGGAACTTTTTTCGAAAATTTTGATTTTCTCAAAAATGGCTCTAACGATTTTGATTAAAATTTCGGATATTGAAGATATTTACCTGACAAATAAAATGTATATTTTGAATTTGCTGGGAATAGCCTCTGAAGATTACTTTATTCTGGATGAATTTTGCATAACTACTAAACCGTAAGAGATGGACAAATACTTAAAATACAAACAATGTAGAGCACCTTAAAACACACAATTTATGTTACATACATTTTTTTCGTGGAGTTGATCGTTTTTGAGATATTCCTTTTTCTTGGTTTCAGCTTTGAAAAACTTATACTTTTCTCATACAGGAATTTGTAAACTCCTGTCCATACAAACAAAGGAACATCAGTCACATAGCAACGAGCTTTTGGCTTTCACTTTAACCTATGGTACTCCCTTATTTTGCTTCTACTTACAAGGAAGCGAGTAATAAGACTATTTCTGCTAATTTTTTCTGATTAGCATAAAGTAAATAGAAGTATAAGATTTTTAAGAATTATTTGTTGCAGGGATATGGAGAAAGTCATGTGAATGGTACACATCAGATTTTTTTTCTGTGAAATTCATTTTAATTGAGACAAAACTTTGCAACTAAATTACACATTTCGTTATAATTACAAAGGGAATATCGGAAGGACAATTAAAAGAATGTCAAAGTATTGAACAATTCATACCATCAATCCCGGATATCTTGAAAATTGTTGATAATACAAATAAATTGAAATAAGTTTTGGGTTTAAACACACCTACATTTTTGGTGTAGTGCATTTTGACCATTTCTTAATATTTACCAGTTATATTTTAGAGTAATGCTTACAACGTTCCTTCTGAATGAACAGACTTCACAGAACATTTCCAGAAAATGCTGTACAGAAAATGTACATGCTGTTTGAGATTATTTTAATCAAAGACATTATAGCTATTTTTGGGAAACAAAAGCAAAATTTTTCCGTGGAAATTAACTCAACTTAAATACTAAGTTTGGGGTTTATACGACTTTTAGTTTCTGAGTTATGCTGTTCACAGATGCACACACACACACACACTCACGCACACAGATTTTTAATAAAACATATTTTACTCAGGGTACCTCAAACCATGTATTTCCTGTAAAATATACAAATCTAAATTTTAGTTGAAATTCAATGCTGCCTTCACTAGACTTTCTCTGGTCTAAAGATAACAAGTTAGCCCCTGGTTGCGGGTTTAAACCCGGCGGAGTACAAGGGATTTTTTTTCGGGCATAAAAATCCTTAGCTTGGCTTTCTTTGGAACGGGAGTAAAGCCGGTGGCCCCGTGTCTTAGATGTACGTCAGAACCTCAAGCCTCATAAAGAGGCCTCGAGCAAAAGCGGTCTTTCAATTTTAATTTTGCCTTACTATAGGTATTAGCAAAAGTACAAATTCAGTAGAAATAAACAAGTAATATTAGTAATTCTAGAGCTATTTACGGAAGATAAAATGTATGCATTTTACTCGTAGTATCCATTTCCCAATATATTTTAAACTCCATGGCACGACAGTTCACGGGGAACCTTGGCCTACCGCCCGGCCGCTGCATCCCCCATCTCGGTCCACTACAGACGTCATGGATGGGGTGCAGTATTGGAGGGTGAGACGTGGTCAGCGCCTCGAATCCCTCCCGGCCGGTTAATGCGGTCCTCATGACCTGGAGCCGCTACTTCTCCATCAAGTAGCTCCTCAATTGGCCCCCCAGGGACCTTACGAGGTTGAGTGTACCCCGGGCCAGGTCTCCCAGCGGGGGAAAAATCCCCACGCCGGTACTGGGGATCGAACCCAGGTCACCCGCTTGGCCCAATATATTTTACTACAGATAATTGGGAGTTACTTCCGATGAAACAAAGGAAGAAAAAACATGAAATAAAGAAAGAAATCAATAATTTAAAAGTAAGGGTTGTTAGAATAGGTAAGTTTAAACAAGAATGACAATTTGGTAATAGTCTTAATTTTTGTGTTTGTGTCATGATACACGCATCTGCCTCAGTGGTTGAGTGGTCAGCGAGCTGACTTCTTGCTCAGGGGGTCCCGGGCTCGATTCCCGGCTGAGGCGGGTAATTTTTCTTTAGCCAGAATTATTCCTTATCCCCCACAGAGTCTGAAAGTATGAATGTGAGAGTGAATGTGCGCGTGTTTAATGATTTAAAAATTACTAACCTAGAGTAATACGAGATGTTTCACAAGTCAAAGCACCCGATATGACAATTGAAGTTAAAGGGGGCTATACAAATTAAATAATAATAATAAAATATATATACACGCGTGCCGATATACAGACATCATGCACGTGGAATCCTGTTATTTTAGTTCGGGGGGGGGGGGGGGGGCTTTAAATGTTATATTACAATTTATAACGTTATATCCAGCGGCGACTGCTGTGTAGGAGCACAAGAGCACGTGAACCTCCAATATTTTTTAGTGGATCTCCTTTTTCTCTTTCAGGAAACATGTAATAAAATGCGATACCCGGTGTCACTTGTTTAAATATACCGCGCTCTGCTCTTCCCGAGTATGTGGCAACAACGCTTGTAGCACAGGCCTCGTGTGCTAGCGTATTACTAACGTTAATCAGCTCTGCGCTTGCGCGGGTAACAAAGCAGCTCGGAATTTTACAGCCAGAAATGAGCACAGTGCGACCGTGCACATTAACACCTCCAGGGTTCTGTTTATCAGCGGGAGGTGCTGCTATCTTTGATATTTAGTTGAAACTATCCGGAAGGTAACTGCAGTCTTTGTGAGACGTGCTATTTTTCTTAGTAATTTGCATTTTATGCGAGAGTTAAGCAGTTCAAAACAGAAAACAACCTCAACGAAGGAACTACGATCATGACTTCACAAGAACCAGAAATATGCTTTTCCACAATAAAACGAATTGAAACCTTTACTAGGAATACGATGGGTTAAGACCGACTTTCACCACTGGCAATGCTTGCTATTGAGAAGAAACTGGTCAACAGCATAAAAGACTTTAATCACCGGGTGATAGAAAAGTTTGCACATTTGAAAAACCGGCGCTTGGAATTTCTGTACGAATAAATTAGGTGCTAATTGCGTAATTCAAACAATATAAATATTATTCACTGTAAATACCATTCTTCACATAAGCTGCATCAAACGACTTCACCCCTTCCTCACCTCATATTGCTGTCAACTCCTTCAACATCTTTACTATCATTGTTTCTAATATTACTAGATGTGATGTTGCGGTAGCAGTAGCGGCAGCGGCTGCAGTGATGGTAAATTGCTGATTTTGTGAGCACCTAAATTTTTAATCCACGAGCCGAACGGCATCCATTCATTAGCTCTTCTCATAGGTAAGCAATGCAGAAAGTTAATAGAGACATTGTAGAGGGTAATTTATCTACATATACCTATCCTTAGTGTATAATTACTTTCTCGTACTATGTACATAGTGTATAGAAAAGGTATTGTAATGCACTCAAAAATTCGATACCGAGATTTCACCAGAAATACATGTTTTGGATTTCCCGATCCGTTAAATACCAAATTTGGTATTTAAGTTCACTATCTTCCAGGGATGCGTCAGGAAGATTTTCAAGAAAATCCCGCCACCTCCAACTACCCTTTACATGGAAAAATATTCAAAAATTTTGATTTTCTCAAAAAAAGGCTCTAACGATTTTGATTAAAATATCATACATTAAAGATATTTACCTAAAAAATAAAATGTATATTTTCAATTGTCTGGGAATAGCCTCTGAAGACTACTTTATTCTGGATGAATTTTACGGAATTTTGTATAACTGGCAAGCCGTAAGAGATAGACAAAGACAAGCCTGACAGAAAATGGAGAGGACGTTAAAACAACACAATTTATGTTATATAGGTACATTTACATGGTTTCAGCTTTAAAAACCTTACTTTTCTCGTACGGAAGCAAGTAATAAGACAATTTCTGTTATTTTTTCTTGATTAGCATGAAGTGAACAGAAGAATACGTTTTTTAACTATACTGTGTAGCTGAGATGTAGAGAAAGTCATGTGACACATCAGATTTTTTTTTGCAGCAACCAACACGACTGCCTGCAGACTTGGTCTTAAGGGGAGCTGAGGATGACTCCCAAGAAACATTTCGCTACTTACTCACTCACATATGTGACCGCAATTCTCTCATTATTCAATCTCCGACAGCGGTCTACTTAAGCGTAGTTGAAATGTTCCCAATCTTGGCTAAATGGTTTTGCCACCTATCAGTGAAACCGCCATGTTTCTTATACCCATTATCTACTGCGGACGTGTCGTTGCAATTAGGGTTCGTTGAGGGCAACAAAGTGGCAGATATTCCACTGGGATGAAAGAATGAATAAGTGTATTTATTGACATAACAGTGCCATCAATGGCACGGGTCCACAAACCGTGCGTGCTTTTGCAATACACAAAATAGTAAACAATATTAAAACAACCAAAACAACAAAGAACTAAAAGAGTAAACACGAAAATAAAAATCTAATGTCACATGACATTCTCTACATCTCTGCAACAAAGTATTGTTAAAAAAGCTTATACTTCTATTTACTTCATTCTAATCGAGAAAAAAATAGCAGAAATAGTCTTATTACTTGCCTCCATGCAAGTGGGAAATAAGGCAGTAGAAAAGGCTGAAGTATTAGACAAAAGCAGGTTGCTATGTGACTGATGTTCCTATGTTTTTGTAAGGATGGAAGTTGACAAATTCCTGTATGAGAAAAGGTTATTTTTTTGAGCTGAAACCAATAAAAAGAAATATCTCAAAAACGTTCCAGTCCACGAAAAAAAAGCATATCACATAAATTGTGTGTTTTAATGAGATCTGCATTTCTTTCAAGTAAGTTTTTGTATATCTCTTAGGGTTTACCAGATATGCAAAATTCCATATAATTTATCTAGAATAAAGTAGTCTTCAGAAGCTATTCCCAGAAAAATCAAGATATACATTTTATTTTTCAGGTAAAAATCTTTAATATACGAAATTTTAATCGAAATGGTTAAGGCCATTTTTAAGAAACACAAAATTTTCGAAAATGTTTTCATGTAAAAAGTAATTAGGGGTGGGGGATTTTCTTGAAAATCCTCGTGTCCCATCCTTGGAAGATACCAACCTTAAATTCCAAGTTTGGTATTTAACAGTCTTTTCGTTTTTGAGCTATGCAGTCCATAGACACACACACACACACACACCACACACACACACGTACACACAAAAATCGTTTTCCCAAAATACTTTTTTTTTTTTGGATTCAGGGGGATCTAAAACATGTATTTCCTGTGAAATCTGAGTATCAAATTTTTGGGAGCATTACAATGCCTTCTCTATACACTATGCACATAGTACGTGCAGAGAAAGTAAAAAGACAAAGATATTCACATACAGCAATATAAATTTACAACACAGAGTACACCTTATTCAGATCCATTAATGTCCCCTATTATAATAGACAAATACATTTAAGAGAAATATTTACACATAATACTAAAACCACAAGACAACAACGATATAAATAAACATAAAATATATGTAAAAACATTGTAATCACCCTTGTTTAGCTATGCTTATCCCCCCCTCCTCTTCCCTATTGTCAGCCTTCTCAGATCTCAGCTCTCTTGCCTTAAGTATAAGTTTACCTAGACCGTCCACGTTTTCCGTGCCTGCCAGTAGCGTCCAACATGCTTCTAACTCTACATTCGCGTTACAGAGATGCAGCTCTGTCATGTTCATAACTTCAGCAAATTGGCATTTTACGAGAATTTCACACTCTCTCGACATTTTAAGAAATGCAAATAGAAGATGGACATTTGTAGAGTTTGTCGATTAAAAATAACTCCTCGCTACGGAATTTCAATGTCTATGGCATAGCGACAGCTTTTAAAACCATTTGAGTGTTTTAGTGTGTTTTCTTATTTCTCTTCTATTCTCCTAAGTCCCATTATATCGATTAGCATGAAGTAGATATGCTAAAATTAGAAAAGCAAAACCTGTTTTTACATAGTTTATCCTCCCTATGTAAATCAAAACAAATATCCTTAAAATTGAAAGTTATAATATTTAACACGAATATGAAATCTGTCTTATTATATGGATGTGAAACTTGCAAAGTTACTACTCAATTGCTAAGAAATTACAAGTGTTTAATAATAGATGTTTGAGAACGATCATGGGAATATGGTGACCAAGGAACATTTCAAATAGGAACCTGTGGAAAATAACTAACCAACAGGAAATTGGGACAGAGGTGAAATATAGGAAATGGAAATGGACGAGGAGAGAAGATGGTAGTATAACTAAACGGCTTTCGATTGGAACCCCAAGGATCAACTAGGAGATCTGGTAGAACAAGAATCACATGGCACAGCATGTAATTCTTGGTCTCATCATCATCATCATCATCAAGAAGTAGATAAAATAACATTTTGTAAGAAGTTGCAGAATAGGTAGAGAAAGGCATGTGAATGGAACGCATTAATTTTTACTTTCTCTACACGCAGGTACTATGTACATGGTGTATAGAGAAGGTATCGTATTGCACCCAAAATTTCGACACCGAGATTTCACCGGAAAAACATGTTTTGAAACTTCCTGAATCCAAAAAAGCGATTTTAGAAAAATGTCCGTGTGTGTATGTGTGTGTCGGTGGGCAGTATAGCTCAAAAACGAAAACTTTGTTAACTTCCAAACTTGGTATTTAAGTTTAGTATTTTCCAAGGATACGACACGAAAATTTTCAAGAAAATCCCCCCTCTCTCAAATACCCTTTACATGTAAAAATGTTCGAAAATGTTTACATCCTCTAACGATTTTGATTAAAATATTATAAATTAAAGATATTTACCTGACAAATAAAATGTATATCTTGAATTTTCTGAGAATAGCCTGAGAATTCGGGATGAATTTTACGGAATTTTGCATAACTGCTAAACCGTAAGAGATGGACAAAAAGTTACCAGACAAAAAATGTAGAGCTCGTTAAAACACAAAATTGCTGTTATATACTTTTTTCGTGGAGTTGGCAGTTTATGAGATATTCCTTGTTATTGGTTTCAGCTTTAAAAAACGTATACTTTTCTCATACAGGAATTTGTAAACTCCTTTTCATACAAACAACGGAACTTCACTCACATAGCAACCAGTTTCTGACTGTCACTTTAACCTTTGCTATTCCATTTTTCCCTTCTACTTATAAGGAAACAAGTAATAAGACTATTTCTGCAAATTTTTTCTGAATTAGCGTGTAGTTAGTAGAAGCATAAGCTTTTTAACAATAATTTGTTGCATAGCCGTAGAGAAAGTCGTGTGAATGAACAAATCAGATGTTTTAAATAACTCCAGGCTACAAAAAGAGAATGGAATTCCAATGACTATCACAGCTTTTAAAACATTTGACTGTTTGGGGGTGTTTTGTTATTTCTCTTCTACTTATGAGAACCTACTTAAGACTGTTCTACTATGTGCTATTATATCGATTAGCATGAAGTAGATAAAATAATATTTTGTAAAAAGCTTGCAGAATAATGTCAATATTGGTATATGATATTTGTATTAGATTTTTACTTTCTCTAGCCCCATAAGTACAATGTACATAGGGATAGAGAAGTATTGTATTCCAACCAAAAATTCGATACTGAGATTTCACCGGAAATACACGTTTTAGGACCCCTATATCCAAAAAAAGCATTTTTAGAAAAAGGTCCGTGTGTGTCCGTGTGTCCGTGTGCCTGTGAACACGATAACTCAAATCGAAAAGTAGCTAAAATACTAAACTTGGTATTTAAGTTAAGTCTTCCAGGGGTGCGACACGAAGATTTTGAGAAAAATCCCCCCACCCCAGACTACCCTTTACATGGAACTTTTTTGGAAAATTGTGATTTTCTTAAAAATGTCTCTAACGATTATGATTAAAATATCATATATTAAAGATATTAACCTAACAAAAAAGATGTATATCTTGAATTTTCTGGGAATAGCTTCTGAAGACCTGTTTATTCTGGATGAATTTTGCTTAGTTTGGAAAAGCTAGTAAACTGTAAGAGATAGACAAAACTTACTATACAAAAAATGTAGGTCTTGTTAAAATACTCAAGTTATGTCATATACATTTTTCTCGTGGAGCTTACCGTTTTAGAGGTATTCATTGTTATTAGTTTCACTTGTGAAGTACTCATACTTTTCTCAGACGGGAGTGTCCGTTTTTCTTTTGTTCTACTCCTGGCCAAGAAAAGAAACGATTTGTAATGACAATCACATAACGACAGCTTTTAAAACATTTGACTATTGGTTTAGCCTAGTGTATTCCCTTATTTTCTTCCTACTAAAACGGAACTAAATAATAAGAACATTGTGCTAATGAGTACCACGATTAGCAAGGTGCAGAAGGAAGAAGAATCTTATGTATGAAGTTTGTAGAACAGCTAGAGAAAGTCATGTGAGTGTAACACAACAAATTTTTAGTTTATGATTTCTAATTTTATATGTTTTCTATACAATTTATTTTTATCATTGCAAATTAGTTTTAAAAATGCTAATTGTGTAGTAATACTTTGTCTACATGGCAGCCCTCAGCTGAGGAAAGTAATTAAGTAATTAATTCATAATAGTAATAATAATAATAATAATAATAATAATAAAGAAAGAAAGGCATGTGAATGGAACATATTATATTTGTATTTTTGCTTCGCTAATTACTATATGGATCCGTAAAAGTTTGAAAATGGCCGGTAAAACTTTTACCAAAACGTGATTTAAATACCGTTTACCCGAGTTAAATACAATTATTGTTGGTAGTGAAATCGACCCTTAGCAGTTTAACTCTAACCCTCCCCAATAGATCTGGTTTACCATGGTGATAGGCCACTCCTCCACTCAGCATCCTCTCAGATATAATCCCTGTTCTTAATGCTCGTTCATCCAATTCCTCTTAATGTCCAAATTCTCACTAAGTAACTTCCTAAAGCGCAGCCGTGCCCCCCCCCCCACTTCCGTCTACTGGCATCTCCTATAATTAAACCGATTCGTCATCATTATTAGTAAGGGCAAGTCCCCTGAGCTGCGGCCCATACTTCTCCCCAGACGGCGCTTTGCATGCAAGGAGCGTATTTAGAACCGCCTGACCTCCTATTTTATTATGAAATCAAATAATTTTCGTTGTAAGGCAGCTCAGTTCCCTTTAATCTCCCACAGCTCCTAACGTATGGCTTATCAATGTAATCTCATTAGTGCAAAGGAAATGGGGAATATACTCCTACACTCCACCAGATGAATTACAGTTTCTCAGGGAGACTGGTCTCTGCACTATATCATAATCCTTCAGGATCAAATTTTCATAATAACTTTTTTATACTCATACACTGAAATGTGTTCATTTACTGTTAAAAATCTGTATCGAAATGAAAACCATTTCGATACAGATTTTCACATTTATAGATTTTTTAAGGAATTTTCAATATATCTGTTACTAATGGCTTGATTTGTTCATTACTTTGTCATTCTTTTAAAGCCCTGCTAACATTCAATTGTTTTTACAATTGCATAGAGACACTGTGCCCCTATTGGCATAGCACACAAATGTTAAACATTTGACTATTGCTATTCCTTTTGTATGGATAAGAAATTGTATAGCATAGTATTTCTGCACGCTTTATCTCAACTAAAATAAACTATATGGAAGATTAAACTTTTGAAGGAATAGTTTGTAAATAAACTTTCGTAAACATAAATCGTATACGCACTAATGAACGACAGAGGGTAAAGAAAGTCATGCGAATGAAACAACGGATTTTAAGTTTAAGATAGCAATGCTAAAGTTGGTCCAAATATATCTATGCCAGGATTTCATAGTAAATGTACATTTTGAAGTAAATTGCCCTGCGTGCACTAACATACTCAAAAACAAAGAGTTAAATACCAAACTTTGTGTTCGAGCCCGGCTTTCTTTAAGGGTATGCATGACAGAAATGTCATCAAAGTCAAAAAAAATCCTTTCCTACACACGGCTTGTGTGAAAAACAATTCAATCAAAAGCAATTGATAATAATAGTTTGCTAAGCTATGAATCCTGTGACTTAGGTATTTACAACATTGTAAGTCGCCATTGGAGTTGTCATATCAAAATAATTTGACATCACCTTGTGGTTTACCGGAAAACATGCAAGTAAGTTGAGAAATTCAATGCAATGCTGGTATGTTGCCATGGTAGCTCAGTGGTAGAACAACCGGCTAGAGACCGGGACATACGTGGTTCAAATCCCGGCTATGGCATTGCATTTTTTTCAGTCTGACTTCGTCAATCCAACAAAAATGATATTTTTATGACAAAAAAGGACATTCATAACTTCAAAAAAAATTGTAGCTTAAACTAAAGCGGTCACAGAGAAACATAGGGAAATTTCAATTGTGAATTTAGGGTTATAAATTATTAGACCAAAATCTTAATTTTTGTCGCAAGTGACTTTTTTAGTGAGATGACAAAAAATAAATTTGAACATAATTTCCAACCAATGCAACAATAAAAATGGATGACATTTGCACTGTAACTTATTTGTATTATATAACATCTGTGGTATAAGTTTAAAAAATATTATGTGTACCATTCACATGACTTTCTCCATATCCCTGCAACACATTATTCTTAAAAAGCTTATACATTAGTAGAAATAGCCATATTACTTGCTTCCTTGTAAGTAGAGGTGAAATAAGTGAGTACCATAGCTTAAAATGATAATCAAAAGCAAGTTGCTATGTCACTGAAGTTCCTTTGTTTGTATGGACAGCAATTGACAAAGTCCAGTATGAGAAATGTATAAGTTATTCATAACCAAAAATAAGGAATGTCTCAAAAACGACGAACTCCACGAAAACAATGTATATAACATAAATTGTGTGTTTTAACGTGCTCTACATTTTTTGTGTAGTAAATTTTTTTCCATCTCTTACGGTTTAGCAGTTATTCAAAATTCAGTAAAATTCATCCAGAATAAACTACTCTTCAGAGGCTATTTCCAGAAAATTCAAGATATACCTTTTATTTGTCAGGTAAATGTCTTTGATATACGAAATTTTAATCAAAATCGTTAGAGCCATTTTGGAGAAAATAAAAATTTTCGAAAAAAGTTCCATGTAAAGGGTAGTTGATGGTGGTGGGATTTTTCTCAAAATCTTCGTGTCGCATTCCTGGAAGATACTAAACTTAAATACGAAGTTTGGTATTTTCCTACTTTTCGTTTTTGAGTTATCGTGTTCACAGACACACGGACACACGGACACACACACACGGACCGAAAATACTTTTTTTAGATAAAGGGGATCCTAAAATATATTTCCAGTGAAATCTCGGTATCGAATTTTTGGGTGGAGTGC
Organism: Hymenopus coronatus; assembly: GCA_030762935.1. Lineage (NCBI taxonomy): Eukaryota > Metazoa > Arthropoda > Insecta > Mantodea > Hymenopodidae > Hymenopus > Hymenopus coronatus. The sequence goes on along the minus strand of CM060885.1, from coordinate 38,590,432 downwards.
AATACTTTCTCTATACACTATGTGCATATAGAGAAAGTAAAAAGCTGGCATTATAGTTTTGACATTTCAAACATTCAGTCATACATATCCTTAAGGGTGCAACGGGAAATTTTCAAGAAGATCTAAGCAACTTTCCGTTAGTATTTATTACTTAAAATTATGTCTTACACGATTTAACTTAAACTCGCCCATAGAAGATATTATTGCCATACATATTACAATGGATAGTTCTAACTTTCTTCAGACGTATTTGAAATGCTTTACACTCTTATTGAATTTCATATACATTCCACCCAAAAATTCGATATTGAGATTTCACTAGAAATATAAGTTGAATCCAAAAAAAAAAAAAAAAAAGATTCTTAGGAAAAGGTGCGTGTGTGTGTGGGGGGGGGGGAGAGTATAGCCCAAAAACCAGAACTCCGTTAAGCAGAACACTTGGTATTTAAATTGAAACGTTTATGTTTTCTAAATTATTTACGCGACTTGTTTCGGTGTATGTCCTGACGGTCCGTTTATTTTCCGCTCCGGCGCTGCGGTCGCATTCCCCTCTCCTTTCTTGGAGGGATGTTTAAAGAGGAAGCCTTTCAGTGGGCATAGACACCTTGGTATACCTTCTTTCATTTTTTATAATAATACAGTGTTATTGGTGTATTTTAGCCAAAGTTATAGTTTCCTCGTTTGTTTTTTTTTTTATTACAAAATGTCTTTGCGATAGGTGTTTGGTTTAAATTAATGTGAATATTTTCTGTATAGTGCAGATATTCTAGATGGGTTTGGTGTAGCTGTTCCTTGCAGTTTACTTTGTTGTATTTGCCTGTAGCTGCTTGCTTCTTGGCTGTGTCTTTAAAGGAAGGAGTAACTTGTAGTAACATTTGAAGTTTTTGCATTGGAACTATAGACATTTATAATTCATATAACTATCCTTTTTTACTTTCTCTATACGCACTATGTACATAGTGAATAGAGAAAGTATTGCACTCCACCCAAAAATTCGATACTCGAGATTTCACCGGAAATATATGTTTTAGGGTCCCCTTTATCTAAAAAAAAGTATTTTCACAAAAAGGTCCGTGTGTCCGTGTGTCTGTGAACATGATAACTTAAAAACGAAAAGTCGGTAAAGTACCAAACTTGGTATTTAAGTTTAGTATCTTCCAGGGATGCACACGAAGATTTTGAGAAAAATCCCCCCACCCCAAACTACCCTTTACGTGGAACTTTTTCGAAAATTTTGATTTTCTTAAAAATAGCTCCAACGATTTTGATTAAAATATCATATATTAAAGATATTTACCTGACAAATAAAATGCATATTTTGAATTTTCTGGGAATAGCCTCTGAAGACTACTTTATTCTGGATGAATTTTTCATAACTGCTAAACCGTAAGAGATGCACAAAACCTTAACACAAAAAAAAAATGTAGAGCACGTTAAAACGTACAATTTATGTTATATACATGTTTTTCCTGGAGTTGATCGTTTTTGAGATATTCCTTTTTCTTGGTTTCAGCTTTGAAAAACTTATACTTTTCTCATACAGCAATTTGTCAACTCCTGTCCACACAAACAGAGGAACATCGGTCACATAGCAACCAGCTTTTGGCTTTCACTTTAACCTATGGTACTCCGTTATTTCGCTTGTATTTACAATAAAGCAAGGAATAAGACTATTTCTGCTAATTTTCCTCGATTAACATGAAATAAATAAAAGATAAGCTTATTAACAATAATCATTTACAGAGAGATAGAGAAAGTCATGTGAATGGAACACATCAGATTTTTATTTATTGTAAATGTTGGTCCAAGTTTCTTGTTAGGTGTTTCAATCTAAATTTTACAGCCCAGTGTTGGAGTTAAACCCATACTTGACTGGTGCCTTTTCCCCTAGTATAAAATTGTTGTGTTATTTTGGGGAGTTTTAGTGGAAATTATTTGAATTTACTCCCTACACTACAGATTTAAATACGGGGTTCAATTTTTTATTGACTATGTGTTTAAAAGTTAAGTAATATACAGTTTCTAGAACTTTTGTATCTTCGATAGTCAATCGACAATGTGCTAGCCTAATTGCTGAACTATTATTAAACCTATTTTCTTTTGGTGTAATTTAATCAAATTCATGGAACGTATGTATGTATGTGTGTGTGTGTGTGTGTTTCCGGTGAATTCTCGGTATCGAATTTTTGGGTGGAGTGCAATACCTTGTCTATACACTATGTACAAGTACGTGTATAGAAAGTAAAAATCGTAGTCTTCAATCAAACACACACTTCACTGTGTGGATTTGTTAACCCCAGAAAAGGGTGCTAAAGTTAAAAACAAAATAAATAAAATAGAGTATTTTGGTTGCAATGCGTCTTGCACTTTTTATGGGCTAAAGTTTGTATAAAATCTTTTAATAACTCTAATGGCATATTTGCCATTTTTTCTGAGTCACAGCTGTCTATTTATTTGGTTCCTTCTTCAGCAGCCAGCAATTTTAATTACAAACATAAAATATTAATACATCACAGCATTGGTAAGAAAGTTGGTGATCCATGAATTTTTATACAAGTTGTAGAAAGTATTTCCAAACGACAGTGTTAGTGTTTCACAATAATTCTTATTATGTTATCACAAGATCTGGATTTTAGTATGACAATTAAAAGAAATTAATGCCCTCAATTTTCTGAGGCAGCTTGTGAAGTACTCTAAATTGTGATTCAGTGTTCTATAAAATATGTTTACCATGGACAAATATACGAACGTATTTCAGAATAAATGTAAACTTTCAAACTCTAGGCCATAATAAAGGTTCCTTTATTGCATTAATCGTTTAGTTGCTGTAGTTTGAATGTTATAATACGATGTCCTTTGACATATTACGTCACAGTTGATTTCTTGATCTCGTGCTATGAATAGCCACGATTTTTTTTAATATATTTATTTTTGTCGCTTTAACTCCTAGGTAATATCGCGACCATACAATAGTTATAACAATTGAATTCATTATATTACAATGGAATTATTTACACATGAAATACAGGTCTGTGAATTAAAATTACATCAAAAAAGCAAGTTATTACAATAAGTTGTTTACACATTAATCACAATTAAACAACAACAATTAAAATTATATTAGCATAGTAAGTTTTACATACATTTAAATAAAATATTTTGAAAAGGTACATTGCTGTTAAAAGTCAGCTTTACACAGATTTAAATGATTGTGAATCTGTACATTAGAGTTTGAAGTCCAGTTTTATGTTTCTAAGAAAGAGTAGAACTTGCTTGCATTTTTGTGGAGTATTCAGTGTTGTGGATATATCTTCTGTGATGCTGTAGAGCTGTCGTTCTGTAGTGTATTTTATACACTCTGTGAAAATGTGATTAATGGTGAGTTACAGACTTCACATTGAGGTGGGTTGTCTTTGGTGAAGATGTATGAATGGGCTAGTTTAGTATGTCCTATTCGTAGTCTTGTGATAGTCACTTGTTCTTTCCTCTTTTTTTTTTTTTTTTTTTTTTTTTATAAAAACAGTACCGGAGTCTGATCAGGACTCCGGCGCTGTATCCCCATTTACATTTCCCCCCGTAGGGTTTACTGATTACTGGTTTTTTGCTGTTTCTTTACAAACATAGACACATTGCACAAACATATAACACCCATGCCCAAGGTGGGACTCGAACCCACGATCCCCTGCCCACGAAGCACCAAAGCGAGACGCTTTAGCGAGCGTGGCCATGGGGACCGGCTCCTCTTCGGTTAACGTACGGGGCAAGGATTGGTGACGTCATCTTTCCTTACCACACGTAACTTTACTGGTGGATTTTGACTACATGTCTGGTTCCATTTTGCTCTAAGTTGCCTGCTAAAGTGTTTTATGATATCACTATAAGGTACTGAATGTCTCGTAACTTCTGCTAGTCGAGTTGCTTCTTTGGCTCCTTTGTCTGCTGCTTCTTTAATGCCACAATAAGACGGAATCCATGATGTCCCTGGTGTCTGAAAGAGCGTGATGGTGAAGAGTTTGAATGTCCTGGAGTAGTTCAAGATCAGTCGATCGGTTTCTAAGACTTTGGAGGGTGCTTAGTGAATCGGTAAATACAAGAAAGTCACTGTGGCTTCTTTAAGTGCATAAAGCTCGCAGGAAAATATGGAAAATGAATCAGGAAGCTTTAATTTAATTGTAGTAACGAATTTTGTTTTATTACAAAAAAGAGCTATTAGATTAATTTGTGGGGTTCATCCAAACGGGCGTTGTAAACCACTTTTTATTGATTTCTATATCTTAACTTTGCTATGTGCTGAACTGTCTCTTATATGTTAAGGAAAAGTTTAGCAGTTTTACAGTTTGCTCGAACATTCATAACTATACAACACGAAATTGTCAGAACTTATATACAAACATACGAAAATTCAAAACAGCTTTATAGTTGTTTCTATTAAACTTATAATATTTTACCCCAAAGTTTAAGAGTGCTCCCTATTTCAATTTTTAAAAGGAACATACGCCATACATTGGTGGCTAATCCATTGTATTCTGTGGATGATTTTTATAATTTAGCTTGGTAACTTTTAATTTATGACGTTGCTATACCGTAATTGTTGTTGGCAATAATCTGTCTGTCTATGTCACAACAATGTACATGATATTAAATATTTTTAGAACAGTTTAATTTTAGTGAAAAAGATAAACTCATTTCATTGTTATACATTGTTTTACAATGCAGTGACTTTTTTCTCTCAACATTTCTTGCTTTATACAGTTGTTTACTTTTCAATCTCTTGACATTTTATATAGTTGTTTATGTGACGTACTAAAAAACTGATAAAATACGCATTTGCGATGAAGAAATGGCAACGGGTGGAAAAAATGTCAGGAAGTTTTTTATTCTGTCATATACGTTGTTTAAAACATCAATATTCTACACCAACACCCTTGTCATAACCGTTAAATCATCAACGTGTAAAACGTTAAATTGCTTTGTTTAATTTTATCTAGCGTTCAAAATTAGTTTTCAGTTTGAATGATTCATTCATACGAAGGCTAAGAGATACAAGAATCACATATAATAAAACAAGTTGGAGATATCGGATAACCGTGTTGATTTTTCGCAACGGTAAATTCTATTCCAGCTTATAAATCAGTCACGTTGTCCACGCACGACACCAGTTAACTTGAGCACATATTTAGTGCGTGCTCCATTTGCACGAAACTAATAAATATGTCCAAAAACCATTTTGGGTAATGGACAAAACAATGGCGTACGGCGTTACACTCTGGTTACCATGGAGATTAAATCTCTACAATTTCCTCTTTCTCGTTTATTTCCTCGAAGGCGACGGATGCGCCAGTGTTCAACTAATACACACAAGAGTTATTAAATAATGCTAGAGCGAGTTAGTTATTGCCCTGACCATGCCCGATTTTCAAACAACGGAAGAGTATCGGAAATTAAGGTCCAGGATTTATGACCCTCGCGTTGTCATGCTGTTGATACTCTGCGATGAGAAAATGGCCGCATATGACCGTCTATCCTTTTGAAACCAGTTAAATAATTAAATTTGGATATTCTATATTGGAAAAGGGCAATGTGTGGAGTCGACGCTGCGTGTTTCCACGCTATTTCCAGAGGGAGAGAGAGGGACTGCTAATTTCCAGTTGCAGTGAACCGTAAGTGTTGGTTTATTTCCGAGTCCAGTTCAGTCTCTCGTACTCAGATACGTAGCAGCGGTTACAGAGCAAACAAACCCCTTTCATTGTTTCAGCACCACATCAGCATTCATATCACCAGCGCTTCACATTGCAGCTTACAGTTCTCCATGTTCATCAAATTATGAATGATAGTCATTCAAAACACTCAATCTACCATTGATAGTATGAGAGCCCACCAAGCTGTTTAGTTTTAACGATATCTACAAAGGTTTTGTTCCATCATTTCCCAGTCTTAATTACGATTTTCAACCTCCGATAGGCTATAAATAAAAGACAAGCTCATAGAAAACAATTATTTTATTACTAAAAGATTTGTACACTTATGGTTACTCTTCAACATAATCACCGAAAAGATTGAGACATTTATCGTAACTGTACACAAGCTTTGCAATACCCGCTTCAAAAAATGTTGCGGCCAATGATTTCAAATGAGCATTGACGGACGTTCTTTTGAAGATCTTCGTACTATGACGTTTGCGGAGAGTCATTCAAAACAAACGAAGAGGAATGCTGTTGATCCATGACAACGCTCGTCCACACACTGCTGGCACAACCCATCGGCTCCTTGAACAATTTCAATGGGACATTTTCGATCATACGCCGTACAGTCTTGACTTGCCAACCAGCGATTTTCATCTTTTCCCTGAACTGAAGACGTGGCTAGCAGGGCAGCACTTTCAAACCAACGAAGATCTTCAAAACAACGTCAATGTTCATTGGCGGCAACATTTTTGAAGCGAGTATTGCAAAGCTTGTGCACAGGTACGATATGTGTCTCAATCTTTTCATTGATTGTGTTGATAAGTAACCTTAAGTGCAGAAAACTTTTAGCAATAAAATAATTGTTTTCTATAAACCTGTCTTTTATTTATACCCTATCGGAGGTTGAAAAAAAACAAAAAAAAAAAACGGCCCTGGTACTTTACCTGTGCAGAGACAAAGATTTTCCCATCAGCAGTTGGAACAATTTTGATTAAAATGTGATATCTATATTAAAGATATTTAAATGACAAATAGCATTATATCTTGAATTTTCTAGGAATTGCCTTTGAGGATCCCAGCATTCAGGATGACTTTTGCATAACTAATAAACTGTAAGAGATAGACAAAAACTTACCACACAAAAAATGGAGATCTCGTTAAAATACATAACTTAAATCATATACGTCTTTTCGTATAGTTGGCAATTTCCGAGATATACCTTGTTATTGGTTTCAGTTTTAAAATATTTATACGTTACCTATACGACAATATGTCAACTCCAGACCATGCAAAGAAACGAATTTCAATCACAAAGTAACCAGTTTTTAAAAGATTTGACTATCGCTTTCGCCTAGTGCATTCCATTATTTTCCTTCTACTTATAAAGAACTAAGTAATAACATATTTTCTGCTAATGTTTATCTCGATTAGCACAAAGTAGATAGAAAAATAAAAGTTTACTTTCTCTACACTGTTATGTATATTGTGTATTCGATACCGAAATTTCACCGGAAATACATGTTTTGAGACCCCCTGCATCCTAAAAAGCATTTTTGGAAAAGGTCCATGTGTGTGTGTGTACGTCTGTGGGCAGTATAGCTCAAAAACTAAAAGTCCATTAAATAGGAAACTTGGTATTTAAGTTCACTATCTTCCAAGAATGCGACACGAAGATTTTCAAGAAAATCCCCCCAACATGGAAAAAATTTCAAAAATTTTGATTTTCTCAAAAATGGCTCTAACGATTTTGATTAAAATGTCGTATATTGAAGATATTTATGTGACAAATAAAGGCATATCTTCAATTTTCTGGGAATAGCCTCTGAAGACAAGTTTATTCTGGATGTATTTTGCATAACTGGTAAACCGTAAGAGATAGACAAAAACTTACTATACAAAAAATTTAGAGCTCGTTAAAACTCACAATCTATGTTATATACATTTTTTTCATAGAGTTGACCGTTTTTGACATATTTTTGTATTGGTATCATCTTTAAAATACTTAAAACATTTCTAACACGGGAATTTGTCAACTCCTGGTCATGCAAAGAAACGAGTTTCAATAAAAAGGTAACCAGCCTTTAAAAGATTTGACTATCGCTTTAGCCTAGTGAATTCCATTATTTACCCTGTACTTATAAGGAACTAAGTAATAACACCGTTTCTGCTAATATTTATCTCGATTAGCACGAAGTAGATAGAAGAATACGATTTTACTTACACGTACTATGTGTATTGTGTATAGAGAAAGTATTGTATTCCACTCAAAAATTCGATACCGAGATTCCACCAGAAATATATATTTAGGGTCCCCCTAAATAAAAGATAAAGAGCATTTCTAGAAAAACGACCGTGTGTGTGTCTGTGGGCAGCATAGCTCAAAATCGAAAACACCGTTAAATACCAAACTTGGTATTTAAGTTTGGTATCTCCCAAGGATGCGGCACGAAGATTTAAAAAAAATCCCCCCACCACCGACTATCCTTTACGTTGAAAATATTTCTAAATTTTTATTTTCTCAAAAATGAGAAATGAGAAATCTCTTATATTTAAGATATTTACATGACAAATAAAACGTATATTTACAATTTTCTGGGGATAGCCTCTGAAGAATCTTTATTCTGGATGAATTTTGCATAACTGGTAAACCGTAAGAGATAGACAAAAACTTACCACACACAAACTATAGAGCCCTTTAAATCACACAGTTTATGTTATATACACTTTTTTCGTGGAGTTGATCGTTTTTTAGGTATTCCTTGTTATTGGTTTCAGCTTTAAAAAAGGTATACTTTTCTCATACAGAATTTATCAACTCCTGTACATACAAACAAAGGAACTTCAGTCACAGAGCAACCAGCTTTTGTCTATCACTTTAACCTATGGTACTCCCTTATTTCGCTTCTACTTAAAAGGAAGCAAGAAATAAGACTATTTCTGTTAATTTTTTCTCGATTAACATGAAGTAAAAAAAAAAGCATAAGCTTTTTAACAATAATTTGCTGCAGAGATGTAGAGAAAGTCATATGAATGGAACACATCAGATTTTTTTGGATTCAGGGGGTCTCGAAACATGTATTGCCGGTGAAATCTCGGTACTGAATTTTTGAGTGCAATACAATACAATTCTCTAAGTATAGTACGTGTAGAGAAAGAAACAAAAGAGTGCAATTACTCGTATATGACAGAAAGTGGTTTTCGCTGAACAAGCCGCACTTAGCACTGCTGACGTGGATATTGCCTAAACACGCTACACCCATATGGTCAAAGCTACTAAGCTGCAATAAACATTCTCAACTCTTTGTAAAGGGTCAATGACACAGTAATTACGGCGGCCATGTGAACACCTACCATTGACTACATTACAGATAGCGGTGAAGTGCTTTTCCGTCCAGGTCTAAATAAAATTCGCTATTCGTGTCTCTGTTGTTTCCGCGTTTATTATCGGCTCAAACACTGCTCTTCAACTGTTTTACTAACTGAAATATTTATACAACGATACTATAATGGTAGTTATTGTGGCATACGAGTGAGAAGTATGATAATGGCCATTATATGAGAGTTGCATACATAAGTTTTACAGCCTCCACACATACTATGTAAATAGTGTGCAGAGGAGGTATTGCATTCCACCCAAACATTTGATACCGAGAATTCACCGGAAATACATATTTTGGGTCCAAAAAAAAGCAGTTTCACAGTTGTGTGTGCATGTGTGTCTGTGTGTCTGTGGACAACATAGCTCAAACTTGGTATTTAAGTTTCGTATCTTTCAAGGATGCCACACGAAGATTTTCAATCTCCCTTTACATGAAACAAATTTCAAAAATTTGGATTTTCTTAAAAATGGCTCTATATGTATATATATATATATATATTGAATTTTCTGGGAATAGTCTCTGAAAACTACTTTATTCTAGATGAATTTTACGAAATTTTGCATAACGACTAAACCGTAAGAGATAGAACAAAAACTTACCATACAAAAAATGTAGAGCACATTAAAACACACAATTTATGTTATATAATTTGTTTCGTGCAGTTGACGTTTTTTACATATTCCTTATTTTTAGTTTCAGCTTTAAGAATTTGTCAACTCCTGTCTGTACAACCAAAGGAACTTCAGTCACATAGCAACCAGCTTTTGGCTTTCACTTTAACCTATGGTACTCTCTTATTTCGCTTCTACTTACAAGGAAGCAAGTAATAAGACTATTCTGCTAATTTTTTCTCGGGTAGCATTAAGTAAATAAAAGCATTAGCTTTTTAACAATACTTTGTTGCAGAGATGTAGAGAAAGTCTTGTGAATGGAGCACATCAGATATGTAGTTTAATATTTAGATATCTTACATACAAAAGATGAACTCCGCATATTGTACGCATGCGTCGATAACAAATGAAATACTGTTCACGGTGAGACAGGCATTTTGACCTATGATATTGATATGGAGAGGAGGCGAGTAATGTTAACAATTTACATCCACAGAAAACAAAAAAAGATCTAAGAAAAATTATATGATAAATTCATGGCATGGAGAAGAACAAAAAATGTAACTTCGTTCTCGGAAAATGTTCTCATATTTTGCTTTGAAGAAATGTAAAAAACAATGATATCCCAAATCTTGTGGACAAATTATTCAGTACTGAATACGTCTCTAAATGTGAAACTTGGAATTGATATATCGCAATATAAGAAGTTGTAGATTTGAGTATCGATTTAGTCTTAATATATCATTTTATTTCTCTTGTAGCTAAAGGAAATATGTTTCAGCTAACGCTTATACTCGATTAAAATGAAATATATAGAAGAATAAGATTTTGGAAAAATAGCTCGTTGCAGAATAGATAAAGTCATGTGAACGTAAAAAATCACACTTTGTTATTACTCCTAGCCGTACAAAGAGAACGAAATGTCAGTCTCATCACCTTTGCGAAAAAGTTTTTAAAAATTGGGCTATGGCTATAGACTGTATATTTTCCTGCTTTTCATTATCATGGATTAGATAAAATATAAGCTTTTGTATGAGCTTTATTTTTGTAGAAAAGGTAGAGAAAGTCATGCGAATATAAGCAAGTGTAGGCATTATATGAGCACATTTCGTTACAGGTATAAGAAGAATATAGAAGGCTGAAGCGATAGTTAAATGTTTAAAAAGTGTAGCCTGGCGTTATAAGTCATTTGTTTCTATTGCATCACAAGAACCAAATGAATAGTTACAGAATGTCATTGAACTATAGAATTATATTGAAAATCATTGGACATACATTGTGTACATCAACAAGATCTAAATTTTACGTATAATGAGGATTACCTATCTTTTATGTTTTACAGTTCATCAAAGTTATGTAAAATTCACTCACAATGAGGAACTCCACAGCCTATTCAGAAAAAAGTTCAAGATATGATTGTCCTGAAAATATATTAAGCATCTGGTAAGTTAATAAAAATGAGATAATTCCAAATAATGAAAATGTTTCCATTAAAGGGTAGTTTTTTAAATACTGCACGTCGTAACTTGGAAAATGCTAAATCGGTCTTTATCAGACTTTTATATTTGATTTAAGGGTATCATTTTAGAGATGGTTTCTAAGATACACACACACACACACATATATATATATATATATATATATATATATATATGAATATGTAATGACTTTCTCTACACCTCTGTATCAAATTATTGTTAAAAACCTTATTCTTCTATTTACATTATGCTAATCGAGATAAACATTAGCAGAAATTGTCCTAATTACTTGCTCCCTTGTAAGTAGAAGAGGAAAACATCTAATGTTCCATGCATATGATGTGCTCTAGCTGTTCGGAGGAAAAAAAAAAAAAAAAAAAAAAACATTTACTAAAACATTAATTTGTTATCTACATCAAGGTAATCAAGATAAACATAAGCAGAATTTCTTATTACTAGATCCTTGTAAGTAGAAGGGAAATAAGAAAATCCACAAGTTAAAGGAATAGTCTCGTCCTTTAAAAGCCGGTCGCTATGTGAAGAAATTAAAATCCCAATCTCTTTGCTTTCCAGCAGTAAACAAACGAGAAACGAGAAAAAAGATGTCTTCCCGTTTGAGAAAAGCTTAACTGACTAGATTTGAAAGCAATAACCCAGAATATCTCGAAAACGATTAAATCTATATTAAAAAGTTGATATAAATGACACAAATTGTGTGCTTAAATGAGATCTACATTTTTTGCGTACTGAGTTTTTGTATATCTCTTACGGTTGTTAAGTATGCAAAAGTCACCGAAAGTGAAGAGGTCTTCAGAGGCTATTCCTAGAAAATTCAAGATATACATTTCGTTTGTCGTAAAGGGTAATGGGGGCGGAGGATTTTCTTGAAAATCTTCGTGGAACTTCCTTGGAACTTAAATACCAAGTTTGGAATTTTACGGTATTTTTGTTTTTGAATTGTGATGCCCACAGACATACACAGACCGACAGACAGACGGACGGCACACATGGAGACTTTTCTAAAAATGTACGGGTCTCAAAATATGTATTTCCAGTGAAATCTCGGTGTCTAATTTTTGGGCGCAATACAATATCTTCTCTATACACTGTGCAATAGTATGCGCAGAGAAAGTAAAATTGTTGGCTCATTTATTTTTTACTTTCTCTACACGTACTATTTATATAGTGTATAGAGAAGGTATTGCATTCCACTCAAAAATTCGACACCGAGATTTCACCGGAAATACATGTTTTTGGTCCTCCTGAATCCAAAAAAAAAAAAAACATTTTTACAGAAAGGTCCGTGTGTGTATGTGTGTGTGTGTCTGTGGACAGCATAGCTAAAAAACGAAAAGACCGTTTAGTACCAAACTGGGTATTTAAGTTTCTTTTTTTATTTTTTTTTTTATTTTAAACAGTAACGGAGTCTGATCAGGACTCCGGTACTGTATCCCTATTTACATTTCCCCCCGTAGGTTTTACTGATTACTGGTTTACTGGTTTTACTGTTTCTTTTACAAACATATACACAAACATATAACATCCATGCCCAAGGCGGGACTCGAACCCACGATCTCCTGCCCACGATCTCCTGCCCACCAAGCACCTAAGCGAGACGCTTTAGCGAGCGTGGCCATGGGGACCGGCCCTTTTGGGATCTTCCAAGGGTGCGACACGAAGATTTTCAAGAAAATCCCCACAAGCCCAACTACTCTTTACATGGAACTGTTTTCGAAAATGTTGATTTTCTCAAAATGGCTCTAACGATTTTGATTTTTATTAATATCGTATATTAAAGATGTTTACATGACAAATAAAATATATATCTGTAACTTTTCTCATACAGGAATTTGTCAACTCCTGTCCATACAAATAAAGGAACTTCAGTCACATAGCAACCAGCTTTAGACTATCACTTTAACCTATAGTACTACCTTATTTCGTTTCTACTTACAAGGAAGCAAGTAATGAGACTATTTCTGCTAATGGTTTTTGGATTGGCATGAAATAAGTAGAGGCATAAGCTTTCTAACAATAATGTATTATGGAGATGTACAGACAGTCATGTGAATAGAACACATCAGATTTTTATGAATAAATTGCAAATTATTGTTTGAAATATTGCTTATCAGCCAATACCATGATCAATATAATAGATATCTTGAATTATCCGATAAAAGCTATGGGTGCAGATATGTTAAAGGATGCAGTAAAGATCTTCAGACAAATAATATTAGAGCCCACCGTTTTTTTTTTTCATTGTTTATTTCATGACATTAATTACTTCTAAAAATTGCGGATATTATTCGGGATTGAACCATTATGTGAGTTCTTATTTACCCCTAACAACTTTCACCTGCCTCCTACAACTGGACTATACTGTCACTCTGGTACGCTGCTATTGACAAAGATAGCCGAAGATGTTAAGATAGGAACTCGTGAACGGGAAGTGAATCCCGTTCACATTACCCTTCCTGACTTTCAATATTTTGATTATCATTATGACCAAATAAAAGAGAGTACTTTGAGCACCTTGAACCCAAAAGGTTCTGCTGTGCGTGTAAGATGAAAGAACCTCAGGCGACTATGGGCCTCAAATCGATAGAAACACGCAGAGCCCCATCAAATCAATTATTGGTTAATAACCCAAAGATACAAGCAGCAAATGAGTGAACATCATTACAATAAGAAATTCCTCCAAAGAAAAAACCACCTACATTATCTCGATTTTGTGGGCGGCATATAAATGGAACATCATATCAGCATCAACATCATCAACAACAACTCTTCTTGGTTTAGAAGAATTCTCCTGTTCCGGCCATCTTTTAACTGAGCTTCCTATTGTTCTGTAGCCTAAAGGCTTTTACGAGGGTAACCCAGAAAGTAACAGAGGATTTGGCATAACTAATAATAACAAAAGTTGTCAACACAAAACTTTTACAAAGTTACTTTCTCTATACTCACTATGTACATAGTGTATAGAGAATGTATTGCACTTCACCAAAAAATTCGATACCGAGATTTCACCGGAAATATATGTTCTAGGGTCCCCCGTATCCAAAAAAAGTATTTTCAGAAAAAGGTCCGTGTGTGTGTGTGTGTCCGTGTGTCAGTGAACACGATAACTCAAAAACGAAAAGCCTGTAAAATACCAAACTTGGTATTTAAGTTTAGTATCTTCCAGGGATGCGACACGAAGATTTTGAGAAAAATCCCCCCACCCCCAACTACCCTTTACATAGAACTTTTTTCGAAAATTTTGATTTTCTCAAAAATGGCTGTAACGCTTTTGATTACAATTTCGGATATCAAAGATATTTACCTGACAAATAAAATGTATATCTTGAATTTTCTGGAAATAGCTTCTAAACAGTAGTTTATTCTGGATACATTTGACTGAATTTTGAATAACTGCTAAACCGTAAGAGATGGACAAAAACTTACTACATAAGAAATGTAGATCACGTTAAAACACCCAATTTATGTTATATACATTTTTTTCGTAAGTTAGTTGTTTTTGAGACATTCCTTATTTTTGGTTTCTGCTATGAAAAACTTATACTTTTCTCATAGAGGAACTTGTCAACTCCTATCCATATAAACAAAGAAGCTTCATTGACATAGCAACCAGCTTCTGACTATCATTTTAACCTATGATAGTCCCTTATTTCGCTCCTACTTACATGGTAGCAAGTAATAAGACTATTTCTGCTCATTTTTTCTGATTAGCATAAAGTAAATAGAAGTATAAGCTTTTTAAGAATAATTTGTTACAGGGATAAAGAGAAAGTCATGTGAATGGTACACATCAGATTCTTTCAACGAAATCTCCGTTCTCTCAAGACATTTACTTTACATGTTACCAGTTTTTCAATGCCCATACTATTCCTTTCTATCCAAAAGGACTTATTCGTTTTTTTGAATGCATAAAATGTTCGGCCAAACGAATGTTATACGCAGATAGCACAAATGTATGGTAATAATGCAATGAACAAGTCTTCAGTGAGGAAATGGCGCATAATTTAGAGTAATCAAGGAAGAACCATATGCACGATAAAGACCGAAGTGGAAGTTCATCAATCGTTGAAAGTAAATGTTGATAAAAGAATTCAGAAAGGTCGGGTTTCACTTTGGACACCATACATGACTTTTTGAGTGAAAAAAATGTCCCAGCCTCAAAGTGGCAGTATGGCTCAGATCCTTGGCGGTAGAAGAGTATAAGATCTGCATTGAAAAACCGGTACCGCGTGACAATAAACACCTTGATAGCAATGACGATTACGTCGAGGAATAGAGTAAGGTACTGTAACTTTGTGAATAATGTTTTGTGTTGACATCTTTCCTCATTGTGTAGTTATGTCAAATCGTCTGTTACTTTCTGGATGACCTCGTATTTGTATCACTAATGGAATGCGAGAGTTACCCATTCTTTGTAAATGACTTTTCCATTTATCTCTGTTTGTCTGTATCTTTTCTTTTAATGAAAATATGTCGAATTCTCTCCTTATGTCTTCGTTTCTAATATGGCATTGTCTGATACGTCCTTTTACTGCTCCGAGATACGTCCGGAAAGTAAGTTCCGTTTGGTAATAAAATTATATTGCGTACAGTTACAGAATAATTATTTATTGCACAAAATTCTACAACTCTTAAACTACTTTTCCACATAACTGCCGAAATTTTGCAGGCATGTGTCTTCAAAAAGTTGGAAACATTTTCTTTCAGCTCTTCGTCATTGTTGAAGTGTTGACCGCCAAGGAAAGACTTGAGATGTAAGAACAGATGAAAGTCGCTAGGAGCGAGGTCAGGGCTGTACGGAGGATGGTCAAACACGCCCCAGCCATATCCCTGTAGGAGGTTTTTCGTCACATTTGCAGTGTGTGGTCGTGCGTTGTCGTGAAGAAAAACAACACCTTTTGACAGCAATCCTCGGCGCTTATTCTGTATTGCGCGGCGCAATTTCCTAAGTGTCTCGCAGTATACATCTGCTTTGATTGTTTGACCACGCGGTAAGAAATCAATGAGTAAGATGCCTTTCCAGTCCCAGAACACTGTGCACATCATTTTTCGAGGTGCCAAGATTTGTTTCGGCTTAACCTTTGCTGGGGATGAAGTGTGTCTCCATTCCATTGATTGCCGCTTACTTTCAGGGGTGTCGTAAGAAACCCAAGTCTCATCTCCTGTGATTATCTGTGTCAGAAATTCTTCGCCGTCTTCAACAAAACGGGTTAAAAACTGAAGTGCACTACCCATCCGTTTTGTTTTGTGTTGCTTAGTAAGAATCTTTGGTACCCAACGTGAGCAAAGTTCGAAATTTCAGTTTTTCGGTAACAATTTCATGAATTAGTGATCGTGAGCTTTGGGGAAAATCCATAGCGAGAGCACTAATTGTAAACTTGCGGTTTTCCTGGATCTTGTCATCAATCGCGTGAACCAGTTCTTCTGTAACCAAAGATGGACACCCACTTCGTTCTTCATCATGCACTTCACTACGTCCTTCATTGAACTGTCGGACCCATCTTCTCACCATTGAATCACTCATCGCATTTTGTCCGAAAACTTTGCAAATTTGCCGATAAATTTCAATTGGTTTCACTTTCCTAGCATTCAGAAAACGAATCACAGATCTGATTTCACAAGCGGCGGGATTTTCAATCAACACCGACATTGTAAACAAGCACAACAAAGCGTATGTGGCTGACAGCGATCTCAAAATGGCGCACGTTTCTTCTCCTTGATACAGAGGTCTACCGCGCATGTGCGGAACTGCGATCGCAGCGCTGCAGCGGAGATAAATTGAAACGGAACTTACTTACCGGACGTACCTCTTATTTCATTTCTGCCGTTTGTATTTCGCTGCAATCTTTCTTTCTAAGTGTCCATGTAACGAACCATATAGTAACATCGGAACAGCCATTACAGAATTTTAGATTTGCATCCTTGCGGGTTTTTCTTTTCCAGTTACGAGCTTCCTCCACAAATAGATTGAAACTTACTCACTTTTTTATTTATTTCTTCATTGTTTATTTTAAAGGTTACATTACAGCCCAAATAATTAAATTTTCCCACCTGTTCTAACACATTATTTAACACTATCTTTGATCCTATGAATGAATTATGGTATTTATAGGCATAAATGGAACAAAAAGAAGAAAAAATCCAGACTATATCATCCGGTCACAGCATAGTAGCTCAGAGGCGTCCCTTTAAGTCTCTGAAGAGCTACTCAGAGACGTCCCTGCAGAGGAACCGGGGAGAATTCGACCCACAGCGGAGGCCCGAAAACCTGTTATTGGTCAGAGCCGAGAAGCAAATTTCTATGCTATCTGTTTGACACAGACCGTCGGTTTGCTCCGAAGTCAACGTCCAACATGAGAGAGGTAAAAGAAATTAGAGAAATGGGGAGAGGAAATTTACCCAAATATTCGCCTGACCAACCATGGAACGCCATGAATTTCCCATTTCAGAATGGACGGCCACAGGGAATCGAACCTGGGAGCCCCCAAATGCCGGTCCCCATGGCAACGCTCGCTAAAGCGTCTCGCTTTGGTGCTTCGTGGGCAGGGGATCGTGGGTTCGAGTCCCACCTTGGGCATGGGTGTTATGTGTTTGTGTAATGTGTCTATGTTTGTAAAGGAACAGTAAAACCAGTAATCAGTAAAACCTACAGGGGGAAATGTAAATGGGGATACAGGACCGGAGTCCTGATCAGACTCCGGTACTGTTAAAAAAAAAATGAACCATTGCGCTAATTTCTAATTTTCCTCAATCTTCATTACTGGTCAGGGAGATGCCCTAAACATAGGTCAATTTAATTTCATTGGATGCATCAGTGAAGCATTCGCAACGAAGCATTCACTTTTAACACCATAACATGAGTAGCAACATGAATGCCGGAGTATGGAGGGAATACGCTGGCCTTGAGTGCACGGTTGGGTCTCTGTTGGACGGCACCCCGTGAACATTCGAGGGTTGTCCCAAAAATATCCGACCTAACAAAGAAAGCACAAACATTTTGGGGAAAAAACATCTTTATTTCTCTACATAGTCTCCTTTCAGCTCGATACACTTTTCCCAGCGATGTTCAATAGCTTCGATACGCTGTTTATAGTGAGAGCTAACGAGGTCTGTAAAGTAGCCATCAACTGCAGACTCCACCTCTTCGTTGTGGTAAATCTTCTACCACTAAGCCATTACTTCAAGTTTGGAAAATAATCAGAGGGGGATAAATGTGGCTAATAGGGTACATGAGGAAGCAATTTAACTTTAATTCATTGATTTTGGCCATGGCGATAATGGATGTGTGAATTGGTGCAAGGTCTTGATGAAACAAAACTTCCTTTTTCGCTAAATGCAGCCTATTTTCTCGATTTCATCACTCAAATGCTATAAACCACAACCGAGAAACATGCGAGTCAGTTGAGAAATTCAATGCTATACCGGCATGTTGCCATGATAGCTCAGTGGCAGAGCAAGCGGCTAGAGACCAGGAGTTCAAATCCCAGCTACCTATCCAACTCCTGTCCTACAGACGGCTTGTGTGAAAAAACAATTAATCCAATAACTTATTTATTTTAAAACATATGTATAAGTATTTGAAAATATTACATTGAGATACTTCGAGGTCTTTGAAGGTAACATACGTTGAAGCAGTCGTCTCCAGTAGAGGTACACTTTCAGACAACCATAGTTTTCTACCCAAGATGATACACAACAGTGGCATATCCAACCTCCTCTATTGTTCCCTCTTTTCTGCTTTCCTCTTCGACTACACATATTGTGTCGACAAAAGAGGTAGTAGTTTGTTTTTCCAAGTTGGTCAACTGGCCGGAAGGAATATAATGCGAAGGCTAGTTGGAAAGAGGGAAAGGATTAAACTCTCATACAATGTATACAGTAGATAGAGAAGGTACTATATTCCATCCAAATATTCGATACTGAAGTTTCACCGGAAATACATGTTTTGAGCACCCCTGCATTCAACAATTAATTTAGAAAAATGTCAACAATGCGTAGACAGCATAACTCAAAAACAAAAAGTCGGTTGAATACCAAACTTAGTACATAAGTTCAGTATCTTCAAAGGATACGACACGAAGAGTATCAGAAAAGTTCCCCCACTGCACACTACCCTTTACTGGACGTAGTTTTTCGAAAATGTTGATTTTCTCAAAAATGACTAACGATTTTGACTTTGATGACAAATGAATATCTTGAATTCCCTGGGAATAGCCTATGAAAAACTTTTCATTCTGGGCGACTTTAAGCGTAAGGGATAGGCAAAATCTTACTGTACAAAAATGTAAACCTACATAAAACACATAATGTATGGTATCTACATTTTTTATAGATTTAACTATTTCGAGATATTCTCTGTTATTGGTTTCAAGTTTAAAATGCATAATACGTTTTTTCAAATAGGAAGAAGTCATTCGTTTCATACATATTTTGTTTTACACCTGGCCATGCAAAGAAAGCTGAAATTTAGAGTATGAAGTAGATAAGAGAATAATTTGTTATAACAATATTTTTAGCAAAACAACCAGAAAACATCATGTGAATGGAGCGCGTCAGATGTAGATATGCAAAGAGAAGGTGATTTCAATGCATTTAAAACGTCCAGCTTTAAAACATTTGACTGTCGCTTTAGCCTAGTGCATTCTCTTATTTCTCTTCTATTTACAAGGAACTAAGTAAGAAAATCATGTTTGTTAATGTTTAATTTGATCAGCATGAGTAGAGAAAAAAATCTTATGTGTTCCATTCACATGACTTTCTCTACCTCTCTGCAACAAATTATTGTTAAAAAGCTTATGCTTCAATTTACTTCATGCTTATCGAGAAATAAATTATCACAAATAGTCTATTACTTGCTTCCGTGTAAGCAGAAGGGAAATAAGGAAGTACTATAGGCTAAACTAATAATCAAAAGCTGGTTGCTATGTGACTGAAGTTCCTTTGTTTGTATGGATAGGAGTTGACAAATCCCTGTATGAGAAAAGTATAAGTTTTTCATAGCTGAAAACAAAAACAAGGAAGATATAAAAAACGATCAACTCCACGAAAAAAATGTATATAAGATAAATTGTGTGTTTTAAGGTGCTCTACATTTTTTGTGGTGTAAGTTTTTCTCCATCTCTTACGGTTTAGCAGTTATGCAAAAATCCATAAAATTCATCCAGAATAAAGTAGTCTTCAGAGGCTATTCCCAAAAAATTCAAGATATACATTTTATTTGTCGTGTAAATATCTTTAATATACGAAATTGTAATCAAAATCGCTAGAGCCATTTTTGAGAAAATCAAAATTTTCGAAAAAAGTTCCATATAAAGGGTAGTTGGGGGTGGGGGATTTTTCCCAAAATCTTCGTGTCGCATCCCTGGAAGATACTAAACTTAACTTTTTCGTTTTTGAGTTATCGTGTTCACTGGAGCACCGGTGGAATGCGATGGCGGGGAAAACCCGGAGTAAACCCCCTCCCCTGCGCCGCTTTGTCCATCACAGACCTCACATGCGGTCTAGGTGAGAGGCGAGCACTCATCTTATCATATTACTTGTGGTAATACTACATCGCTACACAACTTATAAGTATAGTCTCTGGTTAGTTGCCTTTAGGACTTGCGTCGCTCACACTGCAAACGGTTGTAGATCCACTAGTTTGAGCATCTAAAATGGTAGGCATTTTTCCAGCGACATTTTTGTAACGTAGCCAGCGGCATATTACCTGTGTATGTTGGCAACGGACTCCACATTTCATTCCCGCTGTTAACTACCATTTACCGCCGCGCACACGTTTGAAAGCTACGTGCACATTATAAATCTAAGATAATGACCGCCAGGAATGTCTCTGCGCCGCACTACGGAGGTAATTTTGCCTTGTACTTTGAAACATTAACGTCCATTAAAGAAACAGGAAAAGGAAAGCAGTGGGCAAAATCATTGTTATTTGTCACCATGTACTTTACATGCTTCAAAAATCATAAGGCATATATGGAAATGCAGTGCTTTATGACTGTCGTAAATTGCGTTCCGAGCTACAAAAATAATTGAACCTATGGTTCCTGCACCGTGCAGTATGAAGTTCCGCATAAAGGTTGAAACAAAGTAGAAACTTTACACAGCATAATTTTGGTACAATAGTTCTAATGAAACTCATACACTCTGTGCACACATACAACGCCGAAGCAATTTTACTGAACATACAGAAACCTGATATAATATGAGGAACTACTAGGGTCGGCTCATAAGTTCCATGCCTCTCAATGCAAACATCATTTAAAACATTTTTTTTTTTTGCTTTATTGCTCAACATAATCTCCAGAAAGGCTAATACATTTGTCATATTGATGTTCTTATTTAATTAAACCGTTTCTGTGGTGCGATTTATCAAGGTCCTCAAAATAGCTGTTTACCGCATCAATGACCTCCTCGTTGCTGTGAAATCTTCGTCCTCTAAGAAATTTTATGAGGTTTGGGAACAGGTGGTAGTTACTGGATGTTAAATCTGGCGAATAGGGTGGACGTTCAAGCAATTCCAACTTTAATTTCCACATTTTCCCCATTGCAATGACTGATCGATGAGCTGGAGCATTATCGCGATGCAACAATATATATTTTGCCAAATGAGGTCTTTTTCTTTTCACCTCATCACTCAAACGTTGAACGTTGCAGTTACCCTTTTCAATAAAAATAATTCCCTGCGCATCCCAGAAAACACTCGCCATAACCTTGTTAGCTGACAAAATTGGCTTTGCCTTTTTTGGAGTTGGTTCACCTGGCCTAATCCACTGCTTTGATTGTGATTTACTTTCTGGAGTGTCGTGATGTAACCAAGTTTCATCCATGGTAATAAGCCGTCTCAAAAATTCACTGGGATTTTCACGGTAGAGCGCCACATTCTTAACAGAAACAGTTTTGCTTTGCAACTTTTGATCAGGTGTCAACAAACGCGGCATCCATCTTACGCAGACCTTGTGAAAGCCCAAAACATTACTTAAAATATTACCTGCACATTCTTTTGATATGTTTACAGCCTCTGCTATCTCAAACAAATTTAATCTGCGGTCTTCCAGAAATAAATGATGAATTTTTTCAATGATCTCTGGAGTTGTCACTTCTACAGGGCGTCCAGGGCGAGATTCATCACTAATGCTCGTACGTCCCATTTTAAACTGTGCAACCCACCTTTTAATCATTGAATATGAAGGGGCAGAGTGTTTCATTGTAGTGTCCATTGTACTCCTTGATTTCTTTAGACTTCTTTCAAATGGAAGTATTTAATCACTGCTCGTTTTTCCAAATCCTCCATTTTCGTGAAAACTCTAAAGTTGTCTTGTTTAAAATGCTGTCATTCGAAAACTAAACAAGCTATTGACCTGTAACTATGCATACATATGTCTAGAGTTAAACTGTACGATGTTACCGTCTAGCTGGCCTAGTGGCGCCATATCTGTGTGAGGCCCGGGATTTATCAGCCGATTAATAAGGCAGAGTCATGCTAAGATAAGTTTTAGATGAATAAATACAGAACGGTTTCATAGTTTCATCATACCTGGTTGTTAATAAAAAGCAACGTTAAGATAATTCAGGTTTAAAATAAATCTTAAATAATTCGTGTAGCTCTATTATTACAATTACAGAAATAACTTGTTAGAAATAAAACATTGGATCTAAAGTGCTTCGCTTTGGTGTTTCGTGTCGCAGGGGATCATGGATTAGAATCGTGGGTTACAATCCCGCCTTGGGCAAGTGTGTTTGCGTATTTGTAAAATATGTAAATGTATGTGGGTGTGTGTATTATAATAAAAAAAAAACAAGCGGTAATCAAAGAGAAAAATAAAAGAAATGTTGGGAAAGAGAGGAAAAAGGCGGTAAAAGAAAAGGGAATACAGCGCCAGAATCCCGACAAGACTTCGGAACTGTAGTTATAAAAAAAAGTCTTGGATGTCTGCTAGTATCATTAGTTTTGGGAGACTTGTCCGGTGTGCTCAAAATTTTAAATTAACGCCTAAGTGCGTAACATATGTTGCTAAGCTCCTCATTTCAAAGTACCTGACCTGCTTACGCTAATACGCTAACAGTGTTTCAGCATTGTTCATTAACATATTTGTGAAGTAAATGCTTGCCCTTTAATTACAAAAATAAGGTTTTAATTCTACAAACAAAAACATTCTTACAGATTCCTTGACACGATTTCTGATAAATTGCCAACTGGAGAAAACATCGTTATGTTTACAGTTGTCACTTATTGTTGCACGCAATAATGAAATCCTGTCATCATAACCAAACCAATAAAAGCAGTTATTCCAACTTTATTGCTAGATATTTAATTATAATGCTTCGAATTCTTAGACTAAACAGATATGATTTTCATTTCCATCTATTGAGTTCTGTATATGGTATCTAATTCTTCATATCTCTCTTCCCGCTTCAAAGCAGCACAAAAAAAAAAAACAATAAAAAACCAGAGCTTGGTGTCTCTAGGATTGAAAGATTAAAGAATTAACTGGTAAAGTCAAACTTAGTTTTTTTCTGTTTCTAATTATTCCAATATTCAAAAAGGATGTGGTCCTTCTCTCCTTCTCGCTAGCTCTCTCCCTCTCTCTCTCTCTTTCTCTCATTCATACAGGTAAATCATTGCAGAGCAACAATACAGAATTAAAGCTGAATTCAATAATCTGTATTAATGTATGTGTATATATACAGGGTTACTACAAAAGAAATAGACAACTTCAACTGCCTGTAAAACAAAAACTATTACAGATAGCAACCTAATTATTTTGGAGGTATGTTGAGAAACTCTCAAAGTTTCATTTGTTACTATTGGTAACGCTGTAGTGTTTTGTTTGTTGTTGCAGAAGCTGAAATGGCGGAAAATTCTGTGGAAAAGGCATATTGCGTGTTGGAATTTGCTAGAACACAATCAGCAACTGTTGTCCAACGACATTTTAGAACACGTCACCACAAAACGCCACCGACTAGACAGTCAATCTACGACTGGTATAGAAAATTCGAGACAACGGGATGTTTATGCAAAGGGAAGAGCTCGGGAAGACCAAGAGTT
Source organism: Hymenopus coronatus (assembly GCA_030762935.1). Taxonomy (NCBI): domain Eukaryota; kingdom Metazoa; phylum Arthropoda; class Insecta; order Mantodea; family Hymenopodidae; genus Hymenopus; species Hymenopus coronatus. Next base: position 38,566,216 of record CM060885.1, on the reverse strand, counting down.
TCGGAAGAAAACGTTGAACGTGTTCGTTCTGCCTACATAAGAAGCCCACAGAAATCGACATCTAGGGCAAGCATGCAATTACAAATTCCACAGCAAACTGTATGGAAAATCTTGCGGAAGTGACTGCACGTGATGCCTTACAGATTACAGATGTTGCAGTTTCTGAGTGAAGAAGATAAAGTAATATGGCGTGACTTTTGCATCGACATGATGAAGACGATGCTGGTTTTTGTGAGCGCATCATTTCACTTTTGTGGTAACGTGTTCTAAAATGTCGTTGGACAACAGTTGCTGATTGCGTTCTAGCAAATTCCAACACGCAATATGCCTTTTCCACAGGATTTTCCGCCATTTCAGCTTCTGCAACAACAAACAAAACACTACAGCGTTACCAATAGTAACAAACAAAACTTTGAGAGTTTCTCAACATACCTCCAAAATAATTAGGTTGCTATCTCTAATAGTTTTTGTTTTACAGGCAGTTGAAGTTGTCTATTTCTTTTGTAGTAACCCTGTATAAAAACAATTTAATAATAATAATATCTTGGAGAAAACATCTGTGAGAACTGATATTACTCTTGAATGAATGGCCACATTATGTTAAATAGGTTTAAGGACCATTATAGATAAACTTTAAAACCAAACACATCAGTATAAAATCGCTTCAGATGCTGTAATAGAACAGTAATGCCATTAATTTTATATAGTAACGAACCAATAAGTGACAATGATCTATATCATTCACATTCTATCTACTCTCTATCGTTTGTAGTGGCTATACAAACTATTCTTACGAAAACCTCTTTTACTATCTACCACATTTTTACCGAGATAAACCTCACACATTTCGTTATAGCTACAAAGAAAACAGGGAGAGTCAAATTTTTAAAAACTAGACGCTATATCTAGCCTTAAAGTGTCATTAACTTTCCATGCAATCGCGAGAAACAACTAAACATCGACAAGACTTTGAAAAGTTGAACAATTCGAAAATTGGTTGCAGATACTCGGAATTAGCTCATGTCACAAAAAAAAAAAAAGATTATTTGGAATAAATTGTGTTTTAAGGGTCTATATTTTTGTGAAGTATAGTCACTTATACAAAGTTATACAAAACTCCTTTCAAAGGAATTGTACTTCAGAAGCTGTTTCTATAAAATTCAAGATATGCATGTTAAATATCATGAAACATCTTTATTATATGCATTTTAATCAACATTCTAAAGCCATTTTGGAGAAAATAAGAAGCTTCGCAAAATGTTTTATGTAAAGCTTAGATAACTGAGAGTTAGGGGATTTTCATGAACATCTTTGAGTTACATATTTTCAAGATACTAAACGTAAATATCAAATTAGGTTTTTGAGTGATATCAGAAAAGCCTCAGAGTTCTCAAAAGATGTATTTCCGTTTAAATCTGGGGACAGAAAGTTTGGGCGGAATATAATAATATATACGCACTCGAGAAAATAAAAAAAAATCGTTGAAGCTGAAATAAATTTCAGAAGGCTATCAAAGGCTACAGCATAGTGGAGAGAATAAGAAACTGGAGAAGAGCTAAATATTTTCAGCTCGAGAGAAAAATCAAAACAAAGAATGCCAGAAGAAATTTCCGAACAAGATATGAAAGTATAGACCAATACAAAAATGAAGCGTTCGAAGTCACAGAAAAAAATGGACGTAACTCCTATCATTCCTTAGGTAATACACAATTCAATATGGAGTTTATTTTTATTTGTGTCAAACGTTTCGGCAACGTCCTTTCAATATCAAAAAGGTAAAAAATCATTCATATGAACAGGGGTCTGAAAATGTTTTATTGCTGAGTTACAAGACAAAATCGAATATTACAGAAATTGCTCCAAGTGACTTGATGCAGTTTTAAGCCTGCGCTCATGTCATCGCGTTCAGTGTTGCAAATTTCTGATATGTTTTGTATTTGGTCAGTATCTCTCAGCCTGTACAGGAATCACATAATCGGGGCGTTAAATTTGTCAACAGAGAAAAAGCCATTGGATTCAAATCAGGAGATCGAGCTGGCCATGCAATGAAACTCCACCCTCAATCCATCTATCCAGAAATTTATCATTCAATTTAGGTTTGCTATCCTCTAAGGATGCGATAGAAAGAGTTTCAAGAAAACTCCCCCACCCCAAACTATCCTCCACATGGAAAAGTTTTCGAAACTTTTGTTTTTCTTAAAAAATGGCTCTAACATTTTGATTAAAATACCACATATTAAAACCATTTCCATTACAAATAAAATATATATTTGGATTTTCTGGGAATAGCTTATGAAATTTGCATAACTAGCAAACCGTAAGAGATAGACTAAAACTTAGTGCACAAGAATGTAGATATTGTTAAAACACACAATGTATATCATATACGTGTTTTTCGTGTAGTTGAATGTTTTGGAGATATTCCTTGTTATTAGTTTCAGTTTTAAAAAACTTACAATTTCTCATATAGGAATTGAAACAGAAGAACATCAGTCACATAGCAACCAGCTTTTGACTACCTCTTTAGCCTATGCTACTCCCTTATTTCGCTCCTACTTGAATGAAAGCATGTACTAAGACTCTTTCTGCTTTTCTCGATTTTTCCTGCTAATTTGATGCAGAGATATAGAGAAAGTCATGTGAATGGAACACATAAGATTATTTTATTTGTTAAAAGTTTTGACACTAATTGCACTTAGCATTGTGTGGTTGACCAAAGGAAGTTAAACCAAGTTTAGTTGTTAGACGTTTGGTTATAATATTTGTATTTGTTTTTTTGTTTCTGTAGCTTAACGTTCTTTAACCTGGTTGATCATATCGGACGATGAATGAAATTGGTGAAATGATGCTCAAATGATCTCGGGGTCAATGGAGCTTAAAGTTTCTTGACATTCGTCTCCTCAGGACAAGGGAAAACGCCGAAAAAAAAAAAAAAAAGACTTAACCGGGTAACTCACCGTAAGCGGGATTCAAACTCGCGACCTGTTGAATGTGAAGCAGACACGCTACCACCACACTACCCAGGCGGGCAACATTTGTATTGTTAGTCGTTGAAAGAATGGAACCTGTGTAATATGAAATAATACTATAAGTAATGATAAGCAAAATGTTTTTAAATATGATTAAAATTGATTTTGTGTTGCAGTAAGATGCCCAGTTTTCTTCTTCTTCTTTTAGATAGTAATTTAGAGTTTTCTGATACTGCTGGTTAGCAAATGGTAGAAATGACTCAACTTATAGAACGGTTTAGATTTCTTCTCACATTTGGAGACACTTTATCTGTAAGTGTACGACCAGCTTCAGAACCTCATTAATATCTCTTCCTTTTTCATACAGTGTTTCTAATGCGCGATACAATGAGGTGAACGCGAGAAAATTAGTAGTAAGGACTTTGGAGATGTGCTTCCATTAGCTATGGCGTGGTAAAGTAGGTACTCATTCCCCATCCTCTGCTCGACTGGAGCGATTTCGAGAAACGTGACAACTCTCGACAAGGTGCATCGAAAACCACTATTCTGTTTCTGCTCGTTGATTAGGGTCTCTTTGTTGTGGCCAGTATACAAAAAGCAGCAAAAGAGTGCAGACGTATTGGTTTCCGACGCACATTATAATCCTGAACAAAGCGCAGCATAGATTCCCTCTGACATTCCAAAAGCTTTTGAAGTCTTTAATAACAATATTCACGTGAGTTTCTCCAATAATTACAAATTAACAAATCTGCCAAAACATTATTTTATTCCTATAAAACTGTGTTTTCTAACCAAATTACTCTACTATAAATACATTTTACCTAAGAATTATTTCAAGTTAACTATTAACTGCTTATTTGCATAAATATTTGGAAACAGCATTCAAATTGTAATTGCAGTATGAAGTTTTTGACAAAAGAAAACAAATAGAGGGAGAAAAAATCAACTATGACTATCATCCTTATTTTTAGGAAAATTTAAAGCTGCACATGAAATGTAGAAAACGACTAACACTAAGGAAAAATCTGATATGTTCCATTCAGATGATTTCTCCACATCTTTGTAACAAATTATTAATAAGCTTATTCTTCTATGTACAAGGGCCGTTTTTTATTTTCAACCTCCGATAGGCTATATATAAAAGACAATTTCATAGAAAACAATTATTTTATTACTAAAAGTTTTCTACACTTATGGTTACTTTTCAACATAATCACCGAAAAGATGAGACATTTATCGTACCTGTGCACAAGCTTTGTGACGTCCTCTTCAAAGAAATGTTGCCGCCAATGATTTCAAATGTGCATTGACGTTGTTTTGAAGATCTTCATTGGTTTGAAAGTGCTGCACTCCTAGTCTTCGGTTCAGGGAAAAGGTGAAAGTTGCTAGGTGCAAGGTCAGGACTGTACGGCGGGTGATCGAAAACGGCCCATTGAAATTGTTCAAGGAGCCGATGGGTTGTGCCAGCTGTGTGTGTGGACGAACGTTGTCATGGATCAACACAATTCCTGAAGTCAGCATTCCTCTTCGTTTGATTTGAATGGCTCTCCGCAGATGTCGTAAAGTACGAAGATCTTCAAAACAACGTCAATGCTCATTTGAAACCATTGGCAGCAACATTTTTTGAAGCGGGTATTGCAAATCTTGAATACAGGTTCAATAAATGTCTCAATCTGCTCACTTTCTGCTAATCGATATAAGCATTAGCAGAAACGGCCTTACCATTTAGTTCCTTTATAAGTAGAAGCGAAATAACGGAATACACTAGGCTAAATATACAGTCAAATGTTTTAAAATGTGGTTGCTATGGAATTCAAAGCCGTTTCTTTGCGTGGGCAGAAGTTGAAAAGTTCCCGCATGAGAAATTTTTAAATGTTTATATAACAAATTGTGTGTTTTAATGAGTTCCATATTTTCTATTAGGTAAGTTTTGTCTATCGCTTACAGTTTCTAGTTATGCAAAATTCCATAAAATTCAAGTAGTCTTCAGAGGCTATTGCCAGAAAATTCAAGATATAGATTTTATTTTTAATATACGATATTTTAACCAAAATTATTAAGGCATTTTTTAGAAAATCAAACTTTTCAAATAAAGTTCCACGTAAAAGGTAGTTGGGGTGGGGGATTATTTAAACATCTTCGTGTCACATCCTTGGAAGATACTGAACTTAAATATCAAGTTTGGTATTTAACGGATTTTTCGTTTTTGAGATATGCTGTCCACACACACACATACACACGGACCTTTTTCCAAAAAAATGTTATTTTTTTTTATTCAGAGGGACCCAAAACATGTATTTTCAGTACCGCCTGCGGTGCCATTAATAGTTAAAGCGGGCGTTAAACACTACCAAAAAAAATGTATTTTCAGTGAAATCTCGGTATCGAATTTTTGGGTGCATTACAATGCCTTACACGTATGCATAGTACGTGTAGAGAATAAAAATGTTATGGGTGCTATTCACATGATTTCAACTACCTATTCTGCAAACAAAGTATTCTACAAAATATTGTTCTTTTATTTAAATAATGCTAATTAAGTTAAACATTTCCAGAAATAAGAGAATATACTAGGCTAAAGCGGTAATCAAATCTTTTAAAAGCTGTCATTAAAATTCTATTCTCTTTCCGTGACCCGGAGTAATACAAGATATATGAAACGGAGTTTGAGAAAAGTTTAAGTATTTTAAAATTGAAACCAATAAGGATCCCTGAAATGGTTAGCCATGCGAAAAAAATGTATGTGACATAATTGTGTGTTTTAATGCGATCTGACTTTTTTTGTGTTACGTTTCTTACCCGTTTTACAAAACTCATCCAAAATGAAGAGGTCTTCAAAAGCTAGTCCCAGAAAATCAAAATATTCGTTTACATTTTCATGAAAATATTTTATAAAAATGTTCCCCGTAGTCGGCTTACCCTTCCCGTATAGGACTGACAGCCCCCTAGGACTTGCAAGCGGGTGTCTAGGGTTCAAAAGCCTACTTATAGTACTTGGATCGAGTCCCGTGCCTCACACAGATATGGCGCCACTAGGCCAGTCTAATGGTAGCATCGTATAGTTTAACACTTGACTAGCTTGTATCCATAGTTACAGGTTAATAGCTTGTTTAGTTTTTGAATGACAGCACTTTAAACAAATCAACTTTAGAGTTTTCACGAAAATGGAGGATTTGGAAAAACGAGCAGTGATTAAATACTTCCATTTGAAAGGCTTAAGACCTAAAAAGATCAAGAAGGAAATGGACAGTACATTTAAAGACTCTGACCCTTCATATTCAATGATTAAAAGGTGGGTTGCAGAGTTTAAAATGGGACGTATGAGCACTAGTGATGAGCCTCGCTCTGGACGCCCTTTAGAAGTGACTACTCCAGATATCATTGAACAAATTCATCGTTTAGTACTGGAAGAATGCAGATTAAAGCTGTTCGAGATAGCAGAGGCTGTAAACATATTAAAATAACGTGCCGGTTAAATTTTAAGTAATGTTTTGGGCTTTCACAAGTTCTGTACAAGATGGGTGCCGCGTTTGTTGACACCTGATCAAAAGTTACAAAGAAAATGTATTTCTGTTAAGAATGTGGAGCTCTGCCGTAAAAATCCCAGTAAATTTTTGAGACGGCTTATTACCATGGATGAAACTTGGTTACATCACTACACTCCAGAAAGTAAATCGCAGTCAAAATAGTGGATTGAGCCAGGTGAAGCAACTGGTAAAGTCAATTTTGTTAACTAACAAGTTATGGGGAGTGTTTTCTGGGATGCACAGGGAATTATTTTTATTGATTACTTGGAAAAGGGTAAACATATCACTAGTGATTACTTCGCAAGCTTACTACAACGTTTGAGATATGAGGTGAAAAGAAAAACAAAATTCTTGTTTCATCATGGCAATGCTCCGGCCCATCTTTCAGTCATTGCAATGGGAAACATGTGGGAATTAAAGTTGGAATTGCTTGAACATCCACCCTATTCGCCAGATCTAGCACCCAGTGACTACCACCTGTTCTCAAACCTTAAAAAATGTGAGGACCTTGATAAATCGCACCACAGGGATGGTTTAATTAAATTAGAACACCGATATGACAAATGCATTTGCCTTTTTAGAGATAATATGGAGACATAAAGCAAAATAGTGTTTTCATTGAGAGGCCCGGGACTTATCAGCCGACCCTAGTAGAGACAGAGCTATTCAATTTAACTGCATGCTGTCCTTCAAGGTTGAAGTAAGAATGCAGAAGTCTAGTTAGGGTTTAGTGGCTTACATTCACTTAAGGAATACTGCATTCTGCCAAGTTCATTTTGTCCTCTCATTCCGGTTCTTAGCAACATGGTAGTGACTTCACAAGGCCACATGCCTTATTACTCGAAAAGGGATAAGATTTCACTTAATGCAGAGAGGTATGCGTGACGCGGTGCACCATTGTAGAACATTTTAAAGAAGTTCAGTGTGTGTGTGTGTGTGTGTTTGCGTTTCTAACACGTTTCTTATTTATAAGACCGCTCATCTCACCTCTGGCGCATAAATCTTGCTTGTAGCGTGAACGTAATAAAAATAACTTGGAGGGATTATCTTTAACATCCCGAAAAGAAAGGCGTACCTATAAGAACATTACAAGCGGGTCTCTCGTGACCTATGGATGACATTGACCTTGCGAGACAAAAGCAAGCATTAGCGTCACAGTAGATTAACTGCGCATATTTATTTTTATTTACTTATTAAAATTTATTTATTATTTATTAATGAGAATTGTGGTGGCTTCTTCCTATGCATATTTAATCAGGTATATTTGAAATCTTGTCGTCGCTGATAAAGTTGTAGTGGTTTCCACTTACGAAACTGGCATTTTACACAAATGTTACTGGCCGTTACGAATTAACCTTTAACACCATTTAAGGTCAAAAGACAAATTAAGTGGTTATTAAGGTCTTTTAAGAGATACTTTTGACGTTTAAGAAAAGATATCTGATGTGCTCCATTCACATGACTTTCTCTACATCTCTGCAACACATTATTGTTAAAAACGCTTATACTTCATGATAATCGAGAAAAAATTACCAGAAATAGTCTTATTACTTGTTTCCTTGTAAGTAGAACGAAAATAAGGGAGTACCATAGGCTAAACTGGTCGTCTACTAAGCGCGGTGGTAGCTTTGCTGCTTGCCAAGCGGGAGACCTGAGTTCCATTCCGGCGTGGAGATTTTTCCCCCGCTGGGAGACCTGGACCGGGGTGCACTCAGCCTCATGAGGTCCCTGTGGGGCCAATTGAGGAGCTACTTGATGGAGAAGTAGCGGCTCCAGTTCGTGAAGACCGCATTAACTGGCCGGGGAGGGGATCGAAGCGCTGAACACACCTCACCCTCCAATACTACACTCCATCCATGACGTCTGTAATGGACCGAGATGGGGGATGCAGCGGCTGGGCGGTATTGAGCTATGCCAAGGAGTCCTAGGTTAAAGTAATAGTCAAGAGTTGGTTGTTATGTGACTGAAGTTCCTTTGTTTATGGACAGGAGTTGACAAATTCCTGTATGACAAAAGTATAAGTAATTTAAAGGTGAAATCAAAAACAAGGAATATCTCAAAAACGATCAAATCCACGATAACATAAATTGTGTGTTTCAACGAGCTCTGCATTTTTTGTATGGTAAGTTTCTGTCCATCTCTTACGCTTTAGCAGCTATGTAAAATTCAGTAAAATTCATCCAGAAGAAAGTAGTATATATATATATATATATATATATATATATATATCTTTAATGTACGATATTATAATCAAAATCGTTAGAGCCATTTTTGAGAATATCAAAATCTCGGTATCGAATTTTTGGGTGGAGCGCAATAGCTTCATAGTACGTGCAGAGAAAGTAATAAAGCCATCAAGTTGATAAATAAATTGTATTTCATGTACCATAAATTCAATAACAATATCACATCTCCCTGCTTCTGTTATGTGGTGGTAGCGTGTTTTCTTCTTCTTTCAAGAGGTGTCGAGTTCAATTCCCGGTTAAGGTGAGGTCTCTCTGGGGATCAGATTAACGGATTATCACTAAAAAAATCTCAAAATATTCAAAATTATTTATTCTTGTTCTTTGAAATCTGACGCTTAAAATAATATATAACACACATATACTTTCGCTTAATTTAATAATGTATCTATTTTTACTTTCTCTATACTTACTATGTACATAGAGTAAAGAGAAGGTATTGTAATACACCCAAAAATTCGATACCGAGATTTCACCGGAAATATATGTTCTGAGACCTCCTGAACCCAAAAAAAGCACTTCTAGACAAATGTCCGTGTGTGTCTGTCTGTTGTTTTTTTTTAATAATTTATTTTTGACCGTCTGTCTGTCGTTCTGTGTGTAGGTGTGTGTCCTTGGGCAGCATAGCTCAAAAATTAAAAGACCATTAAAAACCAAACTTGGTATTTAAGTTTGATATATTCCAAGGATGCAATACGAAGATTTTCATGAACCCCCCCATCTCAAATTACCTTTTACATGGAAAAGATTTCGAAAATTTTGATTTTCTTAAAAATGGCTGTAACGATTTTGATTAAAATCTCGTATATTTAAGATATTTACTTGACAAATAAAATAAATATCTTAAATTTTCTGGGAATAGCCTCTGAAGACTACTTTATTCTGGATGAATTTTACGGAATTTTGCATAACTGCTAAACCGTAAGAGATAGACGAAAACTTATAACACAGAAAATGTAGAGCACATTAAAATACACAATATATGTTATATACTTTTTTTTTTTTTTTTTTTTTTTTTCCTTTTTTGCGGAGCTAGTCGATTTTTAACACATTCCTTGTTTTTAGTTTCAGCTTTGAAAAACATACTTTTCTCATACATGAATTTATCAGCTCCTGTCCATACAAAGGAACTTCAGTCACATAGCAACCAGCTTTTGACTACGACTTTAACCTATGTTACTCCCTTATTTCGCTTCTACTTACAAGGAAGCAAGTAATAAGACTATTTCTGCTAATTTTTTCTCGATTAGCATGAAGTAAATAGAAGCGAAGGCTTTTTAACAATAATTTGTTGTGGAACACATCAGATTTTTATTTTTAAAACCTTGCTACGTGTATAAAAAATCTGATGTGTTACACTCACATGACTTTTTCTAGCTGTTTTACAAACTAATAGATTACCAGTAGGAAAGCACTTTCTCGACAATATCCACTTACATATATTTATTTATTGGTAACTAATTCTTACAGTCTGAACCCTAACGGTCTAGAATGATGTAAACCAAGTGCACAATCGCGCACGAAGAAAAACAAGCACTTAAGCCACAGGAAATCCATAAAAAGGTCGTCTCCTTAGCGCGGTGGTAGCGCAGCTGCCTACCAAGCGGGAGACCTGGGTTCGATCCCCAGTACCGGCGTGGGGATTTTTCCCCCGCTGGGAGACCTGGACCGGGGTGCACTCAGCCTCGTGAGGTCCCTGGGGGGCCAATTGAGGAGCTACTTGATGGAGAAGTAGCGGCTCCAGGTCGTGAGGACCGCATTAACCGGCCGGGAGGGGCTCGAGGCGCTGACCACGTCTCACCCTCCAATACTGCACCCCATCCATGACGTCTGTAATAGACCGAGATGGGGGACGCAGCGGCCGGGCGGTAGGCCAAGGTTCCACGTGAGCTGTCGTGCAATGGAGTTATGTAAATCCATAAAAATGGCTGTCCTTACGAACGAAATTTTCACCTGAAATGCGGCATTTAACCTTCAGAGTTAAAGGGTCGTTTTGATCATAGCTTTGCCTTTTAATATCTGTTCAATAACTCCAATAAAAGGAAAGACTACGGCTAAAAAGAATCTAATGGAAAGTGTATCCTTAGTGCTATAGTAACTTTGTGCTGCAATTCACTTAAACTGGGGAATACATACACATGTAATACCCACAAATCCCTGGATGATTAACAGCATAAATAATAGTTTCTTCATCCCCATCAAACAACCCTTAAATAAAGATGGTACCCCATATCATAACAAAAACAACCCCTATCCATTAATCCTTTACGAAATGGATTGCTTTATTTCTTAAAACAAAACAATTCAATCGCAATTGCTAAAAACAACAAATACAATATTAAAATTACATAAACCCTCACTAAAAAATAGTATTAAAAAAAGACCCTTGGCCATCTAACTTAGAGCTCTAACTCTGTCCCATTAAATCCCTCAGGTATATATACATTTGTCAACAAGAATTATCAGATCAACTACACTGAAAATTGACTAAGGCTATGAACAATACAATTTAGTTAAAACTTTCCAATGCCCTGTAAAGATCATCCGAGAAAACTTCTGCATTTCATGCGAAATCATTCACACCTACTTCTGTATATGCCAGATAAGAAAGAAGGAAACGGGCACGGAACAAAAGCCCACACTACATATTACCGAACTTTCTATATTTCAAGATCTATAGTGTGACTACCTTGTGCAATCATTAAAATAAAAAAAAATAAAAAATTCCCGGCTCTGGTTAAGCATACATAATCCGTATTTGTCTCGGCTGCCCCGAAACTCCACACACTCACACCTTTTACATAAGACACCAGGAAGCGGAAAAATATTTTAGACAACAGGAAGACCAACAGCTAATCAACGCACAGCACCTACCCGAGCAAAACCGAAGGCACGCGGCTTAACACGAGGATTCACGAACGTCGCGACATGAGCTTTGGAGACTTAAAATAAAAAAATAATAAAAAAATTAAAAAAATAATGTTACAAACTACTAATAAGGAATACCAGAAAAACGGTTTACTGTGTGTACCTTTGTTGTAAGTTTTTTCTATCTCTTACGGTTTAGCAGTTATGTAAAAGTCTCTAAAATTGATCCAGAATAAAGTAGTCTTCGGAGGCTATTCCCAGAAAATTCAAGATATAAATTTTATTTGGCGTGTAATTATCTTAAATATAAGAGATTTTAATCAAAATCGTTAGAGCCATTTTTGAGAAAATAAAAATGTTTGACATTTTTTCCATGTAAAGGGTACTTTGGGGTGGGGGGATTTTCTTGAAAATCTTTGTATCGCATCCATGGAAGATACTCAAATACTAAGTTTGGTATTCAACGGTCTGTTCAATTTTGAGCTATGCTGTCCACAGACACACAGACACATTAGGACCTTTTTGTAAAAATGTTTTTTTTTTTTTGGATTCAGGGTGACCCAAAACATGTATTTCCAGTGAAATCTCGGTATCGAATTTTTGGACGGAATGCAATACGTTCTCTATATACTATGTTCATAGTAGGTGTACAGAAACACCATTTAAGGTCAAAAGACAAATTAAGTGGTTACTAACGTCTTTTAAGAGATACTTTTGACGTTTAAGAAAAGATATCTGATGTGTTCCATTCATATGACTTTCTCTACATCTCTGCAACAAATTATTATTATTATTATTATTATTATTATTATTATTATTAAAAAGCTTATGTTGCTCTTTACTTCATTCTAATCGAGAAAAATTATCAGAAATAGTCCTATTACTTGCTTCCTTGTAAGTCGGAGGGAAATAAGGGAGTACTATATCTTAAAGTCACAGTCAAAAGTTTGTTGCTATGTGACTGAAGTTCCTTTGTTTGCATGGACGCGAGTTGACAAATTCCAGTGTGAGAAAAGTATAAGCTTTTTAAAGCTGAAACCAAAAATAAGGAATATATCAAAATCGATCAACTCCACGAAAAAAAAATATATAAAACATAAATTGTGTGTTTTAACGGCCCCACATTTTTTGTGTGGTAAATTTCTGTCCATCTCTTACGGCAGTTGTGAAAAATTCTGTAAAATTAATCCAGAATAAAGTAGTCTTCGGAGTTAAATATCTTTAATGCACGATATTTTAATTGAAATCGTTAGAGGCATTTTTAACAAAATCAACATTTTCTAACATTTAAGGGTAGTTGGAGGTGGGAGGATTTTCTTTAAAATCTTCGTGTCGCATCCTTGGAAGGTACCAAACTTAAATACCAAGTTTAGTATTTATCGGTCGTTTCGTTTTTGAACTATGCTGGCCTCAGACACACAATCGTACACATACACGGGACCTTTTTCTAATTTTTTTTTATTCGGGGGGACTCAAAACATGTATTTCTGGTGAAATCCCGGTATTGATTTTTAGGTGGAATATAACAATTCCTCCATACACTATGTACATAGTACGTATAGAGAAAGTAAAAAGGTAATCTTTATGACCCTTGTGTAATTTATGTGAAAAATCGAAGCCTTTATTTACATAAAAATCAGAAAGTATACAATAAAACTTAAAATATTTGCTCCAGGGTGGTATCAGGTTTATTAAACTAAGTTTCAGGTATATATGAATGCTGTCGATGTACTATTATACCAAAAGTTTAAATTGGTATAATATATTCTCTAGCATCGCCAATATTAACTGTGACGATAGTTAAACTATTAGCCCTCAATGTTGTACATTTGCCAAGACGGAAATGCTTTATGGTTATGGCAATTTTTCAGAGGGTCAAGAGCCTGTTAGCGGCCATGTTGCGCTGACTATTTAGTGCAATATTAACCCACATGTTGGTACGCATGCATCAAGGCGTGTATGCAGGTGCGGTTTTCTCAATATCCGTGTCACCTACAAACCTCTCTCTGATGCCAACGGTTTCAATTAAATGAAATCATTAAGCGAGTTGCATAAAGGCAATTCCTTGAAATAATTTCTTCCGTGTAAACTCGAAGCTGAAACATTCGCCGAAAGCGGGCGAAGTCGGCCTAATTACGGGTGTAGGCATGGGTGGGGCGCGTGCTGGAATCCTGTTGGACGAATTTAAACACTTATTTTTGCGCGAAGATTTTCTACAATATTAATAATGTATGTTGGGAGATTTAGCAGCTTATGGTTTCAAGATATTTATATGCCAGTTTCCGGTAAAAGTATTTCATGTCAATGCAACTTTTTACTTTATTTTCTTCACCTGATACCACACCACTCAGCAAATACTATATTTCATCCAAAAATTTGATATCTAGACCCCATTGAAATAATGCGTTTTGAAGCCCCTATGCACAACAACTAAAACATAAAATATAGACCCTTTATTCTAGATGAAGGTTACGAAATTTTGCATAACTGCTAAACCGTAAGAGATGGACAAAAACTTACCACACAAAAAAGCACATTAAAACACACAATTTATGTTCTAGATTTTTTTTTCGTAAAGTTTTGGAGGTATTCCTTCTTTTTGGTTTCAGCTTTGAAAATGCTATACTTTTTCTCATACGGGAATTTGTCAACTCCTGTCTATACAAACAAAGGAACTTCAGTCATATAGCAACCAGCTTTTGACTACCACTTTAGTCTATGATACTCCTTTATTTAGCTTCTACCTGCAAAGAAGCAAGTAATAGATTTCTGCTAATGTTTTTCTCAATTATAATGTAGTATTAGTTTTACTTCATGCTAAGCGAGAAAAAATTAGAGAAATAGTCTTATTACTTGCCTCCATGCAAGTAGAAGGAAAATAAGGGCGTAGCATGGGCTAAAGTATTAGTCAAAAGCTGGTTGCTATGTGACCGAAGTTCCTTTGTTTCTATGGACAGGAGTTGACAGATTCTCGTATCAGAAGGGTATGTTTTTGTAGCTGAATCCAATAACAAGGACTATCTAAAAAACGATCAACTCCACGAAAAAATGTATATAACATAAATTATATGTCTTAGGTGCTCTATATTTTTTGTGTAATAAGTTTTTATGTAACTCTTACGGTTTATCAGTTATGCAAAATTCCGTAAATTTCATCCAGAATAAAGTAGTCTTCAGAGGCTGTTCTCAGAAAATTCAGAATATATATTTTATTTGTCAGGTAAATATCTTTAATATACGATATTTTAACCAAAATCGTTAGAGCCATTTTTAAGAAAATACAATATTTTGAAAAAAGTTCCATGTAAAGGGTAGTTTGGAGTGGGGGTATTTTTCTCAAAATCTTCGTGTCGCATCCCTAGAAGATACTAAACTTAAATACTAAGTTTGGTATTTTACCGACTTTTCGTTTTTGAGTTATCATGTTCACAGACACACGGATACACATACACACACACACTCGGACCTTTTTGTGAAAATGTTTTTTTTTTTTTGGATACAGAGGACCTTAAAGCATATTTCCAGTGAAATCTCGGTATCAAATTTGTTGGTGAAGTGCAATACCTTCCCTATACACAATGTACATAGTACGTGTAGAGAAAGTAAAAATGCTTATTTTGGATCCAGGCGATCCGAAAACATGTATTTCCGGTGAAAACTCGGTATCTAATATTTGGGTGCAATACAATACATTCTCTATACACTACATAGTACGTATAGAGAAAGTAATATTAACTTGGAAAATTAAATAATCTTAAAAAAAAAAAAAGTCAGTATATTTTATGATAGGATTTGTGTTTCGTTTCCTGGTACCATTTTTGAAAAGATTCGGTGGATTATTAAACTTACCATTGAAGCTGGAATGACAAATATAATGAATTGTAATTTTCCTTTATAAGGATAGAAACTCTGCTCGTCTTGTAAGCATAAATAAAACCATTTTGGGGAATAGAGAACAGTCACGGTTTATTTCTTGTATAATTCAACTAGAGATAAATGATAAACATTTCTGGCATCGTTTGGGGACAGCTAAAAATTGTAGGTGGGAAACCGACAAAATGCCCTTAGCAAGGCCGGAAAGTAAGGTACTTTGTTGTGCGCAGGCCGCTCTGGTTAGTATGTTACCCCACCGCTAGGAAACATAGTGTCTTCTGGCACACATCGTGCATACTGATCCAATGACCTTGAGACTTCTGCGTTATATCCTGGTTCATTCCCCGCATAAAACTCAGATTTTGGCTTCATATGCTCAGCGGTAATCTCTTCGTTGATTTCTACATCGTTTAAATCGAGAAAACGAGGAGGTTTGTGATAAACCCCAACAAAAATATCTCCTTCATTTCAGGGTTAGGCTTGTTTACTGTCCTTCCTTCCCATTTGTTTCTGGGGTGTCTGACATCTATTCTATGGCTTACGTTTTTCAATCATCAGAAATACATATCCGACTACATTATTGTGTTAATAGTGGCAGTTCCTCCCTCTCACCTCCATCTTTCGCTCTTTCTCTCAACAACTGGATGTTCCTCTCCATCTGTGTAACTGAGGTGGCATGTGGTGTTTTGAAAACAACAGTTCTTTCTGTAATATTAACAGAATTAAGAATAGAAGCATTTGAAAATAGTAACTAACTTACAGCTCACAAGGAACCTTGGCCTAGCCGCTGCGTCCCCCATCGTCATGGATGGGGGTGCAGACGTGGTCAGCGCTTCGAACAACCCCGGCCGGTTAATGCGGTCCTCATGACCTGGCGTCGCTACTTCTCCAGCAAGTAGTTCCTCAATTGGCCCCCCCCCCCCAGAGACTTCACGAGGTTGAGTGTACCCCAGCCCAGGTCTCCCCCTTGGCATGTTGCAGCGCTAACACCATTTGAAATTAGTGATAGGTGAAAATGTTGAAAAGTAACTGGATTAATAAAATTAGTACATAAGAAGTTTATGAAAGTGCAAAATCTAAAAGGGAAATTTGGGACTGAATAAGAAAAAGATAAATAACACCCATGAGACGTTTATTAAGAAACTGTAGTATTTTTGAAAAATATAATCGAACGTACAATTGTAGGCAAGATGGGCAAGGAAACAAATGAATGACGACATGAACTGCAAAACGTACAAAGAATTAAAAAGGAAGACAGAAAATCAGAATGAACAAACGGTGCACACAAATCTAAGAATAAAATATAGTAAATGATTTAAAAGAATTATTAGCGTTCAAAATTCGCTTCAAATTGTAAAGTATTATAATATTAATATAAGATTGTGCAGAACTCTCTCTACACGTACTATATACATAGTGTATAGATAAGGTATTGTATTGCACCCAAAAATTCGATATCGAGATTGAACCGGAAATACATGTTTTGCGTCCCCCTGAATACAAAAAAAAAACAATTTTCAGAAAAAGATGAGTGTGTGTGTCTGTATGTCTATGAACACGATAACTCCAAACGGAAAAATCGGAAAAATACCACTTGGTATTTAAGTTTAGTTCTTCCAGGGATACCACAGAAAATTTTGAGAAAAATAAGCCACCACAACTATCCTTTACATGGAAAAAATGTCGAAAATTTTGATTTTCTAAAAACTGGCTCTAATAATTTTGAATAAAATGCCATATATTAAAGATATTTATATGGCAAATAAAATATGCATCTTGAATTTTCTGAGAATAGCCTTTATTCCGATCGAATTTTGCTGAATGATGCGTAACTGCTAAAGCGTAAGAGATAAACAAAACGTTACCACACAAAAAATATACATTACGTTAAATCACACAATTTACGTCATATGTTTTTTTCGTTGAATTGACCATTTCTGAGATATTCCTTGTTATATGTTTCAGATGTAAAATATTTAAACTTTTTTCACACGGAAGATTGTAAACTCCTGGCCCTGCATAGAAACGGATTTCATCCACAAGACAACCAGCGTTAAAAAGATTTGACTATCGTTTTGGCCTAGTGTATTCCCTTATTTTCCTTCAGCTTACAAGAAAGCAAGTAATTAAGACAATTTCTGTTATGTTTTTCTCGATTGTCATAAAGTAGAGAAATTTGTTACAGCGATGTAGAGAAAGTCATGTGAATGGGACACATCATATTTTTACTTTCTTTATACGCTCTATGTACATGGTGTATAGAGAATGTATTGTAATGCATCCAAAAATTCGATACGCGATTTCAACGGAAATACAAATTTTGAGACCCCCGGATCCAAAAAAAGCATTTTTAGAAAAATGTCCATGTGTGTGTATGTGTGTGTACGTGTCTGTGGGCAGTATAGCCCAAAAACGAAAAGACCGTTAAAAACCAAATTTGGTATTTAAGTTTAATATCTTCCAAGGATATGACGCGAAGATTTTCAAGAAAATCTCCCCAAGCCCAGCTACACTTTACATGCAACATTTTTCGAAACTTTTTATTTTCTAAAAGATCGCTCCAAGGATTTTGATTAAAAGCTCTTGTATATAAGATATTTATGTAAAAAATAAAATGTATATCTTCAATTTTCTGGGAATAGCCTCTGAAGACATGTTTATCTGGATGATTTTATTGAAATTTGTATAACTGGTAAACCGTAAGAGATAGACAAGAACTTACTACACAAAAATCTAGATCATGATAAAACACACAATTTATGTCTTATATATATATATATGTTTTTTTTTTTGGTGGAGTTGATCATTTTTGAGAAATTCCTTATTATTGGTTTCAGCTTTAAAAAACTCATACATGAATTTGTCAACTTCTGTCAATAAAAGCAAAGTAACTTCAGTCACATAGCAACAAGCTTTTGAATATCACTTTAACCTATTGTACCCCTTATTTCGCTTCTACTTACAAGGAAGTAAATCATATGACTATTTCTCGTAGTTTTTCTCAATTAACATGCAGTAAATAAAAGCATAAGCTTCTTAACAATATTTGTTGCAGAGTTCTACAGAAAGTCATGTGAATGGATCACATCAGATTTTTATTTCGGGTAAACAGTAGGGTTTGTGTTTTTGCAAAATTTTGGGGATTTATATACCGTTCTTTCCACAATGCGTTGCGGATCATTTTGTAGATCAAGTCACTTACAGGTAATTTCTTGCAAGTAAATCTTCAGTTATTGGATGTACCAGAAAAACTTTATTACCCAAAACGAAATTCGGCCTCTTGGAGATTATTTAGTGATTGCAGAGATCAAGTTGTTGGAAAATTTCAACTGATTGACTGATGGTCAGAGATCTGTTCTTTTGGCTTTCTGATTCAATCCCTATAGTTAAGAATTAAATATGGATATCCTCTAAAATCGTTATGTTTAGATTTATATACTCCCGCAGCATAAAACACCTGTGAACGGACATTTAAAGACATGGCTTTTAAATTATAAATCACTAGGATTTTATTAAAAAAATAGTGACTATAATAACTATGGAATATAGAAGAAAACACATTAAAACGATAATTATTAACATACAGGGATTACATTTTTACTTTCTCTATACGTACTATGTACATAGTGTATAGAGAAAGTATAGCACTCCTCCCAAAAATTCGATACATATATTTCACCGGAAATATATGTTTTAAGGTCCCCTGTATCCAAAGAAAGCATTTTCAGGAAAAGGTCTGTGTGTTTCTGTATTCGTGTGCCCGTGTGTCTGTGAACACGATAACTCAAAAACGAAAAGTCGGTAAAATAGCAAACTTGTTATTTAAGTTTAGTATCTTCCAGGGATGCGACACGAAGATTTTGAGAAAAATCCTCCCACTCCAAACTACCCTTTACATGGATTTTTTTTGGTTTTCTCAAAATGGCTCTAACGATTTTGATTAAAATGTCGTATATTAAAGATATTTACTTGACAAATAAAATGTATATCTTCAATTTTCTGGGAATAGCCCCTCAAACTTACTTTATTCTGGATGAAATTTACGAAATTTTACATAAGTGCTAAACCGTAAGAAATAGATAAAAACTTACTCCACAAAACATGTAGAACACCTTAAAATACACAATTTATATTTTATACATTTTTTCATGGAGCTGATCGTTTTTTAGATATTCCTTGTTTTCAGGTTCTAGGTTTAAAAATATTATCAACTCCTGTCCATACAAACAAAGGAACTCCAGTCACATAGCAAACTCAGCTTTTGACTATCACTTTAACCTATGGTACTCCCTTATTTCGCTTCTACTTATAAGGAAACAAGTAATAAGACTATTTCTGCTATTTTTTTCTCCATTAGCATGAAGTAAATAGAAGCATAAACTTTTTAACAATAATTTGTTGCAGAAATATAGAGAAAGCCATGTGAACGGAGCACATCAGTTTTTTACTTTCACTAGCCCCGTATGTACAATGCATAGAGAAGTATTGTATTCGATGTCGAGATTTAACCGGAAATACATGTTTTATGACTCCCTGAGTGTGTGTGTGCGTGTGTGTGTGTGTGTTTGTCTTTGGACAGCATAGTTCAAAAGCGAAAAGACGGTTAAATACCAAACTTGGCATTTGAGTTTGGTATCTTACAAGGGTGGGGCACGAAGATGTTCAAGAAAATTCCCCACCTCTAACTACCCTTTACGGTCGTCTCCTTAGCGCGGCGGTAGCGCAGCTGCCTACCAAGCGGGAGACCTGGGTTCGATCCCCAGTACCGGCGTGGGGATTTTTCCCCCGCTGGGAGACCTGGACCGGGGTGCACTCAGCCTCGTGAGGTCCCTGGGGGGCCAATTGAGGAGCTACTTGATGGAGAAGTAGCGGCTCCAGGTCGTGAGGACCGCATTAATCGGCCGGGAGGGGATCGAGGCGCTGACCACGTCTCACCCTCCAATACTGCACCCCATCCATGACGTCTGTAGTGGACCGAGATGGGGGACGCAGCGGCCGGGCGGTAGGCCAAGGTTCCCCGTGAGCTGTCGTGCCATGGAGTTATGTTAACTACCCTTTACATGGAAAAATTTTGTTTTTCTTAAAAATAGCTCTAACGATTTTGATTAAAATACCACATATTAAAGTCATTTCTTTCACAAATAAAATGAATATCTTGAATTTTCTGGGAATATCTTCTAAAGAACTGCTTATTCTGAATGAATTTTACTTGATTTGGAAAGATAAGAGACCGTAAGAGATAGGAAAAAACTTAATACACAAAAATGTAGATCTTGTTAAAATACAGAAGCTATGTCATATACATTTTTTTTTTTTTTTTTTTTTTTTTGTGTGAAGCTTACCGTTTTCGTAGTATACCTTGTTATTAGTTTCTGTTTTGAAGTACTTATACTTTTCTCAGATAGGTGTGTCCGTTTTACTTTTGTTCTACTCCTGACCAAACAAAGAAGCGATTTGCAATGACAACTGCATAACCACAGCTTTTAAAACATTTGACTATCACTTTAGCTTAGTGCATTCTCTTAGTTCCAGGCCACATATAAGGACATAAGTAATAAAATTCTGCTAATGTTTATCTCAATTAGCGTGGTGTTGAAAGAAGAATCGTCTTTTGTGAGAAGTTTGTTTGTAAAGTAACTAGAGAAACTCACGTGAGTGTAACACATCAGATTTTTATTCTAAGGCTTTAGCGTTTGAAGCAACTTTGCCAAGACACTATACAAGTATACGAAGGTTTGTCTAGCCCTTAACTTATTTCGTGATGGGAACTACATTGTCTCCTAGATAACTGCAAATTGCTTGCAAACATAATAAGAGTAAACAAATATCTCATCTAAAACATACACATGGCTGTCTCAATCCACTCTTTTACGAGCTATCTAATCCTACGCAAGCTTATTCTGTTTTTCACTTTCTCTACATGTACTATGTACATAGAGAGAAGCTGTTGCATTCCATCCAAAAATTCAATGTAGAGATTTCACCAGAAATACACGTTTAAGGTCCCCTGTATCCAAAACTAAAAGGTATTTTCAGAAAAAGTTCCGTGTGTGTCCGTGTGTCTCTATGCCTGTGAACACGATAACTCAAAAACGAAAAGTCGGTAAAATACCAAAATGGGTATTTAAGTTTAGTATCTTTCAGGGATGCGATATGAATATTTTGAGAAAAATTCCTCCACCGTCAAGCACCCTTTACCATCCTGTGATTTTCTCAAAAATGGGTTAACGATTTTTATAAAAATTTCGTATATTAAGAGATATTTACCTGAAAAATAAAATGTATATCTTGATTTTTCTGGAAATAGCCTCCGAAGATTACTTTATTCGGAATGAATTTTACGAAATTTTGCATTTGTTGCTAAAGCGTAAGAGATGGACAAAAACTTACCGCACAAAAAATGTAGATCACGGTTTTTTTTTTTGTTTTCTTTTTTTAGTGTTTAACGCCCGCTTTAACTACTAATGCCACCGCAGGCGGTGACGCTGGTGATACATGAATGAAGATGGAGCACCCGTGGAATGCGATGGCGAGGGAAACCGGAGGACCCCGATAAAACCCGCCCCAGCACCGCTTTGTCTACTACAAATCTCACATACGGTTGCTTAGGATTGAACCCGGGCCGTCTAAGTGAGAGGCAAATGGTCTAACCACTCGGGCACGGCGCGGCCCAAATCACGTTAAAACACAATTTCTGTTATACACATTTTCTTCGTAGAGTTGATCGTTTTTGAGATATTCCTTGTTTTTGTTTTCAGCTTTGGAAAAACTTATACTTTTCTCATACAGGAATTTATCAGCTCCTGTCCATACAAACAAAGGAACTTCAGTCACATAGCAATCAGCTTTTGGCTATTACTTTAACCTAAGGTACTCCCTTATTTTCTTTCTACTTACAAGGATAATAAGGTTATTTCTGCTATTTTTTTTCTCGATGAGCGTGAAGTAAATAGCAACATAAGCTTTTTAAAAATAATTAACGCAGAGATTTAGAGAAAGTCATGTGAATTTAACACTTTTTGCCTAACGCTTTAACGTTTGAAGCAACTTTGCAAAGGCACACTTTGTCTATTCCTTATCCTTATTTCTTGATGGGATCTACATTGTCTCCAAATAACTAAAATTGCTTGCAAACATAATAACAGTAAACAAATATCTCATCTGTAACATTCACATGGCTGTATTATTACTTAGTTCCTTTATAAGTAGAAGAGAAATAAGGGAATACACTAGGTTAAACCAACAAACAAATGATTTAAAATATGGTTGCTATGGGATTCAAATTCTTTTCTTTGAGCGGCCAGGTGTTATCAAGTTCCGGTGTTAGAAAATAAGTATTTTAAAACTGACATATATAACAAGGAATATCTTACAAACGGTCAACTCCAGGAAAAAAATGTATTTAGTATAAATTATGGGTCTTAACAAACTTTACATTTTTTGTATAGTAAGATTTTGTCTATCTCTTACGGTTTACCAGTTATACAACTTTCCGCAAAATTCATTCAAAATAGATATTTTCAGAGGCCATTCCCAGAAAATTCAAGATAATTTTTATTTGTCGCGTAAATATATTTAATATACAATATGCTAATAAAAATCGTTAGAGTAATTTTTGAGAAAAACAAAAATATCGAAACTTTTTCCATGTAAAGGGTAATTAGCAATGGAGAAATCTTTTTGAAAATCTTCGTGCCGTATCCTTGGAGGAGACTGAATGTAAATACCAAGTTTGGTATTTAACGGATTTTTCTATGCTGTCCACAGACACACACAGACACACGTACCTTTTACCAAAAATGCTTTTTTTTTTTTGGATTCAGGAGGTCCCAAAACATATATTTCTGGTGAAATCTCGGTATCGATTTTTTTTCTTGATACACAGTACATTTAGAGTAAGTAAAAAAACAAACCAAAGAACGAGTTTCATGCTAACACATTGTGTGACTCGAAATGATTACCTTTAGGTGTAGGAAAGAAAACACGCGTCACTTTGACCCATATAGAGGCATGTGTGTAAATTGATTGATCAGTAGAGATTAATTTCTCAACCAATGAGCATGGTGGATGTAGCGGCCATTACATCCAATCAGGAGGAATTAAATTTGTGAAGAGTCGCGTCTTAATGAGCTCGCAAGTCTGTCCATCCGTTTCTTTCGCCTTGAGTTAAGGAGCGAATGACGTCAAAAGAGATCTGTGGTAATAAATGAGACTTAATAGGGTTTGATAGGGGCACAAGCACTGGATGAGGAGTGCCACATTACAGGCATATCCTCAAGCCTAAAGTCTTTGGTCCAGGTGAAGACACTAGCTTTTGTTTCTCACGCCCTAGAACAAACATTCCTCAAGTTAAACATCACGTGTGTTCCATTCACATGACTTTCTCTACATCTCTGCAAGAAATTATTGTTGAAAAGCTTATGCTTCTGTTTACTTCATGCTAATCGAGAAAAAAATTAGCAGAAGTAGTCTTATTACTTGCTTCCTTGTAAGCAGAGGCGAAATAAGGAAGAACCGTAGGTTAAGCGATAGTTAAATGTTTTAAAAGCCGGTTGCCATGTGGATGAAAGCCTTTTCTATGCAGGTCCAGGAGTTTACAATTTTCCTTATGAGAAAAGTTTAAGTATTTTACATCTGAAACAAATAACAAGGAAATGGTCAATTCAACGAAACAAACGTATATGACATAAATTGTGTGTTTTAACGCGATCTATATTTTCTGTGTCGTAATTTTTTGTCTATCTCTTACGGTTTACCAGTTATGCAAAATTCTGCAAAATTTATTCAGAACAAAGAGGTCTTTAGAGGCTATTCCCGGAAAATTCTAGATATACATTTTATTTGTGATTGAAATGGCTTTAATACATATATAGTATTTTAATCAAAATCGTTAGAGTCATTTTTAAGAAAATCAAAATTTTCGAATTTTTCCCATGTAAAGGGTAGTTTGGAATGGGGGATTTTTTTGAAAATCTTCGTGTCGCATCCTTGGACGATATCAAACTTAAATACCAAGTTTAGTATTTAACGGTCTTTTCGCTTTTGAGTTATGCTGCCCACAGACACACACATATATACACACAGACAGACACACACTGGGACATTTTTCCTAAAAATGCTTTTTTTGGATTCAGGGGTTCCAAAACATATATTTCCGGTGAAATCTCGACACCGATTTTTTGGGTGCATTACAATACCTTCTCTATACACTATGTACTTAGTAGGTACACATAGAGAAAGTAACAATGGCGCACTCCGGCATCTTCGTACAAGACGGAAGTGACCGCAGCTAATGTAGCCAACATAGCTCATGGCTGTGGCATAAACAATACCAAAATTATACTTAGTGTTAAGATGAGAATAAGTTTATTACATGGCATATAGAAAATAACGGCGCTGGGAGCTACAATGTTTACTTTCTCTACACGTACTATGTACTTAGTGTATAGAAAAGGTACTGTATTGCACCCAAAAATTCGAGACCGAGATTTCACCGGAAATACATGTTTGGGCCCCCCTGAATAAAAAAAAAGCATTTTTGGAAAAAGATCGATGTATGTGTGTGTGTCTATGGACAGCATAGCTCAAAAACGAAAAGACCATTAAGTACCAAACTTGGTATTTACGTTTGGTATCTTCCAAGGATGCGACAAGAAAATTCCCCACCCCCAACTACCCTTTACATGGAACTTTTTTCGAAAATTTTGATTTTCTGAATAATAGCTCTAACGGTTTTGAATAAAATATCGTATATTAAAGATATTTACCTGACAAATAAAATGTATATCTTGAATTTTCTGGGAATAGCTTCTGAAGACTACTTTACTCTGGATTAATTTTGCATAACTGCTAAACCGTAATAAAAGGACAAAAACTTACCACACAAAAAATGTAGTACACATTAAAACACACAATTTATGTTATATACATTTGTTTCGAGGAGTTGATCGTTTTTAAGATATTCCTTGTTTTTGGTATCAGCTTTGAAAAACTTGTACTTTTGTCATACAGGAATTTGTCATCACGTGTCCATACAAACAAAGGAACTTCAGTCACCAAATAACCAGCTTTTGACTTCACTTTAACCTATGATACTCCCATATTTTGCTTCTACTTACAAGGAAGCAAGTAATAAGACTATTTCTGCTAAAGTTTTTTCGATTAGGATGGAGTAAATAGAAGAATAAGCTTACTAACAATAATTTGTTACGCAGAAATAGAGAAAGTCATGTGAATGGAACACATCAGATTTTTTTATCCCTGTTCTTCAGCTAACAGTACCATCATTAATTCATTTTCTGTGATAAATTAATATTCTGATTCGGCGTAAGTTTATTTTAGTTAATAAATTTGTTTTGTGATGTGAATGTTGTTTTGTTTATGTATTGCAGGACAGGTGCTGAAATGGGTAGACTGATGTTTGTTAAGAACTATTTTGGATATCATCAGAAAACGTGACACCCGAGCTTGCAGCCATCCGTGCTCTACAATACCACTTTACTGCGGAGGTGGAACCAGGAAGTCAGAAGATCTGTCTCGCTTACTACTGAAAATTACCAAACAGTTTAAATAATAAATAACGAGAGGGTAAAAACTTAATTTTTACTTTCTCTAGCCCCGTATGTACAATGTACATAGGGATAGAGAAGTATTGTATTCCACCCAAAAAATCGATACCGAGATTTCACCGGAAATACATGTTTTAAGACCCCCTGAATCAAAAAAAAGATATTTTTAGAAAAAGGTCCGTGTGTGTCCGTGTGTCCGCGTAGCTAAAATACCAAACTTGGTATTTAAGTTTAGTATCTTCCAGGGATGCGACACGAAGATTTTGAGAACAATCCTCCATCCCCAAACTACCCTTTACATGGAACTTTTTTCGAAAATTTTTTTATTTTCTGAAAAATGATGCTAACGATTTTGATTAAAATATCGTATATTAAAGATATTTACCTGACAAATAAAATGTATATTTTGAATTTTCTGGGAATAGCCTCTGAAGACTACTTGATTTGGGTCAATTTACGGAATTTTGCATAACTGCTAAACCGTAAGAGATGAACAAAAACGTACCGCACAACAAATGTAGAGCACTTTAAAACACACAATTTGTGTTATATACATTTTTTCGTGGGGTTGATTGTTTTTTAGATATTCCTTGTTTTTGGTTTCAGCTATAAAAAACCTACAGTTCTCATACAGGACTTTGGGAACTCGTGTCCATACAAACAAAGGAACTTCAGTCACATAGCAACCAGCTTTTGGCTTTCACTTTAACCTATGATACTCCCTTATTTCGCTTCTACTTACAAGGAAGCAAGTAATAGGAAGTATTTTTGCTAATGTTTTCTCGATTAGCAGGAAGTAAATAGAAGCATAAGCTTTTTAACAATAATTTATTGCAGAGTGTAGAGAAAGTCATGTGAGTGGAACACATCAGGTTTTTATAATTAATATTGATATTGACAGATTTTGGGTAAGTCAATTGTTTTAGTATATTCGTCTTCAGAAGTGTTAGCATAGAGATTGACATTTTTAAGGCGAATTCGTGTCCATACCTGATGGCACACAGGTTGACATTTTATGATCCTGTGAGTTTTATTGTCGACACCAAATCTCTAACTTTTGTTTTAACTGTAATACTTTTAACTGTCTTCTCACAGAAACTGTGAGTAGGACAGGAGTTGTATAGGTAGAGTCAGACTGAAAAATTCAGTGCCCTAGCCCAGATTTGATCCTCATGTTTTAAGTGTTTATTAGCACATCAAAATGCAATTATTGCTGATTTTATGGACAGCATAAACATATACGCAACACAAGAGAAGAGAGAGAGAGAGAGAGAAAGAGAGAGAGAGAGAGAGAGAGAGAAGCAGAGAATCTCTGCAGTAAAAGTAATAATATCTACTATTTGGGGTTTCAGCTCATATGGGAATAAAAAAGGATAAATTCAATATACAGGTAATAACGAGTCTGGAGTAGAGGCGTATCTGAATCCAATACAAGCAAGCTTAACATACAGCGAGTAAATGCATATAAAATGTTGCAAACACCACACATGAAAAGCTCCTAAACTCGGGTGCGATTTAACAGAAATATATAAATTTTACTACATTAAAATCTGGGAAAAAATAAACTGAAACCGTTTGTTCTTTGTGCAATTAAGGATGAGAATTTTCTTTGCGTTAATTTAGCGTTTAGATCTTTTTTTTTTAAGGGAAGAAGGTATCTTCGGCTCAGTAATCAATCTAAACATTATAAATGAACATAGCTTATTTTTCTATGTTCTTGTAATTACACAGCACAACGCAGTAATGAGCGCTGGAATTCTGTAAACAAATTATGCTCTAACGATTATATATAAGCATACCGAACCAGGTAGCTCATGTGTTTCGTCTATGACTGGTATTCGAGAGGCCGTGCGATCGGTTCCCTGCGGCCGACCTCTCGAGCGCTTTTAGGAGCGCTTTCCGGGTCTATAGGCGAATGCTGGGGGGGGGGATTCTTCATTCCCTCTAACTTTCTGTTCCTTCATTTCATCCCAACGGTCTCTTTCAGGGTTGTAAGTGTCGACGAGCAGAAGCGCCATTTCGTGGAGGTGACTGCGCTCTAGAAATGGAATGGTGTTTGTGTTTGTCTACGGACTCAGGTGGTCTATCCGGGACTGAGCAACGGGCTCGTGGTGCCTCTCGTGTCGAGATGAAGAATTGCTTGTGAACTGTTAGGGACCCTTCACGACGGCTCACTCGGTGTCTTGATGTCGACCGCCCTCTGAGATAACACTCATCTCATTCTTCCTCCACGGCTGCAGTTTGGAATACCCCTCTGTAATGTACTGTGTGTGTGAGTGTGTTTGTGTGTATGTATATGTATGTACACACTTCTTAGAGAAAAATGTTATCGGCATCAGATGAATAACAATTGAGCATCCAAAATGGTGGGCGACGGGGCTACAAAGGGGATTATCAAAGATTGGCTTAAACGATATTTGGCAAAGATATTAGGTATAGCGTCGTGAATAAAATAAAAACACGACTATGCCATATAAACATGCAGAACATAGAATCTAAATGTAGAAACAAAATCGCCATTGGAGTTACAAATTGGATGGGGTAAAGGAACATAAATTTTAGAATTGGCTATGAAACAGCCGGGAATAGCGTGGCTCAGGTTGGGAGGGTGGAAAACTCGTAAGGTTGTCGAAGCTGGTAGGAAGGTTTGCCCATTATGCGGGTATCAGGAAGACTGGGCGTATATTTTGCCAGATTGCGTGTAGATAGAGGGTGTTAGGAAAAATTACTGCCGGAAGTATTTTTAACTTCAAACAGACGAAGGACAGCATTCTGAGATTTGATTCTAAACAGCCAAAACTGCCCGAGTCTGGGCATATACTTAATGGAAGTACTTGTGTAAATATTGTATAGGCTTATTTGGAGTCTAAGTAACCTATATGTGTGAATACGTGATGTGGTTGTGAGTGCAAGTGTGTGTGTGTGTGTGTGTGTGTGAGTGTTCTTTCTTTATTGTTCTCTGGTTCTATTGTCGTAACGCGCGGGCGTGGGTATCTGTTTGTGCGTGTGTATTTCCAATGTTGTAAAGATATATAAAATAGATATGTAGGTAATATCTTAAATTCAAGTATTTTTAAACAGCATGTACGGTCACCCGACCCATGCGACTGTGTGACGCAAATATTGCATTACTGTTAACTTAATAATAAATACTCATGGACCTTCACAAATCACAACACTTATACCCACCCTCTCCTGTGAGAAAAAATTAAAAAGAGTTGAATAACTTGAATTGGAATTGTTTTTCCTTAAAAATGTACAGAAAATAAACTACAAAGAGAAAAACAATAAAGCATTATTTATTTTATCTTAAGACGAGTAGTTACTATTTTAAGCAAAACCGCACTAAATTAGAAGCAATCTTTTGACAAAGATTTTAATAAGAACGGATTTTTTTAAAAATAGAGTTACTTAGCACAGTCTGAAAATATGAAGTTGAAAGCATTTTCAACATCTAAAGTATCAGAAGAAATGCCACGTTAATCCAAATTGTTAGAGCCATTTTTGAGAGAAAAAAAAATCTTGCTGCAAAGAGTAATTTAGGTTGAGAAACTTTGCATCTTCGTATCGAATCTTTGGAAGATACAGAACGTAAAATACATAGATTGGTATTTATCGGACGCTTTATTTATGCATTATGTTCACAATCACACATAGCAAACAGACACACAATGTACGAAGTTTTATGGAGTAATTGGTCCTCTGATGAAATCCCTATATTGTAATTTTGGATGAAACCTTTTATATAAAGAGTTTTAATTAATTGTAAAATTATTATTATATTTGAATGTCTCTAGACAAAACAAGCAACTAACGACTTCTAATTCTGGTCATATAAATGTAGAAAACAGAATTGTTGAACAAATTAACTTGCTACTGTCAGTTTTTAAACTTTAAAAAATAGATAGTTTAATTTACCTCCCGCCGTTTCTACTTTCTCCACAAGTACTATGTACATAGTATATAGATAAGGTATTGTATTCCACCCAAAAATTTGATACCGAGATTTCCCGGAAATACATGTTTTAGGACCCCCTGAATCCAAAAAAAGCATTTTTGGAAAAACGTCCATGTGTATGTGTGATTGTGGACAGCATAGCTCAAAAACGAAAAGACCGTTGCATACCAAACTTGGTATTTAAGTTTGATATCTTCCAAGGATGCGACACGAAGGTTTTCAATAAAATTTCCCCACACCCAACTACCCTTTAGATGTAACTTTTTTTTTCGAAAATGACTAACGATTTTCATTAAAATATCCTATATTAAAGATATTTACCCGACAAATAAAAGTATTATCTTCAATTTTTTGAGAATTGCCTCTGAAGACTACTTTATGCTGGATGAATTTTGCGGGACTCTGCATAGTTGCTAAACTGTAAGAAATGGACAAAAACTTACCACACAAAAGATGTAGAGCTCGTTAAAACACACAATTTATGTTGTATACATTTTTTTCGTAAGGTTGACACTTTACATATTCCTTGTTATTAGTTTCAGGCTTTAAAATACCTATAATTTACTCACACAGGAAGTTGGCAACCCCTGTCCATACAAACAAAGGAACATCAAACCCATAGCAACCAGCATTTGATTATCACTTGAACCTATCTTATTTCGCTTCTGCTTATAAGGAAGCAATTAATAAGACCCTTTCTGCTTTTTTTTTCTCAATTAGCATTAATCAAACAGCAGACGATCTTTAATAATTTGTTGTAAATGCAACACGTCAGATTTTTTATGAAATTTGAGCAATTATATTGACTCTTAGAGAAATCTTATGGTTAATTATTGCCTTTATAATTTTCCGGGTTATTTCCTAATAACGGACGAAAATTATGGTGATATTCATGCAAAGTCTGATAGAAAGAATAACTTCCTTAACTTTTCCCAATTCTGGAAATGTTGCACAGCCTATGAATACCCTTTGGTTGTCAGAATAATCTCAGTCGGAATAATCAAGTAATTTTTTAGGAATTAAGATAAGAGAACTTTTAAATCTGTCTTCTCTTTTATCCCGTAGTTATTTGATGACAAAAATGCATAGTTTTATATAACATAAAATGAAATAGTGGTGAAATTGGTGAATATGAAGAAGCCGTGGTCCCAAGCCACCAATTGAACCGTTTTGGAAAAGAGGTATATGCTGCTTCCATCGAAAAAAGCTGGTGTATTCCATTCACATGACTTTCTCTACTTCTCTGCAACAAATTATTGTTAATAAGCTTATGCTTCTATTTACTACATGCTGATCAAGAAAAAACTAGCAGAAATAGTCTTGTTACTTGCTTCCTTGTAAGCAGAAGCGAAATAAGGGAATACCATAAGTAAAGTGATAGTCAAAAGTTTTGGCTGGAATCAAAACAAGGAATATCCCAAAAACCATCAACTCCCCGAAAAAAATGTATATAAAGTAAATTGTGTGTTTTAAGGTGTTCCACATTTTCATGTGGCAAGTTTTTTTCCATCTCTTACGAATAGCACTTATGCAAAATTCCGTAAAATTCATCTAGAGGCTATTCCCAGAAAATTCAAAATATACATTTTATTTGTTAGGTAAATATCTTTGGTATGCAATATTTTAATCAAAATCGTTAGAGCCATTTTTGAGAAAATCAAAATTTTCGAAAAAATTTATGTAAAGGGTAGTTGTAGGTGGGGGTATTTTCACGAAAATCTTTGTGTCGTTACCTTGGAAGATACTAAACTTAAATATCAAATTTGGTATAAATAGTCCTTTCGCTGTCCACAGACACAAACACGCACACATGGACCTTTTTCCAAAAATGCTTCTTTCTTTTTTTTTTTTTGGATTCCCAAAACATGTATCTCCGGTGAAATTTCGGTATCGAATATTTGGGGATAGTGCGTGTAGAGAAAGTGAAAATGGGAGCCTCATATATGCAGAAATAATGGGTCCAATTTGGCAATAAGGTTGTTCAATCTGGGGTTCTGCTTCATAACCACAGGTGCCTAGATTGATGACAGG
Organism: Hymenopus coronatus; assembly: GCA_030762935.1. Taxonomy (NCBI): domain Eukaryota; kingdom Metazoa; phylum Arthropoda; class Insecta; order Mantodea; family Hymenopodidae; genus Hymenopus; species Hymenopus coronatus. The sequence continues at coordinate 38,534,179 of CM060885.1, read as the reverse complement.
ACGCCATGGTACGAGCGCAAAACAGTTCTGATGACGACTTAGGGCCTTCGCAGGTAACGAAGTTCCTCCACACGACTTCAAAGAACCTTTAAAAAGAATCATCACAATCCCCTGATTCAGCAAATACGTGACCCACCGCTGCGAGTATTAAAACGAAAACGTCACGTGGATTTATAAATTTAACCATACAACATCCTCAGGCTTATCGTTGAATGACAACCTTAACACATGTCTTGGTTTGTAATTTTTACTTTCTCTACACGTAATATGTACATAGTGTATAGAGAAGGTACTGTAAAGCACCGAAAAATTCGATACAGATGGAAATAGATGTTTTGGGTCCTCCTAAATAATAAAAAAACATTTTTGGAAAAAGGTCCGTGTGCGTGTGTCTGTGTGTGTGTGGACAGCATAGCTCAAAAATGAAAAGTCCGTTAAAATCAGTATCTTCCAGGGTGCACACGAATATTTTCAAGAAAATTCCCCTAGCCCCCCCCCCCCAACTACTCTTTACATGGAAAATTTTCAAAAATGTTATTTTCTCCAAAATGGCTCTAACGATTTTGATTAAAATATCGTATATTCAAGATATCTCCCTGACAAACAAAATGTATACCTTGAATGTATGGGAATCTCCTAGTGTCTTATATTTAATATATTTAAATAACAAATAAAATGTGTATCTTGAATTATCTGAAGACAGCTTTATTCTGGATGAATTTTACGGAATTTTGTATAACTGGCAAGCCGTAAGAGATAGACAAAAACTTACTTAACAGTAAATATAGAGCTCCTTAAAACATACAATTTATGTTATATACATTTTTCTGGAGAGGATCAATTTTCAGATATTCCTGTTATTGGTTTCAGCTTTAGAGAACTTAAACTTTTCTGATACAGAAATGTTTCAACTCCTGTCCATACAAACAAAGAAACTTCAGTCACATAGCAACCAACTTTTGACTAATACTTTAGCATATAGTACTGCCTTATTTCGCTTCTACGTGCATGGATGCAAATAATAAGACTATTTCTGCTAATGTTTTCTCGATTAGCATGAAGTAAATAGAAGCATAAACTTTTTAACAATAATTTGTTGCAGAGATGTAGAGAAAGTCATGTGAATGGAACACATCAGATTTTTGAATCTTAGATGTGTTCACAAATACAGTGTATTCAATGCTACAATAAAGTTATTAGATGAGAAAAAAAGTTCCTCAAAGAGCATTTATTTGACTTCAATGAACTACAATTGTTTATGTGGTAAGAGCTTTCCTGCCTCTTATTATTTTTAAGTTTTATATATCTAATGATTACTATTATTCAAAATGTGCATTTTATTTATCACACAAATATTTAAAATATATCTTGATATATAATATTAAGATTTTTTAATTGTATGTTTCTCTCTTTCACACGCGCGCGAGGGTGACCTAAGTCGTCGAGACACGTACTCACAGAGCTGTGAAGGACAGGTTAGCATTTCAAATCACGTCAGAATCACTTCCTCTATATATATATATTTTTTTATCCTCCAGATTGTCTACATACATATCATAAATTGGCAAATCCCTGGAGAGATGTCCTAAATCTAATACTAGAAAATTTTCTTGCCAAATATTATTGCATTTAATTTCCCGTATTAATCGTGCCCTTCCTCATTGGTCAGCATATAATTTAACGCTTATTTTACCCTACATATTTCACTTTCTTTATTTAGCCTTTACTTAATTTAGTTTCTTTACATGCTTCACCTACTTAATTCTCTTTGCTCACTACATTGATTTCATTTAACCACCTTAGTTGTTTTACTTATTTTATCTTTCTTACTATAATTACTCACTTTAAAACACATTACTTACCTTTTTTAGTACTTTCTTACTTCACTTACCTTATTTAGTTATTTAATTTACCTAACTTAATTTTCTTAGTATTTATTTATATATTTTAGAAATTACACCCCCCAGGACATATACGTGAGTGACTAGGTTTGTAAGCGTGTAGGAGTAGATGAACATTGAAACAGTTTGAAGATTCCGGAACGGGACTTTTCCAATAGCCAGAAATGAAAGTGAGCAAAAAGAAATTGATGAATAGAAATGTGATGATGGAGTAAATGGTGGAATGATGGCGGGGGATCTCTCGTTACTTCATAGTGTATAGGTAGAGAAGGTATTGCATTCCATCCAAAGTTTCGATAGTGGGAAAATATACGTTTTAGAGTCACCTCGATTCAAAAAAAAATTAGAAAAAGGTCTCTGTATGTGTGTGACCATAACTCAAAAAAGAAAAATCGGTTAAACATATCTGATAATTAAGTTCAGCATCTTCCAAAGATGCGATACGAAGATTTTCAAGAAAATCGCCCCATCCCAAAACACCCTTTACATGGACAATTTTCGAGCCTGACAGATAAAATGTATGCCTTGAAGATTGCTGGAATAACCTCTGAAGATCTCTTCATTCTAGATGACTTTTTCATAGTGCGATTTAGACAGAACTTACTACACAAAAAATGTAAATCTGGTTAAAGCACACAATTTATATATAATAATATATACGTTAGGTAAAGTTATCTTCTGAGATATTTCTGCATTTTGGTGTAAACTATCTAGTACTTATTAGTATTTGGTAGTCGTCAATCATTTTTGCTTTCTCTATACGCATTATGTACATAGTGTATAGAGAAGGTATTGCACTCCACCCAAAAATGCGATAAAGAGATTTCACCGGAAATATATGTTTTAGGGTCCCCAATATCCAAAAAAAGCATTTTCACAAAAAGGTCCGTGTGTGTGTGTTGTGTGTGTGTGTCCGTGTGTCTGTAAATACGATAACTCAAAAACGAAACTTCGTATTTAAGTTTAGTATCTTCCAGGGATGTGACACGAAGATTTTGAGAAAATTTCCCCCACTCCCAACTACCTTTACATGGAACTTTTTTCGAAATTTTTGATTTTCTCCAAAATAGCTCTAACGATTTTGATTATAATTTCGGATATTAAACATATTTACCTGACAAATGCAATGTATATCTTGAATTTTCTGGGAATAGCCTCTGAAGAGTAGTTTATTCTGGATGAATTTTACTAAATTTTGAATAACTGCTAAACCGTAAGAGATGGACAAAAACTTACTACACAAAAAATGTAGAGCACATTAAAGCACACAATTTATGTTATATACATTTTTTTCGTAAGTTCGTCGTTTTTGAGACATTCCTTATTTTTGGTTCCTGCTATGAAAAACTTATACTTTTCTCATACAGGAACTTGTCAACTCCTATCCATATAAACAAAGGAACTTCATTGGCATAGCAACCAGCTTTTGACTATCATTTTAACCTATGGTAGTCCCTTATTTCGCTTCGATTTACAAGGTAGCAAGTAATAAGACTATTTCTGCTCATTTTTTCTGATTGGCATAAAGTAAATAGAAGTATAAGCTTTTTAAGAATAATTTGTTGCAGGGATATGGAGAAAGTCATGAGAATGGTGCACATCAGTTCTTTTGTTTTGTTTTACATGCCTTAGCAACAAGCTTTTACATGATTTGACTATCTCTTTAGCTAATGTATTCCTTTATTCCCCTTCTACTGACAAGAATTAAGTAATAAGAGGATTTCTGCTGGTGATTATCTGAAGCAGATAGCAGCTTGTTGCAGAATAGGCATAAAAAAGTTATGTGAATGAAACATAAGGTCTTTTGTGTTTAGACAGATCTAACTCACTAGTTATAAATAATTGTAAACATCACAGAGGACCTATGTGGCAATAAAAGTGCACAACATTTGCTTTTTGGCATGTTCGTGCTTTTCTGTACGAAAGGTTTATATGTAATCATTAATAGCAGTTAATGAACTCCACAGATGAGCAAAGGTATAGGTGACCTCATGTTAAGTTATAATTGCGTCTTATAAACATAGTTTTGTCCTTGGTAAAATGCACACAAAGAAAACGGCCTAACGACCTGATTCCACAGTTTGTCCTAAGTCACACAAAAAAATTTGGATAACAACTTGGATACGTTTTAATGATTTGTTTTAATTTCTGAAATTTGGTTATATATAAGAATCACTGCTATGGAAAACAAGGAAAGAAATTATACAAAATTTCAATACCACAACTCTTTTATGGCTTAGAATCCTGGAATCTAACAAAGTATCGATTAAGACGTATTGAAATGGCTGAAATAAAACGCCCAAGAGGAGTTGAGGCTACCTTATCTTTGATATCAATTAATGAAAATGTTTGAAAATAACAGCATATTTTTAAAATTAGAAACCAAAATAAATTAATGCAGTAAAACGTAGCATAAATGTATTTAAATTGGAGGAAATAGGTTAACTTGAAAATATTGCATACAAACTCCAGGGAACACCACAGAAAAGATAGATTCAGCAAATATAATTCCATGCAGGAGCAGATCATAATGATTTAAACCTTATGTGATTATGATAATCTGATAATGAATTTTTAAGAAGCTATATGCATTTTTACTTTCTTTACACCTACTATGTACATGGTGTATAGAGAAGCTATTGTATTACACCCAAAAATTCGATACCGAGATTTCACCGGAAATACATGTTTTGGGGCTCCTTTAATCCAAAAAAAAAGCATTTCCAGAAAAAGGTCCGCGAGTGTGTGTGTGTGTGTGTGAACAGCATATCTCAAAAACGAAAAGTCCGTTAAATGTCAAACTTGGTATTAAAGTTCAGTATCTTTCAAGGATGTGACACAGAAATTTTCAATAAAATCCCCCCCACAACTATCCTTTATATAGAAAAATTTCGAAAAATTTTATTTTCTCAAAAATGGCTCTAACAATTTTGATTAAATTATCTTATATTAAAGATATTTACATGACAAATAAAATGCATATCTTGAATTTTCTGGGAGTAGTCTCTGAAAACATCGTTGTACTGACTGAATTTTGCATATCTGTTAAACCGCAGGAGATAGACAAAAACTTACTCCACAAAACGGGTAGAGCTCGTTAAAATACAGAATTTGTGTTATATGCATTTTTCACTGGTGTTGACCGTTTTTAAGATTGATTTCAGTTTTAAAATACTTCTCTCATACGGGAACTTGTCAACGCCTGGCCACGCATATACCATAGCAACCACATTTTAAAGCATTTGACTTTCAAGTTACTCAAATACATTCCCTTATTTCCCTTCTAACTATAAGGAACTAAGTAATAAAACAATATCTGCTGATGTTTATCTCGATTAACATGAAATAGAAGAATAAGCTTACTAACAATAATTTGTTACAGAGATGTAGAGAAAGTCATGTGAATGGAACATATCAGACTTTTCGTTACTATTTTTTATTTACTAAAATAGCTGACATGGATAACAATATAGTTCCGAACACATAATTGGAAGTAGTTTGTGTTGTATTAAGCCTCTAATGTTTTAATCCTCATTAACAGCTCTGAAAAATCGAAGAATGGTAGTGGAAGAGAAAGAGAAGAGGGAGAGCAAGCTGGAGAGAAAGAGCAGTGAGAAAACTGAAATTTAGGAAATTTATAGAAAGAGTCAGAGAGAGAGAGAGAGAGAGAGAGAGAGAGAGAGAGAGAGAGAAAGAAAGATATTAACCAGTCCATAAACCGTCTGTGTCAAACTAAGGCTCCTGCTTATCAGAGAAGTAACGAATGCATTTAGATACTCCTCTGTGGCTGTATCAATTTGAGTTAAACGTATTTTTACTTTCTCTAGCCCCGTACATAGGGATAGAGAAGTATTGCATTCCACCCAAAAATTCGATGTCGAGATTTCACCGGAAATACATGTTTTAGGACCTCTTGAATCCAAAAAAAGCATTTCCAGAAAAAGGTCCGTGTGTGTGTGTGTGTGTGTGTGTGTGTGTGTGTGTGTGTGTGTCCGTGTGTCTGTGAACACGATAACTCAAAAACGAAAAGCAGCTAAAATACCAAACTTGGTATTTAAGTTCAGTATATTCCAGGGATGCGACACGAAGATTTTGAGAAAAATCCCCCCACCCCAAACTTCCCTTTACATGGAACTTTTTTCGAAAATTTTTATTTTCTTAAAAATGGCTCTAATGCTTTTGATTAAAATATCGTATATTAAAGATATTTACCTGACAAATAAAATGCATATCTTGAATTTTCTGGGAATAACTTCTAAAGACCCGTTTATTCTGGAAGAATTTTGCTTAATTTGGCATAACTAATAAACCGTAAGAGATAGACAAAAACTTACTTTACGAAAAATGTAGGCCTTGTGAAAATATACAATTTACGTTATATACATTTTTTAGTGGAGCTTACCGTTTTCGAGGTATTCATTGTTATTAGTTTCAGTTGTGAAGTACTTATACTTTTCTCAGAAGGGAGTGTCCGTTTTTTTGTTTTTGTTTTTGTTTTTATTTTGTTCTATTCCTGGCCAAGAAAACAAGTGATTTGTAATGAAAATCGCATAACGACAGCTTTTAAAACATTTGACTATCGATTTAGCCTAGTGTATTCCCTTATTTTGTTCCTACTTATAAGGAACTAAGTAATAAGAACATTATGCTGAATACCTCGATTAACATGGTGCAGAAAGAAGAATAAGCTTATGTAAGAAGCTTGTAGAAGGGCTAGAGAAGGTCATGTGAGTGTAACACATCAGCTTTTTAATTTTAGTAAAGTAATCCAACTTAAGGTGATAGAATCCTAGTTAGCTGCAGATATAAAACAGAAATTTTAATCTGTGTGACCCCATGTAAAGGGTAGTTCGGGGTGGGGGGGGATTTTCTTCAAAATCTTCGAGTCGCATCCCTGAAAGATACTAAATTTAAATACCAAGTTTGATACATTACGGATTCTTCGTTTCTTACTTTCTCTATACCATGTACCACCCAAAAATCGATACCGAGATTTCACCGGAAATATATGTTTTAGTGTCCCCTGTATCCAAAAAAATACATTTTCAGAAAAAGCTCCCTGGGTGTGTGTGTGTGTGTGTGTGTGTGTGTGTCCGTGTGTCTGTGAACACGATAGCTTGAAAACAAAAAGTCGGTGAAAATATTAAAGTTGGTATTTAAGTTTAGTATCTTCCAGGGATGCGATACGAAATCTCCCCACCCCAAACTATTTTGATGTTCTCAAAAATGTCTGTAATGATTTTGATTAAAATTTCGTATATTAAAGATATTTACCTGACAAATAAAAAGTATATTTTGAATTTTCTGGGAACAGCCTCTGAAGACTACTTCATTCTGAGTGAATTTTACGGAATTTTGCATACTTGCTAAACCGTAAGAGATGGACAAAAGCTTACCACACATAAATGTAGAGCACGTTAAAACATACAATTTATGTTATATACATTTTTTTCGTGGAGTTGATCGTTTTTTAGTTATTCCTTGTTTCTGATTTTCACCTTTAAAAAACATTGTCAATTAACATTTGTCAACTCCTGTCGGAACTTCAGTGACATAGCAACCAGCTTTTGACTATCAGTTTAATCTATGGTACTCCCTTATTTTGCTTCTATTTACAAGGAAGCAAGTAATAAGACTATTTCTGCTAAATGTTTCTCGATTAGCATTAAGTAAATAGAAGCATGGGCTTTTTAACAATAATTTGTTGCAGAGGTGTAGAGAAAGCCATGTGAATGGAACACATCAGATTTTAACACACATACAATTTTTCTAAAATTCTAAAGTGTTACATTCACAATTTCTGTTAATATTTATCTCGACTTCTATGAAGTAAATAGAAGAATAAGCTTTTTAACAACCATCTGTTATACAGAGATGTTGAGAAAGTCTTGTGAATGGAACACATCATATTTTTATAAACAGGTCCGTGAGCGTGTGCGTGCGCATTACTGTGTCCGAGTGTCTGTGAATACAATAACTCAAAAACGAAAAGTCGGTAAAATACCAAACGCGGTGCATTAAGTATATTTAAAAACCTGGAAGCTATGATATTTCAATCCAAATCGTTAGAGCCATTTTTGAGAAAATCAAAATTATCGACATTTTTCCATGTAAAGGGTGGTTTGAGGTTTTGCTTAAAATCTTTGTGTCGCATATCTGGAAGATACTAAACTTAATTACCAAGTTTGATAGTTTACCGACTTCTGTTATCGTGCTTACACATACACACTCACACAAACACACAGACCTTTTTCTAAAAACGCTTTTTAAATACATCCTAAATCGTGCATTTCTAGTAAAATCTGAATTCTTGAGTGGAGTGCCATAACTTCTCTATCTATCCTACTATGTACTAAGAGACAATGAAAATTATTAATATAAATATCAGAAAAAATAATAGTTTATATTTTTTTATACTAAAGACTCTATATATGCTAATACCTAAATGATCTCTCTCTTGTACTCCTTCCAAATGACTTTCATAACCTGTTCCGGAAACAAAAATTTCCTAGAAAAGATTGTTTTGTGTATACAACATGAAAAACATTATTCTTTTATAGCTTGATTCTTCGTAAGTAGAAGGAATATAATGGTATATATGAAACAATTGAAATTCGGTTCTCCTTGCTTACTAGGAGTAAAAAAACAGAAATGAAAAGAAGGGCATATTTCCGTTTAATGAAAGCTTAAGTAGCCTGAAATATCTCTTAAACGCTTAACTCTACAAAAAATGTATATTTTGTATGTGATAAGTTTTTATTTATCTTCTACGGTGTTTCAGTTATTCAAGTCATTCAGAATGAAGTGGTCTTTAGAGGCTATTCGCAGAAGATTCAAGATACAGGCTTTGTTTGTTATGAAAATATCTTAAACACATGGTATTTTTATCAAAATTATTGAACAATTTTTGAGTAAAACAAAATTTTCGGAGAATGTCATATGTAAAGGGTAGTTGGAGGTAGGGCATTATCCTTGAAAATCTTCGTGTTTCATCCTTGGAGGATACTGAACTTCAATATAAAGTTTGATATTTAACTTACTTTTCATTTATGAGCTACCCTGACCACAGACACACACGGATGTGTTTCTAAAAGTACTTTCTTTGGATTCAGCATGTCTCAAAACATGTTCCCGGTACATACATGCTAGAGAATTTAAAATTCCCCATGTTTTATTTTATTGCTTTGCGTATGACGTATGTATAATGTACATAGTGGATAGAGAAAATATTACGTACCTATATTTCACCCAAAATTTGATTCCGAAATTTCACCAAAAATACAGTTTTAGGGTCTCCTGAATCCAAAAAATAGTATTTCTAAAAAAAAAAAGATCTGTGAGTGTTTCTGTGTGTTTGTGAACAATATAACTCAAAAACGAAAAGTATATTTTTTGTAGTGTTTAACGCCCGCTTTAACTACTAATGGCACCACAGGTGGTGACACTGATGATACATGAATGATGATGGAGCACCGGTGGAATGCGATGTCGTAGGAAACCGGAGTACCCGGAGAAAACTCGCCGCTTTGTCCACTGCAAATCTTGGGATCGAACCCCGGCCGTCTAGGTGAGAGGCTAGTGGTGTAACCACTCGGACACGGCGCGGCCCCGAAAAGTCCATCAATATCAAAATGTATATCTTAATTTTTCTGGAAGAATCCTAGAGAGCTATTGCATAAGAGATGGACAAAATCTTACCACACAGAAACTGCACAACGTTAAAACACACAGTTTATCTTCAATTTTTTTCTCTTTTTTTTTTTTTAAGTAACCATTTTCAACATATTACTTGTTATTAATCTCAACTTTAAAATAATTATAGTTTTCTCAAGGTATTCATTCATTTCGTATGTCTTTTGTTTATCCATGGCCATGCAAATAAAATCATATAGTAACAGCTTTTAAAAGATTTGACTATTGCTTTAGCCTCATGAGTTCATTTATTTCTCTTCTATGTACTTACATGGCAATAAGTAATAAGGCCATTCCTGCTAATGTTTATCTCGATAATATGAATCAGATAGAAGAATAAGCATTTATAAGAATAATTCGTTGCGGAATTGGTGGCGAAAATCATGTGAATGGAATCTATTCGATTTTTTTTTTCACAAGAATGTGAAAGAATGAAATACTATCAAAGGTATGATCTACACCTCAGTGTTAAACAATCATATTCATTCAAGTTTATACCAACTTTGAAATTTAAAAGGTTCTTATAAAATCACAATGCGACTAAAAGAAAAGTTTTATATCTTTACTTTCGCTACACGTACTATGTACATAGTGAATAGAGCAGGTAATGCATTCATCCCAAAAATTCGATATCGAGATTTCACCGGAAATACACGTTTTAGGGTCCTCTGTATAAAAAAGCAGCAGTTTTATAAAAAGGACCGTGTGTCGGTGTGTTCGTGCGTCTGTGTAACTGTGAACACGATAGCTCAAAAACGAAGAATCCGTAATGTATCAAGCTTGGTATTTAACCACCCCAAACTACCCTTTACATGGAACATTTTCCGAAAAGTTTGATTATGTCAAAAATAGCTCTAACGATTAAGATACCTTATGTATAAGATATTTTTATGTTAAAACGAAATGTATATATATCTTAAATTTTCTGGGAACAGCCTCTGGAAATCTCTTCTTTCTGAATGACTTTTATTTTAACTGGCAAACCAAAAGAGATACACAAAAATGTAGATCTAACTCAAACACAATTTATGTAATATACTTCTTTTTTATTTTTACTTTTTCTTATTTATTTTTATTTATTTATTTACTCGTTTAGTCATTAGGTACAATAGCACAATAGACACTGTCAAAATAATATATACAAGTGAGAGTCAGTCATATAACAATTCTACATTTAAAAAATATATCTAAATTGTAAAATACATTGTCCATCAACCATGTTTTACTTTCTCTATACGCACAATGTACATAGTCTATAGAGAAGGTATTGCACTCCACCCAAAAATTCGATACCGAGATTTCACCGGAAATATATGTTTTAGGGTCCCCAATATCCAAAAAAAGCATTTTCAAAAAAGGTCCGTGTGTGTGTGTGTCCATGTGTGTGTGTGTGTGTCCGCGTGTCCGTGTGACCGTGTGCCTTTGAACATGATAACTCAAAAACGAAAAGTTGGTAAAATACCAAACTAGGTATTTCAGTTTAGTATCTTCCAGGGATGCGACACGAAGATTTTGAGAAAAATCCCCCAAACCCCAACTACCCTTTACATGAAACTTTTTCGAAAATGTTGATTTTCTCAAAAATGGCTCTAAGGATTTTGATTAAAATTTCGTATATTAAACTTATTTACCAGACAAATAAAATGTATATCTTGAATTTTCTAGGAATAGCCTCTGAAGAGTAGTTTATTCTGGATGAATTTTGCGGAACTTTAATACCTGCTAAACCGTAAGAGATGGACAAAAACTTACTACACAAGAAATGTAGAGCACGTTAATTCACACTATTTATGTTATATACATTTTTTTCGTGCAGTTCGTCGTTTTAGATACATTCCTTATTTTTGGTTTCTGCTATGAAAAACATATTTTTCTCATACAGGAACTTGTCAACTCCGATCCATATAAACAAAGGAACTTCATTGACATAGCAACCAGCTTTTGACTATCACTTTAACCTGTGATAGTCCCTTATTTCGCTTCTACTTACAAGGAAGCAAGTAATAAGACTATTTCTGCTAATTTTTCTGATTAGCATAAAGTAAGAAGAAGTATAAGCTTTTAAGAATAATTTGTTGCAGGGATATAGAGAAAGCCATGTGAATGGAACACATCAGATTTTTTACTTTAGCCTTAAACTGTATTACATTTAGAACTCTCATGTGGTCAGGAAGCTTATTACAGGCTATAATGCTGGTTATCAAATATCTATCTTTAACTTTCTTTAGTCTGGTGTATGGCACATACAATTTATCAATATTTCTGGTATTTAATGTCTGTTCAGTTTAAATTGATTTAAATTCTTGTGCACATATAATAATAATTGTAATACATAGCAATTGTACAGTTTCTTAAAAAGTGGTGTACATGGAGTATTGTAAGAAGTGTGACATAAAATTCTCATGGCTTTCTTTTGTAGAAGTAGAATATCATTCAATTTAGAACAGTTCCCATATGCTACCAGTCCATAGCTAAAAACACTTTCAAACAAGGCAAGATATTCAAGATCTTCTCGGGCTTCTAGCCAGGTAAAAACTTGGTTTGACACCAACGTTTCGAAGAAGTGCATCTTCCTCGTCTTCAGGGTGAACTGATGGTGACTGATGGTTTGAGCTTGCGGAGACTGGTATTTATAAGAGCTGGGATGAAGCTAACATCTGATTGGTTCGCGAACCAATCAGATGTTAGCTTCATCCCAGCTCTTATAAATACCAGTCTCCGCAAGCTCAAACCATCAGTTCACCCTGAAGACGAGGAAGATGCACTTCTTCGAAACGTTGGTGTCAAACCAAGTTTTTACCTGGCTAGAAGCCCGAGAAGATCTTGAATTAACACGTCGCCAGGAAAGCTATAGTTCTTATTTTTAAGGCAAGATATATTTGCTTTAAATAGCTACAAGGTACTTTGTTGTAAATGGTTCTCAGTAAATACACAACTTTAGATAACTTTTTACAGACCATTTCAACATATGAATTCCAGGTTAATTCTGTATCTAAAACCATTCCTAAAAGCTTTACATTAGTGTATTCAGCATCATTTGAGCTTTGTCTAAGGCTAAAGATAATGTTTTAAATTTTGTCACAGTTAGTTAAAGAAACCATTGCTAGAGAACCATTTTTGAAGACTATTGGTTTCATTTTTAAACCACTTAAAGTTTTCTCAAACGGGAAGACATCTTAATGAAATTTCAATTGTTTTTCATAGGGACGGGTTTTAAAGGACGAGACTATCGCTTTAGCCTGTGCATTTTCTTATTTACCTCCTACTTTCAAGGAGCTAGTAATAAGACTAAATCTGCTTAACTCCATCTTGATTAGCATGATGTAGATAACGGATTAGTGTTTTGAATAAAAAATTTGTTTGCCGAACAGCTAGAGAACATCATGAGAATGGAACACATTAGATTTTTACTTTCTCTACACATACTAAGTACATAGTGTATAGAGAAGGTATTGTAATGCATCCAACAAATTCGATACTGAGATTTCACCCTGAATTAAAAAAAATCTGATGTGTACCATTCACATGACTTTCTCTACATCTTTGCAAAAAAGTATTGTTAAGAACCTTATGCTTCTATTTACTTCCTGCTACTCGAGAACAAGTTAGCAAAAATAGTCTTATTACTAGCTTCCTTGTAAGTAGAAGCGAAATAAGGGAGTACTATAGGTTAACGTGATGGTCAAAAGCTGGTTGCTATGAGACTGAAGTTCCTTTGTTTGTATGGAAGGCGTTGAATTCCTGTATGAGAAAAATTTAGGTTTTTTAAAGGTGAAATCTAAAACAGGGAATAACTCATAAACGATCAACTCCACGAAAAAAATGTATGTAACATAAATCGTGTGTTTCAACGTGTTCTACATTTATTGTGTAGTATGATTTATCTAAGTCTTACGGTTTAGCACTTATGCAAAATTCCGTAAAATTCGTCCAGAATAAAGTAGTCTTCAGAGGCTATTCCCAGAAAATTCAAGATATACATTTTGTTTGTCAGGAAAATATCTTTAATTCATGATATTTTAATCAAAATCGTTAGAGCCATTTTTTAGAAAATACAAATTTTCGAAAAAAGTTCCATGTAAAGGGTAGTTTGGGGTGGGGGATTTTTCTCAAAATCTTCGTGTCGAATCCTGGAAGATACTAAACTTAAATACCAAGTTTGGTATTTTACCGACTTTTCGTTTTTGAGTTATCGTGTTCACAGACACACGGACACACACACACACACACACACACACACGGACCTTTTTGTGAAAATGCTTTTTTTGAATATAAGGGACTCTAAAACATATATTTACGGTGAAATCTCGATATCGAATTTTTAGTGGAGTGCAATACCTTCTCTATACACTATCCACATAGAAAAATGTGTGTGTGTGTGTGTGTGTGTGTGTGTGTGTGTGTGTGTCTGTGGGCAGCATAGCTCAAAAACGAAAAGACCATTAAAAACCAAACTTGGTATTTAAGTTGTTCAGTGTCTTCCAAGAATGCGATACGAAGATTTTCAAGAAAGTCCCCCCCCCTCCCAACTACCCTTTACTTGGAAGAAATTGCGAAAGTTATGATTTTTTTCAAAAATGGCTCTAACTATTTTGATTAAAATGCCGTATTTTAAAAATATTTACAAGACAAATAAAGTGTAGGTATATGTTGAGTTTTGTGAGAATAGGCTTTGAAGATATTTATTCCGGTTTGAATTTTGCGGAATTTTGCATAACCGATAAAGTAAGAGATAATAAAAACTTACTTCACCAAAAATGTAGAGCTCGTTAAAATACACAATTTATGTTATTTACGTTTATTTCGTGGAAGACCGTTTTTGAGATATTCCTTGTTATTGGTATCAGTTTTAAAATACTTTCTTTTCTCATTCGGGTATTTGTCAACTCCTGTCCATAGAAACAATGGAACTCCAGTCACATAGCAACCAAGTTTTAAAAGGTTTGCCTATTGCTTTAGCGTAATATACTCCCTTATTTCCCGTTTACATACAAGGAAGCAAGTAAGTAGTCCCTTTCTGCAGAGTTTTCGTCGATTAGCATTAAGTAAGTAGAAGATTAAGCCTGTTTATAATAATTTATTGCAGAAATGTAGAGACAGTCATGCGAATGGAACACATCATCCATTTTTTACTTTCTCTAGCCCCATATGTACAATGTACATAGGGATAGAGAAGTATTGTATTCCACCCAAAAAATTCGATACCGAGATTTCACCGGAAATACATGTTTTAGGACCCCCTGAATACAAAAAAACATTTCCAGAAAAAGGTCCGTGTGTGTCCATGTGTCCGCGTGCCTGTGAACACCAAAACTCAAAAATGAAACGTAGCTAAAATACCAAACTTGGTATTTAAGTTTAGTATCTTCCAGGGATGCGACACGAAGATTTTGAGAAAAATCCCACACCCCAAACTACCCTTTATATGGAACTGTTTTCGAAAATTTTGATTTTCTTAAAAATGGCTCTAATGATTTTGATTAAAATATCATATGTTCAAGATACTTACCTAACAAATAAAATGTATATCTGGAATTTTCTGGGAATAGTTTCTGAAGACCTGTTTATTCTGGATGAATTTTGCTTAATTTGGCATAACTAGTAAACCGTAAGAGATAGACAAAACCTTACTGTACAAAAAATTTAGGTTTTGTTAAAATACACAAGTTATGTCATATACATTTTCCTCGTAGAGCTTACCGTTTTAGAGGTATTCGTTGTTATTAATTTCAGTTGTGAAGTACTTACACTTTTCTCAGACGGGAGTGTCCGTTTTTCTTTTGTTCTACTCCTGGCCAAGAAAAGAAGCGATTTGTGATGATAATCGCATAACGACAGCTTTTAAAACATTTGACTATTGGTTTAGCCTAGTGTATTCCCTTATTTTCTTCCTACTTATACGGAACTAAATAATAAGAACATTGTGCTAATGAGTACTACGATTAGCAAGGCGCATAAAGAAGAAGAATGTTATGTAAGATGTTTGTAGAACAGCTAGAGAAAATCATATGAGTGCAACACATCAGATTTTTTTTTTTAATGGAATCGCTGGACTGTGATACCATTAAATTTTCTTTCATTCCTAAACATTTTCAAATTGCCCTAATAGTTAAGTTACACTTAAAACGAAGGCAATATGATTTCTTATTTATTTCCCCAAAGGAATATTTATAAAACGCGCTAGTTCAAAAAATGTAATACTTCACTAATCATTTAATTTATATTTAACAATTCATTAGGACAAATATTAAGTATTTGCACTAAGAGTTTGTCTTGTTCGCGTACAGTTGATCATTATAACTGTCTTATTGCCTAGCAAACATAAAGAAAAGGCACGCTTTGCATATTAATAGCTCCTTTACATATTTCTAGCATACCGTTTTATCATGAGTATTCAAAACACCAAACGGCATATACGTTGCACAGATACAGAGAAGATAATCGCAGAGTAAGAGAAGGAATATAACCTTCACATTATTATAAAAAAATCTGATGTGGTACACTCATATGACTTTCTCAAGCTGCTCTACAAACTTCTTGCAAACATTATTCTTCTTTCGACACAATGCTAACCGAGATAAACATTAGCAAAGTGTTCTTATTGCGTAGTTCCTTATAAGTTTTTTTTTTTTTGGGGGGGAGTGGTATTTAACGCCCGCTTACTTCTCTGGCAACGCAGGCGATGACACTGATGATACATGAATATGGAGCCCCGGTGGAATGTGATGGCGGACGAAACCGGAGAAAACCCACCTCTGCGCCGCTTTATCCACCACAAATGTCACATGCGGTCGCTTGGGATCGAACTCGGGTGAAAGGCGAGTGGTCTGACCACTCGGCCACAGCGCGGCCTTTTCCTTATTAAGTAGAAGGAAACTAAGGGAATCACTATGCTAAAGTGATAGTCAAATGTTTTAAAAGCTATCGTAATGCGATTGTCAGTGCAAATCGCTTCTTTGCTTGGCCAGGAATATAACAAAAGAAAAACAGACACTTCCTGTCTGATAAAAGTATTAGTTACTTCACAATTTAAACCAATAACAAGGAATATCTCGGAAACGTTTAACTCCACAACAAAAACGTAAAGGACATAAATTGTGTGTTTAGAAGAGATCTACATTTTTTGTGTAGTAAGTTTTTGTCTATCTCTTACAGTTTAGCAGAAAATTCGAGATATACATTTTATTTAGGATGTAAATAGCTTTAACATACGGGATTTTAATCAAAATCGTTAGAGCCATTTTTAAAAAAAATCAAAATGTTCTAAAATTTTTCCATGTAAAGTGTAGTTTGGGGTGGGGGAATTTTCTTGAAACTCTTCGGGTCGTATCCTGGAAGATACTAAACCTAAATACCAAGTTTAGTATTTAACGATCTTTTTGTTTTTGAGCTATGCTGTCCACAATGCAACATATATTTCCGCTGATTTCGACATCGAATGTTTGGCTTCTCCACACACGGGGCTACAGAAAATAAAAAACAGTTGAAGAAATCGCAAAAGCATATTTTATAGTCACTTGTGATTCCCTTTTTTCTGCAATAACAAATAGCTAGGCGGGGTATAATAGCCCAAGTAATGGATCCTTATGATGTGGAGCGCCAGGCAGCGACAAGTAGTTAATAATGTGTCACTCGCTTGTGTGATGGGACTCAAGAATCAGCATGCTCACTGCGTGCCGGACTACTGGCTAATAATAGACTAATGCACATTTTCCGTACCAATGGCAGTTAAGATATTTTAACCGTTAGTTAAAAACTTTGGGGCCCGGATCTGAGCAGCTCCTAATTTACGAAACCTATCAAACCCGCAATTGGTTTTACTGAAATAATCCCTCCTCTTATGGGGGCCTCAAATTGCTCGGAAAATTACTTTCAAACTGTTAACTCATGCTAATGCGCCGGTCATTATCAACAATAAAACTTTAGTCACTTTCTAAACTTGCTTTTAAATGCAGCAGTTAGGCTTGTAATTGCGTATCCAAACTGCACGCTTATTGGAGAATTAAATAAATATGGTTAAATTGTAATCATAGGTACCTATATGTACTTAACCGTAAAAATGACCCCGGTAACAGCTGACAGCAGCAAGGTCAGGGGGAACTCTCTAACCGGCGCTAAAGTACTACATTTAACTGGCTATTTATGCATCCTTTTAGCGACCCTAATAGGAAAATAAGCGTAAAACGCTGCGATAAACTAAAATCGAAAGGAGAAAAGAAAAAAAATCTGATGTGTACCATTCACATGACTTTCTCTACATCTCTGCAACAAATTACTCTTAATAAGCTTATACTTCTATTTACTTCATGTTAATCAGACTAAAATAGCAGAAATAGTCTTATTACTTGGTTCATTGTTGCTATGTTTGCTTTGTTCCTTGCTGGTTGCTATGTCACTGAAGTTCCTTTCTTTGTATGGAAACAGTTGACAAATTCCTATATGAGAAAAGTATAAGATTCCATAGCAGAAACCAAAAACAAGGAATGACTCCAAAACGATGATTCCATGAAAAAAAGTATATAACATAAATTGTATGCTTTAACGTGCTCTACATTTTTTGTGTAGTAAGTTTTTGTCCATCTCTTACGGTTTAGCAGTTATTCAAAATTCAGTAAAATTCATCCAGAATAAACTACTCTTCAGAGGCTATTCCCAGAAAATTCAAGATATACATTTTATTTGTGAGGTAAATATCTTTAATATATGAAATTTTAATCAAAATCGTTAGAGCCATTTTTGAGAAAATCAAAATTTTCGAAAAAAGTCAATGTGAAGGGTAGTTGGGGGTGGGGGGGATTTTTCTCAAAAGCTTCGTGTCGTATCCCTGGAGGATACAAAACTTAAATACCAAGTTTGGTCTTTTACCGACTTTTCGTTTTTGAGTTATCGTGTTCACAGACACACGGACACACTGACACACAGACACACGGACACACACACACACACACACACACACACACATACGCGGATCTTTTCGTAAAAATGCTTTTTTTTGGATACAGGGGACCCTAAAACGTATATTGCCGTTGAAATCTCGGTATCGAATTTTTGAGTGGAGTGCAATACCTTCTCTATACGCTATATACATAGTGCGTATGGAGAAAGTAAAAATTAGCAGAAATAGTCTTATTACTTGCTTCCTTGTAAGTAGAAGTGAAATAAGGGAGTACTATAGGTTAAAGTAATAATCAAAAGCTGGCTACTATGCGAAGAAGTTCCTTTGTTTCTATGGACAAGAGTTGACAAATTCTGTATGAGGAAAGTGTAAGTTTTTTTAAACAAGGAATATCTCAAAAATGCTAAGCTCCACAAAAAAACTGTATATAACATAAATTGTGTGTTTTAATGTGCTCAACATTTTTTGTGTGGTAAGGTTTTGTCTATCTCTTACGGTTTACCAGTTATGCTAAATTCCGTAAAATGTATCCAGAATAATCAGAGGCTATATTCAGAAAATTCAAGATGTATAATTTATTTGCCATGTAAATATCTTTAATTTACGATATTTTAATCAAAATCGTTAGGGACCGTTTTTTTGAAAATAAAAACTTTTGAAAATTAATCCATGTAAAGGATACTTTGGGGTGGGGTGATGTTCTTTAAAATCGTGTCACATCCTTAAAATACCAAGTTTGACGTTTAGCATACTTTTCGTTTCTGAGCTATGCTGCACACAGACACACACACATACAGGACCTTTTTCCAAAAATGTTTTTTTTCGGATTCAGGGGGACCCAGAACATTTATTTCAGGTGAACTCTCGGTATCAAATTTTTGGGTGGATTACAATACCTTCTCTATACACTATGTACGTGTAGAAAAAGTAAAAAAGAAAGAAAAATCATATTTAATATTTGGAGAAACACAGAAAGAAAAAGAAAATGTTGTTTTGTTTTGTTTTTGTTTGCTTGATGTTTAATTTACATGTATTTCGGAAATATAATACTGAAGATTTATCAGTAAAGTAGGGGTCAGATGCAACTAAAAGCTTTATTGTAGGCAACAACTTGATTAGAGGTAGCAAAAATCTTATGTGTTCCATTCACAACTTTCATCTCTGTAAGAAATTATTGTTAATAAGCTTACTCTACTATTATATGCTAAAATATTATCAGAAACGGTCTTATTATTTAGTTCCTTATAAGTCGAAGGGAAATTAAGAAAATACACTAGGCAAAACCGACAGTCAAATGTTTTAAAATGTGGTAATTATGGGATTGAAATTCGTGGCCAGGCGTTGACAAGTTCGCGTATGAGAAAAAGTATTTTAAAACTGAAATTCATAATAAGCAGTATCTCGAAAAATGCCAACTCCATGAAAAAAAATGTATATGATTGTGTGGTTTATCGAGATCAACATTTTTTATGTAGTAAGTTTTTATCTATCTCTTTCGGTTATGCTAAATTCCACAAAATGTATCCAGAATAAACATGCCTTCGGAGGCAATTTCCAGAATTCAAAATATAGGTACATTTTATTTACTCTGTAAATATCTTTAATACACAATGTTTTAATCAAAATCGTTAGGGACCCTTTTTTGAAAATAAAAATGTCCATGTAAAGGGTACTTGGGGAGGGGTGATTTACCTGAAAATCTTCCTGTCACATCCTTGGAAGAACTGAACTTAAAATTCCAAATTTAACATACTTTTCGTTAAATACCAAATTTGGAATTTTAATTTTGTATTTTTGTTAAAATGTCCGTGTGTGCGTGTATGTGTCTGTGTGTCTGTGGAGAGCATAGCTCAAAAACGAAAAGATCGTTAAATACCAAATTTGGAATTTTAATTTGGTATCTTCCAAGGATGCGTCACGAAGGTTTTCAAGAAAATCCCCCCACCTCAAACTACCCTTTACATGGAAAAAATTGCAAAAATTTTGATTTTCTTAAAAATGGTTCTAACGAGTTATATTAAAATCTCTTACATTTAAGATATTTGCATGCCAAATAAATGTATCTCTTAAATTTTCTGGGAATAACCTCCAAAGACCTCTTAATTCGGGATGATTTTTATTGAATTTTGCATAACTGGTAAACCGTAGGGCATAGACAAAAACTTACTACATAAAAATGTAGATCACAATAAAACACAAAAAGTATGTCAAATACATTTTTTCGGGGTGTTGATCGTTTTTGAGATACTCCTGTCCATAGAGACAAAGGAACATCAATCACATAGCAACCAGCTTTTGGCTTTCACTTTAACCTATGATACTCCCTTATTTCGCTTCTACTTACAAGGAAGCAAGCAATAAGACCGTTTTTAATTTTTTTAGCGATTAGCATTAAGTAATAGAAGAATAAGATTCTTAATAATAATTTATTTTAGAGATGTAGAAAATGTTTTGTGTATGAATCACATCAGATTTTCTTGTTTGTTTCAGGGGGACCCAAAAGATGTATTTTCGGTGAAATTTCGGTATCGAACTTTTTTGTGTGCAATACAGGTACTTCTCTATTCACTAGTATATAGCACGTGTAGAGAAAGTAATAAGTCTAATATGAATAATTTGTAGCATAGAAAACACTGTGGTAGCCACTCTTTTTACTCAATTTCAACGCCAAAATAAATGATCGATTATGAAGGTTAATCTTTACGAGCAAATTTAGAATAAGTAATATTGACTACCTAAGATCTGTGCTTTTGTTCCAGAGCAAATTCAGGGAGGGTAACAACAATTTCAATTACTGTCCTCGAAGGGTTCTCACGGTCAATTTAAATGTGTACCAATGAGTAATCGCCACGTGCCACTTGACGAGTACCCTCACTCACAGGAAGAGATTTTGAGATAACGGAAAATTTTCTCTTGTTGTGCACGTGCTGTAATCTTATTGCTGATACTGATACAGACATTAGCAAAATTAATTTAATTAAATATGAAAGGTTAAAAAAAATCGATGTGATCCATTAACATGAACTTTTTCTACATCTCTGTAACAAATTATGGCTTAAAACCTTATGCTTCTATTTGATTCATGCTAATCGAGAAAAAATCTGAAGTGTACCATTCACAAGACTTTCTCCATATCCCTCAACAAATAATTCTTAAAAAGCTAATAATTCTATTTACTTTATGCTAATCAAATAAAAAAATTAGCAGAAAAAGTCTTATTTCTCGCATCCTTGTAAGTAGAAGCGAAATAAGAGACAACCGTAGATTAAAGTGATAGTCAAAAGCTGGTTGCTATGTCAATGAAGTTCCTTTGTTTATATGGATAGGAGTTGACAAGTTCCAGTATGAGAAAAGTATACGTTTTTCATAGCAGAAACCAAAAATAAGGAATGTCACAAAAACGACGGACTCCACGAAAAAAATGTATATAGCATAAATTGTGTGTTTTAATGTGCTCTACACTTTTTGTGTAGTAAGTTTTTGTCCATCTCTTACGGTTTAGCAGTTATTCAAAATTTAGTAAAATTCATCCAGAATAAACTACTCTTCAGAGTCTATTCCCAGAAAATTCAAGATATACATTTCATTTTTCAGGTAAATATGTTTAATATCCGAAATTTTAATCAAAATCGTTACAGCCATTTTTGAGAAAATCAAAATTTTCGAAAAAAGTTCCATGTAAAGGGTAGTTGGGGTTGGGGGGATTTTTCTCAAAATCTTCGTGTCGCATCACTGGAAGATTCTAAACTTAAATACCAAGTTTGGTATTTTACCGACTTTTCGTTTTTGAGTTATCGTGTTCACAGACACACGGACACACGGACACACACACACACACACACACACACACACACACACACACACACACACACACACACGGACCTTTTTGTGAAAATGCTTTTTTTGGATATTGGGGACCCTAAAACATATATTTCCGGTGAAATCTCGGTATCGAATTTTTGGTGGAGTGCAATACTTTCTCTATCCACTATGTACATAATGCGTATGGAGAAAATAAAAACTACTAGAAATAGTTTATTACCTGCTTACTTGTAAGTAGAAGCGATATAAGGGAAACCATAAGTTAAACTGATA
Organism: Hymenopus coronatus; assembly: GCA_030762935.1. Classification (NCBI taxonomy): domain Eukaryota; kingdom Metazoa; phylum Arthropoda; class Insecta; order Mantodea; family Hymenopodidae; genus Hymenopus; species Hymenopus coronatus. The sequence goes on along the minus strand of CM060885.1, from coordinate 38,511,595 downwards.
GTCTAAAGCTGGTTGCTATGTGACGCAAGTTTCATTTGTTTGTATGGACAGGAATTGGCCTATACTATATGAGAAAAGTAAGTTTTTCAAAGCTGAAACTAAAAACAAGGAATTACTAAAAAATTATCAACTATAAGAAAAAATGTATATAACATAAAGTGTGTGTTTTAACATGTTCTACATTTTTTGTGTGGTAAGTTTTTGTCCATCTCTTACGGTTTAGTAATTACGCAAAATTCCGTAAAATTCATCCAGAATAAAGTAGTCTTCAGAGGCTATTCCCAGAAAATTCAAGATATACATTTTATCTGTCAGGAAAATATATTTAATATACGATATTTTAATCAAAATCGTTAGAGCTATTTTAGAGAAAATCAACATTTTCGAAAAAAAGTTCCATGTAAAGAGTAGTTAGGGGAGGGAGATTTTCTTGAAAATCTTCTCGCCGCAGCCTTGGAAGTTACCAAAGTTAAACACCAAGTTTGATAATTGACGGTCTTTTCGTTTTTGTGTCTACAACGATGATTGAAACGCAGTGAGGTAGTCCTTACAATTAGAATGAATTTATATTCTACATGTACCAGATTGAATGCAAATACACCTAGAATATATTGCTCCGCTATGCATGCATATTAATATAAAGGGATTCTTCCAGATTTCTTTTCTGGAATAATTGTAAGAAATTGCTGCAGCCAAAGGGGAAAAATTACACATATTAATATAGTTATAAATAAAATACAGGAAAATTGTCTTGAAAAAAATTAATACAAAACCACATCTTCCATATTTAACATTAAAGCCTGAAATTAATTCAGATTCCCCTTCAGCAAAATCAAATGGTTCACGGTTTGTTTCAGCAAGACAAGGAAAAAAAAAAAAAAAAACGTACATAAAGGTAAATATAAAAAGAAGAATCAGATTCCCATCTGATAATAAAGAAAAAAAATCTGATGTGTACCATTCACATGACTTTCTCCATATCCCTGCTACAAATAATTCTTAAAAAGCTTATACTTCTATTTACTTTATGCTAATCAGACAAAAATAGCAAAAATAGTCTAACTACTCGCTTCCTTGTAAGTGGAAGCGAAATAAGAGAAATAGGTTAAAGTGATAGTCAAAAGCTGGTTGCTATGTCAATGAAGTTCCTTTGTCTATATGGATAGGAGTTGACAAGTTCCTGTATGAGAAAAGTATACGTTTTTCATAGCAGAAACCAAAAATAAGGAATGTCACAAAAACGACGAACTCCACGAAAAAAATGTATATAACATAAATTGTGTGCTTTAATGTGCTCTACATTTTTTGTGTAGTAAGTTTTTGTCCATCTCTTACGGTTTAGCAGTTATTCAAAATTTAGTAAAATTCATCCAGAATAAACTACTCTTCAGAGGCTATTCCCAGAAAATTCAAGATATACATTTCATTTGCCAGGTAAATATGCTTAATATCCGAAATTTTAATCAAAATCGTTAGAGCCATTTTTGAGAAAATCAAAATTTTCGAAAAAAGTTCCATGTAAAGGGTAGTTGGGGTTGGGGGGATTTTTCTCAAAATCTTCGTGTCGCATCCCTGGAAAATATTAAACTTAAATACCAAGTTTGGTATTTTACCGACTTTTCGTTTTTGAGTTATCGTGTTCACAGACACACGGACACACGGACACACACACATACACACACACGGACCTTTTTGTGAAAATGCTTTTTTTGGATATTGGGGACCCTAAAACATATATTTCCGGTGAAATCTCGGTATCGAATTTTTTGGTGGAGTACAATACTTTCTCTATGTACATAGTGCGTATGGAGAAAGTAATAAGTAATGAATTTCTTCTAATTAAGAAGAAATTCATTACTGTTCCATTCACATGCCTGTCTTTATATCTCTGCAACAAATTATTGTTTAAAAGCTTATGCTTCTATTCACTTCATGCTAATCGAGAAAAAATTAGCACAAATAGTCTTATTACTTGCTTCCATATAAGTAGAAGGGAAATTAGGGAGTATCATAGGCTCAAGTATTAGTAAAAAGCTGATTGCTATGTGACTGAAGTTCCTCTGTTTGTATGGACAGGAGCTTACAAATTCCTGTATGAAAAAAATATGCTTTTTAAAACTGAAACCAAAAATAAAGAAATATCTCAAAAAAGGTCAACTCCACGAAAAAAAATGATATAACATAAACTGAGTGTTTTAAGTAAGTTCTTCTCTATCTCTTACGGTTTGCCAGTTATACAAAATTCCGTTAAGTTGATCCAGAATAAAATAGTCATCAGGGCATATTCCCAGAAAATTCAAGATATATGTACATTTTATTTGTCAGGTGAATATCATGAATATAAGAGATTTTAATTAAAATTATTAGAACCATTTTTGAGAAAATCAAAATTTTCAAAAATGTGTCCATGTCGCATCCTTGAAGGATACTAAACCTAAGTAACAAGTTTGGTATTTAACGGTCTTTTCCATTTTTCTGCACACACACACACACACACACACATATCTTTTTGTAAAAATGCTTTTTTGGATTCAGGGGTACCTAAAACATGAATTTCCGGTGAAATATTAGTATAAAGTTTTTGTATGCAATGCAATACCTTCTCTATATACTATTTACATAGTAGGTGTAGAGAAAGTAAAAATAAAAGATAACAAAATAAGTGCTAAACTTACCTCATAAAAACTATGTGCGCTACTGCACGTAATCCTCCTAATAATACATCATTAGAATTTGAGTGACCAAGATGATTAAAGCGCGCACTCGTGAGCCGGTCCTCCGTTCAGATCCAACAAGGACGTCCTCTCTTAATTTTTTCCAGTTTTTCCCCCAAGCGTTCATAATTGGCAAGCTTGTACCTTGCTCTTAGGCCTCACACTTACCTTCCCAAATGTGCTATTGTATGAATAATTTAGTCTATGTGATATATCAAAATGCATATGATATATTAAATTTATTGGTTCATACGATGAAAACTTTCATTCTTTCAACACGGTTTCTAAATGATGCCATATTTTGTCAACTTCAATTAAGGATTTGAGCCTAAAGAAGATTTAACCATTACACCTTTCAATACACGTTTTTACTTTCTCTACGCGTACTATGTACATAGTGTATAAAGGTGTTGTATTTCATCCAGAAATTGGATACCGAGGTTTCACCGGAAATATATGTTTTGGGGAAACGTCCGCGCGCGTGTGTATGTGTGTGTGTGGACAGTATAACTCAAAAACCAAAAGACCGTTAAATACCAAACTTGGTATTTAAGTTTCGTATTTTCAAAGGATGCAACACGAAGATTTTCAAGAGAATCCCCTCACCCCAAACTATCCTTTACATGGAATAATTTTTGAAAATTTTGTTTTTAAAAATGGCTCTAATGAATTTGATTAAAATATCATATATTAAAGCCATTTTCATCACAAATAAAATGCATTTCTTGAATTTTATGAGAATAGCTTCTGAAGACCTGTTAATTAGTTTAGAACACCGATATGACAAATGTATTAGACTTTATGGAGATTATGTTGAGAAATAAAGCATTTTACATACTTTTTTCATTGAGAGGCCCGGGATTTATCAGCCAACCCTAGTACATTATTAATAGTACGTGTAGAGAAATTAAAAATTACATTCTTATGGCATATTATATACATTTTGTCATATCGGTGTTCTAAATTAATTAAACCATCTCTGTAATGCAATTTATGAAGGTCCTCAAAATAGCTGTTTACCGCATTAATGACCTCCTCATTGCTGTAAAATCTTCATCCACCAAGACATTTTTTGAGGTTTGCGAATAGGTGGTAGTCACTGGGTGCTAGATCTGGCAAATATGGTGGATGTTCAGTAGTTCCAACTTTAATTCGCACGTTTTTCCCATTGCAATGACTGAACGATGGGCCAGAGCATTGTCGTGATGAAACAAGGAGAAGTACCGAGAGCAGGGGGGGGTGAAAATTTTGAAAAAGAAGAAGATATAGAAAATAGGAAAACAAAATAAGATGGCAAAGGAGTGAGGTGAGAAAAGAAAGTGTGTGATAAAGAATGAAAATAAGGCAGCGATAAGGAAATAACATTGTAGAAGAAAAAAGTGCAGGAAAGAAAAACTATGGAAAAAGAAAGAAATGGAAAGGAAAATAAAATGGAATGGGATGAATAGTTGGCGAAGAGAGCAGGAGAGAACCGGAGGACAGAGATAAAAGGTGAAGAGGGAAGAGGAGAGAAAAGCAAAATACAGAAAAAGTAAGAGAAAAAAAAAACGACAGAAGAGAAGACGAGAGAAGAGGAGAGAAGCAGAGAAGAGAAAAGAAGAGAAGGGAAGGGTAAGAGGAGAAGAATAGGGAGCGGAAGTTAAGAGATGAGAAGAGAAAAGAAGGGGGAAATAATAGAAGAAAGGGGAAGAAAAAGGAAGGGAAGATGAGGTAAGAGAAGGGAATGGACGATAGAAAACGAGAGGAGAAGACGGGAGGAAAAGAGAAGAGAAAAGAAGAGAAAGAAGGGAAGAGAAGAGAGGGGATGACAAAAAAGAGAAAAGAAGAGAGAAGAAGAGAAAAGAGAGGGAAGGAAAGAGGATGGGAAGAGAAGAGAGGGAACGAGATGTGAAGGGAATAAAAGAGAAGGGAAGGGAGTTAAGAGAAGAGAAGAGAAAAGAAATGAAGGGGAGGGAAAATAAGAGAAGAGAGAGGAAGAGGAGAGACGGTAACAGAAGGGAAGAGAAGGAAAGGAAGAAAAGAGAAGAGAAAAGCTCGTGTAAAACGAGGACAGTTAAATACTTAACGTTGATTACTGTCTAACAGCAGTGTCCACAACCCAGAGGAACCGCCATAATTGGAGATATTATTACGAAGCATTGCTGCGTGGCATTGTACAGATTTAATGAACGATGAGACATTTAGGTTATTAACTGATTTAACTTCTTTATCTTGGATAGCAAGCAGCCACTGGAGCAGACACTTATAAACAGAGCAGCGCTGAATAACCAATGACACTGAAGTAGCTTTTTGTGCACTAACTGCTCTGATGACTACATGAACAAAAGACCGGCGGATGTCTCGGATCACAGATAAAATAATAGTCATTACAAGCCACCAACAATGAGAAAGAAAAGGTCGCGTAATAAAGCGCATTTAGAAGCTAGAGCCAATGGAACCTTAGTTCATTCTGGCACAACCTCACGAGAAACTTTAAAAACAATGTTATACTCATATACTGAAATATGTCCCTTTACAATTATTAAAAATGTAAGGTCATGACATTGGCATCACAGAGACAAGGAAATCAATAACCCAGAGCATGCGCGCTAGCTCTACTTCCAACCAAAATATTTATTTTTACGAGAATAGTTATATTTACATACTTTTATCGGTAGATATGTATTATCAGGTGCTTCATCAATGAATGTTTTTATTATTTCATCTGTGGAAAAATATTTTCACTTTTTTCCCACTGTACACTACCGATTTTGTTTAACAGGCAGTACAACTTCTTATATTGGGATATATCAACTCCATGTTATATATTTAGACCTGTATCGCGCCGGCGTGTCTATCAAACCACGTCTACACCACGCGACTGGGACCTTCGCTACCAACCGGCATCTCTCTCTTGGAGTGGGCCAGGCACGTGCCATCTGGTTATGTACGACTGCCTAATCCATGGTGATTTTATAGCAATTTTTGTATGTGCCGAATTTAGAACTGGAAATTATATTCACATATCACGTACGGTATGATCAACAAGGTCCACATCTTCGTTTGGTGTCGTTTTGAAACGCCTGAAATGTATTTTCTGTAAAATTTAAAACGTTCAGGGCGAATGTTATTTATTAAAGTGCCACGACAATGAAATAACGTTTTATATCAAATCAGTGAAGTTGTATTAATAACATATTTTCTATGTAAATCACGGTTTACATAATAAGTATCGACATAATATTTGAAATAATTCCACGCGAATCTAGTTTCCATATGTTTATATATCTTATAATTTATAACCAGACTAACTTGAATGGTCATGCGATAATATATGAAATACAGAGAATTGCAAATATCACATGTGAAACGCACTACTGGTGAAGCAATATGATAGAGGTGTTTATAGATGTGTTGTCAGAAAACAAAATTTTTAATGTAAAGATCTGATTCTATTCACATGGATTTCCCAACATCTCTGTAACAAAGTATTGTTAATAAGCTTATGCTTTTATTTCCTGCTAATCCAATAAACATTAGCAAAAACAGTTTTATTGTTTAGTTTCCTATAAGAAAAATGGAAATAAGGGCATTCACAAGGCTAAATCGACAGTCAAATGTTTTATAAACGTGGTTGCTATGGGACTGAAATTCTTTTCTTTGCCTGGCCAGGAGTTGACTACTTCCCGTATGAGAAAAGTATAAATACTTTAAAAATGAAAACAATAACAAGGAATATCTCAAAACCGGTCAACTCCACGAAAAAATGATATGACATAAATTGTGTGTTTTAACGAGATCTAATTTTTTTTGAATAGTAAATTTTGTCTATCTCTTACGGTTTACTAGTCATGCAAAATTCAGCAAAATTCATTCAGAATAAACAGGTCTTCAGAAGCTATTCCCAAAAAATTCAAAATATACATTTTATATGTGTAAATGTCTTTAATATGTGATATTTTAATCTAAATCGTTACAGCCATTTTTTAGAAAATCAAATATTTCGAAAATTTTACCATATAAAGGGTAGATTGGGGTGGGGAGATCTTCCTGAAAATCTTCGTGTCGCATCCTTGGAAGATACCTAACTTAAATACCAAGTTTGTTATTTAACGGTCTTTTCGTTTTTGAGCTATGCTGTCCACAAACACAAATGCAGACATACTTGGACCTTTTTTTTGAATTCAGGGGATCCTAAAACATGTATTTCCTGTGAAAGCTCGGTATCGAATTTTTGGGTTGGAATGCAATACTTCCTCTATAAACTATGTGCATAGTACGTGTAGAGAAAGTAAAAAGGCAGTGGAATCACGAAAAGTTATTTGGTTGACGTAAACCATATTGCTTATATGTCTTTCGCCACTGTATAATAAGTAATGGTGCCACGCTATCTATGTAATGGCGTTTAGATCATTACCAGCAATAATAACGTGTTCTATTCACATAATATTCTCTAAATCGCTGTCACATATTATTGTTAAAATCCATATTCTTCTATCTACTTTATGACAATAGAGATAAACGTTAGCAGAAATTGTCTTAATTACTTGCTCGCTTGTAAGTAGAAGGAAAATAAGGGAATATACTAAGCTAAAACGATAGTCAAATCTTTTAAAATATGGTTGTCATGTGGTGGAAATCCATTTCAATGCATGGCCGGGAGTTTACAACTTTCCGTTGAGAAAAGTTTAAGAATTTTGAATCTGAAATAAATAACAAGGAATATTTCAGAAATGGTCAACTCCATTAAAAAAAAAAAAAAAAAAAAAAAAAAAAAAAAAAAACAACTTATAGGTCATAAATAAAGTGTATTAACGTGGTCTACATTTCTTGTAGAAAGTTTTTGTCTATCTCTTACGAATTACCAGTTATGCAAAAGTTAGTTTCGCAAAAATTTATTTAGAATAAAGAGGTCCTTAGAGGCTAATCCCAGTATACTCAACATATACGTTTTATTTGATATACCTACTGTATTTTAATAAAAATCGTTAGAGCCACTTTTAACAAAATCAAAATTATCGAAATGTTTTTCATGTAAGAGGTAGTTTGGGTTGGGGGGCTTATTTTCAATATCTGCGTGTGACATCCCTGGAAGATACTTAACTTAAATACCAAATTTGATATCTTCCGACTTTTCATTTTTGAGTTATTGTGTTCACTGACACACGGGCTCACATATACCTTTTTCTAAAAATCTTATATGTTCCATTCATATGACTGTTTCTACACCTCTGCAACAAATTATTGTTAAAAAGCTTTTTCTTCTATTTACTTCATGCTAATCGAGAAAAAATTAGCAGAAAGGGACTTATTACATGCTTCCTTGTAAGTAGAAGGTAAATAAGGGAGTAACATAGTCTAAAGCGATAGGTAAATCTTTTAAAATCTGGCTGCTATGTGGTTGAAGTTCCTTTGTTTATATGGACAGGAGACTATGAGAAAAGTATAAGTATTTTAAAGCTGAAACTAATAAGGAATACCTTAAAAACGACCAACTCCCCCGAAAAATATATATGTTTTAACAAGCTCTGCATTTTCTGTAAGTTTTTGTCTGTCTTTTACGGTTTTTCAGTAATGCAAAATTCCGTAAAGTCCATCCAGAATAATATAGTCTTTAGAGTCTGTTCCCAGAAAATTCAAGATATACATTTTATTTGTCCTATAAATATCTTTAATATACCACATTTTAATCAAAATAATTTGAGCCATTTTTGAGAAAATCAAAATGTTCGAAAAAAGTTCCATGTAAAGGGTAGTTTGGGTTGGGGGGATTATTCTCAAAATCTTCGTGTCGCATCCCTGAAGGATACTTAACTTAAATACCAAATTTGCTATTTTAACGACTTTTCGTTTTTGAGTTATCGTGTTCACAGACACACGGACACACAAGAACCTTTTTCTAATTTTATACAGGGGACCCTAAAATGTGTATTTCCGGTGAAATCTCGGCATCGAATTTTTAGTGGAATTTTACTACCTTCTCTATACACCATGTACATAGTACATGTAGAGAAAGTAAAAATAACATCTACTAGGGAAGAGAGGAATTACCTTGTGATGATAGTCCCTCCTCCTATACAAAAGCTGGAGGACTCATTTCTTGGTCAATTTTGCTTGAGGTAGCATTCCATTCCAGGAATAAGAAAACTTTATGGCGTCAACTAGCAGCACTATGTAAAATATCAATTAAATTCGGCCCACTGCCATCCAGAAAGAAGTTGGCAAAAGGATTCCAATTCTAATAACCAGAGCTAGGAAATTCATACCGATTTCCTTATGCAGAGTAAGAGCGGCCAGGTTTAGCAATACCATACAGCGCTACTTGCGTGAGCGGAGGTCAACGTAGAGTGCAACCCATTACTGCAAAACAGCTATCACTGCATAACACAGAACCATATCCGTAGGAAGGTCTATGCTCGAATAACATCTTTATTTATAAATGTAAAAAGAAGCTAGTAACAGTGAAGAATAACACAAATATTAATATAAAAAAATAGTTGCAACAAATCTTCACTTATCTTTTGGAATCCTTGCTTGGACTAGTTTCGCAATAATTTCATTGCATTATCAACATATCCTTTTTGGTCTCTTTTAACAGTGTAAGTAAACAACATCAAAAAAGAGACCAAAAGGATATGTTGATAATGCAATGAAATCATTGCGAAACTAGTCCAAGCAAGGATTCCAAAAGATAAGTGAAGATTTGTTGCAACTATTATTTTTATATTAATACATCTTTGTTTGTCGGAACGTAGAATGAGGTTTTCCTTTAAAAGGCTTCAGAAGTACATATAGTTGTCAGTAATACAGCTGCAGACGAGTAAATATTTAGTTTAATTCCTGCTTTCGTTATTACCTGGTAAGAGTCTGAAGATATTTAAGAAACTAATTTTATGATTTGGATATTATTTTACATTCCACGAGTAAATATTACAATTCGTGTTAAAATTGCTTGGGTATTTTCATAATGTATATATGTAAATAAGCAAATCAGTCAGAGTCAGTCTTATATATGTAATAATTTGTATGTTGTACATAATTATCTGTTTTTACGCATATCTCGTCAGTCACTGTTGTTCTCTGGAAACAGTGCTATTTACTTGACAACAGGTTTGTTTACCTCTCCCCTCTGCATTCTTATCAATAGCTTTGTTTTGATGTGGCGAGCTGGTCGGTCGCAACCTATACGCGGAACGGTGGACGGTACGAACTTCCTAGCTCTGGTCACCTTTACACCGCGCATGATGCAAAATAACTGGACCGTGTAACTAGCTGCTGGCGGTTACTTTGTAACCGTTGTTTGAGCGTTATAAAGTAAATATTGCGTTACTTTTTACTTTCTCTACATGTACTATGTTCATAGTATTGCATTCCACCCAAAAATTCGATATCGAACTTTCACCGGAAATACACGCTTTAGGGTTCCCTACATCGTAAAAAAAGCATTTTTAGAAAAAAAAAAATGTCCGTGTATATGTGTGTGTCGGTAAAATGCCAAACTTGGTATTTAAGTTTAGCATCTTCCAGGGATGCGACACGAAAATTATGAGAAAAATCCCATCCATAATTACCCTTTAAATGGAAAAAAAATTCGAAAATTTTGATTTTCTCAAAAATGTTTCTAACGATTTTAATTAAAATCCTATATATTAAAGATATTCATATGGGAAATAAAACGTATCTCTTGAATAGCCTCTAAAGACATCTTTATTCTGAATGAATTTTGTGTAACTGTGATAGACAAAAACTTAGTAAAGAAAATTGTAGATCATGTTAAAGCACACAATTATGCCATATTCGTTTTTTTTTTTTTTTTTTCGTGGAATTGACCATTTCTGAGATACTTCTTGTTATTTGTTTCAGATTTAAAATATTTAAACTTTTCTCATACGGAAAGTTGTAAACTCCTAGCCCTGTATAGCAACGGATTTCATGGCAACCAGCTTTTAAAACATTTGACTATCGTTTTAGCCTAGTGTATTCCCTTATTTTCCTTCCACTTACAAGGAAGCAAGTAATTAAGACAATTTCTGCTAACGTTTATCTCGATTATCATGAAGTAGATAGAAGAATATGCTTTTTAACAATAATCTGTTACAACAATGTAGAGAAAGTTATGTGAATGGAACACATGAGATTTTTACATTGTAAATTATCTACCCAGCTAAATTGTATAAATATCCATACCCTTTAGTACTTCTCAAGATGCTTAAAAGGTAACAAAACACAAACAATGGTTGGTGTTGCTTACCAAATAAATGTAACTGTGGCACTGTTATCCCTGCGTACGTTAAATATAATCTGCGTCACGTTTTACCAGTCGTGTATGGATTAGAATAAGATGGTTACTGTAATATTTTAGTGAATATTGTGCATTATTTATGCAACGATCCTATAATGGTAGTTACAAGTGAGAGATATTCTAAGATTAGATTAGAAAGCATTCTGTAGGTTCGTTTAGGCCAGGAAGCCACTAAACATAGAACTTATCAACGGATATACATGTGTTTATATACTACGAAAAAAAAAAAACAATGTATAAAGATCTAGTGCTAAAAGCACGGGTTACAAAAACAGCAGAATAGCCATACAATCGAATCATTTGTTTTTGAGGCCTGTAAGTCACTGCACTATACTTAATATGCTCTATAAAAGCATATGTACCTCCCCCCCTTTTTTTTTGCATGAGTATGCAAAGGGTATAAAAAATTAGTGTTAAAATGTATAAATAAATATAATTTCATTATAGGTAATACTGATGTAATGTCAGATAGATTTCTAAATATCGACATAATATTTACTACTAGTAATTATATAAAACTAAAACATGATTATTGTATTATGTACTCTTCATAAATGTCAACAAATTACAATACACATTTACAAACATGTTATAGAATTTACAATGCAAAAATTTATAATTATGTACTAGAGTGTAAAATATCAAAGCATCAGGCTTTACAGACCTTTTGTCATTGCTAAATACTAAAAAATTCATTAAAATACTTCTAAATACAATGATTATTAAGGAATTGTCATACAGATTTGCCACTTTAATATTCACCTATAGAGTAAAATTTTTTATTGCAAAGGTACTCCTTAAGAGAAGCCTTAAAAGTAATGACATTTTCTTTGAAACCATTATATCAGAGTTGCATAGATATGTGTATTCAATGGGTATCGTTTCAAAACATTTTGTATAAGATTTTAGAGAAGCATAGTTTTAAATGTAGGAAAATTATAAATAAAAAAGGGAAATACCTATAGGTGACGTTGCTAAACAGAAGTTATTTGACAGAAATTCCATTTTCGCGACACACACACACAGACACACAGAGAAACACACAGAGACACACACACTCGTGCGCATGATTAACATTCGCGATATCGAATTTTTAAGTGGAATATAATCCTCCTAAGGGGTAAGAAGATATTTAAAATATATTCTATAATACTGTACCTTATTAGATGTTTAAGCTTGATTCTTTTTTTTTTTTAGCTTAACGTCCTTTAACCTGGTTGTTCATATCGGACGATGAATTAAATAGGTGAAGTGATGCTCAAATGATCTCGGGGACCGTGCAGCTCAAAGTTACTTACACTCGTCTTCTCAGGAAAAGAGAAAACCCCGAAAAAACCCTTATCCGGGTAACTCACCCTAAAGGAGATTCGAACTCACGACCTGTTGAATATGAGGCTTGAAATTATTTTTTTTTAAATATTACTAATACTACTGCGCTGCTATTCTCTAAAATGACCTTAAGAGATTAGAGAGATTTTATGGAGGTTTGTGCTATTTCTTCGAAATACTAATTTGTAGCTTCTGAGATACTTGCAGAAAGAAATTAATTGTTAATTAAATAACAGAAAACATCTTCCCGAAATAATAAAGGGCTTGTCGCTGAAATAATTAGGAGGTACGTCACAAAAGAAAAGAACCACTAGCAGAAGTCTATAATCAGCTACTGATTGAACCTAATGCTGAATGAATAATAAATACACTGGCCGCTTACAACAAAGGCTGTTTCCTGCTTGTTGCCACACAAACCCACAAAGCTTTAGGAAATTCCATGACATGGCTATGTTCGGTACCGATTACGTCACACACACACACACACACACACACACACACACACACACACACACAGTTCTGCCCCCTCAGGGAAACGTGAAAGCCTTAATAATGTAAACCGGCATTGTGACTCTTCCTGTTGCAATCAATTAGAAATAATTGCATGCCGTGTATTATACCATGCTACCTTTCACGTCCATGAACCTAAGTAACGATAAATTAATGTGACTCTCGCAATTTTCTACCTAGTTCATAAATTAAAAATAACCATTGTCTCCGTGACATACGTGTTCTACAGTGGCGAACTCTTACTGGTTTCATCAGCGTTTTGGATCGACATAGCTTCAATATGTACATGGTGGCGTTCTCTTCCTATTTTAATCAGCGTTTTGGATCGACATAGCTTCAATATATACATGGTGGCGTTCTCTTCCTATTTTAATCAGCGTTTTGGATCGACATAGCTTCAATATGTACATGGTGGCGTTCTCTTCCTAGTTTCATCAACGATTTGGATCGACTTAGCTTCAATATGTACATGGTGGCATTCTCTTCCTAGTTTTATCAACGTTTTGGATCGACTTAGCTTCAATATGTACATGGTGGCGAACTCTTCCTAGTTTCATCAACGTTTTGGATCGACTTAGCTTCAATATGTACATGGTGGCGTTATTCTTCCTAGTTTCATCAACGTTTTGGATCGACATAGCTTCAATATGTACATGGTGGCGTACTCTTCCTAGTTTCATCAACGTTTTGGATCGACATAGCTTCAATATGTACATGGTGGCGTTATTCTTCCTAGTTTCATCAGCGTTTTGGATCGACATAGCTTCAATATGTACATGGTGGCGAACTCTTCCTAGTTTAATCAACGTTTTGGATCGACTTAGCTTCAATATGTACATGGTGGCGTACTCTTCCTAGTTTCATCAACGTTTTGGATCGACTTAGCTTCAATATGTACATGGTGGCGTACTCTTCCTAGTTTCATCAACGTTTTGGATCGACTTAGCTTCAATATGTACATGGTGGCATTCTCTTCCTAGTTTCATCAGCGTTTTGGATCGACATGGCTTCAATATGTACATGGTGGCGAACTCTTCCTAGTTTAATCAACGTTTTGGATCGACTTAGCTTCAATATGTACATGGTGGCGTACTCTTCCTAGTTTCATCAACGTTTTGGATCGACTTAGCTTCAATATGTACATGGTGGCATTCTCTTCCTAGTTTCATCAGCGTTTTGGATCGACATAGCTTCAATATGTACATGGTGGCGTACTCTTCCTAGTTTCATCAACGTTTTGGATCGACATAGCTTCAATATGTACATGGTGGCATTCTCTTCCTAGTTTCATCAACGTTTTGGATCGACTTAGCTTCAATATGTACATGGTGGCATTCTCTTCCTAGTTTCATCAACGTTTTGGATCGACTTAGCTTCAATATGTACATGGTGCCTTTACTCTTCCTAGTTTTATTAACGCTTTGGATGGACATAGCTTCAATATGTACATGGTGGCTTTACTCTTCCTAGTTCCATCAACGTTTGGATTGACTTAGCTTCAATATGTACATGGTGGCGAACTCTTCCTAGTTTCATCAACGCTTTGGATCGACTTAGATTCAATATGTACATGGTGGCGTACTCTTCCTAGTTTCATCAACGTTTTGGATCGACTTAGCTTCAATATGTACATGGTGGCTTTACTCTTCCTGGTTTAATCAGCGTTTAGGATGGACATAGCTTCAATATGTACATGGTGGCGTTCTCTTCCTAGTTTCATCAACGTTTTGGATCGACTTAGCTTCAATATGTACATGGTGGCGTACTCTTCCTAGTTTCATCAACGTTTTGGATCGACTTAGCTTCAATATGTACATGGTGGCTTTACTCTTCCTGGTTTAATCAGCGTTTAGGATGGACATAGCTTCAATATGTACATGGTGGCTTTACTCTTCCTGGTTTAGTCAGCGCTTTGGATGGACATAGCTTCAATATGTACATGGTGGCTTTACTCTTCCTAGTTTCATCAACGTTTTGGATCGACTTAGCTTCAATATGTACATGGTGGCGTACTCTTTCTAGTTTTATCAACGCTTTGGATGACATAACTTCAATATGTAGATGGTGGCTTTACTCTTCCTGGTTTAATCAACGTTTAGGATGGACATAGCTTCAATATGTACATGAGAGCTTTACTCTTCCTGGTTTAATCAGCGTTTAGGATGGATATAGCTTCAATATGTACATGGTGGCTTTATTCTTCCTGGCTTAATCAACGTTTAGGATGGACATAGCTTCAATATGTACATGGTGGCTTTATTCTTCCTGGTTTAATCAACGTTTAGGATGGACTTAGCTTCAATATGTAAATGTTGGCTTTACTCTTCCTGGTTTAATCAGCGTTTAGGATGGACATAGCTTCAATATGTACATGGTGACTTTACTCTTCCTGGTTTAACCAGCGTTTAGGATGGACATAGCTTCAATATGTACATGGTGACTTTACTCTTCCTGGTTTAATCAACATTTACGATGGACATAGCTTCAATATGTACATGGTGGCTTTACTCTTCCTGGTTTAATCAGCGTTTAGGATGGACATAGCTTCAATATGTACATGGTGGCTTTACTCTTCCTGGTTTAATCAGCGTTTAGGATGGACATAGCTTCAATATGTACATGGTGGCTTTACTCTTCCTGGTTTAATCAGCGTTTAGGATGGACATAGCTTCAATATGTACATGGTGGCTTTACTCTTCCTGGTTTAATCAACATTTACGATGGACATAGCTTCAATATGTACATGGTGGCTTTACTCTTCCTGGTTTAATCAGCGTTTAGGATGGACATAGCTTCAATATGTACATGGTGGCTTTACTCTTCCTGGTTTAATCAGCGTTTAGGATGGACATAGCTTCAATATGTACATGGTGGCTTTACTCTTCCTGGTTTAATCAGCGTTTAGGATGGACATAGCTTCAATATGTACATGGTGGCTTTACTCTTCCTGGTTTAATCAGCGTTTAGGATGGACATAGCTTCAATATGTACATGGTGGCTTTATTCTTCCTGGTTTAATCAACGTTTAGGATGGACATAGCTTCAATATGTACATGGTGGCTTTATTCTTCCTGGTTTAATCAACGTTTAGGATGGATATAGCTTCAATATGTACGTGGTGGCTTTATTCTTCCTGGTTTAATCAACGTTTAGGATGGACATAGCTTCAATATGTACATGGTGGCTTTATTCTTCCTGGTTTAATCAACTTTTAGGATGGACATAGCTTCAATATGTACATGGTGCCTTTACTCTTCCTGGTTTAATCAGCGTTTAGGATGGACATAGCTTCAATATGTACATGGTGCCTTTACTCTTCCTGGTTTAATCAGCGTTTAGGATGGACATAGCTTCAATATGTACATGGTGGCTTTATTCTTCCTGGTTTAATCAACGTTTAGGATGGACATAGCTTCAATATGTACATGGTGGCTTTATTCTTCCTGGTTTAATCAACGTTTAGGATGGACATAGCTTCAATATGTACGTGGTGGCTTTATTTTTCCTGGTTTAATCAACGTTTAGGATGGACATAGCTTCAATATGTACATGGTGGCTTTATTCTTCCTGGTTTAATCAACTTTTAGCATGGACATAGCTTCAATATGTACATGGTGGCTTTATTCTTCCTGGTTTAATCAACGTTTAGGATGGCCATAGCTTCAATATGTACATGGTGGCTTTATTCTTCCTGGTTTAATCAACGTTTAGGATGGACATAGTTTCAATATGTACATTGTGGCTTTACTCTTCCTGGTTTAATCAACGTTTAGGATGGACATAGCTTAAATATGTACATGGTGGCTTTATTCTTCCTGGTTTAATCAACATTTAGGATGGACATAGCTTCAATATGTACATGGTGGCTTTACTCTTCCTGGTTTAATCAACGTTTGGGATGGACATAGCTTCAATATGTACATGGTGGCTTTACTCTTCCTGGTTTAATCAACGTTTGGGATGGACATAGCTTCAATATGTACATGGTGGCTTTATTCTTCCTGGTTTAATCAACATTTACGATGGACATAGCTTCAATATGTACATGGTCAAAGAGTTAAAGTTAAGCAGAGCTGCAAGTACTTAACGGGATGGAAATGGAGATGGTGTTTTGTTTATGGACGCTCTTTAACTGCTGTGGTTCTCAGCGTCCCATTCTATACTGGGCGTGAAAGACCGCCAAATTTTGCTCAGAGGCCTCTATATCAGGCTTGAGGTTCTTTTAAGTTCCGTAAATCTACGACACCTTGACCAACGCAAGCCAGGCTAAGGATTTTTAGGCTCGAAAAGATCCAGCGTGCTTCGCCGGGTTTGAACCCGCGACCTTGGGTATATGAAGTTATTAACTCACCCTGGGCAGAGTGACAGCGCTCGCTAAAGTGCTTGGTGGCGTACGGGATCGTGCGTTCGAGTCCCGCCTTGGGAATGAATGAAAAAAAAAAAATAGAGGAAAAAGAAATACGGCGCCAGGATCACGATAAGCCTTCGGAATTCTATTTTTAATTTTTTTTTTTTTTTTTTTTTTTTTTTTAGGAGTCTTCAATCCTTGGATTGGTTTGCAGCGACTCTCCATTCAGATCTTCTCTCTGCTTTCCGTTTGATTTCTTCATATTTACTGCATTTCATATCTTCCATAATTTGTTTTATATATTGTGATCTTGCTCTTCCTTTGCCACTTCTTCCTTCTGTCATACCTTCTATTATAATATTCAGTGTGCTCTGATGTCTTAATAAATGACCTATTAATTTTGTTCTTCTTCTTTTAATTTTGTTCCAAATTCGTTTTTCCGCTTCTGCTCTTTTATATACTTCTTCACTTTTAATTTTGTCACTCCATTTAATTTTTAGCATTTTCCTATAGCATCATGTTTCAAATGCTTCTATTCTCTTTCTTTATGCTTTTAAAGTTGTCCAAGTTTCACATCCGTATAACATAATACTCCATACATATGTTTGTAATAAATTCTTCCTGGTTTCAATGGTATTTTTCACTATTATTATTATTATTATTATTATTATTATTATTATTATTATTATTATAAAAATTTAGCATGGTACCTATTACACCACGGAGGACGACTCAACGGGAATGAGTGTTGGTGCATTGGCGAGTAAATTATTCAGGAGCAAATTGCATTCCGATTGTCGAGAGATGGAGCCCCCAGTCACTGAGCCAGGGCACTGCACGTAGACCATTATGGCCCTTAGCGAATTGTGTAAAATCACTGCATCCTATCCACAAGCCCGGCACCTCCGGGGTACTGCCGAAAGTACGCCCTCCTAAAAGCACTCAAGGTGTGGCCTGACGGAATGGTCAGGCATTGACTGATAAGAAATCTTTACAGAGCGCAGATCCACCGCTCAGCCGCAACTCGCCTAACACCGCCGTCTGGTCCTTTAATCCTAAATGCATAATAAGGAAGTGACGGGCACAGGAAATGATGGACCAGAAATGCCTACTAGAATATAAACCAGAAAAACCACGAACAGCCAAAGAGTCAGAGTGGACGGTCGCCGCTGATCGAACTCTATTCGATATCCCGATTCTGCAAGCCATAGGTATTACAATCAGAGGTACCTGTTCGTAAATCTGATATTAAAATCACACAATTGTCTCTTAACTATTTTTCAACAGACTATTCCTAATGTACTTCTAGCTAATCGAGATAAACGTTTGTAAAAGTGGTTTATTATATTATTACGCACAATGCAAATAGAGGAATTGAGTGAGTTAAGAGAAACAATCAAACCTATTAAGAACTGATGGTTATGTGTTATGTGATGACTTTGAAAATCCGTACGTTTTTTTATGATCAGGAAAAAAAAAATGTCTGATACGTTGCATTCTCGCCTCTTTCTCTCACTCACCCACTCTCTCTCTCTCTCTCTCTCTCTCTCTCTCTCTCTCCCTTTTCAATTTTGTTCAAAATATTCTTACAAACGTTCTATCTAGTTCATGTTAGTTAACGTAAACATTTGCAGTAATTGCCTTGTAGTTTTCTTGAAGGTACAAGATGATAAAGAGAATATATCGTTTATTAGAGATGTGGAGTCTACACTCACAAAAGTTTATTTCTTTCTACTTACTCTTAATCGAGATAAACCTTTGCAGGAAGAGCTACATAGAATATTTTGTTAAAAGTACAAAGAGAACAGCAATAGTCAGCTGTTTAAGAAGCGAATGCTATACAGGGACCTCAAAATTCCAACGTTTTCCACGCAATCGCGTACTGAAAATAAAGAGGACTTTAAAAGACAAATTAATAAGGAATATCAGAAATGGCACGTACAACATTTGGAATAAATTATGTGATTTAAGCGGGTATGCATAATTTTGTGTAGTACGTTTTTGTCAAACGCTTAATGCGTATCAGTTATGTAGCAAGAGACAAAATTCTTTGCGAATGAAGTGGGTCTTATAGCACGGCAATAAAGTTATAAATTTTATTTGTCATAGATATCCTTAATAAATATTAGAGCTTTTCACAATTATGAGAAATTTTCCATGTAAAGAGAGTGGAATTGTAGATATTTTGAAATATTCGTTTCGCATTTTTGGCACATACTAAACACAAATGCCAAGTTAGGTATTTAGCTATTTTTTTATTTAAGCTATGCTGTTTATTCACACATACACCACACAATCCAGTCACACACATGGTCCCTTTTATACATTGTTTTTATTTCGGGGATCTCAAACATGCTCTTCCGATGAAATCCCGGTATCAAATTATTGTGTGGAATCCAATGCCTTCTCTGATTATTATGTATGTGCATTACGAAATACAATGTAACAAATTATTCACACAGGAGCTTATTCTTCTATGTAATTCATACTCAAAAAGGTAAACATTAGAAGAAATAGTCTTTCTACTTAGCTCCTTATAGGTAGAAGGTAATATAGCGGGCTAGAGTGAATAAAATCTTTTAAAATCTGGCTTCTATGTGACTAAAATTCCTTTTTCTTTGCATGGCCAATGGTAAAGAAAAAGCAAAATAAATGCGTATTCCCATTTGAGAACAGCTTAAGTCTTTCAGAATTGAAACCAATAACAAGGAATAACGTGGAAATTGTTAAAACCACAATATATATACACACACATAGGGTGTTAATGAACTATACCGAAATATTTTCACAGAATATTCCGATTACTTCAATAAATATTTTGAGATAGGAGGCTTATGGCCTGTTTATTGACATTTCGAAATAACGGCTAAAAGTTTCTGAAGTGCCAGTACACCACGTATCGCGGCACTTCGTCTGCAATGAAAATAATAATAATAATAATAATAATAATAATAATAATAATAATAATAATAATAATAATAATAATAATAATAATAATAATAATAATAATAATAAACATTTACTATACGAAAGGAATCGAACTTATGACCTATAGGATCGTCACCTCCCGCATTATGCATTAAGCCAGCAGAGCAGTTGAAAAACCGCCTCCACAGTAGGCTACATAACGCAAGAACGTAGTTAATGAATGTTCAGTGTCGCACTGTGAAGTGCTTAGTTCGATATTTTACAGATTTTTCGGATATTTAATCTTGAGAACGCTAGTAACGATCTGCTAATAATCGATATTTCTATACTCGGGCAGCAGTTTTAAAGACATTCTCAGCCGTTTTTTCAACCTGTTTTGCTTTAACACCGACTTATCAGCACCTGATACCCACACGTTTAACGCTATGTAGTTGCGTTACGTTTATCCGGGGACCATCTTGTATATATATATATATATATATATATATATATATATATATATATATATATATATGACAGAGAGAGAGGTGTATGATAAAAACGGTATATTTTAAATATATATACATTTCTATATAGGTAGTAAGTTTTTGTCTATCTGTTACGGTTTACTATTTATCCAAAATGAAGAGATCTTCAGAAGCTATTCCCAAAAAATTCAAGATAGACACTTTATTTATCATGTAAATATATTTAACATACGGCATTTTAATCAAAATCTTTAGACATTTTTTAGAAAAACGATTTTTTTTTATGTAAAAGGTATATATTACTGTGGGGGAATTTCCTTGAAAAATCTTAAGTCGCATCCTTGAAACATACTAAACTTAAATACCAAGTATAGTATTCAACGGTCTTCTCGTTTTTCAGCTATGTTGTGCACACACACACACACACACACATATGCACACAGATGATCACTCACACAATACATTTCTCTCTGCCTCTCTCTCTCTCTCTCTCTCTCTCTCTATCTATCTATCTATACATATATATATATATCTTTATTTACTTTCTCTACACGTACTTCGTACATAGTGTATAGAGAAGGTATTGTATTGCACTAAAAAATTCGATACTGAGGTCTCTCCGGAAATAAATGTTTTGAGGCCCCTAAATCCAATTTTTTTTTAGAAAAATGTCCGTGTGTGTCTGTGTGTGCGTGTACACTGTGTCTGTGAGTAGCATAGCTCAAAAACGAAAAGACCGTTAAATACTAAAACGTGTTATTTAAGAGTTCGGTATCTTCCAAGGATGCGACACGAAGATTTTCAAGAAAATACCCCCTCACTTTAAATGGAAAAAATTTCGAAGATTTTGATTTTCTCAAAAATGACTCTTAAGATTTTATTAAAATCTCTTATATTTAAGATATTTACATGAAAAATAAAATGTATATATTAAATTTTCTGGAAATAGCCTCTAAAAGCATGTTTATTCTGTATGAATTTCGCGAAATTTTAAATAGCTGGCCAACCGTAAGATATAGGCAAAAACTTACCTAACAGAAAATGAAGTTCTCGTTAAAACACACAATATATGTTATCTACTTTTCTTTTTCGTGAAACTGCCCGTTTTTGAGACATTTCTTATTAAAATACTTATGCTTTTCTTATGCGGGAATTTATCAACTCCTGGCCATACAGAATAACTTCAGTCATATAGCAACCAGATTTTAAAAACATTTCTTATCGCTTTAGCCAATGGTATTCCTTTATTTCCCGTCTATTTACAAGTAAGCAAGTAATAAGACCCTTTCTGCTAATGTTTTCTTGATTAGCATTAAGTGAATAGAAGAATAAGCATTTCAGAACACATCGGATCTTTTTTTTTTTTTTTTTTTTTTTTGATCCAATGATCTTCAGAACATGTTTCCAGTGAAATCTGGTAACGAATACCTCTCTAAGTTCTAGGTACATTGTACATGGGTAATACCAGTGCGTACGGTCCTTAAAACAAATCCGGCACTGATTCGTTGGTAAGTATACATTTGATAGGCAGTTCAGTTAGTTGTTCAACGTGTTTTCACTAAAATGGAAAAAAACATCCACTTTCTTTATTGATTCCCTTTTTACTTGGGAGAACTTGCGAGGAGACAAAAACAAAATTGGATGTTATTTATGGGGAAATTTCGCCAAATATGACAACAGCTCGATATTGAGTCAATGCTTTAAACAAGGTCGAACACCTGCTTTGATGAGGCCCGTACAAGAATCTCGGCAGATGTGGTTACCGAGGAAATCATTGTAAAAGCCCACTATATGATTCTCGAAAATCCACGAAAATAAGTTCACCTAGTGGTAAACGTCATAACTTCGACGGGTACGACAATTCAAATTTTTCATGATAGGAAATGAAAAATCTGATGTGTACCATTCACATGACTTTCTCTACATCTCTGCAACAAACTATTCTTAAAAGCTTATAGTTCTATTTACTTCATGCTAATCTAGAAAAATTAGCAGAAATAGTCTTATTACCTTCTTCCTTGTAAGTAGAAAACAAATAAGGGAGTTGCATAGGTTAAAGCGATAGTCAAAAGCCGGTTACTATGTGACTGAAGTTCCTTTGTTTGTATGGACATGAGTTGACAAATTCCTGTATGAGAAAAGTTAAATTTTTCTACCCTAAAAACAAAATCAAGGAATATCTCAAAAATGATCAACTCCAAGAAAAAAGTGTATACAACATAAATTGTGTGTTTTAATATGCTCTACATTTTTTGTGTGGTAAATTTTTGTCTAGCTCTTACGGTTTGGCAGTTGTACAAAATTCCGGAAAATTCATTCAGAATAAAGTAGACTTCAGAGGCTATTCCCAGAAGATTCAAAATATACATTTTATTTGTCAGGTATATATCTTTAATATAAGCTATTTTAATCAAAATCGTTAGAGCCATTTTTTTAGAAAATCAAAAATTTCGAAAAAATGGTAGTTTGGGGTGGGGGATTTTTCTCAAAATCTTCGTGTCGCATCCCTGGAACATACTAAACTTAAATACCAAGTTTGGTATTTTACCGACTATTCGTTTTTAAGTTATCGTGTTCACAGACACACGGACACAAGGGCACATGGACACACACGGACCTTTTTCTGAAAATACTGTTTTGGATACAGGGGACCCTAAAACATATATTTCTGGTGAAATTTCGGTATCGAATTTTTTGGTGGAGTGCAATACCTTCTCTGTACACTATGTACATAGCACGTATAGAGAAAGTAAAATGTGTCGTTCCGATGGGTGCTGCGAATGCTGAAAGTTGACAAGGAGGTGCAGTTATCAATTTCGAAACTGTGTTTGGAGCCATTCATGCCACATTCTAAGGATCTTTTGCGCCAGGCGTTTACCGTCTTTGAGACTTTGATCTACCGAGGGTCGACAGGCAAGTCTCGGGCTTCACATAGATATGGCACCTAGGCCAATTAGACAGCATCGTATAGTTTAACTCTAGACTGGGCTATATCCATAGTTACAGGTCAATAGCTTGTTTAATTTTCGAATGACAGCATTTTAAACAAGACAACTTTAGAGCTTTCGCGAAAATGAAGGATTTGGAACCAAAAAAAGTATTTTCGGAAAAAAGGCTGTGTGTGTGTGTCAGTGTCGGTGTGTCCATGTCCGTGTCTTTGAACACGATAACTCAAAATCGAAAAGTTGGTAAAATACCAAACTTAGTATTTCAATTTAGTATCTTCCAGAGATGCGACATGAAGATTTTGAGAAAAATTCCCCCACCCCAAGCTACCCTTTACATGTAAAAAATTTCGAAAATGTCGATTTTCTCAAAAATGGATCTAATGATTTTGATTAAAATGCCGTATAATAAAGATATCTATACCTCAATTTAAATATATATTGAATTTTCTGGGAATAGTCTCTGAAGACTTCTTTTATTCTGAATGAATTTTGCTGAATTTTGTATAACTGGTAAACCGTAAGAGATAGGCAAAAATTTACTGCACAAAATATGTAGATCATATTAAAACACACAATTTATGTCATATACGTTATTTTTGTGGAATTGACCATTTCTGAGATATTCTTTGTTATTTGTTTCAGATTCAGAGTAATTAAAATGTTTCTCACCCGGAAAGTTGTAAACTCCTAGCCCTGCATAGAAACGGATTTTAACCACATGGCAACCAGCTTTTAAGGGATTTGACTATTGTTTTAGTCTAGTGTATTCCCTTATTTTCCTCCTACTCACAAGGAAGCAAGTAATTAATACAATTTCTGCTAATGTTTATTTCGATTATCATAAAGTAGACAGAAAAAATGTTTTTAATAATTTGTTACAGCGATGTAGAGAAAGTCATGTGAATGGAGAATAGCGATAGTCAAATGTTTAACAATTGGACGCTATTTATACTGACCTTATCATTCGATACTCTTTCCTGCTATCGCAAAAAACAGCTGAACATCAAAAGAAGTTAGAAAGAATGAATAAAACCATTAATAACAGATATTTTGGAAATTGCTCGTATAACAGACAAGTTGCTTGAAATAAATAGCGTGTATTGAATTCTACTTTCGTGCAGTGTGTTTTCACCCTTCATTTAATATTTACCAGTTCTACAAGTTTATATAAAATTCTTTCCAAACGATAAGTTTTCAGAAAATTCATAATATTTTTACGTTTTGTGATATTTAATACCTACATTTCATCTTATCGAAATCGTTAAAGTAAATTTCTAGAAAATCACAAGTTTCAAAAAATGTTACATGTAAAATGTATTTGTTTATCAGAAATTTCGTTTTTGACTTAAGCTGTGGCCAAATACACACGCGCGCACGCACACACACTACCAGAGTTCCTGATATGGGCCTTCTCCGAGAGCACTCAGAACCGTGCAGCCGACTCCAGGAAGCAAGGCCATCCATTCTAGTCAGCAAATATCGCTTCGAACAACCTAAGGTTAGCGTTGTGCAGAACAGTTGTGTATAGGATGACAATGGAAGAAATGGAAAGTTCAGTAAGGACAGAAACCAAAACGTGTGGAGAAACAAAAACATGCCGGATTAATGAAATACAATGGAATAGCGAAAAATAGAATGCTGTTCATTCTTCCATTCTTTGTTTTAAAACATTTAATGAAATTTTGTATCTAGTAGACAGTACTGATACCCTACCAAATTAAAGCGTTTGTAATATTATATATTCATATTTTATATATTCTTATTACTCTAGTATCATATTTTGGAGCATTAAGAATTAAAAAGAGGAGTGATTAAGTGTAGGTAAAAAATAAGTACCTTACATAGCTTTTAATAGGAGTGGTGATGCATAATTTAAAAGATTACATTGAATTGAGGGGGCGCCACGATTGGATAAATTTATGTATTTATTATATACGAGGGTCGGCTGATAAGTCCCGGGCCTCACACAGATATGGTGCCACTAGGCCAGTTCGACGGTAGCATCGTATAGTTTAACTCAGACTAGCTTGTATCCATAGTTACAGGTCAAAAGTTTGATTAGTTTTCGAATGACAGCATTTTAAACCAGACAACTTTAAGAGTTTTCACGAAAATGAAGGATTTGGAAAAACGAGCAGTGATTAAATACTTCCATTTGAAAGGCTTAACGCCTAAAGAAATCAACGACAAAATGGACAGTAGATTGAAAGACACTGCCCCTTCATATTCAGTGATTAAAAGGTGGGTTGCACAATTTAAAATGGGACGTACGAGCACTAGTGATGAGCCTCACTCTGGATGCCCTGTAGAAGTGACACCTCCAGAGATCATTGAAAAAATTCATCGTTTAGTGCTGGAAGACCGCAGATTAAAGTTGTTTGAGATAGCAGAGGCTGTAAACATATCAAAAGAACGTGCAGATAATACTTTAAGTTATGTTTTGGGCTTTCACAAGATCTGTACAAGATGGGTGTCGCGTTTGTTGACACCTAATCAAAAGTTGCAAAGAAAAACTGTTTCTCTGAAGAATGTAGAGCTCTGCCGCAAAAATCCCAGTGAATTTTTGAGACGGCTTATTATAATAGATGAAACAATGACACATCACTGCACTCCAGAAAGTAAATCACAGTGAAAACAGTGGATTGCGCCAGGTGAACCAACTCCAAAAAAGGCAAAGTCAATATTGGCAGCAAACAAGGTTATGGCGAGTGTTTTCTGGGATGCATAGGGAACTATTTTTATTGATTACTTGGAAAAGGGTAGAAGTATCACTGGTGACTACTACGCAAGCTTACTGCAATGTTTGATTGATGAGGTGGAAAGAAAAAGACCTCATTTGGCAAAAAAAAAAAAAAAAAAAAACTCGTTTCATCACAATGATCCGGCCCATTGTTCAGTCATTGCAATGGGAAAAACGTGCGAATTGAAGTTGAAATTGCTTGAATATCCACCCTATTCGCCAGATCTAGCACCCAGTGACTATCACCTGTTCCCAAACCTCCAAAAATGTCTTGGAGGACGAAGATTTCACAGCAACGAGGAGGTCATTGATGCTATTTTGATGTCCTTGCTAAATCGCACTACAGAGATGGTTTAATTTAATTAGAACACCGATATGACAAATGTATTAGCCTTTTTGGAGATTATGTTGAGAAATAAAGCAAAGAAAACAAATGTTAATGCTGTTTTCATTGAGAGGCCCGGGACTTATCAGCCGACCCTAGTAACAGATTTTCCTAATTGTTTACACAAATGTTTATGGCAAACAGTTAAGGCGAATGAAGCACACCCCAGAGTAAACCGCCACTGATAGAAAACAAAGGAAGGGGCACAAGGGTTACGAGTAAAACGCTTCACGACATCATGATAATGTCATGGGAATTAATTATCTTCTCTCTCTCTCTCTCTCTCTCTTCGTCAGCATTGTGGTTAACATTTGCGTGCCTAGTATTGTATGTTTGATTCGTTCAGAATTGAACGAAAGGTTTGGAAACATGCACTGTTCAATAATACGTTGGTATATGACAACTTCACCAAGGTAATGGGAAGATGAAGCGTATTGTAGTTCTCAAGTTGTAATTACCTCCTTGTAACACTGAAATATTCATACGTGACATTAATGTTCTGCTAGACTGGTACACTTAATAAAGCACAAGTTACGTCATCATAATGGCCGGGATTGTAATAACCAGGTTTGTGCGGCATTTCCCACGTTCCAGCTTTCTCATTTCAGCTATTTGTTTATCCACGTTAATTTTCCAATATATTTCTCGGAACTTGAGAAAAACATCCTCGTAGTTAGGAAATTAGGAAACGTCTTAATGCCGAGCTAAATGACTCAAACCGTGGCCTCTTGGCGTACTTTGAGTGGTCCCGGATTCAATTCATGTGTTTTTTAAGGTTTGCCCTGATCGATAGGTGAATGTTGGGGGAATAATCACCTACCATGAATTTTCCACCATCATTTCCTGCTACTTCTTTCCTTTATCAATTTTCAGCATCACAGAAGGCTGGTGCAGTGCGGAGTAGAAGTCTGTCTCTGTTGTCCGGTAGCGATCACCACCTTTTGGAAGTTCTCTGTGTGAGACCCATCATGGTGGGTTTAGCGTTGCCAAATTCTTGAATCGTTGATGGAATTTAATGTAATTAAAGATAAATATACCTCAAGAATATACTAATTATTAGAGAACGGCTTTCAATGCACTAAAACTAATGAATATATGCATACATTTATGCTGTAAAAGCATTAAAAATGTGCTCTAAAGTTTAGAAATATGCACCAAAAGTGCCGATATTCAATAAAGTTCACAATTTGTACATAAATAATTTTTAAGCAAAAAAATTAAAGTGAAGCAATGTTATATTTGCATTGAATTTTAACTTATAATAGATATACTTACACGATTGCCATTGGTACAATTTTAATTACTGGAGTATCATTCATCAATCACTTTATGGTCATTTCATCGACTGTTTTTTTTTTTTTTTTTTTTTTTTTTTTTTTTTTTTTACAATGCACAACTAAATATTTCTGCAAATGTTTTACCACAAAATATTTTTTATCCTGTCACTTAAAATATTTTTGTACAAAGAAAAAGGCCTCTCCGCGTCACAGAAATCACAGAACAGTCTCGCAAATATGCTATGTCATTTGCAGATTAAGAACTAAATTGTTTTTCAAATTCACCAAGAGCAAACGATTGACGTCACTAACAAACGTTATTCCCGGATTTCTGGCTTCGACTTCTTCGATTTTGCAACGAAGACTTTCCGGTTTCTCTATGTACTTCTTTGGCGATCGTGGTTTTCATAAACCTCTAGGGCAGAAGTTAGTGGTATTTCCCATGATTCTGGTCGCGACATTGCAGATTCTAGTTCAGTTTTAGATTTGACTCTGCCATTGGTCGATTGACCAACAGACAGAACGAACGGAAGACTGTGCATTTCGCAATGGAAATCAGAAGGTCCATTTTTTCTCCTTATTTGGATCCCTAACCTAACCTAACGTAGCCTAACCTCGCCGAAATCTCGAAACCTGTCGGTCACGTAGCCATATTGTCTCCGTAACCAATAGGAAAGGCTCAGGCAGGAACTAGAATCTGCAATCACATTGTGTGATTGCTTATGGATGTTTGCTAAAATAGGTTTTGATAAATACTAATTTAGCTTGGAGGTTCTTCTGATTAAAGAAAATACTTGCAGCTTCATTCTGGTCTAAAGCTTTCAGCACCTTTTGCACGTCTTCTACCTGGCCTTTATAGTACATACGAGGGTTGGAACTTTAATAAGTGACAACTATTTATTTACAACTGATACAAAAGAGATACACGTAAACAAGTTTTACTTTTCTTGAAAGGGGGTTGGAACACTTCTACGGAGAGACATTTGTACGGAGTGACACTTGTACGGAGTGACACTTGTACGGAACAAGCACTGTAATAACAGGTTTAATAATGTGGATATGTATAACTAGTAAATTAAAAATCAAAACATGATTATAGTTGCAGAAAATATAAATAAGTGCATATGTAAATGTACTTATTAAAAATGTTAGCTATTTACTCTCTAGATAAATGTTACATTACGGCATCATAAAATAGTATTAAGTTGCTTTGGTTACGGTAAGAGTACGGCAGAGTGTCAGTTTGACATACCGCCGCGATGTGGTTAGAAGAAGCTGGTGATGAGTAATTACGTTGTTGTTTTTTTTTTTAATACAAATTGTAAGAGACATTGAGCCGACTTTGTATAATTTCCAGGGAACACCACGGGGAGGTAGTCTCTTTTCGTTTCCCATTTTTATTTTCCATTGTTTTCCTGTTCTCTTTAGTTGACAGTCTTCCTTTGCATTTATTTTTTAAGAAATTTACACAACGCCAATGCGTTACTTCTTCTTTGTTGGTATAATCGCATATATACTCATGCCCATTGTACAGAACTAAAGGTGTTCTTTTCGTGTTCTCACTGAATTCTATATCTCCACAAGAATTATAATTAATTACACTACTTGACACTCAGATATCCACTGCAGCAATGAACTCTACTTAGCGAGCGCCGCTCTCCTCCCAACCCTTATTGTACTCACCTCACAATTCTAAGAAATGTACTAGGTCGGGCCAGGCAATTACCTTCCGTAGAAGTGTCACTCCGCACAAGTGTCACAACCTCTCTTGAAAGTGATCACCAGATTTTTTTTAATTTATTTAAGGTCACTTTATAATAACAAAAGTCATTAGTGACCACAATATTCTTAGAAGATCAATGTATATACAAAACTTAATACAGATATATTACAACTGTGGTCATAAAGGTAACTATTTGAACTTTGGTAACAGTAAAATATAGTACATGTAAATTGATAAACAATTATAATAGTATCAAACTGTGGTTATAACAATTAAATTACATTATACAAAAGACATCATTTGTGATATCTCCATTAACTTGATAGCTTTTCTGCATCCTTCTGTGGTGTTAAAAATGAAATACAGATCACTCTTGAGGTTTAAGTTCCTTGTGTCGTTCAGTAAAGCAGGGCACTCGAGGATAAGGTGAGATGTTGAGACGACTTCTCGAGCTGAACATTTCGGGCAAGGATCTTTGGATGTTTTCTTCATCAGATAACCATGGCTGAGGTTGAAGTGGCCGATACGACCTGGTGAGTAGGACGTTTTGTTTTCTTCGGAATTTAAGGTGTGATATTGCCGGTTCTGTAATAGATTTCTTAACCAGTTGCAGTTTTGAGGGCGTAGATGATCACCAGCTTTGTGTACAACTCGTTATCAGCGCTATGGAATCCATAGAATACCCTTAACAGCGCCTGTTGTGTTGATAGTTCGAATAGAGCGGCCTACTGCTTGACGAATCTCTTGAAAAGTTCTGAAGCGAATGCCATGAACTTCCTTCGTCTTCGGATTCAAGTCAAAAGTCACAAGGACCTGAAACTAACTTCTCTGGTTAAATTGTTCAACTTTCTTCTGTTGCTCTCTCTCTCTGTCAAGCAAACACATCCACTCATATGCAGTGCTTTTCTTTGCATATAACACTAAGCGCTCTGTAAAATATTACAATAGAATCAGCAAATCTGTCAGGTGATTTACATTATAAACATAATCTTCTTCTAACATTGAAAATTTAACACTGTTTGCCGTTATTAACGTGCAACTGCACTAAAATCGAGTTGCAATTTTTACTCCAGTATTTATCAGATTTACTCAAGAATTTCACCGCAATTGTTTCCAAGTTTGAGCACAATGTCTTCGAAAATTTTCCTAGTCTTTATTAGATCAAAATATTTTAATTATTGGCTTTAATGCTAAATGAAACTATATTTCGGAAATATGCTTTCAGTAAACATATAATGGTTATGCTATGTTTTCATTGTACTCTCCGTCAGTACTTTGAGTGATTTCACCCGATAACTCACATTTATGAAAAATGGAGAACACACCAAATTTATAATAAAGGGTCAACGCGGTAACAGCAGACACAAACTATATATGTGTTGCCCCGCTAACTATAATAAACAAAATGGGATCCAGTATAACTTTTATAACAACAATTTATTTCATTAATAAACTGTGAAAACTTTAACAATAACAATACATAATAAAATAATAATGTGCGTAATATAGTTACATTCCTATTTATCTCGAAACAAGATTACAGAGTTCTCCATAAATTTAACTTTTCAACACAGATGAAAACCAGTGAAAAGCAATATAGAACGTCGCAATATGGCGTATTATTTTACGTAACTGGCAACGAAATAACTAAATGAGAAATCATGGCAGTCCACGTAACACAAATAAGGTCAGTTTAAACCCTTACAATATAGAATTAACGGCGAATCACGCCATCAGAAAACCTTACCGCTCCACTCTGAGAAGGTCTGAGACCGACTGACGGACAGCTTTCCCTCTTTAGCCCCGAAAAAAAAATGCAACTCATGAGGCAAATGGCCGAACTATTTAACAAGTGTCTGCGTGTAGAGTGAAGCGGAAGAACAGTGTTGCCACGTTATATTGTACCACAATGGTGCAGTTTTCCACTATTAATTCCGTTGTATGGTTTCTTTTTTACACTTCAGTAAAGCATTATTTTCACAGCTATAAACCGCTTAACAGCAGATAATAATTAAATGTGGTTCTATATAATATCGAAAAAGGGAGAAAAGGCGTTTTTCCTTCTCACGTGCTAAAGCACACGCTCTGCATTGTCTCCCGCGTTTTAATTACTTGTGTTATTTCCCAGAATGCATATTCCGTGAGTTTAAATAAGACATTGTGTCGCCAATTCTTCGTTCATAATATGTAATGAACAACATATTTGCTTTAGTCAACAGGTTTGGCCCAATCACTTAAATTTCAGTTCCTCACATCACGAAAATGGTAAAATAATATGTACTACAATATTTACATTTAATACCTATAATTTTAAACCACGACCATTCAATCTGTAATCTTTTAGCTAGATGTACAATGGAGCGATGCTGACTCCATTTATAAGTAATAAAAATCAAATTAATTCTTTATTTTTACTTTTTCTACACGTACTATGTATTGCATAGTGTATAGAAAATGTGTCCTATTGCACCCAAAAATTATAGATTTCACTGCAAATATATGTTTTGATATCGTCCGAATCCAATAAAAGCATTCATAGAAAAAGATCCATGTATGTGTGTGTGTGTGTGTGTGTGTGTGTGTGTCTGTGGACAGTATAGCTTAAAAACGAAATCACCCTTAAATACCAAACTTGGCATTTAAGTTTGCTGTCTTTCAAGGATGCGACACGAAGATTTTAAAGAAAATCCCCCCCTCAAACTACCCTTTACATGGAACTTTTTTCGAAAACTATGATTTTCTCAAAAATGGCTCTAAGGATTTTCATTAAAATCACTTATATTTAAGGTATTTACATGCCAAATAAAATGCATATCTTGAATTTTCTGGGAATAGTCTCTGAAGACTACTTTATTTTGGATGAATTTTACGGAATTTTGCATGACTGCTAAACCGTAAGAGATGGACAAAAACTTACCACACAAAAATGTAGAGCACGTTAAAACACACAATTTATGTTATATAGTTTTTTTCGTGTAGTTGATCGTTTTTGAAATATTCCTTGTTTTTGGTTTCAGCTTTGAAAAACACAGATTTTTGCTCTTTTTAGCCCCGTATATACAATGTACATAGGGATAGAGAAGTATTGTATTCCACCCAAAAATTCGATGTCGAGATTTCACTGGAAATACATGTTTTAGGAGGTCCTAAAAGCTAAAAAGAGCAAAAATCTGTGTTTCATTAACATGACTTTCTCTACATCTCTGCAACAAAAAAGAAAAAAGAAAGTGTGTGAGTGTGTGTGTGTGGACAGCATAGCTTAAAAACGAAAAGACGGTTAAATACCAAACTTGGTATTTAATTTTGGTATCTTCCAAGGATGCAACACGAATATTTTCAAGAAAATACCCCAGTTCTAGCTATCCTTTCCATGAAAAAAAATTCGAAAATTTTGTTCTTCTTAAAAATTGCTCTAACGGTTTTGATTAAAATACCATATATTAAAGCCATACCTATCACAAATAAAATGTACATCTTGAATTTTCTAGGAATAGCTTCTAAAGACCTGTTTATTCCGGATGAATTTTGCTTTAGTATAACTAGTAAACCGTAAGAGATAAACGAAAACTTACTTTACAAAAAATGTAGATCTTGTTAAAATACACATGTTATGTGATATACATTTTTTTCGTGAAGCTTACCGTTTTCGAGGTATTCCTTGTTATTAGTTTCAATTGTGAAGTATCTACTTTTCTCAGACGGAATTGTCGTTTTTCTTTTGTTCTACTTCTGGCCAAGCACAGAAACGATTTGCAATGACATTCGCATAACGACAGGTTTAAAAACATTTGACTATTGTTTTAGCCTCATGCATTCCCTTAGTTCTATTCTACTAAGTAATAAAATTCTGCTAATGTTTATCTCGATTAGCATGGCGTTGAAGGAAGAATTCCCTTTTGTCAGATTTTTTTTGTAGAGTAGCTAGAGAAAAGCATGTGAGTGTAACACAGCAGATTTTTCTAAAAATGCCATTTTTTTGGATTCAGGGGGCCTCAAAAGATATATTTCCAGTGAATTCTCATTATCGAATTTTTGGGTCCATTACAGTACCTTCTCTATATACTATGTATATAGTACGTGCAGAGAAAGTAGAAAATGTGTTGCATACATAAATAACAATTATAATGCAGTAACATATCTACAAACGCGGAAACCTGTACATGTTACTGAATTAACCCCGTTAAAGCCTGAACACGTATAACAATTATAAGTATTAATAAATAATTATACAGGCAACAAACGAAAATAGCAGTCGATTAGCTACATTTTCACTTGTCCGAAACTTAATGTCGCAACTTTCAAACTCTTCTATTTAAAATGTTATGCTTGTTTAAAAATCGCACACATTTGGTATCAGCTAGTAAAGCAACAATGATTGTCATACGCCACATCCACATGCTATGTTTCCATTAGTAAGGTAACCTGTGCCGCGCCGGCGAGTCTATCAAACCACGCCTACACCATGAGACTGGACCTTTGCTACCAACGGGTATCTCTCTTGGAGTGAGCCAGGCGCGTACGACTGCCTATTCCATGGTGATTTTATGGCAGTTTGTGTATGAACCGAATTTAGAGCTGAAAATTATATTCACGTACTGTATGACCAATTGGTGTCGTTTTGAAACACCCTCTATATATAATTTATTGCATGTTATTCGTAAAATATTCTTAAATAAATGTCATTCAAATTTTGATTTTCAAAAAGCCAAACAAAATTACCATAAAATAGTTCCTATTTCCACCAGCAGATATCGAACCGTTGCTCGTGACCTTATAGCACTGCTGTCACTATTACTAACGGTCGTGTTCGCTTGACAACACACTAAAAGGTGTGAACGAACTTGTCTAACTTGCCGTTTCATTTCTTACCTCTTTGAGAGCCGTTGTTTCAGCGTGTTGCGTTAATTGCTAAGTTGTGTTAACTGTTCTTGTAGGGTCCGGTCCTGTACCGTGTGCCCCTCGGAGAAACGTGACCAGCAGGCGTTCCGAAAATAAGGGCTTACGTCCCCAGTAGAGGCGCTTCCATGTTACGATACTGCACCAACACACTCGTGTTTTTGTTTTCACTTTGGGTCGTTGCTTATTATGTCCTAGAATGGGGTTCGTATACGTATGGTAAGATTCATGTGCAAAATTAACAATTAAGTAGACTGAATCTTTGTATTATGCATAGAACGTCAGAGCGAGTACATGAATTCAGTTGGCATTACAATATCGATAGGATGTAGGAAGTTCATATCGATTTCCTTATGCAGAGTAAGAGCGGCTAATGTTTGCAATACCATACTGCGCAACTTGTGCGAACAAAGGTCAACGTAGAGTGCAACCCATTACTGCAAAACAGCTAGCACTGCATAGCACAGAAGGAAGGCGTTGGAATAACATGATTGTTCTGCTCAAATGTCAGCAAAATTAATTTGTTTTACAACCTTAGTAAGTTTTCCAGTAGTGTACTTGTGCATGTACTTATTCAGAAACCGACGGCAGTCTAGTAACAGAACAGCTTCACAGAAACATATTATTGATTGTAAATTTGTTCAGAAAGTTACCCGCAACTATCACACTGTTATGTTCCAGAGGTATGGAACTGAATCTGTGCGCCATGTAGAACTGTCTAGACGGTTCTACTAATCCACGAACATCCAACCTGAAATAAAGATGAAAATGAAAAGAATGTAGGGTTCAGGGTGAACTATCGCATACAAACTGCACTTTTAGATCTCAACCAATGGTATTTGCTTTGTGATATTGATACATCATGCGAAGTGGGATGAAATTTTTCGCAATACAAATTTTGTTTGTCGGAACGTAGAATGAGGTTTTCATTTGAAAGGCTTCGGAAGAACATATAGTTTTCAGTAATACGGCTGCAGATGACTAAAGATTTAGTTTAATTCCTGCTTTCGTTTTTTGTCTGGTAAGAGTCTGAAGATATTTAAGAAATTAATTTTATTATTTGGACATTATTTTACATTCTATCAATAAATATTACAATTCGCGTTATGATTGTTTGGGTGTTTTCATAATGTACAAATGTAAAGAAGGAAATCAGTCAGAGTCAGGCTTATATATGTAACAATTTGTATGTTGTACATAATGGCATGCTTTTACGAATGTCTTGTAAGTGACTTTTGTTCTCTGGAAACAGTACTGTTCACTTGACAACAGGTTTGTTTTGATGAGGCGAGATGGTCGGTCGTAATATATATGCGGAACGGCTTGAACTTCCGTCGCCCTCCACGTGTAATGGTTACCATGCTGACTTCACATCCCAAAGTCGCGGGTTCAAACCCGGCGGAGGACGATGGATTTTTTTCGGGCGTAAAAATCCCTAGCATGGCTTCCTTCGTAAATTTACGGCACGTAAAAGAACCTCAAGCCTGAGCAAAATTAAGCGGTCTTTCACGCCCAGTATAAAATGGGACGCTGAGAACCACAGCAGTTAAAGAGCGTCCATAAATAACACATTTCATTTATTTGGAAATGTATTATTTACAAGCCTCCTGAACTCGTTTAAAATATATATCGAGTAGGCATAAAACTAATTTAAAACGTAGACTATATAATTTTCAATCTAATTTAGTTCAAATAGCACTCATGAATTAGGTTAACGAGAATTAATAACTAATTCACGTTTTTACTTCCTCTACACGTACTATGTACATTGTGTATAGAGAAGGTATTGCATTCCACCTAAAATTCGATCCGGAGATTTCACCGGAAATACATGTTTTGGGTCCCCCTGAATTCACAAAAAAGCATTTTTGGAAAAAGGTCCGTGTGTGCGCGTGTGTGTCTATGTGTATGTTTGTGTGTGTGTGTGTGTGGACAGCATAACTCAAAAATGAAACGTCCATTAAATACCCAACTTGGTACTCAAGTTCAGATCTTCTAAGGATGGGACACGAAGATTTTCAAGAAAATCCTCCTCCCCCAACTATCTTTTATATGGAAAACATTTCGAAAATTGTTATTTTCCCAAAAATGGCCCCAACGATTGAAGGCTACTTTATTCTGGGAGAATTTTACAGAATTTTGCATAACTGTAAAACCCTAAAACATAGTCTAAAACTTACTTAACAGAAAATGTAGAGCTCGTAAAAACACACAATTTATGTTATATACATTTTTTTCGTGGAGTTGATCGTTTTTGAGATATTCCTTGTTACTGATTTCAGCTTTAAAAACATCATTTTCTCATACTGGAATTTGTCAACTCCTGTCTATACAAACAAAGGAACTTCAGTCACATAGCAACCAGCTTTCGACTATTTCTACCATTTTTTTCTCGATTAGCATGAAGTAAACAGAAGCATAAGCTTATAACAATAATTTGTTGCAGAGATGTAGAGAAAGTCATATGAATGCAACACATCAGATTTTTTTTTTTATAATTACTGAGCAATTTTGCCCATTAAATATAGTACTCCTTGCATTTAACGGTACAATTAATCTTTCAGCAGTGACGTTCGAATTCTCTCAGTACACCCGAATTGTTTCGAAGTTGTTGACAAACTGTAACATTCCTTGCTGCATGATCTCCCACCATATTAACGGGAATTTTGCACACAATACTTTTGACATGATTTCAGACACAAACATCTAACAGATTTAGATCAAATAATTTTACAAGCCAAAGGACAATTTTGACCTGTCCATCCTGCACCATATTTACGCGTTAGATGTAGTAACAACGTATGCCTGTGCTCGATCATACATGTGCTACATATCCCTACGTTGCTCAAGAGGAACACATTCCAGTAATTCTGGAAGAGGCTGCACGTAAACCGATACCTCCGTCCATCTGTATTTCTTGAAAGAAAGTGAGCACCTAGTTCCTATGAATACATATTCAATGAGAAACATTGCCTTACGAAAATATGTGTAGTGGTAATTAAAAATCTTGTGTTCCATTCATATGATTTTCTCTACATCTCTGCAACAAATTACTGTTAAAAGTCTTATGCTTCTATTTACTTCATGCTAATCGAGAAAAAATTAGTAGAAATAGTCTTATTACTTGCTTCCTTGTAAGTAGAAGCGAAATAAGGGAGTACCATAGGTTAAAGTAATAGTCAAAAGCTGGTTGCTATGTGACTGAAGTTCCTTTGCTTGTATGGACAGGAGTTGTAAATTCCTGTATGAGAAAAGTATAAGTTTTTCAAAGCTGAAATCAAAATCAAGGAATGTCTTAAAATCGATCAACTCCACAAAAAATGCATAACATAAATTGTGTGTTTTAACGTGCTCTATATTTTTGGTGTGGTAAGTCTTTGTCCATCTCTCACGGTTAGGCAATTATGCAAGATGTAAAATTCATCCAGGATAAAGTAGTCTTCAGAGGCTATTCCCAGAAAATTCAAGATATACATTTTCTTTGTCAGATAAATATCTTTAATATACGATATTTTAATCAAAATCGTTAGAGCCATTTTTGAAAAAATCAAAATTTTAAAAATTTTTTCATGTAAAGGGTAATTTGGGGAGGGGAAATTTTTCTCAAAATCGTCGTGTCGCATCCCTGGAAAATATAAGTTTAAATACCAATTTTGGTATTTTACTGACTTTTCGTTATAACTTACCTCACAAAAAATGTAGAGCACATTAAAGCACACAATGTATGTATATACATTTTTTTTCGTGGAGTTATCGTTTTTGATATATTACTTGTTTTTTGTTTCAGCCTTAAAAAGCATAATGTTCTCATACAGGAATTTGTAAACTCCTATCCATACAAACAAAGGAACTTCAGTCACAAAACAACCAGCTTTGGCTATCATTTTAACCTATGGTACTCCCTTATTTCGCTTCTACTTACAAGGAAGCAAGTAATAAGACTATTTCTGCTAATTTCTTCTCGATTTACATGAGGTAAATAGAAGCATAAGCTTTTTAACAATAATTTGTAGCAGGGATTTAGAGAAAGGTATGTGAATGGAGCACATAAATTTTTTTTATTTTTTTTTAATGCAGAAATGTAGAGAAAGTCACGTGAATGGAACATATCAGATTTTTTTTGTTTTCCTTTTTCCCCTAAATTTCCTGGATTAACCCTTTTCTGCCAAATTCACATACACAAACTCAGAAACACCCGGGCAAATGGCGGGACTCGAACCCACGATTCCCTGCGCCACGAATCACCAAAGCGAGAGCGCTTTAGCGAGCGCGGCCATGGGGGGACTGGCAGCATTGAGGCAATTAGAAACAATTCAACTTATCAACCACTGAATGGAACACTATTTCTCTTACCAGGACCATGCATGTAATACCATTATAAGTAAGTAGTTCTAAATATCGCTCCTTAGGCTAAAAATGGCGAATTTTTCAATGGTTACTTTCTCTATACGTACTATGTACATAGTGTATAGAGAAGGTATTGCACTTCACTAAAAAAAATTCGATACCGAGATTTCACCGAAAATATATGTTTTAGGGTCCCCTGTAACCAAAAAAAAGTATTTTCAGAAAAAAGTCCGTGTGTGTGTGTGTCCGTGTGTCAGTGTGTCAATGTGTCTGTGAACACGATAACTCAAAAACGAAAAGTCGGGAAAATACCTTGGTATTTAAGTTTAGTATCTTCCAGGGATGCGATACGAAGATTTTGAGAAAAATCTCCCCAACACAAACTACCCTTTACATGGAACTTTTTTCGAAAATTTTGATTTTCTCAAAAATGGCTTTAACGATTTTGATTAAAATTTCGTATATTAAAGATATCTACCTGAAAAATAAAATGTATATCTTGAATTTTCTGGGAATAGCCTCTGAAGACTACTTTATTCTGGATGAATTTTACGGTATTTTGCATAACTACTAAACCGTAAGAAATGGACAAAAACTTGTCAAACAAAAAATGTAGAGCGCGTTTTTCGTGGAGTTGATCGTTTTTAACATATTTCTTTTTTTTAATTTCATCTTTGGAATTCATACAGGAATTTGTCAACTGCTGTCCACACAAACAAAGAAACATCAGTCACATAGCAACCAGCTTTCGACCATCACTTTAACCTATGGTACTCCCTTATTTCGCTTCTACTTACAAGGAAGCAAGTAATAAGACTATTTCTGCTAATTTTTCTCGATTAAAATGAAGTAAATAAAAGCATAAGCTTTTTAACAATAATTTGGTGCAGAGATATAGAGAAAGTCATGTGAATGGAACATATCAGAATTTTTTTTATTTCACTAATTGCTAATACATTCAGCTTTACGTTCCCAAAGTTTCATAACCTAACTTGATTTCTTTGAGGTCCAAATAAATTAAAAAGTTAGGACTTGTCATGCCACGCCCACTTTTTCTGCTTGCTTGATTATCAGCTTTGATCCCTTGTTTCTCTACATTTCTACAGGCAAATATGGTTACAAATATTTAGAAGGTATGTTTCTTTAGTTTCTGACCAGGAAGAAGCTGACTACAGTTATGGTGGATTTTAGGTAGTATTTAAATATGTAGATCATTCAAAACAAAATTCTCTTTTCTCGTTTTATCAGGTTTATAATTGTTCACACTTATGTATCTTTTTCTTGTAAAGTATTTGAGATATTCCAAAGAAATTTTGTACACACATATTTCAGTCCTCAATGAGTATTTTGGCATAGCTAGTTTTCTTTTGATTTAGATTCTATACTATTGTGCTTAGAAATACATAATAATTTGAAATAAAAAAGCTCACATACCTTGAAAAATACCTTGAAAATTATTGAAGGGAGATAGAGAAAAAACTTCTGCGCCAAAATATAGCATAATTCTAATACTTTATGTACATTTCTTTTCAAGCAACTTAACCAGAAGCATACTAAGAAAAAGGTACATAATTTTTTTGAATGCTTTTA
The DNA here is from genome assembly GCA_030762935.1 of Hymenopus coronatus. Taxonomy (NCBI): domain Eukaryota; kingdom Metazoa; phylum Arthropoda; class Insecta; order Mantodea; family Hymenopodidae; genus Hymenopus; species Hymenopus coronatus. The sequence goes on along the minus strand of CM060885.1, from coordinate 38,471,112 downwards.
AAATTCCAATGTAGTGTAATTTCTTTATTTGTTGACAAAATTACTTATAAAATGGCACAGTCATAGAAAATATCAAGACAATTAACTGTGCAAAATTGCTTTAGGCCAAAAATTATGGCCATGGTAGAATTTTTGTTGTGTCGAGGTATTTCTGCCTAAACATTTGCTATCGGTTCTTAAAGTTCGGCATATCATCGTGTACCCAGGTTGTATCGGAATATGTGACAAACTGAAAGAGTTTACTTCTACACCACATAACGACAGTGTAGAAGTAAAAAGCTGATGTATTCCATTCACATAACTTTCTCTACATCGTTGTAACAAATTATAGTTAAAAAGCATATACTTCTATCTACTTTATGATAATCGATATAAAAATTAGCAGAAATTTTCTTGATTACTTATTTTCTTGTAAGTAGAAGGAAAATGAGGGAATAAACTAGACTAAAATAAATGTCAATTCTCTTAAAAGCTGGTTGCCATGTGGTTGAAATCCGTATCTATGCAGGGCCAAGAGTTTACAACTTACCGTGTGGGAAAAGTTTAAGTTTTTTAAATCTGAAACAAATAACAAAGAATATCTCAGAAATTGCCAGTTCCACGAAAAGAGAGTGTATGTCATAAATTGTGTGTTTTACGGTCTATCAATTACGCTAAATTCAGCAAAATTCATTCAGAATAAAGAGATTTTTAGAGGATATTCCCAGAAAATTCAAGATATACATTTTATTTTACAGGTAAATATCTTTAATATACTATATTTTAATCAAAATCGTTAGAGACATTTTTAAGAAAATCAAAATTTTCGAAAAAAATTCATGTAGAGGGTAGTTGGGGTTTTCTTTTCTTTTGAAAATCTGCGTGTCGTATCCTTGAAAGACACCAAACTTAAATACCAAGTTTGGTATTCAACGGTCTTTTAGTTTTTGAACTATGCTGTCCACAGACACACACGCACACGCGGACCTTTTGGATTCAGGGGGACCCAAAACATGTATTTCCGGTGAAATCTCGGTATCGAATTTTTGGGTGGAATACAATTCCTTCTCTATACACTATAGTACGTGTAGATAAAGTAAAAATGAATGCTGTTTGACAATATTTAAATACAAAATAGAGATGGTCAGGAATATATGTGTCTCGACGAGCCTGCCTTTTGTTGTCCGTGATAACCTGATATATGTCCTTTTAGGTTTCTCTTTCTTTCTTTCTTCTGTGTCTTAAAGTAAATATGCAAAGCCCTTCCACTGTCAGCTGAAGAACTGGAAGAAGCAATTGTCAACACTTTCAGTGATTCCGAAATCCATCAGGGAGTTCAATACAATTTTGAGCCCATTGTTTAGTGTGCAGATGCAATACTTTCCTCATTAAAATCAGAATAGAGAATAAACTTGCCTTATAATTAATCAATTTTCATTCTAGCAATATTTATATTTTCTTCTGTGTTATTAAATGAGACATTACATTACATGTTATAGAAAATATGTAAATATATGCCCTTATGTAAAATTATTCAGTGATGGACCTCAGAGAATCGCAATTATCTCGCTAACGTTCATATGCGAACTTGTGTTTTCACTCATGCTTCCACTTTTGCGCGGGGCTCAAGTTATGTCATCAGTTCTGATAATGTTGAACACTACTTTAGCAATTAATATCCATCCGCTAGTTAAATTCGTAAGCATCTTTCCATAACATGGTTTATTTACCTTGTTTTGGGAGAATGGGTGTTGCATTTTATCCTTTAAAGACAATGTATCCGTTCTGAAATTATAATTTAAGCTTATAGGTGTCTGTAATGTATGCCGTAAGATCAAGAAAAATCTGATGTGTACCATTCACATGACTTTCTCTATATCCCTGCAACAAATTATTCTTAAAAAGCTTATACTTCTATTTACTTTATGCTAATCAGAAAAAATTAGGAGAAATAGTCTTATTACTTGCTTCCTTTTAAGTAGAAGCAAAATAAGGGACTACCATAGGTTAAAGTGATAGTCAAAAGCTGGTTGCTATGTCAATGAAGTTCCTTTGTTTATATGGATAGGAGTTGACAAGTTCCAGTATGAGAAAGGTATACGTTTTTCATAGCAGAAACAAAAAATAAGGAATGTCTCAAAAACGAGGAACTCCACGAAAAAAATTTATATAACATAAATTGTGTGTTTTAATGTGCTATACATTTTTGTGTAGTAAGTTTTTGTCCATCTCTTACGGTTTAGCAGTTATTCAAAATTCAGTAAAATTCATCCAGAATAAACTACTCTTCAGAGGCTATTCCCAGAAAATTCAAGATATACATTTTATTTGTCAGGTAAATGTCTTTAATATACGAACGTTTAATCAAAATCGTTAGAGCCATTTTTGAGAAAATCAAAATTTTAGAAAAAAGTTCCATGTAAAGGGTAGTTGGGGGTGGGGGAATTTTTCTCAAAATCTTCGTGTCGCATCCCTGGAAGATGCTAAACTTAAATACCAAGTTTGGTATTTTACCAACTTTTCAGGTCGTCTAGAAATTATGCTTTCTCATAAGATGATAATAAATATAACAACTGCAATGAATGAGTTATCGTGTTTACGGACACACGGACACACACACACACACGGACCTTTTTGTGAAAATGCTTTTTTTGGATATTGGGGACCCTAAAACATATATTTCCGGTGAAATCTCGGTATCGAATTTTTGGGTGGAGTGCAATACCTTCTCTATACACTATGTACATAAGTGCGTATAGAGAAAGTAAAAAGCGATCTGATAGCATTGTAATTATTAATTATACGAGGACTGGCTGATAAGTCCCCTGCCTCACGCAGACAAGGCGTCAATTAGACGGTAGCGTCGTATAGTTTAACTCTAGACTAGCTTGTATCCATAGTTACAGGTCAATAGCTTGTTTAGAATTCGAATGACAAGACAACTTTAAAGTTTTCACGAAAATGGAGGATTTGTAAAGACGAGCAGTGATTAAATACTTCCATTTGAAAGGCTTAACGTCTAAAGAAATCAAGGAGGAAATGGACAGTACATTGAAAGACTCTGCCCCTTCATATTCAATGATTAAGTGGGTTGCAGAGTTTAAAATGGGACGTACGAGCGCTAGTGATGTGCCTCGCTCTGGACGCCCTGTAGAAGTGACAACTCTAGAGATCATTGAAAAAAATCATCGTTTAGTACTGGAAGACCGCATATTAAAGTTGTTTGAGATAGCAGAGGATGTAAACATATCAAAAGAACGTGCAGGTAATATTTTAAGTAATGTTTTGATCTTTCACGAGGTCTCTGCAAGATAGGTGCCGCATTTGACGGCTTATTACCATGGATGAAACTTAGATAATTATCACACTCCAGAAAGTAAATCACAATGAAAACAGTGGATTGCGCCAGGTGAACCAACTCCAAAAAAGTCAAACTCAACTTTGTCAGCTAACAAGGTTATGGCGAGTATTTTCTGGCATGTACGGGAATTATTTTTATTAATTACTTGGAAAAGGGTAAAAATATCACTGATTACTACTACGCAAACTTTAGCAACGTTTGAGAAATGAGGTGAAAAGAAAAAAAAAACTCATTTGGCAAAAAAAATCCTGTTTCATCATGACAATACTCCTGCCCAGTTCAGTCATTGCAATGGGAAAAATGTGCGAATTAAAGTTGGAATAGCTGAACATCCACCCTAGTCGCCAGATCTGCACCCAGTGACTACCATATGTTCCCAAACCTCAAAAAACTTCCTGGAGGACGAAGATTTCACAGCAACGATCAGGTCATTGATGCGGAAAACAGTTATTAATCGCACTACAGAGCTGGTTTAATTAAATTATAACACCGACATGACAAATATATTAGCCTTTCTGGAGATTTGTTGAGAAATAAAGCAAAAACAAAATTTGTAAATGCTGTTTTCATTGAGAGGCTTGGGACTTATCAGCCGACCCTAGTAGTTATTACATCTGTGCGCCATGTGCCGATGCTGCACCCAAGTCAGGTGAAGACTTGAGCGGGCGACAGTACAACACAAAGAATCAATAGTCCAATCCTCACTTGTCCACTACCATTCTTTCGTTTGTCCTCCTTTGTTGTATAAGCGAGCACAGCTCATGGCGTCTTGCTTCTTCTTCAATCTTGTTCTAGAAATCCACGCACTCAGATTCATGTCAGTGAATCTCCAACATAGACTGTCGGATTTGATAAGGCTGCTTCCTTTTAATGAGTAATTAAGTGATACACTTTATAAAAGAAATTAAGACCCTTGTGGCTTTTATTTGTGCTGATATGTTTCATTTCTGGTCAATGATCTTAAAGAGCAAGCCCGATCTCATTTATTCTTTTTCTGGTGGCTATCCTATTCATCATCGCATACGTATCTTAGTGTTAGGATAAGGTTTAGTCACGGACGGGGGCCACAGGATTCTGGGGCAGAGCACCTTGTAGCCCTTTACCACTTACAAAGCCCCAGGGAGGGAGGATAAGGATGAGAGACACGACAGGTAACCAGATCCGGATGACGACGGGCGCAAGCATGGATGGAATCCTGATAGGCTACAAATGAAACACTTCCAACGACACCAAGGGCCCTGCTCATGAGCCCCGAGCCTCCCGGCGAGCCCCTGGAGGTAGCCTTGAAACCGAAAGACGAGTTCCGACCGAGTGTTCTCGACGACGACCAAGCGCAAATCACCATCCAGTCACTACCCTTCGAACATACTCGCCTGGTCAAGCCTAAGCTTTCTCGGTGTTGATTATTACAGATGACTTCTCGGGTTAAATTGGAATCAGACATCCAAGCTTTCGACCATCTTGACTTTGTGGTCCTCGTTACGTAACTGACGTAGACCAGAGAGTCAAGATGGTCGATAGCTTGGATGTCTTTGATTCCAAGTTAACTCGGTTGCTTTCCCGGGAAGTTCGTCTGTAATCAACCTAGAGATGAATAGGAAATTATGGAAACAGGAAATAATGGACCGTAAAATTCGAGGGATGAAATGAACCTAGCCAGAATTCGCCGGGTGAGCCGGGGAAACCACTGAAAAAAAGAAAAACGTGGGAAAAGTAGGAGGATCACGAGGATCGCACCCGCGGCTTCCTAAAGACAAAACCGCCTGTCATCTCGGTCAGTCATCTTAGTATTACCCACTATCTAGTGTTTTCTGCCCCGGGCCCTAATCTATTCATCCTTCTCCCAAATGAAGCTGTGGAACACCATTTCTCCTTAAGCAATGTACAACCAATTTTACTTTCTCTACACGTACTATCTACATAGTGTATATAGAGAAGGTATTGCACTCCACCCAAAAATTCGACACCGAGATTTCACCGGAAGTATATGTTTTAGGATCCCCTGTATCCAAAAAAAAGACATTTTCAGAAAAAGGTCCGTGTGTCTGTGAACACGATAACTCGAAAACTAAAAGTCGGTAAATTACCAAACATAGTATTTAAGTTTAGCATCTTCCAGGGATGCGACACGAAGATTTTGAGAAAAATCCCCCACCCCAAACTACCCTTTACGTGGAACTTTTTTTTAAAATTTTGATTTTCTTAAAAATGGCTCTAACGGTTTTGATTAAAATACCGTATATTAAAGATATTTACCTGACAAACAAAATATATATTTTGACTTTTCTGGGAATAGCCTCTGAAGACTACCTTATTCTGGATAAACTTTGCGAAATTTTGCATAACTGCTAAACCGTAAAAGATAAGACAAAAACTTAGCACACAAAAAAATGTAGGGCACCTTAAAACACGTTTTATGATACATACATTTTTTCGTGGAATTGATCGTTTCTGAGATATTCCTGGGTTTTGGTTTCAACTTTAAAAAACATACTTTTCTCATACAGGAATTTGTGAACTTCTGTACATACAAATAAAGGAACTTCAGTCACATAGCAACCAGCTTTTGACTATCACTTTAACCTATGGTACTCCCTTATTTTGCTTCTACTCAAAAGGAAACAAGTAATACGACTATTTCTGCTAATTTTTATTCGATTAGCATGAAGTAAATAGAAGCATAATCTTTTTAACAATAATTTGTTGCAGAGATGTAAAGAAACTCATGTGAATGGAACATATCAGATTTTTTTCACTCTTACCTATCAGTTTATTATTATTATTATTATTATTATTATTATTATTATTAACTCATCGCAGGCTGTCTTGAACTCAGCGTCCATTTTATACACCCTTCTCCATGTCCACATTTCAAATGTTTCGCAATTGCTCATTTGTTGCAACTTCTAAGAGCTGGTATTATAAAATGGTATACTGCTTCACTCAAACAATTCCAATAATCTGCTCCTTGATTCTTTCTTCAATGGGCCACAAAAGATGTTTCATTTTCTAAAAATCACAATCTTCATCTGCTGTTACTGTCCTATTTTTGATCTCTGGACAACTGCTTGTCACATATAGTATTTCCCAAATATAAGTAACGTTGTACAATTTTCCACTATTATAAGTCGAATTTCAATTTGTCCTTTTAACATTCATTTTCACTCAATTATAACTATTTTTTGTCGGCCACTTTCTTTATAACCAATGTGAATTACAAAATGTAGATACCACAAAGGTATAAACAACATTTACGATGAGAAAGAATTATTCTAAGAAACTAGAACAACTGGAATTAAAATCTCAGTATCTTTATTGTATCACACTTTTCGAGTAATAAGAAGGGGATAAACTTTGAATTTCTATTAATACAACATGCTGCCAGTTAACTGTTTTTGTGGTTATCACTTCCGTAATGTACTACCTGACCTAAGTGGTATGTTTTTGTCTATCTCTTACTGTTTGCCAGTTATTCAAAAGTCATCCAGAATGAAGAAGTCTTCAGAGGCTATTCCCAGAAAATTTAAGATAGGTATATATTGCGTTTGTCATAAAAATATCTCAAACATAAGGTATTTTAATCAAAACTGTTGGATCCATTTTTGAGAAAATGAAATTTTCGAAAAATGTTCCATGTAAGGGGTAGTAGGAGGTGGGGAGATTTTCTTGAAAACCTTCGTGTTGCATCCTTAGTAGATACTCAACTTAAAAACTAAGTTTGATATTTAACCAAGTTTTCGTTTTGGTGCTATACAGTCCACAGACACACACGGACCTTTTTCTGAAAATGCTCAGGGCGTCTTAAAACATATATTTCCGGTAAAATCTCGGTATCGAATTTTTGGTGGAATACAATACCTTCTCTATCTAAATTGTACATACGAGTTAGAGAAAGTAAAAATTGAAGTGCGATGCGAACTGAACTACAAACTCATGAGTATTTTATGTTTGGGCGCTTTATAGCAAATGAAAGATTAAAAACGACTGCCTCCGTGGTCGAGTGGTCAGCGAGCTGACTTCTCATCCGGAGGTCCCGGGTTCGATTCCCGGCAAGGGCGGGGAATGTTTCTTTCACCAGAATTATTCCCTATCCCCCACAGAGTCTGGAAATATGTATATTTGAGTGTGTGCGTGTTGTTTCTAGTGCAAAGTCCCCGATATGACCTCAGATGTTAAAGGGGACTATATAAATGAAAACAATTCTGGAGGTTGTTGAAAACGCAGAATTACAGTAATATGCCATACTTGTCGGAAGTCTTTTATTGGTACTCATACATTAAAATCAAATTTCACAGGAAAGTGAAGGTTCAAGGTTTCTCAATAGAGTGTTAGAAAGAGTAAGGTACAAATAAACTAAATGGACACAGGCAGTTTGATGTCTTAAGATTTCAGCGGTCATTTCCCATGTTCCAGATGAAATAAACGCATTTCTCCGAAACAAAGAGCGTCACACACCAAGAGGCGAAAATGAAACCCGAGAAAAAGAAAAATGAGGCAATGGGACATCGGGGTCTTAGCAAACTACTATACAACTCGCGACTGTGTATCCCCCTGTCTTTCTGGCAATCGATCGACACATACACTGTCGCTAGAAGTGGCGATCTTCTGGACCGGGGGAAGAAATAAAGTCGAGCAGGTCATACTTCTCTTTCGCACCAACGATTTCTGTGTTATATTCTCTCACCCCAGCATCTCTCTCCTTTTTTTTTTTTGTTTTCCATCCCTTTCGGCAAGAGAAATTAACTGTTGGACAAGGCAGAGCGTGCGGTTTCTTCTGTGCGAGAGACGTTTTGACTTTCGGTGGGTGTGTTTTGTTGGTGTGGCAAAAGATCGAGAAGAATTTCATCGTCATCGCCTCTCGAGGAGTTATCACCCATCCCCTATCAATAGCTTCCTCCACTACAAAACCGCTACGCCAAACACTGTCCCTTCCTTTTTGTCTTCCTTCTCCTTTATTCTTTGCTTGCTTCGAAATGTTAAGAAAAGTGATCTTTTCTTGACGTACCCTTTCAGTATTTCTGAAGACACTTTTTCGCAGAGACAAAAACTATACGGTGGATAGTTTTTGGCAATTATTATCATACAAGTGAAATATATACCATAATAAAACAAAAGAGAAACAACAAAAAACAATACAAAAAATCTTATGTGTTCCCTTCACATGACTTTCTCTACATCAACAAACAATTGTTAAAAACCTTACGTTTCTTTTTACTTCATGCTAATCGAGAAAAAAAAAAATTAGCAGTAATAATCTTATTACGTGCTTCCACGCAAATAGAAGGGAAATAGAGTGTAGCATAGGCTAAAGTATTATTCAAAAGCTGGTTACTAAATGACTGAAGTTCCTTTGTTTGTATGGACAGGAGTTGACAAATTCCCGTGTGAAAAAAGTATAAGCTTTTAAAGCTGAAACCAATAACAAGGAATATCTCAAAAACGCTCCATTCCACGAAAAAATATATATAACATAAATTGTGTGTTTTAACGAGCTTTATATTTTCTATTCAGTATGTTTTTAACTATCTCTTACGGTTTGCCAGTTATACAAAATCCCTAAAATTCATCCAGAATAAAGTAGCCTTCAGAGGCTATTCCTAAAAAATTCAAGATATACATTTGATTTCTCACATAAATATCTTCAATATAAGAGATTTTAATCAAAATCGTTACAGCCATTTTTGGGAAAATCAAAATTTTCGAAATTTTTCCTCGTTTTTGAGCTATGCAGCTCACAGACACACATATACACACACATATAGGAACACACAGACACACACACGGACATTTTTCTAAAAACGTTTTTTTTTTTTTTTTTTTATTCAGGGGGTCTCAATACATGTATGTCCGGTGAAATCTCGATATCAAAATTTTGAGTGAAATATAATACCTTTTCTATACATTATGCTTCGTGTCGCATCCTTGGAAGATACCAAATTTGAATACCAAGTTTGGGCGTTAACGGTCTTTTCGCTTTTGAGCTATGCTGTCCACAGACAATCACACACACATTCACACACGGACATTTTTCTAAAAATGCTTTTTTTGGATTCAGGGAAACTCAAAACATGTATTTCCGGTGAAATCTCGGTATCGAATTTTTGGATACGATGCAATACCTTTTCTATACACTATGTACATAGTTCGTATAGAGAAAGTAATAACCGCCAGGAGAGAACCATTCATCACTAGATAAATAATATTGCGAAATCTATAAAATGCACAAAGAAAGGATCGGCTACTAGCATGAACAAGCATTCTACAAAGGCAGGAAATTGAGCCAATCATGATTTTATAACATGTTTGTATCTCTATGCACGTCACTCTTTGCAGTTACAAACAATCTAGTCTAAATGAACAGCGATTACATTTTTGATCTCATATTTATACTTTCACCAAATGTAATCAGTAATGTAGTTGCAGGCATACACAAAGCATCCCGGATGTTTACATAAAAATCTGATGTGTTCCATTCACATGACTTTCTCTTGCTGCTCTACAAACTTCTTACAAAAGATTATTCTTCTTTCTACACAATGCTAATCGAGATAAACCATTAGCAGAATGTTCTTATTACTTAGTTCCTTATAAGTAGAAGGGAACTAAGGGAATGCACCAGGCTAAACTGATAGTCAAATGTTTTAAAAACTATCATTATACGATTTTCATTGCAAATCACTTCTTTGCTTGGCCAGGAGTAGAACAAAAGAAAAACGGACATTTCCCGTCTGAGAAAAGTATAAGTACTTCATAATTGAAACCAATAACAAGGAATATCTCGAAAACGGCTACCTCTACAAGAAAACCTTAAATGACATAAATTGTGTAGTAAGTTTTTGTCTATCTCTTACAGTTCAGCAGTTAAGCAAAATTCAGCAGTTCATCCACAATAAAGAGGTCTTCAGAGACTATTCTAAAAAAATTCAAGATATACATTTTATTTGGGTGGTAAATAGCTTTAATATACGGGATTTTAATCAACATCTTATGAGCCATTTTAAGAAAATCAAAATTTTCGAAACATTTTCCAGGTAAAAGGTATTTGTGGTGGGAGGATGTTCTCGAAAATTTTCGTGTCGCATCCTTGGAAGAAAGTAAACCTAAACACCACGTTTGGTATTTAACGGTCTTTTTGTTAATAGATATTAACATTAGCAGAAATTGTCTAAATACTTCCTTTCTTGTAAGTAGGAGGAAAATAAGGGAATAACCAGGCTAAAACGATAGTCAAATCTTTTAAAATCTGGTGGTCATGTGGTTGAAATCAGTTTCTATGCAGGGCCAGGAGTTTACAACTTTCCGCGTGAGAAACGAAGTATTTTAAATCTGAAACGAAATAACTTGAAATATCTCAGAAATGGTCAATTCCACGAAAAAAAAAAAAAAACAACTCTATTACATTGTGAGTTTTAACGAGATATTCATTCAGAAGAAAGAGGTCTTCAGAGGCTATTTCCAGAAACTTCAAGATATACAGTTTATTTGTCATGTAAATATCTATAATATACGGCATTTTAATAAAAATCTTTAGAGCCATTTTTTAAAAAATCAAAATTTTCGAAAATTTTCCATGTAAAAGGTAGTTTCTGGTGGGGGATTTTCTTGAAAATCTTCGTCTCGCATCCTTGGAAGATACTAAATGCCAAGTTTGGTACTTAACGGTATTTTTTTAGCTAATCTGTCCACAGACACACACGGACCTTTTTCTAAAAGTGCTTTTTTTGGATCCAAAGGATTCCAAAACACATATTTCCGGTAAAATCTCGAGATACACTTTTTGGGTGGAATACAATACGTTCTCTATCCGCTATATACATTGTACTTGCGGCCTAGAGCAAGTAAAAAAGCAGCCGATAAAAAGGTTATATCACACCTCACCTACATTCTTGAGGTGGTCTGTTTGGGAAGTCCGAGCGAGTAGTTGTGGGAAGAAGCGGCCTCCTCGTGCCATGCATCCGAAACACATTTCTTGGAAAAGACATTTCTGTTAAAGGCAGGGATGGCTCCAAGCCAGCAAACCACTGTCTGCTGCTGTCCGGAGGTTATTAATAAAACTTCACTACGGGAATAAACCGTAAAATCCGACACGAACGCGAATCAATGACACTTGCTCGTCACGCTACTGAAAACACACCTAGCTCCCTCCCTTTCTTTCAGATTTCAATACGTCCCAAAAACTGGCCCGACCTTCCCACGGAAATGTGGAAAATCAAAGAAACAGACCTCTCTGCAACAAATTACTCTTAAAAAGCTTGTACATCTATTTACTTCATGTTAATCAGACTAAAATAGCAGAAATAGGTTTATTACTTGGTTCCTTGATGCATGTTTGCTTTGTTCCTTACTGGTTGCTATGTCACTGAAGTTCCTTTGTATGGAAGCAGTTGACAAATTCCTATATGAGAAAAGTATAAGTCTTCATAGTAGAAACCAAAAACAAGGAATGACTCAAAAACGATGACTCCACGAAAAAAATGTATATAACATAAATTGTGTGTTTTAACGTGCTCTACATTCTTCGTGTAGTAAGTTTTTGTCCATCTCTTACGGTTTAGCAGTTATTCAAAATTCAGTAAAATTCATCCAGAATAAAATAGCCTTCAGAGGCTATTCCCAGAAAATTTAAGATATACATTTTATTTGTCAGGTAAATATCTTTAATGTACGAAATTTTAATCAAAATCGTTAGAGCCATTTTTAAGAAAATCAAGTTCCATGTAAAGAGTAGTTTGGATTGGGGGGATTTTTTTCAAAATCTACGTGTCGCATCCCTGGAAGATACTAAACTTAAATATCAAGTTTGGTATTTTACAGACTTTTCGTTTTTGAGTTATCGTGTTCACAGACACACGGACCTTTTTGTGAAAATGCTTTATTTGGATACAGGGGGACCCTAAAACATATATTTCCGTTGAAATCTCGGTATCGAATTTTTGGGTGGAGCGCAATACCTTCTCTATACAGTATGTACATAGTGCGTATAGAGAAAGTAAAAAAATCTGATGTGTTCCATACACACGACTTCATCTACATCGCTGTCAAAAACTATTATTAAAACGCATATTCTTCTATCTACTTTATGTTAATTGAGATAAACATTAACAGAAATTATCTTAATTACTTGCTTCCTTATAATTAGAAGGAAAATAAGGAAATACACTAGGCTAAAACGATAGTCAGTGTTTTAAAAGCCGGTTGCTATATAGACTAAATCCGTTTCTATGTAGGGTCAGGAGTTTACAACTTTCCGAGAGAAAAAAAAGTTCAAAGTATTTTTAATCTGAAACAAATAACAAGGAATATTTAAAAAACGATCTACTCTATGAAAAAAATGTATATAACTTAAAGTGTGTATTTTAAGGAGATCTACATTTTTTGTGCAGTAAGTTTTTGTCTATCTTTTACGGTTTACTAGTTATGCAAAATTCAGCAAAATCCATCCAGAGTAAACAGGTCTTCAAAAGCTATTCCCAGAAAATTCAAGATATACATTCTATTTGTCAGGTTAATATCTTTAATATACGATATTTAATCAAAATCGTTAGAGCCATTTTTAAGAAAATCAAAATTTTTGAAAAAAGTTCCATGTAAAGGGTAGTTGGGTGTGGGGGGATTTTCTTGAAAGTCTTCGTGTCGCATCCTTGGAAGATACCAAATTTAAATAACAAGTTTGGTTTTTAACGGTCTTTTCGTTTTTGAGCTATGCTGTCCACAGACACACACGGATCTTTTTCTGAAAATGCTTTTTTTGGATTCAGGGGGGACCCAAAACATGTATTCCCGGTGAAATCTCGGTATCGAATTTTTGGGTAAAATACAATACCTTCTCTATACACTATGTACATAGTATGTGAGAAAGTAAAAACCTGTGTTCCATTCACATGACCTCCTCTACCTCGCTGTCAAAAATTATTGTTGAAACGTAAATTTTTCTACTTACTTAATGATAGTCGAGATAAACATTAGCAGAAATTATCTTAATTACTTGCTTTCTTATAAGTAGAAGGAAACTAAAGGATCCACTTGGCTAAAACGATAGTCAAATCTTTTAAAAGCTGGTTGCCATTTGGAATCAAATCCGTTTCTATGCAGTGTCAGCAGTTTACAGCTTTCCATGAGAAAAGTTCAAAGTATTTTAAATCTGAAACAAATAACAAGGAATTTCTCAAAAACTATCCACTCTACGAAAAAAATGTATATAGCATAAATTGTGTGTTTTAACGAGCTCTACATTTTCTGTTACGTATGTTTTTGTCTCTCGTTTACGGTTTGCCAGTTAAGCAAAATTCTGTAAAATCCATAAAGAATAAAGTAGTCATCAGAGGCTGTTCCCAAAAAATTCAAGATATGCATTTTATTTGTCAGGTAAATATCTTTAATATAGATATTTTAATAAAACTGTTATAGCCATTTTTCATAAAATGAAAATGTTCGAAATGTTTTCCACGTAAAGGGTAGTTTGGGTTTTTTTTCTCTCAAAAGCTTCGTGTCGCATCCCTGGAAGATACTAAACTTAAATACTAAGTTTGGTATTTAACTGACTTTTCGTTTTTGAGTTATCGTGTTCACGACACACGGACAAACACACACGAAACTTTTTCTGAAAATACTTTTTTTTTTGGACACAGGGGACCCTAAAATGTTTATTTCCGATGAAATCTCGGTATCCAATTTTTGGTTGGAATGCAATACCTTCTCTATACACTACGTACGTGTAGAGAAAGTAAAAAAAAAAAAAAAAAGGAATCTATTTTGTGGTTCACACAAGCCGTTATTTATTGTAGTTGCCTTATTTTTGATAGCGTGGATGCCAAAAGGTTTGCACAAGCAAAGCTGTAATGGGGACTCCATATTGACAAAAAGAAGATTTTGTTAAATAAAGAACAATGCGTGTAAACAAACACCAACTGCTATTAAATTCGCCGCAGCTCATTCGCTAGAGCACCTGACTGCTATGTGAGGGGTCCCGGATTTGTTTCCCAAGGCTCGAGAAATGTTTCTTTAATCAAACCCAATATTAGAAGTGGTGTTTGAATAGTGCGTGTATGTTTGTTTATCAATTACTTAATAACCTATTAGCCCTAAAACAACAACTCAGGTTTACCAATGGGCAAAAGCCCGTTAATCTAATAATAAATGACACCAATTGGAGTCACAAAGTTAACAATAGGTGTGCTATGTGTCATGACTTTCTATATTCACTACAGCTTCCTTTCATATATCTGCCTACAAGCTTTTTATAAAAGCGTTTTACTTTCTCTACACGTACTATATACAGTGCATAGTGAAGGTATTGCATTGCACCCAAAAATTCGATACCGAGATTTCACCGAAAATATATGTTTTGAGACTCCCTGAATCCAAAAGAGCATTTCTAGAAAAATGTCCGTGTGTGTGTCTGGTCTATGTGTGGGTGTGCGTATGTGTGTAGACAGCATACCTCAAAAACGAGAAGTCCGTTAAATACCAAACTTGGTATTTAAGTTTGGCGTCTTCCAAGGACGCGACACGAACATTTTCAAGAAACCCCCCATCCCAAATTACCCTTTACGTGGAAAAAATTTAGAAAATTTTTATCTTCTCAAAAGGACTCTTAAATATTTTGATTAAAATCTCTTACATTTAAGATATTTACATGCCAAATAAAATGTATATCTTGAATTTTCTGGGAATAGCCTCTATAGACCTCTTTATTCTGGATGCTTTTTATTTAATTTTGCATAACTGGTAAACCGTAACAGATAGACAAAAACTTACTACACAAAAAATGTAGATCACGATAAAAAACACAATTTACGTCAGATACATTTTTTTCGTGGAGTTGATCGCTTGTGAGATATTGGTTTCAGCTTTGAAAAACATACTTTTCTCATACAGGAATTTGTCAACTCCTGTCCATACAAACAAACTTCAGTCACATAACTTCACTCAAAAACTGTCGGTCTGGCCAGGTTTGAACCCGCGAATTAGAGATCGAATGAATGTGTTTAATGTAAGCTCTGTCAATATTTCTAAACCACAGCTTTAGCTGGTCTTAATTTCGTTTTCCTTCAGGCTACTTTAGGGTTTGTATCCCTTTACTTACGGCGAGTTATTTCTATAAAAACACAAGGCAATTTGCATTGGAATACACATACTAGCTACCTACTTTATTTCGTAAAGCGAATTTGGCGGCCCCTGACAATTTCCTTATACGACTCTACTTAATAAAGGTGGTAGAGATGCTAATCATTTAACGGTTGCTAAGCGTATTTGCCAGATAGCTCACTAAATTCCGATGAACGAAAAATTTCAAGGACACACTGTAATTTGGGTTTGAAGCTCCACATTTAAACTCTTTTTCAACCATTCCAATAAATATTCTGGCTGACACATATTTAACGGTAGTTCACTCCTTGCTTTTGTAAGAAGTGTCTACATCCGCTTTCTGACGCCCCCACGGTCATTTAAATATCATGAACTTCGTTACACCTGACAGAATCCGTTACTTCCCAATGATACACCATAAATGAGGATCCAACAAGACACAAGGTGGGAACGTATCACACGTTCTGGTTTAATTCACACGAATAAACTTTAGAATAATCTGATGTGCTCCATTCACATGACTTTCTCTGCACAAAATTATTATTAAAAACCCAATGCTTCTATTTACTTCATACTAATTGAGAAACATTAGCAGAAATAGTGCTTCCCTGTAAGCAGAAGCGAAATAAGGGAGTACCACAGGTTAAACTGATAGTCAAAAGCAGGTTGCTATATGACTGAAGTTCCTTTGATTGTATGGACAGGAGTTGACAAATTCCTGTATCAGAAAAGCATAGTTTTTCAAAGCTGAAACCAAAAACAAGGAATATCTAAAATACGATCAACTCCACGAAAAAAATGTATATAACTTAAATTGTGTGTTTTAGCGTGCTTTACATTTTTTGTACGGTAAGTTTTTGTCTATCTCTTGCGGTTTACCAGTTATACAAAATTCCACAAAAATCATCCAGAATAAAGAGGTCTTTAGAGGCTATTCCCAGAAAATTCAGGATATACATTTTATTTGGCATGTAAATATTTAAATATAAGAGATTTGAATAAAAATCATTGTTATTTTTGAGAAAATTAAAATTTTAATTTTTTTTCTATGTGAAGGGTAGTTTGGGGTGGGGGATTTTCTTGAAAATCTTCGTGTTGCATTCTTGGAAGATACCAAACTTAAATAGCAAGTTTGGTATTTAACAGTCCTTTCGTTTTTGAGATATGCTGTCCAGACACACAACACATGGGCATTTTTCTAAAAATGCTTTTTTTGTATTCAGGGGCACCCAAAACATGTATTTCCGGTGAAATCTCGGTATCGAATTTTGGGTGGAATGCAATACCTTCTCCAAACACTATGTACATAGTACGTGAGGAGTAAGTAAAAAGAATTTATTTGAGGTTTCAACTCATACAGCACCAAATACCAGCCAAAAGAATATACGTGTCTCTTTATTAAAGAAAAGCAGATGTGAAGCTTTTGATCAAATAAAACAATTCATTATTATTCTCGCTTACGTTAACAAAGTAACATGAATTAAACCATTAGGATACCTACCACGGTTTTACATGTATGTATGCATCAACAAGCGCACCAACATGAAACTTATCGAAAAGTCATTGAAAATTTTCCATTCGAATACAAAAGAGCCGCAAGCAGCACTCATGAAAGGTGCGCAATTTTAAGTTCACATATAAATACCGATTATTAAAATAATTACCAGGCAAATAAAATGTATATCTTGAATTTTCTGGGAACAGCCTCTACAGATCTATTCTGAATGAATTTAACTGAATTTTGCGTAACTGTTAAACTGTGGGAGATAGACTCTCAGGCTGTTATATACATAAATAACACGCTAAGGCACTCATACGAACATTGAAATCACAACAAATACAACTATACAATGCTTTCAATATGGCACAAAAAACACCCTTGCTGTAATCAGACACACTACTTCGCTATCACTACAAACAGGCAGAAACAAAAATGAAAATTACACAATTTTGCAATTGTACGGAATTAAATCTCCTTGAGGAATCAACATATTGCCTAAGCGCGTCATCGCCTAAAACACTGGTTAGAGAAGGAGACACACCAAGTCGCTTGAGCAGCGACACTGGGTGAGAAAATGCCTCACTGTTAAAGGCCGTGTCCGAGTGGTGAGACCACTCCCTATCAACAAGGCGGGTTTGACCTCTGGTGGCGGCATGTGAGGATTGTGGTGGACAACGTAGTTCATTGCCTGCGGTGGTGTCCGTAGCAAACGCGGGCGTTAATTTACTCCATGGCACGACAGCTCACGGGGAACCTTGGCCTACCGCCCGGCCGCTGCGTCCCCCATCTCGGTCCACTACAGACGTCATGGATGGGGTGCAGTATTGGAGGGTGAGACGTGGTCAGCGCCTGGAGCCCCCCCCCGGCCGGTTAATGCGGTCCTCATGACCTGGAGCCGCTACTTCTCCATCAAGTAGCTCCTCAATTGGCCCCCCAGGGACCTTACGAGGCTGAGTGCACCCCGGGCCAGGTCTCCCAGCGGGGGGAAAATCCCTACGCCGGTACTGGGGATCGAACCCAGGTCTCCCGCTTGGTAAGCAGCTGCGCTACCACCGCACTAAGGTGCAATACATAAACAGCGGATACAGCGCGGTGGTGGTTCACCATTTAGAAGGTATCCGAGGCTGAAACAGCAAGGCTAATGAATGCCCAATAACGAAATGAAGGTTCAGCAGCATACAAAAGTACACATTTAGTCCATTTTACAGTAATTTTTCCTTCTGTATAAATGTGTATTAAGCTATCAAATAAAGTTTTGAGCTAATATAAGATTACAAGTAGAAATACTGAGAGACATGAACATATTTAAATTTCAGAGCTTCCACAAGAAAGGTTACCTTATAATTTGATTTGCAGTGACAACTTTCTCCAAAGCTGAGGAATTATTATAAGTCAATAAATATGAGACTGTATACACAGCATCACTATAGATTGTCGTTATATTTAGCAAAGAGTTCAATGGTGTACCATCGGTCCCTGATTTTCAATTAAGCATATCAAAAGAATGACAATTTGATCTGATTTACTACAGATTGTGATTTTTAATTTGCTTACTTTTTTCCTTTACAATTATCTAAAAATACACTCAGATGTTGGATTTTAGTTCTGTCAGAAATTTTTAGTTCTCTTGTAATTGCAAAATACATCCACAATATAATTCATAATTATGCCATCAAGAATAAAAACGCAATAAGCCACTAATGTAAAGTTTGTCAAAAAAAAAAAAAAAAAAAAAAAAAGTGTAAAAGAAATGGATTTTGGGTATCTCACATACAAAGCATAATAAAGTCCTGAAATTTCAACTATGAGCTAAGGCAGGAGGATTGACACAGCATAATTATACTGAAAAAGTAGATATATATTAATTTTTAGAAGCTATTAGATTTTGTATCCTTGGAGAAAAAAAAATATTCATTTTAGTTTTGGCATTATTAAATGAGTAGTTTTTAGAGATTTACAGAATTCACATAGCACCTCACACATATATATATATCTCGCAGAATATCAGAAAATGTTGTCAGTTGCATGTACGAATTTTCTAAGAAACTAATATAAGAAATATGGATCCTATTTTTTTTTTCATCCTGAATCATTTACCCCTCCATTTCGAGAAAATTCAAGCTAAATAATAATCATTATATAGGGAATGGTTTTATAATCATTCCAGGGTTATAAGACTCACCTTTTTTTTTTTTTGTTTACTTGGTTTGGCTTTCCTAGTTTGCTATTCATGGAAACATCACTAATTTCTAAATATAAGGAGTCATAAGAAAAAAAAAGTCAATTGTGGTTTTATTGATGCATTAAGAATCCATCCATTGAGCAAACTTCTTGTGATATGCCAACATTAAATAGCATAAGACAAAATGGTATTTGTAATAATTTAAATATAATTCCTTTAAAACAAATCACATTAAAAGAATATATGAACTAGCATTGTAAATGTTTATGAACAATGCTACTAATTTCAAATTGTATTATGCTCTTAACATTCACCTTAGTCCAAAGGTAATTAGAATAACTTTCTCTTGTATTCAACGAGTTGAATATGAGATAGAAGTGGAATGGGACATTGAGGAATGGTAATTCAAGAAATGTTGATACACTTAATTTAAATGTTTTATTTATTGATTTTAAAAAAGAATTACAGTTTACAAAAATTCATATTACTCCATTCATATTTGCAGTTTAAATCTATTACCCCAATCAAAGTGTTACAATATAATATTTGTTATATGTATAAGTGCAATAACAGTGACCAACCTCAATACAGCAAATTCACCTATCATCCTTGGGCACACAACAAACTTCAGAAAATATTCAGAAATTATAACATCACCTTAGCTCCAAAAAACAACTACAGCATTCAGAAACTGCTGTGCAGAAATTTAAAAGACCCTAACCCTGCAAGCAAAAACCCGGGAATTTATGAGATTAAATGCTCAGACTGTAATCTGGTGTATATCGGAAGGACAAAGAGAAGTTTGGAGACCAGATTAAAGGAACACATGAGAAACCTAAAATACAAACAAATAGAAAAATCAGCAGTTGCCTATCATTTTTGGACATCAGGACACGAAATCACACCAAATATAAAACTATTAAAACCAGCTTACAAACCCACAGAATTAGATGTCTGGGAGAAGATCTACATCATGAAGAAAAAGAGCCATTTCATGAATTTTGACTTGCCACCTTACAGCAACCTCTGGAAGTTCATAGATCCAGTAACAGATGCCTCCACAGTTAATACACCACCACCCCCATCGTCGCCAACCAAGAAAGATTTAGTCAGAATTAAGGGTTGAAAATGGGAACAACTGTTACCCGAAACCGGCCCCCAGTAAGAAAATATGTGATGTTTGTGTTACAAAAACCGACTCAAATTCTTTTATTTTTTATTTGATCACATCACTGTCACAAGCTTCTATGCATATTTGCAGGTTTTGAACATTTTTGTTTGCACAAAAAATAAAGATTATCAGTTTAAGCATCCAAGTATTTGAAACTTTAGTAATAAGTATTTGAGGAATGTTTGAAAAAGTTATTTTTGTTTCATGCTTAAAAAAGGTTTAAAGCCACATGGCCTTCAAAAGAGAAGAGGGAGGATGAGTCACCCTCTGTGGTGTAATGGTTACCATACTAACTTCATACACCCACGGTCGCGGGTTCAAGCCCGGCGGAGGACAATGGATTTTTTTTTTGGGTGTAAAAATCCTTAGCATGGCTTCCTTTGGAAAGGAAGTAAAGTTGTTAGACCCGTGTCGTAGATTTATGGCACGTAAAAGAACCTCAGGCCTGATAGAGAGCCCTCTGAGCAAAATTAAGTCAGTATAGAATGGGACGCTGAGAACCACAGCAGTTAAAGAGCATCCATAAATAACACGCCATTTACATTTTTTAGGGAGGATTAAAATCTTTACCACACACACACAAACAGTTTTAATTATTGTTGAATATGTACATTTGTAACTAAATGTCTTAATGTTTACACAGTTACAAACATAGTAACCCCAATAACAAAAGAATGCTTTATTTACAAAGTGCAACATTCATTTGAAACTTAATGCCTCTCTCCCCCCCCCCACACTCCAAATATATATTTCGTAATGTGAAAAAATTTAAATATTTTATGCATAAATTATATCAACTGATTAAGGTAATAAGAAACAGTATTTTAGGTGCTTTAACAAAAAGTCATACAGAGATGCTAGTGCTAAATATTATTCATAACAAATGATAAATGAAAAAATATTATAAATTTACCAATGTCAGTTACCTAATATTGTGTTCCATATTAGAAGGCAATATATTTATAACAATACAATTATAAAAGTAAACTATAAGATTCTCAATAGTGCACTGTAACCAAAGAATAAGACGGTTTATGTATCATTCATTTAAAATTTCAATAATTGAATAAAAAATCCTATGTGCTGCAATCATATGATGTCCTCTACTCTCACATCTATAAATTATTCTTACAAATATCTTCTACTCACTTCATGTCAATTGAGGTAAACATTTATAGAAATTGTTGTACTGAATATTTCCATGTAGAGGAATACAGCAGGCTTTAAGTGAGTAAAATTCTTTTAAGAGTGGTTTGCTATGAAATTTATTTTACTTTCCATTCTTCTTGCTTAGTGTAGAGATAGAACAACAATTAACACCTTCCAATTCAAGAAAAGTACAGGTATTTGAAAATTCAATTCAACCATTTTTGGAACTGGTTAACACCATAATAAAAATTATTTAACACAATATTACGAGATTAACAGATCTACATCTTTTGTGTGGTAAGATTCTGCCAGGTATCCAAAAGTTATTCAGAATGAAAAGGATTTCAGAAGTTATTGCCACAAAATTCAAGTTACACATTTCATATGCTACAAAAATAACTTAAACATTGGCATTTTAGTCATTACAAGTTTTTGTTTACTTCAGAAAATAAACCATTTATAAACATGCTGGTAACTTGAGGTGGAGGATTTTCATGATCATTTTAGTGTTGCATCTTAAAAGATGTTGGACTAAAATCCAAATTTGGTATTTAACTAGCTTTTCATTTTTCAATAATTCTGTACATATGCTCTAAAAATGCAACTTTTAGCATTGATCTATTTTTATTTTTTTCTCCACTTCACTGTTATGTGATACTAATTTTGACCAATAAAACAATATGCAACAGCATGATTCGATCAATCATGACTACCTATTCCCACAATTGTTTATCAGCTCCACAGCATTTGTTTATTTTTGTCACCTCCCTAGAATGTTTCTGTATGCAACTTATTATTAAAAAATACACTTTGCAAGTGTAAAAAATTTCCTCATAGAAAGTAAACTAAGAATAGTGTTTAGTATTTGTAAGTCAGTTAGTAGTTTATTATACTGTTTTATTCTAATTGGGCAAAGTCAATTGAATTTAAAACTAGTCTTGATTTTCTAAAAAGTAATCAAAACCTCTCGTGCACTTACACACTCTGATACAAAAAAAAAAAAAAATTATTAATTTTTACTATATTTGGCATTTACCCACTGTATTTTCAATACTGTGATTTCATGAAAATTTTGGAAACAAGCATTTCTAGAGAAAGGTAAATGTGTGTGAGTGTCTGTGAACAGCAAAACCAGAAATGAAATCTCTATTAAATTCAAACTTGGTATTTAAGTTAAGCCAGCATCTTCGAAGGATGTAACATAATCCCCCACATCACAATTATCTTTTACACACAAATACTCCACTTTTTTTTTTTTTATTTTCTAAAATCTCTTTCTTGCCATTTTCATTGAAATACCATACGCTTTAAGTCATCTGCTGCATAACAAATGTATACACTGAATTGTCCACAAATAGTCTGTAAAGTTCCCTACATTCTGAAACTAATTTTATAATAATTGGTAACCATAAGAGACATACAAAATCTTATTACATAAAAAACACATATCTTGTCAAAGTACATAGTTTATCAAATACAATTCCTTGTTTCAGTAACTATTTTGAAGACGACTTTTTACTTTCTCTACACGCACTATGTGCACCCAAAAATTTGATACCAAGATTTCACCGGAAATATATGTTTTAGGGTCCCTTAAATAAAAAAAAAAGCATTTTCAAAAAAAGGTGTGTGTGTCTGTGAACACGATAACTCAAAAACAAAAAGTCGGTAAAATACCAAACTTGGCATTTAAGTTTAGTATCTTCCAGGGGTGCGACCCGAAGATTTTGAGAAAAATCCCTCCACCGTAAACTACCCTTTACATGGAACTTGTTTCGAAAATTTTGATTTTTGCAAAAATAGCTAACGATTTTGATTAAAATATCAAATATAATAGATATTTATCTGACAAACAAAATGTACATCTTGAATTTTCTGGGAATAGCCTCTGGAGACTACTTTATTCTGGGTCAATTTTACAGGATTTTGCATAACTGCTAAACCGTAAGACTTAGATAAAAACTTACTGCATAAGAAATGTAGAGCATGTTAAAACACAATTTATGTTAGATACATTTTTTCGTGGAGTTGATCGTTTTTGAGATATTCCTTGTTTTTGGTTTCAGCTATGAAAAACTTACTTTTCTCATATAGGAATTTGTCAACTCCTGTCCATATAAACAAAGGAACTTCAGTCACATAGCAACCAGCTTTTGACTATCACTTTAACCCATGATACTCTCTTTTTCGCTTCTACTTACAAGGAAACAAGTAATAAGACTATTTCTGCTAATTTGTTGCCGAGATGTAGAGAAAGTCATGTGAATGGTACACATCAGATTTTGTTATTGGTTTGAATTTTCAATTTCTGATTATTGTTTTATCTTACGGTATTATTTTTGTACCCACAACAAAACTTGTGCAAAGCAGTGGAAAAGTAAGCTTTTGAGTAGTGAGCACAGAAATTAATGTAAATGTGAACATTAGATTATTTTAAAAGAGTACTGTGCTTCCAACTGAAAATCTGATTTTAATATACATGAGCAAGAGTATGCTGCTAGCAATTTAGGGTGATACTAGCATTGGCACTGTTTCATAATTTTGTCCTACTGGAGTTCTTTTGTTCTACTTAAGGTCTACTAGCATGCATATGTAGTACTTTAAAATGCTCAAATCCCATTTTCCTACTGGGATTAGACTCAGTATCTTTGCTACAAAATCAGAGCATAACCAAGAGAGCCCCTCAGTGACAACCTGTTAGAAACAGCTTCTTACAAAACGGACACAAAAGTGAGTATGCAGGAAATAATAACAATGTAGGTGTTTTGGTGCTCTCTTGGGCAATTGCAAAAGAAAGATAATATAAATGAACATTACAGTATAAAACACAAAATAAACCCATCACTGTTTTTAGTTGCTCTAGCCTACATGTACAATGTACACAGTAGATAGAGAAGGTAGTGTATTCCACCAAAAAATTTGATGTTGAGATTCCACCAGAAATATACATTTTGGGGTGCCTTGAGTCAAAAAAAAGCTTTTTTTTTTAGAAAAAGGTCTCCCTGTGTGTGTGTGTGTGTGTCTGTGGACAGCATAGCTCAAAAACGAAAAAACCATTAAGTAACAAACTTGGTATTTAGGCTTGGTATCTGTCACACAGCGACTTTCAAGAACCCCCCTCCCTAACTCCAACTACCCATTACACTGGAAAGTTTTCAAAAATTTTGAATTTATAAACAATGGCTCTAACAGTTTTGATTAAAATCCCATATATTAAAGATATTTTCATCCCAAATAAAATAAATTTTTGAATTTTCTTTGAACAGCCCTTGAACACCTCTTTATTCTGTATGAATTTTGTCAAACTTTGTTTAACTGTTACACCATAAGAGATAGAAAAACTTATGACACAAAAAATTTGAATCTCACCAAAACATACAGTTTATGTCCTTTACGTTTTTGTTGTGGAGGTAACCATTTGTGAGTATTCCTTGTTATTGGTTTCAATTGTAAAGTACTTATACTTTTCTCAGACAGGAAGTGTCCATTTTCTTTTGTTCCACCCCTGGCCAAGCAAAGAAGCCATTTGCAATCACAATCGCATAAGGACAGCTTTTAAAATAGTTGACTATCACTTTAGTATAGCGCATTCCTTTACTATCCTTCTTCTAATAAGGTACAAAGTAATAAGAACATTCTGTTAATGTTTATCTCGATTAGCATTGTGTAGAAAGGAGAATAATCTTTTGTAAGAGGTTGTTTGTGGAGCACCTAGATAAAGTCATGTGACTGGAACACATCAGATTTTTATGTAAAGATCCAGAATGCTTAGTGTATGCCTGCAACTACATTATTGATTACATTTGGTCCATGGATAAATATGAGATCAAAAATTTGATGTGTTACACTCAAAAGATAATTCTTCTTTCAACACCACGCTAATCGAAATAAATATTAGCAGAATTTTGTTACTTGGTTTCTTATAAGTAGACTGGAACTAGGGGAATGCACTATGCTAAAATGATAGTCAAATGTTTTAAAATCTGGCATCATGTGATTGTCATTGCAAATCGCCTCTTTGCTTGGCCAGGTGTAGAACAAAAGAACAATGAACACTCCCGTCTGTGAAAAGTATAGGTACTTCACAACTGAAACTAACAACAAGAAATAACTCTGAAATGGTAAGTTCCCAAAAATAATGTTCATGACATAACTTGTGTATTTTAACAAGATCTGCATTTTTTGTACAGTAAGTTTTTTTCTATCTCTTACGGTTTACCAGTTATTCTAAATTAAGCAAATTTCATTCAGAATAAACAGGTCTTTAGAAGCTATTCCCAGAAAATTCAAGATATACATTTTATTTATGATAGCAATGGCTTTAATATGTGATATTTTAATCAAAATCGTTAGAGCCATTTTTAAGAAAAACAAAATTGTAGAAATTTTTTCCATGTAAAGGGCAGTTAGGGGTGGGGGGATTTTCTTGAAAATCTTCGTGTCGCATTCTTGGAAGATATCAAACCTAAATCCAAGTTTGGTATTCAACCGTCTTTTCATTTTTGAGCTATGCTGTCCACAGACACACACACAAACCTTTTTCTAAAAATGCTTTTTTTGAACTCGGGGAGTCCTAAAACATGTATTTCCGGTGAAATCTCGACATCAAATTTTTGGGTGGAATACAATACTTCTCTATTCCTATGTACATTGTACATACAGGGCTAGAGAAAGTAAAAATGTAATTGCTGATAGATTAGACTGGATTGTTTGTAACTGTGAGTGCAACACCAGTTTTTTTTTTATTTTGCCACATTAACATCTCACTAAGTTTTTAATACAGAAATGTACAAAAAAGAAAAGAAAAGAAAAGAAAAAAAAGAAAAGAAAAGAAAAAACAACAACAACAACCTAACTAACAAAGTAGACTGAACATTCTCCAGCATTGAAAATTAATTACAAATAGTTGAAAAGTGTGTGATTAAATTTCAAGTACTTTGACCAATAATGCAATTAATGATGATAAAACACTGGTATAAATATTGCACTCAAACGCTCCAAATGTAATAAAAATATTCTTTAACCCATACCAAAGCTTCATCAAGCAAATGTTAAGAAAATGACACAATGCATTATATGCTGAATAATGTAAATTTTGGGACTTTAATGCTGTAACTGTCTATAAAATTTATGCAATGTAATGATAAATGGAGATGCAGATATATGCAAAAAGGTTCCATAGTTCACAATTTAAACATGTGCTATGGTAGAGGCTGCAGCAAAAATTCTCATTACACAGGTTTGTGCTATGCAGTTTGAGAGAATTAATATGCCAATTATTAGAAGCAACTAACAGCACAATGGAGATTCAAAGGTATTTTTCAAAACTGAGCTAATATTTTAAATGGGATTTAAAAACATGTCACACAAACAGGAATTTATAAAAAAAAATGGGTGAAGAACTTAGTAAATATTTTATATAGCACAAAGCAAATAAATCACACTTATTCAGGGATACAATAACTGCAGCACATTGCATTTGTTTCTATCTTATACAACACTAATATTAATGTAGTATGACCAACATACAAAACAAATAAAAACACCTCATCCCATAGGCATCTGGAGACTGATGACCTATTTGATAGAAAATTAGCAATTTTCGGTCCTGCAACAACATGTAAACAATCATGGAGATTAGGTATGCTGGTGCTGCCAAAGTGCCACACTCATTACTCTGCTCTTCTCGTGATGGACAAAGGCCAGTCTTGGCCAATGAGTTCAAGTTCTTTAAGAAACTCTTGATGTCTAACCATCACAAAATTTTCACCACCTGACAGTATACCTAACTTGTCACACTTCATATAAAAAATCTGATGTGTTCCATTCACATGTCTTTCTCTACGTCTATGTCATAAATCATTGTTAAAAAGAACAATTGTAATGAAAGGCTGTTTTGGAACAGTGATACATATGAATAGAGTATTTTTGAGTTGGGTTTGTTACACTTAAGTATCACTTGCATATAATTTTTCCAGACTGGTTTAGATGCCATACTTTATTGTTAAAAAGCTTATTCTTATATATATCATGCTAATCAAGATAAACATTAGCAGAAATTGTCCTTATTACTAGGTCCCTTATACGTAGAAGGAAAAAAAATCTAATGTTTTCCTTTCAAATGATGTCCTCTAACTGTTCGACAAACAAAACTTTTATTCAAAAGATTAATCTGTTAACTACATCGTGCTAATAAAGATAAATATAAGCAGAATTAGTCTTATTACTAGCTCCTTGCAAGCAGAAGGGTAATAAAAAAAATACATAGGCTAATGCAATAATATTGTCCTTTAAAGAGTCACTATGTGAAACACTTGAATCCTAATCTTTTTGATTGCCAGGAAAAACAAACAAGAAACGAAAAGAATGTCGTTTCATGTTTGAGAAAAATTGAAGTGGCTAAAATTGAAACCTATAATCCAAAATATCTCGCAACAGTTAACATTACAAAAAATATGTATTTAACATTTTGTGTAGTAAGTTTTTGTATATCTCTTATGGTTTGCCAGTTATACAAATGTCAAGAAGTCCTTGGAGGATATTCCCAGCTGTACATTTCGTTTGTCATAAAAATATCTTAACCACTGGGTATTTTAAGCAAAATTCTTAGAGCCATTTTTGAAAAAATCAAAATTTTTGAAAAATGTTTCGTGTAAAGGGTAGCTGGGGGTGAGGGGATTGTCTTGAAAATCTTCATGTCACATCCTTGGAAGATACCAAACTTAAATACCAAGTCTTTTCGTTTTTGAGCTATGCTGGCATTTTTTTAAAAATAATGTTTTTTTTATTCAGGGGGTCTCAAAACACGTATTTCCGGTGAAATCTCTGTATCGAACTTTTGGGTACAATACAATACCTTCTCTATACACTATGCATATGTATGTGTAGAGAAAGTAAAAATGAGAGATATGATATAATTTACAAGTGCAAGTTCAGGAATGGTTAGACATCACACAATGTTGATTTGGTTAAAGTGCTAGCTATTTTTATAATGATAAGTACATTAAAAAGGTACATTTTAAATACTTGACTTAAACAGCACAGAAAATTAAATTTTACCTCAAGAAAACTTAAGTGCACACCAAATACGAACTCATGAAAACAGAAACAGCACATATGGATGAGATTTTCTTATTTTTTGCTAGAGTTACAGGGTCACACGGATAATAAAGAGAACCTCTAAGTGGCAATCTATTAAACAAAACTTTATGACAAGTTTATACCAAACAAAATGTGAAAAATGTTATAAACTGTTGAAAAATCATGTTTCAAATTATGAATATTTAAGTTCTCAAATTTGTTGAATTGAGTTTATTTCCACTTAATACAATTAGTTCTATAATACTATTTTTCAATCCCTTGACCATACAAGAATACTAAGTACTAGTAAATCCTCCTGAGTGGTTGTTCAACCAAGTGGCCTGAGTAGTTTAAACTACAGGCCAACTTAACATTTACATATGATCTCTATGTCTGTTTAAAACCATGTTTCTAGCCAATCTAGATCTCCATTTTTATTTATTTACTTCCAACATTTTCTTTTAACCTTGTCCAGATAATCCTGAAACCCTTAAATGTTGTGCCTAGGTTTCATATTCACCAACTTTTACCCCCTTTTCTCTATTGGTAAATTAGCCCACTTCTAAATCCAAAGATTTACGTTCATTTCTTTAGTTTCTTCACATTCCTAAATGCCAGGCCCATTCCTCACATAATGTATTCCTCTTTATTTTAACCTCCTCTTGAACCTTTCAATTCCACTGTTAAGGTCCATTCAAATCCTTCCCTCATACACTTATCAAGTTATCACCTTTATCTACCTAATTTTTTCTTCCCCATATTTTATATCGTGAATTTCCACATTATCAATTCTTTAACTTTTTCTCAGAATTCACTTCCTTGCTCTATCATGCTACACCATACCCAAGCTGATATTTTCCATGATCTCATTAATTCTATTAACCCAGAGGTTTCTTTCCCTCACTTTCTCTTGTGTCACTAGACAATGTTTCAAAATTCATGATCCTAAACCTATATTTCATGATTTTTGTCATCATTTTTCCTTTACTTCCTATTCTGCCTAGTTCAGCTTGTGCAATGCCAAATTGTAAACAAATTCCTATGAATCAAATCTATATTTAGCTATTCCTCCTCAATGCCCCATTTTTCTACTTCAAAATCATTTTAGCCTTACTACTGCTGCAAACGTTTTGTCCAACCACTTTATTTGCACTTCCGATACTCAAATTTGCTAAATTTTACGGTACATTTTTTAAAATGAATATTTGAAATATGTCATTGACCATCTTCATGGTTATAGTATAGGTAACTAGTAATAAATCAGTGCATGGGTTTAAAAAATTTATTATATTTGTGGAGTTACTAATTTGCAACATTTTAAGGTATATAAAGTTAATTTTTTCCAAAATGTAAACCAATTTTTTTTCCAATGATACAGAGTTAATTTTATCATGCCTTTTTAGATACATGGCGAAAATTTCATTCTGATCCATTCAAAATTATTTTAAAAAAAGTATACCATGCAGTGCAAACTTTCTATCAGAAGCCTCGTTTTAAGTTTAATATTCAAGAAATCTTCCTGATCACCCTGCACCATTAAAAAAATCACCTTCCTGCTCTTTGTGACATCATCTGCAAATATCTTAATAACTGCTTCAGTATTTTCCTAATAGTTTTATTTGGCAGATAATACATTTGAGAACATGAAAGAGTATTTTGTTTGTTTTTCACCATTAACTTAAACTAAAACTTTAAAATCCTTGGTGATGCAACTGTGTCATTTTAATATTAGAATATAGTATTTGTCAATCTATTCTATTTTTCCAATTATATAGAATTGAATGATAAATATTAAACTTTCCAAAGTTATTTTAAAGAAAATTCATATACATTTCATATACAAATTACACTATTTCGAGCAATGTAAAAATAAGTAAAACTGCCTTATTCTATGCAAGTGCTTATTTTGGATAGGGAAAACCCCTTGTGTTCTTAAAAGATCTGATCAAACATGGGTGTATAGTATACTTTGCTTTCTCTACCACATAGTGTAGGAAATATTGCATTCCAGAAAAAAAAGAACTTAGATTTACAGATTTCACTAAAAATACACCCTAAAAACAGGTATATGTGCGACTTAACAGCACAAGTAAGTCGGATAAATACATAATTTGGTATTTTAGTTCAGCATCTTCTAAAGTTAATTGGATATAAAGATTCTCAAGAAAATTCTCCCACTCCATACTAACCTTTACATGGAAAGAAGAAGAAAGAAAGAAAGAAGAAAGAAAAAAAAAAAAAATCCATATTTTTTATTTTTACAGAAATTACCAATGATTTATATTAAATAACATATATTTAAGATATTTATAGTACAAAGAGAACGTATATCTTAAATTTTCCAGAAATGGCCTGTAAAGACCTTTATTCAGCAAGAATTTTGTGAATTTAAGACAACTTACTACACAAAAAGTAAATAAACTTTAAAACATTCAATTTATTTCCAATAACTTTTCTACTTTCTTTACTTCCTCTAGTTTCATATGTACAATGTACAATATCTCTTACAGTTTATCAGTTAACAAAAAAGCTATCCAGAATGAAGAGGTCTTCAGAGGCTATCCCCAGAAAATTCGAGATACACATTTTAGGTGTCAAGAAATTATCTTAAACATGTGGTATTTAATCACAACTGTTCGAGCCATCTTTGAGGAAATAAACATTTTAGAAAAATGAGCCATGTAAAGGGTAGTTGGGTGTGGAGGGATTTTCTTGAAAATCTTTGTATCCCATCCTAGGAGTTACTGAACTTAAATGCCAGGTTTAGTATTTAACACATGTTTTGTTTTTCAGCTATGCTGTCCACACATGCAAACCACGGACTTTTCCCAAAAATGCTTTTTTTTTTTATTCAGAGAGTTGCAAAGCATGTATTTACAATGAAATCTTGATATCAAATTTTTGGGTGGAATATACCTTTTCTATTTACTATGTACATTATACATATATGTTAGAGAAAGTAAAACATTATTTTGGGGATTTTGGTGCAAATACAAATCAGATTTGACTTTCAATGTGATAATTTGTTTAAAGAAATTTGGAGCACATACTAAACAATTAATTACCAATAAAAAACCAACTGAAGGAAACGGTAATGTCTAAATCAGAACTTAGCAAAACTAGCTGATTAAATGATGTAAACAAAGTGGCAATTTTATGTGTGATAGTAAGACAAGTAGAAACTATGTTTATGGGTTATTGTCCAACTAAGCATCCTGTTTTGAATTTCCATATATATGCAGCAACTAATTACAAAGTGATTTTATTCATAGTAAAGTTAATACATCTAAAAATATTCATTCTATCAGTCAATTACTTCCAATCATACAACTAAGAATATCATGCCATTAATAAAACATTGAATAGACCAAGGAAATATTATGATAACACTGTCATTTAAATCAGAAAAGATAAAACAAAAGAGGAAATAAATTATTTTTATGACATTTTCTATACATGAGAAGTACATTTTTTTTTAAGTAGAACAACAACAATTTCTATTTTAGTGTATTAAAATATTACACACAGATTGGCCTAAAGTTTAGTTTCCAAAAGCATCATTTTAAATTCTGGGATGATTCTCCATAATTTTCCAAAAGCTGAACTTGCCAACTACCTCTCCTTAGCTCAGTGCAGAAGTATTGAACCACAACACATTAAAAAAGCAAAATATATTTTCAATATAACTGCAACGAAACAAATGCAATGTGTGCTTGAGCAGTTAACATACTACATAAGCTCTTCCCAATCCAAAAATATCAGGTTTAGTTCCTAGCTGAAACAAGAAATCTAACTTTGACTGAATCATTCCATAATGTTCACAGTTTTGAAAGTGCAAATGTGAGAGTGAATATTTTAAGGTTATAAAGAACTTAAAAGTAATAAGTAAAAAATGACTACAATAGTTTGGACATGTAATTACAACAGAAGTCATAAGACTGCCAAAGGAAAAGATGTGGTGGACACCAATGGAACAAAAGAAGAGACATAATGGAAACTGGATAAATGAAGTAAAGATAATGTATGGAAGCGAAAGGCCTAGAGAAAACAGATGTGTTGGTTATGGAACAGTGCACAGACAGGATAAAACAGTGAACATTTTATGATTTCATGTACTGTATTCAACTTTAGGAAACTACAGCACTGAGGAAATTTTAGAAAAATAAACTTAAAAACAGATAATGAAATTTTATAAAACTAAATTAAAAAACCTGAATTAAGTTCATCTGTTTCTTATAATCTCCTAGTTACACAAAACTATACAAAATGCAATCAGAGGCTCTATCGAATTCCAAAGAAAATAAACATAAAAATCTGATGTGTCCCATTCACATGAATATCTCTGTATTTCAGTAACAATTTATTATAAATACGCTTATTCTTCTATCCACTTCATGCTAATCAAGATAAACACTAGCAGAAATGGTCTTATTAATTAGTTCCTTCCAAGTAAAA
Organism: Hymenopus coronatus; assembly: GCA_030762935.1. Lineage (NCBI taxonomy): Eukaryota > Metazoa > Arthropoda > Insecta > Mantodea > Hymenopodidae > Hymenopus > Hymenopus coronatus. The sequence continues at coordinate 38,438,147 of CM060885.1, read as the reverse complement.
GGTAAAAAAGGGAATACACTAGGCTAAACCAACAGTCACATGTTTTACAATCTGTTTGCTATGGGAATGAAATTTGTTTCTTTGCATGGCCAGGAATTGACAAGTTCCCCTGTATGAGGAAAGTTTAAATATTTTAAAACCGAAACAAATAACAAGAAATATCTCGAAAATGGTCAACTACAGGGAAGAAAAATATATGACAAATTGTGCTGTGAGCTTTTGTCTATCTCTTACGGTTTACTATTGTGCAAAATTTAAAAAAAATTCATCCAGAATAAACAGATCTTTAGAGGCTATTCACAGAAAATTCAAGATATATATTTTATTTGTCATGTAAATATGTTAAATATGAGAGATTTTAATTAAAATCGTTACAGCCATTTTTGAGAAAATCAAAATATTAAAACATTTTTCCATGTAAAGGGTAGCTGCGGAAGGGGAATTTTTCTTGAAAATCTTTGTGTTGGATCCTTGGGAGATAACTGGACTTATTTATCAAGTTTGGAATTTAATGGAATTTTCGATTTTGAGCTATGCTGCCCACAGATTTACATAGACCTTTTTCTAAAACAGCTTTTTCTGGATTCAGGAGCTCCCAAAACATGTATTTCATAATAGTATATGTAGAGAAAGTAATAAAATACATTTTATTCAAGTGTATGCTATTTAGGGCTGCTTTTGAAAAAAAATAAATGCATGTAGTAATTTTTTTTCAGAATATTTTGGCTGGAAAAAATTTCATGAAAGGTTTGCTTTGCATCCTTGAAATATGCTAAACTAAAATAATATGAAAATATGACACTACATTTTCAATAATGCTGTCCTCTCCCGATCCCTTCTATGAAAATGCTTCTTTAGGGTTCAGGCGATCTAAAATCATGTATTTTTGATGAAATCTTCATAGCAAATTTTTGAGAGGAATACAATCATATCCCTAACTGGTTCTAAAGATAAACTACCCAACATGACTTAAGAGTTAAAGGCTGTCTTACAAGTTTTAAATAATAATAATGATAATAACACTAATTGAAGACATTAGAACAATGGTTAAATCCTAACAGGATTTAATAGCCAAAACCTCAGTATAGATAAAGGAATGCTTATGCCACATACAATAGAATGGCTTCATATTTAAAAATGTAATAAAGAGAGGAAACGAATATACAGCAGGATGGATTTGGAAGTGAATGGAACGACATGTACACTTCAAAACGTCTCCACACAACAGCATAAGTAGGTATAAGCTACTTTATGATTTATTTCCAGAAGTTACAGGGCATTCCGAAGTTTTGAAAGCTTATGGCTGACAGTGATGCAGCTGCTACACTTTGCCCATACTGATGTGAAAGCAAATAGAATCAAATTAAAACCATACTTTTTAAAAGTGTGTGGATTCACATCAGTATCAGTTTACATTGATTACAACAGCTAATATAACACACTTAAGTGAAACTGTCCTTATTACTCCCTGCAGTGTCTAGAAGCTATGATGGGATATTCTCCCATACTTCTCACCGCTTATGCTCTGGGTAATGGGGGTTTTAGGTGTTAGATCCCTCAACTAAATTTTGCAGCTTGAGGCTCTCAACATTGGGCTACGCTTAAGGGATGACAATTGGGAAAATGTGTATCAATTGCATATTTTCATTGAACCTTAAAGACCAAAAATAGATCTGAGAAGTCATTCAGGCTTTTTAGCAACACAAAGCATATAAATAATACAGAGGTTTAAAAGTGGTTTTAGTGCTCTTACCAATGCAAAAATATAAATCGGATCTTATCAGATCCTTTATCACTGCTAATCATTAACATTTTATGGCCCTGCCAGTGTATTAACTCAGCAAATACTGTTCCCATCAACCATAAGGCAATAGTATGAAAGGTTAAATAACTGTAGTTAATTTAATCCACCACATTAGGTAAATTAATGTAATAATTCACCCTTGGATTGATAAAATTGGATGCTTTATTTCTTTTTCTCCAATTTTATATATATAAAATCTTTTTACTTAAATAACCAATGTAAAAAAGCAGTCCCTCAAAACATGCAGAAAAGCTCTAACGGATAATATCAAAAGTATTACATTAATGAGCATAAAGAAAGATCAGATAAGAAACTTTCCAATTCTGCTTTAAACTTATAATTCAACATGGTCAAATTAAACATGTTATTTTTAAGTTTTGAATGAAGGTCTCAAGTACTTAGAACTGCTTGGGTATAAAAATATAGCTTTTTGGAGTTCAGACATGCATAGGTAAATTATATTTGAATAAATAACTATTCCATCATATATATGTTATATTAATGCCACAACTTCATTGAAGGTCAAATTGGTTATCTGTGTTACCAAGGACAAACAAGTTTAAATTATTTACTCTCAAGATAATTGTTACAGCAGTTAAACAATGATACCTATGGTGTACCTAGCAGATCAGCTGAAAAAATTGCTCAAGAAAGGAAAGAAAACAGATTAAGGGTTTGACTATAATGAGAATAAAACTGATCTACTCTGGAGTGTGTTTATATTTCTAAGTGCTGTAAACATTTGTTTTGCAAATTTAAAAAATAATTAGAATCTGAAATGGGAAATATTTTGTGTACCTACTTGTCTGTCATCAACCCCCTAAATACAAAAGGAAAAATGCCAATCAATGAGTTTAGTGAATCCAATTTACCCCACATAGTAACATGTAATTAGACAAATTATTAATGTTAGCTTATTAAATTTAGAGGAGTCTTAACCTAAACTTTTGAATGCACACATGCATCCCACTTTAGGATCACAGCTTCTTTACAAGTAAATGCTATGAGAATATCATTATTCTAATTCTTACAAACAAGATATGTTATGGGATTGGCAACATTAGATATTGGATTTTAAAATTACATCTTGGTTTTCTCTCACAGACACTAAAGTTATGCTAAATTAACACACTATAAACATAAATATTCATGATAATATTTTGTGTGAAATCTGGTAACTTCTTGGGCTAAATATGCATTTTTCTTGTGCAATCTGTTTATTTTTTTTAAATAATAACAAAAGTTGGCAATTATGTAAAGGAATGACTTTTAAACATAAACAATCCCTACCTACTTTTAAGTTTATCTTCCAGTCAGGATACTACTCCTTCATATGGTTAAGGGATGTGAAATTGTGTTTTGACAGGATTACTTAAAGCAAATAATTACATTACTAATCCTTAAATATTCCTGAGATGTAGCTCACAGGGTCGTAAAATGTGAAAATTAAGCAATCCATTAGGTATTTTACAAGATATGTAGCTAGTGCACTATCTGAGATTTAAAACTTCACCAACGAAATGACTCATTACACAGATAACTTCATAATCTTTACTTTAACCTAACATTATGCAAACTCAACTAAGCATGCGGCCACTTAGTAGAAACCATACATGAATTAGTATCCCACTGCACAAATCCACCTGTATAACGCAAGTTAATAAGTATTACCTCCACATCGTAAATCATTTACATTCCTTGTCCTTGATAGGTAAGAAATTACAATACAGAGCTAATTTCACATCTATCGATCAGACAGTTTCCTACGGACATGGCCATATTGCTTACCCATGATTCTTTTCTAAAGGTGTGACATGCGCAAGCAGCTTGCAATTAATATGTGAATAATTAATTAGTACAATAAAAATATCCCCTTCTTCATTTGAGTAGATTTTTCGCTGCCGTTCTGCAGTGATATTACACTGCTTCATCACCAAACACGATCACAAACGAAAGGCAAGCGTGAAGAAAGCTAAAATGTCTGCCAACCCATGCTAACACTCGAGTCAGCTGTGCAGCGGGAAGCAGCGTTTTTGCTGGTGGGAGGCGTGGGCAGACTGGCAGTCGGGGAGGTAAGGTCGTTCCGTAACATGCATGCAGCCATTTTTATTAGTCCGTGTGTGGAGCAGTCGCGTGATAATTAGGATATGTAATTTGACAGAAGAGGTGGAGTTTTGACAGTGACCTGTGTATTACACGCTGTTATCCGTGCATGTGGACCACGCATTCAAGGTAATATCAGTCAGATTTACCAAAAAATGTTTAAGAAACTTACATTTCTGGAATATATGGCACAATGTTTAATTATTTAGAAGTTAATTTTATTCCTTTGCGTTTCATATTTTAACTTGTGTCAATTATCTGAGGGGTTCTGGTCATACGCAAGACCACGTGGGTGAAATGTAAACAATACTAAAGAGGATCATAATTAAATTACTTGGTTATGAAATGTGCGCGGTTTAAACAATGTTGGCGCGGCGGTGGTGGGAGGGATGTGTTGACAGCTGTCCCCTCCACATCTGTATGGAGAGAACTCAGTGCTATGGTATTTTTGGACTGGGCTGGTTGCAAAGTGTGCATGCATTTCAAGACGACGAAAACTTTCGACAACTATATTTGGATGCTCTCGGAAGTAACAGTAGGCAGCCGTGTTGTTATTAATTAGTTACCCAAATTGATGTCGCAGAAAATTGACATTAACTATGCAGCGGATAAAAACTTTTGAAAGATACATCATGATGTTTTAATTACTTAACTTTATGCAAGTAAAGAAATATTATCTTTATTTAAAAATAATAGAATTGTGAAATAATTCAAAAGCATCGAGTATGTGGCATCACCACCACGTGGTCATCGTTTTGTTGCTCTCTGCACAATCGAGAGTGGTCAGAAGTGGGCGGAGGGCGGGCGAGAAAGGGTTGAAGGGGGCAGCATCGGCTGTTCCACTGTGTTGATCTTAAGGGGTCAACTGAAGTCTGTTCTGTCTGAATGTAAAAGTAATCTGATTCACACATATTGACGTAGTTTTATATACTGCAAAAAGCAGAACAAACACAATTGAAAACAGGAAGAACAAAATAATACTGAAAGAAGACAGGGTATTTCTTCGCCAGATAAACAGCCTCTAAAGAACGTTATTATAAAGCAGGAGGAGTTCTTCGTTGTTAAAGAAATGCATTGTAAAGTTAGAAGTATAGTAGGTATATTCATTATTCTTATGTTTCAATAATAATATTATATAATAAAACTCATAATGGTCATTTTGAGAATGAGCAAACGAAGATATTTTCTATATAAGGGTTGTTTGTGTACAGATAATTCTCTGTATATATTTCTCATTCCGAAGTATGCATTTTTTATTCTTCATTCATTTATTCTGATCTCGCATGCGCGCATGATTCTCCTCCTCCTCCTCCTCCTCCTCCTCCTCCTCCTCCTCCACCACCTTCTTCTTCTTCTTCTTCTTATTATTATTACTATTATTATTATTATTATTATTATTATTATTATTATTATTATTATTATTATTATTATTATTATTATTATTATTATGCCTTCAGAGAAAGAGAAACCTTGATGTTGAATATTTGGACCGAATACTGTATTTCTACTACTACTTGGCTAAATGATTATTATATAAAGTAAAATATGTCAATGTGTTAAGCTTAACTCTTTGAATTGTGAAAACGTCTTGATTCCCGAGTATCCATAAACAAAATGGTCCTCGATAGACATTAATTAACTTGTAAGTTCTACCAAAACATAAGGGCAACGAGAAGGAATAAGAAGAGTGGTTTGTTTCGATCAAACCCAGATATGAACATTTTTAGTAGAATATAGCCCTTGCATAAACTATCATAGGTAAGTAGTCCGAAATAGCAACAGCATAGGGCGTACTATATCATGATAGTTGACGACCCTAAAGCTTTTAATAGAACTTGCAAAAGCTCGTGCGTCTGGAAACTGTTGGTCAGGAAAATACATGGTCCTCACAAACATAGTGTTCTATAAACTTGAGTGGTAATTATGTATATTACATTCACTTTGCGGGTCGCACCGTGACCACTCGCCTCTCTCTGAGGCGGCTCGGGCTCGACCCCAGGCGACCGCATGTGGAATTTGTGGTGGACAAAGTGGCGTAGGAGCGGTTTTTTCCGGTTTACCCCACCATCACATTCCTCCGGCGCTCCATAGTGTCTGCGGTGACAAAGTAACAAAAGCTGGAGTTAAAACTACAAAGAATTCACTTTGAGGTGAAGCAGCTTTGGGTTTTTTTTTTTTTTTTATGGCTGGTATTGTTTTCATTTTGTCTATTGTAATACCACAGCATATTATTCATAGCTTTGCTTATTGTTAAGTTTTCTATGTTGAATGTAAAGACATTTGAACTTGAAAGCAAAGAATTGCACTGGGTTAAGGGAAGTCGAAATTTCCTATCTTGCCAATGCTAAATTTTGACCCATTATCTCAGCAACTATTGAAGATAATGAGCTAAAACTTTCAAGGTATATCAGCAATAGCTTTACTGTTGATTGTTGAAAAATATAGTACTTCTGTTCATTAGAAGGAAGGATATGACTTTTTTAATAAAGCTTGTAAAATGTTATTGGAAAATGATGATTTTTAAAATTTTAAAAAAAAATAACTAATCCATTCACATAAAAACTTTTTCGTTAAAATAAAGCCTATTTAGGTGCAAATGTGTAGTTAACATGTTAGCCCTTAGTGTTAATTAGTTTCTGAGATAATGGAGCATTTGAATAGAAAAGTTTACTTCTACAGAAATTGCTTTCAAACATAAAACTAAAGAAAATGTAATCTAACTTTCCAAATACAACTTCGCAGTAGTTCGAAACTCTCACATGAAGGAAATATGAGCTGGATGCCAATGCTGCCAATAGTTAAAGTAAAACTTTCCAATCAAATTAAAAAAAAATCCTCTCTAACACTAATATTTATAAAGTGATCAATGTTTTACCAAGTGGGTAAACCAAAATGTTCTAAAAAAACTTCTACGCAGGATTATTTTCAACAATATTTTTAAATATTTACAATTAGCGTGAATGTTATACCAAAATAAGCGGGAGATACGATAAATCCATATGCAAATAAAACGTGCAAAAGAAAAAAAAATATGAAAATCCCTTTTCGACTCCCCTTAAAGGATTTCGATGAAGCTAACTGATATTTTGATATTTGGGGAATGCCTGGATGCATATTTGCTTCGCATTGGAGCTCTTACCTATACTTCAAGTGTACTTTATCCACTGCTATTCCATTTCATATAAATAGTGATTCCAGAAAGCAATTTATCGTATCAGTTTATGTTTATAAAAATAAAAGTCTGATGTGTTCCATTCACATGAATTTCTCTATATCTCTGCACCAAATTATTGTTGAAAATCTAATTCGTCTATTTACTTCATGCTAAACGAGACAAAATTAGCAGAAATGATAGTATTACTTGCTACCATAGGCTAAAGCGATAGTCAGATATTTTAAAAGCTAGTTGCTATGTGAAGTTCCTTTGTTTGTATGGCCAAGAGTTGACAAATTCCTGTATGAGAAAAGTATAAGTATTTTAAAACTGAAAACAATAATAAGGAATATCTCAAGGACGGCTAATTCAACGAAAAATATGTATATGACATAAATTATGTGTTTTAACGAGCTGTACATTTTTTGTATAGTAAGTTTTTGTCTATATCTTAGGCTTACAAGTTCGATCCCAAGCGACCGCATGTGGGATTTGTGGTGGGCAAAGTGGCACAGGGTGGGTTTATTCCGGTTTTTCCCCCGCTATGACATTCCACCGGAGCTCCATTTTCATTCCGTGTATCATCAGTGTCATCGACTGCGGTACCATAGTAGTAATTAAGCTGGCGTTATACACTATAAAAAGGTACACATTTGCTGCAATTCTAAAAATCTGATGTGTACCATTCACATGACTTTCTCTATATCCCTGCAACAAATAATTCTTAAAAGGCTTATACTTCTATTTACTTTATGCTAATCAGAAAAAAAAAAATAGCAGAAATAGTCTAATTACTCGCTTCCTTGTCAGTAGAAGCGAAATAAGGGACAACTGTAGGTTAAACTGGTAGTCAAAAGCTGTCAATGAAGTTCCTTTGTCAATATGGATAGGAGTTGACAAGTTCCTGTATGAGAAAAGTATACGTTTTTCATAGCAGAAACCAAAAATAAGGAATGTCACAAAAACGACGAACTCCACGAAAAACTGTATATAGCATAAATTGTGTGTTTTAATGTGCTCTACAATTTTTGTGTAGTAAGTTTTTGTCCATCTCTTACGGTTTAGCAGTTATTCAAAATTTAGTAAAATTCATCCAGAATAAACTACTCTTCAGAGGCTATTCCCTGAAAATTAAAGATATACATTATATTTGTCAGGTAAATATGTTTAATATACGAAATTTTAATCAAAATCGTTAGAGCAATTTTTGAGAAAATCAAAATTTTCGAAAAAGTTCCATGTAAAGGGTAGTTGGGGTTGGGGTATTTTTCTCAAAATCTTCGTGTCGCATCCCTGGAAGATACTTAACTTAAATACCAAGTTTGGTATTTTACCGACTTTTCGTTTTTGAGTTATCGTGTTCATAGACACACACACACGCGCGCGCGCGGACCTTTTTGTGAAAATGCTTTTTTTGGATATTGGGGACCCTAAAACATATATTTCCGGTGAAATCTCGGTATCGAATTTTTTGGTGGAGTGCAATGCTTTCTCTACACACTATGTACATAGTGCGTATGGAGAAAGTAAAAATAGATTCCCCTTTTTTCAGCAGTGCTGGAATTTTTACCTATTCCTAGCAGTAATTCTCATCAGCTAACTACATACTCTTACTCATACTACAGCTGTACACTGTTTGGAAGCCGTTCTTCAGAAAATTCTCCAAGTGCTGAGCAGAGTGGTTGATCAAGAGCAACGCCTTCTTCCTATTCTACTTTCCTCTGTTAATTCTTGTCCTATTTTATATATGTATTTATTTATTTACTTACTGACAGCTCAGCGGTAAATAACTAGGATATACGAACCTACAATTGCATACTACCAGGAAAAGTACCATCTGAACTCCATCCAAGTAATTGGACTCTTGCTTGGAACTAGAGACACCATACCCCGCCTGCTGGTCAACCTTTTCAAACAGTTCGGCATTAAAAAGGACTTGTTGGAAGACCTAGCGGTCGGTAGCTGCAGTCAAAAGATCTCTTGCAATTTTAAACAATCACATTTATGGTATACAACTTTTTTTTACTCATGTACATTCAATTGAATATTAGTTATATAGACTTCTTTCTTTTGTTAAATTTTCCTATTGTATGTGGGTATTTCTTAAATATTTTGCATGTGTAATTATTTTAAACATATCCATATTCAGTACCCTTTTGTATATATTCTAAAATTGTCTAGTACGCTTTATCTCTAATGACAACCCCAAATAAGAGAAGTTGAAAGTTTACCAAAGCTTCTTCTTATTATTATTATTGTTATTATTATTATTATAGTCGTCAGAGGTAAAGTATTAAAAAAGTATATAACAATTGACGGTGACATACCTATTGACTCCTTTAGCATATTAATTGAAATATATGCTATTTACAGATAATGAATGATAAACATTAATTTACTTAACAAGCAGATAAAACAATTTATATATCTTAATATACGTGAAAACATGTCATCTGCATTGATTTAATTGTGTTTTTTCCACATAAGCCATGTGTAGGACAGGAGTTGGATAGGTAGAGTCAGACTGAAAAATTCAATGCATAGTCAGGATTTGAACCACGGATTTCCCGGTCTCTAAGCGCTTGATCTGCCACTGAGCTACCATGGCAACATGCCGGCAGAACATTGAATGTCCCAACTGACTCGCATGTTTCGCAAGGTCATCTCAAATCATCACTTGAATGTACAGTTCCTTTTCAACCTTTAAGTGGAGTTCTGTTGTTCATGCTGTGAGCTTGAGCGTCCATAACATTCCTGCATTTACTGAATGACAGTTAAGTTTGGATGTAACTGAGTGTTTCTTATAAACTTTGCAGCATTTGTAGCTCTCCGAAGAAATGTGTTCTCTTTAACTTGCAGTTTTTGAAAGTTTGCTTTACTTGTCGCCTGCCATATAAAAGCTGCATAAGTAAAACTAGTAGAACTAAAGATTTGTAAATAAGAGTAGAATAATCCAATCTTAGCGTCTGTTGATTAACACTTTGTTGCCTGTCGGTACCTATAAGTTCCGCTTGTTTTAAGCGTAACTTCACAAATAGGGCTGTACTCTAGGATTAATTTCATATTAAACTAACCTTCAACCATAAACGACAAGTAATCAAGACTGGTTTATAGTGTAAAAATATATACAATTTTTGCCCTAAAATTGCAGTGATTTTTTAAATAAATAAATTTGAAATATATTCCATGTAAAGTGTAGTTTGGGGGGGGAGGGGGGATTTTATTGAAAAATCTTCGTGTTGGATTTTGGAAAACATTGAGCCGGTATTTAACCGACTTTTCGTTTTTCAGTCATGATGTTTTCTCTCTCTCTCTCTCTCTCTCTCAGATCTTTTTAAAGACCTTTTTTATTCAGGGTATTCAAAATGTGTATTTCGGCCAAAATCTTTGAGTGGAATTTAATACTCCACTTTTTATATGTACGCAGTAGAGAAAGTAAAAGGACGAATAAGGATTTTCCCACCTGAGAAAAATATAATCATTGACAAATGTAAATCCATAACAGCAAAATCTGTGTGTGTGTGTGCGTGCGTATCTCTTTCGGTTTACCAATTATACAAAAGTCACCTAGAATGAAGAGAACTTCAGAGCCTATTCCAAAAAGCTCAAGATGTATATTTAATTTTTTAAGAAAATATCTTAAACATGTATATTTTTTATTAAAATAATTAAATCCATTTGGAGAAAATCAAAATTTATGAAAATCTTTCCATGTAAAGGGTAGCTTGTGGCAGGGAGAATTTCTTGAAAAGTCTTCATTTTGGTTCTTCGTAGATGCTTAGATATTTAACGCAGTTTTCGTTTTTGACTTTCTCTACACTGCTTGATTTAATCGTCCTGGTGTATTTTACGGACAATAATCAGAAATCTGTGGTGTTAACTATGTACATAGTGTATAGAGAAGGTATTACATTCCACCCAAAAATTCGATACCGACATTTCACCGTAAATTGACATTTTAGGGTCCCATTTATCCAGATAAAGCAATTTTACTTTCTCTATACTCACTATGTACATAGTGTATAGAGAATGTATTGCACTCCACCAAAAAATTCGATACAGATATTTCACCGTAAATAGACATTTTAGGGTCCCTTGTATCCAGGTTAAGGATTTTTTAGAAAAAGGGTCTGTGTGTGTGTGTGTGTGTGTGTGTGAATACGATAAATCAAAAACGTATAGTCGATAAAATACCAAACTTGTTATATTACGTTTAGTATCTTTCAAGGATGGGACACAAAGCTTTTGAGGGAAAACCTCCCACCCCAAACTACACTTTACATGGAAAAAGTTTCGAACATTTTGATTTTCTCAAAAATGGCTCTAACGATTTTGATTTAAATGCTGTACATCTAGGATATTTACACAACAAATAAAACGTATATGTTGAATTTTCTGGGAATAACCATCGAAGACCTCTTTATTCTGAATGATTTTTGTTGGATTTTGCATAGCTAGTAAATCGTAAGAGATAGACAGAACTTACTGCAGAAAATATGTAGATTACAATTTATGTCATATATATTTTTTCGTGGCGTTGATTATTTTGAAATATTCGTTGTTATTGTTTTCAGTTTTACAGTACTTAAACTTATCACATACGGGAATTTAACTCCTGGCAATGCAAAGAAACGGATTTCATCAACATGGCAACCAGCTTTTAAAAGATTTGCTTATCGTTTTAGCCTAATGTATCCCATTATTTACCTTCTACTTAAAGAAAGCATGTTTGCTAATGTTTAGCTCCATTGGAATGAGGTAAATAGAAGAATAAGCTTTTTAACAATAAGTTATTTCAGGGATATAGAAAAAGTCAGGTAAATAGAACACATAAGATTTTTCAGTATGCTGTTTACGCAATATACACACAAACACAGGTAATTTTTATAAAAATGATTTTTTTACTTTCTCTATACGCACTATCTACATAGTGTATAGAGAAGGTATTGCACTCCACCCAAAAATTCGATACTGAGATTTCACCGGAAATATATGTTTTAGGGTCCCCAATATCCAAAAATCTGATGTGTACCATTCATATAACTTTCTCCATATCCCTACAATAAATAATTCTTAAAAAGCTTATACTTCTATTTACTCTTTGCTAATCAGAAAACATTAGCAGAAATATACTTATTGCTCGCTTCCTTGTAAGTAGAAGCGAAATAAGGGACAACCGTAGGTTAAAGTGATAGTCAAAAGCTGGTTGCTATGTCAATGATGTTCCTTTGTTTATATGGATAGGAGTTGACAAGTTCCTGTATGAGAAAAGTATGTTTTTCATAGCAGAAACCAAAAATAAGGAATGTCTAAAAAACGACGAACTGCACGAAAAAAATGTATATAACATAAATTGTGTGTTTTAATGTGCTCTACATTTTTTGTGTAGTAAGTTTTTGTCCATCTCTTACGGTTTAGAAGTCATTCAAAATTTAGTAAAATTCATCCAGAATAAACTACTCTTCAGAGGCTATTCCCAGAAAATTCAAGATATACATTAAATTTGTCAGGTAAATATGTTTAATATACGAAATTTTAATCAAAATCGTTTTAGCCATTTTTGAGAAAATCAGAATTTTCGAAAAAAGTTCCATGTAAAGGGTAGTTGGGGGTGGGGGTATTTTTCTCAAAATCTTCGTGTCGCATCCCTGGAAGATACTAAACTTAAGTACCAAGTTTGGTATTTTACCGACTTTTCGTTTTTGAGTTATCGTGTTCACAGACACACGGACACACACACACACACACACACACACACACACACACACACACACACACCACACACACGTGGATCTTTTTGTGAAAATGCTTTTTTTTTGGATATTGGGGACCCTAAAACATATATTTCCGGTGAAATCTCGGTATCGAATTTTTGGGTGGAGTGCAATACTTTCTCTTTACACTATGTACATAGTGCGTATTGAGAAAGTAAAAAATCTGATGTGTACCATTCACATGACTTTCTCCATATCCCTGCAACAAATAATTCTTAAAAAGCTTATACTTCTATTTACTTTATGCTAATCAGACAAAAATAGCAGAAATGGTCTAATTACACACTTCCTTGTAAGTAGAAGCGAAATAAGGGACAACCGTAGGTTAAAGTGATAGTCAAAAGCTGGTTGCTATGTCAATGAAATTCCTTCGTCTATATGGATAGGAGTTGACAAGTTCCTGTATGAGAAAAGTATACGTTTTTCATAGCAGAAACCAAAAATAAGGAATGTCACAAAACCGACGAACTCCACGAAAAAATGTATATAACATAAATTGTGTGTTTTAACGTGCTCTACATTTTTTTGTGTAGTAAATTTTTGTCCCTCTCTTACGGTTTAGTAGTTATTCAAAATTTAGTAAAATTCATCAAGAATAAACTACTCTTCAGAGGCTATTCCCAGAAAATTCAAGATAAACATTTTATTTGTCAGGTAAATATGTTTAATTTAATTTTAATCAAAATCGTTATAGCCATTTTTGAGAAAATCAAAATTTTCGAAAAAAAGTTCCATGTAAACGGTAGTTGGGGTTGGGAGGATTTTTCTCAAAATCTTCACACACACGGACCTTTTTGTGAAAATGATTTTTTTGGATATTGGGGACCCTAAAACATATATTTCCGGTGAAATCTCGGTATCGAATTTTTGGTGGAGTGCAATACTTTCTCTATACCCTATGTACATAGTGCGTATGGAGAAAGTAAAAAAGCATTTTCACAAAAAGGTCCGTGTGTGTGTGTGTGTGTGTGCGTGTGTGTGTGTGTCCGTGTGTCTGTGAACACGATAACTCAAAAACGAAAAGTCGGTAAAATACCAAACTTGGTATTTTAGTCTAGTATCTCCCAAGGATGCGACACGAAGATTTTGAGAAAAATCCCCCACCCCAAACTACCCTTTACATGGAACTTTTTTCGAAAATTTTGAGTTTCTTAAAAATGGCTCTAACAATTTTGATTAAAATTTCGTATATTAAACATATTTACCTGACAAATAAAATGTATATTTTGAATTTTCTGGTAATAGCCTCTGAAGAGTAGTTTATTGTGGATGAATTTTATTGAATTTTGAATAACTGCTAAACCGTAAGATATGGACAAAAACTTACCACACAAAAAATGTAGAGCACGTTAAAGCACACAATTTATGTCATATGCATTTTGTTCGTGAGTTCGCTGTTTTTGAGACATTCCTTATTTTTGGTTTCTGCTATGAAAAACTTATACTTTTCTCATACAGGAACTTGCAACTCCTAGCCATATAAACAAAGGAACTTCATTGACATAACAACCAGCTTTCGGCTATCATTTTAACTTATGGTAGTCCCTTATTTCGCTTCTGCTTACAAGGAAGTAAGTAAGAGTTTCTGCTCATTTTTTCTGATTAGCCCAAAGTAAATAGAAGTATAAGCTTTTTAAGAATAATTTGTTGCAGGGATATAGAGAAAGTCATGTGAATGGTATACATCAGATTTTTTAGTCTCAAAACATATTTTATGTGATATGTAGACATCGAGTTTTGCATGGAATGCAGAACGCCCAGTACATACATACGTACCTATCAATATATTTCTCAGTTATCGGATTCTCATAATGTGACCAGGTAAATAAAAGCAATGTAAAATAAATATAGGTTAGAATATCACCTGCATAACAATATCAGTATTGATTTAATTGTTTTTTCACACAAACCGTGTGTAGGACAGGAGTTCAATGCCATAGCCGGGATTTGAACCATGGATCTCCCGGTCTCTAGCCGGAGCTCTACCACTGAGCTACAATGGCAATATGCCGATATAGCATTGACTTTCTCAACTGACTCACATGTTTCCCGGTAAACCGGGGACTTTTAAGTCCCAGAATTTAAGAACTTACAGCATTGTAAGTCGCCATTGGGGTTGTCATCTCAAAATCATTGTGGTTTACCGGAAACATGCGAGTCAGTTGAGAAATTCAATGCTATGCCATGGTAGACGAACCGGCTAGAGACCGAGAGATTCGTGGTTCAAATCCCGGATATTGCATTGAATTTTTCTGTCCGGCTCTACCTATCCAACTCCTTTCCTATACACGGTTTGTGTGAATAAACGGTTTAATCAATACCAATTGACCATAATAGTTGGTTGTTCTATGAATCCTGGAGTTTAAAGTACATACAGCATTGTAAGTCACCATTGGGGATGTCATCTCAAAATAATTTGAGATCACCTTGTGGCTTACCGGGAAACCTGCGAGACAGTTCAGAAATTCAATGCTATGCCGGCATATTGCTATGGTAGCTCAGTGGTAGAGCATCCGGCTAGAGACTGGAAGATTCGTGGTGCATATCCCGGCCATGGCATTGAATTTTTGCTTTCTCTATACGTATTATGTAGATAGTGTATAGAGAAGGTATTGCACTTCACCAAAAATTGGATACCGAGATTTCACCGGAAATATATGTTTTAGGGTCCCCTGTATCCAAAAAAAGTATCTTCAGAAAAAGTCCGTGTGCCTGTGTGTCTGTGAACAAGATAACTCAAAAACGAAATGTCGGTAAAATACCAAACTTGGTATTTAAATTTAGTATCCTCCAGGGATTCGACACGAAGATTTTGAGAAAAATCTCCCCACCCCAAACTACCCTTTACATGAAACTTTTTTCAAAATGTTTGATTTTCTAAAAAATGGCTCTAACGATTTTGATTAAAATATCTTATATTAAAGATATTTACCCGACAAATAAAATGTATGTTTTGAATTTTCTGGGATTAGCCTCTGAAGACTACCTTATTCTGCACGTTAAAGCACACAATTTATGTTAAATACATTTTTTCGTGGAGTTGATCGTTTTTCAGAAATTCCTTTTTCTTGGTTTCAGCTTTGAAAAACTTATACTTTTCTCATATAGGAATTTGTAAACTCCTGTCCATACAAACAAAGGAACATCAGTCACATAGCAACCAGCTTGGGCTTTCACTTTAACCTATGGTACTCCCTTATTTCGCTTCTACTTACAATAAAGCAAGAAATAAGACTATTTCTGCTAATTTTTCACGATTAGCATGAAATTATATAATATTAGCTTATTAACAATAATTTGTTACAGAGATATAGAGAAAGGCATGAGAATGGAGCACATCAGATTTTTCAGTCTGACTACCTATCCAATTAACTATACTAAACTGTATTGTAACTGTATTCAATTCATTTTTGGCGTCCCCAACGTCAGGACGAAGATGGGCACGCTCTGAAATTAAGAATGCCTAACGCGTTGGCTTTGACTGATACATCCGAGGTGACGAATCTGCGGTGTTGATGTGGCAGATGTAGAGAATAACTAATCGTTGACTTCATAAGCAATGTACAGCCATATTTATTATTACTACGCTTGGAAACTTAATCCACGGTAACGAACGTTTACTGCAGCATATAAATACTGACTCTATGGAATATTGGCATTTGAAGGTGTGTTGTTTACTTATCGATTATTTTCAATCGATCTAGATATCTACCCAATAGAGTTACTCTGAAAATAATTTGCTTTTATTCTGGCACTGAATAGAGGGTTATGAAAACATGTGCTCCAGTAATCAAACTATGTAGGTTTAGAATTAAAATGTGTTACTTAAACATATGATTACAAGTGAAGAAAGACGATTGTCATTCCACCTAAAAATTTGATACCGAGATTTCACCGGAAGTACACGTTTTAGGGCTCCCTGCATCCAAAAAAAAAAACAACATTTGTAGAAAAAGGTCCGTGTGTATCCGTGTGTCTTGAACACGATAACTCAAAAATGAAAAGTCGGTAAAATACCAAACTTGGTACTTAACTTAAGTATCTTCCAGGAATGCGGCACCAAGTTTTTGAGAAGAACCCTCTACCCAAAAGTATCCTTTTAGTGAAAAAAATTGAAAATTTTGATGTACACTAAATATATTTATATTGCAAATACAATGTATATCTTGATTTTCTGAGAATAGCCTCTAAAGAATCCTTTATGCTGAATGAATTTTACGTGACTGGTAAACCGTAAGAGATAGACAAAATCTTACTACACAAAAAATGTAGATCACGTTAAAACACACAATTTAGATCACATACTCTTTTTCGTGGAATTTACCATTTCTGAGATATTCCTTGTTGTTTGTTTCAGATTCAAAATACTTAAATTTTCTCACAGGGAAAATTGTAAACTCCTGGCAATGCATAGAAACGGATTTCAACTACATGGCAACCAGCCTTTAAAATATTTGACTATCGCTTTAGCCTAGCGTATCCCCTTATTTCCTTTTACTTATAAGGAAGCAAGTAATTAAGACAGTTGCTGCTAATGTTTATCCAGATTATCATAAAGTAGATAGAGGAATATGCCTTTTAACAATAATTTGTAGAGAAAGCCATGTGAATGGAAGACATCAAATTTTTTTTTCAAACACAGATACTTGGATTTGGATTGATATATTTTTTCCAAATTTTGCTTTCGATTTTAAAGATGGATCATATTCTTCTTCTTCTTTTGTAGTATCGGACGGAGAACGAAATTGGTGAAATGATGCTCAAATGATCTCTAGGTCCATGGAGCTTAAAGTTACTCGACATTCGTCTTCTCAGGATAAGGGAAAACCCCGAAAAAAAACTTTATCCGGGTAACTCACTCTAAGCGAGATTCGAACTCACAATCTGTTGAATGTGAAGCAGATATGCTACCACCACACTACCCAGGCGGGCTTCTTCTTTTTCTTGTTCCTCTTCCTCTTATTATTGTAATTATATATAATAATAATAAAGTGCAAGTATTGAACTTTTGAAATACTACTATTTCTTCTTCTACTATTATTATTATTATTATTATTATTATTATTATTATTTATTTATAATAGAAGTAGTAGTTTTATTAGCAGTATTGCAAAAGTTCAGTACTTGCACTTTCACGAAATTACATCATCGAATTTTGGGATTCGAACCTGCTTTCAAGCTCTGTATTTGCCTGTTTATAAGCACTATTAATGGCTGATTCTGGTTTATAAATTAGTGGTGCTTCCCAGCTGATTTAAGTACGAAAACTGCGCTAGTTTTGCCAAGCTGTACGCATATTTGTAGCTTGTTCATTCCCGCCCCCCTCAAGACTACAGGAATTTGGCAAGCACCTCAGACGTGCCACCCAAAGCTGTGAGAACGCACCTCTCCCCGTCTTTTGTCGGCCAGCGCTTCACGACCGGAAACAGTTACATGATTCGTTGCCTGTAACGGGCTCGGCGCAAAAAGCGCTTGCGACTAAATGAAGACAAGCATATACATCCCCGATAAGATCTTGAGAATTTTAAACACTTTCGCCCATTATCATCACTGCCGGCAACGGAGCTTGAAAATTTGCCTTCATCAGATAAAACTACTGGCTAAATCCTGGTAACAAGGATGATAATTATTACGCTTTTTGTCGTGTTTTTTGTTTGTCACGCAGTTTGTTGATATTTCCTGCTCGTGTTAAAGCCAACAGTGCGCGAAATGGACAAACGACTTGTTCAGTGCTTTTAAGAAACATTTCGTAATTAGAGGACCATAATCTGAGGGTAAATCTACAAACTATAAAGCTGTCATGTTTTAACACCATAGTGATGTGCGTTCATTATTACTCTAACGGACTTTCGTTTTAAATCCTCTCGAGTTGATCTAGCCTTTATTTTAAAATGATTATTTAAATAAACAAAAATCTGATGTGTTCCATTCACATGACTTTCTCTATATCTCTGTAACAAATAATTCTTAAAAAGCTTATACTTCTATTTACTTTATGCTAATCAGAAAAAAATTAGCAGAAATAGTCTTATTACTCGCTTCCTTGTAAGTAGAAGCGAAATAAGGGACAACCGTAGGTTAAAGTGATAGTCAAAAGCTGGTTGCTATGTCAATGAAGTTCCTTTGTTTTTATGGATAGGAGTTGACAAGTTCCTGTATGAGAAAAGTATACGTTTTTCATAGCTGAAACCAAAAATATGGAATGTCACAAAAACGACGAACTCCACGAAAAAAATGTATATAACATAAATTGTGTGCTTTAATGTGCTCTACATTTTTTGTGTAGTAAATTTTTGTCCATCTCTTACGGTTTAGCAGTTATTCAAAATTTAGTAAAATTCATCCAGAATAAACTACTCTTCAGAGACTATTCCCAGAAAATTCAAGATATACATTTCATTTGTCAGGTAAATATGTTTAATATCCGAAATTTTAAACAAAATCGTTAGAGCCATTTTTGAGAAAATCAA
This sequence comes from Hymenopus coronatus, assembly GCA_030762935.1. NCBI lineage: Eukaryota > Metazoa > Arthropoda > Insecta > Mantodea > Hymenopodidae > Hymenopus > Hymenopus coronatus. The sequence continues at coordinate 38,418,842 of CM060885.1, read as the reverse complement.
AATTTTCGAAAAAAGTTCCATGTAAAGAGTAGTTTGGGGTGGGGGAATTTTTCTCAAAATCTTCGTGTTGCATCCCTGGAAGATACTAAACTTAAATACCTACTTTGATATTTTACAGATTTTTCGTTTTTGAGTTATCGTGTTCACACACACACACACACACACACGGGCCTTTTTCTGAAAGTGCTTATTTTGCAAGTGACCCTAAAACATTTATTTCCGGTGAAATCTCGGTATCGTATTTTTGGGTGGAGTGCAATACCTTCTCTATACACTATGTACATAGTACGTATAGAGAAAGTAAAAAGCTTAAGCGTAACCTCAAAGTTTACCGATTATTAACACACAATCATTCCTTATTAACCACATTGTTCACTAAAAATAATTATTGTATATCCTTTTTCACTTTCTCTACATGTACTATGTACATGGTGTGAATTTTATTCCGAGATTTCGTCAGAAATACACGTTTTAGGATCCCTGTACCCAAAAAAAGCATTTTCAGACAAAGGTCCTTGTGTGTGGGTCCGATAACTCAAAAACGAAAAGTCGATAAAATACCAAATTTTGTATTTAAGTTTAGTATCTTCTAGGGACGCGACACGAACATTTTGAGAAAAATCCCCCCACCCCAAACTACCCTTTACATGGAAAAAATTTCGAAAATGTTCATTTTCTCAAAAACGGCTCCAACGATTTTGATTCAAAATATCGTATATTAAATATATTTACCAGACAAATAAATGCATATCTTGAATTTTCTTGGAATAGTCTCTGAAGACTACTTTATTCTGGATGAATTTTACAAAATTTTGAATAACTGCTAAATCGTAAGAGATGGACAAAAACTTACCACACAAAAAATGTAGAGCACGTTAGTACACACAATTTATATTTATATATTTTTTTTCGTGCAGATGATGTTTTTGAGATATTCTTTGTTTTTGGTTTCAGCTTTAAACAAAACTTACAATAACTTGTTGCAGAGATGTAGAAAAAGTTATGTGAATGGAACCTACCATATTTGTTAATATTATTTATTTAAGGTCGCAGAAGTAAGTGTTTTCTCTTTTCTTTTCTCATTTTTTTTTCGACCACAACATTACATTGACAAAATACAAACATTATATAAGAACTAAGTGGAACAATTGTTTCTAAAACATAGAACAACAGTACATAGATAGTTAACAATACCATTACAAATCACTAAGGAATACAAAGATATGTGTTAAGTTTAAATTGATTTATGCAAAGAAATATCTTTAAAGTAACAAACAGTATTATAAAATAACTTTGGATTATTCAGAGCTGTGGTTATTCTAGATATTTTGTGTTCTGTCTAAATGAGTTGTATATATGGAGAGTTCTGTAAGGGTGTGGTTTTGTATATCCTTTAGTCACTAGTAAAATAGTTTTAAACCATGAAATGAATGCTTGATTATACAACAAAACACTCGCAAATCGATATTTATTACTGACGATCTAAAGAAGAGGGCTCATTGATAAATAACAATATTCTTAAATTGTTTTAAGTTATCATTATATAAGTAATGATATAATACGTAAATATTTTACCACTCCAAACTGATATGTGTGACAATAAATGTTTACAATATTGATTGAGTAAAGCGTTCAAATTAAAATATTAACTTACTCTGATAAAATGAATAGAATGTTAAACGGATAGATACATAAATAAATAAATTAATATTTTTAAAGGCTAACTAAATTCCCTCTGAAGTATAACTACTCTTCACATATTATTTTAGCAATTTTCTTAGGATCAAAAGCCTTTTAATTCCTCGAATTTGTCACTCGGATGTGGAGATATACTTTTGTTATTTTTATGGGTGAATGTTTAAAAATTGGCTCTTAAAACCACATTAAATTGAATTTCTTGTAAAATGTATTATTAGTTAAAAAGGCATATGGCATTTTTAAAGGGGTTTGCTTTCGTACATTCATACAAGCCACATTCATCCATAAATTTTAATGAAGCTATAATGTGAATATAGTGTTTCAAAATATAGTTATGCAGCCTTTAGAAAAATAATGATAGCATGCTTCAATTTGGCTTTCTTGATGGAGTCTTCAAGGTGGCGAAATTTCTTAATTTCATTATTATGGGGAATTTTTGGCATTTCAGTGATATCTTACAGCTTAAAGACGGTGCTACATTCTAAGTTTCTTCCCATCAATGCCATAAGTCAAACCATGTTAATTTTTATTTTATCTGAGCATATACTAAACAAAGAAGCATTATAATCCATCCAAAATTTTGGATTGGCATTTTACCGGAAATATATATTTTGAGGCCCCCCCAGGCACCCAAAAAGCATCTTCATTAAAACGTCCGTGAACAACAAAACCCAAAAACCAGAAGTCGTAAATACCAAACTCGGTATTTAAGGTGAATATCCTTTAAGGGTGCGAAAAGAGGCTTTAAAAAAAAGAAATAACACTCCTTAACTACCTTTTATACGGACAGTTTTTCGAAAATTTTGATTAAAATACCGTATATTACAGATATTTATATGGTAAATAAAATGTATATCTTGAATTTTCTGGGAATATCATCTAAAGACCACTTTATTCTGAATTAATTTGGTTGAATTTGGCGTAACTGGTAAACAAATATATCTACAGAAACTTCCTACACAAAACATGTAGATCACGTTAAAACACACAATTTATGTCATATACGTTTCTTTCGTGAAATTGGCCATTTCTTAGATATTCCTTGTTATTTGTCTCGGATTCAAAATACTTAAACTTTGTAAATTCCTGGCCCTGCATAGAAACGTATTTCAACCACATGGCAATTAGCTATTTAAAGATTTGACTATCGTTTTAGCCCAGTGTATTCCCTTATTTTCCTTCTACTTATAAGGAAGCAAATAATAAGACAACTTTTGCTAATGTTTATCTAGATTATGACATAAAATGCTTTTTAAAATTAATTTGTTACAGGGATGTAGAGAAAGTCATGTGAATGGAACGCGAATTTGAAAATATTATGACGAATACGAGCCATATTTATCCTTAGTCTCTATGTAAAGCTGATTTTTCTAGCCAAACGTTAAGTAGGCAGCCGCTGATAAATTAATAGTACAAGAAAACAAAGCACATACCTACAAATTATTCACACGTGTAAGCGGGTAAAAGCGGATGCTATTGTGCCTTGAGCAGCATGCCTTCATGAACAGGTGCTATATAACATTTATTTACTTGGTGTAATACATTTTGTGTAGGCACTGAAAGTTTGGAGCAACGGCTGCCACCCACAGTTGGCGAGCACTTCGGAAGTCGACACATTTTGTTCATGTTTCCTGGCCTGCGTTCAAAATTGCCTTTGCTTGTCAACATTTCTAATAAAGCCGCCAGTCCTCGTGATAACCTATAGGCAGTAAGCCAAAACATAATTGAGGAGGCATATAATTGAACTACTTCAGCCACTGTAAGTAAATCCTTACAGTGCTGCTCTACTTTCATCGTCGTTTGATGATAATGATGATGGGAGGGGTATGCCCAGAATTAAGATTGAAGATATTTTAACCGTTGATCCGTATTTTCCCGCAGTTTTATCTGTTCTATTGTTGTCACACAAGACCAGGATATTGTAATCTCTGCGAGAATAAAGGTGAGTCGCAGTTCATGCGTAAGAAGTAGAGTTGGGTCGAGCGATTCATTTTCAGCAAGATTCATTCGATTCGTTCAAGAATCATTAATCGTAGCCATGCCATCTCTGTGACACGGGGATAATAGTCAAATGATAGTTCCTATAGCATAAAAACAGTAATTTATATAAAAACGTCTTACTCTTTTCCATCTATTGCAAGCATATTTGGTAAAATGTCCTACATTATTAAAAACCCCCATAAAAAGCCTGTTTAAGTCTAAATTTGACTGCATGGTGGTATTTGTGCAATATTAATACTCAGAGTAATTATTATTCATCACTGTGCGTTTGCACGCCACTGAATCGTGTAATATTTACAAATACGTCATTTTAAGACAACGCTAATACCCAGAATAATTATTTTCATCAGGAACATTCGAGATAATTTTAATGTATTAGAATAGTATGTTCCTATACCTATTATGTTGGAGCATAATTGCTTTATTTTGTTTCTGAAGTTATAAATCTTGCTAATGTAGTGACGATTTAGCTGTACATATATTCAATTTAAGATACTACAATATATATTGCTTTCACATGCACAATAACTCATCTCTAGTTCCCTAAACAATATAGAGACACTCGTTGTAGCTTCGGCAATGATTGGCATTGTTCGTTTTCTTATGTATATTGTATATTATATAAAATGTGTGTAATTTATATATATATTTATATTATAAGTATATATTCATATGATTTACGTATATAATTTATATATGTTATATATTTATATATTCTTATATTTAGACTCATGGACTCGGCACTCTTTATTTTCTCACACTAAAACACATGGTTATAAATCCCTGTACACATCACCGTGCACACTCGGTAATTTTCGTCGAAGCTCGGCTTGGTACTCCGAAAAGTGGAAGTAAAAGAAAAACTAACCTCAATACCTGATCCAATTCTTCAAATCTGCGATTTTTTTTGAACGACGATACCCGCTATGGTTGACACGATTCATACTATTCTTTTCGACTCGTACGATTCTTTTCGATTCATACGATTCTTTTCGACTCATACGATTCTTTTCGACTCGTACGATTCTTTTCGATTCGTACGATTCTTTTCGATTCATACGATTCTTTTCGACTCGTACGATTCTTTTTGATTCGTAAGATTCTTTTCGATTCATACGATTCTTTTCCACTCGTACGATTCTTTTCGATTCGTACAATTCTTTTCGACTCGTACGATTCTTTTCGATTCATACGATTCTTTTTGAACAACGATTCATGTTGAGACTTAACACGATTCTCGCGATTCTTTTTTAATGACACCTGCTGTGGTTGACACGATTCATGCTATTCTTTTCGACTCATACGATTCTTTTCGATTCATACGATTCTTTTTGAACAACGATTCCTGTTGAGACTAGCACGATGATTCTTTTCGATTCATATCGCCCTCCGTTGGTGTGGTGGTTACCATGCTAACTTCATATACCCAAGATCGCGGGTTCAAACCCGGCGGAGGACGATGGATTTTTTTCGGGCGTAAAAATCCTTAGCATGGCTTCCTTCGGAAGGGAAGTTAAGCCGTTGGTCCCGTGTCGTAGATTTACGACATGTAAAAGAACCTCAAGCCTGATAGAGAGGCCTCTGAGCAAAATTAAGCGGTCTTTCACGCCCAGTATAGAATGGGACGCTGAGAACCACAATAGTTAAAGAGCATCCATAAATAGCACGCTATTTACATTTTTCGATTCATTCGATTCTTTTTGAACGACGATTCATGCCAAGATTGACACGAGTCATACGATTCTTTCCTTGTAGTGGTTCATATGAACGATTCGTTCATGAATCGCCCCATGTCTGGTAACAAGTGATAGATAATAGGGGTGGTGATTTTTCGCAAATCCGATATGTTACGAAATATACATTAAGTCTTGTACCCTTGTATTTTCATTGTTCACGACCTTTAAATCACATTTTAATGTGTTTTGAACATGCGATAAAATGCGAAATTGACTCAAAATGCGAAAATTTTACAAAAAATGTGATATAGCGAAATCGCCGATTTTTTATTATTTACTTTCTTTTTTTCTCTATTTTCTTCCAGAAATTGCATCTGATGAGTTTGTGTACCCTTGGAATGTTTATAATTCTGACACACTTATTCACCGTATTGATCTAGAATGCGAAACAGATGAGGATCCCTCATCTGTTTGTAAAATACATATTATAAATCTGAACTTGTCATACAGAAATAAAACAATTTCATAGTTGTCAAATTTAAATAACAATCATATTTTATTGTAAACAAATATTAAAGAAAGGTACTCTACTTTATTTTCAAGAGTTTGTGCATAAATTTGTATACAAAAATGAGAATATTAAATCATGTCCTCAAATGAGGAAACTGAGCTTATGTATACATTATTGACACGCGATTTCATATCATATGCTTACTGTTTGTCAACAATGTTTTATTATTTTGTAATTTTTGTGAGTATCACCGTCATTGTTGAGAGTTCAGTTCTCGTTTACTAATGTTGTGTTTTTTTTTTAGTTTAACGTCCTTTAACCTCTTGTGTTATTAATGTCGCATCAAAGCTTTTTCATGAGACAATATCTCTTTATCAGAATCAATTCAAAATGTATGTTTTACTTCAAAATGCTGTAAAATGCTAAAATGAAAGTGTATTAATACTATAAAATGCTAAATACACAAACCAAAATGTTAAAAATTACCACTTCTAATAATGCTTGAAGACTTGCAAATGCGTAACTCTTTCTGGCTGAGAAGTGTTGCCAGTTTTCATTTTGCTCCCATTACAAGATGTAAACAAAATGCCACTCTCGCGGTTGAACGTAGTAACCTACTTCAGTTTTAACGTGAGTGGGTAGTGTGAGCATTATATGCACATACAGCTAACCCAAGATATGAGAATTTCTCTGACTGTAATTTATAGATCAATGTAAAAATAAGTCTTATAATCTGGATAAATGCACGTATGTCTCTTTAAAGTTGTATTATCATATATTTTGTAGTTTGCTTTAAAAATAAAATTGACTTCAAAAAATCGTTTGCTAAATAAATGGCAAAAATTTGATATCGTTATGTTCCCTTTTCAACAGAAAACTGAAAATGTTACTACACATAAAGACATTCTACTTTATACCACTGAACTAGCGGAATTAAGCTACCTATAATATTTCTGATTTGAAAATGTTTACTGTCTATAACAAAATTTATACCTAAATTTAATCCTCAATGCTTAAAAAAATGTATTACATTCAAAAATATAACTCTAGTTCAGCATATGTGATAGATTATCTCACAAAAGTGTGCAAAATTTGAGCCATTTAGTTTTTATAGTTTTTAAGAATCAGGAACATATGTTTAAAAAAAAAAAGTATTTTTAAGATAATCGTAGTTGAAGATAATCGCAGTTAACTCGACCGGAGGTATGAGCGATTGTAGGTTCAATTTTAAATCGATTATATTGTCAACTCTCACGGACTGTTTACACTGATTCCGAGTAATATATAAAGCAAGGGAAAACTGCAAGGCATTTGGTCCGAGTTAGGCTGCAGAAATTATAAGACCATTTCCGCTAATGTTTACCTCGATTAGGATGAAGTAGATAGAAGAACACGTTTTTAACGAAAATATACGAGTATTACAGAGATGTAGAGAAAGCCATGTGAATGGAACATATCCGATTTTTAAAATTAATCAGAGAGTATTGAAACGAGGTTTTTCAGTGAAATCTTGGTATAGAATTTTTGGTGGAATGCAATACTCGAGTTTTAATAACCTGATGTTTTAAAAAGTGTGTAAAATCTTGGCAATTATCTTTACTTTTATAAGTGTAGAAAATATTTTAATATTTACTCTACAAGTACTATGTACATGGTGTATAGAGAAGGTATTGTATTGCATCCAAAAATTCGATACCGAGATTTCATCGGAAAGACATGTTTTGAGACCCTCCTAAATCCAAAGAAAACCGTTTTAAAAAAAATGTTCGTGTGTGTCTGAGGGCAGCATAGCTCAAAAACGAAAAGTCCGTTAAATAACAAACTTGGTATTTAAGTTCAGTATTTTCCAAGGATGAGACACGAAGATTTTCAATAAAATCCCCGCCTCACCCCTTACTACCCTTTACATGGAACTTTTTTCGAAAATTTTGATTTTCTCAAAAATGGCTCAAACAATTTTGACTAAAATATCGTATATTAAAGATAGTTACCAGAGAAATAAAATGTATATCCTGAATTTTCTGGGAATAGCCTCTGAAGATTACTTTATTCTTGATTAATTTTACAGAATTTTGCATAACTGCTAAACCGTAAGAGATGGACAAAACTTACCACCCAAAAAATGTAGATCTCGTCAAAATACACAATTTATGTCCTTTACGTTGTTGTTGTGTAGGTAACCGTTTCCGAGATATTTTTCGTTATTGGTTTCAACTGTGAAGTACTTATTCTTTTCTCAGACAGGAAGTGTCCGTTTTTCTTTTGTTCTACTCCTGGCCAAGCAAAGAAGCGATTTGCAATGACAATCGCATTACGATAGCTTTTAAAACATTTGACTATCACTTTAGCCTGGTGAATTCCTTTAGTTATTTTCTACTTATAAGGAACTAAGTGATAAGAACATTCTGCTAATGTTTATCTCGATTAGCATTGTGTAGAAAGAAGAATATCCTTATTTAGAAAGTTTCTTTCGTTTTTTCTTACTATTGGCTGTTTTATTGCTTCCTTATAATTCTCTTTCTTTGTAATTATTGCAATAAAAAGAGCTTCTTGTTGTATTCTCCTTTGTGAAGACGATAGTGCCCAAATATTGCGCAATTCGCGCAATGTTATTCCTTTGTCTGGCGGAGCTCCTGCCTTCAGTCGGACAATTAACATTCACATAAAAACCGTGTTTAACGTACTTCCGCTGGTCGCAAATGTAAGGGACTACGGTCCCAGTTTTCATTGTCGGCACTTAATGGTTTGTGCGTGCTGTGTACACGTAGGCTGTAGGTATACATACTGGCAACTTGTACAGTAATTACAAATTCAAGCATGGCTTAACGAAATAATTGCCGTGATTATAACGTATTGCGGATGTGAGGGAACAGTATAGAACTGATCTTTCAAGTTGACCTTTTCACGTCACGTCACGTTTACCACAACAGGCTACCTCGTTCTCGACTTATTCACAATACCATCAAACACACACGTATATTAATATGAAGCTAATCAATCGAACCTGTTACTTTTTCTAGCCCACATGTACAATGTATGAGGGCCTTTTTTTACTTTCCCTATACGCACTATGTACATAGTGTATAGAGAAGGTATTGCACTCCACCAAAAAATTCGATACCGAGATTTCACCGTAAATATATGTTTTAGGGTCTCCAATATCCAAAAAAAAAAAAAAAAAAAAAAAGCATTTTCACAAAAAGGTCCGCGTGTGTGTATCCGTGTGTCTGTGAACACGATAACTCAAAAACGAAAAGTCGGTAAAATACTAAACTTGGTATTTAAGTTCAGTATCTTCCAGGGATGCGACACCAAGGTTTTGACAAAATTCCCCCCACCCGCAACTACCCTTTACCTGGAACTTTTTTCGAAAATTTTGACTCTCTCAAAAATAGCTCTAACGATTTTGATTAAAATTTTGTATATTAAAGATATTTACCTGACAAATAAACTGTGTATTTTGAATTTTCTGGGAATAGGCTCTGAAGAGTAGTTTATTCTGGATGAATTTTACTGAATTTTGAATAACTGCTAAGAGATGGACAAAAACTTACTGCACAATAAATGTAGAGCACGTTAAAACACACAATTTATGTTATATACATTTTTTTTTTTTCGTGAGTTCGTCGTTTTTGAGACATTCCTTATTTTTGGTTTCTGCTATGAAAAACGTATACTTTTCTCATACAGGAATTTGTCAACAGGAACTTCATTGACATAGCAACCAGCTTTTGACTATCATTTAAACCTATGGTAGTCCCTTATTTCACTTCTACTTACAAGGAAGCAAGTAATTAGACTATTTCTGCTCATTTTTTCTGATGAGCATAAAGTAAATAGAAGCATAAGCTTTTTAAGAATAATTTGTTGCAGGGATATAGAGAAAGTCGGTGTGAATGGCACACATCAGATGTTTTCATGAGTAGTTTTGTCTACCTCTTATGATTTCCATGTTATAAAGACCTATGCAAAGATTACTCAAAATGAAGAGGACAACTAAGGTGGATGTTCAGAGAATTTTAGATGCACTTTATCTTCTATATACGTAATTAAAGATATACTTTTTCTGTTAGAGGTGTAGCATTCTGTGTGCTCTGCCTTTGATTTCGATCTGAGAAATCTTTACTTTCTCTACAGTACACGGAGACTATTAAATGTTTAGGTATTCTTGTTGATAGTAAATTGTCTCGGGAAGCACATATAAAAATCTGATGTGTACCATTCACATGACTTTCTCCATATCCCTGCAACAAATAATTCTTAAAAACCTTATACTTTTATTTACTTTATGCTAATCAGAAAAAAATAGCAGAAATAGTCTAATTACTCGCTTCCTTTTAAGTAGAAGCGAAATAAGGGACAACTGTAGGTTAAAGTGATAGTCAAAAGCTGGTTGCTATGTCAATGAAGTTCTTTTGTCTATATGGATAGGAGTTGACAAGTTCCTGTATGAGAAAAGTATACGTTTTTCATAGCAGAAACCAAAAATAAGGAATGTCACAAAAACGACGAACTCCACGAAAAAATGTATATAACATAAATTGTGTGTTTTAATGTGCTCTACATTTTTTGTGTAGTAAGTTTTTGTCCATCTCTTACGGTTTAGCAGTTATTCAAAATTTAGTAAAATTCATCCAGAATAAACTACTCTTCAGAAGCTATTCCCAGAAAATTCAAGATATGCATTATATTTGTCAGGTAAATATGTTTAATATACGAAATTTTAATCAAAATCGTTAGAGCAATTTTTGAGAAAATAAAAAATTTCGAAAAAAGGTCCATGTAAAGGGTAGTTGGGGTTGGGGGGATTTTTCTCAAAATCTTCGTGTCGCATCTCTGGAAGATACTAAACTTAAATACCAAGTTTGGTATTTTACCGACGTTTCGTTTTTGAGTTATCGTGTTCACAGACACACGGACACATACACACACACGGACCTTTTTGTAAACATGCTTTTTTTTAATATTGGGGACCCTAAAACATATATTTCCGGTGAAATCTCGGTATCGAATTTTTGGGTGGAGTGCAATACTTTCTCTATACACTATGTACATAGTGCGTATGGAGAAAGTAAAAATATATCAGCAAGACTTTCTAGAGTTTTTTATTTGATCAGGAATTTCAAAAATCATATTTCAGATAACTATGCAGCATATTTTGCTTTTTTTCAAAGTATTACATCTTATGGAATTTTGTTATGGAGGAGTAGTGGACATGTACATGACATTTTATTGTCACAGAAAAAAACTTATTGGGATAATCACTGACTGAGGATAATTAGATCATTGTAAACCATTATTTATCAGACTGCAATGTTTGATAGTAGTTAACCTATACATATATCATGTATTATTGTGTTTTAGAAATAATGTTTCAGCATTAACAGTTAGGGGAGATGCACACTACTATAAAACTAGAAGTCGCACTTGTACAGAAATACATTATTAAAGGATAACCAAGGCACATATCTCTGATGTAATTCTGAGATTAAAGTTATACAACAAGATGGCGTTGGGTCAAAACATTACCAATAAATATCTTTAAAGCTAGGTTATATAAGCTGCTAGTGAATAATCCTGTTTATACTATTATTATTATAATTATTATTATTATTATTATTATTATTATTATTATTATTATTATTATTATGTACATAGTGTATAGCGAAGGTATTGTATTGCACCCCAAAAATTCGATTCGTATATATGTGTGTGTTTGAGAGAGAGAGAGAGAGAGAGAGAGAGTGTGAGAGAGAGAGCGACCGACCGACCGACCGACCGACCGAGAGATCATATTTTCTTGTATCCAACCTGTAATTACTATGTCTGAATTTCTATGAATTGATATTTCAGTAACGTTTTGGGGACGAACGGTGCATATATTACGTTCTCTATACGTACTATGTACATAGTGTATAGAGAAGGTTTTGCACTGCATCAAAAAATTCGATACCGAGATTTCACCGGAAATATATGTTTTAGGGTCCCCTGGATACAAAAAAAGCATTTTCGAAAAAGGCCCGTGTGTGTATCCGTGTGTCTGTGAACACAATAGCTCAAAAACGAAAAGTCGGTAAAATACCAAAGTTGGTATTTTAGTCTAGTATCTTCCAGGGATGCGACATGAAGATTTTGATAAAAATCCCCCCACCAAACTACCCTTTACATGGACCTTTTTTTGAACATTTTGATTTTCTCAAAAATGGCTCTAACGATTTTGATTAAAATTTCGTATATTAAAGATATTTACGTGACATATAAAATGTATATCTTGAATTTTCTTGGAATAGCCTCTGAAGACTACTTTATTCTGGATGAATTTTACAGAATTTTGCTCAACAGCTAAACCGTAAGAGATGGACAAAAACTTACAACACAAAAAATGTGGAGCACCTTAAAACACACAATTTAGCCTATATACATACTTTTCTCATACAGGAATTTAACAATTCCTGTCCATACAAACAAAGGAACGATATTTTATTATCACTTTAAACTATGCTACTCCCTTATTTCGCTTCTACTTACAAGGAAGCAAGTAGTAAGACTATGCCGGCTGATTTTTTCTCGATTAGAGTCAGTAAATAGAAGCATAAGCTTTTAACAATACTTTGTTGTAGAGATATAGAGAAAGTCATGTGAATGGAACACATCAGATTTTTAGTTTAAGTAACAAAATGCCAACCTAAAATGCCTAGCGTTGACATCATGAAGCAACAAAATTGAAACCTGGGGATCAATTGAAAGAAACGCCTAAAAGTCAGGAAAGAATGCTGTGTATCATGGTTTACAACCACATTTGGATGGTTTGGATGACCGGGCGGGGACTCCAGCCTGGTAATTGTGTAATTTGTGTGAAGGTTTCTGATCTAACACATATCGTGCTAAGCCTTATAGGTGTGGAAGAGCGAAGGCGTATGCTAATGGGCGTTAACAAGAGAAACAAAATGAGGAGACCAATATTTAACAAGTGAAGGGAGGAGGGATACTAGAGCGTCTTTACTACATTAAGGAACCAACTTATGCTGGACAAGGAATGTCTAGAACACCTTTTAGAGTCTACGTTAGGAAATTTGAATATATTTTTACTTTCTCCATACGCACCAAGTACATAGTGTATAGAAAAAGTATTGCACTCCACCTAAAATTCGATACCGAGATTTCACCGGAAATATATGTTTTAGGGTCCCCAATATCCAAAAAAATCTGATGTGTACCATTCACATGATTTTCTCCATATCCCTGCAACAAATAATTCTTAAAAAACTTATACTTCTATTTACTTTATGCTAATCAGACAAAAATAGCAGAAATGGTCTAATTACTCGCTTCCTTGTAAGTAGAAGCGAAATAAGGCACAACCGTAGGTTAAAGTGATAGTTAAAAGCTGGTTGCTATGTCAATGAAGTTCCTTTGTCTATATGGAAAGGAGTTGACAAGTTCCTGTATGAGAAAAGTATACGTTTTTCATAGCAGAAACCAAAAATAAGGAATGTCACAAAAACGACGAACTCCACGAAAAAATGTGTATAGCATAAATTGTGTGTTTTAATGTGCTCTACATTTTTTGTGTAGTAAATTTTTGTCCATCTCTTACGATTTAGTAGTTATTCAAAATTTAGTAAAATTCATCCAGAATAAACTACTCTTCAGAGGCTATTCCCAGAAAATTCAAGATATACATTTTATTTGTCAGGTAAATATGTTTAATATACGAAATTTTAATCAAAATCGTTAGAGATATTTTTGAGAAAATCAAAATTTTCGAAAAAAGTTCCATGTAAACAGTAGTTGGGTTTGGGGGGATTTTTCTCAAAATCTTCGTGTCGCATCCCTGGAAGATACTAAACTTAAATACCAAGTTTGGTATTTTACCAACTTTTCGTTTTTGAGTTATCTTACGGTTTACGGTTTACTAGTAACGCCAAATTAAGCAAAATTCATCCAGAATAAACAGGTCTTTAGAACCTATTCCCAGAAGTTCAAGATATACATTTTATTTGTCAGGCAAATATATTTAATATACGATATTTTAATCAAAATTGTTAGAGCCATTTTTAAGAAAATCAAAATTTTCGAAAAAAGTTCCATGTAAAGGGTAGTTTGGGGTGGGGTGATTTTCTCAAAATCTTCGTGTCGCTTCCCTGGAAGATACTGAACTTAAATACCAAGTTTGGTATTTTAGCTACCTTTCGTTTTTGAGTAGTCGTGTTCACAGACACACGGACTCACGAACACACACGGACCTTTTTCTGGAAATGCTTTTTTTGGATTCAGGGGGTCCTAAAACATGTATTTCCGGTGAAATCTCGGTATCGAATTTTTGGGTGGAATGCAATGCTTCTCTATCCGTATGTACATTGTACATACGGGGCAAGCGAAAGTAAAAAGGAGATGAGAAGGTGAGGGGAAAGATAGCAGAAGGAAAAAGGAGGTGGAAGGTGAATGAAGTATCTGCATTTAATATAATAATGCAGACAGAGCTAAGGAATCTGATAGTTAACAATGCATTATACCAGTACTGAAGAATTACTGCTTCCTGATTGAAACACTTGATCCCCAATTCCTCATCACTGTCTACCGACATCTACTCCATTAAGTCTCAGGAAACCTTGCTGAAATGTTCTGCAGTGCAACATTGTGTCCCCTGTACTTACTATATTTACCAATCAGCTTTGCCGTGCAGCTTCTTTGCTTTTGTACAGCAATTAAATATGTTTTGACAAATGAACGACTTAATATTTTGCAAGAAGCAGCTGTTTAGTAATTGGGGGCTGAGTTAAACCAAGGAAAAGAGGATTTAGTAGTGGGTGTTGATAGATAGATAGATAAATAGATGGATGGATGGATGGATGGATGGACGGACGGACGGACGGACGGAGGGAGGGAGGGAGGGATGGATGGATGGATGGATGGATGGGTGGGTGGGTGGGTGGGTGGATGGATGGATGGATGGATGGATGGATGGATGGATGGATGGATGGATGGATATTTGCCATAGGAATGCAAGTATTCATGACATCGTCAAAAACTGTACAAATCAGGTAAATTTTAGACTATAAAATTCATTTAGACCATATAAAGGATTTGCCCTCAATGTGGTACTGACCCTACTCTTAAAAACCTGAAATGATAGTTGTTTTATATGCAAAGGTATATTAGATGGTTAGAAAAAGTGTACAATATGATGGTTGAGGCAAAAATGCTATATGGGATAGAAGTATGGGGATTAGAAGGAGGATGGGAAGTCATAGATGAGGTGCATAGGAAATTTTGCAAAGAAATACTTGGGTTACCAAATGCAACTGGTAGGCAGGTAGCACAAATAAAGCTGGGTAGAGTGGCAAGTAAGAGAAAGATTATGGAAAGGGCATTGAAATTTTGGCATAGAATATTGAAATTTGAAGAAAGGAAGTGTTTAGTATATAAAGAGAAAAGTTTAAAGAACAAGGGATGGGTAGACTGTCTCAGAAATAACCTGGAAAGTAGTGGGTTAAGGGAAATGTGGAGAAGAAGAGAAAATAATGTGAATAACTTCTGGAAGTTGGCAAGGAAAAGATTTGAGGATATGGAAATACAAAAAATATTTAGTGAAATAACTGAAAAGAGATCTTTAGTTCTCTATATACCAATGAAAGTCTCATGGGGAAGGGAAAAGTACATAGATGTGGCAAATAAAGAGGAACGAGAAGGTATAGCATGGCTGAAAGCAGGAGTATGGAGATTGAAAGGTTTAAGGAAAGGTCCTATATGTGGCGGAAATGAAGATATGGAACACATTTTATTTAAATGTAAAGGGGCTGAAGTTTGGAGAAAAGAGTATATTAATAAGAAATGGTTTAAAATAGATAGAAATGTAGTAATAGTTGGAATGTTTCAAAAAGATAGTAAGAAGATTGGACAATTCTTATACAAAGTGAAAAATAAATGAGTATAGACAAAATGGTGTAATAAACTAGAATTAGTAAACTATTGTAAAATATGAGTATGACCGGTAAAGAGCTAGGGCTGAACACCGGTCATATTCACCTTAGCATAAATAAATAAATGAATAAATATGCAAAGGTATGCTATTGTAAAGCTTAAGAGACATATAATGGAAACTACTTGTACTTATACTGTATTTACTCTTATGTATATATATATTAGAATTACTTCGAGATCATGACTATGAACAGAAACACAAGTTGTAAATTCAGTAATATGTTTCTTTATATACAATAGACAGGCCAGAACGTACATCGAGGGCAGAGTAAGTATACCAGATTTAATAAAAAGTGGTTTACAATGAAACTTAGATGAAACTCCATAAATTAATCTCAAGGCTTTCTTTTGCAATACAAACACTCTAAAAGCAGATGTATGGTTACCCCAAAGTTAAGGCGACTATGAATGAAGCCATAATAAGCTATAATTAATGATTCAGTAGTGATAATATTTTTAGTACTCTTAACATAAATAAGCCCTTGCTTACTTTCTTAGAAACATATTCAGTATGAGTTAGCCAACACAAATTAGATTCAAGGTACAGGCCAAGAAATTTAACTGATTTTTTCTCGTCAATATTAACTCTCCTTAAACTAAAATGCAATGTTGCAGTTTTTGTACTGTTGATATTTAAATTGTTGGCATTACACCACAGTTGAACTAATACACAAGCGTGGTAGATTTACTGGACAAATATATCACTCAAATTAGAACTATAGTCAAACAAAAATCATGTCTACAAGAATAGCATAAACTCATCTCATTCAAACACAAAACGTTTCTGTATGGTTTGTGACCACTAAAATTATAATCAGTAATATAGGTTCATCTTAGCGATGCAATACTAAGAGAACTGGTTTTAATTTCCCGTACGTTATAGGATTTTCCCTTCTGGGAATTCTGTAATGGGGTGCACTCAGCCTTGTGAGACTTTTGGGGATCAATTGATAAGTTGCTTGATGAGTTGAGAGTTAATGGCTGCAACCTCGCAAACGTACTTAGTTGCCCCTATATGCTGACCACATATCAACCTCCTTACTTCAGTCTGCCTATAGCATCCTCTGTACACGTAACCGGAAGTTACAGTGGCTTTGACCCACTAGAACTGCTGTGACAGGACTTTTATTTATTTTGTATTTTTACTTGCTCTAGCCCCGTATGTACAATGTACAGAGGGATAGAGAAGTATTGTATTCCACCCAAAAATTCAATACCGAGATTTCACCGGAAATACATGTTTTAGGACCCCCTGAATCCAAAAAATGCATTTCCAGAAAAAGGTCCGTGTGTGTCCATGTGTCTGTGAACACGATAACTCAAAAACGAAAAGTAGCTAAAATACCAAACTTGATATTTAAGTGCATTATCTTCCAGGAATGCGACACAAAGATTTTGAGAAAAATCTCTCCATCCCAAACTACCCTTTACATGGAACTTTTTTCGAAAATTTTGATTTTCTTAAAAATGGCTCTAACGATTTTGATTAAAATATCGTACATTAAAGATATTTACCTGAAAAATAAAATGTATATCTTGAATTTCCTGGGAAGAGATTCTAAAGACCTCTTTATTCTGGATGAATTCTGCTTAATTTGGCATAACTAGTAAACCGTAAGAGATAGACAAAAACTTACTATACAAAAAATGCAGGCCTTGTTAAAATACACAACTTACGTCATATACATTTTTTTTCGTGGAGCTTACCGTTTTCGAGGTATTCTTTGTTATTAGTTTCAGTTGTGAAGTACTTAGACTTTTCTCAGACGGGAGTGTCCGTTTTTCTTTTGTTCTACTCCTGGCCAAGAAAAGAAGCGATTTGTAATGACAATCGCATAACGCTTTTAAAACATTTGACTATCGATTTAGCCTAGTGTATTCCCTTATTTTCTTCCTACTTATAAGGAACCAAGTAATAAGAACACTGTGCTGAATACCTCGATTAATAAGGTGCAGAAAGAAGAAGAATCTTATGTAAGAAGTTTGTAGAACGGCTAGAGAAAGTTATGTGAGTGTAACACATCAGATTTTTTAAGGAGGGTTCTGATAGTTTTCCTTACTGAATTTCAGGTTAAGGAACGATTTTTTTCATAATAATTATTTCGACACAGAGAAATAATTATGGTTATAAAGCGAAATTAAATTACCAAGAGGAAAACTCTGCAATATCCGACTGTGATTGCTGATAAAGGAAGTTAATTTGTTGATTTTTAATTGGTGCCCCAGTGTCCGCAAGATTTTAAATTGCTCATTACCTCTACACCTCTTCGCTTCCTAAATCTGACAACTCACATTTAAAAGGATAACAGTGATAAAGCAAATAATATAAAGTTATTTTAGCTGAAAACTATCCCTTGCTTTTAAATCTCGTTGTGCGCTGTTATGAAATTAACAAAAAATCACAGAAAGATTCAGAAGTCCCTCTAATGTTCTAGATAAAAAGTATTTTATCTAATTTTGAGAAGGAAATATATGAATGTGATAAACTCGCTGACATATAAGTGAATAACTACAATTGCTAAATGAAAAAAAAATCTGATGTGTAGCATTCACATGACTTTATTCACAATTATTAAAAAGCTTATACTTCTATTTACTTCATGCTAATCGAGAAAATATTAGCAGAAATAGTCTTATTACTTGCTTCCTTGTAAGTTGAAGCGAAATAAGAGAGTACCATAGGTTAAAGAAATAGTCAAAAGCTGGTTGCCAGTGACTGAAGTTCCTTTGTTTGAAAGGCAGGAGTTGAGAAATTCCTGTATGTTTTTCAAAGCTAAAATCAACAACAAGGAATATCTCAAAAACGACGAACTCCACGAAAAAATGCATATAACATAAATTATTTGTTTTAACGTGCTCCACGTTTTTTGTATGGTCAGTTTTTGTCCATCTCTTACGATTTAGCAGTTATGCAAAATTCTGTAGAATTCATCCAGAATAAAGTAGTCCTCAGAGCTACTCCCAGAAAAATTCAAGATATACATTTTATTTGGGATGTAAACATCTTTAATATGCGTGATTTTAATCAAAATCATTAGTTCCATTTTTTAGAAATTAAAAAATTTCGAAGATTTTTCCATGTAAAGGGTAGTTTGTGGAGGGGGAATTTGAAAATCTTCGTATCGCATTCTTTAAGGATAAGAAACCCAAATATCAAGTTTTGTATTTAACGGTCTTTGAGCTATGCTGTCCATAAACACTCGCACACACATACACATACACACTCTCACAGCTTTTTCTGAAAATGCTTTTTTTCAGCGAGTCCTAAAACATGCATTTCCGGTGAAATCTCGATATCGAATTTTTGGGTGGAATACAATACTTCCTCTATACACTATGCACATTGTACGTGTAGAGAAAGTAATAATGAATAATATTTATTTCTTTAGTTGAGAATGTAAACATAGTAACCAGTTATGACCCATGTTCTCTCACAACTGCCCGTTTCCTTAAAAACGTAAATGGCTTGCCAATTTTTTTGCGCGTTATTGTGTTTTCACTGAGAAGAATAAGATTCCTGTTCGTTGAAACCAGTTTCTTCGTAACTAAAGCTACCGGTAATAAAAGTTACTTAAGTCCTTAGACAGAAGGGGTAGGAACCCTAGTCCTCTCTTTGCATTGCTGTACAAAGAAACCTGTTTTTCTCAAAGTCGTTCGCAAGAATAGATAGTTGAACCGTCTGCAAAGGATAAGCAGATATTGCGTCATTAATTTTTTTGTACATATAGTCTTTTGTTTTGAGTACAATGTTTGTAGACGTTGGTCACCGTTACAAACGTTTGAAAAAGTTCTTGGTCTGTGAATACCAGATTAAGAAACTAAAATATTACAGCATGTAGATGAACTGTTGCATTCCATCTAAAACTTCTAAAATTAGGTTTACCGGAAATGCATCTTTTAAGGTTCCCGAATAAGAACGTACTTTTATCGAAAGGCCCGTGGTGTGTTTGGGTTAGTATGTTATTGGATCGGTTTAACAAATTATTGTTAAAAAGACTGTTCTTCACGATAATCGACATAACCATTAGCAGAAATAGCTTTAGTTAATTGCTTCCTTGTAATTAGAAGGGAAATAAGGGAATACACTAGGCTAAAACGATAGCCAAATCTTTTAAAATCTGGTTGTCATGTGGTTTAAATCGGTTTGTATGTAGGGCAAGGAGTATACAACTTACCGCGTGAGAAAAGTATTAAGTATTTAAATCTGAAACAAATAATAACGACTATTTCAGAAATGGTTAATTCCAGGAAAAATAATGCTTATAACATAAATTGCGTGTTTTAACGAGGTCCACATTTTTGTACAGTAAGTTTTTGTATAGCTCTTACGGTTTACCAGTTATGCAAAATTCATTCAGAATAAAGAGATTTTTAGAGGCTATTCCCAGAAAATTTAAGATATACATTTTATTTGTTAGATATTAATATCTTTAATATATGCTATTTTAATCAAAATCGTTAAAACCATTTTTGAAAAAATTTAAATTTTGGATCTTTTTTCCAAGTAAAGGGTAGTTCGTGGTGGGGGGGGGGTTCTCAATATCTTTCTGTTGCATCTCTGGGAGATGCTAAACTTAAATACCAAGTTTGGTATTTAACCGAATTTTCGTTTTTGAGTTATCGTGTTTACTGACACACGGAGACACACATATGAACATTTTTCTAAAAATGCTTTTTTTTGGGTACATAGAACCCTAAAACATATATTTCCGGTGAAATCTCGGTATCGAATTTTTGGGTGGAATACAATACCTTCTCTATACACTATGTACATAGTACGTGTAGAGAAAGTAGCAAAGACCCTTCCTTTCAAAAGAGGGAATTTTTCCCCAAAATTCGATTCTCAAATCCACATTCAAAAGGGGGATTTTTTTCACGATCTTTATTCATTTTTTGATAAAAGATTAGTTAATATTATTGCGACAAAATAAATTATTACAACAACTATGGATATAAAGGTTTGAGCTTGAATTATTTATTCTAAATCATTGGATTTTTTTTTTTTTTTTTTTGCAATATAATTCATTTTAGGTCGCTTTAACAGCATGGCCATATCGTGACCTTACAAATTTTACATAAAATAGTTATTTACACATTGGTAAAATACAAAATGATTGCATTTATAGTTTACAATAATTCAAAAGTTTACACTGTCTTATAAATATTATTGTGTTTATGATTGTCTGGTGGTTATGTAGAGCACTTGATAAGTCATTGAAGCCGGCCTGAAGTCTCTGTTTGGCGTATCTCGGACACTGCAGCAGGATATGTAGGACAGTAAGCGGTGTGTTGCAGGTCTCACATTTTGGTTCTGGATCTTTATTAATGATGAAGGAATGTGTCAGTTTGCAGTGTCCAATTCTGAGGCGGGTAATTATTGTTTGCTCACGACGTTCTAATTTTCGGAGGGGTTCGAAGAAATTGGTAGATCCGGCTCGGGCATCATGCAGTTTGCTGTGGGATGTTGACCAT